>OU744327.1:2664587-5314174 GCA_916610235.2 Lasioglossum morio
ATCAAAGAACTATCGATAGAAATGAGATTAGAGCGATGAAATTATTTTTAATTACAGCTGAAACTTGACAGAATATGCGAAAATAGGGAAAAATTCGTTAAACATGTACAATTTCAAGAAAATTGTGGTTTTTCCAATATCACGCGCGGAAAATTTTTTCTGAACATACTATACATTATTTCCTGTAGATTTGTTCACGCTGATTTCAAATCTGGCCTCAAAAGTTGTCTTAGAAAAATTTTCATTGTTTCAAGCTTAAAAAACGTTCGAACCATAATCTTCATAATTATCCCATATTCTGTAAAGTTTCAGCTTTAATTAAAAACAAAAAGTTTCATCGCTCTATCTCGTTTCTATCGAAAGTTCTTTGATGTTGACACAGAATTCATCGGTTTGGCCCATAGCGGGCCGCTCACCAGCGCGATCGATGGCTAAAATCGCAGCGAGTAGAAAGCGAGCCGAGGGGCTGGGTCCATTATGAATCCGCGGAGAATCTCATGATCTCTTTTGTTCTCGGCATCCTCGAGAACAACAAAAAAATTGAGCTATCTTATTGCTGGCAGAGTTAAAGGCGTTCGGTAATTAAAGGAACGGAGAAGGAGGTCGACAGTCACACGGTTCGCTGAATTTACCGAAGTGGAGTGGTTGCCTACGTTTTCGTCGCAATCAGCGCTGGCAAAGGTCGGCTCACACCTTTCCTAACGCTAACTGTTTATGATCCACGAGTGTAAACAGCCGTGTTCTCTTTCACGAGAAAGTCGCAGGTACCCGCGATCTTTACGTGTCAATGACGTCGTAACATTAGCGCTCGCAGTCTCTCTCTCTCTCGATGCTGAACAGTAAGTCGTACAAGATGCACAGAGAAGATTACCCGATTAAGTGATCCTGATCACTGGTTTGCTTCGTAACTGTCAATCGACTATTCTATTTATTTCTACGTCTCTATTCGCGATGATCTAATAAGATGCAACAACTTCTGCAACGAAGACGAGCTTAATGAATGTATTCGCAAATGGTTCGGAAACATAGAGATCGCGGTAATTATATACAACAGGTCCAAGTACTCCGATTTTGATGAAATTTTAATATGATATGCAGCAACACATTCTGAACAACTTTTTCCTTTTCCAATACGGGGGGGCCGCTTTTAGTTTTTGAGATATTTTAATTTTTCTGTATTGAATTTTTCGTATTTCTACACGTTGACACGTTTACATTTTGACGCAGTAGAGATGAGAGACAAACCTAACCTAACCTAACCCAGTGCTTAGCACGCACCCAGTGTTTCTAAATTATACTCTAGATTTTTACGTATTTTGTCGTGCTGATTACGAATAGATTAGGTTAGGTTTGTCTCTCATCTCTACAGCGTTAAAATGTAAACAAACGCCGCACCGAGGCAGGCTTACGTTGCCACGGAGCGTGTAGAAATACGAAAAATTCAATACAGAAAAGTAGAAATATCTCAAAAACTAAAAGCGACCCCCCTATATTGGAACAGGAAGAAGTTGTTCAAAATGTCGAAATCTATAACATATTAAAATTTCATCAAAATCGGAGTACGTGGACCTGTTGTATATAATTACCGAGATCGCAATTTATATTCGTGATACATTATACATCGAAGCAATTTCATTTTTATTACGATCGTTATCCATTAATCTAATCTAGATCGAATTAATTTTTCTAACACAACTTCGGAATCGACATACAATCGATGAAAATCGGCCACCAGCAATTTGTGGTTAACACCAATAGTGGAAGCCAGTAATTATACAATAATATAGGTATTCAAATTATTATCGATCGTAAATTGTTTTTGATAACTCAGTTAATTTCTTATCGGCGCCATGGATCGATCATTATGTTACGTTACTGTAATTTTTATACATGATATTTGGTCCCCTCAGGATTTCAAATTCATTTACCAATCGTCTTCCTCTTTCCACTCTTCACCATCGCCTTTTCAGCCTTTTCAGCGGGACCTACTGTTTGTAGGAATATTTATAACGTTTATTATAAATATAACACCAATACAATACGTCAATACGTCACTATTTACTTAATTGAACTGCGCTGTTGTTCTTATTTATATGTATGACAACGGCGTGTCGTCAATGCCGTTGTTCTCTCGCCGTAAAGGTATTACTCACACCATCAGCTTATTACCCACATGTTTATGGTGGGTTCCGAACCACCTTTTGCCAACAACACGTGAAAAACACCCCGGGTGGGTCACTTTCCGGTTTTTTACCAGACGGTCACCCATCCTAGTGCCGTTCACGTTCCGCATTGCTTAACTTATCTAATCTATCGAGGATCTAACGAGGACCGGTGCTTTCAACGGGACTACGGTTGTTGGCCTGTAATTTTTTTTTTTTATACAAATGCTTATTCCTCAGTGATGTACATCGGTGGTTCACCAAGTGTGAACACATGTTGATGTTAATATCCTGTTGCATGCAGTTAGCGGGTTATTTCGAACTTATTTTGATGTCACCCATAAAAGGAAAGGAACGTTTCGTCCTAGATCCGCTAAAGGACTCTTCAGTAACACTATGTATAAAAATTACAGTAATGTAACATAATGATCGAACCCATGGCGCCGATAAGAAATTAACTGAGTTTATTATACAATAATGTTTGATGTGTATAATAAATGTAATAACGCCTATCCGGCTCAAAGATTTTCTCCTAGCGAAAAGAATTGGAAATACTGGAAGTATGAGACGTTGCTTTCCAAGGAACGAATTGTTCAAATAATTCTGAGATTGATCGATCGTTAATTTATAGTCGATGATCGGATAGAGTTAGACGAACGATCGATGACATTTCATTTGACTAGATAGCTGCTTACGATCGTGGTGCGCGCGGTCTGTTTAGTAGATTAATGATTATCGATATATAAGGCGAGCCTGCAAGGTGAAGTTATGTCACGAAACGAGGTCGTTGATCTTGAGAACGGGCCTGGAACTCGATGTTCAATCGAATTCTCGCGATTGCATCGCGTATTAACTCCCTCCCCTCCTCTCGATTATTACCGAAGCATCGTCGTCGCGTTGCCTCGCGTAACACAACGTTGTTATGCAACCTGTTAGGGGTACGTGAATGTCTCCTATTCGTTCGGATTACGTATACACATTCTAGCTGAAGAAGTTGGATTAACGAATTGACGCCTGGAACTTTCCTCTCCATATAAGAGGGCCTAGAGAAAACAGAGCTGGTCGTGCTTAAATTAAGATCCGTCTGCCGTTAGACGTAAAAGGAGACTCTAGTTCCCGTTCATTTTATAACGTAGTCGAGGATCACTTCCAGTAAGCCATTCGATCCAATGTTGGCAAATATTCACCGTTCACCGTGTGCGTAATATTGCTTTAATTAACGTCTCAAAGAGAAATAACGATCCACGTATTTCTTCGTTTGCGACAATCATAAGGTGAATTTCTTTTCCATCGAAATTTGAATATATTATGAAATTGTTGATTTCGGTGCCAGGTTCGATCATTTATAGAGAATAACAAGTTTGCAATTATTTAAATATGTTTCTCGACGTTTCGATCCCTGTGTGGATCTTTCTCAAAGAGACATTTTGTTGCGTCTGAAAAATAGTATATGTATAATATATTTTTTTGAGAAACCATATTGTGACACAGCCGTTTGAACCAATAAAAGAAAAGAAAATTAATATACGTACTTGCTGTGGCAAAAAGTAATAAAGCATTAGAACAAACATTGGTGAGTCACGACTATACGAACTCTACCTCAAGGTGGCAGATATGTAACTAAAGCATGTGCTAGCAAACGCGATAAACAAAGTACAATGTGTGAAGACGATCAACGGTGATTGGTTGGTCGATATCGATCGAATATGATTCGCAATATATTGGGCCGCAAATTTTAACGGTGTGACTGAATAGACATTTTGAAAACATACCCAACCAAAACTGTTTAAATTTACCAAAAATAACAATTCTTTAAATCAAGCGAACAAAAATGAAAAATCCACATTCGTGACGGTTTTACCACATTTTAATAAGAACTAAAAATGACGCTGGTTTTAGAAAATGAAAATTAAACTGAATGTGAAAATTGCAAAAAATTCGATAGAATCTAAACTATATTGGAAAAATCATCATAAATAAGCATTACTGATTCAGTAATGTTGCGTAATCATTATAAGATTAGTATTGTGAAAGATATTTATTTAAATTTTAAAGAAGTAACATTTTTTTTCTACCTTTTGTATCAGGGTTAATTAAATTTAAAATAATAACTGAAACATTCCCCTCACTTTACTTTTCGTTTCTTTTAGCATTTCTATACATCTCCCCACCAGCCCTTCCCTCACTCCCCTTTTTCTCATCGTACTTTTAATGAATTTTAAAATATTTTTACTATTAATCTCGAATATAAATGATCTATTTAAGTATGATTTTTTGTTGTTGTATAAAGATTATGAATATTTAATTGGATGTGAAATGTCATTCGAACTTTTAGATATCTAGTTCTTTTTTTTTTCTAGAAATGAATTTAATTCGTAGATTTTTAATATATATATAATATGAATAATCCAAGGGATAAATTTTGGGCGTCAACATATTTTATTACACACCTTTCGTGTGATTTCATCTAATACACACTGTTTTTAATTGCATGGCGAACCACGCGAAAGAAGCTTTATTTATTGGCGATCCTAATTTTCCGGACGTCGGTTTCTAATATGAAAACTAATTAGAGCAGCTGGTGGATACAGCTCTGGCGAACTGTACGCAGTGAAATGTAGTTCTACTGCATTCGTAAACTGGTCAGTGATAGAAATAATTTATTCATTTATACACGTTTACCGAATTCTTTAGTGCGCATAAATACAGCAACTAAGGAGATAGCGAGCCAACACAAATGAATTGCGCTAACGAATACTTGTTCTTGATGTTGAACCGTTAGGAGGAATTCGTACCCCCACCGTTTTCAGCACGTTAAAATTTTCACGCTTCCATGACAGTCGAGTTTCGTCGGAATCGGTTGTCGCGTAAAGAATTTCGAATTTTAATTATTTATAGAGGTATTCAATTATCGATCGTAAATGTATTTTTGATAACTCAGGTGGTAATTTCTTATCGGCGCACAGGTTCGATCATTATGTTACATAATTTAATTTTTTATAAATGCTTGTTCCTCAGTGATATACATCGGTGGTTCACTGAGTGTGAACCGATTTAATTATTTATAGCTGACAGCAGAAGCTGCAAACAAAAGGCATATTCAAAGTAATTATTACAGGCGCAGATGAAAAAATTAAAACTCATAACCATTACCCTTTTTCTTTGCAATTTTTTACCAATGTTAATTTTTAATTAATTCCTTTTACAAATTACCTAATATGTACATTAATTCTTCCAACAACCGATTCTAAACCTACCACTGCCGGTCAAACGATCGGTTTTATATTTTTTTCATCTTACAATTATTGAAATGATGAAGTTACTTACATGGAAATCGATTCGATAAACTTCATTATCCACATATTGTAATAGAAGTTGCGCGAAATCGAAATATATAGAGCCTCATCATTTTTGCAGGCTAAAACATTTTCATCGCTGTTAGTGCTCGATAGAGTTAGTGCTGATAACTCCAGATATTACTTCTGCAAGTTGTATCGGTCAATGATCCCACGTATAAGTGTCGTTTTAGGATCCATATTAGAGCGTTAAAAATTATGCCGCGTTCTGACACAGATTCCACTGGTAACTGTAGTTCCGAACAATTAATTCCAGCGGGCACCTCCGGCCGCGTCGGATGTGCGGCGCACTATGGGCCAAACCGATGAATGAGATAGAGCGATGAAATTTTATTTATATGAAAGCTAAAAACTTCGCAGAATATGTAATAATTATAAAAATTGTGGTACGATCGTATTTTAAACTTGAAAAAATTCGTGAAACTTGCACAATGTCAAGAAAATTGTGGTTTTTCCAATATCACGCGCGGAAATTTGTTTTTCGAACATACTATACATCGATAAGAATTTTTCCTTTATACTATACATCATGTATTCGTGTTTTCAGCGTACTGGTTCGATCAAATACTACTAATTAAGCAATTATGCAAATTGATACAAAAATTTTCAACGTTTCGGTCAAGTGTTTAGACCATTTTCAAGAAAAAAAGATTTTTAAAACTTTTAAAACTTTAAGACACATGTTGATTCCATTCTGTACATTGCAAGCATTAATTATATTTTCATGATTAATGTTGCATATAGCTACATTAAAGTACGTGATATAACGTATAAATTGTTTTTTTTTTTTTTAATTAATGCATTTATTAGGGGCACACAGTGGGTCAGTGGATAGAGCGCGCGACTGCGACCAGGCGGTGTCGAGTTCGAATCCCCGCGCCCGGGCACCTCTTGAATTAATTCAATGTGCTTTTTTAAAAAAACTGTGGTGTCCAAGGTGGTTCGGAATCCACCTTAAACTGTAGGTCCCGTCGTTTAATAACCATAACAGTTGAAAAAGCGACGTAAAATAATCGAAACAAAGGGGTGGGGGGGATAACTTGGTCGCATCAATCGTGCGCAGCATTGTCGCTTTAACAGAGACATTACTGTACGTAAAAGGTTGGACTTTCGTGGGTTAAATTGTTAATAGAATCTTTTACTACCTGGACAGTGAGGCCAGGCACGATGCAAATATCCAAGACATATTAATGCATTTATTAAATCATAATTCAATAAAGCATAATAAATCGAATCAATTCTAAGCAACACAAAATTTTGGCCAGCTAGATCAGCCAAATACCAGTCTGCGCGACGGTCGCGAGCTTCTTCCGTGGCGGTCGTTGCGGCTCGTACAGAACGTCCTCAGGTCCGGACTTTCACTCGGCAATGACTTTTTGCCCGTCGAAAACGCCGATAGGAGTAATTGTCCGATAGTTGTACGAGCGACAGGCGAAGCCGAGAGACAGAGAGACGGACAGACGGAGGGAGACGAATGATAGAAAGCGTTATGACGGAGATCATTTGCGGTTTTGCGGAAAACCTTGCGAATAACTCGGTCAGACTGTTTCGACCACAATTTCTGACTCGCCGGTGAAACTCCGAGTAGGGTAGGTATATCTCCGCAGCTGGATTGGACGTGGAATCGATCGATCGATCGATCGCGGGTTTCCCGATCGTTCTGCTTACAAGCATCCATAATTTGCCAGTCAGCCGCGAGATGCGACGTTTCGATCGGCTCGAGCCGATTTAGAAAGCGGCGCACGAGCGGACCGCCAGCAAAACGATCGCAATTAGCAGCGCGACTACGTATAGACAGGCGCAGTTCGCGCGATCGAATCGGCCCGAAGTAATTAAACCGGGAATGTTTTTTTTTTTGTTCTTTCTGCCTTTTCCCGTGAACTTATCGGGCAAGAAACATCGGTATGGACCGATAACGCCGATTTCAAGCCGGGCGGTTCTTTGCCGGCGTCTAATGACACGCCATTAACGTGGAAAGTCGAGCGTATTCGTTGCTGCCGCCAACTGTCATGTCGTTCGCGGACTGTCGCGCCCGCCATATGTTTTGCGAAAGCGCACGTGGTCCGTATTTAAACGAAAGTGCGCCTTCGATCGTTAACGGTCGCGCAACGGCCTCTGTATCTGTCCGATTCGAATAACCTGCGAACGGCGCAGACGTTGACAGCGTTTCCTTTTGTTTTTTTTTCTTTTTATTTTTCTCTTCTCGCATTGAAATTCGTATCTGTTCGGACGATCGGAATATTTCACGAACTTTGCGCTTGGGCTACCGGTGCTGTATCCTTCTCATTTTTCGCAATGGATTCTCTATCTGCTTAGTCGATCGGAATATTCTATCACTTTTGTTCACACAGGTAGATAGATAGGAACCGTTTTTGCTTTTCGCTTTGGAAACCGTTTATTTCGTGTGGTTTCATTTTTACTTTTTTTTTTTGTCAATGAAAAATTGTGTTTTGCCGATTTCTATACGTTATATGCACCTGCTGGAAAGTTCAGCGGAATTGATCGAATGGTTTCCGTGTTGTGAACTATTAACAATGGTGAAAATGTTTATAAGCAGACTGCGGATCTTTATGCGAAATAAATATTGAATCGATTCGATGAAGCAAAAGATAGATTAACATTTCTTATCTTCTTCGATAGATGAATATAAGAATGACATTTAAGATGAACTTAATAGATTGAGAATTATACATCGACGTTCTTGGACTGTCTTAATTAATGTACCGTTTGAAATTACTTGTTGTTAAATTAATTTAGTATATGCATAAAATCGAGAATCTATTTATAACTCGCTAACTAAATGAATAATTTTTATATGATTGTACGAAACATGTATTTTTTAAATATTCGTTGGAGGCTGAAATAAAATAAATCTAATCCGATTAAATATAAATATAAATATAAAAATTAATTAAATATTAAATTAAGTTAAATATAAAAATAATCCGAGAAAATCTATCCCGGTTAAATCAGTTGGATTTTTCATATGTTGTAGATTATGAACAGAAGATGTAATAGACACAAAACTCAATAATGGACAGTTATCGAGTTATAATCAGTCAAACGTGACAAATTAAAGCTGCCGAATACTGAAATCTCGGGATGAAATGAGTAATACATAATAAGATCATTTCTTTATTAATCCACATACACACAACAGCGAGGGTTTGGAGTGAAAAAATACTACGGAGGAACAAACCGTGGGGTCCTTATTTCTGCTGTGACACGCAAAGATTTTTGTGAAAGATTTCTGTTAAAATAACCAGTCAAACAGTTACTTTTCAATATTTTTTTCATTCAAATTGATGAGTTAACATTCACACGTTAGGTTTTTGCGGTTACTTGTTTCGCATTTAAAAAATAAAAGTTACCAAGTTTTGGACTTTACTTACAAATTACCGAACGGTATAACTTATTTCGGGAATACTGTGTCAAATTGACACGAGGGACAGATGAGGGTTAAAAAAGAAATATAACATAAAATTCGCTAATTAAACGAAAGCTTTTTAAATTAATCTATTTTTTTAATGCAAATTATAGTCACGAATGGCATTCATTGCCAATATATTGATGGATTTCGAATTTCTTGTACTTTTGCCTCCCATTGTACCTCTAGAACATCCTTAAAGCTGCCTTCATACAACGGCGCTGGCTCCAGGAGCCTGCGCCAAAAGTCTTGAATTTCATGAATTTGAAGAAAAAGGTTTCCATGGGCCTGTTTTCCGTGATAGCACAATAGGGACCCGTCAAATCGCGCTCGAAATTTATGACTTTTGGCGCTGGCTACTGGAGCCAGCGACGTTGTATGAAGGCACCTTAACTCGGTCGATCTTTCCCGAGAAGAAGTTGTTACACCTCGCGGAAAAGAAATGAATGTTAAATCGGCGGCTGGAATTAATCGATAAGGGCGACTCTCGAGTCACGGCACGGTTGCACCTCAATTAGGTGAACGTTGCAAGGCCGCGAACCGGTAGCTAAGCACCGAAGTTTGCTCGCCAGCTAATGGATGTCACTGACCCGCTGACACACATCGTCCTCCGTGAAGTGCACGCGCGTTTCTTGCTCGCTCACGTGCTTCCTCGCGGATACTTTTACGGCGGACCACCATATGTCAATGATCGCCGCACACCGGTCCGTATTCTCACCGATGATGGCCGGCGGCGATGATCAGAGACAACAAAAAAAAAAAAGAACGAAATAAGAGAATTTCTAGCCGGAGGATGGACTCTCGAAGGATTTATTGGTTTTCTGGTCTAATTGATCACCGGAGACCGCCGCCGATCTTATCTCCGCCGCGATACATATGATCCTCGCTGATGTAGGAAAAATATATACACGAGGGCGTTCGACTCTGTCACCCGAAGATTTATGACTTTTAACAGTATCTGCGAAATTGTATCGTGTACGCGTGTGTTACGTCCTAAGGTGGACGTTTCTTTATTTTTTTTTTTTATAAGATAGTAAATTTAAAGATTTTATTAAGAGATATAACGCAGTTTTTTAACCTACCTGCATTGACCGGTTTCGGTTCGGGTAATTGAGGAGGTATTTGGTTTTAGATTTAAAAAAATTGAACAAAATATATTTTAAACATCAAAGTTCAGATACATTATTTTATTAGTATCTTATTATGAATTGTTAGTATTTACTGATAATCGAATCTCGATTTCTTGTGTGTGTAGATTTCGGTAGCCGCTATGATGATGATGATGAATATGATATTGATAGTATCGTGTACGCGTGTGTTACGTCCTAAGGTGGACGTTTCTTTATTTTTTTATAAGATAGTAAATTTAAAGATTTTATTAAGAGATATAACGCAGTTTTTTAACCTACCTGCATTGACCGGTTTCGGTTCGGGTAATTGAAGAGGTATTTGGTTTTAGATTTTAAAAAATTGAACAAAATATATTTTAAACATCAAAGTTCGGATACATTATTTTATTAGTATCTTATTACGAATTATTAGTATTTACTGATAATCGAATCTCGTTTTCTTGTGTGTGTAGATTTCGGTAGCCGCTATGATGATGATGATGAATATGATATTGATAGTATCGTGTACGCGTGTGTTACGTCCTAAGGTGGACGTTTCTTTTTTTTTTTTTTTGATAAGATAGTTAATTTAAAGATTTTATTAAGAGATATAAGATAGTAAATTTAAAGATTTTATTAAGAGATATAACGTAGTTTTGAACCTGCTTGCATTCACCGGTTTCAGTTCGGATAATTGACGATTTCTTAGAACTAATTGGCTTTTATTGTGGATTTTGGAACGTAGAAATCGAAGTCAGGTGATTAAACTGATTTGAAATGTTGATTTTAGATAAAAAAAAAATTGAATTTTATTAATTATTAATAACGGCTGAACCACCTCTGTTAACAATTTTAATGAATTATTAAGTCATCTATCCGAAAGTAGTTTATAATTAATTCTTAAGTGATCATTTGAAACTGCAAAAATTAGATATAGTATAATCTAAGAAAATAACACAATTTACAATATCCAACAAGTGGTTAACAATTCATCTTTAAGATCCGATCGTTTCAATGTGCAAAATCTACTTTGTGAATTGATATAACGAAACTTTTGAAGACACTTTTATCCACAAAATAAGTTTACAACATTCTCTCCGGTGTCCCCTATCTTAACGCTCTACTCTCCGCTCAAATTACCGTCCCGAACAATAGAAAAGTGATCCAAGCCGGAAGGAAGTGTCTAATTTTGCAATTTTTTTTTTATGAGACTCGTAGAAACTTTCTTTCAACTTGTTGGTCGGCGAGCGTACGACATTGAATCTCCGAATGAAATCCGAGGAACGGCAAAGCGACACGCGCGAGAATTTCGCACGTAATAAATGATCTTGGTCGCGTAACGTCGTTTTAACGGCTCGCGGGGTAACTCGCTCTTAATTGTTTAAGTGGCGACGACGACGGCGCAATAAACAAAATTAACACGGAGAATACGGAGGCCGTCGTGACGCGTTACTTTCCACCGCGTGAAAGTGAATCTTCTCGGTTTCATAAGCCGAAACGACGGGAATGGTCAATGACACGGCGATAGCCCCGTTACGTTGCGATTCTTTCTCGCCAGCTGGCCCGGGTCGAACGGAATCGACTGGAATCGACCGTGGCCACGCGATAATCGTCGAGACGTGCACGGATGGCCGACCGAGGTGAAACCGGACAAAACGCGTCGATTTTTGCCTCGATTAATTTCTCAACCACCGTGGGGAAATCGATATCCCCTCGTTGATCCGCATTTTATTCGGTGCTCGAGAAAGTTAACGCCATTCCTGGGCATCGCTAACGAGAACTGTTCCAAATAATCACTTCGCTACACTTCGGGATAAATCTGGTTCCCCGAAGGGAGCACGCGATCCGGGATTTCGTAAACTTTAGCCTTATACAATACTAGAGCTGTGACTTATGAGATACCCGAGTAAACAAAAATTACTTTACCCTGGTAACTCACAAGGAGAGTGCACCAACGACGTCTCACCGATTTAGTTGAGACTCTGTATGCTTATAGATTTCGATCTCCCATTTACGAATATATACCATTATAGACGCTAACACTCAATAGTTGTCGAGATATTCATAAACAAAGTTCTTACATTACTGCTTAAATCTGCTGTTGTAGAGTAGGTATACTTCCACCCGGTGGGCTAGGGTTCGATTCTCGTTTGGTGAAAATTTTTTTTTCATATTTATTTATATTATTTATTCAACAACAAGTTAAAGAACAAACGTATTAATAAATTATAAATAAATTAGCCGAAATTAATGAAATAGAAAGTATCCCCTCGTGTCTGAAAACAGAAAAAATAAAGTAAATATGGGAAGAGAAAATATGGTATACGATAAATTTAATAATATTGCACTTACATATTTTTAATTACAACAGTGGTACGTGTCGTAAAAGCATACGTAAGAACTTTGTTTATGAATATCTCGACAACTATTGAGTGTTAGCGTCTATAATGGTATATATACGTAAATGGGAGATCGAGATCTATAAGTATACAGAGTCTCAACTAAATCGGTGAGACGTCGTTGGTGCACTCTCCTTGTCAGGAATAGACTACGGATCTTTATGCAAAATAAAAATCGTTTGCATCAATTCCAAGAAGCAGACGACATATTACAATTAATTATTTTTCTTGAACGATTTTAACAAATTTAAATTAATATCCTACCCCTATGACCCATTTTAAATATCTCTCTTGCAACTTCTCTTGCCTTCCCTTTCCTTCCACCCCCATATTTCTACCCCATAATTAACTACTGCCCACACTAATTTTTGTCAAATTTAAATTAATATAAAACTACAATTAATGTTATTGGCGCACTGGTTCGATCAATTGTAGACAATAAGCAAATTTGCTAAATATTACATGAAATTTAATTCAACGTTTCGGTCTAAGTTTAGACCATTTTCCAGAATGTAAATTTTCAGTATTGCGTCTGTAAGAAATTAAATTAATATATCAACGTTCTTAGGTTCTTTTAAATGATATAATTCTACAATCAATTTTTACGCGGAGCTATTTTATTTATACTTTATACAACCGAATCACATGAATTTTAAACAGAGACTAAAGTGACTAAACAATTTCGGTTCGTTTCTTGCGGTAGCTTTTATCAAAAACAATGTTTTTAACAGTTTTGTTGCAATATTACAATTGGATTGCATTTCTCAATACATCATCGGAATTTTTTATGTTGATACCAATCAACCGTCAACAACGAAACCTTCGCATTAAATTAATAAAGACAATTCTCTTTCAATTATATATATATTTTTCTTTTTGTGCATGTCCCTTCTTTGTTATTAGACAAGAGTAGTCTTCATCTTTCTCCTTTTTTTTAAAATTGTAAACACTTATGTAAAAGGGCTTCAGTCCATCTACAATAAATAATAATAAAAATGAAATAGTAAAGCAAATAGAAAACTAATGGAAGAAACGTATAGAATAACTAGAATAAAAAAGAATATTAAAAGAAGCTAAATGTTACCTGAAACGAAACGACACGCAACAAACACGAGTGCAAAAACAAAATGCAAACGAGGCCCATTATATTATTTTCCCAGCGAAGCAAAAAAGGGGAGGTATATATTCAAGAATGCGGCCGATTCTGTATCTCATGTCCAAGACGAAGAACCTCGCTGGCTCGACATTATGGTTCCCGATAATCACGACTTCATTCCTGGTTGCAGTTGAACCGAGTTGCACTTGATGCATCGAGATTTACTGGGCGGATCGAACGCACCGATCGATACTGCCGTTTCGACGACGAGAAAGCGTCGTTTCCGGAACGCGGAACGGGATAACAAAAATAGTTTTGCTAACGAGGTACGTGTACGAGCGTGCGCGCACAGCTAACACACACACACACACAGAGAGAGACGTACACGTACAGGTCGCTTGCGAAAGCTACTCGAGCCTCGCTCGCTTTTCGCGTAATAAGCAGAAATTGGTTAAGACCGAGGGTCGACGTTAACGAGGGGTGGCGATGCGAAGGGCTGGCCAGCGAATACATTTGCATTTCATGACGTTCCGAAGGAAACCGAAGAGAGGCGATGCACAGTGCAGTACTTTTTTTTTTTTTTAATTTGGAAATCTAATATGAGATTTATTGTAACATAATGCTTAGTACAGAGTATTATATAACAAAGTACAGAGTATATAGTATAGTATAACAAAAATATTATAAGCAATAGAAAAATCAATAATACTTAAGCACGTAGGTTACATGAATTTAAAAAGGCTATTATATATAAACAAGTGCAGTACTTTGATAGGAATTTCGGACGAAAATAAAAAAATTCGTATAGCGTAGCAATAATTTATATATTTTTTTGTTCGGAATCGTTTTAAATGCACTTGATTTGGAATACTATTTTAGAATTTTCCATATTTTACTCTACAGATTTGAAAGAAACAATGAGAGGCATGTTTTATGTATAATGTAAAACTGAAATATCAACAAATAGTACATATATTACGTGTAGAAAACAGATAAATAAATATCGATACAAAAAAAACAAGTATTCATAGCCGAGTAGTAGAGTAAGATTCGTCGAGGGTTAATGTTGAATAACTTTGGGTGTAGCAGTTTGTAGCAGGAAAAACTTGTAGGAAATTGAAATATAATGTCCATTAATTACGAAAAACCAAATACTACTGGATGTTTTGAACCCTTCTTGAAATATCTTTATATAAAGAAGAAAAAGGTGAGAAACATTATTTCAACTTATATAATAATTTTAATGATATCGGCGCCAGGTTCAATTATTTATAGAAAAAAAACAACAAATGTGCAAAGATACCTGATAAAACACCCTGATAAAAATGGATATTTTTTGTTTCTTTTTATAAAATTAGTTATTTTTCTTTTATATTATATACAGTTTTGTTACAGTTAAAACTGTATATCGAATATGTTTCAACAGCGTGGTTTCAAAATTGCAGCTCTGCATTTCACGTATTGATCGATATCGATCTACCAATCGCTGAGCATCATCTATATGTATATGCCAGAGCCTTCTTGTCTTTGAAACAGCACGTGTTTCAGTTACATATCTGCCACCATGGTTTAAAGTTGGTTTTCGTGTAACTCTCAATATTTGTTTTAAGTGTTTGTCCACTTTTGATACAACATATACGTGGACTATTTTTGTTTTATTTTTCCGTTACATGGTCTTCAAAAATATTGATTATATTTTAATTTTGTTATATATATTTTTCAGACGCAAAAATGTCTCTTTGAAAAAGATCCACATCGGGATCGAAACGTTAGAAACATGATTTAATATTTGCACATTTGTTGTTTTTTCTATAAATGATCGAACCTGGCGCCGATATCATTAAAATTATTATATATCTTAATTTCGATAAGGAATGAATTTAACCTTTATTATTTCAACTGTATTATTTACTAGTATACTCCATATAATAGACTTACAAATTTGGAAATTTTCAGTCACATTAGCTGTACTTTAAACTACCATATTCCACAGGCCATATTTCATAAAATTCTTTTTCCTGATACCATGAAAGTAAACGACGCTTTGAATCAATAAATTTCTTGATACAGAATTTTCTTGAGATAAAAACAAACGCTTGTAACTAACCCCCTACTGATTTATTTGAATTTTCTATTGATAAACATGATAACGTAGATGTTAAAACATAGTTTCAACATAGACTCCAGTAGATTTTAGACAACGAATTTTTAGATTTTTGTCCACACAGGGTACCGAACTGCGCTTCAATGTGCTTTTTTAAAAAACTGTGGTGCCCAAGGTGGTTCGGAACCCACCTTAAACTGTAGGTCCCGTCGTTTAATAACCATAGCAGTTGAAAAAGCGACGTAAAATAATCGAAACAAAGGGTACCGAACTGTGCGATGGCCCGCGGAGCCTCGCGAAAATTATCGGCCGGCCTCGCATTCCCGTTAGACACCCGCCAGGGAAATTATTTACCATTCCGTCGGCGGCATTGCGCCGGCATTAAATCCCATAATCGGATGCCTAGCGACGAACTGGAGGAGAGACTTTACTGTCCGTCGTTGATCACCGTTACCGTTCACCGCAGAACACGAAACGAGCGGTGTCGCGGTTCCTCGATCCGCGTTCTTTCGACATTCTGTCCTCCTTCCAGCCGTTCGTTCCGTTTCATTTTTGCCACGTTCTTCTTTTTATAATCGACATGAACGAGGAAAAGAAAGGCGGTAACGAGGCCCGTAACTCGTGAAACGGTCGGAAAGAATTGCGGAAACAAAACCGTGGCTCTTTGGCTCCGTCGGAAGAACGATCGATCGATCGATCGACAGAGAAAGAGAGAGAGAGAGAGAGAAAAAAAGAGTGGAGTCTGCGGCCTTTGATCGATACGTCGCGTCGCGTCGTTTATCATGATCGAACGTTGGACGCGTTTCAAACACACGATCACCGTGTCTGCCGCTCCGTTCCTCTCCGTCCCTATTTCTTCCTGTTTGCCTTACCTGGAAAATGAAGGATGATAACGTCGGACGGGAATCGTGCAGCCTACGCACACGACTGCAGGGAGAGTTCAGAGAGAGATTCTGAACACCGATTCAATTCTCGTTCGTTAAGAACGGACTCTCTCGGATTCCGGCGCATGTCCTACGCGCTCATTAAAGTCGCTCGGGACGGGACAATGATCCAGTGAACCCTGCCCGAACGTTCGCGATCGTGGTTCTCCGTCGCGTCGCTTGGCCGACGACGTTTTACCCTCATCTCTCGCGATTTCTACGGCCCTTCGCTTCTACGCCGCACAGTGGGCCAAACCAGGACAAAAATCGTCTGCCTCGTTGTGCCTGAACCAGACTAGGATAAATCTTTTTCTTAAAGTATCCTTAAAGTTGTGAAACAAAACCCGTTTGCCCATTTTTGCCCATTGCAAAGATATTAATGATATAATACTGTATGTATTTTCATGCAGACAGTTAAGTGCGAATACCCAGAATCAAGAAAGGCTATTTATGTGAATCTGTTGTAAAAAAAAAATAGCATGAATCAAGTTTATTTCATGTGTATAATAAAATTTTAAAGTTAATAACAAATAAGTACATTTGAAAATAAGTATACCGGTTGATGAGCGAAATATATTGTTGGACTATCTCGCACCAGTATTTCGCACCAGAACTTTAAATACTGATGATGATCTTGGAATAATAATAATCACTGAATTTCTAATGAAAGGAACTATCGTAGCAGGTGTTTAAAAAAGGGTGGTTCTATTTAAAAAAAAAAGTCTAGGTTCAACTTTGTCCTTACCATATTTTATGTATCTTTAGAAACAACAAAGATATTTGAGGTTTGATTTTATATATACATATATATGAATTAATATTGTCTTTATGAAATATATTATTCCATACTAGTCCACCATTGTTAATTTTACAATTTTCATTTGATGTTCAAAATAAGCGACCCCAAAACACAAACATTGGACTAGCAATATTCAAATAATTTCATTCAGTATTCAATGAATTATCGATTTTTGTACACACTGTCCGAATTCTGCCAGGTTGCATCAGCCATTTCGAATTTCATAATTTCAAATACAAATTCGAAATCAGCATCCCCAATAACTCATATATATAAAGTTTCAAAGAAAAACCATTCAGTTTTGATTTTTCAGTCCGCCATATCGAATCGAACATGTTGAATTCGATCATTTTGATTAAAGATTTGAAATCTACGTCCAAAACAACCTCAAGATATCAATTTTCTAAAACTTTACTGCAGTATTCATTGAGTTATCGAATTTTGTCCATTTCAGCCGGTTTTCGCCCACTGTGCGCCGCCGCGCTGGATCCAATAAACGAGAATATCGGAAATATCTCAAGGCCGGCACCAGTTGTTCGATATCGAGTTAACGGAAAAATAAAGGATCACGAGGGAAACTTGATTACAGTAATTCCATTCTTTGATCAACGGTATCCGGTTCATCGAGTCTGCCAGCCTGCCGAGGCGCTATGTAATTTTTCACTCACTTCGCAGACGATTAGCAAAAAACCATGGAATGAAGAAATTGCCCGCGAAGATGTTGGCCGACTGTGCCGAAGAGTGTTGCATTGCATTTGTTTAACCGGGAGCGGAAAGTTAACCCTCGCTAAATGGGGCCTCTTGGTCCTCGACAAATGAATCTCATAAATAGCCTCGTTTTTAATCAAGTTGAGACAATTATTATAAGTATTACCACTATTCTTGAAGATGGTCTTAACCTAGACCGAAACGTCGAGTTATTAATTTGTAAAAGTGCTTAGGAAATTATTAACTATAGGATCGAACCTGTGCGCCGAAATTGCAATTTCTATTTAAAAATTGGCGATCGAGATAAAAGAAAACATTTATTACCACTATTCGATATGTATGCAACATGATATTTGGTCCCCTCAGGGTTTCAAATTCATTTACCAATCCCCCTCTTTTCCACTCACACCATCGCCTTTTCAGCGGGACCTACTGTTTATGGTGGGTTCCGAACCACCACCACTATTTGATATAAAACTACAATATTTGTCTTCGCTTTCTATAAGCAGTTTATTACATTGGGAATCGAACAATGGGTTTTGTAAAGCTTTGACTACACTGCTCTTTCTTTATTTTCATCGAACCTGTGCGCTGATATCACC
This sequence comes from Lasioglossum morio, assembly GCA_916610235.2. NCBI lineage: Eukaryota > Metazoa > Arthropoda > Insecta > Hymenoptera > Halictidae > Lasioglossum > Lasioglossum morio. The sequence goes on from OU744327.1 coordinate 2,683,273, forward strand.
ACAAAGAACTTTGAAAAATGTTTTTAAAAATTTGCCGGACAACACTGAAAATAGCGTCGAGGATTAGCAATCGCTATGTAAATTATCGGTTGATCCGAGGGTTAATAGATTTTCCAGGAACGCTGCAAGCACGCGTGGATCACGGAGCCTCGATCTGCCGCGAGAAGATCGTAGCAGAGCGGGATCGGTTCAGTGATGCCAGACGGAGGAACCTGGAGGAACTTGCCCCTCCGACTGGGCCCCCCACTCTTACTCCTCAGACCGTTGCGAGTCCCACACAGGCAGAGTAGAGGTACGTTCGTGTGTACCACGTGCGCAGTAGAAGTAAGAGTGGGGGGCCCAGCCGGAGGGGTAAGTTCTTCCAGATATCCTCCGTCTGGCATCACTGGATCGGTTGCGCGCGAAAGGGAAGAAACGCGGAACACGCCCGATTCCGAAGCTGTTGACCTTTTCTTTTCTCTCTTTCTAGTCGTGTGCCCTCGGGGTGCACGGACTCGGCTCGAGCATAGTTAACCGAGCAATTCGGCCGTGACGGAAACGAATTTTACTTTAGAAATGTGTAACGCGACGCCGCCGCCGCGATTCACGATAACAGGTTCGAGGGAGGAGACGAGGCGCGCAAACCGCGCACCGAAACGGCCGCAATTTTCTGCTGATATCAATTACGCTGCCGCCGATGATACACTGATATCGGCCGCCACCAATTAGCGGGGCCCGATCGAAGCTACATTCGAATTATTTATCCTCCCGGCGTTATTGTAAACATGCCGTTACCTGATTTATCGCGACCGCTTCTTGTGCCCGATCGAATTCAATTTTCCCGAATTACGCCGAATGGAACGTAGGGTAAGTGCACCAGTGAATGAACATTTAAGAAACTGTTCAGGAATATATTTTATATAATAAAAAATATGTGAATTAAAGGAATCTCATATATGCCAAATAGCTCCCTATACTTCATTTGTCAAAAATAAATGAACATAAATATAATGAACTTATTATTATTTTTCTTTATTAAACGTTAAATAAAAAATATGAAAAATACCAGTCAATGAACACTACATTCCAGTAATTGAACAATGATGGTCCAATGAATGAACAAAATTACTAAACAAGGTTTTGTGGTTTATTTAACAGTAGAACTATCGAGCACTAAACGCAGTTGGCATACATTGCCGTATAATAACGAGAATATATACCTTGTATTTCGATTTCGTGCAAGTTTTATTTAAATATGTACTCCAACAGAGAAGTTGACTAAAGAAATTTCTTCGAAAAACACATTTATACTTTTAATCTTTTAGACGGATAAAACAAATTCTTGAAAATGATCCATATCAGGATCGAAACGTTGGGATTTTGTTAATTGCAAGATTGCTTGATTTTTTATTTTATTTTCATCGAACCTGTGCGCTGAATTCGCCACACATTGTTTATTAAGTGATTATGTAATACGCCAATGGATTCATGTACTGAATATGCTATATAAACCATGTCTGGTTTAAAGCATTAAATAAATAATTAGTGGACTTAATTTTACCTACTTTACGTTCATGAAATCGAGTACGAAATGCGTGTTCTAAAAATGACGATGCTGCGTTTCGTTTCCCGTAGGAATAATTAAAATGAAAGCGAATCGAAAGGAAATATCGAATTGCATATGCATTCGCGATCGACTCCTTTGAATTACGAGCTCGCCTTACAATTAACGAACGTTCGCCATTAACCGCGCGGTACCAGACACACGGGCAAATACCGAATAAAGTTTCTCGCGTAACGGAGACTGAAGAACTGCGGAACACGAAACATCAATTAGAGGCCGCGGAATATTCCCATGATTCCGTTGTGGGTCGGGTATCGTTTCTATCTTTTACGTGACGTTTATCCAGTCGTTGCATAACTGGCCTCTTCATTCACAAAACAGCTTTTCTGGCCGCAAGGAATTCCACCGAGTATCACCGATATCGGTTTTATAGCCGGTTTACAAGCAGCAGTGCCTCCGGTTGAACGAAACTTCGGCCAGCGACAAATCGTGTCTTTAATAAAGCTCCTCGATCGATCCGGCCAGTCGCTATTCAATTCGTCGAATTATAACTGTTTCCTTTGGCCGGGGACGAAACGCGGTCAGCAATAAAAGCCGAGGAAGAACCGTTCCACTGCCTAGTAATTAATATTCATATTGTCGTCTTCGATCGTTCATACTTTAATGTATCTGACGATCCATAAATACGATGTTTTCGAACTTCCATCGGTGTCTCGACGACTTCTCAGATCATTTATTTACCAATAAATCGTTATACAATAAATATTCGATCGAAAACGGGAACGGTATAAGGAAAACGAATATCCACTCCATCGCCGGGCATACGCCGCACAGTGGGAGAACTTGACCTAACTCGATTCAAAAAGGAATAACTTTCGATAGAAACGAGGTAGAGCGATGAATTTTTTTTTAAATAAAAGCTGAAACTTTGTAGAATATGGGAGATTATGGTACGAATGTTTTTAACCTTGAAAAAATAAAAGTTTAACTGTTTAACTATAATTCGATTTTTTGAAAAAACCAAAGGTCGGAGGAAAATTTTGAGGCCAGATTTTAAATCAGCGTTAAAAAATCTACGGGAAATGATATATAATATGTTTAAAAAAATATATTTCTGCTCGTGGTAACGTAGAAACGACTTTTTCTTGAAATTGTGCCAGTTTCACGAATTTTCTCAAGGTTAAAAACCATTCGTACTGAAATCTACTATTTTTCCCATATTCTGCAGAGTTTCAGCTTTCATTTAAAAAAAAATTCATCGCTCTACGTCATTTCTATCGAAAGTTATTTCTTTTTGAATCGCGTTAGGTCAAGTTTTCCCACTGTGGCCAAGAGTTTCGTTTGTTGCAGTTAGAAATTACTGTAGAGCAGTCCTGTCGCTAATGTTTTGATCCCGATTTTAACTCGGAGATGATCATTTGTTTTGCGCGTGAACTATATCATATTGAAAGTCTACTAATTTTCTTCCAAACGTATCTAGAATTATTTAATTTTGTCAAGAGTTTCGTTTGTTGCAGTTAGAAATATATATATTTATATATATATGATCTATATCATATTGAAAGTCTACTAATTTTCTTGCAAACGTATCTAGAATTATTTACTTTGTCAAGAGTTTCGTTTGTTGCAGTTAGAAATATATATATTTATATATATATATGATCTATATCATATTGAAAGTCTACTAATTTTCTTGCAAACGTATCTAGAAGTATTTAACTTTGTCAAGAGTTTCGTTTGTTGCAGTTAGAAATATATATATGTATATATGATCTATATAATATTGAAAGTCTACTAATTTTCTTCCAAACGTATCTAGAATTATTTAACTTTGTCAAGAGTTTCGTTTGTTGCAGTTAGAAATATATATATAGTGTTGTCTGTTACTACGTGTACATATACATTCAACCTTATACAATGGACCCTGATGGTTCGAGCCACCTATTTCATATAAAACAGTGGCGTTTCGTACTCGAGCAAGAAACGCAGTGGATATATCGACCGCAGTGCTAGATAGGATCTTCAAACATCCCCCATAAAAAGGAAAGTATCGTGGCTTTCGAGCGCAGTCGTGACCCGGCGTCTTCTATTTGCCATCTATCGCGAGACCACGAGGCTCGAGAGGACGAGAATACTCGTCAGGGCGTGTCTTTCCGTGTTCCCTGCAGCCTGCAACGACTTTCTCTGCATTGTTAGCGAGCTGGACGTTCCGGGCATCCCTTCGAACCGCATACGACTAATCCGAGTTCGAATAAATTATTCGAGAAACCCGTGTCACGAGCGAGCCACGGAAAAACAGGCGAAACCACGAGCCAACGAATAACTGGAGAATTGCTACGAACGCGTCGACCCTCGAGGATCTAGATCCTGAGACGGAAACAGCTCCATTCGAATAACATAACTGAGATATCGTATCAAACGATTTTAATCGTGGATCAGTTAGTAATTATCACATTCATTTTTTTTTTATTTAGTAGTCGATCAATCTATCAACTTGCACAAAAATTCTGTACAGTAATCTTTAATTGGAAACAAACGAATCTCTTGTTAAAATTAAACAGTTTGATAATGCATTTGGAAAAGAAATAGTAGACTTTTAATATAATATAGATCACGCACAAAACGAATCATCAGCTTCCAGTTAAAATCGTGATTGAAACATAAGCGACAGGACTCTATAGTAATTTCTAACTGGATAAAAAACGAAACTCTTGACAAAATTAAACAATTGAAGATGCAACATTTCCACGATGAGAAATAGTAGACTTCTAATATGATATTAGATCATGCAGAAAACAAATGATCATCTCCGAATTAAAATCATGGTTAAAATATTAGCAACAGAACTCTACAGTAATTTCTAACTGCAACAAAGGAAACTCTTGACAAAGTTAAACAATTCCAGATGCAAAATAGACTTCTACTACGATATTATATCATGCACAAAACAAATGATCATCTCCGAATTAAAATCGTGGTTAAAACATAAGCAACAGGACTCACGCAACAAGCCGATAGTTAAGCTGTTGTTCCGGAACGTAGCTGTCGATGGAGAAATATCACTTAATTTCTTAATCAAAATTCTCGCGTGTTTTGCACGTGAAACCGGTTATCGATGTTATCTTGTACATGTTATTAGACACTATTTGTCCGAATAACGAATGTGGACATTTTTGCTAACAAGCCCTTTATTACGCGCGGATTTCTTGTCCCTTAACGGTCCGCGATCATACGAAAACGTGAACGGAATACATATCTCGAGTCGATGATCCGGTGATCCTGTTAGCTCATTACGTCTACGCGGGCACGAATGATCGGTATTCGAGCCCGGTGTGCTGCGAGCATTGTAATTGATCCGCGGATACACCTGTTCAACGGAGGTCACGCGATGAATCAGAATTATATTATTTTTCGTTCTCGCGAACCAAAGTCGCCGGATTGAAACTTCTGTCCCCGCACTGCCCTTTCCCTTCCACGAAGCTATTCCTCCAAAATGTCACGTGACTAGCGTGATACTGACAGCATTATAACTGATATTATTAAGTTATAACTAATTAGGGCCTTGGGTAAAGTAGAACTTCGGGGCCCCCGAGGAAAAACGTGGAATTTGGATTTTGGATCTTATTATTAATTAAATACCTTTATTTATATTTTGCAGTTTTTTTGAAATAAATAATATTGTTTTAATGTAGTGGAATTCAACGGTTTAATTATTTGGATGGAACAGAATAGAATTTTCTTTATTTCAGCGTAACAGCGAAGAAGTGTGACTTGATTCACATTAACCTATATCTTCTTTCGCGCATTCGGTCCATACCTTCTCTCACTCTTTTCTTTGTCTTGCGTTATAACTAGTTGGGGCCTTAGGCAAAGTAGAACTTCGGGCCCCCCTTTTGCTTGGGGCCCCGGGCATTTGTCTAAGTTGCCATAGGCTAACGTCGCATTAGTAGCGCGTCATAGCTAGTTGGGCCTTGGGCAAAGTAGAACTTCGGGCCCCCCTTTTGCTTGGGGCCCTGGGCATTTATCTAAGTTGCCATTGGGTAACGGGCCACTAGTAGCGCGTTATGACTAGTTGGGGCCTTGGACAAAGTAGAACTTCGGGACCCATTTTACTTCGGGCCCCGGGTATTTGTCCAAGTTGCCTATAGACTAACGTCGCACTAGTAGCGCGTTATGACTAGTTAGGGCCTTGAGCAAAGTAGAATTTCGGGGCCCCCGGGGAAAAGCGTAGAATTTGGATCTTGGCATGTGTTCGGGCCCCCCTTTTTCTTGGGGCCCCGGGCATTTGTCTAAGTTGCCATAGGATATCGCCGCACTAGTAGCGCGTTATCACTAGTTGGGGCCTTGGGCAAAGTAGAATTTCGGGACCCCCGGGGAAAAACGTAGAATTTATATCCTAGATCTTAGTTGTTCTTCGGGACTCCCTTTTGCTTGTAGCCACGAGGGGGTAACTTTTGTTCCGTTCGAACGAGAACGCAAAAATTTGTTGATTTTACAGACGTGTAAAATAATGCGTCAACATCTTTTCTATTAAATTATAATAGCTTGCAGTGAAAACGTAAGAGTGTCTACTCGACCAATTATACACAATTATACGCGAACGAATTAAGAGATTAAAATATTTACGTTTCAACATAAAATTGTCCGTTGTGCAACTTTCTCGAGTACGCTGTCACTATGTGTACAGGAATGATCGGTATTCGAGCGTGGCTTACCTCGATAAACAGCAGGCAGTTCGCGGGTACAGGTGGCCGATCGAGGCAATGCAACGAATCGCAATTATTGCAGCTTTTGCCGAAGGAACTTCTCATTTGTATTTAGCCGCGGCCACGCTTTATTTTGCAAGCCCTTCGAATTTATTGAAACAAGCCGAACCGGAACGATCGGTATTCAAACGCGGCGCACACCGGATAATTGCGATTGGTCCGCAGATGCTCAATAGAGGCTATGCGACGAATCGCAATTACTTTAGCATTTTATTGTTTTCATTTTTGCGGCCTGGTATAAATTGAAGTGCATCGAGAGGGCGCGACTGTTTTCGTTCGATCGTGCGGTAACCATTACCTCGCTGAAAATCGTTGAACCGCAGGTGCGAGCATTTGATGCGTGTTGCCACAATAAAAAGTCGAGGTGAGACTAGCACTAAATTAATTTACAATTGCTGATATTATTAGAAGACTGTCTACCGGAAATTATTACATGTTTCTCGTGTTATCGAAATAAGTATATTCACAATTTTATCCATTATAATTTTATCCATTTCAATACAATAATTGGCACTTCCATTATTTCTTATTATTTTATTAATTATTTCTTTCATTATTTAACATCGTCTTCCTGGACGAAGTTTTATTAAAAAAGTTGGTGATTTTCTCTGGCTTGTTTCGATTTATATACGTCGTCATGAATTTTGCTAAGACAAAGTAACTTGAATATTGTAAACGATGAACTGCTCGATAGTTACAGGATTAAAAAGAGACAGGTTTATTATTTATTATTATTATTTATTTTAAACGGACCGAAGTCCTTTTATACAAATGTATGCAGTTTATATAGTATGACAGAAACGAATCTTAATCTAAAATTTACATAATTATGGACAGTGCGAAACTAAGCAAATATAGGTACTATTAACAACGTGCCATTGAAAAAATTAATATTATTATAAAATGTGTTTGAGGTAATAAATAATGCAATTTAAAGGATTTATTGCTCCACATGAGGATTTGGATTTTATTGTTAGAAATTCTGTTCTAGTTCTCAAAACAGGGTGTTCTACTTGTTACTATTCGAATATTGTGTAAACTGTGAACGCACCAAATGCTATGTCTACTTATTACTGATATTTGAGTAGCTGTTATTTCTTCATGCAAACGATATGAAGGGAGCCAGAAGATCGAGACGAGGAAATAATTGAAAGATCGTAGAGTGGCGTTTCTCGCAGCTCTTTTGAATCTATTGAAAACCATACGGTTGCCACACGCGCGCGTTGTTACAGCAACGCGGGGGTATTAAGAAACGAAATAATTTCGTCGAACCGCGTTCGTTAATTGTACAACAAGAGTTCTCTCCACTTTCCCTCCGAAAACAGAGTAGCGTGCACGGAGAATATTGGGGCTCTGGCTCATTGACCCTTCCCGACTTGTGTTCGAACGAGGATTCTTGGGCTCGAGTCACCGATTACCATAATATGTGAATGGAATAAGGAATTCCGTGTTAACGCGTCCCGTCGGCTGCCACGTCGCTCATTTTCTTCGTCAATCTATTGAACACGCGTTCCTTGTCTCGGGGAAGACATTCTTTGATGTTATAATACGCACCTTTGTGCTGTCCCGTGAAATATATGTCGTTGGACGTGGCAATAATAATTCCGCGATGATTAAACGTATGTTGATGAGTAGAGATGTGTTCTTACCGATACTTTTCGGACTACCGTTTGTTTAAATTTTACGAAATCTTCAAAATTGTTGGTTTTGCAGAGGTGTAAAATAATGCGTCAACATCTTTTCTATTAAATTATAATAGCTTGTAGTGAAAACGTAAGAGTGTCTACTCGAAAAATTTATTCATTTCTACTACTCAACATTTATTCTTCGTATTATGAATATTTCAAGAAATACAGAGAACTTTTATAATCAAAGACATCGGTGATTTAAATTATATGAAAAGTAACAAATGACCAATTTTCATTTTATTTTAAGATATAACGTTTAAAGAATTAGTTAAAAAATGATAACAAAAAATATATTTATTACGATAGTAGGTAAGAATAATTTTTTAATGAATTATGGTTGAAGAGTTACAGTAAAATGTTACGATCCAGTCCACTGTGTTCACTTCAAATTAGTTTAATTTCGTCAATTTTCCAATGTCCATTGTTTTAAAAAGAAGTTCGTATAGGGGACACTTGGGTCTATATTACAATTTCTTCAAAAGTTTTTTTTTTTGGTTTTTCTATTAAGCTATGAAACCCCACATGGGATTATTAGCAACATTACAAGAATAACTTATATACTAGAACAGAACAATATAATGAACATATTTGAGTACAATATTAACACTAGAGAAATAAACAGTGAGACTTCAGGAATAAAAAAAGGGCAAAGAGAGGGTCCGCACAAAAAGAAATCAATTGTATAGAAAAGTTGTCCACTATGAAAAATGGTGTAAATAACATTTTTTTTCAAATAACAACATATTCAGTGGATACTCCCATGTTTCCACTACGAGCTCCTAAAAACTCATTTGTATCAGTTTACTGTAGCAGGTTTAACATTAATCCATAGGATTTACATTTTTTCTTGGTTACATGTTTCCTTGTAAATCTACATTGAGAACCTTTTTAAAAAATTGTACACGTTACTGAAACCCTACTTTCGCACTGTAAAACTACAATGGTACTAAAGTTTCATTAAATCCGGTAAGAATTAAACGTAGATTCGTTGAAAAAAATATTGTTATGCAATGTATCCAGAACGAGTCGAAGGGATTGAATAATTTGATTGAAAGAGTTTGTGTTTCTGTGTTCGTGGCCACGCAAGTTGGTGCGCAGAACGGTAATGGTTGCATCGTTACATGTTTCCTTGTAAATCTAAATTCAGAACCTTTTTAAAAAATTGTACACGTTACTGAAACCCTACTTTCGCACTGTAAAACTACAATGGTACTAAAGTTTCACTAAATCTGGTAATAATTAAACGTAGATTCGTTGAAAAAAATATTGTTATGCAATGTATCCAGAACGACTCGAAGGGATTGAATAATTTCATTGAAAGAGTTTGTGTTTCTGTGTTCGTGGCCACGCAAGTTGGTGCGCAGAACGGTAATGGTTGCATCGTTACGCTAGTTTCGACACGCTGTCCACGCTCTTCGAGGCTAGTGGAATGGTCGCGAAGGTGTGGAAGAGATGCGTAACAGTTCGTAACACTTTCATGGGTTGATCGTTAAACGGCGATACCGATGACAATAACGGTATATCAGTCTATATCGACGAGCCGGCTCCTTGTCACGCGAACCTCCTTGAAAACTACACGCGTTCATTGTCCTCGAGATTACATAAGAGATTACGCGCAGATCTTGAAAGTTATCAGCGTGGCTAAGTATTCAGTATCGGCCGAAGGATGCTTCTATCGGTGCAATCGACACGTATTATAATACGTCCGAAGCGGTGGTATGATTTATGGAAAAATTGTTAACGGCACAATGGATCCTCGATATTGATCGTTCCTCGTTCCTCGCACTGCTAAATCCTCGAACATTAACATAGAAAGCTAGGAAATGATAATTTTTCAAACGCCGTTTACCATTGACAATAAACCATTCCAGTGTCGACAACGGAATTTATGACAACGCATTGAATCCTCGCGTTTGCAGCGACTAGAACGATTAAAAATAATAAAAATGTGCCAGCTGAAATGTATTAGACCTTCTCACAGATAAATAATAAACACAGTTAATAGTTAATAGTGATACTGCTTTGGGAGTTTTTAATTTCCTCATTTGATTACAGTAACAATATATGTAGTATCGCTATAATAATGGTATCCCGTGTTACTAATGGAAACAACTTTTTTAATTTTGCACGCGCTTCAATTAGGGAGCATGGTTGATAAGAAAGGAAAACATGTTGATAAAATATTATATAGGGTTGAAGTACGGATGATGTATGTGTGTCAATAGACAACCCTATATATATAGATAAATTTATAAAAATAGAGAATCGAAAATAACAGGAGGATTGTATAATTACGATCGCCAACGAAATGAAAAAAGGAGACAGATCGAAACGAGCGCAAAGGGATAATGCAAGATAAACATTTTTTACCTTAATTGCAACCAACTAGAGTGAAATAGAAAGTTGTGTTCTTTTCGAATAATAAAAAATAATAAAATGAAAAGAATCATATACAATGGAGTTATTCTAGCTCGGTAGAAATGTTTAACATTCAAGATTAAATAATTCAGACTGCAAAGGGATAATGCAAGATAAACATTTTGTACAATACCTTAATTGCAACAAACTGCAGTGGAATAGATAGTTGCGTTCTTTTCGAATAATAAAAAATAATAAAATGAAAAGAATCATATACAATGGAGTTATTCAATCTCGATAGAAATGTTTAACATTCAAGATTAAATAATTCGGACTGCAAACGGGATAATGCAAGATAAACATTTTGTACAATACCTTAATTGCAAGAAACTGGAATGGAATAGATAGTTGTGTTCTTTTCGAAAAATAAAAAATAATAAAATGAAAAGAATCATATACAATGGTATTATTCTAGCTCGGTAGAAAAGTTTAACATTCAAGATTAAATAATTCGGACTGCAAAGGGATAATGCAAGATAAACATTTTGTACAATACCTTAATTGCAAGAAACTGCAGTGGAATAGATAGTTGCGTTCTTTTCGAATAATAAAAAATAATAAAATGAAAAGGCTCATATACAATGGAATTGTTCTAGCTCGGTAGAAATGTTTAACATTCAAGGTTAAATAATTCGGACTGCAAAGGGATAATGCAAGATAAACATTTTGTACAATACCTTAATTGCAACAAACTAGAGTGAAATAGATAGTTGTGTTCTTTTCGAATAATAAAAAATAATAAAATGAATATAATCATATACAATGCAGTTATTCAATCTCGATAGAAATGTTTAACATTCAAGATTAAATAACTCCGACTGCAAAGGGTTAATACAAAATAAACATTTTCTACCTTAATTGCAACAAACTGCAGTGGAATAGATAGTTGCGTTCTTTTCGAATAATAAAAAATAATAAAATGAAAAAGAATCATATACAATGGAATTATTCAATCTCGGTAGAAATGTTTAACATTCAAGTTAAAATAGCGCCGACAGCAAAGGGTTAAACGGCTGTGTATTTCGATCGCGACGGTCAAGACAAACGAAACGTCGCGTCGCTGGCGTGAAATAAATCTTCGGGATTTGCCCGGGCTTGACGGGTAAACGTTTTTTCGAGTGGCCCTCGCAAATGCACAGGCCAGTCGTTTGCCAAGCTGTCGAGAAGTGGCACAAGTGTCAGCGAAGTTGTTGAAAACGCGACTCGGCGTCTCGCGCCTCGGCCCGACCATTTTCCGACGCGTCTGAAAAGCACCGGCTCTTTAATAAAGCGGCTACGGTAGTAAGACCGTCGTCGTCGCGGGGGTACACGTTAAAAATACGTTAACAGCTTGTAACGAGTAGCCGGTCGTGTCAGTGATCCCTGGCCCGAGAGATCTCGGGGATCTTGGTAGGTGTCGTCGACAGGTATTTCACCTTCGCGGCGCGACGGGAAGAAAGGGGAAAGATAGAGAGAGAGAAAGAGAAAGAGAGAGAGAAAGAGAGAGAGGAGAACCTCTTCTTCGCGGTGCTCTTGTCTTATCTGGCGGATCGCCGATCCGTGGGACCAGTCTTTCAAGAACGGACCGACCGAGATGGTGGAAGGCTCGGCAGTAGCTGCTATCCTCCTCGAAAGAACCATCCGTCCCTACCGATACCAGTTTCTTTTCCCCCATTACCAGCCGGTTAAGGAAATTTGTAATTTTCCGATAATTGCGAATACGTACGCCGCCACAGATATTACCATAAAATGGTAATTACGCCCGTAAATAGTTACATGTAAATTGCTTCGAATAGAAAGCTCCCTAACCTTCGCCGGCCGAACGTTCTATCTGCTCCAAAAGGCAGTCCAGTGAACCCTTTTGTACGCGAAATCTGGTTCAGGGACCAACCACCGTGGAAAATAATAGAATATTCACCGCCATTCCTTCTCAGAACGAACCCACAAGAATTGAACGCTGGATACCATCTACAGGATTACCTGTGTTCCGCAGGAACTACAATATAGTACATATGAATGGGTGAGCAAGCGGGGCCTATGTCAGGTTTTTTTAATTTTATAGGAGCGCAATTGTAGGAACTTATTTTGTCTTGACATTTAACCCTTCGCTGCATGATTTTTTTAAATTGGGATAACAAAGTTGATAGAAGCTCAATATTGGGTTTCATTTAAGGGAAAAATATTTACATAAATTCGAACAACATTTTCAGAAAGATAAATATAAATAGAAATAACATATATTCGTGTTTTCAGCGAACTGGTTCCATCAAATACTACAATTAACTCAAATACAATTAATTGAAAACAGGAATATATGTTATTAACAAGTTGTCGATCGAGATCATGGAAACAGTTATAAATAAAAATAGTAAGAAAAAACATTCTTCATTTACTATGCAGCGAAGGGTTAATGCAACAAACCGTAAAAAATGTCTTTATGCTTTAAATCTTTTTCCAGTGGAAGATGGGCTTATATAATTTTTAGCTGGCTTTTATTATTGCAATGCATATAACTCATTCGTATAACTTTACTCTGCTTTGTTTTTCGATATTTCACTAATGGAAATTTCACTAATGGAAATTGGAAATTACCATTGATACAATATATCAATGTATTGTTTGATATTGTTCTTGATGTTTGATATTGATATTGGGAGGAAGATATAATAAACAATATATTATATTATGCATCTTCGACAGCGTGTAACGACACAGAGCACACACGTAAATATTTGCTCGTTTTGGTAATCCGCAGCGGATTATCTATTGCTACACGTAATAGTAGTATTTACGATAATGGTTCGGTACTTCACAGAGGAAAGTCTGCATTCCTTCCCAGATAGATTTTCCATAAACTATCTTCAAGTCCCAGAAATAATGATAACAGTAATCTACGGTATCGTCTTATCCCGATTATTTTTACCACTGCGAATTTACTTCGATGGGAGTGCAACGCGAGAGCTCTCGCGAACCTCTTCGATTTACTTGTGTGTTCACGTTCTCTTCTAGGTACGCTTTCATCGCCGTCACGCGAAAACAATTTTCGCTATTACGTAATCGTAGAGGCTACACCAGACCACGGATTTTATGCGTTTATGACAAAAAGTGGACAGATTTAAAATGTCTAAGAACATCAATGGATTAATTGCAGTTTATGAACACTATTACGTACACTATAATATAATGGAAAATCAAAATTCAAAAATTTTGCATATTTTGAAATACAATTATATACGATAATGACAAGTGAAATCATTAAAATTTCGGGCACGGTTTGTCCAATTGCTTCCAAATTTTTCACACATCATTTTCTCACGAAGTCACGCGAAATTAGTAAGATCAGTTTCCAAAAGTTTTCCTGAAAAATGGTCAACTAGTGATACGAGGTCAAAACCTGCTGAGCCTTAAAACTAACTGGTTCATGTTCCCTTATAAAAATGACAAGATTAATTTCTATTGTAACATATGCTCCACTACAGATATCTATACAATCATTTCTTATGAAATTATTTTTATTACATCAATTATGGTGATGGTTAAGGACCACTAGGATGACAAGATTAATTTTATCTAGACTTTGTGCAGCTCCTATTGTAACATATGCTCCATTACAGATATCTATACAATATTATTTCTTATGAAATTATTTTGATTACATAAATTACCGTAAAATAAAAAATCTGGAACCGGCCATTTTGACCGGTGATAGTTAAGGACCACTAATATGACAAGATTGATTTTATTTAGACTTTGTGCAGCTCCTATTGTAACATATGCTCCACTACAGATATCTATACAATATTATTTCTTATGAAAGTATTTTGATTACATCAATTCTAGTAAAATAAAAAATCTGAAACCGGCCATTTTGACCGGTGATAGTTAAGGACCACTAGGATGACAAGATTGATTTTATCTAGACTTTGTGTTGCTTCTATTGTAACATATGCTCCACTACAGATATCTATACAATATTATTTCTTATGAAATTATTTTGATTACATCAATTCTAGTAAAATAAAAATCTGGAACCGGCCATTTTGACCGGTAATGGTTAAGGACTACTAGGATGACAAGATTAATTTTATCTAGACTTTGTGTTGCTCCTATTGTAACATATGCTCCACTACAGATATCTATGCAATAATTTCTTAAAAAATTATTCTTATTACATCAATTACCGTAAAATAAAAAATCTGGAACCGGCCATGTTGACCGGTGATGGTTAAGGACCACAGATTTTGTTCACGCCGCCCCCGAAAATTGTACAATCGATTAAAAAAATAATTCTTGCAAAAGATATGATAGTTGAAAAATAAGAAACTACCCTAGTACGTGACACTGTCGAATTATTAGCAGCTAATATTCGAAGTTAGCACGGTCGCTCGCATTCTCCGGCCGGTTTCATCCGAAAAGCAGCGCGGTCCGATTGCAGACATCCCCCGGAGGAAAAGGCATACGGCCTGTGCGGCGTAGGTCTGGTAGGAACGAGCGCAGACTGTGGAATTCCCTTTTGCCTTCGGTAACGTTCGACAAGCAAAAAGACCGAGTGGAAGCTGGGAAATACAGAGGGGCGGGGAGGAAAGACGTCGAGCCCTCCGGCCACGGCGGAGTCATTCTAAACTAGTGTCTCGTTCTTTCTAATGACTGTCATTTACCTGGTGTCATCCTCGTGTCCTGCAGCATCCGGCAATCTACGGACGGGCCTTCATACTGCACGTAATCTTTTCAATGTCCGGGGCAAGATGGATTCCCGGCGTCATTAGGGAGCATAAAGTGTCTTTCTTTCCTTGCTCGTCCACTTCCCCGCCCCTTTCACCCTTTCGTCTTTTCCGTCTGCTCGTGGAATTTGCTTCGACTCCTCCGCGCCGTGCTCTTCTCTCTCTCTCTCTTGCTCACTATTATACCTCTGTCTCTCTCTCTCTCTCTCTCTCTTTCTTTCTCGTTCTCGCTGTCTTCTCGGTGTTCCCGGTTCTCCGTCGGCAATGGTGCGCCAGGTGTGGTCATTAATTTCGCAGCGCGGCGGAAAAAGTTCGCGGGAACCGAACAAAGGTAACCGAGAGCGAGCGGTCTGCTCGTTGCCCCGGCCGGAGGCTGAAACGCAAGATTTTTGCGGTACAATTATTCGCGAAGGTGAGCCGCCGCGTCGGCGCTAGAATTACTATAATCCTTTCCCCGTCGACGAGAGCGTGGTCAAATTTTCCGAGCGTTTTGCTTTTTGATCGCGCGGCCAGACTCACTCCCGTTCGCAACGAGAAATGCTAACCGCGATTCCGCACACGGGTTAGAATTTCCAGCGGTGTCTTATTGTGCGAATGTCGATCACGCTTCGACGTGAGTTTGCTTTACAATTTTTATTAGGATTATCACGATTTTATTATTGCGATTATTGTGTCTCGACTGTGCCAGGATTTGTATTTTTTCGCATGAGATACATAACGAACGGTTATGTATGTAACTAAGAATATAAGAATTTTCTATTTTTGTAGGCGAATTTGAGGGAAGTGGAATAGAAGAGAATTTTACTTTGTGCGGTACTAGTCTTTCTAGATCTGAAATAAATGGAAGTCGTACTGAATTATATTATATGTCTCGTTCTCAATGATAGTGTTGTAGTCATGCTTGTCATGCTAGCACATTACAACGTTCAGTGCATATTTAATCTGAATTTGGCGCTCTTCCATCGCCTACTTTTCCGTATTTATTATTCCTTTATTTTCATATTGTTTCGTTGTGCCGAAGCATCAAGAACGTTTTTCTTTTTCGCATAGCCCTCAAAAGATAAGGTAAACTTTATTTTATTTTATTTTCATATTGTTTCGTTGTGCCGAAGCATCAAGAACGTTTTTCTTTTTCGCATAGCCCTCAAAAGATAAGGTAAACTTTATTTTATTTTATTTTCATATTGTTTCGTTGTGCCGAAGCATCAAGAACGTTTTTCTTTTTCGCATAGCCCTCAAAAGATAAGGTAAATTATAACAAGGCTTTATTTATAAAAAAAAGCGCAGAACTGACGAAAAATTAGATCACACACGCACAACTACAGAAAAAGATAGATAACCTATCAAAAGTGTTAGAGTCTCTAGCGAATTTACCAAAAGAGCAGAATTCGCCAAATCTACCTTCAAAAGACATTATAATCAGTAAGTACAATTACTGTTTTTGTTGTTTCTAAACTAACCGCTCTTTATTTGATCGACCGCATAATTAATTCGAATGTTCTTATAAGTATCTATGAAATTCGAAGGAAATGTTTAATCGGAAATTTTCACTCTACGCGGTTGAAACTTCAAAGATTGACGATCTTTATTGCTTGTAATTCAGGCCGGAGACGGCTATTCTATAAAGGCTGGCAGCTGAACGTTATTGGAGCAGGAAAGTGGCTATTACCGGGGAACAAGACTTAAGTCCCTCGTACTTCGAAATACTGAATTGCACCAGGCCACAGTGCAACATCCTCGAAGTTCAATATACAGTCCTGGACAAAATGATATCGAATTTATGCTTATCTTTATCCTCACGAGGACGCTGTAATATTTTCTAGCAAAGTACTATGCAAATGAACATGATCAATGAAAGAAGAAAATCTGTCGCACACTATGGATAATGTGTAAGTCACATATTGTGACTCATTACTACTCGTAATGTACGAAATTTAAAAATCGGAAAATTACTTTTGATTTTATTAATATTTAACACTCGAATTGAGACTCCGAGGAGCCACTAAAAATTCTCTAGCATTAATCAAAGTAATTACGTTATTCAATATGTCAGTATCTGATCAACTACTAAACATTTAGATATTGTTCGTTTAGGTCCAATTTCATAAAATTTTAATAATCATAGGGAATAGAAATATCTACGTTTAATTTTCGAGTTAAAATAGCTCCGAGTGCAAAGAAAAATTTAACTTCAACGAGTAGTTGTAGCCTAACAAAATTAATATAAACTAATTGTAAGTTTACATTCTGTAGTTTATGATGTGCATGCTGCGTAAACCTTATATGAAAATAATAAATAAGAGAAATTATTGAATGATAGATCAATTGCGATATATTACAATATTATATTTGATAAAAAATAAACGACGCATTAATTATGTTGATATTACTAATGAGCTCCCTCTGGTTTTAACGACCTGCGTCATTCGCTTTGCTAATAAATTATTGCATTCGACTGTGACGGTTTTTGTTAGCTTTTGGCAGTACTTTCCATTCTGTACACTGCACAGCTGCAGTTCTCTATGTTGCTGGTTACATTGCTTTGTCAGCACTGGCCTCTGCCTTGTTTTCAATCATTTTAATGTATCTGCATTTTTATAAAACACCGAACTTTCGTAGTAACATCTCGTTTACTAGCTATCCACGTTTTTCACCTACGGTTAATGTTGCTGGCACACACACACACACACACACACACACACCTCACTAGCTTCTCTTCCTTTCATAATGTTCTGGGTATTTCAACACATTATAAATCACTTTACGACTTCTTCTTCGTGTCCACCTCGAAATTCCAGGCATAGTTAAATTTCGATTATTCGCCGCTGTAATTCTCATGATCCCCGTTTCACTTAACTTTTTCCACGACCCAGATTAATAATTGCATGTAACACAAGATACAACAAGACGAATGCAGTTGTTGGATCGACAGACCCATGTACTACCGAAGAATTTCTAAACGAACCTTAACCGTGCTATCATTTCGCAATCAGTGTGATTCTGTTTGCACTGTCTATCGTGAAAGTGAACGAACGATGGTCCGTTCTAATTTCAAATGTTCATGTTTGCAACTCGAAAATTGTACGATATCCTTGGGAAAATAAATGCGTCCTATCATTTTAAACCAGACTGTATGTGACGGCTAAACTGCTGCGGATCTTTATGCAAAATAAAAATCGTCTGCTAAATTGCAAGAAATAGAAACTAAAGTGAATGTTATTTCTCTCTTAATATCGTACGTATATTGTTTTATAAAAATTATAAGACAGAATTTCTTTAGATTGTCCACAATTTTTATAGTAATACGTAATAGTAATAATATAGTAATAGTAATACGTGATTAAACAAAGAAATTTATTGAATAGTTTCTGATGGAAAAACCTTCATAATTTCAATAATTAAGAAATAAACAATGTGAAACCGGTCGTGGTACGGTTAGTGTTAATGATTTTAAAAGAGGAGAAATCGTATACGGATATCTTCAATTTTTTAAATTTTCTAATAGTTTTTAATCTCGTCTACTGAATTTTCAAATGTTCATATTTACAATTCGAAAATTCCACGATATCCTTGGGAAAGTAAACGCGTCCTATCATTTTAAACCAGACTGTATGTGACGGTTAAACTGCTGCGAATTTTTATAAAAAATAAAAATTGTCTGCATCGATTGCAAGAAATAGAAACTAAATTGAACGTTATTTCTCTCCTTAACATCTTACGTATATTGTTTTATAAAAATGACAAGACTGAATTTATTTAGATTGTCCACAATTTTTATAGTAATACGTGATTAAACAAAGAAATTTATTGAATAATTTCTGACGGAAGCACCTTCATAATTTCAATAATAAAGAAATAAAAAATGTGAAACATCTTCAATTTTTTAAATTTTCCAACAGTATTTAATCTCGTCTACTGAATTTTCCTATAAACGTATAAAAACCCGCAGTCCAGCGATGATTCTCGCAGGGGAAGAGATACAATTACGCGCACAGCTCTAAAATCAAAGTATGTACATGATATTGATCACGATTCATCTCTTCGCTCCGCGAACGATCATTTTTAAAAGGAATGCAATGACCTATTACACAAGGTTATTCAGCGTCTGAAGCATATAAAAACTTGATCTTGTGAGTACAACTTGTCGAGGAGCTGAAGGTCAGAACTTTGAGAGGCTATTGTGAAAAGTGAACGTACACGAGATGAACCGTGAATGTCTTTTCTTCGCGTATGTATCCAAAGCTCGGCGTTCCTGTGTTGAGGATCATTGAATTCATATTCGAAGTGACTGTTAGTTTACAGCTGTGAAATTAAGTGTAATGCATTTCGGTGCAATGAAATTTTGCACACGACTTCACTGTACTAAGTCAGATACAAGAGATTTACTGGCTCATCAAACTTTGTGAAACCACTTTGCTAATATCATCCGGTATAATAATAATAATAATAATGTTTTAACTGTGTAAATATATTTACGAATTTTTAAGAAAAGTATCTCCATCATTTCCGTAATCGTGAAATTGAAAGCTTGAGGGACCATATCAACCAGTTTAATATAAATAAACCACGGATTTTTATACAGAGTGTCTCAAAATTCCTTCAACGGAATGGAGATTCCTGAGTTCATTTGAAGCAACATTTTCCTTTGCAAAAATGACGTCCGCGGCTTCGTTTAGGAGTTATTAAAGAAAAATACGGACCAATCAGAGCGCGGCCTAGACGCGTGTTGGCACAGTCGGCCAATTGGCAGTTGACGCGCCGGACCGACAAGGGTCCAGGTCGCGTTCTGATTGGTCTGTGTTAGAATAGGTTAATAACTTCTTATCAAAGCTGCGGACGCCATTTTTGCAAAGGAAAATGTTGCTTCAAATGAACTGAGGAACCTCCCAATTATGAATGTTGAAGGAATTTTGAGACACCCTGTACAATTGCGGTTTCTAAAAATTTTCAATTATACTAGAGTATAAAATTCCACAGAATTTACATACGGAATAAAAAATTCTTCTACGAAAATTTCAAACTGCATGAACATCCACAGTCTAAATATGTATAACCAATAACAATGGACATCACAGATTCATTGATCGGGTGCATCAATGAAAGGATTAGGCTCCCAGCGTGGATACAAATTGATTTAACGGGACCATAGACAACGCGATCACTCCGTATAATTACTCTAATAGCAGCGTGGTTTAGAGGAGACGGAAATCAAACGGAAATACCGAAACCGTCATCACGGTCGCCCCCGCAGGGTAATTCGTAGGGTGCGACCGTCTCGCCATAGTAAAGGTGGGATCTCCTTTGCACGTCTGAACGCAGCGTTTTGTCATCCATACTTTCCGGACTACCGTTTTTTTAAATATTTTAAAGATTAAATTTAAAAAATTTTTTCGTTTTGCAGACGTGTAAAATAACACGTTAACATCTTTCCCATTAAATTATAATAGCTTGAACAAAAAATTTATTCATTTCCACACAACATTCATTCTCCATATTATAATTATTACAAGAAATACAGAGATATTTGTAACCAAAGACATCGGTGATTAATCGCAATTAACGAGTAATAAGTATTTAATCATTAATTGCGATTAAATTTGGTGTAGTATGGACTGGATATGTGCGAATGTGTAAAATATATGCTGTGCTTTGTTATTATATTTTCATTATAATGTTTTTTGTACTTGCAATATTCTGCTGCGTAAAAATTTTCATATTGCACTCTCCACCATGTTGAAATAAATCTGGTATGAGATTTCCTATAATAAAAAAAAAAATAAAATCGGCGATTAATTTTTTGCCCAACTGAGACGTAATGGCTCCCGTCTAGTTGCAATTCTAACAAAGTATGACGAAAGGAGTATAAAAGGCGATGGGATAATAAAACGCTGCGTCCACACGCGCAAAGGATATTCCACCTTAACCCTCATCCACACGACGTGGTACCCGGGCACCTATTTCAAATTCATTTAGAATAGTACGAAAAATTACCCGAGTGGATGAGGGTTAATACAGATCGTCGTCCGACATATTAGAACCGAAACCTGGGTGCACGCACACCGGAAACAGCGTGGAGACTGCAATTGTCTCGAGTACCTTTTCGCTGTTGTCTTTTCTGTTGTACAAATAATTGTCGTTATTAGGGGCAGCCACGATTTCGAGTGATTTCGCGGCGCGGGAATCGCGATGAGAAAGTAATGCTGCCCGGTTTACGTAACGGAAAAGAAGAGGCTTATTAACGCCGCTGAATCCAGGGTAAACATTGTATCGCGAGAACATACATTACATATGTACTCGGGTACTCGCGTCTCCATTCCGGGCAAATGAATCGCGCTCCACTTTCTGCCCAGACTGGCAATACCGAATCGCGAAACAATAGCCGTAACAACGATCCTCTGCTACACAGAGCTAAAAGCATCAAATTCCACGCCGTGCGTAAAATTACGGCGATTGTGCGACTCGCTGCAATGTCCGTCCCGGTTGTGTATGCGTGTCGCATTAAAAGTGAAATGAATATTACAGTAACAAGCAGGGAAAGTCGATATCGTGCTGCTTAACACTAAACCTACCGACTATCAAAAGTGACTGATGTGTATTCGATAGATTCGATTCGTGAAATGAGGGATAAAATCGCGTGTTTCGTGTTAGGTGCTGTTATCCTGGATGAAAGCAATTTTTCGAATTTAGAATATACCAGGATATAACAGAATATAACAGAATATACTAGAATATACCAGAATATAATAGAATATACCAGAATATACCAGAATATACCAGAATATAATAGAATATAACAGAATATACTAGAGTTTACCAGAATATAACAGAATATAATAGAATATACCAGAATATACCAGAATATAATAGAATATAACAGAATATACTAGAATATACCAGAATATAACAGAATATAATAGAATATACCAGAATATACCAGAATATAACAGAATATAACAGAATATACTAGAATATAACAGAATATAATAGAATATACCAGAATATACCAGAATATAACAGAATATAACAGAATATACTAGAATATACCAGAATATAACAGAATATAATAGAATATACCAGAATATACAAGAATATACCAGAATATACCAGAATATAATAGAATATACCAGAATATAACAGAATATAACAGAATATACTAGAATATAACAGAATATAATAGAATATACCAGAATATACCAGAATATAACAGAATATAACAGAATATACTAGAATATACCAGAATATAACAGAATATAATAGAATATACCAGAATATACCAGAATATACCAGAATATACCAGAATATAATAGAATATAACAGAATATACTAGAGTTTACCAGAATATAACAGAATATAATAGAATATACCAGAATATAATAGAATATAACAGAATATACTAGAATATACCAGAATATACCAGAATATACCTGAATATACCAGAATATAATATAATATAACAGAATATACTAGAGTTTACCAGAATATAACAGAATATAATAGAATATACCAGGATATATCAGAATATACCAGAATATAATAGAATATAACAGAATATACTAGAATATACCAGAATATAACAGAATATAATAGAATATACTTTAACGAATTTTAACGAATTGTCTTTGAATTCCTTCAGGTCCGGTGGTTCTTCCGGCACGCCCAGTGCCGTCATGGTACCATCGACCGGTGGCGGTCCTGGGAACCCAACAGGAGGCGGCAGGATGGCCGTCATCGGTGTGACCAGGAACGTGAGGCTACGACGACGTGGAGCATCAGGATTCGGCTTCTCTCTACGCGGTGGTCGTGAATACGCGGCTGGATTTTACGTGAGCGACGTACAGCCAGGAGGAGAAGCTCATCGGAATGGATTAAGGGTGGGTCTGCTCGTAATATCCTCGCGGTCGTTATTACAGACTGTAAAAACTATATATGGCCAACTCGTAAATCTTTTTTCGGTCACCAAAAAAATGCTCCGCACACCTCCGTACGATCCACTTCGGAGAATTTGAATTCGAAGGGTTTCAGCACGGGCCCTGAAGTGCTGAAAGAATATCTCATCTACAATTCAATTTTTAATGGATTCTCGTGAACCTTTCAGCTCAGATTACGAACGTTCCATTTACGTGTTAATTTTCTTCCGATCAATTGTGCCCATAATTGTGAAACTGGTCTAAGTCATTGTATTTCTTGTTGCGAGATATTTAAAGGGAAAGGATATTAACGCTACATTAATTCCATATAATGTTGAGATAACGAGCACCAGCTAACGCTTCAGTTTTGATATTATCGTAAAAATTACATTGAATTCGTTTATTAATCTATTTACTTCTTTCCACTTTCGCTATCCTCTTTTTACGACGTTTTTATTAGCTCGCTTTCTTGTCTATCTGTTCGGTAGAAATCTTGCAATTGATTTTAACTTTCCGATGAGACTTGAAACTTTCAACATAGCTCAGAACTGGATGACAATGCGATATCAAAAATAAAAATTGTAAAAAAACACTGTGCGTTTAAGATTTAAACAAATTTTTTATTTTATTGTTTATTTTATTTTATTTCTATTTTATCAGAGATCGAACATCGTGCCACTTTACGTGACAAATTATTACGATTACGACCGTTCGAAAATGTGAAAAAAAAGAAGTGCCTGCGGCAGTCGAAAAGTCGTCGTGCCAAAAATTGGCGAACTGTAAACAATTCAATTCCCGTGGACCGTGGAGAATCGATTGTGCCATTAAACCAACCGATCTCCGCTCTATTTATCATAGTATCACCGGCTGTCTGTTGCTTTTCAGGTCGGCGATCAAATTATAAGGGTGAACGGGTATCCGGTGGAGGACGCCGTCCATCAGGAAGTTGCGCTTCTGGCAAAAAATCAGCAAGTACTCGTCCTCAAGATTCGAAGTAATTATCACGTTTCTAAAGCTCGTCTTTAAGCATTTGTCTACATATTTCGAACACCGATTGATCCTGTTTTCCCTTATTTTTTTTCAGGCGTGGGAATGATACCTGTGAAAGAGTAAGTACCAATCAGTCATCAAAAACAGTGCCGTTATTAAACGATTCGCTCCGACGATTTTTTCCTCGTTATAAAGAGTACTTTATGATTCGCAAAGCAATCCAAATGATCCGGTGACCTGGCACATGGTACAACAGCAACAACAGCAATTGCAGTACAACGAGACCGGTGTGGGAGCTGTGCCTAGCACCGAAGTTAGAATTCGAATTCTCGTCGGTGAGAAGGGACGATTAGGGTGCGGTGTATGCAGAGGCATCGTGCCTGGCCTCACTGTCCAGGTAGTAAAAGATTCTATTAACAAATTTAACCCACGAAACTCCAACCTTTTACGTACAGTAATGTCTCTGTTAAAGCGACAATGCTGCGCACGATTGATGCGACCAAGTTATCCCCCCCACCCCTTTGTTTCGATTATTTTACGTCGCTTTTTCAACTGCTATGGTTATTAAACGACGGGACCTACAGTTTAAGGTGGGTTCCGAACCACCTTGGGCACCACAGTTTTTTAAAAAAGTACATTGAATTAATTCAAGAGGTGCCCGGGCGCGGGGATTCGAACTCGAGACCGCCTGGTCGCAGTCGCGCGTTCTGTCCACTGACCCACTGTGTGCTAACACAAGTTATCCCCCCCCCCAACTTAACCCTTTGCATTATTTGTGACATCCATGAAAATCGGGCACGAACTAATGCGGTAATTATGCATAAAAGGTCCCACCTCACCGATTTTGATAAAATTTGAATATGTTGTAAAACTCAACATTCTGAACAACTTTTTCCTATACGTGTAACCGCCGTTCTGCTTTAGTTTTTAAGATATTCGCGAAAAACTGCAGATACTATTTCATTGAATTTTGCCTATATTACGTTCACGCCCGTGCTGTGCGTATGGCAGAAACTAAAAAAGTAAAAACTAAAGTAGAGCGGCGGTTACGTGTATAGGAAAAAGTTGTTCAGAATGTTGAGTTTTACAACATATTGAAATTTTATCAAAATCGGTAAGGTGGGACCTTTTATGCACATTTACCACTAATGCAATCATCTGATAGAAAATTCTTATACTCTGTAAAACAAACTCTTCCAAAATTGAAGTATCGCATGTTTAAAAACTCATAAACTTATAAACTCTAAAAATATCACGTTTAAAAACATGTTGTTTACGCTTCGTGAATGTTTGCCCGTTCAGTGAAACTTAACGAGAAGGTATATGGGACGAAAGACTAGTTGAGACTAATTGATCAGCCGAGTATGACGTAACGAAAATTGATTCAGGGTACCAGAGACGACGGGCCAGCCAGGGCTGCCGGTCTGAAAGCCGGCGACGTGATCGTTTGGTGCAACGGGCAACGACTCACCGATCTTCCGTTCGAAAGAGCCATCGAGGTAATGAGAAGCTCCGCCATTCTCGACCTAATAGTGCAACGACCCACGCCAAATCACCTTTACGACTGTCCCGAGCCGCTGTGGACCCGAGGCTCCAGTGGCTACGACTCGGAAACGTCGAGCGTAGCCGCGGCCAGTCCGCAACCTCAGCAGAATTCTTCCTACTCGCCGCAGCATCAGCATGACGCCAGAATGCACCATCGATACCCTCGCGACGATACCTGCAACCGAAACGGCAGGTTAGTCGTGAATAAGATACGAGTCTGCCAATGCAAATATCCAAAGTTACTCCCGGTTTAATATTTTATCGCGTCGATCGGCAGTAATGCTGCCAACTACAAGGGAACCAGTGGGACCGTTGCCAGAACTCTCGCGTTTTGATACTTCGTCTTTCTGGAGTTCCGAACATATTATTTAAACCTTCGCTGCATAGTGTTTATGTTTATTTTTCTGGAAGTCTTGTTTGAATTTTTTATAAATATTTTCCCCTTAAAACATCATGCTGTGAAGAAAGAAAATCAATTTCTATTTCACTCCAGTTCATTGCAATTCAGGTAGAACCATTTTCATTTTGCATAAAGATCTGTTGTCTATTTATAGAGATCTTGATTTTTTCTTTATTCGTTTGGGCCCCTAGTTTGTTCTCTAATTGGTCCCATTAATGTTTCCAATCAATTAATCATATTAACCCTTCGCTGCATAGTGTATCGTATCTGATACAGTTAACAAATCTGGTATATAGTAAACTAAAAATGTGCTTTGTTACTATGTTTATTTTTCTGAAAGTCTTGTTTGAATTTTTTATAAATATTGTTCCCTTAAAAAATCATGCTGTGAAGGGTAAGAAAGAAAATCAATTTCTATTTCACTCCGGTTCGTTGCAATCCAGGTAGAACCATTTTTATTTTACATAAAGATCTGTTGTCTATTTATAGAGATCTTGATTTTTTCTTTATTCGTTTGGGCCTCTAGTTTGTTCTCTAATTGGTCCCATTAATGTTTCCAATCAATTAATCATATCAACCCTTCGCTGCATAGTGTATCGTATCTGATACAGTTAACAAATCTGGTATATATAGTAAATTAAGCTTTGTTACTATGTTTATTTTTCTGAAAATTTTGTTTTAATATTTTTCCCTTAAATCAAACACAAACGCTGATCTTCTTTCAATGTTTTCATACCAATGAAATAATTATGCAGTGAAGGGTTAAGAATGAAAATCAATTTCATTCTATTTTTATTTTGCATAAAGATCTGTTGTCTATTTATAGAGATCTTGATTTTGTCTTTATTCGTTTGAGCCTCTAGTTTGTTCTCTAATTGGTCCCACTAATGTTTCCAATCAATTAATCATATCAACCCTTCGCTGCATAGTGTATCGTATCTGATACAGTTAACAAATCTGGTATATATAGTAAATTAAGCTTTGTTCCTATGTTTATTTTTCTGAAAATATTGCAAAAAATGATGCAGTGGAGGGTTAAGAATGAAAATCAATTTCATTCCATTTTTATTTTGCATAAAGATCTGTTGTCTATTTATAGAGATCTCGATTTTTTCTTTATTCGTTTGGGCCTCTAGTTTGTTCTCTAATTGGTCCCATTAATGTTTCCAATCAATTAATCATATTAACCCTTCGCTGCATAGTGTATCGTATCTGATACAGTTAACAAATCTGGTATATATAGTAAATTAAGAATGTGCTTCCTTACTGTTCAGAACAGTTGCAGGACTATAAAACTGGTAGGCATTGTACGTAATTCGCGTTTGAGAACGATCGATTAAACGTTCGCTGGGTATGGAAGCGAGAGCAGAGGGTCGGCGTTAAAGTATCAGCCGCCGCGGCTTTACGACTCCGGATACATATCTTTCTCGTTACACGCTGTTATCGAGTGGAATCGATGGATTTACTTGGGGAGAAAGTCGTTCTATTAATAGGACATTTCGCGATAATAATCTCGGACTATCGAGCACGACGAATTCTTCGCGGGCCCGCGAACACGTTGCATCCTGTGCTCGAGCCGCCGCGGTTGATCGTGCTTCCTCGCGGCGTCGTTTAATTGGAAATTAGAAAGTAGCGCGTGTAATCGCCGATGAAAACTCATCCGACCATGTGTCTTCGGAAATTTTCTAGGATCTGCTGCCCGCTAGCCTTGTCCACGAGCAGTTGCAGTTCGTCGGAATGGCCGCACAACGACCAGGTAAAGATGATAACGCGCACAGCAAACACTCTGTGATGGTCCGTGACTCGCTCACGAGTTTTCCATTTATACATTCGCGAAGGATTCATGCATTTCTAATTACCAATAGCAACCTCAACTAACAAGGGAACATACTCGGTTGATACAAGCCGATTTTTATGAAAAACTTATTATGTGAGATATAGTTCATTGAAAAATATTTTATACGTGTTTTTTTCTTATCGGCAATTATCCACTCTGATGAAGGGGTGAAAACAGCCCTCAAAGTTTTTGAGACATCTCGGATACTAGTGGTCGAAGAAATTCGATTTTTCTTTTAATTGTGTGTGTTTTTTAATATAAAATGTAGTCGTGCAAGAAAATTTTAACAAACGTTTTTATATTTAAACAATATATTAAAAATATGATGTTTTTTTGCAGTTTCTCGTGTTTATTGTTAATTAATTTTAATGTAACTTTAGATGTGTGATCTTTGATCCAAAATGGGGGATACGTGTTTCAGGATTTTCTTTTTTTTGTTATTTAAGAATAATTATGCATAATGAGAGATATGTCTCCCGACTTGTATAAAATACTTCGAAAGATCCAGTATTGACTTATGGTTTCTTTTGCACTTTTTATTCTTATGATATTATTTAGGGGGGTAAGATCAAAAAATAGTTTGACCATTATAACTAAGGACCACCGTATTATACAATCTTCTTTTTCAATCATATTTATCGATGGTTGAATGTTGCAGCCGCAGGAATGGACCCGCAAGCCGAACAACACCACAGTAATCCGTATCAATCAAAACCAGAACCAAAATCACAGGCACATGGCCGGGCCAGGTCACCCGAATTCGCGCAGCTACGACGAAGAGATCGACAACGAGCCCCTCTACGATCCCGTGGCTCCTCGAATTGATTACGAGGTCCACGATTTCGACGCGAATCCGCGGGACGAGGCGAATCGGCGATTAGCTTATCGCAGGGACAACTGTAGACAACAAGAATACATCTACGACGGGCCGGCCGATGACATTCCTCCGTATCACGGATCCAAAGTAAGGAAGAAGCTTTCTAACTCTCGCTGCTTCTTCAACCGTGAACGGTTTTCGCGAATGTAAACGATCTTTCGGGAATTCCGTCACGGAATGGAAAAGAAACTCGTTGTTTGATGTTGGACTTATTAGACTGCGGATTTTATGCATTTATGATGAAATGGGGTAGGTCTAATTTCTGACAGTAAAAGTATTTGAAGAATTTATTGTCAGGAGATTTATTATCACACTATAATTAACTATACAAATATACATGCATTTCACGTGGCTACGAGTAAAAGACTAACAAACTATACACAGGTACATGTCGATAAAATAGAGTCCATGTATTGCACTCATTTTCTTACATTTAAGTATATTGTATATTATTATGGTAAATATTCGGAAAATACCACTGTTCACCGATTTTCATGAAATTTAAATATGTTATGCAGCAACATGTTTTGAACAACTTTTTCCTTTTGCAATATAGGGCGGTCGCTTTTAGTTTTCGAGATATTCGCAAAAAACTATTGCTAATACTGTATTGAATTTTCTATATTCTTGCATGCTTTTGTGTTTACTTACTTTTGGTTTTGTAAACACGTTGTGGGGATTAGAGAGAAAACAGGGTCTCGCTCTGTATAGGGTGATACATACAAAGGGTAAGCTTTCAATTTTGAAATATACATATATGTATATGTATCACTATGTATGTATCACTCTATATACAGTGAGACCCTGTTTTCTCTCTAATCCCCACAACGTGTTTACTAAACAAAGTAACCAGATGCCGTGCTGGAACAGCCTTACGTTGCCACGGAGCGTGCAAGAATACAGAAAATTCAATACAGTATTGATAATAGTTTTTTTCAAATATCTCGAAAACTAAAAGCGACCCCCCTATATCGGAACAGGAAAAAGTTGTTCTAACTATCGAAATCTATAACATATTTAAATTTCATCAAAATCGGAATGGTACTTTCCGAATAATTACCATTATTGTATATAATTTCCAAACTATTAAACTTATTCAGCAAGAAATTAAATATTCATTTCACTCTAGTTTGTTGCAATTCAGAAAGTTTTTATTTTGCATAAAGATCCGTGGACTATTGATAATTAATGGACGTTTAACCGGCACTTTCTAGTACCCTCGTAATCGGCATCGATCATCGAATCGGATTAACGTGATGATCGATGTATGATACACATTCGAAACGATTTAATTAAAAAGAGAAACGATCACGAGGTTGTTGATCCTTCCTGCTACAGAGGTTTCATGCAGTTCCTTTTGGTTTTCGTAGGAAAACGGCGTGCAGAACGAAGGAGACAGGAAGACAGTGACCACGGTAGAGGTGCATCAGTCTGTTTGCCCACCAGCACCACCACCACCATTGTCTTACAAATGGCCAGCAGGTTTGTCTCGAAGTCGAGAACTTTACTGATCACCTTTTGTCAATGTCGCTGCAGTGTTCGAACGTTCTTTAAAACAGTATAACCTTTTTTTTATTACCACGTTTATGTTAGCTTGCCGTGTTGTTTCTATCAAATCTTGTAATCGAATTTTAAACCACTTCCCGATGTGCTGGAGACTTGAAACTTTAAACGTAGCTCAAAACTGGATGACAATGCAATATTAAAAAACTATATTTTTTAAAACGCTGTGCGTTTAGGAGATAAAAAAATAATCTCAGCAGAGTATCTCAGAGTAAAGACTAAAAAGTAGAAAATAAAAAGATATATGAAAAAACTTTTTAAAACCACTATAAAATATTTTCTATATTATTTTTAAATTATAATAGACTAGATTATATTAGTCTACAATAGACTATAGAGAATTATTTCTAATAATTGTATAGAAACAAATTTCTAAAGACCACTTATATTAAAATGCACTAAAAAGGAGAAAATAATTTTGTTTAGATATTAGTGACTATAAATAAAAGCGTGGACCGCCCATGAAGATTACGTTAATACAGTTTAGCGTTCCACGCTTTTATTTATAGTCACTAATATCTAAAAAGAATTATTTTCTCCTTTGTAGTGCATTTTAATATGAACATGATTTTTAAAAGGTTTTTTTATATATTTTTTATAAAATCGGACCGAACGGCCTGACATTGTTTGAACAATTCGAAGAATCGATTTGCCAAATGCAAGGTAAAACGCAGAATACGGTCACAGTTCTGTTTGGCGAAATCAGAACGGTCACAGATACAGAAGCAGATTAAGATCGTCGGGATTAATCGGAACTGTTTATTCCGCCGAGCAAACCTTATCACACTGGTTATCTAAACGGATCAATGTATTTGTTCGTCGAGGACGATGATATAATTAATTGTCTGCGTGAATTTAGATTAAAAATCGTGCGCGTCATGTAATCAATTCTTTACTTGAGTGACATCAATTATTAAGGGGGTGTTCGCCATCCCAGGGCTGTAAGGATAATGCAAAGATGGGGTTTTTCAATAGTAACATCTTGGGTGATGTTGTAACAGCAATTTTCATTGTGAACTAACAAGTCATCCTCAATAACGTCATCTAATAATTTCATTTAAGATTCCAATGTGAAAGAAAAACTCTATGCTTTCTTTTGATACAGCACAATTATTGAGAATCCTATTAATAGGCTTCCGGTAGGTAAAGTGTTAATAACAAAAGCAAAGCTAAAACATTATGCAAAGAGTTATGTCAGGAGTATGTATTTTTCTAAAGTTCGCCAGATATGTTTGACACTTTATGCCGCGGACTCCATTCATTTTTTAACATTTGATCCAGCCCTGCTGTATCAAATCGTGCTGTATCGCAAAAATTTTGAAAATACGAATGATAAAGTGACGGTGAAACGATGTGCACGCAGAGACGAAACCAATGAACGCCATGGGTATGCAAATGGGCAGCACGATGTCAATGGGCAGCACAGGCTCAACGGAAACCGAGTCGAGCTTGGAGTCGTCCTGCAGCAAGGACTCTGCCTCGACCTCGTCGTCATTGTCAACGTCCTCCTGCGAGCCACCGTCGACAGTCTCTTATGGTTCGGTGACGGCAGCCACAACCGGGACCAATAAACCCAATGACACGCCAACTACAACGCATCCGGCACCCCGCAATTGCGCCACAAGGACGTCGCCGATCGCCTGCACCGATTTGAGCACTGCCATAACGCAAGAACTGCAGAGGCGGGCGCAGCAGGTAGGACTGCAGCAGCTCTCATTTGTGAAACCAACAAGTAGTCGCAACTGCTCCACGGAATAAATTATACCGATCCTCGTGCAAACTTGAATCTAGGTGCACGGTAGTGCACCAGCCAAGTTCTCGCACTACCTCCTTTTACATGAAACAACTTAGCCGTTTTTTAGAGATTTGTAACTCGGAACTGGAGGCAGATGGAGAGATATAATTTTGTATACTTGTTAAATGCTATCGTGTCTCAATATTGACAAAATATTAATCTTCTAACATTAGTAGGTTCTGAGATATAGGACGACAAAAATCGCTAAATTTGTCACTGAATGACTCACTGACAGATCATCAAAACCTTTTGGGTACTTCCCATTGACTTCAAGCTTGAAATTTGGTACATAGGTCCATCATAACTAACCCCTAAAGGAATAATTCTCAAAGTTTGAAATTTTACTTTTTTTAATTTTTTTCTTTTTAAATTGAATTATCGCACTACCTCCTTTTACATGAAACAACTTAGCCGTTTTTTAGAGATTTGTAACTCGGAACTGGAGGCAGATGGAGAGATATAATTTCGTACACTTGTTAAATGCTATTATGTTTCAATATTGACAAAATATTAATCTTCCAACATTAGTAGGTTCTGAGATATAGGAACACAAAAATCGCTAAATTTGTAACTGACTGACTCACTGACAGATCATCAAAACCTTTTGGGTACTTCCCATTGATCTACAAGCTTGAAATTTGGTACATAGGTCCATCATAACAAACACTCAAAGGAATAATTATCAAAGTTCGAAATTTTACTTTTTTTCTTTTTAAATTGAATTCTCGCACTACCTCCTTTTACACAAAACAACTTAGCTATTTTTTAGAAGCTTGTAACTCGGAACTGGAGGCAGATAGAGAGATATAATTTCGTACACTTGTTAAATGCTATCATGTCTCAATATTGACAAGACATTAATCTTCCAACATTGGTAGGTTCCGAGATATACGACCACAAAAATCGCTAAATTTGTCACTGACTGACTCACTGACAGATCATCAAAACCTTTTGGGTACTTCCCATTGACTTCAAGCTTGAAATTTGGTACATAGGTCCATCATAACTAACCCCCAAAGGAATAATTCTCAAAGTTTTAAATTTTAATTTTTTTCTTTTTAAATTGAATTCTCGCACTACCTCCTTTTACACGAAACAACTTAGCTGTTTTTTAGAAGCTTGTAACTCGGAACTGGAGGCAGATAGAGAGATATAATTTCGTACACTTGTTAAATGCTATCATGTCTCAATATTGACAAGACATTAATCTTCCAACATTGGTAGGTTCCGAGATATACGACCACAAAAATCGCTAAATTTGTCACTGACTGACTCACTGCCAGATCATCAAAACCTTTTGGATACTTCCCATTGATCTACAAGCTTGAAATTTGGTACATTGGTCCATCATAACAAACACTCAAAGGAATAATTATCAAAGTTTGAAATTTTTCTTTTCTTAACTTTTTTCTTTTTAAATTGAAGTCAACCATGGACTCTTGTACGAATACGGTAAAACCTTGATCTACGAAAAATCGTCGGGTCCGTGCTTGTTCTTAGATCATGTAGTCCTATTTTTTGTGAGCTCGCTTCTTAGACGAAGGCTTTACTAACGAGATCATTACTAGACAGAAAATTTTCTTCGTTAATTACAAGACACTGAAACCATACAATAATGTCTTCCTATTTCTAACAAACTCGATAAATCGAAAATAACATATGGATCTTCTTAAATTATTTTAATATACTTACCGTTTTTAATATATTCGAGTCATCACGAATACAGGAGATGTTTAGATGGACCACTCTGTATAAAAATCAAATTGTGTACCGGGACTTGCATCATTTAAGTAACTAATTATTTTCAAAATTGTAGAAACTATAGATACAGATAGTCCTCAAAGAGTTCGGATATGTGTATCATCGAATCTCTTCCTCAATTAATATCAGTCTACTAGATTCCGTATCAATTAGTTCCCGTCAGTCTTACTCGCTATCAACGAATCGTAAATGGGACTTTCTACAAGATAAACGAAACTGACGCTGCGTAGGCAATTTGTACGACGACCTCCCCGTTCAATGAACAACACAAAGTCCGTTTTATCTACTCGTAATGATTAACACCACATACTTTCATTAATCTGTTTCACTTGGACGCGGTGTCTGAATCATCGCTATCTCGATACTCAGAGTACTATAGTTTGAAAAGTGAAATTATCAGTCATTTACCAACTTAGTCACGCTTTCTTCTGTGCCGTTAAATGCACCTACACCCGTCTATCTCTTCAAGAATCATGTTCTTGAAATTAGTCAAAACCACAGACTGCATCGATGATGTAGAAAGAAAAACCATAGTTTTAGCTTTCATCTGCGAGTTTGGGAAGTCGGACGAAGACCGCGTCAAACAATGGAATCTCTGCCTCTGTTTACGGTATCTTTTACGTCATATTTCGAGATAACGTTCCCCTAAATAGATATTGTCTTCCAAGAAGATAGAGTCATCGCGAACTCTTACCTTGCCTCGCTCATTGCTGCGAATATAGTCTGACTGTGCGCGTAGTCGATGGTAACGGTTGTGGCATAGTGCAGCCCTGTTAACGAGGGCGTGATAACGACGTATCAATAACAAATTGTTTTAGTAGTGCAATCGACATTCGTCCGTCATCGATACACGCCGCTCGTCCTTGTGCTTTCAGAGGAGCATGAACCTCGCCAAAGCAGAAGCCATGAAGGAGAAGACGCAAGAAGCACGCAAATCACAGAACCCAGAAGCGCTGAGGGCGCAAGAACAGAAGGTCACTCATGATAAGGTAATCGTATTTTTCAATCTTATCGAAATCACCACTTGTAATATCTCATGTTAATTAACCTGGTAGTTGACCAGGTATTTGTCAGGGACACGTGAAAAATAATGTTTCTGGACGTAATAATAAAAAGGAAAACATCCTGTAAACAGGAGGCAAGTTCCTATGGCCGTAAAAAGTTGTGAGATCAAACGAAATATGAGCAAGTTCGTTAGCTTAGAAATAGTTCTTGCTATACTGAAAAAAAGCGTTTGTTAAAATTAGTTTAAAGAACGCTGTTTAATTTTTAAAGTGTTACATGGAGGGTTAAATTATTCGGTAATTATTTAGAAAAAGTCTGCGTACTCCGATTTCGATGAAATTTTAATATGTTATAGATTTCGACATTTTGAACAACTTTTTACTTTTCCAATATAGCTGGGTCGCTTTTAGTTTTTGAAATATTTGCAAAAAACTGTCGCGAATACTGTATTGAATTTTTCGTATTAGGTTTTAAGAGTTTCCGAACACTTTTTAAGAGTGTCGGAATATTAGTGGGCGTCAACTGTAAATATAGTTTCTTATACTAATTTAGAATATAAGCAAACCACGAAACTATTAACTTTTTATTAAATCGTAAGACTCTTAGATGTTTTTTATGATTCACGTTAGTTTTAAACGTAATTGTATTTTATTATGAAGACAATGACTTGCAGGAATAATTATGAGATTTATATTACTTTCAGAAAACATGCAAAACCTTTGAATTTGATTTGCCGTTAAATGTATCGTATGTATAATGTAATCCATAAATCTAAATATTGTTTGCTTCAACTGCAACAAATAAGGGCGAAGTAATCTTTCATTCATTTTTATAATGTTCATAAGCCGCAACAAATACAATATGATGTTCTCAAACATTTTAAATCTGTCCACCGTTCAAAAATTTCTATAAAATTTGAATAATACAATTATTCTCAAAAATCTAGCTTTGTTGCACAATGTAAGAAGTTCAAACAGCATTTTCACGCGTAGAGTCTCTATTTAATAACGGACAAAACGCATTAACTATTATTCAAACAGAGAATTTTTCTTAACAGATCAACTGTTGGTGCTTTTATCTTAATGTTAGTGATAACGATGGCTCTGCTCGATAAGTTGTAATCAGAGATCATAAAATTCATGGATCATTCCGGCAGGTTCTGTTTAACACGTGAATCGTAGAACTCTTTCTGAAAGACAACCTCGCGTTATGAAAATATTCTGCAAAGTAGTCGCTGCAGTTGAAACAGAACTAAAATAAAATAAAAATATAGATTAAACATTAAACGCGAATCGATGAATGCTTCTACAACAATATGAAATAATAATTACTAGATTGCGGATCTTTATGCATTTATGGCTTCTAAAAATTTAGTAAAATAGTAAAACAGGATTTTATTTCATGCCACTTTCTTAAAATTATTCAATAAATACTGTAAATTGCATAAACATCCGTGCAGTCTAATGATTACAATAATTGACAATCATTCAATCGTCATAATTAAGTTGTTGAGAACTTTCGAACCGTCGTTTTTGTTTATTTCATTGTGTACAGAAACTCGTTTATACGACTGGCAAACGACTGTACAATAAATTCAATTCCAAAGATGCTTGATTAACGTTTAATTACTAATCTCGTTTATCGGGTACAGACTCATCGGCTGTTTATTAATTAGTACGACCAGAAACATCGAGCGGCCTCTAGGCTGTAAAGATCCGCGGAAATAATGAGTCGAGAGAGAGAGAGAGAGAGTCGATCTAATTAAAAAATTATTGCCGTGATGTTGCAAACGATCAAACTTTCGTGTACGAGCCTTGCAAACGACGATATTCACAGGTGGGCTCGAGCTGAGAGATGCTCGTGCTGTTTATAACCGTACGTGGACGCGGCGGCCGGTGCACTTGCAGTTTCACCGTGTTCTCGCTGCGTCTCCGATCAATTTCGTTCCTCGCCTCTAAATCGAGAAGTAAAAGTAACATTAAGCAGGCGACGATAATCAAGAC
This sequence comes from Lasioglossum morio, assembly GCA_916610235.2. Lineage (NCBI taxonomy): Eukaryota > Metazoa > Arthropoda > Insecta > Hymenoptera > Halictidae > Lasioglossum > Lasioglossum morio. The sequence goes on from OU744327.1 coordinate 2,720,071, forward strand.
CACATTCGAACGAGTCGGCGCTGCCGATAATTTCTCACAATTGCGCGCTCTCGCTTCGACTACTTCCAACGTTTCGTTCTGTTGCAGCTAATGGAGGAGTTCAAGCGTGCTCACCGGAAGATGTTCAACTCCAACCAACAGAAAGTTCATTTCTCCGATCAGCCGATCGAGCAGGTACGATCATTCCTATTATAGTTTTGCAAATCCCGCGGGATAGATCTGGGATTTATTTCCATTCCATCAAAATAAGGGTTTTCTTCTTCAATCTGATATATATTTCATAAAGAAACTTTTACTTAAAGATTTAATGTTTTTTTTCCAAAAAAATGTTGAGTTTGTTTGTCTTTTGATAATGAATTGAAATCAACTTTGATTGAAGATGAAAAATATATATTTAACAGAGAAACAAATTTTACTTGAGGTTTTAAAGTTTTTTTTCCAAAAAAATGTTGAGTTTGTTTGTCTTTTGATAATGAATTGAAATCAACTTTGATTGAAGATGATTAATATGCATTTAATAAAGAAACAAATTTTACTTAAGCTTTTAATGTTTGTTTCTCAAAATAAATCTAGAATTTGTTTGTATCTTGTTAATGAATTGAAATCAACTATGATTAAAGATGATTAATATATATTTAATAAAGAAACAAGTTTTACTTAAGCTTTTAATGTTTGTTTCCCAAAATAAATCTAGAATTTGTTTGTATCATGTTAATGAATTGAAATCAACTATGATTAAAGATGATTAATATATATTTAATAAAGAAACAAATTTTACTTAAGCTTTTAATGTTTGTTTCCCAAAATAAATCTAGAGTTTGTTTGTCGTTTGTTAATAAATTAAAAATCAACTATAATTGAAGATGATTAATATATATTTAATAAAGAAACAAATTTTACTTAAGCTTTTAATGTTTGTTTCCCAAAAAAATCTAGAGTTTGTTTGTCGTTTGTTAATAAATTAAAACTAACTATGATTGAAGACGATTAATATATATTTAATAAAGAAACAAATTTTACTTAAGCTTTTAATGTCTGTCTCCCAAAAAAATCTAGAGTTTGTTTGTCTTTTGATAATAAATTGAAATCAATTATTGTAAACAAGAGAATGTGAAGCAATGTAAAGAAGAAAATTGAAGAAAATGTAAACCGAGTTTAGATATGCTTATACATTTGAAGTTATTATTCCTGGATTAACTTCAACAATTAATTAAATCAGTCACCAATTTTTCGACGATTTCTTTTCTCAATCAACGATTGTCGATTACCTTCATCAATCGATTCAATCAATCGTCCGTTTTCCAATGACTACCTATTTTAATCGTACACATTAATCAATAAATCCTCATGAAAATGTTCATTGATCAATGTCCAACTTGCGGGATTGCAATCCTACACTATCTGTCAGCGTCCTCGAATCGCCGTGGTTCAGTCACGTTCGTAAAATTCCGGAAGCGCGTGTCCCGCGACGCTGTTTATCTCGTTCAAACACCTCGGATTCGTTCCGCGAATACCGCGGAAAGCGAGGACACCGTATATCGCGGCAGCAACGAGCAATGACATCGTTCGGCGAATGACTTTCACTGGTTTCTTTCTCCGGCGAAGACGTTACAGCCTCTTGACCACCGAGCAGAGGTAAAATTCCTCGTTAGATCAAGCGACGATACGCGAACGGCCCTGTGGAAAAAGCGGAACTAGGGGTACGCCGTAGGCCAATTAAAAAATCCTATTAGCAACCGAGTTGGAATTATTACAGCGCGGCCAAGACGTTTCCCAGTGAGGATTATGCATAGTAACCGGCGCGTATGAAATATGTATTGATAATCTGAATAAAAAAAGATGAGAGAAAAAGGGTGAAAGAAAAAGAGAAGAGCGAGAGGCAAACACGAGACCGGGAGCGTGCGTCGGTGATATGGACATTCTTACACAGTTAATTACACAACGGACGAGATCAACTAATGCGAACGGATAACGCTTTGAACGGAGATAACGCGGGTAATAGTAGCACGAAAGAATAGCGCGCGTTACGGCTGCGTGTATGCGAACGCGTGTACGCTCAAGTGCACCTGATTTTATGAAGAACAGTCTTATTAACTGTTATACACAAGCTTCGTTCGGATAGATCCGGCCGCTTATAGTCACGTACATTTCACTGTCTCGCCTCAGTGTTGCAGTACCCTCGCACTCGAGAAGATCGACTGCCACGGGGAACAACAAATCGCTAACGAAGTGCATATAATTATCGCGAACACCAGTGAAGGGTTTTTCATTTATCGGAGCGCATACGGAAATTTTTCTTTTCGAGAGAGATATGGTCGAGCGACTGTAAGTTTTCGAAGATTAGAAGATTCAATCCTTTCGCTCATTATTTACACAGTATTAATTACTGTTAATTTAATAGTAATGGTTCATAACTATTAAATAGTCAGTTTAATGAATAATAAATTTTATTACTTTGATTTTCATAGACGCGGACTGTTCTTGAAGATGATTCAAAACAGAACCGAAACGTCGAAATTATAATATAATTCTGCAAAATTGCTAATTTTTGTATTGTATTGTTATTGTTCATATACAATATTTACGATCGTTAAAAATAGAGAATATTGTAATGGTTAATGTTTTGTGCATCAACCACGAAATGTAAATATTAATATTGATTGAAGGGGTGGAGATTAGACTGTGGATTTTATGTTTTATATTTACTACGTTCATCGAGAAGTTGCAATCGCCAAAATTTTGAAAAGAATTAAAGAGTAATTCCGGATTGATGGTTTAAAAGAAATTGAATTTACCGCGATGTCTGAAAAAGGAGACACAACAGAAAATATTAATCAGTGATCGACTTCAAAATTACGAGGATTTAAGGGATGGATATTAATCATTGTACTATGGATTTTATTGTTTATATTTAACGCGTTAATCCGGATTCATAGTTTATAAAAAGTTGAATTTACCGCGATGCCTGAAAAAGGAGACACAACAGTGTGTGTGGCCAGAAATGTGTAACATTAGACTCGAAAATATTAATCAGTGATCGACTTCAAAATTACGAGAATTTAAGGGGTGGATATTAATCATTGGACTGTGGATTTTATTGTTTATATTTAACGCGTTAATCCGGATTCATAGTTTAAAAGAAATTGAATTTACCCGTGTGTGTGTGAAAAAGGAGACGCATCGGTGTGTGTGTGTATAAAACTAATATTGGACTGAAAAATATTAATCAGTGATCGACTTCAAAGTTTAATCAATCAAATATTTTCCATTTTGTTCGATGATCTTTTACCAGCTTTCTAGTAGCTGCATAATGCAAAATGAGATTGATCCAAGTGAGATTTCAGGTCATCATTATTAGTAGTAAATTAATTGCTCTAACTTCTAAAAAAGAAGATTAAATCGTGTAGACTAGAATACGAATGGGAGTCACTGTAGTTACCAACATTTTCTACAAATGTCTCCCAACACGTGCAGATTTTAATTTACATAATCACGCACAGTCATTTAATCGCTGCAGGAAATAGTCTTTAGAACTCCTCGGGCAATTCGAAGAGTCCCCAGCGGGAATTCCGAGTAGGATAGAAAACAGAACATGACCAGATTATCTGAACAATTTCTTCGCATGTGACGATTCTACAATTACACGATCTGCTTTAATCAGTGTCACGTCCAGTCATTCAGCTGTTATTAATATTTATTAAAATAGATTTCGCTGTGTTCTTAATTTGTTCCATAAAGCTCTTAATTAAAGAATAGTTATGTTTGAAATAAATCTAATGAGTTAGCAATCTCAAGTAGTCCATTGGCGAAATATATCTTGTAGATTTTAATATATAATTCAATATTAAATATTAATTATGATATTTGTAAGTAAATACAAAAAGAAATTCATAAAATATATAATATACACGATTGATTTTATCAATTATTAATAACGGCTGAACCACCGGACGTGACACCAGATTATCTGAACAATTTCTTCGCATGAGACGATTCTACAATTACATGATTTGCTTTGAGCAGATTATCTGAACAATTTCTTCGCATGAGACGATTCTACAATTACAAGATTTGCTTTAACCAGATTATCTGAAGAATTTCTTCGCATGTATTGATTCTACAATTACAAGATTTGCTTTAACCAGATTATCTGAAGAATTTCTTCGCATGTATCGATTCTACAATTACAAGATTTGCTTTAACCAGATTATCTGAAGAATTTCTTCGCATGTATTGATTCTACAATTACAAGATTTGCTTTAACCAAATTATCCAAACAATTTCTTCGCATGTATCGATTCTACAATTACAAGATCTGCTTTGACCAGATTATCTGAAGAATTTCTTCGCATGTATTGATTCTACAATTACAAGATTTGCTTTAACCAAGTTATCCAAATAATTTCTTCGCATGTATCGATTCTACAATTACAGAATCAGCATTGACTAGATTATCCAAACAATTTCTTCGCATGTAACGTTTCTACATTTACAAGAGCTGCTTTTACCAGCTCATCCAAATAATTTCTTCGCATGTATCGATTCTACAATTACAGAATCAGCATTGACCAGATTATCCAAACAATTCTTCGCATGTAACGTTTCTACATTTACAAGATCTGCTTTTACCAGATTATCCAAACAATTTCTTCGCATGTATCGATTCTACAATTACAGAATCAGCATTGACCAGATTATCCAAACAATTTCTTCGCATGTAACGTTTCTACATTTACAAGAGCTGCTTTTACCAGATTATCCAAACAATTTCTTCGCATGTATCGATTCTACAATTACAGAATCAGCATTGACCAGATTATCCAAACAGTTTCTTCGCATGTAACGTTTCTACATTTACAAGATCTGCTTTGACCAGATTATCCAAACAATTTCTTCGCATGCATCGATTCTACAATTACAAGATTTGCTTTAACCAAATTATCCAATCAATTTCTTCGCATGCATCGATTCTACAATTACAGAATCAGCATTGACCAGATTATCCAAACAATTTCTTCGCATGTAACGTTTCTACATTTACAAGATCTGCTTTGACCAGATTATCCAAACAATTTCTTCTTATGTGACGATTCCACTACATATTACACGATCTGCTATCAGTCGGTAGTCGGCGCCGATCGGTAGGCCGATACCGCTTTAAATACGCGCGAGTGCCTACCGCCACGGTCGATTCCACCTTGGTTAACGCAACCTGTCGGTTTCTTGCAAACCGTGGCAGACGCGCAAAATAATAGAGCTTACATAAGAGCTGGTGGCAACGCTCGTGACTGTTGTCAGTTGTGCTTGGTGCGCGATCGGTGTTCAAGGTGGGTCGCAGGAACACCGCAAAACACCGCGAGACCACGAACTATGATTAACGAAATCACGACGTCCTTAGAGACGGTGCCGGCACCAGTGTAATTCGGAAATGGCGGCGTTCCGTGTCCTCGGTTTGTTGTTTCCAGGTGCAATCACGGGAACAGTGAAACACAGTTAACTTTTAATTGGCGGCGAGCTTTTCCTTGAACTGTTAATTAACGAGCGGCCGGACCCGTGTGATTTTATAAGGAGCGCTGACGAACGCAAAGCGGCTGCTTGAAATTTGCCAATCCGCTGGAAAAGGAGATCGTATCGACGATGGAAGGGAAAGTTAATTAACCAATGATAGGAGTTTGAAGCACAGAAGATGGACGGTTCAGTGAGCAATGGCAAACGGAGGAGCCGGGTGTTGGTTACCATCACTCCTTACGCTGTTAGTTATCAAGTATTGATAACTAGACCCCTTGTTCGATTAAATAATGTCTAAAAACTCGTTAAATAATATTCAACCACACACATTTCAACGAAGTATCGTTTTATCCTCTACGTTATTATTAGACTGCGGATCTTTATGCATTTAACGACACAAATCGGCACGTAAAATATAAAACAGTGGGCATGTTAAAAGTATTTAAGTACATTTAACAATTTTTATACAATTTTTATTTCGCTCCTGTGGCCTGCAATCGATGCGAACATTTTTTTATGTTGCATAAAGATCCGCAGTCTAATAATAACATAGATAAAATGATACTTCATTGAAATGTGTGTAGTTGAATAATATTTAACGAGTTTTTAGACATTATTTATTCGAAGAAGGGGTCTAGTTATCAAATTTTGTGTGTTTGACGTACTATCGACGCGTTTAATCAGTCATTTGTGCAATTAACAACGCTTAGGCGAAACTACCGATAGAACGGAACAGATGTGTGTTGCGAACCTGTCATTCGCGTTGATGGAACCCGACGTGCTTGTGCTAGCGCGTACGTGTCTAGCTTTCTCGAATGTATTGTAATTTCATAGAACAAACGTATTTTTGCGATAACGTCTAAAAGGGGACGCTGTGGAAAATAACGTCTACCTGGACGGCGCGCTCGGCGTAACTGCTCTATAGTCCTTGTAGCGATAACACAACAATTTCAATGAGACGCGGAGAGATACTGTCGGCATTATCATCTATTTGCAATTGGTTCAATTGCTTAAATGCGATAAAGGCTGCGAGGTATGAAAATATGTTTAGAACCTGCTGTGATAAGTATTCTAATTCCTTGTATTTTCCACGTCGTCATTATTACCTCTGCAAGGTCTTGCCTTATCGCGCAGTATCGTTTCAATACTGTTTGTATTCCACGAGTAAATATGGTATCTTGAAAATGTGTCCAACGCCGGTGGAGAGTAGAGATCGCGGTTTTAATTGTGTACTCGAATACACGTGTACACGTGGTACGTGGAACCGTTTAACCCTCATCCGTCCCTCGGTGTCAATTTTGGGGCCAGTGGAAATATCCGACACAAATTTCCTTGACACGGTTTTCACCGATAACATTTTACCGACAATGATTTTGGCCGACAGAAGTTTTAGATTCGTGGTCGAACAAATTCGTTGTCGGTCAAATTCGTTGTCGAACAAATTTTTGGTCAGACAAACTCGTGGTCAGACAAATTCGTTGTCAGTCAAATTCGTTATAGGACAAATTCGTTGTCAGTCAAATTCGTAGTCGGACAAATTCATTGTCAGTCAAATTCGTTATCGAACAAATTCGTTATCGGTAAAATTCGTTATAGGACAAATTCGTTGTCGGTAAAATTCGTGGTCGGACAAATTCGTTGTCGAACAAATTAATTGTCGACCAACTTCTAATTTATTACAGTATCTGTATTCACAAATATATGCCTCTCGGCGTTACATTTCTCTCTTCTATACATTATATACATTATTTACATTATTTACATTATTTACATGCGCCCTTATTTACATCCCTTCTAACTTCATTCCCTTCTTCTTTTTGTCCTTATCTCTCCTTACACTCCCTATCCTTCGCTACTCCCATACTGTTTAGTTCTCCCACTCTTCTCTTTCTTTTCTCTTAGCTTCCTCCCCCATTTTGCGCCTCTCCCCTTTTCTTCTAGTTTATTACAGTTCTAAATGATATCGGCGCTACAGGTTCGATCAACAATACAAAAATTAGCAATTTCGCAGAATTATATTTTCGACGTTTCGGTTCTAGCAACATTCCTTTGAATATAATTTCAATTTGTTTTCTTCATTGTAATTTTCATAAACTATTAAATAGTCAGTTTAAAGAATAATCAATTTTATTACTTTGATTTTCATAGACGCGGACTTTTCTTGAAGATGGTTCAAAACAGAACCGAAACGTCGACAATATAATTCTGCAAAATTGCTAATTTTTGTATTGTTGATCGCACCTGTAGCGCCGATATCATTTCAAGCATATACAAAATTTACGATCGTGAAAAATAGAGAATATTTATTACAGTTGATATGATTTTCTATGGTTCTTAGGAGCAGGAGAAAAGAGTGCTGAACAATTCTGCAACGCCAAACATCCCGCCAGCACCACCAGCTCCTCCAGCACCCCCAGCACCACCCGCACAAATCGCAGCACCGCCAGTTCCACCTGCGCCACCTGCGCCTCCGGCACCGCCGCCACTTCCGCTCCTTTCGAAGAGCAAGAGCAGCGAGGACGCCGTAGAGATGCAGAGCATCGAGTCGTTCAAACTGAAGGAAACACCAAATCCAGTGATCCCAAAGCCACCGCCGACATACTTCCCTCTACAGAACTCGCCGGTAACCGCAAACGGAAGTCCTCGACACACCGGCACTGCCGCCGCCATTGGAAACGGCGGCAAGCCGCAGCTCAATGGAAAGGACACGACCAGTCCCGTGTCAGAAATCCCGAAACCACCTGCTGTCCCATCAGCCGCTATGAACGGACAAATACCGAAACCTGCGGCGGGAAAAGTCGCCATTAGAATAGGAGCTTACGAAGGGGAAGCTAAGCAACCCTCGAAACTCGACTTCCTCTCCCAGCAGACACGACCAGAGAAAAACGGTACCAATGAAATAGCGAACGGGCCAGTCGTGTCCAGATTGCAGAACGAACTGGCTGCCACGCTGCAAAGATCGAACCTAAGAAGAAAGACTGATGGGGTACGTTCGCTGTAATTTTTCACAGGTGTTGCCGTTCATTCGAAACAGTTGAGAAAATAGAGTTTTTACATTACAACAGTACTGTGTATCTCGATCGATAATTCTTTAAAACTACAATTAATGTTATTGGCGCACTGGTTCGATCAATTGGAGACAATAAGCAATTTTGCAAAATGACAAAATGAAAGAGTATAAAATTCGACGGAATTTAGTACGATTTTAATTTATCTCGATAATCATTTTCAAATCCGATTTGATTTTCTTAAAATTCGTCTACGAAAATTGCTGTATAATAATGATATAGGCCAACCAACGTTCTTATAATTACCGAATAACACGTCCTCCGGTGAGAATGACTCAGCTGTTCGAGTATTTCGGATAGCTCTACGATATCCTCGAATAATAAACAAACTCAGCTTCGGCTGAAATTACTACCGAACAATAGATCCCGTTTATGTGAGTAAAAACGACAGAACTAGGAATTAAGTTAATAAGTAGGTTCTTTGGATATGTCTACGATATCCTCGAATAATAAACAAACTCAGCTTCGGCTGAAATTACTACCGAACAATAGATCCCGTTTATGTGAGTAAAAACGACAGAACTAGGAATTAAGTTAATAAGTAGGTTCTTTGGAGAACGTTGGGACTAGCAAATTAAGATCGTTGGAGTTCTCATGTGTTTTCTCTTTCTTTCTTAGGAGGGACAATCAGCAATCAAGGCGATCCCCGAAAACGCATCGACGTGCAACAACGAGACAACGAATTCAGAGCCAGGAAAACTGCCGCAGAGCAGCGTCGAGAAGCTCGCGTCAGCTCTCAGCAACAAAGTCACGATTAAAGTGAATCCAGAACAGAATAACCGATAGAAAGCTAACCGTAGCTGTGTCGTATAAGTCGAACGGATCGATTAGGAGTCCACCTTGTACCTCTGCCACAATGTACATTTTTGCACGCTCTTTCGGAAACCTACATCGACTTTATTGTAGACGAGAAACCGTTCGCCCTATTGGCGAGCTTCTTTTTTACGTCTTTTACCCGTACGTCTTTTTTTATATGTTATTTATTATCGTATTATAGCGAGTAAGGAGTTATTAAACAAACAAAAAAAAAAGAAGAAGAAACGGCTGATACCCTTATTAACCGAGACAAGGCACTGCGACACCTTTTACCACGTAAGCCCGTGTCTTTAAACTTAGTCCCCTCCGTCGCCGGCTATGTACGCGAGCCGTGAAAATCGATGGAGGCATCGAACTGAAAAATAAAGACAATGATACCTAATGGATTTAAAGTATTCACCTCCACTTTCTTTCCTTACCTCTTTTTTCTTTTTAAGGGCTGAGGGGAAATGCTTTTACGCACATCCCCTCCTCACATGACGTCTGGAGAGGGTAGTGAGGGACTCCCCTTAAGATATTATTATTATTGAAGTGAAACTTCTTTGTAGAATAAAAAAAACAAGATCAAGAACAACTAATAACAAAACCAAAAAAGAACATAAAATCATAGAAAAAGTTTCACTTCAAACATAATGAACGATTAAAATTGCAGACGCAAAGAAGGAGAGCGTATGGGAAATGCTATAACTATGTCTTTTTCTTTCCCATACGCTGTCCCTTGTTACGTAACATCACACAAAGCAGTTTCTGACGAGTGGTAATATTATACGAAGCTAGTTCTGGTCCTGGTCACAGATGTAGTAAGTAGTAAAGTGGGTTCTGTGTCCTGCTAAAGATGATGTAGGTTCTGTTCCATGCTAAAGATGATGTAGGAGCTTTTTTTTTTTTTTTTTAAGGGCGGTGGGGGAATGCTCTTACGCACACCCTCCCCTACGATGTTGTTCGGGGAGGGTAGTGTGGGACTCGGCTCCACCCTCTGATGGAATTGGGTGGATTATCATTACTTTATCAGTATTCTATCGCCTATACCCACTAAACCCCCACCGCCCAGGTCCTTTTGACCTTCTCCTCAGCCTTGTTAGACGCATATAACATCGGCACCGTATCGCTGTTCGCATTTCTTAGCGCCGATGTTTTATGCGTCCCAAAACTACCCCTGTTCTTGGCTTATAATGTAGGAGCTGTTCCAGGCTAAACATGATGTGCAAACAAAAGTGGCACGGGCAAAACCCGGGCGTGAGCACTCTCACAACAAAATCTAAGAATGTCTAAAATGTTGAGCGCTCTCGCGCGACCATCGAGATGTGATCGAAACCTAAATTCATTCTGTAGCAGCCAATCGCAAATTCGTTAAAAACATCGTTAACCTATTCCGAACGGACAACCTGCGAAGATCAGTCGTTCAGGGTTTGCTTGCAAAATTATCCGGTCACATAGAATCTTGTAAATGACGAACTCATCTCAGAGATGTCCTGATTCAAAGGAAATTTATCCGTTATGCGGTCGTCGTATAAAACGATGCAAACTCCTCGTCGTCGAGCGAAGAGCAACGAGGTGGAACATAATAGGATTCAGAAGCTGCTGACCTCCGAATACTCGGACTTTGCAGACACCATCCTCGTGGAATCTCCATTCGCAGAGACCACGAGAAACGGTCGAGGAATTCGTCAAGTTTCTATCGGTCTTACACCGACCAAATTGATTATAGCCGCAGATGTTTTCAATGGCAGGAAATATTATTGTCCGCGTGGTCTTGATCCTAGTATCGAGAGCTTTGAGCTGATATCCGTGTATCCTCTTCAATACGTTACTCTGAGCGTGTTCAACAGACGGCGTCGCAATACTTTAAAGGCAAGGTAGAGGTTCGTTAATAAAATTATTCGGTAAACCGTACGTTTAGGGGAGGCAGCTCCCCTAATGTTGTCCTTGACAACATATGTCAAGGTCAAGGTCATCGGAGCTGCCTCCTCTAAACGTAAGTTTTACCAATTATTCTTCGTAAATAAGAATTTTACACTGATGTATCCAGTCTGAGTGATGCTCCATCGTCATCAGATTCGTCGACGGAAGAGTACAGTACTACGAACTCGGTGGTATTCAAAAGAGAAAGATTTTTTGGTGCAAATGGCGCGAAGAAGTGGAGAAGCTACTGGCAAAGAGAAGGGAAGGAAGTTCTCTGTCTGAAACGACTGCAGCGAGTTCATCGAGTACTACTACTTTCTATTTACTGTCGTCCGAGATTGAGATTCAGAAGAGACTCAGGAAGAGGGGGAAGAAGGCGATTTGCAGGTAACTACAGTAATGACCCATTCTAAGTTCGACGGAGGAGACCGTTCTAAGCAGAGGTGGGCATTATTTGGCGAAACAAATATGACTCCACTACCACTCCAATTACAAAACTTCTTTATTCGTCATTATTTTTTACGGGACTTTCACCAAATTATTTATAGCATTGTTCTGATTAAAATCACACTAAACACGATATCAATAATGTACGATATAAGCTACAAGAAAATAGCGACCTGTTCCGATCTATGTCACAACACAGAATTGAATTAGAATGGGAGTTTACTGTATACCAATCTCAAATTAATTATTGTGTTCACAAATGCAGGGTCTGGGCGCACTATGGAGGAGCAGGCGACTATGTGCCACCGACATGGCCGCAGAAGGATCTATACCTTGGACCTGGTTACAATGATCTATCGAACGGCGAATACGCGCCTGTTCCCGTGCGATTCGCCGGTGCTAGTTTGGACGACGTAACAACCGAGCTGAAGGATTTGTCGCCGACTAAATTCGATAAAGTCAGCTTCAGCTGGCCAACGTGTAACTGTCTAGACAAGAAAACTCGAAACGGTGGACTCTGCGACGTGTTGTTCATCAGGGACCACAATCGTAGATACTGCAACACGAAGATGCTCTACACAAACTGTCCGAGCTGTCCTTGCCAGAGTGTGATCGTGGATGACAAACTGGAGAAGCGAAACGTATGGTACGAAAACGAGGAGGATGAAGAAGATGAAGAAGAGTCGAAGCTTCCTAAGAAATGTTTAACAGGAAGAATATCGCGGTTCGGTTTCGGCGTGTCGGAGAAATGTCACTCGAATTTAGTGCTGACAGAATGCTATCCCGTGAAACATGGTGGCCAGGACTTTTGTCTGCTGATGGAGAACGCGGTGAAACTCTGGGAAAACGGAGGGAAACGTCGTTCCGGGTCATCGAAACGTCCAAGGCACTTTAGACGATACGGTTTATGTACGGCAGCTCATTTTCTGCACTCCCTCGGACCCTGGACCGTTCAACCTGGTGAACGATGTTCTCTTCAGGGACGGAGATCCTTCAGTTTGGTTACCATTCGTAGACAACCTGCGGACACAGAGTTGAAGCTTCCTGTATCGCGCCGTCAACTATCTGCTAGTATTTCTTACACGTCTCTGCAGTCGGGTAGACACGGGTCTATTGGAACCACCGCCAAAGGACGCGTAGTACTATTCTGGACGCCGGAGTATTGGTACCGTCCTAGACCAGCCTCTGCTGCTTACAGGTAGCGCTAAAACATAATCCCAAGAAAAACATCCTGTAAACAGGAGCCAAGCTCTCTATGGTCGTAAAAAGTTGTGAGATCACAAAAAATACGGGCAAGTTCGTTAGCTTAGAAATACCTGTTGCAATACTGAAAAAAGCATTTGTAAAGATTAGTTTAAAAGAACGCTATTTAATTTTTAAAGTAAACTTTCAAACTTTGATAAGTATTCCTTTGAGTGTTTGTTATGATGGACCTATGTACCAAATTTCAAGCTTGTAGGTCCATGGGAAGTACCCAAAAGTAAAGAACAGATAATGTTCGTCCCTGTCGGAGTCCACTCCTTTTTTACATTCGGCATCCTTTGTACAGGATGTCACAAAATTATGTCGCGGACACCATAGCCCGATTCTACACCCCCGACTTAGTCTAAAACAGGAAAATTTATGTTTCTTATGTCATTCTCGACTAAATCGGGAGCGTAGAATCGGTCTATAGTCTCCGTGACATATAATTTTGTGACACCCTGTATTTTCGGCGTGATCGACGCAGTCATGACAAAACTAGTTTTCCTACACGATCTCTGTCCCTGCTCAGAACAGGCGATGGCAACTAGATCGCGACTTTGCCCTATTCAAACAGAAATGAAACTTTAAACAATTTATTTGTAACAGAGAGCTGAGGCAGCACTTGAACCACCTGAAGACCTACCGACAAGTGAAGGAGAAACCAGCGAAACGGAACTTCTTTACAAGAAGAAAGAAATACCAGTGCGAAGAGGATTCCGTCATCGTCGCCGAAGAGAAACCTAGCTTCCTGGAAAGAATCTTCTCCGGGAATGGATCTTCCAAGAAGAAAAGGAGACTCGATGACCTGGAGAACAATGACACGACACAATTAAGAAGATTGTTAAGGATGGATTTCAGGATTACCATTTGGGACATTGATAGCACAACGTTGGCCGCGCAGATCACCCTGATAGATCGCGATCTCTTTGTACGAATTCCCGCGGAAGAGATCGAGATCGTAGTGTATCAACGGAGCTCGAAAAATGCGCCTAATCTGGCGGCCTGGATAGCCTTCGGTCACAGGATCTCTTGTCTAGTAGCCAGCGAGATTCTTGCGATTAAAAAGTTGGGCGTCAGGTGTAGAATTATCGCGAGACTCGTGAACGCTGCCAGCAAGTGTTTCGCCATGGGAAATTTTCATTCGTGCAGATCCATTTTGACCGGTTTACAAGCTCCTGCGATTTACAGGATGCGAACCAGCTGGACGTACCTGCGGGTTCATCATGCGAACAGGTATATTATTACTAAACTGCGGATTTAATGCGTTTATGGCAACAACGGGTACGTACAATTTAAAGCAGTGGACGTGTTAAAAATATTTAAAAAGGTATATACTAAAGGTAATAATCCGGGGCTCCACGCGGCCGCTTAGTCCGCTTACCGTTAGATCCGCCACTGCAAATGTTTTTACTGTTTTACATTCGATCCATTCGTGTCTGTAATAAACGCATAAAATCAGCAGTCCGACAAAACGTATTCTCAAATTTGAAAAAAGATCGAAGATTACCTTCTTGTTAATTCTTCAGGTACGAGACTATGAAGCGTCTCTGCAAAATCTACAAAAGTTCCTGCGCCATGTTGTACCGTCGAGCCTGGACTAGAGCCGAGAGAAGTCCACCGTCAATGCCATTCGTCGGTGATCTTCTGATAAAGCTTCTAGGCTTCGATGACGCGGACACTCGTCGAGAATGCAACAACAATGTTTCATCTTCTAAGCATAGAATACCTCAGCAACGTCCGATCGAAGCAAATAGGTTGGATACAGTGAAAAACTCGTCAAATCAGCAAGATAACCAGGCCACGAAACCGAACGTAGGAAAACGTATTCTCACGGTGTTGACGAGAATGAGGCACAGAAAAGATGAAGAGACGAACCGTGTGGAACAGCCGGAGTTGCCGTGGACATCCAGACAGCAGAATTTGGCGTGGAAGTATTTTTACCAGTGGCGTAACACCATCCTGAAGCGCAGAGCGTTCGCCAAGGAGCAGGAAAGATTCAGGAATATGGATCCAAGGATGAAACGGGTCCTGGAGGTCGTGTCCTGGTTGATGGAGTGTCAGAAACGAGCCCGAGGATATGATTTCCCGGGACACTCGTTTACCAGGGAGTTTCTGCTGAAGTCTAGATACAGGGAAGACAGGGAGAATTTTTTGATTAGTCTGAAGCTGGAACCGTCGAAGATAACTTGAACGAAACAGTTGCGAAACAGGTGGCAATATATTATCGTTAATGGAAAGACACTGGGTAAAAGTAAGTAGCTCCTTACATAACTTTTACACGGTTACGAGCAAAACGCTGGCAGTAAGTCAGACATTATACACCCCGTCGGCTACATCAACAAGAAAGAGTAGTTACAAAACCGAGCGAGTAAATAAGAGACGTAAAACAATTGTATAAATTAAATAAATTTATATAGATATGTATACACATACACATATATATGTATATACTTTATATACATCGACGCTTGCTGGAACAATTTTATTTACATGTGCTTTGTACCCACATACTTATTATCTTCTTAATAAAAGTTTCCTATCGCGCAAGCGGATCACTGTACGCACATCCATAGTTACAAAAAGATAGCAGGTTTCTTCATAATCATTTTATTCCGAACATAATGTATATAATGGTTTCTATACATACATATACACATAAATCTTTTTCTCTGATTCGCAAGCATACACACTTTCTCTCGAATAAAATTCAATCAGTCATCAACTTAAAAATGAATGTTCGTGATGGGCGGAAGAGTGAATCTTGAACGGAAAGATCCATATCGAATCCGTGACTAGATAACACGCAATATTCATCGTATTTACAGTAATAATAGTCAACGGGTAAAAAAGAAAAAGGAAAAAGACGAATGAAACAACGAGCGAAGTAATCGAACAGCGTAGAACAAGTGGGAACAGTCTTTTTCTGGCACGATGCTGAACATGATCCTCCGATGATCGGTGATTACGATCAACAGGAGCGTTTGAAGTTTTCGTTAACGTTATTCTTCTCAAAAATATAATCTACTACTTTCTGGGGAGAGGCTATGTTGCGACGTGTGCACGACGACAGCCTTTTCTCATACACCACGTCGACTTTTATTATTTCTTTTTCTCAATACGTATTTTAGAACGAGCGCGTATTTGTTCGCCGATCAAAATTCCTGTGATCGCCTTACGTATCGCCAGTCGCACAAACGAATTTCTTTAGCTACTATATTTACAAGTATTATTCGGAGAACTCGTTACGTAGAGTATTTTTCACAATGGTTCCGTTGGTTTTTAGGGTAACAAAATATTAGGGACTAGCATTTCTATTTGTTATGCCTGTGTTCGTAGTTTCTTCCGTCCTTCTGTCAACTATACGATTCCCTATCGATGACTCTTCCGTTCACATGATTGCAGAATTATTAAGTGGCCGAACATTATCAACGAAGAGCTGCCGCAGCAACGTTACCCATGGTTCTCTAGATTTCGATAGTCGAGATTCTTTCCGGATAAATTCAACAGTCAAGAGAAAGATGGGACAAAAGTTATACAACTATATAGAAAATATATATGGATACATTGCTGACGAATCGTTCGGTTTATGATCGAAAGACAAATAGAATTTCGGTGTTTACCAAATACGCAGAATGTTTCAAAGGCGTCGGTGCAAACTGTACAAACAGATGAAACTCATTGAAAGAAACAAGAAAAAAAGTGAAATCAACAGCTTCAGAAATAATATCGTTTTCGAAATACCTGTCCGCTTCTTAGAAAGATTCCAACAATTTTACGATGACAATAAATCATACGAGTGTACCGTTCGTCGTAGTAGTAAGCGAGACAAAAAGTTCCAGCAATCTCTACAAAGACTAGTACCGTCTAACTTCCGTTCTAAAATTAAAGCGCTACTCAATGACTCTCTGCTTAGGCCCGACCCACGTAAAAACGGGCTCTTAATCTTTTCTTACAAGCGAAGAAGGTACAACGACTAATGTCTATAAGTGGGGTAACATTTAACATTAATAGTTAAGATTAAATCTGAAACGATATAATTTCAAAACTTACGCAGTTTCTAAAGATCGTCTTGTTTCCCGAATGAGTTCCAGCAACTCGTGCAACTTCGGATTTCGAGCTTTGAAACACTCTGTACAACTAATGGATAACGTATTCGGTCGAACGTGCGGTTCCTGTTGCGCTATGTACCCGAAGAAAAACCGTGGAGAAACTGCGGAGCTTCCTAAACTTCGAAGGCAAAAGTGAAATGCGATCACAAATGCACTGAGTCGAAATTGCCCGAACGGCGACGACAATTGTCACGAACAGTACAATATAATATACATATAAGGTCTCGGTAGACGAGGTCCGAAGTGTACTATGTACCATAAATACAATAAATTCTCGTAGAGTATCAAAAAGAAGTATCTAAGAACAGAGGCCCCCTTCCTCCGTTCGTGATGATTTAAAAAACGAATGGATCATCGTTTTCTGATAGTCATGCTAATACTATAGGTTTCCGAGGCCCATTGTCGATCGAGAATGATGAGCTCTCAATTAGCGGAGAACGAGGCGATACATCGAGTCAGTCGTGAAACATAGACAGGCGTTACGTAGGGCTTGGCGATTACTGATTTTCTTCTTTTTTCTCTTCTCTTTTTTTTTGTGTGTGTGTACTATATTTCTTTTTCTTCTGGTTTTCTTTCGTCTTTCTTATTTTTTGATCGGCTTCGGTGAAGGTACCTGTGGCTTATAGTACACGTAGTCGTATCTCTATAGTTATCGTTAAGATCACATGCCGCCGGGTTTCGGAAGATTTGTGTCGTAAGCTCTGATTACATCCGTCTGGGTCACCGAGCCTCCTTCCTCTTGAGAGAACGCAAATCCGTCTGTTTCGTGTAGCATGTGCAATAAGAAAGATCGCAACCGATTAGTCTCTGTTATCATAACATTAAAGGGTCAGTATGCATGCACAATCTACAGTAGTGATAGATAATAGACGGGTTAGAATAGTTTTTAGACAAGATCACTCTCTGAACACGGGCGACATTTTTATCCAATTGCTCTCGAATAATATTCGTCTCTATAAACAGCAAAGCAAGACGAATCTTTTCCTTCGCAATAATCTTCTTGAATAAAAATGCGCCCGTCGCTGATGCTGACAGCCTGAAGAAGTTTCTCTTCCAAAAGAAGGAGAATCGAAAGGAGAAGACTGTTAGTTATACTTTCGATAGTTAAAGTACGGTAATCTAGCTACTAGGACTGTACGAACAGATTGTTAATTTGGTAAGGTATAATATATTGTACACGTATAATATAGACTACAAGACACAGAGTAATATAGTGCAAGTGCGATTATCGTGAAGATTCATTAGCTTGTCGACGAATTTATTTGTAATTGAGAAAGGCGAAAGCCGTGAACATGGAAGCGCGTGCTAGTGCCTGTATTTTGTTAGAGAGACAAACCAAAAGGGTACCACGCGACGAGCTTAGAAAGCAGGCAGGATTTTCTATAGATCGACTCCCGAAGATAGTATTATTCTATTCCGATGAAGGATAGAAACGAAGTACTTTTCGATCCCAGCCCGTCACTGTACAGACAAAATAACTTACGTGATAGCTCCACCTCGACATTAACACTGGAGGAGGCGGCGTTCGATCGCCTGGAGAAAACGCTTTTAACGTTTTTCAGTAGCCGCGCCGTCTCCGTCAATCTGCAAAGCCGTGCATTCAAACATTTTTTTTTAAACCTTCGATTGGCCACGAAATTGTCCTCGTTCGCAACCGTTTTAAATCGTAGACGCCGAGGAACGCAAGCGTGCTATTCTGAATCGAATGTATTTTAATCGCCTTGAGAATTTCGTCAATTCGACGGTGAGCAATTGTCACGATCTCCAGATAAATCTATCGGACGACCACTGGTCTATAGTGATGCATGCGGTGCAATTGTCGACGAACAGTATGCTGTGCAATTTCTTGCTGGTTGCATCGCCCACTTAGAGATAAGACAACATACAATATTCATGTTCTACAGTGATTAGCTACCCTCGACTCTTAAGAAATCATATGTTCCATCAACGCTGCTGACTTAGTTACAGAATGGAGGATTCATTCAAGTACTTGCACTTCTGTTAATCGCTATAGATAATATAGACAATAAGTACTTTGTTTTCACTAAATGAAACAACACGACTAGTTGCACAACAAATGTTCTTACTTTCTAGAACTTCACTAGCAGATCTGATGATCTCCGACTTTCATTAACATTAACTTGAAAATAATATAGACAACGAGTACTTTTTTTCATTAAATGAGACAACACGTTACCTACAACGAATTTGTCAAGTTTCTAGAACTTCCGATGATCTTTGACCTTGATTAAAATTAACTTGAAAAATCATGTGAATTAATAAAGGTCAGCATTGCGTAAACTGAAATTTTGTAGGCTGATTCCTTACCAAATAAAATTTGGTAAGCGTTAATAAATTTTCTTGCAGCGTTGACGAAACATTTGAAATTATTTTGCGAAGAACGTAACCGGCGTCCTTCTATCAGTGAGAACCCGATGCCCCGCACACCTTGACACAAAACGAGTATCAAATTAGCGTGAAATGTTTGCGGGTGTAATAAGTGTGTTAGTATCTGGTTACATTGCGGTGCCCTCGCAAGCGTAGCGTTGAACACGACCATGCGGTCTAGCTAGGCGCATTGCTAACACCTGAAATTGTAAAATTACAGGAGCGGTACGTGTTACGTACTACTGGGGGATACTTACACCTCGCGAGGTCGGCGATGGCATGCACAGGCCTTCACGGGATACCGCGAATAAAACATACCAGAAAACCGCATTAACAAACAAATACCACTTTGAATACCAACAGATGTTGTAGTCAATGTTAAACAAACGGACAGTTAATCCTTGAAATAAACAAAGCTTGTGCTATCTACAATATTATCAATAATTTCATTAACTCGGTCTGCTTTTGAGCAAAATTCGTATTAACATGCAATGATTAAATAAATAAAATAATTCTGCAAACAAAACTGTCTTCTATGCGAGCATAATGCGCTATATTTCTCATGGAAGCCTTGGTCTCCGAATGATTATGTTCATTTCTACGTATAAATCGCTCTAAATACTCTATCGCTCACGCTGGGAAACAATCCTAAATAAACTGTAGGAAGAGGGAGCGTGCACGGTGTGCTGGGAATATCACTACGAACTACAACATTACCATAAAACAATCAAATATTAGCAACATAAATGATACAACCGAAAAAAGAAGAAATTCCTCTTCTGTAGTTGTTGATTACGTAACTTTACAAACTGATTCTACTTCTAGTAGGTAGGAAGAGAAGAAAACATTTTTCGTCTCGTTTTTATAACAAACATGTAATAGACTTTGTACTACACGTGTACAAAAACAATACGATCAAAACATTTTGCAGTATAATATCATATGTAGAAAAGTTATTAATACGTAACAAACACGGGAGTCTATAGGGAATAAGTGGGCGGAGTAAAATCGTGGAATGCTTACGGAATCCTGTGGTTCGGTAGGATAGTGTGGATTGTTTAGGATCATGGAACTCGGAATGGAGAAGGCAAGATGTGCTCTGTATCGTGAGTGAACCACAAATCACGTGCCGCGATCTTAAGTGGGAAGATTCTGATTTTATTTCGTCTTCGCGGCGACCAGACCGAAGACCAACACCACAATAACCATCGCCTCCTCGAATATGGCCTCCTGTTGCAATTTTTAATATTCCACTCAATGGAAATGCGAGAAACATTAATTCTATAATTATCGTTAGCACAACGTTAATTGACATGGCACGATTGAACGTCTCGCGGAACCGAGATTAAAATAAGCAATTTATGAAATACCATTTTCACCAAGGCCAAAACAATATATCGCTGTATGCATGCATGTGTTAGTTGTTTAATTTCGAGATTAGCGAACATTTTTGTACAAGGATTATTCTACGAAATGAAAATTAATTTTGTTATGGATATATGAGCTTTCTTCTTTCAAAGAACTACATCAATAAGTCATGCACGTTAAACGATAATGAATGGCTCCTCAACAATTTATCTACTAATATTTCATGCAATGTGTACGGCTCATCCTTCTGCATTGTTGTTGAATCGTTACTGATAGCGATTGAACCGTTATCTCTAGTTTGCTATTGCCAGTAGTTAGCTACCGATAGATAGTGGTATGTCACTGCATGCGTAATATGTTAAACATTAAAGCTTAACACTTTTTCTATTACGAAGGTATCGTTTTCAATGCTAGTTCCACGGCTTGAACCGATAACTTGTTTCGTATCGTAAAGTAAAAATGTTTTGTTTGCTTTAGAAGTAAATGAAAACTTACGAGCTTCTATACTCCTGGCCGTTGAATATGTCCCCAGGGTCTGATTTCCTGATCTCGTTTTCTCTAGCTGCTGTAGTCAGCGATTTCCAAACTGTATTTTTCACACTGTCGCAAAACATGTTCAACATCACGTTTACGAAACACGCAAATGTAATAGCATACAAATTCTCTTTTAAACAGTGAAAACTTCATAAAAATGTTTATGATATTAAACATTCTTAAAGAATCACCTAGCGTTTAGTACTTTGTTAACCTTTAGTTACTCGCACACCACTTTCTGCATAACATGAATGAGTGTTTGTGTCAGTAAAATAACTACTTTAATGCAAAATACATATTTGCTGGTATAGTCGACACCTTTATTTGAAGTTTTCGGATTGTAAGTGCTACATGCGAGTAATTAGAAGTTAAGGAACCATTTTAAACGAGGTATACTTACGCTTTAGCAGTGACATCCAGTAACAATACTGCTAACGGTATAAGTACCAAACCCAGCCAGAATACAGGCGTGGAAAACAACATCTTATCATTGCCTAGCATTACAGCGCCCACATTCAATGCAGGCCAAAAGTTACTGTAACGAAATAGTTATCACAAATATTTGATTATTTTTAATACGAGTGAAAGAAGTCGTGTGATTTACCTGTATATAAAAATAAATAAAAACCAAAGTAAAATAGATCCCCACGTTGCTAAATGAGTAACCCACGTCCAAGAGTTTATGATCAATCCTGCCTTCGCACAAACCGTCACTACAACATACTGTTAACAAGGACACAATAGAAAACATTGGACTAGTCGTAGTACATCTAAACAATGATTGCTAACGTATAATATAAAACAAGATAGTTGTGCACAATTAATTATGTAGTTTCAAACTTACAGTGTACACGAAGTTTCCCAGAACAATGTATCCACCGTCTCTACCATTTGACCACACCACGCCCTCCCTCAGAGCCATCAATGACAACCAATAAAGCAGAGATGAGTGAATTAAAGCATTCGCAATCCATACCCAGAAAACCTTTAAAAAAGAGAAAGAACAGCGTTAAAGGATATCTTGCATAAAATAATAGATTATCAAATGCAGTTAAATATCGATCGATAATATATATTACCTTAATATTAAATGAAGATAGCCCAGAATTTTTAGTAGCATACAATCCAGGGTGAGCTAAATGAGTCTCTGCGGAACATACTCTATCAAAAAGTCCCATAACTAATGGAGGCGCAGCTGTAAATACCTTATACAAACAATATTTTCATGTTATATAAGAGTAAATAAATTTTAATACCTATTTATAATATAATAAGCAATCACTTGACGTGTGCAAGCAGTTCTAGCACACAATTACTATGAACATTAATATTACTAGATAATGACTAGACAGTGGATTTTATGCATTTATGGCAAAAGTAAGTAGGCGTAATTTAAAGCAGTGAAACGTTAGAAAAATTTTGAAAATACTGTTACATAATTCTCAACCTAATAAACATATTATGAAAGAAAATCAATTTCTATCTCATCCCTGTTCATTGCGATTCAAATAGAAATTTTTATTTTGCATCAAGATCCGCTGTCTGATAATGACTATATATGCCACTTACAACATTGTAAAGTCCAATAGACCACCTTTCAAAAAGGATCTGCCCGGACCAGCCGGAATAAATAGCGAACCACAGTTCAATGACATATAGACAAATATTCTTGTAAAATGAATATAATATCAGTTTACACATTCTACTGTAGTTCCAAGAACCGTGAACAAACAACAGACGTTTCAGAAAACGAAACTGTGCAATAGAATAGTCAGAAGCACAGGCTGCTTGAAGACCTTCAACGCCAGAAATGCCTAGATATAAAACAAACCGGTGTTGAATATCGTGTAATCATTCTTTCGTGATATAAACCAACATGTGTATTCTTACCAACACCGATATGGGCTTTCTGAATCATAGCTACATCATTTGCACCGTCTCCGATTGCAAGAGTTACAGCTTTTTTATTATTTGTAATTAATTCGACCACCTATATACCGTACATAAACACATTAGAATGAATAACCATAATAATGAAAATTTTTACGGAACGGAAGAATTACCTCAGCCTTCTGCATTGGCGAAACTCTACAGCAAATAACAACTTTGCAAGAAGAACATAAATCCAGAAAGTCCATTCTAATATCACAGGATAACGCGTATTCTAAAGTACTTCCATCTATGACAAGCGCTACCTCATTTTGACATTTTAAATCAATTCCAAAATCGAGACAACGTTGTATTATCACCTCTCTCGTTTTCTAAAAATTAATATCGATTAGAACAACATCTCCAAATATGCGCATTATCGAAAACAAGTACTGGTTTCCTTACATCTAAAGATTGTTCATTAATAATATACAAGGGCATTCCATGAGTAATTAATTTACAAGAGTATCCAATATTGATAGCAGTTTCTTGCTTATCTCCAGTTAATACCCACACATTAATATCAGCTTGTAAAAGAGATTGTATTGTTTCTGGCACCTAGAGAATTAATTCTGTAGTAATATGATCGTTTTTACAAACATATCATTCCATGAAAATAACATACCTGATCTTGCAATTGATCCTCGATAGCTGTAGCTCCTAATAATCGTAATTTTGTCTCAATGAGATTAGCAGCGTTTTCTACCATTTTTTCACGGTTTCCTAAACTGATTATTGCATTATGGTAGGTTTCACGCCACCACTGTTACAAAGGACACAAACGGATTACTTTTAATGCAACATATGGTGGCTAGAGTAAGAGTAAAAGTGAATTACTTGGTAAAAATTATCTGGTATATCAGCGACAGCGAAACAAAGTGTTCTTAACCCCTCCGTTGCAAACATTTCCAAATGCTCCAATGTTGCATCTCGAAAATCATCTAAACTGATCTGATCCGGGTCTGTGTTTTCTACAGGCGCTGGACACAATCTCTCGTAAATAACGGAATCAGCACCTTTACAAAAAAGTTTAATTTTTCCATCAGGTGCCTTTACAATAACTGACATTCTTTTTCTAGCTGATGTGAACTCTATCACATTCAATATTTCATATCGTAGTCTTTCACCCAGAGCTATTATTTCCACGTAGGCTGGGGTTCTGGTGTCAAACACGTAATCAAAATTACGTGCTCCATCCACCAACGCTCTTTCATCTGTTCAAAAACATAAAATAGTATAATATTTACTACTAACTAATTCTAGTATAATATTTAATTTATGATTGCAGATGTTTATCCAATTTTCAATATTCGTAGACAAATTAGAAGTGGTACCAAATAAAATCATATTTTCATTTGTAGGTCTAAAATAAATAAAAATCGTACTAAATTCTGTCGAATTTGATGTTCCAGCATTTTTTGAAAATTTTTAAAGATCTGCAGTCTACTTATGACTTAGTCAGAAACTAATTACCGGGAGACGCAGCATGATAAATAATAGTTTCATCTATCTTTTCCGGAATAACGGTATGACACACTGAAAGCATGACCATAAATTCATCCGCTACTTTTGAATGATTCGCGACTTTCTTATCAGCAGTACGAGTAGAATCTTGTAGTGATCTTCCTTCAACAATATCTCTAATTAATTCGCAATTGGTAGTACTACCACCTTCATCGCCGTTTACAAGAATAGGCAGGCTGTAAGATATTACTGTTTCAGTCAATATGATATACATAATGTGATGCAGTAAATATAGATGATACAGTTTGAAGAACTTACTCGTACACCTTGCCACCGATCGAACATCTTTTAAACTCCATTACATTCTTTGTAAGTGTACCAGTTTTGTCAGTAAAAACATAACTGACCAAACCGAGTTCTTCGTTAAGGTTACTTGTACGTGCCATTGCAGGTGTATCTGTTTCTGCGTGATACATCTCAATGTCCATATTAATGAATGTAGCTTGAACAAATCTTACAACTTCTAGCGTTACTTGTAATGAAATCGGTATTAAATTATTAAACAAAATGATGAACGTTAAAAGGTTAAAACCAAAATTCTTCTTTATTTCCCCTGAAAGAAAAACACAATTATTTAGAACTGCGTAAATGTAATCTAAGAGGAATGTAAATCGATTAATCACCTTCTAGACCTAAATACCATAATCCTTCACCGTTCGCCTTCGTCCAAACAACATTAAATATTGCAGATAGAAGACACAGTAAAAGAAGAATAAAGAACAACATGAGTATTTGTGTATTGGTCATTCGATCTAAAGTGGATCTTTTCAAAGGTGCAGTAGTAGTATTATTCTGCATAAGTTTTGTATCATGACCAGTATAGATTACTACACCAAACACCCAGCGTGTGTTTCTTAACATTGCACCTCTGAGTAATACCTGATCAGGTCCCACAACTACGCTTCTAAAAAATATAAATAGATTTTGTGTAAATACAATTAAAACTTACTTGAATTTTAATAGAGAATGGACGTACTGTTTATTAGTTTCACGTAGCACGCCATTAAATTCATATAGATGCCTATTTGGTGGTTCGCATTGAATATTTGCACGATACGTCATTAATTCTGCGGTATCCAAGAGACTGGCAGTGTCAGGATGGGCTTGTCGGATCTTTAAATTCGTTTCTCCATCCAAATTGGCAGTCTCTATAAAAGACATACCCTGTGGCTCCGATGACGACAATAAAATCAAATCAGCAGGGAAGAAATTGTTGTTGCGAACCTATGTATATTGAAGAAATACTGTGTGAGTTACTAATAATTAATGTATCAATCAACATGAGAAAAAAATATATCAACCTTAACCACATCTCCAACACTAATACATCGCCACTGGATCCACTGCCAGTGTCCTTCTCTCAAAACCTCTACCTCGCGCATATTTATTTCATCATCTGCTCTATGCCTTTTCTGCAAAGAAAACAATACAGATTATGATCACAACATTAAACTAAATCATTCCTAGGAATTTGGAATACTTACAATATCCTCAACTATCTCTTTTAACGCGGACACGCTAAGAATAAAAATTAATGGAACCAAAGTTGTGTATCGTCCTGTTGGTGACACATCTGGTATTTGCTGCAGGATTAAAAACAAATGTATATATATATATAATACTCCTTTTAATATATATGTATATAATACTTAGGGGAGTAGTCTCGTTTCCAGGATTGCAAGGGTACAGAATGCACCTTCTCATTTCTTGATAATACAAAGATGAGGTTTTTCAGTAATGAAGACAATGGATTTTATGCATTCATGACAAAACTGAGTACTTCCACTAGAGTTTGTTGCAATTCAGATAGAAAATGTTTATTTTGCATAAATATCCGCTGACTAGTAATCAAAAGCGCTAGATAAAACATCAATGTAGGCCACAATTGCCCTCAAAAGTAAAAGTTTTACGTTTACAAGGTATAATTTGCATTATTCAGCAGCATGCAGCTAACGCAGCTTTGTGAAAATAGGATTATGCTTCTGAATAATAAAAATTACTCCTCGTAAACGTAAAAATAGGACTTTTAAGGATAACTGCAGCCTAGATTAATTTTATCTAGCACTTTTGACTACTGAACAAGAGAGAAAGCACATTCTGCACCCTTGCAATCCTGGAAACGAGTCTCTCCCTTTAATAGAAAATTGAGAAATAGATACAATAAGGAAATATATGTTGCATTTTCAAAATACCTGCATAAGGGCGATGAAGAGGAAGAAACAATTACTATATCGACGAAACTGTTCAAAAAGGAACATGGGCACAAATGAAAGAATTGAGTACTTCGCGGTTGTGATGCGGTTATTCTTATATTTCACAGGCTGATGCGGGGCATTAATAAAAACCACCCTCTCCTCGCTACTGTCATGTTGATGCGAAGATCGCTGATCGTCACCTCGGGACCCGCCATTTTCTGCCCTTATTGGACCAACTGCGAAATAAAGCACGAAATATAGTAACAATTACACTATCTCGAAACTATTTATCAATTTGCGGTTATACTTAATCGTATTGCAAAGTTTCTGTAATATATCGTTTCATTTTTTTTCCCGTAATCTTTTTCCAACTCCATGCAATAAAATGCAGTACCGCATAGCCAAACTTTCTATCGCGAAATAAACAAATAAGCGTTCAATGCGTATTGTAATTTAATAGCAGCCGGTAGAATTTTTCAAATGCAATCTTTATTGGACTACAATGGTCGAAGCACAGGTCACGTGTCGGAATCCACGGCTTTTCTATTTAATATTCTGAACGCACACAAACTTACGATTTTGAGCGTGCCAATAGAGATGAATACGGGATCTGAGTTCGTTGTACCATTGTGTCACTTTTGCACTCGCTACATCCATGTTGCTGTTTTGTTAAATGAAATGTCTCTCACATCACTTGTCTTCGCTCATTCGATTCATATTTATAACCAGTGATAAGAGGAGAAAACACTGTACAGACACACGCAGGCCACACACAGTAACATGTCACGATTCGTGATACCGATACTCACAATACGAATTCGTGAATCCAGGTTATAGCGGTAAATTTCTTTTTTCAGGGACAGGATTCGTAAGAGAAACAAGTTACGACAGATTCAGTTCTACCAAATGATATCTTCGAGGTTATAGTCGCATATCCGGGGAATTCCATAATAGGATTTTTATCGTGGTCAGTATACATGCAATTCCGGGAAACATTTAACGGAATTCACTAACGTCCGTTCAAAAGAATTGTCATATTCATTCTAATAATATACAACAAGTCTATAAACAATTATATTTTTTTTATCTGTATTATCGATACATGCACAATGACCGTATTCATAATGTTGTTACGATCTGTTGTCAAAACAAACGATTCCGACATGAGTACTATTCGTCCAATCAATAATTTCTCAAGGGCACGAAGAGGTCACTGATATTAAAACGATACAAATTTCATCGTTTCTCTTTTACATGTTCAATCCGCTAGCGGATCTCGATACTAACACAAGTAACGGTGATAATTGACACTGTACACCGTTGTTGTGTCATATAACGGGAAGCAAAAATTGCGTAACATCGAGCCGGGTGGGTGTCGGATAGAGTTATCTCTTACCATTATACATGATTCCGCGACACGCGTTTCGCGTAAAATATTTCAGCTATTCTATTCCAGTTTCCACAACCACGTGTAATAATTACTGTCGGCGACGTATTCTTAGTTAGATTCATATATCACCGTTATTCAGACCAATTGTGTAACGTGCGGATAAAAGAAACGACAACCTGTCCAATATCAAAGTAACCACAATTAAAACGTGTGGAACGTGGGAGGTAATTATGAGACAACAACGAAATGAAGGAATTGATTGTCATACGATTTATCCTCCGAGCTGCTATCGATCAAATAGTAATGATCGTACGGGATCCTCGACTATTTGTTTTGACAATTTATACAAGCGACATCGAATTGTTTACGCCCACATGACGACGACGTCGATCCGATGCACCGATGGTCAACACTTCGGTGGTATATAGTAGTGCACGCACTTTAATTACGAAAACATTGATTAACGCACGTTAATCGCACAGTTTTCTGCCAGGAGATAACGATCGGTTAAACAAACTACGTATCTGCGTCATCGTGCCGGAAAAGGATCACGTATATGTCGCCACACCCCTGACAAGCCAACGGAAACGAGATTATGCGTGTGAAAAGTGGGCTCGCCCCGGATTAATGTATTCACAAACCAACATCCACCGAAACCGAACTGTTCTCGTGGAATTCTCCGGAGCTAAAAATTTCCGCGATCATATCGCGTCTGCAAATTCACTCGACAGACGCTCTACGTCAAGTACGTAGGTGGCACTGGTCACCAGTGACATTGTTATCGCGGTATATGTGACCCTGTACATCGTGAACGATCGAATAATTTATAAATTCTGTTTATCTCTTTCGAATCGATGTCCTCTGCGGAATGAAATATTCGAATGGTAAGTGGTTGTCAAGGAAATGACAATCGGAGGGAGGGAAAAAAACAAAATCGTTCTTTCAACGATGATCGACATGGAACGTTGTCGTTGTACTGATCGATGATGAATCATGTTGCATTTAGCGATGAGAAAACGATTTCGACGATGCGGTATGTTAGAAACGATTAATAATATGTTGTAAAAGAAGACACGGGTTCTAAAAGAGTCCGGTACAACACTGTGGAGGGGATTTTCATGAAATGCGACAGCCCTGCACACGTGTTACCCCGAAAACGCATGCGCTCGCCGACTGCAACAAGTTGGCGTCAGCACCGTGCTGTCCTCCACCAGCACTTACTGCGACTATCAGGCCGTGGACGGTAAGGTTGCGTCAATAAACAACCTCGACGCTTGTAGACTATGGGCCAAGGACACCTCCGCTGGGGTGGCTCCACACGAGGGATATCAAACCTTATTGGACAATCCGCTCACGCTACACCGACACACCACCGAGGCTCGATGCGTTTGAAATGCGCGTCGGGAAATCTTATAAAATCTCAACGATCTCTTCACTTGGCCAATTTATATCGTGACCGCGGGTCACTTAATCGGTTCTTTGCAAACCGGCTGACCGCTAAGTCCCGTCAATAGATTTCTGTAGTTGCCAGGAGAAACGATATGCGTGTCGGAATTTCAAAAAATACGAGTTTGTACATTAACCCCTTGCTCTACGATTTATTTCACGGTTTCGGCGATTAGAACTTTTTTTGTGGTTTCGTATAATTTTTGAAAGAAGGGGAAAGATTATATTTATTTTAGCGAAACCAGTGGCGGATCGAATGGTAAGCGGACTGAGCGGCCGCGTGGGGCTCCGGGATACCATAGGACCCCGAATTTTAAATAAATATATTTATAATATGTAACGGTATGTCATTTTTTATTACTTTTCTTTTTTATTAATAAGGTTGAGAGATTTCTTGCAATTTCTATTTCTAATTTGAGCTTGAGAGCCCCAAACTTTATACGGCTTGGAGCCTACATCAGTGGATGGTAACGGTACTTCGCAACACGTTCTGAGAAAACACCGGGTAATTTATTTTCTAGCCGGGAATACGTAATTCGTGTCTGTATCAGTGAAATGATTCGAAGTGATAGCAGCCATCGGATTAAACTTGTTTGAAAAGGCATTATAGTTTTTAAAAAACACCATTCCGTCTTTACGTTCTTGTAAAATGTTATCATTGAAATTATTAATTGAATCTAATAAGAAGTTTTGATAATAAGAAGATTAATTGTAGAGCGTTAAAATAAATTTCGAAGAATTTAGAGAGATCCGTAATCTAATTATATGCGTGGGCCAATCAGATAAGCCTAGTAACGTAACGACTTCCATGTTAATTCGTAGGAAATGCCAAACGCATACAATTCTTGCTGATAAGTGCTAATATTAGACCGTCACTAAATATTATTAAGTACTGATCCGTATCACTCACGATTCACGACCAATTCAATGGTATTAAGCAGGAAACCGTACCGATGACGTCGGCAATAGACGTGACATTTTTTATCTAGAACTAATATTGCGAGAACGTATTACAATATTGCATGTCTGACCTTGAATATCGCGTGTCGCATTATCATCATATATTGATGTTTATAACTTTTTTTTATTATTGCTTTCATGACAGTAAGAAATGTTTTTATCTTGATGCTATTGACTAGCCTTGGTACAATAATTCAATGTTTACGTTTGCAGACTAAACACACTACAACTTCGTTTTGTGCGGCTTGCGTCAATCTTCGATCATTGTACCGTTCCTGTTTACCGGCTGCTACTGTTAGAGCTTTCGATTCGGTGATTATTCTACAATACACTTGTCAGCTGACTCTGCTGCGAAAGGCTCACAGTTTTCACCGACAATAACTTTGACCGTCAACGAATTTAACCGACAACGGTTTTAGTTGACAACAGTATTATCCGATAGTAACATCCTTCCTACAGATGTTGCTGATATATTTTTCTTTAATTATTCTGCACTGACATTTTTACTTTTGCATAAACATATAATTGTTACTAGACTGCGAATAGTTTTTGTAGGAAAATTTTGAGACAGTGGTACCAAATCTAATTCTATTTTCATTGTTCATTGTGGATCCGAAAATAAATAAAAATCGTACTTACTTCTGTTGAATTTAACATTACAGCGTTTTTGAAAGATTTTTATAAGCCATAAATGCATAAAGATCCGCTGTCTAATTGATACACTATAAAAAGTTAGATACAGTTGGTTGACGGTTGTTGTCAAACAATGTTAATATCGAATAATACTGTCGTCGACTAAAAATCGTTGTCGGTCAAATCTGCAGTAGGTGAGTTTCATTTCAACGATCGACATACTGGATACATAAAAATGTGATTATTACAGTAATGTCACGACATATGAGAAAGAGATGCGCACGATACGCATAAATAATTTATCTCCACTATCATGGATGATACCAGATTAGATCTTTTAACAAGACAATACTAATACAATGACAAAACACATTTCTTCTTACACGAAACTTTTATCAAGATATTTCTGACACGTGACAAACGTGATTCGGATATTGATTCAGAAGAGCCTCGACTATCCGAACCTATGATATCTGAATCTTGCATTATCTAAAATGGTTCAATCAAACGAGACTTCGACACGATTCTATATACATACATACATATAAACTAGTAAAGATTGAATATAGTACTGTAGCTAGGCAAATGATTAATTCGAATAATGGAGGTTCCACAGTATCATAGATTCAATCAATAAATATTACTCAAATTGTGTCGTGTTCGGTGTCATTTCAATCAGAAAAACGCCACAAATATGTTGGTACAAGTTTCGTAAAAAAAGTTCTATCATTGTATTAATACTGTCTCATCGATGCTGCTATCCATGTTTGACTCGTTATTCATTTACAGGGTCCGGTTAGTGCAAAGAGATCAAGGAATAGCCAAGGAAGAGACATTACTGCATTGTGGGTGGAGAGGGGAGAGGAATTAAGGATGTAGACTCGTTTTTCCAGGATTGCAATGGTGAGGGATGCGTCTTCTCATTTATCGATAAAGCAAAATCGACTTATGGATTAATTAATCCAATGAATCGCATTATTGTAAAATCATGCACTATTTATAATCGTATTGATTTTTTCATTGATTCCTTACTAAATTTTCAAATGCAACTACGCAGGATTATATGATAATACCATATCGATTGTACCATTATTATATTATTATATTTTTTTTCTTTTTGTGCATGTTCCTTTTTTGTTGTTAGACAAGTAGTCTTGTATCTGCCTCTTTTTTTATTGTAAACACTTATGTAAAAGAGCTTCAGTCTGAAGAAAACCCTATCTTTACATTACATCGAGAAATGAGAAGAGACATCCCTTACCCTTGCAGTTCTGGAAACGAGTCTCCCTTCTTAACCCCTTGCCGTATTTCAAAGAGTCACGTTCTTCATAATAAAATAATAATAATAATTACAATAACTTCCCTATAAATCGGGAAGTTAAAAATGAATGTTACGCCTTTCTTTTCAGATGAAATAAAATTTGATTCGTTTGTAATCAATATTTAAGCATTCAATTAAAGGTATAGCCATACAGAAAATATAAATTTTCTTTTCTCTTCTACATTTTCTTCATAATAAAATAATAATAATTACAATAACTTCCCTATAAATCGGGAAGTTAAAAATGAATGTTACGCCTTTCTTCTCAGATGAAATAAAATTTGATTCGTTTGTAATCAATATTTAAGCATTCAATTAAAGGTATAGCCATACAGAAAATATAAATTTTCTTTTCTCTTCTACATTTTTGGGGATAAAGGCGTTTTAATCGATGCAACCGCAGAGAACACGATACGGCAAGGGGATTATGTGGCGGATAAGAGAAGAAGAAAAAAGTGAACATTACCGCATCGAGGATGAATGTCTCACCTTCGGAACTGGTCTCGGGTGGCGCAGCCTCTTGCAGCTCGATATGCTCCCGCCGTGTACTTCGTCGTCTGCTTGGCAAACGATCCAAACGTAGGCCGATGTTATCGACATTGTCGATGCTCCCCAGGTTAATAGGACTGCCGATGATGTAGGGTCCGGTCTGCTCTTGTGCCCCGCTTTCGTTCGCGCGTCCGCTCACGGATGAAGAATTGCTACGAACACCGCTGCCATGCAGTGGTGTACCGTCCATATGCGGTATAGAAGAGAGATCCGGAGGTGTGAAGGGGCGCAACGAGCCAGGACTGGGAACCCGAGGGTTCCCCCTGGCAGCTGGTTGCATTGAATGCAGCGGAGCCTGGATCAGAAAGAATTGTTTCATATAGATACATACGTCGGTGTCGGTCATATTGATTTCTGACGCTAACTATGGACGAGTCTATCCTGGAACACTTCGTCCGTCAAAGTGCAACTAATTATCTAGTCGATTCAGAGTCGATTGCTTCGGTGATACGTCATGATCTGTATCGTAACATTCGAGGCTTCGGTTCTGGAGTAATTGCTTTGATTGCGCGTCTAATAGGCAACAGCCATATTTGCTGCGATAATTGACTGGTCTCTAGAACGCTCTAGCTTACGCGTGCGTAACGTCGGAATGCAATGGTTTCTGGAACTTTAATTGCTTAAGGGGGTAGGACTCGTTTCTTGGATTGCGAGGGTAAGGGACGCGCCTTCTCACTTCGAGATAATGCAAAGATGGGGGTTTGAAAAGTGTCAAAAGTAGTAGATGAAAGATTAATCTTGGTCGCAATCGCCTTCAAAAGTCCGATTATTTCGTTTACGAGACGTAATTTGTATTATTCGAAAGCATATAACTGTATGTGTAACCATTTTCATAGCCGAATAATGGAAAGTGCGCTTCGGAAACGTACAAATCACCGCGTAGAAAAGCACGTGAAACTTCTTGCAGTCTAGTAATGAACGATCAAAATTTGCAAAGCAAAGGAGGAGAGCGTATGGGAAATGCGGTGAACTATGTCTCTTTCTTTACAATTTCACGGCTTCACAATTTTTTACTTTGCAACTTTGAAATTGCACAATTTTACAATTTCAAAGTTTTACTATTTTCAACTTTGCAACTTTGGAATTTTACAGTTTAAGATTTGCTGCTTTGGAATTTTACAATTTCATCGTTTCACAATTTTCTACTTTGCAACTTTAAAATTGTACAATTTTGCAATTTCACAGTTTTACCATTTTCAACTTTGTATCTTTAGAATTTTACAGTTTAAGATTTGCTGCTTTGGAATTTTACAATTTTCTACTTTGCAATTTCAAAATTGTACAATTTTGCAATCTCACAGTTTTACCATTTTCAACTTTGTATCTTTAGAATTTTACAGTTTAAGATTTGCTGCTTTGGAATTCTACAATTTCACCATTTCACAATTTTCTACTCTGCAACTTTAAAATTGTACAATTTTGCAATTTCACAGTTTTGCAATTTGCAACTTTGCAACTTTAGAATTTTACAATTTCATCGTTGCACAATTTTCTACTATGCAGCTTTAAAATTGTACAATTTTAGCACTTCCCACATTCCTCACAATTGAA
This sequence comes from Lasioglossum morio, assembly GCA_916610235.2. Taxonomy (NCBI): domain Eukaryota; kingdom Metazoa; phylum Arthropoda; class Insecta; order Hymenoptera; family Halictidae; genus Lasioglossum; species Lasioglossum morio. The sequence goes on from OU744327.1 coordinate 2,754,954, forward strand.
AACTTGAATTCCCCTCAATTTAAACCATGACACTTTCTCATATCGCGAATTCCATGACGCGAATTAGGCTTACACCCTGCCAAAAGAAGTTTCATTTTAAAAAAATAGGACTTTCTAGAGCGATCGCGGCGTAGATTGATCTTTTTGTCTAACGCTTTTGATTACTGACAAAATCCCATGTTTGTATTGTCGGGAAATAAGAATATCTACCTCGTTAAAGATATTACCAGAGATGCGCGAGAATTCTCTAGTAATTATGTCTGGGATAGCTTCTTACAAAACATAACAATTTAACATACGCCATCATCAGCTGGTAGATCGATTCTATTCAAGAAATCGATTGGCTGACCTAGGTATCCCCATTCTGTCCTATCAGTTCCATGCTCGCTGACAACAGACCTGTGTGTTATCAACTGCTTAAAGTTTCTCGATGAAATAGTTACTCTTTGTGACGCGGCCAAGTACACGTACATATTGCGAACAATATACCATACGCTGACCGTGTGTACGCGATGCTGGGATTTCGAGGAGTTTTCGATTTGGTCCGGTCGATAAACTCGATCCGTTGGAAGCCGGAATTCAGTCGAAAATAAGCAGGTCGAGCTTCGACCCACTTCATATATATTCGATTATCGATCGAACGAAATTTTCCCAGGAAAGATCGGAGTCGATGGTTAATTGATTTGAGAACAACCGAATGATAACAAAACGCTTCATTAATACTAGTAATGGACTGTTTCAGTATCACGAGAACCCATTAAAGCGAACGAAACAAGTCACGGCTATCACGTGGTTTAGTATTCATGAATGGATATTGAACTAGATTTCATTAGTATTTATTAGAGTTCCACATGCAACTTCATTTCTTGTGCTCATTTACCGGAGCGGTAGATGAGCACTTTTTTTCTCAAAAACATTCTTTTTTTATTGTAGCCGACGAATAAATGAATGAATTCATTTAATGATTTACCAGACGAAAAGGTCTTCGGGTTGTTAGCGACTAGTGAAAGATCTAACAAGATCCGTCGCTCGCAATTTCAAAGTACGTGTAATAAGACAATTCAATTCCCTGTGCTCTCCCTGAACAAGTGTTTACAGAGCAGTTGAAACGTGCTCGGGGAAGTTATTCAAAGCATGCAACGTCAACACAAAGTTGGATAGATTTTCGCAGCGACCGGACTACGCGCGGGTGAATTAGCGCGCGAGATTACGATCGCTTCGTAAAATGTAACAGCTCGGTGTTGCGAGGATCGCTCGAGGAACCTGCGATGATGCAACGTTCTAGTTAAGAATACACGCGCGTAAGTAAGTATGTATACATATATACCATCAGCGATTTTTGCCGGTTATACTTGGCTTTTATGGATCTAGGAACAAAACTCATCGGAAGAACCTGTACAAGCATCGGTTTCTCGCAATCTTGTCAATGTGAATGTCGAAGAAAAAATTTAATTGGCTGCAACTAGTGATTAACACTAGAACTATCGAGCATTAAACACAGTTGGCATACATTGCCTTCTAATAATGACAATATGGCATTTATTTAGATTTCGTACACAGGATATTTAAATATGTACTACAATAGAGAAGTTTACTAAAAAAAATTTCTCAAAAAAACATATTTATACTTTTAACCCTTTGAATGAAATTCTTTCCAACTAAAATAATCTATATTTATTTTCTCGAATTATTAAACAATCTCGTGTTACATATAATTAATTGTATAAAATTCTTCCAATAAAAGTTGAATGTTTTTACCGATCGGTGATTATTGCATATTTTTGAAAAATGTATGGTACATGGGTAAATTTTCATTTAGCATTTAGTATGAACTAATTAAGTCACCCTCAATAACGTCGTCTAATAGTTTTATTTAAGATTGCAATGTCAAAGAAAATTTCTATGCTTTTGTTTGGTACAGCAGAATTATTGAAAATCCTATTAATAGGCTTCCGGTCGGTAAAGTGTTAATAATATTCACATAAGTGGGCTAAAAGACATATTTTGGTTTTCAAATTTACCACCTAATATCGATTGGTATAACCTAGATCGTTTCGAATACATTCAGTGTCTTGATAACAAGCATTCACAACACACGTACAACACGTGTATCACGATGTCCATATTAAAGTATTAAATCACATCAAAAACAAGTAAGTTAGTTTGATGAACAATATTTACAAATAATTTGTGTTATTATATTCAAGCAGTTTAATAGTATATTTTGAAAATTGTACAATAAATACATATTTTTACAGACGCAATGCAAATACACCTTGAAAGGGATTCAAACTAGAATCGAAACGTCGATGATTATTATATAGAAGATTATAACATAGATAATCTGCAAAATTGTTCTTTGATTTCTCAGTAGTAATTGATCATTAAACATTAAACATTTGTTATAAGTTATACTGTTCTGTTATTTTTTTTTTTTTCGGTACATTTTTCCGAAACTTTGTGTGACTTTTATTTTTTTAATACCGAACACAACCGAAAAACAAAAGATGTAAATGTTAAATGTAAATGTTAACTCATCAATTCGACTAAAAAAACATTGAAACCTTTTTTTATTTTGTGTCACCGTGTCAATGCTTGTCCGAGGAACAGATTCAATTCGTGAAATAAGGGACGGATGAGGGTTAATAATTTGAATAGAGGAGAAATCATATATCGACATCTCCAATTCTTGAAATTTTCCTACAATCTTCAATTTCATCTACTCGATTTTCTTATAAACGCACAAAGACACGCAGTCTAGCGATTAACGATCAAATTTGTTCCTTCCAATTTTAGCTTTCAATTGGATATTCGATTCACGAATAAGCTTTCATGTTTGTTTTCCCATAGCGGAGAGAAATTAGAGAAACGACTTGTCACCGTCATCACTTTCGTTAATCGACAATTGGGGAGATGAACTTTTTTTCAGTTTGCAGTAACCCCCAGGGGGTGGCGGTGGGGGAAGATAAATAACTAAAATGAAACCCCCATTTTTCATTGCACATTTGGATTCTCCAGAAAAAAAAACATAAATTTGACCTAGGAGTTTTTGCATTTTGGTATTTTTTGAGAGAAATTAGAGAAACGACTTGTCACCGCACGAAAGATCATTTTCGTTAATCGACAATTGGCAACATGAACGTTTTTTTTTTGTCAGTTTGCAGGAACCGATCAATCAATCTAAATGTTTTAATCGGTTTAATGGACAACTCCGTTTCGCAGAAACCGTCGACTCCGTGAAATTGGCCGATACCGAAGATCGAAGGTGAATACCGATGATCTAGTCGCAGGCGGTATGACTCACGGCGATGGGCACCGTTATACATCTCGATAATTAACAGTTACGCGACGACAACTCGTTGCATTTTTATGGCCGATGTACAGGTGACTCCTGCCCGACTTTATTGCTTTCGAACGTCGATGCTCGTCGATAGGAAAAAAAATAAAATAAAATAAACCGAGCAATGGAAGCGATAAAAACTGGTCGGGGGTTTCAACGATGAAATGGGGAAAAATCAATGCAGCCTTTTCCTGGAAAAGCTGCTTGAAGAAAGGAAAAATGATATTTATAGTGGATGCCGTTAAGCCATTCGTCATCGTCGGGTTGCGTGTACCGTGTAAATTTGTGGAAAACTTCCCTTGACACGAATGCTCGCTTGTCTCTCAAATCCTATTTTCGTTAAGTCGCGCGCCATGTTTCGCGTTAACCCGACTATTTGTCCGTTCAAACATATTTTCTATTATCTTCCTTGTCAACGCGAACTACGAACAAGGTAGCCGCGAAGCGAACGGCGAAGTTGCGGAACAGTTGGTCGACAGTATTATTCAAGAATAAAACGAAGGCCTTGAATAGTAAGCACACGTTTCAAGTCAGAGATAAGATCAGGCACGTCTCTACTCACTACTTTCAACCGGGTCGGCCAAGGCGGATTTCTGGCGGCCGTCTTTCGATTGATTGTCGCACTCCTCGAGAAATAATTACTCTCTGTCGCGCTATTATGTTTCTAAATATCTCTGTGAAATAAGAGGCGGTGCTCGAAACACCTGCTGCCGTGTAGTCGCCTGCTCGACTGGTCTCGGCAAAGACGCTTCGATAACACGAGGATCGAGTAAATCCACGCTGCTTCCCCTTCCACGGAACGAAATATCTATCAGTCGACCGTACACCACTCCCAACACTCAAAATCCGTCGGAACCGTTCACTTTCCGCCGAACAACGACGAAGATTCGCAAGTAGTGAATTCCGTACATGGTCAGACGAGATTCAGAACCGGCACGCAACTCTCCAGAGACTGTGATCGAGTCTTCCACAGTTGTCTTCGCGCGTACCTCTCGAGATGAACCGGACGGCACTGATCCTTCGGCAAGGAAGTTAATTGATGAAGAAACAGGAAACGAAAAACAAAGCTGCTTTCTTTAGCGGCCGCTAAGGGGACACCGTTTCAACAACGCGACATAGCGAACACTGAATGCGAAACAGGTCCCGCCGCTCCATATGGTCCCCGACCACGCGAGAGTCCGTTTCTTCCGTGAGCAACGATCAATCAACGCCCCCGATGATATTACCGAATATGCGAGCAGAACTCGTGCGATCGTGACAAGGCGACGTTATTGGACGGCCCGTGATCACCTGGCAACGCGTACCGGGAGTGGAGAACCACCGTTTTACCCGTGCGGACCGGCCGCAAGTCATCGCGTACGCACTTTCGTCGCCCGTGAAAACTCGACTGCCGGACTCCGAGGAACTGATCAATGGCCACAAGCTACTATTCACTGCAATCGATACCGGCGATCCTCATTGATTCGACGGCCGAACCCCACAACTACCAAACCTAATCGGAAATCGCTAAAATCAGATCTTCGATTCGACGCGCAGATTGTACCTCGTTCAATTATATGTATCGTTCCGCGAATTAACTTTCATTAAGTCCGCACACACGTGAAGTAATATTTTATTGATAACGCTCGTCATGTGCCACTTTTGTGAACGAAACTTGTTCACCCCTTGGCGTAATTGTTTTCTTTAGTACAGTGATTAAAACGCGTCTTTATTCACGAAAATATTGTAGAGAAGAAAGGAACATTTATTTCAAGCAAGTGAGTAATATAATAATGAATCTGGACTAGATGTTTTAATCTGATTGTATCATAACCGTTTCTATCTGTTATAATTTCAGACGCAGTTTTTCTTCTTTCTTGAAAATGATCCGCATAAGGATCGAAACGTTGAAAGTTTAAATTAATTTGTAAAATTGCTTTATCCTGTTTTAACGATCTTACGATCGATAACATTAACAACATCTAGACGCAATAGCTTGAGAAAAGTAAAAGGGAGGAAACTTGTTCACCCCTTGGCATAATTGTTTTCTTTACAGTGATTAAAACGCGTCTTTATTCACGAAAATATCGTAGAAGAGAAAGGAACATTTATTTCAATGCTTAAACATTGATCACGCTTTTTAAAAACGAATAACTTGTTCAAAACTAGACGCAACAGCTTGAGAAAAGTAAAAGGGAGGAAACTTGTTCACCCCTTGGCATAATTGTTTTCTTTACAGTGATTAAAACGCGTCTTTGTTCACGAAAATAATGTACAAGAGAAAAGAACATTTATTTCAATGCTTAAACATTGATCACGCTTTTTAAAATCGAATAACTTTTTCGAAACTAGACGCAACAGCTTGAGAAAAGTAAAAGGGAGGAAACTTGTTCACCCCTTGGCATAATTGTTTTTTTTTACAGTGATTAAAACGCGTCTTTGTTCACGAAAATAATGTACAAGAGAAAAGAACATTTATTTCAATGCTTAAACATTGATCACGCTTTTTAAAATCGAATAACTTTTTCGAAACTAGACGCAACAGCTTGAGAAAAGTAAAAGGGAGGAAACTTGTTCACCCCTTGGCATAATTGTTTTTTTTTTACAGTGATTAAAACGCGTCTTTGTTCACGAAAATATTGTACAAGAGAAAAGAACATTTATTTCAATGCTTAAACATTGATCACGCTTTTTAAAAACGAATAACTTTTTCAAAACTAGACGCAACAGCTTGAGAAAAGTAAAAGGGAGAAACAAGTAAAGGTCATGATTTTTACATTTCTTATCCGTGCCTGTAATGAAAATTTAAAACGTGTATTTTGTAAATCTAAGTTGTTGTATAGTTGTGCAAAGTTTAAGCTATGGGCATCGTAAAATGTAAAAGTCTTTGGATCTTACAATTTTTGCTATTTTCAATGAAACATATTTCATGATGAAACTTTATACGCGTGCAGAACCTTCTAAATTTTCATTACAGACACGGATAATAAAATTTAAAAAGTCTATTTACTTTCCTCAAGCTGTTGGATCGAATTTTGAAAAAGTTATTTGTTTTACAAAGCTGGACGAATACTTTGCACACTCACTGTGTGCGTACCAATGTATAACAACTTGTATAATAACCAGTCTGCAAATGTGCATTCGCGTTATGTAAAACTGCGTACAAAACTATACCTCTGCCCAACTGGTTTCGAGTTCACAGAATATAATAATGATAACACGGTTCTGAAAAATGTTGTTTCAAGATAAAAGCGTCCGAAGTGGCACGCACATATCTGATACCTGTCTACGTTCGGCTCAGTTATTTCCAAACTAAATAATATTTATACATCTTTCGAACTTTTTACATTTGATTAATTAACTTTCATTATTGACAATATTTGTGAACGAAACTTGTTCACCCCTTGGCATAATTGTTTTCTTCATTACAGTCATTCCAGTCAAATATCATAGAAGAGGAAAGAACATTTATTTCAATGCTTAAACATTAATCACGACGAATCAAAATTTATTTCATCCAAAAAGAAACGTGTAACATTCATATTTGTTACACTTTGTTCAAGTTTTCATCGCGAATTCGAGTCGTTAAAGTACGACAAGAGGTTAATTGTGGTCTGTCATTTCAATGGCCATTCAGAGAACGTGTGTTGTTAGTCTTCTCATACTTGAGATGTCGACGGCAACCTTTACGGCTACAGTAATTAGAACTTCTGTTTTTGGAATCATTTTATAGAAGTAAATGAACTGTTTCAAAGGTGTCTTCGTAGTGTCACAACTGAAAAATTTGATGAAATTCAGTACGTGATTTTCGATTGATTTTCAATTGAGAATGCATATTAATGAATCGATCTATTATATACAGAAATTTTGTTGATGAAGATATTGTTCATATTAAAATGTTATGAGACCGCGCCAAAAAATTTATCTCCATGGCTGCCGAGTTCAGGCATTCACGTTATTAAAAAGAATCAATTGATACGTTTTTAATTGACATACCTGTGGCTATCGATGCTACGAGAAGAAATAAAACGGTATTGAAAAATAGATGGCTGTGTCTGGGACAAAAGCTAGCTGCTTTTAACAAAACATTGTCGAAAACTGTACCTGTATTCGGTAAAATAAACTACAAAGTCAGTACTTTAAAAAATCTTTAAGAAGAGATTATCATTTCGAGGAAAATGTGAGTGAAATTTTACGCCGAATCTTACGCTTTACAAACATGGAAATATTATTTTTGCCGACGGTCATTCATTGCAGAGTTAGAAAATTTACCTTTCTCGTCGTTACAAAATTCATTGCAAGTTGAATTAGCGTTTTTTACTTTTGAATGCTCGTTGCCTCGTTTTGCAGCGAAACTTCGCGCAACTCGGGTAATTGAATTTCTTGTATCTATACGTTCTGAAGAAGTCTCTGCACCTTCGAGAAACTTTGCATAGGCGTTGAACAGACTCCGAATAAGCGGCAGATGCAAAGCAATCATAAAAAATTATAGATAATTGAAAAGTAGTGCAAGAGTTGTCGCAGAAACTTTAGTTCTCCCGAGCGTATTTTCTAATTATATACAAAACTGAGTTCAATTATGCAAAATTACAGTATAAACTACGTGTTCCTAAGAATACGGCAGGTTTCTTATTCATAACTGCGTTGGTATAAAAGAAAAATCTAAAAAATGCATACATAATTGCATATCCATTCAAACTACACAGCTTCGAATTGAAAATTATATTGTGTCCCAATATTTTCGTGACCGATTGTATATAAAACATGTTAATTTTTTTGGAACTCTGATTAACAAACTATCTTTGAACTTGCTTTTTAATGCAAGCAAAACATTAATGTTTTTATTATAAATTTTAATGCGTTATGCATTATACGAGAGTGTCCCAAAAATATATTTCCTTGAAAGGATTAGAAGTATCAAACATTACAAGCACTAAAAGTATCTGGTAAATATTGTCTTATAAAAATGGCAACGCTAAATTCATAGTAATTTGATGCTTGGAAAATTAAATATATTCCACTATTTTCCATAAATGGACTTATGGTTTAGCGTTAAATAAAAACACGGACCAATCACAGCGTGGCTCCAACGGACAGATTCCAACGACCCGATTGGCCCGCGATTTTCGTTAACAACTCCTTAACATTTTACATTACTCCTTAACAAATCCAGGGTGAACATTTTCGCGAAGGTAAAAATCACTTAAAATCATTTCAGGCATCACATTTTTCAATAAAGTACAACATTCTTGGGACACCCTGTACATGCATGTTTATTTCCTATTTCCATTTGTATTTCCGTCTAAACCTATAGCTACTATCTGATTCTACATTGCTTCTCTTATCTTATACTTATCTCTACGTCTACCTATTTCTTTTCTCTTTCTGCCATTCTCTTTGGTTTTTATGACCTCCTACAATATCGTTCTACTCCCCTTCTCCTTTTCTTTCCTCTTTCTATCGAAATTCGTACGATACTCCGACAAAGGATCCTGTGCAACAAACTGATAGCAACTAAAATCATTAGCGTGCGCCGTCTAATTAATTCGTTTCACGTTCGATCAAGCATACCGTATCACTAGAAAATCGTTCGGTTGTGGTAGGTAGCCGCCTAATACCATCCATTGTGGCTTATTAATCGTAATGAACCAAGTAATTGATGACGCAGGTAGCATATTTCAACGAACGTAATCAAGATCCGAGGCAATTGTGGTGTGGACGCGTGCACGGAATCGCGAAAATTACAAATGTATTTTAATTTTCAAATGACACGGAACGGTGTGTGTGTGTTTTTTATTTTTCAACGAGAACACGATGTCGTTCAGAGAGGAATAGTTCGGATAGTCGAAACGGGGTCAGGAGGATTTCTATCGGCGGTGGGAGAGATCAAACGAGCCAGGACATTTTCGAAGGACGAAGGCCTCGGGAAATTGCTGTTGGCGTGGTTGTTCCCGTAAAATCCTTGTTTCAGATAGAAATCGCCCGGCGAAAAAGACCGCGCGGTGCATTAGGAAAATTTTCCGCTGATAAGCTTTCACGTGTCGCGTTACCTTTAGTCACCTTTGTTTTTACGGACATAATACGTTACGCACGGAAACCCTGGAACGGCAGATCGTGAAAATGATCTCGGCACACTTTTCCACCTCTGTGTGATCACGCTCAAAGTGAGAAACTGTTCTTTTTTTGTTTGTTAAATAAATCAGTCACGCGAACCTATCCATTGCACGATTACATTGTACGCGTACTCTGTAAAACTCACTGCGAGTAAAGTAAATTCTCATAGAAGAGTTCCAATATAATTCGAGGAAAATGAAAATGGAGATTCGATTGCTTTGATTAACCCTTTGCACTCGAGGCCTTTCGGCTCAATTATTGAAAAATTGATTCCGGCTAAATTAGGTAAACATTTTACAGGTACTTTAAAAACATTTATAAACAAACAAGCGTATAGAAATAATAAAATTTCACCAGTTTATTCATTTATACGTCGAAAACAACAAACTTTGATAAATATTACACTCTGTAATTAGTTTTGGTGTGATATTTAGTGAAACAATAGCCAAGATGCATCCTAGGTTTATCAGGAACGTCCTGAACTCGAGCTGATCTGATCTTTCTTCATATTTTAGGGCTCAAACATTTTTTAATTACTATATGACTGTTTCAAGCGAATGCTACTACTAACTGAACCGAGATAAGATTTGGCTACAATGTTAGCCGAGCCTAGTCCACGATAGTACTCCAGAGAAAAATATCTTATCGCACATCGTAAATAAAGAGATCGAGTTACAAAAGACCATAGTGCCGTAGCAGCGTCGCTCGAGTGCAAAGGGTTAATAATATTTGATTATAACAATTGTTTCTTTATTTTATATTTGTACATAACAAAATTGTATATATTTTTGGTTTAAAACTAATAAATATGGAAACGAAACAATTGTGTTTTCGTACCTTTTTGGACATTCCTAATACCGGTATTAATACAGGTATTCCGGTACAACATTTTAAAAAAATACCGAATACCGGTATTGTATTTTTGGTCCGGTATTGCAAACCCTAACTGTGACAATACCATCGGTGAAGGAAGGACTTGCTCTCGCAAACCAAGCCGTATCCAAAATGATCACCGCAACCGCGTTGATAGATAACGATAACTAATTCGTGATTAAATTACAAGCCGGGTAATGTTTCCTGGATCCAGGAAGATCGGGTTTCCTAATGTTTTCGCGATGCTGCTTCGACCAACGCACGTCTACTAGACAGATAGCCCTATGACGTTTTCATTCAAAACAAATGCTTCCATGTAATTTGGGCATTAATCAAATATTTAAAAAAAATAAAAATATATAAAATCCGCGCTGTTCTATTAGGAGGAATTTAATCGTCGATCGTTCATTAAATTTTATCCGACACTGGTCGAGAGCAGAGTTGGGTATTAATCGATTAAAATTTTAACCAAGATTAATCGATTACATTATAGGAATTTTTTTTTTGCGGCGCACAGGTTCGATCATTATTACTTTTTATATTAGTCTAGGACGAAACACCACCTTTCCTTTTTCCTCTACTATTTAGATAGCATACGTATGACAATTGTTACAAAATTGCTACAAGTAGGGCTAATATAAAAAGTAATAATGATCGAACCTGTGCGCCGCAAAAAAAATTCCTATAATCTAATATGTCGATCGAGAAAATAAATCAATTAATTAATCGATTACGATTTAAAAAGTAATCAATATGTCACTTATATCGATCGTATTATTGTTAATAATAGTATCCAAAACAATAACTTCCCTATAAATCGGGAAGTTAATTAAATTATTAACCTTTAGTACTCCGAGCTATTTTAACTGGAAAATTAAAATTTCTTCCGATCTAGAATATTTCCATACCTTATGATTTTTGCAATTTTATGGATATGAAATTGGTACATTACCTTATACAGTACCTAAATGTTCAGTAATTGATTCGATACCGATATATTTAATAATGTAAACAATATTTTGAAGAATGGTACAGCAATTTTTAGTGGTGCCACAGAGGGGACAGTCGAGTGCTAAGGGTTAAATCACATAAAAAACAAACGCATTGCAAATACATCTTGAAAAGGATTCAAACTAGAATCGAAACGTCGATGATTATTTGATAATCTGCAGAATTGTTTTTTGATTTTCTAAGTAATAATTGATCGAACCGTAGCGCCGAGAACATTAAACATTTATTATTAAAAAGTAATCATTGAAAAATCGTCGATTGATCCAATCGATTGATCCAATCGATTGATCAAGTTCATCGTCAATCGTTAATTGAAGAAAGAAATCATCGAAAAATCGGAAGACTTATTTAATGAAGTGTTCAAGTTAACACACGGTCGGATGCATATATTGTCATAATCCTACGCCGTTGGGCACGATGGGTGGGATATCGAGTTGGTCCAATTAACCGTGTCCATGGATTACACTGTACAAGTTCGTTTTTCGATATGGAAAATCCGAGAAATGCAGGAACCATCATAATTTCTGCTCAATCTAACTACGTTCAACAAAACGCGCGTCAGCTCGGAGTAATTAGAGTGTGCTGGCGCTATTGTGACCGTCCTCCTTCTCGTGTTGCTTGTCTCGGAAAGAAACACTAATACTAAACGCAGGTTTGAATTTCAAACTGCGATACTTATTTACTCACGGGTGGCGGGAGACCTGGGTTCATTTCGATTTAGAGAAGTTACATACGAACCTTGAAACAATGTTTTCATTGTAACTGTGAAACAAATCACTAGTTGTTGTGATCTGTTGATGATTCAGACTCTTGGATATTTTCCTAGAACCATGTTCAAGTTTTACAAAATATATGATACAGTGTGAAGTGTCTGATAATTTGACCGAGTCTAATCAATTTTACCATTTTGAAATATTCTTAGAGACAGTTTCCCAGGCGAGAGTACCATTTATTTTGGATGGTTTCTTACACGATAACCTCGCAACTATTTGGTAGCAACAGAATGTGCTATAGCGGATAGATTTCTTCGAATGTAAGTACTCTTCGTCGAGTATGATAATCTTGAATTTCATAGTTGAACATTCCAGATTATTGGCAAGTACTGATATGTGTGTATAATATTTGGTATAGGGAAAATTCAATACAGTATTAGCAATGTTTCCTTTCATACACTTATAATTGGGTCTTACCCAGTATAATTATTACATGTTCTCTCACATATAATAAAAATCACATTTATTCTTACTGGTCTGACTTTAAGAATGTCGATTTTCAACTTTACCACTTTGGTATATTTAGCAGTTAGTTTAAAATTGTTGGAATTTTCAAATTTACCGCCTGATATTCATTTCAAAAACGTTGATCCTTATGTTTAGAGTAGTGTATCTAATAATAAAAAGAAAAACTTGATACCATACAAACGGACATACACACACACATACAAACATTTTGATAAAAATAGTCTAAATTGACTCCAATGACTATGAAACGTGAAGATCTGCTAAAAACTCGATTTTCGGGGTAATAAACCAAAGAGAATACCAAACAAAAAAATGCAAAAATTAGGGAATTGGGAGGGAAGCAATAAATATAGAATTAAGCGGGTTAGTGATAATTAGGATACTGAAAGAGTAGAACAGAGTAGGAATGTGTGAGATATAGAAATGAATGAGAGAAGGTATGGAACGAATGTGTGAAATAAGATAGTTTTATAGATCATTATCATCTGGCAGCTTCACTTGCTCGTACGTATGATAGCGTTTATCAATTCTTGTAATTTGCGTGTCTAATGGTTTTGTTTCTTTTTTGTTAATATTGTTTTTGTTTTGTCTTTTTTCTAATGTTCTTACTTTTGATCTTATTTTGTATTACAATGTAATATGCTTTATGTTCTAATAAATTTCATATGAGATTTTCTATAATAAAAAAAAAAAAAGATAGTTTTATATAAATAGGTTAATGTAAACCAAGTCACATTTTCTTAGCTGTAAGACTGAAAATAAAGCAATCATTACTATTACTACTACTACGAGTAATGTCTATTGGTTATCGTACCGTGGAGTTGTTGAGCAGTGTTATTATTGCGTTACTGCGATGGTAGTATCAACCTCACCGCTGGTTATTAAAGATGAAATAGGAAGCTTTATAAGGCATTCATTGAATCTCGATCGACATATCGGTTGAAGATTGCTTATATAGAATAATACATGGTGGTGTACAACATCAAAAAGCATGGAATACTATACGGGTATGTATAACAGAAAGAAATCGATCGTGTTTGTGGAAACGATCAAGTAGTCGGCTGGTAATTGAAATTTATCGATTTCGGATGGTTCGATGCGGCTATTAACGTGACAACCAAAATACGTATAAGCAGCTTATGCACTGAAACCTTTACTATTCGACGTTGCCCTTCAACAGTGATAAATTGTTGGAACTTCTAAGGCCGTTACACTTTAGAACCAGTGAAAATGTCAACCCTCTAGAGTACACTTACGAGGCATCGATAAAAATCGACGTAAAGACACACACCTCCTCTGTGTATACCCTTCTTTCACTGTTTCCGTTTCTATCTGATATTATAGGTATTAAATTCCACAGGTAATTCGAATATGTTTCGACCGATAGCCAAAGGTAAAAGGACAGGAAGAGATACGAATTATCGGATTCCCGTTCCTTTGACTTTGAAAACATTCTCGGGGGAGTGGCTTCATCACGATAGAAGTAACAAGTAAAACGAAACTGCTTTACGACCACGATAATCTCGAACCGTTAGTAATCTTAAGAATATCATTTTTTTTTTTACACAATTCTATTCCATTGCTGAAGGTTTCGTATAAAATAATTCATTATTATTTACTGTTACCTCGTGGCGAAAATGTAGTTTTAAGTAAGACTGCAGGTAAGAACCAAGGGTGCACAAAGAATTCGTACGCTTTTTAAAAACGAATAACTTTTTTATAACTAGACGCAATAGCTTGAGAAAAGTAAAAGGGAGGAATAAGTGAAGGTCACGATTTTTACATTTCTTATCTGTGCCTGTAATGAAAATTTGAAACGTGTATTTTGTAAATCTAAGTTGTTGTACAGATGTGCAAAGGGCTAATATTTCTGTTATACCATACATTATACCTTGTAATATTAGAAAGATGATTTCGGCGCACAGGTTCGATCAAAAATAAACTATCTAATCCTTGTTTTATAACAAATTTATAAGTTCTTTCTTTTGAGAGCAAAAGTTTAGTTTTTTGTAATATTTTGTTTTTCAGACGCAAATGTCTCTTGAAAATGATCCCAATCAGGATCGAAACGTCGAGATTTGAAATTGCAAATTTGTTATAAAACAAGGATTAGATAGTTTATTTTTGATCGAACCTGTGCGCCGAAATCATCTTTCTAATATCAATTCTTTTCGATCGCAAAACTACCTCGATATACCTTGTAATACTTTGTACTAAGCATTATGTTGTAATAATACTCATATGAGATTTCCTAATTAAAAAAAATAAAAAAATTAGTCCATCATGGATCTCCGATAATCCAGATAAGCTTCCTAGTCGTAAGGACAACCAATTACTCAACTCTCTCATTGCTCTCAGAAAAAGAAACACTCGTTCATCTCCAGGCACAGACGGTTTAGATTACGAAATCCTTCAGAAGCTACTAGTTTGGTGGTAGTTCACCCTTCAAAATGGAACAAGAAATCTCGAAAAAAAAGTAGCTTCCTCCTAGTAATTGGTATGTGGATGAAATCGCATGTCGAATCAGGCTTGAAAACAGTTCGGTCGGATGAATCGTGTAACAAAGAGGAGTGGCCCTCTTGGGTGCGTACACGAAGGGTGTGGTAGTGTATTTACGGTCAGGGTTTCGTGTTTGCAGTCGGGGACAGTGTTGGATGTGTTGACAAGAAGACACGCACGACGCCGCGCCTTCTCGGGAAAAAGCTTTATTACGTGAAATCATAGAGTGAATACGGAAAATTACAATCCATTTTCTAATTTCGTTAATTGGTCCCTCGTTTCACTGGTACACGCTAAGCGAACGAACCATGGACGTTCATACACGAATTCACGATAAAGTACCATCGAATCGTGTTATCAATCATTTAACAAGAATGATATCGTACCGAGAACGAGCTCAAAGGACTCTGATATTACGAGCACGATTAGCTGGAAATCTTTTTATCTATATTTCTGTAAAATCTGATGGAACTGTACGTTGCACGTATTGTTCCCGGAGAGAATAATTTCACGATTCGAATTATACATTCTACACGTACTGTATATTACTATATAGTATTTCCTGTATGTTTTTATATGATATTGGATAATCGATTTGTTATTGCAATATTTCTCTGATGCTGTTAAATATTTGATCGACGGTAGGGAAATAACATCGAGTAGGAAAATAAACGACATCGGTGTATTTCATTTTAAAAACGTGTGTAGGTTTCGGTCCAAATAGTGTTTTTTCAATTGACGCTGTTCAAACTTTCGATTGTCTGCGCCGCCGGCACGAAGCTATACGAATGCATCAGAGTTCTCGGCACGTGAATCAATTTCATCAGGATGCGATCATTCAAATATTGAATTGCCTTCTTTTTAAATGTTTCGTGCTGACACTTGAACGAGATATAAATGAAAATCGTACGCGCGAAATTCTCAGAAACGAAACCAATTAAGTTCGTGATGCGGATGCCAGATTAAATTAAATGAATACGATCATACATTATCTTTCGATATTTCCATTGAAATATATAACCGAACCTATATTGTACAGGTAATTACATTTAATTAAAGCCAAATTATATGTATTATTACTAGTGTATCAATACATTAAAATTGAGCTACTAATTCATTTATGCGTTCGTTGCAGATTTTCTTGTGAAAACATTGTACACCCCTGTGTTACTATGAGATTTATTGAAAATTTTTCTTAATAATCGTGTTAATAATTGGTGTTGATTTTTCGGGATTTACGGGGAAACGAAAATTTTGTATGGACTCGTGACAAAAATGAGGGGGTGTGGAAAGGAAGAAATAAATGTGTATTCGACTAATAATGGGATTGATGAATTAAACTTTCCAAAGTTTCATGTCTGTCCCGATAATTTCATTGAGACATATTATCATCTTTATCAGAACCCAAGGTCAGATGATAAAGAGTGAACGTTGAAAATTAGGCAATGGATCAATATCAGCGAGCAATCAATCGTTAAATCGTGTATACACTTGTATAATCGCGTTGCGCGTCATGAATGACGTGATTATAAACTGTAAAATCGAACTAAGGGTGCGTATTGTTTCCCCGAGCAATATAAATTTTGTTACCAACACTATTCGTCCCGAAAATTTCAGGTACCCGGCCATCCCTAATGTAAACAATCCCTAATCAAACTAAACTATGATAATAATTTTTCCTTGTAACTATTACATCAACTGTCTCGGAATTTATTGGATCATCGACCACTGCTTCCTTCGCGAAAGATCATTGATGATGACAGAAGTACCCTGTTAATATTCCTCTCGCAGTTCTTCCAAGTAGTCCTCGATGGGATCAATTTTGGCACGTCGGCGACGTGATAAATAGCGAAAAGCCGCAAAGCGGATTGATAATCGAGTACGGAAGGGATTTTTGCCAAGCGAATTTTAATGGTATCCGCTAAATTTTGCAGGGGCGGAACAAAAACCGTTCCCATTCTTTACCGAAATAACTTGAAGAAATTGGGACAACGAAATGAAAAGCTGGCCAACGCTCTGCAACATATGCTGCTCACGTGGTGAACAATTGATTCCGTGTTATCCCGTTTGCACCAATTACTAGAGCAATCTATAAATAATAGAACAATATGTTACTGGAGAAATACTGCGAATTAATCATATTTTCTTACTAAATACGTAACAATTTGGAAACGATGATTCTCCAGAAAATAAGACAACAGAAGTGAAGTTTATGTAATAATTATACCCTGCTGGATCATTATTGTTGCTATCGACACTTGAAAACGCGGAAAAGTCTTAGTCCAATGTAATTAGAAACTTTCCAAGTGTTCATAAACGATAATGAGTTGGCTAAGTATAATTATTTCACGAGGTTTGGTATTCTTGTCTTGTTTCGTAGGCAAACCAGGCTAAGGGCATAATTAGATATTTTCAATTCTATGCAAGTTGACTCGAAACGAATGTAGAAATTGGTGGAGAACAGAATCGGCATATAAATTCGAAACAGCCTCGTCCGAGGAAGCAGCTGAACACATTTCATTTAATATTGCAATGAAAGTTTAATGGCATTGCTCAGCTTGGCAATCCAATACATAGCTCTAACAATCGTTCGAACGTCGTCACATCTAATATTAAGCAGACCCGTCCATCGAACGCAAACAGCGGAAAGCCGGCTTTCTTGAACTTTAATTTCACTTTCGTGGCCCGAATATAGGCGAGAAGTGGATGGACGGTGGCGTAGATCGATCCTCATGTTTAACGTTACACACGCTACCAGTGCGATCGATTAATTCGGGGTGAAATTATCACAAGGCCAGCAAGTCCATATTGCTGAATGAAAGAAACGAAACGTATCGACTTTTCACGTGTGCCTGTGTGGGCACACTCGGCGCATATACCGGGTGTCTTCGAACGTCAAAACGACCAAAGAGCCTAGCCGAATAAGATAGTCAAAACTGCCCTTAGAAGTTTTTCAATGGCTATTGAACCATTCGAAAGCTGACCAAGAAAAATCCCTCTGAATAAAATTTTCTGCGCATTTTCCAGTCTTCAATGCGTTCTAAACATCTGCAAAAAATGTGACATATTTCGAATTCTAAGGCGCATTTTTGAGAATTTTCTCAGATATTTTTGTTGCGAACTGTGGTCATAAAATGTGAAAAACCCAGAAATAAATCGGACAAATATTTTCTTCTCGGAAATATGAGAATACGCCGTTCTACTGTTTGGTTCTCTGACAAAGTACTATAACAGGCAGTGTTGTCTTTTTCAGATTTTTTCTTGTGGGACATCATTGTTAAAAACAATAAAAACTGTATTTTCTCGACGTTTCTGCTTTGAAAAGGAAAGAATGTTAAATAGGACCGTCATGGTGAACAAATATAATCAGAGAATCGAGGAAATAATAGGTACTCCTTAGTTAATATAGGTACAACTTAAATGTTACTTGAATATTTTTAAAAATAATAAAGGAAAAAATATTTTTCCGATTTTTCTGGGGGGGGGTTTTCCATTTTTTACGACCACAGTTTGCGACAAAAAAAATCTGAAAAAATTTTACAAAATGCCCCTTAGAATGTGTCACATTTTTCAGATTTTTAGAACGCATTCAAGACCAGAAATTGCACAGAAAATTGCTAAATCTAATTTACCCTGTAACAACCCTCACGAGCGAGTTAAAGGGCTGAAATTTTACTCAGGGAAATTTTACAGAGGGGTTTTTCTTGGCCAGCTTTCGAATGGTTGAATAGCCATTGAAAAACCTGTAAGGGCAGTTTCGACCATCTTATTCGGCTAGGTTCTTTGGTCCGTATCGTTCGCCACGGAGAGAACGCACCGAAGACACTACGGAGAGGCGGCTCCATCGGGTCAGCATAATCGATGCATTATGCAACAAGTAGCCAAGCATGAAGACGTTCGCGCGAACACTTCACTTTGCAGAAAATTTTGAATCCATGAAATACCAACACGAGGAAAATTGATTTTCCAACGCACATGGGGTAGAAGTAGCAAATTCTTTTTACCGTGCTTCGCCCAATTATCGGGCACATAACAAACTTCTTAGGAATTCATAAAAATAACATGAAGTGTCTAGTATTACTGTATTTTGAAAAAGAAAATTAATGTTTCCCTTTCGTGTATCAAATAAATAACTATTTAAATAATAAAAATATAAGGCCACACACAATACAGAATACAGAATGACAGAACTGAAATCCGGAACCGAAAAATAACAGCTGTAGAATCGAAATAAGCCAGAATCGATATTCTATTTAGTAACAGTTATAACATCATTTCGATTTTTAATAACTGTTTCGAGAACCGGCACATCGAGTACCGGGGTATGTCATAAGTCACAGCTCTAGATCAATCAAGAATCTTATTTCCCGAGATAACGCAATTTTTCGGTTCCGATTATAGAAAATGCTAAGAAACTGTGATAATCAGAGGATAATAAAATAATGATTTTAATTAATTTGTTACCAGAAATCTCTTGTGTCCGGTGAACAGGATCAAAATTTCGATAATATTTCTTTTGTTTTTTAACAAAATCTTCCAGAAAAATATGACGATACAGAAAAAGGTTGATAATCAATCCTTGCATCGCAAATAATGCAAAATAAATGACAGAATGCCTTAAAACTGCTACCTTTACCCTAATATATGAAAATCTGTAATCACGATCGTAAATAAACTGTAAATAAACGTTTGAATACGTAATCACTATGGTACAAGTCTTGGCCACCCTGTTTCTGTTAAATAAGTTGCTTGAATTGTGTAGGAGGTTAATGGTTATTGGTTCAGCGGTGAACATGTATCTAAACGTTTACTATTCGGATGAGACCACGAGCAGAAATAACTGCATCATCTTCCTTATGTCATGCTTTATTGGTATCGTAATCTGTTAGCGCGGTAGTGTGTAATGAGTTGTAACGTAAAGCTATGACAAACGACAGAAAATTTCGCCGTGCTGCGTCCGAATAATATCACCGCAACAATTAGAAGCAACGTGAGAATGTCCGCGGGTATCTGATCCGTGTCAAGAGCAATTCTCTTTAATTCATGTTAGCGTATTTACCGGCACGAAGTCCTCCAACTTAATTTCTCGAGGCTAACGTTCAATTAAAAACAGTAGCGAAGCTGTCCATTTCTATGAGCGAAAGTTATTTTCGGCTGGACAGAATCTCGTGAGAAGATCGTTGTGTTATTTACTATCCGTCGGAAGATACCGTGTGCTTGTATAGTAAATACTTCGTCGGTGACTCATTCCTACCTGACACAGTGAAAGGAGATCGCTAAATCATAGTACGAATGTTCCAAATACTCGTGACATTAACGATTCACTATAATACAGAACCTGATTACAGTGATCATACGTCTGAAATCATTTATTTCACTTTCCACCCTCTCACCCCTGTGCGCCTCTACCGACAAAATTTCACTAAAACGTTTTAACGACCTTCTGTTTGATTATCCCTATTCTCACAACTTCCGAGCGCTATGAAAAACAATTTAAAAAATTTCAATGCATAACGTTCACGAACAAAAATATCCTGCGAAGTCTTGTATCTGTTAAATCCATTCCGTTTCTGCTAAAATGTTTTAACGACCTTCTCTTCGGTTATTTCTATTTTCATATAACATCTAGGCGCTTCAATAAAACAACTTTTAAAAAATTCAACGCACAACGTTCGCGGATAAAAACACAGAATATACTGCGGAACTCTTGTACATTAAATCCATGACATTCCGACAGGATTGATATTTTCTCGGTAATTCCTGCCACAGTGCCCAAGGCATTCATTCGAAAAGTGGTATTCGGTGTGTATACGCGTACACCGAAAGATTCCTATGTCAACAGACGTGAAAAAAGATCACGACACGTAGACATATTCCAGTCGCGCGAAAAATATTTAAACAGGACAACAGTACATTTCTGAATCAATCACTGACACCAATAAGTATAAACATCGTAGCTACACTGATATATCGCGTATCTGACTTTCTACTTTTTCGATCCTAGGTGTACTCGAAACGTTGACCATACGGGGTATAACCTCCAATGTTTTGTGTACGCGCTAGTTTAGACAGGAAGGATAATGGAAGACATTTGAGAAGAATAGTACTCACAGGGACCGTGCGGTGTGTCCTTATAAACTATACTGCCGCATTCATGTCGCCAGCTTGTCAGCATTTCACGGCGTCGGTAGATAAATCCAAGTAAACCCGAAGGAAGCTGCACAGCATGCACTTGCACACACACAGTAAATGTAGCTACTAGTACACACCCGCCGTGCTGCGCCCGGGTAAACTGGTTTCGAACGAAACTGTACAGAGCTCTGTGCGTTCCGACGCAATAAGAACATACGTCGAACGATTACAACGACTGATCCGCGGGGATCGTCGACGCTGATATACCAGATACCTTGTTGCGCTTAGCATTCAACCTTTACTTGACTCTCTCTCTTTCTATCTCTTTTTTTTCTAACAATTCAAGGATCTGCGCGGTCGTTTGTACGTATGTCTCTCGCGAGCAGTACAAGGGAGCAACCCAGCCGCGTGTACATACAATACCATCGAGATCTACGTGGTGTTATCATAGGCACTGCCTAGATTCTACGTGCTCGATGTAAAGCATGTTGGAGCAACGTAACATATGACGGAATCGGTTTATTTATTATTAACCCCTCGGACTATTGGCGCGAAACACGAGCGTTCCTTCTACACGATGTAGTATGGTGCAGCGTTGCGCTTAGATTAATTCTTCCGTTCGCTAGTAAGGTGACGCCACGTACCGACTCGTGATCGTTACCATGGACGAGATAGAAGAATAGATTGCGCACCTCGTGAAATTTCGGGCTGTGTTTCCGTTTACGTCCATTCTCAGAATTTGATGAAATTTTGAAAATAGGTTCCTTTTTTTTTGCTAAAATGACGATTGCTAGAAGGATTTTTGCCGACTCGAACATTTTTTTTTAGCATTTCAATGTCGCGCTCTACCTTACCGTCTTAGGTTAGGTAGGTTGATGTGCGCATGCGTCAGTATGATGCGACAATCTTTAAAAATTGAAAGTTTACCTTATGTATATATCACTCTAAATTAAAGAATTATTATTAATTATTCGCTTATAGATCGTATGTGTGAATTTGTATGGCGCTATGAGGTGAACTAGGCTGGTGATGATCCATTTTTACAATTAATTGAAGATATTCTATATAAAATAGAAAGTCGGTTAGTCAGTAATGTAGAGAGCGACATTGAAATGATAAATAAATTTTTTTCGAGTCAGCAAAAATCCTTCTGACAATCGTCATTTTAGTGAAAAAGAACCTATTTTCAAAATTTCATCGAATTCTGAGAATGGACGTAAACGGAAACTTCGCCAAATTTCGGAACCTTCGACTACCTTACCGAACTATGATATATTCGAAGAAATTTTCGAGTTGATAATGCAGCGATCTTGAAGCGTGAAAACACGAACGAGGTATAGAAGTGATGAAAGTATGAAAGTCTGTGAGATGTTGGGTCTATTTTTATACCCTGACTGTGATTTCATTTCAGGCTTACTGAGTCTGTAATAATCATTTCTTAGTTAGATGTACACCAATGTATACACAGCGAAATGAATACTAGAACATGTACATATATATAATGTAAGTCCCCCAAATGATTTGACATTTGTATTTGATAGGTTGAAGAGAATATCAATGAAAATATCTTAGAAAATTGTTAAATCCTATATTATTAGTTAAATCATGTATATTATTGATGTACGCGATTTCTAAGAGATAAATTATGGACGAATATGTATAATTGAAAATTAAAGAAATTATAAATTTCTATATATATTTGATGTTCTGGTTATATTTTTGTAGGAATTAAATTTGTAATATTAAAATGAACAATGTATAGGATTTTATTTAAAGAATTTCTGGAATAATATTGATAATAGAACGAGAATAATCATCAAATTATTAATATCACAATGATAGGAGACTGGACGGAAAAATTGGTTCAGTCTTTTTTTTCCAATAAAGTGTGGGGAAAATAATTGATTTTTACATAAATATCATATATATTAGTAAAATCCTGAATATGGTAAGGTAACGCATGTCTTGTTTTGCAACCAAACATGTCAGTATTTAAAAATGGCCGTAGATACGAGTGACTGAAAGTGATTTTAATTGTACTACAATCGATATATTCTTATAATCGTTGCGGCAAATGCGTCAATGCCCTAACTTATTTATAGTATATACTATTCTTTTTATTAGCCTGCCAAGTATTTTGACGTAAGAGCCTCGTGAATACCGATTTATACTTTTAATGCTATCCCGTTTCCCGTTCATAGCATTTGACGGAATCAGATGAGTAACTCAGTTACAACTTATTATTTGTCTGGCATGCATCTTCTTGCATAGTTTGCCCATCGATTTAGGCAGGTAAATAACGTTATATTCTATTAAATAACTAAATTCTAAATTGATATCGCGGTAACAATTGTGTAGCAAGGTTAACTGTGAAAAGCCAGCGAACCGAGAAAAACACTTCTCCAACAGTGTCAGAACATTCACAAAGAAAAACCATGTCGTCTGGCTTTAAAGATGGTCTACGGAATACAGGCACACTTCCAAAAAGCAATAGAAGAAATGATAGAAATAGGGAACGGTCAGCTGCTAATCAATTCATAAACCATTCCGCTTATCACGGATGTGCTCAACATACTAACAATTTGGTAAATTGACAAAAAAAAATAAGTATGCTATTTCTAGAATTTGATCTCTTATGAATGATATTTATTTCCATAATGTTATGTATTGTATTTACTGCAATCTAAAGTATTGTACGTTAGAATGTTTTCAAATTAATGAAACAAACTAAATAATGTTGTATCTTATGTAAATGTACCGAAACACAATTTTATATATTATTAAAAAGACATTCTAAATTTAAATATCATATGTTTCTGTACGTTACAATATTTTCAAATTAACAAAACAAATTGAACAATGTTGTATCTTATGTAAATGTATCGAAACACAATTTTATTAGAATTTAATCTGCATACTATTATGTGAACATGTGAAAAGTATTTTATATATTATTAAAAAACATTTAGAAATTTAAATACCACACGTTTCTTGAATCACTGTAATTTGAACTTTGTAAATGAAAACTTTATGCTGCATCTGTATATAGCATTTTAGAAGATAATCTATTAATAGATAGCTGAATAGTGGGGAAGTTCTCTCTAAGAATACGTATCCAGATACAATTCTACCTCGAGGCAGTAGGGTTACATTATTTCACTCACCATTTCTAGAAATCATTTCTCTACACACCTAATAAAGTTTCTTTAATTTAATAATTACATGTAATAGTACCAACTTGATTGGAAGCCAGTAAGTGAAAGGAAACATTTAAGGATTACAAAGAATAGTAATACAAGATCAGTTCCATCAGTACCATCAACATCTTATCAAGATATATCGGAATTTGGTATATATTTAAATTCTCTTACGACTTCCGGTTTCTACAATTCAATTAATTCATATTTTCTTTATCACACAGCATCGTACACCTGTGGGCGGCCGTACACTTACAGTGCAGAGGAACTTATATATTGCCAAAAGATGGGTCCACCTACAGATGCTCAAACTCAATCACCTTCACAATTCGAAGGAAGAAAACCTTCTAATGTTGATAAAATGGTAAACTATAAAACGAATTAATATCAATGAATATACAACTAAATCTTCACTAATCTATTACAGCCTGATAGAAGTCAAGTAGAAGCTCGTTTAAATAAAATTACAGAATGTATCAGAGTTACATCAACATTAATGGATTCGCTTGTTCAGTCCACTGATCCTGTAAGTACATACAAACTCAATAATAATATAAATCAGTAACTAGCTCTGTGTCTCGTATTTCAGAGAGCACAAGCACTAAACGAGAAATTGGGTACCATGTTGGAAGATCTATACGACAGCGAAAGAAAGTTAACCAGACTTCTGGAACAATATGATAATCACGAAATGTTCTTCGAGGTTGTTACAAAATCTATGCATATTTAGTTGTGTTTTGTAACTTGGTGAATTCTATCTAAAGATTTTGTTTCAGAATGGTGAAAACGGGGATGAAAATAACGAGTTTAGCAGAGAAAATAAACTTCGCAAGGCAGAAGAGTTGCAAAGGAAACTTTCGCGGCTAATGAAGCATCAAGCTAGTGTGGTTGGAATGCAGTTAAGTGTTACAGAGAAGCTAAACGAAGCACGCCAAGCTCAGCAATCTCTCTTACAAGACAATCAAAATGAAGTACCCGCTATAAGCCCGTCATTACCTGTTGTGAATGTTGATCAGCTGGAATCTGCAACAGCAAAGTTGGCTGAACTTCAAACAAAGAAAAAACGCATGGACCATATTGTTGCAGAGTTGCAAGCTATGGAAATGTCTGACAGGGGTAGCTGTGTTAGTATACTATTTCTCACAACATAATTATAATTAGAAATAGAATGCATTATTATCCGTCAATTGTATATTTCAGAGTTTCGAAGGCTCAAGAAACTGTATAAGGGATAAATCTGCTGAACTAGAAGCTATGAAAGCACAACTTGCACATTTAACAGCGTTAATGGATGAAGTGACGAGAGCTCGCGAATGTCTGGATACAAATTCGGACGCCGAACCGGAAGTAGATTTAAACGGTGATATAGCAGCTGCTTTAAATTCGAACGAAGAAGAAAATGGAACGAACATTACGTTTGAACGACAGAATGATGTTGACGAGAAGAGTCAGGAAAACGCTAGAAACGTAGAAAATAGGCCTACCGTTGAAGAAATTCAGGTAAAATTATAAATATTTACATGTTCATAATAAATTGCGTTTACACGTAATTCTTTTTATAGGCTTTTACGCAAGAGTTACGAGAACAATCTGCTTTATTGCAAAACACGAGGATAGAATTACAACGATTGAAACAACCATCAAATTCAACATCAACGACAACAGCTCATTCTAATTCTACAACTGTTTTTCCCATACCGACTCCTCCCCCGTCAGTTACAACATCAACTAGTTCCGATAAAAAATTGGATAACAACAGTTTTTCAGAGGCCTTGCCAATTCAAGGAAAAATACGTCAAATTCAGGATCGTATGCGAAAGGTACTTTCTAAATACTTCTTTTGCACACGAAGATAAACTAAAGTTCTAATGTAAACTCGTATCGCTTTATTCTGTGGTGAAACAGGATTCATCACATTCGTCTAGCGTCAACCGTGATTTAGGAGGACCAACCGACTTAAATAGCCACAGAAGTTCCAATTCCCATATTAGTAGCACAAGCACCCCTGCTAATGTTTGGCCTCCTTCCGCTGTAACAGGTAAAGTATATCACAGCAAAACGTTATTACGTTTGTACTTCAAATTTCTGCCTTGTAATATATAGGAGGTTCCAATGAGCAAAGTGTAGATGATGTGTCAACAGAAAATTTAATGGACAATGCTCAAACAACGGCCATTGAGAATGGATTCAATGGGAATTGGTGGACATATCCACCACCCCCATTAAATCAATTGCAACATGGTAAGATAAACAGACTGTACCGAAAACTATTACATAAATCGTAAAGGCGAATCTACTTGAAAAGATAAATCGAATTATGAAAATGTTAAGATGGAATATACTTTGTCGGATGAATCACAATTTCCGAAATGTTATATATTGATAGAAAGATTAACACTAAACCTACCGAGCCTTAAGTAACTGGTACATCTTCCCTTGTAAAAAGAACAAAATTGATTTTATTTAGACTTTGTGCAACTCCTATTGTAATACGTGCTCTACTGAAGATATGTATGCAACCATTTCGTATGAAATCACTTTTATAATTTCAATAATTGTAAAATAAAGAATCTGGAACTGGTCATTGTGACCGGTAGTGGTAGGTTTAGTGTTAAGGAACTTGAGAAATCTGTGGTATATAATAATAAAGTGTATGCGATCTTTTCAGGTTCCTCTGAATATTATCGGCAATTAGTGTTAGGATCTCAAGCTCAACAACTTCAGATGATGGGTACTACAATACAACAGTGTTGTCAATTATTATGGTCTCAACAGCGTGAATTACAAGCCATGCGCACAGCTATTAATCAGCTGCAAACACAATTGAGACAAACACACTTGCAACAGCGAAGTAATAACAGTGAAAATAATGATGAATACTCTAATTTAAGTCGTAACGCTCATCACCTTGGTGAAACATTAGATTCTACGTTGCCACCAAGTTCGTCGCTACCAAATTTGGTGTCATTACCGAACTCTTCTCCTGCATTCTCTCACAATGCTACAGCAGCTTCTGCTAATTCTCAACATCAACAACAGCAACTGAATAATCAAGTACCACCTGGAAATAGAGCGAACAACTATTGGGATAATTTTAGAAGGTAATGAAATGTCCATGTATGGTTACCTGATATGATTTCTATTATTTGTCCTAGTGCCGTGGAAGTGTAATCTATATCGATACAATTGTATCGTATATCCAATTGGTTTTTACATCATGTAATCATTCAATATAAAGTTTGGTTTTTCATTTATGAAATTCAGTTTTTAAACAATGTCCTTTTCTTTTTCAATCGGATGTTGTTAAAAAAAGGGAACATAACTTTTTCCAATACATTTTAGGTACATTATAATCAGTAGACCGTGTACATCCATCTATCATTTTTGTGTAAATCTAATTTTATCATTGCATAAAATAATAAACTTCACAGTCTACCTGTGCACTCTTTGTTCTTACTTATTACTACCCTCGTTTATACCATATCACATGAATCACCGTTGATTTTAATTCTATAGTCCAGTGGTTAGTGATTATGAAACTAAATGAGGATAGTATATTGGTACGTAAACTATGGGTATGTAAAATAACGTGTTGAAGAATTCAATGAATTGAAATATTTTAATTCTGACTAACAATATATGCTCCAACGACAATAACTGAGGCTTCACTTTTTTCTTGTTTCGATTTTGTTTTGGTTTCTTTTTTCATATATAATCCTTAACAGTACATGAAGTTTCATTTTCTACAGTATTTCTACATTAATCACTTTATCTGGCAATGCATGGTATGAGTTTACTGGAAATGATCGTACATAGAAATTGATATCTGCTTGTGTTTGAAATTTTCAGTTATTCCAGACAAAACTTGCTCTCAGGGAATGCAAAAACTGTGACCGATGCTGCAACAGGTGCTGTTACAAATTCAACGTCCACTGGACATGCTATGTCTACCGTCAATACCTCTCTCATGTACGTAGTTACATAAACTATTTAATTAGATTGTCTAGACTTTCATGTATGATAAATTTTAATTAAAGAAAAGACAAACGTAATCGAGAGCAAGGTGCTGATAATTTGCCTTTACCTTCATTGAGTGTGGCGGAAGCGCAATATTCTTTGAATTTGCAATTGCCATCGAATTTGCAACAGCAAGAGAGGGAGAATACTGTGACACGTAGCAATATTTTAACGAATGAAGTATCTCAACAACAGGTTGACAATCTATGGGAAGAATCACATTCAGCATTTCGACTACCATCCATTATAAATGATGAACATCCGCTTCCAAACTCAAGGTATGGTTATTCACGATACAACTAAATATTAAATGCTTCATCTTCTAAACATTTAGGTGTATTCATTTTTATATGTATTATCTAGTCCGGAACTGAGGGAAATCCTAAGTTTACTAATTTCAGTAAATAAAAAGCAGCCAGATTATTTACTTACTGTGCTAAGAGAAATTAAAAACATAAGCGAAGATCACAGACTACGACCTCGTCTACTGAGATCACTGCGTTCTTTGCAGGATATGCAACCTTTAAACAATCCATTGGTTAGCACATTTTTACAAATATATTTGCACATCTATGCTACATCTGTGCCATCATTTTGGAGACACGGTATACATTCATAATACTCTTTTTACAGAATGAAACGACTGATCAAACTGCTAGCGAAAGTTGTCAATCTAGCGACGAAGATTCCGAAATAGATCTAGTACTGGATGTTGGTGCAGAAAATCATTCGTCCATCGCAGAATTAATTGTAACATCTCAAGCAAGAACTACAATGTCCCCTACTTTGTTAGATCATTTAGATATGCCAGTAAGTTTTATCATTAGCATTCAAGTAGATATTTGAAACTGTGTTTCATTTCTTACTTCATGTATTCTCTATAGGGAACATCTTCAATCGATTCTGCGCGCGTTCTGCCTTTAACATCTTCCATTAAACCTGGTTACAACGAAGATTTGGCAGAAGCAGATCAGTCGATGCCTGAATCTAACGCCAGTAAACAGGTACGTAAAATGCGACTTTGAAACATGTATGACAATACATAACTGAAATATTATTTTTCTTTGTAGATCTCCAACAATGAAGAAGATGATGACCAAGGCCAAGATGAAGCAATTGGACCCTTAGTTTCTACTCAAACATCGGATTGTGAAATCGATATCCTTAATATTCTCGATAGTTAAATTCCATTTTTATATACAATAGAATTCTAAGCTTTCTTTTTGCGTTAGGTATTATATTTTTACTTACTTTAACATAGCGCGTCAATATCTTTCTCCTAAGAGTAAGAACGCGACAAAAAAATGTTTTTCAATCGTAACATGCATTATTTAAATTATAATAAACTTTGTAGCTCTTAAGAAAAGTAAATATTTATTTTTAACTTTATGGTACAATGTAACGACATACTTATGAGTAACAAATATACAACTTTTGATGTGAATACAAAAAATATAAATGTTAGAAACGATTGTCATGTACCCTAATTAAAATTCTGTTTCCGTGCAATCATTATCAAGCATTTGTAGTCGTTGGAAATGGTAAATAGAGCACCCATGTGTTTCGAATAAAGCTGTTTCGTACTCAGCATTATTTTCAAGCGATTTCAATGTATTGCTTGACAATAAATGTTCTGTATTACTTAAGAGATTATGGTTACCTGCTGTTAAACAGCAGCCCTTGTTTCTTACAGCAACTTCTTGTTCCATGGTTTTGTCGTCAGTGCCAGTTATATGTAATAGTTCCGACTCATAAGACACCTCGGCCAATCCATAGTCCTTTGAATTTCTTGTACCATGGTGTGCGTGGTGGTTACCACCGCCTCTGAAAGGAAACCCAGAAACTTATCGACTAATTTGGTTAGATACATTCTAGGTCATCCATTTTGTCAGCAAATAATGTCCTTACCATAGAAAAAAGACCAAACTTACTAAGTGTCATTAGTTTATGAAAAAATATTAGCACCTGTGCTTTCCATTGCATACCATTATCCATGGTACAGAAGATGACAGGATGCGTTACGCTTCAAAATAAATTTAATGCCAGGATCGGATGAAAATCTCTGTGGTCACACGTAAATACACAAACCTTATCCCCGTAGGGATGTAAAACGAATATTCATACATTGTTTACATGTTAATTAATATAATATAATATCGAAAATGTGGTACAGGTTTTCCACTCCAAATTCACCCTTTTGCAAACCCCTTTGCAAATCAATTTCACCCTTTTGGAAATCAATTTGAACCTTTTGCAAATACAGTATTTTTAAGTAAGTTTTCTTTAAAAAAAATACATCAAATCAAATGTAAATTAATTGTTAAGAAATTCAAAATTTTAATTATTGCGAGGATGTACATCAAATACTTATTTAAAAGTAACTGCCAATTCATTAACTTTGTAATGTATGAAAACTGTTGTGTAGATTTGTATATTCATTGTATAGCCCTTTTTGGATTAATATAATTTAATCTAAATAAATGAATAATTAATTTTAAATATTCTCAATGGGTGGAACTGATTTGTAAAAGGTTGAAATTGATTTGCAAAAAGTTGGAGTTCATTTGCAAAAGGGTAAAAAATCGATTAGCAAAAGGTTGAATTTGGAGTGTAAAAAGCTGCAACGCTATCATCGTTTATTCGTTATACCTATCCACTGATCTCTACTCGTTACTCTACCAATGGGTCTACATTTAGATTTCTCTTATCATACATTTCTTTTTGTTCTAACATGTATGTATTTTCCCGCTCAAATTGTGCACAGAAGAAAATGCCACGACCTCTAACAAGATCCAGTCGAATCACGTACAAATATGAATTGATGAGGTCGAGGTTTCGCGTGAACGGCCACTCGAATCGAGAACGGGAACATTATCGAACTCTCGCTCGCCAGGAAAAATTCAAAATAATGATATTGCGAATTCTCTCCTACCTTCGCGAAATTTTTTTGGATCGTCGACAGGGTAGCGATCACCGTTGCTTCGTTTCCGGTTTCTCCGTCGGAGCGTGTCCGTGTAGCTGTGGGCCGCCTGTTCTTGACGCTGCTGTTGCTGATCGCTAGCCTTCAATCGATTTTGTGCTGATGCTTCTAGAATCACGGAATCGTTATTCAAATAGCGTGATGCCATAGAATAATCGTATCCGTCCTCGTCAATTTCCATAGCTGTGTCATAAGTACAGGGACTGTGTACCGGCGTTTCACTAACTTCCTCGTGTTCCAACACAGGATTCAGTTGGTCCTCTTTTTTAAAATTCGGCACGTAACCATAATATGTATTTGACGACATGAACGATGGAACGACCGTTCCCGTATTATACATTGCACTGCTAGCTACCGCCATAATTAACCTTTCCCGTTAATACCGATTTCTAACAGTACCGCCGAAATACTAAAGAATATCTAAGGATCGCGTGCGTTTAACGAACTGATAAAAAGAAACAAACAGAAAGCACCATAAAACGAACGCGACGTTGACACTTTCCGAGAAGAACAGCGAATGTAGAATGTAGTTCAGGTTGGAAGCCGACTACGCTCGAGTGGCGGATCGGCAACGTTCGGCCGTACTCGCTCGATTTAGTCCATTTCTTTCAATCCCCACCAACTTGCGGTTCCATCAATCGAGACACACGTAGAAATTTTCTACGATTACGTTAGTTATGTGACTCAACGTTCGAAGGTATTTTCAGAAGATGATTCTATTGTAAAACCAAACATGATTTTGAAACGACTGGAACGGCGTTCAAACATTCATGTGAAGCACGCAGTACGCAGCCGTTGACGACGCTGCGTTCTCATTGGTCGGTTGTTGCATTACATAACAGACGGTATTGAAATCATTTTATTCTTACAAATTGAATATTGAAGTAACTTTGCTTTTCCATATAATAGCTCGTTAAAATGCTCTTCGAAGGCCTTGATCAATATTACGGATTTATTTTGAGAGATACACGATTCTTCGAATTATTCTGAAAAAAAAGCGCAGTTCGAATGAATGGCTTCTTACGAGGAGAGTATCGTGAAGGGGAGGCTTCACCCATTTGGCACACTCCCCGATTATACAGCTGTTGGTGAAACGCTGTGAAACAGTCGATTACCTCACCTGTTTATGTTATGCACAGACAGTGCTGAAATATTGGCCAAGATTTCTTGCGCTTGCGCGTCCAAAACAGTAACGTATCTGTAATGTGAGGTGCGTAATTGTGAGGTGAAGGTAGTGGGGTCTTTGACGATATATATATTCAGAAAGCGAAAAAAACGATTCGAAGCGAAACTATTTTGCTTTATATGGAGATTGTTTCAAACTATGTTTATGTTTAGACATTAATCAAAGCAGTTAACAAAACAAAATTACCCTCAAACCGTAGAAATTGAAGTACCTAACAAGGCGAAGCTGGAAACCCAATTTTCATGGACTTAGGCAGTTTTCATATATGATTCATTTCCGAAAAGGAAAAATGCTTGAAATCGCCTCAGAAATCACCCCTTTCAAGGAAGTACAACATTTCTCGGACACCTAGTATACCAACTACGTAACATAACAATTTTTTAAAATTTTACAGGGTGATCAAGGTACCCTATTTTATTGAGCATTTTACTTTACTGGTGCGAAAATCGCATGCGCGAGAAAACTTGGCCAATATCTCTGCACTGTGCACAAAGAGGAAATGAGAGTTCTCGAGTCTGGGTTTACAGTGTCCTTATCTCTTTCAGTTATAACTTACTATTTAGCATGGAACAGAACCTATTTTATTTTTAGCACGAAATAGAATCCTATGCCCTATACGGACAAAAATGGTGGCAGAAAAGACCCCGTTCGTAAGCACTCTCATTTTCTCTCTGCTACTTTCTTTAGCGTATGATTTACTATTTTCACTTGCGTTTGAAAATGTTTCAAACCAAATAATGTTTGAATTTGCGTCATGATTTGTATTCATTGTTCGGAAATCATGTCGAATCGGTTAACACTAAACCTACCAAGCATTCAAGGAAAATATTGCCTTATAAAAATGGCATAACATAACGGCATAACTAAATTTATTCAGATGCCTCACAATTTTCAATATAAAATAGATGCTTCGAGAAAGAGATTTAATCGAATATTTTCCACAAATGGATATGTATACCTTCAATAATTGCAACGATAAATGCCGGTCATGTGGTTTTTATTATACTAAAAAAAAAAATGGTTACAATATTGCTCAACAAGGAAGAAAATGTCCGTAATTCCTGTGGGGAGGGGCAGTAATGGTAAAGCGTGACGCTAAGATGGCAGCACTAGAAACATAAGCGTGCATCAATTGGGGATGTAAATTACAGGATTTAAAAGTTACGATACCTACATATTTTTTTTGATTCATTAAAGATAGACAAATGAATCGAAAGCCAAATTCCCGTTTCCGAAAATACCGGGTGATCAAAGGCTAACAAATGACCGCTAAACGTATGGGCATACGATGAATTATTTGAATAATTCAATAGTTGGTGGAGTGACTAGTGATTCTGGCCTCCAGTTGAACAATGTTGAAGTATTATATAGTAAAGTGCAAAGAGTTTATATTAAGCCACAACATAAAGAAGAACGGCAACGAGAACTTCGCGTTAACGTGGAAATTCATGCCGGTCTCAGTCCGGTTTGTCGCAAGGTAAATATTTCACTCGATCACGTTAACCTATACTGACATAGTGATTTATACAATTTCAGTGCGCTTGTATTCTTTCATAATTCTAACGAAAGCCGTTTATGATTACCCTGTGTGCTTTTTAATACGCCTATTTGATTTCTTGATTTTATGAATCTCTCACTGAAACATCTGTAGAATAATATTGTGTAATAACATTGTGTGTTTACATTGCAGAGCTTGTGTGTTTTGCTAGCAGATGACGACGATCCCTGCTTTCTGTACTCGTTATTCATCACGGAAGACGATTTTAAAGTGTTGAAATCCCAGCAGGGATTATTGGTGGACTTTGATAATTTTGCGACTCAATTAATATGTTTACTAGAACAATGTCAAATGCCATCGGCAGGTTTGTCAAAAACTCCACCGAAATTTTTATTACTGTTAGCGGAAGAAGGTGGAGAATGGATATTAAAACTGGTTGAAACGAATAATTTCAAGCATCTGTGCCATTTGAACCTGAACATATCGCCTGCGAGCGATTCCGATTTGAAAACTCATATGGCTATGAAAATTAAACAATTGAAAGAAAATATTCTGCAGCAAAGTAGGAACGTGGTCACGCTCGAAGCTAGATTAACTGATTTAACAAATAAGGTAGAAATAAAGACAAAGGAATTAGAACAATTAGAACAGAAATGTAACGCGGAAAGAAGTCAGATGCAATTATCTTCTAGCGAGCAAATAAGTCTAGAGAAAGATAGGTATGTAAAGCTACGCATCATTTTATCAAATATGTTTACTGGATGTATGTGAAATATTATTGGTATTTTACAGATTCGCTAAAGCTCGATTAGAATGGCAATGTCAAAGCGAGAAAGATAAATTAGAAGTGGAACGCAGACACACGGAAATTGTGAAAGAGCTGCATACAGAACTTGCAGAACTACGTACGCAAAATTTAACATACAAAGATAAGTTATCTGTTCTAGAAGTAACAAACATAGAACAAATAAAGCACCAGCAACACCTTGAGAGAGAGCTTAATGTTACGCAAAGAGATTTAAATTTATTGAAGAAGCAAAACTCTAAATTAGATACGGACTACCATGAAAAAGATAAAACTGTAAACAGTTTGAGGACTAAAGTCGCTGTGCTTGAACAAGAATTAAAAGACAAAGGTATACTTATTGGCAAGCATACAGAAATGTTGAAAACAGCGAAAGAACAGAAACAACACTTGGAGGATCTTTTGGCTGACAAGGAGGGACAGTTACAGAGAAAACAAAATTCTTTGCGGAACTTAAGCGATGAATTAGTTAAAGCTAATGAAATATTGACGAAATTACAGAACGAGCTAGCTTCTACTAAATCGAAATTGAAACTACGAACGAGTATAGCACTCGAGCAAGAACGATTGTTAGATACTAAACAAAAAGAGGTTGGCCAATTAGAAAATAAAATGGAGAACTCCGTTAAAGAAGCAAGAGACGCAAAAGCTGAGGTCGACAATTTAAAGGAGCAACTTAAAATATTGCAAAACCAGTTAGAAGAAAAAGAAAAAACAATAAAAAACAACGATAATGGTAAGACACTATTTCTGTCGATTATTCCTTAAGAAATTGTACAAACGGTTCTATTCTAATTATTCTTATTTATGTTCGCAGTAATTAGTTGGTTAAATCGACGATTAGCAGACAATCAGTCTCCATTACAAAATGCTACTGTAACAGCTCCGATTACTGTACCTTCTTCAGTTCAGCTGACGCTTCCGAGAACAAATAAATTAATTACAAATAAATATGAAACACGTACTCCCGCACCTAGTACAATGCAGTCAAACATGTTGTCTGGGCTACCGATGAGGAATCCAATTGTACAAAATCCAAATATTAATCAAACGACACGCATGTCCGCACGATCTATGGGTGTTGGTATTACTGACAGTACAATGGGTATATCGACGTTTAACAAAAGTGGCCAAATATCAAGTACCAGTACTCCTATGGAAAGGATTAATTCTTTAAATAAGTTATCTGGAAATGTCGCGGGCTCTTCTTCGACGCCAGCTGTAATAGAAAATAATAACTCGTGTTTACCATCAAATGGTACAAAAGCGAAAAGTTCGAGTGCTACGTTACAGGGTGGATTAAGAAGAGCTGGTTTGTCGGACAAACCAATTTTGCCATCTGCGTATTTTCCAAAAACCTTACATTGATCTAAGATTCGAACAGACTTCAATGTTGTGTTATTATCATAAAAAGGAACGCTGCAGGTTGAAACATCATTCCAAATTAAATTGGCAGTATTTCAAACATGATGATAAGAGACAGTACAAAATAGTTACTCAACTGAAAAGTATTATTAAATGAAGGTTCAGATTCCAAGTTGAAAAATACTATTGTAAAGTTGTATGTATGCATGTATGTATAAGAAAATAATACGAGTATTTATTTTCTTATATTGGAAAAATAATTCTGAAAAGTGTATTTGCATCTACAAGTATTTTCATTGAGACTCTGTCTAGATGTGTCGAATGAAAATGAATGATTGAATTGTGTGACTGAGGAGAACATATCTACATGAGTAAATTACCATTCACAACAGAGAATCTCATTCAAGAGACAATACAGTATTCTGCATTTTTACGCATAATATACGTTAGAGTTAAAATATTAACGTTTCTAAAACATTGAACAGAGAGTGATCACAAATATATTCAAAATCGGTTTTTATACCACTGTAAATTACGAATAAACATTTCATTATTACGTAATATCTATTTTAGAACATAGTGCAACAAAGTGCCAATAACAATTAGAACTTTTCTAAATCAATACATGTCTCATTGCTCACAATGTTGTTATATTTCATAAAATCGTAAGTTTGTTTTGTGAATAGGTACCTGGAAAAATCTTAAGTATAGGCACTGAGATCTTGTAAATATTATTTTTTATAAACGTTTTAAACATCAATATAATAAGCGAAAGTATTAAATAATTAGAATTAAGGAAATCAATGTGCCTTATAATGCAAGTTAGACTAGAAAAGTTCATTCTTTTATATAAAATGTTTCATGACAATTCTTTTAGAATTTGTGTGTAATCTTTTATCTCTCGCAACAAATATTAAACCTTTATAACTCTGAATTAGTTAATATAAATACCCGAAATTAATAAAAATAATATTATATATTTATGTTCTATAAGATATAATTCTGTTCAAATATCTTATACTTTGCCAGTCATATCAATATGATGTATTGTATTCTTAGTATATTAATTTAGAATTATTTATTAATTAAATCAAAATCGTAGTACAAATGAAATTACTAAAAAAAATGAACTTCAGAAGCTGTACGGTTTCCAAAAATGTGAAGGAAAATGTAAATACATTAGAAACACGTATTATTGATAAACCAGAACTATGTATTCTTTAAGAAGCTCTTTATGGTTTATCTTACAGTTTTGTTCACATGAATTATTTCTAGTCTATAAGGTACTTCACACATATTCATTTGCTTCAGTAACACAATGACGTACTTTGTTATGAAAAAAACACAATTTTGCATATACTGGTTACCATTTAGTAGCATACGAAGTAAAAATATTCATTGTTAAGCAACATGTAGAATATTTGTTTTAACAAAGTTTAATTGATAAACCTATTACTATCTTAACATAATGAGAGTCAGTATATACAAATTCCAATTTTTATTTACAATTTAGTACATTAAAACCAATAGGTTTAGTATATATATACATGCATGATACAAGGATGTCGCTTACAAAGCACGGTGATTTTTTACATTTCAGAAATATAACAGTATTAAGCATAGTAAATACAAAATAATTGCATAAACGTATGGCCAATATATTTTACTACCTTTTGTACATAATGTTTTAATAAAATGTATATTACATAGATTCGGGAATAAATGAAATACTTTACTAGCAATTATTAAACAAATATTATGTTTTACTTTCCAAATTACAATAGTATCTAATGTAAAAAAATCGGGAACAATCATGAAGGTTTTTGATATCATTTTAATTTTACTCGGGTTTGTTAATCTTTTGAACTTTTCCATATCACAAAATGAAAACTTTTGTATTGACATTGATATTAGCGATAGTGATGAAAATTATGACAGTGATTTCTGAATGGCAATATTACAGTAATATCAGCTCTCTCTATCGCCTATTTCAGCGGGACCTACCCGAACCACCTTGGGCACCACAGTTTTTTAAAAAAGCACATTGAATTAATTCAAGAGGTGCCCGGGCGCGGGGATTCGAAACTCGAGACCGCCTGGTCGCAGTCGCGCGCTCTATCCACTGACCCACTGTGTGCCCTATTATATTACTCATAATATTAATACTACTTAGAATGATTTATATCAAAATTACTCGTAGGTATATAATATTTCGGCATTACTTAAGGGAAATTGGTTTTGAGTTTTGGTAATTTAGAAAAAAAAAAAAAAAATATTTTTGATCGAACCTGTGCGCCGAAATCATCTTTCCAATATCAATTATTTTCGATCGCAAAACTACCTCAATATATATTACATAATATTGGTACTGTGTATAGATTTCAAAATCGAGCAATCTCAAAAACAAGAAGCTTTTCTTGTAACAAGCAACAATTAAAAACTATGATATGAAATTTAATTTGCTATATTATAAGCTAAGTACTATCTATGTTATGACAAAAGTATCATTCAAAATGCATTCATAAACAACATATAATAAAGACGAAAGAATAAATTTGATATAAAGTATAAAAAAGATAAGCTTTTAAATTAAGCAAAATACAAAGAAAGGTATTCAATTAGTGTATCATTTAAATATGGCCAAAATACCTTATTCACTCTTATCAATTCTCCACGTATACAGATTGTTCAATGCTATATCGAATATTATTTAAAAAATATGTAAGATTCTTATGCATTACAGGTACAAAATATTTTTTATTAAATTAAAAGAATTTAGCTTTAATAAGATTAGAAACCAATTAAATAATCAGTTTATAAAAAAAAAACAATACTGCACACATTTTTTTTTACAATAAAAACATGTAATTTTCTAAAAATTTTACTTATTCGTTTATATTAGCTTTTAATGCACCATCCACTAATAAGTCTGTACAGCCCACATCTAAAAGTGGCAGATCTATTCGTTTGCGTCTACGTTCACATTTTGGACATGGTTTGTGTGCATTTAAACATTCAATATGAAATACTGCATTACAGGCTCCACACTAAAATCACATAATACATAGTTCATTAATAAAAGATATTTTATCTATTCACGTTAATTTCGAACAGGAAAAATAACATTAACTTACTCTATATGTAGACTCCATATTAAAAGGATATATAACGTTTGGATTAGTACAAATTTCGCATATAAAACCCTTTTGACTGCAAAGCCAACAATTTAAAACATGATTTCTAGCAAATTCCACAACTTTCTGTAATTGTTGTGCAAGGGTTCCATTAGGTATGTCAAGAAGATCAGAAATAGAGTATTGATGAACATGTTCGTATAGATAGTCTCTTGGTGCAACTTTTTTTTGCAGAGATTCAATAATAGGTTCACGACAAGTGAACAAATAAGCTCTCAGTAAATTCAATTGAATTCTTAACGATTGCAATTGAGCCATACTATCCACAGCCATATAAATTCGTGGATTCAAGACTTTCAAGTCTAGCAACACCGAACAATCCTGCAAATATGCTGCAGCTTTATTGCATACAGGATAGTGTTTCAAATCCCAATTATAAATTACTTTCGATGGAATAATGTATTCGTTCGGTGACATGCAGTTAGAACAATAGTAATGTCCCAAATACGCACAAACGTGTGCTTTTGAAAATGTCATACCAATTGCATGACCACAATCGAAACAAGAATAATTTTGTAGATCCAAACCCTTTTCCCTGGGAAGTTTCCCCAATTGTTCATCAAAATTAATTTCAACCTAAAAGCAACGAAAGAATTAGATTGTGTTTTGTAATTTACATTTATTCATTTACGAGATAATAAATTCCATGTAAAATTATACCTTATTTTCTGATTGAGCTTTGCTTCCATTATCAGCTGTTTCCTTTTTCGGATATTTTTTTAAAAATTCCTGCAGATCCGACGTTGATGCATTACCAGCGATTTGATAGCTTTGAACAATCGATTCATACGTGGCCCCGTCACCTGGTGTACGAGGTGCATCTGTTGCAGAGTCAGGAGATATTATGGAAGAAGTTAAAGAAGACTCACAGTCTTCGAATGATGTTGACCAACCTAATTTTCTAATTAATGAATTTCCAACCGTACTTGCAGCAGTATCCTGTGATGTCTCAGGATTTTGTAAACTAGTTTCAATCCCTGAATCTTCGGTATCAGGCATCGCGTTAGCGTCTATGGTACTAGTATTTACACTACTAGTATTTAAAACTTGTTGTTCTTCTTCTAATACTTCTGAAGTCGATTCCTCTTCTACTTTTGTAGGTGTCATGTTGCTTAGATTGTTCTCAAAATGTTCTGTACCGATATTATTTGACTTTCCAGTAGCCAATATAATTTTTAAAGCTTCATCTTCGGTAAGAGAAACTACATTGTTAAGTGCGGACTGTGACGAATTAAAAGATCCCAAACTACCAATAGAACTAGCTGTTTCCACTTCATCCGAATTCTCGCTATCTCTTAATCCTGCAGGTATTGTTTTCGCAACATCGATCGCACTCTGTACGGGACAAGATTTCATCGGTGGTGACCATATACCTGCTAATAGAAGGGGTGTAGACGACCAATAATTTAAAAT
This sequence comes from Lasioglossum morio, assembly GCA_916610235.2. NCBI lineage: Eukaryota > Metazoa > Arthropoda > Insecta > Hymenoptera > Halictidae > Lasioglossum > Lasioglossum morio. The sequence continues at coordinate 2,795,798 of OU744327.1, forward strand.
ACTTCCGCTACAGGCAATTTTAAAGTGAATGTGTTCAAGATTCTCGATTAATCTTTGCGCTACTTCCACAAGATCCAAATCTCTAATGAACGCATACGGATTGTAATACGGCTTCAAGGCTGAATTGTCTCTCCTTATCGAACAAAAGTAGCTAGCTAACAGACCTTCGTTTAACGCTAGTCGTATCCAAGCTCTGCAATATCCAACTTCTGTATTGATTTGACTGAATGTTTGTATTTGATCTATGATCTGTCGATGAGAGAAAACTAATAGAGGACCCCAGAAGCTCGGCTGCGGCATTGTATCTAGGTCTGGACCACTTAGAACTTCTGTTACACGATTTAAAAGACTGTTCTTTAAGCCGTGTAAGAAAATCGCTTCCAATACGGAACAAAGTGTCATGCTTTCTTCGCAGTTGCCAATTATAACGTTCTCTGCACCTGGTGCTCCTCCTATTTCCATCACGCTGACGTTTAACTGCTTTTGCAGTGATTGTTTGACCATTACATTCCTCTTGTTGGTCATAGAGCTGACAGTCTTCAAAAACGAATTCATTTTTCCGAATTTGACGTGACACAGAAGATGTAGTCGTACTATTATAATGTATTCTTTCAAGCATCTTCGCTTCTCGAATCAACAGGAGTTACCTAAATGTTCCAAGGTAACTCGGTGGGACAACCGTAATGTATAGTAACACAGTGTAGCAGATATTAGATAAATTAAATCTGTACGACCCGAACATTACGTTTATACTGACAAAGAAACAAGGAAGTGCCGCGAAATGCAATATAAATCATAGCGTGATAAGAAAAGTGGATGAACTTCGAACCAGTTGTAATACATTCCAGTCTTATCTCTTCCCTCTTGTTCAATGTATATTCGAGAAAATAGGTTATTACATCATGTATTTAAAAACAAAACACTGCAAGCGACCTCCTTCATATCTTGAATTTCTGTTTCCTGGTTTTGGCTTCGAATCGAATTTACGTTTCTTTCCTTTTTCGTTTGGCGACGAAGAAGGTCGATGACTACGTACTTTCCAGATCAAGCAAAACACTATGTAATTCAATGTACACGAAATTTTCGTCACTGCCAGTCACTGCACAAGCGACTATCTGCGACATCAACGATAGATCGCGCTGTGATGCATATCTGTGCAAAGTGCAAGGCAGTGCAAGGTAAGTGCATCACAGTGCATCAGCAGGTGGTGGCGTACTACGTAGTAGTGATGCACTTGACACGCGTTGTTCATATATAATATATAAGAACAATTATATCAGAGCTGATTATATTTAATAACATTTTTACTTTATTTTTACCCACAAACTATTTTCTAACGAGCGACATACATTTTTCTTTTTTATAAAACTACCGATTTATAATTATAACTAGACTGTATATTTTGTCTCGTCTAAATATTCAATGTAGAACAGTCTTGAGTCAATTAATTTTTTCACTAATTTTTTATATAGCACCCAGAGGCCAGGTATCAAAACTTCGTTTTATATTTTCACGGTTAGAAAATGATGAACGAGTGATAAACAAAATTTCCTCTCAATTTTAATTTAGTAGGTGTGCGAGAATTCTCGACAATATATTATACAAAATAGGTTATTTTCAAAAAGTCAAAGCGTTTCTTTTCTAAATCAGGTACACTCTATCATATTGTGATATTTTTAACTTCCGGTTTCGGCTGGAAATAGGTGATTCAGACCGGAAGTTACATTTTTCAAATGGAACATGGTATTTTTTATTACGAATCCGGATTCTATGCGAAAAAACAAGAAACTTTAATTTTAAACTTATTAATTTTTATCTTACGTAACATACACTTTACTCAATCTTCTATCTTTCTTCTCTATATAATAAAAATCAAATGCTGTTCGTTGGTCACGACATCAAGTGAGAACGGCTGGACCGATTTGGCTAATTTTCTTTTTTAAATGTTCGTTGTAGTCCGAATCAGGTTTTCAGCGTAAAAAAAAATTGGAAAAGTTGCCTGGAAAAATGGAAGTGCTTTTTTCTATGGGATTTTTGTATAAACTCAAGACGATAACTCACGATTTGAACAATGGATATGCGTAATTAGAACGATCTCAATCAAATTTATTGAAATTTGGACAGGACAACGTCTGTCGGGCCAGCTAGTTTAAAATGGAAAACCAGGACCGCCGTGATTTGCGCATGCGCAGTAGGTGATCTATGGCGGCAGTGGCGCTAATGTTAAATGTTGAAAAGCACGTGGATCATCGCGCGCTCGAGGACCAAGCACGTGAAGGCACTTTGACCGATTTGTTTAAACTTTATTTCCACACATTATTTAAAGTGATGGAGTAATTAAAACAGGAAAATGAAAGGTCCTTATAAGGTACAACAATTTTAATCAGAACTACATTTAAACAGAATACATACATAATCTTATAACCCAAACGCAACACAACCTCGAACAATACGGTTCTCATATAAACAATGTGTGTTTCAGCCAAACATTGGTGCTTTGCTGAATGATTCCAACAGCTCGGCAACTGAAAATGATTATTATTCCAACGATGAAATTGACGAACTCGATGGAGACGATCATGAAGCTGCAGAAGATGAAAAGGACGAAATACAAAAGCTACATCTGATAAGAAAAAAAAGAAAGTCACAGATGAGATTAAAGATGCTACCGTAGGGAAGAAAAAGAAATTCCACAGTGAACTTTATAAACAGTCAACAGTCGAGGAATTGAATCAACTTAGGGAAACAGAAAATTTATTTCATTCCAACTTGTTCAGGTTGCAAATAGAGTAGATAAAGATCTGCAGTCTATTTATAACTTACACTGTTTATAGTATTTCTAAAAATGATTATTTTTCCAGACAGTCCACTGCCAACACCACATTCCAATTCTATAATTCTTCATGATTTAGTAGCCTTCAGAACATATACAAAATGTTCGTACATTATCAAAGAATATCCAAATCTGAGAGATGGTATTATATTATGGAGAATATGGCTAGCACAGCAAGAATCGATGAACGATTTCAAAGATTTCAGTGGGCACGTTATAACAATGTATGTCCTGTATTTATTGTCTATTGTTGTATGTTATATACATACAACATACAACAGAACTAGTGTTGTATGAGGTATTATATCAATTTCATAAATTTCCTAAATTTAAAAATGAAAGAAATGGTTAATTTTTGTGTTAAAATAGCTCCGAGTGCAAAGGGTTAACACTTTGAGTGTTGCATCTTTCAGAAGTAAAGACTAAATTATTTGTCCAAACCTTTAAATGAATTTTTCTATTGTATCGACTGTAGTGAATTTGATTATTATTTTTGAAAAATGCAAAAAGATAAATTAGAAGTGGAATGCAGACACACGAAAATTGTAAAAGATCTGCATACAGAACTTGCAGAACTACGTACGCAAAATTTCACATACAAAGATAAGTTATCTGTTCTAGAAGTAACGAACATAGAACAAATAAAGCAGGTGTTGACCTTGAGAGAGAGCTTAATGTTACGCAAAGAGATATAAATTTATTGAAAAAGCAAAACTCCCAACTAGATACGGACTATTATGAAAAAGATAGAACTGTAAACAGTATAAGAACTACAGTTGCCGTGTTTGAACAAGATGTAAAAGACTATATTCTAGTATACTTATTGACAAACATACAGAAATGTTGAAATTAGCGAAAGAACAGAAACAACACTTGAAGGATCTTTTGGCTGAAAGGATTAATTCTTTAAATAAATTATCTGGAAATGTTGCAGGCTCTTATTAATAGTTCTTATTAATATATATTGTGTCACATGTCAGAAGTTTCCTTTTAGAATTAGCTAACATTTATTTATGCATTACATCTATAATTGTGAGTCTCTAATTTACTGAAAAACTCTTAATACCATTTTTACTTTATTTTTACCATAAGCTATCTTCTAACGAACGGCATACATTTTCATTTTTTATGAAACCGACGATTTATAATTATAACTAGACTGTATAGGTTTTATCATTTTGCATTTGTAGCAAAAATCCCATTTCCAACTGAATAAATTTATTAAAGGAAGAAATTCATGTAGAATTGTTTTATTTTACAGGAATAGCTCAAATCTGATTATAACATATGCAGTACACAGGTGCATAAAGTACAATAGAATAAGCTCTGTAAAATGAAAATGTAGTCAAGTTTTCAATGTGAGCGCTTTTGGCGAACCTAAATGTTTCGTTCATTAAATTAGGTGATGCCTATTGTATCTATTGTTCGTGCATAAAAGTTCGATCGTGCTCGCCATTACTATATCGGTACACCTTGCCATTGAAAGCAGCAGCCTCTGGGAATTCTGATCGGGTGTCAAACGGTTACGAAATGTAAAACGGTTCATGAAGCACATGACGGTCATTGCTTTAGATTCTATAACCATGTTCTTTCTTCCTATACCCGTTCCTATATTTAGATGTGCACTTAGCGCATCTCAAATGTTGAAACAGGTATATCTTGTGTGAATGACCGAATACGCATGATGGGACGATGCGTGTTCCCCGTTTGACGGCGGTAGAGTTCTGGTATGGGAGTCAGGAGAGAAAGAGAAAGTGCAACAGAAGCGAACAAGCGGAAAGGAGCAAGTAGATTGAACACGAGGACAACGAAGCAAATAGTAGAATCAGGGCCGTACACGATCATTGCCAACGAGTACCACCCCTTTTACTAAACAATTCTTCATAAAATTCGAGGCTTGCTGCTTTGACACGTAATTACAACAACAAACAATCTACCATTTGTTTTGTAATTTCTCCATTTTCGAACTGAAACGTTTATTCTGCGTTAATATCATATTATTCTCCGCCCAATATCAATTTAGTTAAACAAGAGAAGCCACTTTACTTCTATATAATATATGTAGTAAAATATAATTTTGTACATTGATTGATTCACCTAACATACTATATTCACTCCTGTCTCTAGATGATCGAAGAAATTCGCATTGAAACTGATAGTTGTATATTTTAGTTTCGTTTGGAATATAAGAATAAAAAGATTTTTAAGTCCTGGTTTTTGAGAAAACGTCTGAGAAAATTCAGTGAAATTGTGATTTATTTAATAGTTAAACGACCCATGAGAATGGGAATGCATATACATGGATATTTCAAGCCAGGTTACTTCCGTTCTGCATGAAAAGGAATGATGCACCGACGCTTGCACTTCCTTTTAACACGATATCAAAAACAATGAGCTTTCTCACGCTTCATCGGCGTATAGCGTACTATATACTGTTTTGAATACATCGTAATACGCAGCTAACAGAGGAAACAATGTAAAACCACGTGTACATCATTGTACTGTGTATTGGTACACTTTCTTTGTTCAGTATCGAAATGTTATTGGAAAATGGAATTTTATATTACAGACGGTCTGTTAAAGAAGTTACCATACGCCCTCTAAAATGGAGTAACGTATATTTTTTAATCGTTTATTACAAGAATGAGAAGCTGTCATTTGACACAGTAAAAACATTAGAAGAATTTAGAAGCATCGTTATATCATTTTCTATTTCATTCACAGTTTGTTGCAGTTCAGGTAGAAAATTTTAATATTGCATAAAGATCCGCGGTGTACATATACCATAACAAATATTTAACAATTATAAAATTTCTGATGGGAGAACACTAACAATTTCACTAATTACAAAAAAAAGAATGTTAGGCGCCAATCGTACTGTACTGCGGATCTTCGTGCAAAATAAAAAATTGGGTGTACATATCAATTTGAAGAAATAGCGAAATATTTCCTGCTTTAAGGATTTCAATATTATTGTTAGTTATTATAGTTAGATTAATATTTATTTAATTGAATTTCGTCCTCGCGGCCAAGAAATTAGACTTGGTTTTACAGATCTATTATATCACTCATCCTTCCATCCCTCTGTTCATTCATTCTTCCACCCATTCCTCCATATCCTAATCTAATCTAGCCTTAATTAGATTAACCCTTAGCACTCGAGAGGCGCCTCTGAGGCGCTATTAAAAATTGCTGTAGTATTATTTAAAATATTGTTTACATCATTAGATATGTTGGTATTTAACCAATTACTAAACATTTAAGTATTGCACAAATTATTACATCAATTTCATATCTACCAAATTTAAGAAATCATAAAGAATGGAAATATTCTAGGTCAGAAGAAACGTTTAATTTTCGAGTTGAAATATAACTATACAATAATTTTCAATAATTCTGCTGTACCAAAAAAAAAAGCATAGAAATTTTCTTTGACATTGCAATCTTAAATGAAACTATTAGACGACGTTATTGAGGGTGACTTAGTTCATACTAAATGCTAAATGAAAATTTACCCATGTACCATACATTTATCAAAAATATGCAATTAATCACCGGTCGGTAATGCGTTAATATTATAAGCTGGAAGTTTCTGCTGACGACTGGTCCGGTAGTTCCAGCGTGAAATGAAAATTCCTTCAACTTGATCGAAGATCGCGGAGCGCGTTCTCTGTGCACCCTGGGCATGGTCGACCGCAGTCGACGTCCCTGCGCACGCAGGTGGTGGAGAGGTGGTGGGGAGGGACTAGAGAACCGAGGGAGGGTGTCGGTCGTTGGGTCGGTGCGCGCGGAACAGTGGCGATTCGACTGGTGGAGCGGCAAGGGTGTGAGCGTCTCTGGCTCGTCGGTATTAACAGAGAGCGCGTGCGTTTGCGTATATCGCAGCATCACGCGTCGTCGCGCGTATCCCCGGAACGCTTTTCCCCTCGACTCGTTCAAGATCCGCCAGCTGTTTCGTCCTGGATGCGAGATACGGTCGATCGTGTCTCGCACGGCCGTGATCAGCGTGTGACACTGCGCGTTCCTCGAGAGAACGGACGAGCCGACGGGGTGTGCACGTGTGTCGCGTTACACGTCAAGTGGTAGGCGTCGTCCGTGTGCCGAATGCAGTAATCCTCGATAACATGACATCCCGTGGAACGAGGGCCTACAGAATCGTACGGTGCGACAGCGATCCGAGAAAACGGGACCGGGACGTCGGTGTGTAACAGGGTGTTGTGCGCTAAAATAATTGATTGTCTCGGTACGAGTATCTCTGCCCCGATGAAGCTAGACATGCTGTCTTCGAACACGGTCGAGCTGCAGGTCGGTGGCTCGTCACCGCCGCGGGAGTACGAGACGATCAGCAAGAGTTTCCTGCTGGATACGATGCCCGGCGACTCGCACACAGAAACGGCAGCTTGCCGTTTCTTGGAGACGGGGGTCGTTGCTCGGTGTCAGGAGATTGTCGACGAGACCATCAAGACCATACCCGAGTCCGAGTACACCGCCAAAAAGACGATCGAATCAGCTGGCAGCGGCGGCAGGCACGCAAACGCTGCGGCTCGGCCACGACACAGCTTCTCGAAGAACTCCGCGTCCCTGCAGAGCCTGGTCCTCCGACGGATCCGAAAACACGGCGCGTCCTCTTTACCCTTGGAGGTCGATCTTTCCTCTTACTCGTCCCATCCCGGATACCCCCTGCAAGATGCAACCAAGGAGAATGTTACCAACGGTTACCGTAACGACGACAAGACCTGCGTCACGACGCGTACGTCCACGCTACTTTACCCATCCTCCGCGCAACAACCGTCCTCCAGGACAGCCAGCAACGGCCAGGATGTATCCTCCTCGGTGAACGTCGCCATCGTACCACCAGCTACCGCGACCAGCACCACCAGCAACGTCACGTCCTCCGCCAGTGGCAGCCACTTCGGTAATACCGCCTCCTCTTTGATAAGGACCACTAGTGCGATCACTGCGGGACCATCCACGTCTTCCTGGAACAACTCCACCGAGCAGGAGTCGGATTACGTCGTCGACCCGGTTCAGGGAAACGCTTACCACAAAGGACAGTTCCTTGGAAAGGTGAGCGCTCTATGTATGATATCCGTCTACTACCGGACACCTGTCGTGTGTGTCTCTTCGTGTTTTTTCGATTTTACAAGGCTTCACCGTGGAAACGGATGTTGGTATAGTTCGCAGGAAGAATGATTCTTAGCTGTAGCTTCCTTGGTCGTCGAAATAACCGTAATTTCATGTTTTGTTTTTTTTTATTTTGCATACTTTTTGTATTGGAAATTTGAAAACATTATTTGAGGACCGATATACAGGGTGGTCCCTGGGCTTGTGCCGTGCTATGGTATAGAGAGGCGGCACCAAAAGGGATAAACAAGCGAAATCAAAATACGATTTGAACCATTCAATAATTGAATAATAAAAACGTGGTAAAAACTTTACGCAACAGGAGAATAGATTGAAAATATACTTTTCTCAATTTCATTGTCAAAATGAAAATGGAAATGTTTTAAAACTCGAGGATATTTTAAAATTAGGAACACATATTCGATGCAAAATAATGATTAATCCAAGTGATATTTCAACTTGAATGTTCTTGAATTCTGTAGATCCTTTATCGACCTATAGTTTGAACAACAGGATATGTACTGATGTGTATCATTAGAATGAATGAACTCGCTGAAATAATGGGTTCTAAATTTTTTACTTCACAAATTACCGTGATTGCACGGTTGCTTTTATATGAAATTATTAAATACACCAATTGCTTGCAATTAAAACGCTATAAAATTGCACAAACACAGTCTGGTTATTTTTCAGATAGCCTATACTAGTCTCGTTTAGTGCTTTTTTAGCACTTTAGTGGTAACTTGCTTGTTAAAAATATTCTAATGAATTATACAGACCGTAAAATCAGGAGCAGTTAGTTTGCTTTTCAAGTAATCACTATATACAAGATATTGCTTAGAAAAGTATTATGTTTTATGATCAAACAAATATTCAGTTCTCGACTGTGCTCTTACGTGCATAACGAATTTTTACATGTGCCGATCATTATCTAAATTTAATTACGTTCTCCTAGAATGCTGAAACGTTATTCCGTCTGATTATTCTCTTGGGAAATTAATAAACGAGTTAATTAATGTGAGGATACAGTTGTGTGAATGATAGCCGCAAGGGAGTGTACACAGTAGGTGTTGAAAACGCACACGCGCATTTTCTAAATAGCATTTGAGTAATAGCATACTATCGTGTATACTTGTGACAAATTCTTAATTTTTGAAAGACAAGTTTTTCAGAGTTGAATTTTCAGGATGAACGTTTTACTCCATAAACGTTGTAGAATGAAATGGATTCGAAAAAAACTATTCATATAAAAATCTAATAATTTTTTGTGTTGCGAAAAAAGAAACTCCAGTCACTTTACAGCATAATTGTATGGAATATAGAAAAATATTGTTTTATACTCGGAAAGATATTTTTGTACACGAGACATTATGAAGATGGTGTAGCAGGCATTAATCTTTAAGGAAACGTTCACTCTGGAAAAGTCTATAAAGTTTCATTATAATTTGAAATCTGCGCAGATTCTTTTAGAACGTCTAGTCATTCGGAACTGTAAAATAATATTGATAAGAATTCGAGGGCAAGTAGGTACTTATGCGATTGAAAGGAAAAGCGCTGGTCTTTCACGCGAAAATATCGGTCTCTTACGCCAATAGCTGCAAGTACTTGTGTCTATAGTAACAAAGACCATCTGGTGCTCCTTTCTAAGACAATGAGCTTTCCGTTCTAATGGAAACTGCATTCAACGCTTGGCATAATTGTCTGCAATGCTGCGAGCGAAATGATTCGGTATAAATCCGAAATTGAATTGTGTACATACGTAATACACCGCTGCGCTCAATTCATGCATAGTAACACCTAATTAGATAGTTGAAAATGTTCCTTTAAATACTCGGCCGACGTTTCGCTTAATTAATGAGGGCACTTGTTAAAATTAAAATTGAAAATTAAAGTCATAGTGTCTCTATTAGCGATTGTTGAAAATATTGAGGAAGCTCGAAGTAATTTTCCAATTTCCATTTTCCTTTGAGAAAACTGGTTTCACCATTCGTGTAATTATGAATTTTAAATACAAATGGAAGATAATGAGCTTTTTCCAAGTTTGCTTTGTAACGAGCAGGGAGTGAAAATACTCGGCCAGAGTTCTGTTTCATTAACGAGAATATTTGTTGAAATTAAAATGGAAAATTCAAGTCTTAGTGTCTCTATTAGTGATTGTTGAAAACTTTGAGTAAGCTCGAAGTAATTTTCCTTTGAGAAGATTGATGTCACCATTCCTATAGCTATGAATTTTAAATACAAATGGTAGATGATGAATCTTTTCCCAAGTTGTTTAGCAACGAGAAGGGGACATCTCGAAATGCGTTTTTTTTTTCGTTACAAAAATATGTGTTCGTTTATAGTATGCTCAGAATAGCCGACCAATTATGAGCAACAGTATGCTCTGTCTCATCTGTGAGTAACTACGTAAACAAGGTGACACAGTGTACTAGAAAATAGCAAAAACGTCGCGAGTAATGATTTCACGTATAAAAATATTTCTCACGTTATGACAGTTGTCCCTGTCTACAATAACAGTCGAAAATACAAGGTAAACTCGTAACGTGGCATACATCGTTACCATTCTGCGTTGTTTACATCGTACGTGCCCATTCCGTACCGGTTCTAATTACTTCGAAAGTTATGTCTAAGTTACGACGCCATTACTTCCTGTAGCACAAATTGCATGGGAGATCAATTACGGTTAATGTTCGCTGCTGTACCGTATACATCCGAGATATATATATATATATATATATTTTTTTAAACATCTTTATCCATCTTCGATTCTCTCGAAACTATTGTAATCAACGAGAAAGTAATTTAGAGAGCCCAATTTTTATATTCAAGCAATGAATTTTAATGAACAAGATATATTCCCGATCTTTTGCCAAAAAGAACAAGTATGAAAATATTTGATCGATTAAAGTTCATCGTTTGAATAAAGAAATTCGGTTTCATTTCACCTTAAAATATCGAAATCACTTTCTCGCCGACCGAACAGAATACACTCGGAGACGATGAAACGTTTAATTGAACGACGAAGACAATGAATCATTGCGAACGTATAAGTCCTGTCGAGTTGCTCTGTTCTTCTGTTACATCGACTGGCAAAAAAAACATCGTCGCAAGATTTATTCTTATGGGATGAGATTTAGTGTATCGACCGACACAGAAACTGATGCACGAAGCTTTTTCCACTCGAAATTTACGAGCAGTTAACTTTCACGTGGTCGGATTTCCTTCGAAAGGACGAAGTGTGGGACGTGAATCAGCGGCGATTCGTTTTTGCATACCGAGAATTCTAATGTGAAACGTTCGCAGAAGTTTTGTCACCATAGCGATAGAGGAGCCTATTTCCAAGAAAAGCTATGGCCAACGATGTAGCAACGACGAGAGCCGTGAGAAAGGAAGAGGTCCGCACCGTTTAAATTAGCAATGGACTCCGGGGGCAACTGCCGAGAAAGCTCAATTTATGCAATTACGAAGAGGTCTGCTAAGAATAATTCGTTTCAACGATTCATAATCTGTTTCCGAGTAAATAATCGATAAACTGTCCTCGTGTCTATCTGTTTCTGGTACTGATAGATGAAAGAATGATTTCGTATGTTCCATTTTGCACATGCGACCACCAGTGTGTTGAAAGTTTAACACTTTGCACTCAAAGGTATTTTATCACGAACATTAAACGTTTCTTCCAACCTAGATATAATTCCATTCTATATGATTTTTCTCATTTTATGGATATGAAATTTCTATAACATCTTGTACAATATTGAAACATTTAGCAATTGCTTTGATTCCAATATATTTAATAATAAATAATCAATTATATCGACCGTAATTGTTAAATATTTTTAAATTAATGTTTTCGGCGCAACCGTCTCGATCAATTTTTAATCTAATAGCGTTTCGGTTCTAGTTTGAACCTTTTTCAAAGGTAAATTTTATATTTGTGTCTCACTCATTATAAATACAACCTGTTCTCTCACATATAATAGAAATCACATTTTTTCTTTCTTTCTTATTTTTTTTTGTTGGTCTTACAATAGGAATGTCGAGAAGAATTTGGAAGAAATCTGGAGCATACATGTTACAACGACAGAATGGTTAAGGGTTAAGATATATTGTCGGTTGAAATTTATGAAGGATAATTAAAGAGTCTGTCCTCTCTCTCTCTCTCTTTCTCTGCTATCCGTTCAAAGAATGTTGACGCGAAGGCAGTGTACAGCTGTTACAGTGCAAGGAACCGTCTTAATAAATGCGCGGTTAAGTGCGCGTTGACATAGAATTGTCACGTTCGGTTAGCACGCATAACAAGCGTGTACGAAGCGGTTTGTAGAATTTGGTCTTGTTAAAATATTTATTTGTGACGACAGATGCCATACGAGTCTGAAGCCACGGTTTAAACACGGAAAAACAATGCGTGACGTGCTTCGCATTACGATCAGACTGCAGATCTGCATTCGTGGCACTCGCGACTGTTTAAAATTTTAATATTTATTTACGTTACACTATTAACGATTAGAACAAAGCGGACCAAGTAAGAGAGGTCAGAGTAAATAAATTTTCAATGTTTTCTTCTCGATGCAAAAATGATCCATTTCTAAATCTTCGTTATACTATACTGCTTCGTTATAATAAGGCTCTGATAAATACATCTTGAATCGGACCTTGAAAAATGTCTTGTGATAACAAGAGAAAAGGTTACGCTCTTGGCAGTATTTATTTTTGAAGCTGTATAAGACTACATACATTGCAAAATGTCACTTCACGCGTGCCTTATTTTTCAGAGAAGTTTTGCGACCCGAACGTGGATCAATGAATAATATTTAAGACCTTTGTGGTTCGTTTATGGACGGGAGAATATAGACAAAGGTCGGATGTTTAGGCGTCCCTATCTATTAATAGTACCAAAGGTTGAAAATCCATCGATCCTGCTCAATGATAAATGTAAATGCCGTAAAAGGCTATATTTACCCTGGTAATGTCAACTGATCGATATATTATTTATCGCAAAACACGGTTATCGCCACGAATCAATAACATCTTTTTATCTTTGTTCTCTTTTTAGTTATTTCTTTTGGCTCTATTTATCTAGTTATCTCTTTTATCAAATTTTTCTCTTTTCCAATTTACTTAATGCATTTCAAAAAATGATAAAACTGTGTCCACAGTCGTATATATCCGATGATGTGCGTCAATTATCATACACAAGTCTTTCTGTAAACACTATTAATTAAAACACCTGTTTTTCACTTATAACGATCACCAACTGCATACCTTCCTTGATTAAGCGATAACAGGCTTATCAGTACAGTCAAGTTTATCCGATTCATTCTTCAATGATTAAATCTTCGCATTGTTTAAATGCGGAAGAGTTCGGATATATCTACATAATCCCGCGGCTGCCGTAAAATACATTAGATCATAGATATGCTAACCAATCATAGATTTAAGCAACCCGATATCATCGTGAGTTGTCTAACAGCACGCGCGTAAAACTTCTACAAACAAAACGTGCAATGTTTTCTCTATTGTGAAACTGGAATACTATATCGTCGATAAAATAGTTCTCGCGATCCTGGGTGTAGAAAGCCTCCGATTGAAAATGTGAACTCGTATGAACATCCGCGAACTAGTTCTAAATAAACAAGAAGATGGTTACCCAGAACAGATCGCTCGCACGTTCGCCTCGGAATGATTTATCAAAACACACAGTGTTCTGTAAACAGACAGATCTCTCTCGGCTGTTCTCTCTCTTCATACAATCATTCTCAATACACGATGTCATATTTGATTTTGAAACGATCCATATTAACGTTATTGTACAGGTGGACCAATATGTAAGATTGAGTTCGAGAACATTTCATTAAGCATAGACGAATTAAAATTTTTTTTATAAGAATCAGTATAAATACAGGTAACAGGTGTTACATATTGAAATGAAAATAAAAGAAATGTAGTCGTAGGTACAGATCAGTGGTTCTTAAACTTTTCGAAGTCAGGGACCACTTTTGATTGTAATAAAAAAACTTGCGGAACATTAAAATTAATGATCCAAAAAACAAACAGAAACGTCCCGCGAAATAAATACGTTTTAGAAAATATATTATTAAATATTGTAAAGAAAAGCCGTATTTATTTGTAAAAGCCGTAAGGACACACGGATAACCATTTGTGGCGACAGACATTTTTATCTTCTTCTTACGATACGGCGATCGTAATTCTATGACTTCTTCTACTATTATTTTCGAATCTCCTTTATTACAAATTCATTCATATACAGGGCTGTACACGCAGCAACCCTATAATATATTTAATACTAGCTGACTCGACAGACGTTGTCCTGTATAAATTTCTTTTGTAATTTTTTCCTGAAAACTTTTCCAGGACCATAACGAACAAAACAAAAAACGAATCACGCATATCCATCGTTTGAATCTTGAGTTATGGTCATGAGTTCGTACAAAAATCCCATAGAAAAAAGCATTTTCATTTTTTCCCTGAATTTTTCATTTTTCCAGGAAATTTTTCCAATTTTTCTTTCCCTGAAAACCTTATTCGGACTATTACGAACATATTTTGAAAAAAATTAACCAAATCGGTCCAGCCGTTCTCACGTGATGTGACCAACGAACAGCATTTAATTTTTATTATATAGAAAATTATATAGATAACGGGCCAATTGTTTGTCTGGTAATAATACGATTCTGAAAGATTTTCTCAGAGCACATTGACTGGCAAATATGAGCCGTAAAAAATCTGTTAGAGCATACCCAGCACGGAACCATTTGACTATGTTCGACAGCGTCGCATCGCGGAGGATGCACCGGAGAAATTCGTCGGGAATCACGTGTTTCTCGGGCCCACCTGTCCGCAAAACCCTTATAATCGCGTTATCCTTGGGCAGATAGGGAAAAAAAGCTTGTCGCGTAAGGGTATTGATTTTCAAGCTTTTGTTGCTCGGCCCCGGGTCACTTGGTTACGTAAGGGAATCTTTCGCGCGATCGCAGCCGAACGATTGATTCGGGCGTCATTTGGCGAGCGGGTGTAGAAGAGATTCGAAAAATGTCGGGGGTGACCATCGGCCGGTGCTGGTCGTGTTCGGGTATCGATTGACGGCTCGCGAGGAAGTATCCTCTGTCTCCGCCAGCTCCGAGATTCAATCTGTCGGTAGCAAGATGCGATTTTGCGGGGTTTCTCCTCGGCAGGAAAGAGGAAGGTGCGAGAGCGAGAGGAACAGAGAGAAAGAGAGAGAAAGAGAGAGAGAGAGAACGAAGGAGGAAGGGAGACCCATAATTTCAGAGGATGCACTCAAAGTGTATCCTCCGTTCGAGAAAACCGGTCGTCGTTTCATCATACCGATTATCCGAGGCAGGTAGCTCGGGCGTGTTGCTACTCTTCGTCTGGGATCTCTGTCGCATACACCGTGTTAGGATATATGCACAGACACACCCGAAGACGCCTCGTTGCTCGCGGTTGAAGTTTACGCCGTGGCGAGGTCGCGATAGAGGTTGCAATCTCGAATGATGAAGAGGAATATACCAAGCGGATTTTTCTTTCGGTGCTTCCTGCCGCAGACCTCTTTGCTGGAGTTTTCTTCTTCTTCTGCTTCTCAGCAACCTCGCTTTATTATTGTTTCGATCCCTTGAGTATACCGCCAGCAAACAAACCTGTTTGCTCTGGGAACGACGCGATTTTGTACTTTGGACGACTAAATTGTGAGAAATCATTGAAAACGTTTTATTTCGAACTGATGTCTCCATCAGATATTCAAATACTCGTGTATACATGCACGCGTATACGCACGCGATAACGAGAATTAAATGGAGGGGACTTATGTCTATCAGTGTAGTTCTTAACCCTTTCCCGAAATAAGTTATACTGTTCCGTTATTTTTAGGTAAATTTTCCCAAAACTTTGTGTGACTTTTATTTCTTCAATGTCGAGCACATAACCGAAAAACCCAAGATGTAAATGTTAACTCATCAATTTGACTAAAAGAACATTGACATTTTGTTCATTTTGTGTCACTGTGTCAATTTGATAACGAGGGACAGATTCAGTTCTTGAAACGAGGGTTAAACGACCTAGAGTTGAGATTGCGGTTGAAGCTGCAATCACAAACGATGAAAAGCATCATCTTTCGGGGTTTCCCCGGTTTTCTTTAGCGTATTTTTCTTCTACTTCCGTAGCAACCCTGCTTTATTATCGTTTCAACCCCTTATATTATTGGAAGGTGGAAAGAAATCACTGATATTTCCGTAGTCTCAATGATTCACCAATATTTTGCTAGAGCTGAAAATACGTGTGACTCGGGCCGTGTCTTTCCGCATTTCTTCCGAATCATTTCTTTTCAGCTGCCAATCATGTTTTTTCCGCTAGATGTCTTCGTCTTAAAATCAACAAATGATTTGAATCACTTTTTAAAACATCGATACCCAAATGAACTTGCGAACAGTCGCAAGCAACGTCAACCGTACAGTCGTAAGAAATCTCCGTCACTAATTGGCTAAGGACCGTTCAGAAAGTAGCTGATAATTGTCTGTCAAATAAATCAGAGATCCAGTTAAGGTTAATCAACAACGCATCCTCGTGATCTCGCCGACGAGGGACAACGATCAAAGATCGCTATTCTGTTTCGGGCGGTGATCGGCTCGTAAACCCGCGCGGAAACGATAAATTAGCGCCGGCCATCAACAATATCCATGCGCGTATCCAGTTTGAAGTCCGTTATCAATTAAGACGCGAGCGCGTCTAATTAACGCAATAAAACCTGCGAGCAGCGGGCGCCCCGAGGGCTTTTCTCCGATCCCGAGGAAGCCCCCCCTAGTAGCACAAAATATTGTATACACATTCATATAATATTAAAAAGAGATTCAATCTTTTAGTTAATATTCAAATATACATACAATATCGATTTTATATTAAATATAAAATATTTACAAATATTTCTTTTTAAATATGGAGGAAATATCGATAAGAAAAATAGTTTTTTTCTAAATATTAAATGAATCTTTATTTCATATTAGAAGTAGAATATTTTGTTCCTAATATACAAATAAATATATATATATATATATATATTTATTTCTCATTATAATACAAATTTTTATTTAATATTACAAATAGATTATTTCTTCCTAATATACACATGATGTTTATTCTCGTACATGTATACAATATTCAGATCCAATATTTTTCTCATATGAACAAGTGTGGCTTAAAAACTATTTTTCCAATATTTTCAAGAAATATCTATCTAATATTTTTGTGCTACTACGGCCGTAACGAGTTATGAATAATCGCGATAATGACGCGCGTACGCGCGGGCTTCTTTTGCCTTGTTTTACGGTTTCTGCGCGTCCCAGCGAAACAGAACACGGAAGTGTCTATCGACGAAGAGATGAGTTCCGATGAAAAATGACTATCCGAGCAGTCGAGCATAATCAGGAGAGAGAGAGAGAGTAGCCGCGCTCGATTTCCACGCCGAAGATGTCTTCTTTGTATGATGGAAATCGATACCTCGTTGTCACCCCTTTGCACAGAGTGTCTCTCGTCTTCGCTCGTCCATCTAATTATCTTACGAACTGTTCGCGTCAGGCGAACACGTTTCCAATACAGTGCAACAGTCGAATCTACACTTTTTCGTTTCTCCTTCCTTTGTCAGCGATAACGCTGACACAGATCTTCTTCGTTCGTCGTTATCTGCTCGCGACAAGCCAGCTTGTCGCCAGAAGCAAACGCAGCTCGAATGTTCCCCAAATTCCTTCGGTTATGATCACTAAATTTCTGAATTAATTTAGACATCGCCAACAGCTTGTGATCTGCCATTTTTTCTGTTTACAGATACTGTATTATTGTTACAGTTCTATAAAAGAAAAGTTCTATAAGCTTGAAAACAAAAACAAAATATACAAAATTGTTCAATGAATCTAAGAAACATGGCATAAAAAAATTCAACAGTCTGTGAAATAAAAAAATTGATTAAATATTGATCGATACTGTTGCGCGGAAAACAATCGTTATATCGATCGCAATTATTTAATATTTTTATTTCATTTTTTAATTAATGTTTTCGTAGCAACAGTTTCGATATCAATATTTAATCAATTTTCTATTAAACAGACTGTTGAATATTTTTATGCCATGTTTCTTATATTCGTTGACCAATTTTGTATATTTTTTGTTTTACATATATTTATTAATCAAAGTGTCTAGCAAAAAGTGGGTGAAATATCAGCCGAGGATCTTTCGTGTAACTATTTTCAGTTCATCGTACCAGCAGATGTGCTACTCAGGGTTAATTTCTTATTGTTTAGTTATTTATTATCAAAATAAAAGTGCTTATAATTCAGGTATATTAACAATTCTTTGTAATCGGTTAGGAAAATTACGAAACGTTACGAAAAACTAGATTTGATTTCTTATCGGCGCTACGGTTCGATCATATGCTACAACAAACTATATAATTTTTATGCTTATTCCTCAGTGATATACATCGGAGGTTTTCACTAAAATGTGAACCAATTTGATGCTAGTATCCTGTTGCAAACAGTTAGCGGGTTAAGGTTAAATTCTTCTTGATCGCAATTATAGATAAATAAATTTTTAATGTTATCGGCGCCAGGTTCGATCATTTTTAGAAAGAGAAACAACAAATGTGCAATTAATACATGCTTCTAACGTTTCGGTCCCTATGTGGATCTTTTTTTCTTTTCTTTGAAAAAGATCCACATAGGGATCGAAACGTTAGAAGCATGTATTAATTGCACATTTGTTGTTTCTCTTTCTAAAAATGATCGAATCTGGCGCCGATAACATTAAAAATTTATTTAGTTAGCAGGTTATTTCTAACTAATGTGATGTCACCCATAAAAGGAAAGGAACGTTTTCGTCCTATATATGAACGTTACGAAAAACGTTTTCATTGTAGTTTTCATTTCGGTATGTAACAACGCGTCGTCGATGTTGCGCTAGAAATTGGTGCCGTTCGCCCCGCGTGCAAAGTGCCATTTGCGGGCTTTTGTTGTGGTCGCGTACACGTGTGTCAATGACACGTTACGCCTTTCACTGATTGGCTCGCGGTCGTGTGTTCCGCGCATCCACGGGGATAAGTTGAACGGATGGGCCTCTTCCTCTCCTTTCTCTCTTCCACCGTGTCTTTTTCTTTTTCCTCGGCCGTTTCCCCTACCGACTTCTTTTTTTTTTCTTCTTCCTTTCGCCCCAGCTGGTTCACATGCACGAGACACACGGTTCTCATCATTTCTATGCGGGACGGAATTCCTCGTGTCTATTAAATTAATTTCATAGATTCACCGCTTCCTTGGGAATCGGCCGGTACGCACTCGTTCAACCAGACAAAGGGAATATTTTATCAAATGTATATTATCCAATTAAACGGCTCTACAATCACGCAGCATTGTTTGTTGCCCCCCTCCGGATTTCAGGGACTAGATCTTCCCTTAAGTGCACCATTAAATTCATTCTGAATGCATTCTTTCCTGCACGCGGAAAATTCGTGCTGCGGTCTTTTTTAACCCTTTCACGGTGTACCTTCTTCATCGTTTCGTGCCGAGACATTTTTAGAGACATCCAGATAGTTTTTTTTTTTAATAAGCTATGAAACCAGACATGATACCCTGCTTCTTTAAGAATATAATTTTTTGTTAGCTCTTTTGCTTGTTCTCTAAAACTATTGGAAAAGTCGGAGACATCCAGATAGTTGTTAAATACACGTTATCAGTACGTTTGATATTGCAATTTATAGATATACAATGAGCTTTTCTCCGCTTACTAGATTTGTTAGAAAGTATCCTTATGTTAAACAAGTTTCACTTCATACAATTAAAATTTACTGAATCATTCATTGCTCGCTTCGCTCAGCGACCGTCTCGAGTAAAATCGTCAGGAAAAAATGTGTTACCGCGTGGTAGAAACGAAAGAGCATAATAAAAAGTTCGCAGAACCATAGTTCTTTAAGCAGGAACGAAAAACGATGTAAAACTGCGCTCTCCGGGTAACGCGGTTGCATTATGTTCCTATCTTTGTTGAGAATCTGCTTCACACCAGACCGTAATTACAAAACATCTGCGAGGAAAGTCAACGTGTCATCTGTTTAACAGATTCCGACACTTTCTTTTCTACTCGACAATTGACGTGGACACAAAACGGTTGGAGGATACAATTTTATTGCGGCACTCGGCCAGCTGAAAGGGACGGAGAAAAGTTCAGCCGTTCCTGGTTCTTTCATTTTCTTTTTTTTTCAGGGACAAATATACCTGTCCTCGCGTTTCTAGCTGCCGAATAGAAGTCACCGGGGATATAGTTAATTATAGCTTCTCCTAACCAGGACAAGAAGTTTCACTTTGAACACATGTTGGCCACAGGTGGGCCCTTTACGAGCTGTTATGGCCTTCTTCGGTTTGCACTCGGTTTGTCTGGAACACGAACTGCACTGCGCTGCACAGTATGCATGGTATACACGCTATTAAAGGAAGGAAGGAAGGAATATAATGACAGGAATATTGGAATCGATGATTCTATACATTAGGTAAAATGCAGTAGGGTAGAGCCTTTTTTGAAAATAGACATAAGGATATAAAGACGATTCAAACATTTTTTTTAACGAATAACGTATAGAAACGATAAGCAAAATTATTTGAGGAACATAGTGGTTGCAAAAACGATTAGCAAAATTCTTTGAGGAACATAGAGGTTGCAAAAACCATTAGCAAAAGTTTTTAAGGAGCACAGGGGTTGCACAAACAATTAGCAGAATTCTTTGAGGAACATAGAGGTTGAAAAACGATTAGCAAATTTTTTTAAGGAGCACAGGGGTTGCACAAACAATTAGCAGAATTCTTTGAGGAACATAGAGGTTCCAAAAACCATTAGCAAAAGTTTTTAAGGAGCACAGGGGTTGCAAAAACGATAGCAAAATTCTTTGAGGAACATAGAGGTTGCAAAAACGATTAGCAAAAGTTTTTAAGGAGTACAGGGGTTGCAAAAACGATTAGCAAAATTTTGTAAGGATCTTAGGGGTTGCAGATACAATTAGCAAAATCCTTTAAGGAACACAGGGGTTGCAAAAACGATTAGAAAAATCCTTTAAGGAACACAGGGGTTGTAAAAACGATTAGCAAAATCCTTTAAGGAACACAGGGGTTGCAAAAACGATTAGTAAAATCCTTTAAGGAACACAAGGGTTGCACAAACGATTAGCAAAATTATTTGAGGAACATAGAGGTTGCACAACGATTAGCAAAATTTTTTAAGGAGCACAGGGGTTGTACAAACAATTAGCAAAATTCTTTGAGGAACACAGGGGCTATTGTTTACGTACGATCATTACAAACAGTTTACTGATCGGCACT
The DNA here is from genome assembly GCA_916610235.2 of Lasioglossum morio. Lineage (NCBI taxonomy): Eukaryota > Metazoa > Arthropoda > Insecta > Hymenoptera > Halictidae > Lasioglossum > Lasioglossum morio. Next base: position 2,817,113 of record OU744327.1, read on the forward strand.
CGGGAAACGGTCGACAAAGCCTGTTTCGTTTACTTGTGCAAGCAAGTATCGAAATTCGAGTACACCTGGACCTCTCACTACCTGAGCCATGATTCATTGATCCAATCTTGCATAGAATTTGAGTGAATCATCGGAACAGTGTGAGTAACTTCAAGGGTAAGTAACTGTGAAAGGGACTTCTCGTGAGATTGTGTGTTACGGAATTTTTTAATCTGTACGAGACGCGTTCGAACGCGTTGGTAAAATTTGATCACAGACCCTCGGAATGGCTTTGTAATTATAGTAGCGGTCCGAGCTGCCGGTGTCTGGGCTAATTGTATGTGAAATAAATCACGAGAGTTCTTACTTTGTATAACGTTTTCGTCCCGTGCCAATTATGCAGAAACAAAACAATTGCTGCGAGGAAGTAATCACGGTTTACCGTTTAATGGCGTTAAAAGTTTGAAGGAACTGTGTTAGTAACGTTATTTGGCTGATCCCGGTGTAACACTGTTTTCTTCTTAATAATATAATTTCTTCTGATAAGGATGAGATGACACGTTCAGCCTTATAAAATATTTATCGAAGCCTTATTTCATCTATAGACGAACGAATCGAAGAAACATGATTTACACGATTGACCGCGTAAAAAAATGTTAATTATAAAAGGAATTAGAACAATTTATTATGAGGTCTAATCGCGAAATTAACGAGAAAGAGTCCTGTTATGAAATTCAAATTAGCTGTTTCAGAAACAAGAGGTAGTCATAAATCATTAATCCTCAGACTTTTTACCAATTATATTTGATTCGAACTTACGCTCGATAGAGTACATTAATTTATGTAAAGCAGTTAATTATAATACGCGGAGAAGTGTTATCTGTTTGCATGTAATTACCCCGCTACTGGTAATTATAAAATATTTAATAACGATCTCTTGTTAGAGAAGGAACTCTGGGAATCGAATCAATAAACGCAGAGTTGGATAAAAAATTTAATTAAATAAAAATTTCGATTAAAGTGGGTTTAAAACTCACTTGGAAAAAAACCAATTTTATTCATAATTTTTATTTAAATAAAATTTTTGCCCAACTCTGAATAAATGTGATATTTTCGAATACCATCATTGTTATTATTATCATCAGTATCCTCAAATATTACCACCAATATCCATGTTTTTAATGCGAAACAATCAATTTGAATTAAAAAGCATCGAAAAATAACTGTTTACCTTGTTATGTACCTCGGTTTGTGAAATTAGGAACGGATGAGGGTTAATTATTTTTAATCTCATTTCATTCGAATGCTGTGACTTTAATAACGATGTATGATGTATACAAAAAAATAAAGAAACGATCGTGCAAGGTTTACATAACGGCACTGTGTCAATGTCCTCCTCGTACGGTTTTGATAATTATTTAATGGTTATTCATGCGTGACATAACCGGGTATGCATTGCGTCTTAGCTCGGACTTGAACGAGATTAGCGCGAAGAGAAATCGTGTATGTTTTTGTTGAGGCTCAGCTTACTTTTCACGAACACAGTTTCCACCGCGACGAATCGTACGATAACTTTAATCTTTCAAACAGACCGTAACATTTGTTGGAATAATTATTCCAAAAAAAAATAAATAATCGACCACAAGGTACAGTGGGAAGCGACGCGTAATTGCTGATAATTACTCGCGAAGAAATCAGAGCGTGCGCTTCATACTTCGTCGATAGACGCATACGTGATCTGCATACTTTCACAGGAACTGGAGAAACGGTGCTTTTTTTTTCTTATCGCGGTATTCCCGTTACGCAAAACAAAAAAAATATCCATTGTAGTATTTCATTCCAACGAGATGCGGCACCATTCGAAACCTTCGTCGATGAACATAAATCAAATTCATTTAAAACCTTAATAGACGAACATAAACGAATTCGTACTGATGAATATATCACCTAATAATCGGCTATAAGCAATTAATATTTAAAGAAGTTGTAGATTTTCGGCCTTGTCATGGAATGTTTTAAATGTTTATGGCTCGCAACAAAGTTAACCGGTTTCGATGAAATCTTCCGCGTGGATAATTGACACGGTTCTACGAAACTCGTTGATTAAAGACTTGTACCTATTCTGAACAATAATAATTTGATCTCTGTGTTCAGACTAGCGTTTAACTGTTTTAACTTTGTTCAAACGGTTATATTGACCTGAATATCAATATTAAATCATGAATATTCTCAATGTTCAATTTACATAATTAGTTTTATACATAGCAAGTACGTAATAATATCTTTTCTTCAATTTTAACCCACCTTACATTACATACAGTACATTTACAATATTTTGAAGACGCAAATGCCTTTGAAAAGGGTCCGAACCAGGATCGAAAATATAAAATATTATATTATCCTATAAAAAGGAAAAATTAAGATTGAAAAATTGCTATTTGAGTCGTCAATTGATCGAAACTGTGCGCCGAAAGCAAGTACAAATTATAAATAATAATTTGGTTTACCCGTCATTTTAGCAAACCAATTCGTTTAACACGTAAAAAAGCTGATTAACCCACCTTACATTACATACAGTACATTTACAATATTTTCAAGACGCAAATGCCTTTGAAAAGGGTCCGAACCAGGATCGAAAATATAAAATATTATATTATCCTATAAAAAGGAAAAATGAAAATTGAAAAATTGCTATTTGAGTCGTTAATTGGTCGAAACTGTGCGCCGAAAGCATCGACAAATTATAAATAATAATTTGGTTTACCCGTCACTTTAGCAAACCAATTCGTTTAACATGTAAAAAAGCTGATTAACCCACCTTACATTACATACAGTACATTTACAATATTTTCAAGACGCAAATGCCTTTGAAAAGGGTCCGAACCAGGATCGAAAATATAAAATATTATATTATCCTATAAAAAGGAAAAATGAAAATTGAAAAATTGCTATTTGAGTCGTTAATTGGTCGAAACTGTGCGCCGAAAGCATCGACAAATTATAAATAATAATTTGGTTCACCCGTCACTTTAGCAAAACCAATTCGTTTAACATGTAAAAAAGCTGATTTGTTTCAATTCTCCGAAGATTAAAAATCACGTAACAAATGTTTTACGTGACCGCTTCGACCAGCGTATGACGTTCGCGTTTCGAAGCGTGTTTCTCCAATTACGAGAAACTCGTGACGACGCTTTTGTTCGTTGTTCGCGGCACCTGCTATTTTTATTTCTCTAAGCAAGCCTAATTACAAGCGACAATGCCAGAGGAAATTACGAGGGAATCCGACCTGGTGTCGGGCCACCGGAGTTAGAACAAAGTGAATTTTCTGCTCGAGGCCACTAAAGGGTTCCCTCCACCGCATCGTTTTCCCGTGTCACATATCACCGAGCTGATCCACAGAAACGTTTTCCTCTATCCGTAGAATAATAGAAAGTCACTGCACAATGGTCTGGAAAGCCGCTTGTCCAAAACTTTTCAAGATTCAGATTTTCAAAAACTTGTTCTTTTGGAACAGAGTAAGAATTCTTCATAGCTTCCAAATCCAAATGATTATTCATTTCCAATTATTCATTGCTGAGATACAATGTTTTGAAGACAAACTTCGTAAAATTCAGATTAAATAAAACGTTTAAAATAATCATCATAGAAACTATTTCCATGTGATCTTGATCGACAAATTGTTCATAACATATATTCATGTTTTCAGCGCACTGGTTCGATCAAATACTACTACTTATAGGGTTGAAGTAGGAATGATGTGTGTGTATTGTATGAATGAACGTGTGTGTATTAACAGACAACCCTATATATAGTTAAATTTATAAAATAGAGAATCGGAACAGAAGAATTCTAAAATTGTAATTGCCAACGAATTGTAAAAAGAAGATCAGATCGAAACGAACGCGCCCGTGACAAACACGTCTGTCAATGATTATAATAAATACGGTTTTTCCTTACGTACTTAAGCAATTTTGCAAATTAACACATTACCGACCGGTGATTATTGCATAATTGTGAAAAATCTGGTACATGGCTGGAAAATTTTTTAATGGAACTTTCAATAGTAACAGCAATTTTCATTGTGAACTAACAAGTCATTCTCAATAATGTCATCTAATTGATGACATTATATTGATGATAATATAATCAACGATATAGCATACTATAACTTTTAACTTTAAAATAACGCTAAACTACTTTTGGCTAGGAAAAGCGGGTTTTCAGATCACAATGCGCCGCAAGATAAAAGCAGAAGTCGCCACTCGCTTGATTCATATTTAGAAGAAACTGGATAGCTTTAACTGACCAATTAAGTCTTTCCACGGAACGTTCATTGGACGGAATATTTAATAGCTGTCCGAATCGGGGTACGTTCGTTCCCCAGACACGTTTTAGCAGAGCGACCGTAAATACAACGGTCCATTAAAACCAGAGCGAGACGTTATTAGCGGACTGCGGATTTTTATGCAAATCCCAGTTTTCCGTGGCTGCTGAATTAAACGGGAAGGAAACTGAAATTTCCATCTTTTATTAAAGGGTTCAACAGATATGAACGTTCTGCTGGACATTTATTAAATGTGGAATTTGATACATTCAAAGCCCTGCAACAGTAATTTATTACAATTTCATTTTGTTTTTGATTTATCGGCGTACATTAAACCTCCGACTCCTGCACGCCGATATTTCACCTATACATATCGTGTCGCCAGATTAAGACTTGTCTCCCACTCTACCTTACCCACGCTCAGAGCTGGGGAAAATAGTATTTTAAATAGTTAATAATAAATAATTCTATTTATTTTAAAGTATGTGTACAATTTTGAAGATAAAATATTTTATTTGATGCAGTAATTGTTTGAAAGTAAAATAATTTATTTGAGGCAGTAATTTTTGAGATTAGTATTTTATTTGAAGAATATTGAAAATATTTGGACTTCAGATTATTAAAATAGAAATATTTTATTTTCTGGTTCGATTGTTAACATAGAAATATTTTATTTTGTGATTCCCATTGTTAACATAGAAATATTTTATTTTGTGGTTCCCATTGTTAAAATAGAAATATTTTATTTTCTGGTTCCCATTGTTAAAATAGAAATATTTTATTTTGTGGTTCCCATTGTTAAAATAGAAATATTTTATTTTGTGGTTCCCATAGTTAAAATAAAAATATTTTATTTGCTGGTTCCCATTGTTAAAATGGAAATATTTTATTTTCTGGTTCCCATTATTAAAATAGAAATATTTTATTTCCTTGTTTCGATTGTTAAAATAGAAATATTTTATATTTAGGAACTGTAAGGGCTAGAATGATAAGCTCAGAGTTTTGGAGATGACGTGACAAGGCAAAGGTAGCAAACTCTGCCATGAGTCAAGGATGAAATCACGAATTTGTACAGTACTTTGGATGAGAAACAGAAAGCCAGGTATCTATATGATTCGGTATACAACAGTTGTTTAATTACGTACAAATATGTATGAACGATATTTGTTTGTTACATTTTGTGCGTTCACCAGTGCATTTAATAAATGAAAACAAAAAATCTGCAATTCGGTTACAGTCGTGCGTACCGTGCAATTATTTCTTCTACTGTTCGAGGAATGAATCACAATACGCGAATCTATTAATTAATGGCCGGATGCAGTGAATAATTCGACATTCGAACGTGCATTTCCTTCTCTGTTTGATTTGATGCATACTTTCCGAGTATTCCTTGGCAGTTAAAATATTTTCCAAGGCTGTTTACTTTACTTTATCTTCTCCGTTGCTAACTTTATCTTGTTCCTTCGATGGTATCTCTATTCTTAATAGACCTACCATCTATGGGTCGTCAGTTTCTAATCATTCTTTATTGTCCTTCCTGGAACGATGATGTAAAACGTGGTACCGTGCTTAACGATTCGTTCTGACACGCGAGTATGACACTGTCTTCGGTTAGTTTTATCATTTTTATTCCTCGATTGAAATAGAACGAAACGATCGTTAGGAAACGTGTGTAAGCGAAACAAAATGAAATGAAATTGTAACGCTTCCTGTTGAGAAAGATGCAACACGCGAAAATTGACTATATTAGACGGGCTGGTTAAATAATATTACTTTTAGGTCTGTGCGTAACAGACCACCTTCCAATTATAAGCTTTGTTAGATAATAATGCTGAACATGGAATGCGAGAACGTGAATAACTTTCACTTGACTCGCATTAACCTGCAGTTAACAATTACTGGAAGTGGCATCCTCGAACAACTTTAGTCGGATTGGTTACTTTAAATAATTTTATAGCTTTCCTATTACGTTCATTTCCTCGGTTTACATATTACACATTTGTTCCTCCTGATTACGTGTCTAATATATATAAATTAAAGGAACTCGATATTCCAATGGGACTACATTAGATTGTCAATAAAACTCTCTCGTATCTAGTATTATTTGATTATTAGATATTAGACACGTAATTTTTGTAAATATCTATAGTAGGTTAAGGTAGTTGTTAGTTAGAGCATAAGTTAGAGATAAGACTAGAATGTAAAAGCGAAGGGAGTGGAAAAGGAGGAAAATATGAAAAAGGATTGTAACCCCGAGGGGAATCAATAAAGATATATTCTATTCTTATCTCTAACTTATGCTCTAACTTACAACTACCTTAACTCTCTATAGATAGAGAGAGAGAGAAACAATATTTACAAAAATTAAGTGTCTAATATCTAATAATCAAATAATACTAGATACGAGAGAGCTTTATTGACAATCTAGTGTAGTCCCTTTGGAATATCGAGTTCCTTTAATTTTAAACAAATAACGAACATTTTAGAAGCAATAGCACCATTAGAAAGTGTAGAACGACTTTTCGGCTTGAATAAAAGTTGCATAACTGTTGTATATCTTTGATGCGCTGGGAAGATTATTTAGTTACATAAACGCGAGTTTGATAACTGTAATTATAGTTGTGTAGTTTGAAAAAAAACGCTGCCTTCGTTTGTTAGTTAGGACTTCAATAAAAATCAATAAAAGAGTGCGTGACAATTTTCACTGTCCGTTTCCAAAGTCGTTGATGTTTTACGAGGATTATGCACCGTTGCACACGGTGGTTGACGTCAGAATGACGACCGATGGCACGTATTTGACCTCCGGGAGAAATTTATTATCCCTGTCTCGAACAAAACTATTGACAACGAGACTGCACGACGTCCATGAAACGCTTATCGATTCCATACTTGAGGATACTCGTAAGATATATGTATTTAACATTAGAACTACCGGATCAGTCAAAATGACCAATGCGAATTTTTTTCGATTAGAAATATTAAATCTTAAACAATTGTTATCGGCGCTACGTTTTCGATCAATTTTTACAATACTATAGCTGTTTTACAATATACCCGACGTTTCGGTTCTGATTTGAACCTTTCTCAAGGGAAATTGCGTCTAGAAAGACAGAAGAACCAAAATTAAAAAAACCTTTTCTATATGTACTGTGAATATATATAATATATGTGATTTGAAGACTATTTGATACATACTTGCCTATTAATTTTAATCTGAATCGTTTTTAGTTTTCATAGTTTGACTGAGTACTGATTGCTGTACTGGATAGAAATATTAAAAGTATAAATATGTTTTTTTGAGAAATTTTTTTAGTAAACTTCTCTATCGAAGTACATATTTAAATAACGCCTGTACGAAATCTAAATAAATGCCATATTGTCATTATTAGAAGGCAATGTATACCAACTGCGTTTAGTGCTCGGTAGTTCTAGTGTTAATAGTTACATGGATAATTCAAACACGATAATCAAACAGACGCGAAAACGGCAAGAACAGAAATACGAGAGTCACGATAACGACACGGAAACGTAAGATTAAAAATAATGGATTAAAGTCGAATAAAATCGACTGAAACCGAGGCGAAGTTATGCAAGAACGAGGTGTAACGGATAACACGCACTGTTATTAAGTCTAGTCCTGGTTAGTTATTAAATCCATCATCCTATTATTTATAATGCATACGTATTCGTCATTATCGTGTAACTAATGTATTTACTACTATCTCACTGACAGTTTATCAAAATTCTAGCTGTAATACTTGCACACGAAGATTAAAACATCTTGTAAGGGTAATGTGTATATCTACAATTTTTCTTCTTTCCGCGAACACGCGGGCTCGTTTAGATAAACGGGAATTGAACGGTTTGTTTCCTTTAATAACTGGTCCGATAATTACGGTAGCTGTACATTAAGATTATAAACGTAACGATGATCCTTTAAAATTCAATGCACAATATAAATTAGATTTTACAAGTACATCAAATCTAGCATCTGTTAATGTATTCTTGATTGCTCCGGCGCGTAACTTTTTTATCCGAACAATTATTACGGATGTACCGACTTCCGCAAAAGTTATACGGTGTCTATTAAATATGGAGAAATAAGATAATAAAATAAATCCATTAAATCGCATTATTGCTAGCTCGAACATATTTTACAATAATATCGATTTTTTTAATGGCACGTTACAGGCATTCAAAACAATATTGCGCAATACTATTTGTTAATCATACCTGTATTTGTTTAGTTTCTCGCGGTCCATTCTTTTTATAAATTTTAGTTAAGACAAGTTAAGACTTTCTTTTTTCTTCTCTTTTTGTTTTTATTTTAATAATTGCACATTTGTTGTTTTTTCTATAAATGATCGAACCTGGCGCCGATATCATTACATTTATTATATGTCCCTCCATCTATCTGGCAAATACCAGACAGGCAATGTTCGTAGTTTTCGTTAAATAAACGCAGAGAGCCGTTCAAACGTAGACGCCTCTTAAAGCAACGCAAAATTTTCTTTCTACGATTTTTTTTTCCCCGCAGTTTCGCTCAGAATAGAAAGTGTACCTTGACCCAGTTGTTTGAAGCGTCCTGTATATTCCTGCTTCAATTAAACAAACGTCTCTTATTGATTCCAAGGCTCGATATCGAGGAGAGCTTTTAATATCTTCATCGTGCACTACTTGCGTCTGAAGTTGCCATGGAATCTGCGATTTACCAGTCTCGTTCGAATCCACCTTTAACACATGTATTTGCAGCAAATTCGCGGTGTCAGCTTAGAAATGAAGAAAATCGAAAATTCGCGGAAATTAACGTCGAGTTAATGGAAATCTCATTAATGATAACTAGACTGCGGATTTTATGCATTTATTTCGGAAATGGGTAGGTACAATTTAACCCTCATCCGTCAACCTCGTCCCTCAACCCTCAAAATTACACTTATATAATAAATTTATGATTTCGGCGCATGGTTCGATCAATAAACTATTATACAATAAATAAATTATACCGTTCTGTTATTTGTACGAAAATTTTTCCGACACTGTGTGTGTTTTTATTTTTTTTTAATGCGGAACACAATAGAAAAACGTAAGATGTAAATGTTAATTGATCAATTTGAATAAAAAACATTGAAATTTTTTTATTTTGTGTCACTGTTAATTTTACATCGAGGGACAGATTCAATTCGTGAAATGAGGAACGAATGAGGGTTAAAACAGTGGACATGTTAAAGATATTGAATCTGTTCCTCGGTATCGAACTGACACAATGACACAAAATAAAAAAAAATTTCAATGTTTTTTTAATCAAATTGACGAGTTAACATTTACATCTTAGGTTTCTCCGTTGTGTTCCGCATTAAAAAAAGTAAAAGTCACTCAAAGTATCGGGGAAAATTTACTTGACAGAACGGTGTAACTTATTTCGAGGAAAACTGTGTGAAATTGACACGAGGGACGGGATGAGGGTTAAGGACGTAAATTTCAGCTTAATAGGGTGAGTAGTAAAAGAAGAATACAATGTTTTTATTTGGCTTCTGTGTCTTGAAATCAATGGGAACATTTTTTCTTTTGCATAAAGATCCGTAGTCTAATGACAACTCTCACCGTGGCGGTGACGATATGCTTCGTAATGTACCTCGTAAGAAAAGTGCAGCATATTAGAAAGGGAACCACGCACGTGCAGAAGAAAGAAACGATGACGTTTCATTGAGAAAATTTCCGGTAACGAAAGTCTTTTTTCGTGAAGGTTACGGTTCCGTTGGCAACGGTGCTGTCTCGTTGTAAAGTTCAAGTACAGCTTTTACCCGTGGATACCTATGGTCATTAATTAAGTAATTACATTGCGTATCTCGGCCTTCGTCCGTTAACTTGGTAGCAACGTCGAATTGGTGCTCGATTCAACGGTAACACGGTGCCGCACGGACCAAGTACAATTATAGGTTGAAACCTAATTTTATGTGGAGGACAACGGTCTGTTTTCACGTATCGTCTATCCACCAGACAATTATCCGCGTCTGCCAGATTTCAACACGTTTCGAAGGACTTCGGAAACGCGTGTGTGTGTGCTAGTTAAGCTTATTGACCTTTCGGGGAACGTTAGACATAATGAGCGAACGATTTTGCAATCTACGGATAACATGTTGTTCATCGAACGATTTTTCAAGCCTTGACGCCCACGCATTTAATCGGATTGCTTCGTGAACTTTTTCATACGTTCGTATTAATCGGAACAGAAAATGGCAATAAACCCAAGTGTGCTGTGATTCAGAGTAATATGTTACGTAATCTGAATACATAATTTTATATCGTGGATATAAAATGTAGAAAATTATATTGACAGTATTATATTGACGTACAACTTCAGTTCGTCAAATAAAAATCACTTTCCATCATTACTATCTCTGTATAATCTATATAAATAAAAAGTAAATGCTGGATTAAAGGCTGGACAGATTTGGTTAATTTAAAATAAAATGTTCGTAATAGTTTGAATATGGTTGTCGGGGGAAAGAAAAATTGGAAAAGTTGCCCGGAAAAATGGAACATTCGGGAAAAACTAAAAGTGCTTTTTGAAACATATTTCAATACAACAACAAAAAACGAAAGTCACAGCTTTTAATCAATATTTTAATAGGAATTTACACATTTCAAGAGGAATTAATACTTTTTTTCTCATTTTTACTTTGTTTACACGTTTCCAATAGTTTCCATACAAATTCACAAAACAATCACAAACAAATTTATTGAAATTTGGACAGGACGTCTGTCGGTCCAGCTAGTTACAAATAAATTATTATTAACCAATCTTGCAATCGATTATGAATGGAAATGCAAGTTACTGCAACGTAGAATGTCCAAGGAGGATTTTTCCGCGGAATTATTTACAACAAATCGGTGATTCTTAAAAATGGTTGCGGCGGTTTATAGGATTTAATGAAGAATTTGTTATCCACGTTACGTAATTTATAATACATAATATAAAATGTAGAAAATATCATCGACAGTATTATATTGAGGTACCACTTTCGTTCATCAAATAAAAATTACTTTCCATCGTTTCTATCTCTGTATAGTTACGAATAAATTATTAATAACCAATCTTGCATTATGAATGGAAATGCAAGAACTGCAACGTAGAATGTCCAAGGAGGATTTTTCCGAGGAATTATTTACAACAAATCGGTGATTCTTAAAAATGATTGCGGCAGTTTATAGAATTTAATGCAGAACTTGTTATCCACGTTACGTAATTTATAATACATAATATAAAATGTAGAAAATTTCATCGACAGTACTATATTGAGGTACCACTTTCGTTCATCAAATAAAAATTACTTTCCATAGTTTCTATCTCTGTATAGTCACGAATAAATTATTAATAACCAATCTTACAATCGATTATGCATGGAAATGCAAGAACTGCAACGTAGAATGTCCAAGGAGGATTTTTCCGCGGAATTATTTACAACAAATCGGTGATTGTTAAAAATGGTTGCGGCGGTTTATAGAATTTAATGCAGAATTTGTGATCCACGTTACGTAATTTATAATACATAATATAAAATGTAGAAAATTTCATCGACAGTATTATATTGAGGTACCACTTTCGTTCATCAAATAAAAATTACTTTCCATCGTTTCTATCTCTGTATAGTTACGAATAAATTATTAATAACCAATCTTACAATCGAGTATGAATGGAAATGCAAGAACTGCAACGTAGAATGTCCAAGGAGGATTTTTCCGCGGAATTATTTACAACAAATCGGTGATTGTTAAAAATGGTTGCGGCGGTTTATAGGATTTAATGCAGAATTTGTGATCCACGTTACGTAAAGGAAAGGAGTACCGCGATTCGTTAACCTTGTTCGATTTCTGGGGCGACAAGTTGTCACACGAAGCCATTTTGGCTTCACGTGTCCGCTTAGGAAATCCCGTTTCTGTCGGAGGTGCAAAAATTTTAAATGCTGATCACCGTTCATATGCACCGGCCACAACGAGAAAATTCTCGCGACCGGTTTCTCTGGTATGCGTGGAACCGTCGATTGCAAAGATTCAATTCTAAAGAAAACATTCCATATACATACGGTCCATTCACTTTTTCTTTTTTCTCTCTAGTCGATACTGTCGCGTGTTTCCCATTATATTCGATTACAATTTGTTGCTCAGGTGTGTCGCGAATTGTAAAACTGCGTAAGTTTGGTCCACAGGTTTGTACAGTCATTCGCAAAATTTATTTTATATTATGTCGTTTATACAGGGTGTCCCAAGAATGTTGTACCTCATTGGAACGAACGATTCTTGCGGTAATTCGAAGTAGCTTTTTAAATAAATGCACTAAAATCTATGAAATAATTTCCATTTTATAAAATATTAAATATAATACAATCTCTTCTATCGACAATGGAAATTACGAAAGTCCTAAAATTCTTCTACATGTTTACACATATTAATGCATCTTTTCTTGCCACCTATACAATTTATAATCGGTAACAATTTCAACCGAAATTCAATTTAAGAGGCTACTCCAATTGTTTTTCACGTATCGAAAGTACAGTATTTAAAAAAAAATGCACTAAAATCTATGAAATAATTTCCATTTTATAAAATATTAAATATGATACAATCTCTTCTATCGACAATGGAAATTACGAAAGTCCTAAAATTCTTCTACATGCTTTCACATATTAATGCATCTTTTCTTCCAAAAAAAAAAGGTACATAGAGATCGAATTGATTAACCTCCTCCTTTTTCGAAGTCGGTTAAAAATGTGCTCTATGGTTTCGTTCTCGAATTATTAATAAAAAACATGAACCAATTGGAGCGCGGTTATAGCGTACTGATTCTGGTTCGACCAATGCCGACGCCACGTTAACTGTGATGTGTAGAACTCCTTAACAAAGCCTCGGGGAACATTTACGCAAAGGAAAAGATGACTTGAAATCACCTCGAGAAAGTATCTCTGTACGTATAAATCGAACGAATACGATAACAATGATTTTTGTAGTTCTTACAAATGATCGCTGCTTTAGAAAGTGGCAAGCACCTAAAGAAAGTCAGTCGAGTGTATAATCTGTGTCCAACAAACGAAGAGAAGCAGAAGCAAACACTTTGATTAACCTATTAATCGTTAACGGAGAAACTGTAAAAGGAGGAAAAGTGATGGAAAAAAATAAAATAGTGTTGTAGGTGAAAATTAGGTCAAGGTAGATGAAAGGCGAAGAACGTGGAAAATTAGAGCGATTCCCGTGCGACGCGTTGAACGGAGGTCGCTGTTGAAGTTTCGCACGCTCCTTATTCAGTGATAAATAGAGACCGTTTTGGCCGTCTGTCAAATTGAATATGTAAATTTAGACGCGTCTGCTGCACGTGGAAAAAGCTGTCTGCGAGCTTGCTTGAAAATAAGGGGCAGTGATAGCGGCGAGTGGGCAATCAATGAATTTTGTTGCACGTCGAACTTGCAACACGTGCACTCGTTTACAGCCACGTCGCTTGCCATGAATCATGCCTGTTACTTTTGCAACTACGCGACCGTATCGATCGAAACGAAGGAGGATCGAGCGAACGATTAAAAATCAGCTATCATTACTTTCACCTTGAGATAACTTCTCGAAACAGATAGCAAGATTTCGGAAAAATAAATACTACAAGCACAGACTCGAAATGGGCCTTACTTAAAATGATTAACAGTAGATTGCCCAAGGAAGTCATTTATTTTGACTGCTTTTTAATTTCAATTAGAAAAACAATTATGTATACATTCTTATTGTAACATGATATTTGGTCCCCTCAGGGTTTCAAATTCATTTACCAATCCCCCTCTTTTCCACTCTCACCATCGCCTTTTCAGTGGGACCTACTGTTTATGGTGGGTTCCGAACCACCTTTTGCCAACAACACGTGAAAAACACCTCGGGCGGGTCACTTTCCGGTTTTTTACCAGACGGTCACCCATCCTAGTGCCGTTCACGTTCCACATTGTTTAACTTCGGTGATCTAACGAGAATCGGTGCTTTCAACGGGCTACGGTTGTTGGCAAACAATTATGTATATAATGACACAATTTCTTAGAATTTTGTGACTTTTTTGTACAACATATAAATGCGTTTATTAATAATTGTAGTTACCTCCCCCCTCCTTCATTTCCGGTATATATAAGTATATACTAAGTTTCAGTCTTTCTAGTGTTAAACAAAGATTGACCATTTTTATTCTGGTTTCAGGACTCCTTTTCGAATTATCTGTGTTTTTTAAATTTCCTATTAGAATTTCCAATAAAGATACACCAAGAGGCATTTATGAACAAATTATGCGTGCATGATTTTTGAACGGCAACGTAATGGTTTCATTCATAAAGTGAAATTACAAATATCGAACAGCTGTTTCGAAACAGTCGAAGACACTTCATCCTCTTTCGCAATATATCGTGTTAACTCTGCTTCCGTGAGACAGTTTGAAAAGCATTGTCATTCATGGTAATACGAACATCGACGACACGATTTCCTTCGCCGGAGATTTACAATTTTTATGAAGTGTTTCTCCCGTGGAGACATCAAGGTAGAACTTGTACGACGAAGACGAATCGCGCGAGCCTTTTGAAAACACAAACAGAGCATCCGTTTCCTCGCAGCTGTTGCACGTGTTGTTGGAATCGTGCGGCCACTTATTTTAAAATCCGTGTCGGTCCATTTCGCTAAACGGAAACGGAGGTACAATGACTCTTCTTCATTGGGAGGCTTATTTAATAGGACGGCGACGAGGATCGCAACACGCGTACAGAATGCGTTTAGGTGGTGCCGCTGCCAGGCGGTTTCTAAAAATACACGTGTCGTGTTTTACGAGGCATAATTACTCGAAACTGTATGGGTGGTCTAGTATTTATGGTGAATTATTCTGGAGACATTCTTTGCGACGTTTAACGTGATATTACGAGACTCTTCGCCCATAGAAATACTAAAACAAGGAAAAACTTCCATCCAACATGTTCAATCTTTATGAATCAACCATTTTGAGGGTTGAAATTCACCTCCGGGAACCAAAAGATCTTTTTTAAATGCAATCCTGTAGATTTTGACGAGGACATTCCGAAAATCCAACTCTCAATGTTAGGAATCAGCTGGTTCAAAAGTTACGCGTGTTTAAAGTTCAGCGATCTTCGGCGTTTCTATTGGTGCTTAATTTGATTAAACTTTATTAATTTTTTAGTACTCAATTTACTGTAAAAATTAATTGAAAATAAACTTATCATAAGGATTTCTCTTAGTTTCTAAAAAAATTAGTTTAAACTTGAAGTTTCCCTCAATTTAAAAATTAAATCGATTCTATTCTAAAGATTAATTGAAAATCACTCAATTTACTACAAAAATTAATTGAAAATAAACTTATCATAAGGATTTCTCTTAGTTTCTAAAAAAATTAGTTTAAACTTGAAGTTTCCCTCAATTTAAAAATTCAATCGACTCTGTTCTAAACATTAATTGAAAATAATTTAACCCGTGAATTTCGAACACTAAAACTTTGCATTTTCTAAAGCTTGAAAATCTACAGAATTAAGTATGAAAAAGTTAAAATTTTTTGTGAATAGAGAAAGGGGGCATTCCTGGATAAAAAATGTTTTTTTTTCATTCAACTATTTTGTATCTACGTAACCTATTGCAGTAAGTGAATTATTGACCATTTACAATATACGAGTCACGTTTCCTTAGCGAAGTTTCAGGAACTTTACACAGTTTCCGGTGGCCTTTACTTGTTTTACAGCCTGTATAGACCAGGGACATCTCCGGAGCGTTGAAAATTCATTTCTGCCTGGGCAGCCTGCGTCGCTCTTTGACGTTGCTAAATAAAAAATTCACGTCGTCGGGACGATCCATTTTCTGGCCGTGAGCAAGGACCAAACATACGTCAGCGGCTATGTTTCGAGTGCAATTTAAATCGCGTGACGACCGCGGCTAGACGCTGCAGGAATTTCCCGTTTCGCTGATTCTCACATTTCTCTTCGTCTCTCTCTCTCTCTCTCTTCGTCAGCACGTGATTTTCCTCCCTGTGTACACTGCCGTGCAAAAGTTTCGAGACACCTTGCTTTTGCTAAACAACCCTTGAAAATTAAACATTCCTCCGACCTAGATGAATTCCATTCCATAGAATTTTTTCATTTTATGAATATGAAATTGCGTAGTAATTGATTAGGTACAAACATATTTAATAATGCAAATAATATTGTGAATAACGGTACAGCAATTTTCAGTGGTACTCTGTGTCACCCCTCGACTGCAAAGGGTTAATAAAGAAAAACAATATATAAAGAAACTTTTTCAAAACCACGCTTATATTAAAATGCACTAAAAAGGAGAATATAATTTTTTTTATATAGTAGTGACTATAAATAAAAGCGTGGAGCGCTAAATTATATTAACGTAATCTTCGTGGGCGTTCCACGCTTTTATTTATAGTGATTAATATCTATAAAATAATTTTTTTCTCCTTTTTAGTGTATTTTAATATAAGCATGATTTTTACAAAGTTTTTTATTTTCTACTTTTTAGTCTTTACCCGCTGAGATACTCTGCTGAGATGTTTTTTATCTCCTAAATGCACAGTTTCCTTTTAATTTTTTTTTTAATATTGCATTGTCATCCAGTTTTTTTTGTCAGTGTCATTCGATTACAAGATTTGATACAAACAACACGGCAAGCTAATGTAAGTCTGGTAAAAGAAAGATCAACACAGAATATAAAATAAATACGAAAGAACTACACTATATTTTGGTAAAATTATTAAATACGGAAGAGAACCAACTTTATTCGATATATCACTTTGAATGTGAATGTTCGTGAGATATTACATTTTGATCGGAATTTTTAAACGAGCTTCATCAAATCGTCAGCGTATAAATCATAAAAGAGAAAGAAAAATGGAATGAAAGTTTAATTCATTGGATTTGTAAAATGTGCAATAGTCCGTGAACGTTAAAAAATTTCATTTGATCTCCGCCGGTGCCGTAATCGCCTAACCGAACGGATAATACTGTACCTTCGATCACGTGACGTCACAGTCCGCGACAGGCAAAGTTTTCGTAATGTCGAGGGATATTTTCGAACGAGTTATTCTGGCGATCGGCCCACTAAATGGACGCACCCCCTTTTTAACCGGGGAGAACGCCGACGCGACGCTGTCGCCGCTTTTATTTACGAGCGATCGCACGACGAACTTCATTATTACACGTCTCTGTTTTCATCTGTCGCTTCGCCGTCGTCTAATGAGATTTCTGGGACGAGCGTGATCAACGTGATCTTCGCGGTTCCGAAATTTTCATTGTCTCGCGTTTCCTGTCGTTCGCCGTCGCTCGTGCACAAAAGCGTTTTTACACGCGCTCGGGCTCGAAACGAGAACGAACCTGCTGCAACAGTTTCGTTTTCCCTTCGACAAACACTACGAGCATCGCGCAGTGGGATATTTGCCCGATTTCAGCGGGCCACAGCTAGTTCAAAATTTGCTCAATATAGAAACTGCTGTAACTTTGCTAAAATTTATCCAAATTTTATGAAAAAAAAGAACCATTTTAAAGCTTGAGATTTCTACTTTTTGTACTGTATGCCGTTTCTACTGAAACGGATGTTTAGAGTGCAAAATTTGTCCATAAAGAGAAGCGTATCAGATTTGTAAAGTTTCTAGCTATTTTTCAATCAAGCCTGCGGATTATAATCTACATTTTAACGTTATTCGTCTATTTTCTGTACACTGTCGAAAAGTGTAATCATTTACAATTAAAATATCTTTTTAAAATACTCATTACAAAGAATGCTGTTTTTTGCACAATGTTTTTTTGCAAATAAATATAAATGCACTAAAAAGGAGAAAATAATTTTGTTAGGTATTAGTGACTATAAATAAACTATATTAACGTAATCTTCGTGGGCGCTCTACGCTTTTATTTGTAGTCACTAATATCTAAAAAATTATTTTTTTTAGCGCATTTTAATATTAATTAAAATAAAAAAAGCGTGATTTTTAAAGTTTCTTTTATATATCTTTTTATTGTCTACTTTTTAGTCTATTTTAAATGAGTATTTAATAAGGCCCGGGTTTGATTCCCGTTGATATACTCTGACAACATTTTTTTTATCTCCTAAACGCTCAGTTTTTTTTTAAATTAATTTTTTAAATATTGCATTGTCATCCAGTTCTGAGCTATGTTTAAAGTTTCAAGTCTCTAGCTCATCGGGAAGTGATTTAAAATTCGATTAGAAGGTTTTATACAAATAACACGTCAAGCTAATAAGCATAAGCGTGGTAAAATAGGACTTTGCTAGATTGATTTTTCATCTACCGCGTTTGACTACTGAAAAACCCGATCTTCATCGAGTAATGAATAAGAAATGATTAAGCTGCGCTTGTTGGACGTGTTCGAGTCGAAGCGAGATTGTCTTGTCAAATAGGAAACATAAATAATAAGGAAGACTTAGTATATGAATAAACATTTGCATACATAGTGCGTTTCTTCTATTGGAATTCGAAAGCGAGACGAACGGCTTGTTATGCTAGCGCAATTTGTTTGACCAGAGGAGTTTCCGCGCTAAAAGACGCGTGATTTGCAAAACTCCTCAAGTGGCACAGCCTCGTGGAAACTGTTTTTACTTTCGTTGCCAGCAAATCTACCGTAGCGAAGTAATAAACGATAATTGAGAGATGTTCCTGAAGAACGAAAGCAACCGTCCCGGAGAGGAAGGAAACCTTTCACTCCGGCAACGCCAAACGGATGCTGTCGGTGAAAACTGTAGAATCTAGTTTTGGGCTTCTCGTTTTGAAGACCATCATTTTTGTATCTCCCTTCATCTTGCTTCATGTATGCAGCCACTGACTTTCCACTTATCTCGGGCGACACGTTCCGAGAGACTATCGATCGCGCGAAGTGTTTCAAATTTTTTGTTTTTAGCGAAACTGTGTCACAGTATATTCTGCAAGGAAAAGTGAAATAGTATGATGAATAAGGAATCGAATGATCTACTAGTCGATAAATAATAAGTTAGCAAGTAGAGAATGAGTAGGTGTAACTTAAGACATTATTTTCAATCTATTAAACATATTAACGAAGAAAATAAATTTCTATATCACTCCAGTTAGTTGCAATGCAAATAGAAAATTATTATTTGTTGTGAAGAACAGCTGTTTATTAATAAGGAACTGAATGTTGTGTTAGTTGTCTGATAATAATTTCTGATATCCAATGAAATTGAGAACCAGTGCGATGATACGCAACACTAGAATTATGCAATGAAAAATCCGCTTCTAAATACTGATCTACTATTAGATTAGTTTACACGTAAGTACGTGTTAAAGAGAAATCCATTACGCGACTTATCAAGTTCAAAATAAAATGCAAACTTCGTCAGTATATTATTATTATTTATTTAATGCTTTAAACCAGGTGTAGTTTATATAGCACATACAGTACACGAATCCATTAGCGTATTACATAATAGCTTATTAATTTGTAATTCAAAAAATTCATTCAATGCAAGTAAATTTTTATTGCACATCGCTTGATAAAATCGAAAACAATTAACAGGTCTTTATTATCTGGACCACATAGGAAGTATCTTATTGAAATGCACACTGAGTTGCTGAAGAATCGCGATATCTTCATACATTATAATTAATTTATGCAATTAAGTTTAATGGGCTGATGGAACCCGTTGATTGCTTTCGAAATAATTAAATTGAATCTAATATTATCGAGGACTGCTCTATTTCTGTTTGCAGGGTGGCTTTGCGAGAGTTTACCTGATGACTGACGTCAGCAATGGAAATCAGTACGCTTGCAAAATTATTCCAAAAAATCGAATGCAGAAGATTCACATGCAGAAGGTTCGTACAAGTTCACTCAACAGTAGTCTAACAAATATTTCATATGAACATTGTATCAAAAAAATAGAAGCGAAGGGAACATGTATTCCTTATCCCTTTCGTTGAAAATGCAAAAATTTCAATTGGTTAGCCTAGTGTTAAAAAGTTAT
This sequence comes from Lasioglossum morio, assembly GCA_916610235.2. NCBI lineage: Eukaryota > Metazoa > Arthropoda > Insecta > Hymenoptera > Halictidae > Lasioglossum > Lasioglossum morio. Next base: position 2,837,427 of record OU744327.1, read on the forward strand.
TGTCCTTTTAAGTTGCCTTTTTGGCAATACGAATAACGACGTTAAAAAATTGTAGAATTGGAAATAAAAAATAGATATCTTTAATATATGTATTTATTGCTAGACAAATCATCTAGAATACTTGACGATGAAAAAAGAGAATATACATAAAGTATGAAGAATTACAAACAAATTACTTGCAAAGTTAGTAAGGAAAAATTCTTTCTGAGGTCCCTGTAAGAACCTACTTAGCATTTTTTTTAACGAACTAATCTAATTAACCCTTAAATTGTTGCATACTTTTTAGCAACACGAATAACGACGTTAAAAGTATTGTAGAATTGAAAATAAAAAATAGATATCTTTAATATATGTATTTATTGCTAGACAAATCATCTAGAATACTTGACGATGAAAAAAGAGAATATACATAAAATATGTAAAATTACAAACAAATCACTTGCAAAGTTATTAAGGATAAATAATTTCTGAGGTCCCTATAAGAACCTACTTAGCATTTTTTTAACGAACTAATCTAATTAACCCTTAAATTGTTGCATACATTTTGGCAATACGAGTAACGACGTTAAAATATTGTAGAATTGAAAATAAATAGATATCTTTAATATATGTATTTATTGCTAGACAAATCATCTACTTGACGATGAAAAAAGAGAATATACACAAAATATGTAAAATTACAAACAAATCACTTGCAAAGTTATTAAGGAAAAATTCTTTCTGAGGTCCCTATAAGAACCTACTTAGCATTTTTTTTAACGAACTAATCTAACCTAACCCTTAAATTGTTGCATACTTTTTGGCAACACGAATAACGACGTTAAAATATTGTAGAATTGAAAATAAAAAATAGATATCTTTAATATATGTATTTATTGCTAGACAAATCATCTAGAATACTTGACGATGAAAAAAGAGAAAATACATAAAATATGTAAAATTACAAACAAATCACTTGCAAAGTTATTAAGGAAAAATCATTTCTGAGGTCCCTATAGGACCCCACTCAGCATTTCAAGTGTCCGAATATGAAGTGTGAGTGACGATTTCCGATGTTCTGCCACGTGGAATGTCGAGCGGCGCCGGTAACGGAAACAATAATAATGATCTATTGGTTGCAGATCGCCCGCGAGATCATGATCCACAAAGAGCTGAATCACGTGAACGTTGTCCAGATGTATCACTACTTCGAGGATAACCTGAACGTGTACATGCTTCTGGAAGCCTGTCCTCGAAAGGTATCGTATGTCCCATGGCTCTACCTGCCCGTGCGCGCAGTTTCCTACGGTACATTCTCTCTGTATACGCTCGCAAGAATTTCCCAACCGTCTCCTTTCGTGTCGGGGCCCCGGGATCCCCGTTGTATTCGAAGAATGAGAGAAGTTCGCGTACCTGTTAGATAAAAGCTCCTCGCTCTTCCCCGCGGAAACATAGTCGGAGAGATCAGCCGCAGCTAACTCAAAGGCCCGTAGCCATACGCTTAAGATCGGGGACTGCGTCAGTATTTACGGTCCATTTAAAGAAACGGAATTGCACCGTCGCTCGCTTCTTTACGGCCAACAAGAATTTATACGTTCGTTCTGGAATAGACGTGCTTTACAAGAGAACCTTTGAAACCGTTCTTCGGTGGTCTGACAATGATGGACCTTTCACCCTCGCACAGAAATCTTTGAAGACGAGCACCGTCGGGACCGGGTCGATTGTGACCCGCGCCGGACGGCTATTTTAGTGGAGAAAAATCTTCCCTCGCACGAAACCCATTCTACTCGGAGATATTTTAACCTGAGGTCGAAAGAGTTGTACAAGCTTTTGGTGGAACCGCATGACTTCCTTCAGAAACGTTCGTCTATTATAACTAGACTCCGGATCTTAATGCGATTATGATTTTTGAAGATTTTCAAAATGTGCTGGGATAGAAAATATAACAGAATTCAGTAGCATTTAAATTTATTTCAGATCTACAAAGGATAGTACCACAGAAAATAAGATTCAATTTTATTACACTACTTTATAATTCGTCTAAAAAAATTGAAAATTGAATAAACATCCGCAGTCTAATTATAACAGTATAACTAGACTGCCGATGTTTATACAATTTTCAATTTTTGTAGACAAGTTGTAAGAAAGTGGTACCAAATGAAATACTATTCTCATCGATAACATTTGTAGATCTAGAATAAATAAAAAATCGTACCAAATTCTGTCCACTTCGATACTGCGGTATGTTTTGAAAATTTTTATGATCCACAAATGCATAAAGATCTGCGATCAGCTTGATCCCCAGTGTTAACCCCATCTCCTCTGTGGAATACTTGAAAATATTGCTTATCAAGATGAATCGAAAACAATAGATAGTAGATAACTGCAGTGTATGTTCGAATAAAGCTGTAGCCGATAAAAACGTGCACGTGACTCAGCTATGCAAAGCCTGCAAATTTTCATGGATGCAAGTAGTCAACACTTCGCACGTCTTCTCTAATGTAAGAAAATTGATTTTACTACCATTTTTGAATGGTCTTTGATGATGACTTTATAAGCTGTTCAAAAACAGATACCTCATTAGATAATTTATTGTTTCATTCGTAGTCGTAAGCTTCAAAGAAATCCGTTAAATTAGAATGAACGTGAAAATTTCCTAATAACGATTCATTGAAAAAGTATTTTTCGGAGGCAATTTCAAGAAGCTAGTAATTCAAGAAATATATTAAATCTATTTAATAATAAATTCTCGAAAATATATTTATTTCTACGCGGGATATTTTTGTTTGTTCTTTGGATAATTAATTTTGGTGTTCCGCAAATTTTTCACATAATCAAAAGTGTTCTCTGACTTGAAAAAGATTAAGTTCCACTGAGCTATAAATAATACCAGTACACTGATAAGTAGTTTTCGACGATAGAATTTGTTTTTTACGTTGGCTTTAGTTTTATTTCGATTTGAAAAGGTCCCTCGTGTTTATAATATTGTTAGAGGAGAATCTTTGCAGTACGAAATCACGGTATTCCTCTGCGGTCAGAAAAGGGAACGAGCACTTGCACTCTCCATAGCTGATCTGTCCACTTGTTTGTACCGTTAGGATGCACTGGAACGACAACTAATCGCTCGATTATTAACCGCTTCTCAAATCATTAACTTTACCGGTGTACATATTCGCTTCGTCGCGTGGTAAACCAACAAGAAAATTGCTAGATGGCTTCCGACTACGATGTCGATACTGGAAATTAACTATTACATCGCGAATCTTCATATCATATCAAATTTCCTCCGTATAATTTGCGAAGACTAGCCTCGAACAGCTGAACAAGTCGACCCTCTGCGGACAAGAATATTTTAACCCTTTGAACTCGGAGTTATTTTAACTCGAAAATCAAACATTCCTTCCGACCCACAATATTTCCATTCTGAATGATTTTATAAATTAATATAATACCTCGTACAATACTTAAACTAATTGATTAGTAGACAGCGAGTCTTTATGCAAAATAAAAATTTTCTACCTGAATTGCAACAAACAATTTGAATATAATAAAACAGTATTGTTAAATACTTCTAATGCGTTTGCTGTTTCAAACTGCACCTGCTAATTTTCGTCATAAGTGCATAAAATCAGCATAAAATAATGTGAATAATATTTTAAATAATGGTACAGAGGTAATTTTCGAGTGCTAAGGGTTAAAACACTAATTGTACGAACAGTTCTCTAGGAAAGCTAAATAATGCGTCAAACTCTAAAATACAGGAGAAAATATAAATACAATTTGCATACAATAACAATTTTATAAGCTATAACTGTGAGAAAACAGAAGTTCAATAAAAACGTAGATCTTCTTTTAATCATTTCAATAGATTGTGAATAACATAAAAATATCCTTAAAGTCACGTCACGTTTTTCATCTACCCAATTTTCTCTAGCAATAAATTAACCCTGATCCGTCAATTTGACACAGTTTTTGCAAAAATATACTGTTCTGCTATTTCTAGATTTTGTCCGAAACTTGGTAACTTTTATATTTTTAATGCGACACGTATAACCGCAAAAAACCTAAGATGTACATAAATGTTAATTCATCAATTTGAATAAAAAAAAAAACATCGAATAGTTTTAAACTGTTTACCTTGTTATTTTATCGAATTTTTATCACTTTGACACCGAGGCACAGATTCAGTTCGTGAAATGAGGGGACGGATAAGGGTTAAATGTATTTTTTCCGCGGCAGCGTAGAATGTAGATCGTCCCACTAGCATTCAGCAGAGCGGAACAGTAAACTGTGTCATTTTTGTTTGGCAGAGCTTGATGCACGTGCTGAAGTACCGTGGCAAAGTCACGGAGCCGGAAGCACGGTACTATATGAAACAAATGGTAACAGGGGTCGCGTATATTCACTCTCAGAAAGTTGTCCATCGAGATTTGAAGCCAGGCAACATGTTCCTATCTGATCATATGATCGTCAAGATCGGGGACTTCGGACTGGCAACCAGACCTGACGGACAACGCAGACGTGTGTAAGTTATCTCTCTATTTCCGTTCGTGCAGCGGGCAATCTTGGGACCGAATCTCTGGTCCCAAGAAAACCTCTTGATCTTCCATTTACTTAGGACTTAGACTCGAAGTTAGAGGGTTGCGCACACCTAGAAAATATATTTTCTCGAGTATACTAAATCGTTGTGCACACGTTTTAACTGTGATTCCTAAAATTTACGACGAAATCATTCAACGACAGACTGAAAAAGTTCTGTTTCAATTTCTCCGCTGATTGCTCCAGTGGCGGATTAAGCGGTCGCTTAGGGCCCCGTGCTTGCATCGGAAAATGTTTAGCTTGTCAAATTTTGTAACAACGCTACCATGGACAGACATATTTACTAAAAAAAGGAGTGATTCATTTTGATTACTTTTCTTCAAACTTTTTTTTGGGGAGGGGGTCGAAATTTTTGACTGCTTAGGGCTCCCACTTGTCTTGATCTGCCACTGGATTGCGCCGGTAAAAAGAAAGAACTTTGAGAAGGGGCCGTGTGTTCTACACGAAGTTAAAGGGTAGACTCGTTCCAAAGATGTAGTTTTTCAGTAGTCAAACGAGGGTCAAAAAGGTTGACACGCGTCCTGGCGCCTTATCCGACCGAGATCGTAATAATTCATTTACATGCGCAGGACAATATGCGGAACACCGAATTACATCGCACCGGAAGTGTTGTATAAACAGGCGTACAGTTACGAGGCGGATGTTTGGGCGTTGGGATGCATACTTTATGCCCTACTGGTAGGGCAACCACCTTTCGACACTGCAACGTTGAAGGAGACCTACGACAGGATATGTAATAATCATTATCGGGAAGTCGACGACACGATAGCAAGCCGGAGCGGACAGGACCTCATTAGATGGCTCCTGCAACCGAATCCGGAGCTTAGACCGTCCTTGGAGAGGGTCAAGGAACACGCTTATCTCACCAAGGAATACGTACCAGCCTCGTTGTCGCATACCTGTTGCTATAAAATGCCACACACGACCATAATTGACTCCATACCGTCGCCGTCTTCCAACTCCACCACCTCCAGGAACCAGAAGTTCAATAAAAATCAGGTACGGCTCTTCGATCGATCCTCTTCTTCCTTCCTTTGTTCTTTATCCCTTCAGGAACGTTGTTAGTCCATCCTATTGACTGTACAGGGTGTAAAGAAATTATATGTCGCAGCTACCATAAGATGATTCTACACCCTCGATTTGGTTGAAATTGATCTTAGGAAAGTGCCACGAAATTGACCCTTGAATTTCCAAGTCATCGATTTTTTCTTTAATCGTAAAAAGTGCAAAAGGAACCACGTGTCGCAACTCGACCGCGACGAGTAAAGAAGGATGCAATTAACACATTACCGACCAGCGATTCCTGCATAATTTAAAAAAATCTATAGTACATGGGTAAACACTTTTTAATGAGACCTTCAACAGCAACAGTAATTTTCATTGTGAACTAACAAGTCACCTTCAATAAAGTCATTAAATAGTTTTATTAAAGATCGCAATATAAAAGAAAATTTCTATGCATTCTTTTGGTACAGCACAATTATTGAAAATCCTATTAATAGGCTTGCGGTAGGTAAAGTGTTAAAAAGGAATTGTTGACCTTTTGACCTTAAAGTTCAAGGTCAAGGTTAATTTTGCGACACTTTTCAATAATCTCTTTATAACCTGCACAGAATTGTACATACATCATACTCTGTTTACAAGATATTGTAGAACAGCCTCCATTTCATTTCTTTATCGGCAAACTTGTACTAAGACATTTTTTTAAATGTTCGTAGGTTTGGCCGAACATGTTGACACAAGAGGCATCGCATCCGTACCAACAGCAAACCATGCACACCCAACAAGTCCAACCACTCCAACAACAGCAACAGCATCAACCACAGCAACCGCAACAACAAATGAGCCGATCTCAAAAAAGCTTACGAAAAGGATCGAAGGTGATCAGTTGGCTAGCCAGTAAGCTACCGAAGGTCCCGAAGTTCAGGCAACGTTTGAGCAGTATACTGTGTCCGGATCACAAAAAGATGGGATACGTTGCACAGAGTATGCAAATGCATCGAGCGTTGCAAGCTTGCATCACCGAAATAAACTACAAGAATATGATGCAGAACCCTCCGCCCGTGGAAGATGTGGTACCGCTTTTCATCACCAAATGGATCGATTACTCGAATAAATATGGTCTGAGCTTCCAGCTTTCGGATAAATCTGTTGGCGTTCTCTTCAACGATAACACGAAAATTAGTTACACACATGACAGAAGGTCAGTACCCTCTTTCTGGATAAATACACGCGGGGATGTTCTAAAAAGTAGTTGAATGCTTTGCAGACTTGTATTGTAAGGAATTAGTTGTGCAATTGTTCAGGAACTCTAGTCTAGAAATTTCAGAATATTCTCTTTAAAAGATCAAAGCACAAGGGGTTGAATATTTCTCTGTTCGCGTCGCGTTCAATTTTCTAAATTCGATTTCTCTTTGCAAAGAAGAGTGGAGTATATGACTACCGAGGACGAATTAACGAGATACCATAAGGAAGAAGATGTTCCACCTGTTTTGCAAGAGAAGCTCGAATTACTCCAACGTTTCACCCAATATATGGATAACTACATGACTGAAGGTAATACAAATAAATGTGAATTGATATCACTAGACAGCGGATTTTGTGCACTTATGACGAAATTGAGTAGGTGTAAATTAAAACAGTAATAACATTAGAAGAATTTAAATTATTAAGTAATTATTAGTTCGTAGATTAATTCTATGAAATTGTTTATCAATATTGTTCAAGGTGGTGAGATCAAGGAATATCGAAGTGCTCCGAAACAGTCGAAGAATGTTTGCATCCCACGAATGCGAAAATGGCGGAGAACGGACAAGACTATAGTGATGGAACTAACAGTTCCTCTTTTACAAGTGAACTTCTTCGAGGACCATACCAAGTTAGTAGTCTCACAAGAATCGCCTAGCAGAGGTTACTTAATTACTTATATCGACACTAGTAGACAAACGTCCTCTTACTGGTTGAGCGACATACGAGATTTCGGCTGCACAAATGATCTCTACGAACGTTTATATTACGTGTGCAAACTCTCCAGGGAATTTGCAGAATTGCATAATAATACGATCGCTTGACCATTAAAACTGTATTGGGAACCACAAGGTTTGTCGAACGATTGGAATCCGTTCGGTACCACCATTTCTGTCTTTTCTGTTAGCTGCACTCATGCAATATTTAATGTTACAACTTTTGGAAAATACTAGAACGAATTTGTTGAATTTGAGCACGACCCAATTTTGTTACTAATTTTTCGCACGTATCTTATGTTCATTGTTAAGTATTTATTACATCAATATTTTATTATGTATATTTTATCGTTTTACCCGTGTACAAGTAAAACTTTAAAATTGAATTGATATTAATTTACTTTTCACGAGAAATTTTTTTTCGTTTAAACACTTGAATTTTTTCATTCGATAAGGACGCAAATTTATGCGACTATTATGTTTGGATTGAAAGAAAGAAACGTGTAATATTGAAAGCATTTAATGATTGCTGAACAATGTATATATAAGATTACCCTCAAAACATATTTTATTATGCAATATTGATAAGATGATAAATAATATTAATTTTGCATTGTAATAAATATTTTTGTATGGTAAAATTGGTAGCATAAAATAGTACGTGGTATATAAAATCGAGATACTGAAAATACAAAAAAATAAAAAAGTATAACTTTAGCATTGTTTCAGAAAAAGGTTTTGTTTTCACTATTTTTTATTAAACTGTTTGATATGAGTTTTTAAAAAATTGTCAGTTCATTATGTTCTAATCGTTTCGATTGGAGTTTGAATTTTCAATTGCTCCGAGTGCAGCTACACGAAATTGTTGGACGAGTGCATGGAAATAGAAGTTAAGCCATATTTAAATTTTGCATACAATTGTTTCTTTTACAAAATATAATAAAGTTGTGATACATTATGTTATAAGAAAAAAAAAACAAGACGTAGATAAATTGATGAATATTAAAGGTGTGGTTGACTTTTTAGTTACAAGTATACAAAAGTACAGACTTTTACAGCGATCGTCTGTAATCGAATCTGTTCAGGCTTCCATTTCGAACAATTCTATCGTTTATATTTGGTTAAAAATTCTATTTACGGCTAAATAAGTCCGTCGTTAATGGTATATGCACAGTAGTTCGAAAACTATAACTCGGTACCAGATCTATTACTGTGTATACACTTGTTACTTTTACACTAATTTAAACAAATTCGTGACTTTTTTTTATATCACATAGTTATGCATATTCATACGCGTAACAGCTACTATAAGTGTTAATACACAAATTAAAAACAATTATATTTACGAGAGCAAAAAGAATTAATTTACACAGAAAATTACATTTTCATTTGTAATCACTTTTTTTAACGATTCTTCTTTCGTATTGCGGTAGTTTTTTGAATTACCACATTTTGAAAATTAATCTTTGAGCGTGATTTTTATTCGGACTCGATAGAACCTATTCATTATCATTTTCAAACAGTTGACGATAATGAAATTTTACTTCGGCACTTTGTCCAAATTTCGTTCGTGTTCAGCAATCAAAAAATATGCCATTTGTGTGTTAACATTTGCCCATCGTATATCCATCTTAATATAGAATTATTATGGTAATGAGAATGAGTTAGTATGCTTCGAAGATATCTTTACCAATCAGTAAGCCCCTAAGCGCATTTTATAAGTATAATAGTGCAAATAATGTTCTTACCGTTGTAAGACGTCAGAGATCAGGGCTGTTAAATTAGCGCTCTGCATCAATATATATTGTTATTATACAATAATAAAGGATACTATAGATTAGGCACGGTGAAGATCGAACCAAACGAAAAACAAAAAAAAAATAAAAAGTTTGAAGCAATGGAAACTTATTCTGATATTCAGTCGTAGCATTAAAATACTTTGTAATAAGAAAAACGTATTTAAACGACAAAAAAAGTGTGTTCTAGAGAAGAAATTTTTCATGAAAACCAAGAAAGAAGGATACAAATAAGATGTGCTGAAAATGATTTTTACAGGATGCCAAAACACTCGTAATCTAAGTGCCTACATTGATCAGGAGCCTGAGTGTAATATAAATCTAGATTTTCGGAGCGATCTGATTTGGACAGATTTTGTTTCTTGAGAAAGAGAAAACGAAGAAGAAATTGATCGTGACAAAAGCAATCAGAGGCTAGCGATTATCTGACGGCCTCGTTATAAATTATTCAAAAGAATATACGTGCATCGTTTTGACGTACAGTGGCAACGAAAAGTAACATTACGCGGACCAATTTAAATTGGCTTGCAAAACAATATATCGCTCATATATAGTTGCTTCTATGTGAGCGATCTTGGCGTATAATTATCCAAGGTATTCCATGATAAAAAAGAAGTCATCTATTTTCGAGAACAGGAACGCCCTTTTGCAATCTACGATATATATATATCTCATGTACTCACTAAAAATGCTTCCACATAGCATTTACCGAAGTAATATTACAATATCTTTAAATATACAAGGCAGATCTCTATTTTCTAAAATTTGGTGCCAAATATTTTGATCGCTTATTTATTAATCGTTCGCATTAAAGACACACGACTCATCCATTAATTACGAAAACTATTGTAAACGTTTCAAACTCATTACATTTCCATTTACTTTCTTTTAATCGTTGAAAAATCATTGTATTTCCGAGAACTAAAATCTTGCGTTCGAAATATAATATGAAAATTGAAATCACGTGACACGTTATTATTATAAGTAGACATTAAAATTTCGTTAATGTAAGGATTAGAAAGGACGATAAATTAATAGATTGCACTTTGTATGGAAGAATGTTGAAAATTTTTAGTGGATGGCACTACGTAGGATACAACGTTGTCGAATATTTTTGATATGACTTACCGTTTAGTTGAAATTTGACTCTTTGCGCGATGCGTTCGCGGGGAATTCAAATGGAACAGTCGATTGATATTCGAAGCTTAAGAAAATGTAATCGTCTAAACGTAATAATCTCCGAAAAAATATATACAAGACAAATTGTACCGAATCTAAACGACTATGTAGCTTACAAGAGAGAATATCATCAATGTTTTCGTTAACATTACTGAAAGTAGATCCATACGAAGGTTTCAGTTATTCTCGGATGCTTAACTGAAGGTCTAATGATCCTTAGTAATCCTAGTCACTCTCGTTTTTCGCTTTAATAAGATAAGAGGCGAAAAAGGTACCACTGCCATCGGTTCACGCCGCAGTAGCCTGTTGTTGCTATTTCCAGGCTGTTAATTAGATAAACATTATTTATTAATTATTAGCAACGTTACTATTACCGATTTATATTGCAAGCACACTCGTCTTTATTATTATCATTATTAGCATTGTCGTCGGCAATAATTTCGAAAGATTCACAGCAGACGCTGTCATCGAAATCGAGTATTTTATATAACGGATATTTGTTTATCGAAGACATGATGTCTGTGTATTTATGAAACGTAGCGTACTTAACGATTTGATCTCAACAAAAAAAAAGGAAAATTCAAACGTCCGAATATTATTCGTTGACTACAGGAAATTTTATGAGATGTACTTATATATATAAATATTTAAAAGAGCATGTAGTATTACAAACATTTGAATTATTTCTGATGGAAAGTATGCATAAATTCTCTCATTAGAAAACATTCAATTACGTTTGTTATCTAATGAAAATTCAAGCATTGTAGATAATTCCTATAATGTATTATATTATAGGATGGAAACCATCTATGTCAGTGACTTAGACGTTCATATTAAAACAGATCTCTCGATTCACTGCTATCTTAATCGAACCTTAGGGAAGCACAAGTTTGTGTCTCGATCGCAGATTTCTTTCTATTATCGCTGGACTGCGGATCTTTTGGATTTATGACTTCCGAAGATTTTCGCTTCGACAGAAAATAATATTTTATTTGGTTTTCCCTTCTTAAAAATCGTCTTGAAAAATTGCATAAACTTCCGCAGTCTAATTATCACTGTCAGTTATTCGATGACTTGTTGTGATATATATTAGCAACGCTATTGATGCGATCGGTAGCTCACGATAATTTTATCGATCCTTGTAATGTAATTATATTTAGTAAAATGCCAGTGAAGGTAACTCATGTATCCCCTTACGAATAAGGCAACTTACTTTCCAGCGAAAGCTATATCTATTACTATCTGCCTGAAGTGATTTAAACTATATACTGCTGATTATATTTTATTTTCGTTCGACATATTTATATTGTAACGCGTATTCCACACGCAGATGTCCTGGGAAATAAGTGAAAAATATTTTAACAGATATTCATATTCGGTCGCAGTAGCGCGTTATAACTAGTTGGAGCCTGAGGAGAAATGTAGAATGTCGGAGCCCCTGAGGAGAAACGTAGAACTTCGAGGTGCCTGAGGAGAAATGTAGAACTTTGGGGTGCTTGAAGAAAAACGTAGAACTTCGGGGTGCCTGAGGAGAAATGTAGAATTTCAGGGCCCCCGAGGAGAAATGTAGAATTTCAGGGCCCCCGAGGAGAAACGTAGAATTTCGGGGCCCCCGAGGAGAAACGTAGAACTTCTTTTGAATAAGTTGATATTAAAACTGTGGCTTCTTTGATTCCTTAAAATAGTTACCTTATTTCCCGAGACAGCTGTACGCTGCGTAATTAAAACAATTGATGTTAAGGATCTCAGAATCGTTAATTTATCGATTTAATGCGAAGTGAATCAAATGATCAGTTATGCGACGAAGAATGTACACGATGCTCCCATTTTATGAATGCACACAGAATCTTTAGAATCTACCATATATAATGTAAAATGTTCTTCGATAGAAACGTTAAGTTCTTAAGGGTTCCTATTTATTTATTCCGTTAAGAATACAACGTTCGATCGCAAATTTTCGAGTAATTATACGTTGACTATCTTGCTAACCGTCTACGAAAATTTATACATTAAATATGGTACGTTTGTTGAAAGTTTCCTGTGTACATAGAAATATATGTTATTATTGTTAACGATTAATGCGGATAATGGTAAAGATGAACGTTTCGGCGACGAAACGTTTTCTAGATCTGCGGTTTTCATAATGATACACATTTACGATATGCAATTATATATCTGGAAAAGTTCATTCGACACGATTAATGTGATTTTATTTCGTTTCTTTCATGTGTATACACTTAGATATATATATACATTAAATATATATATATACCCTATGTACATATAAAACTACTTATTTACCGACAAATACATTATAAAATTCTTGCTCCATTTGTTACAATTTACTCTTCCTTTTTACATCTGTTTCTGAAACATTATTGAACAGTTGGTAACTATAACGTTTATAAGAGCTACATATGTTTAAACATTACTTAGACTAAGTGGTCTCCTTTGTACATAAAACAGAAACGTAATGTGAGGTCAATTATAAAATGTAATATCTTCGAAAGTACATAAGTAGCATCAATAGTTTATAACTAACTGCTAGTACATGTTAGAAGACGAAGTTTTATCAGAGTAACTAATCAAATGTACGAAATTAGCAAATGTATCTGGTACATTTTTTATTTAAAAATTTTACCATTAATTGCTGATACTTGCGTTTGAGAACCTAAACAAATTGCTCGATACAGATTAATTATAATTACAGCATAAATAGAGTTATATTATTCGAAGAATTCATAAAATTGGCAGAAATACTTTGGTCCCAGTATAGATTAATTATTCGAATTGATTTCTATTTGGAAAACTTCTTCAGAATTCGTATTCGGAAACAAAAATCAGAACTTTCGCCACTACACATCCTGCGTATAGTGAGCCGTAGTACACCTCCATGGTGATATCGAGCTCGATATCTTGAGGGCCTGGTATGCTTTGCGTCATTAGTAAAACAACATTAGTTGGCGCAGTCCTTCTCAACGCAAAACAGGACTCCGTTGCACGTTGCACTCCAGGCGGTGCACGAGCCTCGACGAACGCCATGCTGAACTGCAACGTGGAACTCGGCAGAGGGAATCCCTTCATTTTAAACAACTCTTCCGATCTGTTCGATGCAATTGGTAACATGCTCACGAGAGTGATGAAGTTGTACGAATAATGTGACGGCGCTTTGATACAGGCTAAGTCGCCGTTATGGCAAGGTACTCTTCGCACGCATCGGCTGAAATTACATTTTATCCAATTCATTTATAAATTCAATCCAATCACGGAATTGTTACAAAGTAATAACACTGTCCAACAATTTTCAACTTTTTTCTGGCCTTAATGATTCTATAGGTAAAATTTTTTCTCGATCGCACATACTTGTAAGCACATATATAGTTATAAGCACATACTTGTTGCGACAAAATAGAAATTAAAAGAAGAATAATTAATGAGTTCTTCTTTTTTTCGTCGACAAGAACACTATAAGATACACCCAACAGTTATATGGAAATATTTTTGTTGCTGGACAGTGTAATTCGTAACATCTCTGTTAAAGAACAAAACGCTTACTTTTTCCTGCTGGCATCCTGATGATATCCTGCAGGACAGTTTATCCTGTTGCATCGATAACTGCCCCTGGTATTGTGACAAATCTCATCCGATCCTCTGCAGACGGGTCCTGCTCTGCATTCGTCGATATCTATAGATATTATGTTTTATTTATTAACATATTAACACTTCTCTCCTACCGAAAGTCTAACCCTTTGCACTCGGAGCTATTTTAACTCGAGAATCAAACGCTTCTTCTGACCTAGAATATTTCCATTCTCTATGATTTTTCAAATTTGGTAAATTTAAGTAGACAATATTTAAATGTTTGGTAATCGGTTTGGATATTGACATATATTATAATGTATACAATATTTTAAATAATAGCACAGCTATTTTTTAATTTCTATGATTACCAAAAGAAATCGTAGAAATTTTTTGTTACATTACAATCTTAAATGAAAGTACTAGATGACATTATTGAGAGTAACTTGTTAATTTACAATGAAAATTGCTGTTGCTATTGAAGATTTCATTAAAAGATGTAAAATCAAATCGATGACAAATTAATCTGTTTGCGACTGCATCCGTGTATTACGGTCACGATTAATCCGAGAGCACATACAAAGGTATCATTTCAGATTCAACTAGTGGCCCAGATCTGGCAACTAGGTCAAGAACAAATTATACTGCATAATTGCAGAAATGACGGAGGTAAACGTCGCTTTGATAAATCACTAAAACTGTCTCTAGTGATTCACCTTACTATTTAGTCGCTTATCTACGTGACGACGGTGCACTTGAATTAACGATACTTCCCGCGCAATTAAAAGGACGCAAGATAAATTAATTTACCCCTTATCCGCCCCCCGTGTTAATTTCACACAGTTTTCTCAAAATAAGTTATACCGTTCTGTTATTTTTTGGTAAATTTTCCCGAAACTTTGTGTGACTTCTATTTGTTTAATGCGGAACAAACCTATGATGTAAACGTTAACTCATTAATTTCACTGAAAAAAAGGGACAGTTCTTGAAATCAGAGACGGATGAGGGTTAATTGAAAAAAGCTATTAAATTGTAGTTTCTCGTAGTATTCTTGTAATACTTGTAAGCAATAATTAAATAGGATATTTAAGGGATGAAAAGAAAAAGCTCACCCTCGCAGCTCCGCTCGTCGTATCCGAGCCGGTAGCCTTTCGGACATTTGCAAGCGTAACTTCCTGGCGTGTTCTCGCAAATTCCAATGCACAAATGATTGTTTTTAAACTCTGCGCACTCGTTGATGTCCGAGCAGGACCGATTGTCTGAATTTAGTCTGAATCCTGGCTCACAGGCGCATCTGTAGGTGCCCCACACGTTGATGCATTGGTGCTGACACAATCCTGGACTTCGTTGACATTCGTCGATGTCCTAGAATTTTTCGCAAAAACCATACAAAAGTATACAATGTTTCATCTATCACGTTTACCCTATATTAATCAAACGAATGGAAATCATTATTCTACATTATTCTTCATTATTCTCTGCATTATTCGAATCTGCACTATATGATATCGGCGCTACAGGTTCGATCAAAGATACAGAAATTAGCAATTTTGCAGTTTTGAACCATCATCAAGAAAAGTCAGCGTCTGTAAAAATTAATGTAATAGAATTTGTTATTCATTAAACTGACTATTTAATAGATATGACAATTAGGTAGTTATACATACTTGCTAATTGCGAGACAAACAGAATGAAAATCAAAGTAAATGAAATGGTACTTGTCATTAAGAAGGTTTTAACTGTACTAAACTGTATCTTTGATCGAACCTGTAGCGCCAATATCATATAGTGCATATACAAAATTTACGATCGTTAAAACTGGAACTTATTATTCGAATCAATGGAATTTTTAAATTCTGGCACACTTTGAAGATTAGGGGGAGAGTTGAACAAAATGACCTTATTTTTTATCAAAAATATCTATCGACGATAGCCACAATAGTTCAAAATGTTTAGTTTTACATATAACATATCCAAAAATCATCGAAATCGTAGAGTAAGCAGCTATTATACGGTTTAACTAATTTTCCAGTGTTTTGTTTCCTTTTTCTTGGGGGAGGACTTGGCCCCCTGGGTGCGCCACTGAAGTTAAATGATTTTGCAGCTTACCTCGCAAACTCCGTTGAAGCCGTCAACAATTTGGAAGCCGTCTCGGCAAACGCAACGATACGAGCCAACCGTATTCTCGCAATCACTGTTTGATCCGCAAATATTACCGTAGAGACTGCACTCGTCGATGTCAACGCAGTCGTTATTGGGACCGTTCACGTGTCCTGGTGGACACTTGCAAACATATCCGCCCATTCTGTTCTCACAGGTTTGACTGGCAGAACAGTCGTGACTACCGTCCTCGCACTCGTTTATGTCCACGCAATGGCTTCCGAAAATAGGGTCCAAAGTGTACCCGTTGCTGCATATCACTCTTGATGTACATCTAGAATTCAAATGGTATAAGCAAATCGTAGAAATCTGGATTAATCACTGGTATCCGATCTGTAGTAAATTATGCAGTAAAAGTTCCTTTGCTGTCCGTGTTCTTTAAAATTATGTGTTTTTTAATGGAAAATGTAGCCGTGCAAGAAAATTTGAACAAACGTTTTTTGTTTAAAGAACATATTAAAAATTTGATGTTTTATTGCAGTTTCTCGTATTTCTTGTTAGTTAATTTTAATGTAAATTTTGGTGTGTGATCTTTGATCAAAAATAGAGGATACGTCTTTCAGGATCTTCTTTTTCTTTTGTCATTTAACAATAATTATGTATAATGAAAGATAGTCTTGCACCTGAACGTGATATTACACGATTAACAGAATGTTTAACAAATATCTTGAAAGATTCGACGTACCTGTAGGATCCGATGGTGTTGATGCAATTTTGAACGTTTCTGCGGCAAAGATCGCTATTTTCTTGGCACTCGTCTATGTCTACGCATTTGTTTCCGGACTCGAGCCTAAATCCTCGAGGACAAGTTCGTCCTGCGGTAGTTAATGGCGTCACAATTGGTGCTGCAGTGGTGGTCGTTGTGGTGGTTGTTACCACCGCGGTGGTCGGCACTCCGATTCGAGACTGTGGATTCGGAACTCGTGGATTTCGATCGCATCGATACGAACCAAGAGTATTCCTGCAATGGTAGCCCTCTCCGCAATCATGAGTACCAAGGATACATTCATCGTCGTCCTCGCAGATCTCCGTGGCAGCGTTTAATGTGTATCCCGTACCGCATGGTAAGAATCTTGAACAAGAGTAACTGCCTATCGTGTTGTCGCATCTCTGCGTCGGCAGGCAACTGTCCTCCTGTGATCAAATTATACATATTGCCATTATACTAATTCTATTGGAGAATTAGACTGCAGATTTTTGTGCATTTAAAAGAAATTTAAACATTGTAGATAAGAATATATGTTGAAGAATATATTTTATTTTGTGTCACTGTGTCAATTTGAGTAAAAAACATTGAAATTTATTTTATTTTGTGTCACTGTGTCAATTTGAGTAAAAAACATTGAAATTTATTTTATTTTGTGTCACTGTGTCAATTTGAGTAAAAAAACATTGAAATTTATTTTATTTTGTGTCACTGTGTCAATTTGAGTAAAAAAACATTGAAATTTATTTTATTTTGTGTCACTGTGTCAATTTGAGTAAAAAACATTGATGTTATTTTGTGTCACTGTGTCAATTTAAGTAAAAGAACATTGAAATTTATTTTATTTTGTGTCACTGTGTCAATTTGAGTAAAAAAAACATTGAAATTTATTTTATTTTGCGTCACTGTGTTAATTTGACACCGAAGGAGAGATTCAAAGGGACAAATGAACATTTAAATTGAAGTGATTCGACAAGAATTGGAGACTTTACCCGCATTTGACACTCGTTAATGTCCACGCAAGCCTGAGTCAGATTGTCACGTCTGAAACCAATTTTGCAATTGCAAGTGTAGCTTCCCATCGTATTAACGCAGTCTTCGTTACTGCTACACGCGTCCTCTATTTCGCGACACTCGTCAATGTCAATGCAGCCGCGATTCCTCACGAATCTACTGCCGTCAGGGCATTTTTGATTCGCTGATGGCGGTAACGGTGTCGTGGTCGTGGTCGGTTTCTTCGTCATTGGCATCGGAGGTTTCGCGCAGGTGTAGCTACCTGGTTGATTGTAGCATAGCTCACCTTTGCAGATGTCCGAACTTTCGGCACACTCGTCCACATCTATTAAATAAAAACGATCTAATTACAAAGGGTCACCAGTCTTACACATTCGAAATTAGTAAAATGTTGTCTGTTTTAGTAAAATGTTAATAATCAATCTTGTATCGCATGCTCTATTTTATCGTCTGTAGACAGAGTTCGGCATAAAATAAATAAAAATTTCGAATAAAGTGTGGTTTTTCTCCATGTGGGTTTTCAACCCACTTTATTCGACATTTTTATTTAAATAAAATTCTTGTCCAACTCTGTAGACTGCGAATTTTATGCATTTATGTATCGACGAATATGTTCTATTTTTTCAGTCTACTCTGTCGTTTAATAATCTACAAATAGCAATAATCGAAATTTGCATGAGCAACCACAGTCTGGTTATTTACAAAATTGGTATAAAGGATTTTTTACGTTCAGAGTGCGGATCTTTATATAATTATGTGTTTTAAAAACGCTTGGGTATAAGATTCGACAGAATTTAGTACGATCTTAATTTATCTCTGATCTAAAAAGTAGTGATTTTCTTAAAACTCGTCTAAGAAAATTGCAAACTGCATAAACATTCGCAGTCCAGTCATTTTTCTATTGTAACAGTTCTCTGTATCTTCATAGTGCAAGTGCAATCACAGACAGAAAGGATAAACAAAATTACCCTGGATGCAACAGAAAACATAGCACAAGTGACATAACAGGTACACGTTAACACGAATAAATCTGTTACATGCATATAAACGAGACAAGCTGTCGTAAAACACAGTATATTACGTTCGTAAATACACGAAGGTTTGCAAACTCCGGTTATAATGTTCCTGAAAAAACGTTACAAATTATTACGGATTAGTTTATTAATGTCACTATGTTGCTCCTCCACGGCGTTCGGTTTCGAACTTTTTCTCTACACTTACAGTTCGAAAAAGTGCAAAATGAAACTTCGCAAACTTCAGACAAATACCTGCACATTTTCTCAATCGAGGATTGTATCGAAATCCTGCCGGGCATGCTGGTCTTTGACGTTGACGCTGGGTAGGTGGTGGAGGTCCTTCGCATCTGAATAAATTTAACAGATTAAATAATGAAATGATGATAAAAATAATTAAATATATCTTCTTCTTCTTCTTCTATATAAATAAAAATGAAATGCTGTTCGTTGATAAGCGCATCACTTGAGAACAGCTGGACCAATTCGGCTAATTTTTTAAAAATAATGTTCGTAATGGTCCATGTAAGGTGTTTAAGAAAAGAAAAATTGGAAAAGTTTCCCGAAAAAATGGAAAATATGAGAAAAACTAAAAGTGCTTTTTTCTAAGAGTTTTTTTGTATAAACTCACGATTCGAACAATGGATGTGCGTAATTCTTTGTTTGTTCGTCATGATCCTGGAAAAGTTGCCCAGAAAAATAATTCGAGACAATTCCAAAGGAAAGTCGGAAAATTCGGACAAACTGCGCAAACAAATTTATTGAAATTTGGGCAGGACAACGTCTGTCAGGCCAGCTAGTATAGAATAAAGATCCGCAGTCTACTGATGTAACATACCTGTAGGTTCCAAGCAGGTTGATGCACCTCTCAGAAAATCTAGAGTCACACTTGTACTGGCCAGTGGTACATTCGTCGATGTCCTCGCACCGTCTGGTAGCCAGAGAATACTCGTATCCCGACTGGCAAGACGGCAGTCTCGTTAAGCACTCGAAGCTGCCGTTCTTATTCACGCAATACTGATGCAGCTCTAACCGACAAGTGTGCTGATTTTCCAGGCATTCGTCGACATCGACGCAACTGCCATTGGCAGCGCGCTTGAAGCCGCTGCTACAAGGACGTATCAGGTCGCAGAAGAAAGAACCGTTTCTGTTGACGCATATATGAGTTCCTTGAGGACAATCGTGCCTACCTAGAAGGCACTCGTCCACGTCCTGACAACCTTTCGTCTGTGGACTAAAATACCAGCCACTGGTGCACAGTGGCGAACATTCGTAGCCACCAAATGTGTTGTGGCATTGCTCGTGGTCCCGACAACCTGGACCATCCTTGCATTCGTCGATATCAGTGCAATCACCTGTTCTAGGATCCCTTGCGTACCCACGCTCGCAGACCTTCTGGTACGAGAAGGGATCTGTGTCCTGCAAAACATAATTTTGTAAACTGCACTTAAAGGGGTAAGATAATCACGTGACATAGCTAGAATAATACTAGATTTAGGGGGTGGGAGTCAAGGACTATTAGCACAGGCAAGAGGGGGGACATTAGAAAGGTGGAACAGGTATTGGGAAAAAGAGGAAAATAGAAAATGTGAATTCTGCGAGGATAGTTTTGGAAACCTGGGACATATGGTAAGGAAATGTAGGGAAATTGAAAGAGGTTCGTACATAGAGGAAATAGTGAGCGAGAGGGGGTCAAAAGAAGCGATAGATTGGCTCAGGAAGCAAGAGAAAAAAAGGAAAGAACAGAACAGAAAGAAGGATGGGAGAAGGATAGGGTAAAGTAAAATGTATGAATGGATCCGGAAAGGTGTGGAAGGTTGAGAGAGTTAATGCGTCGATTGCAAGAAATCGAAACCAAATAGAATGTCATTACTTCCCTTAATAATTTTAGTAGATGAGAAATCATATATTGACATATTGAATTTTTAAAATTTTCCTACAATTTAATTACTAAAATTACTTTAGACTCAAACCCTTTCGTTGACAACCCAGGTGCCAATTTACCTGTATTTTCATACTTCTCGTACTATATACAAACGTTCTGGTCGTTGTCGTCTTGGTGATTGCATCGCAATAATAGGAACCGTTTGTATTAACGCAATCATGACTGGTTAGGTTGCAGGTATGTAATCCAAGTGTACATTCGTTTATATCATCACAGAATACGTCTATCCTACTGAATCGATCGGTGTTGTTGCGTAGCTGAAAGCCACGAGGACACATTGGAGAACACCTGTATCCTCCCTCGTAATTTTCACATTGTTCTCCGATTCCACAATTCGACAATCCGTTGCTACACTCGTTGACATCTAGAAAAGAAAATTTACGAAATATGTTCATCATTATTCTCGAAACGTGTTAATGGTCGTCTTCACCTATACAGTCCAGACTGTGTGGATCGAATACGAATCCTGACTGGCAATCCACGGTTCGATTCACAACTGGAAGTATTGATTTTCGAGGAGCACCGATCTGATGTTCGTACTGTCTACTATATGAAAAATTAATGTCTTCCACGTTTTGATCGGAACTCGCATCCTCTTCGTCCAATGATTCGCACCTGATAAATAAAAGAAAAGAAAAACAATGTAACACCGACTCAATGTAATAAAATAAATAAAATAAATTGAAAAATTAAAATTAATAAATAAATATATGATTAACAGAATATATCACTGCTGAATTAACATTCATTTACTTCTGACGAAAATAGGATGTCCGCCTACACAGTTTCAGCAAGCGGAAAATTTTTAAGCGCCTTTAGGCGTCAACGGTAGTCAAAGGGTTAAAAGAGAAGCATACCTGTAACTACCGATTTCGTTGACACACTGTTCGTTTACTTCGCAGGAGTGTAATCGTTCTTTGCATTCGTCGACGTCGATGCAAGCTTCTTTGGGATTATCTGCCGGCTTGTATCCCGCAAAGCAGATCGGCTGCTCTGCCTTTTGATCAAACGAGTACCGTGGCAAAGAACCGTCTTGCGGCGTGCATTCGTAACTTCCTATTGTGTTTCTGCAGATAGTATTCAACTCGGGGCAGGGATTATTCGACTCGACACATTCATCCACGTCTGGGAACGGAAAATATTAAATACCACCGAATAAGATCTATAATAATTGTCCGCTAATCGATATTACTATCCATTTAATTAACGACAGTGATATAAATACGGAAGACAGTGTTAGAATTACTTTTAACACTTGTTAAATGCTGCACGAGTTTTATGTTAGCATATTATCTAATTCACTGTGGTATTAAAAAAAATATATGTTTGATAGTGAACAGTATGCAACGTGTTAAATCGCGAATATATTTTTCAGTGTAAAATTGTTTTTGTATAGGAAATTTATAGATTATAAATATTCTTACTCACATGCAGGTAATCGATACGTGCTGGATCAATCTATAGATCTCGTGCATGATCATTCAAATGAGACTCGATGATTTATATATTATTCGGTTAGGTAATTAAACGTAGAAGATGTATACTTAAGCATGCATATGCCTACAGGAGAAAGCACGATGAATAATAACTTACTTTCGGTTAAACAATAATTAATTAAATTACGCCTATGAAATATGTGAAAGAAATGGTACAATATTTACCGATGCAAACGGCCAGATTATTACTGTAAGCAAAACCTTTTCTACATTTTATGTTGCATTCGTAAGCTCCTTCGGTATTCCTGCATTCCTCGCTCTCGTCGAGGCAACTATCAATACCCTCTGCACATTCGTCCACATCTGTGTAAGAAAGAAAGCTCGTTCAGTTTTTGTAACTTTACATCGGGGAGTTACATTAGAGTAGGGTAGAGTGGCGGAACAAGGGGGAAGTTCTACGGCGACGACGAAGTCTAAACTTGCAGTGTTTGTACCACAATCTTCATAATTATTTCATATTCTGCAAAGTTTCAGCTTTCATTTTAAAAAAATTTCATTGCTCTATCTCATTGCTATGAGAAAGTTCTTTGATTTTGACACAGAATTCATCGACTAATACTATACCAAAGAGCATACCAAACTTATACAATGTAAGATTGTATGTTACAGATGAGATTAGATTACGTTAGATTAGATAAACAAATGGCATACGATATAGATGAATGGGTAGAAAAATTAAATAAATTATTATTATTATAAATTCGTACCTTTGCACTGTTGTAATGATTTATCGAACTTAAACCCGGCAGGACAAGATTTTGTTCCCTTCATTTCCAGACAACTAAAGCTACCTTGTGTGTTCACACAAAAACTTCTTTCAGCTGGACATGGTTCCGACAGGACAACGCATTCATCGATGTCTGGAAGACAGCAATTAATTTCAGTTGCGACAAAACTATTATCATAACACGTCGAAGTGTACAGGATATTAAATTAAAAATTTTTAATTTAAGATAAGATTTAAAAGTAAATTTTATAAATTAATAAAGTTGAAATTAGTTTTATTTAGTGTACAAATTGCCCGTCACTTTCATTATAAATGGAATAAGTCGTAACATAGTAAAAATATTGGAAAATGTTTTCATTATTCAACAATGTGGCAGCTACCATACCTGTGCAAAGTCCTGCGAGAGGTTCCCATTGGTATCCAGGTGGACAGTCCTCGTAAGGTACATTGTTGAGCACATCTTTCGACACGCACACGTAAGATCCTATAGTGTTCTCACACTGGCCAGGACACAGTCCTTTTTCAATACACTCGTTCACGTCTAAGCAGTAGGGTACACAATGCGAACAAAAAGCAACATTTACATAACAAAATTGCAGTGCAAGATGATACGTCGTCGAAGAAGGAAGCTTGTTTCATGAAGCATCTATGAATGCCGTGATTTTTGGTGACACTGTAGTTTAAGGGAGCACAGTGCAGCATCGAATAGCTAAAACGAACGATTTCTACTGAGTTGCATTGCATTAATATATATAATTCATTGTGGATATTCGAAGACGAAATTTATCATCAATTATTTTACGATTACGCTCTAGAAATCTAATCGTAATATAAAAAGGCTTTGATTCATTGAAATATTAAAAATATTTATCTCAGAGAACGAGATCGTACATTGCAAACTCAGATACAGTCAAGCCTTGATCTACGAAAAACCGTCGGGTCTGTGCTGGTTCTTAGATCGTGTAGTTCGATTTTTTTTGCGCAATCACTTCTTAGATGAAGGCTTTACTATACTAGGAAAGGAAGATCCTTTTTTCTAGCACTAAGGTCTAGACGAAAACACTTTGGACGGGCAGGCAACATTTTTGCAGCAAGTGGACGCTTCTGTGTGGATACCCTAAAGGATTTGTAATTGTTGCTTGGTAAAGCTAAGTGATCACTCACCGTCGCAGACCTGATTGGTAGCGTTATAGCGATAACCCGTTGGACACATGGGTGAATAGTCGGTGGTCTGATCTGTTGCAGCGGTGTTCTTCTGCTGTGCTGACTTGGGAATGCACGAATGATTATCGTTCGCCAAAATGTAACCGGGATCGCAGCTGCAAGTCACTGCGACTCCGTTGTCTGTGCATCGTTGCTCGCATGGGTTGCTTGTTTTGCATCTAGATTAGAACAATTTTATTTTTCATCGTTATTAGACAATAATAAATTTGATGATATCGGCGCCAGGTTCGATAATTTATAGAAAAAACAACAAATGTGCAATTATTAAATCATGTTTCTAACGTTTCGATCCCGATGTGGATCATTTTCAAAGAGACATTTATACATTACATGTAATATTTTGCAAGTTTGCTTATTGTCTCCAATTGATCGAACCAGTGCGGCAATAACATTAATTGTAGTTTTGAACAATTGTCGATCGAGATAGAGAGAACTGTTTGTAGAAGAACTTTAAAAAAGCGGAATTAAATAAAATCCTATTTTTAATGGGAACAGCCTTCGTATATCTAAAACGAATAAAAATTGTATTATATTCGAAACTTTTTTCAAAATTTTGATAAGCCACATAAAGGCATGAAGATCCGCAGTCTAGTGATGATAATAATAATAGTTCTCCGATATGGCGGGTCCATTTTGACCCAACATTTCGAAGGCATCGTCTAGTTGTCGAGCTATACTTGCGATTAATTTAAATTGGAGGCTGTTTAATTGAGTGCAACAAGAGATCAATGAGTCTAGATAATGTATCTTTGAAAACATTGATAAACGACTGTCCGAATGGACCTGAGTAGTGTTCTCTCTCTCTCTCTCTCTCTCTCTCTCACTCTCTCTCTCTCTCTCTCTCTCTCTCTCTCTCTCTCTCTCTCTCTCTCTCTCTCTCTCTCTCTCTCTCTCTCTCTCTGTGTGTGTCTCTCTGAAAGTTAATCTATATAAATAAAAATTAAATGTTGATCGTTGGTAAGCACATCACTTGAGAACGACTGGACTGATTTGGCTAATTCTTTTTAAAAAATGTTCGTAATAGTCCGAATAAGGTCTTCAGATAAAGAAAAATTGGAAAAGTTGTCCGGAAAATGGAGAAGTCGGAAATAAATGAAAGTGCTTGTTTCTGTGGGATTTTTGTATGGAGTCAAGACCATAACTCACGATTCGAACGATGGATGTGCGTAATTCTTTTTTCGTTTTTCATTTATTGAAATTTGTACAGTACAACGTCTGTAGGATCAGCTAGTAAGTAACAGAATTTTATGCATTTGTGACAAAAATAGATTGATATTGCTTCAAACGATGAAGAAAAGAAATCAATCTCTGTGCAGTTTCTGCACATTGCAATTAATCAAGACAATATTTATATTGCATAAAAATTGCAGTCTAAGAACAAGTAGAATTGTACCTGTCCGATGGCAGGTCTTGTCTGCAAGTTTTCTGGTCTTCCAGTAAAGTGAAACCCTCCCTGCACTTGCAGTAGTAGGATCCAGGCGTGGGAATGCAAATGTCAGAGCACAACATTCCCTTCATCAGTTGACAGATGTCGTCCATAGCTGTGAACGATTTGCAAAAATAATACTTCCATTAAATTAATAATTTAACATTAAATCTACCGCTGCCGGTCAAACGACCGGTCTTACGTTTTTAATTTTGTAATTATTGAAATGACGTTGCTTACATGGAAATCGATTCGACAGTGATAATAATCCAGAAACCGAATAATAATTGTTCTTACGTGGCGTGGGAATCAACGGAGAAAATTCTGTGGACTGAGTGGAAGACGACGAAGGCGAAGAAGGAGA
Source organism: Lasioglossum morio (assembly GCA_916610235.2). Taxonomy (NCBI): domain Eukaryota; kingdom Metazoa; phylum Arthropoda; class Insecta; order Hymenoptera; family Halictidae; genus Lasioglossum; species Lasioglossum morio. The sequence continues at coordinate 2,863,597 of OU744327.1, forward strand.
CGTTTCAGTATTCTCGCTCGTCGAAGTTAAATTCGTAGAATCAGAAGTAAATGTTGTTGAGGTGCTCGGTGAGGCCTCGTGGCAGCACTCCAAAAACGCTGGATCCCATGGAATTCCGAAGGAAAATCTTTGGAAGGAGCACCCTTGGCCCATGGATCCCGTTAAGATGCCTAAAATCAAATGATTGCGTTGACAGGACCAATAATATTGCCTTAACAAAAACACTGTTAATAATATCGCCTTAACAAAAAGACTGTGGATAATTATACAAATAAATGATTACGATTCAGAGCACCCCTTGCCTTAATAATTTGTATACTTTTTTGTTTTGTTAGCTAGTTTAACAGCTATTAGAGAACATAGGCATATAATTTATATCAATAATCTCCTCTTTTGGCAAATTACAATCTACAAATAAAAGTTCTAGTCACTAAAACCGTAAAATAAATCGTGAGGCAAGGGGTTGAAAAGTCTGAAATTAATTAATACTGCCTCAACCCTCATACGTTCCTCAGAATAAAAATTCATCCATTCAATATTTTCACATACTGTAAAATTATTCATACTTTCATGTCTACGTCTTGTATTTCTTTAAAATGTGATGCTATGAATGAAACATAATGTGTTGATTTAACGTGTAAAATAAAAATGGGTGAATTGTTATCCTAGTCTCTTTTATGCAGCTATTTTCGAGGATCGTACGAGGTTTAATAAAAAGACTGAATAATTATACGAATGATTATGATTCAGTGGGATTTATCGAACGATGATGGATGTTTACCTAATTTGCATGCTTCGCAACAGTCGCGATGATAATCGCCGGGTCCGGTGCGTCTCTTTTTGGCACCGGAGACGCATGCTAAACCAGCACGCGCGTCCGACTTCCCTTTGTTGCATTGTTGTTCGTGATACGCTTTCACACAACAAATGTCCACAGCTTCCAAGCAAAGACCTTGCTCCACTGTAGGCACCCCAGATACCGGGCCTGTAAACTTTTCACAGCCGAGCCCTTCCATTGCCCACGAAGTACCGAGGCCACAACACTTTTCGAACTGCGCTTCCATCCTTGCATCGGCGAAAATGGATCCTGCGAAATTAATATTTTTTATTTTTTCGAGAAATCTATTATAGCAAACCACCGATCAAATGATCGGTTTTTGATTTTTCATTTTGTCTAAGTATCGCATATCTGCTTCAACTATATTTTTTTTTTCATTATTTAAATTTCATTATCATTTTGAAATTACTATTGCAAGAGAGGAAATAGAGCAATTAATCCTGGGTTCGTGAACAACGGCAAACTTCTGACGAAGTTATCTCTTATTTGCGTGACATTTTTACAAACCCATCGACTACGCTGAGTCCTTCCTCTCGTCGGAACGATTTCATATGATAAGAAGAATAGCTTCCGACCGAATCTGTTTAGTAATAATTAATTCTAATCTCCACAGTTTTACAATTATGGGCTAACGAAAGTACATCCAGTACAATATATTCAAATATAATTTTATCTATTTAATATTATTTAATATTAATATTCATATTAATATGCATGCAAAACATGAAACGTAAAAAATTTATTTATGAGCTATTCGAGTATCATTGTTACCAAATAACTCCACTAAACAATTTTTAGTGAATGTACTCACGTCTATATTTCAATAGAGCAATGATGAGGGTATTAATACAATTCAATACTATTGTGTGATTAAACGAATTCAATCGGATTAATAATGTTCACGAAATATTTCTATATAAAGTATGGAAGAGAAGAAGGGACGGAATATAATAAAGATTCTACGAAGTTTCATTAATCGTCCGCAGCCTATTCTTTCTTCATGATGTTCTATTTTCATTGTACATATTTCCAGTGAGTCAGTGTGTCCGTCACAAACGTAGAAATCATTTTTACATTTGATCAAATAAAACTGTGATCATAAAAACTGGAATTAAATTAATGGGAAAGGATTGTGTTTATTATTTCTTAATTAAGTTAGGTTTGCGATAGCGACGATGCTTGTATATTTGCAGCAGTGATTCTGCAACAGCGTTTCAATAGAAACCACAATAAATCAGTAGAAAGTATACATGTCAAGTAGTTTCTAGGGAAAACCGTGATTTGTTCAGTGATAAGAGTGACATGTGCAGTCGTGCGTCTTTTTCGCATTGAAAATTCGTAGAACCTTCTGATATTAAAGTTCACAATAGAAAACTGTTCAAATTTCACGAGAATCAAACTGCATAAAAGTTATTTAAATGCATGGTCGATCAACCACGAACAATAATATAGAACGTTCGGAATTATTTACTGAAACTAATCAACCTTACTTATCAAATCACTCATCTGGAGAGTTCTGCTCGGATCTACACCTACTAAGACTGCGTGATCAGCAATTGCCGATTCCGAGAAATCAAACGACTCTAATGCATACTCCATTCATTATCTTTCTGCGTCTAACAATTAAACGGCGAACTATAAGACCAATCAGTGGGACTTTAAGATTATTATTATTTATTGTTATAGAAGGACTGAAGTCCTTTTACATAAGTATTTACAATAACAAAAAAAAAGAGAAAGATACAAGACTACTCGTCTAATAAGAAAGAAGGGACATGCACAAAAAGAAAAAAGAAATATAATAATATAATAATGGTACAATCGATATGATATTATCATATAATCCTGCGTAGTTGCATTTTAAAATTTAGTAAAGAATCAATGGTTTATAATAACAAAAAAAAAGATGCAAGACTACTCGTGTAATAACAAAGAAGGGACATGCACAAAAAGAAAAATTTAATGATGGTACAATCGATATGGTATTATCATATAATCACGAAGATTGAAGCTTCACTCTCGAATCACGAGACTTGGGGTCCGTTTTGACCCAGAGTTTGACATACGTTCTATCCAAATTCGAATGCAGAGCAATTGAAATCATTATTTATTTAAGTTACGTCCAATAAAAAGAACATTGTTGATGCCAAGAAAAGTAGGTTCGAAAATATGCAAAAGCAAAAAGTGGATGCATAAACATTTGAATGGATCTAGCCCATGGCTGGCATTAAATCATCGAAAGCAGACGCCTCACGAGTCTTGACGATTATTTAACGCTACACCGAAGAAGCACTAAATGCAAATATGTTAAATCACTTAAAAAAAAAAGAAGAATAACAAGAACTTATTGTTACCAGATTTATTTATTAAATCTCTGATCAATCTTTACGATTTCAATAATTATATATTCATAAAAAGATAAAATTTCAATGATCGCAGAAATGACAAAACATTAAGCCTTCACTGCATGATTTTTTTAATTGGTATAAAAAAATTGAAAGATGGTCAGTTTTTGTGTTTTATTTAAGGGAAAATACTTGAAAAAAATTAAAACAACATTTTCAGAGAAATGAACGTAATTTAGAATAGATAAAATATTAATGATTTAGGTATTAATGGTTCGATCAATTAAACACGATAAAGCAATTTTACAAATTAATTTAAACTTTCAACGTTTCGATCATTATGTGGATCATTTTCAAGAAAGAAGAAATGGTCCACATAACGAACGAAACGTTGAAAGTTTAAATTAATTTGTAAAATTGCTTTATCGTGTTTAATTGATCGAACCGTTGCGCCGAAATCATTAATACTTTATCTGTTTTAACAATCTTACGATCGATAACATTCACAACATTGGTAATTTAGAATAGTAAGAAAACACATTCCGAGTTTACTATACGAAGGGTGAAATGAAAATGGATTAGTTAATTAAATTTTAAAATGGAACAAGTATATGCAACAGTACCTTGCTCCCGAGGGAAGAATAGTTCCATTTGAACAGCCAGAAGCAGGAAGAAGAATGGCCTAACGTGACGGGCCATCTTCGCTTTACGATCGGAATGAAATCGGTATCTTCCACGTGAATAGTCGCACTGGTACTCCGTGATTAACCAAGGAGTTTGTTCGTTAATTGTTTTCCACCGACACCGAAGATCGCAAACAGAAACGGTTGTTTGTTGATCGCCTGCGCTCCGGACGAGCGCTCAGCGTGCATTGAAACGTCCCGTTTGCCGGTACCTCGGTTTTCTTCTCTGCACCTTTCTATGCGCATCTCATTTCTCCTCTCGAAGCTTCCTCCTCCGTCACGTGGATCGTTTCTTCTCGTCTGGATCGACGCACACTGGCCCACAACTGCCGTTTTAGCGGTTCGAGAGGCTCATTTGTACACGGGAACAATTTTGAATCGAAATTTAGTTTAAAGAGGCTGCTCCAATTGTTTTTCACGTATCGAAAGTACAGTATTTAAAAAAAAACTAAAAAATGCACTAAAAAGTATGAAGTAATTTCCATTTTGTAAAGTATTAAATATAATACAATCTTTTCTACATGCTTTCACATATTAATACATCTGCTCTTCCCTCCTATACAATTTACCACCGGTAACAATTTCAACCGAAATTCAATTTAAAGAGGCCACTGAAATTGTTTTTCATGTATCGAAAGTACTGTGTTTCGAAAATATACTCCTGAAAGTTTAAACTGTGTTCGAGGTAAGAACATGCACACTTTCAGAAGGTTACACATATATCAGAACGGTCGTCAAAATTCAACAATTCTTTAAAAAATTAATAGGTTTATCTTGTTGTATGATACTTAACCCTTTGCACTCGGAGATATTTTCATATTAATGTAATATCTCCATTCTTCATGTTTTTTTTTTCAATTTTATGAATATGAAATTGAAATAAAAAATTCAACAATCCTTAAAAAAAATTAATATATACATATTGTTGTATGATACTTAACACTTTGCAATCGGAGATATCATTTTAATGTAATATCTCCATTCTCTATGTTTTTAACGTAAAATAATAAATTAATAAATATAGTTTACCGCTCCACACTTTTATTTATAGTCACTAATATCTAAAAAAAAAATTGTTTTCTCCTTTTTAGTGCATTTCAATATAAGCGTGGTTTTTAAAAAGAATTTTATATATTTTTTCTACATATTTCATAATACGGGGACACGAGACTACACATTGGAAGTAAGAAATATAATCAGGGATCTCGTATACGAGGCTGATCATCGTGTTCAATCAAATGTATAATTTTTCAGTAGATATTTATTCTTAACCCCTTAACCTACGATTTAGATTCGAAAATTTCGGGCCGAAATCGTATACAAGCTCGCGCAGCCTTCGAGACATTCGCTCGATTTGTTTCGTACGATGATCGGGCCAATCTTAAACATCACCGTTCATCTACTACGGGCTATGCTGGTAATATTAACGCTTGGTCCCATCATCTACCATTAATATTCACGTTTGGCCCGATCATCTACTACGGGCATAGCTCGTATTTATAGGTTAAGGGGTTAAACATGTTCTCTGCACTTGTTGAAAATTTATCGGAGGATATAGTTTTACTAAAAATCAGCAAACGATGCGAAACTTTTGAACGGTGCGGTGATGGTGCATACTTTTGTGAGATTCTGTAGATTTGTAATATGCGAGGGCGGTTAGAGCCATCGCTACTAGCTACCGTGTTTCTTTCTCAAAAGGCGGTCCCCTCCAGGAGTTTTGACAGCGTCTTCGCCATAGCACTGGCGACTTCTACTGGCGGCATATGCTCCCGGCTCGCTGTCACGAGGCACAAAGATCCTTTTTTTGTCAGTGTCCCGTGGACAGTAGACGCCTTGTTGATCTCGCGAATTTCCGTGACGCCCGTAGGGGGTAAATCTTGTGTTGTGTACCCTCCTTCGTCTGCTCTATGAATTGTCAGGATTCTTCTTCTTTGTGACGCCGATCAAGAATCGGCATTGTGTACGAATCTTCGACTTCATTCAATCCTGGAATCCCCTCGAATAAAACTTGAACACCGAAGATATCCAAACGCTCTTCTAGGCTATAGAAATTCTCGTTTTCGCTTTGTGTTTCGCACAAATATATTGGATAATTGCAAATGTTCGTATCGAATTTATCTCGTGACCCTTTTTGAAAATGAACATGTAACTTGTACGAAAAAGGCAAACAGATTGTAAAATGTTCGGAGAGAATTATAGAAAATAGTGGTAACTATATAATTGATTAATAGAAACTGTTATTTTTAAATATAACTTTTATATGTAATAGAACTTTTACGATCATCTATAATGTTTCTGATAAATTTCAACACTTGTTTATTGTTCAGTCTTTCAGGGACTCCAAAAATTTATTACACCTTATCAAGTTTTAATTTAATAAACTGTACTTGTCTTCGAGGCATGCAAGAATGAATATAGAGTTAATGTGCCTTCATGAAAATATAAACTGCTTGAAAATAAGAGGTATCTACTAACAAACTCCGATTCAAACGAGTGAACACAATGGTCACCCTATTCCGCGCTTCCAATCCAATACAATACTTAAAATGAATATTTATAGAATAGTATATAAACATTTAGAAAAAAGTATAGTAACACTCTTTGCACTCGGAGCTATTTTAACTCGAAAATTATCCATTTCTATCGACCTGGAATAATTTCATTTTATGCATATGAAATTGATTTAATACCTTGTGCAATACTTAAATGTTTAGCAATTGGTTCGATCCCAACACGTTTAATAATGCAAATTAATGTTTTGAATAATGATACAACAATTTTTAATAGTGACACCGAGTCGCCATTCGAGTGCTAAGGGTTAAGGGAAAGTGTAAAATGATTTAAAATGTGCTTGAATGATCTGTAAGGGATCGAAGTGTATATTTCCATTCACGAGTTTCGTGTAAATTTGTTAGAACGAAAAGAAACGTGTGTGCCACGAAAAGCAGCGAATAGACCGGCAGTCATCATCGAGTTAACGAGGTTGGGATGACCGTGACACGCGCAACACAGTGGCGATCGTGTAACATTCGAGTCCACAGTGTCTCGTGTTGTGAAAAAGTCAAATATTTCGCCGTCCAGCACGTCGGCTGTCTGCACGCTGACTCCGTTTGAATCTGAAATGTCGTTTTTTGCGTCCACGGTGACAGCAGCATGTGTCTACTTGTACGGTCTACTTGTATTCCCGACCGGGGACCAACAAGCCCAGCCGGAGCAGACGTAACGATGATATAACACGAGGAAGGTAAGGGATTCCTTTCAGCTATCATAAACCCTGAGTCCTTCAAACTGCCAGAGACACAATGATTCACTGTAATCACCCGCGGAATGTTCCAAATCGCCGTTTCCCATCCACGCCGACCGAATACAACATTTTATCAACGTCGGATAGATTCGATTTTTCAGATCACTCTGATAATATTAAAACCCAAACTCTACAATATCGTGACAGACTCGTCGTGATGATTCTGAACGGTCTAATAAATAGATCGTGGATCTTTGTGCAAAATAAAAATTGTCTGCATCGATTGCATGAAATAGAAACCAAATTCAATATTATTTCTTCCCTTAACGATTTTCATCGAGGTGAAATCGTATATATTTTTGTTTTACTTATTTAACGTTGCTTTTTGAATTCTTTTTGGAAATCATATATTGACGTCTTCAATTCTTAAAATTTTTCAACGATTTTTACTTTTATCCACTCAGTTTTGCTATAAATGCATTAAGATCTGCAGGCTACTAATAAATCTGTATGTTATTAATTTCCTTTAAATCGAGATGAAATTCTATTTTGGTGTTGTTATTGTATGATTATTGGAGAACGTGTAGGCATACAGTAGATACAAATTTTCTCCCTTTTTTTTCACTGAAACGTTCCAGTTCAGTAAAATACAATTTTAGTGGTGTTTTTTTTTTATATTTATTTAACCAGAAATTCTGGCACTCCATTCTACTTTCGTATCTGTGAAAGTGCAAATTTGATCATGCTCTTATTTGGTGGAGGATAAATCGCTCTCAGATCGTTGTTATTCCATCTTTAATTGTATACATTCGAGTGTTCGTAATTAATTTATCTCTTAAATTTCGCTTTCGTTAGACACACTAGAAAATTTGCTTCAATTCGAACCGGCTGCAAATTGAAACATTACAGGAATATCTCTCAATACTTGTAAAGTTATTAATGTATAGTTGTATACGATAACGATATTTGTAAAACGTCTTATATAATATCAAGTTTTTTTTTTCGATACATCGTATAAAAAGAAATACTTTATTAATATTTACCTTCAAATCCATAATTTAGTGGATAATTAGCGTATTATTTCTATATGTACAGGTGATCTGAATAACGCTAAAGTATAGTGTCTACGTTAAAAAATTGTAGCATGTAAACTAATGGCACAATAAATATTAATTACTTATCGTAAAATATAGTCTGTAGATGTCTTCTGACGATATATTAACTAGAAAACGAGGATCTCTCTCGTCATTTCTACAACTTAAAAAAATCACATGTTCACACTTAAATTCAGTTAAGACTCTACAGCTTTGTAATTTGTCACACACGTTGAAGAACACGTTCTCTCGATTGAATTGATTCGAAAATTGTCAAGGGCAAATTTTAATCGAAATGAATAGCAAGCGGAACCAAACAAAAAAATAATAAATGGTTTCAGTTTCGCACGAAATAAAAACGTCGATTATCCAAACAAGAAAATGAATTGTTAAAAGTTCCAAAAATACACTCGAGTATCTTTTGTAGGTATGTACTAATATTTAAATATTAATAAATGTATGCAACAGTAGTAAAAAGAATAAACTAAATACAATGTACAAAAAACGATCTGTTTCAATCCGAAGAGAAAATATGATGCCACTCTCTACAGGTTGTTTAAATTACATACTCGATCAACTTTATTCTTTCATATACATTAATCATTCCGTTCGTATAGCAGTATGTAAATAATAGCAGCGGTCAGTGTAAAAATATTTTCAACTACATCTCACTGTAACATAATAGAAGAAAATGCAATTATAACGAACACGCGACAAGACTGTGAGGTGTGTTTAGGGTAGTGTGTCCTAAATCCATCGGCCTTTAAGTCCCCTCCATTCGTTCCACTAAAAATTTATTTTCTGAATCATTACCGTTCGGATAATCGTCGTTTAGTTTCACATCCCTGATTCCCTGTACGTTGAATAGAATTTCATAAGAGTAAAAACTTGTTAACAAATTTCTTACATCTTACAAACGTGTATTACAAACAATCAAATCTTATATATTAGCTTCTTACATTTACCACTTATTATCGTTACATTTTCGATAATTACTTGTCTCTCGTATAATTTTGTGTTTCTTGGTCACATCAATAAATATTCGAAAATCTTTAGCAGCGTTGCAGAAAACTATTATACAATTGAAGTGGGCTTTCTTGTTCTATTGCAAATATAATATAAGTTTGAAAATATGGGAAAACCAGGGATGACGATCAGGTTGAATGTCGGAAGAGAAAAAACGGTGCCACCAGAATGCAATGTTTATCGACGATCATTACAATATATAAATGCTAGAAAAATTTATAGTTGATGCGAGAGCGTGGACTCGAAAAGTCAATGCAACGATATGATAAATTTGCCACCGAGGGATGAACATACAAAGAAAAAACAAATAAAATTCAGGGTAAAATGTTTCGACCGATATCTCTTTATATTAAAACGTTTTATAATCGTGTATCTTATATCGCTAAGCAATTTCAAATATAAAAAACTCATTCCTATCTCAAACCGACAACTTTATTCTCGTTAATTTAATGTATGATTGCGTAACACGAATACGTTGATTAAAAAAAAAGTATGTGTACACCCATAGTTGTTCTGTGTCTTTCCTCCCTGCCCGCCTACCCTCTCTCACTCATTCATCCTGGACACAGGTATCTTTTTGTGCGACCATGTGCCAACTCGCAGGACTATATATGATTCCGCGGACGAGGTACAGAATAACTATAACACATCGCAGGAATTCGAAACTATCGAATTTGAAATGAAGAAAGTCGAAAGAAATCGTGGATTTCGACGCAGACTCCGCATTTGAAAACTGACCACTCTGTGATCTACGTTTAAACACAACCCCTGAGATTCGCAGAACGAAAAAGGTGAATACTATACGCGTAGCTACTTCGTGAATATGTTACAGAGCTGCCTAAAGTCGACTCAATGCAGTCTACTACTGTGCCTATGCTTTCTGTACAGTTGCATCGTTGATAAAAACTATTATTATCGTCAGCTAATTAATAAATCAAACGTGTATACTTCATTCGCATTACCACTTAACATAACATGATGAATCTCTATACCGTGTGTATAGCATACAGTAAATTAAACGCAAGAAAATATTTAAAACATCGATCCAATGTGCATATACAAATATTGTAAATAAAATTCATTTAAGAAAGAAATTTCTCGACTCTATTAACACTTCATCTGCCGGTAGCCTATTAAATAGGCTTTTCGATAATTGTGCTGCACCAAATGGAAGCTCAAAAATCTTCTTCTACACGATAATTCCAAAGGGAATTATTGAATTTTGTTATTGAGGGTGAGTCGTTGGTTTATGATTGAAATTGCTGTTGCTATTGAAGGATTCTTTTAAAAGATCCTCAGCCATGAACCATAGACTTTCAACAATTATTGAATAATCACCGGTAGATAATGCGTTAACTAGCACACCTCGATAAATTAAATGCTACAAAGAATTCTTATTGCTTTGCTTCTATTTCTCCCAATGAAGGTAACAAGTGTTTGCGTACCGAACGTAGGACTGCAGTAACGGTAAGATATTCAAGAGCATCTACGAACGATTCAAATTTACATCGAATCTTGAATGTACCCTGCACCTCATCGCGCCAATATATTAATTACAATCGCACACCGTATCGGTTACTTAGTGAAATTTCAGGACAATGGTTGGCTGTTTCGAAATTTATCATGACAGTATACGATGTAGAAGAGTGCACCTTATCGCTTTCTAGGAGGAATCAAATAATTGCTTACATTGCTAATGTTAAATATTTAGTAGAAAAATAGGAATCTTATTCTAGGAGATTTTTATAATATCATAATAATTTCACATATTAATCGAAAGATCGCCTCTTAAGTCGAAAACTGTTTCATCCACGACCTAATAAACTGGTTACGCTTAAAAACATGTGTATTCTTTTGGATAGTTTTTGAATATGATCAAATCAGGTATAAATAGTGTTTATCTACTTTGAGCGGCGTAATTATTTGATTTTTCCTAGATCCCAGAGGGAACGCTGATTAAGAACCATTCGATAGAACCTTTACCTGCACACCGACACCTAAAAATTGATCGCAATGTGTTCTCTGTTGGTACACCGCGGGAAATATAACAGGGGTTTTACAATTGGACTCCTGATTCTAACTTCACCTTTCGATCGCAACAGTAATTTGGCAAGGTGCCTTTAGAATTAGAAGTGCGTGTCGAACTATGTGTGAGAAAACGTTTGCGATATATTTTCACCTTGCGAAAGTGGAAATTTTATCATGTAAAATCTGGAAGAATGAGAACGAGGTGATACGCACAATGTTCATTCCCATTTTGAGCGTGACAAGTTTCAACCGGTTACTAAATTATGACGTTCAAACGAAACCGTTTGTTGCGTACAAAGTAAAAAGTGCTATAAATAAAATGATAAATACAATATATTACTTATAATTAAATGTTACTTTTTTCATGTCACCATTAAAACAGACATGCATATATGACGTTTGTTCCTCTCTATTTTCATTTCTTTTCTTTTCGAAAATATTGTACAATCTTAATACATTCTTGTATAAATGTTCGAGATTAAGCAATATTAATGTAAATATGCTTGCAAGTACGTAATCAATAGCGTTGAACGCAGTACAACATAATGTTACAATATGCAAATATTTTCTTTCTGTAAAATTAATATAATAAAGGAATGCAATACATCATACGAGAAACGATTTTATCAAACTTATTTTTTATACACTGTTCAGTGTAAATACCTAGATGAGAATAAAGTACCAATGCAAACCTGATTCATATTAATGTACTTCACATCTTTATACACAAGATCCAATTAAACAATCCTTCCAATAAAATTTCGTCTTTCCGAGATATGTCTTCTGGCACGTTTTAAAGTATATTAAATTACTGAGAATCAATAAAGTTGTTTCTTTCTTTAAGAGCCTGCACCGTTAAATAAATTATAAAGATATCTTCACATTTGTAATCTAGCAGTAAGGTACAACTTGTTACACAACAACGTTGTTACAAGTAACAACGGATCGAACGTTACAGATCTTGTTATGCAATTATAAACTGTCACCCTCAAAAATAGTACCTGAAACACCTCGTTCTGGAAGAAATGTGATGGAATCAATCATTACGAAGAGACAACGCGAACAAAAACACCTGCTCGCTATTATGCCGCAATTTATAATTTACTTTTTCTCATAATACAATCATAACACGATAAAAACTGAACAGGTGTTTTTCATCGTATGCCTGCTACGATAGAAAATGACTAGGCCATATGAATACAACTAAGGAGTTTGTACTGCATTCCGACAGTGTTACAGAACAAAGTGCAAAGTGAAACCTATCTAATTGTATTCAGACCCCGTCGTTACCCTAACAACTTGTAACGCAATCGAATAAATATTGTATTTTCATACAAGTTTCTCGCGCAAAAAAAATATTGGGTCTGCTATAAACTCAGTTCCCTACTGTATTTTCCGAAAAATGTCCCGAGGTTTTATTCATATGGCTCAATAGTTTCAGTCCTGCAAACTTCTTCTATGTCCAACCAATCTGATGTGTATGTTCAATGATCCTTTTCAATCTCAACGACTGTAACCAATCTTATGAAAAATCAACTTTCAATTCTATTATGGTTCTTCCCCGTCGCCATCTGTAAAACAGAAATTCCGATAAAAAATACACGCGAATGTGTTTATAAGCAGCTTAAAATATTCTGATGAAATAAACGAATCGATAAAAAGAAGAACAATATGTTTACCTTCACGGTCTACTTCATCGTCCACTAATAGTTCATCCTCTTCGTTTACCCCCTCATCTTCGTCGTTCACAGCCTCTTCTTCTTCTTCATCTTCATCGACATCATCTTCGACGACAACTATACTATCATCTCCTTCCTCGCCTTCACCCACTTCATCGCCATCATCCGCGCCACCATCTTCATCCTCCTCTTCCTCCTCCGTGTCACAATCTTCGCCGTCTCCTTCGATACCATTTTCCACATCCATATCTGGTGCTAAGTAATACTGACAACAAATAGACAAAGCATCGATTACCTATGTGTGTTTCAATTTTAGACAACGATACTAGATTGAACGGCAGCAGAATAAAATAATATAATTAAAATGCGGATCTTTGTGCAAAATAAAAATTCTCTGCATTGATTGCAAGAAATAGAAACTACATTGAGTGTCATTTCTTCCCTCAATGATTTGAATAGAGGAGAACAATTTTAAATTTTATCTACTCAATTTTGCTATAAACGCATAAAGATCCACAGTCTAATTATGTACTATGTATCTGTGGAATGAAGAGGCAAGGGGGATCCTGTCTATTGCATAATCTGATTCACTGATATTACCACTTCACCCAATAACGAAATTATGTGTGCCTAACAACCAGTCAAGCTGCATTCCTTTTACAAGTTTTCCTTCCACGGACGCTTAGTACATCGTATAAGAATACCTATATAGGGTATCCCAAAAATGTTGCATTTTCTTGGAAAGGGTGATTTCTGAGATCATTTGAAGTAACATACTTCCTTTTCGAAAATATTCTCCACGGCTTTTTTAGTATAATTTAGTATAATTCGAATACAGCGAACGGATTCAGAATCGCCAACAGATCTCGCTGACTCCATCCGCTGTTGCCGCGCCCTGATCGGCCCGTGTTTTTCGTTAATATTGGGTTGACAAGAAAGTAATTTCGGTATTTCAAGGTGAAGCAGAGCCCAATTTTTTTTATCCAGGCAATCGACTTTATATTTAATTGATTAAAGTTCATCGCTTGAATAAAGAAATTCTGTTTTGTTTCACCTTCAAATACCGAAATTGCTTTCTTGGCAACCGAATAACTCGTTAACAAATGATCTCACGAATCACCCCTTTCAAGTTCAACATTTTTGGCACACCCTGTATGATATAAACGCAATAAAAAAATGTTACTGAAGCTTAGTAATCTTTGGTTGTATATACTTTAATAAACAAATTTACCTGCAAAGGATTAGGCCACATATCATCTTTAATTAATTCTGCTATTTCATCTGAACTGGGATCACCGTGATCCGTAAACCAGTCGAAGAACGACCTGTGTTTTAACGGCCTTTTACGACCTTTCAATGGGGCTTTGGTTTTTGCTCGTTTTGTTAAATCTGCGCCTTCTTTCCAACGTATGGGTGTACTTTGGGAAGCTGGATCTCCTGCAAAAAAAGCAGGAGATACATCAAAACTATGATTGTTCAATGCAATTTCAATCTTCATTTGGAAATTGTTTCCAAAAGTCATTGGTATGTAATCCAATAACATAAAATGCAGATGCATGCAAGCAAGCGTAGATGCACTTGTTCCATCTAATAGAAACAATTCAACATTGTGCATCGAATGCAATCTTATTCGTTAGCGCGTACAAAGAGTATTTTAAACTGTTGAAATTAAAATAATAAAATTATTCGCAGTTGTATTACAGTAGAAAGTAAACAATAATATTTAGATTTCGAAATTTTCTCACCAGAAGAACCTAGATGAAACTCCTTGGTAAGTACTTCGTTTTCGAAATATGGATTTTCATCGAAGTGGAAATTGATTCTATAACCAGACTTAATATCTTCGAACTCTTCCACTTCTAGTTTGTTCAAAAACCGAAGTGCATCTTCTTCGTCTTCTTCCAATATTTCTGCTATTTCTTTGTTGTTTACAAACTATATACGTAATAAGGAAATGTACACATTATACTTGTCTATATTAATACGGAAGACACAATAAATATGTAAATGGACAATATGGCTTTCAATATATGAAATTATAATAAGATCAAGAGGATTACAAATGTAAAATAGAAATTTGAATACCAACATAGGAACAGTAAATGTAATTTAAAAAAAAAAAGATGTACGAGAAGATCACATATTGTACAATCATCAACGAAATATTTACGTTAAACAAGTAACAGATGAATGACTAAAATGAGTGTTTCATACATCAAAACCACATTTCAGATGAATTGCGTGTCGGAATGCATTTAATTTGCAGGTTGAAAAATTGCGAGATTATAAGTGCAACAACGATTTATAGTTGTAAACGGAGAGAAATAGTATCGTTGAATAAAAATACGTTAACGTTGTTGCGTCGGGATAAATTGAAAACGTTCTGAATCCGAATAAACAATTAATAGAATCGATGAATAGCATGATGCTGGTAACAGATTATTAAATGGCATTAACGTATGAATAATCTGGAATAGTGGTTTCTATAAAAATAAATGTGTATCATATTCCGCGTGACCGCATGTAGTTATACATACTTTCGTACGTATACAAGTAGGCAAGATGGCGACTAGCGCCGGTGGACGCCGGCATTGCTGAGAAACGTCAAAGATACATTAGTAATTATTATTAATGAGAATGTAACGTTATTGTACGAAAGGATACAGCAGTCACCCAAAAATTGGGTATCCTTTTAATAATGTCATTCCGTTTCTGGAAATAGGGCTTACGCAACTTATTATACTTCTTCTCAACTTCGAGGATTTCGTCGCTGGCTTTCTCATTGAGGCCATCGATTTGATTCTGACACCCGTCAATCTCTTCGAGTGTTTTCTGTATTTCAATGTCGTAATCCCGCGACTCAACACCCTCGCCCGAACTTGGGTCCTCCAATTCCTTGGACTTTTTGTTCGGCGAAGCCATCGTTCGACCCGCGCTCTTGTCACCACTCCACTACTTTCTGTTTATTTTCAGTAGGCACTCACTCCGCGTTCGTCACGCTCGTGTCACTAATTCGCGGCGGGTAAGCAAGCTAACTGCAACCACGAGGTCAATAGCTTATCTAGATGCGCCACTCCATTTTTCTTTCGCATGCAAATATTTTAATGCCGACTACTGTACCACCAGGGGGAGTAAACTCTTATGTATGACCTTGGACCGCGGTAGTTCACTTTGCAAGAAGTTATTTTAGATGGCACCACGATCATAGCACATCACGTGATTGAACATGATTGAACATGATTGGACGTGACTGATGTTTCAATCTTTGGCGCTACTAAGCGCTACTATTTGCCCATGAAGTTCTTTCTTCATGTATTTGACTATAACCTCCAAAATCACTGTCAATTGTCAATCATAGTGTCACGATCATTGTTGCGGACTACGATTTTTCAATTTATAGATGACATTTTTATAATGTTTTTACATTGTTTTATATTGTATTGAAAAGTTGATTAATGAGCTTGAAAAAAAGAAGTTTGCTCAGTGTCGAAACAATTGTAGAAATAATTTTTCAAAATTGAGCGACACTCGGTGAACTTATTTTAGAGCTTATTTTTCGAACTTTATTTTGTTCACAAATTATAACATTTTTTTAAGTTTCGATTTGTAGCATAGTAGGACATAGTGAGGTGCAGAGGAGTGCAGCAGCAAGTATAAAAAGTAAAACATTACCTATTATTATTATAATATTATTCTGTATTATTATTATGTATCATTATATGTATTACTTTATGAATTATTCTGTATTATTATTATATATTATCATATACATATAATAAAATAATGTTAAGATGAAATATTTGTAAAAAATATATTGTATCCCTTTATTTCGAAGTTTAAAGTAAGCGGTATAGAATCGTATAGCTATATATATATATACTTCAGTAGCGCCATCTGATTTATATCCCTCAACTAAAACCTATATATATGCATGGTCCAAATTTTATACATGGAAGTTTACTGACTGAGTTTACTCCGCTTGCGTACCACAGACGAAGTACATAGGAGTAGACCATATATATACTTATAGACCCGGCTGCGGATAACATGCCGTGTTCCAAGATTACTTCATCTATGAGATAACGGATGTGGGCAAAGTGCTACAATCTGTTGAGAAGCTGCAGTACCGCGAAGCTAAAGTGTACTTAGAGGGGAAAGGGGAATCGCCATCATATCTCATTCTGTATAAATATTTACGTGATATTTATGAAAACTGTAACTGTAATATATATTTTATTTTATTACTCACATAACGTGATTACATACATTTTTACTTTACGAAAAAGTTAAATTTTAATGCAGACGTTGATAATATGAAATCTGTATTTATTTTCGCACAAATTACAAGAAATAATGTATATATATATATATTTTATATGTATATATTATTGTATATTACTAGTCACGATTTATGGTTCACTCTGTGTATGTATATATAGATAATGTCGGTAAGATAGTCAGACCCGGAACATGAAAGCCCATTTAGGTGTTATGTCTATTCTTATATCACGTCTGTGGTTTCACCTCTGTTATAGTATTTTCTGATCCAATTTGCTCTCTTCTTATTAATTACTTCACGGCTGAAATGTGCGTCCGAGGTTGTGTCATGATATGTTAGTAGTGATGTGGAACTTTGCAATAGTGAAAATATGATGAAAATAAATCGAATTATTAATGTAGTATTTCTACTTTTTGCAACAATACTTAGCGCAATACCACAGTGTACGTGTGTATTGTCGAACGAACAATTATGTTATGACCCTGACTGTTCAGGTAATTGAAGCCATATTTTAACTTCAATATGTATTTAATTTACACCGCATTCCTTTTATAAATCCACTTAAGTTATTTAATCATATGTTTTATGTAGAACCCATTTCTTCGGCTAGAACGACACTCAAATATAATGCACGAGATGATGGGGTCCTGTCATTTGATACGAATGTGGAAGTCACGGTTTATAGTAAAGAAGCAGGAATTAGAAACGATTTGTGGGGAGTAGAGGTATATTTAACTATTTCTTCATTTTTATCTTAATATTACAGATTGCATTTCTTACATATATTCAATATATATATATTTAATTCTTGTGTGTACAAGTAAAATATAAATATGTACAATGAAAATTTACATACACAAAAGTGATATCATAAATTCCTTTTAATTGTAGATTAATGGTAAACGTGGTTATGCACCTAGAATTTTTTTGAAAGAACAAAAAGTCTATCAGAAAAATTTGCAGCATGTAGTACCTGTTAAATCACTGCTTAACAATACTAACAAATCTAATAAAAAATTCGAACCTAAGAAGGTTACTGACAAGTTAAAGCCTACCACAGAGAATGTTGAAACTTCGAGCGTTTCAACAACACCTATAGATGTAAAATCTCCAAAAGAACTGCCAAACAATGTAACACCTACACACGAAGTTATAGATGGTACAACATTATATTTAAATCCTACTAAAACTTCCACGCAAGTTTCTGCAACAGAAGTTCCACAAATAGCAGCTGTGCCAAACAAAGAAGATGCGGTTGTTAATTTAGAAGTAGATTCCAATATAGAAAATGGCGAAACAAATATTTTTGCAAAAACTGACGAGTTACCACAAAAAATTTTGAATGGCAAAGAAGAAGATGGTGAACAAAACATTCCTCAGAAGGATAACGCTAATGATGTTGCGAAAAGTTCTGAGACAACATTAGCAGATATAATGGGAATAAAAATTCCTAATTTAATAAATTTTTTTAACTCTGGAGGTGAGGATGTCAAAAGTGTAGAAAAGGAAACTACTTCAGAGGTGTCTGAGGTTCCTGAGGTACAAGATAAGGTAGCAGAAGAGCAAGATGTAAAAGTAACGAAGGAGCCAGATACAAAGGTAGCAAAGGAACAAGTTTCTCCAAAAACACAAAATGTTCAATTGTCAAACGAACAACGTGTTTCTGAGGTACAAGATAAGGTAGCAGAAGAGCAAGATGTAAAAGTAACGAAGGAGCCAGATGCAAAGGTAGCAAAGGAACAAGTTCCTCCAAAGACCCAAAATGTTCAATTGTCAAACGAACAACGTGTTTCTGAGGTACAAGATAAGGTAGCAGAAAAGCAAGATGTAAAAGTAACGGAGGAGCCAGATGCAAAGGTAGCAAAGGAACAAGTTCCTCCAAAGATCCAAAATGTTCAATTGTCAAACGAACAACGTGTTTCTGAGGTACAAGATAAGGTAGCAGAAGAGCAAGATGTAAAAGTAACGAAGGAGCCAGATGCAAAGGTAGCAAAGGAACAAGTTTCTCCAAAGACCCAAAATGTTCAATTGTCAAACGAACAACGTGTTTCTGAGGTACAAGATAAGGTAGCAGAAGAGCAAGATGTAAAAGTAACGAAGGAGCCAGATGCAAAGGTAGCAAAGGAACAAGTTCCTCCAAAGACCCAAAATGTTCAATTGTCAAACGAACAACGTGTTTCTGAGGTACAAGATAAGGTAGCAGAAAAGCAAGATGTAAAAGTAACGGAGGAGCCAGATGCAAAGGTAGCAAAGGAACAAGTTCCTCCAAAGACCCAAAATGTTCAATTGTCAAACGAACAACGTGTTTCTGAGGTACAAGATAAGGTAGCAGAAGAGCAAGATGTAAAAGTAACGAAGGAGCCAGATGCAAAGGTAGCAAAGGAACAAGTTCCTCCAAAGACCCAAAATGTTCAATTGTCAAACGAACAACGTGTTTCTGAGGTACAAGATAAGGTAGCAGAAGAGCAAGAAGTAACGAAGGAGCCAGATGCAAAGGTAGCAAAGGAACAAGTTCCTCCAAAGACCCAAAATGTTCAATTGTCAAACGAACAACGTGTTTCTGAGGTACAAGATAAGGTAGCAGAAAAGCAAGATGTAAAAGTAACGGAGGAGCCAGATGCAAAGGTAGCAAAGGAACAAGTTCCTCCAAAGATCCAAAATGTTCAATTGTCAAACGAACAACGTGTTTCTGAGGTACAAGATAAGGTAGCAGAAGAGCAAGATGTAAAAGTAACGAAGGAGCCAACTAAAGAAGAAACTATTTCTGAAGCACAAGATGTGAAGCCATCGAAAGAAGAAACTGTTTCTGCAGTACAAGATTTAATGTTACAGGAAGAACATTCTGTTGTTAATGATCTAGATGCATCCACATTAAATAATAATACAGAAGAGCAAACTGAGAATATCTTGAATACCACTGTTGCAAGTACCACAGTCATTGTATCAAATGAAACTCATACAGACTCTGTTCCAACAGTTTCAGCAAATAGTTCTGAAACAGACCCACAAATTGCTTTAAACATTACTGAATCGACTAATACAGAGTATATCAATTCTGTGGAGAATGCTCAGTTCGAAACTAGACAGGCTAAATTAGTGGAAAACAATAATGTTTCTGAAAGTAATTTAACCATCCTTGATATTGAACATGATGCACTTTCAGCAAACGAAAAAGATGTAAGCAGTTCAACAGGATTAGCCTCTCTCAACATTGATAAAAATATAGGTGAACAAAGTTCTAACATCAATGTTGATGCTCCTTCTGATCAGCCAGATCCAAAAAATCATTCCGAAAATGTTGAAATAAATATTAATTCTCAAGATACACAAGTCAACGAGGAAGATACAACAATTGTCACTGGCGAAGACGAGGATAATAAAGAATTGCAGAAAGAGATTCAAGCAGATGTAAAATATGGAAATCAAAATGACACCAATGAAAACGCAAATGCAATTGACTCGGAAACCCCTGGAAAAACTCATATACTCGAGCAAGTTATAAATATGAATGACAATTCTGAATCTGCTGAATCACCACATGTGTTAAAAGAATACATTCATTTATCAGAAAATGTGGCGAGCATTAATGAATTTCGTAACAGAAATTTATTGAATGCGCATACAGAAGAGTCCAATGAGATAGGTAAATATTTAATACATAGCACTGTTTTTAAACAAATTTATAGTATGATACTAATTAAATGTGCATTTACATTAAATAGAAAGTGTGAAAATTGAAGAAACCGAACATACCAAAATCGAAGCTTTGCTTGAACACAATGATGATACAATATCTGCAGAAAAAATAACAACAGAAAATAGTGAGTATAAAATACAAGGTATATCGTACGAACCGTCAAAATTTAGTTCCAAGTGCTGCACACTGCACTTTAAAAAAATTATTACTAATCCTTATGAAATTTTTATCAGTTTCTTCACCCGAGGCCTGTGCGGCTGACAATGTTGAATGTTCCACTGAAGTTGATTCTGAAAATAATCTAATTAATAATGTAAGCAGTTTTTATCACTTTTAACGTTACATGTATATACCTTGATGCTTTATTTATTTCATTAATCATTTCAGGATGAAACTTCTGGTAATATAATGGAAAGCCTAAATATAGTAAGCAATTATTGGATGACGTTCATGTATTTAATTATTACTGCTACTGCAACACTTACATTTTCTTTAGGATACTATTATATCGAGGTACTATATTCGCATTATATAAAAATTATTTTTAAAAAAAATTATAGAAACGGCATGTGTAATAACTTACATATTTTTATAGAATATGAGAAGGGATGGACAACTAATAGCTAAAATCAATAAACTTGAGAAGGATTTGCTTGTCTCTACTAAAGAAAGTTCAATGTTAAAAGAAAATTTAAAAATAACCAAGGATAAGGTAATAAAATATACCCTGCTTGTATAAGTTATAGCAATTATATATTGGAGAATTTTTACTAGTCCGAAAATATACATTTTAGTTGACTTGTATCGAAGATGAATCATTCGGTTCCAATGAAATGGTTCTTTCTTTGAAAGCCGACTTAGAAGCTTCTCAGGTAAAACATTTACATTTATCCGAATATCTAGAAATCAGAAAGCAGATAATTCAGAATAATTTTGTATATTTTCGTAGAATTCGAAAGCAGATCTGGAAGATCAAGTTGCTATATTGGAGAGAGATTTAGAAAGCGCTACTGAAGCGGGCTTAGAATTAGAACGAATGCTACGCGAAGTTCTTTCTTCGGACAGTGAGGATAATCCATTAGCTCAATCAGTGGAGGATCTCCAAACACGATTAAATGCTCAACAAGCTGCAAATGAATCTTTAACAAGTGCTCTTAACTTAAAGACTCAAGAGGTAAGTGGTAATTTATAAATTACATGTAAAATGTCTCTGACTTGGCACAACGTACGTTCAAATTTATTTTATGAAATGTAAATTTATACGCAGCTTGAGTTTAACAAGCTTGAGGTTTGTGATTATAGAAATTTATATATAAGATAGATATTATAATTTTAAGTGTACACAGATGTAGTGTCACATCAACTATATTTTGCAGAATGAGTCTTTGTTGTCGGAATTAGCATCCTTTAAAAAGAAGTGTGAAGAAGTTGAAGTCGAGCTTGTTCGAGTAACAGAAAACTTAAAACTTGAAGTGGAAAGTAAGAATAGTATACAGCAGACGTTGACAGATAAGGTTCAGGAATTAGAGATACAAATCAAGGACGTAAGTTTACAATGATATAGTCATCGGTAACATTTAAAAAATTACTAATTGATTAAATATAAGAATACCATACGTAATTTCTTTATCTCCATTTGTTAACAGATTTCTAACGAAAAAGTAGCCTTACAAAAACAATTGGAACGCAAAGAAATGGTAACTCAAGATCTTATGGATGTTATAAATCAATCAAATTCTAATTTGGATCTGGATAAGTTGTATAACGTGACTCACCTTAAAGCAGAAGCGAAAGCTTTACTTGAAGAACGAAACGAATTAAAAATACGACTAACGGAAGTTGAGGGTGCTCACAATTTATTAGAAGGTACTTTTTTTCACATGCACACTTCACGCGATGCGAGAAATATTCGAGTTTATTCGTTTCACATTTCAGAACACATGAAAGTTATCAAGGAAGAAGTGACTACCTTAAGTGAACAATGCAAAGCAGCGGAGAAGGAGAAAAAAGATGCAGAGACTCGTCTCGAGGTGTTATCAAATTTCTTTAAAGAGAAAGAGGCCCAAAGACAAAAGTACGACAAAATCATTTTCCGTGTTGTATTATATAAAATCTGCTATGTATTGTCTTAGTTAATATACAATATTATCGTTATAGGGAAGAATCTGTTTGGTTGCAACAACAGGGTGAAGTTGTATCCACTGTAGAACGAATACAAACAATGCAATCTGAAATACAAAACTATAAGTAAGTATCAATAAATGAATCATAATAAACAGTCACAAAACAATGATTTCGTTATTAGAATTGACATATAATTATGACTGTATTTTAGGCAACAAATCGAAATGTTGAAACGGGAAATATTAGACCAAGAAAGAGAATACGAGAATCAAATTTCTATGATTGAAACAAAAGCACGCGAACAATGGGTACAAATTCAGCACATTATCTTACATTGGAATGTAATATGATATTTATTTAATCTTCTAATCATTTACATTTAAAGATAAAGGCACGTCAAGTCGAGCGTCGTCTAGAGGAGTCCAAAGTTGAAGCAGGCCAATTACGTAACCGGCTTACACTCATAGAAAAGAATATTAACGATGTAGATCCCGAGGCAAAATTACATCGTAAGTCTTTACACTATAAGAAGATTATATCCTATGTTCGTTATACCTTATTCTAATATTACAGTTCCATTGAGTAGCAACCACTACTATGATATACTAGTCTTTTAAAGTTGTACATATTATTATTTCGTCAGTTTCATTAGCGTTACTCTTTGTAATTACTTGAAATAGTAATAGTAGAATTTATAGAAGTAGATACTTGTCTCGATCTAGATATACTACGAACTAGAGCTTTGCGAGAATCCGAAAATGTGGGTGGGGACCGGTTCGCTAATATTCTCAGGAGTCCGATACCTTTCTTCACCATTCTACCCTTTTTCGGGTTCTTGCATACTTCTACTAATAACATTTCGAACGAGGATAACTAAAGATATTCAGGTCAATCTACTGTTAATGCAACCCCCAAAACAAGACAAAACAGTCTAATATAACGTGATGTTTAAACAAAAATTATACTTTCTTAAACTGATTTTCAAACAGGCATGGAAGCAAACGGAGAGACGGCAACGTCACCTCCGTTATTTATGGGAGCAGAGTCATCAAGCTCTCCTATAATGTTTTCTGGTTCCTCGAATGTTCCTCCCCCGCCGCCACCTTCCTATTTACACTCACTGTTTCCTCCGTATTTGCCGCCCCCGTTGCCAAATGCATCGAACGTACCGCCGTATGAAATTAGTCAGCGACCACCGCCATTGGGTGGTCGATTATCTTCACCTCCACCTATGCCTCTACATCCTCCTAATTCCAGCAGGTACGACAACACAGGTTCTCCGCCACCAATGTCCCCACATTTACTTCCATCCTTCCCTAATCTCAGAATACCACCGCCTCCGTTCGGCAATGATCATATGCATGGCCCTCCTCCGCCTCCCCTTGGTTCGATTATGCCAGCACCCCTTGGAACGGCGCATTCGTGGGGGGATGAACCACTGACGCCACTACGCAATTCCGGTTACCATCTGTCACAACGAGAACGTGTACGAAATCACAAAGGTTTGTGTACAACATGACCAAGCGACAACGAGCAACTGGCACATCCATTAACGGTTGATTTCATCGCCACTTGAAATAATTTTTTCATTCTTTTTTCTCTTCAATTATTTTCTTCCCCCTTTTTGTTGTGCATGCAAGGACGCAAGCGATTCTCTAAAGTGAGACAATTTTGGAGTACTTTGGAAGGGAATAGTTGCAAATGAATATGGTACATTAGACTGAACCATTTTGCGAAGTGATTTTGTGCAACTTATTTTGATATACAATAGGCATAATATTGGGTTGGGGAAAGAATGTTCGTAGAGTTTTCAAATTAATAATCGAAGATAAAATTAAGGTATTTATTCATATGTTCATTCAATAACACGAGAAGTTACCTCGAATATGGACAAAAAGTAATAGAACGAAATGGAAAATATGTTATTGAATAAATCTATGAACAAATATCGGAATTTTAGCATTCGATTTTAATTTACAAACGCTACGAACTTTCGTTCCAACCCGATACATACAAAATATCGTAATCGAGTCTCATCTAAACATATTTATCAATATAATCTTACAGAATTAAAATTTGTTGAAGTTTTTAATTATTCGTACACAAATAAACGGAGAAGATAATGTTTATTTACTTATTATAGTTCATCGTTGTTATACTATTTTTATTAAAGTCGATTTCGATATTTTTAAACGATGCGTATTACTCATTTTTGAATTTTTTCGTACCGTCAAGATTCATAAGATACATTTTTTTAATACTTTTCTCTGACATAAAAACCTGCAAATAATAAAGTATTTTAAAAGACCTTAATAACATATTATTCTTCACAGGTTCCTTACATTCTTCAGGAGAATCACTGGACAAATCACATCATAGTAACAAAGCTTAACTGCTTTATTTTGTTACAAACCATTATATTACGCTAAATTTGATACTGTAGGAACCGATACTCGATTTATAAAATCTTTCGAATGATCAACAGTGATGCATAATACCTTAATACGAGTAGAAAGACTAGCATTTATTTTGCGACATAAAACCGTATGTATTTTGATATATTATTTGTGAAATGTGATAAGTGCATATTTAGACGATATAAATGTGTATCAAATTTCATCACTGTTGTATAAAGAAAGAGGAGGACAAACTAATTGTACATATTATATTTGATTAATGTTTAAGAATGTATTGAGCCACTTAGAGCAGATTGTAAAAATGTTTCTTTATATAGATATGTATAATTCTTTATTCAAACCTGAAACTTTATGTACTTTTATGATTTATCCATTTTGTTATTACCAATTTTACACGTTGTTCAAGTGTAAAACTTACATGTTTTGCTGGTTATCAAGCGGAAAATAAATTGTAATACGAATTTAGACTAAATGCAATTATGATATAAGATTTTAAAAAATTGAAATAAATCGTAATTTATTATTATCTTGTCTTATAATTCCATGTTTTATATACACGAGCAGTGTACTGCTTGTATTATATGTATACAACAGATGTCTGGTATAAGTGTATACAATTATCTCCAAAAGCTTTTGAAGATGTAAGTTTCGTTTTTTAAACGAAATTTTATATTTTTCTAAGATCACTAAATGTGTGTACGTATATATGACTTATTTTTGCATCATTTCCATTCCATAAAAAACCTTTATGTAACTTCAATAATTTCTGAGATAATCGTCATAATCGACTCTATATTATATATACATTTATACCAAATACTCTGTACATATTACATAAAAGTTATCACACATTGAAAATTATACATTTATTACCCAGTTTCCTTTTTACATTTTACAGGCAACAATGTAGCTGGCAGTCTACATTGATGTATATTTATAATAATTAATACTTACAATATTCACAAGTCAACAGAGAGGTGAAGGAATGCAATAAATGTAGTATTATTCTATTACTAATGAATCATAATTTTATAAAAATTTTATCTTACTGTTCAATCATCTTGTATCACAAGAAATGGATATGGATGGTCAACTACAAAATTCCGTGAGAAGAAATATGCATAATAATATAACAATTACTTTATGCCAGAAACACTACAAAAAATATAAAGAAAAATATGAGGATTGCAAATATTTTTATCATTAACCACCTGTTGTTTGTTACAGATTGGAAATACTTCAATATCTCTGCATGTGCTGCTTCCACATTCAATTCAGTATCTTCAATATTGCTATCTATCCTGAAATTTAATGAAAATTTCATGAGTCGCTTGGTGTTTAAACAACTTAGCTGCGGTTACCATAAATTTCGTTTCTATTAATACGTCTTTTGCAGGAAAGTATTATTTTTACCTTTCCACCATTTCTTCCTGCTCTTTAACCATGTGCGCTAGTTGTTGAAAAATTCCACCAAGCTCAACAATCGTGGATTCAATGCTTTGCATTGTTTCTGCTCTTGATTGAACATATGCATCCTAACAAATGAACTGTTTTAATATTGTTACAATTCATCTAGTATCTAGGGTAAAGGTAACAATTACCGTGACCCACCCAGTTATTGGACGCAAAACAAACTTTTTTCGAAATTAATAAAAGTAACATGGAGTACCTATTATTACTTTATTTTTAATAACAAAATTGATGTTTCCTCTTCGTATATCAATCAAAAGTATTACAATAATTTTGGTTTCAAATATAGAGAACATTAGTTAAAAAACTGTGATACACCAGAGGATAATAAAACAATGATTTTAAAAATTAATCAATTTGTTATCAGAAATTTCTCGTGTCCGGTAAATGGGACCAAAACTTCGTTAATATTTCTTTTGCTTTTTAACAAAATCGTCCAGAAAAACTTGATGATACAGAAAACAGGTTGATAATAAATCGTTTATCACAAATAATGCAAAATAAATTACAGAATGCCTTCAAATCAATAAAAAGCTTCCAAGTCGTCACTAAATATCCGGTAACTGGTGCCTTTACCCTACTACTATATTTTAATAAAGATATTACAGTGTCGTCATGAATTGCTTGCTGCAGGGATAGCTGACCCATTGCTGGCTCTAAATCTATAGTTACAGACGAGGGAGAATCTTGTTCTTGAAACAATAGTGATCCTTGTTTCCCAGCAACGCTTGGAGGTAGCATAGTAGATACAGAACCTTGAGTAAACTGCTGCCTCCTACTTTGCTCTTCTCTCATATTCTATATGCAAGAACAATTTGAATGGATTCAAGTAGCTTTTGTCTCATGTGCAATATTGGCTACACGCCTGTCATGCTTTCTACCATTCCTTTTAACATACCTCTGAACGTACTTCTAGTACAGTCTTGAAATGATTTGACATGTTTGCCAGTTTTGATTGTAAGGCCATAACAATTGAGGAAGAATGTGAGGCTATATGGTGACTTTGACGTGTACCAAACGCATCTCGCTGCGACTTGCTCAGTTCCTGTAGCTTTCCTATATGAAAATTCAAATTCTTCAAGTCTGTCTTTATAATATTCGTTAACTCCTCGATTTCCACTTGTCTGTCATTAAATATCGACTTCCTTTTAGCCACTAGAACAATTAATATAACGAATCAATATTTCAGTTGGCAAGAAAATAATTTCGGTATTTGAAGGTGAAATAACACTAAATTTTTTCATTCAAGCAATGAACTTTAATCAATAAAATATTTTTTATTTATTCTTTTCAGCAAAAGATCATCGAACAAAAGCAAAAATATTTTATTCATTAAAGTTCATTGCTTGGATAAAAAAATTAGGCTCTTCATTTCACCTTAAAATACCAAAATTACTTTTTTGCCAACCCAATATAATATCTATTCACTACTGTCATCCAAATTCTTTTCATATTTTCAATAGTAATGTGATTAATACAATATAATTAGTAGGTGATACGAGATCTATTTTGAAGACAGCAACATAATTACAAATGTAGACAGTTGCCACCGTACAAATCAATATTCTTAAATAGTTAATCAGTAGAATTGAACAAATTCGATGGTAAAAAGCAACCAAAGCATATAATATAAATTGTACGAAGATGTTCATGTTAAAACACTTTTTTTTTCCCACGGTCTTCTTCTTGTAGTAATGTACAATATGTTATTAGGATGTTCTGAGTTTATCATAAGCGTTCATGAGGATCTTACATAAAGCAAGCTTTTCTAATTTCGTGTAAGTGCTCGCTATGTTTTTCCCAATGCTCTTGGCTATCGTCATGAAATTCGAGTAGCTTTGTAATTGTCGTGCACGACGAGGATTCTGCACGACCGCCGTTCGTGCGGCAGTCCTGCTCTGCATTGTTCGGATTGCGTTAATGAATTCATTAGTCCTGTCGCGCGACGTCATCGTCGCTGGTACAGTGTTCGGAATTGGTTTCTCGTTCTCCGTTAAATCAGAATAATCACTTTCATCGTTTTTTCTTGGACTTATGGTACTGCCCTGCCAGGGACTGTTTGAGGTTGTGATCACGAAATCATGATTTACTTCTAAGCCAACGTGTCGTCTACGTGCTGGCATTGCATTCTCGGCTTTTGTACGTATTCACGGTTTTATAATAACGAAAACAGAACTCGTCTCCACTCCTACTTTCAAAACTTTCCTTTGAAGCTATCAACAAATTGAAAGGGACACGTCCACATGACAGCTCCAATACCTATATCTACGTGTGTATCTACTTTATACAGCGATGCTCACTCATTCTGTCCTCGACAACGTCACTCGACAAGGTCTACACTTTAATAAACTGAAATTTTACTAGGATCGCATATGGTCATATTGTTATGGGGGTAACGTAACCCATGAATATTACTAAAATATTACTAGAAAATCAGGCGAAAACAGTGTTTGCGGGAAACAATTGTTTGTCCTTATACGGGCATGTTGCGAGCTGTGTGAGGGCTTATTCTAAAGAGGAAGGTTCAGCACAGCGCCCTGAGCTCATGATTTCACGAGATTATGTTTATATCTAATAATATGAGCGTCCAAAGTAGGGGGAAAATCGAGAAAAAAATCGAGACAACACCCTCAGATTCTAGCTTACGGGGTTGGCAACACTGATTACGTTACCCCCTTATGTCCAGAGAGTATATACAGTTTAGATATGTTCAATAATTTCTGATAATTTCCGTTGTATTTCGAAAGGTGGCAGCACATTTGTATTTGGAATTGTGGCTAGAAATTGAATCGCAGATGACAAACTATATATTGATTCTATTATCGTTAGCTGACAAAAAAGAGAACAGAATACATAAAAGTGTGTTTGTTAATTATCTTTTGTAATTTAAAGTGGTGATTGTTGCACAGATTTGTACTTAATAATCTGACACGTACCAGCTTGCTTTAAATGATGCTAACCTAAATTAGAGCGTTAGACGTAAACAAGTAAAGAAGTTCAATCATGCTCTGTGTACAGAAAATAAATGGATCTGGAGAGGAAATCTCAGAAATCTTTGCCGCCGTTAGTTGAAGGGAAAATTCATGGTTATTTGAAGCTTGTTATAGATGAAGTCGTTTGGTCGGAGAGAAGTTTTGGAGAAATTAAAATATTTGCGTCTTGGTGGGGTGAAACCGTCAGTGCTGAATTTAGGTAAAGTATTACAGTTTCTTTAAAGAGATTACGTTTCTACGAATGTACCTCTAATGTCTCTTTAGTTTGTGTTTATAAACGCAAGTTTACCGTTTTCAATTGCTTTTTTCAACTACCTAAAGTATAGTTTTTCTTTTCTAGGCCAGTGGACGTTGCAAAAGATATCATAAGATCCAAGTATGAAACAACAGAAGTTTATGCTGTCCGTACGAATATAAGTCTATTTCAGGAATATGTAGAAAACTGCAAGTGTGTAGAATTAACGGTTGTTTCCGAAGAGAATAACATAGTCGTAGGAACATCCAAAATCACAGATTTATTGAAACTCTTCGAATCGAAACCCTATATCGAATATATACCGATAGTAAATGAATCTCTACGTAAAATAGGAGAAATACATGTTTCCATGAAATTAGAATATGCAACGAAACCTTCAAACATGCATTTGATACTAAACAAATACGTCAAAGAAGATGGTACCGATAATACTACACCGGTGACTAGTGACAGTTTTAAATATTCAGAAAAGTCAGCAAGTAATGTACAAATTACTTCGAAGGCCAAGGAACATGAAATTTATAAATCCATTTTAAAGTCCAGAAGAGCAAAATTTCAGAAACATTTGACCAAAGGTAATGAGGAAGCTATGGACGAACTTGTTACACAAATTGTTGCCAGAGCGCAAAGACTTAGAGGAGCAGTATTAAGGGAATCGCGTGGTGAAGATGCGTTTGATTTCAGCGATAATTTATTGAGCAACAGTGTACAGTCTACTAATGATAACATCAAATTCTGGGAATATCTTTCGGGCAGAGAAACTCACGACAATCACAAACCATTATCTATAGTCGAATCGACCTCTCCAACTGCTAGCTCGATAGATTTAACATCTGACAGTTTGGATGTCTGCGAACATAATAAGAGGAAAATTGAACCAACTGGGACATCTTTTGCGCAAACAAATTCTTCAACAGTAAAAATGTATACTAAACCAAAAGGTACATATGTCGTTTAAATAAATATTCAAGATCTTCTAATTGTACGAATTAACATCACGATACAATATATTTCAGAAAATTTACTATTGGACAGAGTAAATAGTATTAGAATTTTTGTGGAATCGTTTACCCTGACTTCTGCTGGTTATAGACGTGTTAAATCTTCGTACTCGTCACGTATGTTTGTAAAATGTAACTAGATACTTATTGAAACGCATCTGTTTGCTATCTTACAATATGTTATTTTAATTTTTTAGATCATGATAACGCTTTTTTGCATCCTACTTATTTTATTCAGTACGACATGACTTTTGAACATATTAAACTAAGCAAAAAGAAATCAACGAATAATAACAAGTCTGTAAGAATAAGTTCTAAAAAACAAACAGACCAAGGTATGTTCCGATTTATCTGTGTAATATTAATTTCTTTAATTTTTCGTATATTAATAGTTTTAATAGAGATATTATCTTTACAGAAATTCATTTTAACCACGATGGTGTCTATGAAATATCAAAATTGAAATCGCACACAGAGTATTTTGTAAAGTTTAAAATATTTATCCGTCATTTTAACAAAAAATCGCTGATTGAATTAGGTGCTGGTACCATGCACGTTAATGATATTATAAAAACGAAAAATTGGAGCATCGCACAACGTATAATTATTCTCAATAAGGGAATAAAGATCGGAGAATTAAGCGTGATCGCAGAATTAGGTTCAGATTTTGTTCATTTTGGAAAACAGTATATCGGTAAGAGTAAGGCATATATTTTAATAAAAGAAAATTATGTTGATACCGATGTTTTAAATACTTTATACTTCCTTAGATGATATTATATCTTCCAAAGAAAATATTCCCAGTCTGAGAATGGTGCAGCAATTGAGCAGACATAAAAATAAAAAAAGATATAAAAATGCGACGGACATTCGGCCGGAAACACATAGCGAGCTACCATCGATTTCAACCCAAGTAAATCGTGTAACCACTGTTAACGATTTGCTCGCTACAGCCAACGTACCTCATTGTGATACGGAACGTTCCAATGGTCGAAAAATTACTGTGAAAGATCGAGAAAATGACATCGATGAGAAAGTATAAAAAAGCACAATATACAATGCAAGTATTTTTCAAGTGAGAAATTATCGTTGCTGAAAGAATTATTCCACAGGTTTTACTTCGAGGCTTGATACATATTGCGGAAGGAAAAGAATTGTCAGAATTAAACACTTACTTAATATGTAGAGCATTTTGGACAGAGGACAAGAGTAGAAGCCTAATTTGTACCAATACGAAAAATCCACTTTATCGTTTTTCTCATGTAATTGTTTCACTTTTGTTTATTTTATTTTTACAATTCGACGTATGTCATGGTAATGTATCTTTTATATTTCAGATAGCACCTGTCGCTTTTGATACTGATCTATTAAATCTTATGAAAAATAATTACATAATCGTTGAAGTTTATTATAGAAACAACAATAATGTAGATAATCTATTAGGATTGGTAAAATTGTCTATACATCCATTATACATCGCGTATAGAGATTCGCAATCACTACCTGACTTATTGTCGTCCAAGGTATGCATACGTACAACATACTAATTTCTAACAGTTCTCTGTATCTCGATCGACAATTGTTCAAAACTACAATTAATGTTATTGGCGCACCGGTTCGATCAATTGGAGACAATAAGAAATTCTGCAAAATATTACATGAAATTTAATTCAACGTTTCGGTCGAAATTTATTTTCAAGAATGTAAACTTTCCGTATTGCGTCTGTAAGAATTTATCAATTAATTAATATATGGTTAGGCAAACGCCTTCCCGAACAAGCAGAAGACACTAAGGTATTAACAACGAAAAACAAATGTATAAACTCACTTGCCTAGAAAATTTAGACCGAAACGTTGAATTAAATTTCATGTAATATTTTGCAAAATTGCTTATTGTCTCCAATTGATCGAACCAGTACGCCAATAACATTAATCGTAGTTTATATACTAATTTCTATGTCGGAAAAAACGTTTTTTCGAATAATCCGATTTACAAACTGTTCTGTTCGAATATTTCAGTATCCTGTCGTGAGTGTAGACGAATGGGTGCCAATTATCGATCCCGTAACAGGTCGATCTCACGGTCAAGTGTATGCATTGGTAGCTCTTGGAACCACGGAACAAATTGCATTATTAGAAACATCAAGAAACCTACGAAATACCTACAATGCGTCGAATTGCACTGAGAATTCGTCTGAATTGGTAAATCATCCAGAAACAAGATCGCAAAACGATCGACGATTCTCTTATGTTAGCGATTTGGTGGAGAAAAAAATGTGTTGTTTAGATTTGAAAACTCAAGAATGTCAGACGGACATTTCAACAATTAAAGAACTGAAATCGGAAAAGATCTCGCAAGAAGACACAAATTCGGAAGATTTAATTTTACATAATTTAGTGGACCGTTTAACGGAAGCTTTAAATATTGACAAAGATGATTCGAACAACGAAATAAGTTTAAAGGGGAAGAAACCAATACCTACAAATGTGAAAGAACACATATGCATAAGTGACTTAAACTTCAATAACAGTTATTGCGAG
Source organism: Lasioglossum morio (assembly GCA_916610235.2). Taxonomy (NCBI): domain Eukaryota; kingdom Metazoa; phylum Arthropoda; class Insecta; order Hymenoptera; family Halictidae; genus Lasioglossum; species Lasioglossum morio. The sequence continues at coordinate 2,897,312 of OU744327.1, forward strand.
AGCGATGGTAGTAGCATTCGACACAGTTGTCGTTTACCCACAGAAACGTACAGAAGCGTTGGTGTTGGTGCCGAATACGAAGAAGAGACAGACCAACAACCAAACATTGATAACACCAGCCAAGTATTCGACTTACCTTCGATGATGCACAATAAAGAAGATGATTCGACAGATTCTGAGAGTAGTCAAACAACGTTTCGAGCTGTCGTTGAAATCGAATGTGCATTGCATTTACCAAAAGTAGAAAAGTTCAATGAGACCATCGAACCCAGTACATACGTATCTTTCCAGGCCAATAAATGCGATCCAACGAAACATTTAAATTCCTGCATGATCACCAATGTTTGCCCACAAAGTTGTAATCCTAACTGGAACTGGAAGAACGACGTAAAACTGCCAGTGGAATTACTCTTACGTGTACGTAATCGTTAGATTGTCTAAGAATTGGACACTTTATCTTCTACAAAATTGTCTTTTTTTTTAGGCTGAGAAGAGATTGATTTTAAAAGTTTGGCGGATCGTAGACTCGGACGCAAGTATGCAAATAAACTTGGAAAGAGATGTGGTTATTGGATTTTCTGCTATCGATATTTCAGTCTTAATTTCCGGTTTTCCAATAATATCCGGATGGTTTCACATAATGGACTTTTCTGGAGAATGCAACGGACAAATCAAAGTATTGTTCTGAATTAATTTCTCGCATGTGTTTACTTCGTCCGGCGCTCTGTACGTTAATGTTTATATTTTAGGTGTCCATAGCACCGTTGGATAATTTATCAATGTTCAGGAAACCAACGTCGACGCTGAGAACAACAGGAATTCCAATGTACAATACATCTCAATTAAATTGGTTACCATTAAATGCTCCGGCGATACATACCAACGACGCAATAAGAAAGGATACTTCGTCAACTGTTGTGCAAGCAGAAACCACAGAGCTCGCTGAAAATCAATTAGCCGACTCTATGCCGAACGTGGGTTTCGAAGACGCATCTATGCCGTTCTTATCTTTATCGCTAAAGTAAGTAAATTTATTCTCTCTGTTTTTGTTTTTTGAGGGGAGGATATCATTACAAAAGCGGATACTTTTTCTAGGAAAAAACTGACTGAATTAGATGAAATTACAAAACGTTTGGAATTACGGTTGCGTGACATCACAAACGCAGCTTTCGATGATTACATTGATAATGAATTTGATTTGAACGAATCGAACAGCGATGTAGAAAATAATGATTGTAAAAGTGCAGGAGCAATAACATCTGTTGCAGACACAGTTAACGACAGAGTGAGACAAGTAGTTGAATCGAATACGAATCAAAATACGTCGAGCGAAACTGAAATTCGTGATTCCCCGTCTGAATCTTTTGCTAATGTTAGAAAAACAAACAAACCTGTAGGAATGAGGTCCGGTTCTTATTTCGTAGGAAACTCTTATGCCGAACAGAACGTAATCAATTCTCAAGTACAACATAGAAACGAAGAATCTGTAATGCAGAACATACGAACATTGGGAAATAGTCCCTCTGATTATCCAGAACGAGGAACGAAAACCCATATAAATTATTTACTCGATAAATTATCTTTACAGTTTCCTCTGCAGTCGCATTCGACTTTAACCGTGCCAATGTTAAATAACACTGATTTATTGACAAATTCACCACAAAACTGTAACGTTATGCGGAATAACGACACATGCTCGAGGACTTGTACTCAAGAGATCAACGCTTATACAACACCGAAAGGAACAGACGGTGCAAATGAACGAAATATTGAAAGTTCTAAGGGTCACACGATCAATTACTCAACTAATGAAACTAAACAGTTGCGCGAAGCCTCGTCGCAATCTCAGATCGCTAACAAAATGTCAACAGTCATCCGTGAAGAATTAACATCCGAAGAAAACAGCGACGCGTCAAAGTACGATGGCTTGACAACTTACCTGATAGCTTCAAACATTCGTCACATGGACTCGAACAATGTTTTCAATCCACTTCTCTATCAACATTTAGTGCCAGATTTCTATTGTTCGAATACATTGCCAGAGGAAGAGGCAATCGAACAATTAGATAATCGTTACACTAAAGATTTTATTACATCGGCGAATAATCAATTAGACAATGTACAAAAGTCGACGGAGATCGGTGCGTCGTCGTCGGCAAGTCCTGAACTATATCGAACGATACAATTTGGTTTGTCAGAAAATATTAATAACGACGATGTTAACGTAACTGTCGTTCGTAAAGTCAATTGCAACGACTTGTTAGCAAGTAATAATAACAGTACAGAGTCAACCACAACGATATCACTCGAAAATACTTCGGTGAAACAGATTGATCTTGAAACGACTGAACATAGTTATTCTACTTCCTCTGAAACATCGGATCTCGTGTTATCGAGACAAGCTCCTGACGGTGGAAATCCTATGGAAGACATCACGAAACAATCAGTTTTACAACAAATGGATGACGACCAAGACTTGTCGCCAAACAGTTGTAACTAGTTACTCGATGAAATAATTGTTTCGATGACTACAATTAGTGAGCATATTACTTTACCATTAAGCTGATTACTTTATAACGTAAGTAAAGCCGAACAGACCGAATGTCGAAGATTGTTATTCGTTTGTCGCCTATCGCTTTAAAAAAAGTAATATACGTACGACATACCTGAGCAATGTACGTGAGACGATAACACCTGTCGTCTGACCTGACTTTCGATTTTGATGATAGACGACTTATTGTGCGCAGACTGAACACTTCGCGTGTGCAATGATATTGGTGCAGGAGGTTAATATAATGAAATATTATCAGACATAACACATACATATATCAATACTAATTAAGCACTTATGTTACTACATACGTATACAAACATCTTCATATATCACTCGTTTGCTACAATGGACTTCGAAAGATTGTTTCGAATCATTACGATTGGTAATGGTGTACATGTTATTAATTTATGCCATAGATTCTTACGAGATTCTTCATTTCTCATCCGCAGCGGCGAGTCGAAAACTACGAAAAACAGTGTTGTAGCAAATGAGCGATACACGAATACTTGTGCGCTCACATTTTTATTTTTTTATACAGCGTATGTACATATTATATTTAAAACGTAAGCATGTATTGAAAAGAACTGTATAAATATTCATTGAATTTGAAACGAATCAAGTCATTATACGAGACATTCTTTTTGGTAAATAAATCTTTGCATTTAAGTGTAAGAGGAACAATGTACGCGTAATATTATTCGATTCAGTATATACCTTGCCGTATTTTCATAGAGCAAATTCGATTTTTAACAGGAATTATTATATATATATATTTATATATGAGAGGGTTGATTGCATTCATTCTTTTAAATAAGCAGAAAGGTAAGACTCTCTCTGGATCCATTGTGTGACAATTTTAGGATGCATCGACCATGTTTTTGCAGTGGTTGCGCCATGTTGATGCATAATCGAACAGTCTCGTATTTTCTACAGTTTTATCAGAAATAAGTATATCTACGCAGACATAATATATCTAATTATTTATGCTATAACATAGTACATTGCAGACTCACGCGAAATAATTTCGAGCTTGATTGTTTAAATCTATTTTGTTTTTCATGCTCGACCATACATAGTCTACATAAGAATATTTTATTTTTTAGGTGCCAATAATCATCGAATATCTGTTTTCCACATCGTTTGCAGACATCTACCTTTCCACTGCAACATTTTAAATCCACGCCGAGTTCCATTTTCACTCTGCCACCAAAATTATGTGCAAATCTAATACCTTCTCTTTTGGCACTGACGTACATTCCTGGACTATTATATATAAACATTAATACATTTGTATCGGATAACTGGTACAGTTGTAATTTTCTTATACTACCCTGGTACTAAATTTGTGGGGATAGATCCTGTTTTACATTTATACGGGTGCTTTACTTTACTCGATTGTTCAGGGAGTACAGAAGTATCGTAAACGATCTGTGATGAGAGATCATCTTTCGAATCGTCTTTACGTAACGCTTGCATTGCGAATCTGGCGATACCACTGTAGCCCCTTTTACTGATGCTACGAGAGCAAGGCTGAAATATGTAATGTATCATTTGAATCCGCGTGTAGCATTTACTTTGTAATATTTACAGTATCATCAGCCAGTACTATAAATTTGTAACTATTCATTATATTTACAATATCATCAACCAATACTATAAATTGTAATTATTCATACCTTATTCTTGATAGCTTTAAACGATTCTAAAGCATCGTATGAATTTGGTGATACGCTCGGATGTTCTTCTAACGTGTAATATCTCATAAACGGGCTCTTCTCGGTAGTATCGCGTAAACATCCTGATCCAAAACATATTTGTTGCGGTTTTTGTTTTTGTATTAAATAAGTAAATTCTGTTTAGAAAGAAGATCAGTCTTAATTTAATACAGTAATAAAACAACGAGAATTAATTGATCTCGTGACAAATATTTTACATTACCTTCCATTTGATCTTGATTTTAGAACAAGCTCTCGCGATATTATAAAATTATCGATAATCCTGTTATAGTTTTATTTATATTTCGTTCACATTCATATTTACATTCTGCATTAATTTACGTGACAACGAGACTTGTTGAAAACGACAAAGCTGTGCAATTGATATTTCAAACGTCGTAACGAGATTCAAATCTGGCGCCATCTAGCGCGCATATAACCACGCATGCTTTTACGTTTAACATGAGAATTATAACTTGCGCTGTTTTAGTCAAATCAACGACTCTGCGATGCGAAACGATTCTTTTTTATAATGTGGATTTACAATAGAAATTCTGGATGTATATAAGAGAATATAGAATGTTGCCGCAGTGTAATTATTTGAATAAAAATTATAGAAGCAAGGATAAAATCATTTAATAAGAGAAATGTTAATGGAGGCTGAGTCGAATAACAGAGTGCGGTAGTCTCGGCAGGTCGATGGTGCTGTTCGTACCGACGATCCGTTCGCAGCCGTCTTTGCTTCGCGATGTGTCCACTGATGTGTGTTTCTGCACATGGCCGTGCCGCCCAACGGGCTTCTGCATTCTTCCACGGTTTTTCGCACTTTGTTACCGGTAAATGAATTCTTTATAGTCAAATTTTTCATTCGCACAATCAAACGATGCACGATCCGCGCCTTAAACAATACCAAAAGCCTTCTTTTCCTTGATAACTGTAATTAATAAATCTAGACGCGAGTCACGAACGAAATCATATCAATGTTTGGTACTTAACGTAGACTTAAAATTTCATTTGTGTTCCACGAAATTTCGCTGCTTGCCGAAACTCATTCATTCGAATATGAACCTGTATTACCAGAATATTTACAAAGAATGCTTTTCTCGAAAGTTGTTATGTTGTAATCCGATATTCAAGGACGCACAGTGACAAACCGTAATTTCTACACACGGTACTGTATTTTTATCAAAATTCTATACTCCGAACGATCGTTTCGTTTAATCGAAAATAACCGTGTAATCGAAAACTAATGACAATTTTTAATCTTAACGGTTCTCTTGAACAACATTCTGTATTTGTATTGCATATATATATATATATATTTGTCTGTTTTTCGCTGTGTACATTTAAACGTGAATGCCAAAGTATTATTTTAAGTATCTTTTATAATAGAAATAGCTTTGCAGTACTGCGCGAGAAAAGAAATCTTTCACGCTTAATGTAATTATACACGACTAAGTGAATAGCACCGCGACAAAATCATAAATATACTTCTTTCTTCCAAAGAATGCTAGATACTCACTTTACAATACATTTTTTTAGGGTTGTACCTAGTATTTTTAGAAGAATTATCTAGTACAGTATATCCACCATGACTACATCGTCGGAAGATGTGTTGATGCAAGTAGGACAAGTACGTTATAAAAAAGGAGATGGCACATTATATGTGATGAACGAACGAATAGCTTGGATGCTCGATAACAGAGATACTGTGTCTGTTAGTCACAAGTATGCCGACATTAAATGTAAGACCATCCGTGTAATCAATGAAATACTGTTTAATAAACGAAATATTCCAGAACGAAAATCGTTCCTCTATAAATTCATTGCATCTTTTTGTTGTTTACCTATTTGCCGAGTGTACATATATCTATGCGTAACGTACAATATTATGTGTTTATATATGCTCGCAGTTACACGCGTGTATAAACGTATATATATGCACATTTGCATATTTGGATCGAAAATTAACATAAATTGATTGCATAATTAAGGATTTAACGAAATGTGGCCTATTGTAATAACGCTCCCCTTTTTCAGTGCAAAAGATATCGCCGGAAGGAAAGTCAAAAATACAGCTGCAAGTTGTATTACATAACGGTTCGTCGTCTACGTTTCATTTTGTAAATAGAAATGGACAGGAGGCACAGATAAAGGATCGCGACGATGTGAAAGAGTTACTTCAGCAGCTATTGCCGAAATTCAAAAGAAAAGTGAATAAAGAACTAGAAGAGAAAAATAGGTAAAATACAGTGGGTATTGTAATTGAAAATTTCTTCTATTCACAAATGATAATGGAATACGATTTACCAGAATGCTTCAGGAAAATCCTGTACTGCTGCAATTGTACAGAGATTTAGTTATTACCCAAGTTATTTCGTCGGAGGAGTTTTGGTCGCAACATGCTGCCGAACATACCCAAGCTAAAAAGAGTCAGCGTCAAGATATTGGTGTTAACAGCGCTTTTTTGGTAAGGCTTGTATTTATATAGAAATTATCGGTCAGAAAATGAACGAATGTGTTTTTCTTTTTAGGCTGACATAAAACCACAAACCGACGGTTGCAACGGATTGAAATATAATTTGACCGTCGATGTAATAGAATGTATATTTAAGACGTATCCTGCTGTGAAAAGAAAACATCAAGAAAACGTGCCTCATAAAATGTCTGAATCCGATTTTTGGACGAAGTTCTTTCAGTCACATTATTTTCATCGAGATCGTATTAATGCAGGGACCAAGGATCTTTTTACCGAATGTGCCAAAATAGATGATCAGGAACTAAAGAAAGATATTCAATCGGGTATCGATGATCCGTTGGTGGACATTACCTCTTTCGAAGATCAAACTCTGGATGAAAATTATGGAAACGGACCGAGCAAGTCGGACAAACTTTCGGGGAATATTGTTCATCAAAGCATGATCAAAAGATTTAATCAGCATAGCATCATGGTTTTAAAAGCCAGCACTGCCAAGCAATCTATACAACCTACTCAACCGCAATTAAATGGATCAACACCTTCTGCAAGCAAGTCCGCACTTCCTAATCGAACTGATGAACAACCAAAAACTAAGAAGGTAGATAACACATAGAAATAATATTGTATATCGTCCAGTACATTGTTAATTATTAGCGATAAAAGCGAAATATTTCACACTTGCAGCTTCGTATACAAGAGAAATTAATGTACGATGATCTCGATAGTAATTGTGACGCAAATATAAATCATAGTGCACCATTGAACTTGACACACATAGATAGATATTTACATGGTCCTGTACCAGGATTTGGTAATACGGTACCTACATCCGAAGAGCTTTTTATGACTATGAATCAATTAAAGAGAGAAGCAAGCGGATGGCTGACAGGAAATAGTATACCGAGGCAATTAGCAACGTCGTTAGTTAGTCCGGCTGCAGCCGTCTCAGCTTTAGGGGAATTAACTCCTGGTGGTTTGCTGATGAAAGGCTTTAGAGAAGAAAGCCTTGGACGTAAGTAAATGATTGAAAAAAAATATCAAGGACCTCAAATATTTGTAAAATTTGGTGTTTTTTCCTTGTATATTCGCAGAATTAATACCAAAGGATTTAGAGAAAGAGTTACGTAACGTTTATGTATGCACATGCGAACTTCTAAGGCATTTTTGGCGCAGTTTTCCACCAACAACACCACAGCTCGAAGAAAAGGCAATTAGAATGCACGAAGCGTTACACAGATTTCATTCTGCTAAACTTAAACCTTTCGAAGTATGTCTCTCGTTATGAGTACGTTATTTTTATATTATGTTGTTTATCTATTTGTAATATTATTTCGTTTCTAGGATCGTGTTCAACGTGACTTCTCCGCAGTCAGTCAACATTTAACAAGTCATTTAAACCAATTATTGAACACGGCATACAGAAAATTTGCAGTCTGGCAACAACGTAAAATGCAAATGAGGTAGCCGTTAAATACTTTGTCCTATAAGTGAAAACAGCGTGAATAAAACAGAGCAATATTGGCCATCCTACGTATATTGCATTTTGTAATGTTACCGTAATTAGGAATTAATATGGGTGTATTTCACATAAAAAAACCAAAGCAAAATCGTATCGTGCTGCCTGATATTGTTTATTTATTCTTACATAATGATGTTTAATATTGTTTGAGAATTCTCATTAGCTTATGTTCTCGGATTCATTTGTAAGAAAATATTTCAAGCATACTTACGTAATTTAATGTATAGATTATTTATTTACTTGTTCTCTAAGTTGTTACATACTATGTTGCTTATTTTGTAACGCTCTGCGTCACTCGGTTATATATCACGTTGATGTTCCGAAAAAATCTCGAGAATTCAAATTTATAAAAAAAAATGCATTGAAACGTACGTAGTATAACGTTAGTGTTTCTAAGTTTTCAAAAAAAAGGAGAATCGCGGAGGTTAAGACTTGTAAAAAAGCAACCGGTTAGAAACGTGTGTACAAAAACATTTAAAAAGTGTTGTATGATATCAAAGTAGCTGTGATACCGCCACTGTACCACTTTGCTTATCTGTCAAATTCACCCCGTTTTATTACATTTCGGATTCTTTGTATGTGTTATTGTACTTGCAGTAATAGTATTAGAACGTAAAAATACGGTACAATATTTAAAAACAATGTATTCGATACAATTTGCACGTTGCATCGCAAAATTTTGCATCGCGAACTTTCAATACTAGTACACGGTGGCATCAGTATACTTTTTCAAGATATCTGCGACATACTCAACTAAGTGTCTTAATTGTTGGATCCTATTCATTTTATAGTAACAGGTAAGGCAACTTGCAACATGCAATTTCATAAACTGCCTCTACTGCTCACTTTCTCTACAGCAGCAATAATTTGGCAGTTCTACATATTTAAATGGGTGATACCTATTTTATTCAGTAACGAAAATGACCATATTCGCGAGTTACGCTACTACTACTACTACTACTATTATTATATTATTATTATCATTATTATTATGACAATAGTTATAAATATATTCTTACATTACCATTATAATAAATGTTATCGTGCGCATACCAATCTTTAATTAACAACACTTTGATGAATTACGATCGATTTCCTTTGTATTAGAAAGAAATATAATAACATTTTCATAATTGGTTGTTCGTTTATGTCCTATGTCGAGAGTATTTTCAAAAATTCGTAGTTTCACAATCAACAGGTGTACTTGTATATAGGGTGTCCCACGTAATCCTTTTCACGATCTTTTAAGTATATATACTTGTGATAATCTGACACAAAAATATTTTAAACAAAAGTTGATCAGTTTTAGAATGAGCATACATTACAATACAAAATGTAATCATAAGATAGGTGTTCTTCTCGATCGAAATTAAGACAAAAAATAAATCGATGATATCGGCGCCAGGTTCGATCATTTATAGAACAAAAAACAACAAATGTGCAATTAATTCATGTTTCTAACTTTTCGATCCCGATGTGGATGTAATCATAATATTCTGTAAACGAATTTCAAGTTTCATGATTGTTTCACAGTAAAAACTGATTTCTTTTGGTGATCCATGTTCTTCATTTGAGAGATTGTTATTTCCATTTTGTAGTCCTTTTTACCATCGACGATGTTAATTAATCGTCGCATGTTGACTAAAAAACGCATAGTGTATAAAAACAATACACGACATCTAAATTATAATTGAATATGGATTATCTTTGTACCTTAAAGTTGTGTACAGGGCGACCCAAAAATATTGTACTTCCTCGAAAGGGATGATACCTCAGTTCATTTGAAATAAATTCTTTCTCTGCGAAAACATTCTCCACGGCTTTGTCAATAACTCCTTAACAAATACGCGGATAACGTTTTTGCAAAGGATAAAGGGTCTGCAAATTACCTCGGGAATCACCCCATTCAAGGAGGTAGAACATTTTTGGGATACCCTGTATAGTAAACCTGTAAACAGTAACAGCAATTCTTGATTAGAACATTTTACAAGATATATGTATTCTGAAACTGGATAGTTTTCATATGCAACAACCTAATAAACAGAGCAACGATAGCAAGACGAAGAAAGTTTTAACGAAGGATGGTAACTGTTGATGATTTCCTTGAAAAATCCCGCTCCCAGGGTTATCTTTTGGTGATCCTGCTTCGATAGATGGCGCGATTCATTGTTGATTCGATTCAAAATGGCGGCCTATAATGGGCACTGCGGGGTAACATTGTTCAATTCCCCGCGATAAATAAGCCCGTGTGACGGTAACTGAGCGCGGTGTGTGCGTAAGTACCGGGTCTAGGGTGTACCAGGAATGTACACTTTTCTTTGGATGTTCGAATCATGTGAGCGTAATCACGGTGCCAGCCGATCGTGTGTCGTGCGTTGGCCAAGTTTGTGTAGCCATATTTATTGTGTTATTCGATGAGACGTTATATCTTTTTCTACACCGGCAAACGTAATTCAGTAATTAGTATTCAAGACATATGGTCATATAGCGGCGAACGTGAAATTATCGTTTCAGCAATTATCGCTGGCAAGAAATGTGGCGATTCAATCATCTACGATAAAGGACCGATTACGAACGGACGAAACATCTAAGGACCCTATCATAATAGGTCATGAAAAGACGCTACACTAGGTTCTCTGCGATCCTTAAAAACCGGCGCACACTCGCTATTTCTTTCTTTTTGTATAGACCTCTGTTTCTACAATTTCTAAGCAGCACGATTCGTGAAAAACATCGAAAAACATTGGTACTTTTGCTACCTTTGGTAGCATACATTCTATTGTTTTGGTGCCTGAAGGATATTACAAAACGTGAGTTTTTTTTTATTATTATTAAATCTTCTGTTCGACCACTTTTCATAGTTATTTCACACGATGAATGAATGGTTTTCTACAGTTTTGATAATAGAGAAATAGAACGTCAACAGGACAATCTGTTGGGGTATATTAGTAAGCACTATGATATATACATATCAGTTGACATTGCACAAGATGAATAATACACTCAAAAGATTATGTTTTCCTATTGAATTTGTGTTAGTAAAACGTTTAACGAAAAAGAATCAATTTCTTTCGTCGAGAACATAACTTTTTTACTCTGTGCAAAATCGTTTGAAATGTTTTCCTGAAACTATACATAAAAACATTTTGTTATTTTCCAGAATAAAATGGAGAAACCGTTATATCATATCGTCAGCCCCTATTGGATGGAAGTTTACAGACTCTATATTCAGTGAAAGTTTTTGGTATAATTTCTTTTTACACGACGCAAGTAATGGACATACGCAAGTTACAACAAGAAATCATGTTATGAATATTACAGAGTATATGAGTAACATTTGTATAGAAGAAAGTCTGCTGTACGTGGACCAAGTAGGCTAGGCACTACCGTGCCAAGTTTGGGTAATGGATCCCGTTGGTCCATGGTACGCGTCGTATAATCGTCTAACTGCAAGTAGCGCGACCAACACGTTTCAGTCGACAACTTCGAGTGCGAGCAGTGATTTTGTATCTCATCACTTAGCAACGGCTGCTGGTCCAGCAGTTCCATCAACCACGTCGCAATTAATTTTACAAGCAGCGCATACAACAGCAACTCTGGCGGGTCAGCCGTCGCCGTTCAACCCAGGGGGGTTTTTATCTCCGCCCCCTGTGGGATACGATGTCTTCTCGCCTTTGTTTCATCATCCGAATCCGAAACAGGCGCATTACGTTACACAGCACAGGCAAGCTCTTGCTCAAGCACAGGCTCAAGCTCATGCTCAAGCTCAAGCAGTATCGGTAACGAAACAGAATACCACGAGCGAACCCGATATCCCTATATTGAGGGAGAATTATAGTTCTGCGCATCAACCAACGTTTTTTGAGCATCAAGGTACAGCGGCAACGTCACCGACATCTGCGCTAGCCTGGTCTCACCAAAACAATGCGCAATTACCCAGCCCATTTGGAATTTTACCGCACGAAAGTGTCGTACCATCGTCTCCGGGACCATCGTCTGCGACTAAACCTGCTACCGGTGTTTACGAAAACACATTCAATTCTCATTTTTCTACAAGTCAACCTATCAATAATATAAATTCTCAGTTGCCTTCGCCTTCTGTCTCTACTCCAGAGTTCAAGTCAACCAGTTACACGGATAGTAAGAAATCTATAAACGTTAGAGCTCAATCGCCAACAGTCAATGTTAAATCGGTGGTCTCTACGTCGCAAACTAGTAGTAATCAAACGTTTTTCCAACAAGTACCTACCACCTTTAATTCGGAAACGTTATCGAACAATTACTCTGCCACTAACGGAAGTCAGACTCCCAATGGAAAGGTGCAATCTTCTCTTCAGCATCAACAATCTTGCATTGTTTCCACTCCAAACAATACAGCTGGGAAAGAGTATAGAATTCCTCAACCACCACCCAGGTCAGTTGCATCTACAACTATATTTTTGAATACATCCGTCAGATCTGTACCAACGCAAATTCAAGAAAAACCTTCTACTCGAAACAGTAATTATCCCTCGCCGCCGAGCAAGATAACCACCACGTCTCAACAAAGCATTCAAACGAAAGCTCAGACAAAGATATATCCGGAATTGAATGCTCACAGTGAACACAGGAGAAATGAGCAACCGTCGCAAGATAGCACACAATCGTCGCCAATTAGTTTTTCTATTATGGAGTCACGAGGGTTGAACTATACGGCTGGTAATAATACAAATTGTTCGAGTGCTAGTGGGAAAATTGCCAATCAAAGAACTCAATCGAACAGCAACTTGCAAACTCATTCTCAATCTCAGCAGCAGCAGCAACAACAACAGTTTCATGTTCTGAGTCAACAGCAACAGCAAACATCGTACAGACATTATTTGACAGGATCCGATACGGAATATCATCATTCGGGTAGATCGAAGTCTGCAGCTTCAACTGATTCTACATACTCTTCTAACAATTCTGCTCAGAATGGACCTGACTGTAGCGTTGTGGTACCACGAAGACCGAGTCCGTTGCAAGCGCATTCGCAGGCGAGTCCTTTGGGACATGTTCCAAGTCCTGCTTATCCCATGTACAATAGTCCGATGACTGCAATGTCATCTCCTTCCCCGTTGCAACAACACGCAGAAAGTAATGGGAATCAATGCGCGAGCGGGCCAGCTTACAAAAGTGCTGTACAACAGGTTACACCGCCGTCTCCGTTGGACGTGACCGTGCCGCGGCCTGCCTCGCAGGGACAAGTTGTTTATTCATCGGTAATCACACGCGCTTTAGGTACCACCGAAACGAAAGCCACTTATAATGCGGAAAATAAAAATTACGAGAGACAACAACAAGAGTTTCCACAAACGCAAGCACAGACGCAGAAACAGTTATGTTGGGAAAACGAGAATCGGCATTCAGTAGGAAATCGTAAATTTTCTGTTGCACTATACGCTGGTGGAAATTCAGAGATAAACGCTCAAACCTTGCCGGTTCAGCAACAAGTGCAACGCGTGATAAATGTTTCAGATAGACAGCAAACGTACTTTGAATCGAATCAAGTGACTCTGCAGGACTTGAGCAGCTGCAGAGGGGATCCTATGAGTATAGTGAAAAATTTGCAAACTTTACAGCAAAGTTCGTGTCAAGTACAGCAACAAACTACCGCTGCTTCTGTAACACCAACTGAACAACAGCAGCAGCAACAACAACAACAGCAGCAGCAGCAACAACAACAGAAACAAACGGAAGAACGTCGAAAGGTGGACACTGTAAATAAAAAGAGAAAGAGTTTAGAAAAGTGTGGGCACGGTTCTTCTTTGAACGAAGTGAGTGGCGCGGCGACGGTAACGGATTATTTAAGTAGAATACCACCGCCTGCGCACCATAATACAAATCAACAACAACAAAATGGCTACTTCGATTTCGAAAGATGGAACTTACCACCGCCACCCGCGAAAATGTTTCCCGGCACGGCAGGTGCTTTCAGTTCGCAATCAAGCATACACCACTCGAGCAATTTTGTTGGCTCACCGGCGCATCAGCATCAGTCTCTGATGGTCTCTCATCATCACGCGCCACCCCCGATCCCATATTTTCCTGCTTTTCATATTCCTCCAAGCCATCATCACTCACCGCACGACTTTCAATCTTCCGTTGAAATCACGCCGATCGGTTTCGGTGAGAACACGATAAATCAAAATGTGAATTATAGTCAAGAGGTCAGAGACGATCAGCCTAAAGTAATTGTTCCTAACATTGAAGAAGAATTAGGTTTTTTACAACAAAGTCAACAATCGCTTGAAACGAGTAGCATGTTGAACAGAGATTTCAAACGACCGAACAAGGACCCGAATTCGGGATTCATGACCAGTTACTTGAAGTTCTTGCAAGGTGAAAGAGAACCCTCGCCTCCGCTCACAGTTCGAGGTGGTAGAAAAGCAACGTGGAGCAGGTCGAAACCTTATATTCCCATCGAGCCGAGTAAACCAGCAGAGAACGCTATGAATGGCGAAGCAGCGAAACCGCAAGTGGAGAAACCACCGCCGCCACCCAAGGAGACGCCGGTGATCGATTATGCGAACGATCCTCGGTATTTTCCGCTACCGAAAGAACGGAAAAAGCAAAATTTTGACTCTAGCGACGACGGCTTTACCAGCGACGACGATTTCCTGTTTCCGCCGAAGAAATCCGAAAAGAAAGTAACGAACGCGACAGTGGCCGAGACAGTGACTGCTAGTAAACCGGAAGGTAAATCGAGAAAGGGGAGACCGATTAAACCCGGAGGACCAACGGATAGGAAGAGAAGAGCTGCCGCAGCAGCGTCTGTGCTGGAAACCGTATCGCTTTCATCGGTTGGCAAAGCGTCGAAAAAACACGAAGAAGGTAATACACGAATCATTTTCTTTTTTTACCATTATTTATATGCATGTATATTGTAGTACTGTATTTTCTGTTTTTCTTTTTTCTTAAGAAAAAGGTGAATGCTAGACAGTATGCATAATGACTAGACTGCGGATCTTCATGCATTTACCCAGTCAGCCAGGTCTGCCTCGAGCAGACATCGGGCACAGCCTGCAATCGTACGACGCGAGCAGATGGCGGGCAGTATGCTGGCAGAACGACGCTTCAAGCTGAGTGTGCTCGGGATCTGCTCGATTTTTGACAGCACTCCGTGCCAGCATAAAGCGATACTTATTCGGACGAATATGTATGGCATTCTGTTGACTCGGTGTGCTGGCACAAGCTGAGGGCAGAATGAAGGCAACTAGGTCGTGAATTCTGCCGTCGTTATAGAGGGCAGCACGATCGCATCTGCCACATTAGTGCGACCTGCCCTCTATAACAAAGGCAGAATTCAGAACCGGACTGCCTTCATTCTGTCCTCAGATTGTGCCGACGAACTATGCCAGTATAATGCGATACTTATTCGGACGCAGGTGTATGGTATTCTTCTGGCACAGCCTGCTGTCCAATATCGAGCATTTTGCTTACTGGGTTTGGTTCATAAAAATTTTCAACAAATGCTGGAGTTTTACATTCAACAGAATATCGAACGATTTTTATTTATTTTGTATCTACAAATGCTATTACCAATGAAAATAGAATTTCACTTGGTACCACTTTCTTAAAATTTGTTTACAAAATTTGAAAATTGCATAAACATCCGCAGTCTAGTAATGACCCACCCACCTGTAAAGGATTACAATACTAATATATATAGGGTAAAGGAAACCTCGTTATACCAGCATGTTCCTATAAAATGTTTTTCTGTTGTATAGTGGACCCGTTACTTCTACCTCCGAGACGTGAAACATCGAGAAGAAAAGCAAAAGAGAAAACCACGGTGAAACAATTTTTGGACCGGCAACAGGGTATAGATTACTTCGACAATGACGAAGAGCAAGGTGACTCCGATTCTGATCCTGCTTGGACGCCTGCTGTGAAATTAGTTGGAGACGAAGAGGAGAAAAAGAAAAAGCGTGGCAGACCCGTTATCACGAAGAAAAGCAGAAAAGCGAAAGAGGAAGGTGACTACAGTACCGGCGACAGTGTCGGCTCCAAGATCAAAACTAGGAAAAAACACGAGCTGCAATCGAAAGTATCCAGCGCTGGTGGAAAGCTGTCCTGCAAAATAGACGAGAAGATGTTGGCGTCTATCAGTGACGAAGACATTGATATTTCGCCATTCAAGGTACGTTGTTCAATTACGATGTTGTTGATGAATATCGATCGACAGGTGTATAAGAAAAATAAAAATATGTGAACATTCATACGTTGCATGCAGCGTTCTGTGGACAATTCCGAAGATGCGGTAAAACCCTTTTTCATCTTTACCTTAATATATTAATAATATTTTGATTTAATGGAATATCTCATTTTCTGTTTATGGTTTATTCTGCATTTATATTCGGCATTCATGTCAAGCAAAATTGATTCACGGTATAATTACACGCTTACACGTTTTTCTAGTCTGGAGAATTTGTTGTGATGAAGGTAGATTTAAACGAAGAATATCCAGCGCTTTGGAGAATAGATGGTAAAACGTTGCTTCAAAAATACGAACCGTTCACGTCAAATGGGAAAACATTGTATAGAAACATATCCACGGTAAAAACGATGAAAATTTAAAACAAATAAAATTTCTTCTCTCAATGTTCTCTTGTATACATACATTAAAATACAAATATCTTTTAGTATTCGGGTTGGGCGACACAAAATCGCCACATATATCAACAAGTTCCGGTAAAATTTTGGCAACAAGGCAAAACAGAAACTGTGGTTGAATTCCTGAGAAATGAAATGATCATTGACGATAAGTGAGTTACGGTGTAACTGAGAATTTGATTTGGAATTGGGGACACATGAAATGATTAAATTTTTCCCCCTTTTTTCAGCGAAGGTATCGATAAATACATGAAAGAAACTGAAAAATATCAAGATAATTTCGAAGTGTATATACAAACATTGATTTCGCAAGCTTTGGATTCGAATTTCCTCACAGAAATATTTCAGGAACAAGGTTTGTTACTACATATAATATTTTGATCTCTATCGTTTCATATATGTACGTATATACATGTTTTGAAATTTATGTTTCGAACAGACGATTATTTCCTGTCAAATGTTAAAACCGTTGATGAAATAACAGAAGAGAGGAAACGTAGTCTATTGTCGACAACAAAATGGCGACTAAACGTTGTAAACGCAATATCAACCTGGCCATGTCTAAATGTTCTGAAGGATTTACCATGTATAGAGTACAAAGGGAAATCGTGTGCTGGTTGTCAACATTCGAAAATTCACGCCAGAGTTCTACTATATGGTCAGCCGTACAATGCTACCACGTTGGAAGGTTCTCCCCCTGATCCAAGGATACCTCAAGAAAAAGTATTGTTTACAGAATTTCTTATCAGTTTACTTTTACCTATTATTCTACAGAATATCTCTATTGTTGAATTTATTGTACGATTACCAGGATTTTTTACTATGTCGTGTATGTCAAGCGAAGGTAGCTTTGTACAATAAAGTAGCGCATCAGAAATATTTGATGTTTTTGGAGTGTGCGAGAAGAGTAGCGGATAAAAGAGTAGCAGACCCTAATAAGGATACTACAATTATATTAAACGAATTGTTGGCAGACGAAACATGGTTAAATCAGGTAAATTATAAACGTACTAATTATGGGTATACAAGTTTCGAATAAATACGAGAAAATGTTACGTTTTTCTTTTTCTTTTTAGCTATTCAAGGAAGTTCGAACTATCTGGGCTGAAATAGACAATTTGGAACAACAAACTAAATCAAAGTTGAACACAAAGTCCACGTCATCCTCTTCGACGAACAATTTGGAAGGAAAGATTGAACATGTTTTAACGCCGCACGCAACTGAAATGACTGTTGAGACTTCTGATTCACAGGTGCCTACACAGAAAGTTAAAGACAATTCTGAGACAGTGTCTTGCGAGGTGCAACTAAACAATATACCATCTTAGTGGTGCTATGATAATCATCAGTTTTGTTTAATATTTGATGTCACAAGACCGTTAGGAGCTTAGCGATAAATTGAATTTATGAATATAAAAATTAACGACAGTTTCGAGACCAAACGATTGAATGATGTATTTTGAGGATGGTAAATGTTTAAATCAAGTTAATGCTACACGCTGTGACGAATGGTGAAATGAAATATTAATATGTAATCAAGAAAACTATGATCATGTCGATAAGAAGTAGGTAAACAGCGAGGTAAGTAAGACAAGATTTGCGTATAGACATCGGACATGTGTAATATATTCATCCCTTGCGTAAGAATTAGAAAACAGCCCTAACTTTGCCATTGTAGTTGCATAATGATAGATTTATCGAATATCTGTGTGAATATAGACCTTTAGTATTAGAATTTGTATCATGATAAAACTTATAGTAAGATCAAGGTCTGATGTGTAATGATCTGACAAGACACGAAAGACAAATGATTAGGGTAAATTATGCAAAGTGATATGGCGTATTGAACGTCGTGACCTTCTCTAATGTATTTACGTACGTCACACTCTTTAAAACCACGAAGATCCATTTTCTGTGAAACGCAGAAATTGTTACACGCTGTTCGTTCCTCTAAATGTAATTTTCTAATTCATTGTGCATTTGATATACATATAATTTTATATATGTACATATGCATATATATATACACATGTACATGTATGTACACATGTATGTATATACATGTACATATACATACATACATATATGTATAAATCAAGTAACTTACGTTTATGTTTGACAATGATTTCACAAATGTAAACTGTATTTATGTTCGCGTTAAATTTGTCTGTAAATAGATAAAAGTACAGGTAAAACGTTTACACGTATCAAATACGTTAAAAACATCAAGAGGTGTTCCAAGGTAGCGTTCTTTTAATAAAATGTTTTATAGTAAATGAAATATTTTGAAGATATTCTCTTATTAAGAAAAAATATTAGATATCTTGTAGAACATTTGTATATACATAAAGGTACTTTTAATAAGATTAGGATTACTTTCATTTTCTATACATATATATATATATACCTTCAGTTCATTATATTTCGTCATGTAATCTTCGCGACTTACTTAGTGCATTGCTGCAGTACATTTAGTAGTTCACATACTAACTAGTCCCCGAATTCTTCCATGCTAAAATAATTACTCTTACAAAGCAAACGCTATCATTTTACAAAATGCGAATGAATTATGAATATTGTTTTATATTGTTTATTTTTGCGAGTAATAACGAATTAGCGAACGATGCATTGAGAATTGTATATATTTTCATAGGAATTCTAGTAGCGTCATTATTCAAGATCTTCTATATGTATACTTATCGAGAAGTACAGTTTTTAGTGGTTGCTATATTCAAATTATCATCGCGTACTCGTATTCGATTCATACGTGAAAATACTTGGTCCAATCGAGTTAGGAGTGCACACGTTGTTTTTGTTTGAAAGGTGGTTAAAGTCTGATTATAAAAAATTCATAGAAATTTCTATACGTTTTTGTTACTCTTGATACAATGGCAATATCGTGAACGACGTAACAGCTACATTTATTGCATAAAATTTCGATGCACCTGAAGTATGAATATATATTTTATAAATAAGACCGTTTCTACAGATGCTTTTCCTTTCAATACTTACGGAATACATATAGTGATAGGATATCGTGTACATTATATATTACACTTTATATTATATTAATATTATTATGTTACAGCTATTATTATCTTTATCATATTTGTCGCTATCATTGTTTACATCATAGAATCGTTTAAGTTTTGATCTGTTTTAGATTCGTTAAGAAAAAGATGTTCTCTAAACACGAGAGTGGTGATATGCGTGTGTGGCGCGAATGTATTTTTCGAAGACGATATATCAAATTATATTTGTAAATTGTAAAAATATATTAATAACGACGAGTGACCGCTATGACAAAACCGTACGGCTTCATACATCTTTCATATATTAGAAAGAATCGGAAAATATTGTATTAGTGATCACTGTCGGATTAACCAAGTTGTATAATAAATTATTGGAGAAACTCGAAACTTAAAACTGGGGCATTTGGACACTAATGCAGTAACAATAAAGGAAAGTATGTAATTCCAAACAAAAAGATTTCTAACGAACGTGCCATGCAGTATTTCGTATCGACGAAAAGCTTGTGCTATATATACACACATATAACACATACACATATAAATATATATATTTTATTATATATTGTGTGCATCTGTATGCCTGTCGTGCGTGTATGTGTGTGCGTGTGTGTGCGCGCGCGCGTTGTGCAAGTGCTTAATATATTATATTGCATGTATATCAATTTATATTCCACATCCTTTGATTCGATCGTTAATTAATTTGCCGATTTTATACACTTGCGACACACGTAAATGTGTAAAATATAACTAAACAAAAGTTAACATAATGCTTTTATCTTATTTTGAACTTTAACGAATGGAAAATTTCCCGCCGTTATTATTTCGATCGTTTGTTCCATCCGAGAACAACAGTTCTAATAAAACATGAAAATGTTATGCATACATATATACGTACATACATCATACATATATAGCACTTGCTTACAGTAAAATTGTTACTGTCGAAGTTAAAAGAATTCGTAATGATTGTGTATTTTCTTTGAGGGAAAAAAAGCATATATTCATTTCTTCAATTGTACATTTTCTATTTTTTTAAACTACGATAAAGTTACGAACGGATACTATTAAAATATAGTCTAAAATTACTCACGTAATTTATGTTTTTATGAATCTTTTTAAATAAAGTTCGAAAATTACACAATTGTATCAGCGTTAGTTTTTCTTTAATATACTTTCAACGAATTTATATCGTGTGCAATAATTATAAATTCGTAATTGTTCATTTATATATTAGTTATGAATGGAAGATGTTTGAATCGCGCAGCAGTCTGATAAGTTTGTTTAATTTTATAAATCAGTGAAAGAATCATCGTCAGCAGAAGATACATTTTTGAATGTTTCAATATAAAAATACGACGATATTCAAAGGTTATCAGAATCTGAAATATTATTCGATTCAGAGTTTGGTATCAATTGACTACTATTTTAAATATAATCGTTAATTATTCACGACAATATTAGTCGTCGACTAAAACTATCAATCGTGAATTGCATTAATTTCGAATCGAAATCGAATTATAATAGTAGCCGATCTACTCTATTTCTAGAAAATTACTTTCACTACACAATTATTACTAGACTGCGGATTTTATGCATTTATAAAAAAAAATGGTACAAATGAAAAACATTTCAGAACATCAATGTATTAATTGCAGCTGAAGAACATTGTTGAACAATGAAATAAATTATATACGTGTCCCTTGTTTGTTGCAGTTGATGCAAACAATTTTTATTTTGCATAAAGTTCCGCAGTCTACTTATTACTAATAATCTGATATTGGTGTACTCAGTCGTTACAGATACGCGAAATGAATAATTGAATCAATCGCATTCGACATTGCACAACCAATTATTTTTTTCTTTTAGTTATAGATATTGAGATGTGCAATGATAAGGAAGGGGCGCCGATGAAAAGTAGTTACTACACTGACTTGTAGGTTAAGTAGAAACCGCGAATGCGCATGCGCTTCGCTCAGAATCATTTCCCTTTCCCTGTACCCCGCGGCTTCGTTGCTATTCTGATTTCCAGTTCGCGTTTGTTGCCCGTGAAGGATGCCTTCTGCCAACCCTAAACTAGAGAAACAGGCCTCTACGGAGACCGTAGAACCTATACGCCAGGCGATCATCGTTATCGAACATAAGATACGAAATCTCGAAAAGCGTAAGGTAAGTAAACGGATCGTATTCACGCCGAGTAACAGAGAAAACTATCTGTCAGTTGATAGCTTTCACGGTCTGATCCGCCATGATTGGATACGCCATGTGCTCACACTCGAGAATTCACAGGCATCTAACGATTATACTATGAACAACTAACCCTTATCACGGTAGTTGCTAATCGATCCTTTCTCATTAACGCTGATTTACAGTGATCTCACGTCCCCTCGTTTGCTAAAATGCCGGAATTTACTCACTGTGAACCTCGTGTCATGGCGGTATCTTCCAAAGTTGTGCACAAAACTTTACGTGACACGCTTTTAAGCCGCTACCGGTGTGCGAGATTTTGTGATACTATTTCTCGTGCAATGCAATGTTCACGGTCTCGGTCTCAATTTTGTCTATACAAATTCTAATCGGGCATAACGATAGTTTTTTCTTTTATCCTACTTTCTTTTTCGTATTCACGCGTGTATTTTGTTTTTCCAAAATGTGTGATTGTTAGTGATCGTATATAGCATACCCGGAATAACTCGCTTTGTGTTTGTTGCTTACACGTTTATACGTATACGTCTCGGCATATAGATACTAGACTTATTATTTGTATTCTTGTGGCTATCTCAAATGCTATAGTATAATTAGATATCTATATGTCTAATATGTATTTGTGTGTGTCTGTGTATGAATATATATATATATACATATACGTACAGGGTGTTTCATGTTTTTATGGCAAAATTTAGTCAGTACAGTCTATGAGTCTAAATAAGAAAAACAAAATAATATAAGTGTAAATTGTTTTATGCTTTATAACAAAGTTGTGTCAGAACTATTTTAACAAATTAACCATTGCTGAGCTACAACACAGCGATAGATTGATAATATTTACGTTCGGTCCGATTACACGATCTATGTTTTTCTTTTATTTAGACTTGTAGATATACTAGCGAGGCTTGACCAGTGAAATCTGAAATCTGGGATGTTCTGTGTACATGTCTTTCTCTCTGCGTATGTATACACACGTGTTTGTATGTTTGGCTAGGGAAAGTTGGAGACATATAAGGACCTACAAAAAAATGGAAAGGAATTGAATACCGATCAAAAGACAGCCGTAGCCAAGTACGATGAAGTATTACAAACATTGGAGTTCACACGAGAATTGCACAAGCAAATTGTCGGCATTGCGCAAGAATCCGTCAAACAGCAGAAGAAAATGGCAAGGAAAGAGGCTAACGAAAGAATGCAACAGGATATTACAAAAGTAAGCGCAGAAGCACAATTTCGATATATTTCTATATTTCGTAATACAAAGTTTCTGTAAACATTTGTTGAACGTTTTGCATGTACGTGTATGTCGTGTGTCATAGGTGAGAGAGGTTCTTCTTATTCAAGATGCTTTGATGAACATGGGAACGGAAACTGTTAGAGAGGATTTCCTTACTGGAAAGAACGGTGCTGTGAAATTAACGGAGGAGGATTTGAAATATTTGGACAGTCTTTATAACGAACTGATGATGAAACATCATCCGGAAGAGGGGGAGCCAACGTTTCTCCAACAAGTGCAGAAAGTAGCGGAGCATTTTGTGCACATTATCGAAGGGAAACAAAGAGAAGTTGCTGGAACAACTTACAACAAATTAAAAGAAATTATCAGTTCCATCAACCAATGCGGCTATTTCGATCAAGTTCATGAAACTGAAGCTGCAGTGGAAGAAGTAAGTGGCGTTCGATTACAACTGAATTCAAGTCGGAGGCAGGGAATAAAGATAATTGTTGTTTGTTTGTTTGCAGGTTGTAGAGGCAATTGTCGAGACACAAGTATCAGAAACTCCTGTACAAGAGCAACAAGTCAACGAAGAATACAGTAGCAACGAGAGACACATTCCACCCGAGTCTATGATTCCTATTCCTAATTTTCCAGTGCAAGTTGCACCAGTTCCCGTGGTTTCTGGTGCCACCGCAATTTCTGGTCCTATTCCCGTAGTGGCACAACCCATTCCACCCCATCCAGCTGCACCGGTCGAAACATCATATTACACGAATGCCACAGGATTTGTTCCTCAACCACAACAGCAGCAACAACAACAGTCTCAACAAACCCAACAACAGCCACCACAAGCCCCTAGAATTAACGATGTTATAGGTACACCAAATTTCTTTTTTTTGCAAGAATCTGAGCTTGATTCGCCGGACGTAACGTCGCAGGCACCTATCGTTTCACACATTCCTGCTGCTGTAAACGCACCAATTCCGTCACAAACATTTACGAATCAAAACTTTGCTAATGCACCGGTAGTAGCGCAACAAGTGATATATCAGCACCAACCACCGCAAGATATATCCCACATACCTGGTTTCGCCAATCCTAATCCACCTCCACCTATTCCAATGCCGCCATCTCATCAACAGCCGAACATGCAATATAGTCCACAACATCCTGCCAATTTCCAACAACAACAACCACAACAGCAAACTCCTTCGCAACAAACACAGTCACAGAACTTTGAACATCAGCAAGAGAGTCAGCAACAGCAACCTACCGAGGTATATTGAACGAGGTATTCGTTGTACAGAGCGGACCGTACAACTGAAACTGTTCTCAAGAAATCCATGAATTTCGGAGATATTTGAATTTCAATGATACAGTAAAGTCACGATCTAGCTCCCATCGCCTGTTCCGAGCAGGGGCAGAGATCTTGTAGGGAAACTATCTCTTTATGACTGTATTGGGTTGGAACGAAAGTTCGTAGCGTTTTTAAATTAAAACTCATACATAAAATTAGGATATTTATACATAGATTTGTTGAATAACATATTCTCCATTCTCTTCTATTTTTTCGCCATTCTTTAGGTGACTTATCATGTTATTCAATAAACCAATGAATAAATATCTTGATTTTATCTTTGAATTTTGATTTAAAAACGCTACGAACTTTCGTTCCAATTTAATACAAAGAATGCCGAACGTAGAGAAGAACAGCATTGTAACACGGACTGCGCTCGGCGACCGAGGCAGCTCGAGCTTCTTGGCCCTCAGTGGAAGGTGTAGGCGAGGGGACAGTGATCGTGGAGATCCTCAGGAAGCTAGATCGCGACTTGACTGTATACGCAAAATGATCGATGCGGTTCCAGTTGT
This sequence comes from Lasioglossum morio, assembly GCA_916610235.2. Lineage (NCBI taxonomy): Eukaryota > Metazoa > Arthropoda > Insecta > Hymenoptera > Halictidae > Lasioglossum > Lasioglossum morio. The sequence goes on from OU744327.1 coordinate 2,922,538, forward strand.
ATGTTCCTCACTGAATATTTGTTAGCCGTTATACATGACGTGATCGGTACGATTACTTTACAGGAAAAAACAGATGAAAACCAAGATGAAGTGATAGCACCGGAGACGGAATTAGAACAACCAAATGATCCTGTAGATTGGTGTCAGATGACTGATGCTAGCGAATGGAATCAGACCGATCAGTCGCAACAACCTGTTCAAGATTCACAGCAACAAACATCCCAGCAAGCTTGGGGTGACCAGCAACGCAGTGGATACAGAGGCAGAGGCGGAAAAAGAGGAAGTTCTAATGGATATAATGGAAGAGGCAGGGGCAGTGGCGGCTACCAACAAAATGGACGAGGTGGACAAGGTGAGGAAAATGGACGAACTAAAGGAGGAAACATGTTGTTTTTTTCGAAATGTTTTGATGATTATTAACGATATTGTACGAATGACATTTCAGGAACATATTATCGTAACGATAGCAATTATCAAAACGGTTACCAACAACGTTCTTGGGGAAACAATGAAGGTAGCAGTGGTTATAATTCTGGCTATAAAAGGGGTGGTGGTGGTGGTGGACCGAGAGGTGGTCCACGTGGCGAGCGTGGCATGGATAGAGGTGGCCGGGGACAATTTCGCGGTCAGAGGGGAGGAAACCGTGGCGCTTACGCACCCCGTGGTAAACCTCACACGCAACAGTAATTCAATCGCGATAGAACCGTGCACAGTGAAACATTATAATAATGCTGTAAGATCAGAATTCACTTGTCCATTTACGAAAAAGCCTAAGTCGTATGTCGAATTGAAATAATTATAAGGGAAAGAATAAACAAAGTTTTGAGTAAACTTTGCGCGAGGCGTTAAGCGTGAGTTTTAACATTTAAAACTGTAACCTTGACGTTCACGAACAAGTAATTAATTAATTCGTTCGTTGATTATTTGACTAATTAGTCGATACGAGTTTACTCGGTTAAGGGAAACGAACGAAGGGGGAATGTGAAAGGAAAAAACTGAGTAACACGGGAAAAGGGAAACGACGCGTTCAGCATATTTCTTTTATTATACGGCTTAGGATATTTCTTAAATGAGACAACGAATAACCAAAATTTTGAATTTGAATTTGGTATCTGCGATTATCAGGGGAAAAAATCCTATTAATATTAACGAGAACATTATGCAGACGTAAATATTGTGATATACGAAGAAATCAACCAAATTCAGAAGTGTGAACCCACCATGCAAGTATTATTGTGTTGTGACAGAAGGCAGTTTTCACAGGGCAACAACAGCTGATCAACAAAGATTAGAAATATAATTTTATTATAAAAAAAATACAAAAAAAATGAGAACTCGTACAAGCATTTCACGTAAAGACACATAAGAATGTATTTAAAGAATAACGTTAAAACGATTACACGAATAGATGATCTGCACGACCATCTCTTTGTCTTGCGGCGCATCGTTCTAGAGAATTTTTTAAGGTACCAGAAAAAAGAGGATACAGTGAGCAATGCCTTCTAGCGCTATATATCTTCTTGACTTCATATTCCTTTGGCGGTCTATGAATTTCTGAAGCATTTAGAAAGTTAAAGTTGTCGAGATTTAGTAGTTGAAAGAGAGAACAAGGTTTCTGCATGATAACACAGGAATCTCTGAAACGTAAAAGACGTGTTTCATGGTTTATAACGAATTACGTAGCTCCCTCGATCTGTTCTTTTTCTGTGTGATTCCGCGAAACTCTTCACGGTCGCCACCGCAACTGGTCAAGTAAAAGAGATTGCAGTGCAATGTCGAGTTTACGAAGCAACATTACCTAATTTTTTTATCGCAAAATATATATGATTATTTTTAAAAGAAAAGAAGCGATAGTGCGGAGCTTTAGTATGTAAGTTGAGTGTACAATTACTGACTAGAGCCAGAGAAGGGCGTGTTTGAATAGTGCGCCGATGACAAAAAGCCACGCTCACGCCACGCCAGACACGTGATAAGGAGTACCGTATTGTATTTCGTTTGTACATTTGTGTTTAATCACCTCCATCTACAGTTATGTTCAAATATCCTACAAATACCTATGTATCTTCCAAATAAAGATCTAATTCAACCCTGCTAACTAGCCTACCAACCGTTACTCATTGTCAACACGAGAAAGAACGTTTCGTCGTTCTTCGGCTTGTTCTCATTGTCAGAGAAAAAAAATTGAATAAAACTGTTTAATTAATAATATTTTTATACTAATATTCATTTTTCTGATTATATCGCATGTTTATTCTTTGGTTAATAAATTCAATTTATCCCGCATTTATTATTTTCATAAAATACAAATACCATGTAAAGAGTGAACCACGGAACGTGACCAGTAAAAATTACTATTTTCATCAGGCTTCAAGAGAGCTTTCACATGATTATAGCAAATTTTTTGTCAATTCTTTTTTTCTCATGATTTTTTAAAGCCACGTTCAATGTTTTGCAAATACAAAATACTGTTAGCGGATTTCATGACGAATTCAGTAAATATAACATTAGAAAATTGCTTTTCCATGCTATATGTGATAAAAACATTTTCGATCGGACTGCGGATCTTTAATGCAAATTTAAAATTTTTTACCTGAACTTAAACGAACTGGAGCGAAATAGAAATTGATTTTCTTTCCTATTATGTTTATTGGGTTGAGAATAATATAATAGTATGTTTAAATTTTTCTAATATTTTTGCTATTTTAAATTACGCCTGTTAATTTTTATTATAAATGCATAAAATCCGCAATCTAAGTATATACGAATAACAGACTCATCCCTACTGGTCACGATTCTTGGTTCACCCTGTATATATAATATATATATAATATATATCATGTCTATCATTGTATACAGTATACATATATATATATATGGACACGATCCAATATCTCATTTGACTAACGCAGTTGAAGTTCGTTTTGAATTGTTTTGAATCGAATACTAGTTTCGTTCGGTAGCTTTGCATTTTGTATCTACCGTACATTTCGAAATAAACGTATGCAGCTGTAATCTTTGTTTCGAGCTCGATGTTTATTTGATAAGACGCATAAATAAGAATCAAGAGGTATGAGTGCGTCTCGAAAACAATTGTAAACTGTATACAAAATCGTAGTTGTTATACGGCGAGACAAAGGTGATCGAACAGTTCACAGTTGACAGGTGAAGTATATATATTGAAATTCTATAAAACATCTGTTACTTTCGAGCGAAAAGCTTTCTAAATCATTTTTCTGTACAATAATGTCCTTAGGTTATAAATAGACTGCGGATCTTTATGCATTTATGGTTTGCAAACATTTTCATTGCAAATGTTATTACTAAGACACAGGAATCAAATAAAAAATATTAAACTGAAACTAGTACACCGATGTCCTTAAATCGTTTTAATATATCCACAGTCTAGTTATTACCAATGAAAATAGGATCTTATTTGTCATCTCGTATACACGCATAATATTATAGAATATGGACGTATTTAATTGTTCCATAATTTTCCTTTTTTCACTAGAATAATGATTCAAACAGATTGTGATCCTACAATAGTGAGGCATTTCAAAGGTCATGAAGATGTTATCACAAGTCTGTGTTTTCATCCTGAAACAACGCAAATTATGTCTAGTAGTTTGGACAAGACAATAATGCTATGGCACCTCAAGGAATCTGTGAGAGCTTACAGATTTCTAGGACATAAGGATGTTGTATACGATATCAGCTACGCACCGTCGGGTGAAGTTATAGCAAGCGCCTCTAGAGATAGGTCCGTCAGGGTTTGGGTTCCGAAAATAACAGGACCACAGTCTATAGATTTCAAAGCGCATTCAGGAGCTGTCAGATCTGTAGAATTTAGTCCAGACGGAGAGAAGGTATTAGTACACAAGACAACGATGTGTAGCTGGTTATTTATTAAACTTATTTGTACAGAGTATTACAAATTTTTTAATGAATTCGTCATGTAGTTACTTACCGCGTCCGATGATAAAAGTATTAAATTGTGGATGGTGTGCCAAAGAAGATTTCTTATGTCATTTTTAAGTCACACAAGTTGGGTCAGATGCGCTAAGTTTTCTAATGATGGCAGACTCGTTGTTTCGTGTAGCGACGACAAAACAACAAAACTATGGGACATCACCAGCGGGCAATGTATCAGAACATTGTATGATCCAAAGGGTAGCGTTAGAAGTCTATTAATGTTGACATTGTATTTATTAATATAGACTGCGGATTTTTGTGTATTTTCATAGCAAAATTTAGTAGATGAAATTCAAGATTGTTATTTCTGGCAATTGATGCAGATTACTTTTATTTTGTATAGAGATTCGCAGTCTACTTATGGGCATTAATTTAAACTATAGAATATAAAATGCATTATTTTATTAGCTTATAACACTTATGTGGAGTTCCATCCAAGCGGCTCTGTCATTGGATGCGCAAATATGTCTGGTAGCATAAAATTATATGATTCACGTTCAACTTCTCTGTATCAGCAGTATGCGACTCATACTGGTCCTGTGAACATGATCAAATTTCATCCTAGAGGAAATTTCATGTTAACTGCCTCCTCCGATTCGACGATGAAGGTAGATCACACATTTATGATTTTATAAATAGTTTTCATATAGACTGTTTTTCAAATTTTTCAATAGGTTTTAGATTTGTTAGAAGGTCGTCCAATTTATACGCTTAAAGGGCACACGAATGGTACAAGCGTGACCTCGATAGCATTCTCCTCCAACGGTGAATATTTTGCTTCTGGTGGAGCGGATCGCCAATTATTAATGTGGAAAACTAATTTTGATACGGGTGATACTGCTGGTAAAGATATTCGGCAAACAGTTGCATGCGCAGAGGTAGCAAAAACCAGTGATAAGAATGAAAGCCAGGAGGTAGAGAAAATACTAATTTCTATAGAATCATTCCTAAAATCTATTTTATTTATAACTTACGATTATATTGACTTTAGAAGTTACATGATAAATACGATAATAAAGAGTTACGAAGTAACAAATGTCGGTGCAAAGCACAAGACCTTGAAAGTTCGAACAAAACGGTCGACCAAAATGTAGCCGATCGGAAAGCTCAGAAACTTGCCGAGCAAGGTCGCATCACGAATGGATCGTATTTGTCTAAAGATTTGTCCAATGCACAGTTTACTATGTGTTCAAGTAGCATCGTAGATGCACTCAACGAGCAGGTACAGTCACTACGCGATACCGTTTTTACTTTAGAACAACGTCTAACAGTATTAGAGGAAATATTAAAAAAATAAACATTCTGAATTTAACTTATGAAACTGCATAGTTACTGCATTTACTTTTAAATAGTAAGTACTTTTAAAGTTTACATCTAAAATGTAGCCAACATTTTCTTTAACATCGTTTGCATTTGAAAAAAGATTGGAATCGATAAATAATATTTATCTAAATAATGATGACATGAATCGCACAATTTATATGTAACAGTATATGTAACAAGGGATCAGAAGACAGACTCTATTGTGGACATCTTTTGTAGTGATGAGCATTCAAGATCAAACGTTGTCCATATGCTAAGCATTTAATATCATGATATATTATACAGCGGTTGGAAGAAAAATGTGATTTTACGAAGATAACGAAATTTCAAGTATTCCTTAATGCATCATTTAAAAAGCCATATATTTCTTAACGTAATTCGAAACGCAATTACTTCTTTACTCCTAACAATTGACATGCCTTTCCAGTTTTTTTAATAACGTTCAATACTTCATCGGAAGAAAGCGAAGACGTTACCAGTACTTTCTTGTTTGCCAAATCAATCTGTACGTTATCAACACCTACAAATGAAATCATTCGATATGAAAACAGTGTTTGTTTAGATATGTAGAAGTATGGGTTAACTATATAAATTTATACCTTCTTTTTTAGTAAGTACATTTGTTACAGCATTAGAACATCCTTCACATGTCATTTCCACTTGAAATTCGTATACCTGAAATTTAAAAAAAAATTTCGTTTGTACAATTTCTATTCGAATATTTTCATTGCATTGTTTTCTAAGTATTTTTTACCTGCAATGCCATAATGATATTGTCACATATATATATTGATTTGACGTGGCACTTCGAAACTACTCTATGTAGGTATACGCGATGTGACAACTGCGAGAGAGTGCTTGTGACTGAATCGTAAATAGCTTTTATCTTGTCTTCGACACGATAAAGTATACATTTATGGATAAGACTTTTTCGTTAAATGTCGAGTCGCTTCGTACGCTCGGCTTGGTTCGGACTTTCGGACCGTTCCGCCTTGGCCCGGTAAGTTCGGTTCCGGACCGTTCGGTTTGATAATCCAACACTCGATAGATAAGAGTATATTTGAAATTCTACTTTTCTAATCAAGATGTAAATAGAAAAATGGCAGATATGATCTCGAAACACATACAGTCGTTCAATACATTCGAAATAGGTCCTAATGTTATTAGGAGGTTAATTTGTACCTCTGTAAAATTAAAACAGTCCTCTGGATATTTATGTGAGGAGTTTTATATATGATATATTTATTTTGATATGTAGATTTATATTAAATATTATTGAATATGAAACACTCGTTAATTTCTGCATACTTCCTATTAACTTATTTATTCAAGTTATGCACACATTCATCATTTTTTGTAGCTTTCGATTTCTAATATTTCTTTCAAAATACATTTATACCTAACTAATTTGATATTACTTTTTTTATGATATTTATATTACGCATGCTCAAACCAATGATAGGATTTTCGATATCTATCTATAAAATTGACTCATTTTATTTTTAATTTCGAAAAGAAACAGTCGTATTGCAATTTCATTACTATTACCCGAAGGAGAAACGGTAATAGTTTATCGAAATTTGTAATAAGAATATTTGTAGTTTTTACAAATTTTGTACCGTATTGTTAGTACATTTTATTTTTTTTTGCATTGACCATGATTCATATTTATCACGAATCTGATTTTGCACATTCAGTCATATTGCTCTGTAATGTTATCGACTTACTTTGTTAAAATATTCCATCGTTCGATGTATCTTCGAACACAGTATTTTTCTAATAAAAAAATAATATAGCATTATACTTACTTCGAATTGTATTTAATATAATCGCATAACTATATAGCTTAATACATCGATGTATGTATATATACGAGGAAGTTTATTAGCAATTAGTTATGTGTATATTTCTGTGTGTTGAGACTAGTTTAATACACTTGATTTCTTCGAATCAAATTTAATTAGACTATTACGTATATTAACATGTAATTTTAATATAATGTTTTGCAATTTATGAGAGAAAGGAAGACACTTGTACTACAAAAATGATCTCGAATCATAATGTACATATAAAAAATGGCTAATGCGCATGTAGATTTAACATACATGATCGTATTTACGTGTAACATTATTCTAAGTACATACCCTTAAGTAAATGTTCGTGATAATTATCGCAATAGATAGTTATTAAACGTTCTTTTTAATATGGCTTTAATACAATAGAAACAAAGGCCGCAATTTTTCAGTTTTATTGGTAAACACGAGCTGATATACCTGAACATGCAAAACGGAACAATTGTGAAGAAGCTCCGTTTCCGCGGAAAACGCAACGTTCGACGTGTAAAATACGATTAGAATTTCATTTCACCGAAAAAATCCTTTAGAAATCTCTTTTAGACTTTAGAAGATTGGAAAAATTGGAAGCAGTCGATTTAAGAAAATATATTATTTATGTAAGTGGAGTAATACACATTTGAATAGTCCTTCAAGATAATAAGTCCAGCTTAAAACTCTGCATTTTCATTTTAGAATGGGTCGACAGGAAGAGTACTTGATTTTCAGAGGACTAATCGGGTTATAGCCTGATGGCAGAATAATTATGTATCCACCGTCAAAGAAAGCAGTAAGAGTTCTGAATGGCTCTACCACCAGATACCGATGAACTTTGATGTTCGGCGACGTTGTTCTGTTGATCCAGTCTTTCCAGGGACTCTACGCGTGTTCTTATAGAACCCCCATATGTGCGTACCTATATCATTAACAAACACAATTACTTACTTTAAATATGTTTTTCAATGGGGAAAATTCGAATTTTTCTTAAATTTTCTGGGATTGAAAGATTGTATTTGGCTATCTATTTGATAACGAGTATTATTCATCATATCATTTTTTTTGTAAATTGATCAATATCATTGAAAAATAATCGACGGATGCTTACAATCTAGAGTCGGAGAGATAAGAATATGTAATTTGATAAATACCGAATTAAGAAAACCAGAAATTTTAAGAATATTTGTTTGTTCAAGAGCGAGCTCCTTGCCCCACGGTCATACTTGTCGAGCACCATTGTCTTTCTTTATACTTTATACATTGTATTATCCAAAAAATTTGTCAACACTAAGAGTTGTCACACATTTGACATGAGGCATGTAGAATTTTTAATAATCGGGACTGCTAGAATACTAATTACATGTTTTTACCGGTATTCGTTTACATTCTGTTAAGTTCCCACATTCGGATTTGAAATTCGCGAGTCTGTACGCTCACACGATGTACAGATATAACGAAACTATAACAAACAAATAGGAAGAATAGTAAAATCCAACGATAGTAAAAAAACAGCAAGTGTTCAATAGCATAAGACAATAATATTCCAAATATGTGAAACTCACATAAACTTATTTTAACGCAAGTGAACCGATAAGAGTGAAACGTTTTTTAAATAAATCGTTCGCACAGCAAATAAAAACGTGAGAAACGTGTATGAAATGATATCGGCTACAAAGAGAAACATCAGTAAATAATTATCGAAGAACCGGCGTAATTAACTAGCAGGAAGCGTATTACATATTTTTACGAATCTATACATCTTACCGAGTAATTATTATTTACTACCACGTGGATAATGAAAACGAAGAATGCGATAACTTCTAACTGATACACGTTAAAGGTATAGAAAACCATTTACATTTTAAACAAGAAAATAATAGTGTTCGAATACTTACAAAATAATCCGAATATGGCACTACATGAACTACTAAGGAACTGATGAAACCTTTGTGAACACACGAATATCAATTTAGTATGTATGTATTTCCAGCCGCACGAAAAATGGGTGCATCGCTTTAGTTGGTTATTTACTCACTGTCTGTAGATTAGACTTCAGACTGTGGGTGTTGGCCACTCGCGTTCACTCAAGAGGAGTTAGACTTCCACTGCTGACTCTTACTTCTCTGGGCTCCAGGGTTGCCGGAGGTCTTCTTTCTTGCAATTGTTGTTGTTGAGTTGTTCCAGATACAGATACGTTATGATGTCCTGCCCTGGTGGTATGATTTGCTACCACAAATTCATTCGCTACCACGAACTCTGTCAGCGTTACGTCCGCGGTTCCACCAGATTCAAGAGGTATCGCATTTTGACGAAAGTGTTCAAGCATATCGTATATAGCCGGAAAGCAAAGATGCTGAACTCGACAGTGACCCTGATCGTTCAGCGTCATGCGTAAATGCTGTAACGCGATTCAAATCCAACAGCGTTAGACCTTCCCTTATAGAATTCAGTTTCTAACTAAACAACTATTTTACCTTTGCTCTGCCTTGAAAATTGAAAGTTAAAACAAACTCTCCTTTCCTTGTTTCGCTTTGTCTAACAAGATACACGCCATGACCGTTAGCTGCACTGTGCAAAACAAGGTGTGCCGCATCCGATCTAGATAGAGTACCATGAAACCACGGATATTCTCTCAAGCTGCTCGATAAATCTGTTTCACCTTCGTTCGTAGCTACTGTAACAAAATTACAAATTTCTATAATTCTCTAATACATAAGCTACACTGGGTCAGTTCGTGCCAATTTTCAAGGACTCATTTTGAAGGGAAAAATTCAAAGAGTACAACTCATCGAAAAAAAAAACGTCAAAAAAGAACTTGATTACATTTTTCGACATTAATTATCGAGGTTGAAAAAATTATTGTATAGTAGTACAATCCTTTCCGAATAAAAGGAAAAAAAATCTAGTTCAATCAGAGAAACAGTTCCTGAGATAAGAATTCCTAAGTGAGGCCCATTTTCTAAAAAAAAAAAAATAATAATCTTCAAAATGATGATTTAAACTCCCCCTGATTTCACATGAACTACAACATATTTAATTTAGAACAAAATCAACGAGGTTGATGTCAGAAAGTAATCGATTTGGCATGGAATGACCCACTGCGTTGAATACTTTTCATAGAAGATCAGATTATATCTTACTTTCGCCAGGAAAGTGTACCTTACTTTGTTCAATGTCTTGCTGCGACGAGCACAATTCCAAATTACTGTTACTTCTAACACGAAGTCTTAGAGGTACTTCAGGGGGATTGCTGGATGCCTCGTCTCCATGGTCGTGGCCTGCCGATCGAGAACTTTTACTAGCAGAATTAGTTCTCAATCTGTCAGTTTCGTTGTTAAGAGCCAACGAACCATGCATCATAGAATCGGCGGTAGCATCCATGCTAGAACTGGGATTGTTCGTGCTTTGCTGTACCGTACGCATACAATATTTAATAGTAGCTAACCACGATCTCATGTCGTTCGAATTGTGTGCTTCTATAACAAATTCCATATTCTGTGTCTTCAACACAAACGTATTCTCATGATCTGGCATTTCCAGCGCGGTTGTCTCTCTAGCCTCTGTTATCGCCGAACAAAACACACCGCTACGTGGTTTCACAGCTTTCGGAGGGGAATAAAATTCTAACATGTATCCACCGATGGCTTTTATCAAAGCCAATCTAGACTTTTCCCATTTCTGGGTTCCGTCTATATTCTCTCCCATCAAGGAATTCACGATACCTTCCTTTCTGCATTCTACTACGATCTTTGAAAGTTTAGCTTTCGAATGTTTGTCCCTACGATGTTCATTATGAGATAGTTCCACCTCGTCACTTTGTTGTTTATGAAAGAAGCTCTTCCCCTTTTTAAGCCCTTTGAACGACAACCGCCTAAAGAAGGGTTTATGAACGGGTTTCGGTGAAATCGCATCTCCATCGTGCTCCGAATAATCGCTGAACTCTTCGTGAGACGAGGCGTGAATAGCGGCGCTATTGTTTTGATTCGTAACAGTAACATCTCTATCGTTGGTCGCCGTGTGTCTTGCATCGTACAAAGATGGCGATCTGTAAAATTACGTTGAAATAAATCAAAACTGTACATGCATCTTCTATTAAACTAACTTTATAATCTATTAAGATTACGGTAGTTCCCTGAAGGAAACAATGAAAGTCACGTGTCAATCTCAAATCGACTATCAAAAGAAAAATAAAAGATGGTATAGACAAGAAAGATATTTTTGTTGAAGGATTAAAACAGCAGACCTGACTGTGCGACGCAAGTATTCCGTTTCAAAATGTTCGCAGAAGCTTTCGACGAATTTCCTTAGAAAGTCGCGATGGGAGAGATTCGATCTGGCGCATTCGGGCAGGTTTAAACTGACATAGGTGCAAAACGCTTTAGCGAAATCGGAAGCCGAAGCGCGGGCGTGTCTCTCACAAAATTCTATCCAACCAGGTGCAGCTTCGGGCGACACGGCAACCGCCGGCGCCGTTGTTGTTGTTGGCGTAGCCGTCGTCGTCGCTGTTACTGTTATCGCTGCCGTCGTAGTAGTTGTCGTAGTCGATATTATTGCACTGGTTATCGGTGTTGCCGCAGTTATGGTATAAAAACTCATTACCTGCGTCTGTCTAGCGAAGGGGGCTAAGGATCTCCCCTTGCCACCACACAGCTACGCGAAATTCTTTACACAACCACAAAATTTCTGTATACAAAGAGCATACGACCGAGCACATACCTATATATATATATATATATATGTATATATATATATTTATATATATTTTCTTTTTTATATATAATATACTATACATATAATTGTATATATATATATATATATATATATATATATATGTATATAGTTGTATATATATTTTATATATGTATATGTATAAATATATGTATATATATGTGTATGTATATATACATACAATTATTAATCTCTATCGCACTCCTTGCCTCTTCCGTGCTCGTATAATGAAACAAATGAAAACAAGATAGCGCACCTACTAGTGAATTTTACTATTGTTTTCATATAAAACTGTCGAAATCAGTGATCAAATATCATCGGATCGAATTGCTTTTGAGTAAAAAGGAACAGATGCTGTTTCCGTTAGAGCGAAACGAACGAAACAGAAGCAGTCGATGATTGTTTCAATGGATTACGAATGATCGGTACACTGTTGGCGTAATAGTAATACGTCCGTGGTTTTCAATGACGGTTGGGATCTTTGTAGGAGTGAGCGACGCCGATGATCGGCTCTTTTCTAATTCTGTCCGAAAAACATACAGCCCTACACAGACAACATGTTCGAAGAAACGACTGATATCTTGCTTACTTACACAACTACATAAATTCTCTCGCGTCCGGCATACAGTTCGTTTAGGACCGCATGTTTTTCGACCAGAATTAGGAGATAGACCACACGTTTGTTGGTGTCGCTTGATCTCCCGATGAATGGAATTTTATAGTTGTTCCAGAAGCACAATCATGTACCATAGAACGGCGCGAACACTACTCAGTGTTTAATGGTGATTTTTATTAGAACGTATAGAACCTTCTCCGTCTATATCGGTCTTCTATTGAATGTCAAGCAATTTCAACAATTTCAACAATTTCAAGTAACAAAATCTTTGCTTCCTAAGCATGGTCTTAGTCTTAGACTATAGAAACTTATAGACGCGACACAGATAATTTGCTGTGAAGCGAAGATAAAGTGGTACGTGACGTCACATGTTCCAAAGATGTATAAGCCATGCTCATCAATCCACAATCCACAGTATTCCACTTAGTGATGGGCACCATCGACTAATTTCAACTATCGACTAATTACTATTTAGTTGCTGCATACTATCGAATATTTAGTCGATAGTTTTTAGTCGACTGAAATTTTGTTTTAGTGGTTACGTCTAGATTGCGGGTTATAGTCTATGCCTACGTCTATCTCACATATTATTATTTATCCTTTAATAATAATGCGATATAAAGGCAAAGTGTTAATGTACTTTTTAGAAAAATATCTGTTATTGACAGATATAATTATAAAATACTACTTTTTCTTTAGATTATGATGAAAATTTTATAATATAAGTATTGTTATTTAATAATTGTATAATATTTCTAGTATAATAATTGTTATTTGTGTTTATTGAACGAATTATTCGATATAGCTAATAAGTGAATGTATTTGATAGTAAATTTTATAAAATCTATTCAAAACTCCCGCCCGTTACAATTTAACCAATAGCTCGGCGACTGATTCAGTTAATTGAATTTAGTCGATAGTTTAAAAAATCAGTCGACTGAAAATAGTAGTTGGCTACTATCGATTTAGTCGATAGTTTCAGTCGATGGTGCCCATCACTATATTCCACAGATCAGAAGTCATAAGAACAGTGCCATGTTGGGAGAGGGGAGGTGAGAATGGACAGGATAATTTCAATGAATTTTATATGAAATGACAATAGCGTCGATGTTACTGCTGATTTTATTTTCCAGCTATGATTTGTGAATATAGAACTAATGGGCTATATTTTCACTTTTCTCCTGTCTTTTCCCTTCAGCCAATAGGAAAAATGCATATTTCATTGAGATTCAGCATTCTTTCAGATCAACTTCCCAGATAGCACAGACACATCTGAAAGATGTTGGAATGATGTCTGCCGCAAGACATTCGAATATCTGAGAGATGTCGCTAACGTCGGTGGCATGCCGCTGCAATGTCGGTGGAACGTCGTTGGAAGGTCGTTGTGACAAAACTGACGATCTTAAAGATATCTTTCTAATGTCTGTTTGAGATCTTTCAGATGTCTCAGATGTCTTTCGCGCGACATTTTAGAAACATTCAGGTATCCCGTAGATTTATAGGTTAGGTTAGGGAAAAGGTATAGAAATAAAAACAAGTAAAATACAGACATGTTTAAAATAGACGAATAGATATATTTTTCAAAATATACATACACACAAAATAATTAAAATTATATTATTATAGATAAAAAAGTTAATTAGAACATATGTGTCTGCAGTCTTTTTGCCTTCTTCCAACGGTAGACCTGCTGTAGAATTTTGAATTTGCAAAAGCTGACGGTGGTCCATAAGCGCCTTTAGCGTAGTAGCATCCTGCCTTGAGTGGCAATTGCAGCAGCTTCTTGACTCCTCTTCCTCCTGCCTTCCTTCATACTCTCTGCGTCTGCTTCTGAGCACTTATTCCTCGCTGGTGGCAGTTACTGCAAATAAAATATGTTTTATTGAACAAAATATTGTAATTACAGTAAATTCAGTATCTGAGAGTATTTCTTTTTGCATATACATACCAATCGTCCTACGATTTGTTCACTCCTGTTCCTGCTGCCATCATGTATATCCTCTCGGTCTGTTTAGAATCGCAGATTCCTTGGTGGTGGCAGTTACTGCAAATAAAATGTGTTTTATTGAACAAAATATTGTAATTACAGTAAATTCAATATCTGAGAGTGTTTCTTTTTGCATATACATACCAATCGTCCTACGATTTGTTCACTCCTGTTCCTGCTGCCATCATGCATATCCTCTTGGTCTGTTTAGAATCGCAGATTCCTTGGTGGAGGCAGTTACTGCAAATAAAATATGTTTTATTGAACAAAATATTGTAATTACAGTAAATTCAGTATCTGAGAGTATTTCTTTTTGCATATACATACCAATCGTGCTACGATTTGTTCACTCCTGTTCCTGCTGCCATCATGTATATTCTCTTGGTCTGTTTAGAATCGCAGATTCCTTGGTGGAGGCAGTTACTGCAAATAAAATATGTTTTATTGAACAAAATATAGTAATTACAGTAAATTCAGTATCTGAGAGTATTTCTTTTTGCATATACATACCAATCGTGCTACGATTTGTCCACTCCTGTTTCTGCTGCCATAATGCATATTCTCTTGGTCTGTTTAGAATCGCAGATTCCTTGGTGGAGGCAGTTACTGCAAATAAAATATGTTTTATTGAACAAAATATAGTAATTACAGTAAATTCAGTATCTGAGAGTATTTCTTTTTGCATATACATACCAATCGTGCTACGATTTGTTCACTCCTGTCTCTGCTGCCATAATGCATATTCTCTTGGTCTGTTTAGAATCGCAGATTCCTTGGTGGAGGCAGTTACTGCAAATAAAATATGTTTTATTGAACAAAATATTGTAATTACAGTAAATTCAGTATCTGAGAGTATTTCTTTTTGCATATACATACCAATCGTGCTACGATTTGTTCACTCCTGTTCCTGCTGCCATCATGTATATTCTCTTGGTCTGTTTAGAATCGCAGATTCCTTGGTGGAGGCAGTTACTGCAAATAAAATATGTTTTATTGAACAAAATATAGTAATTACAGTAAATTCAGTATCTGAGAGTATTTCTTTTTGCATATACATACCAATCGTGCTACGATTTGTCCACTCCTGTTTCTGCTGCCATAATGCATATTCTCTTGGTCTGTTTAGAATCGCAGATTCCTTGGTGGTGGCAGTTACTGCAAATAAAATATGTTTTATTGAACAAAATATAGTAATTACAGTAAATTCAGTATCTGAGAGTATTTCTTTTTGCATATACATACCAATCGTGCTACGATTTGTTCACTCCTGTTCCTGCTGCCATCATGTATATTCTCTTGGTCTGTTTAGAATCGCAGATTCCTTGGTGGAGGCAGTTACTGCAAATAAAATATGTTTTATTGAACAAAATATAGTAATTACAGTAAATTCAGTATCTGAGAGTATTTCTTTTTGCATATACATACCAATCGTGCTACGATTTGTTCACTCCTGTCTCTGCTGCCATAATGCATATTCTCTTGGTCTGTTTAGAATCGCAGATTCCTTGGTGGAGGCAGTTACTGCAAATAAAATATGTTTTATTGAACAAAATATAGTAATTACAGTAAATTCAGTATCTGAGAGTATTTCTTTTTGCATATACATACCAATCGTGCTACGATTTGTTCACTCCTGTCTCTGCTGCCATAATGCATATTCTCTTGGTCTGTTTAGAATCGCAGATTCCTTGGTGGAGGCAGTTACTGCAAATAAAATATGTTTTATTGAACAAAATATAGTAATTACAGTAAATTCAGTATCTGAGAGTATTTCTTTTTGCATATACATACCAACCTTGCTGCGATTTGTTCGCTCCTGTTTCTGCTGTCTTCTTTCACACTCTCTGGGTCTGTTCGTGAGTAGCGATAACGTCTGTCCCTCGCTGGTTGCAATGACTGAAAATGAAATATGTTTTGATGAAAAAAAATATACTTATTACAGTAAGAGCATGAGATGTACAGCTATGAATGTAATAATTTCATGTTCTATATGTAGGGTGCTACTTTTTGTGTTTACATACCAATGATAGTTTTCTTCCCCAAACTTGGAGGAGTGCAACATTCCGTTTTGTCTTCTTCGCCGCTTGCGTATGGCCAAAGCCCGTTACTGACGAGTACTTGCCGAAATTCTGCGAACCGTATAGTGCCGAATTTTTTTCTCCTTCGGCGATGTCCATGTCTTCACTATATAGGGTTAGGGTTACGCGTGATTTATCCACTTATTTACTACTTTACCCGTGTTTACGTAACATGGGCACATAACTTTGACAGGAATTATTCACGTACACAGGTTTAGTGAAACACTCGTAAATTAGTACGTATAAGAATGTATATAATCAGATTTAATAGATAAAAATGAAGAGTTAGTATGTAAATAGGTATGTTTTTATGATGCGCGGCCAATACAGGAGCGTATCTACAATGAAATAGCAGAGCAGCCAGAGCCCTGACGTTCTGAGACAGTTATATTGGCGGGAGTGTACCGGTATTATTGTTCTCATGATTTTAGAACAATATTTTGTTCGATTTATCACCAATTTATCACTTCAATATTTCATATGTATACACTAATAAATTTTTAAAAGTCTTCTGGGTGCTACCCGATTTCATCGAAAAGGTTTCGTTACTGAGGCTGAAATTGCTGCGCATGCGCGAAAAATTGGGGCTTCGTGATTGGTCAGATAGAACTCCGGCTCTCACCAACGCCATCTAGATGTACTCGTCAGTACTTGTAGAGAACCCACGAACATCTGAATAAGATCTTTGAAAGACATCGTCCCTCATACATCTGAAACAAGTCTTCAAAAAGGCATCTGTCAGTAGTATGAACCACGTCTTTTACAGACGTAGACTTTCAGACATAAAAATGACATGAAACAGACATCTTTAAGATATTGTGTGCTATCTGGGTTGGTTCTTGCCTCTTTTGTCATAAGTTGACTGCGGATGTTTACGCATTTTCCAATTGTCGTAAACAAATTTTAAGAAAGTGGAATGAGATAAAACAGTCTTTGTAGATCGAAATCAATGGAAATAGTATAAAATTCTATCGAACTTTATTTTCTAGCCGTTTTTGAACGGTTTTATAAGGCATAAATGCATAAAGATCGAAAAGATTCGCAGACCATAAAGTACCAGCAAACAGAGTCGCCAGATGAGGGAAATGGACTCGAATCGAGGAGAAGAAGTTACCCTCTCTCTGCCAGTAACGGATTAGTCACGTGACGATTCTACCGGCGGTAAGAATCGTTAGGGCCGTTAGGGGAAAAGTTTAAATGGGCAATGGTGGCGCCGTTTGCAGCAATATATCGAAACTTGTTACCAATTAGTTCCGGAACCGACCGTTAGATAGCATTGTCACTACGTGGAATGGCGCAATATTCAAATGATTTTCCGTTGAGATTTCGTCATTTTTTAGGGACTCGTTTTTCCAGGATTGCACAGATGCGTCTTCTCTATCTTGATAATGCAAATATGGGGATGCTCAGTACACAAAAGTGCTAGATAAAAGATCAATCTAGACCACGATCGCCCTCAAAACTCCTATTTTTATGTTTAAGAATCGTAATTTGCATTATTCGGAAGTGCACAGATGCGAATGTAGTTATTTTGATAAAGCTACGACAGCTACATGCTGCTGAATAATGAAAATTATGCCTCGTGAAAGTAGAAATAGGACTTTTGAGGGCGATTGCAGCATAGATTGATCTTTTAAATGTAAACGTCAAAATAGTAAATTTGGGGGTGACTGCGGCCTGGATTGATCTTTTATTTAGCGGTTTTGGCTATTGAGAATCCCCAAATTTGCATTATCGCATCCCGCATCCTTTCAATCCTGGAAACGAGACTGTTGACAAAGTGGTAGAAGGGTAGCATGGAAAATAAAAGTTGTTGTACAAGTTGGCTTTTAACGCATTGACTTTATTTTGATGTTTTTTTTTTTAAATCTCTTCGATATAAAATTTGTGTCTAACGATGCCACGCACTCAACTATCTCACAGTTAAGGATCGTTCCGTCCTTCGTTTCTCTTATATACACGACTAGGTCTAAGGCCGTAATTCAACGTGTCTTTCTCAATACCATAGCATCTGAAAGTATTTGCATACATGTCGGAAGTACATATTTAATTGTTTCAATAATTTTGAATCTTTACTACAACGCATTACCAATAGTTTACGCATCAAATTTGAACTCTCGTAGATTTCTTGTGGTTCGTTATTAATAATTTATACTGTTCAATAAAGGAACAAATTAGAAGTTAAGAGCTTCGCACAGCTTCGCCTGTGCAAATCATACATGATCGTGAGTTTTTGTAAAAGTATGAATCGACAATCTTAAACAGAATCCGATTAGAGTAGAGTTTTCTTCGTAATTGTTTCACATCTATTCCAAGAAAGATGCAAACGTGATGCCACGTTGAATATTATTGTATGCGCGTGTGTAATATTAGAATTTCGTGTTAACGACCTCCGAGCGAATAATAATTAAATGTGTAGTATGGGAAGATCACCTCTCTGAACACATACACAGATGCTTTTCTGTCACAATTGATCGTTTTTAACGACATGATTTGTCGAACCTCTCTCTCTCTTTCTTCTTGCGTTTTCCTTAATTCATCTTAGTTTCTGCTTCGAGCATCTCGCGCATCAATATTATGTAACAAAACCCGTTGTTCACAAATTCGCGAAATTTGTAACTTTCTGTCAGTTCTCTCGCCATCGTTTTGTTAAACATCGCATAACTAAATGCAATTCATTTGAATTTAGAAGAATCGTGTCAATCTATTTCCATGCTTTCCATCCATTACAGTGAATCGTCACGTATGAAAGCGCGAGCAGAAAAATATGCCATGTACTCTTCCTCTCTCATTTATACCGTTTCGATAATTGCTTGGCGTAAAAAAAGAATTTTTTTTACTTGGAGTACTTGGATCTTCGAAGGTACGTGCAACACCAGCCTAGTAAATAGCACTCTGCACCAACCTTTACAGATTGTATTTTGGCTTAACAAGTGTTTACAAAGTCATGCGAGCTATTGTGGTTGTAATGTTTCTCAATTTTGTAATAGTTACAGTCCCTCTTATTCCTTTCCGTGATATATCGTGTAATATTGTATAAGCGCAACCGGTCAATATACTCTTTCGACGTATACGCGGTTGCCAATCTTCTATTCACATTTCGCTTCTTTTTTTTTTTACTATAAATCGATCTTTAAAATCGCGTTTATTCATCTCTTTGTTTCTTTTAAATATTACATTAAAATTAGTAACTCATAGCCTTGGAGGATGATAAGTTGTAACGAAGCACGCTTCGTGACCATGCTTTGTATTAGATTAGGATTCAAACATAATATTCGAGGGACGAAAAATCACTGCGGACAGTTCGCGATCAACTGTCTCGTTCGAAAGAAAAAGAAAAAGGTCACTTTCAAGATGAACAGCACTTTGCGTTTCGTGTCAACGTGTCTCGATCTTGTCGCGAAAGCTGTTCTCGGTCTTATAAGCGTTCTTTGTTCGAATTCGTTTGAAAGGATGCGGCGTTTGTTTTCCGTTGGAAGAGTTGAAACACCGTTTATCGAGAAAAGAAATACGTAGTATACATACGGATGTTAATAGAATGGATACGCAACTTGCACAGCTACTCGTTAATGTATTCTCAATCGATGTTGACTGCAAGCGATAAGTGATAAGCTTCGTTCAAGTGCCTAACGCCATCGTGAAAGTAACTCGAATTTGTAAACCTTAGTCTATTTCTGCAGAATACTAGTAGTTCTTTCTTCCTTTGTCCATATTAGATCACAACTACTGATTGTGCGGCAAAATTACTGGTATAGTTTGTTGCGCTCCGGGTGGTGGCTGCGGTGGTAGATATGGCATGTGCTGTGGCGGTATTGGTATATGAGGAGGAATTATAGGGCACATTATTGGATAACTTGGAGCGTGGCCTTGAGGAGGTGGCGGTGGGTACGAGGGTTGTGGAGTACCAGGAGGGTTGTAGGTACCCGGTGTGTGAGGTGGATTGGGATTGGCTGGAGAGGGTGTTTGACTCGGTGGTTGTTGAGCGACATGCGGATGAGGATGCGTATGGGGACCCATATACTGAATGCCAGGAGCCTGCGGTCCGGGCGAGTCGTGGTGATGATATGGTGTCGCCATGTGCGGCGGTGGTGGCGGTGCCTGAACCATGCGTACCATTTGTTGATACGTTGGTTGCCCGTGATAAGGTACCTGGAATGGTGGGTGTAGCGGAGCCGGCGCCATCAATGGCTGCCCAGTCGCTGCTACTACTTGCATTTGAGAAGCTATGTCTTGCGCGCGATGCTGCGCGTGCATCACTGGCACTGAAATAATCAGAACAAGAACTCAACGTATATTACTGACATTTCCCGACAAATTAGATGTAGAAATCAGCTCTTTCCGATGTTGCGTTGCGTGTAATCGAGAATATCAACGCGACAAACTTGTCGCCGTTCCATCTTTAGACCGCTACAATATCGCTCGACGAATACTTACACGTTTCAAATCGATTAACGGTCTCGATTCCACCGGAACATTGATCAGAGTACATTTCTACACCTAATCAAATTCACGTGTTTTCTATGGTATCACGAAAAAATGTGAATTAAGACAAATTAAAGAGATTAAACAAGATGCGGATACCTAGATACTGACCCTTCCGGAACCTTGTCACAGGTTGAGCTGGAGGTTGACTGAACGCAGTGGGTGGTTGGCTGGTCATAACGTATGCCGGCATGACTACGGCCGCAGGCATTGTTGCACCGGTGTATTGTGGTGTTTGTGGAGTATGCGGCCTGCTGGGTGTCGGTGTGCTTGGCGAACGCTAAAAATGTTCATTAACATGTATATTGCTAACTAATTTACTATTCCCTCCATCCTGCATTGTTTCGCTCTTTTATTTTTCTCTTGTATTAAAGATCAATTGACTTACCGGTGTGAACGGCTTAGTATTTGGATTAAATTCTTTAGCGTTTGGATTTAGGGTGGACTTCTTGAAAGCCGTCGTAATTTTTTCAACTGCGGGTTCTGGTGGAGATTGCGCTGCAACCGGTGTATTTGTTGTAGTTTGTTGTTGTTGTTGTTGTTGCTGCTGTTGTTGCTGCTGCTGCTGCGTTGATTGTGGCGGACTCGATGATCTTACGGGTAACGGTCCTGGCGGTGGCTTACTAGTGACTACATTTTCTTCTTGAACTGTTTGACTTTGATGTTGCTGTTGTTGCTGTTGCTGCTGCGGGCTCGGATGTTGTTGTTGCGGCTGTGGTTGCTGTTGCGACTGTTGTTGTGTCGAGTGTTGATGAGACGGTTGGTGATGTGTTTGCGTAATTTGCGACGAAGAGTGAGAATCCTGTTGATGTTGATGTTTTCTCGTAACCGGTGGCGTATCTTGTGCTTGCGTCTCTGCCAATTTAAAATCTGTAACGAACTGCCGCAATTCCGTATGCTGATCGTCTCTGGTGCGTGGCGTTGGAACCTTGAACGGTCAGAAGCAATTTCGTTAAAGTAGGAAGATTAATTCTTCAATATTAACCCCTTGCCCTGCAATACCGTGTCAGACTCGTCATGAAGATTCAGAACAGAATCTAATAAATAGACCGCGGATCTTTATGCAAATAAAAATTGTTTGCATCGATTGCAACAAATAGAAACCAAATTGAATGTTATTTATTGCCTTAACGATTTTCATTGGGGAGACATCGTATATTATCCACTCAATATTGCTATAAATGCATAAAGATCCGAAGTCTACTAATTAATATGTATGTTATTCATTTCCCATAAACCGAGATGAAATTCTATTTCGTTTTTGTTAATGTATAGTTATTGGAGAACATGTAGGCATGTAGTAGATGTAAATTTTACCCTTTTTCAGGAAATTACGAACTATAAAAAATGTTCCAATCGCGGAAACCGTAAAATAAATCGTACGGCAAGGGGTTAATAGAGCGAAGATTCAATTACCTTCCGGTGATCGGATTTGTGTGAAACAATGTCGCATCGTTGTCCCTCGACTGAATTTTGCTGTTGCAGCTGAACGTGTTGCTGATGCGACGATTGCTGTTGTTGATGAGACGCAGCGACGTTCGCTTGGGGAAACGGTGCTGGCGGCGCTTTGTCCGCTTGATAGACTTGTTGTCTGCCAGGACGTTCACGTTTCTCTGTATTCATTTTCGACGACGACGTTTGTTGCTGTTGCGATGGAAAGCTCACTTGCGGTATAGAAGGGGTAGGTTGAGATTGTTGTTGCGTCTGTTGCATCACAGGCACTGGAAATACACCAAATACAACATGAACCATTTCCCGATAATGTAAATGTAAAAATAGGACTTTTGAGGACGACTGACTACTGAAAAAGCCCGTCTTTGCAATCCACCCTTGCAATTCTGGAAACGAGAGTCTACCTCCTTAATGATAAACCTTTTTGCGAATCATTCTTTGGTACCTGAAGCAAATATATGTACCTGGAGGTGGTGGTTGCGTTGCCGGCGGAGGTACAAACGGTGGCGGAGGATTATTGTATGTGACTACCACTCCACTTGGTGGCATTCCCATATTTATAGACACCGGATGTTGTACAGAAGGATGAGCGCTTTGCATTCCAATGGGAAGATTCGAAGCTGGGGGAATGTTTACATTTACGTTGGACGGAGGTTGCTGATTAAAAATATTTTTGTTGGTTGCCGCCGGTCCTGGCGAAGGCGGTGGTTCATTCGATCTCATCATTTTCCCGCTATTTCCATTCTTCTTTTTTAACGGAGGAGGAATATATTTACCCTCATTCGGTCTTACCTAAAAGTATATCCGATTAATCGAATGTAGCTGAACACACGTTTAGTTAGACAACGACGACAATAGAAATAAACTGTACCACGGCTGCAAATCTCTCCTCTTCGTCGCCGTTTTCAAGTTCTAGCCTCGCTTTGTGATTCGGTTGCGATTCTATTTCGTTCGCTATTTCCGCCGCTTTTTGTTCTTGTTCTTTGTAATCCTTTGTATCTTTCCTTTGAAGCGGTAAAGTGTAAGCGGCCAGAGTTGGTTCGTACGTTGTTTGAACTCCGTATTTTTGTTCGTTCTTACGAAACATATCGTTGGCATCCCATCCGTTCTAAGAGAAATATTTTATACAAAAATTGAGACGAGTTACATACATCGATCAAATGTATTCTGGTTTTCCTGTTTGAATACTCACGGTAGTACCATCCAATTCTAAATCGTCGCCATTCATAGTTACCGGAGGAGCGTCCCAAGGCTCCAACTCTTTTTCGCCGATCACACCGTTGTATTTACTAATAGCAGTATCTGTCTGAAAAGTATCGCGTATAGCGTATTCTAGATCGACATCCTTGGCAGACATGGTAATAATATCTTGAGGTTTAAAAATCAACTTTTCTACTACGCTTTCTACACTTATTTTTCCAGAATCTTCTACTCGATGCGCCATCTCTAAGACAACGTCGAATTGGCTGGAGAAGGTGCGAAAAATACCTTCGTATACAGAACCGTTTAGCGTTTGAATCTGTAGTAATAGAAATCTATGTACACAAAACCTATGCAAGATACGCGTCCTTCTTAGCTGATGTTACTGTTACCATACCTGTACAATGTTGCCCACATGACTAGTTATCGCGTGCATGAAATGAGCATTATTATATACACCTTCCGCGGCGACGCATCTCTCCTGTGGACCACGGGCACGCGGGGATCTAAAATGGACCAAAGTTTCATATAAAACATTAGAAATCAAAATTCCAGAATATAGTGTTTCACGAGCGAACCGACAAATATTGACCATATATTCGAAAGGTTGGCTTCGAACGAACACTCCAGGAAAATCTAAGTAGCTCAAACGTGTCCAATTATTGTCGATTAATGCCGATGTGCTTTCGCAAAAGACAACATATGTAAGAGTTCTTGGTACAACAGGTACAATGAAACCTTATCTATTCGATCGTGAAACATTTCGTGCGTAGTCTCGAGAATGCTCTCCAAGGGGAAACGCAAGATATTATTAAGAACAGAGAAATGGAAGAGTTGGGAAAGGTTGGAAAAAGTTGGAGAAGTAATAGATAGAAAGAAAACGATAAAGAAGCAATAGAGAGAGAGAGAGAGAGAGAGAGAAAGAGAGAGAGAATATATATATATAGAGATAGAGAGAGAGATAGAAAATGATAAAAAGGAAGAAAGAAGGTGGGTACCTATTGGTATTAGAACGGTTCTTTCTTTTGCTATTCATTTTGCCAGCAGACGAGGACTCTTCGCCACTGGTTGGTGGATTTCTGCCGCCGATTTGTTGCGGGCCTTCTCGTTTCCTAGTGGGGACCGGAATTTTGACTAATTTCCCGGTGACCGCTCAACGTCAAAAAAATATGATTTCGCTCGAACACGAACACGTCCCGCTACGGGAGAAGAATCGTTGCGCGCGTGTGTTTGTTTGTCGAAAGTCTCCTCGTTAAATACGGGAAACCAGAATTCGAAATCTTGTTCGACCCCGGGACGATTGACAGGAGGCCGTACTGGCCGTAACAACTATCAACATTCACGATCGTTTTTAGGTTTTTGAGTCACGACCGTTTTCTAGGTTATGCGCGAACGGTACGGTTACCTAAACACTGGTTCGCGAAAGTGTAGCGCGTGCGTGACTTTCGAGTTCAGACAGACACGAGAATGCGAGCAAAGAAAGCAGGAACACTTGGCATTCGTGGAGACGTACGGAGTACGGGGGAACACGGTGTCTACCCGACACGACACGACACGACACCACACGATATCTTGCTAACGCGTGACGTAACTCCGTTCTTCTTACGTAGGGAATCACCTTTATGGAATTTCGCGTCTACGGAGTTTACAAACGAGCGCTGCTAGCCTCGAACAATGATTTTGGCAACGATACAGTATTTTTATTTAATTAATCAACATGTGGTAAACGATAAAACTTAGCACAAGTCGCCCGATCAACCTGATCCCGGTGACTGTCGGATACAGTCGCCACCTGGCGAGAAACCGATGGACGTTGCGATAAAGATCATCCGCAATACTTTGTCCCTGTGTATGTCCGTCCGTGCGTCTCTGTGCGACTGTGCTTCTGTGCCTCTGTGTGCATCTGCCTCTCCTCCGCGTCTGCCTCTTTCTGTACCCACTTACTTGTGACTGTGCCACAGCATTTTCATCGCTCGTCGACGCTAACGCCGTCTACATTTTCCTTTCATATGAAAATGAATCTTTAGCTCGCCGATTGACTATAGCGTTCGGGCCTCCTGCTCATCGTACATGTCGTACATTCAAACTTTGACCGTAAGCTGTAAACCGTGCTGTAAACCGTTAGCCGTAAAGCAATTTTGGTACTGGTACAATAAGCATTTTATTCTGACAGTATTACAACGTTATCGGGTGTAATGGTTCTTCTTTGAATTCTTCGAACAATATAATCGTTTCGATCAGACTTTCGTGGAATCGTTTTTAATTTCGACCCGGCTGATTCTATGTTTACGTTCACGTATTTACATACACTACCGCTCAAAAGTATCCGGATACTTTCTTTTTCTCTACAAAACGTAGTTTCTTTATTAATCTCGATCGTAAATTGTTGCTTATAACAAAAATTTTAATGATTTCGGCGCCCATGTTCGATCAGTTGTTACTTTTACACTATTTGCAAAATATCAAAAAATCTATTTTTCGACGTTTCGATATCCTTTTAGATCATTTTCAAGAAAAATTACAAAAATTTCGTTTGTAAAACAATAACCCAAAATTAAGTTTTATACCGTGTGAATTTAAAACCAGAAGAAAAACTGTAGCATACTTGCTTAGTGTGAGGGAAAATCATTTTTCCGTAATAAAGTTAATTAGCCACGTGTTTATGCTAAAAAATAGATTTTGTGATATTTTACAAATAGTGTTGAAGTAACAACTGATCGAACCTGGGCGGCGAAATCATTAAAATTTTTGTTAAAACGTAGTTTCGGTAGGAAAAATATTTAGAACAAAATTTTGTCACATGTAATTATTATTGTTACGCATATTTTGGTATCATAGCACAATAGAATTTATCTTTTCTGTACAAATTATATAATGAAAATGCAATGATATGCATTTCTATCAAACACGAAATCTAGTGGAACGGTGCTTGAAAGGATTTCAAGTTTCGCTTTGTTTCATTTCCAAGGTGCAGAGCGAATTCAGAGAATTTTATACTAATAGAAAGATTACCGCGATTAGTGGAAGCGGTAATATCTAAACTGCGGATCGTTATGCGTTTATGAAGAAATTAACTGGATGAAAAATGAAACATCTAAGAATATTGTTACGTTGTTCTCAACGTAGAAAGACTATTAAGGAGTGAAATGAATTTTTATCTAACTACTGGTTCTCACAATCGATGCACAGTATTTTTATTTTGTACGAAGATCCGCAGTCAGGTAATATATCTAATCGCGATGGATACGTCGACGAATCTCGTATTTAATCTAATATTGGTAAATTTCCACATAGGTATAGTTTTTAGCTTAAAACGTTGGACATTTCATAAGAAAGTAATAAAGATCGATTTTAGTTCGATGCTCGAATAACTTACGCGTTGCTATTACACATTTCGCAAGTGTTCGGATACTTTTGGCCGGTAATGTACATACATACGCACGGTTAAACACGAATACAAATATTTTGAATTTGCTAATCGGACGGCTCGTTTTCGAAAAGCGTATTCTTCGTTGTGTCGGAGAAAGATCAACGTTGTCGTCGATCGGAAGCATTTGGCGGGTCCTTATGGTCCTCGCGATACATTGCGTGCAGTTTCTGAACGATATTTTTCGTTCGATCGGAAACGAAATTGTCTACTCGACCCAACACGTTTACGCATCGAACCATCATATCGAAACCTTTGTTCACTCTTTCTGCTCGATCGGTACGAACAATCGATTTATCGGACTTATTTTTCCAGGACGGTCTCCCCAAGATGCCATCGCGTTCCCTTCCTTGCACTGGCTCGGCTATCCTCGCAATCGTCTGGTAAAAGGTTTCGTTAAAGCTTTGTAAAATGAAGACTAAAGAAAATCACTGGACTCACCATCGAGACGACGAACAGTACTGGTAATAGCGTCGCTACGTACATTTCAGTTCATATCAAATATGCTTATGTACATTATACACGTAGGATATACATATGTAAATGCATATTTACAGGATAGTACTTTTCAAACGAGTAAATTACCGGCGAAGCTACGATCGGAACATTGACATTGATTGCTGCAGCTTGACCGTTGGTTCGTATTCACTGAGCAAATATATGTACCCTTATGCGTACACACGTGCGCTCATCGGAATGGTATGCGCTGACGCGGTACGCAAAATGCTTCGATCAAAATCGCAAAGCAATCTGGAACATTGAGCAATACCGCCGATAAGTATAATCAATGTTGAAACGATTCTTTTGCAGTGTCGACAATAATTAATACAAGTAGAATCGCGTTGCCACTTACGATTAGTATATCAACGCGCAACGGTTTCGCGAGCATATTTCGATATCCGAATGTCTTGTCGATCTTCCCTCGTTCGAACTTGGAACACCGACGCACGGTGGTCGGAAATCGCTGAATCGTGGCAAAATAAGGAGTATTCGAATTTAGTTAAAAATTAATACTCTGGGGTTTTTACGGGTCGCTGATTATCAGACTGCGGATGTTTATATGTATTTTACCACGGTTTTATTAGCTCGCTTTCTTATCTGTCTGTTTGTCTGTACGGTACAAATCTTGCAATTGGTTTTAAACTTCCCGATGAGCTAGAGACTTGAAACTTTTTCCAATTTTTATATGAATTTCTTAATTTTATCGATATGAAATCGATGAATACCTCCTGCAATACTTTCAGTCGTTTATTAAAAAATTGAAGGCGTTTAATAATTAATTGAATACGAATTTAATATTGCAACAAGTATTTTGAATGATGGTGTAAGCACCCCTAGCTGTGGATGGGGAGCCATAATCTCTATCTTCTAAGGTCCTAACAGGACTTATGTTTGTCTTCACCTCGAACTCACACCCTTAGGTATTAGGGAGATTCCAAAGCGACCGCGTGGTCCCTCATTTACTGGGCCCGGTGAGGCGTTGTAGACCTGGCCTCAGGTACAGTGTTGTAAATCTTGGCACGACTCGTTACCGTTATTGCTAGTGCAATTAGAAAGATGGCAAACTCAAGATAGACCGAAGTCTGCCATCCAGATGTTTTGAATGTAATAAAACATCTGTTTCGTCTTGGGATGGAACGTATATTTTATTTTATTACACTCGTTCATTTTTACTCGACTTTTATTATCGGAAATATGGCCAACTCATTTTGTCAATTCTATTCTAGAAAAAGTTAAATCTCTGTTGTATCTTGTAAATGAAATACTAATTAACAAGAATGACGAACTGGCGTTAAGGTAATCTTAATTGTGGTTGAAAATGCTTATCTTTTAAAACTACCAACTTATTGGTACTTGCATATCTCCGATAGAAGTACGTATTAAATATTGGTTGTAACAGAACAAAGTGTTCTGGCACTTTATAGATACAGTGCTACTGCACAGATTTTTAAACTACGGAAACCAATTTTTCACTGTTGACCACGACTTCGAACAACCTACATGTATTATTTATTAAAACAGATTACGATTTCGCAAGACATTCTCGATGATAACGCGTTACACGCTTTTCGAATGGTAAAGGGGACCAATAAAAGATCGATTGTTGAGTCGATTACACCGTATATATTTCGTTTATCGCATACTGTACCATATATTACAGAGACGTAAGCAATCGTGTCGCACGATTGACTTACAGCTTACAAGGTGGAAACATACGTAAGTGTGCAACTTCGCAAAATGTCTGTCGATCGTCGGCAATTAATTCTTTTTCAATCGTAATCGCCGATCAGTCGATCGGATGAGAAATGTGTAACGACTCTGATTACGTGGAACGAAGAAACGAGAGATTTAGAGTTATTCTTTTTTCGGTGTGGTAGCGGCTTGCTGGAGCATAGTGTTCAGATTCTGCGTCGCTTCTACGGTCAAGTCGACCGCCTGTTTCGTGAACTTGGCAATCTCCTCCTGAATCTTGGTCGAGTGCTGGCTCAGATTCTTCGCAGTATTATCGGATTCTGTGAGCACCGTCTGAACAGCTTGCTTGAATTTCGCTTCCAAATCGGCTAGCTGTTGGTTCGTATTTCCACTGGTAACACCCTCCAGACCTTTCGCGATTTTACCTTTCACGTCGTTCCATACCGATTCCAACTCGGGGCTTTTGCTTTGAACCTGAAACAACGATCACCGAGTTCCTTTAATTCGTGCTACATACTTCACCGGTATATTCGCACACTTCGGTTTGGGAATTCTCCTGAAAGCCGAACCTCCCAATAGCTTTAAGGGGGTAGTCTCGTTTCCAGGATTACGATCAAAGTTCGGCAAAAATTTTATCTATATAACAATTTTGCCCAACTCTGTGATAATGCATGCGATGGGGTTTTTCAGTAGTCACAAGCGCTTGATGAAAGATTAATCCAGGTCGCATTCGCCCTCAAAACTCCTATTCTTACATTTACAAAACCTACTTTGCATTTAATAAATTGATGATATCGGCGCCAGGTTCGATCATTTATAGAAAAAACAACAAATGTGCAATTAATTCATGTTTCTAACGTTTCGATCCCGATAGAAACATGAAACGGTAGAAACATGAATTAATTGCACATTTGTTGTTTTTTCTATAAATGATCGAACCTGGCGCCGATATCATCAATTTATTATATGTCTTATTTTCGATCGAGAAGAATTTAACCTAATTTCCATTATTCGGAAGCATAAAGCTGCGACAGCTACCCATCGTCGGCTCCGTATGAAAATTTCCTAAGTCCAAAAAAGTGAATTTTACAGAAGGCGAAGAAAAGAATGATTAAGCGAAACTATTTTGCTTTGCACGGAGATCTTTTCAAACTATGTCTACATTTAGACAGTAATTAAACTTCCGAAGACCTGCCGGAGTCATTTTTGACGAATGTTTTCGCTGTGTGCGTTGCGTGAATTATGGTTGGGAGCTCGAGCGATAGTAAATTCATTTGTGAATATACGTGCGGGGTCAGAATTGACCCTGGCACGGACCGCTGTGCCTAGGTACTCACCCATTGTCAGAGGGTAAAAGCAGTTAACAAACAGATATTACCCTCAAACCGTAAAAGTACCTAAGAAGGCAAAGCTGAAACCCCAATTCTCATAAACAATGGACTTAGTCAGTTAAATTACGCCTCGTAAACGTAACACGAGGATTTAAAATTCTAGCGGTAATCGCTACTGGAAAACCCCATCTTCGAGTTCACCGCCTTAATCCCTTGCTATTTAATTTCCTCACAGTTACATCGATTAAAACGTCTTCATCCCCAAAAATGTCGTAGAAGAGAAAATCAACATTTTACAAACAAATGAAATACGATTTCATTTAACACATTACTGACAGGCAATTATTGCATAATTTTGAAAACTTTATGGTACACGGCTAAACACTTTTTAATGACACCTTTAAGATAGCAACAGCAATTTTCATTAGAGACTAACTAGTCACCCTCAATAATTTTAAGATTGCAATATAAACGAAAATTTCTATGCTTTCTTTCGGTGCAGCACAATTATTGAAAATTCTATTAACCCTTAGCACTCGGCTGTCCCCTCTGAGGCACCACTAAAAATTGCTGTACCATTCTTCAAAATATTGTTTACATTATTAAATATATCGGTATCGAATCAATTACTAAACATTTAGATACTGTATAAGGTAATGTACCAATTTCATATCCATAAAATTGCAAAAATCATAAGGTATGGAAATATTCTAGATCGGAAGAAATGTTTAATTTTCCAGTTAAAATAGCTCCGAGTGCAAAGGGTTAATAGGCTATCGATAGGTAAAGTGTTAAGAAAGAAGGTGAAACATTCACAATCGTTAGACTTCGTTTAAATTCTTCGTGACGAGTGTGTCTCGTTAGAATACGGCAAAGGGTGAAGCAGAAGCAACAGGTTGCATCCCGAACGTGTTAACTCTAGTTCGAGTCGGTATCACTTACGCGTTTTCGTGCGAAAAGAGAAAGGAGAAGTTAGAAGATGAATGGAAAATATGTGTACCTCTGCGGTGACGTTCTTCAAGTACGCTTCGAAATTGTTCGCGAAGTTGGTCGTTTGTTCTTTGACGTTCTGCACGAGAGTGTCTTGGTCGGGCAGGTTCAGTTTCTCTTGGATTTGTTTGCCGAGATCGTTGATGCTGGTTTGAGCTTGGACAATAAGATCGCTTAACTGGTTGACGACGGTTGGCTGGGTATCGGTGTTGCTGGCAGTGGTATCGACGGCTTTAGCATCCGTTGCTACCACGACTGCCAATGCTAACGCGATCGCGAGAATACTCTTCATTTTTCTTTGGTTTTTGTTCGATCTGACGCAACTAGACAACTAGGTACCACCGACTGATGCGCCGGCTGCGCGAGCTACCACTTTTATAGCCGATTCTTATCGGGGGTGCACGAGGGCACGGTTTCTTATCTCGCGACCACCAGGACCCGCGATGTCCAAGACGACGATGAATCACGGATTCGTAGCACGCGCGC
This sequence comes from Lasioglossum morio, assembly GCA_916610235.2. Lineage (NCBI taxonomy): Eukaryota > Metazoa > Arthropoda > Insecta > Hymenoptera > Halictidae > Lasioglossum > Lasioglossum morio. The sequence goes on from OU744327.1 coordinate 2,954,632, forward strand.
TTCGAGATCAGTTTGCATCCCTCTCGTGCGCATCTCGTCTTCCAAAGTGAAGTTTAAGAGTCAACGGTGAGACGTTCTCGATAAATCTTGTTAACGAACGGATCGTAGGGACAATGCAATGTATCGGTAAGAAAAATTGATTAGACGATTCTTGTGGTATTGCGTATATTGCATGTATGTATAGTTAAAGTCTTTCTTTCATCGGCAAAAATTTTAATCAACGCGTGAGCCAATTTATGGTGGTGGTAATATTTCGACTAGACTGGGTTTTTTTTCCAAGTGGATTTTAAACGCACTTTATTCGAAATTTTTATTTACATAAAATTTTTGCCCAACTCTGCGCGTTATTCGATACGAGGTCGGGTACGTCGTTGTGAACCAGTAACTAATCCAATTGCAAAACTTTATTTTTCTTTATTCTTTGACCGGACTTTCAACAACTTATTTGTGGCATTCTTCTTATTCGGACGATACTAAACACGATATAATTTCTATGCAGGAAGTTTTCGGCCGCTCGGTCCATGTTTACACGCGCTGTCCTTTTCTATGGTCAGTGGGTCTGTGAGGTCACAAAACAATAGTCGGACCCCGGACCCGAGGATCCGGTTTACAATTAGATCACTTTACTGTACACGTAGGCATATCGGTAACTGACAAATATTTACTACTAAATGCAGGTTTTATATTTTCAATGCCGGCACGGATAAAAATTTGTAGATTTCTTTCCATGATTTTGAGCAATTGCAATTAAAAAAAATATTTTCACGTCATCTAGTAAAGTAATACTTTTAACGTCTCAAAAAACTCAAGCTGTTAGATGCAATTTTGAGAATGTTCATAATTTTTATAAAGTGCACGAATACTTGGTACACTCTCTGCAGGTATATTGATAACTGACAAATATTTACTACTAAATGCACGTTTTATATTTTCAACACAGGCACTGATAAAAAGTTGTCAAATTTTCTCCGCAATTCTAACGAATTGCAATTGAAAAAACAAAAAAATTTCACGTCAATCTAATACTTCTAACATCCCGAAAAAATTCAATTCGTTCGGTCCAATCTTAAAAGAGTTATCGTTGTTTCGAAAGTATCCGAGAATTACTGTGAATCACCGTATACATATGTATGTACATACATATGCATCCGTATCGCAAGTTGGTTACGCGGTCCACGGCAGACGTGTGTAAAAAATACTTCAACTAAGAAATACAAATATTTGCAAATACTATTTCTCGCAACTATAAAACTCTAACATTTTAAATGGTATATCTATTTCTCGCAACTGTGTTACACATGTTTCATTTGAAACTAATACTAAATTAACTAATCTTCTATCTTCTATGTAAATAAAAATGAAATGCTGTTTGTTGATAAGCGCGTCGCTTGAGAACGGCTGGACCGATTTGGCTAATTTTTTTTAGAAAATGTTCGTAATAATCCGAATAAAGTTTTTAGCAAACGAAAAATTTTTTCTATGCGATTTATGTATAAAGTCAAGACCATAACTCACGATTCTAACGATGGATATGCCTAATTCTTTGTTTTGTTCGTTAAGATCCTGGAAAAGTTTTCAGAAAAACAAATTCGAGAGAATTACAAAGGAAAGTCGAAAAATTCTAAAAAAAAGCTGCAAAAATCATCATTTTTGAAACGGTACAAGTACCAGGTTGATCGCAAACAAATTTATTGAAATTTGGACAGGACAACGTCGGTCGGGTCAGCTAGTTACAAATAAATTATTATTAACCAATCTTGCAATCGATTATGAATGGAAATGCAAGAACTGCAACGTAGAATGTCCAAGGAGGATTTTCCCGCGGAATTATTTACAACAAATCGGTGATTCTTAAAAATGATTGCGGTAGTTTATAGAATTTAATGCAGAACTTGTGATCCACGTTACGTAATTTATAATACATAATATAAAATGTAGAAAATTTCATCGACAGTATTATATTGAAATACCACTTTCGTTCATCAAATAAAAATTACTCTCCATCGTTTCTATCTCTGTATAGTTACGAATAAATTATTAATAACCAATCTTGCATTATGAATGGAAATGCAAGACTATATGTAACACAGTTGTGAGAAATAGTATTTGCAAATACTTGTGTTTCTTAGTAGAAATATTTTTTACGCAGGTCTGGTTCACGGTAATCGCCGGATAAAAATATCGAATAGTGTGTACTGATCGCGTTCAAGTTTGTAACACTCGATCTCGGTGTGATACTCGGAAGTCAGAGGTGAAGGCCTCATCGGAATTATCTGTAATTTCGGATCATCGTTTCTTTTTTTTTTTGAGAATCAATTTGTAAATCGATGCTGGCGAATATGTTTCGAGAATTGGCGTTTCATGCTGGAAGACGATTACGCGCTTATAAAGGGCGACGAAGACGACGACAACACGTTGGTCGGTCTTTTCGTTATTTGTTCGGTAAATACAAAATACTAAATACGATTCTGTTGGCAAGATATGTATATACGTCAAGGGGGCAAGGTCCCGAGGAAAGTCTGCACCGTTGCATTCGTTGGTCACGTTTGCCAGTAACACGCGTAATGCGCTCCTCGTTTATTATATATAAGTACGATTAGGTCGATAAATATTCTGTTCGAGTTAGGAACGATGAAATCAGTCTCAACAAAAATTTATCAGGAAAAAAGGTGGTAATTATTGGATCGTTGGACGAAGAATTAGAAAAAAGAAATTCGTTGTATTCATGTTTTATTATTTTTGTACCATTTCCATTTCGAATTCTACAGATGTAAACAAGATTTCAGAAGCACAGATTGTGTGCAAAAATCTATATTATATTCATACATATTAAAACGGGTATGATTATCTAATAATTACATTCCTTAAGAGTTAAATGAAATTTTCACCTAAACCAACGAATCCTTGCAACGAAACCTACCTGTCGATACTACTTGCGTGTATAGATATGAAAATATAAATCATCATTGTGTCATAACGTTCCTTTCGATAATAGCATGACCAACGCATACAAAACAGACGGACAAAGTAATCGTGAAGTTGCATAATGCCGATCGGGACATTATTTTTCCTTATAAAACTGATAAAGAATGCTCATTCAAAGAATGCATTCTCCAAGAAGAATGAGCAGCAGTCTCGTCGAGATTCTATGTATCAGTTTCGCGATGCTCATCGTACGTATACGATTACCTTGAAAGTTTCAACCGAGTTGAAACGCAACCGATTGTTACGGATGACGTGTCGCGTTGCATTGCATCGGATCGCATAATTTTTTGAAGCTTCTCCGGATTTTAACGCGGATATTCCAAAAAAAGAAAAAGTAGAATGAAAAGATCTGGTCGTGCTATGATCGGGAAAAAATATCTTGGACTTTTAAACATAATCGAGGGATTTTCGAAACGGACAAACGTAATCTGACATCATGCTTCGATGCTCGTGTTTTATTCTGAGAAATGGTCAAGCGCTTTACATAACGACGATCATCGATTAATCGTGCGACGCGGCGGCGGCGGCGGCGTGCAATTCGTATTTCGATAAACTAAAGGAACATTTCTTTTATCTCGATGTCAAAGTTGACACGATGTTTTCAACTGTGGAATCGCGTTGCTAGTGCTATACACGCATGTTTTGGATGCAACAGAAATGACGCAACGACACGTACATGTTCCGATCAGCGTCCTCGAAGAGCAGGGGGAAAAATTTGTAATCTCTATCGAATCGTAGGACTAAAGAAAAAATATGCATATATTCAGGGTAAAATTTGTGCAAATTTAACAAAAGTAATTGCATCGTACAGTGTATGTTAGTAGGCGTAGGCCATTAATTGTAATTATTGTCCGCGTGGATACAAGTGTAACATCGTATAATAACGTACAAATGATTATACAATTATAATATCGTTATAGTACGTTTGCACGCGTAGATACGCATGCATACCAAACGATGTATTTAGTCGTGAAGCTTTTCACCAATCTTCTCCGCTTCCTTGTGAATTGTTTCGCCAGCTTGTTTCAAATATGTTTTCGCTTTCTCCAGAGCGTCGTTGAAGTTCGTCTCGTTCATCCATTGGCCCATTTTCTCGTTGAACGTGTCGGACGCGCTGTTCCAAGCTTTCTTCACCTGGTCCGCGATATTCTCCAATCCGCTGGGCGTTGATTGCTGCGTGTCTTCCGGCACTGGAGTCGCCTAAACGATTAATAAAGAACGATCAGGTGAAGATATATTTTCCGTAAATAGATTCTCAACGATCGTGCAACAGTATAAGTTCAATTTCTAACTTGAACATCAAATTAAGTTCATCTAAGTATCGGAGTCAATAGAAATTACTAAAATATATCGAAGAAATCCTTATTTATTGGCGTCGGAAGGATCGCGCGTATTTCAACAGATTCTATAAATATAGAATAAATCCGTCCGATAGTTTCGGTGTGAAAAAAATGAATTACAATAAATTCCCTATAAATCGGGAAGTTAAAAAAAAAGAAGCTAAGAAATAGTAAATACCTGGAAGACGTAGAACAGGCAAACCATCAAAACGGCCGTGAACAGAAGACGAGACATGGTGCGGGCGATTTTTCCGTCGGGACTGTTAGAACGTTAGAAGTTAGAACGTTAGAACGTTAGAAGCAACGGTGCGATAGTTTTCGTCGGAGAGACGGCGGTAAACTGCTTTGGTGGAAGCGACGGGACTGGGTACGGCGCGGCGTGACAAACGAGCGTTGCCTCTATCAAACGAATTAAGATCAAAGATCACTCGGCAATAATCAACGACTCGAGCCTCTGTGCTCTCGCGAGATCAGTCTATCGCTTTTGTAGTTGCTCTTTGTTGGACATGACACGAGCGAACACGACTAGACACGACTAGACACGATACAATCGCGTCGAGTCCCGTGGTTTGCAAACGCGTTTGCAAACTGACAATGAAATCAATTGCTTGCCGACGAAACAGCCGCTTTTATCGGAACTAATTATTCCACTTCGCGGCATGAATTGCGTTTTTCGCCTCGCATTCTATTCTTCGGATCGCCGGAAATTGTATAATCTGCGTGCCCCGTGCCCCCTGCCTTATCTCGTACCCGGGTTTTCTTTTTAAAAATTATGTTGTTTCATGGAAAGTTTCGTTTTTCCGAGAACAGTTCTCAGTTTCTGAGCTCTGGGATTCGATCGTGCAGGTTGCGAAAGTGTCCACGAAGGTTTCCTTCTGCAATGTCAGTTTTATTTTACAAGCCTCGTTCTCTCGCTCTCTGACTTCGAGCTGGTGTACGAACAAGCTTGGAAACTTTTCCTTCGTTTCTCATTGTTTGGTGGAACGTGAATTACCGTATACAATCTTCTCTCGCGTAGCTTTTTGTTATGTTGCTTTCTACCACGTTTTTTATCATTTACGTCATTGGCCGAATCTGATCTGCAGGATTTTCTTCCATCTATATCAACGCTAACCGTACCAACTACAAATTGTGCCCGATATACATTGGTTTATAAAAATAACAAGATCGAACTGGTTTAGATTCTTCACAAATTTTATAATAACACGCGATTAAATGAAGATATTTGTCGATTCATTTCTGATAGGGGAGCATCTTTATAATTCCAATAATTAAAAAATTAAAAATGTGAAACCGGTCATGTACAGTTAGTATTAACCCTCATCCGTCCCTCATTTCACGAACTGAATCTGTCCCTCGGTGTCAAATTGACAGTGCTATAAAATAAAAAAAATTTCCTTGCTTTTTAGTGAAATTCATGAGTTAACATTTACATCTTAGGTTTTTCAATAATGTGTTCCTTATTTAAAAATATAAAAGTCACACAAACATTCGGGAAAACTGTGTCAAATTGACACGATGGACGGATGAGGATTAAGTAAAGTCTGAAACTTGATGACTTATTTTTTAATGCGAAACATATAACCGGAAAAATACCAAGATGTAAATGTTAACTCATCAGTTTGAATGAAAAAAACATCGAAAAGTAACTGTTTCACTTGTTATTTTATTGATTTTTTTTATCAGTCTGTCAATTTGACATCGAGGGACAGATTCAGTTCGTGAAATGGGCGATGGCCACAGTAGAAGACGAGTCTGTTTTTAAGAACGTTCGCGAGCGGTAGTTTGGAATCTCCTGTACACTGCTGGTAACGGAAGATTATCTGCTTCGTTCATTGTAGAAGGAGGAAGAAGCGGCGAAGAAGCTGCGTAAGATGTACTTGAAGATGAAGACACCACGGATAGCGGGCTGGTTACTTCTCTTTCTTCTGTTTCTTCGACAGTAGTAACCGTATCGGAAGTGCCGAGAACGTGATCGAAGATGCTAATACTGGAACTCGATGAATTACCGACGAAAATTGATAGAGGAGGAAAAATCATCGACTCCGTAGTCGAAGAGGAGTCGTCCGGCTCGAAGGACCTCCGAGCGACCCTCGACGAACCCTCGTACAGAATTGGAGACAAGGATGCGCCCAACACCGTCGAAACTGGATGAAAAATCGTAGCAACCAGATGTTGTCCGTCGCTGAGAATTCTGCTCGCAGATGGAATTTCTCGAACGTCCTCTAGAGAAGTTGAAATGAAATTTCTTACCGGAGCAATTATACGTTCCTGAAAGCCGGACGCGTGGAAACCTCGATAGAAATCCTGCAAAGCGTCTGCAGCTTCCTTCAAGACGAGGAAGTGCCGATGAAACGACCCCGACTCGAGAAATCGATCGAACAACCATTCCACGAAAGATACGGTTATCTCGAGCTGGTTTCCTTCGATACCATTCGATAAATGTCCGTGAATGAAACGCAATGCGTCTTCCTTCGTCGTCAAGATCTCGTCTCGCAGTTCAGTCGCAAAGTCCGCGTCTGTATCGATATGCAGATCGAGACGCGACCCAACGCGTTCCACGAACCGATCGACCAAATTCTCGATGGCCATTTCCAGTCGATCCCAAGTTTCCCGAATCTCGGCTACGGGCACAGAGTTTTGAACAGCGATGATGAAATATTCAAGGTATTCGGGATTCGTCAGGAGCCTCTGGAACCGTGTCAAATAATATTCCACGACTTCGGAGAGACTTTTACCCGACAGCAGACGTTTCAGCGAAATCAAACGTTTCCCTTGGGTTTCCGCATCGAGCAGTTCGTCCAGTCCAACTTCGTACTTTAAGTTTTCAACAGAGATCCACGCGTAACGCAGCAACTTGTCCGTCTCGCAGAAAATCTCGTGCGCCGCCAGTGCCGTCGCATCGATCTCGCGATCGTGACCAAACTTTGATGCTTCCACCCGGCAGGAACGTCTCTGCAGTTGTCTCCGTATCAAAGTCGTCGAATCCGTGGGATCCGATTCGGATAGCGGATCTGTTTCCGCCGTCCAGTCGATGATATTTCGCTTCGGTAATACGCGCGATCCGTCTGCGATCTTCTGAAAACAATCGATAGTTCTTTCTATCTCAAGGTGAGATCTCCTTTGCGCGTCTGGACGCAGCGTTTTGTTATCTCAGCGCTTTATATGCGCCATTCGTCATACTTCGTGAGAACTGCGTCTAGACGCGTGCGTCAACGCTAGGAAATGATATCGAATTATCCTTTCGAGGAATATTCTAGAATATTCTTGTCAAATGTGGTTTTTCATGTGTTCCAATTTACCGACAAAGTAAACGGACACTTTTTGGAGTAAACTTTCGGATTTTGTTCAAATTTAATTACGTTGTATAGTCTTCAGTAACCTACAAACGAATCTCAAAGCAGAAACATTCTGTTTCAAATAAAATTTTGTGTAGATACTCTTACGTTTTCACTATAAGCTCCTAAAAACTCATGTCTATCGGTTTGTCAGTTCTAGTCCTGCAATTTAATGGGAAAAGGTTGACACGATTTTTTACACCTCTGTAAAATCAACAATTTTTAAGATTTCGAAAAATTCTTTGAGATACCGTTTATATACCATTACAGATTACAACATATCAAATTTGAACAACATCCGAAACTAGAGAGAATGCGTTATTCGATAAGAGTCTGCCGAAACTTGCGGACAATAAATTATTTACCCATAGTTTGCCCGTCGATTCCTCTCGATTTCCTCGATGCGTTGGATAATCGTGCGAGTTCTCGTTGGCGAGAATCAGGATAACGGAAATTATCAGCCCGAAAAACGAAAGAATAAAGGAACGTTCGGTCTTCATACTTCCCATCGAAGGAAGACTTTTCGATTTCGACCAGCGATGGTCCGTACACCTTCATATATATGTACTCCGTTGTCGATCGTATATCAGGCCAGCACGTATATCGTGCGGAATTTCGACAACAAAGTAAAATTGTTACTCTACGTTTACGGGAATGTCGACGCGATATCGTCGATCGAAACAAGATCCGATTTGATCCGATCGTTGAAAATTACTTTTCCATTATTATTGCATTATTGCTAGCTCGAACATATTTTACAATAATATCGATTTTTTTAATGGCACGTTACAGGCATTCAAAACAAAATTGCGCAATACTATTTGTTAATCATAACTGTATTTGTTTAGTTTCGCGCGGTCCATTCTTTTGTAAATTTTAGTTAAGAGTTCGATTAAGATTTTAGGTTGACTTTCTTTTTTTTTTTGTTATGTCTTCTTTTTGTTTTTATCAGTTATACTGTAAAAACTGTATACATTTGTATAAAAGGACCTCGGTCCGTATATAATAATAATAATAATTATTATTATTATTTATTATAGACGGACTAAAGCCCTTTTACATAAGTGTTTACAAAAAAAAATGAAAGATACAAGACTACTCGTCTAATAAGAAAGAAGGGACATGCACAAAAAAAACATAATATAATAATATAATAATGGTACAATCGATAGGTATTATCATATAATTCTGCGGAGTTGCATTTTAAAGTTTTGCAAAGATTCAATGAAAAAATCAATATTATTTTTAATGGTTCATGATTTTGCAATAATGCGATTCATTGGATTAATTAATCCATAAGTAGATTATCGACAGAACGATGCATTTAATGTTTCATTTTGAAATAAATCCTTGGTCAACGAAGAGGTAGATAAATAAGGGAGGAAAAGGAAGAAGATGAAGAAGAAGACTTATATTTTCAAGGAGCATTATATTTTCTTGATATGACACGATTTGATAACAATCGATAAACGTGTAGCTTAATATCCGCACGAGGATGAAACTTCGCAAGCAGGAACAAGTACCCTGTCGATTCGCGTGGAGAGTCCCCTCAATCGTTGGACGTACCTGCTTGTAGCTTCTTCGGGGATTATTCTAAACTCAGAGAAAAGAAAGACAGAGAGAATTACGGTCGATCGAAAGACCGCACAGTGATCGATTCTTTGATAACAGCTGTTCCCGGACTCAGCCGGACTTCGATCTTTGGTAGCTTTGAAGAATACTTATTTGAAAGTAATGATACTAAATATTGTCCGCCCGTTTTTGCCCATTACTCATTTATATCATTTTTTAGAAAAGACATGGAGTATGCCACGAAGACGGATGTTTGAAACCTGGTGTTCAACAAGTTTCAAAGATACTGAATCCAAAGTTGATAATAATAGGGCTGATTCTAAATTTTTTTAACATCGAAGCTGTTAATAATTCAGCAAAGAATATCTTTTGAAAAAAAAGTTTTTGCAAAAGAATGCAAGAAAAATGGCAGAAATGCAACCTATGATGCAATAAGAAATGATATAAATCTTTTAAGTTCGTGTCGTTTTAAAATTACTAGAAGTTGTTATTACTACAAGAGAACACAAAAATTTGAATTTTGTCCAGCTGGAATAGAGAAATCGATCACTGTGGACCGGTCTTATGCGTGAAACTTACTCTTGTTTGGAGATTGGGACGCTAACGTCGAAATTGTACTGTTTCAATGGGAAAAATGTATCGCTGACAGGAGGGACGTAGGTATTGTACGCGTAACTTCTTCCTCGCAGAGTGTCTTCTTCTAGAACAATGTCTGCTCTCGACGATGGCGGTGGCAATGGCACGTCTATCGCGATCGGGTATTCGAGACGTCGCGGATTCGGATTCACGTACATGTCCGAAATTACTCTAAAGTTCATCGCCAACGGTATTCGTTGTTCTTCCACAGGTGGTTTTGGCCCCTGTAATTAATTCATTTCGCTCGGTGATTTATCTGTTTCCTCTTTTTTCTTTTTATCTGATAACTAGCTGACCCAACAGACGTTGTACTGTCCAAATTTTAATAAATTAGTTTGCAATAATGTTTCTGTATGAGAAATATTTTGTTTGCGGTCGGATTTGCTTCAAACTTGGTCTTAATGCTCTTTGATATAATTAATCAAACACCTATTTCAGCATTTTACAAAATTCGACCCCTAAGGGGGTGAAAAGGGGTTGCAACGTTTGTATGAGAACTATTTTATTTGTGGTCGAATTTGCTTCAAACTTGGTCTTAATGCTCTTCGATATAATTAATCAAACACCTATTTCAGCATTTTACAAAATTCAACCCCTAAGGGGGTGAAAAGGGGTTGCAACGTTTGTATGAGAACTATTTTATTTGTGGTGGAATTTGCTTTAAACTTGGTCTTAATGCTCTTCGATATAATTAATCAAACACCTATTTCAGCATTTTACAAAATTCGACCCCTAAGGGGGTGAAAAGGGGTTGCAACGTTTGTATGAGAAATATTTTTTTATTTATGGTCGGATTTGCTTGATACTTGGTCTTAATGCTCATTGATACAATCTGAATGGGATGAATGGGGGGTTGAAAGGTTTTATGGAGAAACAATCTAAATTTTCGAGGGCATTAAACAGTTTCCTGTGCGAGCGAAGCCGCGAGAAAAAGCTAGTAATAAATAATAATACTGATAAGAGCTACCCTAATAGGTATACAATAAAGTGTAAGCTTGCCCTATCGCATCGGCGCGTGGACTTTTACCTCGATCATGATTGGATGTTGGCGCGAAGCGACGCATGGTTCACCGTACGTCACTATTTTCGGTCTGTCGTATCCGTAGTCTTGACTCTGACAACGGTTCAAACAAACTCCGATAAACAGCCAGATCAATGTTTCCGAGCGCATGACGACCACCGAAACTTCGAATCGAGATTACAATGGTACTGCGGACAAGACGATCGTGCGGCCACTTAATATACAGCCGGTCGAAAACAATTCATCTTCCTGTTTTTCGTTCGACCATGCGTTTAGATGTTTTCCATTTCGCAATAATTACTCCCGAATTCGAGTACGCGTGCACACGGTGCACACGTCTAGAAATTTCACGGATCCTGGAACGTGCTCGCGGGAAATATTCACCGGGCAAACGTCCTCCGCGGAAGTTGTAAGATACCGATCACGGACGTGTTTATGAAAAAGAAGATGAAACGCACGTACTTCGGTGGACGATGCGCGATTCGCAACGCGCGTTCAAAATTCCGTGTTTAAAGGTTTATTTTTCACCTCTAATTTACGTATTGTACACAACAAATATAGAGATTATGGTAAAGGTACCAGTTACCGGGCCCCACCCGGTTGTCGGACACAAAACAAACTTTCTAGAAATTAATAAATATAACATGAAGTACCTACTCACTTTATTTTTCAAAATAAAATTGATGGATGATAAATTATATAAATCAAAAGTATTACAATAATTTTTGTTGAAGGGGTAGAAAACTAGTTAGAAAATGAATTACAGAATGCCTTCAAATTAATGAGAAACGGTACCTTTACCCTACATATGCCCATAATTATGAGAGTGATCTCCTAAGGGTTTATTAACACTAAATGAATTTCATATAATGTTGAAATAACAAGCACTGTCTAACTAAAATTTTGACAATATCGTATAAAGTACATTGAATTGTTTGCGAGGGATTACAAACACTGAAAACCGTCCGTGTAAAAAGTTAATTTAACGGAACCGTATTTGGACGAAATATGCCAGGTGTGCTTCTTCTTATGTTTTATGAAACGTAAGAGGATTGAAACAATATCGTAATCATCGCTTATCAATTTTTATTTCATTAAATAAATTGCTTGGATTTCACTCAATTTTTATGATCGCTCAGTTAATCGACTCGCTCAGTAAAATCGGTCCGTTAAATGTCACCCCTTTGGGAATCATTAGGACACTATACAAAGAGCATAGAACAGGTTGTGAAGATAGGCCTTAGAATAACCTCCTGCTGAATGCGGTCAGCGGGCCAGTGGGGGACCATACTCTGCGGCCCTTTATGTGCGAAGAGGGGTCTAAACGGCCCCTGGGTGGTGGGGTTTTAGTGGGTATGCCCTCGCCTCTAGTTTTTATCAGGCAGGGTGAGCTCCACACTACCCCTCCAACCAACATCAGGAAGGGGGTTGTGTGTAACATGCATCACCCACCGCCCTTAAACAAAAAATAGAACACTATAATGGATAGGTACCATTAACACATTACCGAACGGTGATTATTGCATATTTTTGAAAAATGTATGCTACATGGCTAAATTTTCATTTAGCATTTAGTATAAACTAACTAAGTCACCCTCAATAACGTTGTCTAATAGTTTCATTTAAGATTGCAATGTCAAAGAAAATTTCTATGCTTTTTTTTGGTACAGCAGAATTATTGAAAATCCTATTAATAGGCTTCCGGTCGGTAAAGTGTTAACATTAATCCCTTGCCTTACGACTTATTTTACGGTTTTAGTACTAGAAATTTTGTTAAGGATCATAATTTCTTAAAAAAGGAGAATATTAACTCGAACAAGAAGAGCGTCACCCATATTTGGGTGACGTGGCGACGAACGTGTTAATTGTATGCCTATATGTTCTCCAATAGCTGTATATTAACAAAACCAAAATAGAATTTTATTTCGGTTTCAAGCAAATTATTTATCAGAACGTGTTCAGTGTCTTCATAACGTGTCAGACACGATACTGTAAGGCACGGGGTTAATAGGAACATAAACTTCCTATTACGTAGACATTTTTGTTCGATCCAGAGGAAGTAAAATCGCTCACATAACAGAACTATTTAGAAACCTGAGAAACCCCTTGGTTGACCATCATGCTCGACAGAGTCGCAAGAACTGAGTTAACTTCTTTGCCGCGTGATTCCTCGAGCAGATCGATCTTACCCGGAAAATGGTAAAAATAATTAGTAAACCTGGTCGGCCATGTGCTTGTACAAAAAAAAAATAGTTTTCGCCTGCTTGAAAGCATGATTTACGAGGCGTTGACACGTTCGCTTAAAGTTTAAACCATCGAAGGCGTAACCGAACACATAACCGTCACGCGGGAGCGTCGTAAATCTCGATGTACATATAGCAACACTTACGAACGTTTCATCTGTGCTCTACGCAACTCTATCTTACACTCCAAATTGTGAAAAGGAAGTTGTATACAATATCCATGGATATAAGATGATGAAGAACATTTTTCACCCTTTACTTATTCGTTGTATTAATTTTGTTTTTGTTTTACATTGTCTACGTAACTCGATTGTGTATGTTACACAAGATATACATATGGGGATAATTCACGATGTACCGTGCAATCGTAGAATTGAAAAGGAGAAGGTTCTCATCGCTGCAACGAAAGAAAACAAGACGTTTGCGCGTTTGTGTTCGAAAGAATTTATTTCTCACGACTAATGAACGGATGTACAGAAGATGTTAAATAATAAATTAGTTGGCGCACGGTCCGGGCCTCGTGTTGCCGATTTCTCCGATACCAGAGTTCGCAAAATTATCTTGCGTCATTTGTTGCTGAACGATCACCGAGCCTGGAATGTAATCCGGTATCGGTGGACCTAAGGGGCCGCAAGGTTCTTCCATGCTGTCGTTAATTTCTCCGTTGATTATTCCGCTGTAGCTTCGCGGATTTGCGTAGATCGAACCCACCGGTGCGTAACCTAGATCCCTGTAAATAATGAATACGTTTGTTAATCGGCACGCTCACACGAAAATATGGAAATAGATGAAATGGTAGTTACTTGTAGGTGAGCAAACCCTCCGCGACTCGATCGGCGGTCTCTTCTTGCGTTATACTCTCGCGTTCGATCGCTTCGAGCTCGGCGAGTTTCGCCTCCTCCCGTTCGTCGTACGAACCGATGACAACGGTCCTCGGGGGTGCAATCTTTAATTCGACGACAGGCTTGTCAACGGTGACGAGTCTCTCCTCCGGAATGTCTGCGATCTTTCTTTCGTTGTTTACGTCGTTCGGAACCGTACGGTGGCCAAACGATAACTTATCTTCCGGTACAAATTGTTTTCCTTGTCTGTAAATTACGTTCGGCGCTCGAAGATTTTTGTACGCAAGAGTAAGAGACACCGCGTCCGCCGGCATCTGCGGATACGAGTAATCTACCGGAGCTTCGTCTGAAAATCAGAATTCGGCAATCTCATTATCGTGGTCGATGTAAAGTAGGAGTACCTATTTCATGTATTCAAATACACGTGTGTCGACGTATCCGCATTTTAATTCGTATTAATTTTTAGGACACAGGTACTAATTTTCGAAAGCAGAATATGCGTATATAAAATAGATAGAAAAATTAATTTGAAAACCACTCCTATTAAAAGAATGAAATCAAATAGCCCTCTAGTTCGTTAATTGTTATCTTTTCGGAATAACAACATTCTTAGCTGTTGGAAAACATCATTCTAGAGGAACTACTGTTGCTGATATGTTTAAATATTTTCTTGCCGGTTCTACAATTCTCAGATGTTTGCATTTATTGTTGAACCAACAACCGCGAAATTTGTGAAGCCATAGTCCCGATACGTAAATTATCAGTGCTCTAGAAATTGTACAAATTAAAATGTGGATGCATTAATGCACGTGAAATAGTACTCGTGCTCCCGTGTACTTAAAACGACACGCACTAAAGTACGTGTACATAGATACACATGCGTTATTAGTACATGTAGAACCTGTTGTAGCTTGTAACAAACCTGTGTCGTCGTCGAAACAGCTCGAGGAACTGCCACCTGCAACGACCGTTCTTCCAAATTGGTTTTGTCCATTAGTTAATGGAGCGGTATTCGGGAAAGAGGGCACGCCGTATACTTGGGAATTCGATTGACCGAAAGCTCCAGAGCTTGAGCTGCTATATTTTCCGAATCCAAATCCACCTAACGCACCGGAATTTACATTTCCAAACAATCCCGATCTTGATGCGCCAAAAGCTCCAGAAGCCGATCCACCGAACGTACTAGTTCTGCTTTGTACATTGCCAAAGGCTCCAGAAGTCGCTCCACCGAACGTACTAGTTCCACTTTGTACATTGCCAAAAGCTCCAGAAGTCGATCCACTGAACGCACTAGTTCCGCTTTGTACATTGCCAAAAGCTCCAGAAGCCGATCCACTGAACGTACTACTTCCGCTTTGTACATTGCCAAAAGTTTGGGGTCTGGTTCCGCTAAATGCTCCACTGTATGCTCCGTTATATGCGGATGACGATCCATCGAATACTCCAGAATTCACGTTTCCCAGCGCTCCCAATCTAGATCCCGATCCTGATATTCCAAATGTACCTGTATTCCCTGTCAGTAGCGGATTCCCAATGCTCGGTGTCCCAAACGATGCAGAATCGGATCCGATCGTTGTTCCGGACAGCATTCTGCTAGTAGTTTCTCCGCTATGAGTGTTTATACAAATTTCATACGGTGCTGCAGGATTGCAGGTGCTGCACACAATTTTCCCAGGATAAGCTGGAGTCACTCTAGTTTTTTCGATCAGTTTACCGCTGCGGGAATCGATCGGAAGCGGATAGCACAAGTCGCCGATCGGTGTGAAGCTGTGTGTGCGCGCGTGCATGAAAAAGAAAAACGTGTATGTATATTTACGTACGGAGAATCGATCGTTTCGTTTAAAAACCTATTGATTATTTATTATACCTGGGTACAATGTTGACATTCGAATCCGCCGAGTCGTCGAGGTCCAGAGATGTCGAGATTTGTTTGCTACAGCCACAGCCGGAATTGCTGTTGACAGAATTGTCAGAAGTGGTAACAGCAGCATAGTTAACGGCCGGGTTGTTGCTGGTAATCGTGATTGTGTCGCTGTTGATATTGCTATTACTGTTGCTATACGCATCAGAATCGCTGCTGCTGTACGCGACGACACCGTCATTGTATGCGTTAGAATCGTCGTTGCTGTACAAGTTTGAACTACCACCGCTATATGAAATGGTATCGGTGTTACCATTGATATAGGTGCTTGCTTGTACATTTGCATTGGCATCGTTAGAATACATAACAGGATTCGTATTGCCAGTGCTTGGCAAATTGGAGAAAACACTTGGAGACGAGCTACCCGGTATGACTATACTGGTTCGTGCAGCTGCGGCGTCGTTGATTTCTTCGGGCGTAGCGTAAACTGTTGGCTTCGGCAATTTTGCAGCTTTCACGACGGTCTCGCTGCAGGTGCAAGGATTTGTACCTGCGACAAAGAAGAATGGTAAGATTGGAAAATTGAAACTGGAAGATTTGGTCGACGATGGAGCGTACCTGATCCTAGATTTCCACACGTGCACGCCAGCGGTAATCCCTGAACGAGCAAGGAGCACGCCACCGTTGCTACCAAAGCACCGAGTATAGCCGACGACCTCATGTTGTCGAGGATTTGCCTGTTCTGTTCTCATCGTCGTTCCAATTGCTTTATATAGCCGAAAATATTGCGGAAGTATTGATAAGTTGCGAGTTACGCGATTCGTGTCATTGTTAATCGTCTACTTCCTGTTGTACTCGAAGGAACCTTCGTCGAAGTCTTCCCGTGTCCGAGCTCGGAATCAACGAGTTGAATTATTGTCGCACGGCGAACGTGTTTGTTGAATTATTCGCGCAAACACGATCGGATGCGTATCCGTTTCCGCCAAACAGTTCCTCGTGATACAATATCGTGTCGTAAACGAATCGGACGTAGCTCGCGCACGGCCGTTTCTTCCGCGTTTCGTCCGTATTGTTGATGTTATTGTTATTCTTATTATTATTATCATTATCGTTCTCGATACGACCGAGCGTCGACTAAACGTTGATTGCGCAAGAGAACTTTCGTCCAATAACGGTTTACTTTCCGATTGACAAACGTTTTATTATAAAATATTATATTACAGTATAAATCTTCGATACTTATTGTTAGAAAGTAAGTCGGTAGCTTTCGTATCATTCGTACCATTCGATAATGGTAAGCAATAACGTATTTACATCGGCATAGAATGCACGGTAGTCGAGTAATGATCGATCGTTTTCTTTTTGGACGCTTTATTTGTTGAAGAAATCCGCTGCTCTTTGTCTCTGTAGAGGCAGATTGAGTAGGTTGTCGGTGAGAACCGGTTCCTGTGATCGGGTGCTGTTGTTTTCTCTTTCAAGACGATTCTCGGGTTTCGATGGCGCGTGTATTCGCGGTGTGCCCGGTGTTCTAATGCCTATCGACGGTGTTCTAGACGACGAGGCTCTCCGAGGAGTCGGTGTGCACGCGATACGAAGCTTTTGCGTAGCTAATCTTCTAGCTGCCGGAGACATGGTACTCAAACGATCTATGGTCGATCTTGGCGAAGGTCTGTAATCGGATCGATTAATATATTAAACGCGTGTAACGAAATAATCGGGATAAAGTAACATTAAAAGCAAACTCACGTCGCTAACGATCTTCTGGCTGCTTCCAACGCTTTGGTTTTTCTGTCCCTGTGTCTTTCTCCTGCTTTCTCCGCTAGCTGCAACGCCAGTTGCTCTCTCTTCGGTGGTTCCGCCATTCGGAACGATGGCCCTTGACTCGTCCTTAATAGAGGAGTATCTCCGCCATCCAATCTGAACGGCGTACCCTCTATTTGACCCCACGTCATCAAAGGGCTCTCACATTCTCCGGGCCTTGGACTCGGAGTTGCCACGAAGCTGAACCCATTCACTCTGGGAGTCGGGTTCCTAACAATCTCCTTACCGTCCACGCCAATTTTTCCATCGTTGGCTTTCGACTGATTTTTCGCTAGTTCGTTGATGGTTTCCTTATTTTGCTGTTCGTTAAACGGATTTGTTCGAAGCCTTGTATTCTCGTGTACCACCAGCTGCTTCTTCTTGGCCATCTCGATCCTTTCATCCGAAGTCAGTTCGACTCCGTCGGGAACGTACATGATATAATTCTTATTTTTATAACTCCAACTATCCAATTGACTGGGCCTTGAATCGCCGTTTTCTATAGCCAAGACGTCCTCCGCGTTCGTCAACGCTAAGGATGTCTTTTCCGCCTCGTACAGCCAAGCGAATTTCAGCTTGAGCCTCCTCTCCGCTTCTACCATCATCTCTTCGAAGCTTGCATTATCCTCGCTGGTATGGGTACTCAAATAAGCGTCCAACCCGCTCTTACATTCTTCTCTGTCCTTCTCTTTCGGACTATCCACAACAGGAACATCTTTAGGAGTTTTCAAACCTTTCAACTGTTCGTCCTCCGATTCTGTTTTATTCATAGGAGTCTCGAACGTGGCAGGACTGACTGGTCTTTCCGTGGTGGGTCGACCGGAACTATACTTCTCGTAGAGCTCTCTCATTCTTTTCACATCGTTTTGCTCCAACGCGTCCAAGTATTGATTCTGAGCTTGCAGCTTGTTCAAATGAGGAAAAAAGTCTCTTTGAATGATTTCGCTCATCTTTTTCACATACGAATCCTCGTCTAGAATCTTTGGCTGTAGCTTTTTATATCGTTTCGCAACTCCATGCGGCTTTTTAAATATTGCCGTGTCTTTCATGTTTTTAACAGTCTCCAAAGCCTGAGATCCTGGGGAATTCATCGTGTAACCTACAAAAATCATAGTGCTTATAAACATCCGGATAAACTGGGTGTTCAGATCGTTGCAATGGATAAAAACGTTGCGAATGCTAAACTATCTGTGGTTGTAAGGAAAAACGCTGCATGTCACAATTACAAAAAATATGAGTTTATACATTAATTGAGCTGTAAAGTATAGGGTTTACGTATGGACTAGAGAAAAGTCATAAGAAAACAAATTCGAAAGACTCAAAAAAAATAATGCAATTTAACCGACGTCATGTGTCAAAGCAATAGCGATGGAAACTTTAAACGGCAATATCTCGAAAATGAATTATATGCGCTCGAAGAATGACAAGTCGTAGAAACTGGTTGCTTTTTACGTTACGTTTTATGGAGAAGTCAGGTTATGTGTGCAAAGAAACGCTTTCTAGATGTAATTCTTTCTCTCCATGGATATTACGGTGTTAGGGTCCCATTAGATCTTTTCCTCGGCAACTAGCCTGACAATCTTTGCGAGTTTATCATAATTGTAGCCACTGTACTCGCAAATATAGGATGGATCGCATCTGTTCGAACGAAAACTTTGTTAGACAAACGTTAGGCGCAATACATAACCAACGCAAGGTAATCGTCGCTAGCGCTGTCACCGTTAGCGCCGTGTGGCGTCGCTCTGCGACGATCATAGGAACTAGCATTCCACGAGAACTCGTTGTTGGTTGTTACGTTTTGATTTACTATTCGAGCTAATTGCGATTGTACGTCGATACAACAAACAGGTTTAAATCGTTGATCGACGCCTGTGCTTACGCTCGATCATTTGCCAATCGATCCGAAGAAAGCGATTACGTTTTCAAGAATTTCTTTCTATTATTCCGTATCTTCGTACAGAGCCGTTTTACCCCACGTTCTTATTTTTTGTCAAAATTGTACAGAAGGAAATTGCTTTTATAGAAACGTACACTTTCGTTGTTTATAAAGTTCCAGAGAATATTTCAACACCAAAAATATCGGAAAGTATTGCTTCTTCGCTTCACGAAGTTTTTGTAAGTTCATCGAGAAATCAAGTAGAAATATTTCTCTCTCTGTCACTGCTCTGTAGGAGAGACAAGAAGGATTTATCTTCATTCGTAGTTCATCTCTAAGCCGATAGAGGCATCAGTTCCGCACCTGCGCGTGTTTAAATATGTTTGAAAGTTTTGTGAAAAGTTGGAAACTAAATTAGGTAGATATAAAAGATCCTGTCGATAGTTAGTAGTCTCAATTTTTGTGTCCGTTTCAGGATACTTCAGAAATGTTTTGCTCTCGGAGATTGACGTGTGAATCAACTCTTGGAAAGTCCTCCCAGGTATGTGGCCATTTGAATTTCATGCGTGTAGCTATCAGATGAATTTCGATAGTTATAAGAACACTCGTGAATAAAATGGACGCGCCAAAGTTAGCTGCGATTGTTGCAATGTACTCAATAGGAAAAAAGAAATATTCCAAAAGGAGAGAATACTGGACTAACTAATGAGTACATTGTACAAACAATACTACTTTTAGAGTCTAATTTCTACATATTTAACTATATATAATAATATTAATAATTTGGTGAATTAATTTTTTCAGAATTTTCTGACTTCTGCGTCAGACCATACTTTCCCGCCCAATGTTCGATTTAAAAAGAATCGACTTGAAAAACGCATAACTTTCTAACTATGTATATTTCCATGGGCGGTAATAAGAAATATAATCTTATCAATAAAGTTTATTGGTCGAACCATGCGCCAAAATCATAAATTTATTATATATTTCAAGCGCGATTGAGAAAAAATTTTACCTTTATCATGGTAATAAGAAACTTTGGTAAATAAATTATAGTTTTTACAGTCATTACTAGATTATGCATTTATCAAGAAATTGCAACGTTTCAATGCAACAATATCATTAAGGGATGAAATAAATTTTTATTATTGCTCCTGCTTCCCCCAATCAATGCAAAACATTTTTATTTTGCATAAAGATCCGCAGTCTAATCGTTACTAATCGAAATGTAAATGCGCGAATAATCGAGCACGTAATGTGGCTTTTCAGCGGAGACGAAGTGGACAGAGGTCAGAAACGAGGAAAAAAGGAGAGAAGGGTAGGAGAAAAGAAGAAGTTATCGGATAAGGAGAGGATGATTTTGATGGAATAAGAGGATGGACAATGACGAATCAAGTCGAGGGAAATCGAGGCAAGACGAGGCAAGTGAAGCCACGGCCCTGGCTTCAGCCACTCGGTAAGTAGTCGAAACGATATTTTGGTCGAGTCGAGACAGTGGGATGGGATATGATTGCTTCTCGTATTGCCATGCCTCTCGGCGGAAAAGAGGAAGAGAGACCGAGCAAAATGATCCGGGAGGCTGCGCGAGGTGTTGGAAAGCCACGATGAAAGACATATGAGGATTCCAGCGGCGAGATAGGATATGCCTGCTGACTATGTTACAGCGAAAATCTTTTGAAGCCCGCCTCGCGTTTACAATTTTTTCTTTTTTCCCTCTTTCTCTTTCTCCGCGATCGCTGAAAAATTCGAAATCTCTCCTATATCGATTTATTCGTTATCGTTAGAATTGCCCGAGGAAATAAAACGTTTTTCATGTGCATACATAAACATAAATGAAATTGTCTCGGCACTTTTATACTGCTCACATGAATATTTCGATTTTTCGAAATCGAGAGGAAGTATTAATACTTTTCCAAATACTGAAACAAGGTACGGAAAAGTAATTTCAATATTTTTTATTATCGATTCAATGAAGTTTTACGTTATGTACAGAAATGGTAACATAATTTTAAATGTACGTTATTTGCAGATACTTTTATGCAAGCTATGTGTAATTGATGTGTTTACAAAAGACTAATTCAATCGAGATGAAAAAATGAGGATGACAGTGAGCAGCTTTTACTTTGGATTAAAAAATCACGATCACAGCGAGAATAAAGTTAACTTCGTTCGACGAATTACTGTGAAAAATCACCGTGATCGGGACAGAAGGATTGCGAACCATCCTCAATCCGGGTATCTATTCGGACGAATGGAAACTGTGGAAAGCGACTCGAATTCGACGATTTTGATTCGATAATTCACTCGCGCATTCCTGTTTGCGTTCGTGGAGCACGTGGCAACGTCTACCGACTTTGGAAAGCTTCGCGAGTCAAGAAAGACGTTTCGTCCCCTCTATTTACGACATAAGGTAAACTTCTTTTAGGTCTCGTAGTTCACGGTCAATGTCTGTCTTCGGATACTTGGCTTGCTTGGACAGTTTTCGTGGCGTTAACAGACACGTCCGTCTTTCTCTACGCTCACACTCCACCCTGTTTTATCGTTTCCACCGTGGCAGAGGCGCGGTTTCGATATCGATCCGATTCCACGATTCCTCGACAGTTTTTCAACAACGCGAACGCGTATTTCGCGGGTTCGATCCAGGAAACGAATTGTATCCAAAAGAATAAAGGAGCACGGTCGTTTGCCACCAACGTTTTGGCACCGACTGAAATTCTCGCGAAATCCAATTTTAAATCATATTTGTTCCAAGTCGCTTGTCGTCGTGCAATTAAGAAGCATGATTCGACGCGCGCTAATTTTCAGCCACTTTGTTGTTATTAATAAGGTTCAAGTACGAATAACGACGATGCACTTATATATATATTTATATGTGTGTCTGTGTACATGTACATATATGTACAGGAGTTATATCGGTCAGCCGCGGCTTTTCTCGCTTTTCTTGGCGAGCAAGCGCGCTCGGTATCGTTTCCACCGGTTCTTGAATTTTTGTTTAACTAAATGGTCCTGTGAAAACTTTACAGGAAAAGGACATCGTGGACGAGGATGACGAGGAGGTGGATAAAGACTGGAAGGAGAGGAACGATGAAGAATAAAAAAAGGTTTGAGAAGTTAGACGGGGACGAAGGTTGCGGACGTAAAGCATAAACAGTCGAGGTGCGATTTGACGCGCACTCCGGCCATCCAAAGCGTATCTCTTTCTCTCTCGTTAAGCGTACGCTTTAAGAATCTCGAAGAAGCGAGCAGCCCGATGGCTGGAATCTGTAAATCTGTCATTGCAGCCATATTCGTGCGGCTGGTACCGCAGGATATGAACTTCTGCTCGTCGTATGCGTTACCGACGTAGATCTGCCCGCTCCTCTTCTTTCGAGATCTTTACACCGAAACGGAAGCCTCTCGCTCTCCCTTTCTCTCTCTCTCTCTATTTCGCCTTCCATCTGTCTCTGTATCTCGAAATAACGAACGTTTTCTTCCTCTTCTTCTTATAGAAAATCTACTGATTCTGAAAAGAGTTACACGCCGTTAAATCGCCTATGAGCCAGTCGACTCGTCGCGATAAAACGGTTCATTTTCGGCCTAGTTTCGATCCTTTGTCTTCATCTGGAGGTTAGTCGGAAAGAACATTTTCTCGGTATTACCAGACGGTATTACCAGACACTGCGTAAAGGTTCGTCCGTTTCTTCTTCGGGTCGTTGCGCATGGTTTAAACGTAATTCGTTGATCGTGATTTACATTTACCGAAGTAAACTT
The DNA here is from genome assembly GCA_916610235.2 of Lasioglossum morio. Taxonomy (NCBI): domain Eukaryota; kingdom Metazoa; phylum Arthropoda; class Insecta; order Hymenoptera; family Halictidae; genus Lasioglossum; species Lasioglossum morio. Next base: position 2,977,896 of record OU744327.1, read on the forward strand.
GACATCAAATAAGAAGGAACCTGACAATTAACGAATTTAACAAATTATAAGTTCCTTCTTTTTTGGCGCGAAGTATATAGTTAATTTCCTGTATCGGATTCGAATGCGCGTCGTTTGAAATTCCAGTCGACGGAGAACGAAGGACGGTGTCGGTGGAAGGTTCAAAAACCGCACGGTGGCGCGAGGCTGCGTGAAAACTATAAAAGCTCCGGTACTCGTCACACCGTATACCCGCGGTATTTCCTTTGGTAGCTAACGATGACAGATTCACGGCTCGTAGGATAACGCAATACCTCACCCCCCGAGATGTTTCAGTTTACGGATACACGCGGCCGTTTGCGTCCGCATTTACGTTTGCGTTCGCGTTTGAATTTCTGCATGCTCGCGCATTCCCGCTCGCACACGTCCTCCTCGCAGGCACTCGCCATTCTTTTTCCTCCATTTATCGCGACAGTTTTTTCTTCTGTTTAGCAAACGATCCATTTGTCGGTCTTTGATCCATAACCATCACACTGCCAGCGGAAACTTAGAGAGATTTATTAACGCGCCCATGCGCACCGAAACGCTATCTGTCTTCGCGCTGTCGCTGTCGAGTTTCGCGTCGATTCGCGCCTACGATTCGCGATAACGAATTCGTGTTGTAAACGCGAGTGGTCGCTTTCCTCGAGAAGATAAAACAGGTTCAAGATCCCCTTGATCCTAGATATTTCGGAGAGGAGATTTTTTTTCTTGACAAACCATCGAATTGGCGGTTCAATTAGGCTGAAAGTGGTGCACGGTACATGCTCTCGAGATTCCGGTAGAGAAACGAGCTGCGCGACAGGACAGTTAAACATTCCAGATGCATCTTTGGAGGTCCTGGGGGTTCGTGCAGTTGGTGGTGTGTCGGTCGCACGACACTACACGACACTTGAGAAGGTTCGTCTTCCGAGTTTCCGTCGAATCCCTGATTTCGAAGCAGACGGAGATTCCAGAAGGGTCTTCCAATAAGGGGGTAACGGAACCCCTAATTCTAGAGTGTTTATCAATGTTTCCAACCTCTGTGCTCGAATCTGAAGGTGGTTGTCTCGATTTTTCTCCTACTTTGGACGCTCATATTATTAGATACTAGCTGATCCGACAGACGTTGTCCTGTCCAATTTTAATAAATTTGTTCGTGAAGCAATTTCAATTTGAAACTTGAAATTCAATTCGTTGAGATCAATTTCCGTTCTCACGTGATGTCGTGACCAACGAACAGCATTTCATTTTTATTATATAGAAGAAGATAGAGAAGATTTATTATCTAGAGAAGATAAACCAGTGAGTACTTATTTTTATCATTTATATCTATTATTATTCTATTCTATCCTCTTATTCTATTATTGTACTAATTTCATTTCTGTTTCCAAGATTCTCCGTTTGGGACGTCGCGTGGACTCGGCCGTCGCGTGTCGCTTGTCAGAGTTCATTCTTGTCGGTTATCGAGAAAACGCGTTCCTGACCGCGTCAAAAGCATCGGTAGGCTCTTTGAAACAAGCCGATCCCTGCGAGCAGAAGTACCACCGGCGGCGTTGACTCCGAAACACCTAACCCCGTGAAAAGGTCAAGTTTCGCAGGGGCGCGTTGCAAGTTGTCTCCTCGCTGGCACCTACGAGAAAGATGAAAGACGAAAGACGAAAGTACGAGCGAAGACGTGGGCCGTCGACCGTTTTTATTGCCGGCGCCGTCACGCCTCGCCGAAGCGCGTGGTCTCTCTGTTCTCTCTACCGATTGCGGTTCCTTCGAACCTTCCTAATGTTCTCTTTCTCCTCGAACATTGTTTCTGTCCACGATTCCGCGCACACCTCGCTCGACAAATTCATTCGTTCGACCTGTCCGGCGTACCGTGCGAACATCTCGCCGATTACCGTAGCTATTATACCTCTCAACGGAATCATCCGACATGTTCTTTAGAAGAAACGTTTACACATCCGATTCGTCTCGTCTGCTGATCTCGATTCGCCACCGCACGTTAGGATTTCCCTTAAAAGACGAAGTAGCGATAAAATGTTAGGGCGCCCTCTAATTTTATTTCTTTTCACGTTCTAAGTATGTGTGTAAAATATTAGCCTAATCGGATTATTCTAAACCCTGCCTCAAGAGGCTCAAAGTTAGGATAAAATAGAATAAAATTAGAGGGCGTCCTAACATTTTATCGCTACTTCGTCATTTAAGGGACACCCTACCGCACGTGTACAAATACGAAATGGAATTCTCGCGAAAACCGATCTCGAAACGACCGGACGGGCAAACCGACGCGGTTTCTTTTGTTATTTCGGTTGGTCGCGACAACGAGGTTGCACCTTTCCGTACGTAACGTCTGCGAGAAAATCTTCGCCGGGAGTCATTAAGGGTACGTTCATAATATGTTTACACAACGGGTTCTCTCGCAGTGGCCATCAATCACGAGTCACGTCGGTTTATCCGTTCCGCTGCTCGCAGCCACCGACGGAGTCGTGTCTACTCTCGTCTCGTCTCGTCTCGTCCCGTCTCGTCCCGCGCCCAGTTAAATCTTTCGGTTCTGTGTCGCTTCGTTGACATTACCTCGTCGTAGTCAACGATACAAATGCTGCACGGAGAGTATCGTTTACCGATTCGATCGTTTAGCAACTGCTGCTTGAAATCGTTGCCGCTATTCGAGCTGATCAAATAGGCGAATAGGTTGTTTACCTCGGAACGCGATTATTCGTGAGAGAATCGTAGAGGCGGAGTGGAAATGAAAGAGGGGGGGGTAAGGACAAGAGTTTAGAAGTTAAGTTTTGGTCGGGGAAAAAAAATTTCGAGACTCAATGACACACGATACTCGGAGAATAATTTATTAAGGCACTTAGTAGCCAAGCTCTCTTATGGGTTGTCACGGTGCGTTTACTTTCCCGACTTGGCTCGAGAGCGTTTTAGGCTCGTTTGGCATTTCAGACACCCTGTATAAATAGATGCACTTTGCTCCTACAAAAGGCACTTTCTTTTTCGACCGTCGAGCCACGGACCTACGACACGTACGCGGCGATTTGTACCGCGCGATTCAATGCTCGCGAACACACCAGAGTCTCTCTCCTCTCTCTCTCTCTTTTTCATCTCGTCTCCGCGAGACCTCTCGTTAATTTACCGGTTCTAAAACTATCTTCGATAAACGGCGTCGATACCGAACAGTTTTTCCAGTACGACGATTTAGCAAAAATAACCATTTACTTCGAATAAATAATACACGCGACGCTCGACGTTACCGAACATTTGTCTCGCGACACTTCTATCCTGTTTTGCACAAACTATGATCATCTTCTGATAATTTAATCGATTCTGTGTGTACACATTACACGGTGAAATCGAACCGTCGGCATTCTTGTTCAGCAGGTATAGCTTCGCGAAATAACTCGCCAGCTTTTCACACTGTCGGCTTTTCTTTCGGCATGTGCCTTCTCATTTCTCGATAATGCAACGACGGCGGTTTTCAGTAGTCAGAAGCTGTTGATGGAAGATCAATCTCGGCCGCGATCGCCTTCGAAATTCATATTTTTACGTATACGAGGCGTGATCTTCATTATTCGCCAGAGAAATTTGCATTATTCTATATTCTATAGCATTGGATTGGTAAGAAAGTTCGTAGCGTTTTCAAATTAAGAATCGATGATAAAATTAAAGTATTTATTCATACGTTTGTTCAATAACACGAGAAGTTACCTCGAAAATGGGGAAAAGTAATTGAACAGAATGGAGAAAGTATGTCATTGAATAGATCTATGAATAAATATCTGAATTTTAGCTTTCAATTTATTGGTCTCATGGAAATCATCGACACAAATTTCCCCGACACGGTTTCCTGTACCAAACTAATTGCTCTAGCTTCCCAGAACGGTTCAAATCGTGTAGGACAATGTTAAAAACGTTATCGTCTTTTTCAGAGTGTCTGAATATTAGTCAGAGTCACTGTGCATGCTGCAGAATAATGCAAATCACGCGATTGCGGCCTGAATTGATCTTTCACTTGGCACTTTCGAGTCTAGGGCTGTAAGCTGTAACTTTCCTTCGAAGGTTCGATTTCTGAAAATTCGAAGGCGATGAGAATCAAAGTTTCTAATTTCGAATCTCCGTAGTAAATTATTAAGACGTGGTATAAGACTTCGAAACTTCGAAGCTTCGGAAAAGTTACAGCTCTACTTTCGACTACTGAAAAATGAGAAAGCGCATGCCGCACCGTTGCAGTCCTAGAAACGAGTCTACCCCCTTAAGAGGGTAACGTAACCCCTGAATATTACTAGATTTAAGGGTAAAAACAGTGTTTGCAGAAAACTATATATTTTTCAGACGCAAAAATGTCTCTTTGAAAAAGATCCACATCGGGATCGAAACGTTAGAAACATGATTTGTTTAACACATATCACAGTAATATTGAATCATATTATATATTTTTTAGATGCAGAAAAACAATATTCTTCTCTTGAAAATGATCTATATTAGGGTCGAAGCGTCGAGTTTTCGTTAACTGCAAGATTACTTGTTTTTTTTTTATTTTGATCGAACCTGTGCGCTGATACCGTCACAAATTGTTTAATTTAAACACTGTTTTTACCTTTAAATCTAGTAATATTCAAGGGTTACCTTATCCCCTTAAGGAGAGGGGTGTAACGGTTATCGTGGCCCGTACAGAGATGCTCCCGAAGTATGCGAATGTGGATGAGCGTGAGGATGAGAATGAGGATGGGGATGAGGGTGAGGATGCGCATGAGGATGGGGATGAGTATGAGGATGAGTGTGAGGATGAGGATGCGAATGTGGATGTGCATGCGGATGCGAATGCGGGAGTGGATGCGGATGGGGATGCGCGGGATAATGAACGGAATTGACATGTGCGGTTGGTTGGCCATGATGCGTCGAATAGGTCCATGCTCCCGCAGCGGTGGATCCGTAGAATTGATGATGTTCTTGACCGGATATGCTCGGTATTTGCACGGCTGGTATAGGGTTGACGAAACTTGAGGACAAGCTACTGGTGGTTCCGGCGGCTGGTCGCTTCGCTGGATTCTGTGCGGTGGACAGTGCCACCGAGTCGCACTCGTCCGACTCGCAGTCGCGAAACCCTTTCGCGAACGGATTGCTGGCGATCTTAAGCTGCGTGATCAGATGATTTTGATAAGCGGTCACCGCCGTGAATCTTGTTTCCGGGAAGGCGAACGTTTTGAAGTTCTCCGTGCGGGGATCCGGACCGGAGCCAGGCGGCGACGGCGCTACGACCACGTGGCAGCGGGGCTGATACCGATGCATGGAATTCAAGATTATCTGCAACGCGAAACGCAGAGCCATTTAGCGGTGAATCGCGTATCGTGTACCCGGAGTTGAGCAATGACGTTATTTAAATAAATGTCTCGAATAAAGTGGGTTTAGAACTTACTTGGAGAAGACCCTCTTTATTCGAGATTTTTATTTAACCCTCGTACGCTCCTCAAAAATAGCTGCACAAAAGAGATTAGAATAACAATTCACCCGTTTTTATTTTACACGTGAAATCGACGCATTATGTTTCTTTTTAAGCGTCACATTTTAGAGAAACTATGTATATCTTTAAATCTATCTATCTATGTTTAAAGCTATCGTATAATACTGTGGCCGATTGAAATGATTGTGGATGAAATTCATCGACAGTCAAAGTCGTTAATGGCCAAAGTTATTGTCCGTAAAATTTAGAATCGTTGAAATTAGATGTCCAAAACGATTATTCACTATAACTTCTTTATTTATTATTTTTTTTCAAGTAATACTTTAGCACAATCTTAGCGTAACCTAGCACAATTGAGAAAATTGAAAAAAATGAAAAGTGGGGGGTGGGCTACTCAAAAAATCGTTTCTCTCAATTTTTCATCTTATTTTTTATATTATAGTTGTAATATTCGAGCACAATTCAGCACAACTGATGAAATTATTTAATTGAACAAGTGGGGGGCTAACTTCTAGGAGGCGGAAGACGTCGTTCGCGATAAACAACGAGACCCAAACAAATGAAGAACGCCATACGCTAAGGGGGAACTGAAGGCAACGTACGGTTTCAGGCCACTCATCTGAAAGCGGAATGAAAAGAAAAAAAGAAAGAAGTATACACGCGAGGACCTTCCTTCCTTGTATCGAAGGAAGAACCACCACGGGGGGGCGCGGTCACAATGTTTGACAGCCAGGAGAGACTCGGTGACTAATTAGTGTAAAAACTAACCCCCGAGCCTCTCTGGCAACCCGACACTCTCGTCCTTCCTCTTGCACGCACTTACGAGCATATGCCGGCCGAGGCATGTGTCTTTTTGGCTACACGAAAAGAACAGAACAGTGCCGAATAGCTGTAAACCGAGGGGGTGGGGGAACACAGCCAGGAAAAAGAAGAGCCGTCATTCTCGCTACGTAGTCACAGAGTCGCGCGCGTGTGTTGTCTCTTGCGAGTGTCGTCCGTGAGCGTGGGTGCGAGGGTTGAGGACGCGTGCGAGTGCTAGTGTTAGTCCAGTGGCGGATCTAATGGTAAGCGGACTAAGAGGCCGCGTGGGGCCATGGGATACCATAGGGCCCCGAATTTCAAAGAAATCTATTTAATGTGTAACGGTATGAAATTTTTCATTACTTCTCTTTCTTGTTAATAAGTTTAGGAGACGAGTCTAGGTGTTGTCTTATTGTGACAATATCATTTCACAGATCTTTTTATTTATGTTTTTTTTTGTGGTAACACCTCTCGTTATGTATTGTATACTGCCTTTTTCTTTTCTTTTCTCTTCCTGTATGTTTGTACATTTATATCCAATGTTGTAATAAATCTTTTTTAAGATTTCCAATAAAGAAGAAAAGTTTAGGAGAGTTCTTTTTGCAACTTCTATTTCTAACTTGAGTTCGAGGACCCAAAAATTTTTACCGCTTGGGGCCTTCGCTTGACTTGAGCCGCCACTGTGTTAGTCAGAACGTGAATGTGGGTGTGGGTGGTCGGAGTTGGCAACCGCATTCTTCGACACATGATTTTCCTACACTTTTCCCTTACAAAAGAGCGGTACACCGAAGAAATGTAACGCAGACGGAGAACAGTGTAGAGTTCTCTCGCCTACGTAGACCGCTCTCGGTCGCGAAATTTGCCAGGTTTCTCGGCCAGCGAAGCGTTTTCCTTCGGCCACGGTTCCGAGCATCTAATTAAGAAGGTTGGAACGTCGAGAGGTTTTTTTTTTCTCAAAGTCGGTTGATACCGTCCGTCTAAGTCGCTAAGCGCAATTAAACGAACAAACTACTCGACGGCACGCGAAACAACCTAGAACTCCCCACCGCACCGGCGGTCAAAATTCTTTCCGCTCGAGAGACAGAGATTAATTGTCAACAACGAAATCTAAACTCGTCTAGCGAACGGGGAGACCCGTTCTCGAGAAACAAAGTACGTTCAACGTATTCCGAGTAGCTATTAGGGCTGCCACTTTCCCGAAGGATTCGAAGGTACGAAGGGAACTTCGAAGTGTACGATGTTACGAAAGTCTTCGAGTTTCATGTTATGCCACGATTTTTGACAAATAGAAATACGAATAAAAGATTTCACAGAAGTTTCACAGAATATAAAAAATAAAAAGAGATCTTTTGATCATGATTACTCCGCAATAATAACTATAATGAACTTAGAACCATTATCTGCTCGAAGAATAGTATCCGACCAGAGCTTTATTTTTCATTTAATTAATAATCATATTGATTGTTCGTCTGTACTTGCGCAAATCAATTTTTATGTATATCAGAACGTGAATTGAGAACAAGAGAGGGTTTTCAAACACTTACAGGAAAATCTACTTATGGATTAATTAATCCAATGAATCGCATTATCTCAAAATCATGCACTATTTATAATCGTATTGATTTTTTCATTGATTCTTTACAAAATTTTTAAATGCAACTACGAAGGATTATATGATAATACCATATCGATTGTACCATTATTATATTATTATATTTTTTTTCTTTTTGTGCATGTCCCTTCTTTGTTATTACACGAGTAGTATTGTATCTTTCTCTTTTTTTTCTTTTCTTTGATATTGTGACAATGAAATCCAAATCCTCATATGGAATAATAAATCCTATAAATCGCATTATTGCTAGCTCAAACACATTTTATAATAATATTGATTTTTTCAATGGCACGTTACAGGCATTCAAAACGAAATTGCGCTGTACTATTCGTTAATAGTACCTATATTTGCTTAGTTTAGCGCTGTCCATAATTATGTAAATTTTAGATTAAGACTTAAGATTAAGATTCTTTTCTGTCATACTATATAAACTGCATACATTTGTATAAAAGGACTCCGGTCCGTTTAAAATAAATAATAATAATAATAATATTGTAAACACTTATGTAAAAGGGCTCCAGTCCGTCTACAATAAATAATAATAATAATAAAAAACACTTTAATTCGATATTCGAAGCTTTCAACCTTCGAAGAAAAGTAACAGCTCTAGTCGCAATCATTTATTCGGGTTGTACGTAACATGGATTGTTTGCAAACCTCGAAGAGTATCGTCAACGGCTGAACGATCGCTATCGAACGAGCTTATCGGCGAAAATGGTTGAATCCTGCTCGCGGTATTGGACAACACGGAGCCGCGCGAGAACGTGGTTGTTCAGATTTTGAAAGAGGCGAACGAGAAGCAACGAGAGCCAAATAAAAATCAATTCGAAGAATTCTAGTCGCGGTGGCATTGCTTCGAGAAAACACGGAAAGCCGATTTAATTGGAGCGCGACGGAAAGAACTGAGAACTGAGAACGGTTGAAAGAAAGGACGATCGAAAGAGGGCCGAGAGCCCGCACCACCCTCCTCTCGATTCTCGACTGGCCTATTCGATTCGTTCGAATCGTAACGAATCCGATCCGTCCCCGATCGAAAGGAATTAACCGATCTCGACCGATCTTGAGTAGCACGTTGGTAAGCCCCTACGCCGAATCCTTCGATTCGCAATGGTGGCTGACGCGCCGAATTTGGCACGAGCACGTAGGGACGATTATTTTTGGAGCAACCGCGGGTGCATTAGGACACAATGAGGAGAAACCGAATCAAAAGATTCGCCAAGTTCGACGTACGAAATAAACCGTAACAAATCGCAAGCTGAAACGAGTTCGACGATTCGACGTTTTTTTTTTTTCTTTTTTTTAAATTTGGAAATCTCATATGAGATTTATTGTAACATAATGCTTAGTACAGAGTATTATATAACAAAGTACAGAGTATATAGTAATAGTATAACAAAAATATTATAAGCAATAGAAAAATCAAAAATACTTAAGCACGTAGGTTACATGAATTTAAAAAGGCTATTATATATATATAAACAAGCACTAATGTTGGGTTCAGCTATTAAGCAACCTATGTCCAATGGCAATTGGAAGCCTGCTCTAATAAGATTCTGGACAAATTTGATCCTCTGATCTTTATATAGGTCACACTGCCAAAGAACATGGTTAAGCGTTTCCTGTTCCTGATTACATTTACAATTGGGGTTATCGATAATGCCAATGCGAGCAAGCGAAGCAGCCATATGGTAATGGTCCGCCCTGCATCGATTAATTGTAACAATTACATTGTCTTGTTAGCTTCTTATGCCCAAACCAAGGTGAACGAATATCTTTAAAGAATTGATTTATTTTCTCGATCGACATATTAGATTATATGAATTTTTTTCGCGGCGCACAGGTTCGATCATTATTACTTTTATATTAGCCCTACTTGTAGCAATTTTGTAACAATTGTCATACGTAACATTGTTACAAAATTGCTACAAGTAGGGCTAATATAAAAGTAATAGTGATCGAACCTGTGCGCCGCGAAAAAAATTCATATATATCTTTAAAGAATCGTTGAAAATAAGCTTTACCCTTATGTAGCCCTTGATCTTTTATTGTTTTAACTGAATTTTTTAAAATTGCATCCCTCTTAAAAGTTTCGGATAAGTCAGTAAGTGAGTTCTTAGAGACCTTCAGAGAGCTGGCAACAGTAGCTTCTTTAGCTAAGGCATCAACCCTCTCATTACCCGAAATTCCCGAGTGAGCCGGAATCCAGAAAAATTTATTGAGTGATTATTGGAATTTACATGAAATTGATTAAATTTTCTTTTAATTTCCAAGATATATCTATTAGTTCTAACATTAAATTTAGGAGATTTCAAACTTGCTAGAGCACTAAGGGAATCTGTCAAAATAACAAAGTTTTGGTTACGATTCGACGTTTCTCTGAATGATCGACGATTTTCATCGCCTATGATTTCGGATGATTATCTCGTTAAGTGACATTTGTTTCTTTGTTAAATATGTAGGAGATTGAAGAAGTTTATCCTTAGTTAAAAACTACGGTCGCAATCGCAGCCGAACTTGCGAGTTTGTCGTTTGCTCATCGTTCGATATCTGACGGAAGATATTGGAGCTATCGGAACGAAGAGTTTAGAATTCTTTCGGGCTGGTAATTCTTTCGTGAAAACATAAACGCATCGTTCTCGCCTTCCGTCATCTTTCCCAGGCTTCCAGAGGTTGGTTTATACTTGATACTACGTGTGTTTACGTTAGTCGCGTTACGCTCGGTGTAGATTCTGTCGGGCGGTCTTCGTGGCGACAGGAGAGCGGGATTAAAACCGTGGACAAGATAAGATTCAGAAAGTATACGCGATGCGAGCCAATGATAGCTTGCGAGTAAGCCATCGACTGCTCCTAGAATCATCGATTCGATCACTCGAACACGAACGGTTTTAGCCCTTTTGCTACAATAGCCGAGACATCTCGTTACCACGATGTCGAAGAAAAGAAGTATACGGTTGAATGTATGTATGTATGCGTATTAGCACACAACTACCAGACAACTAACAGACAAATTAGTGAGTCACCAAACGTTACCACCTCAAATATCTTTGTTGTTTCTAAAGATACGTAAAATATGGTAAGAACAAAGTTGAATGGTACAATGGGGCTGATACGATGCAAAAAAGAAATTTTGTTTTTATGTCATTTTTTTGGAGATATCAAGGTCACCTTCATTTTTTTAAATGGAATGAGGTATTTTTTAATACATCAATCGATGCAGCTGGACATTCGTTATAAAAAAGTACTAACCTATGTATGTCGAAAAGTTAGTAGTTCAGGAGATATTTCAATTTAAATAACTCAAAAATACCATTTCAAAAGCCCGCAATCTAGACGTAACCACTAAAACAAAATGTTCAGTCGACTAAAAACTATCGACTAAATATTCGATAGTATGTAGCAACTAAATAGTAATTAGTCGATAGTTGAAATTAGTCGATGGTGCCCATCACTACCAAGTAGCGAAAAGTTTAGCAACGAATAAAGAATACGGTGGATAAGGAAGCATCCCTTAGAACGAACTCGATGATTCCTTCGCGGAGCGAGGAAATAGAAGACTTTCTTCTAGGGGATGAACGTCTTAAATTTCTCAGAGGAGATAGCCTCGTATCTCAGGTCAATTAAGGCGAACTCGTCCGTAAACGACAAACACGTGGAACGAGACGCGCAACAGCGTGCGTGTCACCCTCCGCGTTCTACTTTATCGCGTAGGTGGTTCCCAGTGTTCACATCTCGCCGCGTTCGAAATGAATCGTGCGCACCGCGACCGGTGAGCTTGACTTTTTTCCCCCCAAGATCTATTTCCGCGAGGAAGAACTTTGGTAGCGCGTCACTCGTAACTCACAACTCGTAGCCCGATTAGGGGTGCGCGGGTACCCGAGGCTCGAGTCGGACAATGATCGAGTTAAGTTTGGTTCGGGATCCCGAAAGTTTACATTATTCTGGCACTCGAAGTTTTTTTTTGTTTTTTTGTTAAGCTATGAAACCCCATATGGGATTATTATCAATCAGGAATCAAAGTACTTCTATTATTATCATAGATCGGACATTGCCATAATATATGATTAGGATCCTGTATCAGACAGCCTCATGGACAGCTTGTGTCATCAGCAAGTTTAATCCTAAAAAGTGTAAGAATGTTTATACCACCATGTAGATGACTAAATGTATTAAGGAGATTTGACAAGTCAATATCCTTTGCTCACTCGTAGGAAACTGTTTATTTAACCAAAACTCATGGTAACATGGATTTGTTAACAAAATGCTAACGCAACGTATAAATCAATAATATTATATCTATAACAGTATAAATCAATAACAAGTAAATATATAAGTAATACATTTAGTCATCTACATGGTGGTATAAACATTCTTACAAAAGGGAGGCCCTCAGTTGCTAGTGTCCAGATCGAAATCTATTAACCCAGCAAATAAATTCTCTAGGGAGGCTGAGGTGGGTAAACCAAGGTTTAGATCGAGAGTGATAAAAGAATTCGAAAAATTTTATGCCCTTGTACCCTGCCTCTTTAAGAATATAATTTTCTGTTAGCTCTTTAGCTTGCTTTCTAAAACTATTGGAAAAGTCGGAGTACGGGACCAGGATATTAGTAGAAATAGTCAGCAAAGATGCTTCTTTAGCTAGTATGTCAACCTTTTCATTATGTGTGATTCAAATATGCGAAGGGATCCGTTTCTGCGATTAAATCAGCGTTTAGTAAACAGTGTTTACTACAAATCGAAAAAATTTGATAACATACGCACACACACTATTTTTTGCTGAAAATAAGCTGAAATGACTCCAATGATCTTGAAACGTGAAGATCTGCTAAAAAATCGATTTTCGATTTTCAGGGTCATTACAATAACTCCCCTATAAATCAGGAAGTTAATATTTTTATCTAATGAGATATATCTAATGATAATTGAGATATTTCAAAGAATCGATAAAATACTCGATCTAGACAATTGTCGGCTATCGACAGATATCGAAGATTAAATGCAATGAGACTTACGTGTCCGTTGTCGTCCAGCTGATTGTTCGTCAGCTTCAACTTGTCGAAGGAGACCGGTTGCTTCATCCAGTGGGTACCACTAGCAGGACTATCGGGATGCACGTGAATCCTGGGGGGTGAGACTGGATCAGCGCGACCGGCAACTACCCAGGCGCTGCTGTGGAACGCGTATCGATACCGTTTGTCGTCGCAAGGCACGAAATCCATCACCAGCAGATAATCCGTGTTCGGATCCAATCCGAAGAATCGGCACTGCGAACCGATCGAAACAATCGATTTTTCAACGGTTTCAAGCCGCCACGCATTCGTCCGGATCGAGCAATTCAGCAACAATCATAATAAAAAATATTCGCATTGATTGTGAGAAACAGAAAGTAAATTCAATGATATTTCTTCCCCTATTGATTTTAATTAAGGAGAAATCATTTATTGACATCTCCAATTTTTCAATTTTTCAATTTTTCAACAATTTTGAATCTCAGCTACTCAATCGTTTTATAAATGCATAAAGATCCGCAGTCTAGGTATAACTGTTTGATCATTAATAAATGTTTTTTTATTAATCTCGATCGTAAATTGTTGCTAACAAATTTTTTTAATGATTTCGGTGGCCAGGTTCGATCAGTTGTTACTTCTACACTAGGTATTTGCAAAATATCACAAAATCTATTTTTCGACGTTTCGATCTCCTTTTAGATTTTAAACAATTGTTATCGGCGCTACGTTTTCGATCAATTTTTACATTACTATAGCTGTTTTACAATATACCCGACGTTTCGGTTCTGATTTGAACCTTTCTCAAGGGAAATTGCGTCTAGAAAGACAGAAAAACCAAAATTAAATAAACCTTTTCTATATGTACTGTGAATATATATAATATATGTGATTTGAAGACTATTTGATTATCTTTTAGATTATCTTCAAGAAAAATTATAAAAATTGCGTTTGTAAAACAATAACTCAAAATTAAGTTTTATACCGTGTGAATTTAAAACCGGAAGAAAAACTGTAGCATACTTGCTTAGCGAGTGTTTTATCATTATTTCGAAAATAGTAATTTTCAACTATTCTTTTTGCATTTATTAAACAACATTTTTTAATCAATTCACGCATTGATATATTTTCATCCTGAAATTTCCCCGAATTTCATCTTGATATCTCTATCACTCTAAAGGTGATATCAGTACGATCGTCGTAACTTGACAAATGAATTTGCTGAATGATCTCTCTCGGTTACCTGAAACGTTGGGAACATTCTTCTTCCGGCTTTGGTCACGATCATTTCCGTGCCCAGCTGATGAAACTCTTCCCAAAGAGGTTTCGCCTCGAGAGCTGCTCCGGCACCGATCAGTGCGGGATGAAGTGGTCTCTTCGGAGAAAGCTCGTCCGTCGCGTTCCCAGCATTATCGCTCGGATGATGATCGCCGTGTTGTCGATTGTTATTGTTGCTATCGTTGCGAGCATCCGCGGAACTCGAGGACGGTATCGAGGAAGGTATCGAGGACGGTATCGAGGACGGTATCGAGGACGCTATCGACGACGCGGAGGCGCGCGGCGTTGGCGCGCTTTTCGACGCGTTCGAATTTGAGTTCGCGTTCGGGCTGCGGGACCGTTTCACCCTTCCCGCGGTCTGCAAACACGCTGAAATCACAGTAAAATCCTTTTCTGGACATTCGTAGATACCGACGAGAACGCGCGAATCGCATCGAACGCTCGCACGTGTTTTATTATTTACTAGCTTTTCCCCGCGGCTTTGCTCGCACAGGAAACTGTTTCATGCCCTCGACAATTGATATTGTTTCCCCATAAAACCTTTTAACCCCCTATTCACCCGTAGATTGTATCAATGAGCATTAAGACCAAGTATGATGTAAATCAGACCACGAACATGAGCATTAAGACCAAGTATGATGTAAATCAGACCACGAACAATACATTCCTTATACAAACGTTGCAACCCCTTCTCACCCCCTTAGGGGTTGAATTTTTTAAAATGCCGAAATAAGTGTTTGATTAATTATATCAAAGATCAATAAGATCAAGTTTCAAGCAAATCGGATAGCTAACAAAATATTCCTCATACAAACGTTGCAACCCCTTTTCACCCCTTTAGGGGTTGAATTTTTTAAAATGTCAAAATATGTGTTTGATTAATTATATCAAAGAGCATTAAGACCAAGTTTCAAGCAAATCGGATCGCTAACAAAATATTCCTCATACAAACGTTGCAACCCCTTTTCACCCCCTTAGGAGTTGAATTTTTTAAAATGCCGAAATAGGTGTTTGATTAATTATATCAAAGAGCATTAAGACCAAGTTTCAAGCAAATCGGATCGTGAACAAAATATTCCTCATACAAACGTTGCAACCCCTTTTCACCCCCTTAAGAGTTGAATTTTTTAAAATGTCGAAATAGGTGTTTAATTAATTATATCAAAGAGCATTAAGACCAAGTTTCAAGCAAATCGGATCGTGAACAAAATATTCCTCATACAAACGTTGCAACCCCTTTTCACCCCCTTTGGCTTATCCCTTGTGTAGATCATAAAAGAAACCTCTGTGCAAATTTTCAGCTTTCTAGGTCCAAGGGTTTAGCCTGGGCGTTGATAGGTGAATAAGTCAGGACATCATTTTTATACAGAGATTTACGTCGCTCTCAAATCTTTGCTAAGGGTTACTTCGCGACGGAACCTACAGTTTGTTAACACTCGTCCGTCCCTGATTTCACGAACTGTCCCTCGGTGTCAAATTGACACAGTGACACAAAATAAAAAGAATTTCAATGTTTCTTCAATCAAATCGATGAGTTAACATTTACATCATAGGTTTTCCGGTTGTGTTCCCTCATTAAAAAAATAAAAGTCGAACAAAGTTTCGGAAAAATTTACTTACAAATAATAAAACAGTAGAACTTGTTTCGGGGGAAACTGTGTCAAATTGACAGGAGAAAAATTTTTTACTGAAAATCGACTTTCCCGTTCTACTATTGTCAGTATCAACAGGTGTAGATCAGATCACTATCATCTAGCTTCTTCTCTGGCTCGCATTGTCTTTATTGATGAGCCTAACTGTAATTACAGGGAGGGGTACGAATCGTTGAACCATGTTTTATGGCAATGTAACTTGTACAACGAGGAAAGGCTCAAATTAATTAATAAACTCCGTGCAATTAACTTCCAGCTTCCAATAGATATTTCAATGTTAATAGCCAAACCGAATATCAAAGCCTGTCATTACACGTTATCATTTTTTAAGAGCTGCGGCCTTAAAGTACAAGTTTTTGCTTTATACCCTTTCTACCACTCATATGTCATTATCATAATATTCATGTATCTTTTTTTTAAATTAGGAAATCTCATATTAGATTTATTACAACATAATGTTTAGTACAGAGCATTACAAGGTATATTGTATGGTATAACAAAAATATTAGTTAAAATATAAAAATCGAAAATCCTTATTCATGTATCTTCAGTATCCTATTCTGTTTTGTAAATTTTTATTTTCTCTGTATTGTATGTATTGTATTCTCTATTTCAATTATGTTGTAATAAATCTCATATGAGATTTTCTATATTAAAAAAAAAAATTGATAAGAGGGACGGACGAGGGTTGAAGGTGGGGTCCGTACCATCTTGGGCCTCACAGTATTATTTAACCCTTTGGTTATCCTGGACGAAATAACTAGCGCCTCGATACTTCCCGTATCGATCATACATATTTGTCTATAGTGTCTAATGTCAAAATCGTTTGATGCCATATCTTAACGTCCCTAAACCTCAGTAACGACACCCATACCGATTTTTAGTCTTATTCACACCATTATACCCCATTTGTCGAATGCAAGTTTGAATTTAATTTACAAGGAGTTGCTTCTTGGAAAACCACCACGTATCTAAGGGTTAATATCTCGTCCAGGGTAACCAAATGGTTAAATGGCACACGGAATAATTTTTGTCTCAACTTGTACACTATATTCCCGTATCGATCATACATATTTCTCTATAGTGTCTAATGTCAAAATCGTTTGATGCCATATCTTAACGTCCCTAAACCTCAATAACGACACCCATACCGATTTTTAGGCTTATTCACACCATTTTACCCCATTTGTCGAATGTAAGTTTGAATTTAATTTACAAGGAGTTGATTCTTGGAAAACCACCACGTATCTAAGGGTTAATATCTCGTTCAGGGTAACCAAATGGTTAAATGACACACGGAATATTTTTTGTCTCAACTTGTACACTATATTCCCGTATCGATCATACATATTTCTCTATAGTGTCTAATGTCAAAATCGTTTGATGCCATATCTTAACGTCCCTAAACCTCAGTAACGACACCCATACCGATTTTTAGTCTTATTCACACCATTATACCCCATTTGTCGAATGCAAGTTTGAATTTAATTTACAAGGAGTTGATTCTTGGAAAACCACCACGTATCTAAGGGTTAATATCTCGTCCAGGGTAACCAAATGGTAAAATGGCACACGGAATATTTTTTGTCTCAACTTGTACACTATATTCCCGTATCGATCATACATATTTCTCTATAGTGTCTAATGTCAAAATCGTTTGATGCCATATCTTAACGTCCCTAAACCTCAATAACGACACTCATACCGATTTTTAGACTTATTCACACCATTTTACCCCATTTGTCGAATGCAAGTTTGAATTTAATTTACAAGGAGTTGATTCTTGGAAAACCACCACGTATCTAAGGGTTAATATCTCGTCCAGGGTAACCAAATGGCTAAATGGCACACGGAATATTTTTACTTCAATTTGTACACTATATTCTCGAATTGTATCGAATCGATGAAAATTAACGTGTAAAAGTACCTTCCATTTGCTGCATAGGGGACGGTAAGTTCGCGATCTGCTGAACGTGCTGACTTTGATGATGCGGGCTCCATTGTTGGTAACAACAATCGACGGTGACGTCGACTCGCGAGTCGTGTTGTTGCTGCATCGCCAACGATGTATCAGTTGCATCGACGGTCGAACGTTTCCGTCTTCCCGCAACGATTACGATGACCGCGTTTATCGACAGCCGCACCGGGATTCCTCTGTTGCGCGATCCTCTTCTCGAAAAAAACGCATCGATCTTCGATACCTCGATTTCAAACCGTAGAACCAGTTCGGTAACGTCACAAACGATTTACACGGTTCGATCACAACACTCGACACCCTCGGTTTTTCCTGTTGAAAGACGACGAACGAGCCCGTGCAAGAAGATCGACGGCAAACCGACGAGCCGACGAAACGATGAAACAAGACGAAACGTACCGTGGATGGGTGAAACGAAGAGAGAAAAAGATCGAGTATGAAAGAAGAAGAAGAAAAAAAAGGAAATTCGCGCGAATAACTCGGCGCGAACAACAGTTATCATTCACGGGTGGCCATTAAGCGGTTCCAGGCAATCAGCGCGAAATTTGAGAGCGAGATTCGAGATCCAGGACGAATATCAGAAGATGCTCGACATCGTCGCGAGTCTCGCGCGGTTCTCGTCAACAGAACTTGTCCTCACCTCGAGGTCCGGACGCTGACAAGGGCTTAAAGTCTCGGCTCGAACGCGCGGCATCGGATGAATCGGAAAGAACTCCCCCGAGTCGACTACACCTCGTGGCTTATCATCGGGACATCATTCTCCGATGTCCGTATCTCTCGCCCTCCTACCCCGTCACATTCTCCCTCTCTCTATCCACCAGAATCTCCTCCTCTCGGTTTCCGTCGTCTCGGTTGTCCTTTCTCTCTCTTGACGAGATGAACCGTGCGAGAAACCAAAGGAGAAAACGAAGAGGGAAACGAACAGAGGAGGATCGAAAGGAAGGGAAAGTTTCCACGAGGGAGGAGGGGTTTCTCGAAGATCCTCCTACACGAACACCCACGCTCAACTCCGCGGGATACCAACCGCATCCTCTTCCTCCGTGTCCCGTGCCAAAAGGCGGAGTCTTCTCGAACGGGAACAAACGCTTTGGCTTTGCCGTTGCGTGCGCGATACTCGATACTCTCCTTGCTTCTTTCTTCTCGCTTTTTACATTTCCCTCTTGCTTGTCGCGTCTCGCTGCCCGTTGATCGCTGATCGTTGCTCAGTCCTCGTTGCTCGTTTGCTAGTTACTCATTTTCCAGGATGCGGGAGTAGGGCCGGACCTTAGTTGTACTCGGTGAACAGTTTTTTGCGAGATTGTTTTTCACGCCTCCCCCCCCCCCTAAAATTGTGTCATTTGGTAAGAAAATAATTCCTGCAATAAAGTTGATCGGATAAGGGAAAGGCGTGCCTCGTTGACGTTGAAGTTGACAACGAACATGAGAAATTTTATAGGAAGAAAAAGAAAAAAAGTTTTTTTTTTTATAAGTTTTTAGTATTGCTGCACGGGGCCTCTAACTGTCTGCAGAATTCTTGAGGGTTGTGATAGGATTTTTAAATACTTTTAATACTTACTAAATACTTTTTAATGGAACCTTCAATAGCAATAATTGTATTGTGAACTAACAAGTTACCCTCCACAACGTCATCTAATAATTTCATTAGGTTCATTTCAGATTACAAGTAACAGAAAATTTCTATGCTTTCTTTTGGTACAGCAGAATTATTGAAAATCCTATTAGTAGGCTTCCGGTAGGTAAAGTGTGAACACGAAACATGAGATTTGAGCGAAAACGGACTTGTTAGGCTAATTAATGTGAAACAATCTTAATTCGTACAAAGTACACTTGTACTTGAATGCACGTTAGAAATTATGATATTTTTCGAGGTATAAAATATTTAACTTGAATTTTCAGTATACGTTTCACATTTAGCGCGCTCTTACCTCTATTTCAAAACTTCGCGCTCGATGAGCCACGACTTCCCGACGTCCGATAGCTTCAAACCTTTGGATATATCATTTTTTTCATGCAAAGGAACAATATTGGGGGGTCAATAATTAGTGTCAAAAATTTCATGGTCGAAATATAAGGACCATTCTAAGCGAAGTTGTTGGTACGTGTCTCTGCGCGGTTCCACTACGGTGGATATAAACGGTTCCATTCAAATGCATCGAAGAAACGGTATCCTATATCGGTATCCTACAGTCCGGTATCTCGCCCAGTGATCGTGATCGCTATCCTTTCAATTAATTACTACTATCTCCTCACATGCTTCGTCGCGTTTTACTTTTCTTTCACGAACAGTCGGTTAAATTAAATTTTAAATAATATAATTAATATAAATAATATAAATAAATTGATGATATCGGTGCGGTCATTTATAGAAAAAACGACAAATGTGCAATTAACCCTTAGCACTCAGGTGGCGCCTCTGAGGCGCCACTAAAAATTGCTGTACTATTATTTAAATAATTGTTTACACTATCAGATACGTCGGTATCTAACCAATAACTACAAATTTAAGTATTGTATGACGTATTATATCAATTTCATATTTATCAAATTTAAAAAATTATAGAGAATGGAAATATTGTAGGTCAGAAGAAACGTTTAATTTTCAAGTTAAAATAGCTCCGAGTGCAAAGGGTTAATTCATGTTTCTAACGTTTCGATCCCGATGTGGATCTTTTCCAAAGAGACATTTTTGCGTCTAAAAAAAGAAATATATAGAAGACATAATTGAAATATACCTAATCAATATTTTTGAAAACCGTGTAACGGAAAAAGAGAACAGAAATAGTACACATACATGTTGTATCAAAAGTGAACAAACATTTCAAACAAATATTGAAGAATTACACGAACAGCAACTTTAAACCATGGTGGCAGATATGTATTATAACTGAAACACGTGCCGTTTCACAGGCAAGAAAACAATGCACATTTGTTGTTTTTTCTATAAATGATCGAACCTGGCGCCGATATCATCAATTTATTATAAGTCGGTTAAATTCTTTTGTATTCTTGCAACGACGAACAGATTCTCTATGATCTTTTAAATAACATGGGTATGAAATTGATGTAATAACTCGTACAACACTGAAATGTTTAGCAATTTATTAGATACCAACGTATTTAATAGTTAAATAATCAATTATATCGATCGCAAATATTTAATAAATTTTAAATTAATGTTTTCGACGCTACAATTTTTAATCGAATAGCTATTTTGCAAATATGCCTAACGTTTTGGTTTTAAAGCTACAATTAATGTTATTGGCGCCCTGGTTCAATTGGAGACAATAAGCAAATTTGCAAAAATTACATGAAATGTAATTCGGGCGCCAATAACATTAATTGTAGTTTTGAACAATTGTCGAACGAGATACAGAGAACTGTTTTGGTTCTAATTTGAATCTTTATTAAAGGTATAAATTGCGTTTGCTATTAACTTTACTTATGTAATTTAAACATTGAACTGGTTTGATTTGAATTGTATGAGACACTGGTTGAAATGTACTGATTTAATAGTGTAAACAATATTTTGATTAAACAATATTTTGAATGGAAGCATATCGTTAACGGTGCGTTTCTTTCACTGTTTTAGGTACCTCTCGAGTACTTTTGAGTTGAGATACAGTTTTATTTACGACAGAAATATACTCTAGAATAATTTTTATCGAATTGGGTTGAATCACGTTGATTAATATTCAAATGCCTTCCCGAGATAAGACGAGTTCCTTTCCCCGTCGAGCTCTCGACAGCGAATAGCTGACGCGTGCAAGAGCAATCGCTGCCGAATAAAATTATAGTGAAATAACGCAACAAAAGTGATTCTTCGATGGCTCGATGTTACTGTATTTTTCTAAATGTTTACATGGTTTTTACATTATCTTTACATTATCCAATATCGTTAGTATCTGCTAATAGTAATAATAACAACAATAGTAGTAGTAGTAATGATAGTAGCATTTATGATTGATATTGTATATACTATTCTTATTATTTCGATAAAGAAACGAAAACGTGAATGTGGAAGAATCTTTTCGGTGTATCGGAAGTGAGAAATTAAAACGAATCAGTTACACTGTCCAACAGCAAAAATGTTTGCATGTAACTCTTGTGTGGATCTCATAGAGTTTTTCGCGCTGATTCCGAATTTGATTTTGAGAAAAAGACATATTTTTCGACTTTGAATAAATATTGTGATTTTCTTACATGAGATATTGTATTTTTTTTTACAGTGAAAAATTCTCTAGTCTTTCCCGAATCCAGTGATGTGCTATACTAATACGTTGTGATTGTTTAAACATTTTTAAATAATCATTAAAGACGGAGAAACACCATTTTTGCACACATTTTTGAGGATATTTTTCAAAAGATATAAAAATTTTTTTCAAATAAATTAAAAAATATAAAAAAATGATACCTCTCCGTCTTTAATGATTATTTAAACAAAAACAAAAGGGAAAGTTCAGAGAATCTTTTGCTGTAAAGAACAGTACAATATATCTCATATAATAACATTACAATATTTGTTCAAAGTCGAAAAATTCGTCATTTTTTTTAAATTCAAATTTCTCAAAAACTGTGCGTGTAGGAGAAAGATTAATGCCAAATTCGGAATCAGCGCGAAATACTCTATAAGATCCACCCAACAGTAACATGGAAACATGAAAAAAGTTGTAATTTGTTGGACAGTGTTATTGACGGAACGAGAGGAGCGCGAAAAACAAAATCTCGTCGCGCGTCTTAATGGAAATGTTATTTCTTACTTAAACGGTCCTGCGTAATAATACGACGGGTTTGTTATTGTATTGGCCGTATTCGTCTATACGTAGAAAATTCGCGCAATGTCGATGGAACGTCTAAAACAGTGAGCTCGCGTCGAAAGAAAGAAATGTAAAGTAAAATGGACGAGTGTCTTTCGTGAATTTTATTTATAAAATAGAAATTAATGTACAATTACAGGGTACAGGGTGTACGGGAGAGGCAATCGTAAATACCGGTGACACTTGGGCGTCGATGTCGGTATTGGTGTTGGCGCCGACTATAATCGTAGGCGTAAAAATGATCGGATTCCCTTTTGTACGCGAATTCTAGCAGTATCGTTGGAGACTGAGTCTGCGATCTATAAAGGTGGTGCGGATGAAAACAGCTTCTCGACGAAACCAACGAAATTAATGGTATACAGCGTAAATGTTAACGATGAGATTAATCAAGTTATGCTCGAGCGAGACTCGGGATAAGTAATAATTGTACGATGAAATCCTTAGAAATTGGGGTTTCTTTTTTTTTTTCATGTTTCTCCTTGCTTCTGTCTCCTTGCGCGCGTGTACATGATCTACGCAACGTTGCTTCTACTCCAATTATACACATTTACAGTATGCTCTTATCGTTAGTTTAACGTTATCGTTAAAATTCCCTTCTGAAAAGTGAACGACCGCCTTCGCATTCGAGGAATAGGATATATCAAATCGAATCTAGAGAATGGCCACGATCGCAACCTCTGTTTTATCGGTTTGTTCGTAACAATGTCACGCGAAAAAAGTCTGATTTTCACTGAACGATCATACAATACAATACAGTGTAGTGCAGTACAATAGAAAATAATACAATACAGTACAATATAACATACTCGACTCTTCCTTATAAATTTATAAAAATTGAATCATAAAAACATACTCTACAAAAAAGCAGTTTTGTTCGAGGAGGTTGTAATTGTAGTTATGGCTATGTGTCGTCGACAATTTTTTTTATGCACTTTTCAGAAACATAATCAAGCCACGACTATATACGTATCGCATCGATAACTCATATGTATGTCGCGACATTTTGTATACGCGTCGAAAAACAACCACTTTGTCGAATGGTAGGAATTACGTTAGCGAACATTCCTAGCATGTTTCAAAAAACGGTCCTAGAACGTTTCGTTATCGAATTGTTCATAGCAACAGCGCTGTCGATCGTGCACTCATTCAAAAATTTCGGATCGACGATATTTACTCGGCATTGTTCGTCGTCTAATAGCTTTTCGCTATTTTGCCGCAAAGACGTACTCTTCTCGAAGAATCGCAGCCAACAACCGTTCAACTTTTCATTGGCTAATCTAATCGGGAGTAATCGAGATTATAAGCGCGTTAGCTCTTTGTTCATAGACAGAAAAGTTTCCGATATTTTCGTTCGTCGTTCTCTGAACTATCCTATCGATGCACAGTATTTTCATTTTTTTTCTTTTATTTTACTTCACTTTACTTGACGAGCAGCATCTGGTTCTGCCGTATTCAATCTGTCATTCGTTAATGCATTATCGTGGTAACGACTATTCCAAATATACTGTAACTTTCGAAAGCAAATATGCTGATCGATAACGATGACAATCAATGAGCGATGCTAAGAAAAATAAGAATAATAACGTCTTTCCTCGTACAAAAATCCATTGATCCACTCAGAAAAGATGGTAAATTTCAAGGGAGGAATAGTTGTCTTAAAGTTGTAAGCATTGCGTTCAAAGAAGGGGGCAGGGGGCTGGGGGTGAAAAAAGAAATCTAAGGGTTTCACTTCTTCTTGCTCTTGTTATTTCCACCTCGCGGCGGCGTCACTGGTCTGCCTGCGTTCAGGCCACCGTATGTTAATTTCTTTTTGTCGGCTGGCTTGAGAATTTGGAAGCTGCACATCAACGTCTCGTCCACGGACATCATAGCTCCGGCGTTGTCGAATTCGCCGCAGTAGTTTGGTGCCGAGAACAAGGTAACCAACTGCCTCTTTGCAAAGAATTCGTATCCATCTTCTACCACCTGAAATCACAGATTACGCTAAGTTTCGCAAGTTCTCGCCTCGACATCTGTCCACGATACATCTACGATCTACAATGTACAACATCGTCCCGTTGTTTCGTATTATTTTGGCACGCGTACCTGATGAGCACGACATATTAGATCGAAGTCGTGCTTATGTAAAAATTTGGCGACAACTTCAGCACCGAACGTGAACGAGACTCCGCGATCGTTCTCTCCCCAGCCCATCGTGTCTTTGTCCGGATCCGACCACAATAGATCGCATAGTAAACCTTGATCGGGTACGTCGGTCGGCCGCATGATACGTCTTATCTGTTCCATGTGTTGGAGATCTGGGCTCAGACCTCCGTGACAGCAAAAGATTTTTTCGTCGACTATTGCAGCGACCGGTAAGCAGTTGAAACAGTCGGTGAACGTTTTCCACAATTTAATGTTGTACCGGCGTTTACCTGTTGCACGCAACGTTATCGGTTTTAGCATCGAACGATCCTCTTTGCAATATTAGTAACTATTAGACTGCGGATGTTTATGCATCTTTCAATATTCGTACACGAATTCGAAGAAAGTGGAATAAAATACAAATGTTATTTATAATATTAACCGAACGATCTTCTGGATATTATCCGATCGAACAGAGACTACTTACATTCGTCGTAAAACCCATATATCCTGTTTATAGAAGCGCATTCGTGATTACCACGGAGTAGAAAGAAATTCTCGGGGTATTTGATTTTGTAGGCGAGCAGAAGGCAAATAGTCTCGAGCGACTGTTTTCCTCTGTCGACGTAGTCTCCCAAGAAGAGATAATTGCTTTCCGGTGGAAATCCGCCGTATTCGAACAGCCGTAGCAAGTCATAGTATTGTCCGTGGATGTCACCTATAAGTATGGAATACCACAAATTGATTCATGGAACAACAATTACATTTCAACGTGAAAAGTTGAATTCACTGTGAACCTTGCGAAGAGTGAGTCCGATCGCTTACCGCATATTTTAAGAGGAGCTTCTAGCTCCAACAAGATTGGCTGGGATAAAAAGATTTCACGTGACTTCAGACATAGTCCCTTTATTTCTCCCTCCGTCAACTGTACATTCTTCCCAGGTCTAGCTCCTCGCACTGAAAGACAAATTTAGAGATGTAGAGGCGGAAGGAATCGTTTTTCGGGCTTCAAATGGATGGCACTGTTTTACGAAGCCATAAGACAAAGAACAGGATAAACAAACTTTGTCCGTTAACATGAAAGCGTTTGAAAATTGGTGTTACGACGAAAAGGAAGGAGCATCGAAAGTTATGACGCAAATCGCAGGAACGTCCATTGGAGACAATAATAAGAGCCTCGCCCAACGAATATCGTTCCTCGCGTAAACAAAAGGATGGTAAAGTCGGTTAAAGCATTTCGAATTGGTCGTATTTGGAGGGAATTGCGTAATCGGCCGAAGCAAAATAAAGACAGAGCGGAGAAAAGTAACGAGGAGGAAGAAAGAGGGAAGAGGAACGAAGGAAGAGGTAAAGAAAGACAGAAAAAATTGAATGGAACCGAAGGTAAAGCGTTACGATATTCTCGTTAGAAGATAGCGAGTGGATTTGCAGCAGTCGACAACAGTCGGTAGTAGTTGATTTGCCATCGAGCGAAATACGAAGATGGACGAAAAGAGAAGCGTAAAAAAGGGTGAGGCGAACGGGTGAGACAGTTTCGTCTCATGTCCCATGATACCCTCGTCTCCCTCCCGCCCCACCCCCTCCTCGCTGCCCCAATCGTACAGGACAAACAGGGCAGAGGAACTTTACCTTCCAAGAGTCGAGCTATAATGTCGTCGATATTCAATTTGTCGGATTCAGCCATCGGGCCGGGGTTTCGTGCGCGTCCCGGGCTTCACACAAACCACCTTCTTTCTGGGATGACCTTTGATTTTCTTGGATTTCACTGGTATTACGCACAGCAATCAATTGCATTCGCGGTTTCGGACAAGGTACCCGCAATGGCCGCCCGGACAACCGCGCACTCCACTCCCTTTTACCCCCACCCCGACCGACTCCCTCTTTCCTGCTCGATATAATTCGACCGCTCGATTCATCGAGCATGCTCTGTGCGAAACACGAACCATCTAAAACACATAGGTGTCCATGGAACCAGCATTTCTCGAAAATGTTCTCTTTCTCGAACTTTGAGAACAACATTTTCAACTAACACTTGCAAATATAAGAAAGCATCTTCGTTTTCGTTATTGGGGTTTATGAAAACAGATGGGAAATTCTACAGATGAAATCTGTGCCGATTATGTCTTTGTGTTCCGACCAACTCGCTAGACGGAGTCGTGTCGTAAAGGAAAATTGGCGACGTCACGGTGCACTTGAGAAAAGAAGTTCTTTGTTACATCGTGGAAATTAATTGTCGTAAAGTGTAATTCTTTCGACAACGTTCTTTTATCTAACACTCAATCATTTTGATCAAGATTACATCATCAAACATGAACATGATCAAGATTACATCATCTACCAGATGACGGATGTGGGCAAAGTGCTTTATAGTCTGACCACGAAGCTAAAGTGTACTTAGAGGGGAAAGTTTAATGTAGCTCTTGATAATATGACAACAGTATTTATTTTCTTCAGGACTTACTTTATTTAAAAAAAAGAATAGCAAGAAAAATATATATAAAACATGGACCAATCAGAGCGCGACTATTATGAACTGATTCCGGCTTGGCTAATGTCAGCGCAAACTTCAGAGACAATTGGAGACAATCGAAAACCACATCTTTTCGTTGCACTTTCATAATTTGAAATACCAACATGAAGTTGCATCATTAACATTTATTATGACATACGCAAAAACCGAAGAAATTGACGATATAACACTGATATCAGATATACAAGTGGACGTTCAATTTACTGATGCACCACTAAAACAAGTAAAGGCTGACTAAGTAAATACATAAATTATATTTCAATAAAGTATACTGGTTACAGTGTTTGGAAATTATCGTTATCCAATGGGAATCAACGGTGCGTGCTGAATGTTGCCATTTGAAACTTACAATGTACAGTCACTAGCAAAACTTTTCGAAGATCGAGAAGTGAATTTGAAAAAGAGATATAAATTTGCAATTCTCGAGCTGTGTCGATTGAAGAAACGTGGTAGATCCGAGTAGAAGTAACACTAAGTAGGAGACAATTCGAAGTCGTTCGTAACAATGCATTTAGTATACAATGTAACATATATATTGGTTAATCGTAAATATTAGGAAATGGAAGCGTCTAAACACTTTCACGAGGGACTGTACTCGCAGCACATTCGTACATTGCATGTAGATGTATCATGAACGCGGTGGAGACACTGGAGACCAGAATCGTACATCGTACGATATCTCGATTCGATATCAAATAGTCCGGAGTTGGCGGTATCTGTTAATCGAACGGAGGATTTATTTTCTGAAACTTATAAAAGATGCCAGAAAACGTGGTAAATACATTTTCCTCCGTATCCGAACGTTAACCTTATCTCAGGCGTTAAAGGGGAACCGTTATTATCGTTTACAATAGAAAGTTTAAAGCGATGCTGTAGGTTATATCGCCGCGTTCTTATGAAAACAAAACACAATAGTTTGAAATTGAATGACTTTGTCAATTATAACATGTATTTCACCTTTGTTAAGCATCAGAGAAAACAGTGACATGTTCCGACGCATACTTTAATCATTCCGATAAGTATTCTGCTAACTTGTAACGAGAATTTCAAGTATTTCTTGTCGACAGAGTTACGTTGAAACCGGCGCAACAACCGTTGATTTGATATTATTTTTCAGTTGAATGGGGACCACGTAGAGACGAAAGGCATTAATTGTGACACTCAGGACAACGAAGAAGACGGTAACGACAATGACATACATTTTGAACCAATAATTACCTTACCTTTAATAGAAGTGTCTAATAACGAAGAGGATGAGGTTGAAATGATAAAAATGTAAAGTCAAGCTATACAAAGTTAGCGATTAATATTTCTTCTCGACACGGTTGTTGCAAGTGTCTAAATTATTTTACTTGTAGGAGGGCAAAATTGTATCGTTACGATTCGTCCAATATTCCTGCCGAATGGAAGGAGCGTGGAACGGGGGAAGTAAAATTGTTACGACACAAAATCAAAAATACCGTACGAGTTGTAATGCGAAGAGACAAAACGTACAAAATCTGCGCCAATCATTTTGTAACACCTTGGATGGAATTGAAACCGAATTGCGGCAGCGACAGAGCCTGGGTGTGGAGCGTGCTCGCAGACTATGCAGACGAACAGCTAAAACCAGAGCTGCTCGCGATACGATTCGCGAACGCGGAAAGTACGCCTGCCATTCTATAGATTTTTGCATTAACAAACAATGACGATAACAACGAATCTGACCAATGTTTTTCTTTGTAAAAGATGCGTCCATGTGGAAAGAAGCGTTCGAGAAGGCGAAGAAGATAGTAGGTTCCGAATGTGAAATTTACGCTGGAAAAAATGAGTCCGATGAGAAACATGGGGAGAGCGACAGCGAACCTTCCAGCGATGTGAGTTACAGCGAAAGTACCGACAACGAAGAACAGGGGAAGAAGCAGACAGGAAGCGAGAATCTAAAAATTCCAAATAGCGAAATCGAAACACCAAACGATGGACAAGAAATAGAAAAAGTATCGAAGGAGCTTGAAGAATTACAGGTGAAAGTTACAGGGGAGATGTAAAGTATCGTTGCAGTCCGGTGAAATGGTGGGCGGTTGATTTAAAAATGCACATTCCGACGTAAATTAACATGTATGCATATGCTTAAATATTTGAGCATCGAACGTAACGTAGGAAACTTATTAGCAATAATTTTACTAAACAGGTGGAATAAACTTCGAATTTACGAATAAGACAATATTTATACGAATGTTGTACATTATCTGTGATCATTTAGCGGAGAATGTTTTAGCATTTATACTATTATGAAATGAAAAGCAAAGCAAAAAGTAACTTGATGGAAACACGAAGTTGAACGAAAACAAGTAAAACGACTTTGGTACGGGAAGCACGATTGCACGAGTGAGCAAGTATAAGAATGTTTATTCAATTATACAATCTTGTTTATTTACCTTTGCGTGTTCCTATTTCGTTAAGAAACGCGTGTACAAAATGATGTCGTAGTTCGATCGTTTATAGTTGCGCTCTGTTTGCGTGTTTAGCAATTCGCCACTATTTCAAGAGATTTTATCGATTTTAAATCACGTCATTAAAAAATTTTTTAACACTGATACAAATTATCAACTAAAATAAATAATGGAATGTTTCGAGCGAGGTGTGGATGAACACTAAAAATGCAGTACAATAGTTAACATCTTCTACGGCACGTACAGATTTCGCGACGCCATTTTTTGTAATAACGCATACGTGTAAATTTGTATTGTATTGTATCGTATCATACTATTTTTTTAGGACGTAATTTTTCACAATTCGTCCCTGTGCAAAAACGAATGCAAGATATTGCGTCTCTCCTCCATTGCACGTTTCTTTTCATTCGATGGTTTACCCTTCAAGATTCCCTCTATTCTCGTTTGTTCCGTTTGAACGAACACGTCTCCTTTCTCCAATATTTTCTCCATTGTTTTCACGTAAACTTTGGCTGCTGTGCGTTGCGCGTCGGGCAATGTTTCTTCGAAAACTTTCGCTTTATTCAAGATCTCCTACAAAACGTATAAAGATATTGTTTAACGTGTTCATTAGTATCATATGAAGATACATTTACCTTTCTCTCTTTCTCTCCTCCGGACTTGAACTCCTCCGCGAGTCTATCTAATTGTTCGACGCATCCTGGCAAACCAAGGTACACGGCCGACTTGGTTTTAACGAATCGCTTGATATTATCCGCGGTGAATTGAGTTTCTTCATCCGTCACGAAAGGAATCGGCTCGGTTTTCCCTTGGAGAAAGAGCAGTACCGCCGGGAATTCTTCCATGTTGATCTTGTATCGAGCAGCGAGATCGGAATTGTCTTTATTCCCATAATCCTTGACTCTGACCTCCGCTACCAAGAGGTCATTGGCATCTTTCGTCGCTGCGGCTATTTGACCGTACTGCTCGTGCTTTTCTCCGTACGGAAATGCCATGTCGAACTTCACTAACGCCGCTTTGAATTTCGGAATCACCTGCGATCACGACAGAAATTTTATTTTTGTTTCGACTAAACAGTGGATCTTTATGCAAAATAAAAATTTTCTTCTCGAATTGCAACGTTTTGCAGTAAACTAGAAATTTATTTTCTTTGTTAATATGTTTAACAGGTTGAAAATAATATAACAGCAATAATTAGACAGCGGATTTTGTGCATTATTTTTTAAACAGCTGAGATATTGGAAGAATTTAAAAAACACTGATATGTTATTTCCAATAAACAAATTTCTATTTCACTCCAGTTTATTGCAATCCAGATAGAACATTTTTATAAATGCATATAATCCGCAGTCTACTCTCGACAATGTATAATAAATTTTCGAACGAATTCGTGTTAATTCATTGCTATAATTACCACCTCTAAAAGTGTACATCTCGCACTGTCTTTCGTGTTCGTTTCGAAATATTTCTCATACGCGCGTAAATTTCGATAATTGCAAGGGACGAGTGTACACGCGCGTAAACACATACACGTATGCATACGTATACGAATATGTATATATGTGTATGAAAATTAGTTTGGCACCACGTAACCATGGCAACAAGTTACTTATCCATCGAGAGATAAAGAAAATATGAAACTAGTTTATCGTGCACCGTTTGAATCGAAATGAAAACGGCAGATCTGCACCCACATCGAAATAAGCAAAAACAAAGATACCTTGTCGAAGGAATACGAGTCCAAAGAGACGCATCCTTTGCAGCCCTCGGCAGAGGCTATTCCAATGACAACAAGTGCGACTACGATCGACGGAAGCATAATAAAAAGCTACCAGAATGCTATGCTACGATTGATTTCGAGCGGTGTTTTACTCGTAAACGATATAATTACGGTCGGAATAAAACAGCGACGGAAACTTTGGTTTCGATGCGCGAGGCCTATGTTAAATTAACTTGACTCGATCCATTAAACAATTCGATCTGGTATACTTGAACGCAGCAAGTAGTTATATGTAAAACGTTTTAGCGAGCAACAGTGTGAACACCTTTTTCCGTCGCCGGTTTCAATTCCAACTAACCTCTCTCCCGTCTGGTTCGTCGCGAACGCCACTCGACCAACCGAGTGGTTGTGGCAGTCGCAATCACAATCGAAGTCGAAGTTCGACTTCGACTATCGAAGCGAATCTCGAACCAGCGCTTTGCCCCTTGACATAGATTACACTGTCCAACAGCCAAAAAACGTTCCGATTTTCAATGGATTTTCAACCAACTAACTATGCGATTCTTATAGGGTTTTTTGCGCTGATTCCGAATCTGACTTTAATTTATCCCCTAGACGCACAGTTTTTCAGAAATTTGATTTTGAATAAATGATATATGCCGTAAGTTTAAACAAATATTGTGATGGTATTCTATAGGGGTTTGAATTGTTTTTCACAGCATAAGATTCTGTAGACTTTTCTGAATACAATAATGTTCAATATTAATATATTATGAATGTTTAAACATGTTTAAACTAAAATTGCCGCGCCGTGTCCAGTCGAACTAGTGGTTAGCGCATTGGCGGCAATTCATGTCGGGTGAAGATATTTTGAAGGAGGTTTCTCGAGACCCTTATTTTTTAAGATAAACTGAAAAATATCAAGAAAAATTGGTGCAGAAGTGGTGTCTCTCCATCTTTAATGATTGTTTAAACGTGTTTAAATATTCATAACGTATTAATATCGAATATCGCTGTATTCGGGAATGTCTACAAATTACATAATTACACAATTACATACATAAACTCACAATATTTGTTTAAAGTTGAAAAATGTCTTCTTTTTTCTAATCAAATTTCCTAAAAATTAGCGGAAAAAATTTATAGGAATCGCAGAGTGAAAGTTTATCAAAGAGGTGAAGTCCCAGAATCCACGAATTATACGAAATCTTTGATGGGGGTAAATTTCCGAAAGTCGGTCGAAGGGGTTAAGCCAAAATTTTGCATCTAATTTTATTCTTCATTAAAAAAATACGTTTTCCAAATGTTTGGCGACTCGAAGAAAAATTTCTTCCAGGCCCAGCGAGGGGACAGTTCTGGGTTAGATTTGGATCTGATTATGTTTAATTTTTATTAAACCTAAATCGGGTAAGGTAGAAAGTGACACTAAAATGTTGAAAAACTTTTTTCAAGTCGTCAAAACTCCCTTTGAAAAACATGTTTTCAACGGAAAATGATCTGTTTGGGGGGTTTGTCAGTTGAAAAGAAATTCTTGCCGGAATTTTCATTGTGTTTCTCGGCAAAATGAACAAACGTTATGTTCCCCGTCACAAGAATCATTCAAAAAGTACCTAATTCAATGTTCTCTAATTTCGCTTTCATATTCTCTAAGGGTTGAAATTAAAGCTGAACGAATAATGTTTGAAAATCCTTGCGACGTCACACCAGAAATCTAAAAGTACTATTTTTTGCAAAAAAATTAACCCTTCGCACTCGGCGCTATTTTAACTCGAAAATTAAACATTTCTTCCGACCTAGACCATTTCCATTCTCCATGATTCTTTAAATTTCATGGACATGAAAGAGGTATAACATCTCATACAATAACTAAACGTTCATTAATTGATATAATAATCTAAACCAACTTTTGAACAACAGTATAGCAATTTTTAATGGCGACTCCGAGTCACCACTCGAGTGCAGAGGGTCAACTTGAAGTAGTCAACGTTATTTATAGGAATTCGCAGTTAAGAAAATCATAAAAAAAAAATTGAAAGAGAGAACTGAGCGAGTAAAAGAGAGAGAGAGAGAGAGAGAGAGAGAGTGAGGGGGGAGATGGGGGGATCGAGGAGAAGAGAAACTAAGGGCAAAACGTATGGGGTGCGGATGGAAGAGTAGGCAGGGGAGGGTGGTGTTTGCCACTAGAGAACAGCTATCCACCGTAGGCGTCGTACGTTCATTGATAAGCGTATAACGCCCCGTGCCTTAGACGCGTGACGTCACGCGATTACAGTAACGCCTGCGCTCCGGTCAGGACCGTGCTGTGTGCACCTTGCGCCACAATCCACAATCCTCGATCCAGAAATTCGAACTTTTCTCCACTATAATTTCCCGAACGCTGGTGCGGAGGTTCGTCCGACAGATGACGGACATCCACAACAGTTGGAAGTCATAAAACAGAGTAGAAAATGTCGATACCGAGCGTAATGTTCGGTATCGAACGCACGAAACGAGCCCAGGCTCTGCGATAGACCCCGCGACGTCCGCTTACCGTACAAGCACATCTACGTGCGTCGATAACACTTAACTCCTTGTCGAAGCAGACGCGGCGCTATTTCCAATGAAATTGTAATGCGGTTTCGAAATGAGTACATATACGATGATACGCGGTGGTAAGATAGTGGGGTGTACGATAGAAAAGGAGCTGACGATCGACGAATCAAGCGATTCTCGTACGCTCGACTATTTTGCAAGGCTACCGGTACTACGCATGCTCTAATCGCGGCACTTGGTCGTCCGGACTACATATTTTTTCGACGGTGATCGTTACATCGGGGATTAGACTTTCGGATAGCGAATGAAGAAATAAAGAGAGAAAGAAGGAACCGTTAAGTGGTGGTCGAGGAAAGAAGGCTGAAGGTACATTTCTCTATACGTATATTTGGTATATGTGGACGGTTTGAGTTGTAGGGGGTAGACGGGATGAGGTAAGAGACTAGGGGTTGGCGAGCCGAGCGTAAGGCACGGACCAAGGAAAAGAAAGAGAGTGAGCGAGAGGGTGAGAGAGAAAGTATATATATACATATATATATATATAAATATGTGTGTACGTGTGTGTGTGTGTGTGTGGGAGAGAGAGAGAGAGAGAACGGAATAGAGGAATGAGAAGAAGCACGAGCGAGAAAGAGGGACAGTCGGAGCGGGTTTTGGTTCGGTTGTACGGACGGGGGAGGGGTTCCGAGGTGTCAGAGCCAGAGAAAGGAAGACGGTAGGAGGGCGAAAGGAGAGGGAAAGATCGGTGGATCGTCTCGCGTGTATTGATTGGTCTTTTGTGAAAACTACACCCCCGTGTAGCCGCGAGGCGAACCATTGTGAGTCGCGGATCGCGGGTCGCGAGTCGTCGGATCCGAAGGGTGTACCGTGGCAGGGTTGTTCCGTAACCAGCTGCACGTCGTACGTCGTACACCGTGCGCGCCATGTTTCGCACCGATCGATCGATATCGTAGTCGGATCGATACGTCGGACGGCAATTACGCGGAACGTATAGAAATCGTTCGGATCCTGCGGTTTGAAGAAAGGTCGAGGGTGAAACGTACGTGAAGAGAAAAAGAGAAAATCTAAGGTTAGAACGCGAGGACAACGTAGGAATGACGTAAGCAATGTCGAGCGATCCCTAGCGGTAAAAGGGCTCTGTATCGGCATCGATCGCGGAGTGACCCATATCTGGCGGTGACGGGAGTTCCTACCCCTGCTATCGCGTCTCGGTTTACGCCGACGGCTCTCTTCTCTCTCCCTCTCTCTCTCCTTCTCTCCTTCTCCCCCTTTCTTTCTCCGCGACTACCCCCGCCTGTTCGGCTGCCTAGCTTTCGCCCCTCTCGCCACCCTCTCGCACTGTTCCCTTCCACCGGCTCACCGTCCGATCGCTCCACCGCCCCACCGCCCTATCGGCCCACCGCCCCACCGCCCCAACGGCCCAGCGTCACCATCACCATCACCGTCACACACCGTCACCGGTAGTTTCCCTCTTTCTCTCGTTTTCCCCGGTCAGGATCCCCCTCCAGGTTCCAACACCCCCGCCGCTTCGTGCCGGTTCGGATCGGTGTCTACCCCCACCGACAACACCGCTGGTTTCCCCTTTCTCCGGCGAACGAGGGAATATTCCTCCTCCCCCGTTTCCCAGCAGCCCTGCCGCCTGCCTTCCACGGTCGAGCAGATCTTGGAGTTTGTACGGGATGATAGCCGAGTGAGAAAGCTCGCGAGTCCCGTGAACGTTCGCTCGTTAGCAGCAGCAGCAGCAGCAGCAGCAGCAGCAGCAGCAGCAGTCCTGGCCTGCCACCATCGCTTCGATTCGGTCATCGTAAGTGTCCGCGCGTTTCCGTCGAACGAAAATCCTCGCCGATCCCGTGCGATCGCGCCAACGTAACCCCCGAAACCCGAGTATTCGTACTAGACCGAATCTTAGAGAGTACGGACAGGAGAGAAAAGAGAGGTTTCGTTCGTTGAGTCAACGAAGTCGAGAAATACCTAAAAAAAAAAGGAAGAAAGGGTGGGAGAGAATGAGAGAGAGAGAGAGAGTGAGTGAGAGAGAGAGAGAGTGAGAGAGAAACGATTTACGGCCACGTACGCTTTTCCGCGTTTTCACGAAACGGAGGTCGAACGAGTCGTGTTACAAATCGTTCTCGTAGCAAGTGCCTTTTCGTCGGAGTGTGTCGAGGACAGTGTCGAAGCGATTCGCGGATTTGCTTTTCGCTCGTGGGGTTGAAACGAGAACCTCGAAAGCTAGCAGACGACAGTGTGCGGTCGGGGTTGTACTCGGCTGTCGTGACTACGCGAGTGGCATCGAACGAATTCAACGGTGACAACGGCAAGCAAAAAAACGGTCGCTCTTTCTCGCTTGTACCGTCCGATCGGATATACGGATATTTTCGACGTCGAACAAATAAACGAAAAATAATAATAAAAAAAAAAGAAAGAACTGACGAACCAGCACGATCTAACGAAACCGAGCAGACTGGCCAATGGGACATGGTCGATGATGAATACAGAACGAACAGCAGAACGATCGTGACGATGACAGTGGCGTCATCGGTTGTCATCGGTACGATCGTAATCGGAACGGAGCGAGACAAGAGGTGCCGGTGCTGGTGCCGTCGTCACTTGTACACGCGACGACAGACACCACGACCACGGTAGACTTTAAACGATAAACTATAGACGACAAGACGATAAATGACAGAGCAAAGAATAGAAACGCTAGATGACAGACGGCTGACGACAGATGATAGACGAGAGACAGTGATACAGTGGATGCACTACGTATCCTTGTGCGGTGGTGTTTTGCGTGCGCGTATTGTGCGCACCGGTCTACATGTACACTACGTAGCGTTGGTAGTGAGATCAATAAGCAGTGCCGTGCCGCCACTCGACCCGTACCCGCGACCACCAACGGAAACTCATTCTGAAAATCTCCTTCCTTTTTCGACCTCCGAACACGTTCCCCGCCTCGCGTCCTTGCATCCAGCCTCTCTCTCTCTCTCTCTCTCTCTCTCTCTCTCTCTCTCTCTCTCCACCCCCTTCGTCTCGCTCTTCTTCCTTCTCTCCCTTGTACCCCTCTCGACATCTCCTCCACCCCGTCCTATTCCTATCCTCCCCACTCGACTTATCCGTTTCTCTACTTTTCCTTCGAAAAAAAAATCCATCCACGAACAGTTATACTATCGTTTGTTCCTCGTCGAAAATTTCTCGACATCTCTCATCTTCTCTGCACTCCGGGGGAAGGGGCACACAAGCGTAATCGGTCAAACGCTTTCGAACGCGTGCAACGGAACTTACCGTTTCCGAGATCGTGGAATTTTGCCGGTCCCCGTACGCCTTTCTTCGTCCACTGCCCCCCCACCCCCCGCAAACACCTCTTCCAGTTCGATTTTCTCTTCGGACCTTGGACGCGATCGTATTCAGGAAGAATTTTTCTTCGAACTGGTATTTTGTAGGAAAATTAAATGATAATGTGGTTTAATCGTTTTTGGATTAATATCGTGACAGTTCTGGAGGATCGTAGGCAAAGGGATCGCTGAAAGGGTGGAGGAGGCGAAGAGACGGGGACGATGAATGTCTCGAGTACGGTGTAGTTTTCGCTCGAGGAGTAAAATCACGCACGGAGGACACACTTTTTCCGAGATATACTATATTCCTGTTCGGAGGGGTAGACGGACGAGCAGGTTGGTGGTCGAACAGGCGGATAGGCGGACAGGCGAATGGGCGAATGGGCGGTTGAACGGGCGGTAGAGGGATAATCGAACGTGCTCGAGATACAGTTAAAGCCGAACATATCGCCGGGATTAAACGGTATCAAGGCAAAAATAGCGATAATCGAGGGTCACGGTTCTATCTTACGTTCGCGACATCTATTTCGCGGAACGACAAGTTCGCGAGCTGATTTCTTTCGCAACGGAAAAGACTTCCTCTAGTTTTCTGTTCTCCTTTAAACCCGGAAGTACTCCGTTTCGACTATCATGCACCGGTATTCGACAACCAGCAACGAACAAACTCTTTTAACGATTTGTTAAAGTTCCTTTAAAAGATGTTACAATATTTCTCTGAATGAAATCCTTTACTTGCTAACACACTAAGTTGCAGTCTTCACTAATGTTCTTCTAAAAGATATTACTATATTTCTCTGAATGAAATCCTTTACTTGCTAACACACTAAGTTGCAGTCTGCACTAATGTTCTTCTAAAAGATATCACAATATTTCTCTGAATGGAATCCTTTACTTGCTAATACACTTAGTTGCAGTCATCACTAATGTTCCTCTAAAAGATATTATAATATTTCTCTGAATGAAATCCTTTACTTGCTAATACACTAAGTTGCAGTCTTCACTAATGTTCCTCTAAAAGATATTATAATATTTCTCTGAATGAAATCCTTTACTTGCTAATACACTAAGTTGCAGTCTTCACTAATGTTCCTCTAAAAGATATTATAATATTTCTCTGAATGAAATCCTTTACTTGCTAATACACTGAGTTGCAGTCTTCACTAATGTTCCTCTAAAAGATATCACAATATTTCTCTGAATGGAATCCTTTACTTGCTAACACACTAAGTTGCAGTCTTCATTAATGTTCCTCTAAAAGATATTACAATATTTCTCTGAATGAAATCCTTTACTTGCTAATACATTAAGTTGCAGTTTTCACTAATATTCCCCTAAAAGATATCACAATATTTCTCTGAATGGCATTCTTTACTCACTAATACACTAAGTTGCAGTCTGCACTAATGTTCCTCTAAAGGATATCACAATATTTCTCTGAATAGAATCCTTTACTCGCTAATACACTAAATTGTAGTCTTCACTAATGTTCCTCCAAAATATATTACAATATTTGTCTGAATGAAATCCTTTATTTGCTAACACACTAAGTTGTAGTCTTCACTAATATTCCTCTAAAATATATTACAATATTTCTCTGAATGAAATTCTTTATTAGCTAATTCATTAAGTAGCAGTCTTCACTAATGTTCCTCTAAAAGATATTACAATATTTCTCTGTATGTCCATTCTATACTCCATTCTTTACCTGCACTGTAAGACTTTTCAAATCAAAATGAAAAAAATGCAACGTCAGTTTTTGGTGTTTCATTCAAGGGAAAAATATAAAAAGAAATTAAACCCATATTTTTCAGAGAAATAAACGTAATTAAACATAATAAGAAAACACGTTCTTACTTTACTCTATACCAGATTTGTTATCTGGTTATTTATCGAGTTAAACACAAAAATGTTTCAAATAATTTATACATTTTGGTTGACTGCATAAGGATGAAAGAAGGAAAATAAATTTCCATTTCGCTACAGTTCATTGCGACTCGGGTAGAAATTTGTATTTCTCATACAGATCCGCTGTCTAACGATCACAGAAGCGATCTATGATGAACTGAACTCGACACTACTCGCGTTAAGAAAGAATTCCTTTTTCGTCTACTCGAGCCGTACAAATAAAATCGTGCAATTCTTCAGTTTCTGTCGCACCGGAGAACCTGTTGCCCCGACGATGACGAACACAGTGCTTCGCTTTTTCCAAAAACCTTCCGCCTGACAAGTGGTACCCGCGATCGGTTTCGAATATCGTGCGATTCGATTCCGATTAGAGTCGGCAGGATGCACGGCATTGCTGGACCCAGCGTACGTTCGATCGAAAAGACAAGATGCATGTTGGACCTCGCGCAAGGACGGTATGCGACTCGGCACGGATTCGCGTAAAATATGTTTGCATGTTGGACGGGTTGGATGGAGAGATATAGACACAGGGACGCGTGAACGTATAGCCGACTGTTATTCCGTCGGCAATCGAGTTATTGGGTGACTATGGGTTAGGGCAGGGTTCCCCAAACTTTTTCTGCAATGGAACACTTCGCAAACCCGGATACATTTGAACCCTCATCCGTCCCTCGTGTCAATTCGACACAGTTCTCCCGGAACGAGTCACACCGTTCCGTTATTTTTCAAGTAAATCTTCCCGAAACTCTTTGCGTGACTTTTATTAACCCTTAAAATGCTGCACACTTTTTTGACAACACCAATAACGATGTGGGGTACTCAAGAGAACCCTCGTTAAAAAATTATAGAATTGAAAATAAAAAATAGATACGTTTAATATATCTATTTATTGCTAGATAAATCATCCACAATACTCGACTACGAAAAAAGAGAAAATATATATAAAATATGAAAAATTACGAACAAATTACTCGCAAAGTTATTAAGGAAAAATACTTTCTGGGGGTCCCTACAGGACCCCACTCAGCATTTTAAGGGTTAACGCAGAACACATAACCGAGAAAACCTAAGATGTAAATATTGTTGTAATATAAGTATATAAGTATATAATTATATACTTATTATATTATATTACATACATTATATTTATATTATATATTTATATATTATTTTATATTATATATATATATATTAAATAATAATATAAGTATATAAGTAATAATATATGTGTAATATAAGATGTAAACGTTAACTCATCGAATTAACTAAAAAAAAACATTGAAATTGTTTTAATTTCGTGTCACTGTGTCAATTTGACGCCGATGGACAGATTCGGTTTGTGAAATGAGGGATGGACGAGGGTTAACGGAACACTTAGCTTTATTTTGTTTTGTTGTTATTAGTATATTTTTAACTGTGTTGCAGTGTATAAAAGCTTTCGGTATTGTCGCGGAACACCTATTCTGGAGCAGTGGTGTTCCGCGGAACATAGTTTGGGAAACCCTGGGTTAGGGTATGAGGGGTGCACGATGAAAAGAGAATTCCTTTTCGCACCTAGAGAATCGTGCGCCTAATCGTGGGATCGTCGTGTGCAGCCTGGCAGGCCGCCGCAAAAGCCGCCAATTAATTAAGATAGCTCCTAGATACACGGTAGATCGATAGGGACTGGCCGTGATAAAGACGGGCGAGGGTTTCAGACTTCAGGGATGTTGCAGTGCTGTGGTGTTGGAGGTGGCGCTTCCACGGCACCTCAGGCTCCGCAGCTGCAGGATACCGGATCTGCTGTCGGGATTACCACCTCCACGAAAAACACCATCATGCAGGACGCAATACTCGAATCAATCCTCGAGGTGAGTACAGTGTCGTCGAAGAACGAAACAAACGAATTGGACTCTCGTTCGCGTTTCGTTCGAGGACGCAACGAGGAGAGATCGGTGTCCTTGTGTGCCGTTCTATCGGAACAGGAAGAAGGTACTACGGTACTCACGGTATTGTAGGATCAGCTATTACGTACAAAATACATGTGCACGTAATAAACGTACGTTGCAACGTCGTGGTATACGTACACCACTGTGCAAACGAAAGAACCCGGCCATATTTAATAGCGAAAGCGTAATTAGTAATAAGAACATATATTCATGTTTTCAGCGCACTGATTCGATCAAGTAGTACTATTTTTCTAACAAATAAAATCTACTTAAGGTTTAAAAATACATCAAAAGTAGTTTGAATGTCAATTAATTGTTTACCATAGTTTCATATATGGTATACAAACGGTTGAAACTGGTTGTTCTTTGAATTTCCGCATTCATATTTACCGCCAAATATTGATTGGCTATATTGATCGGCCAATAGCACGATCGATGCTTTCTGATTCTGTGTTCTTCAAACTCTACTACTACTACTTATAATACTACTGTTTTTCTAACAAATAAAATCTACTTAAGGTTTAAAAATACATCATAAGTAGTTTGAATGGCAATTAATTGTTTACCATAATTTCATATGGTATACAAACGGGTTGAAACTTGTTGTTCTTTGAATTTTCGCATTCATATTTACCGCCAAATATTGATTGGCTATGGCTATATTGATCGGCCAATGGGACGATCAAACTCTGACGTCTGTTTCCTCATTCTGTACATCACAAGCATGGAATCAACATGTGTCATAAAGTTTTAAAATGTTTAAAATCGTTTATTCACTTAGCAAGTATGTGGTCTTTTGTACTTAAAACATTTGGAATTATTGGTTATTTGTGCTGAACATAATGTATACTGATTTAATAATTTTTACAGACGT
This sequence comes from Lasioglossum morio, assembly GCA_916610235.2. Classification (NCBI taxonomy): domain Eukaryota; kingdom Metazoa; phylum Arthropoda; class Insecta; order Hymenoptera; family Halictidae; genus Lasioglossum; species Lasioglossum morio. The sequence goes on from OU744327.1 coordinate 3,019,857, forward strand.
AATTATACGAAAAATCTTTTTTCTTGAAAATGGTATGAATAGTTGACCGAAACGTTGAAAATTTTTGTGTTACTATTCAAAATTGCTTAACACTTTACCGACTGGAAGCCTATTAAGAGGATTTTCAATAATTCTGCTGTACCAAAAAAAGCATAAACATTTTCTTTGACATTGCAATCTTAAATGAAACTATTAGACGACGTTATTGAGGGTAACTTACTTAGTTCATACTAAATGCTAAATGAAAATTTAGCCATGTACCATACATTTTTCAAAAATATGCAATAATCACCGGTCGGTATTGTGTTAAGTAGTAGTATTTGATCGAACCAGTGCACTGAAAACATGAATACATGTTATTAACAATTTGTCGATCGAGATCATGGAAACAGTTACGAACACAGTAAATTTTGAAAAAGGATTTTGCAGTGATCAATCATCGTACAATTTCTATAGAAAGATATTGTTTTTCATTACATCTTTTGCACAGTAGTGTACACATGTATACGTCCCTCATCGAGAAGAGTCGGTGCTCTTGGATTCGAAGAAATTGATCGTAAATGTTTGTTTGTAGATGAAACGAGATCTCTCGTCGGTCGCGTCCTATCGTGTCCGTTGTGCACGAAGTCAGTGGCGCACCTAGAAGGGTGGGGGGGCAGGGGGCCAAGTCCCTCCCCCCAAGAAAAAGAAAACAATACAGTGAAAAATTAGCTAAACCGTAGAATAACTCCTCCCTCTCCGATTTCGATGATTTTTGGATATGTTATATGTAAAACTAAACACTTTGAACAATTTTTCCCTATAGAAGTAAATATTTGTGGCTATAGTTGACAGATATTTTTGCTAGAAAAAAAAGGTCATTTTGTTCAACTCGTCCCCCCTCCCAAGATGAAATCCTGGGTGCGCCACTGCACGAAATTTTTGTGTTTTTCCAACGGTGACGAACGGCGGGTTTTTAATCGATCTATAGGAGAAACAATGTTTTCAGCAAATGCGTGAGACCGAAGCTCGAAAAGCGGATCTGGAGCGACAACGCGCGGACGCGCAGAACCAATTACGCGAAAAGATAGCGGGCCGCTATCAGGGCCCGGAATCGATCGAAGCGCTCCAATCGAAGATACGAGAGCTCGAGAAGAAGAAGGAGTTACAGGTCGTCAGGCACGAAGAATTGTCGCTGGAGCTAACGAGTCTAAGACGCGCCCGAAGCAGAGGTCCGGTGGTAGGTCACTCGGCGATTCCGACTACTTGGCCACCGGCTGGTTCCGAAATCGACAGAATAATAGCAAATAGAGAACACGAGAATAGGTGTGTTCCTTGACATGGTACTCTTCTAAACCTTCCGCTTGAGAAGCTCGTTACACAGTTTACAAAGTTTACAATGTTAACAAAGTATTGATACATAGAAATATGTTTTGCGCAGTCGTGTGCGAACGATCGATCACGATCGATCGTGATTCGTGTCGTGTCTCGTCGAACGACGACCGGAATTAATTCGATCGAATTCTTTGCGAATGTAGCGCCAGGATGATGCACGAGTTGGATCATGCCCGAGGAGCTATTACCACGCAGCAACCCTCGACCACGCAAGGTATACTACGGTCCAGCTCGGAAAATCTTCCGAATCTCGGACAACATCAACAGCATCCGCCCCATCCGCATGCTCTGAGTTTAGGGATGGCAACTCAGATGGTTCATGTAGGTGACGATACTTACTCTCCGTGTCTCGCAAGTTGTCCCATCAGCCGGCACAAGAACAAAGGGACGTCGCACACTTTAGCCAATAATTCGGCTGGAACCGAAACTGCCAGTGGAACGACTCAATCGAACGGCTTGCTGCCGCGTTCCTTTCAGAGATACACGTTTCACGCGTGTATAGATTAGAGATCGCGGTTTTCAACGTGTACGAAAATACACGTGTATACGTGGTACGTGAACCGTGTAGTACGCATTTAAGAATCCGTGAATACGGATGTGTGTAGCGGGCCATAATTCGAACTACACGGTTCACGTGTACACGTGTATTTTAGTAGACGTTCAAAACCGCGATATCCACTTCCTTTCGAATTCTTACCGGGAGACAACTTGCGAGGCACGGAGAGTAACGTAGCACGTATGTAGTATCCCGTTCGTTTATGTTGTACAGTGTATTTTCTATAAACGCGACAATGTCTAACACGATAGATGCGACCAAGAATATCATCCCAACTTAGTAATCTGATCTCGGCTCGAATTTAAAATCGTTATCGGTCAAATTCGTTGTCTGTAAACACATATGACAAAAAAACCGAAATTATTTTCCCATACGATAGATGCGAGGAAATCTTGCCGAGGCAGTCGCGCTAATAGAAAATAAACTGTATCGCGAATTTTATGCGATGGCTTACCCCGTTCGAAACACTGATTGAAACAGTATGCAAGTTCGCCGATGCCGTTGACGCCGATGATGCCGGGCAATCCGCCGTTGACACCGAACGGGCCGCCATATCACTACAGCGAGCCAATACCACCAGCTCCATCGCTCTCCACCAGCCAATCGCAGCCCGTTTTCCAACAGAAGATACCGTCATACCAGCAACAAACTCACACCGATCTACCAAGCTCCCATTCTCAAAGTGCTTTGCCGTCGCAGCAGAAGCAGCAACAAGCGCACACTCACTTTACGAGCAACCAGTATCAAGAGAGTTACCCGCATTCGCAAACTTATCAGCAGCCGCTCCAACAGCAACAACAGCAGCAGCAACCACAGCAACATCCAGTCTCTACAACGTACCTGACGTCGTCGAGTCAAAGCGTGATACCTCACTACACGCAACCCGCTCAGACCGCTCAAACGTATCAACTGAACGGAAGCCAGCAGGTGCGTGTGCTCGATCGGCTTTCTTTCTTCATTTTTTCTTTGGTTCTATTTGTTCTTGCGCCTCGCATCGACTGCTATGGTTATCAGAAGGGGTCCCATGGAAATCACCGACACAAATTTCCCCGACTCGATTTTCATCGACAAACATTTCACCGATAATAACCTTGGCCGACAACGTCTTTCACCGAAAACGACTTTGATCGACAACGAATTTGACCGAAAACGATTTTAGATTCGTTGTCGATCAAATTTGTTTTCAGCTAGAGACGTTGACGGTGAAATCTGGAGTCGGTGAAACGTTTGTCGGTGAAAACCATGGCGGGGAAATTAGTGTCAATGATTTCCATGGGACCGATACTTTCGGCACGGTCGAAGCATTAATAAAAAAAAATAGTTTTCCTATACGATTTCTGTCCCTGCTCGAAACAGGCGATGGAATTTGGATTTTAGATTCGTTGTCGGTCAAAATCATTGTCTGTCAAAATCATTGTCTGTCAAAATCGTTGTCGGGCAAATCTGAACTCGGTGAGAACCATATCGAGGAAATTTGTGTCGGTGATTTCCATGACACCCATCAGAAAACTGCGGATCTTTATGCATTTATAGCGAAGTCGAGTAGGTGTATATACCAGTGGCGTTTTTCTACCGATTTGTTCGTTTCGCAGGCAACAACGTATCCAAGCTTGTCGATAACGTCGCATCCGAACGGAACGTACAGCACGGGGGCGAGTACGTACAGCGGGCAAATGCCGCATCACAACTACTCCGTTCCGCAAACGAGCATCCCACAGACCACGTTGTCGTCCCTGCCACCCTATTCGACGAGCTCCTATCACTCGACTCTCGGCCCGCTCACCAGCGTACCTCAAACCGTTCTTCCGTATTCGAGCGTTCAGAGCAGCTACGCCAACACCGGATCGACCTATTCCACGGTCGGGACACTCGGGACCAACGCATTCAGCGGGTCTGGTGTCGGCACAGGTACGAAATCCTAATACGTTTCCTGTTCACGCGAATGAATACAATACAATAATGGAGCCTCGGTATACGATCTTAATCTGTCCCTGATGTTCAAATTTATATCGAACAAGTTGCACCCGCAACTTTGTTCACGTAGAATAACAAATCCTGGTTGATTATTAACGTAATTAAATTTTCAATCGTCAAGGTGCTTCAGATTTTTCCTAAAACCTACCGTTGAAAAGCTACAACTGTTTAAAAAGTCGGTGAACCAAAAACTTTAAGAAAAACGCACACTATAGGACGCATAGCAAACCAACATTTCCCATAACAAGGTATATAAAAATGATTAATTCGTTCTCATGTAAAAAATACTCCTACTGATACTATACCTACATTAATGGGGTTGTAAAATAATTTATTCAGTTAATAATACATCAACTCTGACTATAATTGATCATTAATTTAATATTTCCTCTGAGATAATTATTCAAAAAAGCGAAGATCTTGTGTCTTTCTCTTTTTTTTGTAAATATTTATGTATAAGGGCTTCAGTCCGTCTATGATTAATAATAAATAATAAGATCACACAAGAAAATGTCGTATACCGAGGAAAATTTGTCACGACCAAACAGGACGTATCATACATTCTTGTTCCCGCGAACGAGTACAATACAAGGATCCTCCGTTTCAGGCACCAGTTCGACAGGCTTGTTGCAAACGATAGGCGATCCGTTGCAAGCGATGCAGCAACTCTCCGCGCAGTCTCAGGCTAACCAGCTCCAGCAGCAAGCGATCATTCAACAGATTCAGCAAAGTTTGCGCGCCAGTTCGCCAACGACAGCTACCACGAGTCACCACTACCTCGGATCTAGACAGATGCCAAAGATCCCCAGCAGCATACTCGCGAATCCCTTGGATCGACTGACCAACGACAATATCGTTCCCGAGGGCCAAGTAGACATGCTGGACATACCCGGCAAAGGGAGATGTTACGTCTACATCGCTCGTTTCACTTACGAGCCGTTCCAGCACTCGCCGAACGAGAATCCAGAGGCTGAGCTGCCTGTTCAAGGTGGCGATTATCTTTTGGTCTGGGGACAACCGGACGAGGATGGTTTCTTGGATGCCGAGTCACTTGACGGTAGACGCGGCCTGGTCCCAGCGAATTTCGTTCAAAAATTAGTCGGCGACGATCTATTGGAGTTTCATCAGGCCGTGCTCGGTCTCAGGGACGTCGACGACTCTGCTTCCACCAATATCCCCCAAGTGAGCAATGTGAGCAATCTCTGGAAGTATCGTTCGCTTTTACGCACTGGCAAGAGACCGCGTTATCGTCCGCGTCGCGCAAATCGTGAACGTGTGCGCGAGCACGAATCGCGCCACGTTGTCCTGTTCATGCTCACGATAGTAGCCGTTCTCATTAGATCTTTTATCTCGTTTCAGTGCTTTCTGCAGGACATCGATCTCGAGCTAGCGGCTCTCGAGGAAGGAAACCGAAACCGGCAGGCTGAACTGTCCGCGTACGCCGAGCTGGACAACATCGCGGAAGAGGACGAACAAGAACCACCAGGTTGGTACGCTTCTGATCCTGCGTGTTACAAGCTTAGAACTTAAATAAAGCTACGAGCTACGAGCTACTAAGCTACGAGCTACGAGCTACCAGCGCCGATCTCGTTCAGCGGTGAGCATGGCTGTTGCATCGAACACGCTAAAACACAAAAGTTCAAGTATACAGGGTGAGGCAATAACTATGTCCAGTTTGAATATTGCCGTTATTTGTAATAATATGAAAAAATGTTATATAGAAAACTTACACGGTATAGAGGGGGATATATTGTGACACAAACATTTTCTGCGTGGGTGGAGGCATAGAGGAGATTTCAAGGTCATCTCTATTTAAACTCTATTTAAACTTTACAACATAAACAATGTTACAAAACCATTCGTTTATGTAAAAGTGAGGGTCTATGAAATAGTACAACATGTGCTAGAATAAGTTCAGAAACGATAAGACATACACGTGATGCAGGGATACGAAGATTGTAACTTTGCATTGACGCAAACGGTCACCAATTCGAGCATCTCCTCTAAGGTAATAAAGTTTTTCTTTACTACCATATTTGACTTTTATCACGTCGTGATAAAAAAAAACACAGCATTCCATTTAAAAAAATAGAGACGACCTTGAAATCTCCTCTATACCTCCACCCATGCAGAAAATGTTTGTGTCACAATATGTCCCCCTCTATACCGTGTAAGTTTTCTATATAACATTTTTTCATATTATTACAAATAACGGCAATATTCAAACTGGACATAGTTATTGCCCCATCCTGTATACTGTATGTAATATGTGAAACAGTAGAACATTATCGAGAAGCTTTGTTCCATCGTTCGTTCCGTCGAAGCAAGTACATGCTGCGTCGAGTATCGGACACGTTTAGGCTGGCTTAGCAAACTAGATAGCGAAAGACTCTTAGCTACAGCTAGGCTTGTCTTGTCCTTTTTTTCCTGAAGAAGTCTACCTGTTTTCGGACCTAGTTCCGGCGCCACAGCATCTCACTCTCGAGCGTCAGCTGAACAAGAGCGTCCTGATCGGATGGACACCGCCCGACAATACTCATCAGCTGGAATCGTATCACGTCTACGTGGACGGAGTGTTGAAGGTTACCGTGAAAGCGACCGAACGAACCAGAGCGTTGGTCGAGGGTGTTGACTCCACCAGGGTACGTACACGCACGAATAGCGTTCTTAACGGGGTAGACTCGTTGCTAGGATTGGAAAGCGGGCCTTACACAGTCAGTCAGAATTACATTCAAGTCGAAGATTGACAGTCTGATCGTGTAGGGCCCGCCTAAGGGTGCGGGATACGTCTCATTTCTCGATAATAACGAAGATTGGGTTTTTTAGTAGTCGAAAACGATAGATCAGTCTAGATCAATCTAGGCCGCAATCGCCCTCGAAAGTCCTAAAACGTTTACTAGGCCTTATTGCTTTCTTAGACCAGCATGTAACTGTCGCTCGGAAAGTATCACTTACTTTTTCTTTACAAAACGTAATGTGAGTTACTAGATAAAACTATTTAGAACAATTTTGTTACTTGTAATTATTGTCGTTATGTATATTGTGGTATCATAGCACAATAGAATATATGTTTATGTGCGAATTATTATAATGAAAATGCAATAATACAATTTTTATCCACAAATACGAAATCTAGTGGAATGGTGCTCGGTGGTTGAAAGGACTTCAAGTTTTACTTTGATTCATTTCTAGGGTGCGGAGCGAATTCAGAGAATTTGTTTCGATACAAATATACTAATAGAATAAAAAAAACTATCTCGTATTTAATCTTTCTAATATTGGTAAGTTTCCACATCGGTGGTTTTTAACTGAAAACTTTAGATATTCCATAAGACAGTTATAGAGATCGATTTTGGTCACTATTTTAGATGCTTAAGTAACTTTTATGCTATTACACATTTCGCAAGTGTCCGGATACTTTTTTCTTGATAGTGTAAAATCGCAGCTTTATGCTTTCGAATAATGCAAATTACGTATCGTAAACGAAAATAATAGGACTTTTTATCTAGCGCTTTGATTACTAAAAACCCCCCATCTTTGCATAATTATCTAAAAATGAGAAGCAGGGGCGGGTTTAACGGTGAGCGGACTAAATAGCCACGTGGGGCGCTGGGATACTCTTCTTTTTTGTTAACCCTTAGCACTCGAGTGGTGCCTCTGAGACATCACTAAAAATTGCTGTACTATTATTTAACACTAGAACTACCGGACAAGTCAAAATGACTAATGCGAATTTTAGAAGGCAATGTATGCCAACTGCGTTTAGTGGTCGGTAGTTCTAGTGTTAAAGTATCGCTTACATTGTTAGATATGTCGGTATCTAACGAATTACTAAACATTAAGGTATTGTATCAATTTCATATCTACCAAATTTAAAAAATCATAGAGAATGGAAATATTCTAGGTCAAAAGAAACGTTTGATTTACGAGTTTAAATAGTTCCGAGTGCAAAGGGTTGATAACTTTGAGAGATTTCTTGCAACTTCTATTTCTAACTTGAGTTTGAGGGCCTCAAAAGTTTTACCACTTGACTCGAGCCGCCACTGATGAGAGAAGGTTGCATCCCGCACCCTTGTAATCCTGGAAACGCGAGTCTACCTTTTTAACGTCCGCTGTTACGTGTTGGTATATCGCGCATAGCGCATCGAATCGAGCACGAAACTGCGAAGCGCGCGCAAAGGTTCCGGCGATTTAGGGCACGCTCAGACAGAAAAATTTGGCTGCAGGGAGCGGTAGCCAAAAACCATGAACTTCGAGCGCATGGGAAAAAGGTTTCCATGGACATTTATTTTATTTAAGGACGATGGGGAAATACATTTACGTACACCCCCAAAGATGGAAATCGGGGGTAGTTTTTGAGAAAGAGTAATTCTGCGGGGGTTCTTCATCATTATTAAACATAATATTAGATGCTGCTCAGAGACTCCCACAATAGAATCTAAATTAGTAATATATAATAAGATCATTTTTTTATTAATCCATACACACACAGCAGAGAGAGGTTGGATAGATAGAGTGAAAAAATACTATGGGAGTGACGAACCGTGAGGTCCTTATCTCTGCTGTGATACGCAAAGATTTGTGTAAAAGATTTCTGTTCACACACCTCTTCAAGGTCTTTCAAAATTCAAAAATAATTACCCCACCTAACAGATTTTGTGAATTATTTTCTTACCAAATGGCACAATTTTAGGGGTAGGCGTGAAAAAAATCTCGCAAAAAAATTTTCACCAAGTATAACTAAAGACCACCCTAATATATACCATACATTCAACCGTATAATATGAAAAATCCAACTGATTTAACCGGGATAGATTTTCCATACGATTAGTGCGGGGTTCTTTATGGTTTTTGTTCCTGTCGCCAAACTTTTCTATCCGAGCGCACCCTTATCGGATCGTTTGCGCGAGCTTATCGTGCTCTACGGGACGACGTGATCCGATTTGATCAAAGCCACGCACGATACAGCCGCACCGGATAAGCGTACGTTCGGTGACGCACTCGAGAAGAACATCTCGGGATGCAGCATGCACGATGGTGATCGGCAAAGACGTCGCTCTGGGTCCGACCGCTGTCAAGGCATCGAACGTAACCGCTACCAGCGCCGTGATATCATGGCTGCCGAGCAACAGCAATCACCAGCACGTGGTCTGCGTGAACAACGTCGAGGTTCGAACCGTGAAGCCCGGCGTTTACAGACACACGATCACCGGATTGGCGCCTTCCACCATCTACAGAGTGACCGTCAAAGCGAAGAATCTCAGAGCGACCCACTTCGAGGACCAAAACACTCAGACGGCCAACAATTTAGCGTGTCACGTCCACTTTAAAACGTTACCCAAAGGACTGCCCGATCCTCCGGTCGATATCCAGGTTCGATCTCCGGCTGATCTAAAGGATCCGCCAATAGGAACGCAGTCAAGTAAATGGAAATTAAAGATAAACAAGGGTTACCGATAAAACCAAATTTATTGGTTTATTTTGAACTCTGATCAAGATATCACTCGAATCTTCAGCACGACTGGTTTCAATAATGTTGTATCTTAAGTCTTGGATGTGTGGCACCAAAAAAAAGGTAATTATTTAGAATTTGGGCTTCTCTCAGATTTTGATGAAATTCAAATATGTTATAGATTTTTACGTTTTGTACAACTTTTTCCTGTACATGTTACCGCCGCACGATTTTAGTTTTTGAGATATTCGTAAAAGACTATCGCTAAGTTGTTCGAAACGTAAAAATCCATAACATATTTAAATTTCATTAAAATCTGAGAGAAGCCCAAATTCTAAATAATTACCAAAAAAAAATCAAGAGGTGTCAAATTGCACGAACGAGCGGGTCAATGAACATTTCCATTTCTTGAAATTAAACGTACACCGAATTTCGACCTCTCGAATATGACTCCATCACAAAATAAATAGCAAACATTCAACGAGCAAAAGGTTCTATAGATGACAGAAGATAAACATGGCGTCACTGTCGAATCGCCGATCACTTTGCTGCGTCCTTATTGGCGGACCCTTTACATTTGTACAGTAAAGTCGCAATCTAGCTCCACGAGGATCTCCACGATCACTGTCCCTTCGTTTACATGCTGTCCTGTTCCACGACATCCTTTGCACTTTCGTCGCGTTCGCCGGTGTCGTAAATACATACTTTCCCTACAGTTACACGATCTCTGCTCGGTAACAGGGGCGATGCACAGTGTGATACTTTGATAGAAATATCTCTATTTAAAGGATAAAATGTTGAGAAACATTATTTCAACTGTATTATTTACTAGCATACTCCATATAAGAGACTTACAAATTTTGTAATTTCAGTCACATTAGCTGTACTTTAAGCTACCATATTCATTCCATAGGACATATTTCATAAAATTCTTTTTCCTGATACGATGAAAGTAATTGATGCTTTGAATCAATAAATTGCTTGATATAGGATTTTCTTGAGAAAAAAAAACCGTTTGTAACTAATCGCCAACTAAGGGTGGTTCGGAACCCACCATAAACAGTAGAATCAAAATGAATCAATAAATTGCTTGATATAGGATTTTCTTGATAAAAAAAAACCGTTTGTAACTAATCGCCAACTAAGGGTGGTTCGGAATCTACCATAAACAGTAGGTCCCAATAAAAAGGCGATAGCGAGAATGTAAAGCGGGGGAAGGAAGATTGGTAAATGAATTCGAAACCCTGAGTGGACCAAATATCATCTTACATACATACATACAACTAGTCGACTACTAAATTATTTGAATTTTCGATTGATAGACATGATAATTTCGATGTTAAAACATAGTTTCAACATAAAGTCCAGTGGATATTAGCCAATGAATTTTTAGATGTTTGTCCACAGGGTACCGCACTGTGCGATGGGAGCTAGATCGCGACTTTACTGTATCTCGGTGGAACACTAAGTGATATCGGTCTTTTTTTTCCGACGTTGTCCCGCAGGTGGAGGCTGGACCGCAGGACGGCACTTTGCTAGTGACCTGGCAGCCTGTTGCCCTAAACGGTTCGGCCGTCACCGGTTACGCGGTGTACGCCGATGGGAAGAAGGTGACCGACGTCGACAGCCCCACCGGCGACCACGCTCTGGTCGACATTCACAAACTGATGGGTTTGAATCCGAAACATATCACGGTGCGAACGAAAAGCAGAGAAAGTCAATCGGGTGACAGCTGCGCCACCGCGATCCCTTGCAGCGTGCTTCGCAGTGGTGGCGGGGGTACGGTGGTGGGCGGAGCCGCGGTTCATCTGCAGCAGCATATGCAAGATCAAACGCAGCAACAGCAATCCGGCGCTGGACAGTCGGACGACCCTAACAGGCTTCGCATGACCGGAGTCGCACAGAGGTACTCGGCGCCGGTACCTTCCCACGTCAGGAGGCCCGGCGGCCCGAGAGTCGACGTCCACGGCCAAGTGATCATCGAGACCGACGAGAATCTCTCCGACAAGGAAATCTATCCCGGCCAGAGCATGTCCCATATGGGTAAGAACATTTCCCTTCGATATATATATATATCTCTTTTTCTCTCTTTCTCTTTTCCCTTCTCTTTCTTACACCATTTATCCACCCCATCCAAACCTTTCTCTCTTCTCTCTCTCTCTGTATATACATATACGTACAAGCTGTTCAGGCTATTACTAACCAGCATATTTTTTTGTAAATAGTAAATATTAGAGAAAACATGATAGAGGAAAAAGTAGTACTGTTTTTTTTTATGCGCAACACAATGATGTATGCTTTTTTTGTTTACAGTACTACTTTTTCCTCCATCATTTTTTTCTAATATTTACTATTTACCAAAGAAAAATGCTGGCTAGTAATAGCCTGAACACACTGTATATACCGGACGTCCAAAACTACCCGTCCAGGGGTTGTTAACTTCCCAGATAAGCATATTCGCTAAAAATGTTTGGAATAAAAGTTGCAGAGATTAATGGAGGACATATGCCCTTGTATTTCACCTTCGGATCCATTTTCGAGGTTATTTGTAGGTCGGTACGTATTTTTTAAATGGAAACCTACAAAAAATGGATAAATGAACCGAACAACAGCATATTAATTGAAACACAAATTTATTAGAAACACAACACACACACGTCACAGATAAAACACAAAATAGAATCACCCGTTCCTAATTGCACTTATTATAAAATGAAGCAGACCTGTAAGTTCATTGACTTCTTGTGTATCACCTGTTCCCAATGATTATAATATTTAATCAAATTAATTTTTGCCTTTTGGCTGACGGAATGTAACTAACAATCCAACAAATAACCTACAAAGGACCTCCAAATAACCTTGAAAATGCAAGGTCATGGACATATGTCCTCCATTAATCCCTACAACTTTGATTCCAAACATTTTTAGCGAATATGCTTATCTGGAAAGTTAACACCCCTGAACTAGGGGTGGTTTTGGATATCCGGTATGTATATATATGTTCTCTCCCTCCATTACTCTTTCTCTATCTCTCTCTCTCTGTCCTTCTCGCCTTGTCTCGCGCTGTCGCTTTGCTACCTTCATCTCGACTTTTCCACTCGAACCCGAAGAAATGTTTTGCCGTTTGACGACGAAACTTTGCACGCGTTGCAAATCTCGCGTAGCAGTTCCAGAGATCATCAAAGACTCGGCCAGCGAAGCAAATTACAGCGAAGAGGATGATCCGTTGCGACGAGGACGAGGCATGGTGATGCATCACGCCGGTCATTCTCGATACGGTCCGCAAATGGGGCAACAGGGACTGGCCGGAACCCACAGAACCGGCAGAATGGGTTCCGGTGGTCACGGTGGTCACGGCGGACCCGGTGGTGCCAGACCACAAGATTCGTATTACGATCAATCGGGTAAGCGCCGCGTTGTTACACCCTCGTTCTTTACAGTTCGACACCACCGGCCGCGCCTCGAAACGAGCCAAACATTCCCACATTCTCCACCACATTTTTTTCACTCCTTTCACGGAGCAAAAGCGGAATCAGTGTTTTGTTCGCTCTATGATCCGGTGTCGCGTGTTCGTTTGTTCGATACAGTGAATCAACGTGGCAGAAACACCGGTTATCGGGGTGGCCGAGGAATGCAGGCGCAGGGTGGAGCTGGTCATCCGTCGAGCAGCGGTCAGCAGATGAACAAGAGGATTCGATGGTTCGTCGCGCTCTTCGATTACAATCCCACGATCATGTCACCCAACCCGGACGCCTGCGAGGACGAGTTATCATTCTCCAAGGGCGATACGATCAAGGTTCATCTCGATTTTACATTCGGTCCATCCGTTTCCGGCTGTTTTTACATTTTCGCGTGAAACTTGTTGAAGTCTTTTGCCAGGGTGTAAGCCTAATATAGATATTCAATTCTCGATCGTAAATGTTTTTAATAACTAAGATTTTTAATGTCTTCTCGGCGCCATGGTTCGATCATTATGTTACGTTACTGTTAATTTTATAATGATATAAATATTTTTGATTCAATTTTGTCTAAATGTCTTGCAAATACTGCATCGAGAGTTGTTCCTGATCTTAAACACTAGAACTACCGGACAAGTCAAAATGACTAATGCGAATTTTTTTTCGATTAGAAATATTAAAAGTATAAATATGTTTTTTTGAGAAATTTTTTTTAATAAACTTCTCTATTGAAGTACATATTTAAATATCCCGTGTACGAAATCTAAATAAATGCCATATTGTCAATATTAGTAGGCAATGTATACCAACATCGTTTAGTGCTCGGCAGTTCTAGTGTTGATCATTTCCAATCTTAATTCACTTCTAAACATTACTAGACTACAAGAAGTTTCACTTCTGCCGCGCGTGGTTTTTTTTTACCTTGTCGGTACTGTCTTTCCTCGCATTGTGTCACTACCTCGAGAATTCGAAGGCTCGGAAAGCGTAAAAAAAAGATTGACCAGTGAAATATGAAGGAAATTTAATGCTCTTTCCAAAAATGGAAAACAAAAGTTCTTAGGACCCACAGTTTTGGAGTAATAGGCGAAAAACCAAAACAAGGTAATAAAAATCGTGGTTTCTTCCCCCTCCCCAAATTAGCACAGGGTCCTCGAGGTCGAAAACCGAGATTCGACACCCCAGAGTACCCCTAAATTACGTGTCAAAATTTCATTAAGTTCGGAATACTTTCCAGGTAGACGCCTTTTTTCGACCTGCCGACTGGACTAATATAGCTTGTTCTCAAACAAACTTTCAGAACTTAATAGATGGAATAATAAAGTGACACTATTCGTGGAGAGGAAAGTGACACTGTGCAAGGAAAGCTCAGAGGAAAGCTCTGTATTTAATTACTCGTCTGTTGCGACGAAGGATACTTGGAACCGATGAATTCGTTTTCTTCGCAGGTGTACGGCGAGAAGGACCCGGACGGTTTTTACTGGGGTGAATGTCGCGGCAGACAGGGTTACATCCCTTGCAACATGGTTCAAGAGATCGACGATCCGAACCCACAGGGACAGGGCCAAGGTGGAAGAAGAAACAGATGGGGAGTTATGTACGCGAGCATGCCCGTGAAGAAGATGATCGCCGCCTACGACTACGATCCGCACGAATTGTCTCCGAACCTCGATGCGGTAAGGCGACTCTCGCCGTTTCAGGCTTGACGCGGCTAAACGCGTAGAACGTCACCGTGTTCGTTAGGGTGGTCCTTATTTCTCGACCATGAAAGTTTAGACACGCCTCCCCCCAATATTGTTCCTTTTCATGAAGAAAATGATATATCCAAAGTTTTAAAGCTGTCGGATGTCGGGAAGTCGTACCACATCGAGCGCGAAGTTTTGAAATAGAGGTAACAGCGCGCTAAATGTGAAGCGTATACTGAAAATGCAAGTTAAATATTTTATACCTCAAAAAATATCATAATTTCTTACGTGCATTCAAGTACAAGTGTACTTTGTACGAATTAAGATTATTACACATTAATTAGCCTGTCTAATTGCTGTTCGCCGCACAGTGGGAAAACTTGACCTAATTCGATTCAAAAAGAAATAACTTTCGATAGAAATGAGGTAGAGCGATGAATTTTTTTTTAAATGAAAGCTGAAACTTTGCAGACTATGGGAAAGATAGGGAGATTACAGTACGAATGGTTCTTAACCATGAGAAAATTCGTCAAACTTGCACAATTTCAAGAAAAAGTCGTTTCTACGTTACCACGAGCAGAATTTTTTTTTCAATTTTTCACGCCGATTTCAAATCTGGCCTCAAAATTTTTCTACGACCTCTGGTTTTTTCAAAAAATCGAATTATAGTTAAACAGTTAAACTTTTATTTTTTCAAGGTTAAAAACATTTGTACCATAATCTCCCTATTTTTCCCATATTCTACAATGTTTCAGCTTTAATTTTAAAAAAGAAATTTATCGCTCTATCTCATTTCTATCGAAAGTTCTTTGATTTTGACACAGATTTCATCGGTTTGTCCCATAGTGTGGCGTTAGCATTACCCAATACGTCAATGAGGCCTTCCCCTTATCCGATCAACTTTATCTTTTGCAGGAATGATTTTCTCACCAAATGGCACAATTTTTGGGGGAGGCGTGAACAAAATCTCGCAAAAAAATTTTCACCAAGTATAACTAAGGTCCACCCTAGTGTTCATTCTTTCTGTCTGTTTGCTTTGTTCCGATACACGCGGCTGTAGCAAGTGGAGTTGGCATTTCGGGCCGGCAACGAGATATACGTTTACGGCGATTTGGACGATGATGGATTCTATATGGGTGAACTGAACGGCGTCCGCGGTCTAGTTCCGAGTAACTTCCTGCAAGAGGCGGAGGACCAGCCGACGCAGGGTCAACTTCCACCTGGTAGCAGGAGACCGGGTGGTCAGAGTCAGGGTCTCGGGGCGAGAGGACCGCCTCCACCGCCTCGGCAACCGCCGTTACCGGGTCACCGACGAAGCGAAGGTAAACAAAGGCCGAAACAACAACCTTGTCGAGTCCTTTGCCCCCACGCACCCTCTTGCTCTCTTATCGTTAGCAAACGGTGTCTCGCCGTTCACGAGTAACTCCTCGAGTAACCACTGCCGCGTATAAATCGACGACTCTAGGTTGTTCGTTCGAGAGAATGGGTGAACGAATAAACGAGTTGCTACGGTGAAAAAAACGAAGCGAGACCGAACCGCAAACGAAACCGTAACGGAGCTGAAACGAAAGGAAGGAACGGAGCTGAACTGGACAAAGAGCGGATTTGATAAGCATACAGGGGACGTGATAAGCGGGCAGCCGTTCACCGGGATCGAATCGAAACCGTACGCGTTCCATCGCGCACGAGTTCTCGAGTCACCGTGTCGCAAACGGAGAAAACCGTTCGGAAGGACCGAAACGATTGGCTCGAGGAGTCGATGTCGATGTCTATTCATTCTCGAGAAGAGATTCGAACGAGAACGATAACGAATCGGCTACGGACAAGCAAAACCGAAAGCTCGAATTGAGAATCCATGTGTGTAAGTAGACGGCGAACAACACAAGACACGAAATTAGATGTGCCAGACGACAGAGTTGCGGCAGAATGGTCGCGTGTACCGAGCCGCATCAGAGTCAGGAAGAGTCAGGTCGATTTTAGGACGATCCCATGGGAACGCGATGGTTATTCTCCAGGATCTCGGCCATTTTCCCCCATTTAGGGTATTGTACGGGTTCTGTGTCTTTATGCGACCGGCATAGTCGTCCACGATCAATTTCAAGGAACGCGAGAACAAACAAAAAAAAAAAAAATGAAAAAGAGTTTCGTTATCGCCACGATACAGAGACTCCACCCGAGTAACAAGATTGTACGAAAATACCTTATCGATCTCACGTATTCGCACGCGCGCGCGAGGCCGCCCGCCCCGCAAGCATACCTTGTCAATTTCATACTTGCAACTTTCTTTTTATAACTATTTTTCTGTTCTCTTTTCCTTTCCTTCGTTTCGTTTCAACTGTCTCGCGGTATTATCGTCGTATGAGAAACGAAATACTTTTCTACCTCTGTCTTCTCTCTCTCTCTCTTCGTATCTTTCTATTTGCCTACCTCTCTTTCTTTCTCTCTGTCTTCCATACATCTCTATCTCTCTCTCTCTCTATCTCTCTCTATTTCTTAACATATTATAGTATACATACTATACAGCATATATGGTATATATACTACGATACATGTGTATAAAATAAAACACTAAGCCGCTTTCAGTGTTCTCTACTAAGTATATACATACCTGCATACATGCATACATACATACATACAAACGTACGTACATATACATACGTGTATGTACATACATGTATTATTATACCGTATCTTTTTTCTTTTCGAGCATTTTCTGGCTCTATTAATTTTCTACGTGCATATACATATATATATACATGTTTCTCTGGCTGCGCGTATACGAATCACGTATACGCGCGTCGTACACGCGTGTCACGCTTACCCCTATATATGTATACACGTACGAAAACATATACATATAGCGTGTTCTCTATATAACGATATAATCTGTTTCTGTGTGCCTGAACTGGTCGATGGTCGTCGTGTCACATGATTGTCGTTCGTGTCGTGTTGTCAAGCTGGCCATTTAAACGTTGAGATATCGAATAGCAAAAAAAAGAAAAAGAACAAAAAAAAAAACGATTATTTCGTGTCTTGATGCAAACGCTCTCTCTTTCTCTCTCTCTGTAAATCTGTAAATGTAAACGGTCTCGGGAAGATGGGTCGTCGCCGAGTAATGTTATATGTAAATGTATAACTGGAATGCCTTTTATTCGATACGCATTCTCTCTGTCGAATCCTCTAAACGGAAAACGAATAATGGGATGGTAAACTGATTTCGAAAAGCTTTGCCGAATTGATTAGTGGGGACGTTACTCGGCGTCGGCATAGGCATCGACATCGGCATCGACGTCGACTAGCGCGCCGTCGATGCTCGACGTTCAATTACGATACACGAATCGAACGCGTTTTACATGATGAATGTTCATTTATTCGAAAGAAAATGGTAAATGCGCCATGAATGACAACACGGTTCTGTTCTCTTCTCTGTTGCTAGATGCCTGCATTGTGCCTGTGTCTGTCCCTGTCTGTCACTTAGACTCTAGACAACAACAACAACAACCATCACTAATGAACAACCAACAACATCAACTCCAACATCAACAAAACAATCCACCGCATCTAGCGTACCAACAAGCGAATCACCACAGCTACACGACTGTAACCACGTCCAACCAACATGGGCCCACTCCCATGGATGCCCATCAGCAAGGTCCCGTACCACTTCACCTTCAACAGCAGGTGAGTTCACTGCTCTATCCGAAACTTTTCACCGGTGCTTTTCTACGTGCTACGAATCCTTGCGCTGCAACCTATTCTTTACGATTCTTATATATATATATATTCTTCGACTATGTTACTTTCACTTCTTCACTGATTTATCTGTCTATCTCTTACACACACTCTTTCTCGACCTTTCTCTCTCTCTCTCTCTCTCTCTCTCTATTTTTCACATACACTCACTATCTTTCTCTCTTTCTCTCTCTCTCTCTCTCTTTCTTTCTTGTCCTTGTTCATGTCCTCGTTCCTCTAATTCCGTCTTCGAAATTACATAGCCGTTTTGGTTCCTTTCACCGCGACGATCGTCGCATTTTTACGAGTCTCATTGTTTACTTTTCTTGCGTTAGTGGAATCGAGTATTAAACAGTGTGGGGCATTAACTATGTCCAGTTTGAATATTGCCGTTATTTGTAATAATATGAAAAAATGTTATATAGAAAACTTACACGGTATAGAGGGGGACATATTGTGACAGAAACATTTTCTTCGTTGGTGGAGGCATAGAGATTTCAAGGTCATCTCTATTTAAACTCTATCTATTTAAACTTTACAACATAAACAATGTTACAAAACCATTCGTTTATGTAAAAGTGAGGGTCTATGAAATAGTATAAGACATGCACGTGATGCAGGGATACGAAGATTGCAACTTTGCATTGACGCAAACGGTCACCAATTCGAGCATTTCCTCTAAGGTAATAAAGTTTTTATTCATTTTAAAGTTTTAATTGTATAACTCGCCTCAACACTGGCTATCACATCGTGATAAAAAAAACACGGCATTCCATTTAAAAAAATAGAGATGACCTTGGAATCTCCTCTATACCTCCACCCATGCAGAAAATGTTTGTGTCACAATATGTCCCCCTCTATACCGTGTAAGTTTTCCATATAACATTTTTTCATATTATTATAAATAACGGCAATATTCAAACTGGACATAGTTATTGTCCCACACTGTATGTATCATATAGATCCGGATGCAACGAAAGTTGGTGAAGAAACGAGTATATCGACGTGTAGTATTATAGTTTGTACGCACGGAGCAGCGTCTCGAGGGAAGTCGATCGAGTTAAACTAAATTATCGCCGATAATCGAATTATCGCTATTACACGATACCGTTGTTGTAACAGGTTTACGTTTCAGCTGAGAAAAGAAAAGATAGAATTCCGTGGAAGAAACTTGTTTATGTAACTCGAAACGAGCTTTCGTGCCTGAACGAACTAAGTTTCGGATTTCAGAGCTACAGTAGTCTGTATCTGTCGTAGGTATAATTCGTTACTCGGTGATTAAGATTAGATAATGTATGTTGTAGATCGTAGATACTCTCGTACATTGTTGATCACGAGCATAAGTGGGACACGATGGAATTTTCGATTCTAAGCTGTGTATTTTAAATGGATGTATGCAGTTGTTTAGAAAACTCGGTTTAATTACGTACGACTATAGTGTGTTTCAAAAGTGTATGTCGCGACTCTAGGTAAGTGGAGATTAGTTTAAAAAAATGGACTGCAAAATTGACCTTAACATTGAATCCCAAGGTAAAAATTGTTTTTTAATGCATTCTTAGAACCGATGGCGACGAACAAAAAAAGTCTCAAAGGAACTATAGGTCTGAATTCAACATTTCTCGCCAACTATTTTATTCCATATGTCTACAGGGTGTCTTGAAATCGTATACACGTGAAGGGGATGATTCTACTTCTTGAAGTGTGAAAAACGGTATAAATCAAAAACTGTAAAAAAGGTAAAAAAGGAACCAAGCTTTTTTCAAGATTGAAGATTTTAAAACCACCCATAAAATTTACGTGAGAAACAAGATAACAATAAACAGATTTTTACAAGATTTAAGATCTAAAATTTAAATTTAATTTAAATCTTATTTTAATCTTATATACTTAAATTTAATTTAAGATTTTAAATCTTAAAAAAATCTGTCTTTTGTTATCTTGGTTTTCACGTTCAAGATAAATTTTCTAGGTGATTAAATCGGGGTTGTAGATTCGCTCTATCGTGTCCATTAAAATCCATTAAAAATTCTATCGTGTCCCAATAATTTCGTGATCGACTGCACGTAGATCCGTGTAGAATACGACGAAGAGCATGATGCGAATACCGCTGGTTGTTCTCTCGATTCGTTGAACGATCGTAGATTAAACGAATGATAGATCCGCGACAATTGGGACTGTCGTCCGGATGCTCTCCGCTGCTTTTCTTCTTCGATTCTATGACTCCTTCATCAATTCTTCTGGTATTTACAACTGGTCTCTCGTTTCCCGACAGTCGCGCTCGCGTGTCGCGTGACCGTACGATGGAAATTGCGACTCCGCGTTCATCGAAACGTTTTAGATAGATACATTTCACATAGATACGACGATTCTCATGTATCCATCGAACGCATACCATTCCACGTCTAGAGGTTGTAGACGTAGATGTTTACAGACAGATGTACGACAGAGACGTAACCATCTGTATCGGCCGATAGCTACTAGCTATTAGCATTATTAGCTGCGGCGATCGTCCACAGTCTACATCGTAGAAACGGACCAGAGACATATTTCCGTTCAAGAGTTTAGCTTTTATTTTTAGCGAGTGACGTCGCAAGATATCGAATACGGTTAGTCGGTACGATCGTTAGAGATTAGTAACGTCGGGCATAATTCGAAGATACAGTATTTTATCGATATATGTCCTGAATATCTAGCACTTAAATGTCCCGGAGATATCCCCACTAATTTCCAACTTCTTTATTTTCAATTACTCGTTGATAGGACTTCGATGACCATATTTGTGGCATTTTTCCTTCCGGTTCCAGGAGCCGGAGCCATTGTATGAGCGAGGCCTAATTATAATATTTGACAACTAATTGACCCTGCGCAGACCCGTGTTGGGGACTTATATCGATTAAATATTGTACATCGTATATCGTCGGCCTCGTATGAAAACTGTCTAAGTCCATTCTTCATGAAAATTGGGTTTTCAGCTTCGCCTCGTTAGGTACCTCAATTTCTACGATTTCATAGTTCTGCGATAAGTTGTTAGGTAGCGTTGATAATATCAGAATTTGAGATAGTTTCTAGGATTGCAAGGGAGGTGTTTGCCTTTTTTTTACAAAAAAATTCGATTTATTTAGCTTATGAAAGCTTTCTCATAATTTTAATTTCTAATTTGAGCTTAAGGCCCAAAAATTTTTACTGCTTGGGGCCTCCACTTGACTCGAACAGCCACTTGAACAGCGCTATTGTCTATTGAAAAGCCTCATCTTTGCATTCTCGAGAAACGAGAAGGCGCATCCCGCATCCTTGCAATTCTACGAACAAGTCTACCCCTTTAAATCGTTTTTGTCCTCTCCTGTAAAATTTACTTTTCCGGACTTACAATTAGGCAATTTTTAATGAGGACGACGATATGTCTGTGCTGGGCACGGTTTGGGCCCCTGAAACGCTTGCTTCCCCCACCAAAGTTTCTCCCGTGGCGCCTTCGTCACGTTTGCTACTGTTTCGTATTTTCGTCGCCCCCACCCTCGCACCATATATACCTATAGATGCGACGAGATAAAACTGCCTCGTTACCAGACTAAACCGCCTAGCAGACGACTCTTGTGGGCACAGTGCTATAGTATGTTGAGAAATCGCAGTTCCGCGAAATTAAAATGGCAGAGGGGAAAGGGGAATCGTCGTCACATGTCACTCTGTATAAATATTTATGGACACTGTAACTATGTAATATACATACATGTATATCATTTTATTGCTCGTTCATTTTTACTTTACTTTTATTGTTTTAAATATGGCTTACTATTTGTATCACGGTTTTGTCGTTCTTTATAATTCTTTATGCAACAAGTTTGCACAATTTTTTCAATTTTTTACCAAATAATAACGTGTGAAATACTGAACTTGTGAAATATAATTGTATACTCGCTTTATCTCGTACACTATCCATTTTGAATGATCTCAAACCGTGACTTGTGAGCACCAGATACTTTTGGATCTCGTCACACTGCACCGTATGCACATACTATACCTATGTTGCGTCTATGGGTATATATGGTCTAAGCCCCCATCGCACAGTGGGCGAAAACCGGCTGAAATGGTAAATAAAAATTCGACAACGCAATGAATTCTGCAGTAAAGTTTTCGAAAATTGGTATCTCTAGGTTGTTTTGGACGTAGATTTCAAATCTTTAATCAAAATGATCAATATATATATATATATATATATATATGTTGAACATTATCTTCAGATTAAATAGTGACTGGATTTGGTTTAATTGCTATTTTAATTATATATTTGAAAACGTATGTAAAGTTCTGGTGCGAAATACTGGTGCGAGATAGTCCAACAATATAGTTCGCTCACCAACTGGTATAACACATGAAATGAACTTGATTCATGCTATTTTTTTACAACAGTTTCACATAAATAGCCTTTCTTGATTCTGGGTATTCGCACTTAACTGTCTGCACGAAAATACATACAGTATTATATTATTAATATCTTTTCAATGGTCAAAAATGGGCAAACGGGGTTCGTTTCATAACTTTAAGGATACTTTAAGAAAAAGATTTCTCCTAGTCTCGTTCAGACACAATGAGGCACACGATTTTTGTCCTGGTTTGGCCCACTGTGCACCGTAAATGCGCTTACTGAAAGGGAAGAGTGAGCGGTACGGTGGGGACGGTTTTATCAGAATTGCGACAAATGTGCCCAGCACTGATACATGTACATACACATTTGGCAGTGTAAAGACGGAAAGTAATCGAGAAACGTGCTCGAGAAAGTAGGCTTGGACCGTACGGAAGCCGAGACACGAGAAGAAGGAGGAGATAGATCGAAAGATCGTCAAAGGACGTGGGTGCAGGCTCGTTCGGTAATCCGTTAAGAAGGATGCTCTTTATTTTATAGGGGAAGGGGAGGGGAGGCGCGATCAATCGTAGTAGCAACGCACCGGGAGGAATGCAGGGTCCTGGTCAGCACATGCAACAGCAACAGGACTATCAGCAACAGCAGAACCAACCGTATCAGCAGCAACAACAACAACCGAATCAACAGAATCAAAGCTATCAGCAGCAACAACATCAACACCCTCACCAGCATCATCAGCAACATCCGCAGAGTCAGGGATACCAGCAGCAAGGCACGGGATTCGGACAGCAAGGGCAACAGTTCCAACAGCCGCAGTCGCAACAGCAGCAACACCAACAACAACAGCAACAACAACAGCAGCAGCCACAACAACAGAACCAGAGTTCGACGATGCAGGGCGGTCAGAGTACGAGCAAACCGATGAGAGGCATACCGACCGTGTTGCCGACCGTTCAATCGAAGACGCAACAGAACCCCGTTCAAGGCCAACAGTCGCAACAACAACAACAACCACAGCAGCAGCAAAGCACAGGGCCGAATCTGATGCAGAAATTCACGGAGATCACCGGAGCGAGCGCTGGCGGCGATATCCTCTCGAAAGGGAAGGAGCTGATTTTTATGAAGTTTGGCCTCGGCAAATGAGCCATTACCCTGCTCGTGTTCGCTGGCTCCGCTTCCTTTCCTATCCATCGTTTCTCCTACCGCTTTCGATAGGACCCGGAGCCGGATCCGGAACCGAATTCGAAACCGGACACGGGACCGGAACCGAACTCGAACCAGTCGTCTCCTAATCCTCCAACGAGTCAGTATTACGGAGTATTACGAATCGATTGCGCGCAGAGCGAGCGAGACGCGCAGGCAGGAACCTACGAAGTGCGTCTCGTCCGATCAGGTCTTCGCGAATCACTCTGAACGATACGATACGATACGATACGGTACGGCTACGATACGATACGACACGACGAGACGCGACAACAGACGATACAACTGCACGATACAATACGATGCGATACAATAACGGAAGATAAGCTGGGACGCGATACGGCGTGATCCGATGCGATACAAACACGTGTGCTGCCACTGCTGCTGCTGCTGCTGCTGTTGCTAATGGCATCGATGCTCTTGACCCTACCACGCTACCGATCGTTTCGATTCATCGTTTCTTCGATCGAAAACTGTTTTACTCGTAGAAGCGAACGGAGTCGAGTTTACACCTTCCCCCGAGTCGTTTCCATTTCGAGTTACGAAGCCAATCTCCTTCCAGGCTGCGAGTCAACAATCTTGTTCTCTAGTATTTTTTAATCGTGTCCTTCGCAAAGAGATTCATTGTCAGAATTTAATCCGACGCCTGTAGTTGCGCGACCCGCGACCAACAAATTCGGTACGCAGAGACCGCCAAATCTGAGAACGGTCTTCCACCACCCTCTCGATCTCTCGCGGTTATGTATTTATTAGAGATCCCTATTTCACGTGTACGCACGTACACGTGCAGCAAACGAATCCAGATTCAGGTCCGTGGAATGATTAACAACCCCCTGCGTTTCTGTTTCGCGGACACGCGTGGCACATGATTCGACGCGTTCGAGACCGGTGAATGATGCGTTCACGTTTCTCCTTTGAGAGAAGTCGAGAAGACTCCGATGGATAAACATGAATGCAACTGTAACCGATGTTCTCGTAACAGGTACAACATCGTTTCGGTTCTTTAGAATTGTTACGGTCAGAACCGATATACATATAACCGTTGCAGACAGTTGTTTTCAGAGCCGTTTCAACCCCTGGACAGAACCGAGAAATAACAGTTATAGAACCGAGATAATATCGCTGCTGTGGTAAGAGATTTACCCTTTGCACTCCTTTGTCGAGTGTGACTCGACGTTAGATAAAGAATAATGTAAATAGAACGGGTTTTTACATGTATCAACGTTCTTCATCTATTAGCTTATAATTCTCTTATTTTTTTAATTAAAAAGAAATATAAGTTACAACAAAGTTCGGGAGTTGTGTTTAATGTAATCAGTAAACAAAATTGTTTGCTACAAGTCAAGGAACTGTCCTTTCAAATAAATTTTAAATTGCTTAGAGTAGTAGAGAATTGTTGGCAACAAAATTGATAAATAATTCGGAGTGCAAAGGGTTATCGGATTCGTGCGAACGGATCCTTAATATTTTACTACAAGATTCACGTGCCACGTGTACACGCGTATTTCAGTGCACGTAGAAAACCGCGATCTCTAGTATTTATTATTGTAAACGAGATCGTGTTCGAAACAGGGTCGTCGGCTGCAACGCGGGTGCGTACTCCGTTTTTCTTCTTCGCTGATCGAACACCCTTTCTCGCGCGAGTTCTCCATCGTGCGCGACAACCAAAACACACATAGACACACCCGTCTCCTTCCCGGTAATTACCGTTCGAAGTGACTTCTTTTTGGTTCGCTGGCAGATGTTACGTATCTTATTCCGAAAGAGTATGTTATCATAGAATATCTCTAATTGTAAATGTCTGCTCAGGGATACGAGTAATCGAATAGCGACGCGTGGTTTACCCATTAGCGAGAAACCAAAACCGATTCCTCGTAGTAACGCTTGGTCGCGTTCTCATTACGCTATTCGCGGAAAAGATACCGATGATCGAACAGCCTCGTTGTTGAACGCGCGCACGATCGTTCTATCGATCTCATTTAGAACGATCATTTCAGTTTTACAGACGGTCGCGGACTTGAATTGATTTTACGATATTCTCGGCGAAATTCTATTCGAAACGACATCAGGGACGATCGAGATACGGAAACTACATCTCTCGATCCGATAACGTTACGAACGTTTCTTCGTGCAAGCAAGACTCGAACGCTTTTGCGATTATTATCCAGACCTGGGTAAAAGATAGTTCAACTAAGGAACACAAATATTTGCAAATACTGTTTCTCACAACTGTGTTACATATTCTTCATTTGAAATCATTAAAACGATTTAGTATTAGTTTACTAATACTAAATATTAAATACTAATACTAAAGAGTTTAAACTAATACTGAATTAGTCTTTCAAATGGAATATACGTAGCACAGTTATTATATAAATATTTCAACTAAGAAATACAAGAATTTGCAAATACTGTTTCTCACAACTGTGTTACTTGCATTTCCTTTGAAACTAATACTAAATCACTGTTTCGAACGAAACATATGTAGCACACTTCTGAGAAACAGTATTTGCAAATATGTCTATTTCTTCGTTGAACTATCTTTTATCCAGGTCTGATATTATTATCCATAGAAATCGGAAGAAAACAAAAGTAGAATGAGATTCGGGCGAAGCAGGACAGTATTAGGGAACCACGATCCACAATGATCGTCGAACTCGTGCGCGTCAAATATCGGAAACACATTGAGGAAAAAATCCTAGAGATTCACGACGTCGTTTTAGGAGACACCGCCAATCTGGAACATACAACATACGCGCGTTACGGTAAACTATGTATACATAATAATGAAATCCAGGTACACATACAAATGCAAATATAAATAATATATACGAGTACATGCAAGCAAGTATATACATGTACACAGAGAGACAGAGATGCATACCTATACCTATACATGTGTGTTCGCGCGTATAAACAGATACGTATGTATATGTATATGTTGTACATGTATACGTGTATATACACATTATATCGAGTTATCGCAAAGTGTTGTTACGTACATCGTCGCACGTGTATTTTGAGAGAAAAAAAAGCAACAACAACATCCTTATTATCTTCGATGATTTTTTTGTTTAATCGTCATCGTCACCGGCAAACATGTATTCCGACGGGTCACACGTAGATACGTCGGCGGCGGAAGCAGCTAATCGAATTTAAAAAACAAAAGAGTGACAACCGGGCTCGTTGAAATCGTTGTTCGTCACTACCAATAACTATACTCGTGTATCGAGAATTGCCTACCGCCTAGTTGCCGTTCATTTGCCACCCGATCACTCAGAGAGTACTTACTTCAATAACAGCGAAATTCGCATAAATGTTCGACCCGTTCTTGGATATCCGTCGCTACGGTGCGGCGTAACATCGCGATTCCGTCTCGGAAATGGGATTGCTTCCTCTGCTCGGAAAGACCGAACCACGTACACGTCGACGAAATCCGATTTTACTTAACCCTTTCGGTATTCCTGAAAATTTGTATAATTACACTGCGGATGTGTTTGCAATTCTCAATTTTTGTAGACGAATTTTAAGAAAGTGGAACCCGCGTTGTGTTTAACCCTTTGCACTCGGAGCTATTTTAACTCGAAAATTAAACGTTTCTTCTGACCTACAATATTTCCATTCTCTATGATTTTTTAAATTTGATAAATATGAAATTGATATAATACGTCATACAATACTCAAATGCGCAGTAATTGGTTAGATACCGACATATCTGATAGTGTAAACAATTATTTAAATAATAGTACAGCAATTTTTAGTGGCGCCTCAGAGGCGCCACTCGAGTGCTAAGGGTTAATTTTATTATCATACAAAACCTAGAGACTCCTGGCAAATGCAAGTATTCAGAAAAAAACATAAATATGCAATTCGCATACTGGGATCACGCATAATTAATTCGCGTTTTAGTTACGTATATAAATTTCACTTTTTACGTGACTAGCGCGCGCCTCTATGACGCACGCAACGTACACCCCTGCTGGCCGGGTTGCCGCATTTTAGGCGGATTTCTAATCTTCTTATCTATATAATAAAAATCCAATGCTGTTCGTTGGTCACGACATCACGTGAGAACGGCTGGACCGATTTGGCTATTTTTTTTTAAATGTTCGTTGTAGTCTGAAACAGGTTTTTAGAGTAAAAAAAATTGGAAAAGTTGCCCGGAAAAATGGAAAATTTGGGATAAAATGAAAGTGCTTTTTTCTATGGGATTTCTGTATGAACTCAAGACCATAACTCACGATTCGAACGATGGATATGAGTAATTCTTTTTTTGTTTTGTTAAGTTAACAAATATTTAAAAAAGGAAAGTCAGAAAATTCGAACAAACTGCAGAAATCATAATCTTCGAAGCGGTACAAATAGCAGGAAGTAACGATCGCAAACTTTATTGAAATTTGGACAGGACAACGTCTGTCGGGTCAGCTAGTTATAAATAAAGACGAAACCGAAATCGCGCTTCTTTTACGCTTCATTTTCGTCCTATACTATCACGGAGAACCAGCCCTTAAATTTTCTTCCACATGTAGTCGAAAAGCCTGTATTATAATAATATATCTAAATATTTTCGGTCTCGTTTCGCTTTCGTCAAAACTCGAATCGTCAAGAACTAAGTACCCATTTACTGAATTTCTTTTACTAATTTTCTCCATGAAAAAATATTACAAAATTTCTCTGACGTCCATTCTTTGCTCGCTAATTCATTTGTAGAACTGAAATAAGAATATCTGTAAATACGTTAAATAGAAAAGGTTTCAAATACATTTTGGTTGGCTACATAAGGGTCAACCTCGACAGAGAATTTTCGCGAGGAACATCAATGAGAATCAAATCAATCATTTTCCTATTGGCCGAACATTAGGGGTGTTTATAACTTACGTAATTGCGTGTCGCATAGAAGGTTTATTGCACTATCGGAAGCCGTGACGTGACGACTCTTCGCGTTCGGATGGTCCGTTTCCTCTGTTTTTCTTCATTTTCCTATTGGCCGAGCATTAGGGGTGTTTATTACTTACGTAATTGCGTGTCGCATAGAAGGTTATCGCGCTATCAGAAGCCGTCACGACTCTTCGCGTTCGGATGGTCCGTTGCCTCTGTTGTTCTTCATTTTCCCGATTTCGATCGTTCGATAAACGGGAATGGGTCCAGCCTTTGTCGAAACGATAAACGACGAGTACTAAATACACGTGGCAACCGGTGACGAAGTTCGACAACGTCACCTGGCTCGTGATATCATTAACATTCTTGATTTTCCCGATTCGTATGATTTGATAAACAAGAATGGGTCCGGCCTTTGTCGAAACGATAAACGACGAGGACTGGATACACACGACAACCGGTGACGAAGTTCGGCAACGCCACCTGGCTCGTGATATCGTTAACATATCCCGCTGTACGATATACTCGCGATCCTTTAGCAATGTTTTTTCTCGAGAGTGTGTCACGATTAAACGCAAATGTCGTTCGATAGAAGATTCCTAGTGTTTTTCTAGCTGGAAACCCTCCTTTCCTCCGTGTCGGAGAACCTTTTCTATCGAACGCAAAAACCTTTTTCTATCGGAGCGAAAAATGAATTGGACTCGAGTTCGAGCTGTCACGATTACAGTAGATACACATTAGTATTATATATATATATATATATACAGTAAACTCGCCTTTGGTTTCGGTACCGCTTACGATTTACCATTTACCCATCTACGATTTACGTACCCTTGTCGCGAACATATCTAACGTGTAAGTTATTTCTTTCGGACGATACTTCTAGGCTCTAGCGATGATATACATAAATAAAACGATCGTGAGAATAAATGGGAAAGAGGAAAGGAAAAAAAGACTGACGCGTACCATTGATACGTGTATACAAAAATGTATAGCTAAAATATACCGTGGATCGATTACGACGTGACGCGACGCGACGCCAACGGGGGACGGACATAGAAATTGTTCGTTAGCCGTAGAAAGTCGGAAACGATTAGTTGTATAAAGATATATGTCGAAGTAAAATCTTGGTTTCGAATGCCAGCGAATACGAGTCGACTATACTGCTTCGCCGCTCGTTAGCCTCGGATTTCTCATATTTTTTCGAACGACGTTCGCAATTTTGTTTTCCTCTCTCTATCTCGGCCGTGACGACGAGTTTTCCATACGCTCGAAAACTTAACGCACGGGGATGGTAACGGCGTTTCGTGACTCGGCGAATTCACGATATTCACGATTCACGACTCGCAAAACGGATTTGGCCTTTCGCACGACGAGATTGTCGTATCGAAATATAGAATTATTATAACTAAATAGACGCGTACGCTCGAACGATGGCCGGCACAGCGAGCACTTTAATCGAAGAGCAAAACTTGAGATTAGATTTTAAAAAAAAAACAAAAGAGAACGCGAGCAATTTGAACCAACGAAGAACGAGCAACGCGAAGGAGATATCGATATTCGGGCAGGTTCCTAATCGGCAAACATCGTCCGTATCCTCTTCTCGGGTGAATTTGCTCGAACCAAATCGGTCTCGAGACTTTGGGAGAAGGTAAACGCGGTTTTAAACGCTCAGCAACGAATGGAAGAAGACGGAAACACACTCTCTCTCTCTCTCTTTCTCTCGAGTCTTCTACAGACTGTAAACAACAGAAAGGTGTACACGAAACGCGAGTCGAACGAAACGTGGCTGCTCGAAAACAGAAAAAGAAAATATATAACTGGCAGATGGAAAACACATGGAATTCGGTATCGATCGGTATCGATCGTTATCTCGGTCCGATACTTCACTTGTACATTCTCATTGTTATAAAGTTAGTCGTTGAACGGATTCCTGTAAAAATCTTTTTGATATCGTAACAACCGATGCAAGGTAAGCTTAGAAAACGCGTCGTCTATCGATCCGTTGATGAATCTGTTCGCGTTATCGAGTTTCAGCCCGATCTCAGTCGAATCGTTCCCGATCGAACGTTGATACAAATGATAAGAAAAAGAACGGTACAAAAGATTCTCGTGAATAAAAAAAACCGTATTCGCGATCGAACAAACGTCGAGAGGCTTTTCTTCAGGTGTGAAACACTGTACTTTCCGTTCTCGGATTCGAAAGTGGATGAACAACCAACCAACCAAGCCGCACGCGCGTCGACGATATCTTGATTGTTAAATAATAGCGACTAACTGTTGATCCTTCGCGTTAAGATTAGCCTCGACTTTTTCGAAGCGATACGAATCAAAGAGTGAATGACTGAGAACGGTGAAAACGACGGGACACCTGTGACAGATACATATGTATGTTATGTATTGGTGCCAATGCGAATGCATGGAAGTACGAGGGGTACCGAAAAACAGAGAAAGAGAAAACGAAGAAAAAAAAAAGATATGAAATAAATAAATAAAAACAAGAAAACGAAAGCGATAGAAACGAAAAGAGGGGAGTAATCGCGTGTCAAGAGCGTGTAGGGAATCTGAGGAACATGTTCGAACACTGTTGTTAGTTAGGCGCCACTTATTGTCATTCTTTCTCTTGTATCGATACCCTAAGATTGTATGAACAGAACGTAGCGCAAAACAAAATGAAAACGATTATATACACACGTACGACTTTTAATATATCGAATTCTCGCATCGATTAAGCATGCCAAGTCGCCAGCTACGTTTGTCTCGTCATTGAGTAATCTTGCGCTTTGTTTTTCTATGAATCGGTGCATAACAATCTATTCCTTGTTAGCCCAACTGACATAACGGGAAGAAACTGCTACGAGAGAGAAAAATCAAGAAAAACACAATGTTATTATAAACAATTAATTAATAAAAAACGAATCTTGTTTGTTGTTACTTTTGGCATCCTCGTCGAGTCCTTTTTCATCGAACGATTACTGCAATCTCTCTTGATTGCCGACCAACTACTACTAATGATACTATTTCAGTTAGAATAATGTTTGCGACGACATCGTTTTCAATTTTTGGAATCGTTTCCCTTTTCTTTGCTTATATGTTCCTGTTTCTCCTGCAAACGTCGTCCGGTGATTCTCGGGTGACAAGGCTCGGGTATAACAGTGGAATTTTTTTGATTAATTTGCTCGATAACATTCGATGAGATTCGATGATAATACTTTATTGGACGTCTACTATGGCGTTGCGATAGAATCAAGGTATATATGTACGTTCGAGCAGCACGCGCGCAAAGTTCAAATATCGAAGACTAACACGAGACGTACAGTACATGGTAACGAAAAAGCCGATCTACGTATCCTCCTCCCATACGGTTTCGGTCAAGATAGCGATGTTGTCCAGTCCTCTCATCGGCGCGTACTCCAGTGTCCACATCAAATTGGTGAAAACCACTGAAAACCAATAGCAATCTTCTGAAATTTCTACCCCGCCGGAGACGAGACAAAAACGAGGAATGTGCGTATAAAAGGTGTCCCAACAAGAAACGAGAGAGAAACGAGACAACTAACGCCTTTGGATTTTTTCCTCTGGGGTTCTTTAAAGTTAACAGTTTATGCGAACAAGCCTACGACCATCCAAACCTTGAAGGAGAAGATTAGACGCTATATTCTATACTTGACTTACCCTATACTTAAAATTCCAGTGGTTAATAAAAAAAAAACTGTATTTTATTTGGAATATAAGTATTCCAGTCTTGATGAGGACATCCTTTATGCATGTATATTCCAAATTTTCAGTTCTACTCTTCCAAATAAAAGAGACTTACACATTTCACCTTGATGCAAGTCTGCTATCAGTTCGGGACACGAACTGTTGCAAGGATTTATAGGCGTTAAACGAAGCTGCGTAGCTCCTCGTAATTGTGCGAGGGCGATCAGTCCAGAATCCAACTCGACCTTCTTGTAACTCGGACTATTATAATCCGAAGACATCAAGACCCAATTGAAATGCGCTGGCGAGACTGTACTCGAGAGGAAGTACGGTCGTTGGTAATATTTTCTCAGCACCTTCACAGCATTGATGTCGCAGTTTTGCCAGTGGACAAACCACTTGGCAACTTCCGGAGAATGGACTCGACGTAAGAACGCTGCCAAATCGGACGAACCGGTTCTCAAATTTGAAGTCAAAGCGCAGGGTACCGTTTCCATCAATCGTTCGTTCTCCAAGTAAAGCTGTTTGCAGCACACAACGTAATCTTATTGTCTAATCTACTCGACGTTGTTGATTTAATGCGTACATCAATCGTCTACATACATGAGTAATGTTGTCGAACCAGAAATAATCCGTGTTCATCACGGTCCAAGAGTCCATTGCATCCGTGATAATTGCTGGGGCATCACGACTCAAATAGTTATCCACGAGATTTCGATATCTCACGTCCGACAACCGGTCTATAGTTTCCAGTGCTTCGCAGGTCTGAAAAATTTGTTATTTTCGATATTTCTCAATAGAAACCTTCTTTATTAAGTGTCTTTGCTACTTGTGGCGTTGCTTTCAACCTGTTACGATCGATATTAAGCTTTTCAGTTACTCGCATGGGGTCTTGGTGTAACTAATGTAAAGAAATAATTAACCCTTTGCACTTTCAGCTATTTCAACTCGAAAATTAAACATCTGTTCGACCTAGAATATCTCCATTCTCTACAATTTTTCAAATTTATATAGATTAGCTCATATAACACTTAAATGTTTAGTAATTGATTAGATACAACATATTTAATAATGTAAACAATATTTTGAACAATGGTACAGCAATTCTTCTAAAGTAGTTATTTTAGTTGAATTAAAACATTATTATATCGGGGTTCTACAAGATCCCATGCAAGCAAGTCTGGACAAATCGAGGTGCAAGTAACTAAAGCTCAGGATTAATTAATTTCGTCTTACCACGCAGTCATCCTCCGTGATAGCATGATCGTTGTAAAAGGGATTGTTGATCATACAGTTCTCGTAATATAAAGGTTGCCAATTCCAAATGGGCAGAATTTTTATCAGCAACAGACGGCTGATCGCCGTAAAATGAGTTCCGACAAAATCCAATTGCGCTGCCAGGCAAGCTAGAGTGCCCAGAACTATTAGAACAAGCATACCGCGGAAAACCAGTTGCAACCAGGAACGTCGCATCGCCGCTACCAACGGTTGACAAATGATATCCATCTCCTCCTCTGTAAAGCCAGCTTGCTGACAATACCTATGAATTGTCGAACGAAATTCTCTTATAATATCAACGAATATCTTTGTTTTCAAATTGCGTTTGACGTTTGTTAATTAAATTAACACACCAGAACTTAATTTGTACCGTAAAAAAAAAGAAGCATCGTATAAAACATAGAATTAAAATACCTTGCTACAATACCAAACTTCTAACAAAATTATGGTAACGAAACATCGACTAAAGACAGGGCCATTTTTCAGAGCGAACCTGCAAATTAGTACAACGATACAGAAGAATAAATATTAAAGAAAAAGTAAGCTAAAAGCATAAAGATAACAACGATAAGTAACGATATCGACGGATAAATAAACAATCGTATTACTTGTAAAAAGAATTCAACTCATCGTCTATCAGCCGCAATTTCTCCGAATGGGTCATCTCTTGCTGTTCTTTCGCGTAATTTTTACGCGGTTGTTTAACACACTTGCTGTTCGACATTTTCCTCCTAAGAACTGTTCAAACGTTATCCTCTGACCAACAAGGACTCCAATTCCACGCTTGACTTTCGGAAGTTGTTGTTTTATTCTTGAAGAAACAATCAAGTGAGCAAGTATACTTGCAGTTGCCTACGTTACGCTACGCAGATCGCAGATATTATCGAGCAGAAACAGCGTTGACTTTGTCTGTTAGTATCCGCGCATGCCCGCGTGTACAGTATGTATATTGATTGTCAGTATTGCCACTGTTGCCTGCTGTTGCTACTGGTTGCTACTGAAAATTACGCGGGAGAATTCGAAATGTATCGGTACAATTTTCAGCAAAAGTAAAAGTGTTGAGTAGAGAATTACAATCGGTGTAAAACCTTGTACTAATCCTTTGAAATGTCGTTACAAATTCTACAATGTGTACTGTGTAAAAGAATGCCCAAAGCGAAACAATGGAAGCTAATTCGTACAGTATAGTATAGTATTTATTCTCTGGTATAGTATAGTAAACAGTATATATATACTTTTGTATGAAAAAGAAAAAAGAAAAGGAGCAACGCCAACGTTTCGACCACACTGGACCACAGTGATTGTCGGTGTTTTGTTTCGTTTGTTGG
Source organism: Lasioglossum morio (assembly GCA_916610235.2). Taxonomy (NCBI): domain Eukaryota; kingdom Metazoa; phylum Arthropoda; class Insecta; order Hymenoptera; family Halictidae; genus Lasioglossum; species Lasioglossum morio. The sequence goes on from OU744327.1 coordinate 3,054,831, forward strand.
CAAACAGAACGCGTCCTCTATATTGCCGGTTTGCAGGATATTTATTTATATTTTTTATTATTTACGCGTTGTTTATATTCGCACATAAATGTTGCTTCGTTCGCTGCAAGTTTCATACGACATATCTTGTACTTACCGACACACGCACATATATATATATTTATGTAACTTTTAATGCATATTCATTTTACAATAGTTACAGTCACTGTCCTAACAATGGTGTCTTTCTGAGATCAACGTCCTCTAAATAAAGTAAAGTGCGCAAAGTCCAAGGTCCACGGACAGTTCTATTTTATCGTTTTGTACGAGTGCATTGAAGAGAATGTATAAAATTAATTTACTCGGTAAGTTTCGGTATCATGTACGATACGTGATACGTATACATGTATTTATTAAAGAATAATAAGGTGATATTGTTGCTTTTTCTCGTTGACAAGCTACTCGAAACATGTCTGCAGTGATGCACACTGTTACTCGAAATATTGCCGCCCTGTCGATGCTATCGGAGACACAGCAGATGCTGCACAAAACATGCAAGTATTTATCTGTAGACATATATTATTCACATCATCTGATATCCTATGTGTTGTAGTAACAGTTGATGCGCTCTATAATTATTTGGCATAACGAATTCCATTACAGGGATTTTGCGGAAGGGGAGTTGAAACCGAAAGCAGCGGAAATCGACAGAAAGCATATTTTTCCAAAAGAGGAGATCAAGAAAATGGGAGAACTGGGTTTAATGAGTATAGCGATTCCTGAAAGATTAGGTGGAACCGGATTGGATTACCTGTCTTATGCGATTGCGTTGGAAGAAATATCTAGAGGATGCGCCAGTACAGGTGTTATAATGAGCGTTCATAATTCTCTTTATTTGGGGCCTGTAGAGAAGTTTGGCAACGACCGTCAAAAAGAGAAATATATTACGCCATTTGTGACTGCTTCAAAAATTGGATGTTTTGCTCTTAGCGAACCTGGTAATGGTAGCGACGCTGGTGCTGCTTCTACCATTGCCAAACGGAACGGAGATAGCTATACAATGAATGGTACTAAATCATGGATAACGAACGGTTACGAGTCGGATGCGATCATTTTATTCGCTGCAACTGACAAACAGAAGAAACACAAAGGAATAAGCGCTTTCGTAGTCGATAAGCAGTCGGATGGTCTTGCCGTTGGCAAGAAAGAAGACAAGCTTGGGATACGAGGCAGCAGTACTTGTTCATTAATATTCGAAGAGTGCAATGTACCAGCAGAGAATTTATTGGGAGAAACAGGAATGGGTTTTAAAATCGCGATGATGTCATTGGGTATGAAATAAATACGCATCTACACAACTGAGTAGAACATCCGGAAACGTAACAACTATATTACTTTTAGATGCTGGTAGAATAGGCATCGCTGCTCAAGCTTTAGGCATAGCTCAAGCGTCTCTTGACTGTGCTGTCGAGTACGCAGCAAAACGTTTAGCGTTTGGTAAATCTATAATTAAGCTACAAGCGATTCAACAAAAAATCGCCGATATGGCACTAAAACTAGAAAGTTCAAGATTATTAACGTGGCGCGCAGCTGTACTGAAAGACAATGGTAGACCGTATTCAAAGGTATGCATAACATACATACATAGAAGTACGGTAAACACTGTAATTTTTGTACGAACGAATATAATTTTTCAATAAACGTGTTTTGTTTGGCAGGAAGCTGCTATGGCAAAGTTATCGGCATCCGAGGCATCTACCTTCTGTAGTCACCAGTGTATACAAATATTAGGAGGTATGGGATATGTGACCGACATGTCGGCCGAACGTCATTATAGAGACGCGCGTATCACCGAGATTTACGAAGGTACATCGGAAATACAAAGACTCGTTATAGCCGCAAACATTATCAAAGAATACAATCTGAATTGAAACTTTCGAATGTGACAGTTTCCTCTCTTTTTTCTTATTCTTGTATCTAAACTTTCTATATGTACGAGCAAAATATTTTTATACATTTTTATTTTTACGAGAAAGAATAAGTCAATAAATTTTCTATACGTTCACCCTTGCGCAGTTTTCTTTGTTTCTCTCCCTTTCTATACATATATCGCGACTCCGTAGGTACATAATACTGTATGTACGTACACGTAATGTAATGTACAACTTTATCGAAGATCATAATTGGACACCAAGAGACTCGATAAGCACAAATATACTCCCTCCATATTCCCCCCTCCCACCCTTTCCCTCACCCGGCGACATACAGAAACTTCTTATCCGTTTGTCGTAAAGAGGAAGCTGTTATTAGCTGTATCAATAACCTATTCTATGAAATTAATTCTACATTTTGTACCGGCGGTACGACATGCTCGCAATGAAATTATATTTCTTGAAATTACCCGAGCCTCCACGCTCCGTTTACGTGACCAAACATCGATGAGATCGTGTGTTAAACTTAAAAGCTAAAAAATAACTAAATAAAACGAATCCCCTGATACTCCATCCGTTGAAAGTTTTTAGAAGTCATGTTAATTGATCATTAACTTCGCTTAAATTCAATTTCTAACGCCGTCTTAAACGCTACACTATACTATATATGTATACTAGACTATATTATATTCTATTGTATTAACTAATATAGATCCCAGTATAACAGGTAACAGTTGTATACATACAATTTGTGCAAACGACGATTACAGTTATGTTCTCAACTATATTTTAAATATAGAATCGTTTCTCTCTGTTGTTTGCAACGAGAAAACACGTCGAATATTAACACCGTTGGATTAGGTTTGTTGTACAGAGATCTATTGGAATGCAAAGAAATGTGTAACAACTCAATTTCAATTTCATTGTATGCCTTTTTCTTTATGTACAATAACGTACCCGCCCGACGCTCAGCAATTGCTATAGAGAAATATTTTCAACTCTGTTCTGTTCATTTCTACGTACATACGTATATTATTTTATATTAGTTTTTTTTTCATGCTCATATTTTCCATAGATGCGAACAACCGACGCGAATGTTACAATGAAAGTTACAATTGCAGATTACTTAGACGCTCATCAGTTTGGTCCTAATTCGACAGTACGTTTCTTCTTCAATTTTTCGAATCAACAATACAAAAACGCAAAGGAGAAGCGTAATCTCTATAACCTACTGACCACTCGTATTTTTTTTTATCTAATCTGACGGCAACACTGACTGTTAATAAATCGCCATAATATTATTTTTAGATTTGCAGAACTGCTAAAATACTTTTCTTTCATTTTTTTCTGATTATTGTACACCTTGTAAGACTGAAATAATTTCAGATTATGCTGCGAAACATTCCTCACAGGAACAGAAACAAAAATAACGTAAAACCGTGACAATAATCCTGTTTCCAACCTTAACACCATATAAATACAAATCATGAATCGTCTTCTATGAAACTATAAACGAACTTGTAACTTTTGTGTCAAGTATTTCTTCTTTTTTTTTTCGTCCTTTTGTGTTCTGTATCCAGCAGCAATATCAATTGCTTGTCTATGTAATTAGTTTTAGTACCGAACTACTATAGTGTTAGATAATATTAATGTTTTCTCTTTTTCCCATTCTATATTATTTTTTTCATTTTTGTAGTCGAATAGTACTCTTCTTTTTTTTTGTCGAATATTTTACACATTATAGATCGAACCGATTTATATCGGTTCTTTTCCTTATTATTGGCTATATTATAATCCTTGACTGTAGGTACATTTATCTAAAACGCTTGAAAATGTAAATAAATTAAACTCATAAGTAGTTTTAATAGACACTGAATCTAAACACGTAAATTCTGGAAATTGTCCCGATCTTGCAGGATTATCTTCGACAAAACATATATGAATGTATTTTCATAGGTAGCCGCAAGTATCCGAGAAATAGAAGGAAATTGATTTAGTTATTCGTAATAGAAGCTACCGAAGCTTCAATCGTCGGCTCGCATACCCCTCACTTCTCCTTGATGTCTTTGCTAAAAAGAGAAACGAAAAACAATAGGAAAATTTATACAGGTTTTCTCTTAGAGGTTTTAATTGAATTTCAAATGATTCTCATGTTATTATTTACCCTATCTAATTCTTCTTTTGTACTCTCCTCGATTGCTCTAATATCTTCCATGGTTAGACCATACCAACGGTCTATCCAACAAAACACTTGTCTATGGAAATTAGTAAACAGACGTCTTTCAGCTTTCTGAATGAAGCTCTCGACGCGATTTTGGAAACCAAACCATTTAAATTCACAAGTGACAAGCTTATAGCATGTCATCACAGGTTGAACATTATTTTTCCAATCTTTGCCAACAAGAGGACCTCGACCCGTTTTCACAGACTTAAATTTGGTTGGATCTTCGTCCTCTTTGTAATCGGCGTTTGCAATGGAATCGTTAGCAATATCTATATGCACGATCTCTCTCATTTTCAGCTTATCGGGAGGTAATTCGTGAACCTATCGTGGAAGAATTCAGAATATAGTAGAGAAAATAATACAAAACCTTGTTCTCTTCGTCTTTACGAAGCAAATTTACTTTATACGTACATTATGTTGGTGACCATCGTCGTCGATATGAAACGACTCGATCATAATTACAAAACTTTCCTTCATATAACCAGGATTCTGCAATTAAAAAATACCATATGTGTTTAGAAATTAATTGGTGCTCAATCTAATCGGTTAATTGATTTGTAATCTTAGAGATAACGTCATTATTGCCAAGCAATACTTACGGTTATAACAGTTTTGCAGTAGGGATAAGCATTCCAAGCTTCCTCGTGAATTTCCAAGGAATTCTTTGGCAGCATAAGACGGATAAAACTAGGCACTTTACTAGCTAAATGATATATCTTGTACGTATATTGACCCGAAGAATATTTTCCACTGAGCAAAGGATAATCTGTGAACGGCTCATTTTTTAGCACTTCTATACCCTCTCCGCCTCCTGTATTATTTTTGCTTGCCTCTGCCACAGAGAATAGCTGGGCCACTTGATACTGTTGAGTCAAGGCAAAATGTTAGACATCGTTGAAACAAAGTAGTGACAAGATGCAATAAAGAATATCAGTTTCCACAATGTTCGAGATAACACAATCTATACCGGTAAAATCAATAATAAGCTGATCGAAACTAGAACTGCTATTATAATTTATCCAACGGGTTGGACTGAAATTTCAAGATCCGACGTTTCGAGATAGCCACGCGTGTCCAAATAGATGTTGATTAAATGAGTTGCGAATTCTTCCAAATTACACGATAGCTAATTTATGGTTATTTTATCTATGTGTAATACTGCAACTCATTCCAAAGTGGGTCATTAAAAAGAGGAAGACCTTGTTTTTCAACGAATACATACCTCTTCCACTGTAAGAGGCAAAGTGACACGGCTGAAACAGAGAAATTGATCAACTATCTATTCTATTCTATCACACTATTCTATTCGAGATATTTAACGAGCGGAAAATCTGAATAGAGTTTTCGGAGAAACGGCTTTGATTGTATTCAAGCGTGAAATATCACGAAGTATCGTGATCATGAATCGAACGTCGATGTTCGAACGTCAAACGTAACGTGAATCGATCGGAAATTTCTGAAAACATAATTGATCAGTCAAATCGAGAAACAGTCGTTCACGGGGCAGAAGGTTTCGTTTGTACGGATCGCAAGGGATGAAGGTACATATATCCCTCTTCACCCCTCCAATCCTACCCACCGTTAAAGATTAGTAACCATATCCTGAGAATTGGTTCGAAACGTTCGACCAGTAACCGTTTATCGCGGTTTCAACAAGCTAACAATAGGAAAACTCGGGAGAACTTACAACTCTTTGATTAGCATCTTAACAAGCAGAGCACATGGGCTGCAGCAGTTTCAGTCCGATCACACAGCACCACCCTTGCTTCAACAAATTCACTCGTGTTATCTCTGAACCCGCAGTCAGACGCATACAACGGCGCCTTCACGACTTCTCAACCGACTGACACACACTCGAACCACTTGGTCGACTCTACACTGCCACGGCCATCGAACACCACCTATACTTGCACACACGTGTCCATCGAATTTCCCCTACTCTCTTCTTTCTCACGGACACTTTGCAAATGACGTCATCCTTATACACTACAACTATACATTCTAGTTCGCATGCGTTCGAGTCCGAGTCTGAATCATCTATCAACTTCAGAGTTCAGATTCGTTTTGATATATTTACGGGATTTTAAATAATCATTTTCCAATGCGAATCTACAACTTCGATAAAACTCGTCGATTTATTTTCTTGCTTTTACAGAGTCGATCAGTCGGCTATACATGCATCATTTCCGTTGTTCTTTTCGATTGGAAAATTCTGGTGTTAGGTAATTCGTAGCATATGTTGTGGTTGTATCTACACAACCGATGGTAAAGTGCATTGTAGTTGTACGTCTCGCTTTGACAATTGAACGTCACCATTACCAGTTATGGTAATAGAGTGAACAAAAACCGTTTCTTTTTTCCTTCATATAATGACATAAATATATATGTGTGTATGTATAAATATGTATACCTAATGTACGGACAATTCTTGTGCATTATGTTCAAATTTACGCTAAACAAGTTGACAAAAAATTTAATATAGTGAAAGCTCTCTAAGCCAGACTATATCTGATAAAAAAGCATTTTCGATCGGGCTGCTAATAACCAAAGTAATCTCTATTGATCATGTTCAATGTAGAGTGCGCAACGAAATTGATCTTCAGCGACGTCGGTACCTGCAGGTATCCATGCATACATGTTTCAGAATGTTCGACACGTCGCCCATCATCATAATACCAATGATTATAAATTATCCTTGTACGACGATCATCTATGTCTATTGTATTTTACCAGGGTGCGCTGTTATACGCCTGCGCACTTTCAAATCGTTGATTACACACAACACAGTACTGAACCGATCGAAGAGTTTTGTGTTGCATATTGTATAGTCATCTGTAATTGTTAATTCAATCATCAGAACAAAAAAACTGAATACTCCTAATCAGAAATTATAGACAAAATGTTCACGATTCGTTTGAACTGTTGTAAAGAAAAAAGTGTTCACGTAGTCCAGACTGATTCCCGCGTTTACGTGTTCTCGTACAATCCGTATATATATGTTTCATCTCTTCATCCCTCACATTTACTGTTTTTTAAATTTATTTTTTACGGATGTGGGGAGACATACAATTACGTACACCCCTCTAGATGACGGCGGGGGGTAGTGTGGGGCTCACCTCTCAGGTGGTCGGAGTAAGCGTACCCACAGAAAACCTATAACCATCTCTCATCGTTACCTGAAAATCATTAACCACCCCGTAAGCAAAATGCTCGACTTTGGACGGGCATCTGCGTCAGCAGAAGTAGCGTTTTCTGCTGGCAGAACGAAGACAGAATTCAGGACCGTGCTGCTCTCTAAAACAAAGGTCGGTCCTGAATTCTGCCTTCGTTCTGCCCGAGCAGTTTCGAGCGTCGTTCTGATACCATAATGCCCGCCATCTGCTCGCCGGGGCTGTGCTCGATTTCTGCTCGAGACGGCCTGGATGACTTGGCATCTATTCTGTATATATATATAAATAAACTAGTTTTTTAAAAAATCATATATGTCATTATACAATTTAGAAATATGTACTCCTGGTAATTTCAATTACGACAGGGTGAAGGCAAGGAAAAACATATTAAAACAAATTATTGATTTTTATAATGAAAGAACTCCTCTTTGGAAAAAGGCGGAAAACACGAAACGCTGAACCTATTTTGTATAGGTAACATTAGTGCAGAATGGATTAACCTATGATACTAGATAATATATATATATATTTTTTGTTAGGCGATTTCTTTTCAAACATAAAGAGCATGGATGATATTCTCGGCAACGTATAGGAATATTATATGCAAATCGAGATTTATAGTTCTGATTGTTGCACTGTAGTCAACGTAAAACAGGAACAACTGTTTTTATTAAGGAATCGATCTACGAGGCGACGATCGAGCGTACAATCGAACACTGGATGCTGATTACACGTTCGTACACGAACGAACAAGAGACACACACACGTAATAAAACCGTATAAAAATAAAATGTAAATTTAAATGTAAATCCTTCCAGAATAGTAGCTAATCTAGCAACGGCGTATGGAATGTATGACGTACGTTTTACAAATAGTGGTCGTATATGTTGCACGATTGTTGATACATCGCTCGTTTTGGAAGGCATCATAATGTCTACATTATGTTTTCGCTGTACCGCTGTATCGGCTACACACAATAGTTACATGAAAACCGCATTTCACGTTTTATTTCCGCGTGCTAGGTTAAACGCATTCATTCGATAACGTTATCGAAATACTTCTCCTTGACCGTTCAGCAATGAATGCGTTTTAAAGCGTACAAGATAGAATTTCGAGATCGAAAATCGCTGATCTCTCCGTATTCGATACAACCATCGGAATCTCTTCCTATAATTCAAACAGAAACTGTCACACCTTGATAGTTTGTTGAAATGAGAAAATCATTTCAAACATTGGATTTCAATGTCTTGGGATGATAGGGAGCATATAATAAATTGTTCGTGGGTACTTTTAATTCTAAAAACAATAAGAGAGAGACTGGGTACAAATATGTAAGAAGTAACGAGTGAAAAATAATAAAAGTAATTTGTTCGAGAATAGAAATGAAGGTAAAATTTGAGTATATGAATTGGCAAATCGAGAGCTAAATAAATATGCTGAGTATTGTACTAAAAATAGTTTCGCACAACACGCGCGAGAATTAGAAAAGTGATAGGCGCGTTTCGCGTGATCATTGCGATCATGATTGGTAATGAACCGATCGAGCTGATTTACACTCTGGCGGGAGTTTTGTTTGTTCGTGAGCTCTCAATTAGTCCAATCGTGTTCTGCTCGAAATTACGTTCGCTGAACAAACGAAGGAACCCAACACATTCGAATCATAGACATATAGACATAGACACAATGGCGGCACGGGTTACAAAGAGTGAGAGAGAGAGCATTAACCGGGGTGTATAGCGCTCTCTTTCTAATTAACGTCAATTAGAAAGAGAGCGTTATACACCTGCGCCGCCATTGTGGGCTTTGCAACTGGCCCGTATATCTATGATTCGAATGTACCGGTATTGCATGTACAATATGCTACGTATATGTATAATAACAGAAGGCAGGTACATGCTTGATCCGTACGAATGCGGCAACATGTTTCTTTGAGTCGTAATTACGTATTGCGATTAAAACATCCTGTCGTTTGAACAGAAGGTGAGAGACTAGAAACGAAATACCAGAGACGAAAGAGGAAAGAGAACAGAAAGACAAACATCCGAGGCATGCGAAAGTTATTTAAACTGCACAGACGGCATCGAGAACGTTGCACATTCGAGTACAAATAAAAAGCACGTACCTTGAATCGACTACCACGAATCTCGTTTTCATTGCCTTCTTTAAATATCAATTTGTTTCTTCCATCGCGTCTTTCAGATACCATCATCGCGAATAATACGACATTATGCAATCGCTCGACAAGATTTCGCAAAGAATGCGAAAGCAACGAGTTGATCGCAACGTTTCTCTGTTTACGTGTACGATGTATGGCACTGTAAAGAATAAGAGAATCGACTTTGCCATTGCGACAACGCGTAGCGTTCAAAGTTACGCGTTTGTTGGCAACGATGACTGAGTATTACGCGTATTTTAATGAAAAATTCAAGTTCAGATGAGTTCCCGATCGATGCGTCTTTTACGACAAATATACTTACAACGCCGATCGCAACGATAACAAACAGTTTCGATCGAAATGAACGGACAAACGCGCGATTATCGTCGAGCAGCGAGAGCACACGATTCTAGTTATCTCTTATCCATGTAGTTCGAATATACAAATGATGTTTGTCAACTTATCGTTAAAACTAGGGAACCTGTTTGTACGAGACCATCGTAGAATACAGATCGACAAACGAGTAGGAATAAACGTTGGCGCGTGGCAACGCGAGACATCCGCGTGTGGCAACGCGCAATCGATTGGTTATCGAGTACACCGAGGAAACAGAGGTTCATGCAACCACTGTCCATCACTTACATTTGCTTTTGCCGTCGAGCAATTTTTTCCAGAGATCGAACTGCTCGCTATATTTAACCATATGTATACTGATGCCACGCTGAACGTTACACGCACTGTACGATATCTTTTTGTTTAAGAATTCGTTGGCATGCGTCCTTTTAATTCGGAGTTTGTCCGCAACAATTCCAGTCACGAAGACGTCTTCCAGCTTCAGATACGTTTGATTCAACGCAGCTTTGTACAACTTATGCACTATATCGGTAGACACCAGATAAGCTGGTCCAGTAGTAAAATCTGGAAAAACGGCATTCTTGAATTGTGTTCTAGATACAAAGTATTTGCTCTTCTTGTTCCTGATTGGTTTCCACTTCTTTGCTAGTCTACCGTATATCACGTTTCTGTCTTTCGCGTGTTTCATCGCGAACGACTGTAAGCGCGGTACATTGATGAACATGTCGTCGTCTGTCTTCAGCAGAAACTTCACCTTGGAACAATAGCTGTCTACCCATTCTAAGGTGGAGATCGTTTTCAGAGTCAAATTCGAGTAAGAATCTAAAAACCTTCCACGTATCACGTCGTTGTAAGTTTTCTGTTCCTTTTTCAAGATCGCTTCCATTCTGGAGTCCAACGTCGCGCCCAGCATGAACAAAACGCTGATGTCGCTTCTCTGACCGAAATGTCCCCAGGTTTGTCGTATGGCAGTTCGTGCCTCCAGATGAGGAGGAGCAGACATTATTATTATAACCAAGTCCATCTCTTTGCCTAGATTTGGACACCTCTCCGGTATCGGTACGGTGTGTCCAGCTTCGTAAATGGCTCCTGCCAGATACTCGTTGCGAAGAACAGATAGATCTTTGGTTTCGTTGGAAATACTCGCAGAAGATTGAATTAAAGAAGTCGACGACGTAGACGAGGTTGTAGCCGTGGAACTTGAGAGATTGGCGATTGCCTGGATGTTGTAAGGAGCGACTACGTACGGTTCGGAGGATGCGTTTCTTGGGACTGCTGCGACATGCTGCTCAGGACTCGAGTTGGCGTGTTGCTTGAATGCCTCTTGGTAAGTGGCAGCGCGACCTGTAAACGAACGTTTAGACCATTTGCAATCGTAAAGGAATGACTCGAAGTAAGTACTTACTGGTATTTCGAGGCACAGCATACTGTGGCACATCGTAGTAAGTGGTACGGTAATACGCGTAGAAGGTCAAGCCGATCAGTCCGAGGATAAGCGTTTGCAAAGGACGACTGCGAAGATGCAGTAACTGATGCATGGTGACAGTTTCGCAGCTGCACGTCTGCAGGTCTGCTCCTTCCCTTAGGTTTGCCGAGCAGTCAATTTTTTATGATTCACATCGTTGCGGATCAATCACGAACCCACGATGGACCACGCAACGTTTCGTCCGGTGCGTGCAACTTTCCGGAAATGTCACGGCAATCGTCGAAAATGTTCAGCAATAATACCGATAAACAGGTTACTTCCATGCTGGTTCGTCGAACGCAACGAAACCTTTCGTCTTCGAGCTCCGTGTTCGCCACCTTTTCGCTGCGACGTTCAACATGATTCGAGCAGATGGTTGTTTATCGCGAAAAAGTCCGTGACCGATCGAGTTCCTTCTCCGTGCTCACTGCAGCCAGATACCTAATCGTCCTGGCAAACTTTCACGCGCCGACATTCCAATTCCACCAGCGTCCGTTTTCGCCAATCCTCGCTCCTTGTTTCCCTTGGATGAACCACGAACAACCACGAACGCGTACTCCGACCTATCTGTATATGTTTCTTTTATATTCTTTCTGTGTTTCTGTGCGCACGCGTGTGTTTACAGGGTGGCCACAAATCGTAACCAGTACAGATTACTCTATCTGTTATTAGCAGTCCGAATGAAAATGTTTTTATTCGGGTATAGCATGGTTTCAAGAGAGCTGTCACGTCATTACAGCGACTTTTTTTGTCAACTCTGTTTCTTCATCATTCTTCAAGGCCGCCTTCAATTTTTTGCAAATATACACCTGTTCCTTTTTACACAGCTTGCTGTTGCATCTTACGATGCATCCAACTTATTTTTTCGACGTCGAGAATACTTGCGAGTATCGAAAGATCCTGTATCGATGCATCGCCGAATCTCGATTGTCAGAAATCTTCATCGATCTTGATGGAGCATCTGTGTAACCGACTGTGATCGATGCAGAACCATAATGGCCGCACCAGATGTTGCTGCATATACGTGTCTGTGGGGTTCGTTCTCAGAAGAGACACGATAGTTTAATTATTAATTATTTATTATTAATAATAAGTAAACTAACGTGTGCCTTCTTTGAAGGTTTATTCCAATCTGTTTTTACAATAGAAATTCGTTGGTAGGGAACCAAACGAATGAATATTACAAACTGTGACATGTTCCGCCTGGTAAAAAAAAAACATTTTTGGCTAATGTTCATTGATAAAAATATAGTGAAACAACACCACAAAAAGACGCAGCCTGGTCAGATCTACAGGTTTTGCCTAACATACTTTTCAACGCGATAAATGGTTTTGGCAAGTAAATTTGTTATTTATTTATTAATATTGAAAATTTTTATGGCAATCGATTTCGGTAGCGAATTTTTCCTACAAATATGCAGTATTTTATATTTATTATCTTTATAAAGCACGTTCCAACAACGATGACAAGTCTTAAAAATCGATTACACGTGTCAAATGTCTAAATAAAACACTTCATATAAATAATATAAAGATGCACGAAATATCTCGTCCATAGCATATTCGTTTCTTCGACATCGTGGAAACGAAATATCTCGTTTAGCATTATTCCTGATCATTCTTTTGCAGTTATAAACGTTCTGCAATCGATATTTCTCTGTATAAGGGGTCCACGTAGAATTTCCTTCTGTGTCGAATATAATTAATAGAAAAACGAAAGTGAGCCAATTCCAATTCACTCTAGACTAAAAAAAACTACGATCACGGCGTGAACGTAGTTAAAATCACGACCGTGATCGTGATTCTGCGATCACCGTAATAAATCACGGTCAGTGATTTTTCCACGGCATCCCTTTCCAGTACGCATGCCTCTGCAAGTAGGTGCATCGTGAACATAGCCTTGGTAAACGGTGTATCGAAAGCGCATGCGTGCACAAGTTTCGAGAACGTTTAAACAGTCTTTTCGTGAATTCGAATATAATTGTAGAATTTTCGCGTTTAACGAATATCGTATTATCGATAACGCGTTCGCGACGAAAACCGAGAATGTTGTACGAAGAAATTCGATGGACACTGGAGCGTGCGCGAACACGGGGAAGCATTCGTGTGAACGATGAACGGTGAATGGCTGGAACTCTTCTACTCCCTGGTCTGTTCTTTCTCTCCGTTCGTCCATAGTCGTATTATGAATTATCGATCGAATCCGAAGGAGGAATTGAAATCGATACGACAGAAATCTCAGCAAAAAAAAAAAAAAAGAAAAGAACCGACCGCTTTCACGAAAGTGAAACAGTTGACAGTCGAGTTTTCGTCGGACAAACTCGAGATTGCAACTATCGAGAAGCTAGCACGGACGAGCGAGCGAGCGTGCTAGCGATCGATCGATAACCTATTTTTTCATAGCTGGCAAGCTGCCAGAATTTCGGGCAATTGTACCGAGTCGCTGTGAAAGCGAATAACGCAACCTCGCGCTAGGTCACCAATGTTTTCAAAGTTCTTCGTTGAAAGTCGTCTAATCTGTTTGCACTTCATCCGGAGCTCCGTTCTCCGTTCGCGGCTTTTACCGAACGGATCCGTGATTTCAATAATCACGCGCTCCTCTTTTTATTCCTCCTGTTAGCCGGGGACCATTTATTTTCTTTCTAGGTGAAAATACTTCGTACAAGTGCCAGTAACAGAGTCGCAGCTTACGGACGGCAAGCGTGACAAGACAATATGAAATTCAATATGAAAAGTCGATATATGACTAGGCTTTTGCTTCTAGGAAGGGACAAGACTGGTACAAGGACAATATAACATGCGAATGAAATTGCGGATGCAACGGTTGATCAGGATATGAACCTGAGCGCAAGAGTATCGGGAACCGGGACGCAACGGAAACGGGAAGAGACGTATTCGTCGATATTAATCGCGATGTAATTTTGATTCTGCGAAGAGTCGATATAACTAGCTTTTGCTACTAGGAAAGACAGGACTGATACAAAGACTGTTTAACATGCGAATGTAAGTGTGGTTGCAATAGTTGATCAGGATATGAATCCTTAGCACTCGAGTGGTGATTCAGAGTCACCACCAAAAATTGCTGTGCCAATATTCTAAATATTGTTTACATTATTAAATATGTCGGGATTTAACCAATTACTATACATTCAAGATATGACGTATCATATCAATTACATATCCACACTATGCCAAAAATCATGTAAAATTGAATTATTTTGGGTCAGAAGAAATATTTCATTTTCGAGTTACAATAGTACCCAATGCAAATGGTTAATCGCGATGTAATTTTGATTCTGTGAATACTCTGCTTCTAGGAAGAGACAGAACCGATACAAGGACAGTGTAACATGCGAATGAAAGTGTGGTTGCAATGGTTGATCAGGAAACGAACCTTAGCACTCGAGTAAATATTGTTTACATTATTAAATATGTCGGGATTTAACCAATTAGGTACTAAACATTCAAGATATGACGTACCATATCAGTTACATATCCACAATATGCGAAAAATCATGTAAAATTGAATTATTTTAGGTCAGAAGAAATATTTAATTTTCGAGTTACAATAGTACCGAATGCAAAGGGTTAATCGCGATGTAATTTTGATTCTGTGAATACTCTGCTTCTAGGAAGAGACTAGACTGATACAAGGACAGCGTAACATGCGAATGGAATGGTTGCAGTGATTGATATGAAGCTAAGCGCGAGGGCATCCGAAATCGCAACGCAACGGAAACGGGACGCAACGGAAAAGTACGCGATGCGACGCGCTGAAAGTCGGATAGTCGCGCTAGCGATAGTGACGGTAAACGCGACGCGGCTGCATCGCAGTCGGTCCCGAGATTCGGTCAGCATCGACGACCGTGCGCAACCGATCGATGGCCCACTACCGCTCTCGTTCCTGTCTAGAAGTTATCCTTGCCACGACCCTACCGTTACCTTACCCCTCCTTCGACACACCCACGTTATTCGAGACTTCGTTCTCCCCTTTTTTTTTATCTCCAGCGAACGCTAAATTATCTGTCTCGTTCCATTCCATTTATTTTCTCTATTCTTACTCTACTTCCTTCGCGGTACCTCTCTCGTCGATCCTCGACACACGTACGCGCACACACGTACGGATATCTATATGTACATTCTTGAAATTTTTATTCTTCGTCGTTCCCATTTCCGTTTGATTTTTCAGAGGTCGAACCAATCCTCGAACGTATCCACCAATCGAATCGACGTTCGCCCAGAATTTTAATCGTTCCGAGTCTTCTTCAAGCTCGTTCTTGATAGTTTTTTTCGCGGACTCTATCGACTTCGTTTTCCTTTTAGTGTTTCTTGCACGCTCTAACCATCCCTCCACCCTCCCCTCTCCACCCTCTGCTCGTCTTTAAATCCAGAAGCCTGCCTATGTCGTTGCAAACGGTTTCTGGTCGGCGTCGGCGTCGGCGTCGGTGTTGGCGACGGCGCCGGCGTCGTTAGCGCCGTTCGAACGGTTGGTCAGTTGACGAGCAGAGACTGTCGGGTTCGCCGGTTTGCTGTGGTCGTCGAGAGTCTATCCGTCCACTCTCGCCAAGCCTCGTTCGAACGTTAAACAACAAAAAAAAAATGAAGAAAATTTTATAGCTGTAAACGCTGGTGAAAAGATTGCCGGGTGATACCGGTGTTCGCGTACGTTTCTCCAGCTGGTGGTTTTCAGACGAGTCCAAAGGCGAGTACCGACAGAGACCTGAACGGAGGACCGTCATCTCAACGTATTTCGACGGAGTAACATGATCGCGGAATGATTTGCCGACGTTCACGGTCATCGTGGTCGCGTGTTCTTTGAAAAAGGTTGGTTTTCGGTTGATCCGCAATAACGATCGCTATACGCTATATAGTGCGCGCATGCACGAAGTAAAACGAGAAAGAAAACTGGAAAGTGATCGAGGGTGAACGAGAGAAAAGGTGCGGGGTAGAACGAGGGTGAGCAAGCATAGAAGACGAAGAGAGGGCTAGCGGAGGAAGGGGCGCGAGAGTTGTCGAGAGGGGAGTAAAGAAGGAGAAAGATTACAAGGGTGATGTAAAGGGTCAGGGTGAGGAGTGAAGAGAGAGCGAGAGAGAGAGAGAAAGAGGGAGCGCTAGAGGGGCAAGAAAACGAGTGCAGAGAGGAAAAAAGAAATGAGAGAGGGAGGGGAGTGAAATTGAACGAGAGAAAGGATTTCGCTCCAACAAGTAAAGAGATTTTCCTTGTAATTTTTTGGTATCTCGACACACCCAGCCTAGTCCGATGTTAACCTGCTCTGCAATCTGAAAAACGTCGAGTTCCCGTTTCCAAGCTTTGCATTAATCATTTTGCAGGCGCCAAAGTCGTGGAATCGCGTCGGGGCAACTCGATCGAAACGCGTTTCGTTTTCGAATCGTCGAGCGTCCAATGAAATATGGAGAAAGAGATATATGGCTCGAGGCTAGATAGAAATGCACGCGTCGCGGAAAAAAATGGATGCCGTCGACGTTCGTGTAAAGTCTCGGTGTTTAACTGGGAACGAACTGGTGCTTCGATATTCGTTTGTCGCGAGATTCCATTGGCACGGGAAAACGGTTTGCCGTATCGTTGCTGTAATTCGTCGACGAAAACATTGATTCGTTCGCTCGACATCCGTTGGGGTTGTTATCTTGCCGGGAAACGAGGAGGCCAATGTAAACGGAAGCGGGTGAACGCAAGCAACGTACGTTGGGCGTCCGTTCGACGTTTGTAAATGTCGTACGAAGGTATACGTGTTCCTCGTGTCGCTTCGGTTTCGAAGCAGATAATGAAATGAGTGCGTTTGGGTGATTGTGACCGTTCGATATTCGGTAGATAGCCGGTTGTTTGTTCGTGTCCGTTCGTTTCGGCCTGGAACTTTCCTTTCGATCTGGTCTGCATTGCAGAGTCGATAGAAATACCTGTCCGACCTGTACGCGAAACCACGAGAGTAAAATTTTATCGCGAACATGCTCGCGACGTGACTCGACGCGACGGGACGCGACGCGCGACGTCACGCGACGCAACACGACACGATACGACACGGTACGACGCAACGGTAACGCGCGTGCATTATTCTACGATCGATCTACTTATTTACGTCGTTTCATGACCGATGCGAGGATATTTCTCTGGCTGTAAGGGAGAACAGTGTCACAGTTTTGAAAAATTTTAATTTACACATTCATTGAGCTATATAGTACAATATTCACGTATTCGCCAGAAAGAAAGTTGTGAAAACAAATTCGAAAGGTTGAGAAGAATAGTTATTATTTTTTTTTTATTATAGACGGACTGAAGCCTTTTTACATAAGTGTTTACAGAAAAAAAAGAGAAAGATACAAGACTACTCGTCTAATAAGAAAGAAGGGACATGCACAAAAAGAAAAAGAAACAAAATATAATAATATAGTATTGGTACAATCGGTAGATATTATCATATAATTTGCGTAGTTGCATTTTAACACTTTGCAAAGATTCAATGGGATTTAACCGATGTCCCATTTCAAAGAATTACAGATGAAAATTATATGGTCGTCAGGAGACAGTGCCGTTTAATGTTTTGATCGCTAACGCTTTAACATAGGACATCGGTTGCGTTATTTCTTTCAGCCTTGCGAATTTATTTTCATGACTTTTTTTCTGGTGAACACGTTAGTCGTAAAAAATTGAGTTTGTCGAAATTGTGCGACGTTCTTTCTTATAACCACAGAGTTTCCAGCGATGTGCACGGCTCGAAACAGCTAGATGCGAACAACAATGCTGCCTCGGTACGATAGAGTTTTGATTCGGCGACGGTGAGCGTTGGCTCGCCTCTGTAGAATGTTACAGAATCGGATTGCGTTTCCAAAGCAACGTCGAAGCTACACAAGAGATTAAAAACGGTCAAGCGGTTTGGATGAGATGGCGTTTTCAAGGGTATATTTGATAGACGCGAAAGAGAGGATCGCCGCTCGACTGGGATGGGAAGTCTAGAGCCAATTTACCGGATCGATCGATCGTTCGTAGAGAAGAAGGGACGCCGATGATACACCGAACTTGTTGGCTTCGTTCGAGTACGCGTCCACGTCAACGTCAAAGTATACGTACACGTACTCACACACGTACATGTACACGTACACATACGCGCATCCAACGCTGCACGGAGTCGTCCAACGTGTAGGGGTTACGAAGGCGATAGATTCCGTTTCGAAAAGAATATTCTGTCCGTGATTAAACGCGAGAAAAAGAGAGTTCAGCCCTGAAAAGGTAGAAACGGTTTCGTTACGTGCGAGACTGATCGCGACAACTTATCGACGTTGTTCCTGAAATATTTGCATATCTGGGTTGGAAGGTAAAAAGTTTGTGTATACGGGCGTTCGAATCGAGTCTAGACTACGAACGCTGTTCCAATTTGCTTGGTTCGAAGCGGTCTCGTCGAAAACGATTTTTCTAGTTTTACAGGGTGTTTCAAAATTATACGGTTCGGCACAAAACTGGATCGCAAAATTGGCCTCAATATTGAATCCCAAGGTCAATTTTTTTTTTTATGGTACCGTATAGTACTCATCAGTCAACCGTTCTTTCGGAAAACGATTTTAAAGTTTCATATACTATTTTATTTCATACTAGCTGACTCGACACACGTTGTCCTGTACAAATTTTAGTAAATTTGTTTGTGATCGTTTTAATTATGCATATTCATCATTTGAATCGTGAGTTATGGTCTTGAGTTCATACAAAAATCCTGTAGAAAAAAGCACTTTCAATTTTTCGTTCCTTAAAAACTTTATTCGGACTATTACGAACATTTTTTTTTTTTAAATTAGTCAAATCGGTCCAGCCGTTCTCGAGTGATGCGTTCATTAATGAACAGCATTTAATTATTATTTATATAGACAAGTAGATAAATGTGGAACAAATTTTTTCGGATTTTTATTGAATAAGAAACGTCTGACTAGTCTGTTCATGACCGACTCATTCTACTTCTTAACACTTTACCTACCGGAAGCCTATTAATAGGATTCTCAATAATTGTGCTGTATTAAAAGAAAGCATAGAAATTTCTTGAATTCAGACCTATAGTTCCTTTGAGACTTTTTTTGTTCGTCGCCATCAGTACTAAGGATGCATTAAAAAACAATTTTGAATTTTAAATTCCATTTTAAAAGATGTGCAAAATCACGCTGCTGTGGTCGTGACATATAATTTTGAAATACCCTGTACAGTGTTTTCTCGATAAATCTCCCAAATGTCTGGCCTTTAACCTTTTGCAATCGGTGGTGTTTTAACTTGAAAATTAAACTTTTCTTTCTAGCGAGGAAAATTCCATTCCATTTGATTTTCTAAATTTTATGGACATGAAATTGATGTAATACCTCATACAATACTTAAATGTTTAGTAATTTATTAGCTCTCATAATAATGTAAACAATATTTTGTATAATGGTACAGCAATTTTTAGTGGCGCCTCTCTCTCTCTCTGTCTCTCTCTCTCTCGGAGTCACCATTCGAGTGCCAAGGGTTAATTGTCCTAGAACTATCCACACTACCGCGGGGTGTACCCCTTGAGGGGCTGGGAAGACTCGAGAGGCCTCGGTCGCCGAGAAGTGTAACATAATAGGGGTCGGGTATGTCGTCGTGAACCACTGCTGATCCAATAACAAAACATTCTTTATTCTTCATTATTTCTTATGGGACCTTTGGTCAACATATTCGTCGCATTTTTCTAATGAAAATGATACCAAATATGATATAACTTCAACTATTTACTTTGTTTATGCAATTTGCAATTTTTGTAGACGTTTACCAAGCAAGTGGAATCAAATAAAATCTTGTTTCCAGTGGTGTTGTATTCCGGATACTTAACACATTACCGACCGGTGATTATTGCATATTTTTGAAAAATGTATGGTACATGGGTAAATTTTCATTTAGCATTTAGTATGAACTAACTAATAAGTCACCCTCAATAACGTCGTCTAATAGTTTCATTTAAGATTGCAATGTCAAAGAAAATTTCTTAATATTAGAAAATTTTTTAATATAAGTATATTTATTAAGTACAATTTCTAAACGAAATACAAACTATGGACGTAATACAAAAGACCTTAGTAGTCTAGACAAAACTCGGTAAGAGACAGATCGGAAGCGAAAAGAGACTAAGAAAAGAATGCTCGAAAGAAGAGGAATAATAATAATTTGCTTTATTTCAGCCTTACAGCTAAAAAATGTGACTTGGATTACATTAACCTAACTGTACAAAACTATCTTATTTCGCATATTCGGTGCATACCTCTTCCCATTCATTGCTATGTCTCACGCACCGCGAGAAGAAGAGATCAATAGGAGATATGTATAGGTTTTGGGTTCTGTAAAGTGGGGGTTGTTTTAGGTCTAATGGTTAGTAAGGGATGAATCATGGGGATGAGGTTCAAGGATGAGTAATAGTAGATAGAATGTCGAACTGAAGATAGGGAGACGAACTGATAAATTTAGATTACATGAGTGAGTACTAATGCTAGAGAGAATCTTATAGTTGGTATACAACAGTGGTAGTAGCCTTTGTAGATCTGAAATAAATACAAATAGTACTGAACTCTATCGATTTTTTTTTTGTTTTAGTTATTTATTTAACGCGGCATCAACTGCTAATGGTTATTAGCAACGGTCTGTCGAATTTTATATTCTGACAGTTTTTAAAGACTTTCAAAGAGTAAGAGAGAGAGAGAGGAGTCATAAATGTGTAGAGATCCGCAGTGTAGTAATGAACGATGAAAGTTTCGGACTCAAGGGAGAACAGCGTACAGGAAATCTTTTGAACTTCGCCAGCCATACGCTGTCCTTCCTCGCGTCCAAAACTTCCATCGTTCGTTGCAAGTAAATATAATTACAATAATATCGTATTTGGTATCATTTTCAATCAAAAAAATGTCACGAATATGTTGGTTAAAGTCCCATCAAAAAATAATGATAAATAAAGAAGTTTTACAATTTTTGTTGTTGAGGCTTTCGAGTGTAAGTCGTGTCTTAAAGCAAGATATTTCCCAACGTTTCGCAAGTATTGCAGCTAGCTTCATCAGGGGATCTGAAGACACAAAGAAGTTTTGTTATTGGTAGCATGCGGCTCTTTATGCATTTATAGGAAAATCGAGTCGATGAAATTCAAAATTATTGGAAAATCATTAAGGGATGAAATAACATTAGATTTAGTTTCTATTCCTTGCAATCGATGCAGAGAATTTTCATTTTGCATAAAGATCCGCAGTCTCGATCTTCGCATCCTTTTCTGCATTCGGCAGAACTCAAATAATAGTATCCCTCGTGTTTAGGACAATTACACTGTCCAACAAATTTCAACTTTTTTCATGTTTCCAAATAACTGTCGGATGTATCTATAGAGTTTTTTAATGTTTCTCCTGCACTTACAGTTTTTGAGAAAGAGTTTGAAAAAAAGTCATATTTTTCGACTTTGAACAAATAGTGTGATGGTATTATATAAAATATTGTATTGTTCTTTACAGCAAATGATTCTCTAGACTGTCCCGAATCCAGTGATGTGCAATAGTGATACGTTGTGATTGTTTAAATTGTTTAAGCAATGTTGACACAACAGTGCGTGTAGGAGAAAAATTAAGGCCAGATTCGGAATCAGCGGCAAAAACTTTACAAGATACACCCAACAGTTAGTGCCGGATTAAGCGCCGTAGCAAATGCTACGGGCCCCGTGATTACAGCAGAAAATTCACCTAAAATTTGGTCGATACTGTTCCCACATATTTTTGCTAAACAAAAAGGTCATTCATCGTGTTTTATTATATTATCGTGCAAAATGTAGGGCCCCCTGGTAGAGATCCTGCCCCCCCCCCCCTTACAATAGCTTAGGTGGGAGTGCGGTTTTAGTGGGTAGAGGCTGGCCGGAGAGTCCTCTGGACAGTCCCACATAACCCTGGCCCCCCAAGGGGGCCAGGGTATGCGTAACGCATTTCCGCACTATAAAAAAAAGGGCCCCCTGGTAACATTTGCTACGGGTCCTGCGCTGGCTCAATCCAGCACTGCCAACAGTTACATGGAAACATTTTTATTGTTGGACAGTGTTATTGGAAAATGGTGTATGTACTTGGCCATTTCTGCGAATTTCTGTCTATCATTGGCTATTTCTGTTTCGAATTCAAGTATCGGGAACGGCGACGGACTCGTGACCAGACTAGGCCTCCTCGGGGGAGGTCCTAGGAGAACGAGATGATAGATCCCAGTTCGTCGGAGGAGAGTGACGAGGAGAAGAAGGAGTCTAAGGATGTCGGAGCCGGGGGTGGTGGTGGAAGCGGAGGTGGTGGAGGAGTTCGCGGCGGAAGTGGAAGCTCGTACGGTTCTCGACGACAAGTCGGGCCGGGTGGAAGCCTCGGGGGTGCCTCGGGCCCCGCGAGCGGAAGCGTCAGCTCGTTGGCCTCGGGGACCGCGTCCCCCGGAGGGTCCAGTCACGGGCCCATCGGGACGCCTCGAGGCGGCGCGCAAGATCTCGCGTCCGCTCGTGACGCCTCGAGTCTCGCCGCGGGCAGAAACTCGTTGTCGCCGTCGATGTCCGCCGCGCAGGATGCGGCCAATTATTCTCAAAGGCCCACCAGTCCTTCGCCTTCGGTGGCCAGCGAGAAAACCGAAGCGAATCTGCAAGTGAGCAAATGATCTTGTCCGGAGAGCAGTGTTCCGATTACAACCAACTTTTCTCGCGCATGAAATCTCAGCGATTACAGCCTCGGTAACGCAATCTTTGTAATAAAGTGGATGACGCTGAGCATCAATTCTTAAAATGCAACAGACCATCCAAATAACATGGCTGCTATTGGTGTTGGGAAATAATATATCAGATGGAACTTGCTTGGTTTCGAGGGGCCATTAATACGATGTTAGTAACTTTTCTGTAGGTGGGCGCATAAAGGACATATGAAGGTCACCATCAGTTTTTTAAATAGAATGAATCGAATAAATAAAATTCATAAATCTGATAGTTAACGAGATATTATCGATATAATTGCCCATATGTATAATAGCTATTACCTGGAAGCTATGTAGTAGGTGCTCGAACTGATTCCCTCAATTTGAATAAGTACGTATGGAACATTATTTCCATAATATCTCGTTAACTATTAGATTTATAATAATTGAAGGTCAATACTCTTTTACACAGAGTTTTGTGCTCCGTCCGAGTTGAAGCAAAAATATTGGGCATCTTATTTAAAAAACTGAAGGTGACCTTCACGCGTCCACTTACAGAAAAGCTACTAAACTACAGATTAATGCCTCCTCGAAACCAAGCAAGTTCCATCTGATACATTTTTTCCCAACACCAATAGCGGCCGAGTTATTCGATTTGTCTGTTTTAGGTGCCTCACCATGTATACATATGAAAGGGCAAGGAGTTAAGGTACCCTTAAAACGTTAGCAATTAAGTTTCGCCAATAATACTGGTACACTTCCGCCAATATAACTGTCTCAGTACGTCAGGGCTTTTGTCGCTCTTCTACGTCATTATAGATACGTTACTGTTTTGGTGAAAGTTGGTTGTAATCGGAGCACTGGTCTGGAGATCCTTTCGGTCTCTCTAACTCCAATGACGAACCGGTTTCTCTCGTATATCGATGGTTCGCTGCCTAAAACGATATCCCTGTCCAGGATAAACAAGAACGCGAGGAAGAAGAGAGGAAGACTAGAATCCAAGTGTACGTGTTCGTGTCGAGATGCATCTCTTACCCGTTCAATGCTAAGCAACCGTTGGATATGCCCAAGCGGCAACTGAAAGTGACCAAGCAACAACTCGAGACGATATGTTCTCGATTTCAGGTGAGCGACGTGCACACACATTCTGCCTGGTTATTCGCGAAAAGATTCTGACAAGTCGATACAATGATTTCTCGATAAACGTCCCAAAAGTCCATCTATAACTTATAAAATATTTTTATAAAAATACCACGCGTGTATTGGTCAAAGTCCCATAGAAAGGTAATGAAATATAAAGAAGTATCGTTATCGGATCAGTTGCGTTCACACTTCTGGGAATAGTATTCCTGGCCGGTCGCGACTTTCGGACAATTATCGAGAGAACACTGTGCTTCGCGTCGATTCGAACGAATCCCGTGCGACTGGGTGTAGGCGTCGCGTCGGCTCGGAACGCTCGTAATTGAATGGTTTCTTGTTTTTTTTCTGTGGCGACTTGCAGAGTTTCTTGAAGGGCGAGACGCAAATTATGGCGGACGAAGCGTTCCGCTACGCCATACAGAACTACCACGATGTATTCTTAACGTCGGACAGGGTAGTTCAGATGGTGCAGAGTGGCGCTTGCTCGCAAGTTGATTTTCGCGAGGTGTTCAAGAAGAACATCGAAATACGGGTCCGACGGCTTCCAGAGATGAACGGGCTGAGCAAGGAGACTGTGCTTACGTCCTGGCTGGCCAAATTCGATTGTATCTTGAAAGGTACGGGTGACGAGGAGACGAAAAGGCCCTCCAGGATGCAACAGCAGTCTCTGATTTCGGAGATGATATTGTCCAAGGAGCAGCTCTACGACATGTTCCAACAAATTCTTGGTATCAAGAAGTTCGAACATCAGCTTCTGTTC
The DNA here is from genome assembly GCA_916610235.2 of Lasioglossum morio. Classification (NCBI taxonomy): domain Eukaryota; kingdom Metazoa; phylum Arthropoda; class Insecta; order Hymenoptera; family Halictidae; genus Lasioglossum; species Lasioglossum morio. Next base: position 3,079,695 of record OU744327.1, read on the forward strand.
AGCGCCCTCCTCTTGGATTCGGCCGACGAACAAGCGGCCGCCATTAGACGGGAGCTGGACGGTCGTCTCCAAAAAGTCAACGAAATGGAGAAGGTATGGTTGATATCGTTGATATCTCGGTAATTATTTACATTAGGCGCTTCCTCACCGATTTTGATGACCTTCAAATATGTTGTCAAGATCATCATTCTGAACAACTTTTGCCTATACATGTTATCACCGCTCCATTTTACTTTTCGAGATATTTGCAAAAAACTATCGCTAATACTGTATTGAATTTTTCGTATTCCTGCACGCTCCGTGACAACGTAAGCTTGTCTCGGCGCGGCGTTTCTTTACATTTTGCTTCTAAACACGCGGTGGAGATGAGAGAGAAAACAGGATCTCATTCTGGTCATCTTTAAATGCCCCACCCTGTATATGTATGACCAGAATGAGACCCTGTTTTCTCTCTTATCTCCACAGCGTGTTTAAAAGCAAAATGTAAAGAAACGCCGCGCTGGGACAAGCTTACGTTGTCACGGAGCGTGCAGGAATACGAAAAATTCAATACAGTATTAGCGATAGTTTTTTGCGAATATCTCGAAAAGTAAAATCGAACGGCGTTAACATGTATAGGCAAAAGTTGTTGAGAACGACGACCTTGGCAACATATTTCATCAAAATCGGTGAGGAAGCCCCTAATGTAAATAATTATCGATATCTCTTCCACTGTTCGTTGTTCGCACTGGTCGTTGTTTCTTTCCGTAGAATCGCAAACTCATGCCGAAGTTACTTCTAAAGGAGATGGAATCGCTTTACATCGAGGAGCTGAAATCGTCGATAAACCTGCTGATGGCTAATTTGGAGTCGTTGCCGGTCTCGAAGGGTTCGATAGACGGAAAATACGGTCTACAGAAATTGAAACGTTACAATCACCGTCGCGATCGTTCTCGCTGCCGTGGTCAAGGTTCGCTCTCGAAATTGGAGAGCGACGCGGCTGACAAGGAGCTGACGAAAATGGACGTGGGTCTGACTTTCCAGTTGGCCGTGGTGGTGATCGAAGTTAGAGGCCTGCAGAGTTTGCCGCCTAATAAGATTGTTTATTGCACGATGGAGGTCGAAGGTAACAAGAAATTGGTGACGGATCACGCGGAGGCATCGAAACCCATGTGAGTAGAACGGTAGAGAAGCAGGGCCGTCTTAAGATATTCGGCACCCGTGGGCTACTAAAAATAATGCGCCCCACTTCATAAGAAAATACACGGGATGGCTAGCGGCAGGGGGTGACCAGCAAAGTTACACTAATTATACTAATAACTAAATAACTAATAATAACAAAAAAATATATTACAAAAGGCTTGCGCCCCGGGGCTTAGCCTATTTAGCCCTGTGCTTAAGACGGCCCTGTAGAGAAGTAGAGTAGACCGAAAGCTAAAAGCAATTTTTAGGTGGGCGACGGAGGCCGACTTTACTACCACGTACCCGTTGCCGGTGGTCAAGGTCCGATTGTACACCGAGAGTTCGACGATGTTGACGTTCGATGATAAGGAATTGGGAAAAGTGATTATAAAACCGACGCCGTTCGCTTCGAAACAACCGGAGTGGTATCGTATGACGGTCACGAAGAATTGTGCCGACCAAGATCTTCGAATAAGGATCAGCTGTCGGATGGATAAACCGTTCAACATGAAACATTGCGGCTACCTTTACGCGATCGGCAAATCCGTCTGGAAAAAGTGGAAGAAACGTTACCACGTGCTGATCCAAGTCTCGCAGTACACGTTCGCGATGTGCTCCTACAAAGAGAAAAGAAACGAGCCGTCGGAAATGATGCAACTCGACGGATACACAGTTGACTTTACCACACCGGTATCAGCGAATGTCATGTTTGGCGCGAACTTGGACGGTGGCAGGCAAGTAGATAGGCCAGCGGCTAAAGTAGAACAGAATACAGTCTTCCCTCGCACAGTGTTACTGTAATCCCGCGATCTAAGCCGAGTCTCGTTTCTGTGCTGTGACGGTGATCGAGAACGAATACTACTTTTCTATTTACTGTAATTAATTAATCCACATAAACTACATAATCTACGTAAACTAATTAATCATTTGCTGCAAAGAATAATTCAATGTTTTTATTTAGAATAACATCATCAATATTTGTTTAATGTTGGAAAATGCGTTTAGTTTTAATTAGTTTTCTATGAGTGTTTTCTTGCAACTTCTATTTCTAACTTGAGTTTGAGAGCCCCAAAATTTTTATAGCTTGGGGCCTCGCAGGGCCTAGTAGGGGGATGAAAAACTAACACGATCCGCAGAGACGAGATTCACACTATGCGAGGGTAGACTGTAGATCACAGTAGAAGCCGAACTAGACAACTAGACTGTTCTCGCTGTTTCTATCGTTCCGATAGAAAAATATCGACGTTCTTCGTTCTACGTTGTTTGTCCTACAGATATTATTTCAATGCTGTTCGCGACGGCGATACCATAGTGTTCGCAGCGGACGACGAGAACGAGTGTCAAACTTGGGTGATGGTTATGTACAGAGCGACCGGTCAGTCGCACAAGCCTACCCCCCAAGTCTCGGTGGTTGATAAAAATTCTGGCAACAAGGTACAGGGTGACGACAGAGCGAAGAAACACGGCATGGAGGATTACATTAGCGCGGATCCTTGCAAATTCGACCACCACGGACTTTTCAAATTTCTCCAGAATTTGATACTGGATTACCGACTAAACGATCCGTATTGTTCTCTAGGCTGGTTCTCGCCTGGTCAGTTGTTCGTTTTGGACGAGTACTTTGCTAGGTAGGTGGCGTCTGTACTTAACAGTTTCTAAAATCCGTTCGATTCGATTCGTTTTGCATTTCGTCGTAGGTACGGCGTGCGAGGATGTTTCCGACATTTATGTTACTTGAGCGATCTGCTGGACAGAATCGATAGAGGGCTCATGATAGATCCGACCCTGGTGCACTTTAGCTTCGCGTTTTGCGCCACTCACGTCTATGGAAACAGGACCGACAGCGTGGGATCCATTACCTACGAAGAGAAGGAGAAGTTTCAAGAGATCAAGGAGAGGCTACGGCAGATTCTTGAAAATCAAATCACCAATTTCAGGTGACATTTCGATATTTCTTGATGTTTTATTTATTCGTCCTGTCCATTCAATTATGGTCTGAGTTCATACAAAAATCCCATAGGAAAAAACCCTTTTATTTTTTCCCGAATTTTTCATTTTTCCGGGCTACTTTTCCAATTTTACTGTCCCTAAAAACCTTATTCAGACTCTTGCGAACATTTAAAAAAAAATTAGCCAGAAGATCTTCTATATAAATAAATCAAATGCTGTTCGTTGGTAAGCACGTCACTTGAGAACGGCCTGACCGATTTGGCTAATTTAAAAAGAAAAATGTTCGTAATAGTCCGAATAAATTTGGACAGGACAACGTCTGTCGGGTGAGCTAGTGAAAAATAAAAAAATGTTCGTATTGATTCCAAGATACAGGTGCCAAATAGAAATAGCATTCTTCTTTCAATTATCCTACTAAACTGGAACTAATAGATTGACGTTCTTAAATATTTCTACCATGTCCACTGCTTTAAATTGTACGTGTCCATTTTTGTCATGAATGTCTCATACGTTCCTCAGGGTAAAAATTCACCCATTCGATATTTCCACATACTGTAAAATTATTAATCCTTTTATGTCTACGTCGAGAGATGTATTTCTTTAAGACGTGACGCTATAAATGAAACACAATGATTTCTTATTTTCCCTCTATTTGTTCGAAGTCGAACGAGAGCCTTAACCATCGTGATTTTTCATCGAACAGGTACAGCTTTCCGTTCGGCCGGCCAGAAGGCGCGTTGAAGGCTACCTTGTCCCTTTTGGAGCGAGTCATGATGAAGGACGGCGTCACTCCCGTCGCTCCCGACGAAGTGAAGAACTTGATCAAGAATTGCCTGGAAACCGCGGCTCTCGTGAATTACACGAAACTCTCCGCCGAGGCAAAGATCGAGGACGATTTGAGCAGCGACGTGTGCGTTCCTCCTAGCAAGAAGCTCGAGGATCTTATACACCTGTCCGAAATGTGCGTGGATCTGCTTCAGCAAAACGGGGAACATTACTCGGAGGTATTAGTTGGATTTCTAGAATCTAACGTTGTTTCCAGGGATTCTCGAAGTGGGCTTGTAACTTGTTACGCGTCTTGGGCGACGGTAGCCTGAGAAACACATCGCGTCGTCCCTGTTGGGATCATTTGAAACCGTTGAAGTACAGTAAGGTCTCTATTAGAGCGACAGCTCCGGGGAATTTGGACGCAGAAACCGTGCGCAGACATTATTTTGTTATATCTACAAAGAGCGAGCCGAACATACAGAAAGACAGTCTCTTTCTTCTCTACAGCGACTCTCCGTGTCGCGTGGTTGGACATGAAATCGAAGATATTGATCATTATTAGTGTATACATATGAAAAGGCAAGGGGTTAAGCTACCCTTAAAAAGTTAGCAATTAAGTTTCAAGACGGAACACTCGTCCCGTCAATAACACCGGTACACTCCTGCCAATATAACTGCCTCAGGGCGACAGAGCCCTGGCCGCTCTGCTTCGTCATTGTAAATACGCTACTGTTTTGGCCGCGCATGCGCGAAAATCTGTGGGCCCAATCGGAACACTGGTTTGTAGTGGTTCGCATCGGTGTACCGAGATCAGATTACTAAGTTGGGGGGGGGATAACTTAGTCGCACAACCGTGCGCAACATTGTCGCACTAATAAAGACATTACTGTAATTTCGCGAAAGTCCGTCTTCGAGGATTCCTTGCTCAGGGTGACGCACCCATCGCCCTGAGTTAGACGAAATGCGCCCTCCGTACATGTGTGACGTCCAATATTTTCACGATCCGCTCCTACTACACTGTACCGCAGGCGTTCGCCTGGTTTAGCGAGCTCATGGTGGAGCACGCCGAGATCTTCTGGTCGTTGTTCGCCGAAGACATGAACAAGGTGCTCGTTGAACAACCGCCGGACACGTGGGACAGCTTCCCGCTGTTTAAGATCTTGAACGATTACTTGAGGGAAGACGGTGAGTTCGATACGGTAGAAACCGTGTTTCTTCGAACAGTTCGAACTGATGCGACGCACAGTGGTTCCAAAGCCCGATAACGTGGCCAAAACCCCAAAAATGTATTACGAGCTAGGACGTTTTTACCCATTGGGATGGGTACTGTAACAGTGACTCCGTAGTGTGGTAAACGTGAAAATGCTTGCCTTTTTTTATCTGAGTTGCAGTCCTAGTCGAAACATTGCGTTCGTTAGACAGGCGTTAGACAGTACATACGACGTATAAATGCAAAGTGTATAAGATTTATTGTAAGCTAGCGATTTTTATACCACATAATGGATACAGTTTGTGGAGGTAAGTTAAATCGTTTTTAGGCCTGAATTGTTAATGGTAACCCGTTAAAAGTTAGACGGAAGGGGAACGTAAAATTTGACGCATACATTTTAACCCTCATCCGTCCCTCACCCGTTTACGAACTGAATCTGTCCCTCGGTGTCAAATTGACACAGTGACACAAATAAAAATAATTTCAATGTTTTTTTTTTAGTCAAATTGATTAGTTTTCGGGATTTGGAACCAGTGTGCGACGCGGCGCGATGCGATTCCGATACGTTGCGACGAACAGAACCTGATCTATTGCTTTTTTTTTCTCTCTCTCCACCCTCTTCCTCCGCCTTTCATTGTTTCTTTCATCGTTTCCACTTTCCATTCCCACCGTCCTTTGATCGACGGTCCTGCCGTTTGCTTCTCGCTTGCAGATAATTTGAAGAACGGTAGGTTTCATCAGCATCTGCGCGACACGTTCGCGCCGCTGGTCGTACGTTACGTGGACTTGATGGAGACGTCGATCGCCCAATCGATTCAGAAAGGATTCGAGAAGGAACGGTGGGAAATCAAAGGGAACGGTTGCGCCACGTCCGAGGAACTCTTCTGGAAGCTGGACGCCCTGCAATCTTTCATTCGCGATCTCCACTGGCCGGATCAGGAGTTTCGGCAACATTTGGAACAGAGGCTGACCTTGATGGCTTGCGACATGATCGAGTCGTGTATTCAAAAGACCGACACCGCGTTCCAACAGTGGCTGAAGAAAGGCGTGACATTCACTTCGACGGATTATATCATTCCGTCGGAAATGTGCGCGATGATCAACGTTATCTTGGACGCGAAAAAGCAGAACTTGTGTTTGTGCACGATCGACGGGGTCGATGTGGTAAGTCGGCGTTGCGCCTTTTTTTTTTCTACCACGTTTTTATCGACTCGCTTTCTCGTCTGTCTGTTCCTCTGAATAGCAGAAAAGAATTATTTAAATGAAAAACAATTTTAACACATTACCGACCGGTGATTATTGCATATTTTTGAAAAATGTATGGTACATGGCTAAATTTTCATTTAGCATTTACTGTGAACTAACTAAGTCACCCTCAATAACGTCGTCTAATAGTTTCATTTAAGATTGCAATGTCAAAGAAAATTTCTATGCTTTTTTTTTTGGTACAGCAGAATTATTGAAAATCCTAAAAAGTATGAAATAATTTTTCCTAGCCCCATACAGATAGTCCTGAAAATTTGCGACTGTAAATTTTGAATAGCTATGGAAATACTTGCAAGATTTCAAACAAACACCGTTTTAAGCTAGGAAAAATTATTTTATACTTTTTAGTGCGTCTTAGAAACGAGGTATATTAACATATTTTTTTAATTTAAGTAATTATTCGAATTGTCTGTACGATATTACGAAACACCTTTCGTTTTATTTTCAGCACAACTATCACGCGAAAATCGACGACTTGATCGAGAAGACCTCAGCCTCCATGACACAAGGGATGATCAATAAATTGATCACGGTGATGGAAACGACGTTGTCCAAGTTATCTCGTTACGACGAAGGATCTTTTATAGGCTCCATTCTTAGCTTCACGGTAATTGATTATCCTTTTGCTTGTCGATGCTACGAACGCCGTGACAGGAACTCCTCTTGAAAAATCTTTGCTTTCAGAAGGTGTCGGGAAGTGGGAAGGAAATGGGCCAGGCCTACGTCAGTTTTACGCGAAACTGCATGGATCAGGTTCGCGGCAAAGTCATGGACGATTTATGGATTCTGACGTGTTTCGAGGTAAGGTCTCTCAGTCCACGATGCGTCGCGTCAGATACGCGTACTTCTTTTATTCACGAAACGTACAGCAAAGAACCCCGCACTAATCATATGGAAAATCTATCTCGGTAAAATCAGTTGGACTTTTCATATGTTGTAGCTTGTGATTTACTGAACAAAAGATGTAATGGGCACAAAACTCAATAACACTGTCCAACAAACTTTTTTTATTTTTCCATATATCTGTTGGGTGGATCTTGTAGAGTTTTCTGCGCTAATTCCGAGTCATAATGTATTCTTTCTCTGTAAAGAACAATACAATATCTTATATAATAACATCACAACATTTGTTCAAAGTCGAAAAATATGTCTTTTTTTCAAACTCTTTTTAAAAAAAACTGTGAGTGCAGGAGAAAAATTAAGGCCAGATTCGGAATCAGCGCGAAAAACTCTATAAGATCCACTCAACAGTTATACGGAAACATGAAAACAGTTGATGGACAGTGTTATCGACGACTGATCGCATCTTTCGTACCGCTAAACACGATGATCATCTCGTTTCGTTTCCGCAGCAATGGTACGCCGCACAAATTCAGATGCTGTGCACTTGGTTGATGGAAAGGCCGGAATGCAGCTTGCATTTGTATCAATGTACATGTCTCGCTCATATAGTGAAGAAGATTTACTCCGATTTCGAGCTGCAGGGTGTCACAGAGGAGAAACTGAATTCGGAGCCATATCAGGTGATATCTAAGAGGATGCAAACGGAAGAAGCGACTTGTGCCTTAACCATGAGCGCTCAGAACGAAGAGTGAGTATCGGATTCTATTGATGGTGTGTTTTTCTGCACAATGACAAGCATTTTTGTTTTATTTACATTATTTTGATAGAATGGAAGGTGACCTTCAATTTTTTAAATGGAATCTATCTATATATATGATAAAATAAATAATAATAATAAAAAATTGAAGGTCACCTTCGTGTCTATCAAAATAGTGTAAATAAAACAAAAATGCATATGTCATTGTGTTGCGCATTAAGAAACAGTATTACTTTTTCCTCCATTATTTTTTTTTTATTTCATTTTATATTATTTTCATTTTACATTTATATATATATATGTGTTAATATATAATGTTTCTCTTTCTTGCTTGTCAAAGGGGGCTTTCGGAAAATGGTAACGACGACGAGGAGCGGCCGAAAACGAAGGTGACGATCGTCGAGAACGTTGCCGGCGAAGACGCAAACTACGTGGCCAACATCAGCAACGTAACATCGAACGTTGTGGGAAAAGTTGGCAGTATATTCGGCAAAAGCATCGGTGGTCTTTCTACGAAATTGGGTGGAGGCAGTTGGTTCTAATCACTGTAATTATTATTATTCTTGTTACACCATCGCCCGTCATTATTACCGTCATAATCACGTCACCGTCATTATTCACAAATTCACAGTCGAACTCGTCGAAATCGTCACCATCATTGCCACTCTCATTGTCGATACTCGATTATATTATTTTGATCGTTTCACTATCGCCATTGTTTTAGCACTTTTACAAGAGTTTCGCGTTCAGTTACGTGTACGTTCTTTTGACTATACATATGTACATACATACCAAGAAAAGAGAGCGAAAGAGATTGGTGATGGGGGTGGGGGTTATGAGAAGGGGAGAGAAAGAGGCTTTGCGAACGAACGTGTAAGAACAAAAGCGAGCGAATAAACGAACGAACGAGAGCATGGGAGCGAGAGAGAGAGAGAGAGAAAGGGAGAGAAAGAGCGAGTAAACGTGATAAAAGAAGAAAGAGAGAGAGAGAGGGAGAAAGAAAGTGAGAAAGAGAAGAGGCAAATCCGATTAGAGTACATTTTAAGAATTTGTCCGAACTACGATTCATTGCGGCAGAATCGTTGTTCGGTACGATCGATCGAAGGAATCATTTGAATTGCTTTAACGCAGTCGTGCTGTTGGGTAAAGCTTTTTGGGGAAAATTCGTTTGATCGTTCGTCCAGAAGAACCGTACTATCTTCTGTTCCGGATCATTGTTGTTTTAAGACGGTTGATAGCAGGAATACGAACGATGCGACGTTCGTACGAATACGCGAAATTCTTGCGCACGTCGCGTATCCGCAACGAAACCGAACAGTCTCTTTCGATATTGTACTCGACGGTTCTACGGACAATCGTTTTCTTTTTTTTTTTTTTTTGGTTCTTTCTCAAAGGCAACACGTTTCAAAAAACCGACACAATCTGGTGCGACTTGGGACCGATTAATTGCACACGTTCAACACCGATGCCATATCAGACTATACCTCGATTTCTATACATATCCTGATTCTTGTATACGTATCCGTATACATGCTATCTGTACCTGACAAAGAGTACCGAGTGTTACTATGTACTTGCCGCGTGCGTGTCCCTTGGACTGCGTAGCATCCGGATTATTAGCAACGTTTGAATATTATTTCGGTAAGCAGTTCGACCACCTGCTAAAACAAGTAATCGCTGCAGTTTGTTCGGTTGTGGTTGCGAGACGAATCGATCCGATCGACGATAAAACGGCCCACGGATTTGTCGTAGGACTAGACAGTTTGGAAGACCAGTCGTATTCACTTGTGCTCACAAACGAGAGCACAATTGTACAGCAAGTCGTTTGAAATCGTATCCCAGATAGCACAAAGAAGTCTTTAAGACGTGATAATGCAACGATGGGCAACCCGAATGCAAATGAGCAACCCTTGCAATACTGAAAACGCGAGTCTACCCCCTTTAACCCTTAAAATGCTGAATACATTTTGGCAACACTAATTAACACGTTTGTGTTAATTAAGATTGTCGCAATTTGTCGCCCGTCTGACTTATCGTTGAATTGTACTACAGAATTTCGAAAATTTTCGAGCGGCTGACTTATGGTTGACTTGTACTACCTTTCGGAAAAATTCACCAATTTTTGTGTTTCAGTAGTACACGTCAACCATAAGTCAGACGGTCGAAAATTTTCGAAATTCAGTAGTACAAGTCAACGACATGTCAGACGCGCGAAAAATTGTGATAATTTTCGAAAATGTGTTGAAACACGGGAAAAAATTGTAGAATTGAAAATAAAAAAAATAGATATGTTTTAATATATGTATTGATTGCTAGACAAATCATCCACAATACACGACGATGAAAAAAGAGAAAATACATAAAATATGAAAAATTACAAACAAATTACTTACAAAGTTATTAAGGAAATATACTTTCTGGGGTCCCTATAGGACCCCACTCAGCATTTTAAGGGTTAAGAGAATGCAGCTTTGATCGGCTCAGTGATAGTCGACAGACGATAGACGGTAGCGAATAAAAGTGCATAGTTTAGATCTAGATGATCGGACGATCGGCTAAACGATAACATATGCATAGTATATATACTATATGTAGTGCAGAGAAACGTCGCATCGACCGTCGAGCTCTCCGATCTTGTTACAATTCAGTTATTCATTGAAATTTCCTAACGAGTGGTTTCATTGTTCCAGAAGGCTTTACTTACACGGGGAAAACACCTTGAAACGCCGAATAAACGGAACGAACGATCGAACGATCGAACGAACGGAAAGTCAAAATTCTAAAAGATCGTGTCTGTCTTCCGGTTGACATAGAATTTGATCGTTTTGTTCTTGTTCGGCGCGCGAGGCGACAGAACAAAGGTATTACACGTATAGCGAATGTTATAATAATAGGAAGAATGCGTAACATTCGCGCGGCTATTCTTTCGTGGAGAGACGAAAGAACCCGTGCTATATTCTACATATTAGCGAATTCGAAAAAAAAAAAAACAGTTGTCGATAACAGTTTCTTTGTACATATTCTAGTAAAAAAAAAAAAAAAGAAGGATACGAGGAGAAAAGGAAAGGAGATTTTTATACCGTGTAAATTAACAGGTTGGAACGCGATTGCGCGCGTCCATGTAATGCGTCGTCGTATCGTACGTTACGAGTTACGATTTACGATCTACGATCCACGATTTGACGATTTACGAATTACGATTTACGATCTACGATTTACAATAAAGCACGATTCACGAGCGCGAACCAAACCGACGAAGCATCGGCGAGAACAGCCCTCGATGAAGAAAAAGATAACTCTCATTCGTTCGATCCGACTCGTTTAAAAAATTTTCCTTGGGTCTATCTCGGCAGACGCGTGTAGAACTACCTGTTACAAATGACCGATGCTAATTCGACGTAGAGAGAGAAAACTTGAAACAACGCGCGCATCAGTTGCAATTTGTTCTTTCATATCAGAAATGCCTTTCGTAGCCTTCGTATAGGCGTATATTGCGTAAATACATAAGTGTCGCTTCTCGTTTCATGGGATTCGCAAAAGATATCGAATGGAATGATAAAATCGAATCGATAAAGGAGGAACGACATTCTACGGTCACGGTTCGAGCTAGGTTTAATAGCAAGGTGCGCGAACGGATCGATACTATTTTAGATGCGGTCGGAGGAACTTTGATTCTCCCCCTGAAATCTATTCCTTCTTCTTACTAAGTCCGATCGTTGCGTTGCGTTGCGTTGCGTCACGTCGCATCACGTTGCGTTGCGTTGGATGCGCATCTTGACGATCGATGGCCCACAAAAACCGGATACATTGGAACGTCGAAAGGAATTATTCGAGGCCTTTAATAAAAAGAAAAAAAGAAAATGAAAAAGAAAACAATGAATCGTATCGGTTAATCGCAAAGCAGCGTCAACGTTTTTCGACGTTACACTTTCAACGAGAAGGCTATTTTTTGGCCCCGAAACGTGCTAAACAAACAGACGTACAACCGAGAGTAGTGAAATGTTATCAAAACCAAAGTTAAATCGTTGTAGCGTACTTACAGCCGATGTTAACGGTACTACAATTAATATATTTACTATTACTACTATTACTATTACTACTACTACTACTACTACTACTACTACTACTATTACTACTACTACTCTACTACTACTACTCTACTACTACTACTACTATTACTACTACTACCACCACCACTACTACCACCACAACCACTACTACCGACTGCTACAACTATTATTACCATTCTCTTCTTCTTCTTATTATTATTATTATTATTATCAGTATTGTTATTATTATCACTATTCCTATCTATAAGTGTCATGTAATACATGATTAATTCGTTTAGAAAGTTCTTCTCCTCGTTCTCTTTATTTGTTTGTTTCGTTCCACAAAGATCGTTTCACTTACTGTATATGTATCTTCCGATTGATCCACTTGCTACGTTTCTTCCGATTTTGTACTTCGTTTTTCCACACACCGAAACATCCATACGACACACTCTGAAACAGTTATATGCACAAAAGTTTGTACACACAGAAATACCGATGCAAATACCGATACCAAATACAGATGCCGATACCGATACCGATACAAGCACAGACACAGACACAGACACAGATACAGGAACAGGTACAGAAACAGGAACAGATACAGGAACAGATACAGATAAAACTACGAAGCAAAAGTAAAGAACTTCTAGGCTCACGTTCCATACCTTGAACCCTCTCTTGGTATTTTTCTATCTCTCGACTTCCGTTGCGTTATCTTTGACAAAGTTGAATTATCGATCGGAGAGAGGGTCTTTTATTCTAGCCAGTGTTCTACTCGATCCAAAGTTCTATGGAATTGTTGTTCTCTCGTTAATAAAAAGAAACAAACAAACAAACAAACAAACAAAAAAAAAAGAAGAAAAAACCCGAAAAATAAGAAACACGGTTCAGCACGTATTCCCAAAACTTAATTTCCTTTCGGTGAAATTTGTACAGAGAAGCGGTGTCGCGTAGTGATTTCTTCCCCCGTACGATCGTACCGTATCATCGAACATCATTTCTCTTCGATCACGCTGGCAGTTCGTACGTATAGATCGATTTCCGAATCAAGAATTCTAGTCACAGACAACCCTACAGCGCAAGTGTCTTTGCGTAGAATGCTCTCGTATGAATGTTAGCTATGTATGCATTTTCTATAAAGGCAATCCTCATGCACGCACGCAACACGCATTTTCACATTGCATTTTCATTGTACCAAAAGCGAATACTTTTTGTAAATAAATGTACTAATGTTGGTAGCTCGTCTCTTTGCTTGCGAGAGATTTTTCGATGGAAAAATCGAGACTCGAGAATTCGCGATTGAAAATCGACCGTTTATTTCTTTTTTGTTCTTATCATATTTTATCAACCCACTTGCTCACCGACATGTTCTCGCAATTTTCACTCGTTTACGACTAACATTTTTCGATTTCTGCCTGTTTCTTCACGCCCCCCCCCCCCCCTTCAAATTCTTTGTCAAGATCGCAAGATCTCCGATTTCTTTTAACCCCCAAAATCACAAGCTCGCAGAATCGTTCAACGTGTGCGCGTGTAGATATTTACGTCGCGTCGATTCTACAATTTGCGACAGCTTTTCAATTCTTCGCATGATCTCGATCATATCGCTCCCGATCGTTTTTTCGACTGTTCGATCCAGACGTCGAGATTCGGAATTTCGGAAGCCGACCAACTGGAAATTATTCGACCGAGCAAAACGAAAAAAAAAAAAAAACCGTAGTCGGCAAGCGACAAACCTACGCATGTCTACGTACCTATACTATCTAGAACACTTTGCCAAAAAATCGTGTCGCGGATTCGAAATCGGATCGCGTTCGAATCGTTCACCGGCCTTTCCAAATCCCTAACGATAAGTAGAAAAATTAAGGGGCTGATGCGACCTAAGCCATTCACGTATTTTATCGTTTACGGTTTTGCTTTTCTATCGGCGCGACGAGAAGCGACTTGAAGCGACTAGAAGCGACTAGAAGCGACTAGAAGCGACTAGAAGTGACTAAAAGCGATTTTTCACGATTTCCTCGCATAGAAATATAACAGCTAATTTCGCTCGCTTCTCTTCGATCGAGTCAACGAACGGTGCAATAAGAATCGTCGCGAGATCGCAAATTACAGTGATTGTAAAAAGTAGGACGACGCAACTACTTAAGAGTAGTGTAGCGGTAATAAAGGTACAAATAATAAAACGTATTTCCAGCAACGAGTAACCATTGACTTTTCTTGCTTATACGGGATCTCCTTTGTGCGTCTGGACGCAGCGTTTTCTTATCCCAGCGCCTTTTATACTCCATTTCATAATTCAAAGAACTGCGTCCACACGCGTGCGCTTACGCCAAGAAACAATATCGCCTTATCCTTCCGAGGAATATTCCTGTATGTATATTCTTGTCAATCGTGGTTTCCCAAATGTTGCAATTTTAACAATTTAATTTGTTAAAATTTCGGATTTTACTATTATATATAATTTATTGGTAAATTATGATTAATACTAGGGGGCTCTGCCCCCTGCTTGCCTCTCTCTCTCTTCCTCCCTCTTTCTCTCTCCTTCTCTCTCTCTCTCTCTGAAATATATATACTATTACGTCGCTCAATTTTCGGTTCCCCTTCAGAAGGCAACCCGCTCCACAATTTTCGGTTCCCCTTCAGAAGGCAACCCGCTGCTGAATTTTCCAGTTCCCCTTCAGAAGGCAACCCGCTCCTCAATTTTTGATTCCCCTTCAGACGGCAACCCGCTCAACGTGCTCAATTTTCCGTTCCCCTTCAGAAGGGAACCCGCTCGACTTTTCGGTTGCCCTTCAGAATGCAACCCGCTGTTCAATTTTCGGTTCCCCTTCAGAATGAAACCCGCTCCTCAATTTTCGGTTCCCCTTCAGAAGGCAACCCGCTCCTCAATTTTCGGTTCCCCTTCAGAAGGCAACCCGCTGTTGAATTTTTCAGTTCCCCTTCAGAAGGCAACCCGCTCCTCAATTTTTGGTTCTCTTTTAGAAGGCAACCCGCTCGGCGTTTTAGCGTGACAGAAACTACAGTCGCAACTGAAGTCGCGACCACGCGATGCTGCCCGCGCCACCATTTTCAGCTTCGGCAAAAGCCGGGACCAACGGAAACCAACAAATACACTACCATGATCGCAACAATTGGTTAGCTAATCGGTTGTCGTAGCGCGATTGGCTGAAAAAGAAGCCTCTCGCGATCGCATTATCGTGGCAGCAGCCAACGGCAATGACCGCAGTGCTAGTCCTATAAAAATGTGTAATACAAATGTTTGCGCGGGAAACATCGGTATCTTAGTATATGAAATAAAGAACTGGTTGAGCAACGAACCGCCTTAAATTATCAATGATTTTGTCGTTTACCGTTCGTAAGGGTAGACCAGCGTGCATTACGATGCATGTATCTATATTGTAAATACACTATAAGTGCAGAGCGCAAATAGGGGCAAAGGTGTTTCATAAGAGTTAGCCTCTCGACCTTGAGCTTCTCTGGTTCTATCGTTCCGTGTTCGGTTTCGTGGCTACTACTGTGCTGAATACTGCTGAACACCGTGGACGTGGACCGTGGCGGAGTAATCTCGTACCAGAGGTCTTGCCGAGACGAACGAGATCCTACGAAAATATATTTGGTCGATTGAAAGGGTTTCACGCGCGGAGATTATTCGAACGGTTTACGGCTTACGATGATTCCGGTAAGTACGGTTATCGTCGACTCAGAAACAGTTGACGTTTCAACATTGAAAGACGAACGGGACATGCTGTACGTTCTTCGTCAACGATTGTCGCAATTGTTTTCAGTCTGCCGTCAGGAATATCGTCCGACGTTCGTTCTCGACGTCAAAATGGACTGCCGCACAGCAGGTAAGAACATTTTTCGATTCAATATCATGTTCACCGTAACGAAACATAACCTTAACGCTCTGACATCGTACCACGTACTTTTTCGCGCACGCTTCCCGTCTTACTCCTCTAACAACGTTTTATCGTCTAGTCGATTATCTTTTCGATCCTTTCCAACGTGTAACGCGATCTCTTTGCGTGTAACAAGCGGGAATTATTGTTGCATCGGTTGCGCTACACGTTGAAGGGCACTAAAGGTCATTCGTTCTCAATTGCAATAGTTTCGCGATTAATTATTCAAATTCCAAACCCCGCGGTCACCTTTCATCGTTCGAACGTGAATTCGACAGCATAATACGAAAAATGCGACCACGATATTTCTGTGGTTGTAAGGAAAAACGCCGCATATCACAATTTCAAAAAATTTCAGTTTGTGCATTAATTCAGCTTTAGAGTACAGGATTTACGTATTTACCAGAACAATGGTCATGAAAACAAATTCGGAAGGCTCAGAAAGTAATGCAATTTAACCATTGTTCTATGTCAAAGAATTAGTAATCAAAACTTTAAACAACAATACGTATCTCGAAAGTGAAATTATGCGACATGCAGCATTTTTTCTTGTAACCATACATTTATTGTTCACCTACTCTCAAATGTTTCGCTTTTGCAGATGACTGTACGAGACGCATTGAATTCAGCCCTGGACGAGGAAATGGAGCGAGACGAGAAAGTATTTTTGCTTGGGGAAGAAGTGGCTTTGTACGACGGTGCTTACAAAGTATCTAGGGGTCTGTGGAAAAAATATGGTGACAAGCGTATTATAGATACTCCAATTACAGAAGCAGGATTCACTGGAATTGCAGTAGGAGCTGCCATGGTAAACTGAATTCGCATCTTTCATTCCTATATTATTCCAAGGTGTGTCATGGTTTCCATCGCAATGTTCCAGGCTGGTTTACGTCCAGTATGCGAGTTCATGACGTTCAACTTCTCAATGCAAGCGATCGACCATATCATTAATTCCGCAGCAAAAACGTTTTACATGTCTGCTGGTAGAGTGAACGTACCTATCGTTTTCCGTGGCCCTAATGGAGCAGCAGCGGGCGTAGCGGCGCAGCACTCTCAGTGCTTCGGCGCCTGGTTCAGCCACTGCCCTGGCTTGAAGGTGGTGTCGCCTTACACCAGCGAAGACGCGAAAGGTCTATTGAAAGCCGCTATTCGAGATCCCGATCCTGTTGTTGTATTAGAAAATGAAATTTTGTACGGTATTCAATATCCCATGTCGGACGAAGCTTTGTCGAAAGAATTTGTCCTGCCCATTGGTAAAGCAAAAATTGAACGAGTTGGGAAACACATTACCATGGTGGCACATTCCAAAGCAGTCGAGCAAGCGCTCGAAGCTGCGAACGAACTCGCAGGAAAGGGTATAGAGGCCGAAGTGATAAATCTTAGATCTTTGAGACCGCTCGATATAGACACGATCGTGCAGTCGGTAGCAAAAACGAATCACATTTTAACCGTGGAACAAGGTTGGCCGCAGTGCGGTATTGGTGCCGAAATCAGCGCAAGAATTTCAGAAAGTGAGTCTTATCGTAACTACTATATGCTACACTATATAACACTATTCCGATTGCTAACGATTTCCTCTAAAAATTACAGGCGAAGCGTTCTATCACCTCGATGCCCCTGTGATTCGTGTTACTGGTGTCGACACACCAATGCCTTACACGAAATCGTTGGAAATCGCTGCCCTGCCTCAAATGAGCGACATAGTGTACGCGACGAACAAACTACTTGGCTTAGCAAAGTAACTGTTTCCGGAGATCTCTAGGTAAAATTCAAATTCCCCTTCAAATCTATCTTTCCCGTCACTTTCTTACTGACCAGGTTCTACCCATCCCCCAATGTAGCGTCCCCTAGATTCCATCCTAGGCAAAGAGAGTATGTAGCGGAGAGTAAGTACAAAGAGTTTAACGATAATAAGAAAAAGTCATGGAGTTTATGTTTAAGCAATTTCGAAACGTTCGCATGTATAAAAAGCGAATCGTTTTCAGTACATGCAACGTACACGTGAACACTGTTAACATGCAAATTTGTGTGTGGGTGTGTATATATAATATATCGATACACTTATCTATACATAAATATCTATACACACACACACACACATCGACAACCTATACAATACATGTATGACGATGTAGTATATGCGCAGTAGTACCTATGATCGAATATTTAAATCGTATTGCAATACCACAATAGTGTTCAACGAATTTAACAAATAATTTCGAATTTCTCATTGGTAAATGCAATTGATTATTGTTGTTCGCAAAAAGTTCAAATGGCAAACGAATATTTCGCGTCGCGTAGCATACGCGACGATACAGGCTGATAATACGTAAGAATTGTATATTATCGGCGCATATTCAATGAGCGTGTAAACGCTGCATTTCTTTCTCGATGATTTATTACTGAAACGTAATAATAAACTGTAATGTACATAAAATTTATCTATATTCTTTCGTCTGTAACGATTAACTAGCCGTCGATGCTAACTGTATTTAATATTTGCACAGTGTCGTCGTCCCCCGCCGATAGTCATGTATGATACATACGCAATAAACAACATGTAACAACAATCATGTAGCGTTCGAAAGCGTCCCTCAGCTCGCCGTCCCTGGAAACGGAAATGATCCATTCAAATTGGATGAACGATGCTTTGTTTGCTTATCCGGTTTGTATCTCACCTCAGTACATCCATATCTAACGCGCATTGAGTATAAACCGTTAAAAAATTTCGAAGATCCGTGTGACTCCAATTGATTTGACGCCACGGTTCCACGCATCTCTCCACCAATTCTAGAAAGAAGAACCTCAGATCTCTGGAACGATGCAGATTACATCCTATCCCCAGCATTGCTCTGGAATACGAACGGAAATTGCTGTCCACTTCTTGGTAAGAACGTTCCGGAAGCATAGGCTTCAGTTTGATACATACTAAACTGCAAAACAGGCCTTCGTGGAATCAATGCGTTTTCAACATGACGAATAGAATCTTGAGAAAGCAAACACGCAACATACTGTTTGTGATGTTTATCGTTTTCCAAGAGTATTCTACACTCGGCCAGCTCCAGTAGAAACTCTCTGTCCAAGTCCGTATCGAAGTATTCGGAGCCGACGCAGCGGTACGTCCACAGAGACATCATGCTATTAGCGCAGTGATATAAATCCGGGAACGTTAGAAATTGCAGCTTCCGTTTGTTCATTTCGAATCGGAGGCAGGCGATGAACACCACAGCCGCGTATCGCCTAAGCGATTGTAAGCACCGATTAATTAACGAACGAATGCCACGGATCCGAGCGATTAGTTAGTTCTGATTTTTCGTTACTTGGCAAGGTCTTCGGATAGTAAAAAATGCTGTTCGATATTAACTGCCAATGAGCCTGGCAAATCTTCGACGACCTTAAATACTCTTTTCACGTTATCGTACTGTCTGCGGCAGCTCTTCAACGTGATACCAGTCTTCTCCGACACTTCGTCCATATCCTTTCTACTTTTCGAAGTTAGCTTTTTGCCCAACAGTTCTCTGATAACGATGTCGTCGAACTCGTAGTACCTATACAATCAATGCAATCGAGATCGTTACGCGGCTACCCATTACGATAGATCAACGGCTTAACCCCTTGCCATATTTTAACGAGCCAGACTCGTGAGGAAGATTTGAACAGAGTCTAACAAACATAAACGTTATGCGTTTCTTCTTTTTAGATGAAATAATATTAACAGACAATGGATAGCAATAATACTGTTGTATTATTTTCGACCTGTTTACTGTATTAAGAAAGAAAATGAATTTCTATTTCATCCCAGTTTGTTGTAATTCAGATAGAAAATTTTTATTTTGCATAAAGATCCACTGTCTGGTAATAAATATTTAAGTATTAATTATGTCAGGGTTATTTTACCAAATAGAAATAAAATAGGTCTGGGTTTTCACACATTACCGACCAGTGATTATTGCATATTTTTGAAAAATGTATGGTACATGGCTAAATTTTCATTTAGCATTTAGTATGGACTAACTAAGTCACCCTCAATAACGTCGTCTAATAGTTTCATTTAAGATTGCAATGTTAAAGAAAATTTCTATGCTTTTTTTGGTACAGCAGAATTATTGAAAATCTTATTTATAGGCTTCCGGTCGGTAAAGTGTTAAGTCTTGTTAAAATTTGAGAGGAGGACCCTAATCTACAAGTGTACTGCTATAAAAGAATATAAACAAGCTATATATCAAAAATAGAAACACAGACATTGAAAAAAATGTATGGATTTAACATACTTCTGAATGCACAGTGGATATTATGTAAAATGTTCGGGCAACTTGTGAAATACCTGTCTTGTACACAAGGCCCGTAACATAGCCATACAAAAAATATAAATCTTCTTTCCTCTTCTACGACATTTTTCTGAATAAAGACGTTTCCAATCAGTGTAACTGTAAAGCAAATGGCAAGGGGTTAACGAGTGATATCGCAGTGGAATTTGCTTACATTTCGATGAGCATCTGACTAGTTTGGGGTTCTATTTGAAACGCGAGTTGTTCGCTCGCTAATTTTGTAGGAGTATGTAGCAGTTTTTCCAAAAGGGCGTAGGTTCGATAGTGATCCAGAATATCGGAAGCAACCAACTCGATAGGAGCATTCGTTTGATGACAAATACCTCGCTGATGCAAAATGTTGACCGCGTCGCTAGCTAAATCGGGAAAACGTCAAACCGTGTCGATTAGACGAGAAGGTTTTAGACATTAAAAACAGAGATTTTCGTTTTGTCGGAGAATTACATATTGACGAACTCACAGGAATGACCGTCGACCCAAAGCTGGTATATCTCGGGATCGACGAGCGTATAATTACTTATAAATACGTCGACTTCTGACAGCATCTTAACCACACAATGCTCGAACTTGATCGGAGTGAAATTCAATTTCTACCCAGATACGGGTTTGCTCGTACGCAAGATTCACGACATTGCGACAATACGCATCGATGTTTCTATATAACTCTGACTATATATAGTTTTGAATAATGCGTCTTGGTTAGATCTCGGCAAAACAAATACGCGAGCTAGCAGCGACGGTGTACAATGAAACTAATGAAAACAGTGAGGAGATATTGGTGAAGTTTTCTTGCGCTTGCGCGCCGAAAACAGTAACGTATCTATTGTATTATGAGGAAAAGATTAGTAGAGCAGTGATATCGGCGGGAAAGTACCGGAACAATTTATCCTATCCTATAAGTTACAGTATAATACATATTGTAAGTCAAATTCTACCTTATGCAAATCAATTTCACCCTTTTGCAAATCAAATTCACTCAAAATGATTTATTTAGAGTAAATGAGATATCTATTTAGCTCAATACGCTTCAATAAATAATAATGCATATGTACCCAGATAACCAGCTGCTCCAATCTGCAGCGGCAGTGCACGGCAGCTATGTCGCATTTAGGAGGTCTGCTGCCGCGAGGCTACACAAATAAAAGTCCTAGTTTCTTGGTCGCCGTAAGAGGGAAGCACGGTCACGTTAATGTGTCAAATGCCGTATAAGAGCAGGTCGTGCTAATGTGGTAGATGTCGGTAAAGTAAATTTCTATTTTACAAATGTGGAGCAGTAGCAGCAGTCTTGCTTCTTACCGACAAAATTAATATTATATTTATTTATACTACATACTACATTAACATATTACAATAGGGAATAGGTGCACAAAGTCTAAATAAAATCAATCTTATCATGCCTTCTCTTACGTATTGTCATTGTCGAAACAAAATTTCCTTGAAATTGTGCAAGTTTAACGAATTTTCTCAAGGTTAAAAACATTCGTACCATAATCTCCCTATTTTCCCCATATTCTGCTAAATTTCAGCTTTAACTTTAAAAAAACTCATCGTTCTATCTCTTTTCCATCGAAAGTTCGTTGATTTTGACACAGAGCTCATCGGTCTTTCACACTGTGGCGCCCGCGTTGACTGCACGGGTCGGCTGCCCGGGTCTACTGCACGGGTCGGCTGCCCGGGTCTACTGCCCGGGTCTACTGCCCGGGTCGACTGCACGGGTCGGTTGGCCGCGTCCGCTTTTGAGTCGCGACAGAGTGCATCAAAAAGGTTGCTGGCTCCGTAACGTGACAGAGACAGACAGAGAGAGAGAGAGAGATTTCGGATTTGCTCTGAAATTATTAACTTTGCTGCGAATGTTATTTCTTCTGTAGTAGCACCAAAATATTGGATACATATTTTTTTCGAATATTTGGTTTCTATTTTTGCAATCGATGTAGTCCATTTTTATTTTGTAGAAAGATTCGCAATCTAGTAATGACAAACGGAAGCATTGCCATCCCTACACAAAAAACGAAATTCCTTTCCGAACGACCTAATAGTATGCAATATGTAATTTAAATACGTATTAATTTTATCGGTAAAGAGGAAGACTGCTGCTGCTGCTATACATATTTGTACAATAGAAATTTACTTTACTAACATCTCGATGTGGAAGTTCCACATTAGCGTGACCAGGTCTGTGTCACCTCACCGACGAGAGACCCCATAGCATAGGGACTGTACGGCATTCGACACATTAGCGCGACCGTATTGCCCTCTTACGGCGGTCCAGAAACCAGGACCGTTTTCGTGCAGTGCGCGGCAGCAGGGCTCCTAAATGCGACATAGCTGCCCGGTGCAGCACTGGTTGTCTGGGTACTTTCGTTTTCAAAATTTATTAATCAGAAAATAGCTACAATGAATGTAAACACATATCTACACACAGTTTTCATACATTAAACAGTTAATGAATTGGTAATTACTTTTAACTATAAGTATTTAATGTATATCGTTTGCAATAAATAAAATTCTGGATTTCTTGACAATCAATTTACATTTGAACTGCTTCTTTTTCAAAAACTTACTTAAAAATACTTTATTTGCAAAAGGGTGAATTTGGAGTGCAACATTTATTTTTCACAATCAAGTTGTAACAATTTTTCAAAATTTTACAGGTTGATCAAGGTACCCTATTTTATCCAGAATTATACTTTACTGACGTTGAATTCGCCGCGCATGCGCGTGAACACATGGCCAATACCTCCTGAGTGAAAGTAGCAGCGGAAGAACACTCGAACCAAGATTCGGAATCGAATCGAAACGAGTTGTATAGTATATCGCATCGTATCGAATCGAATATACTTACGCTCTTTTGCTGCGCTCTTCTTATTCGCACGGTTTCGATCTGCTTTCAACGTTTGAATGCGTCTTATTGTTGGTAAGTCTATTAAATCATAGTATATTATACACGTACGGAATGCGAACATCATTTTGGATCGAGTTTAGCACATGATAAATATCAAAGCTTGCCGGGGATAGTAACATTCCATCGAACTGCTCCTACATTCGCGGTTTACAGAGGCGTAATATCAATTTTGAAACAGAAATCTTAAAGGTACGTGTCCACTTGTGAGTTTCAACTTACTGTTCGCCTTCCGAGAGTTTTCTTCGTGCAGCTCTCCGCTAGCACTCTCAATACAGTGACGAATTCGACCCTCGAGAGTAACCAGCGATAGTTTTACTCCCACATTGACCCACACCTTAATGAAAACACAAGAAATTCGAAGAAACTAGAGTGAATCGTACTAATATCTACCAAAACTTAACAAAAATTTCGAATATTTTTATAAGAAATAAATACAGCACGGTACATATTATATGATTACGTTCAACTGACAATCGATATTGATATTTTAGATAACATTTCTATAGAGAAATACGGTTGCGGCGATTGCGGTGGTTTCGACTGCGTTGAGAGAAAAGAAGAAGGCGAGAGAGAGAGAGAGAGAGGGAGGGAGGAGGAGCTGTTAAAAGAGTTTTGATTCAGTCGTGGAAGCAATAAAGCGATAAGCAGGAAGGACAGAGAAAAAATACTGTTTCGCTCGTTTACACGGATACATATGGTTGTGCAAACGATGGGATGCATCATCGTTTCGATCAATGTCTCGTGGCTCCGTATTCGAAATCAATTTCTATCACCGCTTTCGATGCAAAAGAGAAATTTTGATCGACGATTCAAGCGTTATCAACCGATTGCGAAACATCTAGCCGGATCAAACGATTCGTTCGTTTTTCCGGAGAACGCTGCTGCCGTTCGTACGAATCGTAAACACCTGCCTACAGGTAGTACATATGTACCTAACTACCTAGATAGACGGTGTATCGCGTTCATGTGATAGCGTCCGGTTATGAGACGCTCGTCGCGTAGGGTAGTAACAAACCGATGCTCTTTCGAATCACGTGGGTTAGGTGTCGATCGGTTTTTCGCATCACATACAACCGCAAGCTTCGACCACCATGTTCGGTAGAGTCTTTTGCGTGATCGTATTGTTCGAGTCGACGTAGAGCAGCTGGATAGATGAGAATTGTGTCGGCGAGCAACAAGGTACGATCTCGCTTTTACGGTGGACCGTGTTCCCCCTTCTGGCCAACAACCTCTGTAAGAAGAAAAGAGAAGTGTCAAGAGCGTCGACTCTTTTAATGATCTAAGATAGGGGTTCCCAATAGGGTCGATTGGAGTTTAAAAACGGTCAATAGTATTCCAGGGGTCAATGATAAAGTTTTCTGTCTTATTCCTTAAAATTTAACCCTTTGCACTCGGAGATAATTTCACTAGAAAATTAAACATTCCTTCCGACCTAGACTATTACCAGTCTCCATGATTTTTTAAATTTTATGGATATGAAATTGGTATAAGCTCTCATACGATAACTAAATGTTCAGTAATTGATTAGATGCCAAGATATTTAATAATCTAAACCAAATTTTGAATAACGGTATAGCAATTTTGAATAGTGACTCTGAGTTACCACTCGTGTGCTAAGGGTTAATTGTAATTTTTAAGGAATGTAATTATTAGATCACAAAGACATTGAAATATTTCGAGGACTATACATGTCCCCCACACGACGAACTTTTTGATCCGATGCATAGTTCTCGAGATATTTCAATGTCTTCAGATAAATCGTCCACCCTGTAAAAAAATATAATATAGATTTGCATAGGGCGGTGTGGTCCACGCATCTCAGGCCGGATGTCCGAAAAACTAATACAGATAATAGTATAATAAGAGAAAAATACTAAAACATTGCTCTAATGTATCACTTTTTTCGAATTTTGTGTTCACATTCTTAGTCGAATCGTTATCTTCAAGTTTCTAATGTGCAGTTATTCCTATTACGATTACATGTTGTATGCTGTGTGTAATAGAGAAAAATTGTAAAGAGGTCAAAAAGGCTGGGAACCCCTGATCTAAGAGATGCTTACTCTGATCACGTTGTTGTACGCGGAACCGCTGGCGGTCAACGAAGCCGCGGAGGAACAAGAACCGCGACAAAAGTAGGCGTGATACCCGCTCGGGTGTAGGATCCAATCGCTCCAGCCCATATCTTCGAAGTTTATGTAGAGCTCGTCCCTGCAACATTCCTTCATTTCCGGCAAACAGTTCGAATTCCTTTTCGGCCTGTTTTTCTGCGGCAACGGGGACGCGTGTATCACGAGAAACGGTTTCAGAGTCATCTCGATGGACACCGGCGCGGTGTCACGGTCGATCGAACAGGTGCTGCAAGCTATTTGTATCGCGTGGTTCAGCCGAAGCTCTTCCACCCATTTCTTCAAGGTGAAGCTCACGTCCGCTTTCACCCAACCCTCTGAAATATCAAAGTTTCCTTTGTCACTTTGGGCTCTCGTCCTCAAGGCCTAGAATATTACTAGATTTAAGGGACTGGTTCTCATTAGATCACCGAAGTTAAACAACGTCGAACGTGAGTGGCACTGGGATGGGTGACCGTCTGGTAAAAAACCGGAAAGTGACCCACCCGGGTGTTTTTCACGTGTTGTTGGCAAAAGGTGGTTCGTAACCCACCATAAACAGTAGGTCCCGCTGAAAAGGCGATAGTGAGAATGGAAAGAGGGGGAAGGAGATTGGTAAATGAATTTGAAACCCTGAGGAGACTAGATTTAAGGGTAAAAACAGTGTTTGCGGGAAACAATTGTTTGTCCTTATACGGTCATGTTGCGAGCTGTGTGAAGGCCCATTCTAAAGAGGAAGGTTCAGTGAAACAGATTTGAACAGATCTAACGAGATTATGTTTATATCTAATAATATGAGCGTCCAAAGTAGGGGAAAAAGATTCTTTTCTTCAGATTCTAGCTTACGGGGTTGGTAACACTGATAAATACAATAGAATTAGGGCTTACGTTACCCCCTTAACACGTTTGTCGCCCAGCGTAATTCGAATAAGTTTCCCGCGGGCCCAAATTCGACTGTCGGTACGCAGAACGGTATAATGTGTTTTTAATATTTTTATGTTGTATATCCTATACAATGTATAATAACCTATATTTAATTAACTCTAATTGGTTTTTCTTTAAAGTAATTTTCGATTGTGTTTGAGAAAAGAAAAACGCGCGGTATGTTACAAACGAAAACAAAACAAAAGGAGTATCAATATAAATATCGGAATAACATAGACCCATTTAGAAAAGCGTTGCGTAAAGATTTGTAATTATCATCGAATGGTTCGAATTGTATTTCGTTGTTTATGCCGTCGAATAGGACCGCCCCTGCTCTTCCTTTCGATCGGAGCCGCGAAATTAGTGGAAAAAGTTCAACTTTGAAAATTATCGCGACCGGTGTATTTCCATTCTGTCGACTGTACTCTCGTTATTGCATAATACAAGAAGGAGAGCGTATTCGGTACCGATTTCGAATCTTGCTCGGTACCGTTCCGAACTCTTCCCGCGATAAAAAAAACATTGCGCGTGTCGTTGCTCTGGGAACGTTCGATCCTCTCTTCCAGCCTCGCAGATACGTCTGTATCACGAGGATACTGTATTTTTTCCGACGTATCGTTACCACGGTCTAAAGTCCCTATCGAATGCCAACGAATACGTAGAACCACTAACGTTGTCGGTGTCTCGCTTCGTAGAATCGTTTCAGCCTGTTCTTTTCTTTAGCCAGCGCTCTGTTATCGAATCTCGTGGCAAAGTGACTCCAACTATTTTCACGATGCCGAGGGCTCGCGAATCTCGTGGCTCGGCGACGAGCGAAGAATCTCGATGTCGGTTTCGGTTCGATCTGACTCGAATCACGAACAACGACGCGAGCATCGGATGTTCAAAACTCGTTTCACCCGGAAATGTACCGAACAATTGCTTAAAATGAAGCACCAGGCTCGACAGGCAACATCGATCCTTACCTCCGATATCGGTTTCGAAGATCGCAACCATCGTGTTCTTTTCGAAATTGCCGTCCAGGTCCCAGTGATCGAGCTCGGATAGGACGAAAGTTTGATTCAGGTCGTCGTTCTCGTCGTATTCTTTGTAGAACCATAACTGTGCCGAGGTCACGTCCAGAAATTGCATCTCATTCGGCAGATAAAACGTGAAGCAGGCTGCAGGATTGAACCCGGTCAAATGGTTCGAACTGTGTCGACACTTTTTCGAGTCAGCCACACCTAAAAGCAGTTGTCAACCATTAGTTTTCCTTTTGTTTTTTTTTCGTTGAATTTTTGTGTAAGAAGCGTCCCTCGCCTAATTCGGAAACGGTCATGCGAGATACGCGTGTCCTCTACCCCTTATCAAACTGTCGACCTTCGAGTAGTCGATTTCTCATTGACCGGTCCTATCCCCGAAACGGTATTCCTATTTATCATTATTTATTATAGACGGACTGAAGCCCTTTTACATAAGTATTTACAAGAACGAAAGAAAAAAAGGAAAAGATAGAAGACTACTCGTCTAATAACAAAGAAGGAACATACACAAAAAGAAATATAATAATAATGGTACAATCGATATGCTTTTTTAACATATAATCTGCGTAGTTGCATTTTAAAATTTAGTAAAGAATCAATGGTTTACAATAACAAAAAAAAAGAAAAAGATACAAGACTACTTGTCTATTAACAAAGAAGGAACATACACAAAAAGAAAAAAGAAATATAATAATATAATATAATGGTACAATCGATATGATATTATTATATAATCCTGCGTAGTTGTATTTGAAAATTTAGTAAAGAATCAATGATTTACAATAACAAAAAGAAAGAAAAAGATACAAGACTACTCGTCTAATAACAAAGAAGGAGCATACACAAAAAGAAATATAATAATATAATAATGGTACAATCGATATGGTTTTTTAACATATAATCTGCGTAGTTGCATTTTAAAATTTAGTAAAGAATCAATAGTTTACAATAATAAAAAAAAGAAAAGATGCAAGACTACTCGTCTAATAACAAAGAAGGGAATGCACAAAAAGAAAAAATAAATATGATAATATAATAATGGTACAATCGATATGCTTTTTTAACATATAATCTGCGTAGTTGCATTTTAAAATTTAGTAAAGAATCAATGGTTTACAATAACAAAAAAAAGAAAAAGATACAAGACTATTCGTCTAATATCAAAGAAGGGACATGCGCAAAAAGAAAAAAGAAATATAATAATATAATATAATGGTACAATCGATATGGTATTATTATATAATGCTACGTAGTTGCAATTTAAAATTTAGTAAAGAATCAATGAAAAATATTCGATTTTTCAGGTAGTATGAAATTGGAGTTACAGTGAACCCTTAGCACTCGAGCAGTAACTCAGAGTCGCCACTACAGATTAGTATATTATGTTGGTATATCGATTACTAAACGTTTAAAAAAATTATTATAGAATGGAATTATTCTAGTTCGGAGGAGATGTGTAATTTTCGAGTTAAACCAGCTCCGGATGCGAAGGGTTAAAGTTTAATTACTCTTTGCAGAAAATGCTGAAATGCAAATGTGATATATGTAGAGATATAATATTGCAGTTATTTAATGATAATAACCATGTTTCAACCAACATATAAAGAATATAAAGTGAAATACAATATAAATGTCAGGAACAGTTTAAAAAAAAATGCTTAAAAACGCTGGCATTTAGATTTCTCTGAAAGCTTAGATCTCCAACATATACACATGTAATAATATAATATTAAACCCTGAAACAACAATTCGGACGAAATTTGTTTCAAAATCAAAGAACTTTCGATAGAAATGAGATAGAGCGATGAATTTTTTTTTAAATTGAAGCTGAAAGTTTATAGAATATGATAGATATAGGGAGATTATGTTACGAACGTTTTTTAACCTTGATCAAATTCGTTAACACTAATCCTACCGCTGCCGGTGAAACGACCGGTCTTTCGTTTTTAATTTTGTAATTATTGAAATGACGACGATGCTTACATGGAAGTCGATTCGACATATTTCTTTATCCAAACGCATATTGCAATAAAAATTGCACGAATCCGAAATAAATAGAGCCTTGTCAGTTCTATCGTCTAAAACGTTTTAATCGTTTTCCAGTGCTCGGTAGTTTTAGTGTTACACTTGTACAATTTTATTAATACACGCTATACATAATTTCCCGTAGATTTTGTCACGCTGATTTCAAATCTAGTTTTAAAATTTGTCTACGACATCAGGATTTTGCAAAAAATCTATTTTGATTTATCTATGATTTGATAACACATTAGTGTGAAGGTATATCGTATTTCCATAGATGGAACACAATAGAAATAATAATAATGAAGTATTTTAACGTTTCCAATTACTTACGAAACATGAAGCACTTCGCATCTCGTCATCACTTGTTTCGCTGTCACACTTCAGTTTTCTTGAAATCGTACAAGTTTAACGAATTCGATCAAGGTTAAAAAAACGTTCGTACCATAATCTCCTTATTTGTTCCCACACTCTACAAAGTTTCAGCTTCAATATGAAAAAAAATTTCATCGCTCTATCTCGTTTCTATCGATAGTTCTTTGATTTTGAAACAAATTTCGTCGGAATTGCCCACTCTGCGGCGCGTGCGACGGTTCAAATCGGTGTATGTACAGTACGATCCAGTTAGATCCGCTATGCGGTACAATCTCCCTTCATTACCTAGCTTTCGTTTACATCTCGAGGAGACAGACGCGAGAACACTCGAACCGAACCGTGAAGATGTCTCAGACGACCACGCGATATGGAATACGAATTCGGGTAAACTGTCAGAACCGTGTTTGCTTTTCCGTTATCGTTATTCGGCCTGTATCCGTTGGTACGCTCGCACTTATATAGTATGGGCATGCATCTACCATAGGTATGCGCGCGACGCCGTAAAGTCGGGGAAATTTAACCCTTCTGCACTCGGAGCTATTCTAACTCGAAAATTGAACGTTTCTTCTGACCTACAATATTTCTATTCTCTATGATTTTTTCAATTTCATAAATATGAAATTGATATAATACCTCATACAATACTTAAACGTGTAGTAATTGGTTAGATAACGACATATCTGATAGTGTGTAACATGATATTTGCTCCCCTCAGGGTTTCAAATTCATTTACCAATCTTCTTCCCCCTCTTTCCATTTTCATTATCGCCTTTTCAGCGGGACCTACTGTTTACGGTGGGTTCCGAACCACCTTTGCTTTCAATGAATAATATAAGCAAATACAGTAATGTGGAATACAGGAATAATACAATAAGAATTGTTTTTTTTTCACCTTTTGCCAACAACACGTGAAAAACACCTCGGGCGGGTCACTTTCCGGTTTTTTACCAGACGGTCACCCATCCTAGTGCCGTTCACGTTCCACATTGTTTAACTTCGGTGATCTAACGAGAACCGGTGCTTTCAACGGGACCACGGTTGTTGGCGACATATCTGATAGCGTGAACAATTATTTAAATAATAGTACAGCAATTTTTAGTGTCGCCTCAGAGGCGCCACTCGAGTCGCAAGGGTTAAAGGAAGGGTGTAGAAGGAAACCAAGACAGACTAACCTTCGTTCGGGAAAACGACAATTTGATCGGTCTTCCCGTAGAAACTGTCGATCGATTTTTCCGGCTCGAGAGGCGCTCCGGGTCGAAGTTCGAGCACACGACCGTTTATCAGAGGCTTCGGCAAGGTCGAGAGCGGCATCGATATCTCCGGAGGCTTGGAAAGTCGCAGTTTCTTCAGAATTTGTTGCTTGACGTATTCGACCCTGAACTCGGTCAAAATTGGATCGCTCGCGAGCAGACTGTTGATCTTGTTGTGGGCGCATTCGGTGCAATCCTCTTCCTCGAGGGAGGAGGAGCTGTGACTAGATCCGGAGGAATCGGTAGGGGTCGATTGCGAATAGAAACTCCGCCAGACCGAACTCAATGGATTCTCCACTCTCGACCAGATCCCCTCGATCCGATTTCCCGTGATCCCACCTACTAAGAACATAATGACAAACCGATGGACGAGACGCATCGTTGCGATCTTGGCCGGTCATCGATTTCTGGTTTCACCGGTGCCCGGAGTGATCTGCACGATCCACGCACCTCTTGTCGTCTCACAAAACCACTGCGGAAAAAGTTGACCGATCCTCGAACGTGCACTGTTTTTCCATCGAGCGACGCATCGGTTCGAACTTTCTGTTTCCTCTCTTACTCTCTTTCTCTCTTTATTCTCTTTTCTCTCGTTCGTCTTACTCGCGCCCTCTCTCCGACCGTCTCTCGATTCTCTGCACACGGTTCTGCTTCAGGACTCGACGAGTTTCCTCTGGTTTCCGTGCATTTTCGCGCGTTCTCCGACGGCCCCGGCTAACGCTGGAACGGTTTCTCGAGGCGAGAAAAAAATAATCGTTTTCGCGCGCGCGCGCGCTCGGTGCTCGTCCCGGTGAGATCGATCGATCGGCAACGGGTTCCCTTCTCGCCGTAACTCTGGCTCGTATGGCAATCCGGTCGACCAGTTTTCGCCGATCCGACCTCTCAATTAACTCTACCGCGAAGACTGAGGATTCTTGGACGGGATGCTTTAGTCCACGCATCGATTCTCTGTAAAGCTTGAACTTTGCTCGCCGAGCGGGGGGACACCGCGGATTGGACAGAGACGAATCGCAATTGATATCGTGGGAAGAAGCACGCGCCACGAACATGCCTCTCTTCTTCTTCGTCGATGTAGTCGGCTCGTTTCGCTTCGTTTCCACATCCCTTTCCTCCTCCGACCGTTTCATACTTTCTCTAATCTGACGAATTTCTCGATAGATTTCTAAGCCTTCCGGTTAAGCCGGACGATTCGCCGCGTACACACGTGTAAACGTGCAAATACAAACGCAATAGTATACAACTAATATTACAATGTGGATAGCGCATCGATTCGCAGATTCGTTTTGCTCAGGTTTTCTCCAGATATTCGTCGACGGGGAACATTCACGAGGAATTCGCGAAACAATTATATATCTAACTAGTTTGCTCGTGAAAAATTTCAATCGCGCTCGTTCGCGGTATAGGTCTGATCTCCGGCGGGATTCTGTCGGTTGATTCAAGGCCGATTGAATTATCGCTTCCAAGAACGATGAAACTATGCTGACCGCTACCGCAATGAACGGAACAACAGTTTCCTTTTTCGCAAACACCGTCGGAATGCGCTCGGACGTTATCCGATCTCGGAACGCCTCGTTCGCTGAACGGACGAGCGCAAAGTCAGAATGAATATAATCGGTGACGAAAATCGATACATTATATATATATATTTTTTTCTCGTTGTTCTGTGCGTTAATGGTCTGGGATCGGTTCGATACGAAAATGAAAAAATGTAACGAGGTTCTGTGACTCCGTGAGACGGGGCTGATAACGATTGCATCATAACCAAGAAATCACAATGATGAAAGCGGTTCGGCTCGTTGCGATTCCTCCCGCAACGAAATGCTACTAAACCTTTGCATAAGCCGCGTAATTCGCAATGCCGCATCGATTTTTGTTCTTGGCCAATCGCATGTACCCGTTTTCACCCCATCTGTCGCCCCACCAATTCTTCAAGATCCACTCGGTCGGCGTGTACCCGACGATCAGCATGGCGTGATTCACGTTGTCCGAGCTACATGTCTCGTCGTCGTAGACTCCCTGGCTGTAATACGAATATATCGAGTCGGTCACTGTTTATCGTCCCGTACGAAGGAAACTCGGTGGACGTATTGTTGCGGGTTCGGCAGGGCCGTCTTAAGATATTCGGCGCCCGTGGGCTACTAAAAATAATGCGACCCTCTTCGTAAGAAAAGTATGCATACGTATAATATTTTCTATACAGGGTGGGGCATTTTAAACAGGTCACCTGAATAACTCGCTTGTTTTTGAAGATAGGAGAAAATGCATTAGACCAAACTTATTTGGTATCGGGGGCTCATAATCTGGTATTACTAATTTTTCTGTAGGTGGAGGTGTCAAGGAGATATGAAGGTCAACTCTGTTTTTTTTTAAATGGAATGAGGTATTTTTTAATACATCAATCGATGCAGCTGGACATTCGAAATAAAAAAAGTATTAACCTATGTATGTCGAAAAGTTAATAGTTCAGGAGATATTTCAATTTAAATAACTCTAAAATACCATTACTGTCGTGCTAAGACGTTTGTGTTTACTTATTTGTGTAACGTCTTAGCACGACAGTAATGGTATTGTAGAGTTATTTAAATTGAAATATCTCCTGAACTACTAACTTTGCGACATACATAGGTTAATACTTTTTTATATCGAATGTCCAGCTGTATCGATTGATGTATTAAAAAATACCTCATTCCATTTAAAAAAACAGAGTTGACCTTCATATCTCCTTGACGCCTCCACCTATAAAAAAATTAATGACATCAGATTACGAGCCCCTCGATATCAAGTAAGTTTGGTCTGATCCTTTTTTTTCTATCTTCAAAAGCAAGCGAGTTATTCAGGTGACCTGTTTAAAATGCCCCACCCTGTATAATTTGTAACAGGTTATTTGGTTGCTTTTGTCGTGAAAAGATTTTGAATAAAAATAACTAATAATAAGAAAAAGCTTGCGATCCCGGGGCTTAGCCCATTTAGCCTTTTTTTTTTCCTTCCCCATTGAGGGGTATCGTTTCCTCTCTATTTCTTCTCGAGGGGTGTTGATGAGGGCCCATTCTACGATTCACTCACCAACATCACTAACTCGAGTGGGGTTTCTCATGTTCTTGGCTGTAAGCCCATTTAGCCCTGTGCTTAAAACGGCCCTGGAGTTCGGAGCGGTACGCAGTGATGCCAGATGAGGGGAATCACGGTGAAATGATGTACCCCCTCCCTGATGACCAGAGTAATATGTGTACGCGCAGCGTGTCTATGGCTTAGTGTAGGGGACGTTAGATGATGATGGAATAGGATAGTGGAAGGGGAAAAGGAGGAGAGTACCGAGGGTCGGTTTTTGTCCCTTTCTGGCAGCACTGCTCACAAGTCACGTTTGTGACGTGTTGTTCTTGCTATTTTAATTTTTTTATAATAAAGTAAGTTGTCAGGAAATAAATACAGATTTCATATAATCAACATTTACATTAAAATTTAACTTTTTCCAATTATATGGTTGTACGCAGTGATGCCAGATGAGGGGAATCACGGTGAAATGATGTACCCCCTCCCTGATGACCAGAGTAATATGTGCACGCGCAGCGTGTCTATGGCTTAGTGTGGGGGACGTTAGATGATGATGGAATAGGATAGTGGAAGGGGAAAAGGAGGAGAGTACCGAGGGTCCATTTTGTCCCTTTCTGGCATCACTGCTCACAAGTCACGTTTGTGACGTGTTGTTCTTGCTATTTTAATTTTTTTATAATAAAGTAAGTTGTCAGGAAATAAATACAGATTTCATATAATCAACATTTACATTAAAATTTAACTTTTTCCAATTATATGGTTGTACGCAGTGATGCCAGATGAGGGGAATCACGGTGAAATGATGTACCCCCTCCCTGATGACCAGAGTAATATGTGCACGCGCAGCGTGTCTATGGCTTAGTGTGGGGGACGTTAGATGATGATGGAATAGGATAGTGGAAGGGGAAAAGGAGGAGAGTACCGAGGGTCCATTTTGTCCCTTTCTGGCATCACTGCTCACAAGTCACGTTTGTGACGTGTTGTTCTTGCTATTTTAATTTTTTTATAATAAAGTAAGTTGTCAGGAAATAAATACAGATTTCATATAATCAACATTTACATTAAAATTTAACTTTTTCCAATTATATGGTTGTACGCAGTAATGCCGGATGAGGGGAATCACAGTGAAATGATGTACACCCCCTCCCTGATGACCAGAGTAATATGTGTACTCTGCAGCGTGTCTATGGCTTAGTGTGGGGGACGTTAGATGGTGATGGAATAGGATAGTGGAAGGGGAAAAGGAGGAGAGTACCGAGGGTCCATTTTGTCCCTTTCTGGCATCACTGCTCACAAGTCACGTTTGTGACGTGTTGTTCTTGCTATTTTAATTTTTTTATAATAAAGTAAGTTGTCAGGAAATAAATACAGATTTCATATAATCAACATTTACATTAAAATTTAACTTTTTCCAATTATATGGTTGTACACAGTGATGCCAGATGAGGGGAATCACGGTGAAATGATGTACCCCCTCCCTGATGACCAGAGTAATATGTGTACGCGCAGCGTGTCTATGGTTTAGTGTAGGGAACGTTAGATGGTGATGGAATAGGATAGTGGAAGGGGAAAAGGAGGAGAGTACCGAGGTTCGGTTTTTGTCCCTTTCTGGCATCACTGGCGGTACGCGAGAATGGGGATCGCGATTCGTACGAGACCCAGCTGGTCGCGACGCTACTTCCGTGCCATTTTTTAAACAGCGAATCGCCGAGTCCAATGACTTTGGCTCGTTGTCGCTTCAGGGGCATCGCGTGGACGATGCACCAAAGGTTATCGCGCAATTGGACCAATTTCTTCGAGTATCTGTGAAAGGGGGGGCGATACGAGTTTTCGTATTCTCGTTTTTCGCGTAAACATTCGTCGAACACGACTCGATCGCGTGTCAACAATTTTATCGCCGCTTTCTTCCGTTTACTTCCGTTTATTTCCCTTCGGCTGATCCGTGCCAGTCTTCTCAGCGGACTTCGCGGTTTCTTTTTTTTATTTTCCGTGAAACAGAACTATGCTTATCGTAGTAGCACTTTGTGGTTGGCCAACGGTCGGGATTCCCAATTATAAAGTCTTTAACCAAAATTTATCACGATTTGCCAATAATATACATCGTTGGAACTACATATAGTTGGCTGATTGACAAGAAATTTTTCGTATGATAATGCTACATTGGCCCAGCTAATGTTTACCATTATTTAAATGTCGCACGTCTTGCAGACGTTGGAAACGTTGCTGCAACTAAAGACTTGTTAATTATTATATTCAAAATTGATTTTTTTTTTGTTAACCCTCGTACGTTCTTCAGGGTGAAAATTCTCTTTATTCATCCTTTTATGTCTACGTCGAGAGATGTATTTCTTGAAAATGTGACGTTATAAATGAAAAATAGTGTATTGATTCAACGTGTAAACCAAAAATGGGTGAATCGTTGTCCTAGTCTCTTTTACGCAGCTATTTTTCAGGAGCGTATCAGGGTTAACCCATTCACTGTCAGGCAAATTTCAGGCAAAAAAAGATTTTATTTAAAAGATAACATGGAATTTCACAAAATCTAAATAATATTAATTTCTTATCATCATAATCATCCTTTCTAATAATTCCTAACCAATTGCAAACAATCTAAACAATCTTGGTACATACGTTTACTACGAGATATCTCTTAGTTGACAGTGAATGGGTTAACAATTAATTTTCTTCCTTTTTCCCCGAATTTTTACCGTGAGAATATATTGTTTATACGTATACAATTTACGATATACTGTAAAGGTAACCGTAAAAGAGAAGATTAAATAAGAAAGGGAGATTTCGAACGGTTGGCCACAACAAGGCCTAACAAAATGGCAACCATAAATGCTACTAGGGTACCTCCTTTCTGAAAAGCTGCATTCTCATCGAAATGTTGCTTTTACGATAGATAAGAACCATACTCACTGATACAATTGAAACGTT
The DNA here is from genome assembly GCA_916610235.2 of Lasioglossum morio. Lineage (NCBI taxonomy): Eukaryota > Metazoa > Arthropoda > Insecta > Hymenoptera > Halictidae > Lasioglossum > Lasioglossum morio. The sequence continues at coordinate 3,116,514 of OU744327.1, forward strand.
TTCGGGCTGGCGTTTATCGAGGCTGCGATCGGACCTATGGTCGCCACGGCAGCTTCCAAAGCTTTCTCGTTGCGTGCCGGCAATACTGCCCACGAAGTAATGTTAACGACGCTCGAATGTTCCTGGAAACGGCACGGACCTTGCTGCGTCCAAGCAAACGAAAACGATTCAACAATTTACGCGTGTTCGGCGTTTTGGTCGTCCGCGAACGAGAAACAAGATACGCACGAATTGATTACATAGAAGGCTAAATTATTCAAACTTGGCCGCTACCAAACACCTTTTATGGCTATTGGTTTAATTTGTAACTCTTTACAAATTAAATAGCGTTCTTTTAAACTAATTTTTACAAACGATTGTTTCAGTATTGCAAGAGGTATTTCTAAGCTAACGAATTTCCCCGTATTTTCTTTGATCTCGCAACTTTTTACGTTTTTCTTGGTATCTTATTACATTTAGTCCAGTCAATGAATGCTTAAAAGGGGGGTGTAGAGGGAAATGGAAGGAACACAATTTTTGACTTTGGGACTTTGTTTGGACTAGTAATGTAATGTCATGGATATTTGGTCCCCTCAGGGTTTCAAATCCCGTTCCACACTTCTCACCTTTTACCAACACTCTCCCTATCGCCTGTTTCAGCGGGACCTACATTTTATTACGGTGGGTTCCGAACCACCTTGGGCACCACAGTTTTTTTTAAAAATAGCACATTGAATTAATTCAAGAGGTGCCGGGCTCGGGGATTCGAGAACTCGCGACCGCCTGGTCGCAGTCGCGCGCTCTATCCACTGACCCACTGCGTACCCTTGTTTGGACTAGTATGTTTACTTTTTTTTTTTTAATATGTTTACCTCCTAACTAGTCCAAACAAAGTCCCAAAGTCAAAAATTGTGTTCCTTCCATTTCCCTCTACAAGTTTTCGTTGACTGGACTAATTAAAAAACCGCGGTTTTCAATTTTCGACCGTACGATTTTTATAATTATAATTATAATTTATAATTATAATTTATAATTATAATTTTTATAATTATAAAAATCGTACGGTCGAAAATTGAAAAACCGCGGTTTCCGCCGTGCTCGATATTCCCGTACTTGAACATGGAGAACGTACTCTGCCTTCGTACGGATAGCGATCACTATCCATCAACCCTTTCGCTTTCTCGAGATATCTAAGGGTGTTCCGGAGAGAACCGCCGGAACAGCCCAAGTTGCCCGTGGAAGTGCTGCAATCGACCAGCTGTTGCTCGCTCAGCGGAATCAGCATGCCGGTCCGTTTGAAAATTTGCCCCTGGATACCGCCGGCTATCGAATAAGCGTAACAGCTGCCGCAACTCTGTTGGTTTTGCGGGGGAGTTTGAAAACCTTCTTCGCGCCAATCGAATCGCGGCGGTACGTGCCGCGGATCGTGTAATACCGCCCCAACCATCGGCTCGTTCACCACGCGACGCTTGCGGCTCGGCAGCAGTTTTACCTGAAACCAAACGGCGAACAGCACGGTGAATCGTGAAGACGATCTCGGGAATCAACGTCTTTCTCACGAACCATGTCTCGAACGTATTGCCTGGTCCCGAGATCCGCGATGTGATTGTCGCGAAGCGTGTAGCTGTGATGACCCGCTGCCGCCATCATGTTGTGCTTGTAGATCGTTACCAAATTCTCCTCCCAAGCGATCCTTCTCGCTGCCTCTGTATTGTTGGAGTAAGTCTTGTTGTACCGAGCCTAACAATCAGACCAAGGAATATCGTGAATCCGTGAATCATGGACACGTCGCACAGTGGTTCCGGCCGATCTAACACTTCATTAATCGTCATCCACACGACGTGGTACCCGGGTACCTATTTCAAATTCATTTAGAATAGTACAAAAAATTACCCGTGTGGATCAGGGTTAACCTTCATTCGTACCTCGTGTCAATTTGATACAGTTTTCCTGAAATATTTACATTCTACTGTCCTGTTATTTGCAAGTAAATTCGGTAATTATTTAGAAATTGGGCTTCTTCTCAGATTTTGATGAAATTTATATATGTTTTAGATTCCTACGTTTTTTTTTTTTATTATTGAAAGCTTAATTAGAACTCCCCATAGGGGGTTATAAAGCTATACATTAGTAATATACATCTTACATTTGAACATTAGTAATGTAGGTACAGTAGAACACATTAAGTATATAACATATTAAGTACATAACTTTAAATCTTTAAATTGCATTGCTTGATAAACTTGAAAAGAAAATAACATGCCTCAATATTCGGTTCACAAAGCAACGATCTGATGTTTAAAGGTGGAAACAAATTAAGCTTCCTTAATTTTTTTCATGAGATCAACTCTTTGAGATTCCAACAAGGTACATTGCCAAATGATATGGTTAAGATCTTGAACCTCATTGCCGCAGAATCATCTATTATATGTAGTCGTGAAATTTCTACGTTTTCAACGACTTTTTCCTATACATGTCAATGAATTATTTATATAAATATAATTATAAATAGTATTTTACTATTATTACTACTGTATCTCAGCACTGTCTGGAAGTTTAACGGTATAACAATGTAGACCGTTTCATTTGACATCAGCTACAATATTGTGAATAGACAGCGAGTTTTATGCATTTATGATAGAAATAGAGTAGGTGTAATTTAAAACGAAGAATTTGAAAATACTTTTATATTGTCTTTAATCTATTAAGCATATCAAGAAAGAAATTGAATTTCTATTCAGCTCCAGTTTGTTTCAATTCAAGTAGAAATCATTTACTTGGTGTAATGATCCACTGACCAATTATGGAGTGAAAAATATGCATACAAGGTGAAGAAATGATCTTATTTTCTATGTGGATGCACCCGCCAGATGCAATTGCACTTTATGCTGGATAATCGGGGCTTCCTGAAAAATCGTGTTCAGTTTTAATATAAACACTAATCCGTAATGTTATTCTTAAAATTCTCAAGGTAAAATGCTCTTCGTTTAACCCTTAAAATGCTGAATACTTCTTGGCAATGCTAATTCGTTAAAAAAATTGCAGAATTGAAAATAAAAAATAGATATGTTTAATATATGTATTTATTGCAAGACAAATCATCCACAATACTTGACAATGAAAAAAGAGAAAATACATAAAATATGAAAAATTACAAACAAATTACTTGCAAAGTTATCAAGGAAAAATACATTCTGGGGTCCCTGTAGAACCATAATCAGCATTTTAAGGGTTAAAAAGAAAAATCTCACAAAATGTTCCTTTTTAAATGCTTGTTCTAATTACAATTTTTATTAAATTTCATTAGACGATAAGCATTAAGTAAATAAAGTAGTAATATAGACGCAAGTCACTTTTTACCAAATGAACTGTTAGATTGGCAACCGGGACCACAGTCTGTCATCGCGTACCTTGTACGTATTCCAATATTCGTCCAGTTTTCTCGCTATTTGCGGAGGAAAGCGGTTCCTTCCCTGTTCGAATGATCGAATACTTGGGAAGCGCAGCAACGTTGTTAGCAGAAGAAACGCGAGACTCGTATGCGCGCAAAGTCGTAAATTCATCGCCGAACCGTTTCTCATTTCGTCGATCGATCAACTGGGTCGATTGAAATTTATCGTGGCTATTGTATCGCGGTTTCGTTGCCGATCAAACTCCGTTGTCAGCAGATTATTCGTATTTAATATTTCGTGTTTTACGTTTCGCGAGTAAGCAACGGAGTGGCAACGAATACTTACCGAACCTTGCGTCATGTTTTCGGTACACATTTCGTATTCCAGTTGAACAACACACGCTGGCACGACCTTATCCGTCGCGTCGCACGATTCGTGATGGTGCGCGCGTGTACGTCACTGGGTATTTATGAAAACGGGTTTGCCCGTTAAATGGGTTGGTTGCATAATCGTGGGTACGGATTGCAGTCCCGCGGGATCCCGCGTCATTTCTTAGTCCCGCATTTGTTAATCCCTTGCCGTACCATTTTCCTTACAGTTACAATGATTGAAACGTCTTTGTCCCCAAAAATGTCATAGAAGAAGAAAGAAAATATAGATTTTTGTACGACTAAATTTATTTTGATGCTTAAATATTAAATTTTGCACTCGGAGCTGTTTTATTTCGAAAATTAAACATGTCTTCCTGTCTAGAATAATTCTATTCTATATGATTTTTTTCATTTTGTGGATATGAAATTAATAGAATACTTAATACAATATTGAAATGTTTAGTAATTGGTTAGATCCCAACATATTTAATAATGTAAACGATATTTTGAATCATAGTACAGCAATTTTTAGCGGTGACTCAGTCACAACTCGAGTGTTAAGAAAAAAAAAAGAAACGCATAACATTCGTATTTGTTAGGCTTTGTTCAGAATCTTCGTGACGAGTGTGGATCGTTAACCTTTCGCTGCATGATTTTTTTAATTGGGATGAAAAAAATTGAAAGAAGGTCAGTTTTCGCGTTTTAATTGTGGGAAAAATATTTGAAAAAATTAAAACAACATTTTCAGAAAAAAAACGTGGTAATATAAACTTAAATAAACATAGTAAGAAAACGCATTCTTAGTTCTCTTAGTATGAATGAAATATGGAAACTCACGGGGTCAAATTATTTGTCCTTATACGAGCATATTTTGAGCTGCACAAAGGTTCATTTGATTTTTTTTTTTATAAATACGCACTTGGCGCATACATTGCAACTAGTTTTCACTATCTAGCAATTTGGTTTGAATAATTCTTACTTTAATCTAAGTCTAAAGTCTTAAATCTAGGTCAGTCTTAGCGGTTAATGGATGTACTCCTAATGACGGACTCCACATATGTTTTAAACACTTCTTACATGTTTTAATTACTCTAAGTTCACTTAACTTAAATTACACTAGTTCAAAGGGTTTTATCCTTTTTTTAATCTAAAAATAAGTCCGCTGCTGTCGAGGAACAGTAGCACTTCGACATTTTCGTGTTCATATAGTCTAGTTTCCTGTATTTTTTTCGCGAACTGTTTAATTTCCTCACTGACCGTAAGCACGTTTAAGTCCTTGTGGATGTCGTCATTTCTGATGTACCACGGAGCGTTGACAATTCTTCGAAGTACTCTGTTTTGAAAGGTTTGTATAATCTTGACATTGGATTTCTTTGTGCATCCCCACAGTTGCACTCCATAGGTCCAAACTGGTTTTAGAATTTGTTTATACAACGATAGCTTATTGTGCAGAAACAGCTCGGAATGTCGTTCTAGCAGCCACCACATTTTCTGAATCCAATGCAAAGTACTTCGCGTTTTTTCTTGACATGTTCTTTCCACTTGAGCTTGGCATCTAGTGTCATGCCCAGGTATTTCGCTGTGTCAGCGTGAGGGATGATTTGACGATTAATTTTTACTGGCAAATAATCTATTCTTTTATTGGTGAAGTATATATGTGTAGACTTAGTTTCATTTAATTTAATTCGATCAAACATCCTCTTTAGAGCGAGCCATTTGTTACTCCAATTGGTGACGTTGTTGACCGCTGCTTGTAGTTTGTTTGCAGCAGTTTGTATGAGAAAAAAATACATGGGAACCTGAGGGTGGTTGTCTCGATTTTGTTCCCCTACTTTGGACGCTCATATTATTAGATATAGGCCAACAACCGTAGTCCCGTTGAAAGCACCGGTTCTCGTTAGATCACCGAAGTTAAGCAATGCGGAACGTGACCGGCACTAGGATGGGTGACCGTCTGGTAAAAAACCGGAAAAGTGACCCGCCCGGGGTGTTTTTCACGTGTTGTTGGCAAAAGGTGGTTCGGAACCCACCATAAACAGTAGGTCCCGCTGTAAAGGCTGAAAAGGCGATGGTGAGAGTGGAAAAAGAGGGAGAGGATTGGTAAATGAATTTGAAACCCTGAGGGGACCAAATATCATGTTACATATTATTAGATATGCCCTACGATCAACCTTCCTCTTTAGAACGAGCCCTCGAGCATCTCGTAACATGCTCGCATAACAACAAACAACAGTGTCCCGCAAACATTGTTTGTACCTTTAAATCTAGTGATATTCTAGTAATATTCACGTCATTCCTAAATATTACTAATATATTATATTTACGACTCTGGGCAGAGATGAAGAAAGAAAGCGAGAGAGAGAGAGAGAGAGAGAGAAAGAAAAAGGAGAACCTGATCGCTTCGAAAGGTTCGAAAGTATTCAGCAAGATGGCCGTACCAGCAAGAAATCGCGCGGGTTTCGCGTTCGCGCTTGCGCTGGAGGTTCGCAATCCTCGTTCTCGCTACGTTGACCGGGCACTGCGCGGCCTTTCGAATTCCCATCGACGCGACGGTAAATTCTCGGCATCGAGGCGGTCTCGTTCGCGGACGGGCAGGTTGCCGTTGTCCTGTCCCGTCTCGAAACGCACGGGGTTTCAGTGCGAATTTTCACGTCGTTCGTGAAACCGCGGCGGGAACGTCGCCCGAGAGAGCGTACGATACTCGTTTGTCCGCTTTCTCTCGCGTGTCGTCAATAACACACGGTATGGGGGTAACCGTCAGAAAATCGCAGATGTCGGTTCGCGCGGGTCGCGATCATCTCGGCGTCCGTTGTCCGTGGTTCGTCGGTCGTTGGTCGGTCGTTGATCGGCCATCTGCCGTATCGGTGATCGGCGGGCATCGAACATCGAGCTTGTCGAGGCATATCGTTCGGTCGTGGCTCTACTATATTCCCGTACGTCCCGAGCCCCTCGCTCAACAGTTCTCGCGCGGCTCTCGAGTTCCGCGTCCGCCGCCGCGCCGCCTCTCGCTCCGATTATCGCTCGACACGCGCGAGTCTTGACTTTTGCCAGTGGGGAGGCGCCACGCTGGAAAGCAAACCTCTGACAACGACGTTCACCTCGCGATCGTGACTCCGATCTCGTTTTGCTTAAAATCCCCGACTCTCCCACTCCCGATCCCGGTCCCGGTCCCGATCCCTGTTCCCTATCCGAGGACGGTCCTCGGACAGTTCCTTGAGAAAAAGTCGGCGAGAGGCTGAACTGGTCCGCAAGAACCAGTGCAGTGACGTCCGAACGTTGCGTCGCGCGCCACTTGTTAAGCGGTACTGATAATACCCGTGATCCTACCGCGATCTCGAGAATGGAGGAGTCCGGGATCGATATGGGCTTCGACCTGGCCGCTATCACGGCCGACTTGGAGCATCGTGAGGCGGATCTGTCCGGCAGACGATGCGAGCAGAAATGCGCCGGGATCGGGTTCGATCAACCGGCCAATCTTCATGGGAACGGATGCAACGCCGACGACGACTGGGAACAAACGTTGTCGTTTCTGCCAACGCCGATGCAAGATATCATGTATTACGAATTAAAGAGTCGTACGCCGAATACCGACAGGTACGTTTGCTCGCGTTCGCGCTCCCCGAAACGGAGAGCCGCGTCATCGAAGACGGGACTGTACATGTATAGATACGATCGGTTCTCCGCGGAAAATTACCAAACCGTTGGCCAGCTTATTAACTCGTACGTAACTGCTCGTTGTCGTCGCTGCATGGAATTCACGCTCTTCGGCTATAGATAGCGTATGCGCGAATGCTTTCGCCGTTCGCCGCTCGCTCTTCCTCTCGCGCGCGCCGCCGCATCCCGCCGAGTCGACTTCGGCCGAGCTCGACGCGAGTCGACTCGATTCGATTCGATATCACTCGGCCGGGCTCGGTCGTATTCGCGGCTCCGATACACAGCTGCCGCGCGAGCATACAAGCCACAATCGTGTTCGCTCTCGTTCGCCATCTCCACTGCCACCGCAGCCAGCTCGAAAGATACTCAGCTTCCTCGATTTGGATTACGCAGCATCGTTATCGAGGAACGCTTTCCGGCTCGAGAAGCGTCTGTTTTGAATCGGGCTTGCGCGAACGAGTGCACGGTTCCGGGTTACCGTAGTAGCATTTATGGTTGGCATTTTGTTGGGCCTTAATTGAAATATTAGTTGGGAAACATTTAAATATGTCACCTTTTCAGTTTTATGCAGGTGGGTGAACACGATCATGGCCAACGAAGGGCCAACGGTAATATAAACAGATTTATTGCAGCATTTATGATTAACATTTTGTTGGGCCTTAATTGAAATATTAGTTGGGAAACATTTAAATATGTCACCTTTTCATTTTTATGCAGATAGGCGAACACGATCATGACCAACGAAGGGCCAATGGTAATATAAACAGATGTAGCATTTATGATTAACATTTTGTTGGGCCTTAATTGAAATATTAGTTAGCAAACCGTTTGGATATGTCACCTTTTCATTTTGATACAGTTAGGCGAACACAATCATGTCCAACAAAGGGCCAACGGCACTGTAAACAGATGTAGCATTTATGATTAACATTTTGTTGGGCCTTACTTGAAATATTAGTTAAAAAACCGTTTAGATATGTCACCTTTTCATTTTTATGCAGATGGGCGAACACGATCATGATCAACAGGGGGCCAAAGGCACTATAAACAGATGTAGCATTTATGATTAACATTTTGTTGGGCCTTAATTGAAATATTAGTTAGCAAACGATTTAGATATGTCACCTTTTCAATTTGATGCAGATAGGCGAACACAATCATGGCCAACAAAGGGCCAAAGGCACTATAAACAGATGTAGCATTTATGATTAACATTTTGTTGGGCCTTAATTGAAATATTAATTAGCAAACGGTTTAGATATGTCACCTTTTCATTTTGATGCAGTTAGGCGAACACAATCATGGCCAACAAAGGGCCAACGGCACTATAAACAGATGTAGCATTTATGATTGACATTTTGTTGGGCCTTAATTGAAATATTAGTTAGCAAACGGTTTAGATATGTCACCTTTTCAATTTGATGCAGATACGCGAACACAATCATGGCCAACAAAGGGCCAAAGGCACTATAAACAGATGTAGCATTTATGATTAACATTTTGTTGGGCCTTAATTGAAATATTAGTTGACAAACCATTTAGATATGTCACCTTTTCATTTTTCTACAGATGGCCAAACGAGCATGACCAACGAATTTATATTATTCTGATCTTTTACGGTTATTTTTACATTAAATGTTAGTAAACGTTGGTTGGGTCTTATTAATTAGCCAACTATAATAATTGTAGGCCCAACTACGGATGTTCGTTGGTAACTTGTCATACGTTCCGTCGCAGGCCCTGTGTCGGGAATATCGTAGACAAAACCAGGAACCATAGAACCATTGTCCACCGTTGTTCAACCATAAATGCTACCAGGGTAGCTACTGTTGATAGACGCGATAGATGAACGCGAGAGTTGGCGCGACCGCGCGAATGCGCTTTGGCCAACGGCGGCGCTCTTGCTCGCAATTTAAAAGAGATCGAGGGTGGGAACGAACGCGAGTAACTAAACGAATCCACGTTTAGAATGACGAGGGCCGGTTTCACGATGCCGACATAGCGTCGTCGTTGACAACGCGTCTTTGACAAGGGAACGAGCGCAAATGCTGGTTTTAGTAGCGTCGCGACGTCTCGGTTCGTTCGGTCGCGAGGCAGTTTGATCTCCCACTGGGGAGACATGCAACAGATATCGGCCGACACCGTGCGACAGATCGTCGAATTCGAAGATCTAGTGTCGCGGTTGAATCGAATAAACGACGTCGGCCGACCTTTGACCGGTACAGCGGCCGCTTTCGAGTCGAGAATTGGAACAATAACGACTACGACGACGACGACGACGCAGCCGTCTATAGTTCACGCGTCGCCAAGATCAACCTTCGCTAAACCGTTGACGAGTTGGTGGTGTGGTTTGCGCGCGCGTTCACGTTCGCGGTCGCGGTCGCGAGTCCCGCGACCCGTCGCATCGGCATCGAAGCTCCAAGTTTCCGAATCGGATACCGAGACGGAGACAGAGACGAGTACGCTCGCGGAACCGAAACCGGATTCGAAGTCGTTGCCAGCAGCCCGAGTGGCCGCATCGACGACGGCGACGGCGACGACAACGACGACGTCCTCGGTGCCGCCGTCGACGCACGCGTTCTCTCCGTTCGCGTCGATTCCGTTTCTCCGTTGCAACGATCGGCCGACCACGGGCTCGCTGCCGTTCGCGTTTCCGAGTGGCTGTAACAACGACTGCGACGTGAACGCGCGGACCAAGAGCACGAGCGACGTTCGCGCGGATTACCCGCGAACCACCGAACCAGTCGGAGGATCCACCGGTTGCACGGCCGTCGCTTCGGACTATCGTCGGGATCAAGAGGAAGAACGACGTGAACGGCGAGAACGCCGCGAGGAACAACGCGTGCGCGTGCACATCGGCATCGACGAAGATTTGCGCATGATTCTCGAGATGGATCCGTCGATCGTCGACGGTGCGACGGTCTCGGCTGTCACGACGGCCACCACGGCAACCGCAGCCACGCCGTCCTCGTTGCCCGGCAATCCTCGGCCCGCGAACCTTGCGTTTGCGCGGCCACTCCGCGTCACTCGTCCGCAAGGCTGGTACAGATCTGTTCGAACGGTTCGACGCAGTGATGGGCACCATCGACTAAATTCAACTATCGACTAATTACTATTTAGTTGCTAAATACTATCAGTGGCAAACCCAGTAGGGGGGGGCCAGGGGGCCAAGTCCCCCCCCCCCCAAGAAAAAGAAAAAAATACACTGAAAAATTGGCTAAACCGTAGTTATATAAAATTATAAACCGTTATATGTAAAATATGTCCCCTATATATATAGAGAGAGAAAAGTTGTTCAAAATATTTAGTAATTTTAGTAATTTTAGTATATAAAATATATATATATATAGGGAAAAGTTGTTCAAAATATTTAGTTTTACATATAACATATCCAAAAATCATCGAAATCAGAGAGGAAGGAGCTATTCTACGGTTTAACTAATTTTAACTAATTTAATTAATATATGTATATATATAAGTAAATATTTGTGGCTATCTATGACAGATACTTTTGCTTAAAAAAAAGATCACTTTGTTCAACTCGTCCCTCCCCCCAAGATTAAATCCTGGGTGCGCCGCTGAATACTATCGAATATTTAGTCCATAGTTTTTAGTGGACTGAAATGTTGTTTTAGTGGTTACGTCTAGATTATTGGCTATAGTTTATACTCAGTGCCGGATTAAACCCCGTAGCTGGAGTAGCAAATGCTACAGACCCCGCGCTTGCAACAAAAAATTGATCTAAAATTGGGTCGATACAATTCCCAGATATTTTTGCTAAAAAAAGGTCATTCGTCGTGTTTTATTATATTATCGTGCAAAACCTAGGGCCTCCTGGTAACATTTGCTACGGGCCCCGCGCTTGCAACAAAAAATTAATCTAAAATTGGGTCGATACCGTTCCCAGATATTTTTGCTAAAAAAAGGTCATTCATCGTGTTTGTTTTATTATATTATCGTGCAAAACCTAGGGCCCCCTGGTAACATTTGCTACGGGCCCCGCGCTGGTTTAATCCGGCACTGTCTATGCCTACGTCTATACGTCTCATCTCTCACAAATTATTATTTATCATTTAATAATAATGCAACATAAACGCAGAGTGTCATTGAACTTTTTAGAAAAATATCTGTTATTGACAGACCCAATTATAAAGTACTACTTTCTCTTTAGGTTGTGATTAAAATTTTATTCCCATAAATGCAATATATAAGTATTGTCATTTAATAATTGTATAATATTTCTAGTATAATAATTGTTATTTAAGCTACTACACGTGGTTATTGAACGAATCATTCGGTATCGATAATGAGTGAATGTATTTGATAGTTATAAAATGTATTCGAAACTCCCGCTCGTTAAAATTCAATCGATATCTCGGCGACTGATATAGTTAACTGAATTTAGTCAATAGTTTAAAAAATCAGTCGACTGAAAATAGTAGTAGGCTACTACTGATTTAGTCGATAGTTTCAGTCGATGGTGCCCATCACTAGTTCGACATTCCGACTTCCTTGTGCGTCGTCACTCTCCTAATCTGCCCCTCTCTTACACTTTCGCTCTCCCTCTCTTTCTTTCTCTCTGTCTCCACGTTGGAACATTAGCTGATTCGATCTCGTTCCTGCTTTCGCCTTTGTATCATAGTTTTGCCAGTTGAAACCAGAGATCCCTGTTTCACGTGTACAGAAATACACGTGGTACCTGAACATTTGTACAGTAAACGCCCCTTTACCATCCAACAGCCGTGTTTATATATCTATATAAACCTATCTATCTATATATTTATATAATCTATATATATACAATTCCCTCAAATTATTTTTTTTTACTTACTTACTTACTTTTTTTTGTTTTTTTTACTAATTACCTTTCTTTTTTTAATTTTACTAATTAAGTAAACTTAAATTTTACTAATTAAAAAAAATTACTAATACTTACATATTACTATATAAATTTATATAGTAGTCCCCTCAAATTATATGTAAATACTCTAAATGTATATACACACACATATATACAGGGTGAGTCACCAAACGTTAGCACCTCAAATATCTTTGTTGTTTCTAAAGATACGTAAAATATGGTAAACACAAAGTTGAATGGTACAATGGGGCTGACACGATGCAAAAAAAAAAATTTTGTTATTATGTCATTTTTTTGGAGATATCAAGGTCACCTTCATTTTTTTTAAATGAAATGAGGTATTTTTTAATACATCAATCGATGCAGCTGGACATTCGTTATAAATAAGTACTAACCTATGTATGTCGAACAGTTAGTAGTTCAGGAGATAGAGAGGGACAGCACGACAGTGGAGAAAACCTGGACAGTAAAGGAGCTTTTACTGTAGTAAGAATTTAAGGATCCGTGTAAGTACGTTCGCGGATCCTTAAATTCATACTACACCGTTCCACGTGTATTTTCGCAGACGTTCGAAACCGCGATCTCTGGTTGAAAGGTGTCCGTGCAAAACAATTCACGAGACTGTCAGGACGGAAATTTGTCCGCTCGGCTCCGCTTCTCTTTATCGGCGCGTTCTTCTCGATCGTAAACACCGCGTCTAAATATAAAAGCGAGTCCTTGAATCTTACGTGGGAATCTCTCGTCGACTTTGCCAATGGTCCGCTCTCGTTCACGGTTCCCGTTTCGTACCTCGCCCACCCTTTCTCGCGTTTCATCGATTTTCTTTCGCTTTCCTCCGTTTCGATCCTCTCCCACGCCTTCGCGAACACCGCCCCCCTACGAAATACGTCATAGCCCGGGGTTACCGATCCGTGTGACAGCTATATAGGATCCGCGTCATCGTTTCCGTCGTCGTCTTCGCCGTCACCGTGTCCCGCACCGTCATCGTCTCCGTCACCGTGTCTCGCCGTCATCGTCACCGTCGATTTCCAATGACCGCGCTCTCGAATTCGAGAAAGCGAGGGAACGAGACGTGCTTCGAAATCGACCCAATTGTCGGCGCGTCAAAACGTTTAGACACGCCTGATTCTCGCGAACGATCACGGTCATTTGCTCTGTTCTTTCTTTTTTTTTTTTGTTTTATTCCAACGGGTCGAACTCGTTCTCGACGAAACTTTCAGAGAGAACGGTTTTAAAGATCGAAACAACCGAGAATTCGACGTTTGGGGGGTAAAAAGGGACACGCGAACGACACGAGACTGGACGAAACGGAATCGAGAGCAGTGGCGCACCCAGTAGGGGGGGCCAGGGGGCCAAGTCCCCCACCAATAAAAAGAAAACAATACACTGAAAAATTAGCTAAACCGTAGAATAGCTCCTTCCTCTCCGATTTCGATGATTTTTGGATATGTTATATGTGCAACTAAACATTTTGAACAACTTTTCCCTATATACATATATAAGTAAATATTTGTGGCTATCGAAGACAGATATTTTTGGTAAAAAAAAGGTCATTTTGTTCAACTCGTCCCCCCCCAAGATTAAATCCTGGGTGCGTCACTGATCGAGAGGAGATCGAACGACGCGATTAAAAAATAAAAAAAAGGAAGAAGAAACGGGATTCGAGAGCTAGAGAACGGTTGCGGACGTAGAAGAGACGGAACAATATATGTATGTAGGACAACTGGTTTAGCTTTTCGTCGAAGATGGTTGCGTAACCGCTACACTGCGCGAAAGAAACGACGCGACGAGCTCCGAATCGGTGCGAGATAAGCGAGAACGCTTCACAACCTATATATGCTGAAAAGATCTGAAGAAGGAAACGAAGAGATCGAGGGAAACGGGCGAGGGGATGAGGAAACGCGAGAGTAGAGCGAAACGGGAAACGGTATGATAAAAAAAATACCGTGGTATTGGAAAGGGACAGAGACGAACGAAGAATGAAATGAAAAATGGAAAATTATCGCGGCTCCGAGAAGCAAAGCTTAGTCGAACTTGCGCAATGCCTTTATTTTCGTTTACTTCTAGCCACCGCGCTTGGCTTTGTTCCCAAATTGGGAATATCTTTTAGGCGAGCTTCGCGTGTCCCGTCGGTCCGTCTGTCGATTCGAAGAAAAATCGAGCGACATCATATTTTATAATCGACTTAGGGATTAATTAATCCAATGAACCGCATTATTGCAAATTAATGCGCTAGTTATAATCGTATTGATTTTCTCATTGAATCTTTGCATAATGTTCAAATGCAACTACGCAGGATTTATATGATAATATTTATCGATTATACCATTATTATATTATGTATTTTGTTTTTTTTTCTTTTTGTGCATGTCCCTTCTTTGTTATTAGACGAGTAGTCTTGCATCTTTTTCTTTATTTTTGTTATTGTAAACCATTGAATCTTTGCAAAGTTTTCAAATGCAACTACGCAGGATTATATGATAATACTTATCGATTGTACCATTATTATATTTTGTTTTTTCTTTTTGTGCGTGTCTCTTCTTTCTTATTAGACGAGTAGTCTTGCATCTTTTTCTTTTTTGTTATTGTAAACCATTGAATCTTTGCAAAATTTTCAAATACAACTACGCAGGATTATATGATAATACTTATCGATTGTACCATTATTATATTTTGTTTTTGCTTTTTGTGCGTGTCCCTTCTTTGTTATTAAACGAGTAGTCTTGCATCTTTTTCTTTTTTTTTGATATTGTAAACCATTGAATCTTTGCAAAATTTTCAAATGCAACTACGCAGGATTATATGATAGTACTTATCGATTGTACCATTATTATATTTTGTTTTTTTTCTTTTTGTGCGTGTCTCTTTTTTCTTATTAGACGAGTAGTCTTGCATCTTTTTCTTTTTTTTTGTTATTGTAAACCATTGAATCTTTGCAAAATTTTCAAATGCAACTACGCAGGATTATATGATAATACTTATCGATTCTACCATTATTATATTACATATTTTGTTTTTTTTTCTTTTTGTGCGTGTCTCTTTTTTCTTATTAGATGAATAGTCTTGCATCTTTTTCTTTTTTTTGTTACTGTAATCATTGAATCTTTGCAAAATTTTCAAATGCAACTACGCAGGATTATATGATAATATCATATGGATTGTACCATTATCATATTATTATATTTCTTTTTTCTTTTTGTGCATGTCCTTTCTTTGTTATATGACGAGTAGTCTTGCATCTTTTTCTTTATTTTTGTTATTGTAAACCATTGAATCTTTGCAAAATTTTCAAATGCAACTACGCAGGATTATATGATAATACTTATCGATTCTACCATTATTATATTACATATTTTGTTTTTTTTTTCTTTTTGTGCGTGTCTCTTCTTTCTTATTACACGAGTAGTCTTGTATCTTTCTCTTTCTTTTTGTAAACACTTGTATAAAAAGGCTTCAGTCCGTCTATAATAAATAATAATAAAATATTTTTCAGTTTCCTGTACGCACACGCCTCGAAGTGAGTTCTTCGTGAAAGACGATCGAGCTCGTACGTACACGAACGTTATTGGACCGTCTAGGTTTGTTCGAGTAATCGGTGCAGCGGAAAAAACGTTTCCGAGTTTCGCGTTACGACATCGAATTACGATCATGCGCGATGCATTCTCGCTGCAAACTCGCGCGTACCGGTACCGGCAGCGCGCGTACACCCTATTTTTAATATCCCAAGCCGTACGAGCAGTTCCATCGCGTCGCGTTCTCGCAGCCATGGGCTCGTCCCAGTCGTTTCGTTTCGCTTCGCGTTAATTCGATTGTAAACATTGTTCCTCTCGCTCGTCTCCCTCCCATCGTCACACTCGCACAGTAGTTTCGTGTACGAGAAACGGACTACTGCTCGTATCATAGAACGCTGGATCTCGAGCGATCGACGGAAACTGTAGCGCAGTGATGGCGAACCTTTTCGAGAAGTGCGTCAAATATTTTGTTCATTATTCTTTTTCACCGTTCGCGGAAGAAGATTTTTTCAAAATATTAAGAAAATGTAGATCGGATATCAAAGTCTTGGGTGCTAGGCAAAAATGGTAATTAAAAATCATGTACGCAGTTGAAATCGTTGAGTCGTAAAAAAATCAATTAACCCTTTGCACACGGAGCTATTTTAACTGGAAAATTAAACATTTCTTCCGATCTAGAATATTTACATACCTTATGATTTTTGGTAATTTTGTGGATATGAAATTGGTACATTACCTTATACAGTACCTGAATGTTTAGTAATTGATTAGATACCGATATATTTAATAATGCAAACAATATTTTAACAAAGGGTTAACACTGGAACTACCAAGCAGTAAAGCAATTTGGCGTACACTGCCACACAACAATGACGATATTACATTTATTTAAATTTCTTACAAGTTAAATATTGATAAGGAGGAGACTCAAAACGGCATAATACTTCTTTATCCTATCCTCCTCATTAGGAACTGTCTCTAATGTTTATTCTTTAAAAAAATCAAAACGTTACGTACATTTGTTAACAAAACGCGCAATGTACAAATCGATAAAAACATATATACAACGCCTAAATCAATGAAAACATATATAATGGTTAAAGATATGACATGGCATGTATACAGTGGTATAAACATTCTCACAATATGTGCTTCGATAGAGAAGCTTGCTGATCAAATTTCTCAAAAAATATATTTGTACTTTGAATATTTCTAATCGGAAAAAGTCGGCATCGTTTTGATTGGTCCGGTAGTTCTAGTGTTAATTAAGGTCGATTTATGCTCAAATATATTCGCCGGAATATATGCGACCAGACAGATATTCTTCAATGGATTTTAAATATTTATAAATAAATTTGCTTCCATTAAAATGCATGATAAATATCTTCTGATATATCTGGTCGGAAATATACCGGCATAAACAGACCCTTAGCCGGGGGTCATTGAGACAGTGGCAAGAACTTGGGAAAGGGGATGGTAAAAAGGGTGGGAATTGTTTGGAAATTGATGATAGGTTCGCCGGCAGTGTATAGCGCAAAAGTTCGAACGTTTCTCGATGGTTTTCAGTCCGCCGACGTTCAAGACTGCGACGCCCACCTCGCGCACGCAATTGAAGCTCCAGCTGATGCGAGAGCAGCAGCAGGAACAAGAGAGGCGGGAGGCAGAATTTCGTCAGAGCTTGCAGCAGCAGAGACCGACAGCTGCTCCTCCCAGACCCGTACCCCCCGCGTCCCTTTCGACCATCGGGGTGGACGTGCCGCCACAAGTCTTGCAAGTATATAACGTCGTTTTATCATCTCTCTGTCTCTCTCCCATCTTCTCTCTCTCTCTCTCTCTTTCTCTCTCTTTCTCTGTCGTCTCCCGTTCTATGATGAGAGCACGTTAGCGAGCCGTTACAATATTTAGGTGTACCTACCTACGCGTCTCGCAGCACACATACCGATTATGCCGAAGTGTAATCCACGAAGATACGCGTTACGAGATAACTGCACGGTTACGGAGGCGCATTTCAACGTTTGTCTTACGTTCCGTCGCGTTCTACTGATAACGGTAGCACAATCTCTTGCGCGCGCAAACGCGAACGCAAGCGGAAGATCATTGTTGTTGGAAGATGAGCAGAATATCTTGTCGTTTCTTGTTCCGCTCAACGATTCCAATGAAATATTCACTTTGGAACAGTGGTTTTTTAATTTTAATGAAGTCAGGGAATACTTTTGATTGTATGAAACATTTGCGGAACACCATAATTAATTAATATTTATATCGATCGTAGAGTTGTTAATAACGAATACATTAATGCCATCGTCACAGTGGTTTTTTTAAAAATAACAATTGATCGAACCAGTGCGCTGGTAGCATTAATGTATTTCTTATTACCAAAATTAATGATCCAGAAAAACAAACAAAAACATTCCGTGTAGAAGTAAATATATTTTTGAAAATATATTGTATTTCGCGGAATTTCGCACTGATTTTTTAAAATATTAATATTTCAATTGATTGAACCAGTGCGCCGATAGCATTAATGTATTTCTTATTACCAAAATTAATGATTCAGAAAAACAAACAAAAACATTCCGTGTAGAGGTAAATATATTTTTGAAAATATATTGTATTTCGCGGAATTTCGCACTGATTTTTTAAAATATTAATATTTAAATTGATCGAACCAGTGCGCCGATAGCATTAATGTATTTCTTATTACCAAAATTAATGATCCAGAAAAACAAACAAAAATATTCCGTGTAGAGGTAAATATATTTTTGAAAATATGTTTAATATATTTCGCAGTATTTCGCACTGATTTTTTTAAATATTAATATTTCAATTGATCGAACCAGTGCGCCGATAGCATTAATGTATTTCTTATTACCAAAATTAATGATCCAAAAAACAAACAAAAACTCCCTGTAGAAGTAAATATATTTTCGAAAATATATTTAATATATTTCGAGGAATTTCGCGGAATACCGGTTAAGAACCACTGGTTTCAAGTCTTTGGATAACAAACAATCCGCGAAACGACTTGGAACAGCGTCGAGAACATTTTCGTTCGGGTGTCGAGGAAGAGACGACAGATCGGACGATTCGAAAGCTGGGAGAAAATCCAAAGGTTTTAATTTGCAGGTACGCACGCTGTTGGAGAACCCGACGCGCTATCATGTCGTTCAGAAGCAGAAGAATCAAGTGCGACAGTATCTGCACGAATCGTTTCGCGGCGGTGCGATCGGTTGCGTCGACACCGAAAGCGTCCTTGGGAAAAATTCGGTCGAGAACGTGTCTGCGTCCGTCCCGATGGTTATCCAAAGCGCACCGCCCGGACCGACGGTGCATCATCCAAAACCGCAACACCCTCATCTGGCCTCGTATCCGCATCCTCAGCCACAGTTGCAGTTGCAGCAGCAGCAGCAACAGCAGCAACAACAGCAACAACAACAACAACAGCAGCAGCAGCCACACCCACACCCGCATGCGGCCACGGTGTTGTCGCATGGCAATTCGGTGACAGCGAGCCCGGATCCTACATCGGGCGGCATGTCTCCGGGCCTTTCCAGCGTCGCCACCAGCAATTCCGAGGTAACTTAAATCATCTGGCTGATTTAGTCTTCTAACAATGCCTCGTTCTTTATGCGTCTACACTAGAGCTGTTACTTTCCTTCGAAGGTCAGAGATTTTGAAGCTTCGAAGCTTCGATATCAGAAACTTTGAAGTTAACGAGCAGACTGCAGATTTTGATGCAATTATGAAGAAATTGGCTGGGTGAAATATAAACTAATAGAAGATTAGAAAAATTTCAGCATGATGTAACGTTGTTTTTAATGCAACAAAATCGATGCGGGGTGTAATCAATTTTCATTTTACTCCTGTTGGCCACAATCGATGAAGTACATTTTTATTTCGCATAAAGATCTGCAGTCTACTGATGAGAATCGAATTATTCAGCTTGAAAATTTCGCTGGTAAGTTATTTTTATATATATATAAAAAGAAAGTCTACCCCGCAAAGGGAATAAACTATTCTATCTATCTATCTATAAAAAGAAAGTCATAACACACTGACTGACTGACTGACTCATCAACACCCAGGTTAAACCCTTGGACCTAAAAAGCTGAAATTTTGCTCAGAGGTTTCTTTTCTGATCTATACAAGGAATAAGAAATGATATTTCGAAATTCAACCCATAGGTGAAAAGGGGTTGCAACATATATATTAATAAAAAAAAAGAAGAAAACGTGGAATCATAGCAAACCTGAAGCGTTAGGCTGATACATATGTATGTTTATCAGTGTTATCATAAAAAAAAACGTTTTTTCCACGCGGATATTGGTGACACTGATAAATAGCCTAGGCACAGGTGTGTCTATACCTTTAAACAGTTTCCTGTGCGAGCGAAGTCGCGGAGAAAAGCTAGTATGTATTTGATAAATTACAGGCACTCAGGCATTTCGAAAACAAAACACGCCACCACAGCTAAAAGATTGATTATTATTATTTATTATAGACGGACTGAAGCTCTTTTACATAAGTGTTTACAAAAAAAAGAGAGACATACAAGATTACTCGTCTAATAACAAAGAAGGGACATGCACAAAAAGAAAAATTTAATAATGGTACAATCGATACGGTATTATCATATGAACGTGCGTAATTGCATTTTAAAATTTTGTAAAGAATCAATGAAACAAAATCAATACGATTATAAATAGCGCATGATTTTGTAATAATGCGATTCATTGGATTAATTAATCCATAAGTAGATTTCGCTTTAAGTGTTTGAAAACCCGCTCTTGTTCTGAGTTCACGTTCCGGTACATAAAAATTGATTTGCGCAAGTAGAGAGGAACCGTTCCGTCTTCGATGATACTTTTGGCAGGTTCCAACAATTTCACCGACTTTTTTTATTGCAGTAATAATCGATTCTGAGTGTTTGGATTTTCCGAGTAGGGGACCAGTGTGTTGTAATTTTTTGTAATTGTTGGGATTGCATCCAGGGGATTTTGGGGATTATTAACCCTTTGCATTCGGAGGAATTTTACTTCAAAAAGTAAACTTGTCTTCTTATCTAGAATAATTCCATTCTATATGATTTTTTTTTTATTTTGTAGATATGAAATTAATAGAATACTTAATCCAATATTGAAATGTTTAGTAATTGGTTAGATCCAAACATATTTAATAATGTAAATGATATTTTGAATTATAGTACAGCAATTTTTAGCGGTGACTCAGAGTCACCACCCGAGTGCTAAGAAAAAAAAAGGAAACGCGTAACATTCGTATTTGTTAGGCTTTGTTCAGAATCTTCGTGACGAGTATGGATCGTTAACCTGTCACTGCATGATTTTTTTAATTGGGATGAAAAAAATTGAAAGAAGGTCAGTTTTCGCGTTTTAATTGTGGGAAAAATATTTGAAAAAATTAAAACAACATTTTCAGACTCGCAGTCACCACCCGAGTGCTAAGGGTTAAAGATACGATTCGAAGACTTCGGGAATTCCCTTCGTTCTTTCGAATCCACGAGGAGTCGAATTAACTTCGTAAAAGTAACAGCACCAGTCTAAACTAGAAGACCTTGCCGGCGATCCACCGCGTAGATCTCTCTCTGGATCGCGCGGCAATGGGATAGCGCGCTACAAACGGAAACGTGTTACGTCCATACGTCGTCGTTCCGCGCGCATTTCCATCAACGTTTCCACCGCGTTCTCTACAATAGCGATCGAGCGGTTTTACCGTTCGACGGATTATCCTGAAGCAGGTATCTGCGCAACTACCGTGCTCACGGACAAATCGTTGTTTTATACGCGTCGCGTATATTGCGATCGCATCGTACAACCCACTTAACGGAGAAACCGAGTCTCCGTTATCGCAATCGAACAGCCGAATACACGCGTACGTAGCTCGCGTCGAACGTCCTGCGCGAGACAAGAATTCCTAATGTAAACGGAGTCGAAAGAGAAATTGATCGAGGGAAATTTCGAAAGGGCGACGCAAGGCGTTGCACCGACGCACTTAGGAGAAGAAGCAGGAAAACTCGAGAAAACGCATCGTGGAACCGGTCGTCGATCGACGATCGCGTTCGATCGGTAAATTACACTGTCCAACAACAAAAATGTTTCCATAGAACTGTTGGGTGGATTTTATAGAGCTTTTACACGCACAGTTTTTGAGAAACATGAATTTGCAAAAAAGACATATTTTTCGACTTTGAACAAATATTGTGATGTCATTATATAAGATATTGTATTGTTATTTACAGCGAAAGATTCTCTATACATTTTTAAACAATCGTTAAAGACGGAGAGGCACCACTTTTGCACCATTTTTTGATGATATTTTGTAATTTATCTTAAAAATTAAAGGTCCAGCGAAAAATCGAACTATACCACGCGATAGAGCAGACGTTTATCTTGAGAAGCCAACCTTTCAAATTTCCAACGTCGACGTCTTTTTCGTTCCAGAAAACAAACTATCTGTGCCCGATGTGAGTTGCCGCCAGTGATGCTCACCACTAGAGCGAGCATTCTACGGAATACAGCACGGCGGACGCCCGCTCTAGCGATGAGCGTCACTGGCCGCAACCCGTGTCGGGCACGGATATTTTGTTTTCTGGATCCAAAAAAACCTCGACGTTGGAAAGTTGAAAGGGTAGTTTCTCAAGATAAAAGTCTGCTCTATCACATGGAACAATTCGATTTTTCGCTGAACCCTTAATATTATTCAGATAAATTGAAAAATATCATCAAAAATCTTTACAGCAAAAGATTCTCCGAACTTTCCTTTTGGTTTTGTTTAAATAATCATTAAAGACGGAGGGGCACCATTTTTTAAAATATTTTTTAATTGATCTGAAAAATTTTTTTATATCAATTGAAAAATATCCTGAAAAATGTGTGCAAAAGTGTGCCTCTCCGTCTTTAACGATTGTTTAAACATGTTTTTTTTTTTTTATTTAAGCTCTTTAGGCCCTTAAAAGGCCCATTTCGCTTTACAATTTATCTTTTACAATGTTGCACTTTGATATTACAATGATACATATAATTAAATAAATAGTGTTTAAACATGTTTAAACAATCATAATGTATTACTATAGCATGGATTCGGGAAAGTCTAGAGAATCTTTCCTTGTAAAGAACAATGTAATATTTTATACAATGACATCACAATATTTGTTTAAATTCGCCAACAACCGTAGTCCCGTTGAAAGCACCGGTTCTCGTTAGATCACCGAAGTTAAGCAATGCGGAACGTGAACGGCACTAGGATGGGTGACCGTCTGGTAAAAAACTGGAAAGTGACCCGCCTGGGGTGTTTTTCACGTGTTGTTGGCAAAAGGTGGTTCGGAACCCACCATAAACAGTAGGTCCCGCTGAAAAGGCTGGAAAGGCGATGGTGAGAGTGGAAAAAGAGGGAGAGGATTGGTAAATGAATTTGAAACCCTGAGGGGACCAAATATCATGTTACACTATTTGTTTAAATTCGAAAAATATGTCTTTTTTTCAAATTCATGTTTCTCAAAAACTGTGCGTGTAGAAGAAAAATTAAGATCACATTCGGAATCAGCGCGAAAAGCTCTATAAGATCCACAAAACAGTTCTATGGAAACATTTTGGTTGTTGGACAGTGTTATTGTTCACCGGGCCACGTTGGGTGGCGTCGTCGAGAGAGAGACGAGTGGAGATTGACGAGAGACGACGGACGACGAGCCCGATGACGCGGACTTCGATGGATAAGCAGAATGTTAGCGCGACACGATGGGATGCGACGCGTCGGGTGGGAACGTTTGGTGGTTCCCGGGTTAGCGTTGTAGCGCGGCTGGCGGTCAGCGGGTGGAAGCGGGTAACGTCGAGAAACGATAGCGGAAAGCGGGCGTGGGGCATCGAGCTCTCGTGGCGCGTGGCGCGTGGCCCGCTCGACGTATTCGTATTCGTGCAGTAGCGACTCACTACCGAAACGTGCCGAGCGACGCTCGAAGTTACAACTCGCAACACCCTGGAGAATAATTTCTACCTAGAACTCGATCGGCACCGTGAACGCGGGTGTATCGAAAACGACAGTTTCCCGCGTGTCTCTCTCTCGTTTTCTCGCGATTTAACTCGTGTCCTCTCGTTTGTCGTGGCAACCGCGAGAAACACCTGTGGCGCGCGCGTGCGCGCGCGCCTTATTCGATCCGTTCGAACACCAGTACGAAGAACAACGTCGAATAACATGATGGATTTTCCGAGCGGACCCGATCGACACGAGGAGTAACAACCACTTTTCCGCGAGACGGTGCAATAGCAGACTGGATCAGGATTTTCCACGGAGAGATGCCGCGGCTTATCGGATCGCGACGATAACGACTCCGCAATCGAACGGATCGATCCGCAGTGTGACGCAGTGCTTTCGAATTCGCGCGAGAAACGGGACACCTCGGACAGGACTCGGAACACGGCTCGTTCTCCCGCCGGCATGTTGTTGGCATGTTTTCTCGCGTCGGTGGTGCCGATCCGTTTCTCGCTGGTGCTTGGCTTCGCGCACGACTGTTCGACAGTTTAGCGCGTTCTCCCTCCACGGGCCTGCGGAGATCGGCAGATACGATATTGGGTAACCGCAACCTTGAGGTGCTTAATCGTAGGTAGCCGAGTCGCGACGAACCAGCGGCACGAGAAGAAAACGCAAGGTTCTCTCGCGATCCAGCGTCGTATCGACGATTCCGTTGGCTCCGAAAAATGCGCTCGTTACTCGCGCGACCGTTGACGTTCACGTTCTCGTTCTCTTCTTCGCCATTGATATTGCCGTCGTATTCGCCGCGAACGGTTCCCGTTTTCGTTCTCGCGTTCAAGGTCATGCTCGTGTCCTTGCCCTTATCCTGAGAGCTAACCAGAACCATTACCGGTTGCAAACACCACGATTCGCATCCGGTCGATACTTCCAACGTGATATGCTCGCTTTCGTCGATCCCGTTTCCGGCTTCGATCGCTTTTCCGGTACCAGTGTCGGCTTCTGCTGCTGCTTCGCTACGAAGAGGATACCTACGGTTCCATCCGATCAGATTTTCGGGAAGAAACGCGGTCGTCGGTTCGGGAAAGAAGATCGACGACCGATCCTTCGTTCGCCCTTCCTGCCAGTGGAAATCGTCGAGGGAGAAACGGTGAATAGGATAGAACCCGTTCGCAAATTGCCATTCGAGCGTTCTAGACGACTGGAAGAGGACGACGCTGCAGGATTCGGGACCGTTCTCGATCGGTTCATAAAGAAACTGTTCGACTCCCGTCCAGTACGCCCACGCCCATCGTAGCGGTCTTGCTTCGACGCGATCGCGAACCGTTTCAATTATTCTTTTTTTTCGTTTCGCTTCCATTCACTTTGCCTCGGACGCTGCCGCTCCGATAAGATGCCAGTATTCAATATAATAGCTCGAAGGTGTAAGGTGAGTTTGAACTTGTTTGTTCGCGCGTGTTTCGGTTGATTTTTACGTTTCGAGGGTCGGCTATATCGCACGCAGGAAAGCGCGCACCGTACCGTCAACAACCTGGCGTTGCTGTCGCTTTGCTTTTCGCTATTAACTCTATACGAAATGTTATCGTCGTCGACGTTATCGTTGCTATCGTTATCGTATTTGTTGTTGTTGTTATTATTATTATGCTTTTTATTGCCATCGTCGTGGCGTTACTACGATCGTCGGGTAAAAGTAAAGGCGAACGCGTTCACATTTGATGTCTTCAAATGATGATGTCTCTGTGGAACCACTCGATCGGCAAAGATATCCGCGATTGAAACTATTCTGCCGCAGCGTTTCGATCGCTGTCTTCGATCCGGCCACCTTAAGGCCCGCTACACACGTCCGTATTATAGATTCAATTAGGCCACTAGTTCTTTTTTTTGATTGAAGCTCTTTAGACCCTTAGATGGATCCATTTCACTTTACATTTTAGTTTTACAATGTTGCTATTGATGTTACAGTGAGACAATTAAGATTTAAATGGGTAATTTACAATCTATGAAATATCGATGGATGTAAATACAAGCCTTAAGGGGGTACCGTACCCATGGATCTTACTAGCATATTACTAGAATATTACTAGAAAAACAAGTGAAAACAGTGTTTGCGGGAAAACATTTTTTATCCTCGTATGAGCATGTTATGAGCTGCGCAAAGGTTCTTTTGACAGAGGAAGGTTCATCATAGCCCGCTCTGGTCGTAATTTAAGTCGAAAAAATCGTTTCGTATTAGAAAGATACATTAGAATCTGCGGAATTTTTTTCAATTTTTTCCCCCTACTTTGGACACTCATATTATTAGATATAAACATAATCTAACTAAATCACCTTAAGGGGGTAGGCACACCTGTTCTTAGGCTATTTATCAGTGTCACCAATCTCCGCGTGGAAAAAAAGATTTTTGTGTGGTAACAGTGATAAACATACATATATGTATCAGCCTAACACTTCAGTTTTGCTCTGATTCCGCGTTTATTTTCTTTTTTTTATTAATATCTTTATTGCTATTAATAGATCCGAGTGGATTCAAGCCCTATATATTTTTGTTGTTATAATTCCACGTTGACAGTTCTGACTAGGCGCATCTGGTCCAACCAGCTTAATTAAAATTTTATTTTTTTTTTATTTTTGAAGTGAAACTTCTTTGCTGAGGGTAACAATTTTCTGATCCAACAGAAGTCGATGTTACGGAAGTCAATAGTCGACGCAAAAATTTAAACGGAGAATAAACGGTGAAAAAAAATTTCTTACCCCGACGGGATTCGAACCCCGATCCACCGCTTGGTAGTTTTGATTATAGAAAATCTCATATGAGATTTATTTCAACATAATTGAAATACAGAATACAATACATACAATACAGAGAAAATAAAAATTTACAAAACAGAATAGAATACTGAAGATGCGTGAATATTATAATAAAGACTAGAGAATGATGACTGTCGGAATTATCTCTCGAACGGGTTGACGGGGCTCTCTGCTGTGCGTGGCAGAAAAAAAAAGGTTTTTATGGGCAGAACTGTTTAGGTAAACTATCTCTACTTTACAACATCGAGGGAACAGAATTGGGAAATGTATGAGCACCGAAAAACAGCGTCAGTTATCGCAGTGACGCGTACGAATCGACCTTTAGGCTACGTCAAACGAAAGTACCTGCGGCCCAGCCGCTCTTGGACTATTTGTCGACGAAGAGTGAGAAAGAGAGCAGGGGTGGGGGGCTGCGAGGGGCATAGATAGAAGAAATGCTTCGCGTGATAACGGATAAGAACTCGGATTCTCTGGACGGTCGCGCACCTCAACGGAAACGACGAGTCTGCACGTGAAAATGAGAAGCTTCGTAGGAAGCTGCCGTCGAAGGTGCGAACTCCATCGCGGAAGCGCACAGTGGGCAAAAACCGGCTGAAATGGTCAAAATTCGATAACTCAATGAATTCTGCAGTAAAGTTTTAGAAAATTGGTATCTCTAGATTGTTTTAGACGTAGATTTCAAATCTTTAATCAAAATGATGAAATTCAAAATGTTCGGTTCAATGTGGCGGACCGAAAAATCAAAACTGAATGGTTTTTTTTTGAAAATTGATGTCTATGAGTTATTGGGGATGCTGATTTTGAATTTGTATTTGAAATTATGAAATTCGAAATAGCTGATGCAACCTGGCAGGATCCGGACAATGTGTACAAAAATCGATAATTGATTGAATACTGAATGAAATTATTTGAACATTGCTAGTCCAATGTGTGTTTTGGGGTCGCTTATTTCGAATTACAAAGTAAAATTGTAAAATTAACAATGGTGGACTAGTATGGAAGACATTTTATTAAGACAATATTAATTCATATATATATGGTGAACATTATCTTCAGATTAAACAGTGTAATAATTTTATTTGAATTATAAATACATATAATTAATTATAAAATTTAATAAATTATAGAAAACATTTAATTATTTATGATATTCATTTTTTAATTATATTTGAAAACGTATGTAAAGTTCTGGTGTGAAATACTAGATAGTCCAACAATATATTTCGCTCATCAACTGGTATATTTATATATAAATGTTTTTATCTGTTAATAACAATTTCTTATTAACTTTAAAATGTTATTAACACATGAAATAAACTTGATTCATGCTATTTCCTTTTACAACAGATTCACATAAATAGCCTTTCTTGATTCTTGGTATTCGCACTTAACAGTCTGCATGAAAATACATACAGTATTATATTATTAATATCTTTTCAAATTGCAAAAATGGGCAAACGAGGTTTGTTTTGTAACTTTAAGGATACTTTAAGAAAAAGATTTCTCCTAGTCTCGTTCAGGCACAATGAGGCACACGATTTTTGTCCTGGTTTGGCCCACTGTGAAGCGGTTGAAACGCGAGCTATGAAAAAGGGGTTGCGTGTCGGTTAAGTTGTTCGCACGCGCATCGTTCGGAGTGTCAACGGCTCTGCACGAATTAAACGTTCCGCCGCGTCGTCGGAGACGGTGGAAACGAGAGACAGACACCCGGCAAACGCGTTATCACCGAGATGTCGTCGGCTAATCAGTAATATTCTTGTTGGAAATTATAACGGCCGCGTTTCACTGCTCGACTGCTCCACCTCCGCGCTGCGAGTCAATATACCGTCTCGTCACCTCTTGTCGCGCGTCGTTTCGCGCGTCACCTCGCGCCGCATACCGGTCTCGATAACGAACAAACGAGAATCCGCGTTTGCTCGTTCCCGTTTGCCTTCTCCTTTTTGCACGGCGAATTTGACCCCGCTTACAAATCTCGGCCAAACTACTGCGAATACTTCTGCCGCCTCTCCCGTTCTCATCGTTCGCTGTTTCATCCGATGGTTTCGCTCGCACGTAGCTGCGCCTAGCGACAAGCGACAAACAAAAGACCGAATCATTGTCTCTTGATAATGATCCACATAGAGATCGAAACGTTGAGAAATTTAAATATTTAATTTGCATATTTGTTGTTTTCTAAAAGTGATCGAACCTGGCGCCGATAGCATAGTTTTATTTTATAAAAGACCGAACAACTGGATCGGTTTTTTCGAGATCGATCGGTATCGATAGATATTCAGATACGATCTATGTAGGACTTCTGACGGAAGTACGTCTCTAGATATCGGTTTAGCGATTATCGTCGACGTAGCTGCTTTAATAAAAGAGCACGATAATTCCGTCTCGAATGATAGATAACGACTGTTAATTTGGCGTCGCGGCGACTGCGAGTGACGCGCGCGCGGCCGCCTTTCTCCTTTCGTTTTCGCGTCTTCTTCTCGCTTTGTTGCGGTCTATGGATCTCGCGATCTTTCGCCCTACCACCTGCTCGTGCCGTTTGCATTGCCGCCCGTTGTCTCCGCTATGGTTCTGCATCGACATATTCTTCCATGGACGAGCGTCGGTTATTATTGTTACGTAATGTTTACGTAACATACACGTACGCAACCGTACAGCCATAAGCGTTGTATTCATAGCGCCGCGCACCAATCTCGCTCTGTATTTCCCCGCGTGGTACTCTGTTCGGTTCCTCATCCTCCGATACACTCTTCTTTTCCGTTTTACCACTCCCTCGCGCGATCTCTCTCTCTCTCTCTCTCTCGCTCGCTCTCTCTTTCTCTCTCTCTCTCTCTTTCCGCGACGCGTTCTCTTTTTCCATGGCTTTGCCTCGCGTTCGCGTGTCCTCGCTGTCCGTTTCCCTTGTTTCGTAACCAATTCTCGGTTCGGCAAGGAGAGAGAGACAATGGAATGGTCCATCGGATCTTGGTGCGACCCAAAAAACTAGCAATCATGGAGCGACACAGTGGCGGATCTAATGGTAAGCGGACTAAGCGGCCGCGTGAGGCCCCGCGTACTATAGGGCCCCGAATTTTAAAGGAAATTTCATGTGTAACGGTATTTTTCATTACTTTTCTTTTTTAACTTCTCGATTCATAGGGAAGTTATTGTTATTGTTAATAAGTTTAGGAGAGTTTTCTTACAATTCTATTTTTAACTTCAGTTTGTAAGCCTGAAAATTTTTACTGCTTGGGTCTTCCATTTGATTTGAGCAGCCACTGTGCCTTGGCATACCATAGGGCCCCCGAATTTTAAAGAAATTTATTTCATGTGTAATGGTACTTTTTATTAGTTTTCTTTTTTGTTAATAAGTTTAGGAGAGTTTTCTTACACTTCTATTTCTAACTTCAGTTTGTAAGCCTGAAAATTTTTACTGCTTGGGGCTTCCATTTGATTTGAGCAGCCACTGTACCTTGGCATACCATAGGGCCCCCGAATTTTAAAGAAATTTATTTCATGTGTAGCGGTATTTTTCATTACTTTTCTTTTTTGTTAATAAGTTTAGGAGAGTTTTCTTGCAATTCTATTTCTAACTTCAGTTTGTAAACCTGAAAATTTTTACTGCTTGGGTCTTCCATTTGATTTGAGCAGCCACTGTGCCTTGGCATACCATTGGGCCCCCGAATTTTAAAGAAATTTATTTCATGTGTAATGGTATTTTTTAGTAGTTTTCTTTTTTGTTAATAAGTTTAGGAGAGTTTTCTTGCAATTCTATTTCTAACTTCAGTTTGTAAGACCGATAAATTTTGACTGCTTGGGTCTTCCATTTGATTTGAGCAGCCACTGTGCCTTGCCATACCATTGGGCCCCCGAATTTTAAAGGAATTTATTTCATGTGTAACTTTATTTTTCATTACTTTTCTTTTTTGTTAATAAGTTTACGAGAGTTTTCTTGCAACTCAATTTCTAACTTGAGTTTGAGGGCCCTAAAATTTTTAACGCTTGGGGCCTTCGCTTGACTTGAGCCGGCACTAAAGCGACACGGCGCTGTGGTAAATCGCGAGAACCGATTTACCTAAACCAGTGGTTGGCGAACTCATTAGTCAAATGAGTCGAATGTCAGTGGTACAACGATTTACAGAAACCCTATCTTTAGAGAAGTCGGTTTAAACTAGTTATACTTTACAATAATCTTATTTATCGATAAATAGACTGCGGGTCTTTATGCATTCATAGTAAAATTGAGTAGACGAAACTCAAAATTGTTGGAAAACTTTTCAAATTGAACATGTATATTTCTCAGTACATGAATGTTTCTCCTCTATTCAAATCATTAAGGGAAGAATTAACGTTCAATTTGGTTTATATTCCCTGAAATCGGTGCAGACAATTTTTATAATTTTAGATAAAAATACAATAGAAATTGCTTTTTATTCAAATTCAGATTTGACAACTTCCTGATTGAAAAATGTATTAAAATAAAATATAGTTATTTTAAACACGTCATTCGTGGAAGAACGTGACAGACTTAAATTAACATTAAACCTACCGAGCACTAAAATCGATTCAAATGTTTTAGCTTTAAAAAATGACAAGACTCTACTGATTTATATTTCATGCAATTTTCATTGCAATATGTGTTTGGATAAAGAAATTTATCGAAACACTTCATGTTCTTGATAATTGTAAAATGAACAATATAAAACCGTTGTGCTGCAATAATATTAAATTTTCTATATAAATTCAATATTATCCATTAACAATATTAAATATTCTATACAAATTCAATATTACCCTTTAACAATATTAAATTTTCTATATAAATTCAATATTACCCTTTAACAATATTAAATTTCCTATATAAATTCAATAATATTAAATTTTCTATACGAATTCAACATTATCCTTCAACAATATTAAATTTTCTATATTAACTCAATATTAAACAAAAATTTTCTGTATAAATTCCACAATATTCAATTTTCTATATAAATTCAATTCTATCCACCAATAATACTACATTTTAATTAAAAATACTTTACCATAAACTGTCACAAAAGATACATGTACACAACCTTTTCATTGTACTGCGACAATGCTAACAAAACTAAAACACGAACCGCGACACAGCCATAGCCACGCCTCGATGCTGTTCGTTGCGTTCGCTCTAAGTAAACTTGACCGCGTAATCGTAGCCGTGGACTACGTTACAAAATCGAAAGTAGAATGATTCGGTTCGTTTGGCCGTTTTCACGAACGATCGATACAAATGTAGGATCGATTATCGGATTACAGGCGGAGGATCTTCTCGACGATATTCTGTCGTTCGAGGGTGGATCGTTGGGCGACAGTTTGAAAGAGGGTCAACCGGGAAGCTTGAGCGGTATTCCCGAGCTACAGATCAAGCCGGAACCGTTGCTGCTCACCGAGGCGGAGATCCATGCTCTAGCGAAAGATCGACAAAAAAAAGATAATCATAACATGAGTGAGTATCCCGAATTTATTCGCTGCCTCGATGACAACTACGTCTCGAGCACACTCGCACGAACGGGACGCACCTATTCGTCGTGTAATGTACTTTGTACCCGTACTTGTATCTGGATGTTTATTTATCAGAACAGCGATCGATCTATTGCTTTCGATCGTTTTTTCAATAATCTTGTACGCGATGATCGTTTGCAGTTGAGAGGCGACGACGTTTCAACATCAACGACAGAATCAAAGAGCTCGGCACTCTACTGCCTAAAACCAACGACCCGTGAGTAGACGAATTCTCTTTGTCGTTTTTTCACGCCGGCACGCAATGATGCAGATCGAGAAATTCGGTGACATTTTGCCTAAAATAATATTGTTGAAATAAAAGGATTATACTTGTTTCTTTAACCTATTTCGAAATTAACATTATTATATTTTTCATTCTAAATTTCGTCTCAGTATTACTTCTTTCTTCTCGGATTTATATTTCACGTATCCCACAAAACGTTACATGCGTGGAACATAAATTTTGATATCAAATACATATTTGGAAAGTAAAAAATAGCTTGTAAAATTGTATTTAACCCTAATCCACACGAGTAATTTTTTATACGAATTTGAAATAGATACCCGGCTACCATATCGTGTGGATGAGGGTTAAACAATTTGATTTGGAACAAAATTTATCGATGAAAATTAATTAAAAAAATATTTAATTAGCTATAGTAGTTAAAAATGACCATTTTCAAAATATTTTTCGTAAAGATTTCATTGCAATATTTCTAATGGTTCGGAAGTTATAATTAGACAGCGATAATAGTATGCAAAATAAAAATGTAGTTACCCGAATTGCAACAAGCTGGAGTGAAGTAGAAGTTTATTTTCTTTCTTAGTATGTTTAGTGGCTTGAAAATAATGTAGCAGGATGTTTAAGTTTCTGGAATGGTTTTACGTTTTTAAATGACTCCATTAATTTTTTTAATAAATGCAACAAAATTTCTTTTCTTTTTTTTTGTGCATGTCCCTTTCTTATTATACTAGTAGTCTTGTATCTTCTTCTTTTTTTGTTTGTTATTGTAAACACTTATATGAAAGGGCTTCAGTCCGTTTATAATTATTATTATTATTATTTGTTATAGACGGCCCTTTTACATAAGTATTTACAATATCAAAGAAAAGAAAAAAAAGGAGAAAGATACAATACTGCTCGTGTAATAACAAAGAAGGGATATGCACAAAAGAAAAATTTCATAATGGTACAATCGATATGGCATTATCATATAATCCTGCGTAGTTGCATTTGAAAATTTTCTAAAGAATCACTGAAAAAAATCAATACGATTATAAATAGTGCATGATAATACATAATAATAATTTTTAAAAAATTCGATGTCTAGTTACAACAAATCGTCATCGAATTTCTCGATCGGGACCGCTGTGCGGCATCGGACTGGTACAAACCAAAACGATTTCAGCCGTTCTCTCGGTTTCAGGTATTACGAAATCGTGCGCGACGTCAGACCGAACAAAGGAACGATCCTGAAATCGTCGGTCGAATACATAAAACTGTTGAAAAACGAGGTGACCAGAATGAAGCAGCACGAGCTCAGGCACAAGCAATTGGAGCATCAAAATCGTCGGCTGCTTCTAAGAGTGCAGGAATTGGAGCTTCAGGCCAAAGCGCACGGATTGCCGGTTTCCGACTTCAATTGGGCTTCGACTTCCGGCAGTATGCTGAACGCCTTCACTCGGAGCAAGCTCGAGCATCGCAAGGTACGCGCCGCGACGGCGCGGCAGTCCGCGCGACCATCGAGCCGAGTTTCAATTTTTTCAAGGTTGCGTCGAACAACGGTGATGGTTTCGCGATCCTTGATCCGAATAACCGTTCGCATCGCTGTCGCTTCTAGTTTCATAATCGTTGTATCTGCTCTTACGAGACTATGAAATCGCTCGCTCATTCGTCCTCGCTTCTTCTCTTATGCGGAGTCTTTGTCGGCTTCTTCTCTCCACGCAAGGTCTGTCCGAAAAAGTAATAGGATCACGTTTTTAAAAAACAAATTTATTGGGTGCAAATCTTTGAAATTCCTCAAAGAAGCCACAACTTTCTTCCAGCGATCCTTCCACTTACGGAAACACTCCTTAAGGGGGTAACGTAACCCCTGAATATTATTAGATTTAAGGGTAAAAGCAGTGTTTGCGGGAAACAATTGTTTGTCCTTATAGGAGCATGTTACGAGCTGTGTGAGGGCTCATTCTAAAGAGGAAGGTTCATCGTAGGACGCTCAGCTCATGATTTAAACACTTTTGTAATTATTGACACGTATGTGATTCGAACACGTTCTGGAACCATTAAATATCATAAATAATTTGGGCTAGCTAAATCCTTGAAAAGAACTGTGCATTGCATTCGGCTGGACCTTGGAACATCTAGGGTCCTGTGGTTCTCAGGACTGATTTCATCAACAAAACAGTGTTTGCAGGAAACAATTGTTTGTCCTTATACGAGCATGTTACGAGCTGTGTGAAGGCTCATTCTAAAGAGGAAGATTCTTCGTAGGACGCTCAGCTCATGATTTAAACACTTTCGTAATTATTGACACATATGTGATTCGAACACGTTCTGGAACCATTAAATATCATAAATAATTTGGGCTAGCTAAATCCATGAAAAGAACTGTGCATCGCATTCGGCTGGACCTTGGAACATCTAGGGTCCTGTGGTTCTCAGGACTAATTCCATTTCATTTCATCAACAAAACATTGTTTGCAGGAAACAAATGTGAACGTATAGGCAAAATTCAATGTAGTAGTATCTGCAGTTTTTCGCGAATGTCTCAAAAACTAAAGCAGAGCGGTGGTTACATGTATAGGAAAAAGTTGTTCAGAATGTTGAGTATTACAACATATTCAAATTTTATCAAAATCGGTGAGGTGGGACCTTTTATGCACATTTACCTTTTTGTATTCTAGAAACAATTCTTCGTTTCCACGATTACTCGAACGACCGGATATGCTTTATTCGACAGATTCCGGAGCTGGTCGCGGAAGAGGCTACGAGTTTGAGCATGGCGCAGCTCGAAGATCTGATGGAGGACGACGCGACCGGTCCAATTCACAGCGGCGATCCGATGCTGTCCTCGCCGCACCTGCCTCCTCTGAGTCCGCCAGCTTCCGGATGTCAACACGGCCTACCGGACGAAGACACCCTCGGCAGTTTGGATTCGACCACGCCGAATTCTTCCTCCGACATGGACATCGTCGCGTAGCGTCACGCGACGTTCGACAATCGCGTTCGCACGGTGGCATCGTATCGATCTTCCAACCGCGATCGTCGTTTCCGATCAACGACAAACGTTAATCTTGTTTTTCTCTACTCTAACTTTTTACCCCCTTCCCCTCTCTGTCTCTCACTCCGTCTATCCGTTTCCTCGTTCTTGTCTTTTCATCTCTAACGGCTGGCCGTACTGTAAAAGACGTTAAAGAAACGGGTACCAATCTCACCCCCCCTCCCTCCTCCCCCTCGCCGACGACCCTAATTCCGAAGGTGATTATTCTTAAAGTTTTGACTCCGCGCTGTGGAGTCGACGGGAAACGCGGTTTCTCGAAGCGTCGTCGCACAGCTTGGTCGGTAATCCTTAGGATCGTTTCGCGATCAAACACTACTCGCAGACCTCGCGCAACAACGAACATTTTCCGGGACGTTTGCTCGCGCGGGTCGCGAGCTCGTCGAGGGAAAACCCTAAACGCGTATCTGTCCGGTAAAGACGCAGTTTTCATTTTGTTTCGTTACGTCGAGAATACTCGCGCAAGAATACTTAGCTTCGACGACAGGTTTTCTGTCCGCTCGGATGAATAGAAGAAGACGCCGGTCAAATAAATTCCGTATCGTTGAAACGTTTCGACCAGTGGCGGCTCGAGTCGAGCAGAGGCCTCAAGCGGTGAAAATATTGGGGCCTTCAAGCTCAAGTTAGAAATAGAAGTTGCAAGAAAACTGTCGTAAACTTAATTTTTCGTTAAAAAAACATGAATTCTGCGAATTCGGGGCCCTATGCCCCACGGTATCCCGGGGCCCGGTGACAGCTCGAGATAAACGGAGACCCCACGCGGTAAAAATTTTGGGGCCCTCGAACTCAAGTTAGAAATATCAGTTGCAAGAAAACTCTCCGAAACTTATTAACAAATAAGAAAAGTAATGAAAATATTTTATACCGTTACACGTTAAATAAATTTCTTTGCAATTCGGGGCCCTATGATATCTCGGTGCCCCACGCGGCCGCTTAGTCCGCTTACCGTTAGATCCGCCACTGGTTTCGACCAAAACCCGTAGGATTCGACGACGGATCGTGTTCGCCGCCATTTTCCGACCGAAGCGCGGAACTTCTATGCATACGTACTATTCTTCGAATCCGTTGCAACGTTCGTTTGCACGTTGTCGCCATAAGGCATACGGTTTCGCCAGTGTCCTTGTCCTTCTTCGATCGGTTAGCCGCTTCGATGTTCGTCACGGGAGAGATATCGAGAGATCGAGAATACGGACAAGGACGTCGGAGACCGTCGTTGATGTCGATGAATATGATATGTACAGCAATGTCCGACTGTAAAACCGTTTCTCGGTTCTGTGTTCCGTCCTAGATGGAAGCGGGACACTATTTTTTTTTTGTGGCTTCAAAGACGCCGAGAAGTGTAAACATAACTGATCCAATAACAAAACTTGGACCAACGTACTCGTGGAATTTTTCTGATGTGTAATGAACAGACTGCGGGGCTTTATGCATTTAATTCAAGATGTCAATGTATGATTTCTCTTCTATAAAAATCATTAAGGGGAGAAATAACGTTGAATTTAGTTTCTATCTCCTGCAATCGATGCAGACAATTTTTATTTTGCATAAAGAGCCGCAGTCTAGTAATGAACGATGATTGTTTTCGACGCAAAGAAGGACATCGTATGGAAAGAGACAGAATTCAAAGCATTTCCCATACACTGTTCTCCCTTGTGTCCGGAACATTCATTACACGAGTGAATATCATCGGAACTGTATCATATTTGGTAACATTTTTATTATATAAATGCCACAAATATGTTGGTCAAAGTCCCATCGAGAAATAATGAGAAATAAAGAAGTTTTGTAATTGGATTAGAAGTTCACAGCGACAGTGGCGCGTCACCGGAGCCCCAAAGCAAAAGGGGTCCCCGAACACAAACCAAGATCCGAATTCTACGCTTTCCTCCATGGGCCCCGAAATTCTACTTTGCCCAAGGCCCCAACCAGTTATAACGCGTTATTGCACACCGATAAACTACTGGAAAAGACAGCGTAGGGGCATGCAATGGGTCCCATGGAAATCACCGGCACAGTTTTCACTGACTCCAGGTTTGACCGACAACGAATCTAAAACCGTTGTCGGACGAATTCGTGTCTGTTAAAGTCGTTGTCGATCAAATCTGGAGTCGGCGAAATGTCGGGGAAAGTGTCGGTGATTTCCATGGGACCCCATACAAGTCACGCTTTAATTCGGTCTTACAGTGTGACATTACTGTATCTCGTTTCTTTTCGGACGAGTCGCGGACCGCCCGCGTATTCCGAATCTCGTGAAACGCGTGCCACAAAACAGTTTTCCGATATTGTGTATCAAGAGAGATATTCGTGGTTGCTCGCAGTGCCAGTTGCGAACAGAGAAACACCAACTGGCAATGCGAATGTATAGCAAACACGTGAACGAATAGGAGAGGCATTCCAACAAGGGACAAATGTATTCGCACGGCACGATGGCACACGGGGCGAGTGCCTGCGCTCAACAAATTGCATGCGCACGCGCGTACATACAGTAAATCCTTAAATACTGTCCACTATGCGTATTGTGGACAGACAGCGTTTGGAAAGATCACTTTATTTTTTGATTTATGACTGCGTCTACCGAGCGAGACTTCGATAGAAAGTCGACCATAGAGAATAAGAAAATGAAATATAGTAGACGGTATTTAAGGTTTTACTGTGCTCGCATCCACGAGAACATAGAAATATGTTTCGAAAAGTATTTCCTGTCGGAATCGGTGGCCTACTCGCGTCGCTACTCGAGCGTTTCGTTTCGTGTGTCTCGACTCGATTTCTTCGGCCTCTTTCTGAAATGTTTTTTTTCCGACGAGGATGCACCACGTGATGCATTCCCGCGATCTTGAATGTTTTTTTTTGTTTGAAACGAGAGGAAATCGTCTCGCGATCCTGATCTCTGCGCGGATGCACACCACCGATTCCGTCGTTTAACACGTTACGGTTGCAAACAACTTGGAACTGTAACCGACACGACTTACCTCGTTCGCGCGTGTAATTTGTTCATTGTTATCCGCGTAATCCGGTCGATAGTCCCGTAATTCGGCTCGCCGGTGTCGCGAGAAACTACAAAGTATATAAAGACACGTTACAGAAAGAGTGTGCGTTGTTCTTGTCTCGATTCTCCTGAGAAAACTGATTTTGCAAACGGCCGGAGCGCACAATTTTTAGGCTCGGCGGGAGGGTGGCAAACTCGAATATATTTACAAGGGTAATTCTGTTTATAGAATAATAAGAAAAAACAGGTTCACAATTTTTTTTATTGGGGAGCGATATTTTACAGGTTTTTTTATTTTAAGTAATTTGATTTATCATTTCGTGTTTGTTAATCTCGCGGATGGGGTTGCAAACCTGAAAATATTTACATGCGTAATTCTACTCATAGGAGAATAAAAAAAACAGGTTCACAATTTTTTTAATAGGAAGCTTTTCTATTTTTACGTAATTTAATTGATTATTTTGTGTTCATTAACCTCGCGGATGAGGTAGAAAACGTAAAATATTCCAACGGGTAATTCTGCCCATAAAGGAACAAAGAAAGTGGGTTCAAAACTTTTTTATTAGGAAGCAATATTTTTTATTATACGTAATTTGATTTAAATGTCCGCCTGATTAAAAACAGGCGACATGCCGTAATGTGCCAACCCCTGTTCTAAAGGACGGTCCTGTTTTCCTCCCAGGGGTGGTTCGATCGAAGATCGATATCTTCTGCGCGAGTAAATTTAGAATGGATACTTACCGCTTGACTCGAGACCGATCGACCTCGACAACCAACCATTCTCGAAAAGCGTTCGAGGAGATCAGCACGTGGAAAACTGTTCGGAAACTGTTTCGGACCGCTGTAGACCAGGATGACTCGCTGCAGTAACCTCTAGAGTCTAGCCGAAGTAAGTACGAGAGTTTCTCCTTGAAGGTCGATTTATACTAGGGGTGACCAACCTGTGGCGCATGCGCCAAACGTGGAGCATTAAATGATTACAAGTGGCGCATTGTACATTTAAACCTTCACGACTTATTAGCAACTCGCGTATGCATCAGCTACATTTTACAAACAAATTTTGAAAAGGAATCGTTCTGTATTTTCACCCCCAATTCTGTGATCCGTTCCCGTTACATTGAATTGAACAAATGTTTTATATTAATAAATGGATCACCTTGGAGAGGGATTTCACGGCGTGTGTCTCCATCGCTTGTGCTAATAAGTTAAAGCTTTGTTTTAACTGGCAATAGCCATAAGTCTCTCGTAAGACTAAACACTACACGTTATACGTCTTTTATGTTTTCCCAAGATTGATGTCCTTCTACTAATTAATAAATCAACGTGATCTATTGCTCGTAAAATGTAAAAGAATGCACTTAACTATTTGCACTCGGTTGTCCCCTCTGAAGCATCACTAAAATTTGCTGCACCATTATTCAAAATATTGTTTATATTATTAAATGAATTTGTATCTAATGAATAGACTGTGGATCTTTATAGAATATGAAATTATTCTACATTGTAATTGCAATTTACAGGAGTTAATTAAAAATTCATTTTTCTCATTAATCATTTTCTTATATTAAAAATAGTACATCGACATTGTTCAAATCAATTAACCTCTGTACTGATTTAGATTACATCTACTCATTTTCACTATAAATGCATAAAATCCGCAGTTATTCTACATCAATTGCAATTGACAGGAGGTAATTAAAAATTCATTTTCGTCATTAATCATTTTCTTATATTAAAAATAGTACATCGACATTGTTCAAATCAATTAACCTCTGTACTGTTTTAGATTACACCTACTAATTTTCCCCATAAATGCATAAAATCCGCAGTTATTCTACATCAATTGCAATTGACAGGAGGTAATTAAAAATTCATTTTCTTCATTAATCATTTTCTTATATTAAACATAGTACGTCGACATTGTTCAACTCATTTAACCTTTGTACTGTTTTAGATTACATCTACTCATTTTCACTATAAATGCATAAAATCCGCAGTTATTCTGCATCAATTGCAATTTACAGGAGTTAATTAAAAATTCATTGTCTTCATTAATCATTTTCTTATATTAAAAATAGTACATCGACAATGTTCAACTCAATTAACCTTTGTACTGATTTAGATTACACCTATTCATTTTCACTATAAATGCATAAATCCACAGTTATTTTACATCAATTGCAATTTACAGGAGTTAATTAAAAATTCATTTTCTTCATTAATCATTTTCTTATATTAAAAATAGTACATCGACATTGTTCAACTGATTTTACCTTTGTACTGTTTTAGATTACACCTACTAATTTTCCCTATAAATGCATAAAATCCGCAGCCTACTAATCAATTACTAAACATTTAGGTATCGTATGAGATATCACACCAATTTCATATCACAATGGAAATATTCTAGATCAGAAGATATGTTTTATTCTTCTGTTAAAATAGCTCCGAGTGCAAAGGGTTAATAACAGATTGATTTCAGCAACACAACGCTGACGATCGAGACGCGATCGAGCTGTTCGTATTTTCCAGAGCCGACATTTCGCTTCTCCTGAAATCCGTGCGTAGCAGTCCTTCAGATTCCCCTAGGATTGTAATAAGTACATAGCTTGGTTGTTTCATCGTTTATGCGAGTCTGTACCATGCGTACCAAAGCGCAGCAAAGATAACAAATGGGAAAAGTAAACGATGAAACGCGGTTAGAGAAACGGATTGTCATGCCGGTCATGCTTAAAATCAACGATCGTTGTTTACCTCGCGATCCGCGTAATCTCGGCAATATTCGTAATTTTCGTAATTTTGTTCGTTGATCGTAGTTTCTCGGCGAGCGACTAATCTCTGTTTTACGAGCAAACGAGTGGAAATACGAATAAGTATGTTATTCGTTATCCGCCGATGTGTTTCGAAATAGCACCGGAGGTAGAAGCTGTTTTTTTGATCTCGACAAATAGGAGAATCGTAGCCCCATAATCTGTGACTACATATAGGACTTACAATACAACGTATATGTAGTACTTACATCACCTAGAAGAGTTAGATAGCTTCACGTTGAGGAGGTGAAAATACTCTTCTCTATGTGTTTGGAAAATGTTATGTACAATGGGTGTACATTAGTGTACAAAGTGTTCGTACACCTTTTAAGATAGAATACATTTTTTTACAATTGTACCAAACGACCTGATTTTTTTGTAATCAATTAGAAGCATCGATTTATGAAATGATATGGAGAAAAGATTTTCCAAAAGATTATATTTTACAAGGTTACAAGCAAAAATAAAAAAGGGATGTTTTAAAACTTTTTTATTTGCGCCCTTAATGAAAAGTTAAAATATATGTTTTGTAGATCTATGTTAGTTATACACTAGCTGAAAGTTATTTTGTATTTTAACATACTTTCAGAAATTCTCATTTAAACACTATCAATTAATATATTATCTAGTAAGAAATGGACATTCAAAGAATATTTGTAATCTTGTTAGAGGAACATATTACAAACTTTTGGTTGGCTACTAGTAACTGTTTGATTAGAAACAACATTTTAATTATCATTAAAAACTGTTAAATAGATTCATACGTTGATCTCAACCCTTATATGGCCAAACAAAATGTATAGATTATTTAAAACCTTTTGCATTTAACAAAATACTAAAAGAAATGCAGTAAATGGATACCTGGTTGGCTACACAAGATTTGAACAATCAAAAAGAAGCTTGTTCTCGAGAACTATGCATCGAATTGAAACAAGTGGATAATGAACCACCCCCTGGGGGTGGCGATGGAGGAAGATAAAAAACTTAAATGGGAAGCCCCATTTTACATTGCAGATTTGGATTCTTCAGAAAAAAATACACACACATTTGACCTAGGAGTTTTTGCATTTTTGGTTCTCAGATGGCTCTGTAATGGACAAAAAACAATATGAGTAAAAAATTGTTAAAAATTGGGGATATCTCCAGAAATGCTTTTGGGCAATATAGGTATATAGTAAGTTTCAGTCTTTCTAGTGTTAAACTTCCATCGACCTTATTGGAAAACCCTTATCTTAGTGTGGCTCAGTGGCGGCTGATCTAGAGCGCTATATAAATTTAATTTTAATATAAAATTTAAGGGAATTTTATATAAAAAAATATATTAATTTAGAGTACTTGTATATAATTTGAGGAATTTACTATATAAATTTAATTTTAATATAAAATTTGAGGGAATTTTATATAAGAAATATTAATTTAGAGTACTTATATATAATTTGAGGGGTTTACTATATAAATTTAATTTTAATATAAAATTTGAGGGAATTTTATATAAGAAAATTATTGATTCAGAGTACTTACATATAATTTGAGGGGTTTACTATATACATTTAATTTTAATATAAAATTTGAGGGAATTTTATATAAGAAAATTATTGATTCAGAGTACTTACATATAATTTAAGGGGTTTATTATATAAATTTAATTTTAATATAAAATTTGAGGGAATTTTATATAAAAAATATTAATTTAGAGTAGTTATATATAATTTGAGGGGTTCACTATATAAATTTAATTTTAATATAAAATTTGAGGGAAGCGCGTCGCCGAAGTTGGTTCGAAGTTGCTCCAAACGAAGAAAACCGTGTCGACGGTTGACTCGAATAAGGACAAATTGAACATCGAACAGGTGGGCGACGCGACGTGCGTTGCATCGCAAATCCGACGTGTGCATTCGACTTTTTAATCGCTCGCAGTTTTGCTAATTTTGCGCGGCGTGACGTGCCACGCCATGGCCACGCCGCGACACACCGTGAACATGGAAGCGCGTCCGATTCACGTGATCTTTGCTTTAACTTTGTATTCCGATCTCGGTTTGATCTCGAACGATTAAGTGGTAGGATTCGACCGAGCTCCAGTTTACCGAGCAAACGGAGAAACGGACAAAACCAACTGATACGGTCGCCAACAGTAAAATCAGCTCTTCTCTATCACGT
Source organism: Lasioglossum morio (assembly GCA_916610235.2). NCBI lineage: Eukaryota > Metazoa > Arthropoda > Insecta > Hymenoptera > Halictidae > Lasioglossum > Lasioglossum morio. The sequence goes on from OU744327.1 coordinate 3,159,816, forward strand.
CAGGAAATGTTTATCTCTATCCGGAAGGCTTCTATCTTTCTTTTTTTTTATTTAATGCAATTTGAATCTCAAGGTAGAGATTATTTTGCCGGGCTTCTATCTTGACACCGAAATGGCAGTCACTTTCAGGTAATTCCGTTGCGGACGATCCGATCTACAGTGACTCCCACTAATAATCGGACACTTACAAAACTTCGACAACATTTTTAATATTAGACCATACGATTCCAATTTTTTTTACGAAGTTAGAACAATTAGTTTGCTGCACAACGTGACTAAAATTTTCGAGAAAAATTGCAATTTGTTCGGAATTCGCAGATTTCGATGAAACTTTGTACATATACATAATAACTTACTTAGACCTATCAAAGGCGTCTTCTAAATCTTCATTACAGGTCGAAATAAAAGATTTGAAAATCGTGACATTACTTCTACATTTACTTGTAATAGAAAATAACTTTTCTTTTGAATTATTATTAGTCGTATCACGAAGGGATGTTTTTTATCTGTGCCTCTAATGAAAATTTAAACCTGGTATTCTCTAAATTTAAGTAAGTTATATAGATGTACAATGTTTCGTTGAAATTGTAAGATGTAAAAATATTTAAATTCGGGGTTTGCGAGTCTCTCGGGATTTTAATCGCAGATTTCGATAAAACTTTGTACATATACATAAACTAACTTAGACCTATCAAAGGCGTCTTCTAAATCTTCATTACAGGTGGAAATAAAAAATTTGAAAATCGGGACCTTACTTCTACATTTACTTATAACAGAAAATAACTTCTCTTTTAAATTGTTATAGTCAAATATCTTTTATCTGTGTCTCTAATGAAAATTTAAACCTCGTATTCTCTAAATTTAGATAAGTTATATAGATGTACAATGTTTCGTTGAAATTGTAAGATGTAAAAATCCAATTAATTCGTGTCCATGAAATGAGAAAAATCATGTAAAATTGAATTATTCTAGGTTGGAAGAAATATTTAACGTTCGTGATAAAATACGAACTCCGAGTGCAAAGGGTCAAATGAATTTCTTCATTCAAGCACGTATTGTTACAAAAACTGCAGGTAAATTTAAATAAATTCTGTGTTGTCATTTTCATAAAAGAATGTATAGCAGTAACGTATTTTTTCCTCGATACGGTCTAGTGTTATTATTTTTATTAGTGATATTAGTGATATTTTAGTGATAATGAATTAGATATATTAGTGATATATATTAATATCGGCAATATAATTAAATGGTACTGTTGATGATACACCGGTAACAAGAGAATATCGGAGCTACATAGAAACCATCAATTTCCACTAAAGGATTCGTCAATCAAAAAATTTCACAAATTAAATAAAAAACTTTTCGTCCTAGTGCAAAGTGTTAGCTCATCAATTCGACTAAAAAAAAAACCATTGAAATTATATACCGTTACACGTTAAATAAAAAAACCATTGAAATTCTTTTTATTTTGTGTCACTGTGTCAATTCGACACCGAGGAACAGATTCAGTTCGTGACACGAAGGACGGACTGAGCAAACGGAGAAACGGACGCACCAACTGATACGATCGGCAACAGTAAAATCAGTTTTTCTCTATCACGTTAGAAACTGTTTATATCTCTATCCGGAAGGCTTCTTGACACAAGGATTTCCAGCTATTTACTCTGCTCGTGGACACGTGTATATGTAGAGAAATCGATGGCTCGATAGCGATTCGGACGCGCGTAAACGCCGTGATATCGATGATAAGAACCGTACAACTCGTGAACACCGAGTTCTCATCAGATTTCACGAGTCGATCAAAGTTCCAAGTCTCGAGCTCTCCGATTCGTACTCGCTTATCGAATAAGATCCGATCGTTCATTGGCACGCGATCATTCGGCTGGAGGCTGAAACGTTGCGTGGGCATCCCGCGTTTCTGTATGGCATCGCCACACAATCGTCACGTGTCGTCGCGTCTCTTCCCATTTCATCCCGTTCCGTCAACGTGAACGCGCGAAGTCGGAAGTTCTACGCATAAACGCGGAAACGCCTACTCTTTTTTTTTATACGAGCACTGTGCACACCTTTGTAACAACCGTCAAATTAACAAATTGGATTGTTTCGTCACTCGTTGGCGCACAGGTGTACACCTGTGTATCCAACGGCAGAGTTCGGCAAAAATGTTATTTAACCCGTTGCACTCGGAGCTATTTTAACTCGAAATTTTTTTTTTTATTATTGAAAGCTTAATTAGAACTCCCCATAGGGGGTTATAAAGCTATACATTATTAATATACATCTTGCATTTGAACATTAGTAATGTAGGTACAGTAGAACACATTAAGTATATAACATATAAGGAACATAACTTTAAATCTTTAAATTGCATTGCTTGAAAAACTTGAAAAGAAAATAACATGTCTCAATGTTCGGTTCACAAAGCAACGATCTGATATTTAAAGGTGGAAACAAATTAAGCTTCCTTAATTTTTTTCATGAGATCAACTCTTTGAGATTCCAACAAGGTACATTGCCAAATGATATGGTTAAGATCTTGAACCTCAACTCGAAAATTAAACGTTTCTTCTGACCTACAATATTTCCATTTTCTATGATTTTTTAAATTTGATAAATATGAAATTGATATAATACCTCATACAATACTTAATTGTACTATAACCAATTATTTAAATAATAGTACAGCAATTTTTAATGGTGCTTCAGAGTCGCCACTCGAGTGCTAAGGGTTGAAGAAAAATTTCGAATAAAGTGGGGTTTTTCCAATTGGATTTTAAACATACTTTGTTCGACAGTTTTATTTAACCATTCGCTGCGTAAACTAATAATGTGTTTTCTTACTATGTTGATTTTTCTGAAAATGTTGATTCAATTCTTTTCAATATTTTTCCCTTAAATAAAACACAAAAACTGCCTTCTTTCAATTTTTTCATCCCAATAAAAAAATCATGCAGTGAAGGGTTGAATGATATTTCTTCCCAACTCTGTCCAATGTATATTTTATGTTTTTTTTATGTACATATTAGTGGACCAATGTAATGTCGACAACGCATAGACTCCCAGTGGTCCTTTCCATTAATTTAGCTGGCCAGTATTATTTATAATTACTAGACTGAGGATCTTTATGCAAAATAGAAAATTTTTGTATTGATTACAGGACACAGGAGCCAAATAAAAATTTAATTCTCGTTTAGATTATCTTGTTAAGATGAAACTGATACACAGGTAGTTTTAAATCTTTTTAATAACTCCATTGTTTTAAATTACACATATCCATTTTTATCATAAGTACATAAAATCCGCAATCTAATAATTACACTGCGGATCTTTATGCATTTATAATCTATTATAATTAAAGGAAGAGATAACATTTAATTTAGTTTTTTTTTTGTAATTGATGCAGACAATTTTTATTTTCCATAAAGATCCGCAGTGTATTTGTAATAGTTAACACGTTTCAGTTATTTTACACGATGACATATTTATCACGAAACCTATCGAGCCTTAGAAGTAACATGTTCCCTTAATAAAAATGACAAGATTGATTTTATTTGGACTTTGTGCAGGTCGTATTGTAATATGTCTTGTAATATTATTATATCAATAATTGTAAAATAACAAATTTGGAAACGGTCATTTTGACCGGTGATGATAGGTTTAGTGTTATTCCATGCGTCACAAATATACAGTCGGGGAAAATGTTAAGTAGACACTTTTAAAAATCGCATAACTTTTTTAAAATTGATCCAGATGACTTGAATTTCTTTCAGATGTTAGATCAGCGGTTCTTAACCGGTATTCCGCAAGCCTCTTGCAGGTGTTCCGTGTAATTCCGCGAAATATATTAAATATATTTAATAATATGTTGATTAAATATATTTAATAATATGTCGATTAAATATATTTAATAATATGTTGATTAAATATATTTAATAATATGTTGATTAAATATATTTAATAAGATGTCGATTAAATATATTTAATAATATGTTGATTAAATATATTTAATAATATGTCGATTAAATATATTTAATAATATGTTGATTAAATATATTTAATAATATGTCGATTAAATGTATTTAATAATATGTCGATTAAATATATTTAATAATATGTCGATTAAATATATTTAATAATATGTCGATTAAATATATTTAATAATATGTTGATTAAATATATTTAATAATATGTCGATTAAATATATTTAATAATATGTCGATTAAATATATTTAATAATATGTTGATTAAATATATTTAATAATATGTTGATTAAATATATTTAATAATATGTTGATTAAATATATTTAAAAGCTCTAGCTTCGTAAAAATATTCAAATCGTATAGTACAATAATAAAAACAGTTATCGTCTATTTAAGAGTGTCCGAATATTAGTGGGAGTCACTATGTTTTCAAAAATTGAAAATCGCATCATCATCAGCAATGCGAAAATCTGCGACGTCCACCCTTAAACCATCGTCCTTAAACGTACATAGCTAAACGCGTTCAACGGTTCATTTTCGACAATATCATAAAAATTACGTTAAATAAATTTCGTTTAAAATAATGATGTGAAACAACCGATAAACTGAATGTTTTTTTAAATTTTCACTCGGGCCACATTCATAATTGAACAAATTTCTGGTCGAGTCGTAACGACTCGAAATAAATTAAAGAATGTAAATATTTTTAGCCACGATTTCGGTCGATCTCGCCACTGCGTATCGATCTCGTCGCATGCATCGATCATAAATCAATCGGGATTGATATCGCACACACCGAGCGCATATCGAAAACATCGAAACGCATCGTGCACCGTGTTGCAAGCCCGATACCGTTCGCATTATCGGCAGTATCAAAAAGAATATCAATCGATATTCACCGGTATTATCGGCCCGTTCGACAAAGATCGATGGACCTATTGTTCGCGGAAGAGAAAGGAATCGTTGCACCGAGATCCACCGTATAATAGAATGAATTTGTTAAGAAGACGAGATTGTTGATCTTCGGTTAATGCCGGAGAGATCCGGAGACGTATCGAACGAAACGCCGGATTATTATCACGGTGGCGAACGATTACGGTTGTTGGTTCGCGGCGCAAATGGATCGTCGGCAACGATCACGCACCGGCCGTAAGAAGATACGTTAATTCGCTGGCATAGAGACAAGAAAGAAAGCCAATAATAACGTAATAAGTCGACACGTGGTCGGAGCATGGTGAACCGGAGCGGAGCCATGAAAGCGTGTAGCTTCGTGCCGAGAAGAGCAGAGAGGAAAAGCAAAGGCACACCGATATCTCGCGCCAATCGAAACTCAAGCTGCTAGCCTCACCTCTCGATGTTTCGGTTGAATGCCGTCACGCCATTGGCCGGATAGAATTTTTCCTTTCTAGCGTCGTGCGACGACCGCGTGGTGTTTTCGGATCGAATTCATCAACCACGAGTGCGTCACGATACATAGACGGAACGCGTTGGAAAAAACGCAACAAGAATCACAAAGACTGTCGGCGCAACCATGATTTTCATCGAGGTCGATCCTCCCCCTCCTTCGAACGGAAGATTCATTTCGTTTAGAAATTCGCAATCAGTTGCAACGCTTCCAATAAAATCTGCGAGACAATAGCGAAGATTGAGCAACGTGTCTCACAATAATGATCTATTATCGAAAGTTAAGAGGCGATCGCGAGACAAATACGGATTGATCTTGATCTCTCGATATTACTGTGGATGTGCAAAGTATTCGTACGCTTTTTTAAAGGTTGTCACTTTTTCACAATTGGAGCTGATGGCTTGAGTCTTTTCGAGACGTTAGAAGGATTCGTTTACTAGCGAATTTGTAAATGTAAACGTCACGATTTTGAAATGTTTTATCTAGGTAATGTTTTATCTGTAATTTAGATTTTCAAGATGCCTTTAATAGGTCTAAGTAAGTTATATTGATTAAAATTAGATTAAAATCTCGAGAGAGTCGCAAACCCCGAATTTAAAGGTTTTTGCAGATTACAATTTCAACGAAACATTGTACGAGGTTAATTATACGAGGTTTAAATTTTCATTAGAGACACAGATAAAAATTATTCCTTCGTGATATCAACCAGTAACAATTTAAAAGAAAAGTTATTTTCTATTATAAGTAAATGTAGAAGATCACGATTTTCAAATCTTTTATTTCGACCTGTAATGAAGATTTAGAAGACGCCTTTGATAGGTCTAACTAAGTTATATATATATACATAGTTACATTAAAATCTGCGATTAAAACGACTCGCAAACCCATAATTTAAATATTTTTACATCTCACAATTTCAACGAAACATTGTACATCCATATAACTTACTTAAATTTAGAGAATACGAGGTTCAAATTTTCATTACATTTACAGATAAAAAAAATATTCCTTCGTGATAGCAACCAATAACCATTTAAAAGAAAAATTATTTTTTATTATAAGTAAATGTAGAAGTAAGGTCACCGTTATCAAATCTTTTATTTTTACCTGTAATGAAGATTTAGAAGACGCCTTTGATAGGTCTAAGTAAATTATATACATATACAAAGTTACATTAAAATCTGCGATTAAAACGATTCGCAAAGCCATAATTTAAATATTTTTACATCTTACAATTTCAACGAAACATTGTACATCTATATAACTTACTTAAATTTAGAGAATACGAGGTTCAAATTTTCATTACATTTACAGATAAAAAAATATTCCTTCGTGATAGCAACCAATAACAATTTAAAAGAAAAATTATTTTTTATTATAAGTAAATGTAGAAGTAAGGTCACCGTTTTCAAATCTTTTATTTTTACCTGTAATGAAGATTTAGAAGACGCCTTTGATAGGTCTAAGTAAGTTATATACATGTACAAAGATTTATCGAAATCTGCGATTAAAATCTCGAGAGAGTCTCAAACCCCGAATTTAAAGATTTTTACATCTTACAATTCAACGAAACATTGTACATCTATATAACTTACTTAAATTTAGAGAATACGAGGTTTAAATTTTCATTAGAGGCACGGATAAAAAATATTCCTTCGTGATTGCGACTAATAATAATTCAAAAGAAAAGTTATTTTCTATTATATTTATATGTAAATCTTTTATATCGACCTGTAATTTAGATTTAGAAGACGCCTTTAATAGGTCTAAGTATATATATATATATACCACAAACCCCGAATTTAAAGATTTTTACATCTTACAATTCCAACGAAACATTATACATCTACATAACTTACTCAAATCTACAGAATACGCGTTTTAAATAATCATTACATTCACAGACAAAAAAAGTTTCCTTCGCGACAGCAGCCAACAACAATATCTGTCCACATCAGCTCCTAAACAAATCCCTCCAACATCCTAAAAAAAGGCAAAAGCTGTTCCAACATCGGCCAAGTAATTCGTTTACAAAAGCCGAGGAAATTCTTAGTACACCCACCGTACGTGGCCACGACGAAATCGAATCGCGTGCGACGATATCGTCCGATAGGAGTGGGACGAGAAATGAAAAAAATGTGTCGAAGAAAATCCACGCAGGCAACTCTCGTACGGATTAAGGAAGGGAGCGAGGAGAGGACGAAGAAAGAGGAGGGAAGCTCGCGAGTCGCAAGATACTTGGAAAGTCGCGTTCGTATTAATCCGTCTCGCGAACGTAAGACATAATGGTTCTCGGGCATCGAGCTGCTCAATTACGCCTGGATTAACAGTGCACGAGGGGTTCCCCCCTCTCTCCCCCTCCCCTTCTCCCCCGACCGCTCCTCTCCTAGAGAATCTGTACTCGCAGTGTCCCTTGCACACGCTCTCCACCTCGTGCACAATCTACCAGGGTCTTTTGAAACGCTATATAAAGTGACAAACTTGCTCGGTGGCGCTGTATTAGCGTTAATACGTTACCACGACCCGGTCGAGCAATAACGGTCGGATCAAATCAAAACCGATCGGGGGTCCTACCCGAGATACTTGGTGCGGTGTCCTGTCGTTTTTGCATCGTGTCGCGTCGTGTCGTATCGTCTCTCTCTCTTTCTCTCTCTCTCGCTCCTCTTCCTCTGGTCACGTCCGATAACAATCGTTTCTCCGACTGCGATTCATCCGTTATCCATTCTTCCGTATTCCCACTTTCGTGTTTCCTACACTTCGATCGCGAAACGTAACCGATCGGTGCTGGCTCTCGTTCACCAAGAACCACGCCGGGTGCGCATTCAAGCGAATTCGCTTCTCGAAGAATGGTCCGTGCCGAGACACGTGCCTGACGACGTTCTACAACCCGTTTAACATCCACGGACCGATCTCGAACCACGAACGAAAAGGTACGCGACCAACCACAATTTCTTTTTTTTTGTCCCGTAGATCTCGAATATTCTCGTTTCGTTGGACGCAGCAGGTTGCTGCGTTTTTTGTCCGTGATCGATTGCTTGGGATTAGGCTCCGTTAGGATTAGGGTACATACCGTACCGCTCTGCCACACGATGTCAAATTCGTTGATTCGCCGACTGACCCGAATATCTCCCTTTCGAGAGAGTCGCCTGGTTTCTCGTCGACCTCTTCTCGTCCGGTCGTTCGGCCGTCCAACCACCGCGCCGGGAATTAGACTGCGGATTTTATGTATCTTCTTCTTTTTTTTTTTAATTTTTTTTTTATTCAGCATTTTAGATCTTAACTGAGATCTATATCTGCTGTAGAAATGTAAATTATAGTAAATATATATTCATACGTACATAGAGTATATATATATATATATAATAATTATATTCTATATTAGAGTATACATAGACAATATTAAATCAAATTAAATTCGTTTAACGAAGAAATTTATTTTTGTTGTTTCCAACTCTTTTTTGCTAAAGTTACTTCGCGACGGGACCTGCAGTTTATTATTGAGGTGGGATCCGAACCACTTTTTGCCAACAACACGCGGCCCGTGATTTTATGTATTTATAATATAATATGGGAATAATTAGTAGGTGTCATTTGGAACAGTGAAGGTGTTGGAAGAATTTTAAAATACTGTCACATTGTTTTTGGTCTATTCAACGCGTTCACCCTTGTGTAGTTAACCGGGTACTCGTTTACTGTATTTTTCTTTTAACAATTCGATAATGTTCCTTTAAACAATATTACAAAATTTCTCTGATTGTCCATTCTACGCTCGCTGATGTATCAATTTATAGTTTTATAATGAGAATTTGTGAGAACATGTTAAAGACGGCTTCACTTGTGTTTGTTTGTTAAATACTAAATACTTTTGTTCATATAAGCTAAATAATCCTATGTCATTCTTTAATCACGATCACTCCACAATATTAATTACAATGAATCTAGAATCGTTAATCGAAGAATAGTATCCGACCAGAGCTTTGTTTTTTATTTAATTAATAATGGTATTGATTGTCTCTCTCCAGTTGCGCAAATCAATTTCAATGCATCTGAACGCGTATTGAAACTAGAGCTGGATTTCAGACACTTATTGCAAGATCTACTTATTTTATTTTTTTTATTTAAACGATCTACTTATGGATAATTAATCCAATGAATCATATTATTGCAGACTCAAGCACTATCTATAATCGTATTAATTTTTTTATTAAGTCTTTAGAAAATTTGAAAAAGCAACTATACTGGATTATAGGATAATTCTTTGTTATCAGACGAGTAGTCTTTTATCTTTCTTTTTTCTTTCATTGCAAACACTTGTGTAAAAGGGCATCAGTCCGTCTATAATTAATGATAATAATAAATACAGAAAGGTTTTAAAGAATCTATACATTTTCGTTGACTACACAGGGAATCATTTAGTGCCTAAAGGTACTTAAAAGTCTTGCAGTCATTTGTTGTTTGTTTTTTTAAATGATGTATTGTATTTAGTTTAAATTTTCAGAACTAACTTTTTTAATTATTTTTAATTACTTACAGCACTGATAATTACCTTCTTTAAAAAAAAAAATCCCCAAATATAACAAAAAAAAAGAAATGTAAAATGGGTTTTCGCGTTTCTTTTGACAATAATATATAATAAATGAAATAAATAACGGTTAAAATTTGATTTTTTTAGATAAATACAAATTTGGGCACTGAAAGGTTAAGAAACGAAATTTTCCATTTCACTCTGGTTTGCCGCGATTCAGATAGACATTTTTATTTTCTATTGAATTCCTATTGAAATATATAAATTCCTATTGAAACATTGATTAAAAGCTGCGACGTTCGTTTCTTTGTTGTATTGAAATACGATTCAAAAAGCACTTTTAATTTTTTCCCGAATTTTCCATTTTTCACGGGCAACTTTTCCAATTTTTTACTCCCTAAAAACCTTATTCGGACTGTTACGAACATTTTTAAAAACGAATCAGCTAAATCAACGAACAGCATTTAATTTTTATTTATATAGAAGGTAGAATATAAAGATCCACTGTTTAACGATCACAATCTCGACGAGATCGATACGAAACGATACGAAATCGATGGGAAACCGTCGTCCACAATTTCCGCACGGAAGTCGATCAAACGTATTTCTCTTTTGCAGACATTGGAGAGAAGCGTCGGCGAAATGAATCGACTGATAATTACGTGTGTCCTGATGGGACTTCTCGGATGCAGCGCACTCCCACGAGACGCGACCACTTACGAAGGTTTGTCGTTACTTTCGATCGCGACGGATCGCGAAGCCTCGCGAACAGACGATCGTCTCGAATCGTTTTCTACGAAACAAGCAAAAGTAAAATTCGGGTCGAACTTCGTTCCGCGCCGCGCCGCTCGAGAACCTCGAACGAGCTCGACCGATAATTCCATCTTGCAGAAATGTCCTTCTGGCTGAGGTCGGGGCAGAAGAATCTACAAGACAATCTGGCTATACGAAACAACGAGAGACGCGCGAAGAACGTTCTGATATTCATCGGCGATGGAATGGGAATATCTACGATCACGGCCGGTCGTATATTCAAAGGTCAAACGATGGGAACGACTGGCGAAGAATACAAATTGATTTTCGAGAATTTCCCTAACACGGGTTTCGCCAAGGTACGTGCCGCGATAACGCGATAAGCGGGCCCTAAACGATCAATCAGGAATCACGTTTACCGGACAACAATTATTTATATATACTTTGTATTGTATTATATAAAGTATAATAACGTATAGAAAAATAATGTATGACGAAATAATCTCTACCTCGAGGTTTTAATTGCATTAAATAAAAAAAGAAAAATCAAGAATGACAGTCTGATTAAAAAGTTAGATTGTCATTTCTGACTTTTCCTACTGAATTCCGTCAGTATTAATCTGACACGATCAATCAGAATGTCAATCTTCGACTTGAATGTCATTGTGACTGACCGTGTAGGGCCTGCTGTACACCGTGATACCGCGAACAGTGGCGCACCTATTTTTTTTTTTAGCAAAAATATCTGTCAACGGTAGCCACACATATTTACTTATATGTAAATATAGATATGGAGGTAGGGGACCGAGTTCCCCCCTCAAGAAACAAAGCTCTGGAAAATTAGATTTTTGGATATGTTATATGGAAAACTAAACATGTTGTATACATAATGTTTAGTTTTACATATAACATATCCAAAAATCTAATTTTCCAGTGTTTTGTTTCTTGAGGGGGGAACTTGGTCCCCTGGCTCCATATCTATATTTATATATATATTATATATTATATATTATATATAATGTATATATATATATATATTTTTAGAAATATATAGAAAATATATAGAAATATATAGAAAATATATATATGGAAATATATGGAAATATATATATATAGAAATATATAGAAAATATATAGAAATATATATATATATGGAAATATATGGAAATATATATATATAGAAATATATATATATGGAAATATATGGAAATATATATATATAGAAATATATAGAAAATATATGGAAATATATATATATATATAGAAATATATAGAAATATATAGAAATATATAGAAATATATAGAAATATATAGAAATATATAGAAAAAAAATATATATAGAAATATATATATGGAAATATATATATATGGAAAAGTTGTTCAAAATGTTTAGTTTTCCATATAACATATCCAAAAATCTACTTTTCCAGTGATTTGTTTCCTCAGGGGAGAACTTGTTCCCCTGGCTCCCCCCCTGGCTGCGCCACTAACGCGTTGACACACCGAATTGCTTTGTTCCCTATAAACTTACACAAAGAATACAGGAAAGCGTCTTCTCTCTGTTTCTAGACGTACAACACGGACAAACAAGTGCCGGACTCGGCTGGAACAGCTACCGCGATATTTTCCGGCGTGAAGTGTCGTTACGCCGTGATCGGTTTGGATAGCAAAGCGAAGTACAATCATTGCGACCCTGCGGTCAACGAAGCGAGCAAAGTGACGACGGTCGCGGATTGGGCGCAAAAGACAGGCATGGACACCGGTAAGTGGTTTCTGTCCCCTCGATCAGCGAATCCGACAGATCGTGCGAACAATGGCGGTCGTTTAGGTGCGCGGATACGATCAGAGTTGATCAGGATCGATCGAAAACAAGATGAAGTTCGGTTTGGAGATTCGATTGGCCTTGACCTCGGCCGGGAATAGGTCGAAACACGAGGTACTCGTCGATGAAAGGTGCATAAGCCGTCCGACACGTGTTGGCTACCGTTACCGATCCGTATTCTCGTTTGTCGACTCGCGACTCGCGACCCGCGACTCGCAACTAGAGTCGCTCCACCACTCGTCGTCGCTTTGTCACGCCCCACCGCGCCGCACCGCGCTGCTGGCCACCGGGCCAGCTCATGGTCAACTACCGGTGTTTAAACGTTAAACATCAGTATCGAATAGACCTTGTCGAAACGAGCGCGAAAACGACACGCTAGAGGAGGTCACGAGTCGACCTTCCGTTTTATATAGGGCGTAACGCTCGTTACGTTCCTAGAGCAATGACTGAATCTCTATGGCTTGTCAGGAAGTACGCCGCACGTCGCATACTTTCACTTTCGGTTAATTCACGGTTAATGATTTCACTTTTGACACCTTGGACATCGGCTAACGCTAATAAAAATAGACTTTGTATATCGTATTAGAAATTATTTAAATAGAAAGCAATTTTTTATGTACCACGTTTTTGAAGGGTCCCATGGAAATCACCGTCAAGGTTTTCACCGATAACATTTCACCGACTCCAGATTTCACCGATAACGAATCTAAAACCGTTGTCGGACAAATTCGTGTCGGTTAAAATCTATTATATATATAGCTATTTTTATAGCTATTAAAAATTTGCTATCATAAATTTTTAGGACTATTTGGATAGGTAACAAAATTTTTTAATGATTTCGGCGCCCAGGTTCGATCAGTTGTTACTACTACACTGTTTGCAAAATATCACAAAATCTATTTTCCGACGTTTCGATCTCCTTTTAGATAAAAAAAACATTTATCTGTATGGGGCTAGGAAAAATGATTTTATACTTTTTAGTCCGTCGTAAAATCGAGATATATTAAAAATTGTTTTTTATTTAAATTATTATTTTTTGCTTTTCAGACGAACAGACAGACCAGAAAGCGAGTTAATATTGCATTGTCATCCAGTTCTGAGCTATGTTTAAAGTTTCAAGTCTTTAGCTTATCGGGAAGTTAGTTTAAAATCAATTGCAAAATTTGTACCGAACAGACAAGAATACGAGTTAATAAACACGTGGTAAAATAACAAGATTTTTACTATAATATGTAGTGAATTCAAAAAGTATATTCTATGAAAATACTTTTACAATTTCAATAATTATAAAATAAAAAATCTAAAATTGGTCATTTGCACCCTCGTGGTAGGTTCAGTGTTAAATTGCATTATTTTGTTGAGCCTCTCGAATTTATTTTCATTATTTTTTTCTGCTACAAAATCCTGTACTATAAAGCTGGATGAATGCGTAAACTCAAATTTGTTGAAATTGTGACAAGCGGCGTTTTTTCTGGCAGCCACAGATATTACGATCATCTGGACGATTTCTTCGAAAAGTTTTCCACAGGAAAAATTATTCGATTGGTTTCAGGGTTCGTTACTACCACCCGAATCACCCACGCCACACCCGCATCGTTGTACGCGCATATCAACAACCGCGACTGGGAGTGCGACACCGAGATCCCGAAACAGTACAAGCAATGCGTCAAGGATATAGCGAGACAACTCGTCGAAGACGAGCCTGGCAGTAACTTCCAGGTAATTCCGCTGCGGACAATCTAATTTACGAATCTTTCCGCTCCTTGCTTCTTACAAGGGAAGTTACCCTGAAAACATATTCGACACGTGTGTTTTTCGTAACTGCTGACACTCTTTCAGGACTATCTGTATGGGTATCAAAATTTTTTAATGATTTCGGCGGCCATGTTCGATCTATTACTATTTGCAAAATATCACAAAACCTATTTTTCGACGTTTCGATCTCCTTTTAGATAAAAAAAAAACATTTATCTGTATTAACCAATGTCGTGTTGGTTAAATACTTGTAACCAACAAGTACATATCGATTGTATTCACTGTCATTTACAACATTTATCTGTATGGGGCTAGGAAAAATTATTTTATACTTTTTAGTCATTCGTAAAATCGAGATATATTAACCAATGCCGTGTTGGTTAAATACTTGTAACCAACAAGTACATATCGATTGTATTCACTGTCATTTACAACATTTATCTGTATGGGGCTAGGAAAAATTATTTTATACTTTTTAGTCATTCGTAAAATCGAGATATATTAACCAATGCCGTGTTGGTTAAATACTTGTAACCAACAAGTACATATCGATTGTATTCACTGTCATTTACAACATTTATCTGTATGGGGCTATGAAAAATTATTTTATACTTTTTAGTCCGTGGTAAAATCGAGATATATTAACCAATGTCGTGTTAGTTAAATACTTGTAACCAACAAGTACTTATCGATTGTATTTACCGTCATTTACAACATTTATATGTATGGGGCTAGGAAAAATTATTTTATACTTTTTAGTCCGTCGTAAAATCGAGATATATTAACCAATGCCGTGTTGGTTAAATACTTGTAACCAACAAGTACTTATCGATTGTATTCACTGTCATTTACAACATTTATCTGTATGAGGCTAGGAAAAATTATTTTATACTTTTTAGTCCGTCGTAAAATCGAGATATATTAACCAATGTCGTGTTGGTTAAATACTTGTAACCAACAAGTACTTATCGATTGTACTCACTGTCATTTACAACATTTATCTGTATGGGGCTAGGAAAAATTATTTTATACTTTTTAGTCATTTGTAAAATCGAGATATATTAATCAATGTCGTGTTGGTTAAATACTTGTAACCAACAAGTACATATCGATTGTATTCACTGTCATTTACAACATTTATCTGTATGGGGCTAGGAAAAATTATTTTATACTTTTTAGTCATTCGTAAAATCGAGATATATTAACCAATGCCGTGTTGGTTAAATACTTGTAACCAACAAGTACATATCGATTGTATTCACTGTCATTTACAACATTTATCTGTATGGGGCTATGAAAAATTATTTTATACTTTTTAGTCCGTGGTAAAATCGAGATATATTAACCAATGTCGTGTTAGTTAAATACTTGTAACCAACAAGTACTTATCGATTGTATTTACCGTCATTTACAACATTTATATGTATGGGGCTAGGAAAAATTATTTTATACTTTTTAGTCCGTCGTAAAATCGAGATATATTAACCAATATCGTGTTGGTTAAATTCTTGTAACCAACAAGTACTTATCGATTGTATTCACTGTCATTTACAACATTTATCTGTATGGGGCTAGGAAAAATTATTTTATACTTTTTAGTCCGTCGTAAAATCGAGATATATTAACCAATGTCGTGTTGGTTAAATACTTGTAACCAACAAGTACTTATCGATTGTACTCACTGTCATTTACAACATTTATCTGTATGGGGCTAGGAAAAATTATTTTATACTTTTTAGTCATTTGTAAAATCGAGATATATTAATCAATGTCGTGTTGGTTAAATACTTGTAACCAACAAGTACATATCGATTGTATTCACTGTCATTTACAACATTTATCTGTATGGGGCTAGGAAAAATTATTTTATACTTTTTAGTCATTCGTAAAATCGAGATATATTAACCAATGCCGTGTTGGTTAAATACTTGTAACCAACAAGTACATATCGATTGTATTCACTGTCATTTACAACATTTATCTGTATGGGGCTATGAAAAATTATTTTATACTTTTTAGTCCGTGGTAAAATCGAGATATATTAACCAATGTCGTGTTAGTTAAATACTTGTAACCAACAAGTACTTATCGATTGTATTTACCGTCATTTACAACATTTATATGTATGGGGCTAGGAAAAATTATTTTATACTTTTTAGTCCGTCGTAAAATCGAGATATATTAACCAATATCGTGTTGGTTAAATTCTTGTAACCAACAAGTACATATCGATTGTATTTACCGTCATTGTCATCTTCGTAGGTGATGATGGGCGGCGGGGGGCAGCATATGGGCACGCACATGCAACCGCAGGACCCGGACACGTGCGTCCGAGGAGACGGTAAAAATTTGGCGGAGATTTGGGCCCGGAACAACCCCAAGGGCGCGCTGGTGACCAACACCGAACAACTCATGTCCCTCGACCTCGCGAACACGTCCAAGATTCTCGGAATTTTCGCCCCCAGTCATCTTCCTTTTCACGCTCTCAGGCCGGCTCAAGTGCCCACTCTAGCCAACATGACCACGCAAGCCATCAAACTGCTCCGAAAAAACAAAAACGGTTTTCTGTTGATGGTAAGTACTAAATATTTACAAAATACGACACATTCCCGTATAACGCGATTGTATTTTAACATGATATTTGGTCCCCTCAGGGTTTCAAATACGTTTACCCAATCCCCCTCTTTTCCACTCTCACCATTGCCTTTTCAGCGGGACCTACTGTTTATGGTGGGTTCCGAACCACCTTTTGCCAACAACACGTGAAAAATACCTCGGGTGGGTCACTTTCCGGTTTTTTACCAGACGGTCACCCATCCTAGTGCCGTCCACGTTCCGCATTGTTTAACTTCGGTGATCTAACGAGAACCGGTGCTTTCAACGGGACTACGGTTGTGGCGTATAACGTGATGAAAAAAAAACTGTTTAAAACGACTGCATGTTTATGTACTTCTTACGTAACTGTGAATTTACATATACAAAAACTGTTTGAAAAAAACTGTTCGCTTTGCTGACGTAAGAGATGGATATACACTACCGTCGATAAATCACCGGGTACTTCTTGGTAAAATGGTAATTAGAGAATACAAGCTTTCAGCTTGATGTTATTGGTTTACTGGCTGACCCGACAGACGGTGTCCTGTCCAAATTTCAATAAATTTGTTTGTGATCGTTTTAATTACGCATATCCATCGTTCGAATTGCGAGCTATCGTCTTGAGTTCATAAAAACATCCCATAGAAAAAAGCACTGCCATTTTTTACTATTAATAACCGAGATATTTGAGTGTTCCCATTTAAATGCCCCACCCTGTATACATATAGTATTTGAATAAATGTTGAATCTGAAAAACAATTATCCCACTAACATTTTACAAATTAGCAAATATAAGAATAACAATTAAAATTAAGAAAATACAAGATGTTTTAGTCAGATTTGATTTACGTGTTCTTTACATTCGAAGAAATAGTAAATACTATTTTTATTTCTTAATGTAGATCCTTTAACATTAGAACTACCGAGCACTAAACGCAGTTGGCATACATTGCCTTCTAATAATGACAATATTGCATTTATTTAGATTTCGTGCAGGCGATATTTAAATATGTACTTCAATAGAGAAGTTCACTAAAAAACTTTCTCAAGAAAACATGTACTTCAAACATTTAAATTGATATTTAAGATATTTAAATATGTACTTGAATAGAGAAGTTCACTAAAAAAAATTTCTCAAGAAAACATGTACTTCAAACATTTAAATTGATATTTAAGATATTTAAATATGTACTTGAATAGAGAAGTTCACTAAAAAAAATTCTCAAAAAAACATGTACTTCAAACATTTAAATTGATATTTAAGATATTTAAATATGTACTTGAATAGAGAAGATCACTAAAAAAATTTCTCAAAAAAACATGCACTTCAAACATTTAAATTGATATTTAAGATATTTAAATATGTACTTGAATAGAGAAGTTCACTAAAAAAAATTCTCAAAAAACCATGTACTTCAAACATTTAAATTGATATTTAAGATATTTAAATATGTACTTGAATAGAGAAGTTCACTAAAAAAAATTTCTCAAAAAAACATGTACTTCAAACATTTAAATTGATATTTAAGATATTTAAATATGTACTTGAATAGAGAAGTTCACTAAAAAAATTTCTCAAAAAAACATGTACTTCAAACATTTAAATTGATATTTAAGATATTTAAATATGTACTTGAATAGAGAAGTTGACTAAAAAAATTTCTCAAAAAAAACATATTTATACTTTTTAATATTTCTAATCGAAAAGAATTCACATCAGTCATTTTGACTGGTCCGGTAGTTCTAGTGTTAATAACAAAAAATCGTCTGCATCCAAATTTGAATTAGTGTCTGGTGACTTATTCGAACGAAGGTGTATGTATACGGTACTTTCAAACAATTTTCTACGTACGGTCGAAACCGAAAGAAGCGTACCACGAAGAAACAGATATAGCACGCTACGTATTCCTTATCTTTGTCGATGCTTCGCAGGTCGAAAGCGGCAAAATCGATATAGCTCATCACCACAACTACGCGAAACTGGCGTTAAGGGAAGTTTCGGAACTCGAGGAAGCTATACAGGCCGCCTTGCAACTAGTCAATCTAGACGAAACCTTGGTAATCGTAACCGCCGATCATTCCCACTCGTTCACGATGAATGGTTACCCGAATAGGGGAAACGATATTCTTGGATTCGCCAACGATCCGAACAAGCCGAAAGATTTGCAAAGCTACGAAACGCTGACATATGCGAACGGGCCGGGTTACTTCTACCACAGACGTAACGATAGCAAAAACGCCAACGAAACGTGGAGAAACCTGGATCTAGACAAGACACGCGACCAACCTCTCTACCCCCATATGGCCGCCATGTACATAAAGTCCGAAACGCACGGCGGCGAAGACGTTGGAGTTTACGCAGTTGGTGAGTAAAGGACAAAGTTACTAGAAGTTAGATTCCCTTTAAAATATTTTGGTTTTTATGTGATTTTTCTTAGACTTTTTTTACCTTGAGTAATTATGTATGTAACATGATATTTGGTCCCCTCAGGGTTTCAACGTTTCTTCTGACCTACAATATTTCTATTCTCTATGATTTTTTAAATTTCATAAATATGAAATTGATATAATACCTCATACAATACTTAAACGTGTATTAATTGGTTAGATAACGACATATCTGATAGTGTGTAACATGATATTTGATCCCCTCGGGGTTTCAAATTCATTTACCAATCTTCCTTCCCCCACTTTCCATTCTCACAATCGCCATTTCAGCGGGACCTACTGTTTATGGTGGGTTCCGAACCACCTTTACCTTGAGTAATTATAATCACTGAATTCCTAATGAAAGGGACTATCATTGTAGGTATTTTAAAAAATGGATGCTCCCATTTAAAAAAAAAATGGAGACCTTGATATCTCTAAAAAAAAACCACATAAAAACAAAAATATTTTTGGTATCATGTGAACCATTCAACATACTGAACCATTCAACTTCGTCCGTCAGACATTTGACGTATCTTTAAAAACAACAAAGATATTTGAGGTGGCAACGTTAGGCGGCTCACCCTGTACAGAAAAAAGAAACGTGGTAAAGTGGAGTTCGAGTGACCGAAGGCTATGGCATCGTATAATAAATTTAATGATATCGGCGCCAGGTTCGATCATTTATAGAAAAAACAACAAACGTGCAAATATTAAATCATGTTTCTAACGTTTCGATCCCGATGTGGATCTTTTTCAAAGAGACATTTTTACGTCTGATAAATATATATAACAAAATTAAAATATAATCAATATTTTCGAAGACCGTGTAACGGAAAAAGAAAACAAAAATAGTCCACGTATATGTTGTATCAAAAGTGGACAATAGAGTGGTCCTATACCTGTTGAAATTTTTTTTTGTGAGATTTTTTCACGGCTCTAAAACTATGGATATATCATTTTTTCATGAAAAGGAACAATATTGTGGGGGGGCCTGCCGAAAATTTCATGGTCGAAAAATAAGGACCACCCTAGTGGACAAACATTTAAAACAAATATTGAGACCTACCAGCATGGAATCATTATATGTTTGTTAAAGTTAAAATTTCTTCCTTATATAACAAGTGAGATAAATAAGTTCACTTTTCTAATTATTGGTTTTTTTTTTCTTTTGAGAGCAAAAGTTTAGTTTTTTGGAAATTTATGTTTTGTTTTTCAGACGCGAAAGTCTCTTGAAAATGATCCCAATCAGGATCGAAACGTCGAGATTTGAAATTGCAAATTTGTTATAAAACAAGGATTAGTTAGTTTAGTTTTGATCGAACCTGTGCGCCAAAATCATCTTTCTAATAAAAATATTGAGAGTTACGCGAAAACCAACTTTAAACCATGGTGGCAGATATGTAACTGAAACACGTGCCGTTTCAAAGGCAAGAATCGCATCGCATATTCGACATTCGTGATTTTCTTTTTATTTTGATTCCAGGTCCGTACTCCCACCTGATACGCGGTACCTTCGAACAGAATTACATCGCTCACGTGATAGCGTACGCGGCTTGCTTCAACAATTGGCCGTCTCACTGCGACGACACGTACCATCGTTACTTCTACGAAATAAGCAGCTCGGCGACCACGCTTCGACATTCCCTTATTTTGTCCCTGTTGCCGTTAGCGGTCCTCACGATCCTCGCCAAGTTTTGATCGTTCGACGTCAACAACCTCTCCACTCTCGCTCTCGTTACTTCATTTTCTTTTTCCTGTTCCGTACGTTCCTCCCATCTTTCGATACCTTCCGTGCCATTCGTTCTTCGCACGTTCTAATATTAGTTTGCCACTTCTACGGCCACGCTGCCGAGACGGGGGACGCGTTCGTATTCGTGTCCGCGTTTCGTCATTTCGTACGCAAATCATCCGACGCAAAGTGCTCCCCCTCAAGCAAGCGCACCGTCGATCTTATTCCGCTGTAAATAATTCACGGCTCCTCGTCTTGGCCGCTGGTACCACGCTCGGCCCGATCCGATTTCGAGCTGTTTTATTGTATTAATGTCTGTACAAAGCCTAGAGATCGCGTGGCTGCATACACGCCGATATACAGAGCGAGTCTCTTCACATGACCACTTTAAATAACTTCGAAATTGTTTGTTGTACGAAGAAGTTACTCAAAGAATTGTTGCATGGCTTCCAGTTGCATAATCTTTTTTTTTCTTACTTTGAAGAAGAGATAATGACCAATATCTTTCTTCGATTTCGGAAAAAGCAAGAAATTGTGAAGAATTAATTATTATTGAGATATACTCAAACTTGTTTCATTGTTTAACATACCGAATCTTGAAAGGAACTGGTACATGTTCCCTTATAAAAATGACAAGGTTTTATTTAAACTCTATTAACCGTTCCTTATATAAAATCATTTTTATAATGTCGATAATTGTGAAATAAAAAATCTAGAATCGGTCATTTCGACCGGTGATGATAGGTTCAGTGTTAAACATTCAGAATGAGGACTAAATCTATGCGAGAACGTATTATTCGTGCATGTGTCGCAGTAACTGTAGAAACACTAGAAAAAAGTTCTTCGTTCATTCATAATAGACCACGCTCGAAGTAAAATTTGTCGTACAAACGTTTTAGGAACTATTCGTTTGAAGCCTTATTTGATACATATTTTAGGAATTGTTCGTTTCAAGCCTTATTTGACGTAACAGTTTGTTAAAGAGAATTTGATGCTTTATCGAGAACAAATATAGGGCACATCTCGATATCTCTCGTATCACGATGAGCAAAGTGACAAAAATAGATTGCCTGAAAACCATGCGACGTCTGTTTGAGAAACTACTTGGTACAACCAATAATTGAGGAGGTATTTGAAGCCGTCAAGTCACGAGACTCGTCCTGTACATTTTAAACAACCAACGATTATACGGAAAAAGTTGTTCGAGTACGAATTCGTCGCACACGATTGTCGACTCGGGAATATTCGCGTATGATAATCAATGTACATAAATAGTGTCCGCGATTCTCACAGTATTCGGTGGCGTAACGACTCCGCGCGTCTTTACGAGCACCAACATCTACGATCTTTAATTCGTCGCTTTGTAATTTCTATTTTATTTATCGGACGCGCTGATCGAATCGATCGTCGGCAGCAACTCGGTTGCGCAACGTATTCGTTGCTCGTCTACTCGTTCGCGCGTTGCAGCTTAGGTGATTAAAACGCGCGCTCGTTAACCCTGATCCGTACCTCGTTTCACGAACTGAATCTGTCCCTATCAAATTGACACAGTGATAGAAAATAAATAAAACAATTCTATGTTTTTTTAGTCAAATTGATCTTCGCTTAGAAGTCACAATTTTTATAATAATACGTGCTCGAATAAAGAAATTTATTAATTTCTAACGGAAGCACACATCTTTATAATTTCAATAATTAACCCTTCGCTGCATGATTTTTTTAAAATTGGGATAAGAATATTGAAAGGAGATCAGTTTTTGTGTTTTACTTAAGGGAAATATATTTAAAAAATATATTAAAACAACGTTATCAGAAAAATAAACGTAAATAACAAATGGTAAGAGAAAACATTCTTAGTTTACTCTGTGTCAGATTTGTTAACTGCGAAGGGTTAAATAAAATAAAAGGCACACAAAGTTTCGGGAAAATTTACCTACAAATAACAGAACGGTATAAGTTGTTTCGGGAGAATTGTGTCAACTTGATACGAGGGACGGATCAGGGTTAAATAAAAATTAAGCTGTCCGACGGTCGGTGAAAACTGTAAAAACATGGTTCCTTCTAATGCGGAACGTCCAAGCCGATTATCATGTTTTCCTCTCTCGTACGACGCGAGATCTATGTACCGCGTTCTCATCTGTGATATATGTATATATGTATACGAAATTCGATTCTACTTGATTCGAATTCGGTGCTAACCGAAACCCGTGCAACAAGCCTCGTTGCTGTCCTCTATTCATGACGCAAAGCTGAGGCAAAGCGATGAATAGACTGCGGATCTTTATGCATTTACGAGGAAATTGATCGGGTGAAATATAAAACAGTAAAAGATTAGAAAAATTTAAGAATACTGTAATGATGTTTTTAAAAGAACTTTTCTATATGTATATTATTCCTGCTTCCCACAATAAATGCAGAACATTTTTAGTTCGCATAAAGATCCGCAGTCTAGCGATGAATTTTGTGTAAAAATCAAAGAACTTTCGATAGAAATGAGATAGATTGGATCACAGTTTTCTTGTAATTCTGCAAGTTTAACGAGGATATTCAGAGTTAAAAAACGTTCCTACCGTAATCTCGTTATTCTTCCCATATTCTGCAATTGCTTGAATTAACTTTCTATCGAAAGTTCTTTGATTTTAACAGAAAATTCGTCAGTTCGCCCCACTGTGCGACGTTGCGACTGATTCGCGATTCCTCGTGACACGCGTCGACCGTCGTCGAAAAGTCTACAGGTCCACATAAACGATCCGCCATCACATCAGCGGATACGGAATTCCACGTCGTTCCACGTAGGTTCTAGAACATTCCGCAGAGTGTTTGCAAATGCACGGTAATAAAAAAAAGGTTTATTTAACAATGAAACATCGAATACCTACGAAGAAGGTGATCTACCTTCGACCACAGCGACGTAATAATTCTTATATATAAGCGGATTCGTGTGGTCGCTGACGAAATTTCGATCTGGTTTCACCGACGCGAAGGGATTCCGTCGCGGTTCCAGAACAACATCAACGTCTCGGTCGATAGACTTTATTCGATCGATCTCCCAAAAGATTTCTTGCTCTGTGTACGAGGTGACGACGACGGGCGTTCGCATTTTCGTAAATTCCCGTATCGTTTCCGGCCACGTGTCTGTCCCGGCGAAACCAGTTTTCCTGTAGAGGCCAGGATTGAACGCGCAAATGATATCGGGCTTTTCCGCGTCTGCTCGCGACCCTGATCGCGTCATCTCGTGATACAGCGTGCTCGGCCGGAAACGAACGACAACGGCCCTGTCGGCGGCCTTGCACTCCGAGCAGAGTTTCACCCGCGACAAGAGATGCACCGGTACACCGGTCGGCAACTGCAATTCCGGCCCGACCAACGTCACCCTGAGCCTCTTCAGCTTCGGCAACAAATGAAGAAACATCCTCTCCCACACGTGCAAGTTCACACCCTCGAACTGAAACTCCGCTCCGAGCACGTGCACCTCTAGCTCCGGTTTGTCTCGCCATTCAGGCCGGGAAATTTCGATCGCGTACAAAGTGGTCAAGGGAATCGTGCACAAATGGGACAGCATTGAATACGTGTAACTGTCGATTTCACGGTAGTACGAACAGTCCCCGTATACGCGACGCATCAGCTCGTCGAAACCGATGTCCGAGACTCGGTTCTCGTCGAACTCGCGTCGCTTCCGCCTCGGAATCTTCGGCTCGACGCAGCCGTGCTCGTGCTGCAGGGACAAACATCTTCGCAGCACGCGAAACTCTTTGCACCATTTCTCGTGTTCCTCGCGGTGACTCGGACAGAAACACTCCATCCCGCAAGCCGCGCAACAGACCAGGTTCTCGCCGAACCTGTGACAAACCCGACAGACGCGGGGATACAAAACGATCTCTCTTTCCCAGAGCTGCAACGGTCTGCCGCATCTCGACTCGAGAATCGCCAGCAACCGCAACCTGTAGATCCGATACTGTTCCGGGTCGAGATGATCCGCGGAATCGACGGGCACGATGCTCGAGATCGACGCTCGAATTTCTGCCAAAGCTTCGCACAGATCGTGATGCAACTTCCATCCTCGATCTCGATGCGCCGTCGAACAGTACGACACCATTCGGCAACGTTCGCACAACACTTCGGATCTGTCCAAGCAAACCGCGCAGAGGCTCGACACGAACACGAATCGCGGTTTCACGGTCAACTCCAGAATCTCGTTCTCCTTGTCGCTCTCGTCGAGATCGTCTGGCAAGCTTTGTCGAACCAGAGGGTAGCTTAGGCGCGAGTATACGTCGATCGGATCTTTGGTTTCAGGATCGGATGATCCTGATCTCTTGAAGTCTTTGTCCTGGTCGATCCCGTTTTCGTTACGACAAATTCTTCTCGCATGGCTGCCTTTGGACGACCGGTAACTTTTGCTTCCAGATTTCTTGCGGCCCATTCTCCTCGGTCCTGATCTTAACCCTGGAAACCGTTCTTATCAGTTCAAAATCAAGAAATAGCGTTGATTCTGATATAACAATAAGCAACTATTTTGGAATGGTTCTTACCTCGATGCTGCGAGCGAAGTGAGCGAAAATAGGCGACGAAAGACACGATGGGGATCACGTCGGAGCTACTCGTACCATCCGCACGATCCGTACGACCAATGCCGATATTCGTTTGCTTCTATTACTATCTATTGTCGGGGAGTAGCTGGTTTGCGGGCACTATGCCCATTGCCCGGTCCAAGGTATTTCAAGCTGTGCGTTTGAAGTCCAAAGCCCCATGTTCCCTAGCCATAGAACGGGTTTCAAGTGTATCGATCAGCCGCGCTGCTTCGTACGTTTCTTGATATTCAGTCGATTAAGGGGGTGGACTCGTTTCTTCAGGATTGCAAGGGCGTGGGATGTTCTTGCTTGTCAAGAGTGCTAGGTACAAGATTAATCTAGGCTACGATCGACCTCAAAAGACCCATTTTTACGTATTCGGGCGTAATTTGCATTAACCCTCGTGTCAATTTGACACAGTTTTGCCGAAATAAGTTATACTGTTCTGTTATTTGTAAGTACATTTACCTGATACTTTGTGTGCCTTTTATTTTTATTTAACCCTTCGGAGTTAACGAATCTGACACGGAGTAAACTAAAAATATTTTCTCTTACCATTTTTATTTACATTTATTTTTCTGAAAATGTTGTTTTAATATTTTTTTTATTTAATATTTTCCCCTTAAATAAAACACAAAAACTGACCTCCTTTCAATATTCTTATTCCAATTTAAAAAATCATGCAGCGAAGGGTTAATGCGGAACACACAATCGAAAAATCTAAGATGTAAATGTTAACTCGTCAATTTGACTAAAAAAACTTTAAAATTTTTTTTTATTTTGTGTCACTGTTTCAATTTGAAATCGAGGGACAGATTCTTGGAAACGATTCTACCCTCTTAACACTAAACCTACCACTGCCGATTAAATGACTGGTTTTACATTTTCCATTTTACAATTATTGTAGTCACTATAAATTTCTTTACCAAGCATATATTACGTGAAAAATTCCACAAGATTTAAATAAATAGAGCCTTGTCATTTCATAAAACATTTCAACCGGTTTTAGTGCTCGGTAGGTTTAGTTTTAATCGATCAATTTGAATAGAAACAACTCGTACCATCGTATCTTGTCATCCATAGGCATACTTTTCCCTTTTGCATCTTAAACGATATCGATCGGCAAGGTCCGTGGTGGAGATCTTTATTCACGTTGATTGGACAAGATTGCTATTCGACATCTACGACCGATCGAATTCGATTGTCGCTGCACGGATCGTTCCTGTAAAGTATAAATATAAATACGTCAATACAGGTAAGCGCGACGCCAAGTTCGTCTTCGTAATTAACATAACTACAGATAGACTGCATGCATACACATGTCTTTTTTTTTTTATCAACGATACCTCGAACACGTCAGATAATCGAAGGACAAAAACATTTGTGCAATTGTAATTATCGACTAACAATTGGAAGCCGATAAGCGACGATAAGATTAACAACGGTTAATGGAATAGCTCGAACAATACACGAAAATTAACCTTCGACGGCATGGAGTCTCGTGATCCAAGGTCAACCGTGTTGTCGATCGAAAAATTCGAGATGGATCGCCGAGTTGCATTCCCATGGATAATGTTTCGCCTTCGATTTCGATCAAACGTTATTTGAACCCCAAACTCATGCATCATCGTTAATCGCGATTCTATCGTTCCTGTGATTTATCACAGTGATCGTAGCGTCACGATCATGGACCTGATTTTAATTTCATTCACGCCGTGATCGTCCAAGATCGAAAGTGAAAGATCCAGAGTAAATTTTCTCGCTGTCATCCTAATTTTTCACCTCTTTCGAATTAATTCTTTTCTGAAACACGTCAATTAGCTTACATGAAAATATCTGCATACAACGTATATTTACTTTATTTAATGATAAAAACAAAAAATATTCAATTTTCCTTTCTGTACCTTGTTTCAACATTTTAAAAAGCAAAATATTAATTCTTCGATTTCTGCCTATCGATTTCGAAATCGGAATGTTCATTTAAATAGTATAAAAGTGCAGACAATGTTTTTTGTTTTACAAAATACAAGTTCTACAAGTCTTACAAGATTTACCATTAAAGAACCATTGAATATCATAAATAATTTTGGCTAGCTAAATCCATGGAAAGAACTGTGCATCGCATTCGGCTTGATCTTGGTCCTAACCTAATTGATCTTGACCTAAGGTCCTGAGGTTCTCAGGACTTAAACACACTTAGATATCTATGGAAGCACCACTACAGAGATCCGCGGAGCATTTGACCGTTTTCTAAATATATTCTGTTGGTAAGGTAACGAATAACGCGAAAGCAAAAATGGGGCATCCATGGTCCATGATCTCGTACCGTATCGTATGCGGATTTCTTTGTTAGGTGATAAGCGATAACGTATGTATACATAGTGTGTCTCGCGAACTCTGCCCACTTGAATATCTTGGTTATTTCTAACAATACGAAAAAATGTTTCGTACAGAATTTGTAGGGTTTCAGAAACTACATAATATCGCTGCCTGAATGTAAGAACTAGGTTACCTAACATTTGGACATTTTGAGTTATCTACTTCGTATTAAAAAAGAAATCAAGTAGAATGTAATGTTGACTTAACTCACTTGAGTTAACAGTTACCCTGTGTTACAATCATAATTTAGTTTAATCTTGTTAAAAAATACGTTTTTTCATGTATTGTTCCACTTAAAATAAGGAAATATATGTAGATATTGGCATTATGTTTAAAATAACAGTCTCCCAACCATAATCTTAAAACCTTGAAATACTGTTTCATCAATTTCTCTAATAAAATCGACTTGTGGATTAATTAATCCAATGAATCGCATTATTGCAGAATTATGCACTATTTATAATCGTATTGATTTTTTCATTGAACCTTTGCAAAATTATAAAATGCAACTACGCAGATTATATGTTAAAAATTCATATCGATTGTACCATTATTATATTATTATATTTTTTTGAGCATGTCCCTTCTTTCTTATTAGACAAGTATATAATCTTGTATCTCTCTTTTTTTATAAACACTTATGTAAAAGGGCTTCAGTCCGTCCATAATAAATAATAATAATAACATAAAATAAGGAATGGTAAGTTACCTAGTTTTTACATTCAACCGGCGACATGATAATAAATGGTATTCTTACAAATGAAGGTGTACAGAAAATCTAAAGATCACCTTTGTTTTTTCGTAAATGGAATCCTCATTATTTAAACAACCGCAGTCTAGTGACCAGTTATGCTCGTAACTGTAAGTTTCAATACAAATACACTCTAGCGTTGTTGCAAGAATATTGTCGCAAAAAAGAAGACAAACAAATTTTCCTAAAAAGACGTTTTCGTCCCCTTTTTCATCGACTGGAACCGCCATCGCGCGGTGGCGAAACGAACGAGTACATCAGCCGCGAGCGCGCCACCAAACACGAAACGTTCCAAGTACATATTTACAAAAGTACGTGGTCGCGATCGGGTCGAGGGCAGTTTCGAGGTTATGTGGTTCGTGTTGTCGAAACGTGTAGTGTATTCTTCTCTTCAATCGTTCTCGCGTTACGATACTTTCTCGTGGTAGGTACCGCCGCGAGAAATCGTTACGCGAGTTGTATATTCGCCGTGAGAATACTTTGACCGTTCCTTCAATACTTTTTTCTTATCCTGCTGTAAACGACACGCACCGTAACCTCAAAGGTTTGCGCGCGGTCCGGTCGGGCTGTGTCACGAGACGAACAAGATCCGTCTTGATTGGAAACTGTTGGAAACGCGATTTCCTGAAATCGTGCAGGCAGTTTCCACGCGACAGTAATTTGCTTCGAGAAGGAATCGATCGCATTTATTTAAACGATCAACATCGTTCCATCGGTACTCGAAGTCGAAGTCGTTGCGACCGACGTACCGGTGATATCGAATCATTTCCTCTCGTTCGTTACGGTCGCACCGAACCGCGTACATAAACAGTGCGGAGACGCGATTCGGCGCGATCATGTTCCCGAAAATCGATATTCTGTACGTAAACGCAAGACCGGCGTAGGCATCGACTCCGTGCCACGACCGGATCGAATATAAAAGGTTGGAATAACGAATTTGACAAAAGTTGTCGGAATACAAATGTGCCACGTAGGTAAATCTGTACAAGTGTATCCGCAAGATTGCGTTTCGTTCGCCGTTCACGGTAGACGTTAGACTTGTCAGCGGTCGAGGAAGAGCCGGATAAGAATGGACGTCGATCCTCGATCGTGTGCTCGATCGATACGACGTTGTTGCGCTTCGAAACGGAATCGGTGCGGAGGATCTCTCAGTAAGCAAGCCCAGTCGACGAAAATAACGTCCGAATCGAGGGTGACTGATTCCGCGAAAAGGTCAGACGATGTTATGGGTAGTCGCATCGGTTTCTTTTTTTTCTCGTTACAGTGATTCGCAGTCGGTCGCGCGGCTACGAAACATAATTCGACAAGAATGAGTCATGCGATAACCGGAAGACGTAATAAAAACGAATCGGCAGAAATTCGACGACGGAGAAGAGGAAGAAGAGGTTTGTCGGGAGAGATCTACGGCGACGGTGATATGGTGAAATCGAACAGCGACGAGACGATGATCGGATCGGCTGTGGTCGGTCTCACCATGGAAACGGATGTAGAATCCGACGAGGAGGTGGTGGAGACCGACGAAGAGGACACGCGGTTTCTGATACCGGATCGGTCGCAGATCGTTCACCAGTGCGTTGGCAACGATAAACAAAAACCTACCGGTAGGAACGATCGAACGAGAGACGTCGAGGAGGAGACCGTTTGGTCGATTTCTATACAAATGTTTATACCCTTTCTGTTGGCCGGTTTCGGTATGGTAGTTGCCAGTTTGTTATTAGATATTGTACAGGTGCGTGAACTCGTCGGACGGGATTCGACAAGGTGTCCGGAACTGTTGTATTTTTGTTGCAGCATTGGCCGGTCTACAGAGACGTGTCGGACGTGTATATATTGGTGCCGGCGTTGCTCGGGTTAAAGGGGAACTTGGAAATGACGTTGGCATCGAGACTGTCGACGCACGCCAACCTCGGCCACATGGACACGCGAAAGCAACAATGGACGTTGATCGTCGGCAATCTGGCATTGATACAGTGTCAAGCGATTGTCGTAGGCCTACTCGCTTCTTTGGCCGCTGTCATTCTCGGTTGGATACCGGACGCGCGGTTCGACGTTCATCACGCGCTACTATTGTGCGCTAGCGCTCTCGCTACAGCCTCCGTGGCCAGTTTTCTATTAGGTTTGGTCACGGTCACCGTGATATTGCTATCGAAACGCATGAAAATCAATCCGGACAACGTGGCGACACCGATCGCGGCTTCCCTCGGCGATTTGATCACTTTGGCGCTTCTGTCGGGGTTTGCGTCGCTTCTCTACGATGCTATAGGTGAACTCGAAGATCGTGCTACGATGCGCCGCGCCGCACCGTGATCGCGTACGAACACGAACGCTCGAGCAACGTAACCGCACAAATCATTCGACGACTGCCACCGAACATGACGCCGAACGTTTCTTGCTTTTCAGAGTACGCGCCGTGGATCGCACCCGTCTGTATTACGTTTCATATCGTCGCCACCCCCGTTTGGGGATACATCGCAGCTAAAAATCCATTCACCAAGGAGATATTGGATTACGGCTGGACACCCGTGATATGCTCCATGCTGATCAGCAGGTTCTTTACTTTTCGTTTCGACGTTTATCCTCGAC
Organism: Lasioglossum morio; assembly: GCA_916610235.2. NCBI lineage: Eukaryota > Metazoa > Arthropoda > Insecta > Hymenoptera > Halictidae > Lasioglossum > Lasioglossum morio. Next base: position 3,191,092 of record OU744327.1, read on the forward strand.
AGGGAACGTTCCGCGATGTTCCCGGGTAACGCTCGATTAAAAACTCTCCGATTGGTGTGTAAATTGATTTCAGCGTGGGCGGCTTGACGCTAGATTACACGATATCGAGCTACAAAGGTATAGCAGTATTCCAATTAATAATAAACGGTGTCGGCGGTAATTTAGTCGCGGTCCAAGCTAGCAGGATATCGACTTCGCTGCACAAAGATCCACTGTCTGGCACGGTCCAGGAAAGAATCGCGGTTCGCTTCAACCCGTTACACGCATACTTTTCGAAAGGTACGTGGATCGCGAGTCGAAACTAGGGTTTGCAATCCCCCGGGATTAAGGTTTTATTTCTTCAATGTAATGTACATTTTATTGAAGAAAGAAATGTAGAATTCGTAATTCTAATCAACTTTTTCCTGTACGCGTTACCGCCGCTCGGTCTTCGATGATCCTGCACATTCGTTATTAATCAAGTGTCTTGTGTATGTTAATTATACCTTTTATTACGCGGAAGTGTGTGCAGGATCCATTCTAGTAGCAGCAAGTTTTTTCAGAATATCTCGGAAATAAAAGCCGAGAGTGACAATATATTCGTATATGAAAAAGTTGTTCAGAATGATGATCTTGATAACATATCTCAAGGCCCTTACAATCGGTGCATCCTTTCCTGTATAATTATATCAATAACGAAGCTACAATACGATATAGTAAAGGTATGGTTTAGAACAAACCATATATAAACGCGAGCTGTCTGTAAATTTGAAGTGTAACTTTGAAAATCTGCTCGTAAAGAGCAAAGACTATTAATTATTGTACCTTCTAGGTTGCTCCTCGAGTGATTACACAGATATCCTGCAGCGGAAAAAGCTCGTTCAGCCAGTACGCTTGTAGGTCGAATAGTTAATACCAATGCAACATCGAAATAGTTCATCTTGCGCGTCGTCATTCGCGCTATTCCGATTACGCACGCACAGTCCCGCGGAATTTGCGGGATTTCGGATCTACTGTTTAAGAAATGCGGGACGATCCTGCGGAATTGCAAGCCCTAGACGAAACGAAGCGAAAACTATATACGATAGACTATGCGAGCTTACACGCCATTGCGTCGAACGATCCGTAGGTGGACACGCGAGAACCGCCAGGGTGCTACTAGCGATGGTGATACCCGGTCACCTAATATTCGCTTACACCATCAGTTACCTTCAAGTTGGCCATACCTCTTTCACTGCCATATTTATCGTGGTGTATCTGACCGCCGCACTGTTGCAGGTACGTCTCGACACAGATACAGTAAAGTCGCGATCTAGCTCCCGTCGCATGGTCCGAGCAGAAACAGAGATCGTATAGGGAAACTATTTTTTTCATGACGAAAGTAAATCCTTAAATACTGTCCAACAGTCCAAAAACTGTCCAAATCTTGCAATTGATTTTAAACTATCTTCCACATAACTACAATTAATGTTATCGGCGCACTGGTTCGATCAATTGAAGACAATAAGCAAATTTGCAAAATATTACATGAAATTTAATTCAACGTTTCGGAAAATTTACATTATTGAAAATGGTCTAAATTTAGACCGAAACGTTGAATAAAATTTCATGTAATATTTTGCAAATTTGCTTATTGTCTCCAATTGATCGAACCAGTACGTCAATAACATTAATTGTAGTTTTGAACAATTGTCGATCGAGATATAGAGAACTGTAACTCCCACATAGCTCAGAACAGGATGACAATACAATATTCCAAAAAAAAAAATTAAAAAGTAGACAGCGTTTAGGATTTATACACTATGTTTATTTTTTATTGATGACTGCGTCTGCCGCGTCAAACGAGACTTCAATAGAGAAGGACAGAATGAGACCCCGGACAGTATTTAAGGTTTTACTGCACAAAGAATGCCGAACGTAGAAAGGGACAGAGCTTCTTGGCCCCTCGCGGGACGCTTCCCACTGGAAGGGGAGGTAGATCCTGAGGGAGCTAGATCGCGACTTTACTGTACAACGATACAATCGATATACTCCGGCGCGCCGCGACTATTCGAACCTGTCGACAACTCGATAACCACGTATCGTTCGCGTTTTCGTTTGATCGTCAGGTGATTTTGTTATTGTACGTCGCACAAGTGTTGGTCGTTTGGCTGTGGACACGAGGGATCGATCCGGACAATTCTGCGATACCATACCTGACGGCGATAGGCGATCTGATAGGAACGGCGCTGCTAGGAATCGCGTTTCACATACTGTATGCCATCGGTGACGGAGATTCGGACGTAGGAGACTGATTTCGATTCGATGGACCGGAACATCGAACGCTGGACGCCGGATCTCAGGTTCCGATTGAATCGAACGTTCTCCCGTTTCTCTTCTAGTCACCTTTCGTCGAAGCTCGACGCACCTGCGGCGCCCTTTCTCGTCGCTGTCGGAAAATTGGACTAGGGGCGAAAAAAAGATTCGACCATGTTTCTCGCGACACCGCGAAAAATGTTCGTCGTTTTTTTTCGACGAGGACACGGCTGAAAACGTAACACGGGTGTGTAACGGAGAACTGCGTGAAAAAAATAGTGTGGAAACAACGTTACACGAACGGGTAACAAGTATTTTTTGACAAGTTGTGTACTCACACCGGTACGAATAAAATTTTGATTGAAGCGCCCACTGGTCGTATTTTTATTCGAAAAGAGCGAACGGGTTTGGCAGCAACGAGCAGTTTCGCCTCGTGACAAAACCAACGAAAGACGCGGTGCAACCAGCAGCGAAACAAAGAGGCCTAGCATTAGCGCGAAAAGGATCGCGATTATCGCGCGGCGGAGTATCAGTCGGAGCGAAACCACTTTAAAACACAAATGAACGTGTCGGTGCCTCGCGAGAGCCTGGTACTTGGGGATCGTAATCGTTTCTCCTCGTTTGCACGGGACAACGTTTCGATCGATCTGTCGATCCGCAAAAATATTCCGCGGTCCTGAGTTTCGTTTGTTTCGCGGTGAGGAACGTGCGAGAGTACGTTTCGAGTAGTAGATCGGACAGACAAATTTTTTGGTAAAATTTCGAAGAGAAGGTCGTGGCGAACGAGGCGAGCGGACCCAAGTCGAAGAATCGTTGAACAGGAGAGAGCCAGCTATCGTGCGCGATAGCCCTTGACTGTACGAAACTGGCTGGTGAAACGAGTTAAGCACACGATGGTGTTTGGGCCGAACGAGCCGCTACGCTGGTGCTGGTGGTGATGCTGATACCGATGGTGACGGTGATGGTGGTGGTGGCGTCTTTATTTCGTACGATATCGTACGGACGAGTTACGAGTAGGGCGTAAAGGTTTGTAAGCGTAATCGCGTAAGCGAGGCTCCGGTCTCCAGCGTGTGCGTTCAACGTATATATATCGCGACGCGTGCACGTGTACATACACGACGCCGACTCGACTCAACGACTCGTACACGTACAACGGTACGAACGAAATGACCAAGTTGTGTGGTCGAGAGAGGCGCATCAGCTCTCGTCTCCGTCAATGAAATAGTTGGATCTGTCAGTGCCAACTATCGCCTCGCTCTCGGCGGAGCGTTTTAGGTTTGATCTATCGCGTTGCGTTCCTTTCGTTTGCTCGATCCTGTCCGCGATCCTTACGCAGATATACATATATATATACATTTTTTTTTTTTCACCAGTTGGCGCGCACCTCGTAACCGGTAGCGCACCCCGTCGTGGACGTTCTCAAGGCGAAAAAGATCTAGAGAAAAAAATCGAAATCAATCTGCGCGCTCGCGGATCGGTCTTTCTCGTTCCGCTTTGGATTCGTTACGAAATCAAGTGGAACAAGCAAGAGAGATGCGTTGCGCCGTTGCTCGTCGTCCAAGCGTTCACTTGCGATCGGAATCGAAATGAAAGAAAGAGTGCGGCCGCGGGTTCGGGTTCGGGTTCGGGTATCGTTTAACCGGGATCACAGCCGTCGAGCGGGAATCGGCGCAACACGCTGCACCTTTACGAAATCGTACTCTCGTCGGGTGTATTCGAAGTTACGGGCCGCGTTCACCACGGAACTTTCCGCGAGTATCCTGAAACGACGGTAGAACGCGTTCGTTGTACATTCGACGCGATTTCTCGGCCGCTACCGCGACGATTATGGAGCACGAGGCACGGGGATAGCATGCGGACAGGGGTGCAGAGCTACGCTTCCATTTTCACGAGGAACGAGAGGGATGTGTTCGAGAACGTGCTTCGCGGGTCACGGGAACCAAGTATCAAAACGTATGTTAAGTTATTGCTCCTCATGGTCGAACTTAAACACGTGGAGTAATTTATCAATTTGTGAATATGTTACGGAAGTGCTTCGTACTCGCGCGCCACGAACGTTAAACGACAATGTTTGCAAATGCCGATACGCGGATACCCGTTGTGAATACCATTTCGTTTTCGTTTCGCGTTTTCGTTTTTCCTTTTTTTTTGAAATATCGTCGTGTGTCTCTTTCGAAACCGAACCGACTTCCGGAAGTTCCGCCGTAGTCCGTTCACGGTACACCTGAAAATCTTATTCGAACACCTGCGAATCTTCGCGGAGGTCGTGGCAATCGATGCACTCTAGGGAACGAACCTATTCTGGGCGAGAGTCCTTGGAAGATGCGTGGTGTAACGGACACGTTCGATATCGTCGCGAGACGTGAACACTCGAAAGCGACCGAGGAAACGGTTTCGTTACAGCCTCGGGAATCGTGAGTCGCGACGCGCCACGGTTCGAACTCAATGTCAAAGCGACAACGTCCCGAACCAATCGTAAAACTGTTTACGTAATTGGCCTTTTAGGACGTAGATAAAGAACCCGGCGTTACGACTCGATAAAAGGACGGACGGGAAAGACGAGCGGCGGCATCCGGAGATCAGGATTTTTCGAACGAAATCGAGAAACGATTCCTCCCGCGAAGGACAAATTCGGAACGCGCGTGCGCGCTCGCGTCGTCGTTCGTCTTCAAATATTGTTCTTTGCGAAACAAGAACGAAAGTTTTGCCAAACGTCGAGCGACGATTTCGCAACGATCGCCTTCCGTTGCGATTCGTTCGGTCTCCGGAGTAAACGTGGTAAATATTTACAAGTGGTCCACGTCCTCCGATTTTGATGAAATTTAAATATATTATGCAGCAACACATTTTGAACAACTTTTTCCTTTTCCAATATGGGGGGGACGCTTTTAGTTTTAGAGATATTTTGATTTTTGTCTGTATTGAATTTTTCGTATTTCTACACGCTCCACGGCAACGTAAGCCTGTACCAGTGTGGCGTTTGTTTACGTTTTGACGCTGTAGAGATGATAAACAAACATGGGGGGGCGGAAGGAGCACGCTTGACATCACACACACCCACCCACTCAGTGCTTAATACACACCCAGTGTTTCTAAATTATACTCTAGATTTTTACGTATTTTGACGTGCTGTTTACGAATATGATAGTGAAAATTGGATTAGGTTAGGTTAGGTTATTGGCAATAATAAATAATAATCTTTTATTTTTTGAATTGGGGGAAATCCGATTAGTGGATAACCATCCTTGCGGCCGAAGGCAAGGATGACCAATGTCGATCTCGGTATAATCGTTACCGACTAAAAACCCCAATAGTCGTCCCTAGACATTTACTGCAGGGACCCAGGATCACGTTAGTACTCAACTGGGCCCCCGCTGTCCCTTGATGAGACATCCAATAATAAATAATAACCTAACCTAATCCAATTTTCACTATTCTATTCCTAATCAGCACATCAAAATACGTAAAAATCTAGAGTATAATTTAGAAACACTGGGTGTGTATTAACCACTGAGTGGGTGGGTGTGTGTGGTGTCAGGCCGGCTCCTTCTGCCCCCCTAGTTTCTCCCTCATCCAGTGATGCCAAATGAGGGGAATCACGGTGAAATGATGTACCCCCTCCCTGATGACCAGAGTAATATGTGTACGCGCAGCGTGTCTATGGCTTAGTGTGGGGGACGTTAGATGGTGATGGAATAGGATGGTGGAAGGGGAAAAGGAGGAGAGTACCGAGGGTCCGTTTTGTCCCTTTCTGGCGTCACTGCTCACAAGTCACGTTTGTGACGTGTTGTTCTTGCTATTTTAATTTTTTTAAATAAAGTAAGTTGTCAGGAAATAAATACAGATTTCATATAATCAACATTTACATTAAAATTTAACTTTTTTCAATTATATGGTTGTACACAGTGATGCCAGATGAGGGGAATCACGATGGAATGATGTACCCCCTCTCTGATTACCAGAGTAATATGTGCACGCGCAGCGTGTCTACGCTTAGTGTGGGGAACGTTAGATGGTGATGGAATAGGATAGTGGAAGGGGAAAAGGAGTAGAGTTACCGAGGGTCCATTTTGTCCCTTTCTAGCATCACTGCCCTCATCTCTACAGCGTCAAAACTTAAAAAACGCCACACTGGGGTACAGGCTTACGTTGCCGTGAAGCATGTAGAAATACGAAAAATTCAATACCGACAAAAAACAAAATATCTCTAAAACTAAAAGTGTCCCCCCTATATTGGAAAAGGAAAAAGTTGTTAAAAATGTCAAAATCTATAACATATTTAAATTTCATCAAAATCGAAAGACATGGACCTGTTGTAAATATCTACCATAAACGTTTTCGAGAACATTGTTGCACAGAAACGCGATCGCAACGGCCACGTGTAACCGATTCCGTCGGGAGCGCGGAACGTTTACGGACGCGCTACGCAATCATACGCGATACGGAAGCCGATCGTGTCTCGCTCGTAATCGAGCAGCTGATCGGCCGAGAGAGATTAGATTCGGTGAATACGGAATATTTTCGGTCACGGAGAGTTGCTGCTTCGGTGCGACTGTCGGATGTCAAGGCTAGATAGGGATAGGTGGAGAGACGAAAAGAAAAAGCGTGTCTCGAGAGCAAACGTAGAAACGGGCGCGTCCGGTTGGGGTAGCGGACGAACGAATGGGGAACAAGGGAATAGGGAAAGAAGAAGCGGGTTTCGGTTGAGCCGAGCATGCGGAAAGGCGGCGGGCTACCAGTGGCCACCGTTGTGCGACGACGATCGATAGATTCGCGCTTGCTCCGTGTCCGCGTACGTTCCCGGTAAACGTTCCCGAGCGAGTTTTAAGGAGACAGGCGTGATGCACGATAGAGATCAGTCGCGATGTAACCGTAGCGTGAAACGGCCTCGCACGGGCCCACCAGCCTTACACCGTCAAATGCGTGACGACGGTTGATTTTTCTGTTTCGCCAGAATCGACGCGATATTGAGAACAACATCGGGAACGAGGATTCTCGGGGTCTATGAGTTCCGTCAAGCTTCTACGTACTGTCCGAGATCAGTTTACCGAACAGCAGGTATGCGTTTCGTTTCTTTTTTTTTCATTTATTAACTTCCCGATTTCAGGTCGATTTATACCCGAATATATTCGCCGGAATATATACGACCAGACAGATATTCTTCAATGGATTTTATATGGAAGTACGTAGACCTACAGTAGGTGTATATACTTCCATTAAAATGCATTGAAAAATATCTGTCTGGTCTGATATATATCCTGTCGGAAATATACCAGTATAAACAGACCGTTATAGAAAAGTTATTGCAATTTCGCTCTGGATCGATCCATTTCGCGTGGCCGCCTTTCCTTTCAATGGACGAAGAGGTTTCAACTTTTGCGTAAACGACGCGGGGACGTTTCGAAACGTGCACTTCGGTTGTCCGAATTCGCGACTGCCGGAAACTCGAGTAACGCCACGCAGATTTCCCTCGAATATCAATGCGATCGCGGGGGAACGAAAAAGAAAAAAAATCGGTGATACCGCGTGACGCGCAAGCCGTTAACAAGAGAATTCTTAACGTTCGCGAAGATTGCGCGTCGTCGAACGTAATTGCGACGAGTCGGTCGTCGCGACGTCGTCGTTGCCGCCGCCGCTGTGTCGTCGCCGATTCGAGAAATCACGGTGTTTGAAATTTCGGCGAGGCTCGTACAGCGAGATCCCGCGAGAAACAAACTAGAGATAGCGTCCCTCAGTCGGTTACGTAATTTGCTCGGTTCTTCTTTCTGAAATACAACGGCATCGCGACGAAACGAACATTTAGACGAGCCTTATCATTCTCAAAGGAGAATGGCTATATATCCGCGACAGCGAGGCGCACGAGGTCCTCAGTAGAAGATGATAGAGGATCAGGTGCATCAACATCCGGTACGACTGCCGCCCGACAAACACGCCCATGTCGATGTCACAGGAGTCAAATTTGAGAAGTACGTTCAATCATAATTATTATTTCACGTAGATGGTCGTGTCGCGATTCGTTCTCGAAAACTTCGTGCACGGTTCCGATCACGGTTTCGAGTTATAATCGAGATAGAAATTGTAATGAAGAGAAACGGGTCCGCTGGAAAACGAAAACGCCTCACGTGTCACGGTTTTGCGGTAACCAATCGTACCTCGAGATGATGCTCGTCTAGGTTAAGGGGGGTAGACTCGTTTCCAGGATTTCGAGGATACGAAACGCGCCCTCTCATTTCTCGATTATTGCAAAAAGGGGGCTTTTTTAGTAGTTGTCAAGATCGTCCTCGAAAGTCTTATTTTTTTACGTTTACGTGGCATAATTTTCATTATTTGGAAGCATACTGCTTATAGCTATTTCTATGAAGGTGTAATAGCTGCCGAATAATAAAAATATTAATTTTTGAGGGAAATTGCGGCCTAGATTGATTTATGTCTTGTTTCGAGGATTGTAAGGGTTTTTACTAGCCAAAGGGGTTGATAAAAAATCGATTTAGGCCGTAATCGCCCACGAAAGTACTATTATTATTTTTACGAGGCGTAATTTGCATTGTTCGGAAGCATAAAGCTGTGACAGCTCCATACTGCCGAAAAAATAGGAATTTTTAAGGGAAATTGCGACCTAGATCTTGTTTCCAGGATTTCAAGTGTTTTCACTAGCCAAAGGGGTTGATAAAAAATCGATCTAGGCCGTAATCGCCCACGAATGTCCTATTTCTGTTTTTACGAGGCGTAATTTGCATTATTCGGGAGCATAAAGCTGCGCATGTAGCTATTTCTATAAAACTGTGACAGCTACATGCTTTCGAATAATAAAATAAAAATAGGACTTTTGAGGGCAATTGCGGCCTAGATTGATTTCTCTCTTGTTTCCAGGATTTTAAGTGTTTTCACTAGCTAAAGGGGTTGATAAAAAATCGATCTAGGCCGTAATCGCCCACGAATGTCCTATTTATATTTTTACGAGGCGTAATTTGCATTATTCGGGAGCATAAAACTGTGCATGTAGATATTTCTATAAAACTGTGACAGCTACATGCTTTCGAATAATAAAATAAAAATAGGACTTTTGAGGGCAATTGCGGCCTAGATTGATTTCTCTCTTGTTTCCAGGATTTTAAGTATTTTCAATAGCCAAAGGGGTTGATAAAAAATCGATCTAGGCCGTAATCGCCCACGAATGTCCTATTTATATTTTCACAAGGCGTAATTTGCATTATTCGGAAGCATAAAGCTGTGCATGTAGCTATTTCTATAAAGCTATGACAGTTACATTTTGCCGAATAATACAATTTACATCTCCCAAGCGTAAAAATAGGACAAATAGAATTTTATCTAAAGCGTTTGACTACTCGCAATCCTAGAAACGAGTCACTCCCTTAACCCCTTGCCGTACCATTTTCTATTGTACAAAGTTACAGTGATTAAAACGTCTTTATCCCCAAAAATATCTTAAAACCGACAAGAAAATTGATATTCTTTGTACGGCTTAATTTATTTTAATGCAATACTCATAAAAGGAACGAATCAAATTTGATTTCATCTAGAAAGAAACGGCCAACATTCATATTTCTTAGACTTCGTTAAAGTCTCGATCGCGATTCTGACTCGTTAATATACGGCAAAACCAACGTATTTAGCGCTAAAGCACATTACTGTTACACTCACTTGTATTATTAGAAAATTCTTATTGTATTATTCCTGTATTCCACATTACTGTATTTACTTATATTATTCATTGAAAGCAAAGGTGGTTCGGAACCCACCATAAACAGTAGGTCCCTCTGAAAAGGCGATAATAAAGATGGAAAGTGGGGGGAAGGAAGATTGGTAAATGAATTTGAAACCCTGAGGGGACCAAATATCATGTTACACACTATCAGATATGTCGTTATCTAACCAATTAATACACGTTTAAGTATTGTATGAGGTATTATATCAATTTCATATTTATGAAATTTAAAACATCATAGAGAATAGAAATATTGTAGGTCAGAAGAAACGTTGAAACCCTGAGGGGACCAAATATCATGTTACATACATATTCGTGTAAAGCAAAATAAACCAAGTAGCGTTTAAAAATGCTCAAAATAAAAAAAAAAACAAGATACGGCAAGGGGTTTTGATGCGAAACGGCGATTTCCGGGACTGACGAATTATCCGATTTTCTGTTGACAGTGACCAATGCAAAGAGCCTCTACTTTCCGAAAAGCAGAGTTCCCACAGGGTAACGCCGGCGGACATTCGTTTGCGCCCGATCCCGAAATCATCCCACGGGAACACGGTAATGGGCACGAGCTCGGCCACGGACGCGTCCATGACCATGGTGACGGGTGTCGGTTCCGGTCCTGGTCCCGGTGCCGACCCCGGTCCCATATCCAGCATGGGAACGGGAACGCTCGCAGGGACAGAAATGGGTATGGGTATGGGAATGGGAATGGGTTTGGGTATGGGGATGGGGATGGGCATGGGTATGGGTATGGGTATGGGCATGGGGATGGGTTTGGGTATGGGGATGGGGATGGACACGAACGCGTGCATGGGCAGCAACGTTGGAACGAACGTCGCCACTGTGACCGGCCATTCAACGGATGTCGGCACTGCTACCGTTACCGATAAATTGATGGAGCAAGACAGCGTCGAAGTGCCGATCTTCGACGACGGGACCCTCGAAGGCGGTCGTCTTCCCGACGTTGTCGCCGAGAGCAAAATTTACGGTGTCATCGAGGATGAACCTCTCGAGTCGTACCTGGCAATTACCATTCAAGTTTTTATACCGTTTCTTATCGCCGGCCTTGGCATGGTGGGAGCTGGACTGGTATTGGATTTGGTGCATGTACGATTTCTTTCTAACAGAATTTCCGTCTCGTTTGTATTCGCGATTCAGGATGTTAATAGAAGATAACGTTCTCTTATATATATATATACATGTACGATTTCTTTCTAACAAAATTTCCGTCTCGTTTGTATTTGCGATTCAGGATGTTAATAGAAGATAACGTTCTCTTATATATATATATATATATATATATATATATATATATATATATATATATATATATACATGTACGATTTCTTTCTAACAAAATTTCCGTCTCGTTTGTATTCGCGATTCAGGATGTTAATAGAAGATAACGTTCTCTTATATATATATATTTTGTTTTCTTTGATTGATTCACAGCACTGGGTCGTATTCGAAAAAGTGAAGGAGCTGATCATTCTGGTTCCGGCATTGTTGGGCTTGAAAGGGAATTTAGAAATGACTCTCGCGTCGCGTCTCTCCACCCAGGCGAATCTCGGGCATATGGACACTCCGAAACAACAATGGTACATGATCGTCGGGAATCTTGTTTTAATTCAGGTGAGTCGCGAAATGTACGCGCACGCTTTGCCCGTTATCTCTTCCATTTCCTCGTCTTTTGCTTCCGTAAATAGTCTAAACAGATTGCAAACATTTCATCATGTACGAAGTTTCCTCGTGTCTCCTCCTCCTCCTCCTCCTCTTCCCCCTGTCGTTCCGTTCTCTTCGTTCCTCTTCGTCTTTTTTCATTTGCTGTTCAACGTCTGCTCTGAATTTCGAGTTCGAAACACGCATCCCATTACACGTCAGTCGATCGAAATCGTTGAAATTCGAAATCGTGCTGCGCGATCGCGCGAGAACCGTCCTTATCGTTGGTGCCGCGACTTTATTTGATCGCGCCGTCGACGCGTCAACGGTAAACGACCTTCGTGAATAAACGTTATATTTATCGCAGGATGTAAAACGCGATCGATCAGCAAACAATCCGCGAAATCTAGACGACGTATTCGATGCGAAACGGAGGAAAACCGTTTCTAACTGGTGTTCGTGACGGTAGCCCGATTTTCCTTCTGGATTTCCTCGTTTTGAACGACCGGTCCGCGCGTCGACGGGTGAATCGTTCGTCTTTCGTTACGGAAACTGAATGTAGTAAAGTCACGATCTAGCTCTCGAAGGATCTCCAGGATCACTGTCCCTTCGTTTACCCTTTCCACTGAGGCGCGTCATCGAGAGGCGCCAAGAAACTCGAGCTGCCACGTCGCACAGTTGGGACCTTTTGCCCAAATCGTGGACAAAATTAAAGAACTTCCGATAGAAATGAGATAGAGGGCTGAAATTTTTTTTACATGCAGCTGAAACTTTACAGAATATGGGGAAAATAGGGTGATTATGGTAAGAATGTTTTTAACCTTGAAAAAATAAAAGTTGAACTGTTTAACTATAATTCGATTTTTTGAAATAACCAGAAGTCGTAGAAAATTTTGAGGCCAGATTTGAAATCAGCGTGAAAAAATAGGGTGATTATGGTATGAATGTTTTTTAACCTTGAAAAAATCAAAGTTGAACTGTTTAACTATAATTCGATTTTTTGAAAAAACCAGAAGTCGTAGAAAATTTTGAGGCCAGATTTAAAATCAGCCTGAAAAAAATAGGGTGATTATGATATGAATGTTTTTTAACCTTGAAAAAATTCGTCAAAGTTGCGCAATTTCGAAAAAAGTCGTTTCTACGTTACCACGAGCAGAAAAAAATTTTCTTTTAACATGCTATGTATCATTTCCCGTAGATTATTTTCACACTGATTTCAAATCTGGTCTGAAAATTTGTCTACGACCTCTGGTTTTTCCAAAAAATCGAAGTATAGTTAAACAGTTAAACTTTTATTTTCTCAAGGTTAAAAACATTCCTACCATAATCTCCCTATTTTTTTCCATATTCTACAATGTTTCAGCTTTAATTTTTTAAAAAATTCATCGCTCTATCTCATTTGTATCGGAAGTTCTTTGATTTTGACAGAAATGAGATATGGTGACTCGCGCTATGGTGTCTCTGACGTATAATTTTATGGCAACTTGTACACGATACCACCCCGTAAGGACCGTAACGATGATTAACGGGTATCGAATCGATATTATCAATGATCGACGCGTCTCATCCTCGAGATTACACGCATCGTAACAATTTCATCATTCTCGTATCACTTTCTTCTCTTTCGTTTCGTTGAATGTGTTCTCTTGATGCTTCGCCGTGGTTGTTGTTGAATGTGACGTTCGCGTAAACTGTAGAAGAGTAAAAAGAGTAAAACGAGTGGGTTCGTGTTGGCAGTGCCAGGCGATAGTGGTTGGATTTCTGGGCTCCGTGGTGGCGATTGTAATGGGAGCGGTTCGAAACGGTACCATTTCGTTGGATCACGCTTACCTGTTGTGCGCCAGCAGCCTGGTCACCGCGTCACTGGCGTCGTTCGTTCTCGGATTGATAACCGCAGGGGTGATCGTGTTCTCGCGACACTGTCACATCAATCCGGACAACGTCGCGACGCCGATAGCCGCGAGCCTCGGCGACATCACCTCCTTGGCCCTGCTCTCCTGGATCTCGACGATTTTGTACGAGTCGATCGACAAGCAAGATTGGTTGGCGCCGTTGGTCATCGCTTGCTACGTCCTCGTCACCCCGCTCTGGGTATGGATCGCCAAGAAAAACAAATACACCAACGACGTTCTTTACTCCGGCTGGACCCCCGTCATGATCGCCATGCTGATCAGCAGGTGAGTTACCAACACCACCAGTAGCGCGTTATAACTTGTTGGGGTCTTGGCCAACAACCGTAGTCCCGTTGAAAGCACCGATTCTCATTAGATCACTGAAGTTAAACAATGTGGAACGTGAATGGCACTTGGATGGATGACTGGTAAAAAACCGGAAAGTGACCCACCCGGGTGTTTTTCACGTGTTGTTGGCAAAAGGTGGTTCGGAACCCACCATAAACAGTAGGTCCCGCTGAAAAGGCGATAGTGAGAATGGAAAGTGGGGGAAGGAAGATTGTAAATGAATTTGAAACCCTGAGGGGACCAAATATCATGTTACATAATAACTAGTTGGGGTCTTGGGCGAAGTAGAATTTCGGGGCCCTCGGGGAAAAGCGTAGAATTTGGATCTTGGTTTGTATTCCAGGCCCCCTTTTGCTAGGGGCTCCGGGTGTTTACCCAAGTTGCCCAAAGGGTAACGCGCCACTAGTAGCACGTTATAACTAGTTGGGGCCTTGGGCAAAGTAGAATTTCGGGGCCCACGGAGAAAAGCGCAGAATTTGGATGTTGTTTTGTATTCCAGGCCCCCTTTTGCTAGGGGCTCTGGTTATATGCCCAAGTTGCCCAAAGGGTAACGCGCCACTAGTAGCGCGTTATAACTAGTTGGGGCCTTGGGCAAAGTAGAATTTCGGGGCCCCCGGGGAAAAGCGTAGAATTTGGATCTTAATTTGTGTTCGAGGCGCCCTTTTGCTAAGGGCTCACCGTATTTGCACGAGTTGCCTATAGGATAACGCGCCACTAGTAGCGCGTTATAACTAGTTGGGGCCTTGGGCAAAGTAGAATTTCGGGGCCCACGAAGAAAAGCGTAGAATTTGGATCTTGGTTTGTGTTCCAGGCCCCCTTTTGCTAGGGGCTCCGGGTGTTTACCCAAGTTGCCCAAAGGGTAACACGCCACTAGTAGCCCGTTATATCTAGTTTGGGCCTTGGGCAACGTAGAATTCCGGGGCCCCCGGAGAAAAGCGTAGAATTGGGATCTTGGTTTGTATTCGAGGCCCCCTTTTTCTAGGGGCTCCGGGTATTTGCTCATAGTGCCCATAGGGTAACGCACCACTGATCACCACGCTAGCCAAATGCTTCGTACAGACATGAACATTTCGCCGAACGATAAACCGAATGCCGAGCAGAAGATGCACAGTACACCGGATCGAGAAAACATTTAACGAGTTTATGAGAGTTTTCTTGCAACGTCTATTTCTAACTTGAATTTGCGGGAACCGAAATTTTGACTGTTTGACTTCAGCTGCCACTGGTTGCGTATTGAACCTAAAATTTGAAAATTTTTTAAAATATCGACATTCTTAAGAATATCGGAATCGAAGTGTAAGGGTGATTCTGAGAACTGCAACAAGTTACTACTACTTTTTACTTTTTCAAGTAGGAGTACAAAAAATGATAGAGAAATAAATCGTATGTCATAATGCGTTCTAACTTCCTATGACCCAATTTTCTATGTGGATGCATCGACGCGCTCGCCAGGCGCGATTGCACTTTACTCTTTAATGCAGCCCAATTTTTTATGTCAAACCAATCAATCCGTACGTATAAAAGTACCAACCGAAGGTCATCGAAATGTCAATACTTCACTAGGTATTTGACATTTTGTGTAAAGAATAATTGCATTATTTAATTGTACCTCTAATTTCATAGTTTAGCGCTTGAAACGTTATATATAACTTTTATATCATCCGCTAGGAAAGATATCCAGAAGATATAATGTTTTGAATTTCGAGGTTCCAAAGGATTCTTCATTTCAAAGAAAAATTTTGTTGAAACTTTAAAGTCGTCGAATTTAATTTCGGCCACCAAATCACACCATTCGGATTTGCTGTTTTCGTTCGTGGTCTCGGTCGATCCATCATTTATGGGAACAGAGCAGGGCTGTAACTTTCCTTAGAAAGTCGTAGATTTCGAAGCTTTGGAAGATTTAATTGTAACTCTAATTTCATAGATTTGCGTTTGAAACGTTACACCCGCTGGGCAACGGAACAAAGAATTCGAAGCTTCGAAGCTTCGGATTTTGAAGCTTCGATTTCAGAATCTTCCAAGGTTCGGAAAGATTACAGCGTAAAAGAGAGCGAGCCTGTTTCCATTCGTTGTCCTGTTCGGCGAAATGTTCGGTTCTGTACGAAGCTGAAGACAGCCGGAGAAATCGGCGAGCCAACCGACGATCGTTCCGATTCGATGTCACAGTTGCGGCGGTCTGATTCTGGAGTTCATGGTGTCGCGGTTCGAGAACTTGACCGTTTTCCAACCGGTGATCAACGGGGTCGGTGGCAATCTCGTGGCTGTCCAAGCGAGCAGAATATCGACCGCTCTCCATAAACAGGCGGAGCTGGGTACGCTTTTGATTCCACCGGGTCACACGCATCCCGTCATCTTTATAACGCCCATCGCGAATTTTTTCGGCAAAGGTAAGCTGCATCATCGCTCGAACGTTCCCGTGATTCCCCGTCATCCATAATTGTGTTCCGTTTTTTTGTACAACAGGCATGCACGCGAGAACCACCAGAGTTTTAATGGCGATGGTGATACCGGGTCATATAATTTTCATTTACCTAATCAATTACATGAAGGACGGCAACACATCGCTGACGCCTCTTTTCGTGTTCGTTTATTTATGCGCGGCGATGCTGCAAGTCGCCGCGCTCCTCTACATCGCCTACATCATGATACACTGGATGTGGAAACGAAAAATCGACCCGGACAATTCGGCGATACCATATTTAACAGCCATGGGAGATCTCTTGGGCATCAGTTTGCTCGCGATCGCTTTTCAGTTTCTTTATCTCGTGGGAGATCAAGATTCCCATCTGATTGCTCCGTGATATCCCTCATTGTCGGGCTGCAACGTTGGACGAGGATCAAGATAATCGACGTCTGGATCTTAATTTCTTACGTCTACAGTCGACACCGACGCACCACGAACAATCCCTTCTTATTCCTTCCTTGGATCGATTACAGTTCCACTGTTGTCTTGCATTCACGGTTGCCTCTTCCTTCGCGACAAGTTGCAACGATAAACGATCATCGCTACGAAAACCGAAATGCGAAACGTTATGAATTGCGAGAATTTGAAGAAACGATTGTTTGCGAGCACGTTTTACAAAAGTCTACCTTTCCTTTTATTCCTGTTTTCGGCGCACTGGTTCGATCAAATACTACTACTTAAGCAATTTTGCAAATTAACATAACATAATATATACTAATTTAATCATTTTTACAGACGCAATTATACGAAAAATCTTTTTTCTTGATAAATGGTCTAAATAGTTGACCGAAACGTTGAAAATTTTTCTGTTAATTTGCGAAATTGCTTAAGTAGTAGTATTTAATCGAACCAGTGCGGTGAAAACATGAATATATGTTATTAACACATTACCGACCGGTGATTATTGCATATTTTTGAAAAATGTATGGTACATAGCTAAATTTTCATTTAGTATTTAGTATGAACCAACTAAGTTAGTTCAATAACGTCGCCTAATAGTGTCATTTAAAATTGCAATGTCAAAGAAAATTTCTATGCCTTTCTTTTGGTACAGCAGAATTATTGAAAATCCTATTAACCCTTAGCACTCGGCTGTCCCCTCTGAGGCACCACTAAAAATTGCTGTACCATTCTTCAAAATATTGTTTACATTATCAAATACATCAGTATCTAATCAATTACTAAACATTTAAGTACTGTACAAGGTAATGTACCAATTTCATATCCATAAAATTGCAAAAATCATAAGGTATGGAAATATTCTAGATCGGAAGAAATGTTTAATTTTCCATTTAAAATAACTCGGAGTGCAAACGGTTAATATAGGCTTCCGGTCGGTAAAGTGTTAACAATTTGTCGATCGAGATCATGGAAACAGTGTACCTTTCCGTTGAATGCCGATCCGAATCGACGTTTCCACGTGTCACTCGATTCGAGCCGAGGAAACGATTTATCTCGCATGTAAACGCGCGATCCTACTTCTCTAGTAAACCTAGTCATGAGAACAAAAAAAGCAAAAAGCAAAAAAAAAAAGAGAGAAAAGTAACACGCGAAACGTGGATGCGGTCAGGTCAGAGAGTATCGTTTGGTCGAGCGTGAGACTGGTATCGGCGTGTTGTCCGTTGGTCGGTACCAAAGGATCAGATCGTGTTCGCGAAACAGCTCGCAGAACCACGACGCACGCCGCGAAATCCTTCCAACGAATGCTCTCCTCCGACGTATATCGTTGAGTATTCGGCGAGACGCGCGGGGTACGATACCCAACGAAACAAAAACTGTACGTGGTGTTGGACACTGTAATTCTAATACGTAACGCGTACGTGTCTTCGAACAGTTGCCTTCGTATACGATGGGAATTAGATAAAACGTTATATCGTAACAAATTAGATGCTGTCTAATGTCCGGACAACATATTTTTTTATGCTTTCAAAGGATTCGCAAATTGATGCGGCTCTCCTTGCAGTATTCCTTCGCTAGCGGGTAGCTCTGCGTACACGTTCTTCGTCGTTCCGACCGAGTGCCCCGAGCTGTGTCACGGTGCAACCTTCGAAACGTGGATTCAATTAACGCTTTTCTTTATTTTCGGGCTCGACGTTCTCTCCGCGTCTTTCCGCGTCTTCCAACGTCGCTGCAAACAAACACTGTAGCTCGCCACTTGCGGACAATCGAAGCGTTATAGTGTAATCGAAGCGACAGTACCGTTCGTTTGTTAGTTTGTTCCTTTTTTTTTTGTTTGTTTGTTTGTCTGTTTGTTTTCTGTTTGTTTGTTTATTTTCCTAGTGTACCGTCGCGATGTTCGAATTAAACGAATTCCGTTCGCGACTGTAAAACTTAGCATGCGTCTCGATTATGCTTATTCGATATAATTATAGACACCGGATCGGCGAGAACGCGTTGTCGTCGCCGCGTATCCGTACGCGTTCGAAAGGACCCCGCACTAATCATATGGAAAATCTGTCCCGGTTAAATCAGTTGGATTGTTTCTATGTTGTAGCTTATGATCTACCGAAGAAAAGATGTAATGGGCACAAAGTTCAATAATGGACAGTTATCTAGTTAGAATCAGTGAAATATGAGAAATTTGTGCTGCCGAATATTCAAATCTCGGGAAGTATATTTACTTAACATTCTTGCCGCACCCCACTCCTTCGATTTTCACACGGACCACGGACAGAGGGTTTGGAGTGAAAAAATACTACGGGAGTGACGAACCGTGGGCTCCTTAGCTCTGCTGTGACACGCAAAGATATTTAGTGAAAGATTTCTGTTAACTTTTAGTGTTTTTTTAACCGACTTCGAAAAGGAGGCGGTTATCAATTCGACCTGTATGTGCCTTTTTTCGCTTTTTTTCTATGTATGTTCTAGAATTCCGATCAATTTCAATTTTTGACAAAATTCTTTTTCACATTCTGTAGCAAACTAATTGCTCTAGCTTCCCTAAAAAAGTTCGAATCGTATAGTGCAATAATAAAAAAAGTTATCGTCTATTTAAGAGTGTCCGAATATTAGTGGGAGTCATTGTAAATATACCTCCCGAGATTTGAGTATTCGGCAGCACGAATTTGTCATATTTGACTGATTATAACTCGATAGCTGACCATTATTGAACTTTGTGTCCATTACATCTTTTGTTCAGTAGATCATAAGCTACAACATATAAAAAAAATCCAACTGATTTAACCGGGATAGATTTTCCATATGATTAGTGCGGGATACTTTCGATAGTTGGTCAACGCTTTCCGATCATCGATCATTGTACGCTCGACACAGACATCCCGTCGCTATTTTCGTTTCTTCCTCTTCTTCTCCGTCGTCGTCGTCGTCGTACATTCTCACGTGATCCTTTCTATTTGCAACGAGAGTCGCAATCACTGGATTACCGGAAATGTTTCTCGTAGAATGACACAGCACGAGCTTGCCCTTTTGTAAAAAAAAAAAGAAGAAAAAGCTATACCGCAGATTAGGCTCTAAATACATCCTGACAATAATGTTCGATCGAAACGGTCGAATGAACTATTTTGTATGTCGCGGTGTAACGTTGAACGCTCTATTTTACGGGTGGATAGAAAAGGTCGAAGAAGATCGATGAATTTTTATGCGTTGCTCGAACAGCGAGATCTTCGAAATTGTTGGAAGTTTCGTGAGAGTTACGCGTGTAGACGTGCCAAAGGACAGTTTATACGAGTACACATCGTTTTTCTTCGAATCACAGCAACGTTCCGCTGCTCGCTCTCGATTCGCGTTGTCCTTGCAACAATCGAACGATTCGATCGATATATTCGAATGTGTATCGGGAAGAGAGCCAGTAGCGAAACGTTACTGCAGTTCCAAATTCTCGAAAGAGTCGAAAGGAGATTCGTTCGAAAGTGTGAGACAGATTTGAAGTTCGAATCGCGACAGGTACGATAAGAATAATCGACTTACGACGACGACTTTGCAGAAGAAGGACGAGCAGGAAGAGAAGAAGACGAATGATCCAAGCGGGCTGTCAAAAATCGCTACAAATCGCTACGCGTGCGCGGAGGGTTTGCTTCGATCGCGTCGTCGCGGCGGTTACGTTCGAATGTGATCACACTTCGATCGAACGAAACAAACTAACGGCCGTCGAACAGTTGTGAATGATAAAGCGAGGATTGTGATTCGCGTCGGCGATGCGATGCGATTCAACCTGTTGGACGCACATTCGAGAGAAACATCGATGTAGTTTTCTATAATAAAATTGCACGAAAAGAAGAAAAAAAAATGGACAAAATGAAAGAGAGAGAGAGAGAGAAGAATCATGTTTTTCATCCTGTCCCCGTTACGAACGCATTAAAAAATATACTTGGTAGCGTAGAAAATACTCGTATCCGTTTATTGGGAGACTTTTAATCTCCAAAAATAAATGTACACTCGGTACAGTTTTCGAGACACTCAAAGAAAACACACGATAACGCTGGTACCTCTTGTACGCTGTTCCGTTCCTGCCCGAACGGTCCAAGAGAATCCAAAGGCGCTAGGCGATAACGAAATTTTATAAAAGTACGAATTCGTGATCGCTATCGTTTACCACCAACTGCTCCCGGACAAACAATCTACGCGTAACATCGTAGGATTCATCGGAACTGCGAACGAAATCCGTAGGACGATTCAATTCGAATCACCGAGCAACATTTCATCGGCGTTTATTATATCAATGGACTACCGACTACAACTTGCGAACTAAAAATTCTCGGGAAATACGCGCGGAAACTGAAATAGATACTTTGATCCCTATAACTGCATATCGATACGTCGGTGAAACTCGGTTTCGACGAATCGCTCTGTCGGTGATTGTGGTGTATCGTTCTTCTAGATCCAGTTCGCAATTCAACTACGTCGAATCGACACGCGCGTCGTCGCGCGATTTATACATGAAAAACTATAATACAATACGTACGATGAATCGGCAGTTCCGAAACGAGGTGACCGAGTCTGAAGCGCGAATGGGTCAATGTGGCTGCCAAGGTATCGCGAAACGTAAAAATCTAAGCTGTACAGGACGAGTCAGTCTGACGGGTTACTCTCGGGTTCATTTACTGTAACTTTGCTATTTCCTTTGCTTTCCACAGGATCAGCTCCATACAGGAAACGGCATCCTCTTTGCTGTCGTGTCCGCCGACTGTAACATCGTGAAAACACAAACGTCCACTATAAACTTGAAACGATCTATTCACATTCGTAAGTAGACAGCGGATCTTTATGCAAACTACACATTCTCTTCCTAAATTGCAACAAACTGGAGTGAAATAGAAACTTAACTTCTATCTTAATATGTTCAATATGTTCTTCTAATATTTTTACTGTCTCAAATTACACCTATCTATTCATTTCTGTCATAAATGCATCAAATCCACTGTCGGAAGAGACAGCGTCGTTTGGTTATGAGTATAACCAAACAAACAATGCTACCAACCGTCGTTCTGAATGATTTTCCTGAGATACTCGGAACAGAGATTTTTAAGAGCTCTCTTTTGCGGATATCCGTTCTTGTGCGGGAACATCACGCTCGTGTCGACCACCGTGTCGTGCAACAGCCTTAGAGCTTTGAAATCGCTCTCCAGGCTGTGACCGACCAATATCGTCTTCTCCGAGAACATGGTAAGCAACGTCGCTTGAACGTCCAGTAACGTCGTTGTCACGTCCTTCATGTTTTCCTCTGTAATTCCGGAAAACCTAAAAACACGCGATTCACCGATCTTATTCGTTTGTTCGCGCGTTGTCGGATCGAGCGGCGGGAAAAGGGAACAGGAAACGTCCAACGGTGGAGCCTCACCTCGTGTTGTAATCGATTATCGCATTCTGCGGTTTCACCAGTGTCTCGTACACCACGTTGCAATCTTCGTCGATGACCGTTACTCTGGTCAGTTCTAAGCCTTGCGTCGTGTAGCTCATTTCGCAATCGAGCGAGAAAATTCCTTGTTCTTCGACGGATATGTCTTTAATAAAAGAAACCGTAAATGAAAACATAATACTCCTCTACGGAGGTTCCCTTAATACTAGAACTACCGGACCAGTCAAACTGACTCTATAATATATATAAATATGTTTTTTTGAGAAATTTTTTTAGTGAATTTTACTATTGAAGTACATATTTAAATATCGCTTGTACGAAATCTAAATAAATGCCATATTGTCATTATTAGAAGGCAATGTATGCCAACTGCGTTTAGTGCTCGGTAGTTCTAGTATTAAACTGTCAACGTACCTTTCGGCAGAGTTTTCACGTATCCACGAAGATTCTCGTAATCCACGTAGTCCCAAACGTGCGTCCTAGCGTCGCAACAACCAGTCGCGGAGCCGTATTGCTGACAGCAGCTGTATTTCCCCTCACCCCTAACCGTGAACTTTTTACCCCAATGGTATATACAATTTTGCGATCTCAACTGGAACCCTTGTTTGTCTATCGCGTACGCCTGACCGCATCGACCGCAAATTCTCTCGTTAGGCACTTTGGACAGGGCATTCTGATTCCGTGAGTTGATTACGTAGATTTTTGCGCGTCCCTGTAAACGAACCGAATCGTCACATATCCACCAGACATAGCTTTCCAACTTACCTACCGCCTTCACGATCTGTTTCCCTATCGCTGAGAGATTCTTCAAATTTACGCGAGCACAAGAAGGAAACGAGAAAATAGAAGTAGGAAAATTTACCTTTTGACCGTCCGGATGCGGTCGAGGAAATCCATTATCGCGGAGCTGTTGTTCGCTCAGTATCCATTTCTGCAGCATACCGTAGAGTACGCGTCCCCGGAATTCCGTAACGGAACGTTTAGTCTTGAGAACGCTCCAGGAGCCTTTGATCTTACCGGCCAGCATCGCTTCGTGCGACACCATACTGCTACCAGCTGTTGTCACACCCGTGCTGTTCTCTGTGGATAAACTTTGGTCTACTTCTTTTCGTAATCTATGCGCGGCGAGCATGCAAGAATTCTTGTAGACGGCCAACGCCTTGCATCGTTCGTGACAAGCGAATTCTTCTTTGACCGCACGTTGCGCGGCATCCTCCGAATTCGTGTAAATCTGCACGCATATGTCGTGCATCGTGTTCACATAATACTGGCGGACATTCAACGGGAACTTCTGTGTGGTCACTTGCAACGGTTCCGGTCGTATCAACTGAGGTATCTGAAGAAAAAGATATGCTTCGCGTCTTCATCTGTTCCTTATTCTACAACAGAGGCTGGCAAAAAGTACTAATTTCTTCGAAATTCCTTATTTAGCACTCGAATATCTGCTAAATGAACACTTCTTGCTCCACGATATCGATGTATTTAGAATTTTTAATGTCAGATCAGTAGAATCAACTCTGAATCGCTTGCTTACCGCTTGTGGAATATGTGCAACGCGTACTCCGCTCTTCGCTGTTTGCGCGGCAGTCTTTGAACCTTCCGTTGTCTTCGTATTCGTCGATTTCACAACGTTCTCCGTCATTTTCCTCTTCTCTATCGCTAGAGATTTTGCGTACGGTACATGGGCGATTCTGATGCGAGCTGTCAACAATGTTTTTTTTTGTTAGATTCAATATCGATAGAAATTACTTCTAAGATTATACGGGTGTATACGCGATGCTACTTCGTCGCGATAATACAGAGAAAATATTATGTGGAGATCTATTGATACGAGTGTTGGTGTGGGTGATGTGGAAATCTATTGATAAGAGTGTCGGTCTAATGCGTCACGAATAGCTCTTATGGTACGCGCCTGAAGAACTCGGAGCACTAGAGCCGCCAAGGGGAGCGAGACGCGCGGTCGCGTCAAGGGGGCGTAGCCTTCGAAAATCGGCCATCGCGAGCCATTAATTCCTGGGTAACTGGTGCTCGATGAACTACGTCATCGACTCTCGCAGCACCAGTTGCCCAGACATGTACACGATCTGTGTGCTCAGCCGTCAATGAAATTATTATCGGTGATTGTTCTGCAATTGCTTTCGAAACGCTATAACCTTCGACAATCTTAAATCGACGAATCAAAATGCTCTTTTGAATACTGCACCTGCCGCTTCGACGTGGTTCCGCCGCTGCACTTCCTTCGAAACGGAAGCCGCGTTGCTTGCCATCGAAGCTGCCTTTTCCGCGACGGTGTCTCTCACCGATCGCCATCTCTCGTACATTTTCAGCTGTGGGTTCGTCGCTTTCTTTGTCTCTTGAACCTCGTGTATCGGTCTGGAGACACACGTGGACGCCGAAGGATGCGCTACCCTTTTCCTGCCCAATTCCTCGGGTTGCTCTTTTTCCTGTTTCGACGGCGTCTCTTTCGGCGACGCTACAGGCTTCGATTGCTCCGATATTTGGTATTCCTGAAAACAAATGAAACGTTAATAACGTAACGCTGTCGTACGCGGCCAGCATTCCGAAAATATGTGAACATTAAACGGTAATCGATTTACAGATCTATTTGAGATAGTGGAAACGACTATAGGGCAACTGACAATAACCAATTCCTCTTCCCCCCCATTGAATTTCACTCAATTAATTAGTCACGCGTACTTGAAATATCTTTAAGCACTCCTCTTGCACATCGTGATCCGAGTCGGATCCGCTTAAAATTACGTCATCTATATCGTTACCGACGATACCGTCGAAACGATCGTAGTTCTCTTCATCCAGATTCGATCGAATACCACCGAAATCGCTCGCGAGCCTCTCCATCGATCTTCCGTCTTCGTTATTCTCCGCGAGAGCAGCAGACAATTCTACATCGAACATCCTGTTGTCGTCCTCGGCACTTTTATTGCTACAGTTCGAACGTTTACCGCCGTCGCGTCTTTTCTTCGCGCGGTCACGTTCTTCCTTCTTCGATAGTTCGGAAGAATCGTGATCCCGGTCACCTCCTCGGTGCTTTTCCGAATCGCGAGAGTCTCTTCTGCTGCTTTTGTTCTTACGTCTGTTTTCGCTTCTGTCTCTGTTCTTGTTTTTGTCTTTGTCTTTGTCCCTGTCTCTATCTCTGTCTTTGTAGCGGTGTTTCTCTTGACTCTTCTCCCGATACCTATCCTTGTCGCGACTCTTACTCTTCGAATCTCTACTTTCGTCTTTGCTCGCACCGCGAGACGTGGAATGCGATTTCTCGGACGAGACGTGTCTCTTCTCTTTGGACCGTTTACGAGTGTTATCGTGATTCTTTTCCTCTTTACTCCTCTCCTCCTTCTTGCACTTGTATTCCTTCGCATTCTTCTCGCTCGCTTTACTCGCATTCGTCTCCGAACTCTTCCGCTTCTCGCATTGCGAACTTTTCAGAACGTCTTTCGCCAGTGTAGCGCTTCGGGTCGTCGAAATCTTCTGGTCTTTGGAATCTTTCTCTTCGCGATTCTCCTTGTTAACGGTTGTTTTCACGAAAGCTGGTCGGGTTGTATGTTGCTCGTGGTTCGAATAACCGCTGCCATCGTCGTACAATTCGATTTGAGAACGATCGTCCTCCGTGTCGCCGTTGATTTTATTCGGATCCAGTTCAATGTCATTCTCATTCTCGTTCTCATTGACATCCTCTTCGTCATCATCGACGTTATTGCTGTTGTCATGGTCGTCTTCCTCTTCGTCGTCGTCCGAGAATTTCGGTTCCAAGTCGGAATAAAATCTCTGAGATTGTGCGTTCGCTTCGAAATCGGAAGAAGAACGTGTCGCGTCCGTCGTTGTACGATTTCCTCTGTCGAATCCTGCTGCGAAATCGTATATTACCGAATCTTTTAAACCGTCGATGCTTTTCAGTGGTGCCTTGATCTTCTTCGGAACATATTCTTCCCGTCTCTTTTTGCTCCTCGGATAGTACGCCTCCCCGAGTTTCAGCGAGTAGTCACTCGAGTTTCCATCGTCCAATGAGTTCAACAAAATTGGATCGATCTTACACGTGGGCACGTAACTTTGCGAAGTGTCCCGAGCGGTAACGTTAACTATCGTGGTCGGCTTGTATTTAGCTTCGGCAGGTTGCGTATCCGTCAATTCGCCACCTAGCCAAGATTTTGATACTTCAGGGGAACATTTACGTTTCACGGCGACTCTACTTTCCCTGGTTGGCATATACGATATT
Source organism: Lasioglossum morio (assembly GCA_916610235.2). NCBI lineage: Eukaryota > Metazoa > Arthropoda > Insecta > Hymenoptera > Halictidae > Lasioglossum > Lasioglossum morio. The sequence continues at coordinate 3,217,495 of OU744327.1, forward strand.
ATCGGTATGTGACGCTTCTTCAGTTCCGCGATCGGCGTAGGATTATAAACGCATGGAACCGGCTTATTGATCGTTGGAGGCACATCCGGTACTTTCTCTGCCGAATTTGCAGCGACGATTTCCAATTTACCAGCATTTCCAGATGTCAAGGAGGGTTTTAACCCCTCCACTACACGAGATACAACATTCTGACAGGAAAATTGATCCGTGTTCGAGACATCTTGATCGGCAAGAACTTTTTTGACAGCTTCGGTTACCAGTTGTTGTAACACATCAGAGTCAGATTGTACCGTCGTAGGTTTCGCTTCCTGAATTTGGTTCGAATGACTCTCCAACGTCACCGCTGCCTCTGCTACGACCACGGCATCTTCTGAAAAGCGTACTTGATAAATCACAATGATACACGTGCTTACAAACAAACTAGTGGTTTAATAGAAACGTTATAATCGTCTTTCCGTTACAGCTTCCATGGAACGATACATTTTTGCAACAACAACAACCTAGAAATAGCGAAACGACTTACCTCGTTTCGAATGCTTGAAGTGACAGTAGGGTCGATCGCATGATCCGTTCTCGTAAAACGGACAATTGATAGCTTTAAAGTAACCAGTCGAAGGCAACATAATTATTTCATCTCACTTCGGTCTTTCAAACGGTGAACCCTCGAGCAGAATGCATCGCGTTAAATCGTCCGAGAACATCGACCTTTCGGACAAGTGGAAACGAAGCCAGGAGATTGCCTATAAGTCAAGCATTATCTGTTTTTATACGGGCAGAAAGTCTTTACGGCCATTATCCGTAAAAGGTGTATGAAAAGATTTTACGAAACGCGTCCGAGAAACGAAACTCGGGGCAAATAGAGTTCCGGAAACAAAGGTTATGTACACGCAGTTTGTACATTTCCCTATTTGCCATTTGTTCGTAAGTATCTTCCCCTGTCTCTCTTTTCTATCTCCATCTTTTTCTCTCCAATCGTCCACCCTCCTCGTGAATCTGAATCTTCTACTCTACACTTTCCCGTTACATACCAGGTAGATGCATATACTACACTGCTGTAACTATACTCATACTCGCTTCCGACCGTTTTCACCACCATCTGTTGACACGTCGGGCAAATGTGTAACCACTGCGAGTCGGTACATGCAGTGTTCCGATTGAAGCCTCAATTTCTCGCGCATGCGCGACCAAAACAGTAGCGTATCTCCAATGACGCAACAGGGCGGCCAGGGCCCTGTCGCCCTGAGGCAGTTATATTGGCGAGAGTGTATCGGTGTTATTGGCGGGACGAGTGTTCTGTCTTAAAACTTAATTGCTAACGTTTTAAGGGTAGTTTAACCCCTTGCCTTTTCATATGTATACACTAATAATTTTTTAAAAGTCTACGGGGTGCTTGAGCTACCACATTGCACCACATATTGCACGGGTTTCACGCGCATGCGCGACGATTTTTAGCGTCAGTAACGTAAAAGTATGGCTGAAATGGGGTACCTTGATCATCCCGTCTAATTTCGCAAAATTTGTTATTATTTGATTTTGAAATATAAATGTATAACATGTGTGCAACGTACATATATAATAATATACAATACATCGTGCTCGACACTGATCTATATTAATAACAAATGTTTAAGTTAGCTAACGCCCCAAAACCGTCGAACACTAAAATCAGAGAGTAAATGAGAGTGCTCACGCCCGGGTTTTGGCCGTGCCCAGTATGGTGCTGCCCCCTACTCTAGTGCTTAGCCTGGATCAGCTCCTACATCAACTCGCACTCCGGACACGAACCTACATCAACTTGCCGTCCGTATAAGCACGTACATCGACTCTCAGTGGCTCTCAGTCCGGACAAAATCATTTTTGGCCTTGATCAGAATAAAAAGTTTATATTGATTGATTCGCAGCACCCGTATTATATATCCCCTTTCGTAGCAAACAATTTTTATCTGAATGTGTTCTCTAAGTTCAGTCTTTCTCTCTTTTTCATGAAATTAAGAAAATATCATGTATTAAAATAACTGCAGAAAATAATTATTTAATAAGGTCAAATAAAAGTGTAAAAAGTATAAAAATATGTTTTTCTTTCAAAATGATACCCAAAACTGTGTGTCTAGGGGAAACATTAAGGGTAGATTGCCGACAGAAAATTATTTAAAGGATCTTTTTGAAGACCTCGGATACTTCCGCGAATACATTCACGATTACATAATCACATGGCACAGTCCACATTCTATCGAGTTTAGTCTTATTCTAATCGGAAGAACGCCCCGAACCTTGCTTGCATAACTCCACGAAAAAATTATGTAAAATAAATATGTTCAGCACATTTTTGTTTGTTTAGTGTTTAGGGTGAAAGGGTCTAGCCGGATAAGCATGGGCCAGCGGCCCCGCTCCGATTTTCCTGATTCCTGTCTTAAAACATCGTTTTATGTCTAAAAAAAACTTTGTGTAAAATTTCAAATGTCTACCCCCACCGATAAGGGTGATATTGGGGTTAATTCCCCCGCACTTAAATGCAATTTGCTCTAAAACGAGAAGAGATATCGACATAGGATGAACGGCACACAAAAGATATGGATACACTCTATATTTCAGATTTTTTCCAGAATTTTTTGCTAATGATTTATAGTTGAAAACAATTAATTAATTTTTTGGGAATTTTTTTAACCATCTTCCCCTGGGTTGACACCCACCAAAAATTCCAAGATATTGCTATGATGCTAAACTATTTTGTATAAAAATCTCAGAAGTGTCCGTTTGGTGGAACAGTGTCAAAAAAATAAAGTATGCCGGTGAACGCTCGTAACGGCGCACAGTGGGAAAACTTGACCTAACTCGATTCAAAAAGAAATAACTTTCGATAGAAATGAGGTAGAGTGATGAATTTTTTTTAAATGAAAGCTGAAACTTTGCAGAATATGGAAAAATAGGGAGATTACAGTTCGAATGGTTTTTAACCTTGAAAAAATAAAAGTTAAACTGTTTAACTATAAATTCGATTTTTTTAAAAAACCAGAGGTCGTAGAAAAAATTTGAGGCCAGATTTGAAGTCAGCGTGAAAAAATCTACGGGAAATGATACATGGTATGTTAAAAAAATTTTTCTGCTCGTGGTAACGTAGAAACGACTTTTTCTTGAAATTGTGCAAGTTTTACGAATTTTCTCAAGGTTAAAAACCATTCATACTGTAATCTCCCTATTTTTCCCATATTCTGCAAAACATATTACTTAAACATGTTTAAAACATTGAAAAAATATTGCTAAATCACATGAATAAGACATTGAAAAAATAAATTTTAATGTATGGAAAAAAACTTTGCTCTCGACAGGATTAGAATCTCTGTATCCAGACTACCTAACCAGCAATGTTGTGAGCGTTGCGAATATATATATATATATATATATATATATATATATATATATATATATATATATATATCGCACAGAATACAATTTTTTCTTTCTCTCAAATCACATTTTTTTAGGCCGAACAATTAAAATTTGCTATTTTTAGTGCAGGAATACGAAAAATTCAATACAATATTAGCGATAGTTTTTTGCGAATATCTCGAAAAATAAAATCGAGCGGCGGTAACATGCATAAGAAAAAGTTGTTCAAAACGTAGAAATCTATAACACATTTAAATTTCATCAAAATCTGAGAGGAAGCCCAACTTCTAAATAATTACAAACTTTTTTTTATGTAATTAATTTTTCAGTATGCGATCTTTTAGAAGTTGTAGACGGCGAGCGCCCGCTCCTGACTACAATGTAGTCGTCGAGCGACCGTTGGGAATTACCGCGACTTCAATCTGTTTTTGTAAACAGAGTCGCGAACAAGTGCTGAGCGATCTGTACGTGGCTTCGCGTTGCCGCGATTTGAGGAGATTTGTAGAGCACCGCGTTCGACAGTTAGCTCAGAGCAGCGGAGGAGAATTTTTTCATTATTTTCTTTAAACATTCATTCATTATATTTTTAAAACTTTTGCCGAACACTTCGTAGATTTGTAAGTGTTCGCGGATTTTGCGTGTTCCTGAATTCGTGAGTGTTCGTCAATTTTTGCGTGTTCGTGAGTGTTCGCGGATTTGTGCGTTTTTTTTGTGGAGTTTGTTTCAGGTTTAGGACTTAGGATATGGCTTCATCAGGGACATCATTGAAGAATTTTATGGATACCTGCATGTACAAGGACTGCAGCAATTGCCGACAAAATGGACATCATTTGTATGTTTTCCCGAAAAAGGACAATCCCTTGTCTGCTCAATGGATTGCAAGAGTTGGTGAGTACATGATTTATATTTATTAAATATGTATCATGTTGGACACTTTGTAAAAAAGTAACGGTCACCCGTCTTGGCGATTAATCTACAATCGAGATTCTTATTTCGTGTGTATGTAAATACAGGTCTGCACATGTAATAAACGAATCTGAATTTTAAATCCATGTGATATTCGCGTCATTACACACGCAATCGGACACTTTATATATATATATATACAGTATTTTATGCATAAATGTCCCAAAAGTCTAGACGATAAATGTCCCAGATCTATCCCCAATACTGCGGGGTATACCCCCTTGAGGGGTCGTGAAACTCGAGAGGTCTTGGTCGCCGAGAAGTATGACATCATGCGGCTCGGGTATATCAGTGAGATCACCTAATCCAAATTTCCAACTTCCTTATTCTTCATTATTTTTTGATGGAACTTTCACCAACATATTCCTGGAATTTTTTTAATGCAAAATCATATCAAACATGATATAATTCCGATAATATTTACTTGAGTAATGGACAATTAAAGTTTCGAGCGCAAGGATGGATAGCGTATGGGAAAGAAAGAGACGCCGATAGTCGGAGTCGGCGGCACAGTTCAAAGGCTCAAGCGTCAACACAATGCAATACCAAGGGATTACTTTTTTTATTATTACTTATTTTTTTATAGGACTTTTTTTAATAGATTTGTGACATTTTTTCTGATTAAAATGATACCAAACACGATATAATTCGGATCATATACAGGTGTATGGTCATATAAGAGTCAGGTACATATATGTATGTCGGTGAGGTAACAGTAATGCAATGATGACATTTTTTCATTTTTAATTAATCTTTTATGAGACTTTTACCATCATATTTATAATATTTCTCTGATTAAAATTTTTCTGATTGTACATACACATCTTTTTTTTATTGACGATAAAAAGTCCTATAAAAAAATAAGTAATAATAAAAAAATTATCCCTTGGTATTGCATCGTGTTGACGCTTGAGCCTTTGAACTGTACCGCCGACTCCGACTCTCGGCGTTTCTTTCTTTCCCATACGCTATCCTTCCTTGAGCTCGAAACTTTAATTGTCCATTACTCAAGTAAATATTATCGGAATTATATCATGTTTGGTATGATTTTGCATTAGAAAAATGCCAGAAATATGTTGGTGAAAGTTCCATACAAAAAATAATGAAGAATAAGGAAGTTAGCAATTTGGATTAGGCGGTCTCACCGAGACACTCGAGCCGCATGATGTCATACTTCTCGGCGACCGAGGCTTCTCGAGTTTCACGGCCACTCAAGGGGGTACACCCCGCAGTAGTGGGGATGGCTTCGGGACTTTTAAAGGCCACACTTTTAAGACATTTATGGATATTTTACTGTATATAGGCTGTTGCACAAATTAGTCTCCACGATTTTTCAGCCCATTCGGATGCTCGGAGAGAAAAGTGTTTTTTACCTAAGTTAATCAGTATTTAACCGAAAAAAATTACAATTTTTTAAATGTGTTTCATTTGAATGTAGTAGATAATCAAGTATTTTATAAATTCATGTAGAAGATTCTCCAAGAGGAAAGTCAACTGTTCCTCCACCGTCGTCAATTTTTCCACGCTTCTTCGAGCTCGCGCTTCGGTGGACCGAGTAGCTGAAACGCGAGCAGGAGACTCTCAGTCAACGATGAAAATTATCGAGATCCGCCAATGTAAGTTTAATTAATCATTTACAATTTAATCCAATGTATGTTTCATTTGAGTGTAGTAGATAATCAAGTATTTTATAAATTCATGTAGATGATTCTCCAAGAGGAAAGTCAACCGTTCCTCCACCGTCGTCAATTTTTCCACGTTTCTTCGAGCTCGCGCTTCGGTGGACCGAGTAGCTGAAACGCGAGCAGGAGACTCTCAGTCAACGATGAAAATTATCGAGATCCGCCAATGTAAGTTTAATTAATCATTTACAATTTAATCCAATGTATGTTTCATTTGAATGTAGTAAATAATCAAGTATTTTATAAATTCACGTAGAAGATTCTCCAAGAAGAAAGTCAACTGTTCCTCCACCGTCGTCAATTTTTCCACGCTTTTATAAACAGAATTTTCTGGGTTAATAAAATTTTTTAAACAAAGTATAGTTTTTCACATACTATTTTTTAAAAACCATTTATGTATAAACAGATATATTTAAATAAAGTACAAAAAACCTCCAAATTGAACAATAATTATTAATATGCATTTTCCTATTTGCAGAGTCATTGCTGCCTGCCAAACGGTCAATACCTTCTCCACCGGCAATTGGTTAATAAATTGTTATTTTATTCCTATGAATAGTTATGTATTATAATAATTATTTATTTATTTGTTTTATAATATTTTAAATATATTTGTTTATGTATTATATAATATTTGTTTGTGTGTGTAATAAATTATTTTTTGATTAATTGTTTTGTTTTGCCTTTCTTTATTTCCCATTCCATAGTTAAATTCCGACTTCCTAACTGAACATATAATTTCTTCAAGTCCTAAGGAATTGTAAATAGTACGTTATACATTTTCTAGTTTGTTGGAAGTAGAACTAAAATGTTGTTCGACCTTTTTTGTTTAGTATAATGTGTCTACTTCTGTAATCCTTCCATTTATTTGACCTTATTAAATAATTATTTTCTGCAGGTATTTTAATACCTGATATTTTCTTAATTTCATGAAACAGAGAGAAAAACTGAACTTGTAGAACATATTCAAATAAAAATTGTTTATAATATAATACGGGTACTGCGAATCAATCAATATAAACTTTTTATTCTGATCAAGGCCAAAAATGATTTTGTCCAGACTGAGAGTCACTGAGAGTCGATGTAGGTTCTTATCCGGCGTGCGAGTTGATGTAGGTTCGTGTCCGGAGTGCAAGTTGATGTAGGTTCTTGTCCGGACTGCGAGTTGATGTGCAGCCAATAGTGGCACGGCCAAATCCCGGGCGTGAGCACTCTCATTTACTCTCTGCTAAAATACATTAGGTGTCAGGTCTATTCCTCGTTTATGGTTTTGTTAGAAACGTTGTTTCGCGTCATCTGACGTCTAAAATATAGTACTGAAAGCGAATTTTGTTGGACGATTGTGGCACAGATCGCGCAAGCTGTTGTTTGCATCGATTTCGCGATGCACACAGCATCACAGACGAGGTGGCTATAGCGTGTTCCAGAGTCCAGAGTTTAGGTTAGCGTACTGTATGTGTATATACTACGTATACAGTAAACGCCGAGTGGAACACGGATATAACCTATTTGAAAGCGTAGCGATGCGGCGTCGCGCGAAACGTTTGGAATTGGACTTGGTCGGAGGTGGATCGAGGGCTCGCCATGGCTGACGAAATCAAAGAAAGACTGTTGGAACGAGTGAAAGAACAAGGGGAACTTGTGCGCAAATTGAAAGCCGCGAAATCCAGCGATATCGAGGTACGATCGTGTATTTATACGTTTTCACATGGTCGAGTTTGATCATTTTTTTTATTTACGCGCTCGCAAATCGTTCATCGCTGCGAACGATAATGCGATACCTTCTGGTAACTCAGAGTCCTTTACTTGCGATCATGTGCGGATACAAAAAGCGTCGGTGTAATTTAGATATATGTATATACTGTATGGCACGTTATTAGCCTTGCGTATTACTCGCGGTCGATTACCCATTCGCAAGAACCGATCTTGCAACCGATCGAATATTTCATTTGCCACGTTTTCTATCGAGATATACAAACTTCGCCGATTCTTCTGGCGACGTAGGTAAGATCTCGACGTTCGAAGACCATAGTATCCGATCGCTTTTCGTCCCTCAGGATTTAACGAATTCGTGGGACATAGACACACAATTGGAGAGTCTAAACCATGATTTCGCTGAGGTTAGTTATGTTTGCGGTTGGGTACCTACTACCAAAGATGTTCTATTGTACAACTTCTGCGCTACCCTCGACGAGCGGCTCTCGAAATGGTCACACCTGAAACGATGGTTCACGAATATACAGAGTTTCGATCAAGCGGAACGTGTCGCGTTTTCTCAGCCGCAAGGACCAGTCACTCCGTTGATGAGAAAAGTTGATCGTATAAACGGTTTTTGCTCGTTCGAACGGCGCTCGGTTGACCAAAAGGTGAGGTTATTGTTTATTCCTGAGCAAGAACGCTATAAATTATCGATTCGGCTAGGCATCTTACGTTTACTCGAACATGTCTGTACATCGCGAAGACGTGTAAAAATTTTCATCTACCCGCTCCATTTCGAAAATAATGTAATTTATAGCGTTTCCTTGCCAGCTGGTTCACACAGTACCGTTTCTTCTTTCGGGTAGTTCGATAATCAACACTGAGGCGGACTTTTCTTCTTTCGTTCCGGTTCTTGAAATATGACCGTCTCCTTTGGGATGTTATGTCTCGCACGGACCAATATCATCCTGGCTGTACGACAATGTTGTCACGCCGCCAATTCGATCGCGGGGTTAAAGGTATGCAAACGTAGCAAAAGCATTCTTTCCGATTAAACACCAGACCGTAGATACAGTAGAAATTTTACCATTCGTTTGCCAGGTTCGAAACTTATCGACAGAACGCATCTACATTTCATACTGTTTGTTTTCGCCAGATAGCGGAAGAAGTGTCGAAATTGTTGGAACTGAAAGCACAGTTGGGAGAGAAAAATGTGCCGTCCAAGCTTATTCTTAAAACTCCTAAAGGTACCAGGGATTATGGACCCGAGCAAATGGCTGTACGGATGGGAGTTCTGGATAAAATAGTGACCATCTTCAAGAGGCACGGGGCAGAGACTATAGACACGCCTGTTTTCGAGTTAAAGGTAAATCCGTGGATGGTGAACGCGAGACGATTCTGTACAGTGAAAATTCATTATCAAAATTTCTGTATTCCCTTGGTCCTAGGAAGTTTTGACTGGAAAGTATGGCGAGGACTCGAAGCTGATCTATGATCTAAAGGATCAGGGTGGAGAGATATTGGCTCTCAGATACGATTTAACTGTACCTTTTGCAAGGTATCTGGCCATGGGAAAGATTTCTAGCATCAAGAGGTACCATATAGCCAAGGTTTATCGAAGAGATAATCCAGCCACGACGAAGGGCAGATACAGGGAATTTTATCAATGCGTAAGTGAATCGAGATATAGCTTCACAATTTGCTGGAAAAGCTTACAGTCTTTAACGTTTGTTAATGTCGTTTAAAGGATTTTGATATTGCCGGTCAGTACGATCCTATGATTCCCGATGCAGAGTGCATACGTATTATTTCGGAAGCGTTGCACTTACTTGACCTGGGACCTTACACGATCAAAGCAAATCATCGATCGTTACTCGACGGTATATTCGCTGCGTGCGGGGTACCGAAGGACAAGTTTCGCGGCGTATGCTCGTCCATAGACAAGCTCGACAAAAGCCCCTGGTCGGAAGTACGAAAGGAGATAGTGGAAGAAAAAGGATTGAATGAATCGATGGCCGACAAAATTGGAACGTACGTGTCACGGTCCGGCGGTGTGGAACTCATTGCCGAATTAAGGAAAGACGTCGATCTGATGAAACACGAAGCCGCAGTGAAAAGTCTCGACTCTATGGAACTGTTGTTCAAATATTGTGATATTTTCCACGTGGCGGACGAGATACGGTTCGATCTCAGTCTCGCCAGAGGCCTCGATTACTATACAGGCGTGATATTCGAGGCGGTACTGACCGGTAGGTTCGATCTACATGCATTCTACAGCAATGTACAACTGTAAGTCACTTTTCGGTTCTGTATTATCACCTAGACATGAGCAGAACACTATTTTTTTGTGGCTTCGAAGTCCACGCCGAACGTAGAAAACGACAACGAAGCTCGAAAAGCCTCGGTCGCCGAGAAGTGTAAACATAACTAATCCAATAACAAAACTTCTTTATTTTTCTGATAAATGATATCAAAAATGATATAATACCAATTATATTTACTTGTGTAATCTATATATATAAAAATGAACGATAAAAGTTTTCGACGCCGGCACAGTTCAAAGCATTTCCCATACGCTGTTCTTCCTTGCGTCCAAACCGTTCGTCGTTCATTACACAAGTAAATATCATCGGAATTGTATCATATTTGGTGTCATCTTTATTAGAAAAATGCCACAAACAAATTGGTGAAAGTCTCATAAAAAAATAAAGAAGTTTTGGGGTTTGAGGCAGCTCGTTTAAGCTTTCAGCAAAACTTACAGTCGGACATTACTGTACATACTGTGATACTATATTGTCCACGTATATTTCGGGGGAAATGATTTGTTTCGGTTGAATTTCAGGCAAGGACGTCGAGGTTGGTAGCATCGCGGGCGGTGGTCGCTACGATAATTTGGTTGCAATGTTCGACACCAAGCATAAATCGGTACCGTGCGTCGGCCTATCGCTCGGTATCGAACGAATTTTCAGCGTGATGGAGGCGAAATTGAGTCGAGGGGGATTGAAAACGCGCACGACCGAAGTCGAAGTGTTTGTGGCGAGCGCGCAAAAGAACTTGCACGAGGAAAGGATGAAAATCGTATCGGATCTGTGGGACGCTGGATTGAAAGCGGAACACTTCTATAAAAAAAACGCGAAAATACTAGTGCAGTTACAGCACTGCGAGGAGAATGGTATTCCGTTGGTTGTAATAATCGGTGAAGGGGAATTGGCCAGAGGCGAAGTAACATTGAGAAACGTTGCGTCTCGTGCCGAGGTTCTAATCCCTAGAGCGAATTTGATCGACGAACTAAGGACGAGACTACAAAGTTTTTGAATTAATGAAAATTTAGCTCATTACACTAACTCGGTGATTCTTTTCTACCAGATTTCTCTCTTTATTCGTTCACTGCGTTTCGAGATTGTGTTCGAACACGCGCCGTTCCACTGCGAGAAGGAAGAAAAACTTGTGTTCTTGTATAAATGAAATATTATTACGTAATTTATTGTAACGAATGATCGAATAAAACTCGAGTCGTTTCAGGAATTGCGTCGTCGCGGGAATCATTTTTCCTTTCGAGACGACAGGTTTGTTCGCTTCAGCGATAGAGTAACGCGCCGACATCCGGATTATAAGATCCGCTCGTTCGTTTGCTTTCTCTTTTTTTGTCGTTCGTAACGGCGAACGGTCGATGATCCGACAAATTGAAACCGTTGATGCGAGGAATGTTCAAGTTTTGCGTAAAATATTTCACCGACGCCGCGAACCGTAACGCAAGATTAGTTGTACGCTCGTGCGATTCTATGGCAACTGAAAAATCAACAGCACAAGTGACACAAGTATGGATTACGGATTACGGGTCGATGCGTGTCACGATTCATCGCGCGATCGGGAGTCAGGTTTCTCTACCTTCAGATCCGTAAGACGAATAGAATCGTCCGAAGGAGCATCGGTCGTAACGGTCGAGGAAGGGCTTTGAGACAAAGCAACGGACGCGGTAGGATTTTCTATTTTCACTTGCATCAGCGGATGCTGCGCTGTCGCGTCGCTGGCGTTTGGAAAACTGCCGAACGCGTGCGATTCTATTGGAACGACATTGCCGCGCTCTGTTTCCGTTCTCTCGGATTGTTGTTGCGGACAAGATGCCGATTCGGTTGAAACAGTGCTTTGATCGATCACCGGTAAACGAGAATCAACGATTCGGACGGTTTTGTCGACGGATCGAGAACTCGTGTAAGGTGTTTGCGAAAAGGATGTGTATCGTTCCTTGGCCGTATGTCCGATGGATGTCGGTCCAGGACTTTCCAGCTTTTCCTTGATATCGTCAACTTGAACGTCGCTCAAACTGAAGGCCCTGACGCGACGTCTCAGGTTCTTTTGACCTATCTGTCTCTGTAGCATGCCGGCTTTCCACCGGGGTAAAGGCTTCAGGGTAGGTAGAACGCTCGCGGCAGTCTCTTCCGTCGAAGCGTCGGCGATCTGGTTTTGAGCAGGACGCAAGGAGAAACGTCGACTCTGATTCGGCGCGGACGGCATTATCGGCGACGATAGGCCCGGACCACCCTCCGTTCGAATCAGTGGTTCCTTCGGCGATTCGAACAAAAAGGACGACTTATTCTCGTACGACGTTCGCTGCGAGTCCTGCCAAGAGAAACGATTCGTTAAGATAAAATATTTTCCAGTTTGTTCGGTGATCCTTTGTCATGTTTCTGGTAGCTTCGTAATTCCACGCTCACGAAACTTCTGCTCCTTATCAGCAAAAAACTAATCCAACAGCGATTTCAGGTTGTCATCATTAAGCGAATGTTTTACTATCCAAAGAGTTTTGTAAACTTCGACATAAATGGTAATCTGAGTGTGCAATGTCCGGGCTATATGATGGATGTGACATCACTTTGATAATTTTTCGCGTGTTACAAAAGATTGTGAGACCTATCGTTATCATGGCGGAACACGTGATAAATTATTAGACCTTGGTTGGGAAGTGATGTCCGACAGATTACTATTTATTACGAAGTTTACAAAACTCTGAATAATAAAACATTTACCAATGACGATGAAATCGCACTTGGCTCAGTTTTTTGCCGATAAGTACCAGAAGTAATTACAGTAATCCCTTGATTCTTGTCTAAGAGGCTGTTCATGGAGCGGACAAGAATCGCAATCTAGACTTGCTTTTCTGATTTATGGCTGCGTCTACCACTCTGATCGCGCCGACACAATGTAAAGGCTCACGTGTTCTCACAATGTAATGTCAATTCAAAATGCTTTATTTTTCATTAATATTTTTATGAGACTATCCCTGACTTATTTCTGGCATTATTCTGATTAAAACAAGACCAAACACTATATAATTTGTCCCATATTTACTTTACATGTGAAGCATAATTTATAACTTATCATACATTCAACATATGCTGTAGCATATGCTTAAATAAACAACTCAACATCTCGAAAATATGTTCTTAAAGAATTAGACTTAAATTTTGAAACAATAACGGACTACAGTTACACCATAAAATCAATGAAACCAAAAAGTAATGAAAAATAAAGCATTTTTTTAAACCACTAAATACAATTGAAATTATATCGTGTTTGGTCTTGTTTTAATAAGAAAAATGCCAGAAATACGTTTTAAACGTCTCACAAAAAAATTATGAAAATTAAGATGTTTGAACATTCGATTCTTTGTGTCAATATAGTGGTGTTCACACCGATATACCCGAGCCGACAACAATACTCCCCAGACAAGAATCAGAAGTTCGAACCCGGGAAAGTATTCTGATCTTTATGTACGAAGCTACCAAAAAGATGGCAGAAGATCATCAAACAAAATGAAAACTATTTTCTCGATTAAAGTTCATTGCTTGAGTAAAAAGATTGGGCGTTATTTAATGAGATAGTTATAATTACAAAATGATACTTACCGGTAGGAAAGGTGACGCGCTTCTCGGAGGCGTTGGAGGACTCACAGGCGTCGCAACCGGCCTCAAAGAAAACCGTCTCGGCTTGACGACCTGTGGACCACCGAAAGCTAAACTGCCTCTTCTCGTGTCCCGATGACCGGGCTGCGTTCCGGGCCGACTTCCGTTTTGGGCGACGTCTCCGGTCGCGTTTCGATTGTTGGATTGGCCGGTGGTGGATGCAACCGGAGAAGACGAGAACAGCGTGAACAGACTGGGAAGTTTCGGAGGTGACAGGGAAGCGGTGCCCATCTTTCTTTGGGGCCGCGATTCCTGAACGCGATCGTCGTCGCCGGATTCTCCGGTTGCCCAGCTGCCGGTGGTGGCGACGCTTGCGTGCAAGAACGAGAGAGCTCGCACGAAATCGGCCAAGCTGGTCTCCTCCAGCAAATTGCTGCCTTCCTTCTCCGAATGATCGTTGGCAGCGCCAGTGTGCGTGTAGTAGTTTCTCCTCGAGGTGGACATCGCGTTCGAGTCTCGGCCATCGTCGAGACCCGGTATTCCTCCAGCGAACGATTCATCCGTATCTTTCTCGCTGGCGTTACGTTCCGATTCCGAGCTTTTCTTCTCCACGTTGATCGAGAACCGGTGTTTCCAAGGGCCGGAGGAGATCAACGCTTTCGGAACGGATTTCGCGAACGAGAAGCTACGAAGTTTAGTGGAAAGTTTCTGTTCCTTGTCGACGCCAGCCTCGCCACCACCGCGACCCTTGCTCGACGATTCGGTCGCTCGCGCTTTCATCAACTCCTGAATCGTTTTGGACGCCGTTGCGCCGGACCAAGTCCATTCCGGGTGTCGATGATCGTTCTTCTTGGTCTCGTAGAGTCTAACCTCGCTCGCCGCCCTCGAACGAGGTTTCGGAAATCGTGAAATTCGATCGTTCGGCCCGATCGTCCAACCGGCCGGTTTCGAACCGAACCCGTACGTCCAGTCCTTCTTCTCCGAGAGCGATAGGGCTCTCGTATCGGTGTCGTCGATCTTGCCGGTGAAAACGCTCCGCCTCGCGGGAGTTTCCTGTTGAACGAACGTGGTCTGATTCGAACCATCGCCTCCGAGGTCGTCGGTAGCCGGCGGCATGTAGCCGAGAACGTTCACCAATCTTGCTAATAACTCGGCTGGTTGAACCATCGCGTGGGTAGCGAAGGTTGCTGTTTTGTCGATCCTTTGGAGATCCGTCTCGGAGACGACGCGAGCTATCGGATCCCTCTGCCGAATGAAATTAATATTATTATTGTTATATACGGACCGAGGTATTTTTATACAAATGTATACAGTTTTTACAGTATAACTGATAAAAACAAAAAACGAGAGGGTTAGTGGTACTCTCAAAGAGTCACACAAAGAACTTCCCGATTCGTTAGTTGCTGTATATTATTATCACTACATTAGCATTAGTTAGATAATTTAAAAAATAAAATATATATAATTATTATGTTTGTTTCTTCGATGGAAAATTTCCGTCCTCTCGTATAAATTGCATGGTTCAATCAACTTCTTTCGAAAAAAAAAAATAAAAGACTACTGGACCAAAATGGACCAAAATCTAATCAGCTCTAAGTTAGAGCGGGGCACATCGATTGCATCATTCGTCATTCTGATCGCGTTGTTACTTTTTCAGAAAACGTTAACGAAAAATTTGATACCATACAAACATTTTGATAAAAATAGTCTAAAATGACTCCAATTACAATGAAACGTGAAGATCTGCTAAGAAGAAATCGATTTTCGATTTTCGAGGTAATTACAATAACTTCCCTATGATTCGGGAAGTTTAAAAAAGAAAGTCTAATATGTAACGTATAGGAAGCGATTGCAAAGTCCGTAGACTGATGGTCTGGCAATTGTATGGAAGTTTTCTTACCGTTGGTACTACTTCGCTGTTCGCGCGGCGTCGAGGTCTCAGACGAACGACATTTTCGTTGCCTTTCCCACCGTGCAACATGTCCCGAAGATCGGGAAAGCTGCTGCTTCGCGGGAATTTCGCTCGCGGAGCTTCCTGGGTACATTCGTCGACGTACACCCTCTGAAAGCAAACAGGTCAAACTGAATTTCCATCGAAGCGAAGCTTCGTTCGAATGTTCCAAGTCGGTTTAATTCTTTTTTATAAAAATTTTTTTCTATCAAAATATGGATATAAAATATTAAAAGTATACTTTTTTTTTTTAATAAAAGACGAAGACGTATCGAAGCGCATTTAATGACGTATGATATAAAATAAGCGGGTTCCCAGCTCGTAGTTCGTCAGCATTTACTTTCCGATCGGAGCTCGGAATCGGAACTAAAGGTATCGAAGTAAATGGAACGGCAGCTCGTTTACCTTGACTTTGGACAGCTGAAGCTCGTTGAACACGCGCCGCAAATAATCGATCTCTTTATTGAATTCGTTCCAGATCTTGCTCTGCGTGTGTTTCAAATTGACCGCGAGCTTATGCTCGATTCTGGTGATCTTCTTGCTGCGCATACCTCGGGCGATGAACGTCATGATCATAACGATGTATCCCAGCCCGAACGAGATCCAACAAATCAGAAAGGTTTTGTACAAAATGAAAAAAATCCCGCTACCTTTCCGATTGTCCTGTCCTGCCGAGTGCGAAACAAGATTATCAGATATTGTCGCTCGGTAGACGAGCGAATAGGAATCGGTGACGAAAGCGCGTCATAAGATGCGAATGTTGATCAAGGTAATTGCACAGGGTAAGAGGATACTTACTTTTGCGCGTCGAGTACACGAGATCCTTGTTTTGCGCGTGCAAGAAAAGGAAGAAGAGAAAAATATTACAAACTAACTTTTCCCCGGGGCTTCGCTCGCACAGGAAATTGTTTAATGCCCTCGAAAATTGATATTGTTTCTCCATAAAACCTTTTAACCTCCCATTCACCCCTGTGATTTGTATTAAAGATCATTAAGACCAAGTTTCAAGCAAATTCAACCACAAATAAAATATTCCTCATACAAACTTTGCAAGTCCTGTTCACTCCCTTAGGGGTTGAATTTTTTAAAACGTCGAAATAGGTGTTTGATTAATTATATCAAAGAGCATTAAGACCAAGTTTCATGCAAATTCAATTACTAATAAAATATTCCTCATACAAACGTTGCAACCCCTTTTCACCCCCTTAGGGGTTGAATTTTTTAAAACGTCGAAATAGGTGTTTGATTAATTATATCAAAGAGCATTAAGACCAAGTTTCATGCAATTTCAACCACAAATAATATGTTCCTTATACAAACGTTGCAACCCCTATTCACTCCCTTAGGGGTTGAATTTTTTAAAACGTCGAAATAGGTGTTTGATTAATTATATCAAAGAGCATTAAAACCAAGTTTCATGCAAATTCAACCACAAATAAAATATTCCTCATACAAACGTTGCAACCCCTTTTCACTCCCTTAGGGGTTGAATTTTTTAAAACGTCGAAATAGGTGTTTGATTAATTATATCAAAGAGCATTAAGACCAAGTTTCATGCAAATTCAACCACAACTAAAATATTCCTCATACAAACGTTGCAACCCCTTTTCACCCCCTTAGGGTTTGAATTTTTTAAAATGCCGAAATAGGTGATTGATTAATTATATCAAAGATCATTAAGACCAAGTTTCATGCACATTCAACCACAACTAAAATATTCCTCATACAAACGTTGCAACCCCTTTTCACCCCCTTAGGGGTTCAAACTTACATTCGACAAATGGGGTAAAATGGCGTGAATAAGCCTAAAAATCTAAAACGGGAACGTGACATAAAATTAAAACTCTATAGGGGTGAATGGGGGGTTAAAAGATTTTATGGAGAAACAATATCAATTTTTGCGAGGGCATAAAATAGTTTCCTGTGCGAGCGAAGCCGCGGGGAAAAGCTAGTTTTATATATACAATTAAATTGTTATGAAGAATTTATATACTATTAAAATTTGTTTATAAAATTTATTATTATTGAGGGTAATATGTATAGAGATGATCGCGCGAGGGTCGATCGTTGGCTTCGAGGAGATTCGAGGAGTAATTCGCGGATAGATAGAGTGCGACTAAACGCGATCTGACCTGCCACATAGTCTCCGAAGCCGATGGTCGTCAACGTGACGAAAGCATAATAGACGGCTTCGTCGTAGCTCCAGTCTTCGTAATGTGAGAAAAGGAATGCTGGGAAAAATATAAACATGACAAAACCGGGCGTCAGGTAGGCGAATATCTGTACCGCGAGTCCAACTTTTCTCGTTTCGAACGTCGTCAGTTTCCTCGGGCAATAATCGTTGCGGGCATGTTGCTTGTACGATTTGTACTTTTGATGCGCTTTCACGAACACGTGTCCGAAGAATTCTCCCAGCTGCGACAGCAAGATCCCGTTTATGGGGATCCCTATCAGACCGTAAAATATCATTAAAATGCGACTGAGCACGGTCGTGGGAGCCAAATTTCCGTAACCTGTAACAATCAATACACCAGTCAGGTTTTCGATGGACACTGATCGCAGCGTTGGTACAGTATGTTTTCCATAGACGCGACAGCCTCGGTCGCATCTATCGTACAGGGTAGCTAGTTTTTTTTTTTTATTAAAGGTCGAGCCAAATGTAGAGAAGAACAAGGAGAGACCACGCGCGAAGGCCTTTGAACTGTGCCGGCGCAAAATGTCCAAATAAATCATTTTTTGAAAAAAAAAGTTCAGTAGGAAATTAATTACAAGCGAATCTGTAAGCGAAAATTTGGAAGATGAAATAGTACATCAGTTCATAGGATTTTTTACAATAAAAAAAAAGAAGACTAGGATACAAGACTACTCATCTGATAACAAAGAAGTGACATGCACAAGAAGAAAAAAAATATAATAATGGTACAATCGATATGGTATTATCATATAATCCTGTGTAGTTGCATTTTAAAATTTAGTAAAGAATCAATGAAAAAATCAATACGATTAGAAATAGTGCATGATTTTGCAATAATGCGGTTCGTTGGATTAATTAATCCATAAGTCGATTTTGCTTTAAGCGTTTGAAAACCCGTAATGAAAATTTGAAACATGTATTTTGTAAATCTAAGTTAGTTATATAAAAGTTAGTATATATAATGTTAGTATTTACATATTAGCTGTAAAACCAATCCTTCTAACATCTTAGAAAAGCACGAGCTGTTGGGTCTAATTTTGAAAACATTTAAAAGATGTACGAATACTTGATGTAAATCCACTGTGTATGTATACGTACCTATTGTGCTGACAACGGTGTACGCGAAGTAAAAACTGTTGTAAAAATCCCATCGCAAATAGTCGGTTTCGTTTTCGGTATAGTTATAAACCGATTTCCCACAGTATTCCGTCAATTTTACAAGAATTTCGTCGTGATCGTGGTGACGACTGGGCACGTAGTGCGCGTGAAGCAGAGCTGCAAAATGAAAATCGCATCTTACAATTAATTAAGCAATTTATTAAAAACACGAACTAAAGTCAAATTTTCGACGTTGTTGAAATTTTTTGAAATTTCAGCTATGAATTCTTATATTGTAAGACGTAAGACACTGAGGGCTGAGATTGTATATGTAAGTGAGATAAAATAATTTTTTAATGAAGCATTAAACAATCTGTATAACATTTTTTCTTATTTAGGCCCATAAAATATACTGTGCACTATGGGCCAAACCGATGAATTCTGTGTCAAAATCAAAGAACTTTCGATAGAAATGACATAGCGCGATAAAATTTGTTTTAAATTAAAGCTGAAACATTACAGAATATGGGATAATTATAGAGATTATGTTTCGAACGTTTTTGAACCTTGAAAAAATAAAAATTTCAATTTTTAAGATTTTTTGGAAGATCTGGAGATCGTAGACAAATTTTGAAACCAGACTTGAAATCAGCATGAAAAAATCAATAGGAAATGATAAAAAGCACGTTACAAAAAAAAATTTTCCGCGCATGGTATTGGAAAAATCACAATTTTCATGAGATTGTGCAAGTTCAACGAATGTTTTCATGATTAAAAAACGTTCGTACCACAATCTCCATAATTATTTCATATTCTACAAAGTTTCAGCTTTCATTTAAAATAAATTTCATCGCTCTATCTCATTTCTATCGAAAGTTCTTGATTTTTACACAGAATTCATCGATTTGGACCATATTGTGTCGCCTCGATAATACACCATATTTTGATTTCGTATCGTGAAATCGCGTAAATTATTTCGCCGATCTTTCGGAGTATCGAATGGATCGTCTGGGTTAGTATTGTGACAAGAAAGGGTGGAGAACGAGAGGGTTGAAGATCGAAAGTCGAATGCCCTGCGCGTCGCGTTCGATTTTCCTTTCGTTGCGCATTGCAATTTGTGTTAAAGCAAAGAATTTCTTGACTCGTGCGCGCAATCGGCAGCTTATCGACCTGGATCCGATAAAACGTACTTTGGTCAATATTTTTTGACGATAACAGTCACGAGGGTAGGTAGTTCTATGAAAGCATTCGAGTGATCGTCGCGGTGTAATCGACGTGTCCAAAGAAAAGGATAAAAAAAAAAGAAAAAACATATAGTACGTGTTGTACAATACGTGAATGTATTGTATTATTCGCGTTCGTAACGTCGTATATATGTTAAGGGAGTACACTCGTTTTTCCACAATTGCAATGGTTCTAGATGTGCCTTCTGATTTCTCAATAAGTGTTAGATAAAAAATTAATCTAGACCTCAAAACTCCTATTTTTACGTTTACCAGCCTTAACACTTTACCAATAATTGTGCTGTATCAAAAAAAAGCATAGAAATCTTCTTTTACATTGCAAGCTTAAATGAAATTATTAGATGACGTTATTGAGGATGACTTGTTAGTTCACATTGAAAATTGCTGTTACTATTACAAGTTCCGTTAAAAAATTTTACCCATGTACCAGATTTTTCAAAATTATGCAATAATCACCGGTCGGTAATGTGTTAATTTGTTGTAAGTTTCGATCAATTAATGACTGAAATAGCAATTTTGCAATTTAAATTTTTTACCAATCTTGTATTGCATACAGTAAATTATCCAATATTTTCTAGCCGCAAATTCTTTTGATAAGGGTCCAAACCAGGAAAAATGTAAATTGCAAAATTGCCATTCGAGTCATTAATTAAATGTATGATGGTTTCGACGCACAGGTTCGATCAATAATTTATAACAATTTTGCAATTCTAACCCTCGACGTTTCGATCCCGATGAGGATCATTTTCAAGAGATTTTGCATCTGTAACGAGTCATTAATTGATCGAAACTGTCCGTCGAAAAGCATCAACAAATTATATTCAACATTTACGATCGACATAACTGATTAATTATATCGAATAATGTAAATTGCACCGAGTAAACGTAAAAATAGAACTTTCAAGCTTTCTTCTACTGAACAGCCCCACAATTGTATTATTGAAAAACGCGCATCCCTTGCAATACTGCAAACCAGTACTACCCCCTTAATAATTTACTTAGTAAAGTAAAGCGATCATTGTAACCGGCAACGAACGATCATACGCAGATCGCGGAACAGAAAAATAGCAGTAAGTAAGTAGATATTGGGAATATGATTTCGGCGCACAGGTTCGATCAAAAATAAACTATAATCCTTGTTTTATAACAAATTTGCAATTTTAAATCTTAACGTTTCGATCCTGATTGGGATCATTTTCAAAAGACATTTGCGTCTGAAAAACAAAATATATAGTAAGTAAGTAGCTTGCGATTTCGAACACGAACCGTCGAGACCTCGAACACGTACGCACACGAGTGTGAACCGCGAACAAGAGGCAAACAAGGTTTTGCGAGCGATGGTAACAGTTAATTTGCTGGACAAACAGTTGGACGAGGAGTGGCAGGACGAGGTGATTTCGCGAACAATCGATCTCACGGTAACGGATAACAACCGAACGGATGGCTCCCCTTTTGTATATATTATTGAATAGATCGAACAGACCAGAAAGAGAGAGAGATAGAGAGAAACCACGAATACGAATGGGCAAGCAAAAGAAAGACGTTTGAAGAGGAGTAAGATTGAAGCGAGCAACTGTGCTCACCGTTGATCTCGATGCGTTCGCGTTTGGCCTTTTGCACGCGCTCGATCTCTATGGGACTCTCGATATGGTAAAACATGGAGGCACCTAGCAGTAAGTAAGTCAAGAACAGCATCAGAAGGACCATCCATTGTTTCTTCGACATACTTTGACCGAAGGTGACCAAGGTGGTGACGGTGGTGAAACTGGCGACGACGGTGGCGATGCTGGCGAAAGATGGCGGATGCGTGTACGAGAACGCGTACGTGAATTGTCGTCAGGTGTATCCGCTGCAAAGATTTATTTCGAGAAACCAAAGACGCTGGCTCGCGTTCAGTCTCATCTGTCTCTCGGCTTTTCCCTTCCGTCTAGACTCCTCTCGACCGGACTCGACTCGACACGGCGCGATTCTTCCGATCGATAGATCTGCGTGATCCGATTGCGAACGGCGTAATCTTATCGGATCGAACGAATCCGGTAGCGAAGCGATCCATGGGAGCGAGCCGGGTGGACCAGCAGATTCGCAATTCTTGTTAGTACCGCGTCACTAAAAACAGATTAGAAACGGTCAAGTAGACTACCGCACGGCAACACACCACAATTTATCGCACGATAAACTCCTTCAGAGACACCGATTTCGTGGCCTTCGGGAATCTTTTCTCCTTTTTCTCCTTTCCTTCGCCTTCACCTTCGACGTGGACGTCTTTCGATACCAGATGCGAGTTCGAACCACACTACTCATCGTCGCACAGTGGTCCCTTATTTCAGCGATTTAGCTGGCCAAAATTATTTATAAATGTTTAATGATCCCACAACGTTTTCCAATCACATATAATATCTAGTTTTATCGATCGTAAATGTTGTTAATCTTGAACAATTGTTATCGGCGCTACGTTTTCGATCGATTTTTACATTACTATAGCTGTTTTAAATTTAATAAAAAAAAAATAAAACATAAGAAGATCGTTTCATTTTATCTTTGTCGTCAAGCAGTGTTTACGTCTGGAACGCGTGCGCGGCCGAAACGCAAGGGCTGCTTGGCGCGATAAAGAAAATGCTGTGAAAAGAAGGGTGGCTAATTCGGGCAACCAATTTTTGTTTTACTATAAACACAAAAATAATCACTCGTTTAGTGTTGCAATCGTAACAAATCTTATTTACATACTAATCGTGTTGCTATGTAAATAATTACCAAAAGATATGCAATAAAAAGATACAAAATTGTTGAAAGTATAGTGCAATACTTGCTTGCAAAACTTTTATACTGGAAAGAAATGTGTACAACTTACTTGAAACATATAAAAAACTGTCTCATCGAATTTTAGCAGCAAGACACGTACTACGAAAATCTTTAACTTAGATAAAATTTTTGAAATCGACTTTTGCCCAGCTAAATCGCTGAAAAGGACCACTGTGCGTCGGTAATAATACACTCTGGTTCACATACTTTTTTCAGCCTCCGAGAAAAGATCCGTCAAAGTTCTGAAAAATCAACGTTAATCGCAGTTGAAAACGAATAGAGCGATACAGTCGCGAGATACCGTGTCGCGACGCCTCGTCGCCAATGTTAATAACGCGTGTGCGTGTCGCGTTGGAAAAATAAAATCAACTAAATTTACCCGTTCCTCGACGACAATCATCGAAACTCGGCCGCGATCAATTTTACGATCGAAGCTGCTCCGCGGATGTCGAGGAAATCGGACCACGAACGAACCGAAATTCGATGACAAAACGAACCGACAGAAACCTATTCTGTTTTGTAATCTTCATACTCTGTATTGTATGTAATGTATTTCTGTTTTGTAATTACGTTGTAATAAATCTCATATGAGATTTTCTAAAATAAAAAAAAGTCAAAAACGAACCGACAGAAACCTATTCTGTTTTGTAATCTTCATACTCTGTATTGTATGTAATGTATTTTTGTTTTATAATTACGTTGTAATAAATCTCATATGAGATTTTCTAAAATAAAAAAAAACATAAACGAACCGACAGAAACCTATTCTGTTTTGTAATCTTCATACTCTGTATTGTATGTAATGTATTTCTGTTCTGTAATTACGTTGTAATAAATCTCATATGAAATTTTCTAAAATAAAAAAAAGTCAAAAACGAACCGACAGTAACCTATTCTTTTTTGTAATTTTCATACTCTGTATTGTATGTAATGTATTTCTGTTTTGTAATTACGTTGTAATAAATCTCATATGAGATTTTCTAAAATGAAAAAAAAATCAAAAACGAACCGACAGAAACCTATTCTATTTTGTAATCTTCATACTCTGTATTGTATGTAATGTATTTCTGTTCTGTAATTACGTTGTAATAAATCTCATATGAGATTTTCTAAAATGAAAATAAAAGAAGAACGAACCGACAGAAACCTATTCTGTTTTATAATCTTCATACTCTGTATTGTATGTAATGTATTTCTGTTCTGTAATTATGTTGTAATAAATCTCATATAAGATTTTTTAAAATAAAAAACAAAAACGATCCGACAGAAACCTATTCTATTTTGTAATCTTCATACTCTGTATTGTATGTAATGTATTTCTGTTTTGTAATTACGTTGTAATAAATCTCATATGAGATTTTCTAAAATAAAAAAAAGTCAAAAACGAACCGACAGAAACCTATTCTGTTTTGTAATCTTCATACTCTGTATTGTATGTAATGTATTTCTGTTTTGTAATTACGTTGTAATAAATCTCATATGAGATTTTCTAAAATTAAAAAAAAAACAAAAACGAACCGACAGAAACCTATTCTATTTTGTAATCTTCATACTCTGTATTGTATGTAATGTATTTCTGTTTTGTAATTACGTTGTAATAAATCTCATATGAGATTTTCTAAAATAAAAAAAAAAAACAAAAACGAACCGACAGAAACCTATTCTGTTTTGTAATCTTCATACTCTGTATTGTATGTAATGTATTTCTGTTTTGTAATTACGTTGTAATAAATCTCATATGAGATTTTTTAAAATAAAAAAAAAACGAACCGACAGTAACCTATTCTATTTTGTAATCTTCATACTCTGTATTGTATGTAATGTATTTCTGTTTTATAATTACGTTGTAATAAATCTCATATGAGATTTTCTAAAATAAAAAACAAAAAACGAACCGACAGAGTGTACACTCGTACAAGGCATGCACCTGCGTGTTCGTCGTCGAAAATGCAACTATTTTCCGCGTCTAAGAACCGCGCGGACGTTTTCGGTCAAAGGATCTTCTAACAAGTGGAACAAATTCGCGCGAGACAAAACGAATTGTTTCGGAACAAAGATGTACCTTCGGTCGAAGACGGTAACTAGTTTCCTGGTTGAATCGACTGATTTCTCTCGAACGGAATAACGTGAACACCGACGTCCAGAGAATCGAGGACTGGTTTTCTTCGTCTCGGAGCGACTACGATTTTCACAGCTACCGAGCGCGGTTGTCGACGAAAACGTTCCCTTCGACGACACAACGGTTTACGTAACTCGCGTCGTGTACTTCGCAAAACGCAATATATTCTGCCGGTTGAAATATCGAAGGACAAGATCGATCGGACGCATGATTTATAGCGCGAAGAACATACGCGCTCATGCTCCGTCTCCGTTTTCGTCGCGCCGTTTTCCCTTCGACGATGCTAGCCACTATTTTTCTGCGGCGACGTTCGTCCCTGTACAACGATGACATCTCCTCGGCAGACGCGTGCATCGCATTTGAAATATTCACGCGAGAACAACGCGGCCGATCTTGTGTTCGCGAGAACGGACCATTGAAGATATGAAACACCACCGAGAAACTAGCCGTTGACGATTGAACCCCTGAATTCCGCATCGTGCAGCCGCGTGCAGCCGCGTGCACGATGCGTCTGAGCGACGATCGTTTTTAAGTGTCGCCGCGGAGGGACCTTTTCAAACTTAATAAGATCACGCTCGTTCCAACGAACGTCCAATTAAAATCCTACGGCCGCTATGAAAGCACAATGTCACGAAATTAACGAGGCTCACTATCCCCTCCTTGGACATCGAATTAAACGCGAGCACCTCTATCGAAGTGCTCGTCCTTCCGCGTCCGAGACTATACCGATTCTACAACTCCGAATTCACCCTTTTGCAAATCGGTTACACCGTTTTATATTTTATTATTGTTATTATTTATTAGAGACGGACTGAAGCTTTTTTACATAAGTGTTTACAATAGCAAAGGAAAAGAAATAAAAGAGAAAGATACAAGACTACTCGTGTAATAGGGACATGCAGAAAAAGAAAAGATTCTCCCTTTTGCAAATTAGTTATACCATTTTATATTTTAATATTGTTATTATTTATTATAGAGGGACTGAAGCCTTTTTACATAAGTGTTTACAATATCAAAGGAAAAGAAATAAAAGAGAAAGATACAAGACACTCGTGTAATAGGGACATGCACAAAAAGAAAAGATTCTCCCTTTTGCAAATTAGTTATACCATTTTCTATTTTAATATTGTTATTATTTATTATAGAGGGACTGAAGCCTTTTTACATAAGTGTTTACAATATCAAAGGAAAAGAAATAAAAGAGAAAGATACAAGACTACTCGTGTAATAACAAGGAAGGGACATGCACAAAAAGAAAAATTTAATAATGGTACAATCGATATGGTATAATCATATAATCCTGCGTAGTTTTTTATTATTATTATTATTATTATTTATTATAGACGGACTGCAGCCTTTTTATATAAGTGTTTAGAATATCAAAGAAAAAAAAATAAAAGAGAAAGATACAAGACTACTCGTGTAATAACAAAGAAGGGACATGCACAAAAAAAAAATTTAATAAAGGTACAATCGATATGGTATAATCATATAATCCTGCATAGTTTTTTATTATTATTATTATTATTATTTATTATAGACGGACTGAAGCCCTTTTACAACTGTTTACAATATCAAAGAAAAAAAAGAGAAAGATACAAGACTACTCGTGTAATAGGAACATGCACAAAAAGAAAAATTTAATAATGGTACTAGTAATAATGGTAAAGAATCAATGAAAAAATCAATACGATTATAAATAGTGCATGATTTTGTAATAATGCGATTCATTGGATTAATTAATCCATAAGTAGATTTCGCTTTAAGTGTTTGAAAACCCGTTCTTGTTCTCAGTTCACGTTCCGGTACATAAAAATTGATTTACGCAAGTAGAGAGGAACAATCAATATGGTTATCAATTAAATTAAAAATGCAGCTCTGGTCGGATACTATTCTTCTAGCAGATAATGGTTCTAGGTTCAATCTAGTTATTATTTCAGAGTAATCGTGATCAAAGAATGACATAGAATTATATATCTTATACGAGCAAAACCTGAGAAATTTATGCTGCACTCTCGAGCAGCATGATTTCGTACATAGAGCTTATTGAATCTCATTTGCAGAAGGGTGAATTTCGAGGGAGAAACGTGCAGAGATAACGAATATTTCCCATTGGATTCGATGCTGACCGTTCAATTTCTTATTTTTATAAATCCGTCTACTGTACAATTGTACACTGTGTATATACTCTATACGAGCGCGGACACCGCAGAGATTACGCGTACACGAATAAAGGAAGAGCTTATCTTCTTTACACATGCAAACAATCTTGTAACAGATACCGAATAAACGTGGATTAACCAATCATTGTATCAACAAAAGCAAAGTGCTTTCGATAATGGGCTATCAGAAGTAAAACAATGACTTACGTTCGATAATGTTTCGATCGTAGCGCGAAACTATATCTCTAAAGACGGTGTGGCGAACATTGCAACGGATAGAAGTGGATATACGTACCTAAACGAAACCACGAGGAGGAAACAGTCGAAGAGTTTGTCGGCGCGAGAATTCGCGTAGAGAAGTTTCGAAAATGAAGAAAAACACAGGTCCGCGTCACACATCGGTCACTGTTGCGTCGAACGCGTGTGCGCGCACACGTATCCTTCGCGTTTTACTATCACTGTCGGTTTTATTGTTTCGATTAACCGTTTGCTCGCGAAAGATTCGCCGAGCATTTTTCGTGCGTACACGCCCGGAGATTCGAATCTCGCGTAAATTTTCAATTACATTATATAACCGTAGATAATATACATATATACATGTATAACTGAAAAGAAAACTGTATCGCAACGACCGTCGATTAATTCCGAAGAAATGGTCACGCGTGTACTATTGCTGTATCACGACCTCTCCGCGACTGTACCGAGAGTCTGAACGCTGAAGAACTCGAGACTCAAGAACCGAAAAACGAAAACACCGATACCGAAAAGTAACGAAAGTAGCGCATGAATGATGAAACAGCGAAACAGGTTGGAACGTGCATGAACCAGTAGTGTACATGACGACTGTCAACTGAATTGGGTCGTCCGCGAACGATGGATGAATTAAACGTTAAACTCGTCTCTACGCCTGTTGGAATCTGAGCAACGCATACATACGAAATGCGAATCTACATGCGTGTACGTGCAATAGAATGGAACCGCGTGGGGCAACCGCTGGACTCGATGATGCGCTTTTCTTCCCCCGTATCGTTCACGGATGCGACAACTACGATACATCGCGAATTATATGTGGAAAGCCGTGTACGATCGAACGCAAAGAAACGAAACATTTTCGAAGATCAATGAATCTTCCGATCGCTGCTTTCGATAAGAACGAAACGTACACCTTACGCGGTATCGGCATCGATCTCGGTAATATCTACGAAATCTTACCATGAATCCCACTGACACGAATTCGGAGAAATCACGACCACGATTATCTTGCTGTGCTATCGATATAGCAAATGTAACGTTGAAATTTCTTCTTTTCTTTTTTATTAAATAAGACCACACGTGCAAGTCTTATCCATAACAGGGACACTCGTTCGAACAAGGCCTAGGCGGCAATTGCACGAGCGCACAAATTTTTTTGGCTGGTGGGAGAAGAATCAGGAACGAGGACCGCTTGCCTCGAGAACATGGTTAAATATTATTACGCGAAATGTAGCTCCGCTTTCGAAAGCAACTCCTTGTCCACGGTGAGATGTTTCGCAAGCGTACCGAAATTTACGGCTCGACCCATCGTTTGCCGCGCGGTGGAAAAGTCTAATGAAATTTCGTCCTCGAAACGTACAGGAAACCGCACTGGTCGAACGAGAACAACAATCGTGGATAACGGACGAACTCGAAACGAGATCACCGATCACCGTCGAACCGCGCACGACATTAATATTCGATGAGTAATGTACGGACATGAGCGATACGGATCTTCTAGAAAATCCAGAACCGGTAACGGGACGCGTTAATCGAAATGTTTGATTAGTAAATCGGTGCTAACAACGATCGCTGATTCTTTCTGTCGCAGTCCTCGTCTGCGGCCATCGCGATTTAACCCGTTGACGCGAACGATTCTCTGACTTTATTGAACACTAGCTAACCCGACAGACGTTGTCCTGTCGAATTTTAATAAATTTGTTTGTGAAGCAATTTCAATTTGAATGTTGAAATTCGATTCGTTGACATCAGTGTTTTTCTTATTGGGAAACAATAATACTTGCACCGTTTCAATAATTATGATTTTTCTGTTTGTCCGAATTTTCCTACTTTCCTTTGTGATTGTCTTGAATTTTTTTTTCTGAAAGCTTTTCCAGAACTACGACGAACAATACAAAAAAAGAATTATGCATATCCATCGTTTGAATCGTGAGTTATGGCCTTGAGTTCATACAAAAATCTCATAGAAAAAAACACTTTCATTTTTTCCCGAATTTTCCATTTTTTTTTTGGGCAACTTTTCCAATTTTTCTTTCCCTAAAAACCTGATTCGGACTACGACGAACATTGAAAAAAAAAATTAGCCAAATCGGACCAGCCGTTCTCTAGTGATGTCGTGACCAACGAACAGCATTTCATTTTTATTATATAGAAGATTATATAGAAGACTAGCGTTTCCCCGCGGCTTCGCTCGCACAGGAAATTGTTTAATGCCCTCGAAAATTGATATTGTTTCTCCATAAAACCTTTTAACCCCCCATTCACCCCTATAGAATTTTAAGATTTCAAAATTGATGCCATTTTCGTTACCTCAATAACGACACCCATACCGATTTTTAGTCTTATTCACACCATTTTACCCCATTTGTCGAATGTAAGTTTGAATTTAATTTATAAGGAGTTGATTCTTGGAAAACCACCACGTATCTAAGGATTAAGACTATTTGGTTTATACTTATAGTACCTCTTTATATACTACTAAATAAAATATTTCTTATAGATACGTTGCAACCCCTTTTCACCTCCTTAGGGGTTGAATTTTTAAAAATGCCGAGATACGTGTTTGATTAATTATATCAGAGAGCATTAAAACCAAGTTTCAAGCAAATCGGATCGCGAACAAAATATTCCTCATACAAACGTTGCAACCCCTTTTCACCCCTTAGGGGTTGAATTTCAAAATATCCTTTCTTATCCCTTGTATAGATCATAAAGGAAATCTCTGTGCAAAATTTCAGCTTTCTAGGTCCAAGGGTTTAGCCTGGGCGTTGATAGGTGAATAAGTCAGGACATTATTTTTATATATAGAGATTACTCTACGAAAAGGTTTTGGATAGGTATCGACGACTAACGATTCTTTCTTCGTCCTTTCATTTGGCAACGATCTCGATCCTCGCTCATACTCACAACCATTGTGACACGTGCCATACGAGACGCGTCGATCGCTAACGAATTAGCGTTGTATGGTTCTAACTTGTCGTAAAGCGAAACGTTCGCATTCTAAACGATTATCGAATCGTTTACCGCAAAGAATTTTTTCTCGCGATAATATCGAGCGCTAAGAGCGTTAAGATTCGATTGAAAAATTTAGCACGGGAATCGTGTGAAATGTTCGACAATTGTTTCAACGGAAAATCGATTGCTGATCGAAATTTAAATAAACTTCGCTGATCGTTATTTGGTTCCGACTGTTCTTTGAATTATTAATAATCAAATGAATGGTAGTAGCGGTAACATGGATTAAGCAGAAAAATGGTTCCAATCGATGTTGATCAAAGGTACCGCAGTAGTTTATTCTTTTACAGTGAAAATAGGTTCATCTATTACGGAACAATTAGTGGCAACGAAATTGCAATCTATTATACTTTGAAAGAAAAATATTGCGAATCTGTGAGACGAATAAAAAAATGTTCGAGCAGCTACGGACGCGTCGCTTCTGGCCAAAAGAGACATTTAATGCCATCCAAGTTCTATGTCTTCGATCTTTATGTTCAGTTCTCCGAACGAGGCGTCCATCCCTGGCTCGTCGAATCCACCGTTCAACTCGATCTTCTGTGAACACGATCAACGTCCCGAAACAGCTGGTGTTATTTCGTTACTAGGCTACGGTGAAAGTTGGGGAAATACGATGTATCGTATTACAAGTTCGTGTACAGTGTACAGTGTATGCGATGTAAGGATCGTGGAAGGAAAGAGACAACTCGATCAAAGGATCGATTCGACCAACCTGTAACGCTGCGATTTGAGAGGGATCGCCGACCAATAGTATCTGCGTTTCGTTGTCATTCAAATCGTCGACCGCTTTGGAATGAATTTGAATTTGTCTGTCCTTTGCTGTAATCTTCCGTAACACGGACACGAAAAAGTGATTCGGGTCAGACTTTCGAAAAACATCCTCCCATCCTATCCTAAGCGAGTTTACCTTGAACGAAGAGCTATCCAGTTTTTCTCGCGCAACGCTCGTCTTCCGCCTGTCTTTGGCTCTGCCAGAAGGCTCTGGTATATTCGATTCTTGGAAGAAAACGTCCACGTTATCGTCGTTATCGACCAACGCGTGTGCCGTTCTTTTATGCATTATAAGAGTACTGCTCTGTCTGTATCTTCTGAAACAAACTTTACATTCGAATGGTCTCTGCTGTGTGTGGACCTATAAATAAAGAAGGATACGTTGTTCGAAACAAAACGGCTGAATCGTACCAGTTTTGGTGATCGTCGACGGGACCGACGACTTTCTACACTTACCAGGTGATGCTTGTAAAGACTAGAATATTCGGTGAATCTTCTTCCACAATTTTCGATCGAGCAAACGTAAGGTTTCTCGCCAGAATGTATTCGAATGTGATTTTTATAGTTGGTAGCGCTGGCGAAAGCCTTTCCGCATTTCGGTTGCGTACATTTGTACGGGCGTTCACCGGTGTGCGTTCTGACGTGAACCTGTTTCGTGCGTGGCCCATTAATTGTATAAATAAATAAAGTGTATACGCTCGTGTACGATCTACCGACTGTATTAGCCGCGATTCGATTCGACTCTTACCTTCCTGATATTGCTCGTTGTGAAAGATCGACCGCAACCGTCGAACGGACACAGAAAGGGTCGTTCTCCCGTGTGCGTACGTACGTGCTTCAACAGGTCCCCCGAAGTTTTGAAACTTTTATCGCAGGCTTCGTTCGGACATTTGTAAGGCTTCTCCCCTGTGTGCGTACGCGAATGCGCTTTCAAACTGTATCCCGTCGAGAAACTCTTCTTACATTTTGGATACGTGCATCGGTATGGTCGTTGGCCGGTGTGCGATCGTTCGTGCACCTGTTTCGATCGCACAGTAGTTCATATTTGCTCGAACGATATTACAAGAAATTAGAATTGTTGAAAGAAAGGTTCACCTTAAGATGATGAGGTGTACTATAGACTTTGGAACAACCCTCTCGAGGACAAGGGTGCCTGATCCTCGACGCAGATAATTTATTCAATAAGATCTTAGAATCCTTTTTTGTCAGCTGACCGCTCTCCACTTCCCATAGATCTTTCCCAACGTCGAGATGACCCGTTACCACATAGGCTGCGCCATCTATGAACTCCACCCTCGGATAGGTATTCTCTTCGTTCTCTACGATAGCGTTACGTGCTTGCACCAACATCGTCGGATCTAATTCCAACCGAAGCGACTTACCATCTGTGAACTCTGTTACGTCCCGAAGTAATATGGTATCCCCGTTGTTCAATTCTAACGTCGCTTGACTCTTCGGATCCACTGTTGCGAGTAAATAATAAAAAAGGATTACGTCAAGGTAAGAGTATCGAATATACAATGTTTGTAACAGTTTGATTGTCTTTCTCACCGTCGTTGTTGGAATCATTTGCCATGAATGCCTGCGTTCCATCTGGCAATGTCACAGCTGTCAACGTGGTGCCGCTCAACAACTGTTCGTCCAATATCAATTCCTGTGTTCGACCATGCTCGTTGTTGTCTTCGTTAATCAAAACCGACAGACACTCCAATATGTCCGCACGATTGCCCTGTAAAAGGAGAGACAACTTAGAACAGGCTTTTTGAAGGAAGTCGAAAGATGTTGTTACCTGTGTCTCGTCCAACATGGTCTCCACATCTCGAGTCACGAGGCAGTTCGTAAGTTCCGTGCCTTGTGCCGACATGTTTTGCTACGAATCCAGAGCTGCGAACAAACAATGTTTCGCGATGATCTCCGATGATCCGCGTCATTATTTCGAATCTTAGTTTCGTGCTCGCAGGTAAACATCTGTCTTAAAATAGGATTCATCGGCGGTACGTTTGCGATTCGTCGAAGATTCGCGCTCCTTTTGCACCGAATTTCCGTTACCAATGCGTGTGAAATCGTTCGAAATATTCGATAATGGGAAACGAAACCGACCGATCGAAAAGACTCTGTGGCTTTCTGCGACTTGTTCGGAGGCTCGAATCTCGAATTCGCTTCCAATGGTCCAACGATCGCGAAACACCGTGCCTACATTAGCTATAAGTATACATACACCGTAACGTTCTCAACGACAACGACCGAGATCGTGCACCATCAAGAAAAACGTTAACAAACCTGTTGTCCCATAGATACATCGGACAATTTACCGAATGCATACGACATACGACGTCCACCAGCCGGATAACCGAATCGAACAGCGAAGCGCGCGAAATCACTGTTAAAGAAAAGACACTCGCCATTTTCCTTGTCCTTGAGAACATACACGCAGGCTACTTTCGAAGTTACATGATTTACGACGATAAAATCGAATCGGACGGATCTCGTGGAAAATTCGAATGTCTCTCGTTTCCGTTCCCGTGTTTCTTTCATCTTTCTACTCGCACCGAGTCGCACGTCGAATTCGATTCTCGGTGTTTCGCGCAGCCTCGCGGCTTTGTGCCAAAGAATCTTGGGAAATATTACCCATAAACACGCGTACCCGCGAAATATATCGGCAGTAGACCGAATAATGTGACAACGATGCTGGCTAAATCGCGATTACGTCGAAATATTCTATCACGTTTACACACCATTAGGTAATCAATTACGATGAGCGTGAACTTTTTCATTGAAGCTACATTGTGAAGTGAAATAGACTATGATCGATACCCCTCTCCTGCACGGTATCGTAAAACGCGGCCGTTCATACGGTATTAACATGATCGCTCAAGTCCAATTGTTTGTTTAACAAACTTTGCATTCGAACAATCCCGGATTATTCGAACGTTTTGAAAATCTTTCTGGTCCGATGGAAAAATTGGAAATGGCATGGTTAATATCGTTGCAGTTTTCATGTATTTCGAATTTAATTTCCTATTGGTCGACTCCGGTAAAGCCAAATACTTGTCCAGTGAAACCGGACGCATACATGCACGCGTGTAAAAAGATCTTCGACGAAACTATATTCACATTTAATAAGTTGCCTTCGTTATGACAATTCTTTACAAGCATAACACGAGATAATCATTTATAACCTAAAAATGTCTATACAGTGTACGCAGATGACACTAATACCTGCATGGTCGTAAATGTGTACGCGGAAAACATATATGTATATGTTTTCCGCGTACACTTACGTACACACACATATATATGTGTGTACTTACCCTATGTGAGCATATCACATACATGGACCTAAAGGACGATGACTAGTTCTGCAGGTTTGAAGCAAAAGACGGAAGGGGAGTCAACTTTTAAAACGTCATTCAGCCATCTTGGTAGGCGAACGTGGTGCTGCCATCTATTTCGCGGTAAATTTTAAAGTTTAATTAATTAAGGAAGTAGACTCGTTTTTCCAGGATTGCAAGGGTCCGTAATACCCCTTCTCATGTCTCGATAAAAAGCGCTAGATAAAAGATTAATCTAGGCCGTAATCGCCCTGAAAAGTATTATTTTTACGTTTACAAGGCGTAATTTGCATTATTCGAAAGCACAAAGCTGCATAGCTATTTTCATAAAGCTGCGACAGTTATGTAATTGTGGTTGGTTGTTACTATGTTCTATAATATTATATTTAAAAATAAATTGTGAAAATTAGTGTAGAACTTTAACACTAATTTACTGAGAATATGGTAAAATGGATCAATTAAATAATGCAATACTTACCTTTTGTTACAACGCCGATGAGCATAATCAACTGTTCATCGGAGGACGATTCTATGTTTGCAAGAAAGGAGAAATCATTCAATGAAGAATATAACAAATTTAACGAATCGCAGGAGCGAGTAGAATTGCATAATTATTTATTATTAAATGCAGAGAGAAACTGTAATTCAGAATACGCTGTAAAATTTACCGCGACATGAGATAGATGGCAGCACCACGTTCGCCTCCCAAGATGGCTGAAGGGCGATTTTAGAAGTCGACTCCCCTTCCGTCTTTTGATTCACCCTCTCCCCTCCCTGCACCCTTAGTCTACTTGCACCGTCCTTTATATAGGTCCATGCAGGTCCATGGAACATATATACATATATGTAAAATGTAAGTATCGGTGGTCAAAATGGTTGTTCACCCTACTCTTCTAAGTACAATTCTAGCTTCATGAGAACTGATTGGTAGAATATGTTGATCAACTACAATAAAATTCTGATTATCGGGCGTGTATAGGTGTATGACATGTACTCGTACGTATACGTCGAATATCGTACATCACGATCGCGCTCTAGTAGCACGTTCAATGTAAGAAGGCCAAAGTCGGTTGACATTACGGATGGTGTGTAATTACGTTTTTGTTTTTTGTTTTCTTTATCGTGTTACTACTCGTCAATAAAAACTGATAGTATATCTTCCGAAGACCGTAAATGAATTTGTATAAGAAGCTAGAATTGAAAAGGTGCTCGTCGTTGCGTGAAATTTTGGGCGAACCTCTTGTCGTTGAATCGGTGATTTTCGTGAAACATTTCACATCAAACAAGCCACCGTTACGAAAATGCCGATTACCTATTGGAAAGCTGACGGAACGACTCAGTTATTTGTACGTATATGAAAATGTGACGATGTAAATATATGCATATATATATATCTTTGGCACACGTTGATTCATCGAATAAATCATCTAAACGCGCTGTTTGCTGTTAATTAATATTGTTGCCAGTCGGAAACAAAGGAAAATAATTGATGAACTGGTCACATAATGAAATTGGAGGATGCCAACGGTGTTTACATGAAAAATGGATAATCGATAATAGGTATTCATCTCTTTTATCGTTTTTGCTAATCTATCTATTATACATTTTAATCCTAAATATATTAAATTCAATTTCAGAAGTTTCGTTCTTAGCGTTGGAAACATTGTTGTAATTCATGGATAAGTTCGCTCAAGTGCGACGCCTGAACATGTTTGGCTCGAAAACGCAAACATCGAACAGCACATTTTACACCGAACTGGATACAGGTACAGAGGATAAAGAATCTTGTTTAATCGAAACGACAAAATGTTTGGGCACAGGACAGGTGGACACCAATGTGTCCACCTGTTCCGACAGCAGAGTAAACGGCAGCCAACTGGAAGAGTATAACAAGGATGTGTTTCATGAGATTGGAAGCTTTGGCGGTTTTTCACAGTTCCGTTCGTACGTGATGACCAGTGAAAATTCAACGGACAGTGTTGACACCGAGGAGAGCGACGAGAATTCTATAAAGGTGCCATTTCGAATAGCGCACAGCGTGTTGGAATATAGAAACAGCAGGTGAGTTATGCGATTCGGTAGCGCAAATTACGCAAATATAGGAAGTAAACTATGGAAAACGTTTACAGATATTTAACGGTGGAACGTAACTCGCGCTGGTTCACGGAAAATTCTTATACGGTGAGCGAATCGGAGAGCGAAGAAGAGTCAGAGGGAGCGAAATCGTTGGAGACTGACTCTAGGATAGCTGACGATTACACCGACAACTCTGCGTTAGAAACAGAATCAGGTGGTAGTAGCCGATGCGCAAATTCAAAAACGAAAAAGGCACATCAGATCGCCGAAGAACTGTTAGCTACCGAGAAGAATTATGTTAATGTTTTAAGACTAATCGACCAAGTATTTCAGTTTAGGGTCGATCAAGAGAATAGAGCGCATCCAATGTTTCCTATGGAAACGGTTCAACACATGTTTTCGAATATCAAATCGATTTACAAGTTCCACAATGACTTCCTGTTACCCCAGCTTCAGGAAAGAATACAGAATTGGGAGTCGGATCCTAGGATCGGAGATATCATGAAAAATTTTGCCCCGTTCCTGAAGATGTACACGGAATACGTGAAAAATTTCGATTACGCCATGAATTTGATACAAACCTTGCAAATCAAAGTCGCCAGGTTTGCTGCAATTATCAACGAGATTCAGAAGTTGGACGAGTGCGCGAAGCTATCCTTATCGCATCACATGTTGAGCCCTATACAAAGATTACCAAGATACGAGCTTCTCCTGAAAGATTACCTGAGAAACCTCACAGAAGATAACGCTGATTACGAGGACGCTAAAAGTAAGGATCTTTCGAGTTCCATTCGCTGAGTCGCTTCCTCGTAGAGTAACGCGTCTAGCGCATCTAGCAAGGAAAGGCTTCTATTTAAACGTTTGTTGAACGAGGCACGTTTAAATAGACGTCGGTAGTTGGCGGCAATTGTAATCGTAGAATCAAACGAACAGACATGGCTTTCTTTCTCGCAGAGGCATTGGGATTAGTATCTACCGCTGCTAATCACACGAACGATGCAATGAAGAAGATCGATAAGTTCAAAAAGCTTCTAGAGATACAAGAGAGCATATACGATACGACAGATCTAGTTAGCGTGACACGGGAACTTGTAAGAGAGGGGCGCATCGTTAAAATTTCAGCAAGGAGCGGGGATCATCAAGAAAGATACTTGTTTCTGGTAGGTAAGACGTACGTACCTGCATACATACGTCGATAAGACTTACTTCGCCTAACACGTAATAAGTACCGGTACTTCTCCATCTATAGACTATAGATGTTTTTATTTCTCCCCAATGTTCAGTTTAGCGATTTATTATTACTTTGTTCGATACGACTCATCCCTGGACCATTGTATCGGTTAAGAGCTAAATTTATGGTCGAAAACTTAGAAGTAACAGAGGGTGACAATTTAGAAACGGCAAATACGTTTTACGTACGGGACGAAGAGAAAAGCTTTGAGCTGTACACGCACTCGGCCGAGGAGAAGGCTGCGTGGCTCGAGGCGCTTTTCAATACGATGCAAGAAATCATGAGGAGAAAGGCGAGTTTGAAAACTGGAAATGTTAAGACGCTCGTTGTGAAAACCGAAGATGTAACCAAGTGCATGCTGTGCGACCTGATCTTTTCTGTAATGAGAAGAAAACACAATTGCAGAGCTTGCGGAATAGTGAGTATGCTTCGACGATACCGTGGTATTGCACATTCTGGTTGATTCATTCGATAATTCATTCCATCGATCGCGTTTCGCTCTTGTTACAGGTAGTTTGCGGTAAATGTTCGAATCAAAAGTTATTGTTCGAGGATAATAAGAACATGAGAGTTTGTCGTTTGTGTCATGCCGCGTTAACGCAACCTCTCTCGAAATCACCATCTACGTCGTCGCCGTCCGGACCTGTATCAAGTTTATTGCAAGTCTCGGCCAGTGCTTCGTCGGTTATATCCGGATACCTATTGTTAAAGACTCAGCCGAGTAAGCCCTGGATACGACGATGGTTCGCGTTGCACATGGATTTTGTTCTGTACACCTTTAAATCAGAAAGCGAAAGTATGGCTTTAACGGCGACCCCGATGCCAGGGTTTCTCGTTACGGAAGCTATCGAGCTATCCGACGAAGATCCATTGAGTCTCAAAGACAGATCGAAAGCTCTCAAGATGCATCATTCCAGAAAAAGTTACTATTTGCAAGCATCGTCGCAGGAAGACAAGTACAAGTGAGTCTCGTACTCTATCCTGTGTCTTTCTACTTCGTTCAACATTCTCATCGAAATCATTCAACTTTTAGATGGTTGCATGCCCTACAATTGGCTACCAAAGCAGAACTACCCTCGTTCGCAATGGTAGAGACAGAGGACGCACAAAAAAGCCAACTGATCGTTCACGCGCGATAAATTATTTCCATGGACCTGCGCGTGTATCACGAGTCAAGTTTTCTGTTATCGTATGCGTATGAAATTACAGCGCGGTAAGATAATCGTTAGTAGATAATTATTATAAAAAGATGAGACACTGCGTTGTATATATCATATATAATTGTACACGTATGCGAATTGTTAATTAGTGTATTCTGGTCGATTCCATGATGGTTACACTGCCAAAACGCTTGTTGTATTTTGTACAATTTTGTTATATTTAAAAAAAATATATATATGTATAAATATACGTATACATACGTGTATGTATGCTTGCAGAAATGTATAATGTGTAATATCATGAATGATATAATAATATCAAATTTTTTCTTCGACAAGCGGTGATTCTGCTTAAAATAATTAGACCTGTGCATGCGAAGATACTCGTTTTTTGTTCCTTTTCGAATACAGTAGGTCCTCGACTTACGCGGTTGATTCGTTTCCTTTTTTTTGTTGTAGAAAATCTCATGAGAGATTTATCTCAACATAATACAGAATTCAATATAACAATTACGAATAAGAGTTTTACAGAATGGGAATATACAAATTCATAAACATTAATATGAAAACAAGTATACTGGACAGTGTACAGTAAAGTCGCGATCTAGCTCCCATCCGGCAGGGACAGAGATCGTGTAGGGCAGGCATGGGCATTTTTTTTCTCAATTGAGACAAAACAAACCCTGCATTTGAGTAAAAGCATAGACACCAAGTCTAACCCACCTATATCTCGTCTGTAACAAAACTCTCTGACGAAACTAATTTACACGAATTCGGTTGACATTTCTGGCTAAGCACACAACAAATATTTTCTAATGGTTATCAATGTACAGGTTGACGTGACGTATCAAGTATAACATTACTTTCGAAAATATTGATAGGAATAGAAATAGGAGTCGAAATAGAAATAAGTATGAGAACACATTGGTAGGAACGTATAGAAAATATTTACGATCGTTAAAAATAGAGAATAGAAAATATTTTTGTTTGAAACGCGGCCTAAATCTCGGTATAATGGCAATGGCAGTTGCATGCGTTGCATGGGTGTAAACGAACGGACGCACAGTCGGACGGACAGACAGCTGCAGTGTCATCACCTTGCTGTGCCGTTGTATTGTACGAAACTGAGCTTGTAGTGTCGGAAGTTTGTACAGCAGCGAGCTGCTACTATGTCTCAGCGAAAATTGCTAGAAACCACGTCTCGGTCAATGTCGCCTGTTTGGCCAAGAGGATCCGCGATGTAGCCTCTCTTTCATAGTCGATTTCATTCACGTTCGCGTTTATTCGTCATCGATGCACCGAGAAAAATCGGGTGTATTTCGTGCAACATTTCCGACGCCGAGTCGCATGAAATCTCCTGCCGTTGTCTTCGTAACAAGTCTCGTTTACCGTTGTGTCACCGTTCGTCGTTACACACGACGTTTTCATTCTCGTTTAGTATCTCCGTTGTCATCGTTATCAAGTGCCTTCTCTCTCTCTCTATCTATCTATCTCCCTCTCTCACGCTCTTGATTCACTACTTTTCGATCCGAATCCCGCGAAACCAAAGCGTATGCAACGAATGACGTATTAATACATTTGTCAATCGAAATTCCGGTAAGTTTACACGCACACGTATACATATAAATTTATACATGTAATTTCTCTAACAAAAATTTTCTCGCATCGAACGTCGGAAATTTCGATAGAAAATCTCGTCGCGATCAAGAGTTTTCTTGATATTTAAGTTTTTTGTGATACGAAGCCGTAACTACGGTCTGCTGTCTGCTTGTGTAGCTATACGTATGTATATATGTATATATATACTAAATATGTATAGGTGCATAGAAATCCTTTTTCACGAGAATCTTCCGTTCCTCTGTTTCTCCGCGTATTGTTTATTTGTTGATCGCTGATTTGTCGGGACTCGCGGCTCCGTTCACAGCACTGTTCACAAGATTTTTACTCCGTTCGCCTATATTTCCGGAATAAACAGTTCGCCGAGATACACTGTCGTGTGAAAATTTCCCAAGTTCCAATGGAGAAAAGCCTATCAAGTTTACCCGTTCATGGTCTTTGAACGAGTCGATGATAATTGACGCTCACGCGATAAATGGTTACACGATCGATGCAACGTAATTGTCGTAGCTTGTACCAGTTTATCGATACAATGTTTGAAACGAAACGGTTCCCTTGACGGGCGTTGCTTCAATCGTACGGACGATTGCTAATTTTCAAGAAAATGTCTATTCTTCGAATAACAACGAGATCGATGAACAGCTAAATTCTTTTCGTTTTCGTCTAACCGCTTGTCTTCACGTGAAACGTTTTATCTGATAGCATAGGTGAAACAAGTCTAGTTACAGTATAGAATTTGTTCACATAAATGGAAGTTCGGGAGCAACGGTATGTTTTTGTGTATTTATTAGATAATATTATAACTATAGATAAGAACGGAAATTGTCTTGAACCAAACGTGTATTGCATCATGGCAAACATTATGCGACCGATTCGAATCTAAACGAATACATATAAGGCTACCTTACGCAGAGTTATTTTTATAATTTATTATTATCGCTACTAT
Source organism: Lasioglossum morio (assembly GCA_916610235.2). NCBI lineage: Eukaryota > Metazoa > Arthropoda > Insecta > Hymenoptera > Halictidae > Lasioglossum > Lasioglossum morio. Next base: position 3,259,098 of record OU744327.1, read on the forward strand.
TGCTATCATCTAATGACTCGTTGCTATGTTACCGAGTTTTTGTCAGTGTCTACTTTCTTGTCGAGCTTTTAGAACGTTAAGGTATTCCTGTAAAGGGTTTTTTGTGAATATCATTGTTACAACAATTTACAGATATGAGGTGGATGATTCATTCCAGAATGCGTCGCATTTGAGAGACATCTTGAATGTGAAAAAATCTCCTTGTTGACAACAGCAAAGAGTCACCGTTCGGAACACAAAATTAGAGGAAAAGATGTCCCAATTAAGTATTAATACAGGAAAGAGAGGGAGGAGTGTTGCGAGCTCCTCTGCGTCGACTGTATCGTCTCTAAGTAGTTCGACCGACTTGGCGAGCCTGTTCGAATGTCCAGTTTGCTTCGATTATGTTCTTCCACCGATCTTACAATGTCAGAGCGGACACCTTGTTTGTAGCACTTGTCGACCAAAGCTTAACTGCTGTCCCACCTGTAGAGGTCCATTAGGTATGTAGTAAAATGCTTTGAAGGTTAAGGTAAATATTAAATGTTATTTGGACGCGTGTTTTCTACAGGTAATATCCGCAACCTGGCCATGGAAAAAGTGGCAGGGAATGTAATGTTTCCTTGCAAATATTCGACAAGTGGATGCACTGTCTCTTTGGTGCACACAGAGAAGGCAGATCACGAAGATGCGTGCGAATTCCGTCCATACAGTTGTCCTTGTCCAGGCGCGTCTTGCAAATGGCAGGGATCTCTCGAACAAGTTATGCCACATCTTGTTATGAGTCACAAAAGCATTACGACTCTTCAAGGTAATTCCATAGCAAAATGTTTTCTATACGCATCCACGACAAAACGAAATTTTGATCGCACCTTATCTCTTGCAGGGGAAGATATTGTTTTTTTAGCAACAGATATTAATCTTCCTGGCGCCGTGGACTGGGTAATGATGCAGTCATGTTTCGGTCATCACTTCATGCTAGTGCTCGAAAAACAAGAAAAATACGACGGACATCAACAATTTTTTGCAATTGTTCAACTGATCGGCTCGCGAAAGCAAGCAGAAAATTTTGCTTACAGGTAAGTACCGTTAGGAATAGTTACGACGGTCGAATGAATATTCTATGATACGGTAAATCGATTTAATGGAATTTTTCATGTTGTATAGACTAGAGTTAAACGGACATAAAAGGCGTCTGACATGGGAAGCTATGCCGCGTTCTATTCACGAAGGTGTTTCGTCTGCAATTTTAAATTCAGATTGCCTTGTGTTCGATACGTCTATTGCGCAATTGTTTGCCGATAATGGAAATTTAGGAATAAATGTTACGATTTCCATGGCATGAGGAAAGCTGGAAAAAGCAGTGTGAAATCTTTTAAATGTATCCGAGCAGTCTTTGGATTGTAACTTCATCTTCATGCCGAGGATTGCCCGTTATGTATATATACAACATTTTTTACGTTACCACAGATAAATATTAGCAATACGGATGTTAGAAAATGTTTGGAATGTGTTGACGAAGCACAGTAATCAAACGCTCAGTTACAGGACCTCTCTTTAGAAGCTTTAAAGTGTACTTGTATGTGATATTAACACTACATCACGAATACAATAAACAACCTTTCTGTATATTTATGCTGACTTGAAAGCTTTGACACTGAGTAAAGCATCGATTCCAAAAAGTACCTGATACCTATTGCATACTGACACGTGTCACGTTCTTTTTCGTCTTCTTTTACAGAGCCAGTTTTCCTAAGAACGTATCGTTTGAAATTTGATGCTTTTCGATAAAGAGTCCTTTGTAGAGGCAATGGTATATTTTATAAAAAGAATATAGTTTTCTCGAGAGATCTGCCTTGATCTGTTTACACACAGTACAGTGAAACGAATATACTTGAAGCATACAGACGACGAAATCCGTATATATACGTAATCTTTTTTTACTGTATTATATATAATAATTAAATTGAGCGCGCATTAAACACACATCTGTCATTATTTATTTTCATTTAGGAACTTCATACGCTCGAATATTTATTATCATTTAATCTTGTTTATAATTATAATTTTAGAATGAACAATTTATTGTAATACCATTCGATTCGTTTCTTGTTTAAATCAGTTTTTGTGATAAATGAGATTTGTTCCATGCCAGGTTGCATTGTAACTGATTTCCCCTAATTTTGATAATATGGACTATTTTCTATTTTATACCTTCAGTGTATCGACGCTAAAATACTATGCACTATTTTACAGAAATTTCGTTATTTAATGTCGTTCAAGTCGATTCAAGCGAACTCGGACAGATGAGAAAGACGAGAAACCATATCAAATCAAAAGCTAGCGATAAGTTTGCGGATACACTGGAAACGGTATACAATGGTTGCGAAATGCTTTATCCGAAAAGAAGAAATCACGGGTATATAATTGCCGAAAAGATGTTTTGCTTACTACGTGACATGAATTGATCAATTAGTCACAGCGAGCATTATGGTGATCAGTAGTACTTTTTAAGAAAACATTGATTTGACAAATGTAACGCGTTGAAATATACTTGTATCGGCAATACATACACGGGAACACGAAAGTAGTTGGTATACGATATAAACAGGTGCAAAATAATAGAGATCAAGTTGTGCAGTTTTATTATTTTTTACTAACTTTGTAATAGAACGAATGTAATGTAAAGAAAGTAACAATCTTAAGAGTATAAATTGAACGAATTGTTGCACAGTAGTTTTATAAATAACCAGTGACATTGTACATAGACTTTAAGTTATCGTTTCTATAAAGAATACTTTCAAATTTCGACTTCTCGAGTTTACGTAACGAAATTATGATTTAGTGTAATTTTTGCTTTTAGACAATAATTTCCGAGAACAATGTGCGCGTACCAAAATAAAACACGTATGGCATCAGAAGTGTGTGTAAACTATACTTTGCTGCAGCGCGATGGTTACAGGTAATAGACTGAACAGACTGACTGAGAACGATGCGATCAAGCACGGTTGACATTACACGAGCTTGACCCCGATCAAATTTGAAATTCTAAAAGACTCGGAAGGAAATTCGGGAGACAATGATCCAAGAAAGGTATGCATCAAGAATGCGATGACAGAGCGGCCGCGTGGAACGGCGAGTTTCCTGCGATTGAAAATTTGCGAAAGGATAGTGGATTTTTTTTTTCACTCGTCATGAATCGAACGTTCACAGACAAAAACACACACAGAGACACAGACACGGGAAATATTGAAACATTCCAGGCATCGACGAAAAAGTTACTGTAAGTGTAAATAGAGCAAACTTTATATGTGATAAAGCTATGAATTAATAATGTAAATTAATACGCCGACATGCATATATATAAGAAGTTCAAAGGAATATGGGAACCAATTGCATGTTATGCATATGTATAAGTATATATAAATATATAAGCGTATATGACCTATAAGTATATAGAAATGTATTTATATATATGTATATATATGTGTATAAGGCTTATACGATATAACATTTACGTTTATGCGAGTGTACTAAACGATACATTTTACTTTAAATAGATTTTAAAGTTGTAAAGCTGTTTTGGCGGTTACTGGAAAAGAAACATTTCTATCTGATTTCCACGTTAGTTGTTATTCGAACAGATTATATGGGAATATCTCCTTCTCGTCTTATGCTTACAAATGCACCAATGAAACAAAACAAAATTCGCACAGTTGAACATTTATTCAATGTATCCGACGATGAAAAGCGACAAGTGCATGTTTTACTACTACTCTTTCGAGGATGCTTGGTCGTACGGAATAGAACGAAACCGGTCTGATGAAATATTACGAAAGACGAAGATCTTGTTGAACCTATCGTCGACAAAAATCTTATCGAGCATTCAAGGTGCGAGTTTCATTGCAAAGGGTACTTTGCCGATAAGATTTCTGTACAATATCGAACCTAGATGTAGTCACGACGTAACATTTAATCGTTTATTACATAGTAATTTATTCTTACAGATCAAGAATAACGGTACACGAATATTTTTAATCGATGCGAGATCATTCGAAGCGCTTTATTTAATCCTTTACTGCATAGAGAACGAAAACTAATGAAAATAACCCACCAGTGAAATGAAATTATTCAAAGTTTAAACTCTAGAGATCTGATATATTAAGTTTTAACTTGTTCTCAGAAAAATTTTAGACATTCTTGTTGCTATATATGAAACGGGCTAAGTGAACTTCCGACCGGAAGTAAGTTTGCGGTAAGGGTTTAATAATAGGGACGTGTTTTCGCATCACGGCTTGTAAATTCGGTTGTAAACAACGTTCACATACGTCGAGGAAATACGAACCTTTTTTGTAATTTTTCATTCGTATCTCTTATGTATATTTATATATATATATGCTTTTAGTTCGATAATTCGTAATGATTACGTATGGAATTATATGAACCGGTACACGTTTATATTTCGATAACGACCGTATTAGCGTAACGTCATGAATCCTGTTCCTAAACATCAAATAAATTTGTTATTAAAGTAAATATTTTATCAAGACTGTATCGAAGAACCTTCAATCGAGTTTCGTAGCGTTCGAATATCGAATACATTTAAAAAGTTAGTAGATACCTGTGTTACCAACAATGTATTATGCAATACATTATACAATTGGTTTTCTACTCGATCAATTATTTCATTATCGATTTATTTTTCGGTACGTTTTATACCTGTATGTGATTCGTTTATTCGGTATCGTATCAACGAATTTCTTTTTGTAAAAGACATTGTGTAATTTACAGTATTCATGTAGACGTCATTTACTAAACTGATCCGTTTAGTCTTACAGACAAATTGAACTCGTTTGGTCCACTCATTAAAAAATTATTCTGATTTCAAATGTATGCGTAACTGCATACTTTAAAGTGTGGCGTAGAGATTAAAGTGGAAAGCGGATTTAATAGCGTTGAAATAATGAATCAAATGAATTTGTGTATGTACATACGTGTACATTATACATGGTACATGTCCGGTTAGCGAAACTCTTCTTTTTCCCTCCGGTTGAATAAAAATTCGAATTACCCGCCACGATCGCACGCAGGCAGAACCATCTAGGAACGTGTAAGGAGTATTACGGAAAGTATTCTTGCTCGCCGAGATTCCTCTCTACACCGGACTTGCATCGTGCTTGCGCGAATTCTACTTGTTGCTCCGAGGCACGAATCGTGGTCGGCATTTTTCCAGAGTTTCGACAGACGTACTTGTTCACCGACAGGAAAAAAAATGGCCAACTATCACAAGCCAGAGTCGAAAATCATCCAGGAATTGAAAGACATCGCGACAAAGCTACGAATTCACTCGATCGACGCCACGCAAGCCAGCAAATCCGGGTACGTGCATTAACATTTGTGCCTCATACTTGTAGAATCGATTCGATCGATCGGTCCCCTATCGAATAATGTTTTTCGTCGATCGATGCACGATTTTTATTCGTGCAACGCAAGCCTATGAGTCGATCGTACGAAAAATCAAATATTTCAATAATCGCGCGCAAACGTTCACATCGACCAGTGCGGTGTTCGCAACGAGAACATCGTTTCCCTCGTTCTACGATCGTGATAAGTTATTTCGTGAATTCGATAATAGCCGGTTACGCACACTAATCGTGGAACATTTTTCTAGCGGCATAGCAACGAACCGTTTTCAGACAGTGCTCCCTAACGATTCCTTGAAATACTCGGTGTCACGCCACTTTTTTCCACGTTTCGTTGCATCATAGCACGCGGTTCAAGGTAGCCGAACGTGTTAGTTACAATTCATGTTTATGCATCTATCAGAAACCGGAATAGCATAAATGGTCCTTTCGAAATATGTTTATCACTCGAATCCTTTTTAATAATTTATAATCGAATAAATAAGAATATACGACAGATCAAATACTGATTATACCCGTGTAACAAAAATTAGAAAGTACATACATACAACGGGAAAAATTTTAATAAATATTCTAGCATGTTGTTTATTCTAAACAGTTCACAATTCAATATTAAATCGAGGAATTTTCGTAACTACAAAATGAACGTCTACAGTGCACCTCGCGCAAATACTTAGCTATCGCGAGGTTTCAAGGGTACACTTTGAAACGAGATGCTGAAAGTTTGCAGAGCTCGCGAGATAGTCGCGAAGATTCTCAAAGAATCTGTTGCATTTGATACACGTAGCGGCGGCATCTGCAACACGTGCACGATACGAGAACGGTGCACTCTAACGCGATCGTATCGTTACGTAACACCCGCACAACCGAGTCACAAGGATATCGAATGTTCAAATTATCATTATCGTCTAACGTGATAAACGTAAATTTACCGAATCCATCGAGAAGAAGAAACCTTTCCAATACATAGTTCTATTTCTCGAGCTTTCGTATTTTTTTTGTTTCTTTTGCATCGGAGATAAACTGTATCCGATAACGTTTTACGAAACCGTTCCAATGTGAGCGAGCAGATAACTCTTCGCGGTTGGGAGACCGGAAAAATACGTGCCGGCGAATGAATTTAAAAGTTACATATCGGCTGTTTAATTTTAAACTTAATTTCCACGAGATCAAGTTGTAGTTCGTGTGGAACCGTTGTAATTTCAATACATTCTTCCCAGACGAGTAACTTTATTTCAACAAATTTTGCATGTATTTGTTACAAAGCTCTGTAAACTGTAACACGGCACACTGCATTTGGACCGCGAAACTCAATGATTGGTCCCCTTCTCCATCTGCTTCCCCTCCTTTTCTTCTATTCCCCTCCCCGTTTGTTCATGGAACTTGATCTTAGTTCCCATGCTCAGCTGACATTGGCGTGGTACCATCTTTCTCCCAAGAAAAACTCTCTCAAAAATTACATATCGGCTGTCTAATTTGAAATTTCAATAGATAAAATTCTATTGGGTTGGCAAATACGTTCGTTTGGTTTTTTACAGTCGTAAAACTGAACAAACTTATTTGCCAACTCAATAGTTCGCGTGGGACCGTGCACGTTGTAATTACAATGCATTCTTTCCAGAGAAATAACTTTATTTCAACGGATTGTTAACTCCTTAAACTGTAACACGGCACACTGCAGCGTGCGGACCGCGAAACGCAACGATTGGACCCCTTCTCCGTCTGCTTCCCCTCCCCGTTGTCTATTTCCTCCCCTCGCATGGTCATGGAACTTGATCTTGGTGCCCGTGGTCAGCTGGCGTGGTACCGTCTTTCTCCCAAGAAACAGAGAGAAATTTTGTTCCCGGCGAGCAGATCGATTACGAAATCTCCAGTAATCGTTTCTAGAGGAAGTATGTATGTATGTACATGGGTTGGTAGGGTGACAGGGAAGTAGGGAGGTTGTGGCGCGCAGTTGCTCCAATGCTCGTTACTTGCCGCTCGCTATCGGTACAGGCTACAGTACAGGCTTCGCCTTCGCCCCTTCAGTTGTTCTCGAACGTTCGTCCAGTGACGGTTATCGAGTGTAGTCGCTTTGGTTCACGATGGTTCGCGATTCGAACATGGAAAAACTCCAAGACATTGCCACGAAGCTTCGTATTCTCTCCATCCAAGCTACCGAGGCATCGAAGAGCGGGTACGATCAATCAAAACGTTTCTCGCGTGACAAACTCGAATTTCTTCATTCAGTTTCTGCCTTTTTAAATCGTTCACCACTGTGGTACTTTTATTTGAAAACTATTACATCTAATCAGCGGAGAACGTTCCTTCGACACGTTTCAAATTCAACGTTCCATTCGTGAAACGTGCACCGCCGTTTATTCACGTTTAAACGACTCGAATGAAAGATAACGATTTACTTATCTTTTATTTTATCTTATTTTATAGCAGCAGAATTTTTCTAAGTCGGTGTAAATTGCACCGGAACGTATCTCCGAGCCGCGTTGCGCCAATTCTTTCCTTTCGTGATGTGTGTGGTTCTCGCAGGACGGGAAAATCAATGATCGGCGAACAATAAGTTCAAGCGTTTAGGAAGACTCTATCTTCTTCCGTTGAACGATCGTATTCGATGTGTACACTGTCCCGCGTTGAATCGATTTATTTGAAATTTTACGTTCTAACAAATTTACATGTATTATACTAAATTTATACATATATTTATATGAATAATATCTTGAAGGACGAGGCACAAAGTCATCGAAAGAATGTACACACCATCTCCTATAGCTTTGCTGCGTTAGACGTTACTACCTTGAAGCAAATCGCAAGGTCGAATAATAATCTCGCGTACACGTGAATTTTACGGTTTGATTTTCTTTTATTCGATTATCGTTATCAACTAAAATCAGTTTCTCTCTTTTTAAGTACACATTCCGCGCGTTATGTAAGTGGATGTTTTTTTCGTATCCTAGTCTTTCGATAATTAACATCGTACGATCGAGATAGATGACCCTTCGACCTCCAAAGATACTAGTTTAACGCGATTAGAAATCGACGATTACATCTTATGAATAATTGAATGATTTATACTTGACACTATCGCGTGAAGCTTTTTTTTTTCTCTATATTTGTTCGTCGACTTTTTATACTTTTTTTTTGTAGGTTTTTGTACGGTGCTTTTCTTTTTGCAGACATCCGACATCATGCTCGTCGATGGCAGAGATTATGTCCGTTTTGTTCTTCCACACGATGCGCTACAAAGTGTCGGCACCGCGCGATCCGAGCAGCGATCGGTTTGTTTTGAGCAAAGGTCACGCTGCTCCCATCCTTTACGCAGGTAAGCATACACGTGTGTCCACGTCGACGATTGCGAACGCTTACGTTGCGTTCTATTTCCGTGTATAATTATCGCGGAATCGTCGAACCCACTTGACACTTACGATTATTGATATTCGCAGCATGGGCTGAAGCCGGTCTCTTCCCCACGAGCGAGTTGCTCAATTTGAGGAAACTTGACAGCGATTTGGAAGGACACCCGACTCCGAGACTGAACTTCATCGATGTGGGAACTGGTTCCTTGGGACAAGGTCTCTCTGTGGCGGCAGGAATGGCCTATGTCGGCAAGAACTACGACAAATCGAATTATCGGTACGCAAAACGGAGAACGTAAAAGAGGAGGGAACGAAGTAATATGTAGTACTAGCTTTTCCCCGCGGCTTCGCTCGCACAGGAAACTGTTTAATGCCCTCGAAAATTGATATTGTTTCTCCATAAAACCTTTCAACCCCCCATTCATCCCATTCAGCTTGTATCAATGAGCATTTAAGACCAAGTATCAAGCAAATCGGATTGCTAACAAAATATTCCTCATACAAACGTTGCAACCTCTTTTCACCCCCTTAGGGGTTGAATTTCGAAATATCCTTTCTTATCCCTTGTATAGATCATAAAGGAAACATCTGTGCAAAATTTCAGCTTTCTAAGTCCAAGGGTTTAGCCTGGGCGTTGATGAGTGAGTGAGTGAGTCAGGACTTCGTTTTTATATATGTAGTATAATCGATGATTACCATTTTCAGCGTGTACTGCTTGATCGGTGATGGTGAAGCAGCAGAAGGTTCAATTTGGGAGGCTCTTCACTTCTCCTCTTACTACAAGTTGGACAATCTCTGCGCCATTTTCGACATAAATCGTCTGGGTCAGAGCGAACCGACGTCTCTTCAGCACAACATGGAAGTTTATCGCAAGAGGCTCGAAGCTTTTGGCTTCAACGCTTTGGTTGTCGACGGTCACGACGTCGAAGAACTGGCAAAGGTATGTTCCGTACGATGAACGTAATCGATTCGTGTCCAGAATATTCAGTGTACATTCTGTTTATAGGCTTTCCACGAAGCACAAAATACGAAAGGACGCCCCACCGCTATTCTAGCGAAAACGTTCAAAGGAAAACACTTCCCCAACATCGAGGATCTTGATAATTGGCATGGCAAACCTCTCGCCGCCAAGGCCAACGAAGTGGTTCAAGTAAGAATTCGATTTGACGATTTATCGAAACGTTCGATCGGTATTTGAGAATTTAACTATTCGTTTCTTCGTAGCATTTAAATGGAATGTTGAAGAATGCTGGTCCTCTTGGACTGCACCCTCAGAAACCGTTGGTCGACGACGCACCGTTAGTAGATATCAGCAATATTAAGCTGGCGTCGCCTCCGAGTTACAAATTGGGAGAACAAGTGGCGACTAGATTAGCTTATGGTACCGCCTTAGCCAAGGTTTGTACACTCTTCGTTTCCGTAGACTGCGGATTTTATGCTTTTATGACAAAAATCGGCACGTACAATTTTTCATTTAGCATTTAGTATGAACTAACTAAATCACCCTCAATAACGTCGTCTAATAGTTTCATTTAAGATTGCAATGTCAAAGAAAATTTCTATGCTTTTTTTTGGTACAGCAGAATTATTATAAATCCTATTAATAGGCTTCCGGTCGGTAAAGTGTTAATAGGATAATTAAAAGAAGAATACAATTCTTTGCTCCTGTGTTCTGAAATCAATGCAAACATGTTTTATTTTGCATAAAGATGCGCAGTCTATCGATGACTGAAATGATCGATATACTATTGTATATACTGTATTTACGTGAATGTGTGGTATTGTTTTATGGTGCAGCTGGCGAAGAACAATCCTCGCGTAATCGCTCTCGACGGCGACACGAAAAACTCTACGTACGCGGAGAAAATCAAGACCGTTGATCCAGCGAGGTTCATCGAATGTTTCATCGCCGAACAAAACCTTGTCGGTGTTGCAATCGGCGCAGCGTGCAGAGACAGAACCGTGGCGTTTGTGTCCGCCTTCGCCACTTTCTTCTCTCGTGCATTCGATCAGGTAATCGTCAAAAGACAGAACCTAGTGCTCGAACGAGTTTGAAAATCGTACGAACAACCGTGACGATTAATCTTGAATTTTGCAGATTCGTATGGGCGCTATTTCGCAAACGAACGTCAACTTCGTTGGATCCCACTGTGGTGTATCCATCGGCGAAGACGGTCCTTCGCAAATGGGTCTGGAAGACATTTCCATGTTCCGATCGATTCCTGGTTCTACCGTTTTCTATCCCAGTGACGCCGTGTCGACGGAACGTGCCATTGAATTGGCAGCAAACACGAAGGGCATCTGTTTTGTCCGTACATCGCGTCCGGCCACGGCAATCTTGTACAAAAACGAGGAACCGTTTGTTGTCGGAAAGGGTAAAGTGGTGAAATCTTCCGCCAAAGATCAAGTTCTCGTCGTTGGAGCTGGCGTGACTCTTCACGAAGCGCTCAAAGCCGCCGACGAATTGTCCAAAGCTGGTGTGAACGTGCGAGTGGTGGATCCATTCACGGTGAAACCATTGGATGCCCAATTGATCGTAAAGAACGCCAAGGAAGTGGGCGGAAAGATCGTCACCGTCGAGGATCACTATTCAGAGGGTGGATTGGGTGACGCGGTCTTATCGGCAGTTGCGACGGAACGAAACATTCTAGTTAAAAAGCTGGCTGTGACGGAAGTGCCCCGTTCTGGCCCACCGACCGCGCTGTTGGAGAAGTACGGAATCAGCGCGAGCAAGATCGTCGCCGCCGTTCAAGAAGTTCTAAAGTTGTAATCCCCCAACACGATTTCTAGAATGTCGCAGACGTTCTCGCGGAAGCGGATACGCCGAGCGTATTCGCTATATCAAAATTTCAACGGGTACAAACGAAAAAGTCAGTGCATTCCTTGTCGCGCACGAAACATTTCAAATTTCGTTTGCGTTAATATAATTACCAAACAGAGGTGCTAGTGCATACGAAGGTTTCTATTTGTACATAATACACATAGATAATACGTATACATATATTTTTGTGTATAAGAAACTGTTGAACTCGAATCTGTATTGAACATTTTATACATTGAAATTTTTACTTGTAAGAGGATTTGATACATGCGATGTTTATAGATTAAGAGAAAACTATGCTTTTACTGCCCGTAAAATAATACACACTTCGGAGTAAACTTCTATGAAACGAAAAAAAAAGTGAATTGTCAATTATCAACTGTGCCGTAACCCACCTTAAACGTACAATACGATTCTTGTTAATTATGACAACAAACGAATAGAAATAAAGACCTTTATGAAACGGGCGGCGTTGCATTATTTGAAAAATTCACGTCGACTCGAAGAGACGAGTTTCACCGAAACGCGGTTACGAAAGGGAAACGGAATAACTAAATAAATCCCTAGTTCGTGAAACGAGTCACATTAGGAATCGAGTCGCGATTGGCTGGGAGGCTTGCGAAGCATAGCGTAGAGCGATGAAAGAGCAAGCGAAAGAAAGAATGGGACAGAGAACGAGGGGAGACAGCAGCGCCACGTTTCTCCGTTGAACAAGGAACGCGAACCGTTCCTCGTTCTTCGGTCCGTTCGTTCGGTTTAGCTGTTCGCCATCCAAAATATCCAGGCTGGCACGGTCGAGTGGGTATATGTATGCGTGCGGTACAAGTGTCTCCCTCGGTGCTGGCATCGGTGTTGGTGTTGGAGACCGCCATATTGCGTGTACGTAGTCGGGTACGAGTGGCGCGCGTGCGGATGTGTGCGAGATATACACAGGCGCGTGTGCGTTTCCCGTTCCGCGATTCGCGTATCCCGAAAAAGATGGCCGCCATGAAAGCGTACGGTGGTGATGTTGACGTCGTTCGCAGCAAGGCCGCGTCACGTCCTCGAGAAGCGTGAAAAGAACGCGATCGCTCGAATGCTTCGGCGTCCCTCGTGGCGCGCTCCAACGAGAAAACGTTACGGCGAGGAAATAGTCGGTGTTTTGAGAACGCGAGCACGGTGCTCGTTGGATCCCACCTCTCGGTGTATACGACGAAAACGACGAGGAACGGGAGAGAGGCGAAAGAAACGAGGGAGAACGAGCGAGGAACGTGCAGCTCGTACGAGGGGTTGAACGTCGATTCGTGCGCGACGAAGAAATCAACGAACCAGAACAGGCCAGGCGAAGAACGAACGGGCGAACGTGAAAAAAGGCTGGAGAGCAGCTCGCGTGGAAAATATACAACAGGGTGATATCACGGAGAGTGAGTAGCTGCACGTACGGGAATCGCGGGTGGTGTGTGTTTGGTGTCGCGAGTGAAACAAATGCGTGTGCGTTCTACACGAACGAGGTTCTCTCTTGCCGACGATACCCTGGTCTACCTGTTTCATGCGTATCCACGGCGTTGCGTTTCACGCGTGACTCCAAACTCTGTGTCAACGAGGGACGGCCATATTAATCCGTAGCCCCCGCCGTCGCACATATTCCGTAAAAATCTCGCTTCCTCGAGGTGGTGCCCCTGCGAATTCACGATCGTCCTGGCACGTAGATTTTCTGCGTGTACCGTGCGTCTTTTGTGGCTCTTCTAACGTGCTCTGTGTGTCGTGCCTTCCTGCCTTGCCTCGCCTCACCTCATCGTGCACCGTGTCGTGCCGTGTCGTGTCGTGCTGTGTCTTCGCTCGCCTCGTCGTAGAGTGTCTTGTCGTGCCGTGATCCTCGACCACTTGGATATACGCGTTACGTCGCCCCCAGGTCTTGCCGGATGACGGTGCGTGTACGTGGTGCATGGACGGCGGTACTAGTGCGTACGAGCAGCATAAAACACGGCCACTACGCGACCTCCGTGCCGCCCGATGTTCCTGCATCCTACCAAAATTTGCTGCTCCACCACCGTGTCTACCCGCTCTGCCAGCAGTATCATCCTTCCCAAACCCTCTACTAACCGCAGAGTGAGTATACTCAACGCATTCTCTCATATTTCTCTACCGTCGATGTGTTCAATTTCTATACGATATGTTCCTTACGCTTTCTCCAGAGCGAAGCTCTTGCGTCGTAGTTAGAAGTACGTTTCGTTATAGGTCGCAGAACATTTTCTATTGTAGATCTTGGCTGGACCTGTGTTTCGTTGTTAGAGTTACAATTCTTGTCTCCGCAGTTTAGCTTTTGGTCTTTCGTTCTGCAGATTCTCCTGTAACTACGTTGTGGAGTCTTATCTGTACTCTGTGCTAAGCATCAGTTATGTATTTTAGTTGTATGCTAAGGGGTACGACTGAAGTTGTTGTTTCTTGATTAGAATTTCAATCTTATGCACCTCTGTAAGATGCAATAATACTAGCTGGTTACTTCCAAGATATGCCACTGTTCGTCGCTTTGTACTTTGTCGCAGTCTGTGTTGTCCCGCAGAGATTTGTTGGCGTTAGATTTTATAGAGAGGTTTGTTGTGTTCTCTGTGTTGGTAGCAGTGTATGGTTCTTTATAGGTAAATAAACGAGCAGAATATAGAAGAACAAACAACAACATAACCTCAATTTGAAGTCCCTGAAACGGACCGTGTACAGCTTGACTGAATGAACAGGTATAGAATGCTTTGAACTCGAATCAATTTCAACCTCGATTAAGTTGCTTTATCGTTCTTCCTGTATATCTCGTGTATTCTATGTTAATTTCCTTATACAGCTATAATAAGGCATAAAATTATTATACCTCTCGGTGATGATATCGCTCGTGTACCGCTTGAACGAATGAACAGGCATAGAATGCTTTGAACTCGAACCAATTTCAACCTCGATTAAGTTGCTTTATCGTTCTTCCTGTATATCTCGTGTATCCTACATTAGTTTATTTATACAGCTATAATAAGGCGTACAATTATTATACCTCTCGGCTGATGGTATCACGCATCGCAAGTTTGTCGAGCAGGTTGGCTCCTGGATGATAATGGTTTATCAATGAGTTTTACGTAAATGGAAAACAATTAAACCTATCAAAGTACAAAAAATCAATTAAAAGCACAGACTTACCTGGCAACAATGAAGGAAACGAAGCAGATACTTTGTAAAATATAGCAGTCAATCTGAAACGAAGTTGAACATTCTACAGCAGTTTCCTAATGGTTAATGCAACGAGTAAGGCGAGGGAGGATATAAAAAAAATGGTAAATGGTGCAGCAGACACGATGGAAACTAAACAAAAAACCATTTTGTCCCCGAGAAAATAATTACGCGGAAACGTATAGACGCGTTCATTACGCCGACAAAAGAAATATAAATTGAAATTGCGAATTGGTTTCCGCGCCGGTTGGCGTTACACCGTTACATTCCGGACGAGTTCGGGAAGAAGGAAATCGTGGGCAGGGGTGGGATCGTAGGATCGTGGCGACAGGGGAATATCAATTGATCACGTTTGTCATGCGAGCAATATTTTGGATTGAAAAGACGCGGTTCGACGTCGGCAGACGATTAATCGTTTCCCGTGTAGCTGCTCGGCCTATTTAATAGCGTGTTCCAGTGGCCTGTCGCTCGGCCGGCCTTTTTCTACCGGTTTCAAAGGCGGTCGAGTGTACTTGCTATTTCATAGGAGCCCGGTGTCGTTACGAGATGCTACCGTGCGAGAGTTTTACCGCTATTACCAACGCTGCCGCCAAACTTTTCTCGTGAAACTTGCACGCTTACCGATTCGCAACTGATCCGTGCCGATTTCTTTTCCGCGAACTTTCGCGACCCTTCGTCGCGTCCACACCGAACCTACGAAACACTGAAATCGATTAAAATGCTTTACCTTACAAAAATGATAGGACTGTATTACTAACGCTATTGCCACCGCTGCCGCCAAACTTTTCTCGTGAAGCGTGTACGCCTACCGATTCGCAACCGATCCGCGCTGATTTCTTTTCCGCGACGCATTCACATTAAACTTACCAAACACTGAAGTCAATTAAAATATTTTACCTGTAGGGCTTTTTATAAAAGTTGTTTATAACAATGTCGGTTGATGTTTAAACTTTATTAAGCGCAAGCTTCCAGCTTTCATTTGAACTCGCAAAAGGTAAAAAATACCAACGAGAACACATTCAAAAATTGCCCGGAAGCAACCCCTTAAGAATAGATCATCCCTCTGCATCCTGTCCAGTGAAACATTCCATTTTTAAAATGTGATGTCGATTGATGTTTAAACTTTATTAAGCGCAAGCTTCCTGGGACTGTAAAAGTGAAAAAATTCCTACGGGAACACATTCTAAAATTGTCCAGTAAGTTGTTTAGATTAAATGTGCGTGCTACTCGGTTTCCAGTCAGCGTGTTACTGTCTTATGTTTATTAACGTGCTTTGTCTTGAATGTATTTAGTCGGATTGCGTAGAATTTTGATCATAGTATGCGTCGGAATAAAGAAATGTATTGACACATTTCCCACGGTAGTACATGTGTTTTAATAGACTAAAATGAAAAATATGCAACCGGTCATTCGACCGGCAGTGATAGGTATACGGTGTTAACGCGTCCGATTTTCCTGTATTAGGTATACTCGATTACTTCTTCGAGCTACGTTGTCACGCTTCGATCAAAATCCACCGGTGAATGTAACGGTCGTCGTTGTTGCCGACAAATTAAATGCTGGTCATCGTTGACCTTCGCGATACTCGATGCGTTCATCGGGAATCGGGAATAATTCCGCGACTTTTTTTTTTTTATTAGCGAATAATTACCTATTCGGCAGCTTATCGACGGTCAATCAGCATTCGCTTGTGATTATCAAGATTTCGATTGTTACGCATGTCTTGTATCAGTTCGTTAAATTAGATTGTCGTCTCGAGGAAAAGGTTCGAAAAATTCTCGCGAAACAATTAGCGTGCTGCTGTTTTCAGTATCGAACGCGTGCGGTGCGATCCGGCGTATTCATTCCGATCGACTTGCTCGGTGGTCGATAATTAGCAGACTAATTACCCGGTCGAGTTGAAACTTGGTATTTGCGGTTACAAGGAATGAGATCCCTCTGCATTCGGTTGTCCGATAAATTCGTGTTCCATGCTGCATCGACGTTGTTTCGGTACTCCAATTATTTGCACGATCGACGATCGACGATTTTCGATCCGAAGCAATTCCGAAGCGAGTTTCGCAATCTCGTGACGTCATCGTCGTAGAAACATGCTCGGAGCGTTTCGCGAAGGGGAAGAACGGAAAGGTGGTGATCCGTTCGACGAATAGGGAAGATACCGGAGGACCTTCTTGGTCTACGTCTCGAGGAACTGTTTTCGGTTAGGTTCCGTTTTTACTGGGTACATATTCGGTTTTATTCGCTCGAGACTCTGTAGCTTTCAACAGTAAACCATGACTGGATCTAGACTTTTTGTTTTGCAATTATTGAAATGATAAACATGCTTTCGTGAGAAATGATTTAATAGACATTTTTATTGGAACATATAAAGATTTTCGCGATTGCTTCTGATTGCCAGAAAGTGTAAACTGTTTGTTTTATATTAACGAGATAAAACAAAATTGCCAGTTACATTTTTATCATATTTATTAGATTTGCAAGACGTTTCTCAAACTATCATTTGCCTTTCCTATAAAATTGTTCAATAATACATTGGTGTTTTGTAAAACTTCATTCATAGAATACATAAAGGAAATTGTCTGCACTTTTATACTGTTTACATGAATATTACAATTTCGAAATCAGGTGAAATCCTGTAATATCCTAACGTTGATTCGCATATGGCCTATACCGAGGGGACAGACACATATACTGGTACGGTAGAAACGTGGAAGTAGGAAGAGGCTGTGTCGTTTGCATAGTTAATTCAGTTGTTCGAAGGTTTCTGAATCGATTGTAAGATAAAAACCAGACGAATTCGTTGGACAGCGTGGGTTACCTACCACCCAGAGCTGGGGAAAATAGTATTTTAATTAGTAAATGATAAATAATCTTATTTATTTTAAAGTATGTCTGCAATTTTGAAAATAAAATATTTTATTTGATGCAGTAATTGTTTGAAAATAAAATAATTTATTTGAGGCAGTCATTTTTGAAAATAGTATTTTATTTGACGAATATTGAAAATATTTGGACTTTGTCTTTACTTTCAATTGTAAATATTATTGCTGAAAATAATGGTTCGCCTTCAATAGATTTATGAGTAGAATTAGTTTCCTGATGATAAGAAAAACACTGCATGTTTATCAACAAACCTCATTAGGCACAAAAAATGCAATATTCTATTTTGTGTTTCAGATCATTAAAATAAAAATATTTTATTTTGTGGTTCCGATTGTTAAAATAGAAATATTTTATATTCGAAATTGTATATCTCATTCAAAATACTATTTTCTTCAAGCAAAATAAAGTCGAAAATATTAAATAGTATTTGAAATATTTGTTTCGCCAAATAATACCCACCTCTGCTACCACCACCGGTTAAGATGACCGGTTCCAGATTTTTTATTTTACAATTATCACAATAATAAAAATGATTTCACAAGAAACGATTCTATAACTATCTTTAGTATAGCACGTATTACAATAGGATTCGCACAAAGTCCAAATAAAGAGTCAATCTTGTAATTTTTAAAAGGGAACATGTATTTTGAGGCTCGGTAAATTTAGTATTAACCCCTTTCCGTATTTTAACAAGTCAGACTCGTGATGAAGATATTAACAAAGTCTAACAGATATAAATATTATGCCTTTGTAACCAAACGTATAAATTTTCTTTTATCTTCTACGACTTTTTTGCGGATAGGAAAGTTTTAATTACTGTAACTGTAAAGAGGATATTACAAGGTATGAAACAAGGGAAGGTTAACGCTTGTGAAGGTGAACAATTTTCATGTGCTCGATATGATTATGTTGGACCGGCGAAGTCGGATCGTTTCAGCGTCGAAACTCGGCCAATACACAGACGTGTACTCGAGAGGGCGAAATATGGAAGAAGGATAGGCGAGGGGGTTTAGACTGTGGAAACACGGCTGGGACGTAAGTTGCGCGACGCAAGGGAGGGATGCAATAAAACGGGAGCAACGAGATGATTATGTTGGATCGGTAAATCGGATCGTTTTAACGTGGAAACTCGGCCAGTACACAGACGTGTACTCGAGAGGCGAAATATGGAAGAAGGATTTGCGGAGA
Organism: Lasioglossum morio; assembly: GCA_916610235.2. NCBI lineage: Eukaryota > Metazoa > Arthropoda > Insecta > Hymenoptera > Halictidae > Lasioglossum > Lasioglossum morio. The sequence goes on from OU744327.1 coordinate 3,277,931, forward strand.
GGTTTCGACTGTTGAAACACGGCTGCGATGTAAGTTGCGCGACGCAAGGGAGAGTTGCCGGGAGGGTTACCGGGAGGGATGCAATGGAACGAGAGCGAACGGCGAAGAAACTTTGCCGATAGCCTCGCGGGGTCAGTCGATCCGCCCAGCCGAGAAACGCGTACCCGAGAGCCATAGAAAACCGAAAGCATTTCTAATTTATCATCCAAGTAATTGGAACGTTGTATCGGCGCTCTCTCGCGCCTCGAATTTTCCCCGGTAATCGAGCAATCGAGTTTTCGATCGAGGATCGAATTCTCTTTCCCGATCTGTTTTCCGCGAACTCGTTGACTGAGGAGGATCGGTCAACTATTCCCTCGGTTTCTTACTTATTCACGAATTTTATTCACTCACTCAACGAATTCTCGCATTTTTATTACGTCACGGTACCCGGTGACTCAACCCCTTTCGCAACTACCAACGAGATATCGTGCGAACGGATTAACCAAGTTCAGAAACGAGTTTCACTCTTTTTTTTTCTCAATTTAAACTCGTTTAAACTGTCTCGGAAGTTTTTATCGTATTAACCCAGATATGCTTATACGTTATCGTGTTCTCGTCGTAAAACGATTATGTACTCGGAGATAGTATCCGCTGGTATTAACCCTTGCTATTTTATTCGATTACGTTTGATTTCTCGATAGAACGTAGAGGAGAGAACGCGTCGTTCCAAGGTTAAAAGAGTCGTCGGGAGGGTGGCTGGTGTATTCGATTGGCCGTGTTGATATAGTTGGCTTGCTTACGCGTTCACGATTCATCGTTGGAGGATTCATCGTTCAATCGCCTTAACGCCTTCGGCTAATCGAAAGCGTTGCGAGTCTCGGCGAGCTCGCATGGAATTCCCTCGAAGAGAAGAACGTCGGAGTCGGATGTTAATCGGGGACGCATAGTCGTGCGAACGGGTAGCACGGTCGAGCGAGTCACGAGCAAATTTCCAATTAACCCGATGACCGTGTCTCCTCCCCCGCGTCTCGACGAACGATGGTACAATAACGCTCGACTTTATTAAATTCGGGAAACCGATAAGGAAAATTAGGCAGGAGAAACGGGCACGAACGATGCTCGCGTTTAACTGAACGTTTTCACGGCCCAATCGAATAACGAGGAACAACGAGACTCTTGTTTCGACGGTGCACAGAGGCGAGACTCCGTCTCTTGTTTCCATCGAACCGTTCGAAACCGTTTTAATCGCACAAACTGTCGCTATCTTCGCGTTCAGATTGCGACTCCACCCCTCTTGCACATTTTTTTCCACCTCTTCGATGTACACACGATCTCTTTTATTTTCTCTGTCTCTATACCTTGTCGACTGTATGTACCGCGACAGGGATGATGTTACCCTTCTCAGGACGCAGCGATGGGTGTACATACACTGGTATACAGTTCCACATTTATGTACCTATGTACGTCCCTTTTCTCTATCGTAGATTTATTTCAGTTAAACGTTTGCAGCTTATTGCAACGTTGACCGATATTTGCATTATATGATATCGGCGCTACAGGTTCGATCAATGATACAAAAATTAGCAATTTTGCAGTGGTATAATTTCAACGTTTTGGTACGGTTTTGAATCATCATCAAGAAAAGTCTGCGTCTGTGAAAATTAATGTAATAAATTTTGTTATTCATTAAACTGACTATTTAATAGTTATGAAAATTAGGTAGTTATGCATCCTTGCTAATTGTGAGAAAACAGAATGAATTCAAAGTAAGTGAAATGGTTACTTGTCAATAAGACGGTTTGAACTGTACTAAACTGTAACTGTTGTGGCAAAGTCAAGACGGAAAACAAATGAATATCGTAGATCTAACTAGCCAATCAGATGTCAAGGATCAAGAACTGAAGAATCAATGTTTGGCACGAATTTTGAATTTTAAAGTATTCATCATCACACTTCAACCAATGTATTACCAAAAATTGGTAGGAAATTAGCCGATATCATATAGTGCATATACAAAATTTACGATCGTTAAAAATGGAGAATGTTGACCGATATTGATGAAATTTTCAGAATATAAAACTGACGCAGATCTACAAAATGTATTTTTTACAGTTTCACTGTAGGCCCCCCAATGAAAGTAGTAACAACAACTTCTGGTATTTTTAAAAATATCCAAGTCGTATGAATCAGATATTTGAAAACTTATCGTCCTATATATAATTGTCTGAATATTACGGCGGTTCACTGTATGTTTTTTCGTGGAAGTATGTAGGTTTAGTGTTAAGGGTGGGAAACTTTCCATAAGACTTACAGGGTAACAGTGTAGATTGCGAAAGAATATGGTTGAGATTAGAATATTTAGTTGTCTATGTAATTCTGGCACATTTAATCGGAACTGTCTGTAGAGCAGGTGTTGAACTTGTGTCAGTTAAATTAAGCGCACAGATATTTTTAAGGCGATGCAGTTTCCGTGTCCACCGTTGCGGTTGCATCCGATTCTAAAAGATTACCGAAAGATCACGCTAAAACGGATCTCCGGTTATTTTAATATTCGAGCCGCTGTATTTTCGAGTAGCAGCGCCATTTTATCGGACACTGCGCCGATCGCGTGTTCGATCGATGATCGGAAAAAATACATGACCTGAATCGAAGAAGCAGAAAAATAATCGGCGACGCGTGCCATTGTCTCTGCTGCTACCGAGGACGAAAAGCGACGAATGGCTGAAAAGACGACGGAAGCAATGCTCGCTAGCGAATTCCGATTCCCAATCGAAATCGAAACCCAGTCGAACGTTGGCTCGCCGGTGTTTTCTTATTTTATATCTTATCGAAAAGTGTTTTAATCTCCGTGGCGTGACAATGAGGGAGCGTGTCATGTTAATCCGAATTGACAACAATATTTAGATTGGTCGGGTCCGGTTGCGTTGCGGCTAACTGCCTCGGAGTCGTGTCCTCTCTTCTTCCAACGAACTTGCTGTTCGCGGAATGTTGTTGCAACGATCAAACGCTTCGAGAAATAGGATATTAACGCCGGCTTGTGTATCGTTGTAAGACGAATCTATCTCGGGTCTCGTTCATTCGGACATGTCGCGGGACAAGCGCAATTCGTTCGAGTGCATGAGCGTTGAAATATTTGAATCGTAGACGCTAGACCAGGGGTAGGCAAACTACTGGCCGCCGTCTGTTTGAAAAATTAAATATAAATCAAATTACGTGGTAAAACTTATGTAAAAATATCACTTTCTATTAAAAAATATTTCGAACCCCTGGCTTTTCGTTGCTCTATGGCCCGCAAAGCTTAAAAATTTCACTATCTGGCCGTTTTCAAAAAATGTTTGCCGACCCCTGAGCTAGATAATAAAAATGAATTTTCGTTGAGAAAATCTGGTTTCGCGTAAATATTCAGTCTAATTGCAATTAACCCGTTTCTAAACGAGCCAGTACTTGTTAATGTTCGTCTAAAAATATTACAAAATTTCTCTGAATGTTTTCAAAATGAAATATTAAAATTATAAATAAGTACACATTTAACCTTTTAAAGAAAATGTTTGACGAATGGAAAATTCCCAAAAACTTTCCAGGAATGCTACTGATGATATGCTTGACAACTCTGAAGTACTATATACTTCTCTTTCAGAAATCAATAAAATTCCACGAATACTTATGCAGACAGATTGTTTCTTTCGTTTTGCTGGATAAACTCTATACATACGTGGTTCACATTAGAATAGCAGTACACAGAGAGAAGGTGAACCCTTCACTGCATGATTTTTTAAATTGGGATGAAAAAGTTGAAAGAAGGTCAGTTTTTGTATATTATTTAAGGGCAAAATATTAAAAGAAATTAAAACAACATTATCAGAAAATAAACATAGTAAGAAAACACATTCTTAGTTTACTGTAGTAAATTCATATATCAGATTCGTTAACTGTATCAGAATATGATACACTATGCAGCGAAGGGTTAAACAAAACGAATATGAAATCGAAATGACTGCAATTTTACAATTATTAAAATGCAATGTATGTCAATTGCGTTCAGTAGTGCTGGGTATTCCTAGTGTTATAATGAATTTGGTTGGCTACGGGCGAGCGTGAAAAAGGAAAAGGCGCGACGTGCACGGGCAGTTTCGAATTCGTACGTGGAAAGGAAAGACGGCAGGCAGCCAGCCAGCTGGTAGGGAAAATCATCCCCCTCGACCTCTCTCGGACCCTATGGCCACCCTCGGCCACCCTCGGACGCCCTCGTCGCTTGTCGTACGAAAGCCCACAGACCCAGAACATTTCGTGCACCCTATATAGCGCCCCTATAGTTCCCTCCGTGGAACCCTCCCCGTAAACCAGCTGGAAACACATGGCGCGGCGTCATCGTGCTCGGCTGCCGAGCATATGCACCGTGTTGCTTTCCGCTCCACACCGTTCCACGCCGCTCCACGTCGCTCCACACCGGTCCGCGACAGGGCAAAAATCATTGGGATCGATCCAATCCACCTACGCCGTTTCTAATTACTCTTCTCGCGCATCCGACCGTTGTTTTACCTGGCCGCGTCGCGAAAAGAGCACTCTCTCGTAGTTTGATGCACGATTCTAGCATCGAACCATTCGTCCCTTCTTTTCCGAGTGCACGGTGCTTCGATCACCAACCACGACTAGAAATCCCCCCACTTAGTTCTCATTTTAAAAAAAAAGTTCTAGCGGAGACTATAGCAGCCTCTCAAATATAAAAGACTAACGATTAACTTTTATTCCCGAAAATGTAGGAGAGAAAAGAAAATTTATATTTCTTGCATGGCTACGTTTATTTTAATGCTTAAATATTGATTACAAAAGAATCAAGTTTTAGTTCATGTAGAAAGAACCACGCAATATTCATTGTTAGACTTTGTTAAAATCTGAAGATTAAGGGCTGCTCAATCAATTTTTTGATATCGTTCAGTTCTAGCGGAGACTATAGCAGCCTCTCAAACATAAAAGACTAACAATTAACCTTTATTCCCAAAAATGTAGGAGAGAAAAGAAAATTTATATTTCTTGTATGGTTACGTTTATTTGAATGCTTAAATATTGACTACAAAAAGATCAAGTTTTAGTTCAACTAGAAAGAACCACAGAATATTCATTGTTAGACTTTGTTAAAATCTGAAGTTTAAGGGCTGCTCAATCAATTTGTTGATATCATTCAGTTCTAGCGGAGACTATAGCAGCCTCTCAAACATAAAAGACTAACAATTAACCTTTATTCCCAAAAATGTAGGAGATAAAAGAAAATTTATATTTCTTGTATATCTGCGTTTCTTTTAATGCTTAAATATTGACTACAAAAAAATCAAGTTTTATTTCATGTAGAAAAAACCACTGAATATTCATTGTTAGACTTTGTTAAAATCTGATGGTTAATCAATTTGTTGATATCGTTGAGTTTTTCGATCGGCCCTTTAATTAGCAGTTCGTACGGCGTTTTTCGACGGTTGTATTAGGATCGCTTATGGTTCACGGGAATGAAACGCGGTGGCAACCATATACTTCTCGCGCCACGTCGACCCGCCCTTCTGCCTGCAGTTTAGGGATTGGATCGCCATCGAGATTACGAGCTTACGCGCGCGATTCTATCTGGTTCCCCGGTCTTCCCTTCGGGACGCGTCACGCGTAACGCGTGCCCCTCCTTTTTCTGCCGCGGGATCACCCTAATGGCTTGGAACAACACAGAAAAAATAAGAGAGATCCAATGCATAGCTGGAAATTGCGATACGAACGCTGCATTTTATTATTACGGGCAGAACCTTGGGCCGTATTCGTGCCAAGATTACATCGTGCCGATGAGGTAACGAGCCAATGCGTGTCGTTGAGAGAAGTCGGCCGAGAATCGGCAATTGTTTAAGGGTGGGCGTGTACCTGAAATGTACCCGACCCGAACCCGAATTTCCAGGTAAGAATACATAATAGTAAACGCCTTTAGCCGATATTAAATGGACATACTCTATGCGGGAAAATGCTATTTGATCCCCAAACCGTGTGCAACAAAGTTAACTTTTGAAAATAATTGTATTATGCAAATTTTATAGACATTCTTGAAAATTCTATAATCCTGTCAGACAGTTGATCATCCTTGAAATTGTGAAAAATACTAATTAACCGTACGTTAGTTAGTTTGTTGGCCATCTATAAGTAAGGCCAGAATCACTGAAGGTTTTCCATGACTTATTTTCTAGTAAATACGTAAAACTCGAATTTTTCACAACCATAGAATTTTTTTTATTGTACAGTTGTAACCTCAAATAAGATGTTATTCTGCAGTGTATATTGTATACATAATATTACAATGGTAACCTTCTCCTATGTGTGGGTAAAGTAATATATAATTACAAACCACAGAATGTATATGAGAAACTATATCTAACTATCTTTTACGCCCAGAATCATTACCCTAGTAGCATACAAATATTAGATAGATATTGTTTTCAAATATTGGAAAAACATTTTTTAAGCTACACTCTTTCATATGAGAAAAATATTGGATCTGAATATTGTATACATGTACAAAAATAACATTATCCGTATATTAGGAAGAAATATTCTATTTCTACTATTAAATAAAATAAATAATATTATTTAAATATTAAATAAATTAATATGAAATAAATATTATTTGTATATTAGGAACAAAATATTCTACTTCTAATATGAAACAAAGATTCATTTAATATTTAGAAAAAAATATTTTTCTCTCTATGAAATAGATATTTTCTCCATGTTTAAAAAGAAATATTTGTTACTTATTATAAAATAAATATTGTATGTATATTTGAATATTAAAAAAGATTCAGCCTCTTTTTAATATTATACGAATGTGTCTACAATATTTTGTGCTACAAGGGTATGTTTCTCAGGTTATCCTAAAAACTCACCCCTACAATTATTCCGCAAGAATGACGAGGACTTTCGTACCTCGCGACGCGTCAACCCTCGCGAACGGCGCGCAATGAATTTTGCTTCCCTCTCTTCTTCGATTCCGAAGGAAATCTCCTTGAATTTTTGCCCGCGGTCCGGAGCACTTTGTCCGGAAACAGGAATGGACGAGCGAGAGCAGGCCGTAACTCGATTTCCCGCTTATCGACCGGCGTCGACGAGACAAGAAATTATTGGTCGGTGCACGGGGAATTAACCGGCTTTCCATATAACGTTGCTGTCCTGCTCTGTCCTGTTCCGCCGCATCGAGCTCTCGCCGGACCTTTGCCGGACCCGCGTATCCCTTCGAACGGAAATAAACGGTTCGGTGGTGTCTAGCTGTCTCTCGACCCGTCCGACACGGCCCGCTCAAGTATTTTTCAGGCGATTCGCGCGCCAGATGCTCTCGACCCCTGTCTCCGTCGTCTGCCTGAAACTCGGAAACAATAGGTCTGTTCCGAAACTGTCTCCGACAATTTCTGCGACGATCGGCGTTCACTTTTACTGGGCTCGTCCACACTTAGTCAGCTGATAAGTGAGCCACATCTCTCAGGCGCAGATCCTGCAGGGTAAGGGTTGAAAATCCCACCCTACACTCTATAATTTAAAAAAATAAGTTCACTTTTACCGGGATCGTCCACACTTACTCAGTCGGCTGATAAGTGAGCCACATCTCTCAGGCGCAGATCCTGCAGGGTAAGGGTTAAAAATCCCACCCTACACTATATAGTTTCAAAAAAAAAGAAAGTTCACTTTTACCGGGCTCGTCCACACTTACTCAGTCAGCTGATAAGTGAGCCAAGGCTCTCAGGTGCAGCTCCTGCAGGGTAAGGGTTAAAAATCCTACCCTACACTCTATAATTTAAAAAAAAAAGTTCACTTTTACCGGGCTCGTCCACACTTACTCAGCCAGCTGATAAGTGAGCCAAGGCTCTCAGGCGCAGATCCTGCAGGGTAAGGGTTGAAAATCCTACCCTACACTCTATAGTTTCAAAAAAAAAGAAAGTTCACTTTTACCGGGCTTGTCCACACTTACTCAGTCAGCTGATAAGTGAGCCAAGGCTCTCAGGTGCAGCTCCTGCAGGGTAAGGGTTGAAAATCCCACCCTACACTCTATAGTTTCAAAAAAAAAGAAAGTTCACTTTTACCGGGCTCGTCCACACTTACTCAGTCAGCTGATAAGCGAGCCAAATCTCTCAGGCGCAGATCCTGCAGGGTAAGGGTTAAAAATCCCACCCTACACTCTATAGTTTAAAAAAAAAAGAAAGTTCACTTTTACCGGGCTCGTCCACACTTACTCAGTCAGCTGATAAGTGAGCCAAGGCTCTCAGGCGCAGCTCCTGCAAGGTAAGGGTTGAAAATCCCACCCTACTCTCTATAGTTTAAAAAAGAAAGTTCACTTTTACCGGGCTCGCCTCCGCGACAAGACGCGGCGAAAAAGGGCTGCTGCTCGATCCTCTTCCTCACGGTACATTGGAATTCCTCCCCTTCGCAGAGTAGATTATTTCTAGGGGTAGGAGGGTAAAAAGCCAAGAACATGTAGTGGCTCTCTCGGAATAAGATTGGCAAGTTGAGTCAAAGAATGGGGCCTTGCCGATCTTTCTCCGAGTTATACACAGGAAGGAAGAAAAAAAGGGGGTAGGAGGGAAAAAAGTCAAGAACAGGCTGTGGCGCTCTCGGAATAACAATCAGTAAGACTCTTACTCTCTTACTGTGAGAGAGTCAATGAATGGGGCCTTATTGATGTTCCGAGTATTGCAGAAAGGAAGAAAAACCTTCCAGGGGCAAAAAAGGGCCGGAGGGACACTCGAAAATTTCACGTAGCCGAGCCTCGGGTTGGTGTCATAAATTTTCGTGGCCCGGACTCGAATTTCTGGGTACTCGACCACCCCTAGTTATTTCCACGATCTAGCTGGACAAACTCAATTTTGATAATGGTGATAATTTAATTAATAATCATATCGGTTATTCCTCTCTACTTGCGCAAATCAATTTTTATGTACCGGAACGTGAATTCAGAACAAGAGCGGGTTTTCAAACACTTAAAGCAAAATTTACTTATGGAATAGATTAACAAATGGCATAGGATATGGAGGGATGGGTGGTAGAATGAATGGATAGATGGATGGAAGGATGAGAAGAAATTAAATAAATTATTATTATCTTCTTATGAATTAATTAATCCAATGAATCGCATTATTGCGATTTTATAACGATTTTATAATAATACCATATCGATTGTACCATCATTATATTATTATTTTTTTTTTGTGCATATCTCTCCTTTATTATTAGACAAGTAGTCTTGTATCTTTCTCTTTTTTTTTATTATAAACACTTTCGTAAAAGGGCTTCAGTCCGTCTATAATAAATAATAATAATAATAATGATCCAGACGTATGAAGTCACATTAGAATTCGATAAGAGTCAAACTTTGAAAAAATGTGTTTATCAGTTACTTCGCATCACGTTATATTTTGAACAAAATTAATTCAATATAATTTTTACGATGCTGTCTAAACTGAACGTTTCAATATTAATATCGTAATTCATTTCGTGCTAATATCAATCTCTTTTAAACGTCTCGGAACAAGAAATACATGAGTTACATCAGTTTCGTGTTTACCGGCACATACGTCCGGGAATAATCGTGATACATACCCCCGTATTTACCAGGGATCGTGGCTGATTCCCTGCGAAGGTTGTTGTGCTGCGACAGTGTCTTTTCTTTCAATTTGGCTTCGACAGAATTCAATATACACAGCAAATGGAAAACTATCGCGTTCCCTTCCGGTTAAAGTAATCGCGAACGTTTCGATAATATAGGTCGAGGCTCGATCGTGCTCGAAGGTACGCGAGACGGCTCGGTTCGTTAACTCGAGGCGGAGAGCGGATCCGACGGGAACTGGAACAGCGGGAATTCGCGAGTACAAACTCGAGGGAAAAATGGAATCGAAAGAGTATCCATCGGGACGCGAGCGCCTGGAAAATGCGATTGTCGGTGCTCGAATTCGTCGAATCCGACCGTCGAACTGCGTCGATCGTCACCGTTTTCGTTCGTATTCGGAACCACGCAAAGAACGAGTGTACGCGTAATTAGAGCAACCCCCTTCCCCGGTGGTGAACGAAAACACGGCCAGCGTTGTCCCTCACGCCGCGGTTTAATTATACCAGAAAATTAATGCGATTCATTCGATGGACATTTCCAACGGCGATCCCTATTGGTCGGCTGCCATGCCTCGAAACATACTTCCCACTCCTGTCGCAGTTCCGTCGATACCTACAGTGACTATCACTAATATTTGGACACTCTTAACACTTTACCTACCGATAGCCTATTAACCCTTTCACTACGAAAGGCGTAAATATACGTTCTGAGAAGTCCATCGATATATACGCCATCTATATTTTTATACTTTCGTTCTATGGGCGCTGTGGATAAGACTTATTATATATAAGACTGGTTATTAGTACTGTTGAGTGCATAAGAACAAGTTATAAATGGTATAAAAAATTTTTTTTTCATTTGTTAGATGTAAGTATTTGGAACTCATATGTGTTATATAAATGCAAATCAGGTAAAGAATTATCTCTCATTACCTCTCATTGAAAGGCATTTTCCAACTATACATATATTTTAATCCGTCTTAAAATAAAATCATGCTCGAAAATGTGCAGTATGTAGTAAACATAAAATTTGCCGAGAAACTAGGTACGAATGTAAAGAATGTGATGTAGGTTTATGTGTAGATCCATGCTTCAGGATATATCACACGGAAATGGATTATTAATTTTTTTCTATTATATTTTTATTATCTTTATTCGTTCATTATGTAAATTGATTTGATTTTTTGATTGAGTAAATGATTTTTTCCTTTATATTTAATTAGCCACTATTATTGAAAAAATCTGTGTCACCCTCAATAACGTCGTCTAATAGTTTCATTTAAGATTGCAATGCCAAAGAAAATTTCTATGCTTTTTTTGGTACAGCAGAATTATTGAAAATCCTATTAGTAGGCTTCCGGTAGGTAAAGTGTTAAAGAGTGTCCGAATTATTAGTGGGAGTCACTGTATTTCGAAATGATTCCGAGACCATCTGAAAATGTTCGATCGGTTTACCGGTGACGACCTTTTTCGCCGGGATTCTTTGGCGGGTCTCTCGTTTCGTCGAACCGAGAATCGACGAGCAGCGAAAGCAGGAATTACTTTGCAGTAACGAGGGGCACGGGGTTCTTGTATCGACCGGAACGTTCCGTTTCTATTTCTCTGGATGCTCTCGGAACGAACAACCTTCTCCGTCGATGCGGTCCCGCTCGGAACGCCGACGACGACGACGTTGTTTGTTCCTAAATATAAGTCGGCAAACTCGCGAGCCAACTGGGGACATAAAGTGGATATCTTTCTTTCGCGAGACGCCACGGCCACCCTCCTTCACCGCCCCTTTTCCATCCTTTTCGCCACCCCCTTCGCCCGGCTATGTACTTGCGTTGAATATCTTCTATTTGTCACGCTCCATCCCCGATTCGCAGAATCTTATAGGCTGTTCCGCGCCTACGTTTTGCTGCCAGCTTTTCACACTAAACCTACCCAGCACTAAAGCCGATTAAAATGTTTTTCGTTACGAAAATGACAAGGCTTTACTTAGTCAGGTTTTCTGCAGTTTTTAAAACAAATCTGATATTATCAATTTTAATAAGCGACGTCATAGTTTCAATAGTCATTAGATGAAAAAGATATGTGTGATTGAAGAGATAAAAGATATCTGCAAAGTTGTTGCATCGATTGAGCTTTAGGCTGTACGATTTACGTATTTGCCAGAAAGAGGTGATGAAAATAAATTCTAAAGGCTCCGAAAAATAATGCAATTTAACCGATCATTAATACAAAGAACTAGCAATCTAATTAGACAGAGGGTCTTTATGCAAAATAGAAATTTCCTGAACGAATTGCAACAGACTGGAGTGAATTAGATAATTATTTTGTTTTTTAATATATGTAGTAGGTTGAGAATAATATAATTCTCTTAATGTCATTACTGGTTTAAATTACACTTAATTATTTGTGCTATAAGCTAATAAAATTATATATGATAGCCTTCTTAACACTAGAATTCTTTTCGATTAGAAATATTAAAAGTATAAATATGTTTTTTTGAGAAATTTTTTTAGTGAACTTCTCTATTGAAGTACATATTTAACTATCGCCTGTACGAAATCTAAATAAATGCCATATTGTCATTATTAGAAGGCAATGTATGCCGACTGCGTTTAGTGTTCGGTAGTTCTATTGTTAAATACATGTAACCTACGCACCTGAGGATTTTTAATTTTTATATTGCAGCTAACATTTTTGTTATACCATACGATATACCTTGTAATACGCCAACAACCGTAGTCCCGTTGAAAGCACCGGTTCTCGTTAGATCACCGAAGTTAAACAATGTGGAACGTGAACGGCACTAGGATGGGTGACCGTCTGGTAAATAACCGGAAAGTGACCCACCCGGGGTGTTTTTCACGTGTTGTTGGCAAAAAGGTGGTTCGGAACCCACCATAAACAGTAGGTCCCGCTGAAAAGGCGATGGTGAGAGTGGTAAAGAAGAAGAGGATTGGTAAATGAATTTGAAACCCTAAGGGGACCAAATATCATGTTACATATACCTTGTAATACTCTGTACTAAGCATTATGTTGTAATAAATCTCATATGAGATTTTCTAATTATTAAAAAAAAAGCGCATAAAATCCGCCGTCCACTGATGACCGGTAATGGAAAAACTAAAAGAATATTTTCACGCGCGAGTGCTCGGCAGCCACGGAGACACGAGCCCTTCTTACGTCCTCGTGACGTAAATGAAAAGTATTCATCTCGTTGGCACGACTCCAGTGCTCTCGATGGTGTAAAACAAAGGGGCTCCGATTCTGGCGAATTCTGCCAAAGTTTGTAACGATTTTCCAATCGATTCTCCAGCAGTTGTACCCTTGTACAGTAAAACCTTAAATACTGTCCGGGATCGTCTACTTAAACGTTGTCTAATGCTTACTCACTCCACTGCCTGGCAGCGCTGTGTCGGCGACATTTTTCGGTCACGCGATCCGTATTTCATTCTGTCCTTCTCCACACCAGGATCGAAAAGTCAGGAACAATTTAAATTGCAAAATTTCTATTTGAGTTAATAATTGATCGAACCTGTGCGCCGAAAGCATCAGCAAATTATATTCAACATTTACGTGTATTGCGATGTCCATATTAAAGTATTAAATCACATAAAAAATAAGTAAGTTAGTTTCATGAACAATATTTACAAACAATTTGTGTTATTACATTCAATCAGCTTAATAGTATATTTTGAAAATTGTACAATAAATATATATTTTTACAGACGCAATGCAAATACATTTTGAAAAGGATTCAAACTAGAATCGAAACGTCGATGATTATTTGATAAATCTGCAAAATCGTTTTTTGATTTTCGAAGTAATAATTGATCGAACCGTAGCGCCGAGAACGTTAAACATTTGTTATTAACAATAATACGATCGATATAAGTGACATATTTGTCCTTATCTATGTTCGGCGCAGCCATGAATCAAAATATTAATGTCATCTTTGCAAACGCTGTCTGTCCAGAATACATCTGTTGGACAGTATTTAAGGATTTACTGCAATCGGTCGCGGGAAGCACCGGGGCCGGTCGCGAATCCAAAGATACGAAGCGTCGCGTTGGTTCCCGGACCTTCAGACGTGTCCGGTCGGTGCGTGCCGTTGAATATTTATGAACAAAGTTATCTCTGTACCGATTTTCCCCGGTGGAGGGACAGCGAGAGGAATGGAAATTAGTTTGGAAACGGCGTGTCTCGGTCGGCAAACGTTCTGGATGTATTACCAACGAAATAGACTGCCTACAAGTTACACACGAGACTCGTTTTAAAGGCGACGCGATGTTTGAAGCGTTGCATCCTGGCATGCGACGAACCATTCTCTCTCTCTCTCTCTTTCATTGTCTGTCTCGGGGACCGGAAGAGACGTCGATCGGTTCCAGCGGGCCCTTTGAACTTTCCTTAATAATTTATTTAACGTCGCGGGAGGCCCGATCGCGGGAAGCTGATTCGACGGCTTCGGAGAATAGAACGGAAGAGGGGAGAGACCAGAAGAGCAAAGAGGAGTAAAAGGGAGTAGAGGAAGCGCGATCGGTAAGAGATCATTTCTCTCTCCATCGAGACGAAAGCTTTTCCAGCTACCATCGAAAAATCCAATGGACGCGAAAACGGGTCGAGACGTTCCTTTACAATCTGACCGTTTTATTTTTACGCCGACCTATCTTCGGCCGTGTTTGAACGACGGTTTTTAATCCGCGACTAACTACGCGATCCCCCGGAGACTGCTTTATCTTCCCCGGCTCTCGGAACCGCATCGATTATTTAACTTTGATATCGTAAATGGGATCCATCGATTAGCATCCCTTTCCACGGAATCGGCCGTCGTCCCCTCCCACCGCGGACACAATGGCGACTCGTTGCGGGACACAAGAATCTTTCGTGAAAATACCGAAAAAGACTCTTTCCGCGTTATGCGGTCTTTTCGAGTCGGCATAAGCAGCGAAATCAAAATACAATTTGAACCAATCGAGAATTATTGATATAATGACAAAAAGATTTAATACTTCGTCACAATGGTCCTGTTGTTCGTAAATGTAGATACCGAGGGTTAGATGTTTATTTCCTAAGCCAGGACCCTTAGACCCAAAAGATATCGGTAATACAACACCCAAAGGCCATGTGGTAAAACTAAAGATGAAGCTAAGGGCCGTCAGCCCCAACTGACCTGGGTTTTCTTCTTACCGTTGCAGTCGAATAGTCAGTCGATCTCGAAGAGGCTAAGAGAACACTTGCAAGAGCAAATTTCAATAAACGCGTTTTATTTAAAATCCTAGATCCTGCTTCCCAGAAAACCAACAAGAATCTTTGCGCAAGATGACGCAAGAGGAGAATAAATATGAAATAAACTTTTTCAAGCATATTCTGGACATTACCCTTAACCCTTAGCACTCGAGTGGCGCCTCCGAGGCGCCACTAAAAATTGCTGTACTATTATTTAAATAATTGTTTACACTATCAGATATCTCGGTATCTAACCAATTACTACACATTTAAGTATTGTATGAGGTATTATATTGTTGCGGAGGCTTCGGCATGGTCTTGCCGGAGAACAAATTATAATAATGAACAAGGAAACTATAACTTTATTAACTGAACGACAAAGAGGTATATAATCGTTGATGCGTGTTCTTGTATCAATCACTCAAGAGGATCTGACATCTCTCTTCTTCTTATCAACAACTTCGTTGTCTGGGGCGACTTCACTCGATCTCTGCGATATCTTGAGAATATCACAAGGGAAGGCAACTTCATCTCGTGCGTAACAATATCAATTTCATATTTATCAAATTGAAAAAATCATAGAGAATGGAAATATTGTAGGTCAGAAGAAACGTTTAATTTTCGAATTAAAATAGTTCCGAGTGCAAAGGGTTAATTCTATGATTGTAGGAGGAAATCGGGAAACGAGGGAATCAAGTTACACATTTTCTATTCTTTTTTTTTTTTTTATTGAAAGCTTAGTTAGAACTCCCCATAGGGG
Source organism: Lasioglossum morio (assembly GCA_916610235.2). Lineage (NCBI taxonomy): Eukaryota > Metazoa > Arthropoda > Insecta > Hymenoptera > Halictidae > Lasioglossum > Lasioglossum morio. The sequence goes on from OU744327.1 coordinate 3,293,499, forward strand.
GTTATAAAGCTATACATTAGCAACATACATCCTACATTTAAACATTAGTAATGCAGGTACAGTAGAACACATTAAGTATATAACATATAAGGAACATAACTTTAAATCTTTAAATTACATTGCTTGAAAAACTTGAAAAGAAAATAACATGCCTCAATATTCGGTTCACTAAGTAACGATCTAACATTTAAAGGGGGAAACAATTTAATCCTCCTTAACCCTTTCATGAGATCAACTCTTTGAGACTCCAACAAGGTACATTGCCAAATGATATGGTTAAGATCTTGAACCTCATTGCTGCAGTTACATTTGGAATCATCTATTATATCTATTCGTGAAAGAGATGCTGCAAGATGATAATGATTTGCTCTACAACGATTAAATGTCACAATAAATTCTCGTGATAAACCTCTACCCGAGAACCATGGTGTAACTCCATCTCTAATATAATACTGAAAGTATTCCTTGCCCTTAAACTGACAGGAATAACTGAAATCTTTATTTGGTTAGAGTTGATACAAGCGAACTGCGAGCTGATCGCTCGAAGGTGTCCAAAAATCGTCCTGATTGGTGAAGCTTGCACCTGCCTTCCTACCCAATCAAGTAATTTCTCAGGGACTCCTTTCGTCCCCTTATTCCTTGCGCCCCTGGGGGACGCTTTTCCTGAACTCGGGGGCGTCCCCGGAAATTTGGCAAGTGTTGCGGGATTGTCCTACCTGCGTGGCTTCCCTCGAAAACTCGAGTTTCATAGTACCGTCACAAGTATTGGGAATGGGTATTAGAAAATAACTGCAACGTTGACCAAATCACTTTGAAATAATACTTTATTAAAAGACACGCAGAAGGACGACATTACTGATCGGCTAGCGGACTCAAAGCGAAGAAAGAAATAAAGAAAATTGCAGGGGCGGAAGAGAAGGTCTGTCGCCCCCTTGACTTTAAGGGAAAACCCCAGCCTGCATAGTTTATAGAAGAGGCCCTTGATTTCGACGAATACCAGGCCTATGGGTCCGGTTACGTCCGGTCTATTATTCTATGCTACAGAACACTACAGAAACTGCAGCGTTTTGTTTTTTTTTATTGTAGAAAATCTCATATGAGATTTATTTCAACATAATAAAGAAAACATAATACATTGTTACAGAAAATAAAACTGTAGATACATAGTAATATGAACTGCAGCGTTTCTCATGGTGAACGAAATTCATTTTTGCTCTAGTAGTTGCACTATTATTGCTGATAATCCAACAACGAGTTGTTCAGGCCGTAAATAAAAAGTCTAATGGCATAATAAAAACTCCAAGACGAGCAACGACTTTCTCAAAAACACCTGTGGGACAACGGGCATTTTTTTATATTTATTTAACGTCGTTCTCAACTCTTTTCTAAGGTTACTTCGCGACGGGACCTACAGTTTATTAGATGGCACATTGGAATAAACTAGGTTTAATAAACTAGCCCGACCATTTGCACGACAAATGTTGCTAGTTTTACGCGTCGATCGTCGCGCTGAACTTCCGTAGAACATTAATAATTATTCTGTACCAAGATGTCTACTTCACACAGCGAACGCGAACGTAAATTCGAACTTGCGTCGATATCGTTAAAGGGAACTCCCGGCGAATGTAGGTCGATTATTCGTTTCAAGGATCGGCCGCTTTTGGGCAAGAAGCTGCGAGTCATTTTCCATTGGAGCGCGTCGCGACCGTTCCAAGACGACGTGGGAACGGATTGGATCGGAGGAGACGCCTATTCCGCTCGCGGCTAACGTGTTCCGTGTCCGTCGAGATCGAGAGGAAGTTTATGGATCACGACCGGCCCAACAAGAGGAAAACGTGGCCGTTTAAAAGCCGAACCCAGAGATAACGAACCTTTACGGTTCCTAGTTTTACGTTGCTTTCAACCGAGTCTCTCGTATCGTTACGATTCTTATCTCTGTTTAACTTCATTTCGACTCTGGTTATCCTTCTCTCTGCGTACTGCTATTCTAATGTTCACCGTGGTACAGGGGGGTAATTGGATCCCATACATTTCTCGAGGAAAATGAGAGAAAAAAATTGTCTGCATCAGTATTTGTGGAATTTTATTGATTTTTAAAGGATGAGGATGCAATGCTTCAAAAATTTGAATCATATCGCAGATGGCAATCTTAGAATAGAATGCTCTTCGTTTTAAAGAGATAATTGTTCAGAGATATTAAATAGGCAAGGTTCACAAAAGAACATTATATTCACAAAATCTTCATTTTTAATTTCATGAATATCGACACTTTCTTAACGTTTAGAATGTAATATAGATGCATTAGATACCGATACGAATCAAGACATTTTTTATCAAATGAAGTGTTAGATCGACTGTCTGGACCACTGTGCGACGCACAGTGGGGAAACTCGACCTAACTCGATTCAAAAAGGAATAATTTTTGATAGAAATGAGATAGAGCGGTGAATTTTTTTTAAAATGAAAGCTGAAACTTTGCAGAATATGGGAAAAATAGGGAGATTACAGTACGAATGGTTTTTCACCTTGAAAAAATAAAAGTTTAACTGTTTAACTATACTTCGATTTTTTGAAAAAACCAGAGGTCGTAGACAAATTTTCAGACCAGATTTGAAATCAGTGTGAAAATAATCTACGGGAAATGATACATAGCATGTTAAAAGAAAATTTTTTTCTGCTCGTGGTAACAGAAAAACCACATGATCTTGAAATTGTGCAAGTTTGACGAATTTTCCCAAGGTTAAAAACCATTCGTACTATAATCTCTCTATTTTTCCCATATTCTACATTGTTTCAGCTTTTATTTAAAAAAAATTCATCACTCTACCTCACTTCTATCGAAAGTTATTCCTTTTTGAATCGAGTTAGCTCGATTTTCCCCACGGTGCGACGTATGGATTTATTTAGCAATTTTCGAGGTATATCTTCGAGGGCACTTCTCGTAGAACCATTAGTTTCTCAGTGGTTCTAATGTACCAGCTATTCGAGTAATTGTATGATGATTTTGATACCATGAATCAACATAGATTCTGGCATTGCTGTCGGGAGGGGGGTAAAACGATCGATAGTTCGCGCGAATCCGAAGCAACCGTGTTTCGTTGGCAATGGTAAACGGTCGCTCGTCTCCATCCAGATAATCCGAATCGAGCCGGGCGATCGAAGTCGAACGGAATTACGCCTCGCCAGTCGACTAATCTGATTTAGGGCCACTTCCCTAACGCTCGGGAGCGCGTTAATCTTTTCGCGGACGGAGAACAGAAATCGAGTAGGCGCGCGAAAGAAGCACACCGGCTTCGTTGTACCGCGACTCCCAAGGATTCGTCTGTTCGACGAAACCTGTCGATCACGGTCCTACGAGTTATTTTCTTTTTTTATTATAGAAAATCTCATATGAGATTTATTACAACATAATTACAAAACAGAAATATACTACATACAATACAGAGTACAGTACAGACTTGATTTTTGTCCCAGGTCCGACGACTCGATTTTTGTCCAGGCCTACTCACTCCACTGCCTGTCAACGCTGTCCCGCGCCGCAGGGCGGCGACTAATGTTCTCGGCCCGGGTATATCGGTGTGAACACCACTACATTGACTCAATGAATCGAATGTTCAAACTTCTTAATTTTCATTATTTTTTCATGAAACTTTTCAAGAACGTATTTCTGGCATTTTTCTGAGTAAAACAAGACCAAACACGATATAGTTTCAATTGTAATTTAGTGGTGTAATCGACGAAGAAAGTTTCGGTCGCAATGTGCGTAGCCGTCGCCGACACCGTTGCTCTATTGTAGTCTCGCTCGCCGCGATCGGAGCGGTAGACCCAGCCATAAATCAGAAAAGCAAGTCTACATCGCGATTTTTGTCCGCTCCACGAACAGCCTCTGGGACAAAAATCAAGTGAATACTGTATTAGTATATATACGTTCCGCCAACGCCTTCCAACATCCCAGCGTCTAAGGCAGGACCCGCTAGATAGCCTTACTGAAGAGTCCTCTAGCGGGTCTAGGACGAAATGTTCCTTTCCTTTTATGGGTGACATCACATTAGTTAGAAATAACCCGCTAACTGTTTGCAACAGGATACTAGCATCAAATTGGTTCACATTTTAGTGAAAACCTCCGATGTGTATCACTGAGGAATAAGCATAAAAATTATATAGTTTGTTGTAGCATATGATCGAACCGTAGCGCCGATAAGAAATCAAATCTAGTTTTCAAAACTTGGCGATCGCTAATTAAATACCTATACAATACAGAGTATGAAGATTACAAATCCTACGAGTTATTCTTCGCGTCCTATCCGTTTCCATTTCCATTTAAACCTGCACGTACTGCTCGGCTACCAAACAGGAAAGGTCTCTCTATTTTTCCTACGGAAAACAGTAGTAGTCCTCGAAAAACAGTAATCCTCTATTTACGGGACCGGCGAGTCGGTAGAAACCTGGAGAATCTCTCTCCGGAAGCATATTTCTCGACAGTCGGACTCGCTCGATACGATCTTCAATAACCACGCCTATGGCGTTCAATTTGATCCCCATTGTAAAATCCTTTGATCGTATAAACTTGGACACGGCTCAGATAATTTTCCTGGAAGCAAAGATGAAGTAATATGTGACGTCACAGGTTCTAGAGATGTATAAGCTATGCTCACCGACCCACGGATTATAAGAGGGGGGGTTAACAGGCGCACCGTGTACACAGCGCATGGAAAGAATGGACAGGATATCTTGGGAATTATCTTGTGACGTCAGGTGTTCCAGTTATCTTTGCTTCACTGGTTTCTCGGCTTTCTTATACACATCCTGGGATCAATGAAAATCACCGACACAGGTTTCACCGACAATAATTTTAACCGACAACGATTTTGACCAACGTCGAATTCAACGGACAACGATTTACGTGATCGCAACGATATTTATATTATGTTTACTAACAACGATGTACTACATCGTGGTTTACGTACTTTTTTCTTGATATTATATCAAAACAATTACAATAGTAGTACGTAGTTAATATTGTCGGTGATTTTCATGGGAGACATACTATACACATTTCTTAAGGCACTGGTTCTTAACCGGTGTTCCGCTAAATATATTAAATATATTTGATAATATATTTTCTAAAATATATTAGTTCGTGCCCGATTTGAAAATAAAATTCAATGGTTAAATTATAAAGAATACAACTTTATTAATCCATTATGCATACAGTCACCATTCTTTTCTAATTGTAGAAAATTCAACCATTCTTTAATTTTAATTTAACTAATCTTTAAGATTTAAGCATTGCATTTTATTTTCAAATCGTGGACGAACTTATGCAATCATCTAATATTTATTTTTACCAAGGATGATTTTATTTGTTTTTTGGATCATTAATTTTGGTGCTCCGCAAATTTTTCATATAATCACAAGTGTTCCTTGACTTCAAAGATTTTAAGAATCAGTGGTCTAAGGTAAAATGTTATGAAAATTGTACAGTGGAGATTTTCTTCTCGTGTTTACATACATAGGTACAATTATTGTATATCGAGCTTCTTGAGCCTAAAGCTAGCTCTATTATCTCAGGTCTTCAACGAGACCTATTGTAACATACATAGGTACAGTCGAAGTTTGGGTTACATTGCCGTAAACTTAGCGTGGCACCGAGGTAAGCGACGGATCGTTCCGACCTTACTGTCGAATATCGCCGGTTGTTAGGGACGCGTTGGTCGGTGCGTCGTAGATACCGTTTCGTATTTGGAAAATACAGGATTCGAAGAACGAACAGGAAAGGCTGGCAGCTGCGTGCTCGTGTATTTACGTGTGCGTGACTACACCACGGTGGCGATGTCGGTGATGGTTGCGCGAGTCCGTAAGGGTGGCCAGTGCGCGGCGTGAGCAGACCTTTCAAACTCAATTTCGAGCAAGAAACGAGGGATCGCTGCCCCCCGTATACACGAACCGGGGGAAATAGCCGAATCTAGAGCAACACATAGCGAAACCCAATTTACGCGTCGTAGTAAATTAGCACTAAACGCGCCGAGTTATGGAACTAACATGTTGCCTTATAAAAATGACGAGTTTTAATTTATTTAGGCTTTGCGCGGTTCTGATTGCACCTAATATGTGCTCTAATTTTTTATATATATATAGTTTTCTTTTGATTCCCCTCAGGGTTACAATCCTTTTACATTTTTTCCTCCTTTTCCACTCCCTTCGCTTTTACATTCTAGTCTTATCTTTAACTTATGATCTAACTTACAACTACCTTAACCTACTATAGACAGATAGATAGAGAGAAACAATATTTACAAAATATGTGCTCTAATAAAGATATTTATTAAACGATTTCTTATGAAAGCATCTTAATCATTTCAGTAATTGCGAAATGAAACATCTAGAACCTAATTATCTAATAGTTTAATTATATAGTATCTATATAATTATCTAGTATCTAATTAACCCTATTTTAACTCGAAAATCAAACGTTTCTTCTGACCTAAAATATTTCCATTCTCTATGATTTGTTAAATATGGGAAACCAACAAAGATGCAAAAGTTAGGGAATGGGGAAGGAAGTACTAAGTAAAGAATTAAGTAGGTTAATGATAATTAGGATACTAAAAAAGTAGGACATGATAGAAATGAGTGACACATAGACAAGCACGAGAGAAGGTATGGACAGACTAATGCGTGAAATAAGATAGTTTTGTACAGATAGGTTAATGTAAACCAGGTCACAGTTCTTAGCTGTAAAGCTGAAATCAAGCAAATTCTTCTAGTTAAATTTGGTAGATATGAAATTAATATAATACCTCATGCAATACTTAAATGTTTAGTAATTGGTTAGATACCGACGTATCTAATAATGTAAACAATATTTTAAATAATAGTACAGCAATTTTTAATGACGCCTCATAGGCGCCACTCGAGTGTTAAGGGTATAACACAGATCTACAGAATGTATTTGTTAAATATAAGTACCCTGATAAAGAAAGTTGAAAAAAGAAAGAAAAATTCTTTCTTTCTCGGACAATCGACGAGATTTCAGGGGACAATGTGAAACGGCTCGCGCACAGCGAACACATAATTATCTGGTTGGTTTGTTCGAGCTTATATTCGTCTCGGTTGATGTTGTCGCAAAGTCACGGCGCGGCGGTTGGTGAAGGGCGTAGAGCGGTGGTGGGGGTTGGAAGGCGGGGGTTGGAAGGCGGAAGAACTCTCCAAGGGACTCGACGCGCGAAAAGTGGACGCAACGGGAGTGAAGAGAATCGCGCGTCGAGAACACACGGCGACGTTCTTCGGTCTACGGTCTCGCTTCGGCAAGAAAAACGTCGCGCAATACCACCCAAGTTAGCTTATTTCTAAGATTCACAAATATTTACCGTTCTCTTATACTATGGTAGTAACAACTGCGAACTGATTTCCCCATAATGTACTTATAACTATGTCTGTGTATAAGGATTTTTTTTTTTAATTAGGAAATCTCATATGAGATTTATTACAACATTAATGCTTAGTACAGAGTATATTGTGTACAAAGTATATTGTGTGGTATAACAAAAATATTAGTTACAATATAAAAATCGAAAATCCTTAGGTACGTAGGTTACATGTGTGTATTTGCAAAGCAGGTTCTGCTTTGTATTCATATATTTATTTATGGTTTATTTTAATGTGGTCATATTAACAGCTAACTCATTAGAGACCACATGGTTTACAATTGAATGTATCTTACTTGTTACTTGTGATGGGGAACAGCAAAAACGAATTTATAACAGTTTATATATATCGATAGATTTAATAAAATCAATTGCAAGATTTCTACCGAACAGACAGACAAACAAACAGACACACAGACAAGAAAGCGAGCTAATAAAAACGTGGTAAGAGAAGAGGAGGACATTTCCAATGTTGTCTTCGCCTAGATTTGTCTTGAGGTAATTTTCGATGGAAAAACTGGATCGTTGTGAAGAGAATCTAGGACATTCGAGTAGAATATGTTAGGTGGCTGAAATTGTATTCATTTATATAATCTCTAGTGGTCGCTAATGACCTAGATGTTCATGCACTCTATATAAAAAAATAATTTAAAGAAACAGAAAAACCTCATGGAAATTGACACAAATCTAGAAAACATGTTACTTAAATTTTCAATGCAACTTTTAGTATTTCCTCTACAATTCTGACCAATTGCAATTTTTGCAAGAATTTCTATTCACACCTGAATATTGTTTGTCTTTTTTTTAATAAACACTTATGTAAAAGGGCTTCAGTCCGTCTATAATAAATAATAAATTAATGAGAGTCGTTGTATCTGGCGGGTAGCATGGGTAAATCGTAAAATTGATGGACATTTTCCGCCACGGTTTGTAATTCGTATATCCTCGTGAAACAGTTCACCCGTTCGGGATTGGCGACGCTCGCAAAATCGAGGAGACTTCGTCGATGTTGCGAGCAGGGATCGATGGTGTTTCGGTCGTATGCCGACCCGCAATTAATTACGAGATCAGTTAATTACGTTAGTGGCAACGGCGTTGCAGGTTTGGAGAGACTGTCCCGAAGATCGGACGCTGCTTTGTAGCACAACGCACAATCGCTGTAACGCTGTAACGTCGTTTACCGTTTGCGATTCTACCGCGTGTACCGCCAAAACTCGCCCCGAGGAGTCTTCTAGTCTTAAATCCGGAGCGACGACTAATCGCAGCTCGAATAAATTCGAATGCGACTCGGCGCGGCCTAAAATCGTTGCCTGACAAATTCTTTGTCGGTCAAAATCGATGTCGATCAAAATCGTTTTCGGCCAAAATTATCGTCGTTCACTCTGGAGTCGGTGAAAACCGTGTCAGGGAAATTTGTGTCGGTGATTTCCATGGTACCCGCGATGGTATCTTGGGGTCTCTGATGACCCCAAAGAAATTTTATTTGAAATCTCTATATATAAAAATTATGTCCTGACTTATTCACCTATCAACGCCCAGGCTAAATACTTGGACCTAAAAAGCTGAAATTTTGCACAGAGGTTTATGATCTATACAAGGGATAAGAAAGGATATTTCGGAATTCAACCCCTAAGGGGGTGAAAAGAGGTTGCAACGTTTGTATGAGGTATATTTTGTTCGCGATTCGATTTGCTTGAAACTTGATTTTACTTCGCGCGAATTCCAGCGAAGGCGTCGAATCGGCCTTTAGGGTAGTTGTAGGGCGCCACTATCCGGCAGCGGGGGTCCCTAGTCCCTACAGCTTTCCCTTTCAATCGTTTGAGCGCGCGCAACGCTTCCTTGACGACCAACAAACTTCGGCCCTGATATCTTAACCCGCATCCGCTTTCCGTCTCGCGTAGATTCTGTAGATTTGATAGATTTAGTACGTCCCCGAGTTTCGAAGAACCCGATGGTCCTTGCATCCTCCGCATCTCTTCCACACTGTAGTCGTTGTCGATGCTTCATGATTTGTCGAGAAACAAAGGACAACATATGTTTGGAATAGCATGTCGTTTCAGAGAATATTCACATTTGGCTGTAATTGCTAAATATCGATAGCATCAAAGCAGAATTTTGTATCTCTTTAAGGGGATTAGTGACAGGATCGTTCGATCAAAAGGATGTTCGATCAAAAGGATTTTGATCGGGGGAGGGACAATTGCTTTAATCTGTTTCAACACTGCGCGCAGGGCGTATCCGAACCCGTGGTAGTTTTTTGCGTTTAGATTAGAACAGTTTATCCCCAGTGGCGGCTTGAATCGAGTGGAGGCCCCAAGCGATAAAAATTTTGGAACCCTTGAACTCAAGTTAGACATAGAAGTTGCAAGAAAACTCGCTTAAACTTAATTTTTCGTGAATAAATTGAATTCTTCTGTAAAAAAAATGAATGTTGGGAATTCCGGGGTCTATGGTATCCGGAGGCCCAGTGACGGCTCGAGTCAAGTGGAGGCCCCAAGCAATAAAAATTTTGGGCCCCTCGAACTCATGTTAGAAATAGAAGTTGCAAGAAAACTCGCTTAAACTTAATTTTTCGTGAATAAATTGAATTGTTCTGTAAAAAAATGAATGCTGGGAATTCGGGGCTCTATGGTATCCGGAGGCCCAGTGGCGGCTCAAATCAAGTGGAGGACCCAAACAATAAAAATTTTGGGCCCCTCGAACTAATGTTAAAAATAGAAGTTGCAAGAAAACTCTTCTAAACTTATTAACAAACAAGTCTCCATCGGGAAGTTAGTTTAAAATCAATTGCAAGATTCGTATCGAACAAGCAGACAGACAGACAAGAAAGCGAGCTAATAAAAACGTGTTGAAAAGAAATGTAATAAAAATATTTCATACTGTTACACATTAAATAAATTTCTTTGACATTCGGGGCCCTATCGTATCCTGGGGACCCACGCTGCCCTTTATTTCGCTTACCATTAGATCCGCCACTATATGTTCTTCCTGCGACGTGGTTAGAAACCAGCAACCAACGAGCAGCAGTCAGCCGGTCGCCCTACGACCAAGCACACGGGAACACGGGGTTACCATCGGCTTAAAGGGGATACGCTCTGCCTTTTGACGGTCGACCTCTTTGTTTTCAGCCTTTTTCCACCTGCTCCTCTTCGACAGGAAACTCGCCGCTCTCTCTCTCTCTCTGTCTCTCTCTCTTGAACGGTTCTCGTTAGCCTATCCACAGGCGGAACGAAACCTCGCTTGTAACCCGAAAACAACTCCCTTTTCCCGCGCCTGGTAAAATCTCGAGATCTTTTCGATCGAATCTTTGTCCCTGTGACTATCTACACCCATTGTCTTGAGAAAGACGACACTATAGGAGTCTGAGTTCCACTGCTAGCCGACATAGTCTGTTTCACCTTCGAAAAACGGACGATTTTTTTTTATAGATACCGGGTGATTCATGAGAAACAAGCCACCTAAAAGCTCCGTTAGGCCTGAACGTATAACAAAATGTTCGAGAGAAAAGTTGTACATTCAAGGTCTATTAAGGGTTATCAATAATTTTCAAATAGTTCCATATATTTTTAACTTCACAGCATTGTAATCGATGTCAAGACGAGTACAATGATGTGGTACACTATAACCTTCAAACGACCTCGAACTAGAAAATTTATAGTACAGCAATGATCGAAGTGATCGTGTGCAATCATCTTATTTGAATGGAATTAGATGTTCGTCCTACATCTTCCTAATGCTTCTGAACACGACTACTATAATTAGGATTAGTCTCAACGTTCTAATCAATAAATAACAGGTGAAAATGATGTCCTTTTTTTCATACCACTGTTTCCAACCTTTGCTATGCTTGACAATCATTAATTTGAGAAGTAAAATTGTCGACTTTAACACAGCTACTATAATTACAATCAGTATCAACGTTCTAAACAATAAATAACAGGTGAAAATGATGTCCTTTTTTCATACCACTGCTTCCAACCTTTGCTATGCTTGACAATCATTAATTTGAGAAGTACAATTGTCGATTTTAACACGGCTACTATAATTAGAATCAGTATCAACGTTCTAAACAATAAATAACAGGTGAAAATGATGTCCTTGTTTCATACCACTGTTTTCAATCTTCGCTATGCTTGACAATCATTAATTTGAGAAGTAAAATTGTCGATTTTAACACGGCTACTATAATTACAATCAGTATCAACGTTCTAAACAATAAACAACAGGTGAAAATGATGTCCTTTTTTCATACCACTGTTTCCAACCCTTGCTATGCTTGACAATCATTAATTTAAAAAGTAAAATTGTCGACTTTAACACAGCTAGTATAATTACAATCAGTATCAACGTTCTAAACAATAAATAACAGGTGAAAATGATGTCCTTGTTTCATACCACTGTTTCCAACCTTTGCTATGCTTGACAATCATTAATTTGAGAAGTAAAATTGTCGACTTTAACACAGCTACTATAATTACAATCAGTATCAACGTTCTAAACAATAAATAACAGGTGGAAATGATGTCCTTTTTTCATATCACTGTTTCCAACCTTTGCTATGCTTGACAATCATTAATTTAAGAAGTAAAATTGTCGATTTTAACACAGCTACTATAGTTAGAATCAGTATGAACGTTCTAAACAATAAATAACAGGTGAAAATGATGTCCTTTTTTCATATCACTGTTTCCAACCTTTGCTATGCTTGACAATCATTAATTTAAGAAGTAAAATTGTCGACTTTAACACAGCTACTATAATTACAATCAGTATCAACGTTCTAAACAATAAATAACAGGTGAAAATGATGTCCTTTTTTCATCCCACTGTTTCCAACCTTTGCTATGCTTTACAATCATTAATTTAAGAAGTAAAATTGTCGACTTTAACACAGCTACTATAATTACAATCAGTATCAACGTTCTAAACAATAAATAACAGGTGAAAATGATGTCCTTTTTTCATACCACTGTTTCCAACCTTTGCTATGCTTGACCATCATTAATTTAAGAAGTAAAATTGTCGATTTTAACACGGCTACTATAATTAGGATCAGTATCAACGTTCTAATCAATAGATAACAGGTGAAAATGATGTCCTTTTTTCATATCACTGTTTCCAACCGTCGCCATACTTAACAATCATTAATTTGATAAGTAATATTGTCGATTTTAACTTCTACAGATATGTGTTGACGTAAGGATACTTATACTCTCTTAAATCGGCAGTTTTCCTCACGGTGTTCCCTCGACGCCGCAAAATCTATTCGCATCTCGTACCCGGGGTTGAGATTGCAAACACGGTCTCGTGGTTGAACCTCGACCTTTACCGGGAGTCGGCTCTGCCCCCGGCTCGTCTAGCGCGTAGTCGTCGGCGAGGTATTATTATTTATGTTGCGAGGAAGGCGGCTCTCATCGGACACCTGTAACGCCGGGTCGCGAAAGAGGCGCGATAGGGGCGAGGATCGATCGCGTTCGATCTCGACTGTAAATTTCGACGAAATCCCCGTGTCGCGCAGGGGTGGGTCGATCGTCGGGCGGACTGGATCGCCGCGGCGAGCGAGCACCATTTTTCTCTCGGAAGCCCGGCAGCGGATACGCATCGAAAATCGATACTCCCCGTCGTCCGGGGTATTTACAGTAGCGCCGCGACGAAATTAGCGTAACGTTTCGAAACGACGCGGAACGGCCGATTAAAATTCGTTTCGTGGAACCGTCGCGTCATGTCGCTCGTTGCGCGTTGAGAGAGTCCTCGTCGAGGACGAGACTCGTTTCTAGGATTGCAACAGTGCGGGATGCGCCTTCTCATTGCTCGATAATGCAAAGATGGGGTTCTCCAAACCGCAATCATCTCCGAAAGTCCTATTTTTACGTTTTCGAAACGTTATTTGCATTAAAATTGTGTTATATCGATCGTAATATTGAATAATTCTTTGTGGTGATATCAGCGCACAGGTTCAATCTAATTAAAGAACAAGCAATCTTGCAAGTAATAAATTCTCAACGTTTCGATCCTGATATGGATCATTTTCAAGAGAGAAACATTTTTTAATGCATCTGAAAAATCAATATCTTTGTAATACGTGTTAAACGGATACAGAATACGAAGGTAAAAAATACTTTTGTCTTACTTGCTCAAACAAAAAGTTGTAAGTGAGAATTTTTAGAAAGAAACTGACACATTGCTAGTAGAAATTATACTGAAACCATGTGAAGGTTAACAAATAAATACAGTACATGCATAGGACCGACACAGTTAATATTGAGCCAATCAGAACAAAACGATCAATGCCTACACATGTCGATACTTGTCGGTAAATTTGAAATCCCAATGGAGACTGTTTTCACAAACAAATCACTTGCAAGTACTATTAATGAATAAAGTACAAAAAATTGACATTCATAATGTTTGTGCCAAAACGTACAGCTGCGAGAATTAATTAATTGCAAGATTGCTTGTTCTTTATTTTGATCGAACCTGTGCGCTTGATATCAGCACGAAGAATTAAATAATTTGCATTGTACGGCAGCACGTAGCTGTCGCAGTTTTATGAAAGTAGCGCAACTTTATGCTTCTATCCCCGTAAGCGTTATCCAATAACCGGTTTAGGTAAAAGATGATTCCAGGTGCGACGGAAGCGGCGAAAACTGGCCAGGAAACAGAGGAACTCGGGGCGGCCGTGCGAAACGATAACACCGAACGGGGAACGGTGTTTAAAACGGTCGGGCCGAGTAACATCTCGAGTTTAGGTGGGTCGGCGAACTGATGTGTCGGCCGTCTCTTTCGAATTTATCTTTGTTCTTCGTAGCTGATGCCTCATTTGCATGATAAAGCGGGGAACAAGCGGCACGAGCTTGTCGGGGCACTGGGGTCTAAGGTTTTACGGGGTAGTGGCAAGGCCGAGGGTGAGGGCGAGCGCCGCGTGCAACGTAAAGCGTCGCGATGCGTCCTCCCCGATAATTGTGACTGCGGTTTTAGTTTCTGCCGGCGCATTTGCATACGCTCGTAATAATATTTCTTTCGGACCTGCATTCTATTCGTTGGTCCTGCGACCGCGAACGGTTACCTATCTAATAAATATAGAAGAATTTGTTTAGTTTTAGAGGTTCTAGGATATTTAATTTGTAGATAAGTATTTAGTGTCAGGATACAATTTTTCGAATAACGTTTTCGCTACGGGGTTCCCCGTCCGCCGAAGTACCGTCACTGTACGGAAACTCCTGTATATATGTTGTTCTCTATTTATTTGCTGTTAAATAGGAACTTTGCTGAATAAAACAATCATTGCTCCAATGTAATAAGTATATTTACATTTTTAATATGAAAGGACTTATAAAATTATTAAAATACAATATACAAAATGCATTGGCCTCCGCGTGGATGCCGCGAATATGCAGCGTACTATGGGAAAACTTGACCTAACTCGATTCAAAAACAAATAACTTTCGATAGAAATGTGATAGAGCGATGAATTTTTTTTAGAATTAAAGCTGAAACATTGTAGAATATGGGAAAAATAGGGAGATTACAGTACGAATGTTTTTTAACCTTCAAAAAATAAAAGTTTAACTGTTTAACTATTAGGACCTTGAATAAGTTCTCGCTGTTTCTTCATAGATGGCAGTAGCAATACCCCGTTTGTGAAATTTCGAATGGTAACACACGTGCAAGGCAGTAGTGAACCTAACCTTAAATTTCAGTGTATGGTAGTTCACTTTAGTGTAAACAAAGTAATTTTTTCATAGGTCTGAATATGTCTACTTTTGTGCCAAATAAAGTGTATTTGCGGGGAATTTTATTGCACTACTTTATTCAAAAGAAATCTGCAGCTGAAGCACATAGAATTCTTGTTGAGACTTATGGTGACAATGCTTTGTCGGATACGACATGCAGAGACTGGTTTCGACGCTTCAAAATTAATCATTTTGAACTTGAGGATAAAGAACGTTCTGGCGCACCGAAAAAATTTGAAGACGAAAAGTTGGAGGAATTACTCGATCAAGACCCATGTCAGACGCTAGCAGAACTTGGGAAAACATTACAAGTAGATGAGTCAACTGTTTCAAAACGTTTAAAAGCTTTAGGAATGATCCAGAAGCAAGGACATTGGGTACCTTATGAATTGACGCCGAGAAACGTCGAACGGCGTTTTCTCACGTGTGAACTACTGCTTCAACGGCAGAAAAGAAAAGGTTTTTTGCACCGCATCGTGACTGGCGATGAAAAGTGGATACACTACGATAATCCAAAGCGTAAAAGATCGTGGGGTAAGCCCGGCCATGCATCAACATCGTCTGCAAAACAAAATATCCATGGTTCGAAGCTTCTTCTCTGTATTTGGTGGGATCAGCAGGGTGTAATTTATTATGAGCTGCTCAAACCGAATGAGACTATCACGGGGAAGCGCTATCGACTTCAATTGATGCGTTTAAGTCGAGCCTTAAAAGAAAAACGGCCGCTATACGAGAAGAGACACGACAAAGTGATTTTGCTACATGACAACGCTGGGCCTCATGTTGCAAAACCAGTGAAAACCTATCTGGAAACGCTTCAATGGGAAGTGCTACCCCACCCGCCGTATTCACCTGACATAGCCCCTTCTGATTTTCACCTATTCCGTTCGATGGCACATAGCCTAGCTGACCAGCGCTTTCATTCTTATGAAGAAGCTAAAAATTGGATCGATTCTTGGATAACCTCAAAAGACATGTCATTTTTCCGACGCGGAATTCATGTACTGCCAGAAAGATGGGACAAAGTGGTCGCTAGTGATGGGCAATACTTTGACTGATATGCTTTTGTTCCTTATAATTTAAATAAAGCTCTTATTTTGTAAAAAAAACAGCGAGAACTTATTCAAGGTCCTAATATAATTCGATTTTCTGAAAAAACCAGAGGTCGTAGAAAAATTTTGAGGTCAAATTCGAAATCAGCGTGAAAAAATCTACGGGAAATGATACACGGTATGTTAAAAAAAAAATTTCTGCTCCCCTACCCACAGGTCGTCGAGTGGATGCCGCATATATGCGGCGCTCGGCGCGAAAGGGTTTTAAATAGGAACTGCGCTGAATAAAACAATCATTGCTTTAATGTAATAAGTATATTTACATTTTTAATATGAAAGGACTTATAAAATTATTAAAATACAAAATACAAAATTATAGGTAACATAGGTATTTATATAATTACAAAGCTTAACGATTAAATGTTTAATATAATTAATAGCGACACGAAAATTATTAAAATATAATGTGTAAATAACTAATAACTAACTAATAACTATACTTGGCCGAGGCCTAGGACCGACTGACTGTTTTTTCACGCGCGAAAACCCATACATACATTTCGTACACAATTTAGCATACCGATTCGCAGCGCCTCAAGCGATGCGAGTCATATTCAATCATTAAAGGCGGCTTTACGATGTAAAATATCTTACATACCAACGACCAGTCGTAAATTCAGATTTCTCGTGTTGTTGTTCCGCGAGAGTTGCGTTGATCGTGTATAATCGACTCGATAGTCCTCGATGAATCGTTATAGGAGTTTCGGGGAAACATGGAAGAAAGTGGAACAGGAACGAAATCCGTCGCGGGTTGTTCCTCGCGCTTACTATTCCCTCGGCGTGTCTTGTCTCCGGTAAAACGGGACGTTTAACATCGCGGAGTTCCTCGAGAACGGGGTTCGAGTTTCACGACGGAATGGAAATCTAATTCCGCATCCCGGCTTCCGCTTACGGAAGGCAGCGAAAGCCCGCGAAGCCGACACGCGGCTTCTTCGAGGAATTAGAAACGAAGCTGTCGACGCGATCGAAGGCCGATCGATCCGTTCCATCGGAGTCCGTCCCGGACCCTGACTACAACATCCAGAGAACCTTTCTTCCTCGGCTTGGCGAGTCGTGAACGTTCGTCGGATCCCTTCGCCCTTTCTGCGACCTGCGTAGCTTCGCAGGAGAAAGAAGGAGGCGAGCGAGATTTGGACTACGAACTATTAAAGAGACCGACTGGTCGCGATTCCACGTTCTCCACTTTCGATCGTCCCAGTTTGCCGTTGTTTGATCGCGTTTGAAATAGTCCAGGATCCATCGACCATTTTTACAAGTGTTATTACTATCAAGCTAATATTCTGTGAGTAGCTTCATTTTGATGAGACGCCCAACTTTTTCTCTTGTGGTAGCTCGATTGTGGTAGCTAACAGGGGTAGCAGGGATAAAATATGTCGATTTGACGATTCTCAAAAATTTATTACTAACTGGGGTTCTTTTGTTAAATCTCAAGATAATTATCGAAATTATTCGAAAAAATATTTGTCCTAGAAAATGTATGGTTTGATCAACGAGTCCCCTCCTTCCAACATGTATCGATAACGAGGTCATCAAAAATTTTGGGGAATCGTCAAATCGACATATGTTATCCCTGCTATCCCTGTTAGCTACCACAATCGAGGTACCACAAGAGAAAAAGTTGGAAGCTACTCACGGAATATTAGCTTGATAGTAATAACTTGTAAAAATGGTCGGTGGATCCTGGACTAAAACTCTTTAGGAACGGTGGATACGCGACGCGTTTGGCAACAGGTGGAAACAAATTCAAACAGCGATTCCTTAAGGCGACACGAGATGTCAAACATTCTAATTGCAATTAGATCAGCGGCGGTATTAACGTTACTCCGATTCTCGGAAAGTTCTCGTTCCTCTTTCCGTGACTTCGTGTACACGGAGTAATCGAACGGGGCGACGTTCGTTCGCGAAAGGCGAGGTTCGGCTTTGTGGTGCACGCAGACATATTTGTTTAATGCGGTGAAAACATATAACGAGTTTAACACTGTAGAATATACTTCCATCAAAACAATGAGACATTATATAAAATGCAGTTTAGAACAGAGCACATAAGTGCGTTTAATTGTCGAAGAGGAAACGGCTCGGCACGGAACATGTTAATCCTTAGCAGTTGGGCGAGACTTCACCACTAGAAATTGCTGTAACAGTATTCATAATATTATTTACTTTACTAAACATGTTGGAATTTATTTAATTACTATACATTTAAGTATTATTATTATTATTGTGCAAAATTGTATATATGCAATATATACAAATAAAATATATACAAAATTTTAAAATGCAAACTACGTAAGATTATATAAGAATACCATATCGATTGTACCATTATTATATTATTATATTTTTTTTCTTTTTGTGCGTGTCCCTTCTTTATTATTAGACGAGTAGTCTTGTATCTTTCTCTTTTTTTATTGTAAACACTTATGTAAAAGGACTTCTTTAAAAAATAATATAATTATTATTATTTATTATAGGCGGACTGAATCTTGCTTTAAGTGTTTGAAATCCAGCTCTAGTTCTCAATACACATTCAGATACATAGAAACTGATTTGCGCAAGTAGAGAAAGAGACAATCGATATAATTATTAATTAAATTAATAATACAGCTCTGGTCGGATACTATTCTTGAATCAGACAATGTTTCTAGGTTCATTGTAGTTAATATTGTGGAGTAATCATGATCAAAGAATAACAAAATTATTTATCTTATATGAACAAAACCTGAGAAATTTATGCTGCACTCTCTCGATCATGATTTCGTAATTAAAGCTTTTCGGAGACCATATAATTCAAGCATATTCTAATATTGTATGAGGTATACCAATTTCTCATGTCCACAAAATGAAAAACAAGTCATATACAACGGAATTATTCTAGGTCGGAAGAAATGATTAATTTTCAAGTTGAAATAGCTCAGCTGCAAATGGTTAAACGAGTCGAGCACGCGATAAGCGGCTATATTTAGGTGTAACGTGTTCAGGTGCAGCACGAGACGTGCGAAATTTTTTCGTGGATAACGAGTCAAGTAGCAAGGTGCTGGTTCCGTTTGAGAAAAACGCAATCGCCGATTTTTGAATCGGCACGCGTCGCGCGCTTACCCGCGAGCAGGCTCCCGTAGCGGCGCGAAACTCAATCGTTGGTTGCGCAACCAAATCTCTAGGAAGATAAGATGTCGTGCGGCCGATAACGGAATTTTATGAATACGACGGAACGAACCTAGCATATTCAACGACGTAGTGTTTCTACTTTTAACTCGACACACGGCATTCCTGCCCTTTCGTTTTCTTGCTCGATATTTGTTCTCTGTTTGCCACGGTTCCGCTTCCAATTCTGTCTGCTCGTTTTATTTTATTATAGAAAATCTCATATGAGATTTATTTCAACACTAGCTTACCCGATATACGTTGTCCTGTCCAAATTTCAATAAATTTGTTCCGTCTGAAAAATTATTATTTTTGCAGTTTGTCCGAATTTTCCGACTTTCCTTTGTAATCGTCTCGAATTTTCTTTCCTGAAAACTTTCGTATCCATCGATCGAATGGTACATTATGGTCTTGAGTTCATACAAAAATCACATAGAAAAAAATGTGGTAAAAAGCACTCTCATTTTTCCCCAAATTTTTCCAACGTTTCTTTTTCTAAAAACCTTATTCGGCCAATTACAAACATTTTTTTTTAATTAGCCAAATCGGTCCAGCCTTTCTTAAATGATGAGATTACCAACAACAAACAGCATTTAATTTTTATTTATATAGATATAATAATATAGACTATAATATAATAATATACTAGATATATATAATATAGAATATAATAATATAGATAGAATAATATAGACAAGTTTTAAAAACTGTTGAGTTTTATATATTCGTAGATATTATGATATGAAAATTAATTTCGTATTACAAAATTTTAGCACATCTCAGGTTCAAAAACCCGCTGCCCTAAATTCAAAGATTTTCACATCTTACGATTTCACTGAAACTATGTACACGCGTATAACATACTTAGATTCACAAAATAAATATGTTTAAAATGTTCATTACTTTGGAGGCCGAGGGAAATTGAACGGACCAAAGCTGGTATGTCTCGTGTTTCGAGCAAAGACCGGTTCCAGTGGCTGAGGCAAGATTCTTAGAGCATATTCGCCCCGGGAAGCCGAGCATGATTTCCCGGTAGAAGTGCCGAGAGGTCAGAAAAATCCGCGAAATTGCAGGAGCATCCAGGTGCCGCGAGATGTCGGCCGATTCGCGTGCCGCACGGCATTGCGCGGCCACGGCATCGCGAGATGAAACGACGACGATAACGCGCGGCCGGACTAATGCGCGATACGGAAAACCGACGCACAAAAGCATCGAGCCAGTGGTTTTCCCGCGAACCAGACTTTCCTCCCTGGAAACACCCGTCTCGCTTGTCCCGCTTATCCTGCTTCATCCCGCTCGGCCCCCTTACCGTTCTTGTCCGCGAACGGGCTAACCCATTTTTCATGGTACTCCGAAAACCGCTCCGCATGGGACAGCTACACGACATCGCGTATTCGTTTCGAACAGCCTTTAATCTTTCTGGAACGCCACCGCGAGACCCGGTTTTCGTTTGCCGGCCTCGCTGCTCCAAATTAAGATGGCTCTTATTTACTCTTGTCAAGAATTTTTGTCAAAATTTCTTTCGCACCACTCGCCAGAGTTACAGTTCCCTGTATCTCGATCGACAATTGTTCAAAACTACAATTAATTTTATTGGCGCACTGGTCCGATCAATTGGAGACCATAAGCAAATTTGCAAAATATCACGTGAAATTTAATTCAACGTTTCGGTCTGAATTTAGAGCATTTTCAAGAATGTAAATTTTCTGTATTGCGTCTCTAAGAATTTATCAATTAATTAATATATGGTTAGGCAAACGCATTTCCGAACAAACATAAAACACTAAGGTATTAAAAACGAAAACAAACATATAAATTCACTTGCTTAGAAAAATGTACTAATTTAAATTTTTAAGAGTCAAGGAACAGCATGTTGGTTCCATGCTTATGGTCTCCAATTGATCGAACCAGTGCGCTAATAACATTAATTGTACTCGCCAGAGTTGTTCCGAATAATTATAAAGAAATCTGTCCAATTTTTCAGCTTGATTTAATAACGGGAGAATGTGCCCCAAAACGATTAAACATTGCACAGCTTTTAGAAGAGAAAATGCTGGATGTATGTATATAGGTTGTAAGAAATATAAATAAATTAAATGTAGAGGGATCGGGTTCTCCCTGTAACCCGAAAGGGAACAGGAATAAATAATTCAATTCATTGCACATCTTTAATTATAGCATAGTAATGTTTCTAAATAAATTGCAAATGCTCCACAATCAAACGCATTGATTTGATATTGTACTCGGTGAAGTATATATTTCTTATTATATTTATGAAGGGCATTCAAATAATCTTTTACATCATGGTTTTAATTATCTAATTATCTTTCAAATGCTTCACAATCAAACGCATTGTTTTGATATTGTACTCTGTGAAATATATATTTCTTATTATATTTATGAAGGGCATTCAAATAATCTTTTACATCATGGTTTTAATTATCTAATTATCTTTAATTACAGCATAGTAATGTTTCGAAATAAATTGCAAATGCTTCACAATCAAACGCATTGTTTTGATATTGTACTCTGTGAAATATATATTTCTTATTATATTTATGAAGGGCATTCAAATAATCTATTACAGATTTTAATTATCTAATTATCTTATAATTTTACATAAAAAGAACCACCCCATTCCACACGGTCCAAAAATCTCTCGTTCCCGCGGGCAACTCGTTTATTCCTCCTTTGGTCGAAAACTTCCGAGCTCATCTCGAAATTTTGCGATTCCACGATCGAATCCTTGCCGATCTTGGCCGATCGCGCTTGCTCGAAATTATTTTGAACTGTAGCTGCTTTAGATCGTCGAATCGATAACTCGTCCACGGTCGATCGTCGACAGGAAATCCGCGTCGAGTAGCAATAAAATAGTCGAATCTCGAGGAGACCTCGAAAGCAAATAAACCCGACGACGACCCGTTCGATCTCGCGCGGCAAGCTCGACGAAAATGGTTCCTCGAGGATCTTCGCCATCTAATCTCTAACTCGAGAATCCTCTGAGCGACGTTTGCTCGCGTACAAATCGCGAAACCAAGTCTGAGATTGACGGTGAAAGACGGGTTCCGGGTGCCGTTTAACCCTTTGCACTCGGAGCTATTTTAACTGGAAAATTAAACATTTCTTCCGATCTAGAATATTTCCATACCGTATGATTTTTGCAATTTTATGGATATGAAATTGGTACATTACCTTATACAGTACCGAAATGTTTAGTAATTGATTAGATACCGATATATTGTAACATGATATTTGGTCCTCTCAGGGTTTCAAATTCATTTACCAATCCTCTCCCTCGTTTCCACTCTCACCATCGCCTTTTCAGCGGGACCTACTGTTTATGGTGGGTTCCGAACCACCATTTGCCAACAACACGTGAAAAACACCCCGGGCGGGTCACTTTCCGGTTTTTTACCAGACGGTCACCCATCCTAGTGCCGTTCACGTTCCACATTGCTTAACTTCGGTGATCTAACGAGAACCGGTGCTTTCAACGGGGCTACGGTTGTTGGCTTTAGATACCGATATATTTAATAATGTGAACAATATTTTGAAGAATGGTACAGCAATTTTTAGTGGTGCCTCAGAGGGGACAGCCAAGTGCTAAAAGAAGGTAAACGCGTACCGAGCTGAAATTCTGGTAGATCCAGACTAACCGGTAGCTACGTTTAACCTCGGAGTACTGCCGGCACTTTCTTCTGCTCGTTTATCCGAGATTAGACGATCGCGGCCGGTAATGAG
The DNA here is from genome assembly GCA_916610235.2 of Lasioglossum morio. Taxonomy (NCBI): domain Eukaryota; kingdom Metazoa; phylum Arthropoda; class Insecta; order Hymenoptera; family Halictidae; genus Lasioglossum; species Lasioglossum morio. The sequence continues at coordinate 3,316,653 of OU744327.1, forward strand.
CTTTCGAGGCTCCGGGACTAAACGCATTATTCGAGGCTCCGCCGTCTTTGCCTTCGCGTACCCTCGCTTTCTTCGCTCGACCCGACCCGACCTTACCCGACCCGATACGACCCTACACGAACCGCTCACCCTTCCACTTTCGAATTAAACCCGTCCCACTCTTGAAATTTCTCGCGTACTCTTCTTACCCACCCTGTACACTCCAACTGTCGCGCCGCCAATTTTTAGGGAAATTCGTTTTAGAGTTAGGGTACAGATATGATAGAGCGGTAAAGGATATTTCATCCCGATATCTCCTATGGTTGAAGATTTATGGTAAAACGTTACGATCCAACCCATTGTGTCCTTCTACCTTCCGAGATTGTATATCGTGGCGCAGCGTTCACTTAAAATAATTTTAATATCGTCAATTTTCAAATGTCCATCTTTTTGAAACGAGATCGGTAAAGGGGATTGGAGCTATATCCACATTTGTTTTTAATTATTCTGAAAGTGGCCCACTATGAAAACAAAATCCAACGTCATTCTTTGATCATGATTACTCCGCAATATTAACTACAATGAACCTAGAACCATTATTTGCTCGAAGAATAGTATCCGAACAGAGCTTTAAATTAATTAATAATCGTATTGATTGTTTCTCTCTACTCGCGCAAATCAATTTTTATGTACCAGAACGTGAACTGAGAACAGGAGCGGGTTTTCAAACACTTAAAGCGAAATCTACTTATGGGTTAATTAATCCAATGAATCGCATTATCACAAAATTATGCACTATTTATAATCGTATTGATTTTTTTTAGTGATTCTTTACAAATTTTTCAAATGCAACTACGCAGGATTATATGATAATACCATATCGATTGTACCATTATTAAATTTTTCTTTTTGTGCGTGTCCCTTCTTTGTTAGTACACGAGTAGTATTGTATCTTTCTCTTTTTTTTCTTTTCTTTGATATTGTATACACTTATGTAATAGGGTTTCAGTCCGTCTATAATAAATAATAATAATAAAAAAAGTTCAACGTGCGGAACTTCTCGATAAATCTCACAATTCCCGATTTAAAATGCAAAGCGGAAGCGGGTAGTTTATTTGGCCCTCGTTTGGATCGAGGCGTATGGCCCGACCTTTGTCGACGAGGAATTTTCGGCTTGCGAATCGGATCACCGGCAACGGGCCGAAAAAAAATGCGGGCTAGAAGCGCGTTTAATGGAAATTAAGATAACCGCGTCGCTGATCCCGCGTCGATGCATCAGCTGTTACGTGGCAACAGGTGGCCCTTTGTCGGAATGAACAAAAAAAAGGGGGTGGACATTTTTAACGAGTTTCCGCACTGGGCCCGTAACGGGAGACGAGAAATTTAGGAGCTTTTATTCACCGTGCAACTCTCGCAATTATCCGCCACGCCGTTTCAATTCGACGACCGACTTTTCGATCGGACGCGCTCGCTCGGAAAAAAGTGTTCGACGAGCGCCCTGACGATCCGACGACGTATTTAACAACGATAAATAAACGAATCTAGTTGATCAAACGTATGTACAAAAATGCCGAGCGGCGCACGGTGGTCCCGGAGACCGCTTCTTGTAGCCAAAATTCAATTCTTCGACTATCAAATTGCAACAAAAATTTTTTTTCTCTCAAATAAGAACACTTTGAAATCTCGAAATTCTAAATATTAGGTCTTTCGGATAGCTTTCCGAGCAGATATAACGTTTGAAGTTGAAAATTATGAAATTGGAAGAACAAGTAAATAGTTGAATTATTCTTGTAACTTCAGATTCGTAATCAGAGACCCCGAAAACCTGTCAATACTAAATTTCATATAATTCTTATGAAGAATTAAGTTTTGATTACTTTTTCGCGATTTCTGGACCGTAATATACACTGTGAGCATTGTTAACACGATTTTGCAAATATTTCCGATGATCTGACAAGAAAATGTTTCCAACGAAAATAATTATTCATTTTTCTACAAACTTCAATATAAGAAATTTAAGAAAACAATTTTTTTTATAAAAAGAAAATGAAGGTTACCTCAGTTTCTTAAGTATTAACATATATTTTTTACATCATAATATTCGAACTAGTATCAAGACGAATCCAACGACGTATAATACGATAATATTAAATATTGAAATAACGCTACAATAGTTTCGGCCACAAAAAGCGGCCTACCGGACCACTGTGCGGCGTTCCGCGATCGCAGTCGCAAATGGTTATGACGGAAAAGTGGCTCTTCGCTAGTTGCAACGATCGTCTAGTTGAAAATCGTACCGCGGACCGGAAACTCGAGCGTCCGGGGAATTCTCGATCAGGCGAAGGTGGATCGGTATCTTCGGCGTCCGCGGTTTATGCGAGCAACGTGCGTCGACTACTGGCCGACCGTCCCACGGAAATCCATCTATTCGCGTGCTCGGTCACGAGGGAATTCGCGCGCGATACGAACGCAAAACGCGCGAAGCGCCTGCAAGAATGTTGCCGAACGAGTTTCGAGTTCGAATTCTCGTCGAAACTGTCACTCAATCATTTCCTACGCTTGCACCCTCGTGCCAACATTACTTATGTTACACTCGCTGATTTTAATGAAATTTATGTGCGATATAGTTTATTAACAAAACCCAATTTTTGCTAATCTTTGAGAAACTAGAGGGAGTAGGACAATGATCTTTTTTTAATTTGTATGTTTTAGATCGTGGAATGTTTTGTTTGTTCAAATAATATTTATAAAATTCATCTGTTCTTTCTAATATTTCTTGTTGATTCTTTATCGACATTTGTGCAACATTGTGTACGTGATTTGTGGACCAGAATAGGGGTTACGTGTATTTGGAATCTTTTCGTGTTTGTCATTTAACAATGGTTGTTAAATATATAATACTTTCCAATCATATAGGGAATATGAATATCAGCAGTTAAAAAACAAATGCGTGCCAACATTACTCATGTTACACTTGCTGATTTTAATGAAATTTATACACGATAGTTTGTTGACAAAACCCTATTTTTTCTAATCTCTGAGAAACTAGAGGGAGTAGGACAATGATCTTTTTTTTAGTTTGTATGTTTTCGATCGTGGAATGTAGTCGTATGAACAGGTGTCAGAAAAAATATTGTTTGTTCAAACAATATTTGTAAAATTCATCTCTTCTTTCTAATATTTCTTGTTGATTCTTTATCGACATTTGTGCAACATTGTGTAAGTAATTTATGGACCAGAATAGGGGTTACGTGTATTTGGAATCTTCACGTGTTTGTCATTTAACAATGGTTGTTAAATATATAATACTTTCCAATCACATAGGGAATATGAATATCAGCAGTTAAAAACAAATTCGAGTCAAATATTATGAAACACTCTATATCATGTATAAATAAAAAAAAACAAATCATTGTAAACGCTGTCTGCCCAGAATACGCCTGTTGGACAGTATTTAGGGACAGTATTTTCTACTGTACCTCGTTCGATGCATGAAATCTTCTGTTTATGCGATGTGAGATTCGGCGAGTCGGTTATCGAATTGTTCATCGCGAAGTCGACTCGCAAAATCGTTCTCCCGCGATAAGGATTTATTAGTTTGTTGCTCGAACGAGTTCGATCGCAACCATGAATACGCTGAAACGGGTCGAAAGCGTCCTGGTATTTTTGGGTATGCCTTCGAAATTGGTCGTCTCGCCGCCATATTAGAGGACGACGGTTCCTGTTGGTCGGAACTCCGATACGAACGCTCGTTAATCGACTAGGAAATTTTTCAAACGATGCGGTTACCATGCAAATGGCAAGGCAATTCTTTTTCCTCTTATTTTGCTTCTTCTCCGTCTCTCGACGCGGCCAAATGAATTCCGCCGACGGGAGCAGAGCGCACCACCGGAATTTATTTCTTACTTCGAAGTGGAATAAGTTAAACGCATCGTCGATGGTATCGAGAACGAAAATTGAACAGACGGCTGACGAATACCGAGTCGGAGACACTAAGAACTATTGTACGACTCGGCGCACAGTGCGGCGTTTGATCGGCCGCGTTTCCCGGTAAAGCCGCACAACTGGCCAGACCAAAACCCGATTCCGGTTGAATTAACGCTAAATCTACCACTGCCGGTCAGATGATTAGTTTTATATTTTTCATTTTACAATTATTCGAATTCTGAAGTTGTTTACATGGAAAGTGATTTGATAAATTTCTTTATTCAGGTACATATTATTTAAAACAATGCAGAAAATCTCAATGAACAGAACCTTGTCATTTATTGAAATTAAGAAGTCGCTTACATGGAAACTGATTTGATGAACATCTTTATCCAAGCACATATTATTTAAAACAATGCAGAAAATCTGAATGAACAGAACCTTGTCATTTATTGAAAGTATGAAGTTGCTTATATGGAAACTGATTTGATGAACTTCTTTATCGAAGCACATATTATTTAAAACAATGCAGAAAATCTGAATGAACAGAACCTTGTCATTTATTGAAAGTATGAAGTCGCGTACATGGAAACTTATTTGATGAACTTCTTTATCCAAGCACATATTGTTAAAAAAAATGCACAAAATCTAAATGAACAGAGCCTTGTTACTTATTGAAATTACGAAGTTGCTTATATGGAAACTGATTTGATGAACATCTTTATCCAAGCACATATTATTTAAAACAATACAGAAAATCTCAATGAACAGAACCTTGTCATTTATTGAAATTACGAAATCGCTTACATGGAAACTGATTCGATGAACTTCTTTATCCAAGCACATATTATTTAAAACAATGCAGAAAATCTCAATGAACAGAGCCTTGTCATTTATTGTAATTATAAAGTTGCTTACATGGAAACTGATTTGAAGAACTTCTTTATCCAAGCACATATTATTTTTAAAAAATGCGCTAAATCTATATGAATAGAGCTTTATCATTTTCACCAGCTAAAACAATTTAATCGCTTTCAGTGCTCGGCAGGTTCGTGGCTAGAAATAAATGCGACAGCTCGATACATTTGATCCATACGCTCGAGACGATCAAAATTCCTTCAGGTCGCTATACGTCCGTTTAACGAAGTTACGTCGCCTCGAACGAATCGAAAATAGAAGCAATAGAGGAGAAAAATAGCGCTCCACTCATCCGGTCGATAAACTCGAATAGACTCGCACGTAGTAATTCGTTTCTAAAATTATTGGCTTTCGATCGAGATAGATCGTTCTCTCTCTCTCTCTCGTTCGAACTTGAACGCTTTGTAGTTTCATTCTCGAGATAGATCGTTCTCTCTCTCTCTCGTTCGAACTTGAACGCTTTTTAGTTTCATTCTTGAGATAGATCGTTCTCTCTCTCTCTCGTTCGAACTTGAACGCTTTTTAGTTTCATTCTCGAGGTAGATCGTTCTCTCTCTCTCTCGTTCGAACTTGAACGCTTTTTAGTTTCATTCTCGAGACAGATCGTTCTCTCTCTCTCTCTCGTTCGAACTTGAACGCTTTTTAGTTTCATTCTCGAGATAGATCGTTCTCTCTCTCTCTCTCTCGTTCGAACTTGAACGCTTTTTAGTTTCATTCTCGAGGTAGATCGTTCTCTCTCTCTCTCTCTCTCTCGTTCGAACTTGAACGCTTTTTAGTTTCATTCTCGAGGTAGATCGTTCTCTCTCTCTCTCTCTCTCTCTCGTTCGAACTTGAACGCTTTTTAGTTTCATTCTCGAGATAGATCGTTCTCTCTCTCTCTCTCTCGTTCGAACTTGAACGCTTTTTAGTTTCATTCTCGAGACAGATCGTTCTCTCTCTCTCTCTTTCGAACTTGAACGCTTTTTAGTTTCATTCTCGAGATAGATCGTTCTCTCTCTCTCTCTCGTTCGAACTTGAACGCTTTTTAGTTTCATTCTCGAGATAGATCGTTCTCTCTCTCTCGTTCGAACTTGAACGCTTTTTAGTTTCATTCTCGAGGTAGATCGTTCTCTCTCTCTCTCTCTCTCTCGTTCGAACTTGAACGCTTTTTAGTTTCATTCTCGAGGTAGATCGTTCTCTCTCTCTCTCTCTCTCTCGTTCGAACTTGAACGCTTTTTAGTTTCATTCTCGAGATAGATCGTTCTCTCTCTCGCTCTCGTTCGAACTTCAACACTTTTTAGTTTCATTCTCGAGATAGATCGTTCTCTCTCTCTCTCTTTCGAACTTGAACGCTTTTTAGTTTCATTCTCGAGATAGATCGTTCTCTCTCTCGCTCTCGTTCAAACTTGAACGCTTTTTAGTTTCATTCTCGAGACAGATCGTTCTCTCTCTCTCTCTCGTTCGAACTTGAACGCTTTTTAGTTTTATTCTCGAGATAGATCGTTCTCTCTCTCTCTCTCTTTCGAACTTGAACGCTTTTTAGTTTCATTCTCGAGATAGATCGTTCTCTCTCTCGCTCTCGTTCAAACTTGAACGCTTTTTAGTTTCATTTTCGAGATAGATCGTTCTCTCTCTCTCTCGTTCGAACTTGAACGCTTTTTAGTTTTATTCTCGAGATAGATCGTTCTCTCTCTCTCGTTCGAACGTGAACGCTTTTTCGTTTATTTTTCGAGATAGAGAGAGAGAGAGAGAGAGAGAGAGAGAGAGAGAGAGAGAGAGAGAGAGAGAGAGAGAGAGAGCACCGCGTGCGAAGTAGCGTTAGACAAGCCGGTAAAGATTAGTCGACGCGTAGGAATCTCCCGGAGGAAAGAAGGATGATTCGCGTGCTCGGTCGCGTTCAACAGGAACCAGGAACAAAGCAACCTCTGTACAGGCCAGACTCGGCGGAATCGTGTAATCGATAGATAACTCGCGGTCTGGCTCGGTTCGGTCCGGTCTGGTCCGGCTCTAGTTTCGTCGGGAGACGTTCACCGGAGAATAATTGCCACTCGTCACGAACGGACTGCGAGAGAAACCCTGCTTCGGATTAATCTTATGCAAAACGTCGTTGCGTTCCGCGCCCCTCCGTCCGTCCTTCGGATTTCTTTATCTAGAATTGTTCGGAGGATTCGGTAGAAGTTTACTTGCCCTTTGTCGTTGTACCGTAAAGTGGCATGGTGTAGACAATGGAACTATTTTTTTTATATCGATATTCGTATCCAGACGAAAAAAATTCCGACAGCTACCGAAAATGTTTCCGGTCGGTATGGATTAATGCTATGTACAGCAACGAAACCGCATCAAGCTTTATATAAAGCTTCCAACAGATTTAATTATCGAGATAGTGCTTTTGCGAAATACATAACTGAAATATACCTGCTCATTTTATTTCAGCATTGTGTAAGGAATAATTAAACTATTTAATTGTAATTGGAATTTCATAGTTTTATAGGGTTGATGCGTGCATTGTATGTGTGTACGATTTTATTAATTACGATCGCCGCACAGTGGGAAAACTTGACCTAACTCGATTCAAAAATAACTTTCGATAGAAATGTGATAGAGCGATGAATTTTTTTTTAATTAAAGCTGAAACATTGTAGAATATGGGAAAAATAGGGAGATTACAGTACGAATGGTTTTTAAACTTCAAAAAATAAAAGTTTAACTGTTTAACTATAATTCGATTTTCTGAAAAAACCAGAGGTCGTAGAAAAATTTTGAGGCCAGATTTTTCTGCTCGTGGTAACGTAGAAACGACTTTTTCTTGAAATTGCGCAAGTTTGACGAATTTTCTCAAGGTTAAAAACCATTCGTACTGTAATCCCCCTATTTACCCACATTCTGCAAAGTTTCAGCTTTCATTTAAGAAAAAATTCATCGCTCTACCTCATTTCTATCGAAAGTTATTTCTTGTTGAATCGAGTTAGGTCAAGTTTTCCCACTGTGCGCCGTATCGCAAGAAAAAGAAGATCAGATCGAAACGAACGCCGCGACGAGAAACACGTCTGTCAAAAACGAATCGTTATTCGTTTGCCCTTACGATTATTATAAATAAATACAGCTTATCCTTACAGTTTTGAACTTCAAACGGTACGCCTGCTCGGAAAGTGATCTGAAAAGGCTGATATTTTGATTTTCAAAGTTTCAAGCGGTTCTTATTTAAGAGAAAACAAAATCTTGTAATTTAAAAGTCAAAAATTGACTTTCGGTCAGAAAAATTCGTTCGTTTTGCTGACCTCCTCGAAAGGCAGACGTTCAACTACTAGCGGAAGAATCGAGAATCTTGGACGCGCTCGGAAAACGAGCGTGGATCCTCGACGAAAGTTTTTCGATCGGGTTCGAGAGCTGCACCGAACCCGATGAAAGATTCATCGAGTCTTAACCGATACGAGAGGAACCTCGAGACCGTGGATCGTCTTTTCTCTATTTCTTTATTTCTCGATTGGAATTTCCGAAAGCGCGGAGGTCCGCAATATCGACCGCGGGTTCGCCGTTGTTGCCGGACTTTTTAACCGAGGACCGCAGCCACCGTTCTCGCACGGAAACGTCGACGGACGATTACTACGTCCCGACGACATGTCCGCGGTAAACGTTTTTCTCGTACCGAAAGACAAAATGTTTTACGAGCGAGTCGGGCTCCGAGCGAGTTGCTGTCTAATGATTTTCACAGAATTGCGAGGAAGAAACGAGGAGCGCTGTTATTCCTCTCGCATAAAATCGCGAGAGGCAGCGAGTAGGATCGAATCTCGTTCGAACGGTATCGAGACGCGTGTCCGATCCACGGAACAAACTGCATTAGGGTGGTCCTTATTTTTCGACCATGAAAATAAGGCGTTTTGGACACGCCTTCCCCCCAATATTGTCCCTTTTCATAAAAAATGATATATCCAATGTTTTAAAGCTATCGGACGTCGGGAAGACGTGCCTCATCGTGCGCGAAGTTTTGAAATAGAAGAAACTGCTTGCTAAAATGTAAAGAGTATACTAATAATTCAAGTTAAATATTTTATACCTCGAAAAATATCATAATTTCTTACGTGCATTCAAATACAAGTGTGCTTTGTACGAATTCAGATTATTTCACATTAATTAGCCTGTCTAATTGCTGTCCGCCACCTTACCGCTAACAAGTCCGTTTTCGCTCAAATCTCGTGTTTCGGGTAAACAGTGGAAAAATCCTATCGCAATCCCTCATGAATTCTGCAGACGGTTAGAGGCCCCTGCAGCAATATTAAAAACTTCTACAAAAAAATTTTTTTTCTTTTTTTTCCTATAAAATCTCGCAGAAAAATTTTCACCAAGTATAATTAAGGACCACCCTAAGTATCCATCTGTCAGGTGGCAAGTCGAGACGGGTCCGTTGATGCGGCCGCGACTTTTGCTATCGGAAGCCAACAATCAAAGAGAACCGCGTTGCCCCGCGTTTAATCCTCTTTGCTTCCGGTCGGCCGATGTTATCGGCGCGTACGTTATCGCTCTAATTGGCTGTCAGTTCAGCCACAAAGGAATTTCGAAGCTCGAAGCCCCCGAACCTCGCGCGCGCGCGCCCCGTTCCGATTCGATCCGCGAAAGTAATCCTTTGCTCGCGTCGAGGCTGGATGCGATCTGGTCCATTTTTACTAGTTTCCGAGGGATCTCGGATCGTTCGTTCCATAGTTCACGGTTTATAACGATGCCTTCTGTTCGGTGGGCTTCGTTGCGGTGAAATTCGAATGTGCGAACAAATTTGCGGTAGCCTTCTATTCCCTGTTGTCGAGTCTCTGGCCGGCGAATCGGAGGTCGATCGAAGTACGCGTAGAAATCTATGGTTGCAAGGAGGAACGTCGCATGTCGCGCACTGTCGCTTTCCAGATAATTGCCATTGAAAGTTTTCACCACTAATATCCTTTAACGTGGGACATTTGTTCAGTGGAATAATGTTTTCGAGCCTTTCAAACTTTCCGTTTACGTCCATTTTCAGAATTCGATGAAATTTTGAAAATAGCTTCTTTTTTCACTAAAATGACGATTGCCAGAAGGATTTTTGCTGGATGGAAAAATTTTTTTTTATCATTTCAATGTTGCTCTCTACCTTACTGACTGACCGACTTTCTATTTTATATAGAACTAGCTGACCCGACAGACAGTGTCCTGTCTAATTTTAATAAATTTGTTTGTGAAGCAATTTCAATTTTAATCTTGAAATTCAATTCGTTGACATCAATGTTTTTCTTATTGGGAATCACCTGATTCAGACTACAACGAACATTAAAAAAAAAAAATTAGCCAAATCGTTGCAGCCGTTCTCACGTGATGTCGTGACTAACGAACAGCATTTCATTTTTATTATATAGAGAAGATATCTTCAATTAATTGTAAAAATGCAACAGAGCCATAAAAATTCACACATATGATCTATAAGCGAATGCTCTTTAATTTAGAGTGGTATATACATAAGGTAAACTTTCAATTTTTAAAAACTGTCGCATCATACTGACGCATGCGCACATCAACCTAACCTAAACCTAAACCTAACCTAACCTAAGTTGGTAAGGTAGAGCGCGACATTGAAATGATAAAAAGAAAATTTTCGAGTCCGCAGAAATCCTTCTGGCAATCGTCATTTTTGTAAAAGAGGAACCTATTTTCAAAATTTCATCAAATTCTGAGAATGGACGTAAACGGAAACACAGCCAATACGCGTTCGAAGGAGAGAGTGCAAACGATTGGTAATAGCTGGTTGTTTTGCATTGCAGATGATAGCGGTGCAGCAGAAGCTGGCGTTCGGTTGGTAGTGGTCGGCTTGTTCCGGTTCGCGGAGACCACCCGGAGAGAGAAGCGGACGAGAGCGGCGGCGAAGGAGAAGGAAAAGAAGAGGAAGAAGCAGAGGAGTGAAAAGCAGCCGGAGGCGGAGAGGAGGGGAGGAGAAGTCGCCGCGGTCAGCCTGGAGGAGAGAAGGGGAACGGCGACCGTCGGTGATCGAGCGGAAGAGAAACGGCGGAGGAAACAACCGAGGATTCGGCCGGGAAGAAGGGGGAGGGAACGGGTGCGGAATCGAAAGGGTAGAGGGGAGAAGGAGGAAGCGGAAAGGAAGAAGAGACCGGCAAGACCGAGACTCGGGCGAGGACGAGGTCGAGCAAGAGGCCGAGGAAGAGGAAGAAGGAAAGGCAAAGAGGAAAGAGAAAAGAGAAAGGAACGGGAACAGGAGCTACCCTCGAGGCTGCCGCTGCTGTTCCTTCGGAAGGAGGAGGAGGGCATCGTGGTCGTCGTCTTGCGATCTTCTTCCGGCAACTCGGCCAATTCAGGATCGAACCCCGGGGCTGCGAAGGTCGCTGATGTCCGCTACGAGCCCTGCCCTTACCCCTGCCACTTCGCCGTCACCCGAACGCAGCCGAGCGAGAGGAACGTTGTTGCCGTTACGACCGACAGCGACGAACGGGATCGGGAACCTCTTGTCGCTCCTCCTCGTCGCCCGGCGCCCGCCGCCCGTCGTCCGGCGTCTCGATCCGAACCGATCCAAATTACCCGAACGACCCTCCTTCTCGTACGCGACGTTTCTTCGGAAACCGTCGTTCCTCGGAATCTCGACAGTACCACTGCTGCTGTATCGCCGATCAGCTCGACCACCCCTCTGAATGTCTTCGCACATCCAAAAGTCGTGCGTGGTGAGGACACAGCTTCATTTATCCCCGTTTCACTCGTTATTCCAGCGACTCTGCTCAGCCCAGCTCAACTGTCTTGTACAGGGTGTCACAAAATTATATGTCACGGAACACCATAGCCGCGATTCTACACCCCCCGGTTTAGGGTCTGTTTATACTGGTATATTTCCGACCGGACAGATATTCTTCAATGGATTTTAATGGAATCACCTACTGTAGGTCTACATACTTCCATTAAAATCCAGTGAAGAATATCTGTCTGGTCGCATATATTCCGGCGAATATATTTGAGTATAAATCAACCTTTAGTCGATAATGACATAAGGAACCTCCCGTAAAAATTGCCACGAACGTGGAGAACAAGGTAAAGAAACAAAATTCTTTCTTGAGATTGGAAATCTTAATTCGTACGACGTATAATTTTGTGACAACCCGTACAGTTGTAGACCACACTCTGCTCACGTTCTTTCGCCGTTCCTCGCTGACAAACATTTACCCCTTCGCGTCAACCATGTCATACTTTTACGAGTCGTACAACCTGTAAAATTGAAGACATGAATTTCCAGCGATCCGATACACACCTATCTCACCCGACGTCCACGAATTTTCACCAAACCGTCGCGTCACTCGTCCCCGTATAGCTCCCGCGACCTTGTCCTTTCGGTGTTTCGACGGAAAGGCTAGGCGAACAGGAAAATGCCAGAGCGTCGCGAAGGGAAAGGCTCGCCTCGCCGAGATGTCTCCTCGTTTATCAATTTCGATCCGTTTGTTGTCGAATCCGCACGCGCGCAACGAGCTTTTCGTATGTGGGTCAGACGAACGATTCGAGCGTGCAATAATCGTCGCGCACCGCGAGGAAACAACAGGACATTGCGAAGACCCGGACGATTTTCTATCCGAGGCGAAAGACCGCTTCCGGTACGACTTTCGAGACTCGAGATGCTGTAACGACTCGATAGAAAAATGTCTGTCGATCTTTTGCGCCCTACAAATTGGCCTTTAAAACTTGCCGAAGGTGCGCGGCTCGTTTGTCGTTTCGCGAGGACCGCGCGACGTCAAAGAAGAATGATTTCTTTTTTTTTTAATTTGGAAATCTCATATGAGATTTATTACAACATAATGCTTAGTACAGAGTATTACATAACAGAGTATTAGTACAGAGTATATTGTATGGTATAACAAAAATATTAGTTACAATATAAAAATGAAAAATCCTTAGGCACGTAGGTTACACGTATTTAAAAAGGCTATCATATATATACAAGCACTAATATTGAGTTCAGCTATTAAGCAACCTATGTCCAATGGTAATTGGAAACCTGCTCTAGTAAGATGCTGGATAAGTTTGATCCTCTGATCTTTATATAAATTGCACTGCCATAGAACATGGTTATGCGTTTCCTGCTCCTGGTTACATTTACAATTGGGATTATCGATGATGCCAATGCAAGCAAGTGAAGCAGCCATATGGTAATGGTCTGCCCTGCATCGATTAATTGTAACAATACATTGTCTATGCACTATATGATATCGGCGCTACAGGTTCGATCACAGATACAAAAATTAGCAATTTTGCAGTATTGTAATTTCAACGTTTCGGTTCAGTTTTGAACCATTATTAAGAAAAGTCCGCGTCTGTGAAAATTAATGTAATCAAATTTGTTATTCATTAACCTGACTATTTAATAGCTGTGAAAAATAGGTATTTATACATACTTGCTAATTGTGAGAAAACAAAATGATATCAAAATAAGTGAAATCGTACTAGTCAATAAGACGGTTAGAACTGTACTGAACTGTAACTGGCAAAGTCACGACGGAAAACAATAGAATATCGTAAATCTAACTAGCCAATCGTATGTCAAGGATCGAGAACCTAAGAATCAATATTCGGCGCGAATTTCATATTTTAAAGTATTAATCATTACATTTCCAGCATTGTATTACCGAGAATTGGTAGAAAATTAGCACTCATTTTGTGTGTGAAATTAACATACCATGTTAATAAGTGTATGGTTCGACCATTATTATATTTAACTGGATGCAAAAGATTAAATTATTATTTCTTGATAACGGTTCAAGACTGAACCGAAACGTTGAAATTATAATACTGGAAAATTGCTAATTTTTGTATCTGTGATCGAATCTTTAGCGCCGATATCATATAGTGCATATACTAAATTTACGATCGTTAAAAATGGAGAATAATACATTGCCTTGTTAGCTTTTTATGCCCAAACCAAGGTGTACGAATATCTTTATAGAATCGTTGAAAATAAGCTTTACCCTTATGTAGCCCTTGATCTTTTATTGTTTCAATTGAATTTAAAATTGCATCCTAAAGAAAAATGATTATCGGTGCTCCTACGTAGCCAGAGTACCGTTGCCCGACATTTCAGAGTTTTCCGATTTTCCGTCTCTTTCGAGGCGCCCCGCCGCGAAAAGAAGAAAAGGAGTTGGTCGACGGGTTGCGACGAAGCCCAGACCGAGGCCGAAATTCGATACGTCGCGCGTGAAGGATTTCCAATATTAACTCATAAATTCCAACGTTTCAATAACGCGAGCTCGCGCGCGCGCGCGCGCGCAGCAACGTTACGCGGAAATTCTGTCAATTTCCTTCCTATATTGAACCGAATTCCGGTGAACGTCGTGTCTCGCGTTTCGCGTTTAACGTTCGGCTTTTCGCGTGCCTCCGTTTCGATGTTTACGCGAGATCCGAGCGACTCGTCGATGTTTTCCCGTCTCGTTAGTTTTTTCACGGGACGAAGAAACGACGGACAGGAACTAATTTCTCGCGCGTCGATAACAATCGCTGGAGAGCGATGTTGATGTTATCGTTGCGACTGGACGGGCCGATGAATAGACCTCGTTTTCAGAGGAAACCGAGTCTTCGCTGGTTCTTGAAAACTGAACAACTGTTTCCACTGTTCAACCATTTATTTTCGATACCGAATTCAAAACCCTGCAAACGATCATTTCTTTCTTTCCAATATCCTAGAGGAGACGAACAACGAACATCCTTTTCTCTAGAGGTATTTAATTAGCGATCGCCAAGTTTTTGAAAACTAAATTTGATTACTTATCGGCGCTACGGTTATCCTTTTCTCTAGCAATTTTATTCGCGATTTTACGCTTAATCGTTTCACGAGAAACGTCGACTTCCGTCCGTAGTCCGCAACAGATTTGCTGATGAAAAATTCATAGAAAATCGACGCTTTGTTTCGATCCCACCGAACCCGTGCGAAACGACAAGCCCAGGAAAAGCTAATTAAGGCCGAGCTTCCGGGAAACTTGGCCATTAAGTATTTCCCTGGAAGCAACGTCGGCTACAAGCAATGTTTTCCGGTCCTTGAGCGCCTATATTACCAGCACCTTTATCGGGCCGGTTTTCCAAAGTTTTCCCCGGTTCCAGGATCTTCACCGGCTGCCTGGTGCTCCGTCGGAAACGATTCTACGCCTTTTCCTGCGTCCTTTCATCGAACATCCCTTCCGGCTAACTCTCGTCGTCTCGTCTACTTCCGAAGAGGACTGGAAGCACGATTTTCAAAGCTTCCTTCTGCGGAGCTTCCTCTCTTTCTATCTTTCGTCTCCCTTTGAAGGAGACGTCGCTTGTCCTCGGGTATTTAACACTGGAACTACCGGAAGGGTCAAAACGACCTAGTTTAGCTTTTTAGTTTTCCACCGAATCGGAAAGAAACTTTCCCAAGAAATGACTGAGACAAAAGCACCAATAGTTGCGCAGTTAAAAAAAATTTTCTACGTGAATAATAGTATGCATATAACAAATGCCCTTCATCCTTTATTAAATAGAGAGGAGACTCTAAACGTGCAAATGCTTTGAACTTCTTTCATTGCGTAACAAAGTTAACGTTATTTAAATCTTTCGCGATTTGCTTGTTCTCAATTAATAATAATAATATCTTTATTGATTCCCTTCGGGGTTACAATTCTTTTTCCCATTTCCCTCCTTTTCCGCTCCCTTCGCTCTTGCACTCTATCCTTATCTCTAACTTATTATCTAACTTACAACTACCTTAACCTACTATATACATATATATAGAGAGAGAAGCATTATGTATTTACAAAATTCTCAATTGATACGAGAAACTATATTTATCCGTCGCGCCTTTTTCAAAAGATTGTTACATCCAGGAATATTATTTTTCACGTCTTCCTGAAAAATGGTCCAGTTTCAAGGTGAATTTCCGGAGTGGTTTGGGAAAACCTTGAAGCGGGACTGGTCGAGTCTTCCCGAGCCTCGTAAGGGTTGCTCAAAGTATTTTCTCAGCGAGAGAGTTGTCGTCCCGGCAGGGTGAAGCAGAGAGCGAACGCAGGGCGAAGCAGAGTCTTGCGTTCTCGGGCAAACGCTGGTCCACCCTTTTATTTGTATTTAATCGACTGCTCACCGATTCACCGTACACTTTTGCAGGGGCTTGAAGCGACATTGAGTGACAGCAAAAAGAAGTACGGCGACAAGGTGAATGCACTTCTGTCCGCCTGGGAGCATGTCACGAATTTCATTCCTGGGGCAACGCCAGAGGCCACCCAGTCTCTCATAGAATGGGCTCACAAGTGAGTACTAGCGTCGATCGACGTTCCTCCCGTATCATCGAACAACCAACGCAATTATCCTCCTGTCCGGGATTCTACCCTCCTCTGTCCTCTGTCCTAGCCGCTGCTATCCTCTGCCTCCTCCTCCTACTTCCGGTCTCTGTTATTCCTCGCGTCCGAGCAACCACGCGGCAAGCCGATTCTTCGTTTCGTCCGTGTTTACGTTCCTGCACAAAATCACGAAAGAACGAACATTCTATTTCGCGTCGAGACGAAATGCAAATTATTCGAAGCTCGCATAGT
Organism: Lasioglossum morio; assembly: GCA_916610235.2. Taxonomy (NCBI): domain Eukaryota; kingdom Metazoa; phylum Arthropoda; class Insecta; order Hymenoptera; family Halictidae; genus Lasioglossum; species Lasioglossum morio. The sequence continues at coordinate 3,332,993 of OU744327.1, forward strand.
TTCTTTGCTTTCGCGTCGCCACGAAGAGAAACGGAAAGATCGACCGGTGCATACGGATTTGATCAAGTAGCTCGCAAACAGGTTCAAACTTTGATCGATTGAATACGAACTCTGTGTAAGTAATCAGTTATGTCGATGGTAAATGTTAAATATTTAATTTGCCGATGCGTTCGGCGCACAGTTTCGATCAATTAATAACGAAATTAGCAATTTTGCAATTTAAACTTTTTCTTTCTCGACGTATCGGTCCCGGCTTGGACCTTTTTCATAGAAAGAAAAAGTTTAAATTGCGAAATTGCTAATTTAGTTATAAATTGATCGAAACTGTGCTATAAGTACTAATAAAAATGGAAATAGTACTCCCAAGTATACTCGAACCTATGTCAGATACATATTTGTAATTGGTATTTCATTGTCAAAGCATGACCAAATTGATACTTCGCTATTTTTTAGATGAAATAAATACATAGATAGATCTATACAGATAAAGTATTAATGATTTCAATCATTACATTCATTGCAATTTTTGACAAAATTTTTTTTCACATCCTGTAGCAAACTAATTGCTCTAGCTTCCTAAAACTGTTCAAATCGTATAGTACAATAATAACAAAAAAAGTTATCGTCTATTTAAGAGTGTCCGAATATTAGTGGGAGTCACTGTATTTACTTGTAAAAGGTTCGAAACTACATAACAATTGAGCTTGATCCGATCGCTACCGGTGGACGAAACGAAGAAGACGAAGTGCACACGTAAACGCTCGTTTAATCGGCATCTCGGAATAAATATCAATATTCCCGTACGTCGAAAGATTTGCGCGGCAAACTGTGTCGTAATGTCCTCGGCAGAATAAATGACACCGCGTTCGCGCGCTCGCCGGTGAATAAATCAGCCGGGTATTCCCGATCGACAAGTTAATTACTCGGCGAACAGGTTGGAGTCGTTCTCGAGCGTCCTGCCTCGAAGCATATCGAACGATGACGTTGAAATATGTTTTTCGATCGATTTGTTGCAGGCACACGTTGAAATTGGTTCTGCGCGGGGAGTGGCCGAAGTTGTCACCCGCGACAAAGACGCACCTCAGCGTAACATTACAGAGGTGCGCGTCTCACCTGGTGCAACACCCCGCTGCACCCAGGTGCACTGCCCTGATAGCTCTGGTGCACAATCCATGGACTCATCCCGCGCTCGACAGCATACTTAACGGCCAACCGGATTCCGAACATGAAGAGGGTACGGTTGCAACCCCTATGATCAACGTACACGATCGAATCGCGGCATACGAAATGTTTGTTCGTTCTCTCCACTCATTTTTATTCGATTTGCCGTGCACGCAGAGCGGAGCTCGGTGCTATTAGATCAAACAAATTCGCGGAATACGATCAAACGTTTCGTACGCACCGTACACTCCCGCACTTCCGTCCATAAGTCACCGGACACTTATTCAAATTTCGATCCAGACGACTCTTTGTTATCAAAGGATTTATATCATGAAGTAAAAGTGGTACTTACTAATATTTATTTACTTTTTAATGCCGTAAACCTCGTTTGGTTTGTATAGCACACATCATATTATACATATAGATGTAATATAAATATACAATATCATATACATGTAACATAAATTACAGCTTACAATTATTCAATGAAATTATTATACTTACCAATATTTTCAAACGTGGAGAACGTGTAAATCAAATCTAATCAATTTGGTCTCTAGAGCTGTCCATAAGTATTCTAGAATTACTCAATCTGAATTTTCCATTGAAATATTATCGTATAATAGCTACATCTGGTAAAGATGAGACAATAAGATCAAGCTGGAAGCTTGTATTCTTTAATTACCATTTTGTTGAAGATAAGTGTCCGGTGATTTATGGACGGTTGTGTGTGTGTGTGTATTGTTTTATCAGCAAAGTCCGCACACGAACAATCCTTTCGATTTTTCCAGAATTCTGCTGTTCGGAGAAAGGCGAACTGTTAACGATGAGGCTGAAAATACTTTGCGAGGACCGCTGCGAGGACATAGCGGTGAACCTCGCCGCCGCTTGCGTACGTTCGCTGCGGCGAAGCGATCGGCTACGCTCGCTCTCGGATTCTCATCACGTTCATTACATGATCGACGTCTATATCGTCCTATTGTATAAATTGAAACGCACGCAAGATATATTCGCTCAAGTGAGTACCGCTCGAGAAAGAGAGCGAAAGAGGGAGAGAAAGCTAAGGCTGTTCGGCATCTGCTTCGATTTGCTTTCCTTAGTTGCTATTCCAGCACTATTCCTGCGCTGTTCCTACGGTAATGTCTCGATAACGGTCGCCCGATATAGAATTTGTCCAAAGCTTTCGCGAGGATTCTGTTATTCCTTAAAGCGATCCTTATTAAAGTGATCTTTTAATATCCTCACTTCTCCATCTTGATTAAATTAGTTCTTTTTTTTATACATCAATTATGTAGCTTGCAGACGAACATCTGCATATAACGTAAATTTAAAATTACGTTACGAAGCTTTTTGTCTATACAACGTAAATTGTCTTCATTTAACGATAAAAATAAGAAATATTAATTCATCCTCTCAATTTAAAAATTGTATTAATTAAAATTATCATTTAATTATATTATTCATTTAAATATTAAGAAAGTATAGACAATGCTATGTATGAAGTTTTACAAAATACCAATGTACTACTTAGCAATTATAGGAAACGCAAATGATAGTTTGAGAAACGTCTTACAAATCTAATGAAGTTTTACAAAATACCAATGTACTACTTAACAATTATAAGAAACGCAAATGACAGTTTGAGAAACGTCTTGCAAATCCAATGAATTTGATAAAAATGCGATGTAACTCGCAATTTCCTTTTGATTTCGTTAATATAAAACATACAGTTTTTTTTCTCTGTGACTTTTGCGAAGAATGGTTGGGCTCCTCGCTAATCAGAAGCGCACACGAAAATTACGAATCACTGTGAAAAATCACCATGATTGGGAGCGAACGTGATCGAATCACTAGTCTCAACAGGTGGCGGAGATAGGGTAGAACGCGACGGTTATCGAGGCGCTGCCGGGAATCGTTGGTTAGAAACGGAATTAGTTTTCCAGTTCTAAGAAGGTCGGTTCGTTTTCAGTTAAAATTAATGGATCTCAGCGACGGTCTGGAATTGGTCCAGAGGCTCAGCGGCGAAAGACCAACGAAATATGGGACCGCGCGAGTTTGGAGGAATTCGATAAAGGCTGCCGAATTGGTTGCGCAATATCTCGTTACCGCGGGGATGGTTCGGCCCGTACCGGAGACGGGCGCGAACATCCTTGAACAGATCTTGAACTCCTGGGCGTCGTTGCACTCGAAATTGAAGGATGTTGCCCCTACCTTGCCGGGAATGATACGGAAGTTGATCGAGCCTGCCGAGAGCGCTCAGCATATTTACATTTTTTGCGCGGTACTCGCGAAACACGTGAGTATCCAAAGCTGAAACAGGCGATTGACGCTACGAAAGTTTTCGGGTCGTAGAGATACCCATTCTTGTTCTTTATTGAAGCTCTTTAGACTCTTAAATGGGTCCATTTCGCTTCCCAATTTATTATTAACCCTTTGCAATTGGAGCTATTTTAACTTGAAAATTAAACGTTTCGGAAATACACGTGTATCAAAATATACGGATAATACGCGTATAACTGCGAACTTGAATATACGGGTACACGTGTATTTTGATCACCTTCTCGAGCCAAGAAAATTTCGTAGCGACCCACGACGGTGGAGCGGACCATTTCAGAACGAATATTTCTCTTGCAGTTTGGCGACAGCGTAAAACCGCTGGTGATCGAGCTGTATATCAGGGCGTTGACGACGGACATGAACGAGCTGGAGAGTCAGAAAGCGAAGTCGGACAAGGACAAGGTCCGTGAGACGGCGAAGCGGTTGGGCACGCAGTTCTTGAAGCTGGCGGACGTGGTCGGCAGCAACATCGGGATCGCTCGGGAGTGTTTGCTCACGGCGTTCTCGTTGCATCCGACCAGAGCTTGCTACGACAGGATCAAGGAGATCGCTGTGGCGTGCGGAAAAACCAGGGAGGACAGCGTGACGTCTGGCGAGGGGGTGATCGCCGTGGCCGAGAAGCTGAAGTATTCGCTGGACGGTCACCATTCGAACGGAACGTTGTTAAAGACCGAGACCGAGGTTGAGATCGTCGAGAAGAAGGAGAGCAAGCGGGACGAGAGTGAGATGACGTCCATGTCGGACGCGACCTGTAAGAAGAGTCTCGATTTTCAGAACGGGCAGGTGAGCAAGACCTTCGAGCGCACCGACCAACTGCTCAAGAGCTTGCTGACCACCGCGAGAAAAGGCGATTCCGCGATCTCGACGACAACGACGACGAACGACAGGTGTCCTCTTCATCCGAAGAGGGAACCGTTGCCCGGCGCTCCGCTTGGCGAGCTGTGCTTCAACTGCGGCGAGTTTACCGGGAACGACATCGTTGTGACTGGGAAGTCGTCGGACGCGAGCGAGCCGGCTGCTAGGAACGTGGAGAGAACGCTCGACGCGCTGATCTTGATCAAAGGGGACGCGGTGACCGGCTCGGCGAACTACGACGAAAAATCCGTGCCGAATCAGGTGCTCGACGCGGAGAAGCTCGGCCTCTCGCCGCAGCTCTGCGACGATCTATCCGTCGTGCTGAGCAGTCCCCGCTACCATATGCTCAGCTGGGTCCTCGACTGGAAAGAATTGAATAGCCTCTGCGAGCGGTACTTGGAGAACGCCGAGGAGATGAGAAACACCAACAAGGAGCTCAAGTATTTGAACATCGATTATTCGCAGTTCAAGGACTGGCCATCGGAGGACGACACCAAGGATATATTCTTCGGGATCGAGAAGGGCTACGAGCAATGGGTCGATCTGCCGTCGGACACCTCGGAGCAATATGGCAGCTTCCAGCCGGCAGGCACTTACAAGAGGTCCTCGACTAGGAGGAGTCTGGACGACACCACCGCCACGGACTCGGATAGCGGCAGCGTGCTGCGGATGAGGAGAACTGGCAGAGCGAGGAAGATTCATCGGTTAGAGTCGTCCGAGAGCGACTACGACAGCGCGGATCGGAAATTGAAGCATTTTAGGAACAGCTCGGTCTCGGTTTCGGACACCGACAGCAACACGCAAGACAGCCAGACGGATAGCCTGGGCAGCGACGGGTGTCGGCTCGAAGCGAAGAAGAAACCGAACAAGTCGTCCGGCAAGGAGACCGGCAAGAAACGTTCCAAATCGACGAAACTGACTGTCGAGTCCGTCTCGCACTTCCACATGCTGGTCAACGAGAATGTGCGGCACGCGAACGCCAACGAGGACGCGAGCGGCTCCGACGTTAGTAGCAATGACATCATCACTCTGTTCTCCGCTGATATGGACGAGAACAAGCGGGAGACGATCAAGGGGTCTGCGTACACAGCCGCCGCGCCGTTGATTATCACCGAGAGAAGAAGCGATCCCGCGGTCCTCAAATCCCTGCGTATGTTCAGGCCGCAAAACACCAAGAAGCCGACCAGGATCGCGCAGATACTGCAGAAGAACCTGTTGAACAAGAGCAAGGACAACAACAACCTCGAGAATAACGCGAGCAGCGTGACCAAGTTCGCGCCGATGCTCAGTACGCTGAATTTGAACCCGAAGATCGTGCTGACTCGAGCAGATGAGATCGACAGGCGGCTGATCCGCTCGAAGAAGCAACAGCGGCTGAGCACCGGTGACATTACCAGCGAGCTGATAAACATACAAAAGAACATGCCGTTCTCGCCCAACAAGAACGCGATATCGACCTATCAGAAGCAAAAGGGAAGCACCGGGACGAACACAGCCAAGTCGGACCTGGTTTCGGCTGAGGATCGCGACTTGAGCGCCAAATCGAGCCTGGGTAAAAGGAAGTTCGACATCCTGGCGAAAGCGGTCCGAGATTCAGACATCTTGGCGAAGAACGTGCCGGGCTTGAACTCGTTGGACATGATGGTGCCGCCACGGATGCGACCCACCGTGAACGTGGTGCAGCTCTCCCGAAACATTCCACAGAGCCCGAACTCGGGCTCGGTCAACAGCGGTAACACACCTCCCCGGCCAAACAGAACTCCGAGCGTGGCAGGAACCATCCAGCTTCCGGGCACACCATCCTCGGGAGGTCACGACAGCGGCGTCGGCATGAGCCCAGCTGGACAAACACCACCGCCTAGGTCATCGGCGTTGCCCGACGTGGGCGAGGAAGCGAATCAACCGCCAGACGGCTCGCCGACCTCCTCGACCAACGCGTCCAGTCAGCTCGAGTCGGACTCAAGCCCTGCTCCCAGGACAGGACCCATCCGTCGGAACCAGCAGCAGAATCAATCCTCGCCGAAAAAATCTCCATCGCCGTGTTCTGCGATGACGACGACCACCACCACCGTCACTACAACCACTAGCTCGAGCATCGGCTCGGCGACGGTCGCGTCCGAGCAGCTGCAGATCGTGTGTAAGCCGGACGGCACTTACCAACTAGCCTCCGTGAACCCGAATCTGGTGTCGAACCAGAGAAACGTCCTCGGTCTGCAGAACATGGAAGACACTGCTGTTGCCGCCGTGGGGTTCTCGCGTCAGAACCAACACGCGGAGAACACGACTCGAAACACCTACGAGCGATTGACCGCCGCGAAGACGAACGCGACGCAGTCCGGACAGAACGCCGGGCTACCCAAGTTCCAGCAGGCATTTCGTAAGACCATCTACACCCTGTCGACGGACGCGTCCACCGGAGTCGCCGGACCCACCGCTGAGACGCTGGTCCAAACCGCGTCCGCGTCCCCTCAGAAGACCGCAAACCTCTCAAAGGCGGTGCAGACCTCGGTGCCCAGCAGCCAGCAACAGTCGAACGCGGCTGCCGGGATCAACGTGCAGTCGATCGCGAACATTCCCAACGCGTTGCAGCTCTCCACTGGCAGGCAGATACTGAACATCGTGCAGAGCTCGACGGGCAGCAACGCGACGAACGTCGCCGCGAGTCCGAACGCCGCGAACCAGACGCTCTCGCAGCTGGTGCAAAACGTCCAGAACGCCTCGCCCGGGGTGATATACACGCACAAAATCCCAGTTACGATATCCACCACAAACCCGAGCCAGTTGAACATCATTCCGACGATATCGCACGCCAACTCGATACCGGCCGGAAGAACGCCCGTGGTCAAGCTTAACATTATTCGAACGTCCGCGCCGCTACGACAACAGAACCTCACCGGAGCTATTCAAGCGGTCCTGACGACGCCCAGGTTGCAGCAGCAGCAACAACAACAACAACAGCAGCAGCAGCAACAACAACCGCAACCGCAGCAGCAACAACCGCCGACGGTCAGAACGGACAGTTTGATCGGTTCGCCTATCGAGGTGCCCAATCAGGTCAGCTCGACCACGCTCGAACAGCTTCGAGAATTCGAGAGTGTGCTCGAACAGGTGAAGGAGAGGAGTACGATCCAGCCGCAGTCTCATCAGATGATATCAACTGCGACCGCGACCGCAGCCACGACCACCGTGCAAACGCAAACCACCACGCAGCAAACCGTGCAAGTTACCAAGCCGCAGCAACAACAACAATCTCAACAGCAACAACAACAACAGGTTTCCGTGAGCGCCCTCGCGCAGCAGCTACTGATGCCCACGCAACAGCAGCAGCAACAACAACAACAACAACAACAGCAGCAACAGACCAACACCGATTTCGCCAGCAACGGGAGCACCGTTAATTTCCAACAAGACATCTTCTCGCAGAAGGTGTCGCTGGCATACGTGAATCAAGGTACGGGCACCGTGGCTGCGAAAACCCCAAACTCGACCCCTGTCGTCGTGGTGACGAGCTACTGTCAGCCGGCAGCTTCGCCCGCGTTGAGCGTGACGTCGCAGAGTTCTTCCAGCCCATGCGTGACGCCGGCACCGGCGCCGATACCTTCCGCCGGCAAGACGCCGCCTACGCCTCCGTCCGCGAAAACGGTGAAGAAGTCTGCTCCGAAAACCCTGAAGACCAGCGCGACCAACACGTCGAAGGCCTCGCCGATCCCGAAGCCGCAGCAGAAGCCGCAAGAGGACGAGCAAACCGCGCAGAGGATCTACGCGATCTTGGACGAGTACGCGGAACAGCTGCGGAACTCGCCGGATTTGAACAACAAGCCGGCGCCGAGGAGGAGGTCGAACCCGCCGACGAATCCCAGTCAATCCTCGAAGCGAAAAAAGTCCGGCGCGAACAAGACCAAGCCAGTTGGCCAGCAAAGCTCGGAGCTGAGCCCGAGCACCGACGATCTCGGTCGCACAATGGGCAGCGAGGACTCGTCGAGCGGTGTGGTGCACGTGCAGGACAGTCCAGTGGGATTCCCTGCGCCCGAGGAACCGGCTGGAAACGTGACGAGCGTGGTGGACGCGAACGCCGAGGTGCGTAACTTGACGAACGATTCGAACGACGGGGTCGAACTGAACGTGAAAAGGCGGAACTTGATCTTTGCCGAGCCGGGCTCCGGTCAGCCTAGAGCGGTGATCGTCCAGGAAGCCGTGCAGACCGGCTCGGTCAGCGTGAGCGAGGCTCTAGCCTCGGTCACCGGCAAAATGGGCAGCACAGCCGTTCTAGTCCCTGGCACCAACTACATCCTGCCGATGAATCTAATGAAGGGTGCCCAGCAGTTCACCATAGTTTCAAGCGGTTCGAAACTGCTCGCCACTGTACCAGCCACGGTTCGAACCACCGGGAATACAGGTGTTCCAAACACGTTGGTTCTACAGTCCTTTCTAAACCAGGCAGGCAAGATCATCTCACAACCGGCGCAGGTCAAACAGGTGAAGATCCCGACGCTGCAGACGTTGTCCGGTACTCAGACGTTGACAACTGCGCAGAACGTGCAGCCTGCTTCTGTGGTGATCCCGCAAACAGCCGGCGGTGGTGTTGGAGTTGGTAGTGGAGGAGGCTCGTTCGTTGCGGAGACGGAGAAGACCGGCATCATCGGCGATCTCGCCATGGCGAAGAGCGATTCGACGGTCGCGACGGCTGCGGTTGCCACGAGCGTGGAATCCGCGACGAACGCCATTGTCGTCAACAAGAGCAACTCGGCGATCGGCCTGATACAACGGAACTTGAACGAGTCGACCGAGAACCAGCAGATCTGCGGCGTGATCACCAGCAATCCGAACCTCGCGCTTCAAGGCGCCAGACTATTCAATTCTTCGATGCATAAACTGTCGACGACCGGTGGACTCAAGTCGGACAACGTGGTGTGCCTGACACCGACTACGGCGGCGATCGGACACTCGTCCGAGAAGAAATCGCCTCAGGAGACTCAGGTACCTTATCGCGTGTCGCCGTTCTAATCTCATCTCGTTCTAACACGCTTGAACGAGCTCTGACAGTGCGGGACAATCTATATTATTATTATTAATCACATTGAAGATAATGCTCTGGTCGGAAACTGTTCTTCCATCGGATAATGTTTCAAGGTTGACTGTGTTTAATATTATAGAGTAATTATGATCAAAGAATGACATTGGGTTGTTTGTCTTATATGCACAAAACCTGAGGAATTTATACTGCACTCTCTCTAGCATGATTTCATATTTAACGCTTTTCGGAGACCAGATAGTTGAAGCATACTTTAACTGGGGACGCAAATCAATTTCCATGTACCTGAACGTGTATTGAGAACTAGAGCTGGATTTCAAACTCTTAAATCAAGATCTACTTATGGATTAATTAATACAGACTCGATTAATACATACAGACTCGAACACTATCTATGATCGTATTAATTTTTTTATTGAATGTTTACAAAATTTTTAGAAGCAACTACGCAAGATTATAGGATGGTGCTATATCGTTTGTACCATTAGTTTTTGTGGAGGTCCCTTCTTTGTTATTAGACGAGTAGTCTGTAATAAATAATAATAATAATAATGTCCAACAGGTGCACAACGACAAGCCCGTGGCCATCCAACCAGGAGCCACGATCGCTCTCGCATTCGCTAGCCAATCGGACGTCTCCATGCTAAACGACGCCGCGCAACAACACCAGAAAGACGCGAAGGAGGTGGCTTCGGCGGACATCATTCCCGGCGGCAAGATCATCTCGCCGAAAACAGTTAAAAGAAAAATCGACGACGCTATGGGTACGTCGTCGATCAACCTTCCGAACACCTTGCATGGTACAGTAAACCCTTGTAAGTTGTCTAAACGCCGGTCTCTGGCGGGACAACTTACAAGGGAGACTTGCTTTTCTGATTTATGGCTGCGTCCACCGCGACGACCGTGCAAAACGAGACTTCTATAGAGTCGAACACGGAACTTACGAGCGAAACTTTTTTCGTCGATTACACCACTAAATTACAATTGAAATTATATCGTGTTTGGTCTTGTTTTACTCAGAAAAATGCCAGAAAAACGTTCTTGAAAAGTCTCATGAAAAAATAATGAAAATTAAGAAGTTTGAACATTCGATTCATTGAGTCAATGTAGTGGTGTTCACACCGATATACCAGAGCCTATAACAATAGTCGCCGCTCTGCGGCGCTGGACAGCGTTGACAGGCAGTGGAGTGGGTAGGCAGGGACAACTTACGGAGTGTCGACCCGAGACAACTTACCAGGATTTACTGTACTTAGCGTTCTCCAAATGTTGTGTTTGTCGTTTTCCTTGGTTGGTCAATAACACTGTCCAACAAATTTCTATTTTTATTTTGACGTTTCGATGTTCACTCTGCGATTCTTATAGGGTCTCTGCGCTGATTCCGAATCTTAACGGTGCATATTAACAACGCAAATCGTATCTCGTTTAGATTCCATGTCGACGATAGTGACGAGCAAGCAGTCGAGAGGGATCGACAATGCGGCGCAGTTTTTGGTGACGGGTGGTCCGAGCAGTTCCGACAGTCAGGAGTCGCCAGTGCAGCAGTCGGCCGAGGGTATCGACGTGTCATGCAAGGTCGGGAACGGCCTGCTCTACGGAAACGCGAGGCTACAGGAAGCTTGGGAGCCGGAGGGTAAAGTGTCGCCGGACACGCCGTGGCGATACGTGCCGACGTCAACGAACTCGTTGAACATCGAGCCGTTGAACTCGCGGTACGCCGACAACTCGGAGAACGTGCAGAGCGTGTTGCAGATCATCAACAAGGGCCAGGGCATCGAGATGGCAGGCGGACAAATCTACCAGACGAACACGAAAAAGTACTTCATGAACCACACGTTGGAGCCGTTCCAACAATACACGAACAAAAGCAACGCGATGAAGACGCCGTTGAACCCTAGATTGGACCGGGAGCTGTTGCAGCAGAAAATGGAGAGAAAAGCAGCGGCGATCGAGCGCGAGATGAGGTTGCAGAAGAGTCTGTCGGAAGAGTGCGAGGATCTGGGCGTGGACGAGCCGAGCACCAGCGATCTATTCCCGGAGGCGGATCTGTTATTCGACACGAATCATTCGCCGTCGTTCGACCATTCGTCTCAGGACGCATCCTGCAGCCAGCCGCTCGGCATGAAGTCGTACGGCGGCTCCTACTTCCGTTCGTTGGACTCGTCGAGCGGCAGCAGGGACGCCAGTCCGGTCGGCGACTTCAAGGCGAACAACGAACGCAGAAGGAACGTCGGTCAGCGAAACAGATCCTCGAAGGACTCGTCGAAGAGGTCGAAACGAGACAAGGCGGAGGAGCTGCACCTGCAGAACCCGGTGAAACATTTACGGCTCGGGCTCGACAATTCGAGCCAGGACGAAGCATCGAACAGCAACTCGGACATCTCGAGGCTATCGCCCACGCATCTCGGCTCGCTGGAGAACGACTCGCCGAAAGTGCAGGGCCGTGCGAAGATCGCATCTAGAAACGGTTCGAAGGAGGGCTCGCCGAGCAGCGTGTCCAGCATCCCGTCGAATATGAAACTGGACATCGATCTGGACTCGGAGTCGCTACCGGCGACCATCAACGTGAACAACGCGTCGGCGGCGAGTTCGGGGGACGAGAGTCTGACATTGCTCAGCGGGAACACGGCCGACGTGACGATACCTTCGCCGCTCTCGCCGATCGCCGGTCCGATGCTCTCCACGCACAAGTACACCTACACCAATAAGAAACGGATCGCCTCGAAGGTGACCAGGATGGACTATCTGTCGTGGGAGAGTCCGATGTCTGAGAGGACGCGATCCAGCAGCGACGAGGAGGACTCGAGCGTGAGCGAGTCGATCGGCAGCCAACCAGAGGAGAACGCACTGAGCAACGGCCTCGACGACAGCGTGCAGAGCCTGAAGTCATTGAGTGGCGAACGCCGGTGCAGCTATCTCAAGAAGAAGGACAAGCTGCAGGTGAACGCGAGGGTGGTGTTGAATCGGGCCGAACACAAAAGCGGTGGCGGTGTCGGTGTTGGTGTTGGTGTCGGTGGTGGAGGAGTTGGCGGTGGTTTGTCGAAACGCGTGAAGGCGACCACCGCCGAAGCGATCCAGGACTCGGTGATGGTCTCTAGCGATAAGGCGAGCGAACCCTCGGACGACGAAGGTGGTAACATCGCGCTGGTCGAGCCCGATTGTCGGGCCAGAAGGTCCAGTCTGCGCGGTCACGTGAAGAAGGGTTGCGCCTGTTGCAACGGCTCGCCCGAGAGACCGAAGAAGAAGTCGGTGAAGTCCGAGCACTCGAAGCTGAAGAAGAGGCTGTCCTCGAAACAGACAGGGAAGAAGAGGTAGTCCTAGCGATCGAAGGCTCTCCGGAGTATCGCGTGCTCTGTCACGATGGAACGCTCATTCCTGCGACGCGCGGCTCGCTCCGCTCCGTCAATGGAGAAGAGGAGCGGACGCTGGAGACGGAGAAGATGGCGGAGAAGAACGAAAAGACGGAGAACGGCGGATCGACAGGACCGAGTTAGGGATAGTTGTCGTTCGCGCGACTCAGATGAGACGATCAAACTAACAAGCTTGTATATACGTAGCTGCGAACTCGAGGGTTGTTGGCGAGGCAAGTTTTTCTGATATCCACGTAACTCTCGGTGTGCGAGCGTGAGTGTCTGTATGAATGTGTGCGCGCGCGTGTGCCTGTCGCTCTGCGAGTCTGCTGCGTGTCTGCGTGCGTGTTTGCATGGGTCTCTGCGTGTACGCGCGCGCCTACGTGCGTTTGCGTTCGCCTATTCCCCGCATAGGCGACAATGTTATTCGCAAAAAAAAACAGAGTTTCTTCGTAAATATGAAATCACGCTGACAATTCGTTTCGTTGATTGCAGAATGAGAGAGAAAGAGAGAGAGAGAGAGTGGGAGAGAGAGAGAGAGAGAGAGGGAGAGAAAGAAGGGACGACGATGAAGAGACGTATGATCTCTGCGAGAATAGATCATCCTTTTACCGCTAGATGTTACTACGATACCTAGGTGTAAGGTGCAGATTATAAATGAATGGCAGACATAGATTAAATCGTTAAGAATATTAGAGACGCAATCTAGTCAAGAGATAAGGGTTTGTGGCGAGGAGACTGCACGACCGCGGTCCGGAACGGTATGCACGACGGCTAATGGTAACGGAAAACGTGTCCGCGATACGTTGCATCGCTAGGGACATCCCCTCGCAGACTATAAAGAGCCTGAATTTATAAATTCTCTCTACTGTATATCTATCCGCGACGAATACTATTCCACGTTCTTACACAGTGTGGTCAGACTGAGTAGACGAAATAGGAGTCTATATAGATCTCGTTCGGTGAGGTAACGTAGTAAGACAACACGCATTGAACTTTTGCCTTTCCGCGTAACGCTTCTTGGTACACATAGAACCTTAACTTTATAATTGCGACACCGATCCTTGTAAATTGTAGCATCATACCTTTGACGGAAGGAGAACAAGTCGGCGGCGGATCGAACGAACGATCGACGGAACCCGACAGCGAGAAAACTAAAACGATATCATCATGGACAAAGATAGGCGACAAGATAGGAATGAAATCGATGAAACATACATATATGTACAAATAAACGTATATGTAGAATTATATATATGTATGTATACGTGTGTGTAGATACGTATACATATGTGTATATGCATATATATAAGAAAAACAATCTCGTCTGTCTTATGGGCCGACCATACCTTGTCACGGTGCATGTATAAAAAGAAAAAGTACCCAAAAAACTGTACATTGCGTAGATAATTCATTAAAAGTATAATATTATATCGCTGCACTTTAGTACAAAATCGCTTCACCTTGTTTCAGAATGACAGGTTTATATCATCTTTCGGTGTGCTGTCGTGACGCGTGAGAATGCCTACAATTTCTTATTAAATTAAGCTGGCCAACAAACTTTGTACTCTCTCTTTTGCGGTCCGACGATCGACAAACGGACGGCAACTGGTCGTAGATTTCGGCGCGTCGAAAGCGAATCTGAAAACTGCTTTTTTCAAAGCAGTGCAAAAGCAATGTACCGTTCGACTCGACGGAGTGTCTGCAGAATCGTTCTATATAAATAGACAGCGGATTCGATGGATTTATAACGAAAACGAGTAGGCGTAATTAAAACTAGTAAAACTATTAGAAGAATTTAATAATACTGTTACGTTATTTTCAACCTATCAAACACATAATTAAGGAAGAAGATACATTTCTATTTCACTTCGGATTGTTGCGATTCAGCTGGAAAATTGTTGTTTTTCATAAAGATCCGCTGTCTCTATATATAAAACATGTTTCTACAACTTTTCCAATCTTTCGAACTTGTTCGTTTGAATTTCTCTGTGAAGAAACGATGTTTCGGATAGCGATTTCGGCGTAGCAGAAATCTCGAACAGTCTGACCGTGGGTCGCCGGGACGCGAAACAGGTGTTGGACAGCGTCGTCAGCGAGCAAATGGAATAGAAAGCAAAAAGAAAAAGGGGTACTTGTAAAGGTTGTGCGCGATTAAGCTACGAAGACGCACGGTGATCAATTTTTTCGGGCGTGCCGTCGTCGGACGTCGTCGGACGTCGTCTATATTCCGAGAATTTCGTCGCGTGCGAATGGCGACTGGAAACTGAGTTTTAGTCGGCGCGTTTGTTATAATAATTATACCCGGCCGCCGAGGCTGAGCGTTTCCGGGGATTTTGAAAAGTAATGTTCCTGTGAATAATCTCTTTTCGTGATACGAACCAAAGTAACTCCGTTTCGATGGACAAAAGTAAAAGGAAAGAATAAGAAACAAGAAGAATGAGGGTCGAACGTAACGAAACGAAAGAGAACGGAAACAAGTAAACGTGTAGGCGAGATACGGTAGTAGGAAACGGCGTCGGAGCTGAATTTGAAGCGACGAAGAAGCAGGAGGAGACTGGAGAGACACGTATAGACTAGACGGGCGTGATTCCGACCGTCTTTCTTGTCGTCTGATGTAAATTCTATTAGTTCAATTGCTTCGCTCTGAACGTGTATCGTAATGTAAGATAGACATCTTCTTTCCTCCGTTTGGTTTCCTTTTACCATTCTGTCGACGACGATTAGGGAAGAAACTCTACCTCGTGCACGCGTCGATTATCTTTCTCGTAGTTCTCGTCGCGTTTTCAAGAAATTTCTGTCGGGCGCGTCCAGCGCCAGTGGAAACAAATCGGCCGCTATTACTCGATCGATTCCTCCTTTTTTCACTAGCGAAACATCATTGGTACGGTTAAACATTTGCGTTTCTGCATGTATCTGCGTGTCGTAATTTGTTAGGGAGAGCGATCGGTTTGCCGAAAGGATATAACAACGGCGCTGATCGCTCGCCGCGGAAATAAACCCGTTGAAAGAGTCACACGATCATCTCGCGCTTGTCATTTTGTAAATAACGTACCAACGAAGAAGCTGTTTCTCGCGAGGATTCGACGAGTTTTCAGCGGCGCGACAAGAAAGAAATCCGAGTTGTTGTCGCTGTCGTCTAAAAGAGTAGGCTCTTATCTTCCTGTACATTTAGAGCGAAGATATTACGAAGGGTGTAGGAACAAGGAGGGTTTGAAGATACGATAGGTCGATAGGTGGCTGTACGGGAAAGGGGAACGAGCGAAAAGACAAGGTATTATCGCTGTTGCGTGCCAGCGAACAGTCGGGAGATCTTTAGGGAAAGACGCGTCTGTGTGTAGATGTAAATTTTGTTAAAGAAGCGTCGCACCAAAATAATAATACGTATTTTTTGATGGGATGGACAAGAAAATGTTACGCGAAGCTTATACGTTTAGAGGAACAGCGAACGAACGATCGAACGAACGAACGAACGAACGAACGACCGAGCGAACGAGCGCGCGAGAATGAACGAGAACGAGTGAGGATAATAAGTGTGTGTGTTTGTAGATGAGAGCACGAAGGGGAGAAAAAAAAGAATTCGATTGTCGGTGATAGCCTGGCCTTTTTCGCCACCTTTAGTCGTACCAATCGCATTTATAATAGAGGGGTAACCGTAGTCTTCGTAAAAACAACACGTGGGTGGACTTAATTAAATTAAGAAGAAACGATGCGAAACCTAAACGAAACGCTTAAGAACGAGCTATCTTTTTCGAAGCTGAGCGCTTTTTTTGGGTACTTAAACGTAACGGGATGAGGGGAAACGAACGACGGAAGGATAACGAGAAACGGGAACCGGAAAGACAAAGTGAAGAACGTACGGGAGGGACGGAAACGGTTCAAACCGCATTACACTGGTCGTTCGAGAAACGATTCACATTTTTGTATCGTATTATCGTATCGTATCGTATCGTGTATCGTATCGTATCGTAACGTATCGTATCGTATCGTTTGCGTTAAGACTACCGTTTTGTTCTTGCTCGAGGCGGAAAGCACCCCTTGCTACCAGTATTCGAGAGGACGATATTGCCGCTGCGTCACTCCGATAGCGACACGAGGAAATTGACGTGGACCGGGGAGAATGAACAAATCGGTCGAGGAAAATCAGAGGGTGAACAAGAGAAACAAAGAGAGAGAGAGAGAGTGAGTGGTAGAGTATGAATGTTTGTGAGGAAGGAGAAAATAGCGAGAGAGAGAGAGTGTGTGTGTGTGTGCGTGTGTGAATGAAAGAAAAAGAGAGAGAAATACGTTTTGAACGAGACACGGCCGTGCACTGCAAAACGTACATTGATTAAGGATTTTACGCATTGTCGTTTAGCACAAATCAGTTGAAGATCGAGAGATTAAAGTAAACTTAATACGATAAAGGGGGATGATAGAATGTGGGGGAAAAGTCAGATGAACCGAGGACGAAGTTGTTACAGAAATTCACAAGCAAAACACGATCACGGAATAACACCGGTACAGTCATGTCCGTATTAGTTACGACCAGCCATGAAACGAACTGCTTCTCCGTAAGGAAGTCTGGCCGATTAATATTTCGAGACGAGCATAAGCGATCGAAGGGGACAGTTCTTTTCTGTTAGATCTACCGGGAAATTCTGCTGGGAACTGTTACATAAAGATCATTTTGTTGCCGCGTAATTTGGTTTTATACCATCGTTGTCGACGACGCCACAGAATCGTTTGTGTCAATATGTCAGGGTAGTTTTGTAGAATTTTTTTCGAGTAGTGGGATCTTCACCGATATTAATTTTGTTCGTTATACACCCTTACTCTATATTTTGTGATTTTTTTGAGATCTTTTTTGAAACTTCACTTTACAAAGTAAAAACAGTACTTCCCGGTAGACCTGGTAGCATGTACCGGGTTCCGGACCGTCGATGGAACACGTATCGTGACTGCGAATCAATCCATTTTTTATACGATCGTTTTTTAGTCGCAATGTGTTCGAGTAAACCGATCGTTTCATTAGAACTTGTATAATAGAATGGATCAGATGAAAATCTAATATTATTATTATTTCTGTCTATGCATTTATGACAAAAATGGGTAGATGTTAAATACTGTTATTTTATTTTCAACGTACCGAACACATTATGAAAGAAAATAAATTTCCGTTCCATTTCAATTTGTTGCGATTCAGATGAAAGATTTTTATCTCGCGTAAAGATCCGCTGTCTAATTATTAGACTGAATCTTTATGCAAAATGAAAATCGTCTGCGTCGATCGCAAGGAATAGAAACTAAATCGAATGTTATTTCTTCCCTTAATGATTTCAATAGCATTTAATGAATTTCATCTACTCAGTTTTGCTATAAATGCATAAAGATCCGCGGTCTACTGATTATGGCAGACGTATTATTGGTTTCGTGAGATGTTTCTGAATCGACAGTGGATTTGTTGAGATTTATACAGGTGTCGACATAGTTGTTTGTTCCATCGGTGGTAGAAGCGAAACGCTCGATCGGAAAGTTGTAGAAATGAACGTTGACCAGCTGCGGTTGTCGAACGAGTCGTTTCGCAGAAACAATGAGGGAGGACAAGAAAATGTTTGTTGAACTTCGAGCGAAAGATTTACAAGCTATTCCGTGCTCGATCTTCTCACGGACCGACACGGACGGACACGGAATGCGTATTTTCGAACGAATACATCCATTGTAATCGATTCACCGTAACGTAATGATGTTTTTTTGGTTTGTTCGTTCCATCCGTTGATGTATTATTTTTCTTCTCTAACCCTCGGAGGACGGAGCCGTTTTCGTAAGGATCGTGAATGCTGACAATGAAGCCTAGGTCCACTCGAGTTCTTATTTCGAAATGTTTCTATAGTTGTATATGTATTCTTCGTCCATAGGATCATGCTTCTTCCAAAAGAGTCGACCTCGTTATCGAATCCAAATAGAAAATCGATTGTGATTTCAGTTGAAGTTTCGAAGGCTGAAAAATTGGATGAAGCGTTTTTAAGAGCCGGGTCGAAATGGACCCGAGCTCTCCGAGTGTCGCCGTCGTCCGAGGGTTAATCGACGACGAAACAGTGCGCGCAAGCAACGAAAACGGGAAGGAAATCTTCGTAAAAACCGTAAATCTCGGATCCCTATCGATAATTGTGTATACTCGAGTACCCGAATACTAATTACGAATACCGATTTGAACATCGTACATAGGAGAGAAGACCGGCAAAACGTTGATTCCGATCGGAATCGACGAATTTCGAAAACGCAGTTTCTCGAATGGTACCGCGATTACGTTCGTCAGTGGGGAAAGAAAGCGAGAAAGAAATAGAGAAAAAGATCAGAGGAAAATATTTCCGAAGAGGCGTAACGGGCGAAAAGTAATCGCTTGATCTCGTTGAATTTTTATCGATTGCGAAGAGGAATAACTGAGATGAAGAAAAAATGCTCCTTGGATATGACTGTACAGCGTATTAACTTGTCCGGAGGTACATATATCGAGAATCCTTTTTCAAGTCGAAGTATTAAGGATTGCATATTGTACATAAACAAGACATATTTTCTATATAAGGGACGTCGCTCGGTAAGGCCGATGGCTCGAAAAAATATTGCAATATTATGATAATTCTTTTAAGCGGTAGGATAGCCTTTAATCGTTTTATGTAATGTAATGATAGAAGAGGGTCTGGCAGAATAAAAGTGAAAGTTCTGTATTTAAAATGTGTTCCCCGAGAGTGTGCATTCATTCGTTCGCTATTCTATCGTGTCACTGCGCTGCTTCGACAGCGAACAGGCTTGTTTTTCAAACGGTATCAAAACCACATGTCAACGTAAACACAATATCGTTTTATTACTCATTTAATTTCCGATAAAGTCGATCAAATTTCATTCGTTCCGTTCGAATTGGATCTCTCTTGTTCTTTACGTTGATTCTCTACTTCCTGAAATAAACGAATTCGGATCGTTACGATTACGACCAACCAGATGGAGACGTTCAAACAATAACGACAGTCATACTATTTTGATTTAACATCTAATAAAAATCAGAAAGGCTGATGGATAATGTTCTGCTTACTGTTTGAATAATATCCAGTAACGTCGAGCTGTTGTTCGATTGGAAGAACTCATTGATCTCTCGAGGAATGCAAAAATGATTCGACGGCTTCGGTTGAATGCCAATTTCCTCGCCGATAAATCGGAATTCCGGTGGATCGTTGATCTGATCTAGCAATTCTTCGTACGTGAAGAGCGTTCCTTTGGTGGAAGATTCGTCCAAAGAGCCAAAGTCAACGATCTTTACCTTTTCTTTTTTGTAACGAATCACATCGAACGAGTCTGCAACACCGCGAGGCATTACTTTAACATTGATTCGATAAACTGGATACAAAAAATATATACATTCTATCAATTCGCTTACAATCGTTCAGTGGAAACCTGTCTTTGATATGCTCCATGAACAAACTTTTAATATCCGTTCGAATATTATATTTCTCCGACTCGTTATAACTGTGATACTGTGATATATCTCGTTGGCTGATCGCTGCGTTGGATTCGAATAATCATCACAAAGAACAAGAAAATAGTACGGTAATTAGAAAATCATTACCTATGAGTTCATTTTTTACTACGAAACATCGAAATTCGGTGCACGGATTAATGTCTCTCCATTTTTTCAGTATAAGACAAGACTCTAATGGAATTTCCCGATTCGCATGGTTCCTAATGTTGTTTAAATCTTTTGCAATCCTATCAGAGCTTTTCAGTAACAAGTACACCTCCTCCAATGTTTTGCATTGGAGAGTTTTGGTGGGTGCCATCCATGTCGCATCCTGAAAATAAATATACGTAGAGAAAACTGATGATTATGTCAAGGCATAATTCAAGTCCATACATGATTCCTACTCTTTTAAAATTATTAAAGGAAGAAATAACATTCAATTTAGTTTCTAGTTCTTGCAATCTATGTAGACTATAATAAACTTACTGGATAAAATAGTAAGGAAACAAGAAAGGAAGTATATTTACAGAAGGCGAACTCCAATTGCTTTTGACAAACACTGCACCATACTCGTCTATAGCGTCTTGAATCTTCTGGCTGAACTCTGGAAATGTTGGTTGGGATTCAGACGAATGCTGAAAGAGAGAAACCGTTCGTTTTCTCTATGCTTTGCAATAATTAGTCCAATGATTATTTACCTCTTCGTTTAGTACTGGAGTACCATCTGCCCACACTCCACTTTCCAATGGCTCTTTCGTCGTCTCGACAGGTAAAAAGAATGCATCGTCTTCCAAGTATTTAAGTACATCATTGGGAATACAAAGAATTGTAGCTTCCAGAGAGTCTTTGTGGAATTGTGGATACCACGACGGAAACGAGCACTCTGGTTTAAAATCGCTGACCATATTTACATCCAAATTGGATCCAATCTATATCGAAAGGTAAACGTTGAAACATATAAACCAATTTTGTTACACTCAATACTTATTACTAGACACCAGATTTTATGAATTTATAACATCGAGCAAGTGCAATTTAAAACAGTGAATATATATTAAAAAATTTTGAGAGTATTAATATATTAATTTCGTCACATTAAAATTATTAATGAAGAATACAAATTTATATTTAGCATCTTGTAATTCGTGGACAAACTTTTTATTTTGCATAAACATCCGGAGTCTACTTATTACAATGTATATATGTATACAAACATGTATATTTATGTTGATGTTGAGAGAACCGTTTCTTCGATATCGTACGCTTGCATTTATTATTTACTGTTCAATATTCAACGTTCGTATTCTGTTTAGAATTAGGCACCACAAGATTCTGAAATTATGCAGCAACGATTAAAAATCCTATCGTTTATTACAAATATTACATTTGACAATCAAAAACTTCGATAATGGCGCCATTTGCGGTGAAATTTCGAAGCTCGCTAAGGGGTCTGTACAGCGCCAATTGACGTAGCGGCGAAACATTGAAATTTTTAGCCAAATAAACGTTACCAACAGGTGGAAATGTGGAGAACGTTCTCGTCTTCGTTGAAGGTTTATTTTAATCTGTTTATACAAATGCAATTCGTTGGCAGGCAACCAAACGAATGAACATTAACAAATTAATCAAAATTTACACCTAATCAATACATATTACCTGATATTGCCAGAGAGTAAATATTACAGAAAAAATCCGGAAATAAGTCGGTAACGTAATTTAACGGTTTAACTAACAGTTTGAGCGTTTCGCCACTACGTCAATTGGCGCTGTACATTCCAAAGAAGCATATGATTCTTGCCGCCACTAACATTGCGTCTTACGAAATAGGCGGCAAACATCATTCGCGCCTAAATACAAACAATTGAATGCAAAATAACATTTGAACGCTTTCCTATCGAAATTTGATTATTTGTATCGGCTCAAATTAAAGCTAGAAGAATGCATTTTAATGTAGATAAATTACCATTTCAAGGCAGAGTCCAGAGAATCGTAAAAAAAACGAAAAGTAAAATATGAAGCTTTCAGACAACATGCATTCACGAAGAGACCTACTTATAGACGCATGCGCACTGAAAATTGACGATAAAAAAAAGCCAGTTTCGCCTCTGTAAAAGACACTGGGTGCGCGAGCGTGAGTAATGATACGCGTCACGTCACTATCCGATTTCCCCCGAGCGCGTTTGTTTATCAAGAATGTATATTACAATGTTTCGATAACATTAGAATCCGTTTCTCGCAGATAGTGTTTCGTCCGATGTGAAAGACGACGAGTTGCGTTATGAAATGAACTATTACGCTGTGATGATAGAAGCCTGTAACCCTAACAGATAACCTAACGACGTATTCCGTCGAGACTCGCACAGATTGTGACATCGAGTGATTTGAAGATGACGAATAGTAGCATTCCGAAGGAAATTTCATCGAATCGAGTAAGTCACAGAGATGACGTACAGTGCATCATGTATTATCAGCTATTAAACGTCTCACAGGCGATCTTGTTAAGCGTATAAGAGACGCTTCTCGATTATATAAACATTCTATTCGAATCCCCGTGTATCAAACAAAAGCATTATACTTCGCTAATAATATGGGTAAGTGACGAATAATCGTATTTGTTTTATAAGTGGACAGCGGATTTTACGCATTCATTACAAAAATGAGTAGGAGTAATTTAAAACGGTAAAAACATTCGAAGAATTTCAAAATACTGTTATTTGATTGTTGTTTGTTGGAATTCAGGTAGACAGTTTTCATTTTGCACGAAGATCCGCTGTCTATTTATAAGATACTCGAATAATATGACGGATCGTGTGTAGAATCTACATATATCTTTGTTTCAAGTGATGGCAGGGAACGAAAATACCTCTGGATCCTTGGCGGAAGATTCACTGTCCACAAGGTTACAGTGGCTTCGCCAACGCCGGGAAGCTCTCCAAGAAAAGTTAACTCAAAAGAACAACGAGCTAAAAAACTTGTGCGTAGAAGAAGCGGAGCTAACCGGTGTGCTGCCACCGGAAATACCATTGGAGCCTGGAGAAAGTCCTCCGGTGTTCCGTAAAAGAGTTGGAACAGCATTTTCTTATCCACAGAATTTAATTAACAAATTGAAAACAACCGAAGTTGTACGTATCGCGATTATAGACATTATGCAAGGCTGTTCTAATCGAGCATTTAAACAATTATGGTTTCTTTGCTACAGGAGGAATCCACCTTAGAATTGGAACGTCAAGTTCAAATCGGTATAGTGGAAGCTGCTTTGGGTATCGTAAACGATCCTACGAAGACTAAAGCTGTGCGCCGTAAACACAGGTTAGTCTATCAACAGAGTCAGCGTAGACTCCAAGAATTGGAAGTGCGATTGAACTTCATAAGGCAAAGTCGTACGAAAACACATCAATCGACGCAAGCCCAGCATACTGCTGTTTATAACAATCAGCCGCATTTGTACGCGAACGTGAAGCACAGGACCAAAAAGCCTCGGCCACCTTTGGATGGCACAGGTAGTACCACTTATCTGTTTAGACTCGACGACGAATACCGAGTATCTCGATTGAATGGGATTGTTCCAAAATATTTCCCTTATTTATCACTAGACTACAGATCTTTATGCAAAATAAAAATGTTCCGCATTGATTGTGAGCAGCAAGAGTGAAATAAACATTGATTTCATCCCTTAATAATTTTCTCGCATTAAAAACAACATTACAACATTCTTAAATTTTTCTAATCATTTATTGTTTTATATTTCACCCAGCTAATTTCTTAATAAATGCATCAGGATCTGCAAACTAGTTATTACCGTGTGAGAAAACTACAGTAAAGTCCCAATCTAAGTAAAATCTCCAACTCAAGATATTCCTGGCAGTTTTCTAATGAATATTATACCAAATATGATATAATTACAATTATACAGGGTGAACCACGAATCGTGACCAGTAGAGATTACTCCGTTATTAGTTTCAAGAGAGCTTTCACGTGATTATAGCAAATTTTTTGTCATGATTTTTCGAGATCACCTTCAATTTTTTACTAAAGAAGTTCTAGCCCCTCGCGGACTATGCTCCCAGCGGAAGGTGTAGGGAACTGACTTTGAACGGTCTGCTTCGTGGACTTCGAATGGGACATTACTGTATCTCGAATATTATAAAATGAAATGGCAACAAACGAGGCGGATATTTATGCGATCCCGTTCAGCCGCGGAACTCTGTAGGATTTCTTCGATTTTCCGTTTGACATGTGCTTTTGTCTCAGTGAACGATGGAAGTACAAAAGCCAGAGGTTTACTGCAAGAGGGCGGCATAAGTTTAAGTCCATTGGGTTCGGAGGACAAGTGTAGTACGTATCCGGGACACGTGTACGATGACCAACTCCTCGTAAATAATACTTGTAATCATGGTCATGTAGGTGCTTATTGTCCACCCGTGTCCGATCAGCGACAAAACATGAAAATAATCGAGCAAGACCACAACGATAATCAGAACGTTTATATATTGCCAGACCAGTATCGGACGCGAACGTACTCGCACGGCAGCGGCGGATCGCGTGCACAAAATCACTATCAAGAAACCGAGAAGTTGTACCGACCGTTACCGAACACGTACACCGAGGAGGAGCGACAGATGCGATACCGTCAGATTCAGCAACAACAAATTCAAGAACAGACACACAACTACCAGTACAACGATTACAAACACCTGGACAACGATGTCCAGCGAAGATCCGGTCAAGAGTATTACGACCGAGATTTCCGCGGGATGCATCATACGCACATGCCCGATTTCCCGGTCTACCATAAGAACAACTCGCAGTCGCAATCCCTGTTGAGGCGGGATCGTGACTCCGGTGGAAGTAAAAATCTGCGATACACGGATTCGCCGAGCGAACCGCAAATAGCGACGGGTTACTGGGTAAGATGCGAGGACGAGATCGTTTGGTGTCCCGACGATCAGTCGTCCACCGACAGATTTGGGA
Organism: Lasioglossum morio; assembly: GCA_916610235.2. Lineage (NCBI taxonomy): Eukaryota > Metazoa > Arthropoda > Insecta > Hymenoptera > Halictidae > Lasioglossum > Lasioglossum morio. Next base: position 3,358,191 of record OU744327.1, read on the forward strand.
GTTTGGATCGCAGAAAGCGGAACGCGGTGCAGCACACTGCCAGTATGGGTGCCGACATACAACCACGGTATCGTACCGTGTCGATCGGTGCTACAAAAAATGCCTCTTGCGTTCCTCCACATCAGAACGCCTCCGTTCATCTGCTCCCATTATCCGAGCATCCGTCGACCAACAATAAAATGTTGCTACGCACGCAATCGCTCGGCAGCGTAGAGAAGTGGCACTCGAGCCATTTGCACGAGTTGCTAGACGGCAAGGACACCACGGATAATATTAGCCGCAAGGTGAAGGAGAAGGAATGGTACGAAACCTCGTTGGACTCGGGCACGAGTCCAGGACTGGATCTCGGCTTGATAGCTTCGCATAAAAGCATTCATTATCAGTCCACTGCTCCCGTATGCTCTAAACTGCCTAGCGCTAGCAGCTCCGAGGACGGGAAGACTAGCGGTTATATGCCTTCAATGAATCATCGTAAGACTGATTTGATCGCTGCCGAAACCGAACAGCATTTGCAACCGCCATCGTCGTCAACTCGATACGAGCACACGAGGAAGAAGGTGCTCGAAATCCCCGCCGAGTCGAAATCGTCTCAAGAGGCCGGCGAAGAGGCGATTCGACTGGGATCGTCGCAGAATTGTACAATTGTTCAAGCGGGGAAATATCAGCCTTACAGGGAAGTGACGAAACCGTTCGAGATGTCCGATTTTTACAAATACTCGACCAAATTCCGTAAGAGGAACGAAGGGAACGGGCAAAATTGTTCGAGCGACGCGCAAGACGAACAACGGGGGACACATTACACCGGAACGGATCTTCACGGGGAGTCGGAACTTTCGAATTCGAACGTCGCTCAGAACGGATCGGCTGCTGTTCAAAAGAGAATCTATCAGCCGGTTCAACGAATGACTTGTCAGCCGTATCTGGCGTCGTTGAGATAACTCGTTTGTTTCCGCGTGGATCACGAAACAACGGAAGGATCGATAGGCTGGACCTGTCTAGTTAATTGTCAGAAGGTTTCTCCCCGTTGCGTTCGAAAGGTTTCGAACACGAACAATTCATTCGAACGTTCCATGAAAGTTTATGGGCATATAGGATATTTCTTGATCTATCTGTAATGCAAGCATGTCGCGTTTGGACGTTTGTCAGTTTTTAGAAAATTTTATTCTGTTGGCATTTAGAACGTTATTCAAAATCGACTGCATCGACTTATCGAGACCTGGTTAGTGCCTTATTTTTTATCGAAATTGTTAAGGAAATTTGTATAAGGAACGCGTGCACTCGTTGCATTGCGAATGAGATGCTTACATCGAGTTAATATTGTACATACATACGCCAATATGGCGATTTAATGGTTCTACGATGGAGCGAAAGACTTCTGCGCGTTGCACCCTACGTGTTCGAATCACGATCGCGATCTAGCAATAAATACTAATCTACCGTCACAAAGTGATCGTGTTTCATCGCTTCGACTGCTTCGACCGGTAGTATAGAATATAAAGAAATATTTTTATACGATTGATTTTATAGTATTGTCGAAGTACTGTACAGATTCGGCTAGGCGTACGCTGGCTCTTTGAAATTGCACCGCAACTCTGTTATGGAAAATATTTATGTTAAAAATATTATTCGCTTTTGAACAAAGAAAATGTTTCCTCGTTAATAGTACAATAATGTACAAAAGAAGTACCTTTATTTATTTACAACAGGTATATTGTAATCTTTATCGTTCGCTACTTCAGCAAGTAACTAGTAAAAGGACAAAAGGTTTAATTGTATTTATATTAAAGTACGTTTGGTGATCGATTCATAGTTGCCAGTGGGTGCTTAGCCTTGAACAGTTTCGAGAATTCAAAGTACGCGTAAAGCAAACAAATACGACTGGTTAACTATAGTAATTAGTAAGAAACGAATGGTATACATCGATCGAGCTTTACCATTGAGACTTTTGTGTTTTGGTAGATCATTATGCTATTCGTAGATAAATATGGATATATCGTGTTTTTTTTTTTGTTTAATAAGAGTGTTCTGCACAACGTACGTTGTAAGGCATATAAGACTATATAAAATTTCTTAGATTTTGAGTGCCTTGGATTCTGAGAGCCAAAGACTCGAAAGACGTTTCGCAATGCTTTTCCTTTTCTTTTTTAAACTGCTTTATATTTATTTCTATTGCGGATAGATATGAAATCTATATACGAATTTAAAGAAATTGTATTTAGTTGCGTAACGTATTGGTAATAGAATACTATTTTCTCTTTAAGTTTAATACATACACTGATACAAATTTACATTTTCAACAGTAAGCATCATAAACTTAAACTAACGTCTAAATTAAGCGACAGTACGAATTCGTGACGGAAAGAATTGCTTTGTTTATGAAATTTTGATCACATTTTTTTTTTAGAAATAATAAACAATTGATTCTTACGCATACATATAGATATATACTTGTTGCTTCCCTACTGTCTTCGTTCTCGTTCGAGGGAACGTATTGTACGCTAAATTCGTAGTTGAAAAGTTACATGTATAGGTATACATATATATGTAAGTATAGTTGGTGAAAATTCTAACTGACTTCAGGAATGTTGACCCCTTTACAGATATTCATGGTTCACCATTTTATTCGTCTACTTCCAATAACAAAAATATATCATCGTAAGAAATTAAATTGAAGCCAATATACATATCACTTACTTGTATCATTGAGCTGGACTAACATACAAATTAATGACTAAAACGATAACTACTCGACGCTCGAGCAAGAGAATGATCACGAGATTATTTTCCGGGATACTTGTGCGTCTATTCCAATCGTAAATCACGGTGTTAGCTAACGTTCTTTTTTTTTCAAATGTCCCCGTGGTCGGGAGCCGAAAATGTGTCGAACATAAAAACGTTAATCAATGTTTCGTTACGCACAAGACATGTAAGATAGTCTAACAGCATTATAAATTTTCTATAGTTATAATAATGAATCTCGATCACGCGGGGCACGCGGACTCTTGGCAATGGTTTCGTATCCTCGCAGTATTACAGCGAAATTATATGTTACCGCTTAACTCGTTACCACCTTAACTTCTAACTTCCTGTTTTACCATTGAGATTAAAAGACACGTTAACGTTGGGCAGTGGCACGTCACGGTAATTAAACGAGAACTCGAGCCATTCGATCGCTTTAACTACCGGTATAGTTACTCGATATACAATCGGGTCCATTCAATATTGTCGCCGATTGTAGATCCTACAAAAATCAAGAACAAGTAATTGAAGATTTCTTTTGGTATGCCAGAGTCATTAAAAGATTTATCAGTAGACTTCCGGTAGCTAAAGCGTTGAATACCACGCCTAATTCGTCGTTGATAGACTGCGGATTTTTATACAAGACATTCAACATCTTCCGAAGAACTTGCCGAATCCTCTTCCATTCATTTCATTCAAATGGTCGTCGTTTATACCGCAAATTACAAATGCATAAAATCCACAGTCTAATCGTTGGACGTTGTTTAACAAGACCTTGATGTTTGTGACGGGGAAACTCGCGTAACCATCTTATTCTCTACAGTCTTTTCTAACGATTACACTGTCCAACACGTATTCTTACTGACAAAAAAAATGTTCGAATTTGTTGGACAGTGTTATCGGCATTCGTTCGCAGACAGTTGCAAAAGTCGATGAATCGTAAAAATAAAAAGAACACTGACCCATGAAGCGCTTCTCATGTTAGGCATAAAATTGAAACGATTTAACATATATAGTATAGGCAGAGCACGTCGCTAATGCGAAGATGAATCTTTGAATCTGATTTCCGCGAAAAACACGAATCTCAACCGGAAAATTCGTCGGTACAGCGCCTGTAGTTTCCCAACAATTATTGGCTCACAGCCCTCACCGTTGAAGTTTCGTTTTGATCGAATAAACTCTCTGAAACGTGCGAGTGTGTGCATGGAATTTCGAAATTGTCAAAGGTCATAGAGGACACCAGGAAAATGTTCTGACATTCACCGGTGGGTGGCAGCAACCATACGTTGGAAAACTACGATAATACATAGTGTAGGAAGTAAAAGTCAAGGTCAATTATACCTAAAATGCACGTCCTAGAAGCTATAGTATCGCTCAAGCAATTAGATCTCCAAGTTTACGATTCACGCAGCCACTCGCAAACCATATAAAAATTCGAATCCCCATACGCTCGCCTAAAACACACCGGTAAATACACGGAACGCAAACACAGCATTTTGTTTCATCGATAACAACATTTCTCTCTTCCCTCCCACCCGCCATTTTAAAACTAAAATAAGTTAACACGTCTGAGAGTCGTAATCAAATTCATTGGCACTCGGAAAAACACGTTCGTTCCTTCGCATCGTATGCTGACGCGAAGAACACGCTTTTAAAAACAAAACATAAATTCGAACTGATGAGAAGTGGCAATGCCCAGTGTTGACAAATATACACAGAGTTCTCCTTATTCTTATTGTTAACGCGTGGTGAAACAATACCGGGTTACGTTTCAAAGTTGAGCAGTATCTAACGCAATTAACGATTAAAATTTTCATTTGACTAAAGTAGACATATATATACAGTTAAATGTTTTCTTCTTTACAAGCTTGTCTTAAACGTTAATCGGAATAATGAGTTTGACGAGAATAAGTTTTACGAACATATAATATATAATTTACCAGAAGCGTACATAATAAAATTTCAATTGAAGGCTAACGATTAACGATCGCTATTAATGTCTATTACCGGTAATCGCTGACTAATTTCATCGATAAATTTTTGAGAATTGTAAGAACAAGCATCAATTAAAAATTTCAATCGGTTAATGCCCAACTCTGATTTCAGACATTCAAGGAAATGTAAAGGCATAACGTGTATTTAGCGTTCATTTAGCAGTTTTGAATGTTTTAAATAGACATTTACCATACACAGCAATATATCGAATATTTCGAGTTCTTGTTTTTTCTATAAATAGCGTTAGCAATAACAATAGACGCCGAATGATAACAGTCCCCTATAAAATCAACAGTATAAAAATTTTATAGAAAGTACAAACAACTCGCGTGCGTAGAAAGTTTGTCCAGTAAAATACCGAGTAACGTTAACTGACTGTTCATTAAAGGCAACACTGAGAGTAGATTCTTGTAAAAGAAACATTTTTTTTGTTCTCTATCTCTTACCGCTACGAACAACAGATCGAATTTGCATGCGCAAAAACATTTAACCTAATACCCATTCAAACGAATTCCTTTTTAATACCATCGAAACCAATCGTGATGAAGTACCTCTATTGAAAGAATTGATACCGTATTCTTTGGCTTTTATTTTTCTTTTTACAGTTCTAGGGATTGCCTTCATTCATTATTACAAAAAAGATTTATATATAGCTCGTCTTCTATAACAGGACCATCGATTCCGATAGATAGCAATTAAAAAATGTAAACGTATAATAAATAATAAAACAAAGATAAATTGTTAAAAAATCCCAGAACTTCTTTCAGTTCACCTAACGTTCGTATATAGTATGCTTCTTTTTCATTGCTCTTTTTCATACTCGGAATCAATACATATTCGCTAGAAATTGTATCTTCTTTTTCTCTCTCTCTCTCTCTCGTTTTCTTTACCATTACAAACATTCAAACAAATATATTCATACTATCGCACAGTCATACTTTATTACATGCTACACTCGATTTGCGCATTTATCACGGATACCTTAATGCTATATCAATTAAAAACTAACACTATACAATCGAATAATTTAAGGAATTTGTTGCTTTTTAAATGTTCACGGAGCCGTAACAGGAGGTAGGATGAAACTCGTTAATTTTATCCTCGATATGAACGATTGATGACCAAATCGATGTAACACGCTGTTTATTGCAAAATAATGGTTTGCTGTTTTCTGTTTCTTATTATTTTTTTGTTCCTTTTCTTTAAATTGAACACTATTTTCCATGAATTCTCCTTTATTTACCAAGTCTAATAACACGAAAAAAAAAACATATTAAAAGTCAGACTTGGTTTTCTTTGTCCGCAGAATAAGTACCTAATCGAGGCGTAAGCTAATTCTAAAAGAAGAGAAATAAACTAAAAACTATATCGTAAGAGAAGAAACGATAATACCTTTTTTCATCTTGCTCAAAAAGTTCTTATTAGAGCGTTAAGTGTCATGCCAAAGATTAATAGCGATATCGATAAAATGAATCCGATTTATAAGCACGAACGATAACAGTACACTTATTCTGCTCAGGGAAATAAAGAAAATTCATCTTGTTACTAAATTAAGCATCGCTACGCAAACAGTTTTTAGCATACAAGTAATCATTGTTATCTAACGATATCTTTCATTGACTTCTTGTTAGGGAAAAATAAATGAATTAATTGTGAAACAGTACCACGGCTTGACGGAATCTGTTTATACTGGCAAAAAGAGTAACGGCGGGATATTATTGACATATGTTCTATTCATTGAATTAATTTGGACCACTGATGTAATAGATCTGATGCATACTTCTTATGATTGAGTATTATTTGTAAGAATATTGGTCAAGATACGCGAAAAAAAATGATTACAAAGTGTTGATAGTATAGTATTAAAAACCTTGTCATTATTATACATGCGACTCGTTACTACTGCTATCTTCTATTTACCATTCTGATGCATTTACATGTTTCCCGATGTAAATATATCACCAAGCGAAGCACACAACGTAGACAGGATACTTTTGAACCATAACCATTCAAACAATTCGTAAACTACTTGTCTATTCAGCCACTGAAACCACGTACAAGTGGTGGATAAGATAGATAATACAGATAACAGTAACAGCAGAAATGATTGTCGAATTTGTAATACAACTAGTCATAAGAAAAATCGTGTATAGACCAGTCAGAGTCCTCGGAATCTGAAAACACAGTGACAATGTCTTCGAGTTCCAAGTCGAACAACCAACGATCTTCTCTCTCTTCTAGGAAGTCCCACAAGAAAAACTGCTGTAAAAATATTTTTACTAGTGTTTATATATTTACTATGGAAACGCTATAGAGCCAGACACCTCTGCGGTTTCGCGCGCAATAATAGCTTTGCTCTGTAACGTTACCCAATACCTAGAATGAACGAAAAAAAATATCTAATTATAAGAATCCACATTTCACAGACACTTACACGTAATAGATCGATTTCTTCGTCGGCATTGCGTCTCTGACGTACAGGTGGACCAACGTCTGTTTTAGTGCCATCGGGAAGCGCGTGGAGGTAAAAACATTTATTGCCGAAAGGACATTTGCCGTGACCCTTCTTGAAATATTTGCAATCTTTAGTGCTGTAACAAATAAACAATACGTTACGATTGAATGTAACGAACGACAACGAATCATCATACTTTCTTACCTTAATGCACCTTTGTAGTCCATTATTAATTTTTCTTTCTCCTCCTTCGTGTCTACCCAATACATACTCGGACACACGAAATCAGAAGTGACACGACACTCTGGACAAGCCCTGATGATCTTATTGTCGAACTGTTTAGCCTGCCTCCATTTTCTGATACAACTCAAACAAAAGCAATGATTGCAATTCGGTAGAATACCAAATCTTTGTTCACCCGAAGCTTTCTCCATTACTATCTCGAAGCAAACTCCGCAAGACTTTTCTCTGCTACGTTGGACCGCAAAAGAAAGTTCCATATCGACTTCGTGCTGCTTGACACATGCCTAAGGGGAAAAAAAAAGAAATGAGACATACTGTAATTTGTAATGTTACAAACCAGTCGAACATAAGATACCTTGAATATTTTCTTCACTCGTAATAATATAAAAAAAGCGATATATACAAAAGTTACATGGTATAGGAAGGGAACCTTGATTTCTTTAAATGGAAAGACCTACTTAAAATGTATTGATCTTCATATGTTCTAAGCCTAAGAGTTAACGAGATAATAACTTCCAGGTGTCATCACAATATTTCCCCCTCTACACCATGCAACTTTTGTAATGAGTTGAAAAGAAAGCTCGTAGAGTTTTCAAATTAAGAATTGAAGATAAAATTAAATTATTTATTCATATGTTTGTTCAATAACACGAGAAGTTACCTCGAAAATGGTAAATAGTAATCGAACAGAATGAAAAAGATGTTATTGAATAAATCTGTGAATAAATATCTGAATTTTAGCTTTCAATTTACAAATTCTACGAACTTTCGTTTCAACCGGATATGTATCATTTTTTTAATATTATTACAACGGAAATGTTCAAGGTGGTCAAAGTTATTGCCCCACCCTGTATATATAATATTAATTACATTCGTATGCTTCTTTCGAAGATCTTCGTTGTGTGGATGAAGCGCAGCACGATTACACAATTCACAGATGTCCCCGTGCAGGTATGTACAGTTACGTTTTTTACAAATTCCAGTTGCCATTGCGTATGGACAGAGCGGTTCTACAGATAGACTGGATGCTTGACCAGAAGGATTTACAGCTTGTGCGTAAGATACTGGATACGGAGAGCTTGCAGATGTTCCTAGGGTAGTAGACGGCTCGCTCATCGAAGAAGAACCAGCAACGGACGAAGGTACAAATTCTGGTGCTTTTATCCACTCTTCTGTCATACAGGCACTTTCTTTACTAGAAACGTATGAGTCTATCTGATTGCATGATACTTTCTACAGTTTTAATATATATAATAAGAAACACACACACATACATATGTGTATGTATATAAATATACGTGTAAGATTTAAAGGTCTACATCACTGTAACAGCAACATACACATTTTTAATTGTTGGCGAAGTCGAAGTATTCGAAGTGTGTTGACCAGGCGAAACGTTATCTAACGAACTTGCGTTCTCTGAATTATTTTCGGCAGTTTCAGCGTTGTGACGAAAATGACACTGGTTACCAAATTTACAGATGCCGTGCTTAAAAAAGCGACAAGCAACATTAAACGGTGGCCCGGAACCAGATATCACTGTTTCTGTACTACTTCCGTCGCTTCGAGCTCCTTGGCTATGGTGATACCTGCAATTGTTCCCTTCTCGGCACATACCATTTTTGAAATAGCTAAAACCAAAAGAACTTTTATCAACACGTTGTTAACGGTTCGCATTGAAAAAAGTAAACAGTATATTTTCTGTTTATCGGTAGAAACGAATAGATGTAACCTTGAAATATTTAGGTTAAAACGGCTGTCCAGTAAGAAGAAGATAAATACATTGCGTGTTTACATTCACGAAGTTATATTATATGTAAACATAGTATACGTGTAAAACTCGTTATAGCGAGTGACATTATTTTTTAGTATATTGTTTCTTTATCGTTGATGATAATTCTCGCGTTTAAACGAACGAGCAAAGTTAATTGCAGAAGAAGTGTTTATTCGAAGGATAAAAAAAAACGAAAGAAACAAAACGTGAGCAGTCCAAAAAATATCGATGTTTGCAAGTTGAAGTTGGCTGACATGTTATAGAATGTTCTTTTGCGGAAAGAGTTATCGGTCGGCTGTTCGTCGGCGTTACGCGATCATTGAATTATATTAGGAAAACGATGATAGAAGAGTTTCTTACCGGCAAACAACGCTCTGTGTCCAATTGTCGGCCATTTTCTAAAGCTTCCACTGTAACAATGATCGACAACGCGTCCTCGAAGGGTCGCGTGCACTTTCTTTTCGTTACGGCAGATCGACACACGACACAAATTTCTTCAAATAAACGTGAATACGACGTAGCACAATGGTTCCGGTTCTATAGGCAATTTTGCCTGACAAGTATCCTTGCGCAAGATCCCTTCAATATCAAGTACAAAAACACACCGATTCCCGTCCTTCTTCTTCTTCTTCTTCTTTCCCTGCTCCTCTCGGTGCTTCCGTCGTTCTTCTACACAGTTTTCCTCTTGTGCAAATTTCTTCTCACCGTATATATGTACGTATACGTGTACTCTCTGTTTTTATTCGCTATCGACAAATGTTTAACATTTGCAATATATGTATACGCAACTCGACGACTTTAGGCGTAAGAGCACACATATACGTCACGATTAACTAACAACAGAGGCAAATTCACGTTTAACTGACAAGACAAAACTCCGCCATTTCTCGGTAACCAATGTTCGGTGCGCATACGTCCCCAAGTTGAATTCAAGGTGTTCAACTGCGCATGCGTACTCAAGTATCTACGTTGTGAAGATAGCTACAAAATTACTTAGCTATACGTATTTGAATTGGAAACTCCATTCTCCATTCCACCATTATAACAAAATATTCTGTGCCGCGAGCATGCGCCTAAACTTTTAACCATTCAAACGTATTTCACGTTTTGCGAGAAACCAAGAAATTTGATCATGATACTCACCCCTTTGATTCGTCAACTAAAAATCCAAAGCGAAATAAATTCTATAATATTCGATTGTCAGTCTACGTGTGCTTCATTCTCGATGGTCCTTTATGTCGCTATCATAATCGGATGTTTCTATTAGAACTGTTTGCGAAATGTAAAATCTTTCGGTTCCTGAAAAATAATATGAATTTCTTGTCTTGAATGAGAAATTCAAGAATCTCAACAGAAATTTTTGGAGAAAACAGAACAACATCGATAACACAGTTGTTATGAGAACGCGGCTTCATTTAGTTTGATCCAAATAAGAGATTATGATTGTATGTATGTTGGTAGTGTATGCGGATTGCCGCCACGGCAGCGATATTTCGACGATGAATACAGAATTGTAGTTTTTAAATAAAAAATATTGTGAGACTGAGTGCTGTTTGGCATCGAGATTCGAAGGTGATACACGTATTTTTCGTTATCTAGAAGTGCATAAGTATTTTCTATACTTCCAAATACGAGCTTGTTTTGGAGCGATATGAAATTTTGAATTGTTCAGAATATTCAATTTTCGAATCTGTAAATAGTGTTGTTTAACAGCTTGTTCGTTCGTAAGAAACCAACTCCGTTTACCGACGAACGTACATACAACCGTTTTCTTTCTCTATTTATTTTTTCCTTCACTGTCAGACTCGATTAAATCACAAGTATCAAATGCAACATGGCGAACCGAAGCTACTTTCTGCGATAACCTCAATCTTCCGTACAGCGGTTTGGTGCATCGGCTAAGGAAATGTAGTGTCAGTTGTTTTCCGAGAAATGTTTTATTATTTCTTCACGCTACCGGGTATTTCCATACTAACTGTAATTAACCTATTATACTCTTGTCTCTGTATTCTATCTGTGTTTCACATATCGAATTTAAACATTTGTTTATACTGACTGCACGAAATGTTCTACAGTGATTCGCAAGATCGTTCGCATTCTATATTCTACGAAATCTAGTCTTAACTATAAATGTTTCTTGAGACTATATTTGTTTACACCGTTCAAATCTCTTTGTACGTTAGTTTCTTGCAAAGCAACTTGCAAATCATTGTAGGTACATGTATTGATAGAATAAAACACGTTATTCTCTTTTTAAGTGTATACATACATTTTCTATGTTCTTAATGTTTTTTGTAAGTCTGCAACGTTCGCTACATTGTTCGTATACATTTTCAGATACATGTAATTTTACTCCATTATACAAATGAGCATGGATTCTAATACCGAAAAGGATACACCCGTAGAAAGTGAAAAGAATGCTGATAGTTCAACTATTGAAAAGGAGAAAGTAAACAGCGATACAAGCGAAGTACCGACAGAGCTAGCGAATATCGAAACTGAGAAAGAAATTACAGTACAGCCTTGCCAAAGTAGCGAAACCAAGGCTGATACAACCGATGAAACGCAACAAGAGCAGAGCGACGAAAGTATAGATAATAGAGAAGCGTCAAATATCAAATTGTGCGAAGAAACCTCCTTGGTTAAAGTAAAATTAAAAGGAAATGATTCGAATTTACAGGAAAGCAATGAAAATACAACATCGACGGTTTGTAATATACAATCGGACGACTTATGCAAAGATAATGAAAAAATTGTTTTACAAGAGGATAAATCTGAAACAATATCAGCAGTATCAGATGTTGTGGAAACCAATGATACAAGTAATACATCGAATAATCCAAATATAGTAGAAGATGTAGAATCTCAAAGTAAGTTGGTAGATGTGCCAGGGAACACAGAAATCGAAAATTCAATGGAAAAGACAGACGAGCCAAGCGATTTAAGTTCCGAGAAAACCGGAAAACCCGAGAAAAAGATTGATGGTGCCGTTGGAGACGAGTCTCGAACAGAGAAAGCACAATTGCCTATTAAAGAAAAAAACGATTCAGGTAGTAAAAAGCCTGAGTCGGAAGAAGTGTCGGAAGGTTGCGAAAAGGACGCAACAGAAAAAGCTATAATAGAGCCAGAGAATACAGAATTTGTACAGTTCTCTCAGGAGAAACACGGAGACGCTCAAATCGAAAATCAATCCATAGACGCGGAGGATCCCTTTGGCGGAGACAACCTTACTGTTGAAAATGTCGAACCGATGGACACAGACGATCTCAATGAAACAGAAGTAGGTTTTCCTAATTTGTGTACTCAGGCTGACAATCTACAAGATATTGTAAGTGCTAGAGAAAGCGACTTTAATGCTAGCAATAAAGATAATGAAAAAAATAAAGATGTTTCTGTTAGTGCAGTGCAGCCTTCGAACGTAAGTCAAGAAGCTGAGAAGGATTGTAGCGCAGGTCCGTCTGATGTTGAAGGAAATGAAAGTTTAAGTAAAACTAAAGTTGCAGGATCAACTGAAAAATGCAGTGACGGAACAGAAAAAGCTCTTCATGAAGTAACACCGATAGTACCCGAAGCACAGTCGAACGTTCTACCAGGACAAGACGATGAGTTATGTATTATTCCAGATAGCATGAAAGTGATTATTCCTGAACAAACGAACAAATCAAGTATCAGCAGTAATAAATCCTTAGACGAAATCAATTCTGACCATAATGCGGTTCCGGAAAGTTCTGAAGATAGCAAAGCGAGTCCAGATGGTAACAAAGACAAGCAACAAGACACAACAGATTTAAAAGATGGAGACAAAACTGTTGCAAAAGCTGTTGAAAGTACAGAGACAGAGAAGGACCCAGTCAACGATGTTACAGCTACAACTACGGATGTTATTAACATAGATGAGGAGTCGAAGAACTCTGAAATCGAAGAAATAACAACCAAAGACATTTGTAAACAATGTAAAGAGGAAAGATCGTGTAAGATTAAAGTTAAAATCGGTTTTGATACTTTCAACGTTTGCTCGAAAACTTGTAAAGCATTATTCAAAGCGGCCAATAACAGAGCTGTAGATATTCCCAGCGACGGAGTGAATTCCAAGAGAGAGAAACGTTGTGCGAACTGTTTGCTGATCGTCGAAATCGGCGACGAACGTAATCTCTCTTGGGAGACAATGGAATTTTGTAACGAAGAGTGTTTAGGGAAATTTCAAACAAAGTATGGAAGCTACTGTAGAAATTGTAACGGCTCCGTGCAGGCAGTTAGTTTAGGAAAATATTGCGTGCGATTTGGTTACGACGTTAGACAATTCTGTTGTTCCACCTGTTTGGAAGAGTTTAAGAAAGGACTGAAAGTATGCACGTATTGTCAAAAGGACATAAGTTCGAGCGCCGAAGGTTTTCTTGCACCGGTCGGCGATAAAGGACAATTTAAAGACTTTTGCACGCAAGATTGTATGGAGAAATATTCAAAAATGAGTTCCGTCGAACCTCCAGTTATGGAGAAAAAATGTTGCAGCGTTTGCCAAGAAGTAAGGAAACACTTATCTACATATGTATATTTCATAATTATTATAATTTTACATGAAAACGATGTTTCTTGTAACAGGAAAAGGTTGTTCACTGCGAGGTTCAAATAGACAGAACTGGTCCGGTAGCTATCTGCAGCGAACCTTGTTTCGCCGCGTTCAAATTTGTAAAAAAGGTCGACCCCGATCAATGTTCCACTTGTAAAAAGTTCTTCGAGATGCCTAACAAAAAGAGTTCTGTTGTATTTTACGAAAACGAGGCTCACACGTTTTGTTCCAAGACCTGTTTAAACATATTTATTATTACAAACAGAAAGATTGTTCCGTGTAATTGGTGCAAGGTGAAGAAGTACAATTTCGACATGATCAAGAAGGAGTTGAAAACGGGACAAGTGATGATGATGTGCAGCCTGAATTGTTTGACTTTGTACCAGGTACGATGCGTTTGCGTATTACCAATTTCGAATCGTCGAAAAGTCAAATTTGATTCCTAGATATATCTCGAATTGTACACAGGTTTCGATAAACGCGGTCTCGGCGAAAAGGATAAACTGTGATTTCTGTCGCGAATTCTCTCAAGCACAGTATCATTTAACGATGTCGGACGCAACGATACGAAACTTTTGTTCGTACAATTGCGTGATGAATTTTCAAGCACAGTATACTAAATCACCGATAACGATACCAACGGGCGACGATCCTGTGCCCACCGGTATGCCTAAAAGAACATTACCTCAGAGGAACGCGAGCTCGAATAATCAAAAAACCAATGACATGCAAAACAAGAAGACAATGCCAGTGATATCATCTGTAACGAGTTTAGCCACATTAGCAAATGGACAAGCCAGTCCAACAACGCAACAAAATAGTGTAAATAATATGGTGATACCCTCGGTAGCTATCAATCAGAACCAGGCACCTCAGGTGGTATATAAGCAACACATAATAACAAGGCCTGCGAGTCCTGTCCAAGTCCACAATAAAACGACTCAGTGCAAACCATTGACGCATACAAAGGGAGTTTCTGTTCGTCCACATCCTTGTACGAAAGCGACGCAAACGGATGGAGTTACCCAAGCAGTTATTCCGATACCAGTACCAATTTATGTTCCGTTTCCAATGCACATGTTTAGTATGCCTTTCCCGGTTCCGTTCCCATTTCCGTTACCGATTCCTGTTCCTATTTTTATACCTACGACAAAGAATAGCGCTAAAGGGATATTCAAGGACATTAAAAGAATACAGGAGAAAATACCAGCGGATCCGTTCGAAGCTGAACTCCTTATGATGGCGGAGATGGTTGCAACGGAAAAGAAAACTACTGAAACTGACTCGGATTCTGCGGACGATAGGTAAACCGATGTATAGTAATGTCCGACTGTAAGTCTTGCTGAAAGCTTGACTGTATGTCTGACGTGTGAGAAATGAGAAGGCGTATCCCGCACCCTTGCAATCGTAGAAACGAGTCTACCACCTTAATCTTATAGAATGTACCAATGATTATAATATTTCTTTTAGGGAAGAGGAGGCTGGTGATCGGGATCAATCCCACAGCGGCGGTTTTAGTCCGGAAGGGGTTGACTCAAGTAATACATTTGGCGACGATATGTTGCAAATGGCTCTAAAAATGGCGACGGGTGAACTGGACGAGCCTGCTGTTGATTTAGAAGCTGCTTTAACTCCGAATACAATCACGGCTACGCAAACCTCGGCACAATCGGAGGCAGCTTTGGAAACTGATGGTAACGAAATGGAAAATGATTCGAAACTATAAGAGATCGTAAGAATTTATCGAATTCATCATATGTTTGGTACGTTTAGTTCAGTCAGAACGGCTAATGGTTAGCTCTCGTGGAAGGAAACGAATGGTTCCATACAAGCCAAGGTCTACCCCCAATAAGCGTGGAAGGCGTGTGTCCACAACGAACGATATGCCTTTGATGCCGCCTCCTGAACCTCAACCACCGCCTCAGCCAAGGATCATCGAACCCATGGAGAAGCCAGATGCCAACATGGCTCTGAAATATACTTTCGGAGTAAACGCGTGGAGGCAATGGGTAAATAGAAATAAAATTATCATGAGCAGACTGCGGATCTTCATGCAAAATAAAAATTGTATGCATTAATTGCGAGACATAGGAACCAAACAGAAATTTATTTCTCTCTTTAGTGATTTTATTAAGTTGTAAGAAATGTATTGATACTCTTACATTCTTGTAATCTCTTTATCGTTTGATATTATACCCGCTTGTTTTTGTCATAAATGCATAAAATCCGCAGTCCAATCATGAGTTTTCTTCCTCTTGGACACGTATATTGAAGAAATAAATAATATATGTCAACAGGTAGTCGCAAAGAATGCCGAATTAGAGAAACAAAGTACACCGATGAGAAAAATGAAATTATTTAAAACGGATCTTTTGCAACTCACAGCGGATGAGTTAAATTATTCGTTGTGTCTGTTTGTGAAAGAAGTTAGAAAACCAAATGGCACGGAATACGCTCCGGACACGATATATTATCTTTGCTTAGGTAAACGTTTCGAACCGAATACACCAGCCTGTATGAAACAGTTTTAGTTTGATTAAACAAACCGAGTCTCTGTTGCAGGAATACAGCAGTATTTGTTCGAAAATAGTAGAATAGATAACATTTTTACTGATACATATTATGAAAAGTTTACGGACTGTTTAAACGAAGTTGCGAAGAAATTCTCTTTTCTTTATAACGATGCACGTAAGACATTTAATTCCTATTTTTTTTTAAATCCGCTTCAAAAGTAATCGTTTCTAATGATCGTTCGATACTTTCAACTTTCTTCCTTAGAATATATTGTTACGAGAGTCGAAGAGGAACATTTATGGGAATGCAAACAGTTAGGTGCTCACTCGCCACATGTTCTCTTAAGTACTCTTATGTTTTTTAACACCAAACACTTTAACCTCGTGGTACGTACATGATTATTTCTATTTCGTATCTCTACAGAAACCATAAAGTTTCTAGTAGTCTTTCATTTATGTTACGGCTTTACAAATTTAGAGATAAATCAAATCTTTTAGACGGTAGAGGAGCATATGCAGTTATCGTTTTCGCATATTATGAAACATTGGAAACGTAATCCTGCTGCACAACCTGCTGCGGCAACAGGAAAAGTTCCAGGAACGAGAAACGTCCTACTCCGTTTTTATCCACCGCAATCTGCACTGGGTTGGTACATTTAGTGTTACGGTTGTTGTACCGGATACACGAGGACATTACAAATTTATCACTGTTTCTTCTAGAAGGCAATTCGCGTAAGAAGAAAGTGTACGAACAACAAGAAAACGAAGAAAATCCATTGAGATGTCCAGTCAAATTGTACGAATTTTACTTGTCCAAGTGGTAAGTTAATCTAGCTGATAGAGTTGACTATTCCAGTCCCAGTATACAGGAACCAACATGCAATTAATTTAATTCTTCTCTGATGCGATTCCAGCCCGGAAAGCGTAAAAACTCGTAACGATGTATTCTATTTATTACCTGAAAGAAGCTGTGTACCGGACAGTCCGGTATGGTACTCAACGTCCCCATTGGCCAAGGAACATCTCGTAAAAATGCTCTATCGCATTAAAATGGTTAAAGAAATTAATGTGGCACTGCTGACTAGTTAATTGCGTGTTCGTACATTTATCTTCTCTTTGTTAATTCGATTATTGTAACGGACAAAAAGTAATCGTTTCCACATAAAACAGACAAGAATGTTCGAAGAATGATGTGTACTCATTGAAATTTTATAATTTCTATTGTATATTTTTCACTTCCTAATAAAATAAAAAGATTTATCATCAAACGAATGCTTCATGGAAAATAACGATGAACAACAACAATGTGCTACACGATAAAGCTATTATATGTACATATATATTGATACGTTATTGTATTAGCGGTAAAGATCAATTTTTTTATTTACAATATAAACGAAATTATACACTCTTCTTTGGCCTCGAAAATGTACGTTTACGTTTCAGTATATTCTTCTTCACCTCTAACTGACTGAGTTCGGTCTGTAGTTCAGAGAATATTTCTTGCTGCTCTTCTTGCGGAATGGTCTTCCTAATAAAATAGAAAAAAAGGAAACGCGTGAGGATGTGTAAACACTTACGTTTGTAAGATAAATCGATGTACACTTTGTTACAGAAATTTTTACCTGTAATCTTTCATTAAATCGTATTTCTCCCATGGTGTAGCGACAGCTGCTGCTTGCCTTTTACGTTTTTCGTTAATAAGCGGCATCAAATCTACCACTCCTTTCAAATCTTCTCGTTCCCATCTCTTGAACCATTTCTGATTTTTGAGAGGAACTTTAATTTCATTGACTGGAACCGGTGTTCCTTCAGGTACCAATTCTGTGTCCATATTGAATGGGAATGTACTATACTCTTCCGGTGCATCCCTAAGATATAGTAGTTCACCATCCAATCTTTTCTCCAATCTGTAAATATTGAAAATGTTCAATGAAATCTATAAAAAACATAATTCGATGGAAATGGTAAAACATTACTATTAATTTTCTACCTTAAACATTCAATTTTCTGGATAGCTGGATCGTATAACTCGTACTGTACTTCTACGGGTTCACCATCCACAACGTTTCTTAGAATGAACGAAGCCCTTAATCCGCAACCTTCTCTGAGTATGCATATGCCAACGAATCTATTTACTTTTCCAGTTGCATGTGGTTCAGAATATGTGACTGCTAATATAGAGCCAACATAGAATTCAGGGATATTGATGATAGTTCTTCTAGCCAGCATATCAAAGCGTTCCAATTTTTCTCTTAAGTTATTACGATATAATGGATTTGGATCGGGTAAAAACTCTGGATAGAGATATCTATGGTTTTCGAATGATGTGCTGGACGAATCTTGCTTGGTCTCATTTGGAGCATTGTTTTCGGGTTCTTTTTGATCCTCCACTACTTGTGCGGTAGATGAAAAAGCTCTCCTTTCTTGGTCTAAAAGCAATTCATTAATTGGTGTTAATCCTTTGCACTCTTTTGTCGAGCGTGACTCGACATCAGAGAAAGAGAAATGTAAATAAAACGGGTTTTTATATGTATTTGGGGTTCTTCCTTTATTTAATTGTCTTGTTTTTTTTTCAAAACAAATATAAATTACAACAAAGTTTGAGAGCTATATCTAATGTAATTAGTAAACAACATTGTTTAACATAAGTAGCAGTCAAGGAACTGTCTCTTGACGTAAATTTTAAATAAAACCGTTAAAATAGGTAGGGAATTGTTGGCTAGAATTAGCCAACTAAACTAAGAATTGTTGTTGAATAAAATCGAAAAATAATTCGGAGTGTAAAGGAATAATGTAAAAAAATTGAATCATACATGCAGAATTAAACTTGGTTTTAATACGAGCATAGGATAATGTTAACATAATTGAACATACTTAGCGATTGTAAACGGTGTACTTTTTGCCATATTCTGTGAGATAAAAATCTCGATAAAATAACCATGTTTTACAAATTCTTGTTTATAACTTCTCCGGCCTATTTAGGTTATGTTATAACACTCGGGACATAGAACATTATACTAGAGGCGAAACTCCTGTCGATTTTTTATGAGATATCTTGCCGGTGCTTCAGTTTCTACGTCGGTAAGGTACAGAGATGGGTATTATTTGGCGAAACAAATATTTCAAATACTATTTAGATTTTATTTTGAAAGAAAATAGTATTTTAAATGAGATATACAATTTCGAAAATAAAATATTTCTACTTTAACAATCGGAACCACAAAATAAAATATTTCTATTTCAACAATCGGAACCACAAAATAAAATATTTCTATTTTAACAATCGGAACCACAAAATAAAATATTTCATTTTTTGTGCCTACTGAAGTTTGTTGATAAACATACAGTGCACTAATATTTTCAATATTCTTAAAATAAAATACTATTTTCAAAAATTACTGCGTCAAATAAAATATTTTATTTTCAAAATTGTACACATACTTTAAAATAAATAGGATTATTTATTATGTACTATTCAAAATACTATTTTCCTCAGCTCTGGTAAGGTAGACGATTTGGAAAATTGTCTATTCTTTTGACAAGTTTGATTCTGTTTCGTTTGGGTGCAGCACTGTACTGGAGGCACCAATTCCGAATATTTATGTTTGTTGACGTATCGTAGAGTAAGCGTAGGTTATGCGCACGATTATGACACAGGCAACCCTAACCAATCTAAAATGGTAGACAGGTACCTCGCAGTTTCAAGTGTTTTATTTCTGACATCCTTCAGTCCAGCGTATATACTGTTCAATAGATTTATGATATGTATCTATTTACTGGGATAAAGAGATCAGAAGAAAAGTTTCATCCGAGCTTTTATTGGGAAAGTTCTACATAGGTATATGTAGAACTCGTATTATGTTACAACCAACGTGGATCGATCATCATAGAAACATGTCAAAATACCGCACGTGGTCTACTCAAGTGAGAACATTTGAACTATGTAACTCCTTCTTTTGCTGTGTTTGAAAATGATGATATTTGATAATAATGGATTTTAGATTGCAGTCGTAACGAATAATGTATATACCTTGTTTCGATAAATTCGACCAGTATTCAAGACCAACATTGACTGAAAATTTTGACAGATGTAATTATTTGAAAAAAATTTCTCATTACAAGTAATAAGATTATTTTACGATTATAAATATCGATTTTTTTTTAGGAATCTTTATATAGAAATATTGGGAAATGTATGGAATGATATTTAACGATTCGAAGATTCCTTAAGCCAGTTGGTTTATGACTTTATAGCAATAAAGTTTATAACTTTATAATAAATTCACAGTTTCAAAGGTACAAGTATAAACATTTTATTCACTTCTTGTATGTACAAATGTTTCTTGTCATTTAAATTTGTAATTTCTCTTGTAGGTCTCTTGTACTATAATTTGTTTGAAGTAACATTCTTTGAAATTACTTAAATTATCGATATTAAGTTATCGTAAAACAATAATCGAGTTATTACATCGATATATTTTAATATGATAGAATCTATAACGTTGGAATTGAGACCTAGACTCCAAATATGCAACGCTTTCATCCACTTACGAATGAAAGTAAACTCTGCGATAGTTGGGATCAAACTTTTAGAAGAAAGTATTGAGATTAGTATAGGAGATAAAATATTAAAGTTGTTGGTGAAATCCATCAAATTGATACCAAACTCGTTATCGGCGTTAAATATAATAAACAATTGGATTTGTTTTCGCTTACAAACTAAATCCAGTTCTGTCTTTGGAACCCTCCAAATGGAATTGGTTAATAACTCTTTGCCAAAAATAAATTTTCCAAATGATTCTGTATCTTCTTACAATTCAGAAACCCTTGAATTACTTAACGAATCTAGCTGCAGCATATTATGCGCATGCTGTAAAATTACTCTTTCTAAAGAGATACTTGTTAAGAGGGTATTACCTGTGCCAGACTTGAATTATGATCCGAGCGAATGGTTTTGTTGCACGCATAACCACGACACTATAACGCAAAATTTGACGCCATCGGAATCCGATATCTTTTACGGGCCATTTTTTATTGTCGTGCATACAGGTGTGTCCAACGAAAATTTAAAAACAGATGGAAACGATATAATCTGCAACAGATGCTTACAATATTTGGGAAAGATTGATCAAAATAATTCGCTTAAACTGTGGAGTTACTCCGTCGATTGTAGTTCGTCGAATAATTTAAAAACAAAATGTGCAACCGACCCTTTCACTGATTTTTTAATAGCCATAAAAACTTCAATGACCGGCATATTCGGCGAGGAAATAGTTTTACAATCTTTCGTGGGGAAAGAAACTCATTGCCTTATTCTAAAACCGATGGACTGGAATTTAAATTTAATGATAGAGCCTAAAACAATTTTAACTAATAATATCATAACTTTGCAAAAAGTATCTATCGTTAAAGTATTATATAAATATGAGACAAATAATAATATTACCGATTCCACGAACAAATCGTACTGCGAAGTAGGTCTCTCGGTGATAAAAATTGGTTTGGAGCATTTAGTATTATCGACAAAACGATTTCCACAAGCTCACAGAGTCGCATCCGATTATTATATCGGACACATATGTTTGGAGAAACCGATAAACGAAATTTAATTATATCTTTGATATTTCGACAAGAAACGAATTTTTGTTATACTCCATGCAAAAACAATAATAATATTTTCTGAAGTTTTTTTTTATTGCAAATAAAAATCTCATAATTATAATTTAAATTCATTCAATATGTATCATACAAATGCACAAATAAAGTTCTATTTTATCGAAATTTTACATTGCTATTCGTATATTACATTTCATATCCAATACTTTAGTTGAACTAGAATTTGTGATTGGAATTCGATATGTAAGAAAACACATTCCCTGTTCAAGTAAGAAATAGTGTACGGACAAAATATACTGTACACACAAGAAAAAGAGTAACAGAAAACGATTAAACGTATTTACATTATACAATAAAATGTCAGCCATCTAAATTGGATGCTAAGAAACAATTATATGTGAGTACTGCAATATAGGTACATAATATATAATATCTTCTGAGTTACGAATGTCTTCATCTTTACAAGTAGTTCACCGTCTAAATTGTTTAAACGTGGCTTTAAAACCTTGAAGAGTTTTGCATAAATGAATTTAGTACGGATCCATTCAATTTTCAAATGTACGTCTATATCGAAAAATGATATGCTTTTACATTTGACCTAATATTATTTAATTAGATTTTTATTGATTTCACTTTTGCATCATACTATGTTACATTTGATCTTTCGTTTGCAAGAACTGAAATGTTGAGAATATCATTTTTACAGCTATGTAGATTAACAGTACATAAGCATTGTAAATCTATGTCCACATATAATACATGGCACGATACTATCATGATTTATGTTTAATATCGTGACTATCAATAGCTATGTATTATAAAAAATAATTTGCCAGCTATCAAAATACATGTACATCATCGAATGAAATCTTAATAGTATACACCACTTTTTAAATATTTGCTATTGTACTTAATCAGGTTTAGATGAAAAGTAACATTTTCGAAGAAAGAACGTGCATATAGAATTCCTTCAATTGTCTTTGTTTCAAAGGTAAGAGTTATTAGGCGTAAAAACGGTGTCTTGAAAAGCATTAAAATATATTTTATAAATTAACTAATACTAAGATTAGTCGTGCCCTCAATTAATTAGGCGTTAAGAAGTTTCTAGTACTGTGCAATATCATAGACTGTGGCGAAATGTTTTCTGGATTTACGTTGCCCCCGTTGCTTGATCTAGAGGCAAATGTAATCTGTCTGCGAGAGTATTAACGTACACCCAACCACCGTCTTTAGTTTCCTTAAACAGCTGTTTAACAAATAGGATATTACGTTATTATCATGTAATCTTCTCATTTTCAAGATAGAAAGAGACCGGAATTTCGAGAAACGTATGTACCTTAGTTTGCCAAGTAGCGTTATTTTCTTTCCTAATTCGCGCTTCGTCGCGTTGTCTTTGTTCGATCGTACACTTGGCTGCAGTCGCTTTTTCCATATCGTTGATTCTCAGTCCAACGGTTACATCTCGCCAAACTTTTCGAGATTCGTGTTCCTCCTGTTCGCAGACTGGTATTACTAGTTTCTTTTGCGTTTCAAGCTCTCGAACATCCGCAAATACTTCGGTTCTCTGCAAATTAACAAAATTTTTAAGAATGTAATAATTAGACTGCGGAAGTTTATGCATTTATGACTTCTAAAAATTTAGAAAAAAATACTATAAAATTCGATAGAAATTAGTACGATTTGTATGTGTATTATAGTATTCCACTTTCTCAAAATTTGTCTATAAAAATTGGGAATCACACAAACATCCGCAGTCTAGTAGTAATCATTTTAATTGGAAATTAGAGTATTTAAGCTTTGGCACACTTACGCCGTCAGCCCATTTCGCCTCCATAGCACCACTCCATTCCCCATTTATCGAAAGAAATGGTTTCTTATCCCCTGGTTGTGTTATTTGACATGTAATACGATTACGTTTACCACCGTAGAAAGGTTTTGTTAAGAATTCTACGGTAGCTTGGAAGCCAGTTTGCGGGCAATGTATAGTCGCAGTTCCCCCTAATTCTATCCATGGTACAGTGAGAATAGATCTGCCGTAACCATTCGGAAAAGTTAAAACGTATTCTTCTCCGTATTGTAATACATTCACCCAACCCTTTCCTACATTATGTACTCCTATACTTAATCCAAGGAATTTACTTTTTGTCCATACGTGTGCTCCAAAGCTAATCTGCTTTGTATAATGTTCAGCGTAGAATGCACTTACTACATGAAGAAAATACTAGTTTGATTAAGCGCGTTTTTAAAAAAATCAAATGATTTCAAATAATTAACAAGGAGCTTACTCGGTGGATGATGAGAAACTTGTTCGGCCACGAATGAAAGTTGATTCTCTCTACACCAAGGTACAGGACCTTCGGCAACTAATTTTATGTCATTTGTACTATCTACAGTGTCGCTGGGAATATCCCAATGACATCTAAAAATTTCACCTAATATTGGATTATATGGTTTTTTAGCTACCCCTGACTTGCGACCTGCATGGAAGCTGCATAAGTACCAACGAACTACTTGAATCATTCTATCTCTTGGGGTAGTCATATCTGCTATGCTAAAACATATTAAACGATGCAATTTAAGCGAGATGCAGTTTAAGCGATATACAGTCGGGGACAATATTAATTGGACACTCTTAAAACTCGCATAACTTGTTTAAAATTGGTCCAAAGCACTTGAAGTTTTTTAAGATGTTAGACCAAGTACAGTAGTTTGCTGAAGAATGAGTTAACAAAAATGTTTGTTTAGATTGCAATTGGTAGCAATCATACAAAATTTAAAAAATTATGTTTCGCCAACTTTTTTATCTGAACATGTAACGATAATTTAACAAAATGCGTTTTGTAAATTTCAGTAACTTATATGCATTCTAAAAATTTCAGCGAAGTCGGTTTTAATGAGGTAATGAGTTACGAACATTTATAGATTAATCTATATGTCAGCCAATTTTGATAAGACTTTCTGTTTGCATATAAATTACTGAAATCTACAAAACGCATTTTTTAAATTATTGTTACAGGCTCAGATAAAAAGGTTGATATGATTCCTACCAATTGCAATTTAAACAAAGTTTTGTTCACTCATTCTCTAGCAAACTAGTCAAACATCTTAGAGAAATTCAAGTATGCGATGTTTAAGAGTGTCCACTTAATATTGTTTCTGAATATATCTCTTTAATACGGCGTACCTTATAAACTGGTCTGGATGGGTAAAGTAATCTGCGTACATTTCCAAAAGCGATCTGCGTTCCAAAATAAATGTAGGTAATGCTACTTTTGTCAAATCCATGCCAATCTTCACTTGCGATAAGAGATGGGTTACTACTGATCCATGGGATTCCATGGAATCCACTGTAAAGAGGTGTACACATCAGGTTAAGTAAACATGCATGTTATTTTCATATTTTATTCTATTTCTCAGTAACTTTAATATTTGTATGCGTATATATGTATATATATTAATAGAATAATTACTAACTTTCTGTTTCGCTTTCCTCCTCGTAAAGAGCTACAACAGAACATAATTGTACAAGTTAACAACAACTGTCAATAAATTGATAATAATATATTTCAGGATAATGCAAGTATTGTCCGTCTTATTTATGTACACAAATAAAACGATTCTAGAAAAAACGTGTAAAATAATCATCAAAGCTTGTACAACGGAGTCGATAGGATATTTAGATTTTCTATGAACTAATGACTTACTTCTTGAATCTGCGGGCAGCATATTGTTTTTCTGTAATATACCAAGTAATATCCATTCCTAAATACTTTCACTATATGAAAAATGAACTACACATAACATAAAAACCTTCTTCTGAGAAATAAAATCCACAGAAATGAAGAAAACATGAAAGTTTGATAAAATCTTTCTGCCTGTGAATTCGTCATATTATCAGACATTCAGGCTTGACTTTAACTACAAATTCGACGACTATTTTACGATAACGTTACGCTAACACGATAATTCACGTGTTGTGTAAGATGCTCCCTAAAATCAATAATTTTAGTTGCGGGTAAAGTCGAATGGTGCAAACCTGCATTATCGATATCTACGAATGCACTTAATCTCGGACATTCATTTTTTTTTGAACGATTTATATTATATTTTCAATAACGAGACGTGGATCGATTTTAATATAAATTTCGGGAAAGTCTATCAACTACACGCGTAAGAATTTCATCTATATGAACGTGTCCCAATTTAGTTTTGCTAATCTAAATATATGTATACTCATTTTATTTTAGTCATGCACTTCCTTGCTTCAAACGTTTTCTTGATTCCAAATATGAATAGAAAGATTATATGCGTCAAATACAATAGAAATATACATATGTATATACATGATTAGGGGTCTCTGTGTCATGTGTTTGTAAAAATACACGTGTACACGTGTAATAAACGAACCCGGGTCTAAATCCGTGTAATATTAAATACACGGGTATTTCGCCCGGGTATTTTAATTTCGTAAATATTCGTGTGTTGAAATTACACGTGTATTTTAATACACGATGATATATAGCATGAATTTATTGCTGTTTTTTTTCGTTTGCGTCTCCCTTCTGACAATAATATTCGAAAAGAATCCGGATGGAAAACAAAAACGCATCTATTTGCCGGGACAGGGCGCGACGTGTCTCTATATCCGTGTACACGGGGATTAGAATGCATATAATTACAGGTGTATTAAGAACACGGGTAGTAAATTCCCGAATACACGATTCACAGATTCAGTGTACACGTATCCTTTCAGTACACGTCCAAAAATCGTAGACTCTAACATGTATAATGCAGTATTATAAATTATAAATACATATGTGCAGTATAAGGCATGTTGTCATTATATTATATTTATTATACAGGAAAATACCTAACTTGAGTATTCTAAATATCTCACTAGTTCCTGGTGATGAAGAAAAATATTACAAAAGGACAAGATTTGGTTCGAAGGGTTTACCATTGTGAGGGGGACAACAATTTTATATCAAAGTCATATATCTCGACGATTCTCAAAACGAATAGTCAAGCGAAATCCAACGACTTCTGACATTGTGACCTTTGTGCGAGCTTTGAATGATCTCGAAAGTAATTATATAGATTCTAAAGGTCGTCCCTTCAAAGCAAATCATGTTTCTCTTTGATCTTTCCTTTTTCTAGTATCAACAACAAGCTAAAGGACATTTAAGTTAATCAAGTTAGATGGAATATGCTGTATCTAAACTATACAGACTTACCATCGTAATCGACAGTTCCGTCACCTTTTGTAGGCGGCAACGGGTTTTGCTTTCGATTTTCATTAAGACTGTCTGCGTGCGTTTGCGAGCGTTCGCTGTCTCGTCGTCTACTGAAATGTTTAAGCGTTATTAGGAAACTTGCGAATATTTGTGATACGAACAACGACTTTCGCAATATTTATGAATACTTGCACAGTAATATGATTTTGCATTGCAGAAGGTAGAGATATCTCGTCTGCCGCGTCGTAATAATCTTCGTCTTCGTCCGAAGATGAATATGAGAATTGTGGTACTGGAAGATCTCTATCTACGACAGCTTTACAAGTAAAACATAACGATAGATTTTAAAATGATGTTCTTAAATAACAATGAAATAATGAACCAGATAGTTTGCTATATAAAAGTATACATTGGCGAGTACGATCAATGAAAACAGAATTACCATTTGGCAATGTAGGTACTCTTGGTTCTACACATTCAGAACCTAATTCAATACCAGTTTGTACAGTTGCTTCTGGTTCGCTAATAGCAACTGAAATTCACTCGATTAAAATCTTTCTATCGTAAATACATTCTATATGATATACCGAAATAGTTACCGTGAGATAAGGATTGAACATGTATCGAATCGGTGGGTCCCCTATATATTCCATTCACAGGTATCGCTGTATTCTAAAAATATAGTATTCATTATGTACATTCATTCTGTACATTCATTGTGTACTAAATCGTATTACCTTTGCAATTTGCAATTGAACTATCGTGTGCTTAACGGAATTAAGCATTGCATTGGCTTGCGTTAAAATCGCTGTATATTTTTCTTGCTGTTCGTCGTCTTCCGTAGCTGCGTTTCTCTGTTTCGTTTCGATTACCTTTATTTGATCGATTAACAATTGAAGATAAGCATCCGCTTCGGCTACCTTACGATTGAAATCTTGCTTAGGAGGTGATTTCTTGGGATCCCATCTCTGGAAACAAAAAATTGTTTCTGTTAAATGAATTTAGACTGAGTTCTGTTCTCAAGCGACTACAGAATAAATTGATCGTACAGCGTGAGAGTGGCGTAATATAGTGTCTTCCAAAGCATGTATCCAGCGCTCGCGCTCCTCCTCATTTCGTGTTTGAAAATGAAACGTTTTCGGATCGTCTTTGTACGACGATGTTGTAATTGTAAACGTGCTATCATCCTCGTCGTCTATGCCAATAATAGCACCCCTTAAACGCACGCATCCTCTGCGCGCTCCTCTCATCATCTTCTCTTTACTCTGAAATGTAAAAAGCGTAAAATAACATTAAATACAATAAAACGAACAAATAAAAATGTATATTTTCGGAAATATGCAGAAATATCAGCACAGATATTAAATTAAGAGTTGTTTGGTTTTTTTGTTTCAGGCATGACTCACCCTTATTGTTAGACTGTGGATCTTTATACATTTATGAAGAAATTGGTCGGGTGAGATATGAAATAGGAAAAGATTTTAAAAATGCAAGAATGTTATGTTCATTTTAATATAACAAAATTACGTTACGCACAAACGTTATAACAAAAACATTTTTATTTTGCACAAAGATCCACAGTCTACTTATCACGTACGTTCGATAAGAAATCGTTCGTCCTAATCGCTTCGGAAGCAACTATATTACTCGAAATTAAGAAGTCAGCTGATTATGACAGATAGATTGTTTTTCTAATAAACGGTCGTAACGACGTAGTGCAGTGTACAGTGGAAAACAAAATATTCGTGCGGTAAAACTATATATCGGATTGTAACACTGAGATCTGTGTTAATTCAATTTTTTGAAAGAGCAGAGGGGTGTGTAACCTATGAGCAACGGCCAGTAAAACTAATTGAAAATACAATGTAATAGTTCAAACAATCTCACCGTATAGTACGACAAAAGACCAGCGTTGTCATCCAGAACGAACCATCGGTATTGCCATCCGTTAACAACATTTGTCCATTTGCTAAGCGAACCTTCCATCATCGACATTGTTATTTGTTGCTCGCTGCTACCCACGACATACATATATATGCACAAGCATAGATACAGATACAGGTAATGTACGGATACATGTATAATACGTGTTTCTGTATGAACGTATAGAAAGGTAACTCTGTAAGAAGATTTACATAAGACGAATTTTCAAATATCATTACGGCAAGATTAAATTCTTTATCACGCAGACGAACAATATCGGATTCGAATTGTATCGATTTATCAGTGATATTAGCCGTGCGCGTACTTTCTAATTTGAATTTATCGTTTGTTTCCATTCTATGGAAATTGACGGGTTTTCGTTCGCTTCATCGAGATAGGATCCCCGTGCAGTGCAACAGACAAAAAAAAATATCGTCTGTACCGGCTTGCTATCTTCCTATATTACTTCCTGTAGTCGACGATTATGAAAGATTCCGTTTTAAGATAATAATAAAATAGTAAATACAGTGTGTAGAGTATCCGAGAGTCGTGGAAATGGTTAAGTGTACGTTATAATGCGACAATCAATTTTCATGTGTAAATAAAAACTAATCGAACTACATTTCTATTAAGTAAACTAAATTATTCCCGATCCAGATAAATATTCGAAACGAGGAAAACAGTATTTGCATTCGATCTAGCCGTTCAAAAAAAAGATCAGGCAAGTAATATCTGTCTCCATTCAGCTGATTAACTGTATTTTTCATTAATAAGCTGCATATGTTGTTGCATATGTGTAAATAGTACCGTACGTATATTCGCGATCGTGTGCCAGTGATAGATAGGACAGTGACAAATAAAATCGCGTAAAACACAGATAAATGCGGTTCTTAGATGTTTCGTAAATCTGCATGGTTTTCCATAATTTGTTACGTATATACATATACATATGTGCAACGAATTACTTTTCCATCGAGTTCTCTTTATGGAAATGATAAAAGAGGCATGATGTTCTTAGGCAACGAGAATTCAGTGCTAAAATAAATGACATGAGAAGTTGACATAAATGCTATGTTCAGTCTGTTTGGTGTTTTCATAAAAGTGAATCAAAACAATTAGTAACAAGGGTTGGAATTCAACAGCAAATTTAAATATGGAAGAGAAACACGGTTCCAGTGTGTTGGAAGATGATGATCTGGAAGATACAGAAAATATAATAATCAACGAAGTTGACGGTTTACCCAACTTACATCCAAACTACCAAGAATTAGAATTGGAATTCAATGTAGGGAGAGGTCATAGCGAGGCTAACGCAAGGTCTCTAGAAGATTTAGTGCACGATGAAGATTTACCAATATCGGTTATAGTAACTAATGTGGATCCTCGTGTGTTTAACAGCGACGAGTTAAAGGTACGTCAAACGTATAACTTTGAGTATTAACGAGAAGCTAATCTGTCTTCTTTGTTTCAGCACGAGATAGAAGATTTGTTTAAACAATTTGGCGACGATGCTACTTTTCAGTACTTTAGATCGTTTAGAAGAATGAGAGTAAACTACAGTTCCCCGCATGCAGCTGCCAATGCTAGGATACAGCTGCACCAAACTCTCTTCGGCGAGACCAGTATCAATTGTTATTTTGCACAGCCTGTCACTCCAATCGGTTTGTAAAACTATCTTTTTTACTGCACAACATACTAAAAGCATTGATTTCGCTAATTTACAATAACAACAATGTGTTTCACAGATATGGAAGATCAGCATCTTCAGCCACCGGCACTTACTAAACAGTTCCTAATTTCGCCACCTGCTTCCCCGCCTGTTGGTTGGCAGCCTAGAGAGGAAAACGAACCTTTAGTTAATCACGATTTATTAGCGGCTATAGCAAACTTATCTGCAGGTTTGTGAATACCACTCGTTAACACAATACGATTAATACGAAAGAATTTCCTTTGATATTCTCATGTTATATTGTACAAATAATTAATTTTATAGGAGGTAGTCACGAATTACATCCTGGAGGTTCAGGACAGCCAGGAATAGTCGTTCATGTTTGTGAAACAGCAAATCCTATAAAGAATGCTCCACGCATACAACATACACGTTGTCCAGAACATTCATAAGTAGCATTGTTAGAAATATTGTCCATTTTAAGACAATGAATTATTTATCCATCCAAGAAGAAACTAGAGGCATTACATACAAAAGGCATTCAATACACAAAACTTTTTATTGCTATATCGCAAAATTGAGAATTCTTATCTTGTGGCAGTAGGGTCACAGGAAATGATTTGTAAACGCGTTCTGCTAAGGCAAGTACATGTGAGTATTTTACAAGAATTACGAATGTAATTATTAGTAAAAATGTTTCCCCTTCCAGATATACAATATTATTTTATGCTGAAATTTCAAACGAAAATATGTCATCAAGAATGTTATACGAATAACATTGCATTGTTACACATGAAATAATTGATTTTATCGATGATAGATTCGTAATTCTTTTTGTGACATTTCTATTGAAATAAACAACGGAAGTGAACGAAATTTAAGCAATTTATCTACACGCATCAAGACTCTAAACAAAATCTCGGGTAAAACTCTAGATTAAATTTTTTTAAAATTCATTACAGCAGACATTGTAAACATAGTTTGAAGTAAAATGAAAAAATCGATCGTCTCGTGTGTAACAAACTTAGCAACTTTATCATAAAGATCATCGAATAATTCACTAACATAATAATAAATTATTAGAAAGAATGTATGCACACATTATTTTAGAATGACTTTGCAATTATTTTTAACTTCTTAAAGAAAAAAAAAAGACGACTTAAGATACTAAAGCTTATTCGCCGTCACAGAAACTAATGAAATTAATACTATTAATATATCAACAATAAAGAATATTAAAATTAGCGATACCAGAGTTATATTTCGAGTTATCGGTGTTAATTGTATCGTCACGAGAGATATGTAAAATTTCAAATCTTAGGAAAATATCAGAGAACAAGTAGAAGTAATAATATTTGCTCTAATATAATTATTTGTGAATTCGAGGCAACTTTAGCTTGAGAAGTACAAAAGGAATGTGTGTAAAATGAGTTTAATAAGGATAATTATAAACATTGATGTATATTTAATGTACATACATGTGATTGCGAGTGTATACCATGTGAACTCATGCAGATTGATATTACCGATATTAATCTCGAATAAGTTAAAATTAATTTGTATTAAAACTGAGGGCGATAAATAATTTTATTTCTTTGGTAAGAAACTACGAATATTGAGACACGAGTAATCGATAAATCAGTTTCGAAAAAGAATTTAACGCAATTCAAAACTATACATATTACTTGCGATGTATTGGTGTTACTGTTTTATTGCAACAGTGATGTGTACGTATGTATATGTATATGTAAATGTATATAATGTTCCCACTCAAATGAAATATATTTCATGTTGGTGTAAAGTTCAAATTAACATAAAGCTGTTGAAAAGTTTATAAATATGTTATAGCAAATTACTTTTCTGTGAATAAATACGTTACCAAAAAAATTCCTCTGTGTGTTGTGCATCTTGTACAAATGTACAAAGAGTGAGAAGTCATTGAATTATATTAACAATTTTTCGGGAAATTTTTCTAGTAATAAAGTAACTTAGAAAGTATAAAAAATTCTGTTCTTTAATGCAGAAATTGTTTACTGTTACACTGTCATTAGCTTATTTAATAATATAAAAGCTTTATACACATAGATGTCATTAGTAGTGGTAAGTCAACATGTAATGATTCATGATGCGACTGTGCAAAATTTAGCATTAAGGATTATACATTGCATTGCTAGTTTACTAAAATGAATTTCAAATTCTTTCAATATGACATTTACACGCATCGGTATAGGCCATTTATTGTATTTTTTGTTGTCGGATGTGTTTTACGTTCAATTCAAATTTTTCCATTCGAAAATGCACATTTATTTCGTCCACAATTTACGACACAATTCATACAAAACAGCCTGGAAAGTGTCATATAAAGAAAGTCTCATAATTAGTGTACTTTTTACAATTGAGATAAATTCACAAAATTCAATTGCTCTTGAAAATATGTACATACACACACACATATATATATGTATATATGTATACATATATATATATAGTAAATAAACATACTCGCGCGTCTACGTCATTCATGTTTCGATCTTTTTATGTGATACTCAACAGAAACAATAAGAAGTGTTTGCGACTGTTTTGTTCGAAGTAAATCAAACGATCGGTCAAATTTCTATATTGCTTTAATAGAGATTAGGATTTTGAAACGTCATACTAAAATGTCACTTGTTAACTGTGCATACAATTGTAATTAACGGCAGTATCTTATTTAACCATGATTCTCGGAACGATATGATTTTCTGTCCAAACACTAATTATTCATTTTAAGGAGATGCATCTTTCTTCTTTGTGAATGTGTTACAAAAACATTAAATATCTCTCAATTACAGTACGATTCTTTGAGCATACGCTTTTTTCTTCATACACAAAAACTGAATTCTTATAAAAATATAATATTAATCATAAGAGTTTGTACGCTCTTATATGCATGTATAATCCAAATTTATGCAACATACACGAAAGTATTAATATCGTCGTCGTGTCTGCGAATATATTTGTGTTCAATGAGCCATTCAATTTGTTCCTTTATCATCTTTTTACTTGGCAGAAACATGTTCTTCAGTATATCAACTAATTCGGTTTGTAGCTGAGCATTACTAATCTTTTTCCGCATTTTTAGAATCTTGATAATCGCCTCCTGTAAGATAATATTCGTTACAATGCTGCTTGTTCATACTCGTAAATAAAGATTGATTAGACATAAAAATATACCTGAACCCTTAATATTCTAAGTTGTACGATAGATTGGTTGTCCTCCTCTTTACTGCGTTCGGTGGATAATTGAAGTCTTCCTATTAAATTAATTTTCCCTCGCTTTTGTAATTTACCGTTTTTGCTGGAAATTCACATTAAAGTTAAAAGAAAGATTTTACGTGGCAATCGTATTGTACGTAGCAAATTATCGAACATATTACTAACACAATAGCGAACTCCTGATTCACCCAAAACCTTGTGTCGTTCGCGAAATCTTTGGGACTATGCGCGTGAGGGTCTACCAACAGAAGCTGCCGTTTGAGCTTCGGAAAAACGCACAATGACCATAACGTTCGCCTAAGCTCGGGATCAGGAAGCTCCGTAGCCAATCGTAAATTTTCGTAAGTGATTTTTTCAAACGGCCGCTGATTCCAAGCGAACAGTACTGCCATTTGAAATGTTGTTACGTCCACATCGAAGCGGCCCACTTGGTTGGAAAATGTTATCTGGAACACCATCCAAATTGGTTGCAAGGTGAAGCTGAAAATTAGAACCGTGATATTGAAGGTTTTGCAAAGTTCTATTCTATACCCTTGTTTACTGCATCAGAAAATCTTATAATCTTGTTCTGTTATAACAAATCATTGAAATGTTTCATCATTAAAATTTTGATTGTTAGATCGACACGTTTAAAGACCCCGCTCAATCCATGAAAAGTTCTTTGCAAATACGTGAAAACACCAGTCCCAATTTTTTTACTCTCTGACAAGACATTTCATTTCTTACCGTGCCGTTCGACATATGATGATACCATTGTAACTTTCTTCCGCTATGTTTTTTCTTATAAAATTCTTCTACCTCGGGAATATAATCTTCTAATTGTAACGGTAAACTTACAGTGACGCGTTCACTGCCTCTAGCCCAAGCACCTGCATTTAATATCTGGAAACAGTTGTGTTTTAATGAGAATGTAATCCGGCTGGACTTAATCGACCGAATTCGATTTTTTATACATCTCGCGGCCAGTACCTTAATATTTATACTATCTGCAATGGCAGCTCTACACTGTTCTTTAAACTGTTGATTGAGATCCTGCGACACTTTAATGTCTTGGAACATTCGAGCTAATTTATTAACATAATCTGCAGGCATTCCGACTTCGCGAAGCCATTCTACCATATTCTCTTCTTTCTCAGAATCCGCAGATGTGTCTAGTATTAAGCGGCGTGTTAAATGAGCCTTATGATAGCGCATAAATACATCCTTATTTTGAACATACTTTAACACTAACAACTAAAACGAAATTAATGAAAGATGGATACGAAGTGGCGTTTAATATTACTCGTACGGACAATTATATGTACAATTCGAAACAAACAGATACTTACTACGTCCCTTAGCTTACTTTCGATTTCGTCGGAAGTTAGTTTTTTACTGAGAGGTGTCTTTCTAAGTAGCATATCACAGTAATTAGCAAGGAGTTCCGGACATTTCGATTCCGGTTGTTTATTGTTGTTGTTGTTCGGTTTATTATTTAAAATTGTTGTACCGATGCCAGAACTTTGCCGAGCCGGTAACTCTAACTTGAATACTGTTGCGTCGTTCACGACGAGCTTGTAAGCTTTGTCTCTAGCAGTTAAAAATCTAGGATCGTCGTCGAAAGCTTCTTTAACGAGGGTCGAGAACCGCCGGAAAAGATCTAACAGTCTTTCAACATATTTTTCAGAGTCGTGGGTTATAACGTCTACAGCTGCCATCATATCGGCTAGACCCGCACTCGCAATATGTTCTTCTAAATTTCTTAACATTGGACCAACACCCTCGGGCACTCTATCCATTAACTTCAGCATCAATCTAAGCTCTGCAATTTAACCGATCAATCACGTTAGCGTGTGGATATACTATCGAAACATTTCCAAATTAACATTAAAACACACTTACGGTCCGTTTGATGATGCTGTATCATTCTCGGACATTCTGCTAGTATAGCTGGCTTAAAAGTTGCTACTAATATACGTACACAGCAGTCGGTTAAAAGTTGTACGCTCGCACTGTTTGGTTCTAAATACTTTTGTGCTCTGAGTTCTTCTTCTCTCAGCTTCGCCTCCGCGTAACGCATGTAATTCTCTACACCGTGTAACGATAATTGTTCGGGAGCTTTCACCCAATAAAATGCTTCTGTCGCTTCTATGTACGCCGCTTCAAAATTCTCTCTATATATTTGAAGTTGATCCGTCGTGTTCGAGCACAAATTTACTAGAATTTACGATAGAATTCTCGATTAATACTAGCTTATGTATCGTCCCTTATATCGTTCAATAATTTATTACCATAAGATTCCCTAACACCGATGACAAGCTGCGAATCAAACGCCTCCCCGTTTCGTTCGGCTCTTATTAGTCGCATAGCCGAATCTTGGAGTTTCTGCTTTATTTCACCGAATATACTTTGATTCCAACTATCCAACATTAACTGTAACAAACGCAGAAAACGATTAAGTGGAAAATTATTAAAAAGTACACAATTTATTAGTACCTTTCTGACAGTATCGTCCGGTTGATTTCTTTTCTGAACTGTAGAAGTTGTTTTGCCAGCTAGACTTGTTTCTAATTGCCTAAAAGGTGTCGGAAGATAAATACACTGAATGAAAAACTTCCTCCATTCAACTATATATGCTTTCAATAGAGCTTGTTCTTCTTGGTGTGCTAAAACTCTCTATAAATGATTAAAACATCTGTATCGTTAATTTAATTTCATACAATAAAAATGAAAGAAAGCGAAAAGTAGGAGAATTATATAAACTGTACTATAATTAAAATAATATATACCTGTTGAGCTTGTTTTATAAAATCCATTATGTCTTCTTTAAGCGCATCCCTTAACTTCGGAGCACCTTTCTCATCCCACACGCATATCAAATGAACAGAATAAAATAAATCTTGCCATTCCGCTTGAGTTACGGGTTCTTGTACCAACAGTTTCAAAATGATTGGACGCATACATGGCCATTTATCTTCAAACATGGGCCGGCTTTTGTCCTAATTATGTGCATATTGTTAAATAAAGTAAGAGAACATATATATTTAGAACTTAGCTATAAAATATGAGCAACTATCTAAAAATGTCGAAAGCAATATGTGTGTTGCGGTGTCAGCATATAACGACGAATGTAAGTGGATAAACTAAGAGAATTATTATTCTATTCGATATTTTCAGTAACTTGTAGTTCTTGATTTAACTTACCACAAAAAATGTCATTATTAAAGAGGAACTTATTTTGAAATAATTAGACCGAATAAAACAATCGTTCGACCTAATTATTGTAAAATTATTGAACAGATAAACTAGTGCAAACGTCTCGAATTAAAATAAAACGTTAGACGAACTTTTAAATAGGAATATTTAAATCGTTGTTTGACAATCTAAACATTGCATAGGTTATCAACATTTGCATGCTACCGTTGCTAACAAGACGGTACGAAAAAACTTAAAAGATTATATACATCAGAGTGACAATTGTTTGTTAATGTAAATCAACAGTAACTATAAATTTCGTTGTTTAGTGACAACTAACCTTCAACATCGTCGCCATCACAAATTTTTGACATGTCCTATACTCTATACCACAATGCGACTACGCCAGAGCCTGGGTATATGTATATACATGTATATGGGCAAGTGTACATATAGTCTGACCTCAGAATATTCGTACAGAGGTGAAACCCCGAGGTTTTTTTTTCGGTAACCAATTTTCAGTGCGCATGCGTCCACAAGTAGGTAGACTTTCAATTCAAATATCAAACCATAATTAACAGACTGCGGATCTTTATGCAAAATAAAAAATGTTCGTATTCGTTGCTAGACACAGGAGCCAAATAAAAATTGTATTCTTCTTTGAATTATCCTACGAAGTTGAAACTAACGCATCGATGTCCTGAAATATTTTTAACATGCGTACTGCTTTAACGAACTTAAATGAAAAATTCATTATATATTTTATGACAACATTGTTTCTCAATCATTGGAAACATTCGTAATAAAATAGAGTAAGATACTCGATTCTCACTAATGTCACAGACAAGATATAGAAATAGACTTGGCTGCACCGACGAATCTCGTCGGTGGCTTACGGGGGTAACGTAACCCTTGAATATTACTAGAATATTACTAGATTTAAGGGTAAAAACAGTGTTCGCGGGAAACAATTGTTCATTGTTTGTTCACAAAGGTTCATTAGATAGAGGAAGGTTGATTGTAGGGCGCTCAGCACATGATTTAATTAAAATAAAATCGTTTTGTATTAGAAAAATACATGGGAACCTGAGGGTGGTTATCTCGATTTTTTCCCCTACTTTGGACGCTCATATTATTAGATTTAAACATAATCTCGTTAGATCATGAGCAGAGCGAAGCACGATCAACCTTCCTCTTTAGAATGAGCCCTCACACAGCTCGTAACATGCTCGTATAAGGACAAACAACAGTTTCCCGCAAACACTGTTTCTACCCTTAAATCTAGTAATATTCTAGTAATATTTAGGGGGTACGTTACCCCTTTAGGCCACCGCGACGAGCGCCAATGAGGAGCACAACGATTGGGTGTCGGCAGAGTTGGGTAAAATAGTATATAATAAATAATCCTATTTATTTGAGAGTATGTGTACAACTTTGAAAATAAAATATTTTATTTGATGTATTAATTTTTGAAAATAAAATAATTTATTTGAACCGTAATTTTTGAAAATAGCATATTCTACCTGAAGAATACTGAAAATATTTGTATTTTGTCTTTTTATTTTCAATTTCAATTTTAAATATTATTGCTGAAAATAATGGTTCGAATTCAATACATGTATCAGTGTATATCGTTTGTTAACATGCGGTAAAATATTTTATTTCGAGGG
This sequence comes from Lasioglossum morio, assembly GCA_916610235.2. Lineage (NCBI taxonomy): Eukaryota > Metazoa > Arthropoda > Insecta > Hymenoptera > Halictidae > Lasioglossum > Lasioglossum morio. Next base: position 3,397,021 of record OU744327.1, read on the forward strand.
ATATTTTATTTTGCGGGTGAAATTGTTGAAATAGACATTTTATTCTGAGATTCAGATTGTTGAAATAGAGATATTTTATTTTCAAAATTGTATATATCGTATTTAAAACACTATTTTCTTTAAGCAAAATAAAATCTAAAATATTAAACAGTATGTGAAATATATTTTTCGCTAAATAATGCCTACCTCTGGGTGCCGGTGTCGATGTTTCCGGTTCTAAATCTGTTTACCTACGTCACTGGCGCAGTCTTCCGTGGTTCACGACGCCGACGATAATAATATTAAAAACTACCAGCACCGACGAGATACTATTAAAGACTGCCACCGTCCGTCGTATTCCGCGGTAGGGTAAGTGGACGCAATGGGCGGGGTGGTAACGGTGGAAATTACAGTGACCTGGAATACCACATCGCTAAAAGTTGCTCCACCGACGAGAATAGTATCAAAATAGTGCCAAAAAATGGTCTGAAATATGGCGGAGAATGTAGCATTTAATAATAATTGACATGCGCGTTAATAAAAAAAATCAAATGAACAAGCTTGAATAATATATATATTTTTTTGTGATGAAACGTGCCATTGCAAAATGTTATGGAAGGGAATAGGTTTGAAATAATCGTGGATATTAATTTACACTCTAGTATGCAATATTAATGATAACTCAAAGTGTGCAGCTATTAGCTCGGTATTATCCTTTATTCGTAAGATACTGGAAGATCTTACGAATAGAGAATAATACCGATTGCCCAGGTCTCACCACGTGGAGGTTGCTGCACACGAGACCCGGAAAGGGAGTCAGAACGAATGCAATATTCCTTCTGGCTCCCTTTCTTACAACGTCGAACTTATACTAATGTACTACACAAATACGTCGAGTAATTATCGCGGAGCAAAAGGGTGTGAATCGGAGAAGAAGTCCCCGATTCACGAGGGACAAAAAGCGAATCAGGCAGAAGGCTCTGATTCTTTCAAAGAGAAAAATCGAACCAGAGCAGAAGGCTCTGACTCTTTAAAAAATAAAAAGCAAACCAGAGCAGAAGGCTCTGATTCTTTAAAAAAGAAAAACTAAGCAAACCAGAGCAGAAGGCTCTGATTCTTTCAAAGAGAAAAATCGAACCAGAGCAGAAGGCTCTGACTCTTTAAAAAAGACAAAGCAAACCAGAGCAGAAGGCTCTGATTCTTTAAAAAAGAAAAACTAAGCAAACCAGAGCAGAAGGCTCTGGTTTGAGGGTAACGCGAGCAATGGTCGAGAGGAGTTCCGACTACAATACCAACTTCTCCAACCACCTGCCGCCAGAGACGGACATGGGTGGAAAAATTTTACGGGAGAGTGGTAAAGAGCGGACACAACGCGTCTCGACCCCCCCATTAATATATTATAAACTACCGCGAACTCCCGTACCAATAAATCTGGTACATACTACATACGAGCAAAAGTGTCCGACACAGTAGAAGACTGTGTCGGAGTAAAAGAAAAAAACGAACAAAGTGAATTTACGGCGATAATTACTCGACGTATTTACAACGACGATATACATATATTCTTAATTACTATCGCACAAAAATATTCTTACTGACTAACGCAACTTAACTATACGCTGCAGTCTTCTATGCTGTGTGTCCTCCTCTTCTTGTTTGTCCTCTTCGTCGACGATGAAAAACGTCGGCTGCTGTATCCTAACTGAAACAGACTAATCATATTTAAACGCAACACAAAACCCCGCACACGAGTGCGAATCCCAACATAAAAACCATAACAAAACGATATTCCACACACGAGACGAAACAAGAAACCAGAAAACGAGCTCTCGAGAGCAAACCAGAAAAAGAGCTCACGTGAGCAAACCAGAAAAAGAGCTCTCGTGAGCAAACGAAAAAGCGAACTCTCGTGAGCAAGCCTAACCGACCTATAGGCGATTCGGGTAGCCCCAGGGACGCGACTCCCCGTACTCACTCACGGTCCCCATCCGTGAGTGAGCCCCTGAGGGAACTCCGATCGGAGGAATACCAATTTTCAACAAGATGTGAAACTTTTTCGATGTGTAACTTGAGAAAGTTTCAAAATGAATAGATGGAAAGTTTGAAATTAAAATTGGAATACTCACCGACTGAACATGTACTTCGAAATAACGAACTGAAGGTGGTTAAGGGTATACGAAGAAAGCATCGATGTACCCTTGGCCGACTGCAAGCTAGCTGAAAGTAAATTGATAATCAATATAATGAAATATGTATCTATATTTGCAAGGTTAAAACTTTATTACGTATTGTTATCAATAATTGTAACGTGCAGCTATTAGCTCGACATTATCCTTTATTCGTAAGATACTGGAAGTTCTTACGAATAGAGGATAATGTCGATTGCCCAGATCTCACCACGAGGAGGTTGCTGCACAAGAGATCCGGAAAGGGAGTCAGAACGAATGCGATATTCCTTCTGGCTCCCTTTCTTACAACGCCGAACTTATACTAATGTACTACACAAATACGTCGAGTAATTATCGCGGAGCAAAAGGGTGTGAATCGGAGAAGAAGTCCCCGATTCACGGGGGACAAAAAGCGAATCAGGCAGAAGGCTCTGATTCTTTCAAAGAGAAAAATCGAACCAGAGCCAAAGGCTCTGACTCTTTAAAAAATAAAAAGCAAACCAGAGCAGAAGGCTCTAATTCTTTAAAAAAGAAAAACTAAGCAAACCAGAGCAGAAGGCTCTGATTCTTTCAAAGAGAAAAATCGAACCAGAGTAGAAGGCTCTGACTCTTTAAAAAATAAAAAGCAAACCAGAGCAGAAGGCTCTGATTCTTTAAAAAAGAAAAACTAAGCAAACCAGAGCAGAAGGCTCTGATTCTTTCAAAGAGAAAAATCGAACCAGAGCAGAAGGCTCTGATTCTTACAAACAGAAAAATCGAACCAGAGCAGAAGGCTCTGATTCTTTAAAAAAGAAAAACTAAGCAAACCAGAGCAGAAGGCTCTGATTCTTTCAAAGAGAAAAATCGAACCAGAGCAGAAGGCTCTGATTCTTACAAACAGAAAAATCGAACCAGAGCAGAAGGCTCTGATTCTTTAAAAAAGAAAAACTAAGCAAACCAGAGCAGAAGGCTCTGATTCTTTAAAAAAGAAAAAGAAAACCAGAGCAGAAGGCTCTGATTCTTTAAAAAAGAAAAACTAAGCAAACCAGAGCAGAAGGCTCTGGTTTGAGGGTAACGCGAGCAATGGTCGAGAGGAGTTCCGACAACGATACCAACTACTCCAACCACCTGCCGCCAGAGACGGACATGGGTGGAAAAATTTTACGGGAGAGTGGTAAAGAGCGGACACAACGCGTCTCGACCCCCCCATTAATATATTATAAACTACCGCGAACTCCCGTACCAATAAATCTGGTACATACTACATACGAGCAAAAGTGTCCGACACAGTAGAAGACTGTGTCGGAGTAAAAGAAAAAAACGAACAAAGTGAATTTACGGCGATAATTACTCGACGTATTTACAACGACGATATACATATATTCTTAATTACTATCGCACAAACAAATTCTTATCGAATAACGCAACTTAATTATACGTGCTGTCTTCTACGGTGTGTGACCTCCACTTTGTCGACGATGAAAGACGTCGGCTGTTGTATCCTAACTGAAACAGACTAATCATATTTAGACGTAACACAAAATCCCGCACACGAGTGCGAATTCCAATACGACCACCAGAAGAAAACAACATTCAGCACTCGAAACCAAACAAGAAACCAGCTAACGACAGCAAACTAGAAAACGAACTCTCGTGAGCAAAACAGAAAACGAACTCTCGTGAGCAAACCAAAAAACGAACTCTCGTGAGCGAACCCTAAAACGAGCTCATGAGAGCCAAACCAACCCCGCACAAGAGTGCAACCCTACCGAGCTATAGGCGATTCGGGTAGCCCCAGGGACGCGACTCCCCGTACTCGCTCAAGGCCCCACCCGTGAGCGAGCCCCTGAGGGAACTCCGATCGGAGGAATACCAATTTTCAACAAGATGTAAATATTTTTCGAGATAGAACTTGTAAAAGTACCAATGTGAACACTTATGAAATCAGCAATTAAAATTGTCTTGTTCGCTGACTGAACGAGTACTTCGAAACAACGAACCGAAGCTGGCCAAGGGTAAACGAACAAACCAACGATGTATCTTTGGCCGACTGCGAGCTAGCAGAAAGTAAATTCATAATCAATTCAATGAAATATGTTTCTATATTTTGCAAGTTTTAAATTCTATAAAAAATTGTACACGTGCAGCTATTAGCTCGACATTATCCTTTATTCGTAAGATACTGGAAGTTCTTACGAATAGAGGATAATGCCGATTGCCCAGGTCTCACCACGAGGAGGTTGCTGCACAAGAGACCCGAGAAGTAAGTCAGAATGAATGCTCCCTTTCTTACAACACCGAACTTATACCAAGTTACGCAAATACGTCGAGTAATTATCGAGAAATTAGATAGGCAAAAGTGCGAATTTGACAATCAGAAGCAGGAAGAAAAACACAAGTCCAACTTCAGATATATAAAAATGTTTCGAACACTGAACTGTGAAAGTTTCTTCTCGGATGGAAATTGCAATAAGAATATTCGACGTAAACATTGTAAATGATTGTTCAGTAAAAACAGTTGAAAGTGAACAAAGCAACAAGCATACAAGAATATTTGAATTAAAACTTACCAGGGAACCCCTGGTCCACTCCTGGTCCACTCCTAGTCCACCCCTGGTCTCCCGGGACATCCTAGCACCACCGATACCGCAACGCGTCCGCCCCTGCCAACTCCGCCGTCCCGACTGACTGACTGACTGACTCAGCGCTCTCGCTTAGCTGTCTCCCCCCACTCCTCTCCCATCGATCGATTCGATCGCCGAGTTAGTAATTATTGATAAATTTGTTATTTCTCGCTGTTCAATGTTTATAACAATTCCTTTTGCCAACGATGCCCACAACCACTCCCTTGACCATCTGACCACCTAATTTTTTTCTAAAAATATGCAATAGAACTCGAGATATAGAATAACATTTACAATATATATATTCGCGCGCGTTAATTTATTCGATACAATTCACAGAGAAATTTATTATTTCTGGCTGTTTAATGTTTATAACAATTCCTTTCGCTAACGATGTTAACTAGCACTCCGTTGACTATCTGACCATCTAATTTTTTAGTCAAAATAGGCAATAGAACTCGAGATACTTTGTCGAGATAATTTGTTGAACATAAATACTACGATAAATTTATTGATTTTTCTGATTGATTTTCAGATTAATTCTATCTGTTCACAGTAAACTCTCCCTTACTCTGTCCTTCAACATATTTCCTTTTTCACAGATCGATTATACGAAAATTTATGTAAGAAAAAGTGAAAGGTAATAATTCTCGTTTATGAAATACTTTGAAAGTACAAATTGAGGTATCTCAAATAAAATTTAAAGTCGGAATCGGTGATTGTCCGAAAATTATGCTTCAATGCTTTCGTAATATTTCTAGGAATCTGTTGTCCTTGAGTTTTGCTCTTAATATTGTAAATCTTAAATAACCAACACTAAAACATCGTCTTAAATATCTGCTTAACCTGGAATACTTACGTTCGGTGCAGAATGTAACAATTCATGATAATCGATTTCACCGAGGAGATACTAACAGTCTCTCGTTGGTGTCAAAATGGTTGCGTGATAATTTCCCTTCTGACCGACGAGAATCTCCTCAGTGGCCTTCTGTACCGACGAGATCACGTTGATGGCCTTCTGTTTTTTACTCCAGCCAGAATACATCCTAGAGGGCGTAAGAAAACACCGAATTATTCGAGTGACACGATTTCCCATAAGACTGACAGTCTTTAACAGTATCTCATCGGTGTTCACAAGATGTTCTATTTAAGTAGAGAGTGCTATGTTCTATTTAAGTAATGTATTGAGCTAAAAGTTTGCACACAGGTCCATTTTGCATTAAAAAAAACATGTTTCCTAAAGGGTAGTTTTGGCGAATCGACAAAAAATTTCTCATCATTTTAGTGTTATTTTCTATCTTACCGACAAAACATTTTCTACACAGTCCTAATCCGACTCGATCCGACTTAAAATATTCAATCCGATCTAACAGACTTACGGAAACTTTGTCGCGGAACTTTTAGCGATGTTGGTATTTTAGATCACTCTACTCCTATACCTCGTTTGTGCTAGTGCTCATTTAATTGATTTAAATGCTTGTATATGCACGCCATTTATCTTCGAAATTGAAAAGGCAGAGATTGCAGGTTACCAAAACCGTCAGTAGATGGCGCAGCAGATTTGTTGTCAAATTTTGGTCAACGTCTGCTGTGACCAGTGGTCACTGATCACCGTTGCCAAACGAACTTGTAGTCTCCTGAAAAGGGTTCCTCTTCTACCACCAAAATGTGGCACGATTCTACAATAATATACGATGCAGCACGAAGAAACTTTTCGTTGCGAGGTAAAACGGAAATAGTTACAGTAGATTTAATAATTTTGTGTACAGTACTCTTCTTCCTTCAGCAGCGAAGCTGTTCAATATCAAATCGAAGGCAAACTAACTTGTTCTACTTGAGCTGTGTCGAATATTTTATAGAAATTGAACGAAATTAAACAGGGTGACGCGTAATTGCCACTGGCACAGCCAACGTACGGTCAGTCTACAATTATTTATACTTCAGCTGCTCCGATGCATGCACGCGGCAATTCGATTAAAATTTTCACGCGCTGACGAGACGTGAACGAATTTCCGAGCGTTCCAGCGCCGCTCGGTAGTTTAATATCACGGTTGCAATTATGAGAATTATTGTTACATTTCGCTGTGCATTTAAAATGTTCGTGCCCTCGTGCAACCTACTTAGGAGCTGTTAGTCGTCTGAGAAGATTGTCTTCACTAATGTACAAAGACGAATGCTTTTATTTACTGTTGTTTCAATGTTGTGTTTAACAACCATTTATTTACAGTCGTGTTGATTTTTCGTTTGACCAGCTGTATTTATTTAATTCGCAGCACATGTGTCCTGGTGTATGAATCAATGAGAGTGCAAGGCAAGCTCCTTTTCGATAACCACGAGGCTGAAAAACAAATTTATCTATTATCTAGTATACAGGGTGTTCCGAATTTAAATGGAAAAACTTCAGGAGCGTGTAAGAGGTCGAAAAACTAAAACAAAAAGTCTAAAAAAAAGAAACAAAAGAGGCTTTCATTTTTGTACGTATTTATTTACATTTTATTTACGTTATCAACTATTTAATGTAGGTATTGTTCAAAATGTTGCCCTCTTGCAGCAATAACAAATTATTATTATTATTTATTATAGACGGACTGAAGCCCTTTCACATAAGTGTTTACAATAAAAAAAGAGAGAAGTATAAAAGACTACTCGTCTAACAACAAAGAAGGATTAATAATAAAAGACTATAATCCTACGTACTTAGTTGCTTTTTAAAATTTCGTATAGACTCAATAAAATAATCAATACGATTACAGATAGTGCTCGAGTCTGCAATAATGCGATTCATTGGATTAATTAATCCATAAATTGTTGAAAGAAATGCAGTAAATGGGTAGCCGGGTACCTGGTTGCCTACAGAAAGGTTAAAAGACAACTCGTAAGACGGAGGATTCAGATTATTGTACAGAGTAGAATCCGTTATAACTGTCGAGAATGGCTACGAATTAATTTGTGCACGTAGCATCGTGCAATTTCTGTCGGAAGGTGTCGGAGATTGTTTGTCCAGGGGTCGAGTCCGCAGTTGTCAGCAAGAGTACGATCAAAATGATTCGATTTGAAGAACCGGCGATAATCTTATCGTTTTGTTCCAGGCTTCGAGTCCTGGAAAAGATGCTCGATAATCCTGCAGCGGTTCTTGGAGCCGCGACGGCGTGTCTCACGGAGCAAGTATCGCGCGTTGCCTAATGGTGGAAGGAAACGTTATCCAGAGGCGGGCAATGGTCGGGCATTACTGTACGGCGTACCCTGGTAGGGCCGAGAGAAGTCAGCCTCCGGGATATGGACTCGTACTCAGTCTTCGAACTGGCCTCGAACCGCGCTCTATGCAGTGTGTCATACAGTCCCGCAAAGAGCGGCAGCTTAGTTAACAAGACCGCGTGGTGCTCGACACCGTCTGCTCCTCCAACCATCTCCTCCTCCTCCTCCTCCTCCTCCTCCTCTTCGTCCTCCTCCTTCTTCTTCTTCTTCTTCTTGTCCGCGCCGTGTTCACCACCGCACTGGAACTCCACGTGAGTTCTCTTCCGGCGAAGTTGAGGAACGGTTCACCGGGTTTTATCGTGAACGGGTTGGTTCGTTTCGACCGGACGGGTTGCGACGCGTTTTCGGGACCTCGCTGACTGATCGACGATTTCACCCTGTTACCCCGAGTGATCTATCGCGCACCAGACAGCAAGGTTCACCCACCGGATCGATCGGCGCGGACCCAAGAAGAGGGAACCTTCGAGAAAGAAGAATGGACGCTCTCCTCATCGGATTGATGCTGCTCCATCTTGTTGCAGGTAAGCCGATTTTGTGTTCCAGAGAAATTAAAGATTTCGGCACTTACGTCTTGCGACGAAAAGATTCGATGTTTTGCTCTTTTTAAATAATATATCTGTGGCTGTTGGGAAGAACGCCCGCGTACCACGTACTTTCACTTTTCAGATATCTAATGCTCGGACATAGGACGGTCGGATTAAATTGCATTAGTTTTTCGAGCCTTTCGAATTTAGTTTCTACGAGTTTTGTTTTTGCTGGTAAATATGTGAATTAACCCTTCACTGTATGATTTGTTTTGGTTGGGATGAAAATATTGAAAGAACAAGTCAGTTTTTGTGGTTTATTTAAGGGAAAAATATTGTATACTATAAGTATACTAGATTTGTTAACTGTGTCAGATATGATACACCATGAAGGGTTAATAAATTACTTATTACTTGGTTTTGGTATAACTGTATGCACGACATGCTCGATATTTTCCAGGTTATTCACTTCGTGCCAAAATGGGAAGAAAATATACGTTTCTCAGTTGTAAATAAGCGAATGAATATTTGGTTAACTTTGACGAGTAACAATACGAACATTTCGCAATAATGAAAATTCTACGTTCGGCAATGTCGGGAATCCACGTTTGCTTGCCCGGCGTATTTGCCTTCGTATTTTTCCATAAAAACATAATCGGAAAGGATATGCGATATTTTGGTGGACAGCTGGCACGGATACGGGCTGGCAGCCTTTATTTTTCTGTCAACAACGTTGCGAGTTTTATTACGTATGAAAGCTTGCACGGTGGAGGATCCAGCATTATACTCGCCTCTTTTCTTTTCCATTCCCGTGACATCGCTCCTGTTCGGCAAAATTTGTGCGGGAGACTATCTTCAATCCTATTGGCAAGTTCCTTCTAAGAATAGCAGCTGTCGGTTCAGTATTCTTCCTAAAGATTGAAATGAATCGATAGCGTTGAAACAAGCGATACACATTTTACAAGAACCTCTTTTCCGTGAAAAACTACTAGTGTTAATTCTTCAATCACTATTTTCTCAATCATTTCAAACCCTTGTCGTATCATTTTCTCTACAGTTAGTAATTAAAACGTTTAAGATTAGCAGTGATTAAAACTTTGTCTTTATCCACAAAAGTGTCGTAGAAGAGAAAAGAAAATTTCAGTTTAAATTAAAATATATTGATTACAAGCGACTCAAATTCTCAAAACAACATTCATGTTTGTTAGACTTTGTTTGAAATCTTCATGACTTCGTGAATTACGAAAGATAGAGATCGTAGAAAAAGATTTTCCCTTCTTTAATGATTTCAAAATGTTGCAAATAATAATTCTGCTAGATAGAATCCGTTGAATAGACAATGTTCTATCTATAGAAACGGATTTTTATGAAAGCATTGTCGGATTCGAACTTTATGCGGGTTAGAGTGATCAAGGAGGAAAGTAATAATCATGGAGGTAAAATACTCCACCCAGAAAAGCGCAGAGCGTTCGATAAATTGCGGTGTCTACTTCATCGGACTATTGAGAGGGTCGCAGTACGGTTAATCACCAGAAACCGGATTTTATGCATTTATAACAAAAATGGATAGGCGTAATTTAAAACAGTAAACGTGTTAGAAGAATTTAATAACATCTTTTATACTATTTTCAACCCACTAAACATATTAAGAAAGAAAATAAATTTCTATTTCCTCGAATTTGTTAGATTCAGGTAAAAAATTTTGTATGAAGATTCGCTGTCTATTAATCACAAATATCCGATTGACTAGCTATAGGTAGCTGCCGTTCTGAATTTATATGAACGAATCTGCGACTATATGAATGCAAAGGGACTTTTGGCAAAAACTATTCGATCAAAAGAATTCATCTAGCCACGACAAAAGTTATTTACATGTAGCGATCGGAAACGGATACATGTGAAAATAGAGTGACCCGACACCGTGATAAGTAGACGGCGAATCTTTATGCAATAATACAATTTTCTGTCTGAATTAAAGCGAACTGAAGTGAAATAAAAATCTATTTTCTTTGTTAACTCCTTGCCGTAACATATTCTTTAAAGTTACAGCGATTGAAACGTCGTTATCCCCAAAAACGTATTTGTATGGTTGCGTTTATTTGAATGCTTTAATATTGATTACAAACGAGTCCACTTTATTTTATCTAAAAAGAAACTTGTAAAATTACGACAAGGGGTTAACATGTTTAACAGGTTCAAAATAATATAACATTATTTTTAAATTCTTCTAACGAAGCATACAGTTTATTTTATCTAAAAATAAACTTGTAAAATTACGACAAGGGGTTAACATGTTTAACAGGTTCAAAATAATATAACATTATTTTTAAATTCTTCTAATGAAGCATACACTTTAATTTATCTAAAAATAAACTTGTAAAATTACAACAAGGGGTTAACATGTTTAACAGGTTCAAAATAATATAACATTATTTTTAAATTCTTCTAATAAAGCATAAATAAATGCATCAAATTCGCTGTCGAGTGATAAGTCTCGGTAAAACGTATTTAAAAGAGATTTGAAATAATTGAAGAAAAAATCAGACGTATATTTGGTTCGTTCGAGTTTTTATTACCGGTGATATCTCAGTCGTCGTACAAGCCAATCACGTTTCAGTGTCCAAGTGCTCCACCTTTTTAGATATGCGTTGCATCGGTACCACTTCTGCACCATCTTCCAAAAGTATAATACTTAAACGTGTCCCGGAAATGAAAGAGAGTGGCGTGGCAGCAAGCGATTTCGTTGATGATTACCACATTCTACTATCATGAAATTTCACGGCAATGTGTAAAACGGTAGATTAGTGCTCAATTTTGCGGAATTCGGTGGGGCACGAGGTCGGTCGATTTTCCCAGCGAGATCATTTACTGGGTGTGCCATAAAACGTAGAATTCACGCGAGGTACAGGAGAATACTCAACGGTATCGATGAAATAAGGGTACGCCTTAATCTTCGATTTCGAAACTTCGTTTGGTTTATTTAACATCCTAAGTAATTTGGAAAAAACTTCATTCCTCACCAGCTACATACAGAAATAGGAAATGTTATCATGAATTAAGTTATTTCGGCAAAAATAATAATTTCGAACATTCAAAGGTTTCAAATTGTATAGACTGGAGGCTGGTACAATAATTTTCTAGCTTTCTGCCATCTACATATATCTCTTGAGTTTTCAAATGTCATATAAAAATTGAACATTTCTCGCTATGGGTTTCCAAAAGCGTGAATCGTTCAATCACAGCGCAATTAAACATTCTGTACCATTATTCAAAATGTTTACATTATTAAACGTGACGGTATATAATCAATTACTATACGTTTAAGTATTTTTGAGGTATGATACCAATATTTAATACAATTTCAAAAATCATACGAATTATTCCTGGTCGGAAGAAATGTTTTTTCATTTTCAAATTAAACTTCCTTCGAGTGCAAAGAGTTAATGTTAATGTCCAGAATACAATTGAGAACAGTTTATTTAAAATTTCTTCTAATCGATTACTGAACATTTAGATATTGTATGAGATATTATACCAATTGCATATCCATACAATTTCAAAAATCATAGGAAATATTTATGTATTTATTTATTAATGGTTTATTTTTTTAATGTGGTCGCATTAACATCTAGGTCATTAGCGACCACATGGTTTATATAGGAAATATTCCTGGTCGGAAGAAATGTTTTTTCATTTTCAAATTAAACTTTCTCCGAGGGCAAAGGGATTAATGTTCATGTTCGGAATACAATTGAAAAGTTTATTTAAAATGTATTTGTCTTTTGCGTAAAGATTTTTAATTATCGAACGATTCAAATTGTATTTTAATTTGGTTGTTTACGCCTCTTGATGGGGCCGCCTCTCTGTATCATAGCATGGCACGGTCCTGATATATTTTATACAACAGGACACCCTTTATATATTATATGGACAATTTGTTTCACGGGAAGGTGTATTGAATGGCCTATTGAAAAGTCGCTGAATGCGACGATCGTTCCGCAGCCGTGTTTGTATAATATAAAGTTCGGGCCGAGTGTTCTTGAAATACCTAAATGGATTTTTCTCCCCTATTCAGGGATCAAGTGAAACGCAGAAAAGGCGGGGTTTCGGGGCTTGATCTCCACGCCTCGAAGCTATTTTACCCCCGGTATTGAATGTCGAGGCAATATCTGAAACTGTCATCTTCATTACAATTTCGCGCCGACCGGTGCGCCGACCTCGCGCACTTCTCCGCGTTTTACCGCCTCCGTATGAATCCTACGAGCCAGATAATCGATTGTGTTTAACGGGCGAATACTCGTCTCCTCTTTCCGGGGCTGCGCTTTGTTCGACGAAGTCGATGATGCCGCGTCGCGAGAGATCGACAAACCAATTCGCAGTTGCGACACGCCACCGGACTTTCGAAGAGCTCGTTAGAATCGTTTCTTTCTCGCACCCTTGTCTTCTTTCTTTCACGTTTTACGGTGTTCCACGATTTATGCCTGTCAGACGGGATGTCTGTTCCCGCTAATTCGAGCAACGCAATTCTACGACTTCGTCTCGGACATCGATTCGAGTAAAACGAGTGTTTTTTAACCCCTTCAACATATTTTTTACTTTTAAAGACATTCTTTTTTCGTGACTCGCTGATTTATGTTACATTTTTCTTTGCATTGCACAGACTGGTATTTGACTGATCTAGCTGGTGAAAAGTCGATTTTCTAACACATAACAGGTTACTGGCAGAGTCAGGTTTTTCCATCGAACCAACCCCATTATTCATAGGTCCTCATCGAACTCGATAACTGCAATGGCCATTAATGTAAGCATAATTTAATAAAGCATGATAAATCGAATCAATTTACAAATACCAGCCTGTGCATCGCGCAATATCTGAACAGCAAAGTGTCTATGGAATTCATTAGTATTTATAAAATGTTCATATTGCCGACAAATATTTGTTTAACATGTTTTTACGAAGCATACCAGCCTACGGACTGTCTATTTCCTGCACAAAGTTTTGTATTGTAGAGTCAGGAAGGTTCAATTTTGGTTTTAACTGAGAATTCTTTATTAATTATTATAAACGCTATACATTTAATCGTCAACTTGCGTTCAGTCTTACTCGTGTTCTCGTGTTCTCTCAATGTAAAAAAAACTCTGTATACTCTTAAATTTCTTCGAAGACTGACTAGGACTGACCTACCTCGCAAAATATATATGATCGCTCGCTTGCTCGGTCGTTGACCCATCGCGTATTTACCTTTTGGATTCTAACTGTCAACAGTCAACTGCTGATCAGTTAGATCGAAAAAACGTGTTTTTACATGGGCCAACCGTCGTCGTTCGAATCTGAAGGCTCGACTTCCTACAGTATAACTATAATAATTGCACTATTGACAACCACACCAAAAAATAAATAACAACATTTGAATGAAGGAAAAAAGAAAACATTTTTATAGAAAAAAAGGGCTTAAGACTTAAAATTGAAATTAAGAAGAATATACAAAACCAAAAAACCCATAAAAATTAATATGTACACAATGACAATTAATGAATTATCTGGATATTATAACATTGATTGTTGATATCTTCATAAATTATGAGTATTATCAAAAACGCTCGGACATGGGTTTGCTTATTTTTCCTCTAGATTCACCAGAAAAAGTTTCATAATAATCGCTAACCCCTTTACTGTGACCTCTCTTTGTCAGAATAATGAGTTTACTTTGTAATTAACTTTCTTCAAGAATAAAAAATGCAGACAAGACGAGGAAACAAACAATACGATGCACGAGACGTACTATTTATTTAGAATCAGTGGAAAATGTGCCATCTTACATTTCGGCATTAACGAAAATGTTTAATCTGCAACATTAGTTCAGTTTCGAACAATTAAGATATTCCGATATATACTTAGAATATTATCCGGATTAGGATTAGATTCTCCTGTCGAAGCTTAGCACTGCTTGTGGTTTGTGATTCTAACAAAGTAGCTTTAGCGTTCGACGGGTTCAGTCTGGTCATCAGATTTCATAAGTTGCTCGGGTTTGTTTCATCAATATTTGATTCGTTGTTTGTCTGATTTGTTGGCCGGTATGGATTTATGAGAATATGTTTTTCAAGTGTGATTACCATTTAACTAGTTCGACTGCCTTCGACGTGTAAACGCGTCAATCCTCTATTGCATTGTAATAACAATAACCTTTTCAAGAATGAATTTTTAATTATGTATCAAATAAAAATATAATAAAGAGAAATGCAATCCTGGAATAACGAGTATACTCCTTTAAGAGGTTAATTACCATTTTGTTTAAGATATCAGTAAGTGTCCGGTGATTTATACAAGATGGAAGTGTATACAGTGACTCCCACTAATATTAGGACACTCTTAAAAAGACAATAACTTTTTTAATATTGTACTATACGATTTGAACTTTTTTTGGGAAGCTAGAACAATTAGTTTGCTACAGGATATGAAAAAAAAAAATTTGTTAAAAATTGCAATTTATCGGAATTGTAGAAAAAATACTAAAAGTTGCATTTTACAACTCTTTTATATAGGTCTATATCGAAAATTTAGAAACTACGTTGTGTAGATCTGTGTCAATGAAACGCAAATGAAATTTTTATAACAACAGTAAATCTAAGGATTCTTACATCTTTCAATAACTATCGTTTTTTTTCGTAGCAACCGATTCTCGATGAAATGTTCTTTTAAAAACGTGATATTTTTAAAAAATTTATTTCTATTTACATCATTTTTATACACTCGTTTTAAACAAGTTTCTAGTCGCGTTATGCGGGAGTCTACTGTCAGTAGAAACGGCAAACAATGACCAGACACGTTAGCCAAGACTCGTTCCATTGTACAATTGCTGTGCACCTACCTGACGAAAATTTATTTTCTCTTTTCGCCTTACTGCTTTGAATTACAAATTATTTTATAAATTTATTCCACGAGAAATTCAGTATTTTTTACCGTACACTTTAAACAAAAGCGAAGTATCATAGTTGACCAGTTACGCCATTTAAATTTCGCCTCCGCAATGAGTTATCTTCAATAAAATTCTGCCGCAACAAGAATTACATGAGTGTATCAAAATTTCGAGCAAAACCGCAGGAAAATAGACTCGGCAGCTTCTACACAGTGAAATTCAAACATTTCTGTTTCCGTACGTTTACATTTCGATTGATGAAACTTCACCGATACAACGATCAAGATCAATGCTTTCAGTGGATTGAAATCGCGAAATTACTTGAACCTGTACGTTCGTTGTGTTTGGTTATTCCCGATTTGTACGATCGAAAAATCGGAGAACGATGGAAGAAAAATAAGAGAGGGTTAAAGTGCTGGCACGGTAAACGAAGGTGAACAACGCGCGCTAATCCGTGGAGCATTGTAATTGTAAAATAGCGAATTAGGTTCTTCGGACGAGTGAGCCTCGCGCTCATGATCAGGCGTGTCGGGATACGTCATTGTCTCGTTTCCTGTTTCACTGATGTTACGAGGTTCAAATAAGTAAATGAAGAGACGCCTGTCCCTTGCCACTTGCGCAAGTCGCATCCCTTTTCCCGGTTTCGAGGAATACATTCTTTCTCGGTTTTCCACGAAGCCCCAGTTTCGCATCTGCAAAACTCATCGCCGACTTCTGTCAAAACCGACTGATGCCATGACAGAGTCGTTGAACTTCCACTTGGAGAGCAAAAAAAAACAATTATTTGCTTCAAGAATAGATTAATTTCTACGTATTAATTAAACAGCAAAATTGAACCAATGGAAAAGGATTAAAATTTTTGCATACATCTAAGAATAGGTTCTTTGACTGGCATACTTTAGAAACAAACAAATTATTAGCTTCAAGAATAGAATAATTTCTACGTATTCATTAAATAGCAAAATTTTGCATACACCTAAGAGTAGTTCCTTCGACTGGCATACTTTTGAAACAAACAAATTATTTGCTTCAAGAATAGAATAATTTCTACGTATCAATTAAACAGAAAAATTGAACCACTGGAAAAGGATTAAAAGTTTTGCATAAATCTAAGAATAGTTCCTTCGACTGGCATACTTTTGAAACAAACAAATTATTTGCTTCAAGAATAGAATAATTTCTACGTATCAATTAAACAGAAAAATTGAACCACTGGAAAAGGATTAAAATTTTTGCATAAATCTAAGAATAGTTCCTTCGACTCGCATACTTTTGAAATAAACAAATTATTAGCTTCAAGAATAGAACAATTTCTACGTATTCATTAAATAGCAAAATTTTTACATACACCTAAGAATAGTTCCTTCGACTGGCATACTTTCGAAACAAACAAATTATTTGCTTCAAGAATAGAATAATTTCTACGTATTAATTAAACAGCAAAATTGAACCACTGGAAAAGGATTAAAATTTTTGCATAAATCTAAGAATAGGTTCTTCGACTGGCATACTTTTGAAATAAACAATAATGAATAACTTATATTCATTGATGAATATAACATCTATTGTTTACATTCAAGAATATGGACTCCATTGCTTTATCAACCGGAAGTGTTAAGAGTAAAGAATTTTTAAGAATGCATGTAACACATGTCTAAAGAAAATTGGGCACGAACGGTGTATATTTTTTTTCCATCATGTGTAACAAGCAAACGAAAAACGAAACAAACAAATGAAAAATTTGCATTGATTGGCTTCTGAATTATTTTCGTCTGGTTCACCAACGGTCAATATAATCCATCTATTCTTTACATTCAAGAATATGGACTCCATGAAGGATTTAAAAAATTCAAGAATGTTGCTTTTAATGTAATAAAGTAGTTAAGGGATGAAATCAATTTTTATGTTATTCCTGCATGCGACAATCAATGCAAAACATTTTCATTTTGCATAATGATCCGCAGTCTAGTTATTAGCGTCATCATACAATAAGTTATAATACACTACATTAATTGTTCGATAAGTTTGCTGATTATTCCCGTAATAAATTCGAACAATTCTTTTAATCCTACTCGTTTTTAACCGACTTCGAAACGCACTAAAAAAATGCACTAAAAAGTACGAAATAATTTCCATTTTATAAAATATTAAATACCATATTAAATACAATACAATCTTTTCGGAGGCGGTGCAAAATTGTGAAATTTTCCAAACGACAGAGGTTGCTGATTATAATTTGATTGTAATATGGTGGACTTGCAAATCAGTATAGGTGAGAAACGAAGATATACATTAATATGTGAAAGCATGTAGAAGAATTTAAGAATTTTCGTAATTTCCTGTGTCAAAAATGTTTAATTTTGCGCCGCCACCGAAACGATTATATTGTATTTAATAATTAATATTTTATAAAATGGAAATAATTTCATACTTTTTAGTGCGTTTCGAAGTCGGTTCAATTTTTTCTTTTATAAAATGTTTTACTACAATCGCATAAAATCAGTCCATTGATAATTGATTTCTTGGGGAAGAAATACCAGCTACCGAAAAGGATCGAAATAATCCGCGAGCGGTTACGGTGGCAGCGGCGACCTTAACTTTTACCGAGAGCATAAATTAGCCGTGTTATTGGTGTCATTAAGTTGTTCCGTGTGTACCGTGGAACGAGCGCCTCTCTCGCACACGGGCACACAAGATTCATACACCGTGTTTCCATTTCTCTTCAGCATCGGCGCCGTAAATAAAGGTGCTGGTGAGAAAAAGGGGCGGTCCTGGCGTCCGAGCCGAAACTGACAAGAAAAGAGGAGACCAAGCCCTTGAACATTGGCGGAGGAGAATCCGCTGTAGAAGGATTCACGACGCGCGCGGTCCTCAAAGGGAAACCACGTTCCGTTTTATCCTGACCCTGTTTCGCCAGTTCCTTTTTCTCGCTTTCCTTCGTCGTCGCGACGAACGGGGAAGAGAAACGAGAAGGGCGATCGGAGAAGAAAAAAAAAAGATGCAGAATAAGGACATTCGGGCGCGGAAAGTGGAAAACCGTTCGGCGCAAAATGTCGACGCGGAATCGAATAGTAAAAAGGGAAATCCGTAGGACCGGGGCGATCCGATTCAACGCGGTTTATCGAGGAAGAAATGTACCACGAAGATGTTAGGTCTGCCCGTAAAAACGAAGTGCGAACGATCGAAGGCCGGCAATATCTCGATTCGTTGTCGAAGCGGCGATTTCAAAGCCGCATAACTTTATTCCGCTGTCTAACAATCTACCTGCTGATGAGGCAACGAATATAGAAGGAAATTACATTGTTCGGATGGACGTTCGCGAGGTCTGCGGGCCTTTAAAAGATTCTTTTTTATTTCTTTCGGTCTGTGTAACGTGGCACCTTGCGAACTGTATTTTTCGGAACGAAGTGGAAGTCAAAAAACTGGGTCGATTACATTATCGCGTCAAAGGACGAAGAATTTTGTGCGTCCTAGTCGCCGTATGTTGCTTCGGAGAGACACCAAAAAGCAATGAATTTCATCATTTATTTATTTATTTATTATAAGTAGACTGGGGATTTTTATACAAAATGAAAATGTTTGCATTGATCGTGGGAAGCAGGAATAACATGAAAATTCAATTCATCCCTTAACGACTTTGTTACATCGAAAGCAACATTACAATATTCTGGAATTTTTTCAATCCTTTACTGTTTTATATTCCACCCAACCAATTTCTTCGTACATGCATAAAGATCCCCAGTCTAATTGTAAGAGAATAGAAAGGTTCGGTTAGGTAAACACGAATTGCACGTGATCAATGTTGAAATGATACTGTTTTAGCAAAACATTGATTTTTACTCAGTTCAGGTTTCAGTGATAAGATAGAGGGGCACTCTAATAGTTGTAAACGCTTGTTAAAGTATGAAAAAGGGTACTTTATATGAATCAGTTTTGCATTTATGTGGAAAACCCTTCATCTAGCAGGAATTTACTATACATCATTGAATTCTACATTAAAATGTTCATTTACAGCTTGCGTGCCATTACAGACTTTTTCTCAGATTATTTGGTGGCATATTAAACTTTAATCTCGCGTTGGTTTAATTTGCATACATTTGGACAAAATAGAGAAAATATAAAAATCCACATTAAGACGTAAAAGTTGACGAATACCTATGTGTTCTATTTTATTATTATAAATTATACATTTAGTATTGAAATTGTTTGAACATTTACAATCTTTCAATTGGGTATCAAAGAAAGTATCAATCGATTCCTCACTCACAATTAAAATGAACACTGCTGCTTCGAAGACAGAAACATAATGAACAAAGCTAGAGGACGTTGATGAACAAAGCTCCGTGCGGACGTTGTCTCCAACTAGTATAAACAATGCTTCGATAGAAAGAAAGTGTAAACGTCGATACAGTTTTCCGTTTTCGTACGATATGGAAATTTATCGGGAAATATTTCGATCCGGCATACATAAACCTCCGACTTTGTAAAAAATCGTACAGTATTTCTCGCAGCTATGTAATCAGTATTCCATCGAGCACCTGAAACGCTTTCCGAACGAGAAACATGTGAAAAATACATTTTTAATGAAGAACTGAATTATGAACGAGACTAGAAAAAGTTTGAAATCAAACACGCTCGTGAATATTTACTGCAGATACAGACAAATCTATCGCGTAAAATACCCGCCAATCTTTTTCGTCGGCTAGAAAAGTTTCGATATATGTAGTTCGTATAAAATCAGGGGAGGTTTAAAGCACCATTTCAAATCACAAAAATCTCCATTTTAACACTTTACCGACCGGAAGCCTATTAACAGGATTTGCAATAATTCTGCTGTACCAAAAAAAAAAGCATAGAAATTTTCTTTGACATTGCAATCTTAAATGAAACTATTAGACGACGTTATTGAGGGTGAATTAGTTAGTTAATAAACTAAATGCTAAATGAAAATTTAGCCATGTACCATACATTTTTCAAAAATATGCAATAATCACCGGTCGGTAATGTGTTTAATAAACTAAATGCTAAATGAAAATTTAGCCATGTACCATACATTTTTCAAAAATATGCAATAATCACCGATCGGTAATGTGTTAATATTTACCATTTTAGTGAAAAGAGTATCAGTGAAAAATATTACCTATGGATTGAAAGAAATTTCGCAAAATGTATAATACAATCTTCCTTCTTCCTCGCTATCTCCGGAGCCATTCTACTTTGGCTTTGAAAGTCGTTTCGCAATTAATAACGGTCAACGGAGACGTTAATGACCTCTACACGGCCCAGCCATATATCTTTGCGACTCTGTTACACCAGAAGAGCTGTATTATTTAAATGACGTTCATAAATGAAGTTAGCACGTTTCCGAGACATTTTAATTGTATTATTGAACCTTCGCAGACTTGTGTTTAGGTTTACTCAGGCGCACGTGACTCCTGCAAATTGCAATTTTCTTTAAAAATCTTCTTGGTTCTTCTAATTGCTAAATAAAAGTCGCATAAGTTTGCGTTCCTATTATATATATAATAAATAATTTTCATAATCATAATTTTATTTTAACCCTCATCCGTCACTCATTTCAGGAACTGAATCTGTCCTTCGGTGTCAAATTGACACTGTGATAAAAAAAAATAGATAAAATAACAAGGTAAACAGTTATTTTTCGCTGTTTTTTTTATTGAAATTGATGAGTTAACATTTATATCTTAGATTTTGTCGATTATGGGTTTTTCGTCAAAAATATTAAAGTCACGAAGTGTCGGACGAACTTAAGACAACAAAATTGAAAGAATTAATTAAAAAATGATTACAAAAGAAATATATGTATATCTTTATTGATTCCCCTCGGAGTTACAATTCTTTTTCACATTTTCTTCCTTTTCCACTCCCTTCGCTTTTACACTCTATCCTTATCTCTATCTTATGATTTAACTTACAACTACCTTACCCTACTATAGATAGAGAGAGAGAGGAACAATATTTACAAAAGTCTTATTTACATCTTACAAAAGAAATATATGTATTACGATAATTATCAGTAGTTAGGAATAATTTTTTACTTAATTTTTGTGGAAATTTCATCCCGATATCTTTTATGATTCAATAGTTATAGTAAAAAGATTGAAATTAGTCTCCTCCCTTGCTCTTCCACTGTCGCTCACGGCCGAGGCAAATAAAAGTTAGGTATGAAGACTTTAAAAAAGCACCTATATGAAAAAATCCTGCAAAATAATCCGCAATTAAAAAGTAATAAGTTCCACAAGTTAAAAAATAATACATTTTTCGCAACACACAACGATGATTTTTCATTTTACGGATATGAAATTGTTGCGAGACCTGTTCAAATGATACCGAGGTTCCGTATGGAATTGGCTGTACGTTGAATCAGGTCCCAACACTAATTTGGACGCATAGGCAAGGCAGACGCGGTTGATCGTTTAATTTCGCAACGACGCGGCACGACGGCGACGAAATAAAAGCGAAATCAGCGTGAATCCGGCGGATTGAGATCGCTTGTCCGGACAGGTTCGATAATCGTCCGGCAATAAAGCTGTAAAACGTCGCACGCCACACAGGAATGCTGTTTCCGTGGGCCGTGAACCGTGATCCGTGGGCTCGTAGACGGGGCCCGCTTATCGCGGTGTGCATCTGGTATTTCTGTCGGGTGCCATGCCGTGACCGTTCCGATGCGTTTCATTGACTACGTTTGCTCGTTTCGGGGAAAGAAAGCTGCGCACCGCGCAGACCTGCCCCCGCACAAACAACCGAAAAAGGAGCAACACGGAGACGGAAACCCAACGACCGGTGGTACTTACTCGTACGATCAACGGGCATTGTGTGCAACCGCTCCGCAGCTCCCTGATACAGCGAAACTGCATTTTATGAAATAATGCAGCAAGTTCAATTACTCCGTTTAATAAGTGGACAGTCTGATATCTATGGAAAATGGAATTATAGGACCGTTGATATATTAAGCTGTCCCGGAAGTTCGTTTCGCTTACTGTTCATCTTTTTTTTCTGTGTACTGCTTCTCTAATGTTAACCGTGTACAGCCGAGTAATTGGACCACAATTTTTTTTGGAGCAAACCGAAAGAAATAATTTGTCTGAGTAAGCTCTTGCGAAATTTTATTGATTTTTCAAGAAACAAGTATAGAATACTTGGAAAATTTGAAATATATCGCAGTTTGCATTTGTTGAAGATTTTTAGAAGTCCTTAAAATGAAAGAAACAATTTGTTTGCATAAGTACTTGTGGAATTTTATTGGTTTTTAAAAGACAAGTATGCAATACTTGGAAAATTTGAAATATATCGCAGTTTGCATTTCTAGAAGATTTTTAGAAGTCCTTAAAATGAAAGAAACAATTTGTCTGCATAAGTACTTGTGGAATTTTATTAATTTTTAAAAGATAAGTATAGAATACTTAGAAAATTTGAAATATATCGCAGTTGGCATTCCTAGAAGATTTTTAGAAGTCCTTAAAATGAAAGAAACAATTTGTCTGCATAAGTACTTGTGGAATTTTATTAATTTTTAAAAGATAAGTATAGAATACTTAGAAAATTTGAAATATATCGCAGTTGGCATTCCTAGAAGATTTTTAGAAGTCCTTAAAATGAAAGAAACAATTTGTTTGCATAAGTACTTGTGGAATTTTATTAATTTTTAAAAGATAAGTATAGAATACTTAAAAAATTTGAAATATATTGCAGTTAGCATTCCTAGAAGATTTTTGTAAATTCTCAAAATGAAAGAAACAATTTGTCTGCATAAGTACTTGTGGAATTTTATTAATTTTTAAAAATAAGTATAGAATACTTTAAAAATTTGAAGCAGATAGTTTTTTGGAAATTTTCCGTTCGTCAACTTTTCATTTACCGTTTTTGTCAGTCTGAGGTGCATTCGCACCCCATAGACAGAGAAACTCAAGGGGAGAAGACCCTATAAATTCCATAGAATTTATTCCAAAGAACTACATATATTTCTTTCCCATAAAAATCAATCTACAATTCAAAAATATATTAAAAAAATGTAGGTCCACATTGTGAATTGAATCTAAAAATTGACAAATTCGACTAGAACTTCTATTCTTCTGTGGTACACCCGGGACAAAATTTGGTGATCGATATCGACGCGTATAATTTCTCTCTACACTGTATACTATTTCTTAAAAATCACAGAATGATATCTGACAAATAGAGACGGCTCCTTAAACGTTCTTGGAAGGCTGCACGTTCGCCAAGTCAAACGAGATTTTATTTCCCAGCGAAAAAGGATAATAAAGATACCGAGCTCGAGGAAGACGACGGCCTAATAAAATTTGGAGCGCTCTTGTAACCTGTTACAGTAATTGACGTTCTTTCTTCCTTTGGTAAATAATTGTGTTTTCGTGAACTTATGTATAGATGTCGCAAAACTCGCGAGCGCTTGATAATCTCTCGAGAAAAGCTTCGGAGATGTTTGGTATATTCTCATTCACTGATTGTATTTTAATACAGCAGTATTAGCTACAATTATCAAAGTTTGTGGAGCATATTTGTTAACTCGCAAATATAATCGCACATCTTGAATGTTGTCCATCCAGTATAATAATATAGTTTAGAAGATCAAATAATATTGGATAAAAATTAGATCAGTGAAATGAATAAATTATTCTTAACCCTTAACACTCAAGGGTTAAAATAGCTGTACCATTGTTCACAATATTGTTCACATCATTAAATATATTAGTATCTAATCTAATCATTATACTCCAGATCTTTATACAAAATAAAAGGTTTATGTAACAATTGCAAGATACAGAAACGAAATATAAATTTCTATTTTTCACTAATAATTTGATTGTAGTGAAAATAATATATTAATACTCCCAATTGTTTTACTTAAATGATGCCTATTTATTTTTGTCGGAAATTAAAATCCGGAGTATTATTAATCGTAAAATGAGAATTATTCTACGTCGAAAGAAATGTTTAATTTTCGCGTTAAGATAACTCCGACTGCAAAGGGTTCAGAGAGCGAGTGACGGACAAGGGTTAAACGAATTTCGCAGTCGGTATTGATGGAATAATACCGTTCCAATTGGTGGATGTTTAACGAACAATCGGTCGAGACAGTCGTCGACGGTCACGTATTCGAAACTGGTCTCGGCGTTCGTGTTTGCTCGCAATATATTTGGTGCCACCCCTAATTCTACATCCATTGGCCGTGTCGGTCACGAGTAGTTGTGCCGGTCCTCGGTCTCTCTCTCCTGGCCTAACTATGTACATTGTTTTTACTGCTGCGTAGTCGTAGCAGCTGCAGGCCAGAAGCTACAGAATCTCCACGCCGCACCGCGTCGAGATATCACGATGTCCCCTTTGCACTCCTTTCGCCGGCGCTCCACACTCGGCAGCTTTCTTTTGTCTTTTCTCGCCGTTCTAGTGGTTCGACCCGGACTAAATATAGAGGCGTCGCAAGGGTCTGTCCCGCTGACGGGTCAGAAGTAACTTGTTGCTATTAGCGGACGAGGTTCGAAAGCGCAGGAGGATCTCGCGAGAGAGGCAACCTTAAGTTAACCGGCCCTCGCGAAACAAGAGACTCGAGGCAAGAAGGGCAAACTCAAAACTGGAACCGCGAACACTGGTTTGGATCAAACGGTTTTGCGAGATTTTCCAAATAGGTCCACTTTTCAGAAACACGCTGATCGTGCTGCATAATTTTGTACAATATATATACAGCATAATATATACAGCAGACGTCATAATTAGCATAAAAGAAAACTTCAACGTTATTGTACGAGAGTCAATACATTTAATTAACATATAACTGTTACGAAGAGACTGCTATTTTATGCATTCATGAAATAAGAGACTCTAGGGAAGAAGGACAGAGGCAAACTCAAAACTGGAACTGCGAACACTGGTTTGGATCAAACGGTTTTGCGAGATTTTCCAAATAGGTCCACTTTTTAGAGACACGCTGATCGTGCTGCATAATTTTGTACAATATATATACAGCAGACATCATAATTAACATAAAAAAAATTTCAACGTTATCGTACAAGGGTTAATATATTTAATTAACAAATAACTGTTACGAACAGACTGCTATTTTCTGCATTCATGAAATAAGAGACTCTAGGGAAGAAGAACAGAGGCAAACTCAAAACTGGAACTGCGAACACTGGTTTGGATCAAACGGTTTTGCGAGATTTTCCAAATAGGTCCACTTTTCAGGGACACGCTGATCGTGCTGCATAATTTTGTACAATATATATACAGCAGACGTCATAATTAGTATAAAAGAAAATTTCAACGTTATCGTACAAGGGTTAATACATTTAATTAATAAATAACAGTTACGAACAGACTGCTATTTTATGCATTCACGAAACAAGAGACTCTAGGGAAGAAGGACAGAGGTAAACTCAAAACTGGAACTGCGAACACTGGTTTGGATCAAACGGTTTTGCGAGATTTTCCAAATAGGTCCACTTTTCAGGGACACGCTGATCGTGCTGCATAATTTTGTACAAAATATATACAGCATAATATATACAGCAAACGTCATAATTAACATAAAAAAAATTTCAACGTTATCGTACAAGGGTTAATATATTTAATTAACAAATAACTGTTACGAACAGACTGCTATTTTCTGCATTCATGAAATAAGAGACTCTAGGGAAGAAGGACAGAGGCAAACTCAAAATTGGAACCGCGAGCACCAACTCACACCGGTTCCCAACGATTTAGCAACTTATATATAATGTTGTATAATATATAGGAGATGTCGTAATTGCTATAAAAGCAACTGATACGAATAAAAATCGGCTTTCATGCATTTATGGACAATTAGAATAGATGAAATTTAAAACGGTAATATTATCACGAAATTTTAAGCATGTCAAAATTTTTAGGGGAAGCATGATATTTTTTATTGAGCTTCTGTCTCTTGGAAATAATGCGAGTGGTTTTTATTATACATAAAAATCCGCAGTCTAGTTATCAATTACTAAAATCATTTCGGCTATCGATAACTATTCGAAATGACTGGAGAAAGGGGGAATCATAAAAAGTTATCGGTTTTTTCTGTAGAAATAACAGCGATAATATTGATATTAATATTTTTGAAAATGCCAGACAGAAACTGGAATCAGAGTAGTTGTTTTAATTACCTCACGTGCAGTACTTTCAGGTTTCTTGAAATCTCACATCATACAATGAATGCGTAGTGCGCATGAGTTTATACACGAAATTTCCGCGAGGATTTACGAGTGAAATACATCTGTGTGTTCAACTTGGAAAATATCTCGAAATCGCTATATGTTAATAATATTATACCATTATTGATATTAAACATCAAATAACTCCACATCAAAAAATTTTATCGTATTTTTTCACAGAAAATATAACACGAAATGTTGGAAAACGATAATTGATTCAAGTATATCTATTTATTTTTCATATTTCAATTACAAATATTAAACATTTGATAAAATAATATTGGAAGTTTTATACCCCTTCATTAACCGACAAATCAATTTCCTTTCTGCCGAACCGTGCCGAAAAAATAATTAATTTGATTACCTCATCAAGGATTCAATTATGTTTCAAGGAACTTCTGTTTCATTGATTTCGATCGAATTGCTCAGCTGCGGATTTGATGTATTTATGACAAATGTGAGTGATGGCAATTTCAAGTAACAGACAGATTAAAAAACAATTTAAGAGCATTGGATTGATGTATTGGTTACAAAGAAACTACTATTTTTTATTTCTCATAAAGACTTGCAGTTTATTAGTTACTGATGCACTCAAATTTTCACCCAGTGCTGTTTCTTAGATCGTGTAGCTCTATTCTTCTGTGACCTCGCCGAACGTAAAAAATGTCATTTCAATAAGAAAAATGACACAAATGAGCTACCAAAAGTCCCATAAAAAGATGATTAAAAATAAAAAAGTTTTGTAATTAAATTACAATTAGTACTGTTCGCAGATCCTCCGGTTTCATTCATAATTAGTCAGAAAGAGCCAAATACCAGCAGTACAACGATTTAGATTTCTTTTGAGAGCCAAATTTCTTTACAAAATCCCTGTGTCTAGAAGTCGGTTAAAATTGAGTGCACTGAATTAGCCTCTCAGAAGTTAGCCCCCCATTTGTTAATAAAGCTACTATTATTATTATTATCTATTTATTGATCAAAATAGAGCAGAAACTGCACTTTATTTGAACACACGAACTGACTAAAAATTGTATTAACACTTTACCCACCGGAAGCCTATTAATAGGATTTTCAATAATTGTGCTGTACCAAAAGAAAGCATAGAAATTTTCGTTTATATTGTAATCTTAAATGATACTCTTAGATAACGTTATTAACCCTTAGCACTCGAGTGGCGCCTCTGAGGCGCCATTAAAAATTGCTGTACTATTATTTAAATAATTGTTTACACTATCAGATATGTCGGTATCTAACCAATTACTACACATTTAACTATTGTATGAGGTATTATATCAATTTCATATTTATCAAATTTAAAAAATCATAGAGAATGGAAATATTGTAGGTCAGAAGAAACGTTTAATTTTCCAGTTAAAATAGCTCCGAGTGCAAAGGGTTAAGGGTGACTTGTTAGCTCACAATGAAGATTGCTGTTGCTATTGAAGGTTCCATTAAAAAGTGTTCAACCGTGTACCACGATATTTCAAAATTATGTAATAATCATCGGCCGGTAATGTGTTAAAATTCTATTAAATGGAAATAAGATTAATTTACATTTTGATTACGTGATTCGTGGAAGAGCCTTACTCGAGTAGCCAAAGAGCCGCATGTTTGCCGACCACGGTCTTAGATCAAGGCTTTACCGTAGTTCGACAGCGCAATCACGACGGATTGGATAAAGTTGCGCATTTCTGTGGCGCGCGATTGTTACGCAACCGTAATCATCTGATAATTGCATCCGAATTTTCGAACAATGTCGACCGATCAACGTGGAAATCGCCGGCTACGCGCGATGACATACTACCGTATCGTTGCACTCGTTAATCACCGAACGCCAGGACACTTTCTCGATCGGGCAGCTTTTCGAGGAACGAAATAACCGATCGAAAGGACCATAGCACGAACACAGTACTCGTCGGGCGGGTCTCGATCGGTAAAATGAATTCTTCCTGTGTCGTGACGCGGAGTTGTCTCGCGAATTACATCTGTGTCTCATAAGTTAATAGCAACTTAGTCACCCGCAGAAAAAAGAAAACCGTCGAGCCGGTTGTCTTCGATCGGCTGCAATCAACCTGACGATCGGTTTCTGCGAGTACGACGCCCGATCGACGGCCGTTCACGGTTGTAATTTGATTTTGAATAATGAGCCTGTAATTTGTCGTTCCACAGTCGCAAAAACGTAATCAGTTCGCTATTACGACCGTTCGAAAGTCGACCGGGCTCCCTTTGATCGGGAACGTTCTTCGACAGAAACGAAAAGGATAAATTACGTAATTATAGATCTTAGCACGGACGACAGACTTCGCGAACCGAGTAATCTCGATCGGCTCTGTGCGTCGGTTTCCGTCTATAAAACCGTGATGAAGCGTCATTTCATTTCACATATTCGAGTATCGGATTCTGAAATTCACGGGGATAATCATCTTCTCGAATTCGTCTGCGAATCATTTTTTTAAAAATTGTTTCTTTGGGAAACTGTTGTCAGCATATTCGCCGCGTTTTTCTGATTAAGATGAGATCGAACATGATGGAATTTGGATGATATTTACTTGTTTAATTTAATTCGCAATTCAGTAGAACCTTCCATTATTTGAATACAGTTTTATTAAGTTGGCAATTAAATTCGCGACTTTCTGTTTCGTAGCTTTTTTTATTGTATCATTATAACCAGACCTGGGTAAAAAATATTTCAACTAAGAGATAGAAGTATTTGAAAATATTTGTATTTTTTAGTTGAATTCTTAATATTTCTTAGTTGATTAATGTGATATAAAATATTCTTCATTGAAAAATATATATAAACGATTTTGTTTGAGAAAATGTGGAGGTCGCGAATTTAGTTGCCAAACTAATATAACTATGATTTATATAAAATTTGACGCGTAATTTTATATAAATTGAATTTTAATAGAATTTCAAGGAAAATGTTAAATAAACATATAAATTGTATAAACTCAGACGATGCAGAGGAAATTGTGTCAAGGTTGATCAATGCGTTTATCTGAATACTATTCGAATTAGTTCGCATAATAGAGATTTTACTGTATAGAGAACAAAAAAAGGAACAAACACGAAAAAACTATTACCAATCTATCGATACACGTTTTATACAGAAATAATTAATAACAGAACAGTTCTGTTATCGGATTAGTATTATCTCACCAATACGCTGTTGCCGACGTTTTCCGAAAACAGAGTCTTCTTGTATCATATAAAATATAATTTTCAACGGTCCACATATTTATTATACATACTGCAATGCAGTAACAATTGATTAATAAGTATTTCATCAGGCAGAGAATATACGCAGTCGATTGTATTGCGCATTGATTAAAAATTCTTTAGGAAACACGCCAATGAAGATGCAACTGCGCAGTAATATTCATCGGGTCGGATAATCAACCTACGTTAAATAATAATTGAAAATAATTATAAATGTAAATGCCTCGTAATAATTATTCCCATCGCTCGTCGTCGATACAGCTTCATTTTTCCTGTAGCACACGTGTATCGGCGAACTTTCGAGTTGTTCGAACTGCTCCAAACTGTTTTCAAACGAGGGAAGTGTTCGAATCAAATTTGAAGAGCACGATTTCGATACGGCGATCAAGATAGACCGCAGAGGCGCGTTTCAATAAAAAAGAGAATCACAGCAGCGATTTTGGCGCGAGAATTATTTCGAATGTATATGCTTCGCACAAAAAAAAAGCGGATTCGTATCATAAATTCATCGAGATACGTTTTCTAATCTCCAGCAGATTTCGTTTTTATTTTTCCTCTTTTTCTCTCTCTCTTTTTTTTTTTGCCTGCGCACAACTCGTTGATAGGATGGGCTGGTTGTTTCGCGCTGTCGGTGCAGTGATATGCAAATAATACAAGCGGCCACCGCGAAATCCGATTGGTGGCGATTTTGCGGTCGCTGATAGCTCTCCGCGTGTAAAGGAAGAGTGGTCGTTTGTCAACAGGTACAGGATTACCGAAATTTCGTGATACGCTTGACAAATTGATTATTGACCATCCCTGTCGAATTTCTCTAAATGTTATTACGACCGTTCACCGCGATCCGCCATACTCTATTTCTATTAAATTCCTATAGAAAACACATTCTAAATTCTCCGGGGACCGTTCAATTCGATCGCTACCGTTTCTCACCGAGCCGTGATTCGAAAACGTGTATACTGGATGGGCGACATTCAACATCAGCGATTACATTTATGAATAAACTTTTTGATCAATAAGGTTTATCTTTTTCATTAACTTGACGCGATGTACGCATTAAGTAGTGTCATGTTTCAGATGCCTACAATTATTATAAATTATTTACGAACAAATATCGTGCACATTTTCATTCTTTATTATTTTTTTATGGGACTTTAATCAACACATTCGTGACAATTTTCTAATGCAGATTTATACCAAATATTATACAATTCCAATTATATTTACTTATCTAATGAATAGATTGCGGATGTTTATGCAATTCGCAATTCGTGTAGACGAGTTTTAAGCAAGTGGAATTAAATCAAATCTTGTTTTCAGTGGTAGTAGCCATTTTAGATCTGAAATAAATAAAAATAGTACTGAAATCTATAGAATTTTATATGCTGCCATTTTTTTAAGGCTTTCAGGAGGCATAATGCATGAATATAAAATGATATAATACATCGTACAGTACTTAAATGTGTAGTAATTGATTCGATACCAGCATAGTTAATAATGTAAACAATATCGTGAATAATGGTGCAGCAATTTTTAGCGTTGACTTTCAGTCACCTCTCGAGTCCTAAGGATTCGGAATAATTTATTGATTTAGTTCATCTAATTTAGTTTTAATATTTGATCTTTCAACTATTTTATATACTGGACAGACGATATTCAAGATGAGCGATCATATTTTGCAGTCAGAGCTATTTTAACACGAAAATTGAACATTTCTTTCGACCGAGAATAATTCCATGGTATATAATTATTATTTATTTTATGAATATGAAATTATACAATAATACATCATACAGTACTTAAATGTGTAATAATTGATTCGATACCAGCATAGTTAATAATGTAAACAATATTGTGAACAACGGTGCAGCAATTTGTAAAACACATATATTATAACGCTTAAATATATTCTCGTGTTATTTAACAATATTAAACGTGCACATTTCGAAAAAATCTCTTGGGACAAACTAATACTAAAAGTTGCTATTTCCAACTGTTTTCTGTGTGCCTGTGCTCACCGTAGATAAGAATTTATTCTACCGTTCAGTCTTGATAAGCTGGCCCGGGTATCAGGTTCGCTGTAATCGTAGCAAGAAGCAGGAACAAAAAAAGTATTACTTACTATCAATGGTGTATTCTATCCTGGTCGATCAAAATGAAATTGCGGATGTGTCTGGCCTGTTGGGGCACAGCCCACACACGTGGAATCACTCCCACGAGATCATGATTCAGCTGGTTCTCCCGTTTCCCTTCGCAAGGTGTATCGGTAATAGCTGAAACGATTAAAGATCTTTATCTTGATCTGTGAAAACAGGCTAATCCGGGGAAACGCCTTCGTGTCGCTGCGAGAAAGTCGAATCCAAACCTGCCCGTGGGTTGATTGGCAATTAATGATTTTTTCCCTCGCCGAGTGACTGGTGTAAGTAGATATCGATAACGCGGGGGCATTCAATGACCGATAATTAAACAAGACGAACGGATAGTGGGAAGCAGACTAATCGCGGAGAAATCATTGCTGGAGACGATTACGTACGTCCTGGTGGGTCTAAATGGATTCTATAAAGATATGTTTATGGGCATTATTAATAAACTGGTTTAGCTTTTTTATTGTTGCCTTATACAGTAAAACCTTAAATACTGTCCGGGATCGTCTACGTAAACATTGTCTAGTGCCGATTCACTCCGCTGCCGGGCAACACTGTGCCAGAAATGGCTTGTGTATATAAAAGTAATAGTAATAATCAATGGCGCACCCAGGGGGGAGCCAGGGGGCCAAGTCCCCCCCCCCCCAAGAGAAAAGAAACAAAACACTGGAAAATTAGCTAAACCGTAGAATAGCTACTTCCTCCCCGATTCCGATGATATTTGGATATGTTATATGTAAAACTAAACATTTTGAACAACTTTTCCCTAAATATATAAGTAAATATTTGTGGCTACCGTTGACAGATATTTTTGCTAAAAAAAAAAACGGTCATTTTGTTCAAGACGTCCCCCCCAAGATTAAATCCTGGGTGCGCCACTGGTAATAATTAATAACATTTAGGTGAGTAAGATCAAAAAGTCTGACAAAAAAATTGTTGACTACTCTATTGCAGAGGTGGGCATTATTTGGCGAAACAAATATTTCAAATACTATTTAATATTTTCGACTTTATTTTGCTTAAAGCAAATAGTATTTTAAATAAGATATACAATTTCGAAAATAAAATATTTCTATTTTAACAATCGGAACTATAAAATAAAATATTTCTATTTTGATAATGGGAACTACAAAATAAAATATTCCTATTTTAATAATCTGAGACACAAAATAGAATATTGTACTTTTTGCATTGTTATACTTAATACTTTCAGAAATCGCATTACTGTAATTACGGTAATTTAATATTTCTTATCTTAGCAATAATTTAAAGAAGAAATGGTACTTAATTTAAGAAACTATACCATTTGCCACATTTTCGTTTCATTTAATAATAACTATTTCTACTCATAAATCTATTCAATGCGAACCGTTATTTTCAGTGATAATATTTAAAATTGAAATTGAAAATGAATAACCTTCAAATAAAATACTATTTTCAAAAATTACTGCCTCAAATAAATTATTTTTTTTTCAAAAATTACTGCATCAAATAAAATATTTTATTTTCAAAATTGTACACATACTTTCAAATAAATTGGATTATTTATTATTTACTATTTAAAATGCTATTTTCCTCAGCTCTAATTCTGTCCTTCTCTATGTTCAGCTCCCTATACAAAAAATAAAGTCATCTTTGATTTACTGTATAGTAATATGTTTTTAGTAATACCTATATATTATTTTAAAATACACTGCTAATCTTTGCGCAAAATAAAAATATTTTTCATTGATTATGGGTAGCAGGAGTTACATGAAAATTGATTTCATCCCTTAACGACTTTGTTACATTAATAGCAACATTCTCGAACTTTTTAAATCTTTTCCCCCGTTTTATATTTCACCCAACCAATTTCTTCATAAACGCATAAAGATCCGCAGTCTAATTATAATGTTTAATGTGATTGTTTAGTAGGTATAATTGTTTGGATAGTTGATTGGTATTTGTGAGGTTAGTCGGAAGCAGAAAGATATAAAACAGAAAGTGAGTGGATATTCACTGAAGGAGCGTATGATGGTTAATCAATACCATATCATACTTTATAAAGCATTACAATCGATATTTGTCATCATTGCTGTTCGATTCGAGCACCTGTGTTTGGTTTATGTGTTCTGGTCATTTGCCAAGATGGCTGACCTCATTTGTCGTCGGATTGTAAATTCTAGGAGCGTAGTAGTGGCACATTTATCGATTCAAGAATTACTATCAATTAATATATTTATCATTGCTATCCTCTTAGAATTTACAATGTACTATTATTCTTTTTACGATTTCAATTTTCTTCAAGAAACAAAAGAGTATATAATTATGAAAGTATTAATTCGTTAATTGCGTTCACATAAACAGCTCCGTCGAAAGATGAAATGAACGTTACGTTATATTTTCAATTGAGTAGAAATCACAACGGTAGAACGCGTTGCACTAAACTAAACTTTTACAGTTTAACATTATAAAAGCTTGTTATCTGATACCTCCGCAATCTAATTAAATTCAACGAAATATTCGCTGCTTGACGACAAAAACATTTTAATTTACATCTTCGACACTCTATTTTACCGAGTTACAAACACGCGTGTTAGTGCGAGAAAGAGAATATTGTACATATGTAAATAAATAACGACATTGAAAATTCCACACAGGGTAAGGTAGAAAATAAAGCGAAGCTTGTCTTTTATATATAACATAATTGTCTGCGGTTCTGCTATGATAAAGTTGCATGGCAAACATCAGTGGCAGCTCGCGAAAATTGAAAAACGTTTCTAAGTACCATCGTTTGACTGCTACAGACAGAGGGAAAGGATGAAATGTGGAGGATGCGTGAAATTAAAGCTGCTGGTGAAGGGAGAGTGGTAAAAACGTTTGTTAGAGAGCCAAGGGAGAGGCCAGAAGCGACGGTGTAGAGCGAGCTTTTCGAATTATAACTGTTTCGCACGATTCTTTGAACTCCTACTCCCCGTTCGTATGCAGACACTTGCAACCCTTGAGTTATCGAGTAGCATGATTCAACAGATTTTATCGCTCGTTTCGTCGCCGCTCTAAACTTACCGGACATTCTACGGAATTTCTAGAAAATTCTTTGCGCTAACTATTACCAGCTGTGACTTCTCAATCATTTTTCACTTTACAAACATACGCTTCTCTATTATTTTCAATCAAAACTAAAGCCACTACTGCTGGACAATTATTGAAACTATAAAGCTGCTTACGTGGAGATTGATTCGATAAATTAATTTGTGCAAGTAAGTATTCTAATAAAAATTGCACAAAATATGAAGGGACCGAGTCTGTCATTTTCATCAGCTGAAATATTTTAATAGCTTTTCGTGCTCGGTAGCGTGAAAGAAAAGAAAGAAGTTATAATTGATAAATGATATTTTTAAATTCCGAATGGCTAAAAATTGTGCAAGCACATATTCTAATAAAAATTGCACAGAATATGAAGAAACAGAACCTTCTCATTTTTATCAGCTGAAACATTTTAATCGCTTTTCGTGTTCAGCAAGGTTAGCGTTAAAACGAAGGAAGCAGTTATAATTGATAAATAATAATTAAAAATTCCGTCCGGCTAAAAATTACACTCCCGCGAGACTCGTTTCAATATTCATTCATTTATATGGAGATGGTCACATTTTAAAAATGTAGCAATGAAATTTTAAGAGGTCTGAAGCTATTTCGAAATTGTGGAGTTCGTTCGGAGACCATGTCACTCTATTCGAACCTGTGAAAGGGAACATCGGGAAGCTTTTATCTCGTGCATTCAGTATTAATATTAATCTTGTATTAATACGTCTTCTTTTTCTGATAGAAGATTGGAAAATAGATATGTACCGTTTGTGAAATAAAATACAAACGAGGTCGTTGCCGTTACACCGGAATTTAAAATGAAACCCTTTAATAGAGGTAGAACGAGTACTTTCAGCGCAGCGTGACAACACATTAAATAAAGTTCGTCGGACTTGTCAATGATGCAATTAATCTGCATGACCGGGGAAAAGAGAGTGAAAAATCGGGCGGAAGTGAACTTGTTTGAAAATTAAGCATTACGCGGTGTCCGATCAACGCCCCTAGAAACGTGATTACGGTTTCTGGAAAGGGGTTGCTCGTTTGTTTAACGAAAGGAATTTAGCCGGCGTTAGGGTCCCTATCGTTCATTCCGTACATCGAATTAAACGATTAATGGAATTTTCGGGAATTTCACTTTCATCGAGGATACATTCCACGAGGGTGTGACCACATCAATCACTGTCTCATTTATCCAACCATTGAATATTGTTTACACGCAAGCTTCACTCAAGGTTTATTTCAAATAATGCAATATTCATCGATGACGTCGAAGCAAAACGAAAAATAGCACTTTCTCAACGAGTTATTGACGTACATTTAAATAAAATTCGACTGGTAAATAATGGAGTTTACCCGAACGGCGTTTCACCTCGGAGCGTGACGGATCAGACTCATTCACTCTCCAGTAATTGTGAAAATTTGTCAATCTCCAGTAATTGATGCAAAATAAAATGTCTGCGTCGATTCCAAGACACAGATGTCAAATAAAAATGTCTTTGTTGTTTTAATTATTTAATTATACTAATACGTTGATGTTCTTAAATTTTTTAAATACGACACTGATGTAAATTGCACATACCAATTTTCGTTATAAACGCATAAAATCAGCATTGGCAACTTGAAATAAAACCAGTAGAAAATTAACAATTAACTTTCAGTATCACAATTGACGAAATTCCAGTCGATCAATACTATTTCTCGTTAACTGAAATCAATGTCCAACAACGTGTGGACCGTACAAAGTTCAAAACAGTGGATTACCGACACGCTCGCGATAATAGCTGCTACTGTTTTTCGAATCCTGTTGGAAGAACCTCGGAGTTGTATTTTCCTAGTCGAGCAGTTTTTATAGGTGGCTTTTACGCGATCGGTTGCTTCGACTTTTTCGCGTTGCGTCGAACGGAAAAGTAATAAAACGTTAGCAATCGAATACGACGATGGATTCAGGTCGAAGCTGTGGAGGAAAGGCAACAAGAGAGAGAGAGAGAGAGAGATACCAGACCACCGGGTAGAGACAGAGAGCGAATCATACGATCAATTAAATTCGGCTGACTAATTCAACGCGATCGAGCTTTTAACTCGTCGATTAAACCAACCTTGTCCTTTCTCTTTCTATCTCGTCGCACAGCCTGGGCCAACTTGTCCGCTGAACCCTCGGCACAATGGAACTCGCTTTGGCCCGGTTTCCAAAAAGGGGATCAGATTTTTCCCGCACGTGATGACGAGATCGCTTTCAAATCGAAAAAATGTCCTGACGACTCTCTCTCTCTCGACTAACAATAAGTGAAATACCGAGTGACGTCGTCGCCATTGCGGACGTTCTCAGAATTTTACTCACTGCAGAAATCCGTACAATTTGTAATATTAAACGATTTATTTATTATCTATGACAAAAATGAGCAAGCGTAATATATTTAAACCAGTAAGAATATTAGAAAAATTTTAAAATAAAGTTATATTATTATATTCAACACGTTTTTTTTAAAACTCTTTAGATCCTTAAGTGGGTCCATTTCGCTTTACAATTTATTATTACAATAATGGAATTTGGTGTTACAATGTTACTGATAAAGTTCAAATGGATAACTTATTTATAATCTATACAATCTATAAAATAATAGTTTCAACAATAATTAGTTTTAATAATATCAGGTTCCGCTATAAACATATCGATACTTAGGGGACTCTTCAATATGTTAGAAAAGAAAGTACTTTTCTATTTTATTCCAGTTTGTGTATACCAAATGAAATATTCAGTTGCTTCCAGATGTAGTTGTTCAAGATATCGTACATATAACAATTGTTATTAACAACGCTGACCGTTTCTATGAAAATAGACGAAACCTGTGCGGAACGCATAAAATTCGCTTTTCTCAGTTTTTAATTCGTACAATCTTTTCATTTTTCGTGTTTGTATCCAACATTCGCAAGGGACTTTTGTACGTGCCAATTATAATAAGTCTTTGTATAAAAGTGGAACGACGAAAAATGTTCGACACATATTTTTTTTCTAACTGTCCGTTTTCACGTTTACAGAGTGAAAATAGACCTCACCGTTGGGGATGGAGAGTCTATTCTGTAAAATTCTTTGAAAAGTGATGGACATGGGAAAAAATTTGACACAGAAAATCTGTTTCTTTGTACGGAGCGAAGGGACGTAAACAAAATTTTTAGATGGCGTTGATGTAATATTTTTGTGAAAAGAATTACATAATACTTCTCGCTGAATAGGTGAAAATTGGCAATATTGCACTGCGTGAAAAATCATCGAACAATTGGTTAGGCTTTTTTAAAAAAAACTAGATGGACGACGAAATTCAAAATAGCATAAAGTGTCAAAAGATTGATAATGATATAAAGTACAATTTCTTTTGCTATTGTTTATTACTCGTAGGTCTAATTCAGTCGAATTGACATTTTCTTTTAACTTACCTATTTAAAATAGTTGAATTAGGCTAATTCGGCAAACAGAATGGGGCGCACAGTTTGCTACTGTTGTTTACGGTCGCAGTGTATTTAACGTCGTAGTTTCATCAGTATTCAGTAGTTAATCCGACTGTACGTTCACATGATGAATTTTCAGCCTCTGTGATATGAGTTAATGAGGAGTCCTGCGCAGTTTGTTAATACATACGATTGTTACGTTTGAATTACAGAATTTCATTGTCTTCTTGCATATTTGGAAAACTATACACGAGATACGACAGAAAACGTCACGATTAAAGGTCGTAGTCTTTTCACAATACAAAAACGTGCTTCTCAAAATTGTTCACCTCCAGAATTTTCTGAAGTTTTCAGTTTTGTCACATAGAGAATACACCGGAACTTTTAACGTGACTTTTTTCCTGTATCTCATACAGTTCTCTAAACATTCAAAATTTTATCTCATACAGTTCTCTAAAATTTTGAATAGCCTTGACATTTTTGAGAGCGGTTTTAAACATTCAAAATTTTATCTCATACAGTTCTATAAAATTTTGAATAGCCTTGACATTTTTAAGAGCGGTTTTAAACATTCAAAATTTTATCTCATACAGTTCTATAAAATTTTGAATGGCCTCGACATTTTTTAAAGCGGTTTCACTCGTTTTACAGAAGGAAGAAAAATTAGATACTAAATGAAATCCTATAGATGTTTATTGTTTTGGATACAGTTGAGTAGTACCTTGACCAGTAGTTCAATTTGCAAATTCCTGCGATCTATTAATTACATTTAACGCTACGAGTATCTAGAGGTCAAAGTAATCCGTTCTTAATTTTATGATAGTTACGCGATTATTGAGACGTGACGGGCTGTTAGTTTAACGCGCGCGCTCGTAAACAAAACTACTGGGCAATTTCTTGCGTAAGTACTTTTACGACTGCAGCGATGGTTAATTTGTTCTGCATAGTAGTGAGTTTCCTAGAATGTGAAGTTTTCGTATAAGTTAAAGGCACGTAATAACCTTTCTAATAAAATTCTAAAACCGCCGATGGTACGAGTCACACATATATTTTATAACAAGTTTAACACTGTAGAATATATGTCCATAAAAATAAAAGGTGGCATTGTAAAAATGTAGAAGAAAGCGCATAAGTTTTAGATATCTCGAAACAAGAGGTATATGACTTAGACCACTATCATAATTGGTAAAACTTACATTTAAGGGAGTTAAACGTAAGGTTTACTTCATAATTAGACAACGGATGTTTATGCAAAGTATAAATTTTATAATGAATTTGATAATATCGGCGCCAGGTTCGATCATTTATAGAAAAAACAACAAATGTGCAATTATTAAATCATGTTAACCAGAACCTGGCGCCGATATCATCAAGTTTATTATATGTCTTAATTTCGATCGAGAAGAATTTATCGTTTATAAATTTTATACCTGGATTAACCAGTTGCCGTATCATTTCCAGTACAGTTGCAGCGATTAAAACGTCTTTACCCCGAAAAACTATATTTTTCGTATGGCTACATTTGTTTCAATGCTTAAATATTAATTACATACAAATCAAATTTTAGCCAACAACCGTAGTCCCGTTGAAAGTACCGGTTCTCGTTAGATCACCGAAGTTAAACAATGTGGAACGTGAACGGCACTAGGATGGGTAACCGTCTGGTAAAAAACCGGAAAGTGACCCGCCCGAGGTGTTTTTCACGTGTTGTTGGCACAAGGTGGTTCGGAACCCACCATAAAAACAGTAGGTCCCGCTGAAAAGACGATGGTGAGTTTGGAAAAGAGGAAGAGGATTGGTAAATGAATTTGAAATCCTGAGGGGACCAAATATCATGTTACAAATCAAATTTTATTCCATCGAAAAGAAAAGTGTAACATTCATATTTGGTACAGTTTATTTAAAATCTTCATCACGAGACAAGGGGTCAATACGTTTAATAGGTGATAAATAATATAACGGTATTTTTAAATTCTTCGAATGTTTTCACTGTTATAAATGGCACTTTCTGACTTTTGTTATAAATGCATCAAATCTGGCTGTCCGATCATAATTATGAGCACATGTGACTTACTTATTGACTGACCCTGGTAAGGTTGACGAAGGACGACGCGCGACGCGTTACGAAATTCCCGTCGGCGACACTATTATTTTATTTTTATCGTTTCGATCGACGAGGGCTACAGATCAATCAGTCAATTTATTGGAAGATCGATGAGGGCGAGGGCAAATGGTGCCGAGGTGGCTCGTAATTCTTTCGCTGGCGTTCGCCGAAGTGGCCGAAATTAAACGGAAGCCGTCCGTGTTGCAAAAAGAGAATGTCGACGGAGTGATGGGCGTGGAAAAGGTGGACTCGACATGGCTCCGTACATTAATTGAATCGGTAATTTCTGTAGCGCGCGGAGATCTTGCTTCTTAATTATCCTCGCCTCACCGCTGATGAAAGGATTCAACGTCAAGGTCGACGGACAGATAATCCTTTGCCTGCCGAATTCGATAATCGTTTCCTCTTACGTGGCTGTCACTCCAACTTTTTTGCGCTTCTCTCGAATGTAATTGAACCCGAATATCAATTACCTTAATGAAATGAGATTCCTCTTATAATAGCGTCGCGACGCCAAATGGAGCTACTGCGATGTTACACGATCACTTGAAAATTCACGCTATTTTTAACACGATTTTATGTTTTCTTTTATGGAAACAGTCATCCTGTACATTCTATCGAATGCTAACAAACAGTTCGGTCCTGACAGCTTTGAATATTGAATCAAGCTTGAAATTTTCATAATATGAAATTGAGATGCTTTGGTATCTAATTTTGATCTGGTTTTTTATGTAACAAGATCTCTGATTATTTCTAGAAAGTATAAGGGAACAATTCCATTAATTAAAATGTTATATATTATTATATATTCGTTGTAAATATAATGGAATGATATCAAATTGCAAATGAAATCAATTTTATGCAAACTAGAGTATATATACATTCAGTTTGTTCAAAGTATTTCTGGAGTACAGGATCTATAATGGTTCTGGTTTTTGATGTGCTATGTGTGATGCTCCAAACAAAAAATCATAAATAATCTTAATCGATGGCGTAACTGATTGTTCATCAATTGATGTTCCGATTTTCTGCAAATACACAGACGACCGAAATGGTCTAGTCCGAAAAGTTGTCGACGTTGTAATCCGTTGTAACTTCGTTGAAAAACAATCGACTTTAGCTCATTTTAAAGGGTAAAACTTCAACCTCCTCTCCTCCGAGATGTTTTTTCTCCGGGATGTTTCTGCACGAGGAAGCTTTCTTCTTTCCAGAAAAATTTTGCAAAGTCAAACGCCCGTGTGGAGCGTAAACAATTTTCCCCGCTAGCCAAACCATGATTTTGTTGCTGTTTTATTGTACTTTCCAGGAGAATTAAAAGTTAGATACTGATGTTCGAATAAACCAACGATAATACTCTGACAAAGTTCTATGATTTTAATCTTTCTTTTTTTTAAGAAATTGATTTAATGTGTAACGGTATGAAATTCTTCATTACTTTTCTTTTTTGTTAATACGTTTAGGAGATTTTTCTTGCAGCTTCAATTTCTATGTTGAGTTTGAGGGACCCAAAATTTTTACTGTTTGGGGCCTCTACTTGACTTGACCCGCCACTGGCTGAGATAACAAAACGCTGCGTCCAGACGCGAAAAGGAAATCGCACCTTCAGAGAGCTACAAGATCTAAAGAACAGCACAGACTAGTTTTCCTTGTAGTCTCAACTGTCCTGTCCAAATTAGTATATCCGATATTTGATAAACCGTGATTTACTGATTTTAAACAAAAAGTTTGTCATTGTTTAGCAGTATCTCTGGCACATCGTTATCATCGCGGCCATTAACGTCAACGTTCCTGATTGTGGCAGGCGTTTTTTGCTGAACGCCTTCGGCGAAACGTCGCGCACGGTCTTTGTTGCTGGTCTACGACTTAACTCGATGCCATTAAAATTACATTAACAATGATTAACGGTAATTAACGCGTCACGATGATTAATACGCCTTTTAATTCGTGTAAATTAACTGCTCCAACGTTTACCGTTATCCCACCAAGCCCCCGAAGCGCCGGTTGTTATTTACTGCTTTTTCGATGTCTCGAATTACTCGTAAATTTACGCTACACTTTTCTTCGTTAACTGTTACATTCCACTTTCATCGTTGCCTCTTAGCTTCGCGGGGAAGCATTCTTCTCGCTCTCATTCTGTTCGCAACATCTTGCGAATGTTCTGCGTTTTCATATTTATCGCGCGGAAAGGAGAAACACTGTAATCATGGATTATTCATGTTCGCATTTTCCCCGAACAGATCACGGCGATATTAAAGCGCTCATTTCTCGTACCG
Organism: Lasioglossum morio; assembly: GCA_916610235.2. NCBI lineage: Eukaryota > Metazoa > Arthropoda > Insecta > Hymenoptera > Halictidae > Lasioglossum > Lasioglossum morio. Next base: position 3,439,921 of record OU744327.1, read on the forward strand.
AACGTCGAGGTTCTTTCCTTGATAAAGATCCACAGAAATCTGTGCAAAATCTGTTCCTACTGCTATTGCAACATCTTGAGCAACAATTAAATCGGATATATTTGACGAGTCTTCGCGAAACACGTCATTTAAAAATATTTATCCGAAATTGGAACATGGAGCATTTTTCTTTTCTTAAGGATCTACAAAAATCTTTGTTAAATCCGTTGCTACTGAAACATCTTGAGCAATAATTAAATTAGATATATTTAACGGGTCTTCGGGAAAAGCATTATTTATAAATATTTATCCGAAATTGGAACATGGAGCATTTTTCTTTTCATAAGGATCTACAAAAATCTCTGTTAAATTCGCTGCTACTGAAACATCTTGAGCAATAATTAAATCAGATATATTTAACGGGTCTTCGGGAAAAGCATTATTTATAAATATTTATCTGAAATTGGAACATTGAGGATTTTTCTTTTCTTAATGATCTACAAAAATCTCTGTTAAATTCGCTGCTATTGAAACATCTTGAGCAATAATTAAATCGGATATATTTGACCGGTCTTCGGGAAAAGCATTATTTATAAATATTTATCCGATATTGGAACATGGAGCATTTTAATTTTCTTAAGGATCCACAAAAATCTCTGTTAAATCCGTTGCTACTGAAACATCTTGAGCAATAATTAAATCGAATATATTTAACGGTTCTTCGGGAAAAGCATTATTTATAAATATTTATCTGAAATTGGAACATTGAGGATTTTTCTTTTCTTGAGGATCTACAAAAATCTCTGTTAAATCCGCTGCTACTGAAACATCTTGAGCAATAATTAAATTAGATATATTTAACGGGTCTTCGGGAAAAGCATTATTTATAAATATTTATCCGTAATTGGAACATTGAGAATTTTTCTTTTCTTAAGCACCGACAAAAATCTCTGTTAAATTCGCTGCTACTGAAACATCTTGAGCAATAATTAAATTAGATATATTTAACGGGTCTTTACGAAAAGCGTCATTTATAAATATTTATCCGTAATTGGAACATTGAGAATTTTTCTTTTCTTAAGCACCCACAAAAATCTCCCCGTGTACCCATTTTTGTCATAAATGCATCAAATCCGCAGTCGAATGATCAGATTGTATATCTTGCGCGAAAAGCGTCAATTAAAAACATTTGTCCGAAATCGCAGTCAGAATTTCATTCTTATTGAAACGTAGTCAAACTCGGCTCATAATACATTTGGAATTACTACTCTACCACGTTTGAAACGCTTGGCCAAGATTAATTTGGCGGGCAACAAGTGGTGTATCAAACGCGTACTACGACAAACTCGGGATTTACAAGCCCTGCTGCATTGAAAGGATAGTTCACGTGGTCTGATTTTCGTGACACAACGACTGCTTTTCGTTGCGCACGGTGAACGTTGAAAGAGAGTTTGTTAGTTAACGATCCCTTTGCCAACCGCAGAACAATGTGATTGTCTTTGGAGCAGTCTTTATTAAAACATAAAAATATTTCCATTTGAGCTTATTGGTATTGTTGGCGTTTCTTCTTTAGTTGTTAATTGGAATTCAAATGTGAAGTATCAATGTACATATTATTGTTCCATTAATGGTATACGGTAATGTAAATTGTAGGTGAACTGTGCACATATAAAAATACCAATTTTAAATATTTCCATTTGAGTTTATTGGTATTGTTGGCGTTTCTTCTTTAGTGGTTAATTGGAATTCAAATGTGAAGTATCTATGTACATATTATTGTTCCATAAATGGTATACGGTAATGTAAATTGCAGGTGAACTGTGCACATATAAAAATACCAATTTTAAATTAAGGGATGAAACCACCTCGATGAGGTCAGTTGAAGTTTCGAGAATTTTTTGGGAATGCTAAGTTAACCCTTCGCTGCATAGTGTATCATATACGATACAGTTAACAAATTTGGTATACATATTGTAAACTAAGAATGTGTTTTCTTACTATGATTATTTGTGTTTATTTTTCTGAAAATGTTGTTCTAATTTTTAAAAATATTTTTCCCTTAAATAAAACACAAAACTGACCTTCTTTCAATTTTTTCATCCGAACTAAAAAAATCGTGCAGTAAAGGGTTAATAAATCGATAATTTGTTTCTCGTGCTTCTGTATGTATTAGGTTGGCAAGAAAGTAATTTCGGTATTTTAAGGTGAAACAGAGAAGCCAAACTTTAATGAATTAGATTTCCTTCTGTACGATGATCTTTTGCCAAAAAGATTAAACAAGTTTTATTGATCAAAGTTAATCGCTTGAATAAAGAAAATCGGTTTTATTTCACCTTTAAATACCGAAATTACTTTCTTGCCAGTCCAATACATTGAAAACTATAAAAAAGTTTTTTCTAATGTGCATCTTGTGAAACAAAGATGGAGCGTCTTACCTAGTTTGACCCTAGAAACATTTAGACAATATTACTTGGCATTGTGTAAACATTGTTTTAATCTTAATCACTACGTAACATATCTTCCCGCGTCGGTCGTTTCAATTACGAGATAGATGCGGCGAATCGACGCTGGCGACGAGGTTAGAAAGCGAACTAGTTGAACGAGCTGCAATCTAACTTGCATTTAGGAGCTTTGTCATAATTCGTGTTAGGGCCGGAGCCCCTATTCGCAATCGTAACGTTTAATTTTCGAGTTATTGTCCAAGTATGGCGGGTTACAGAAGTTCACGGGGAGTTGCAGCTTTATCTCGGTCTCGGCGTGGGTGTCGCACGGTTTCTGTGGTACGACTCTCCGGCAACGTTAGTGCAAAGTTTTACAAGCAGGGGAGAACTTTGACCGCAGTTTTAAACTCTCGGGCTCTTTTCTCGTTGTAGATATTCATACGGGCACGTTATGTGTGTTTGCACGGCGCTCACTATAAACTTCGGAGTTAAGCACAAACTAAAATGTCGATCAGGAATTCACTACATGGGGTGGCAATATTACCGACCCATCCTCTATCTCCCACAGTGGGGTATTTAGCCCGAAAAGTCGACAAAAACTATTTTAACGTTATTTGTCGGCACTAGATTATAAAATACTAGGTGGTGCAATTCAATTTATCAAATCAAAATATGCATTTTTACATTTAAACAGTCCAAACGTTCTTTACTTTTTATATAGAAGTATTTAGATGTTTAAATACTTTGCAACTTATGTTCCAAACATTTTTTCCTTGGATCATCGGAAACTCTTGAAAAAACGTGATAATGGAGTTCTTCTATAGAAAAGCTAGAAATATTATTTTTATATGTAAATTGTATTGAAATTATGTAATTTATTATTTTATGACATTTTTAAATTCTTACTATTCATATTCATCAGGAAACACGCTGTGTGACTGTTGATGCTCATTTCTACTGAAATTGGATATGAATCTTCAATCTGTACAGATCTGGGACTGTAAATTCCTTTTGCACTATGATCACAAACCTTTATCGAATGCAATGATACCAGAAAAAGACACGGATACTACTCAATAGTATAAAAGATTTTATAATCGTAAAAAATGTACAGAATAATTTATTACATTTAAATATTAATAATTATACTAATTTAGACAATAACGAAATGAAATCTCTGCGGAAGTGCTCTGTATACTTGCTTGAAAAGCTTCTGCAAGGCAAGAATTTAAACAATTTTCTTAAAACGGTTTAAAATCGCTAATGAATGAACTCTGTTCGTTCCTTTAATTAATTGTACGACGTCTTTTTCCCGACTTTTCGGACCAAATATCCTAGTGTGCGTCTACTAGTTTCGGTTCCAAAGAAGTTCGATAATATAGAACGGTTAATGTTCCAGGCTTAAGTTATACCTATATTGCCCAAAAGTAGTCATTTTAACTGCTTGGGAAATTTTAAATAATCAAATGACTCTTATTATTGAATCGAGTAAATTTCTTATATAACCAGTTCGGCTCTGTATTGAGATAACAGTTTTCATTATTTTTCGATTACCGTTACATGACAACATACAAGTACATGATAAATTGTCGATTTGAGCGTATACTTGATAAGTTGCAGTTGCTCAATAAGCTAAAGTAGTACTTGTTATTCGAATCTTTATGCTGTGATACTTGTTCTAACAAATTTTTTTTATTGTTCATATTTACTAATAACTTGTTATATAACTGTAACATGATATTTGGTCCCCTCAGGGTTTCAAATTCATTTACCAATCCTCTCCCTCTTTTCCACTCTCACCATCGCCTTTTCAGCGGGACCTACTGTTTATGGTGGGTTCCGAACCACCTTTTGCCAACAACACGTGAAAAACACCCCGGGCGGGTCACTTTTCCGGTTTTTTACCAGACTGTCACCCATCCTAGTGCCGTTCACGTTCCGCATTGCTTAACTTCGATGATCTAACGAGAACCGGTGCAGTCAACGGGACTACGGTTGTTGGCTTTGTTATATAACTGTAAATAATATAAAAAAAATATAAAAAATTAATTTTAAAAAAATTTCTTTACACATTAGTTATTCATTCACAATGCAGTCATTTTGACTGCTTTTGGGTAATTTTGCCTTTTGGTATGTACTAAGTTTCAGACTATCTAGTGTTAAGTTCGATAATGCTCGGAGGAAAAAGGAGGGAGTCTGAGCGAGGAATTCCGGAGGATCTGGATGATCCGGATTGTTCGATAGATAGCGATATCGATGGTTCTGGTTCGATTCTGTAATTTGAATCCACACGGATCGCGGCACGAAGTGTCATCGACGAAGAGACTCGTTCCGGCATTCAACATGACGATGGTTTACCAAGCCGCAGAAACTTTTGCCGAACGGCACACTCATTGGCACAGTTCTATCGTATTACCGCGACCGCGAAAGGCTACTCAGCCCACGCCTAGCTGAAGAGCAACGAAGATATCCCGACAGGTTTAGAAAAGCAACTACGTATTACGTTCCACCACTTATTATAACGGATACTTGCGGCGAACTCTTCGTCCTCTTCCTTTGTTTAACGCTTCGTCTCCGCACCCTGCACTTTCCGATCGAACGGCCGATTTAGGAGAACAAAAGTGAAAAAAAACCAAACATGGAGTAGGCATTTTATACTATTCCTTCTGTAAAGAGGTTTGACACGTCAATATCCTTTGCTCACTCGTAGGAAACTGTTTATTTAACCAAAACTCATGGTAACATGCATTTTTCTTTTTTATTATAGAAAATCTCATATGAGATTTATTACAACATAGTTACAAAACAGAAATACACTACATATAACACAGAGTAACATGCATTTGTTAACAAAATGCTAACGCAACGTATAAATCAATAATATTATATATAACAGTATAAATCAATAACAGGTAAATATATAAGTAATATATTTAGTCATCTACATGGTGGTATAAACATTCTTACACTTCTAAGGAATCAACACACATGTTTGTAGAAATTAACCCTTTGCAGCTGAGGCGTCACTAATAATTGCTGTACTATTATTTAAAATATTGTTTGCATTATTAGATATGTCGGTATCTAACCAATTACTAAACATTTAAGTATTGAATGAGGTGTTATATCAATTTCATATCAGTAAAATTTAAAAAAATCATAGAGAATGGAAATATTCTTGGTCAGAAGAAACGTTTGATTTTTGAGTTAAAACATCTCCGAGTGCAAAGGGTTAAAATCGACAATATTCTCAAATCAATTATTGTTCAGCGTGGCAAACGTTGAAAGTAGCAGTATGAAAAATAGAATCGAAATAAAAGACATCATTTTTGCCTATAATTCATTGCTTAGAACGTTAATGTGGATTCTAATCATAATAGTTGTGTTCAGAAGCATTAGGAAGATATAAAAATAAACTGAAACAATTTTTCGGAAATGTTTAAATAATGTTTCTCAAGAAAGTATTAAGAAATTTACTTTTTAAGTTTGTCAGTTTGTAAGTTTTAAGTTTAATATATTAATGAGCGACGACTGGTCGTGCAGAGAAAGTTAGTAATATTTTTCGAGGAACATTAACAAGTTGTTGAATGAAGCACATTATTTTGGATATCCTGTATAATGATATCAATATATGTATGATGAATTAGTTTCCATTAGATCGCGTTTAATACGTTTCATTTGAATTTTATAACAATTTATAGAAAGCTTGTGATTTTTTAATTTAGGGAACAGAAGAATTAATATTTCAGTTGGTAAAGATCGAACTTGATAAATGTTGAATTAGCCACGGTTTAGACGAGAATAGAATATCTAGCGAAGATATTTGTTAAATTGAAAGCAAATCGGATGATCGTGACAGGCAATTATAAAAATGTCGTTTCCAGGAAAACGCGTTTAAAGTTTCACGAGCTGTCATAAAACATACAAGAGTCGCTCCATTTGAACGCTTGCGCAGTCGCCGATCTCTCAAATTTCTTCAAATTATTTTTATGCCAACTTCCGAGGATATAAGTAGAATAGAAACAAGAAATTAGTGAATTGATTGCAAGACACAGGAGCTGAATACAAATTTTATGTTTCCTATTAATTAATCGAGTAAACTGAAACTAATACATTGATGTTCCGAAATATTTTTGCTGAAATGGCATAAAATTAAAACGTTGTCGTACAGGTCATTTTTATTCACGCATAAACGAAATAAATGAATGTATACAACCGATGAAATCAGATAAAGGTAAAACGCAACCGACACGGTACATTTCTCTTCGTGGTTTTTTTCAATTTCAGCGTCAGTCAAATTGAAATGCCCTTAAATTACGAGGCTCGAAAAAAAACCGACGAGAACCGTAAAGGAGATAAACAACCCGAGCAGTTATCTTTTCGTTGTCTTTTTTTTGCGACAGAACGAAATGGGGAGCTCGTAATACAAGACAAGCCGATTGGTGTAGCCCTGCTTTGCTCGCCTCTGCTGCGTTCGTTCGATCCGTGGAAATTCATTTTGATCCGCTATCGTTGATCGGTACACAAGCATTTTTCTCTTTAAACTTTCTATTCAATCAAGTTTATCCTTTTCATTATCTTGATGCGACGTACACGCTCAACAGTATCACGTATGAAATCCCTACGATTAGACATTTCGTTCACGTGGGGAATAACATATTTACAAACAAAAACATCGTGCACATCTTTTTCGCATGTATCGAGGCATTACTGTATTTACAGAACACAATCGAATCGACACAAATGAATCTTCTCTATGCGTTTAATCTTTTGAAGTCAGAGCTATTTTAGCATGGATCTTGAATAATTCCATTGTATATGATTTTATTAATTTTATGAATGTGAAATTGACACAAGACTTGATACGATATTTAAATGTGTAGTGATTGGTTAGATACCAACATGTTTAATGTTAACAATGTAAATTTCTTCCTTACATAACAAGTAAGATAAATAAATTCATTGTTCTAATTATTGGTTGTTCCCTCGGTTGAGAACAAAAATTTAGTTTTTGTTAAATATATATTTTGTTTTTCAGACGCAAATGTCTTTTGAAAATGATCCCAATCAGGATCGAAACGTTAAGATTTAAAATTGCAAATCTGTTATAAAACAAGGATTATAGTTTATTTTTGATCGAACCTGTGCGCCGAAATCATATTCCCAATATCAATTCTTTTCGATCGCAAAAATAACTCAATATAATGTAAACAACGTTGTGAATAATGGTACAGCAACTTTTATTGATTTAGTTCATCTAATTTTTATTCAATACTACCTGACCCGACAGACGTTTTCCAGTCGAATTTTTTTTCCTGAAAACTTTTCCAGGACCATAACGAACAAAATAAGAAAAGAATTACGCATATCGTGAAGTATGATCTCGAGTTCATACAAAAATCATTTTTCCAGGCAACTTTTCCAATTTTTCTTTCCCCTAAAAACCTTGTTCGGACTATTACGAACATGTTTTTTTTTAAAATTAACCAACGATCTTTTAACTATTTTTATACTGGATGGACAGCATTCAAGATGAGCGATTCTATTTACGAGTTAACCTTTTGCAATCGAAGTTATTTTAACTCTAATATTAAACATTTCTTCCGACCTAGATTCATTCCATTCCATACGATATTATTCATTTTATGAATATCAAACTGTTATAAGAGCTCATAAAATATTTAAATGTGCAGCAATTGGTTAGATACCAACATGTTTAATAACTCCGTGTCACCCCTCGACTGGTAAGCCCTTGCTTTAAAATATCATGTCAGACTGGTGATGCAGATTGAGAACAGACTTTAATAAATATCTTACAAGCTCTTACATTGTTATTCATTCAAAATATTTTTCAGACGCAACAATGATTCTTTGAAAAAGATCCACATCGGGATCGAAACGTTAGAAACATGTAATAATTGCACATTTGTTGTTTTTTCTGAAAATGATCGAACCTGACGCCGATAACATTTAAAATTTTAATAAATATGTATGTTATTAGAACGTGTAGGCATACAATATATATAAATTTTCTCCTGTTTTAGAAAATTACGAACTACAAAAAAAAAAAACGTTCTAGTCAGTGAAACCGTGAAATAAATCGTAGGGCAACGTGGTTAAGGGTTAATATGTGAAGAGGAAGTAGTTTAAGCCCGTTTTAATGATGCCGGACGAAGATTCTGTTGTTGCCGTGAACACGACCGAAAGTTTTTACTTTCGCAAAGACAGCGAGCGTTCTAAATGGAAGATCTTGCTCAGCAGTGCAGAGGCGGGATTCTTTTCGCCTGGAATGCAGTTACTTATTCGTTCTTGTGAAACGGAGCGCCAACAGCGACGGATTTATCGGGTGAAAAATTCAGGAGAAAACGGGAGCCACGCTGGATCAGTTTCGCGTTGCCAAATGGGAAACCGTTGTCCATGTTGTGGAGGATCCAGTCGACCATCAACTACCTGCTATAGCGAACGCGTGTGCGCCACACCATGTGAATAAATAGCACAGGAAACGGACCGGACTAGGTCCGTGCACGGTCTCTCTCTCCCGATGCATGCGACTAATCTTTGGAAGACGTCGCTTTACAGTTTCATTAAGCGGCGCGTGTTGATGGATAATGAAACAGTTCGGCTGTCTAGACTAGGGATATCTGCCGCGTGAAATTTTTATAAGCCACGGTTGCTTTTAACTCCCGTCGGATTTTATTTCGCAGCTTCGACCCGCCCGAATTGAAAATTAACGCTACTTTAATACACAGGGTGCTCCAAAACGTATCAGCACTACGTTATCTCCGCTGATTTCTGTATATTATAGTATATTCTGGAATATTCTGGTACATTCTGAAATGTTCTTGTGTATTCAGATGCATTCTGGTATATTCTGGTACATCCTGGTACATTATGGTATATTCTTGTAGATTCTGATGCATTATGGTATATTCTGGTATATTAAGGTGTATTAGGATATATTCTGGTATATTATGATATATTATAGTATCATCTGGTTTAATGTGGTATATTCTGGTATATTGTGATATATTCTAGTATATTCTGGTTTATTTTGGTATACTTTGGTGTATTCTAGTGTATTCTGGTATATTGTGATATATTTGGGTGCATTTTGGTATATTCTAGTATATTCTGGTACATTCTGGTACATTCTGGTATATTGTCATATATTTTAATATATTATGGTATATTCCTATTCATTCTTGTATATTCTAGTATATTCTGGTTTATTCTGGTATATTCTAATATATTATGGTGTATTGTAATATATTCGGGTGCATTCTGATATATTCTAATATATTCTGGTATATTCAGGTGCATTCTGATATATTCTAGTATATTCTGGTATATTCAGGTGCATTCTGATATATTCTAGTATATACTGGTATATTCAGGTGCATTTTGGTATATTCTAGTATATTCTGGTACATTCTGGTATATTGTCATATATTCTAGTATATTCTGGTATATTTGGGTTCATTCTAGTATATTCTGCTATATTTGGGTATATTCGGGTACATTCTGATATATTCGAGTATATTCTGGTATATTCTGGTACAATCTGGTATGTTTTGGTATATTCTGGCACATTCTGGTATATTCTAATACATTCTAGTATATTCTGATATATTCTGGTACAATCTGGTATATTCTGATATATTGGTCGTCCTCGCGTCGATCGATAAACACCAAAACACGAGACGTCCAATTGTGCGCTGCTTAATTAACTTGTTTTCGGCTGCAAACGCACAAATTAAGAAGCAAAATTTCTCGCTTCGTGTCCCCAGAATTGGTCACTTGAGGGAACGTCTGTTCCAGCCGTGTCCCTTACCCCTTAATGCCCGTATAATTTCACGAAAAAAGGTTCGAATAGAAGGGCCTGTAGTTTTAATCTCCAAGTCGAACGTAGAATCAGTCATTGTCACCGTGACCCCGTTAATCTTCAGCTTGAATGCCTCAAAGTTGTAACTGGAATTCACAAAGAGCATTGAAGCTGTTTAATGGATTTGTTTAATCAAGAAAGCTTTATTCCCTCCGCTCGCCGTCCGATGGAGTGTCGTTTCACTGCACCATATCATTAGAAATAATACTGTTTATGCTCATTTAATATGTTATAAAAAATATATAAAAAAACTTTATTTATAATTACTAATATCTGAAAAAATTATTTTCTCCATTTTGGTGTATTTTAATATAAGCGTGGTTTTTAAAAAGTTTTTGTTTATATATTTCTTTATTTTCTACTTTTTAATCTTTTTTAAATCGAACATAAGATATGATATGATTTTTTATCTCCTAAACGCACAGTTTTATAAAAAAAATTCTTTTTAATATTGCATTGTCATCCAGTTCTGAGATATGTTTAAAGTTTCAAATCTCTGGTTTATCGGGAAGTGGTTTAAAATTCTATTACAAGATTTGATGCATACAACAAACAACACGGCGATCTTATATCAGCGTGGTAAAAAAAGAACCGAAAAATAAAAGAAAACGGAGAAGATACGAACGTGTCACGTCGATAGCAGAACAGAATGAAGAAAGAAGAGAAACGAATGAAGAATCCAAAGCATAACGACGAAGGAGGGAAAGAGATAGGACCCAATTTTCAATCTGGTGACATCCTCGAAAACCTAGATACTTCTACACAGATGCAATTTCTTTAAACTACGTACATGGAAGCGAGAAAACGAAGCAAGAAAAGACAAATGGCGGGACGAGTATAAAAAGAGATAAGAACTAATTTTTAGTGAAGAGCCCCGCATGCTGCGGTCCGAAACCCTTCGAACCAACAAAACGGAACAAAGGAGAGGAAATAAGAAATGTGGAGGAACAGGAACAAGACGACAAAGAACAAGAACGGACAAGAGCTTTCGAGTCTAGAATCCTGTACGCAAGTACAGCCGTTGGAAACTGATACAAACGAAACAGAGGAAAGGAAGGTGGTGAAAGAGAAATATGAGGAAACAGAAAGATGAAGAGTAAAAGTAGGAAGGTCTAATTTTGAGTCTGAAGCTCTGAGCACGAGTGCAACTTTAAACATAGTACATGAAAGCAACCTCTGTGAGATTATGTTTTACAAAATGATGCACGTCAAAGTAAAACCGTAGAGAACGAAAGAAAACAGAGGGGGAAAAAAGCAGAGAATCATGAATAAAACGATACAAAAACCATAAGAAATGAAATTCAAAAGGCTTCAACTTAGATCTCTCAATGAGCTTTTGCTGCACTCATTATTTCGTTCATCAGTTTAAATGTACTGTTTCACTCGTTGCATTTATTGCACACGGTGAACTTTTACATTAAACTTTCAATTAGAATTCATTCATGATTAGGAATTAATGTGACCATAATTATGAAAGTGGTCTAAGTCGTATTTGACAAAAGTTCATTTTTGGCAATATAAGAAAAATTGTATTAAATTAATTCAATTGAAAATAATGTGTTGTGAAATAATTGATAAACTCATTGATTAAAATTTTGACTTAGACCACTTTCATCATTATTTTGGGCACATATATAATTATAATAATATATATTCTATACATATAATATTAATATGTTTGTTGGTGCATTTGGCAGATCTAATTTTGTATTTTTATAAACAAGGAAGCTTCTTGAAGTGAACGTAATATTACCACGAAGTAATAACAAGCACTATCTAACGGTTCATTTTTGACAATATAAGAAAAATTGTATTAAATTAATTCAGTTGAAAATAATGTGTTGCGAAATAATTGATAAACTCATTGTTCAAAATTTTGACTTAGACCACTTTCATAATTATTTTGGGCACATATATAATTATAATAATATATATTCTATACATATAATATTAATATGTTTGTTGGTGCACTTGGCAGATCTAATTTTGTATTTTTACAAACGAGGAAGCTTCTTGAAGTGAACGTAATATTACCACGAAGTAATGCTCGACTCCTTGTCTAATCTGAGCGATTCTGAATCTATCCCTGACAACCTAATAATAGCACGCATGTGTTATCTTTTTGTCCAAGAGTGTACTTCAGCTTGACATGCAACTCTCATCGGTAGATTGCAAGTATCTATGCACAGTGTGAACATAAGAATTTGGATTTTATCCAAATACATCAATGAAAGTGTACGGAGAATGTGTTCAGAAATCGAAGTTAGCTGTCAAATGCCACCTTTCAGACTAAAATGCCCCCCTAAGTGTGAATATGTGTTTGTGCAAGCCAGAAAAGAATTTTCCAGCGGCTGCAATTCGTAAAATGCACCGTGCGAATCGGAGGGTTGCAAGGATGAGCGTGCATTATCTGTGTGAATGCATGTAAAGAGAAAATTGCACATCGTCGGAGAATCAGCTATCGGAGAATCTCGAGAGCACGTGAGTCATTAGTCATTGTTAGATCGCTGATTTGAATGCAAAATAAAAATCGTCTGGATTAATTGCATGATACAGGATCTTCATAGACTTCTCTCTTTCTCTTCATAGATTTATTTTCTTAATAATATGAATAAGTCGAAAATAGTACAAGCACCTATCTCTAAATTCTTTGAAATGTTTGCAATAAATATTTAACAAATGTATAAAATCTGCAGTCTAGTCGATGTCAGTTTCGTTTACGTGAAAGTTGCTTTAAGCTTTTGGCCAACATAAAATGGACGTATAAAGTTTTATTCGTTCGTAATGAAAAGATTGCAAGTCGAATGGAAAAGTTTAAAAAGGAATGCGACGCGCAGTGGAAAGCATGGTCACTATTTTCAGCGGAAATGAGATGTAAATATATAAATGTTCTGATGAAATACTGTTTTTGTGGTTTCCACGACGAAACGAGGACATCGTTAAACAATTTCCGCTTGCTGTTGCAGCGGTACATACAGAAAGCAATATGGAAGCTGCGTAAAACGAGTAATAAAAACAATACCAAGACTAGCTTCTACAAAGCGTGTGGCAAACACGTGAAATGAAGAATCTTTACAAATATTGAATGATACAAAGGGAAACGATATTTATCGTTATTACTGCTGGAAAATTTCATCAAGACAATATGTTTGTGTTCCATACACAATTTCAAAATACGATCAATTAGTTTACGAATTTGTTTCAAAATATTCGTACTACATATAATTGTTTACTATTCGGTCGGAGTGAACAAATTAATCCTGCAACAGAAAATAAATTTCTCATTTATTTATTCATCTCGCAAACTTCATTTTATACGTATAAAATACAGCCATAAAGTTCATTTTTACTTGTTTGTAATCGCCGTCCGTTTTTCCTGTTGCGATTTTTATTTTCGAAATTGTTTTGCCATTTTGTGTATGATTCACGAGAAAACCGACTAGTGACGGTCGTCAACGACAATTTTAGATTCTTGGATGTTGTTTATTAGGCTGGTTTAAGGAATTGAACAATGATATTGAAACTATTTTTGTTGTAACAGCTGGTTTCATATGGAAGCAACGTTTCTCAGGATCGTGTTTTCCTTATTCGTTCTTTTTTTACAGAGAGCAGCCGGTACAATCATCGCGACAATACAAAATTCAATCACAAACGAAATGTGGAAATGAAAGGGTAAAATGCGTCAAAAAGCAAATTGGATGGAAACAGGCGAGTACTACATGTTTCCTTTTTCCATCTCGCGAAATATCCCAAAAATTGGAAAACTACTGTAAAGGCCACCACACATTCACCGTCTTGTCGTTCTTTTTGCTCGTGTATATAAAAGTAATAGTAATAATTAATAACATTTAGGTGAGTAAGATCAAAAAGTCTAACAAAAAAATTGTTGACTACTCTATTGCAGAGGTGGACATTATTTGGCGAAACAAATATTTGAAATACTATTTAATATTTTAGACTTTATTTTGCTTTAAAAAAAATAGTATTTTAAATAAGATATACAATTTCTAAAATAAAATATTTCTATTTTAACAATGGGAACCACAAAATAAAATATTGTATATTTTGTGCCTACTGAGATTTGTTGATAAATATACAGTGTATCTTATCACCAGGAAACTATTTCTACTCATAAATCTATTGAATGCGAACCATTATTTTCAGCAATAATATTTAAAATTGAAAATTAAAGTAAAGATGAAGTCCAAATATTTCCAATATTCCTCAAATAAAATACTATTTTCAAATACTATGTTCACAAATTACTGCCTCAAATAAATTATTTTATTTTCAAACAATTACTGCATCAAATAAAATATTTGTATTTCTAAGTTGAAATATCTTTTACCCAGGTCTTTTTATTGTATATCTTTATGATTATTGTTGTAGTTTTTACATTTGGAAAACTATGAATCGCAATATTAAAATAGAATTGTGTAAACGCAATTGTGGGTGTTATTAAACGATGAAATCCGATATGATTCGCGAATAATGATTTTACGAAATTACTATGGAGGCAATTTAATCGAAATGAAATACTGGTTGAGTGTACCGTTACTTCCGAATGTCTGTGTGATTCGTAATTATTCTGTCAACGAAGCCTACAATTATGAATATGACTGCATTAACGTTTATGCATTGATTAGCGTCGTTTAAAAGTACATCTAATCTTCGGTATCAGTAATATCTATTTAATGTACGCGTGGAAACAATATTTGTTATCAAGCAGGACGTATTTACTTTGCAGAGTGGCACATTCGATTCAAACACCTAAATGTAGCTGCCATTTATGGTTGTGTGCAAACATTTCGGATAATACGGCACAATCTCATATGTAAATTAATTAAATATTATTCGAATACACAATTTACTGACACTTATTTAATTGTTCTACATAAATTATATTCCTAATAAATTTTATAATAGCAACAATGCAATTTAATGATTCCTTTTTTGGGATGATTAATTAACAGAAGACTTTCAAGTTGCTTTTCGATGTTGCACATTCGTTGAGAATAAGCACAGTGTTAAAGTACTATTTTACGAAATGTGTCAACGAAATTTTTGTTATAAGGAGTTCGCTGTTTGTGGAAATTTCTGGATCATTGCGTTAATTTAGACGAGGCCTGCAATTTTAGTAGAGTTCGTGTAAACATTATACTGCGAGTCGTAGAGGCAGTTGTAATGAAACTTTAATTTATACAGGTAAACGTTGACTTGCAGCAGTTGGACGTTTCGGAATTTCAGTCGCGGAAGTAAAATGACGCACTTGATGTGGTAAATAACTTTAGTGCATGAGAGAAGTCCATGTAAGTGGCGTACTTTTTATAAATTTTAACGAATTATTTTGCATAGAGGTCAACAATTTTAAATGTTCCAAAGCGATTTATGGGTCAAATTTTTACTCGATTTATCAATTACTAACCGATCTACAAATAAGTATTATGGACTTGATAAATCAAAAATGAAAATGGTTACTACAAAGTAATAATTACTATAAAAAATTTTCTTCTTGGCTAGACAATAAGTTTTACAACTTTGAAAGAAACATTATTATTCGTTTTTAGAATCTGTTACAGTGTTACAAAAATTGTGCAAAGTGCTTTCTAAATATTGAAAGTATTTAATATATTCTTTGAAAAATAATCTGTCAATCAAATCGTACACGTTTTTTGTCTGATCGTGGAATGAGTTTCATCGACAGGGTTTACGTCGTCGTTTTGCTGTCTTGTAATCATCTGATTGGCGCCTTGATCAACGGTGTTTATGAGCCAATCAAGCTTGACGTTTATGCATGCAAATGATGCGTGTAAATTCTTATGCTTCTTCGCTCGACGAGGACTTCCTTGCTACGATTACAAGGGGGAACTTATAATAAAAATGATTATTAGATGCGTGTTATGGATTGAACCTCTGACATCGTTACAATATTTTATCAATCCAAAAAAAATATTAATTTATCTGCGTGGAAAAACCAGTTGCATAGTTACTGAACATTGAATTAAGAGAATAAATCTTTTTCACCGACACTTTAACTACCGGACATTTATAATAGTCTCTTTAAAATTGAAAATCTAATTCAACAAATATTTAGAATTAATGGAATGTAACAATTTCTTCTAGAAATTTTACTAAAAGAAAATATTAATAGGAAAATATTAATTAAAATATAATAAATATATATATATATATATATATATATATATATATATATATTATAATAGTCTCTTTAAAATTGAAAATCTAATTCAACAAATATTTAGAATTAATGGAATGTAACAATTTCTTCTAGAAATTTTACTAAAAGAAAATACTAATAGGCTTTTGGTAGGTAAAGTGTTAATTGTTGCTAGAAGAAATGTTTTACAAATTTGCATAAATACATATAAAGATCCGAAGACTAATAATTAGACTGCGCATGTTAAAAACTGTTAGATTATAAAACTTCACGGAATTTAGTAGGATTATCATTTATCTCAGAACTACAAAGAGCACAACCACGGAAACGATAAGATTTCACATAATTACACGTTGTGAAAAAGTGAAAAATTCAAAAATCATATTACACCGACAATAATAATTTTTTGTGGATTGTCGTTGCGTCGCGTCGGTCTCGAATAAGGGTGCTTAATCGCAGTGGCGCACCCACGATTTAATCTTGGGGAGGACGAGTTGAACGAAATGAACTTTGTTTTTTTTTTAGCAAAAATATCTGTCAACGGTAGCCACACATATTTACTTCATAAGTACTTACATTGAAGCATTTTGTACCGGGCCACAAAATGTTTAATTTTAAATATAACATATCCAAAAATCATTTTCCAGTGTTTTGTTTCCTTTTTTTATGGGAGGGGGGACTTGGTCCCCTGGCTCCCCCCTGGGTGTGTCACTGATTAATCGTGGAATGGCGATGACGACAATAAAAAGGACGATATTGTTTATACCGAGAGAGAGAGAGAGAGAGAGAGGGGTTCTTGTGGAAGATTTTCTGCTAGCATACGTAAATACATGCAATTAACAGTAGATGCTTTATTACCCAGGAGCGGTTATCGCGAACACGTTGCAACACGTGTATGTCGTTGATTAAGCTTGGTTGAGAGTTTTCATCTCATGCGGACCGTAATGAACCGATTGCTAGACGAACTGGAAGCTCTTTCTCCGGATCGCGACAACCCAGTTTCGCCGGGGCGGTATCTCGTATCGCGGGACTCGACGTATAAAAAGCCACTGTTCCTAACAAAAAATCCCTCACCACCGACCTCTCGCTAATGAGTTCATTACAATCGGCGGTGATCGTTGGCTGGCTCTATTCGCATCGGGGAATGCGGGGACCCGTTTTATGCGATATCAACCCGCCGTGCACACGTGTGCATGCAGGTACCTGTACAACGTATGGAGACCGAACTGATCGATAACCAACGCGCCAATCAAATGATAACGAGCAAGCACAACGCGGTGCCGCTACCATGCGAGCATCAAGAGCTGTCCCCACGAACAAAAAAAAAACCATGCGAACCACTACGCGACTTAATTAGGGATGCGGTGTTGTCCTACGCGTTATAACTTATCGCGTTCAATTTGGGACTTGCACTGTCTAAGGTTGTTTAGGGGATCGCTTTCCAATAATTAACCGTTTGCGCTCGGAGCTATTTTCACTCGAAAATTACGAACATTTCTTCCGACCTAGAATAATTCTTTATATAATTAATTAGTATATTAATTCTTATCTAAGCATGAATATGAAATTGACATAATACCTCGTACAATACTGAAGTGTTTAGTAACATATTTAATAATGTAAACAATATTATGAACAATGTTATAGCAATTTTTATTTTCAATAATTTTCATACTTCGCTCACTGGTAGCGAGCATTGCACGTCTATTCCGTTTGGTTTAGAGAGATAGATGACACAACACATGTTTCACCGTACCAGTATTTACAATACTATTAACATTATTAAATATAACAGTTCTCTCTATCTCGACCGACAATTGTTCAAAACTACAATTAATGTTATTGGCGCACTGGTTCGCCAACATGTGGTTTCTTGACTCTTAAGTATTTAAATAAGTACATTTTTCTAAGCGAATGAGTTTATACATTTGTTTTTCGTTTTTAATACCTTAGTGTTTTATGTTTGTTCGGAAATACATTTGCCTAACCATATATTAATTAATTGATAATTTCTTAGAGACGCAATACGGAACATTTACATTCTTGAAAATGGTCTAAATTTAGACCGAAACGTTCAATTAAATTTCATGTAATATTTTGCGAATTTGCTTATTGTCTCCAATTGATCGAACCAGTGCGTCAATAACATTAATTGTAATTATTAAATATATGTTGGTATCTAATCAATTGCTACACATTTAAGCATATTAAATAAAATATACATGAAATGAAACTACACATTAAGTTAATAAAATGAAAAAAAATCATATAAAATTATTCTGGGGCGGAAGAAGTGTTTAATTTTCAAGTTAAAACAGCTTCGACTATAAAGGGTTAAAGGGTCAAGTTGTTGCAGTAAAGTCTTGAACTAAGAAAAACTCTTCGGTCCGTGTTGTTTCTTAGATCGTGCAGTTCCACTATTTTTCATGACTTAGCCGACAGTTGGTGTATCAGTTGGCGAGTTGGTTATTGCTGTCGATGGTTGGCTCTTCGAAAATAATAGTAGGAAAAATAGCGTAACAAGATGGAGGCGCATATAGCGAGGAGTGTCCTGCCGGCAGGTAATCCTCGGCGCGTAATGCGAATCTGCGAGAGCGTGTGGCGATTTAATGCGAGCCCTCGGGGCATTCCACCTTTGTCCCGCGGTGTCAAGCACTTTGACAACGAGCCGCATTAGGAAACGGTTAGTCACGCGCGTCCATTAAGCCTACTCACGATCGAAATCGCAGATTCGACGCGTCCTCCCTTCCTCGACACATCGACGACATATAGGGTGTACGTCTGTCAAATATTTTAGCCCTTCCTCGCGTTCGTTTTTTCTCCAGTTTTCTCCCTATCAATTCAAGTGATTTATTTCAAATGTGCTTCGATGGACAGCTCAATTTCAACCTGTCCTATTGTTGTTTTATTATGCAAATCTAGTACCGTATAATATATTGAATGTACTGTACAGTAGATGCGAAATGCTTCGTGCATAATTTTTCATTTATTATCGAGAATAATTGATTGGTTTAACGCATCCGATTCTTATTCGATATTATTTGATCTTTTAAATTTGAGAGAGCAATACGGGGATGTCATACTTTAAATGTTATGCAAATTTATATTTGCATAATACATTTAATGTACTATACAATACATCTGGTCCCGAAGGATTGAGTGTCCGGTACAAGCCACAATACAATACATCTAATTACTTCATGCAGAAATTTTAATTCATTATCAAGAATAATTTATTGATTTATCTCATGTATTTCTTGTTCAATATTATTTCATCTTTTTAATTGATTAATATTCTTGTACCAATGATGACGAGATATTTTTGGAGAAAGAACCGTACAAGAATTTCATACTTTAAATGTTATTTTACACTCTTATTAAAGACTTATTCGTGCAAGCCAGATCTAATTGGAAAGCAACTTAGCCCTAAATTGCAGTCTCATAGCAAAATCGTTATTTCCGTATGTTAATGTTATACTGGCTGGCGTAGAACTTGAAAATCACCGTCAAAAGTATTTGATACACATAGTCGAACACCCTGTATACGCGCGACCGGTGTCCACATCGTCATGCTCCTTGAACACAATCGTCGAGGATGTTGCGCGGTGAAAAAAATCCTTTATCGGTGTTCCGGTGGGCATGTACGAGGGATGAGCGCTCGCGCGGTGATGTGAATAGAACGTTAACAAGATGTATCGCGCGGATATCGGCGACTGGGAGGAGTACTAGGGAGGGTCGACTTTTGTAGCAACGCTTTGGAATGTAGGAAATCATGGTAGTAGTGTGTAGAGACTACAAGAATTGTCGACTTCATCCGAATTCACCATTCGATGGAAGAATTTGGCGAATGGACAATCAGGAGACTTCCGGATGCTCGATACACTTTCGTGTTGCAGAGCTTTAATCGGCAGAAACATTTCTCTGTATCTCGATCGACAATTGTTCAAAACTACAATTAATGTTATTGGTACAGTTATTTTAAAAATAGTTGACTTTGTGCGAGTCCATAGCTTGAGGATTTTCATATTTTAAAGGCCAAATATCTCTGTCACCGACGTATAAAAACTTTTGTTTGTTGTGGTTTTTTTTCGCCTTCTATTGTAACAGTTCTCTGTATCTCGATCGACAATTGTTCAAAACTACAATTAATGTTATTGGTACAGTTATTTTAATAATAGTTGACTTTGTGCGAGTCCATAGCTTAAGGATTTTCATATTTTCAAGGCCAAATATCTCTGTCACCGACGCATCAAAACTTTTGTTTGTTTTGTTTTTTTTTCGCCTTCTATTGTAAAAGTTCTCTGTATCTCAATCGACAATTGTTCAAAACTAAAATTAATGTTATTGGCGCACTGGTTCGATCAATTGGAATTTAATTTACTCGGTAGAGCTGTGAACGAAATGAATGTTTTTTTTTTATTTAGTGCAATTTGAATCTCAAGGTAGAGATTATTTTGCCGGAAATTAATGTTGATATTAATGTTGATATCTGCACTGCGAATCGAAATAAAAATTAGCTTCGCCAATTGCAATAGATGGGAGCCAGATACATATTTAATTATTTCTCGAACAATTCGAACGTGTTAAAAATAATGCATTTTTATTTGTGAATTTTAATTTTTCTCCTGTTAGAAACTGCACCAATCCATTGTTATTATAATTCCATATTTGAGCATAAGCCTGCAGGACCTACGACGAAGATGTGGTTTTTATTGAACGCAATTCATTGTTTCCACGTAATTTATGCAATTGTGGTTTCTAAGTGATTTCAAAAAATTCTGTGGTACCAAATGCGAACAAAGTTTGGCACGATTTTTATTTATTTTGGACCTACAAATATTATTACCAATGAAAATGGAATCCTGTTTGGTAGCACTTTCTTCAAATTTGTTTATAAAAATTGAAAATGACTAATTAATGAGAATTTTACAAAATAGCTTGCTGCAGATATGTCGCACGTTTCAGAAAATTCCTTTACAAATTTTTTTATTATGTGTTCATTATTCCAGTTAAAAAGATTGCAACGATAGCGTGAAAATAATTTGTTACTCCGCTTGCCAGCGTGATTAGACTTTGATATTCCCGATTCCGCATTGTTCGCGGCGATATCAAATTTGACGGTGACTCATTTGTTAACGTCGTACAGTATTTTGCTTATACTAAAGACGTCGCGTCGCATAACGATGCCGCAGTGCTGTGTTATATATATATAGATGATATCTACGACACTTTGCGTGCGTTATTTCGCGCCGAGACGGAAGAAATAAATTTCCCCCGATTAAGGGCCTTATAACACATTCCGGGCAGCCGTTTGCATGAGTATACGCATCCTGAGGAAGATTCTGTCCCGTGACGTCGAAAACAATGTACCCAGCCAGCCACCTGAGACAGAAACTCTCTACTAATCCAATTACAAAACTTCTTTATTTTTCATTATTCTTCTATGACACTTTCAACAGTTTATTTGTGGCATTTTTCTTATTAAAACGACACTAAACACGATTTAATTTGAACTGTATTTAGTGGTTCAATTCTACGGCGACGTAGAAGTTGGCTATTTTCAGTCGATTCTTCGTCATCGACTCTTGAAACACTAACCATTGTCCATGTTTATGCGCGCTGTATTTTCCTTTGCTCGGCGCGGTCAATTGGGTAATAAAAATTAGTAGAACTACACGATTTAAGAAACAGCACGGACCCGAGGGTTAGGATTGGGTCAAGGCTGTATATTTACAAAGATACAGATTAGACTAAGGTCTGAATTGCCAAGTTTCATTTGAACACTTTATTTATCGGTAGCCTATTTATAGTTATACTATATAGTATACAATTATAGTATAGTATAGTAAACAACATATAGTAAACAACAAATATAGTATAGTATACAATATAGAGTATAGTTATACTATAAATAATATATTTTCTTTTTTCACACAATAATCCCGAAGGAAATGATTGGATTTTGTTATCAATGGTGAGTTTTTGGTTTGTGATTAAAATTGCTGTTGCTATTGAAAGATCCTTTAAAAAATCCTCAGCCATAGACGTTTAACAATTATGGAATAATCACCGGTATTAACAGGCATTTCTTATTTCACACAATAATCTCGACGGAAATGATTGGATTTTGTTATCAAGGGTGAGTTTTTGGTTTGTGATTAAAATTGCTGTTGCTATTGAAGGACTCTTTTAAAAAATCCTCAGCCATGAACCATAGACTTTCAACAATTATGGAATAATCACCGGCATTCCAGAGGAAACAGCCTCGGACTTACAATTAGAAAAGTTTCAACTTTTTATCGAGTTGAATAAAGTTTTTAATTTTACGACGGGTATGTAAAGTTTGATTTTTAGAAAAAAAAAAACAGTTGTTCGTCGGGCATTTTGGAATGTAACTTACAGAAATGAGAAAACTTGTACGTGCGCGAGGCGCGATGATAACTGGAAGCAATTATTTCTGCTCGCTGTCGTGTGCAATCTCGGCATTCAAGGTTGAACGACCAGGAAATCATTGTAGAAGCAGCACCGCCGACGCCGAGGATCCTTAAGAGCGATAAAGTAAAACGAGCCGATAATATCCGCTCGATCATGCCATGCCCCAGCAGCGCGGTGTTCCGATAAAAAGTTACGGTAGCTCGTAAAGGAAGTCCAAACTGTGGCATGTCGATTTCACATCCTTGGAATTCCTTGATCGGTGTATTAAAATCAAATCAACTTTTCGGGTGATCGACAGATGCCTGACAAAAACAATTAGACATTCCGTAAACACGATCAACATACTTGCCTGCCTATTTCTATGATGTACTACTTTAAATTAATTTATCACTGTCACAAGGCAAGGACATGGGCGTAGAACAATTTTCGAGTGATCGACGGAAGCTTAATGAAGAAAAATTACAAAATTAGATATTCCGTAAACACGATCCACATACCTGTCTGTCTATTTCTATGATGTACTACTTTTAATTAATTTATCACTTTCACAAGACAAGGGACATGGGCGTAGAACAGTTTTCGTGTGATCGACGGAAGTTTACTGAAGAAAAATTACAAAATTAGACATTCCGTTTGTGTATTTCTATGTTGCACTACTTTAAATTAATTTATCACTGTCACAAGATAAGGACATGGGCGTAAAACAATTTTCGTGTGATCGACAGAAGCTTAATAAAGAAAAATTACAAAATTAGGTATTCTGTAAACACGATCAACATACTTGTCTGTCTATTTCTATGATGCACTACTTTTAATTAATTTATCACTGTCACAAGACAAGGGACATGGGCGTAGAACAATTTTCGAGTGATCGACAGAAGCTTAATGAAGAAAAATTACAAAATTAGGTATTCTGTAAACACGATCCCCATACTTGTCTGTCTATTTCTATGATGTACTACTTTTAATTAATTTATCACTTTCACAAGGCAAGGACATGGGCGTAGAACAATTTTCGGGTGATCGACGCAAGCTTAATGAAGAAAAATTACAAAATTAGATATTCCGTAAACACGATCCCCATACTTGTCTGTCTATTTCTATGATGTACTACTTTTAATTAATTTATCACTTTCACAAGACAAGGGACATGGGCGTAGAACAATTTTCGGGTGATCGACGGAAGCTTAATGAAGAAAAATTACAAAATTAGATATTCCGTAAACACGATCAACATACCTGTCTGTCTATTTCTATGATGTACTACTTTTAATTAATTTATCACTTTCACAAGGCAAAGACATGGGCGTAGAACAATTTTCGTGTGATCGACAGAAGCTTAATGAAGAAAAATTACAAAATTAGATATTCCGTAAACACGATCAACATACTTGCCTGTCTATTTCCATGATGTACTACTTTTAATTAATTTATCACTTGGCATAGAAAAATGTTCGACAGGCTACCAAAAAAGGACACCGTGGCGTACCTCTGGAATCCGCGACACAAAAAATTTCCCGATTATACGGATCCAAAGAATCGTACTCGGGTAAAAGAAGGAAAGTTCCGCGCCAGCGTGAATCTTAATCGGTCCGTAAAACTAAAAACGAGATACAGGAAGTTCCGGTAGCTAGCCGGTGAGTTAAGAACAAGCTTCAACGAAACTTTTCGTGGGTTCCTCCTAACGTCCCTCGGCCGGTCCGGCGTTAATTAACGTAAACGAAGAAACCTTGTATACTGGTTTCGCTGCGCGTTCTGTAAAAGGAAGAAGAGGAAGGAAAGGTACAAAAAAAAGAGAAGAAAAAGAAAAAAATACGAAAGAAGGAACTTCTTAGGAGCAACACAGGTTTATCCGCCGTTCGTCCTTTATTGTTATCGTCTTTTGCGATACGATGGTGGCTGCATGGGAGGCAGCACGCCCCTTCGTGGGTCGTCCGCGTGCAAGCAGAATGGTTTTTCGGAGATTCGGATCTTTTAGCGCCTTCCGTGGATTGGCCAGGTCGAGCAGGAGAAGAAGAAGAAGGAAGCTTTTCAACGTCCACCATGAGCGTCCGTAATTAAATCACGATCGTGCCGGAGCTACGGGAATCCGGGGTCGAGATCGTAATTCCTTCACTCTTTTCTGCAGAAAAGGTTATCCTGACTACACTGACTCCGAAGCCGTCGCGTTCGCTTGTAGAGCAAGGAAGCCACCGAACGACACTGGACCTCGAACTGATCCCTCCAGGGTAGCTTCTGATACAACTACCAAATTTTACTCCGAAAATTCAGTTAACCGTCGTCGACGGTGTTGTCTCCAGTACAAATTGCTGGTGTCTCGCGTCGACCTAGCCTTAATGAAGTGGACAACGTCTACTTCAGTTACCTACTCGTGGCCGAAACTCGTTCGCCTATGCATCGGCGATAATGCTTGATTAACCATCCGCATACAGTGCCATAGTCACGTTTTTGACACCACACTGCTCGGCTCGAAAGTGTTAACACACACAATCACGGAACACGCACCTACTAAAAGACGATCGACTTTGCCCACCAATCGCAGCGAACAAGTGGAAACAATTAGTGTGAAACAAGAAAAAGTACAGTAAAACCTTAAATATTGTCCCGGGTCGTCTACGTAAACGTAGACATCATTATAAATTATTTTCAGCCCTTCAGGTTTACATAAGAAAGAACTAATGCAAAGGGGGAAACAGTACTTGCCTTTGAGAAGCTTTGTTTCATGATTTAGATCCTGGACTTCTGCTCCGCATTGACAAACACTGTTGGCTATAATTAATCAATTATATAGTCACCATTCTCAAGAGTGGGGTGTTTTTTAGGGGATGAATGAGGGGACAAGGATGTATATATTATAATATTATAGTTTGTAAGATAAGAGTTAGGGTAGTTGTTAGTTTTTGTAAATACAATTTTCTCTCTCTCTCTCTCTACAGATCTACGAAACGTAGTTTTTAAATTTTCAATATAGGCCCACATAAAAAAAAGTTGTGAAATGCAACTTTTAGTATTTTTTCTACAATTACGATCAATTGCAATTTTTGACAAATTTTTTTGTCACATACAGTAGCAAACTAATTTCTCTAGCTTCCCCTAAAAGTTTAAATCGTATATTACAATATTAAAAAGAAAGTTATCGTCTTTTTAAGAGTGTTCGAATATTAGTGGGAGTCACTGTACATAAGTAATTAGGTAATGTATAGGATTCCATTTAAACAGTTGAAGGTCACCTTCATTTCTATCAAAATAATGTAAATAAAACAAAAATGCAGATGTCATTGTGTTGCCCATAAAAAAAACAGTACTACTTTTTCCTCTATCATTTTTTTTCTTCTAATATTTATTATTTACAAAAATAATGCTGGCTAGTAACAGCCTGAACACCCTGTATACTTCACGCAAAAGTCAAGGCAACGCAACCCAAAGTACACAACCCCGAAATACCCAGGGGTGCGCGCGATACAACTTTCGTGACGCTCATTTCATCAACAGCATCAACTTCGTACGTTGCCGTTGAGCTTTCGCAGAGGGAGAGAGTGAAACTTCGAGGAAGTCTCATGAAAAGGACACGAGCATAAGCGAAACTGCAAAATAATTCCCGGCCATGCAAATATCCCTCGTACGATAACAGTTTTCGTTTGATCCACTGATTCACTTGCAACTATTTAGCACATTACTATTTTCGAGTAAAATTGCCAACAGCCGTAGTCCCGTTGAAAGCACCGGTTCTCGTTAGATCACCGAAGTTAAACAACGTGGAACGTGAATGGCACTTGGATGGGTGACCGTCTGGTAAAAAAAAAGGGAAAGTGACCCGCCCGAGGTGTTTTTCACGTGTTGTTGGCAAAAGGTGGTTCGGAACCCACTATAAACAGTAGGTCCCGCTGAAAAGGCGATAATGAGGAATGGAAAGAGAGGGAAGGAAGATTGGTAAATGAATTTGAAACCCTGAGGGGACCAAATATCATGTTACATAATATTTTCGAGTAAAATTGGGAAATCAGAAAGAAATGAAATTATTTATGAGTTAATTATTTATGTTGAACGAAACGAGCATTCTGGAATGGAACATTCTTCAGAACTATTCCCATCGACGTATCCGAGAAATATCTACGATTCGACTTATAGTGTACAGGTCAGGGATTAATGCAAACCATTAGTCTCGGGAACGATTGGTCGCCCTGATGAAAAAGCGCACTCGACTGACGCAGGAGAAGTAATTGTTTCCTGGCAAGGCAAAGAATCAAATTGTTGTTCGCAAAAAAAAGGTTAAACGAAGGTGGAGAGAATTTATTTCCTTGTACAATGCCGGAAATAAAAATAATTCCATTAATGTAAAGCTGGATGAAATTGAATTCGGGGAATTTAGATATAATATCGAGCCGCGCGACGCAATAAGCGTCAGCGAACTATAGCTGACACACGGGGAACGAGATAGCGAAAAAAAATGAAGACTAAAATCGATTGGAAAACATTGCGCGTCTGGAACAAATGGATTTAAGATGCCGTTGACATTTATGAAACGGTGCTATTTCGGAAAAAAAGTATTTCGAGTTGCTTGAGGTCGATTAAATGAATTTAGGTCGAAGGGGCTAGCCGTTAAAACGAAGTTCTTTCTCTGAGAAAAATTTAATGCACCGAAATTGCTTTTGCGAACGGTTTCGAGAATAATCATCTGAAAAGAACAGCTGAGAAGCGTCTATTTTTATCTGTGAAAATGTTCGAATGTTTCACGTTATTATATTAGGTTGGCAACTAAGTTCGCGACCTCCACATTTTCTCAGATAAAGTCATTTACTTTTTGTAAGGCAAAGCCGTATTTATTTGGTAAACCCGTAAGAACACACGGATAACCATTAGTTGGTGACAGACGTGTTTCTTGTCGCGGCGTTATTTTTGATTCTTCTTCTTGCGATTCGTTGGCAATCGTAGTTCTATGACTCTATTTTCGATTCTCTGTTATAAAAAATTTAATTGTATCTAGGGCTGTCACATACACTATACACATCAACTCTATAATATATTCTTGAAGCACGAGTATTTTCTATTAAATTAATCACAAAATTCAGAGCTTTCCAATGATATACAGTTCAAAAGGAAATATTATTATTATTTATTATAGACGGACCCTTTTACATAATTATTTACAATAACAAAAAAAAAACAGAAAAAGATACAAGACTACTTGTCTAATAAAAAAGAAGGGACATGTACAAAAAGAAAAAAAAAATTAATAATGGTACAATGGATATGGTATATTAACATATGTAGTTGTATTTTAAGATTTAGTAAAGAGTCAATGAAAACATCAATAAGATTATAAATAGTACATGACTTTACAATAATGCGATTCATTGGATTAATTATCAATTCACGTTCCGGTACATAAAAATTGATTTGCACAAGTAGAGAGGAACAATCAATACGATTATATTAATTAAATTAAAAATAAAGCTCTGGTCAGATACTATTCTTCGTGCAGGTAATGTTTCTAGGTTCATTGTAGTTAATATTGTGCAGTAATTATGATCAGGGAAGGACATTGGATTATTTAGCTTATATGAAGAAAACCTGAGTTTATATTGCACTTTCGAGCAGCATGATTTCGTACTTAGAGCTTTTCGGAGACCATATAATTGATGCATATTCTAATAGCGAACGGACGAGGGTAATATACAGGGTGGTCCGCCTAAGTAAGGACACCTAAATTTCTCCTGAAATTGTGGGTGTATAAAAAATATTTTGTGTACCATTTGAATGGTTTGAAGCAACCATTATTTTTCGTTCAGCTGCACGATGCAATTAAAAAAGATATAGTTATGCATCAAAAAACACCGATGACCTCGATAACTTCGAAAAAAAAGACCTGCGGAAAAAATATCGTTTGCAATATTATGGTTCCTTCATACCATTCAAATGGTTCACAAAATATTTTTTGGTGGCCCCTAAGAAACGACCCTTTGAAAAACGAAGTATGAAACCAAGTGTTCTAGAGGCGGAGTTAACAATATAATAAATATGTATGAAAGTATTAAAGCACATCAAAAACAAGTAAGTTAGTTTTATTTACAATATTTACAAACAATTTGTTATTACATTCAAGCAGTTTAATAGTATATTTTGAAAATTGTACAATAAATATATATTTTTACAGACTTAATGCAAATACATCTTGAAAAGGATTCTAAATAAAAAATAAAACAATAATCTGCTAAATTGTTCTTTGATTTCTTAGTAGTAATTGATCGAACCGTAGCGCCGAGAACATTAAACTTTTGTTAATAATAAATACGGTTGGAAAAGTTTGAGGTAGAGGAGAAATATATAAAATAAATATTTATATCATTCAAGAATGGTCACTGAATGAGCTCATAATGATACAAAAAAAAGGAATTACCAATTTAGTTGGCAGCTTGACATAATTTTCGAGATTACGTGACCAGTCCCGATTTTTGTTTCCGATTTTCCGACTGGTCCCACACGGTTTTGAGGAGTATTTCGATGTTCGGGATAGCCCAAATCGCAGCAATTAGAACCGCAGTTAATTATTTTAATGAGGTGTCATTTAAACTAACGATAATGCGGCGCATTTGAGCGCGCATAATCTCGAACAGTCGAATAAACTATGAAATCCGTGCGGTTTTGAATAATTGCGATCGTTACCGTATGATTCATCAGAATGCATGGCGCAAACACTCGAACATTTTAATTAGTGACAGATCGTTGGAATTGAATGTGTGTCAAGTGGCCGGCGCCGAAATCGCGAACAAATTCTGTGCGTCGGGCGAACAGAAATTTCACCGGTAGCTCAGTGCTAGTACTCGAAAGTTGAATGTATACAATCGACTTTCCATCCCCGCATCTTCTCTTCAGGCGGAGAGAAGTGCCAGAAGCAGCAGATTTTTTGAACCATAAAGGATACCTTCTTGTTTCCTCGGCGCACTTTACTGCTCGACACTCCAGGCACACGTACATATACTCGTATAGCCTCGCAACACACACACACACGCGCGCGCATATTTGTGAAGTACAATGCTCTTTGATACTGTCGAATGTGCTGACCCATGAGATGAAATTATTGGGCCAGTGCGCCCGAAACGTTGACCGTCTACGACCAAATTTCAGAGGTACAAAATGTTTTTAAGATATCACGTACCGTGACTTACCCGGGCAAATGAGCTCGGACACCGAATACTTTTCTTTTTTTTATCGTTGCGCTTTCGACTGTAAACGTGTTTTGATTCGCGGAAGAAAATAAATAGAGTAAAAGGCACGCTCCTCGCCGAAGAAATATTCATATCATTATTTAAACGTTATTTTAAGCCGTCGAAAAGCCTTTTCTATGACTTTTTAATATCAGAGTATACCAGCTGGATAGTTTCTAAGAAGTCAGAACTATTTTTGTTTACTACAGGATGTGAAAGAAATTTTTGAAGAAATTGCAATTGGTCAGAATTACAGAGAAGATATTAGAAATTAAATCAATTATTTCGATCGTAGATATTTATACTAGAAATTGTTGTTTACAACTTGTTTTATGCGTGCGGGCCTATATTAAAAATTTCAAGAATATTCTGTGTCAATTATACATATTCTGTAAATTTCGTAGCTGTTTTTCATGATTTTCAGCCTATAATTTGAAAATTTTCAAAATATTTTCGATTGACAAGCATCTACAAAACGTATTTTTTAAATTTCGAATATTGTCCCACATATAAAAATTGTAGACAACAACAAATTATTCAAAATATCTTTTTCACGTCGTGTAGTACATTAACTATTTCTAACTTGTAAAAAAAATCCAGGCCGTTTGATCTGATATTTAAAAAGTTATCGTCCTTTTAAAAGTGTCCCCGTATTACTGTGGGTACGTGTGGTTAATTATCTATTTATTATATTGTCAGCCCATGGATGCACGTATTTCGAAATACACTTCATATAGAAATAAATGTCGACTAAATAGATTTCGAATTATTTTCAATGCTCCGTTTGACCCCGGCTTCCCCCAAGGCTAAATTCCACTGATGGTCTCAGACGATGCATTTAGCCAAGAAATGCTTCAGAGGAAGTATCTCTACGACTGAAAGGGTTAAGTGAATCTTCAGATCAGCCTGTACTCCTAGGATGAACCAATTATAGGACGACGATGCAATTTACTCGACCTGGCCACCTGTGGCAGTGGTACTGCCCTCCATTTTTCATGGATCACTAACCAACAGGGTTAGGTGAAGGCTATTTAAGAAAAAAAAAAGAATCCTTATAATAAATTTTACCCTCTATATTGCCAATCTTATTAACCCATTGCCTCGGAGCTATTTTAACTCGAAAATAAAACGTTTCTTCTGACCTAGATTATTTCTATTCTTTATGATTGTTTAAATTTGGTAGATAAGCAATTGATATAATGCCTCACACAATACTTAAATGTTTAGTAATAGATTAGATATCGACATATCTAATAATGTAAACAATATTTTAAAGAATAGTACAGCAATTTTTAAGGGTCAAAAATTCAACGATACTTATACGCAATGGTCAAATTTACAATTATTTCATCATTATGCAAATTCATTATGCAATTGATATAATACCTCACGCAATACTTAAATGTTTAGTAATAGGTTAGATATCGACATATCTAATAATGTAAACGATATTTTAAATAATAGTACAGCAATTTTTAAGGGTTAAAAATTCAACGATACTTATACGCAACGGTCAAATTTACAATTATTTCATCATTATGCAATTCATTATGCAATTGATATAATGCCTCACACAATACTTAAATGTTTAGTAATAGGTTAGATATCGACATATCTAATAATGTAAACGATATTTTAAATAATAGTACAGCAATTTTTAAGGGTTAAAAATTCAACGATACTTATACGCAATGGTCAAATTTACAATTATTTCATCATTATGCAATTGATATAATGCCTCACACAATACTTAAATGTTTAGTAATTGGTTAGTTATCGACATATCTAATAATGTAAACGATATTTTAAATAATAGTACAGCAATTTTTAAGGGTTAAAAATTCTACGATATTTATAATCAACGGTCAAATTTCAAATTATTTCATCGCATGTAAAATTTTGCAAAATATTTACACGCTCCGAAACTTCTACCTTTCCACGTTTAATCGCGTGCAAACATTTGCAGAATGTTTATACGTTTAAGCCATCCAGATGTTTTTGTGTGAAGAAGTGTTTTTACAATTTTTTTTCTACAGAGAATTCTGGTTAAAATTTGCTAGAAAAGCGAGAAAAAAAACTGTAAATTTCTCATTAAAGTTTGCTAGTTACAAAGTTTGATTGTCACAGTAACGAGATCTTGCTATAGCTGTTGTTCAACGATTTTCCTCTTGATCTTTCGGCAATGTGGTCGCAGGTGAAAATATTTAAAAAGAAAAACGATCTCCCCAACATTCTTCGCATGAAAATGTAATTTAACGTTTACCCAATTAGAATTTTAAACGAGAAAATCAGAAAAAATTCTCCAGCTTATTCCTTAATAACCGTAATACGCTGAATGTGTATATTTTCGAGAGTTTCACGTACGCTTAAACGGAGAAAATACAGTAAAATCCGATAATTCGAATTTGTCTTGCAAATATTTTTCCCGTGCTGATAGAAACGTGAAAGTTGCTGCTAAAAGGTTTTCCGAAATAAAATGTCAGAGGGCATCTCACGTTAATATAATTCTACTGTTTTTATATTAATCATAATGTTTCTTTATAAATATAATATTCTTTTAAAATATGATGTATAAATTATAATGTATGAGAAAATAAATTTATTTCTAATTTAGGTATGACTCCAAGCAGCCAACAATTACGGTATTTTTCGTAGTAAGTGATCCAACGTTGTCCCATTTTCATGATAAAGAGTCAAAGCAACGGAAAAGATAAACCATTCAATTTGCAAGTTCTTCTATCGGAAATAAAATAATTAAATTCCTGTTCGTTCGGCCACGAAATTGTTTGTTTCATTCACAAGGAACAGAGTAACATGAGGAGCACGCAACGTTTTGTAACGTATATGGAAACTTGCAAAATGTTTGTGGAAAAAACACGTGGAACATACAAAGAAGAATAACGTGTTTCGAATTATCCTTTTTATCATCATAAGAAAATAGAAATCAAAATCTGGTATCCTTTTAAAATAAATTCAACTCATAAATTTTTCAATCTTCAAAATACTCATAGTAATTATATACGAGCTGCTCTACTTTTTTAAAAAATTGATACATACTTCAATGGGGAAATATTTAAAGTCGTTGCCAATTAATTACTGTAACAATGGTTTCACCGAAGACAAAATTTTCTCTGTTTCATAACGCACATCTGCGTCAAATTCAAATGCCCTTTTTTCAAGGAATGAGACGAATTGAGGACAAATTTTATTGCATGCTTCCACATTACATTTTCGTGTAACATTTTCAATCTCCGATTTGCCGTTTCAAATATCGTACGCTCTGTAAAAAATGTACTTTTCGAGCTGAAAGAGAAAATTTGTGAACGGGTGCAGTTTAAAACAGATTCAATTTAAGGATATCGATGTAGTTTCAATTGACTAAAATCAATAGACGAAGGAACAAGTTTCTGTATGGCTTCCATTCATCAGTATCGAATATAATTAATACCATCTATCCGCTACGCTGCGTTTGTATCTGCAATTGACTTAGAGTCCGTTTGTTCAAATAATGAACGAGACATTGCGTCAAACTTCCTATTTCATAATAGTCGAATTGCATTAAATTATTATCGAAAATTAGTAATACCGCAGCATTGTCGACAATTATAAGCACAAACATAAATCGAAATAGCCAATAATTGGCATAAACACATGCTTAATACTGTGCGGATACGGGGCGCGCGCTCGTCAAACCGACGAATTCAATGTTCTCGGTTCGGAGTTTCATGCGAGACAATCGAATTTTTGATTAACTTTGCCTGTATTGAGTTTTAAATATACCACGTACAACGAGCTGTTCGAGTCTTTTATCGAATGACTTTAGGGTTGCCTCCATCATCAGTAATGTAATTACGTCTGCTCATACAACAAAGACCGTCCTACGAGTATATATATATAAATGGTTAGTTAATTTTCCGTAATTATCGTTATTTCATTCGTTGAATCTGCATTTCAGTCTCTCCCGATGAAAAAACAATTATTGCGTTCAAGAGCAACATTGATAAAATTCGATTTTACCAGAAAGCTAAAAAAGAAAGAGCAAAAGAGTTGAACATTCGTACGAATCGAATTAACGTTTGTAAAAAGAATTGCCTGCGAAGCATCTTTTTAAGGGTTTCGCAAATGAGTTCGAAAAGCGGCGTTCACATGGCCACGCGTTTTACGACCGCGTAAAAGGATCACAGTGATCAGCTAATCCCTAATCAAGAGCCGGCTGCTAGAAAAGAGCAGCCCTGGCTGGGGGTGGTAAAACGCGGATATCAAGGATCAAGAAATTCGTCGGCTTTCTTACGGGCAATTCGTGAAACACGATTAACGGACGAAGTTCGTTTCGTTCGGGCTCGGTGGCGGCGGCTAAGCGTTAATGAACCATAGTTCGCTGATTCGACGATGATCATTCGGGAGTTAATCGTCCGCGCCACGAAAGCAATTTTGCCAACTCGACTTGTTTCGCTCGATAAGATCTCTTGGGGCGATTGTACTTTTGCGCGTATATATGTGTACATATATACGTTGTATATATACACACAGTATATATATCTATATCTATATATATATAGTTTTTCGAATTTACTTTGCCTGGCTCTCTCCACCCTCTCTCTCTCTCTCTCTCTCTCTCTCTCTCTCTCTCTCTCTCTCTCTCTCTCTCTCTCTCTCTCTCTCTCTTTCTCTCTCTCTTTCGATAGAGCTACACTTCGATCAACCTTCACCTTTTTTTCTTCCTGCAAAATACAAATTTTTTTAAATACATGTAATCTACGTGCCTAAGGATTTTTGATTTTTATATTGTAACTAATATTTTTGCTATACCATACAATATACTCTGTACTAATACTCTGTTATATGTATAATACTCTGTACTAAGCATTATGTTGTAATAAATCTCATATAAGATTTCCAAATTAAAAAAACAAAAAAAAATACAAATTTTCAAAGTCTGTTTCAAGATGTGATCATTCAGGTCAACGCTAAACCTACCAAGCACTAAAATCGATTAGAATGTTTTACCTTACAAAAATGACAAAACTGTATATGCTGGAATAAAGAAATTTATTGAAACATTTCCCATCGAAGTGGCTGTACAATTCTAATAGTTGCGAAGTAAACGGAATCTTGCAAAGCAGAGGATAAAACAGATCAAATATAAAATTAAGTAAATAATCAATTATATAGATCGCAGATATTTAATAATTTTTAAATTAATGTTTTCGGCGCAACAGTTCCGATGAATTTTTAATCAATTAGCTATTTTGCAAATATGCCTAACGTTTTGGTTCTAGTTTGAACTTTTATCAAAGGTAAATTGCGTCTAAAATACACTTTTTTATATTATACATATACATACATACATATAATGTATATATATATATGTACGTATACATAGTATATATATTTATATGTACGTATACATAGTATATATATATTTATATGTGTATATATTATATATATATATATATTTATATGTGTATATATTATATACATATATGTATGTGTGTATATGTATGTGTACAGCCACTCTGTGCGACCCTTTTCCGGGTCAGGCCTCGGCGTACTTCTCCTTTCGCCCAACAATGCCGACTTTTACAGTCAATCTCGTTCCGTTGGAATGGAGAGTTCGAGTTCCATTTCATCCGATGCTGGCAGAACGTGTACGCGCGTTTAGGGACACAAGATGGATTTGACTTCTGGCCCACGACTTCCGCCGGAAATCTTGTTTCCCGCGTTCCAAACCATTCTCCTCTCACCTGTCCCAGTGTTTGTCTAATTGCGACTGAACTGATTGCACGATCTCGTACAACTCTCCTCGCCCGACTACGTCTGCTCGATAAATAGGGTTTGCTATCTATAAAACCCTGGACCATTCCGTTCGAAACCCGAACACTTTTAACTCGATTGTCATATTTTTTACTCTATGGTGGATATTGTACCACAGAACCACCTGGAAGTTAGCCCCCCCCCAATTGTGGAATTAAATCATTTCAACAGTTGTGCTATGTTTGTGCTGTATTGTGTTCAATATAAAAATATATAAAATAATATGAATATAAAAATATATAAAATAATATGAATATAAAAATATATAATATAATATGAATATAAAAATATATAAAATAATATGAATATAAAAATATATAAAATAATATGAATATAAAAATATATAATATAATATGAATATAAAAATATATAAAATAATATGAATATAAAAGTATATAAAATAATATGAATATAAAAATATATAAAATAATATGAATATAAAAATATAAAAAATAAGATGAAAAATTGAGAACAAAATATTTATGACTCGTATAACTATTTGATTTTGCTGAAAAATCTCTAATGGCTTATAATAATAGTAAGTTCAGCTCGTTTAAAGATTTCAAAGAAAAGATAAAAAGATTTTTACTACGATTTCGGCTTCAGGTGCCAATCATTGTACAATTTACCCTATATTTATCAACGCGATAAATAGTTTAGAAGATATTCGAGAAACATGATTTTGCCAATAAAATGAAAAATCACCGTGGTTGAAAACGAACGTAATAATGACTCCCATTAACAATCCAGTATTACTGTCATCATCAAAGGTAATTGAAAAAGCCTCGTTTGCAAGGCGTTAAGATGAAAACGAGAAAAGAGGATCTAACAAATCGAAAGTATAAAAAATTGTTCGGACCGGTGCTGCGGCCGGTATCAGTTGCATAGAATTGCTCCTGCAATGGATATCTCCCATCTTGTTACCCGATACACAATATTATTTCCGCGTGTATATACATACGTCGCCGAGCTCCGAATTCCCGTCCGCTCGCATCGACTGCCGCGCATTGAAATTCTTGACGAATTCCACCGTGAAAGTAACAGCAAATCGGAGGCGTCCCGGACGAATTTACACACAGTAGAAAATTCGCCGGGAAAGTCGGAGGGGGAATTTTAGATGTCGCCGCGGAACGGTTTAAAGTTTCGAAATTGGAAATTGGAAACGCACACCGCAACCCCGTTTTCCCTTCTCGTCCTATCCGTCCTCTACGACGCCGAAGGTATGTATGTAGGTCACTTAAGGCAAGCGCTTTCATTCGTCACTTCCTCGTATTCGTCGCGATTCGTTGCGCCGCGCTTTCGAGCTTACGCGGAAGTCTTTACCAACTTCCACGTCCAGCCGTCTGCGATCTATACGTCTTCAAACTCCATAGTCGGATTGCCTCTATTGTGTATCCGCTGAGAAACTCGTCCGGGGCCGATGGTTGAATTTCAAATCAGTTTTTCGAATTTACTTTGCCTGGCTCTCTCCACCCTCTCTCTCTGTCTCTCTCTCTTTCTCTCTCTCTCGCTTTCTCTCGTTAGATACTTCTTCGATGGAGCTTCACTTCGATCTATCTTCACCTTTTTTTCTTCCTGCAAAATACGATTTTTTTAATATACATGTAACCTGCGTGCCTAAGGATTTTTGATTTTTATATTGTAACTAATATTTTTGTTATACCATACAATATACTCTGTACTAATACTCTGTTATATAATACTCTGTACTAAGCATTATATGCTTTATATGATACCGGCGCTACAGGTTCGATCACAAATACAATGTAACATGATATTTGGTCCCCTCAGGGTTTCAAATTCATTTACCAATCCTGCTCTTCCTCTTTCCACTCTCACTATCGCCTTTTCAGCGGGACCTACTGTTTATGGTGGGTTCCGAACCACCTTTTGCCAACAACACGTGAAAAACACCCCGGGTGGGTCACTTTCCGGTTTTTTACCAGACGGTCACCCATCCTAGTGCCGTTCACGTTCCACATTGTTTAACTTCGGTGATCTAACGAGAACCGGTGTTTCAACGGGACTACGGTTGTTGGCCGATCACAAATACAACAAAAATTAGTAATTTTGCAGAATTATAATTTCGACGTTTCGGTTCTGTTTTGAACCATTTTCAAGAAAAGTCCGCGTCTGTGAAAATTAAAGTAATAAAATTTGTTATTCATTAAACTGACTATTTAATAGTTATGGAAATTTTCCCATACGAAAAAGTGTGGCTTAAAAAACATTTTTCCAATATTTGAAAAGAAATATCAATCTAATAGTTTTGTGCTACTAGGGAATGTTGACGGGATGGTATCGACGTGTGATGAACGAGAAACAGTATCGCTGGATGGTGTTGGAGTCATCAAGTTAAGCTCTGGAAGAGGTAGTCGTGTCAAATCAAGCTTTAAGCCGGCAGCAGCTCGCAAACCCGTCTGCGAGGCTGTCATAAATTAGACGTATGACGTACACCAGGATGCAGAACAGCTCCCGGTGATATGCCGCCTCTAATACATCAACATTATAAGCTGTTTCTCTCAACGGTCGGCGAATTACCGTGGCAACCGTGTCGCAAAGCGCTTTTCCGGTTCATTATCATGGAGATCTATTATTATGAACCGGGGAGCGACGGCACCGGTAACCGTTACGTCGCTACAGCCGATAACAATCGATTCACGAGAAATATTAGAATTGATTCGGACGTCGATTTACCTGACAACAATGGCCGGAACGTGCGCCGCTGCTGGCACGGCTCGTTAGCTTTCCTCTTTGCACGCGGATGCCAATGCACAAGCTGCTCGCCGAGTTTCAGTATTGTTGCATCCCCTTTATAATGAACCTGCCGCCGCCGTCGCAGCCGCCTGCGCTGCCTCGCGTCGCGTTTCTTTTTCGCCTCTCCCCTTTCACCAATGAGCATTCGCAACCAAGGCGTCGGCTATCGTCGACGATCATTCTAATTAATTAAAGCTTTAATTCCCGCCGCGCGTTCCCCGCTCGACGCCGAGAAATTGCTTCTGCTGTGTTTTGCGGGCTGCTGTAATCGCAACGCGGAATATTTCCCTCGGAAAATTGTTGGCAATCCTTTCTTCTCTACTTCTCTCAATGTAACACGTTGACTCGTTGTATCACATTCCGAGGACACAAAAAATAGTGGAACTACAAGATCTAAGAAACAGCATGGACCCAAGGGGTTCTTTTCTGATCTTCCTTTTGCTGTAATCGCAACGCGGAATATTTCCCTCGGAAAATTGTTGGCAATCCTTTCTTCTCTACTTCTCTCAATGTAACACGTTGACTCGTTGTATCTAATTCCGAGGTCACAGAAAATAGTGGGACTACAAGATCTAAGAAACAGCATGGACCCAAGGGGTTCTTTTCTGATCTTGCTTTTGCTGTAATCGCAACGCGGAATATTTTCCTCGGAAAATTGTTGGCAATCCTTTCTTCTCTACTTCTCTCAATGTAACACGTTGACTCGTTGTATCTAATTCCGAGGTCACAAAAAATAGTGGAACTACAAGATCTAAGAAACAGCATGGACCCAAGGGGTTCTTTTCTGATCTTGCTTTTGTTGTAATCGCAACGCGGAATATTTTCCTCGGAAAATTGTTGGCAATCCTTTCTTCTCTACTTCTCTCAATGTAACACGTTGACTCGTTGTATCTAATTCCGAGGTCACAGAAAATAGTGGGACTACAAGATTTAAGAAACAGCATGGACCCGAGGGGTTCTTTTCTGATCTTGCTTTTGCTGTAATCGCAACGCAGAATATTTTCCTCGGAAAATTGTTGGCAATCCTTTCTTCTCTACTTCTCTCAATGTAACACGTTGACTCGTTGTATCTAATTCCGAGGTCACAGAAAATAGTGGGACTACAAGATTTAAGAAACAGCATGGACCCGAGGGGTTCTTTTCTGATCTTGCTTTTGCTGTAATCGCAACGCAGAATATTTTCCTCGGAAAATTGTTGGCAATCCTTTCTTCTCTACTTCTCTCAATGTAACACGTTGACTCGTTGTATCCCATTCTGAGGTCACAAAAAATAGTGGAAGTACAAGATCTAAGAAACAGCATGGACCCAAGGGGTTCTTTTCTGATCTTGCTTTTGCTGTAATCGCAACGCGGAATATTTTCCTCGGAAAATTGTTGGCAATCCTTTCTTCTCTACTTCTCTCAATGTAACACGTTGACTCGTTGTATCGCATTCCGAGGACACAAAAAATAGTGGAAGTACAAGATCTAAGAAACAGCATGGACCCAAGGGTTCTTTTTAAATCTTTATTGTTATTATTTTATATTTAATGCTTTAAACCAAGTATGGTTTATATAAGCATACGAATTACATGAGTTTATTAACGTATCACGTAATGGCTTAATGCGCCTCTTAACTGAACTTAATTTAAGATTAGTTTGTAAAGCATCAACTTGGCTACATTAAATGAAATGTCTTCTTCAATGAAATTAAATTTGAATTGCACATCGGTTAATAAAGTCGACAATAATTAACAGGACCACATAGGAAGTATCTTATACAAGTCGGAAGACAGTACTTGTGACGAAAATGAGCTGATAGAAGTATATCACGTTCATCTTCATATTTTGGACATTGCCAAATGACGTGATTAAGATTCTCGGATTCAGCACCACACTCATAAGTATTGTCTGTAATAAATACTCTGTTTTTTAGATCTTTATTATAGTTCATTATGCATATGAAAATTAATGAAGAATAATTCGTTCAATATAAAACTAGTTAATATGACAATCTGCATTGCGTTCAATTAAATTTGATGCGGCGGTACCTAATTAAAAACTTGTTTATGCATAAACATTTTTTACCTGATAATATTTCGTTCGTTGCGATATAGTACAAAGTAATGAACAAAC
Source organism: Lasioglossum morio (assembly GCA_916610235.2). Classification (NCBI taxonomy): domain Eukaryota; kingdom Metazoa; phylum Arthropoda; class Insecta; order Hymenoptera; family Halictidae; genus Lasioglossum; species Lasioglossum morio. The sequence continues at coordinate 3,480,727 of OU744327.1, forward strand.
GTCACCGACGAAAATTTATGTACAGTATAATTTATATAATTTGTAAATTATATTATAAGCTTCAAAATAGCAGTATATGTAATATTACATACTGTTGAGATGTTGGCTTACCGTTTGATGTGTTTCTACCAGATATTTCAGTCAATAATCAGCAAAACGTGAAATCCCAGCTGAATATTCCATTAACGTAATTAATTATATATTTAAATATAATTTGAAGTGACCATCCACGTGAATATTATTTTTACAAACATGAAAAACTGATGGAGTTGAGTCTCACAAATTCTTTTCTTAATTTACACACGATACTTACTAAATTATAAGCAATAAATAAACGTAGAACGAATACATAACACACGAAGTCTAATTAGAAGATTAAACGGTTAATATCGATGTCGATGCCACGCTTATCAAAACATAAATCAGTATACCCACGAATTAATGGTATATTTACCTATTGGTTTGCGATAAGCAACAATGCATCCAGAAATTTTTGAAATGTAGCTTTTAATGTATCTGTCAGTTTGTTATCTCTTCTAAAATTGTCCTCGTCGTCGATAGAGTGGTGTTTTCGTGTTTCTCATTTCTTAAAGTAAAAATATACCGTCGTTATCTCTCGTATTATTTGCTCGAAAATGTATTGTTCGTTGTTTATGTTCGAACGGTAGATGGGTATACCAATATCTTCCATTTGGAAAGGTACTTCGGAAGACCCCATTGATGACTTTTCCTTTTCAGATTCCACTTCGGGTAGTACAGGCAATGACGCTTCCCGTTCCTCAGGTTCTTCGTCGATAAAAATTTCCACGCCCGGTTCGTGAGTTCTTGCCTCAAATATTAAACTCTCTGTTTTTCTGAATCTATCGACTCGATCATCAATACATTGAATTCTTTATACTTTTAAATATCTCATTAATATAATTAATTCTTTATACTTTTAAATATCTGATCAATTTAATTAATTCTTTATACTTTTAAATATCTGTATAAAAAGTGTTATACAAAAGATTTTATTGTTGACATTTGGGCATTCATGAAAAAAATGGATAAGCACAATTTAATGCGATGGACATATTAAAACGATTTAAATAAAAAGAAATTTTTATTTCCCTCCTGTGTCTTGCAATCAACGCAAACATTTTTTATTTTGCATAAAGATCCGCAGTCTATTGGTAAGAAGCGAACTTAAATATTAGTCCACGCTCGTTCCTTTCGTTCCTAAGTTTATAATACTGTATTTAACTGTGCTTTGTACTTTATCGCGCTTCTACATTCGTAGTTAGCATACTATATAACAGTTAGCAGTCGAATGATAATAAATTCAGTACTGCCCGGTTAAGTATAGCGCCACCGGTGTTTTTATCGGAACATTTGTCCGAGCAAAGTATTGGCTTTATCAGCTCGCTTGTCTCTGAATAACTTCGGAGATAGGAAACGTGAAAAACTGAATCAGAAATGTGAAATAAAAGTTGAACCTGGCTTGTTGCGCATCCTGAAAAACCGCGTTTCACTTTCGTGCTAGTATCATTTTTCATACTATTATATCTCGTATTTACTAGAACCACTGGACGAGTTAAAATAATTTCCGATTTGTTTATTCACGATCACTGAAACTGTAAGCAGACTTTTACGAGCAATTTTTTATAATGAACGTCTGTATTCAATTTTCAGCGACACTGTCATCCTTGCAACTTTTATGCAACTATTTCTGGGGAGGGTTTAGCGTAGGATCGCAACATGTTCCAGCATACTTATTAATTAATATCTTCATTTAATCTTTAGCGACACTATAAACCAAACATAATTTGCAGATTCAAAGTAAAAATCAGAAATGTGTGCAATATTATTCTTGGATATTTTATGCACTATTTCTGGAGAGGGTTAAGTGAAGGATCAGATTATTTTATAATGACGTATTCTTTCAATCTTTAGCGACACTATAAACCAACCATAATTTGTAAATTCAAACTAAAAATCAGGAGTGGGTGCAATATTATTCTTGGTTCTTTTATGCAGTATTTTGAGTGGGGGTTAAGTGAAGGATCAGATTATTTTATAATGACGTATTCCTTCAATCTTTAGCGACACTATAAACCAACCATAATTTGTAAATTCAAAGTAAAAATCAGGAATGAGCGCAATATTATTCTTGGGTCTTTTATGCAGTATTTTGAGTGGGGGTTAAGCGAAGGATCAGGAAATTTTCCAGCGTATCGTGCGGAAAATAAAGGGGATCGAAATAAATGTGGAATTCGGAGAAAATGGGAAAAGATAAAATGAGGGAACTGAGAGAATAGATGCGTCGAAGAGGATGTAAAAACTATAATATTGTTGTGGAGAGTAGTGGTGTGCACGAGGTACCGGCGAAGGGAGAGAAAAGGATTTTCGCAGAGGGTTTATGTGAACATGGCTTTGGCCGTTCCTAGCCTTGTGCAAACGCATGCACAAACACTTGAGCCCATGTTTTGGACGACGTGATACACGCAGGTTTACCAACATCACGGATGAGGAGAGCGCAGACGAAACGAGCCTCCGAGTCTCCGAGCTTTTAAATCTCAACAACCGTGTCTGTCCTGATATGGCAGGTTGGGAACGGCTGGATCAATCGACCACCAGGAATAATGAATGTTGAATGAGTAGCGTGATTGCTCGTCCTGCATGTACAGGGTGGTTTAAAAATGGATACCGTCACTTTAGATTCTGAATTTGCATTTCCCGCTGGTCCGTTGCGCGATCCCAAATGACCCATAATGCATTTTCCTTGTAGTTCGTTTTAGGCTTTTGCTTTGCATTTTTCGTTCAACTTTTAGCTGCACGCATTATTCTCGCATGGCGGACCTCCTCGTCTAAGAAAATAGAAAATTTATACTCTGACATTTTTCATTACGTTGCTTGCTATTCTATTGTTCCTTTCGTTGATACTCTATTTTCACTGTTCGTTATTATTTTAATTTTATCAGTTTCCATTTTTGGTTACAGTTTGAAATGTAGATTTTTAGATGTACACTTCCGAGACACAGTGTATGCACAAGCACTGGCCGGTAGTCGCGTAATCACATAATTTTGTAAAAACGTGAAATGGAAGAAGAAAAGTGGTCGGGTTTCGAAATATGGTAAAAACAAATTGAACGAGGCGATCAGTTTTTGATTGGACGTCGAGGAATATCATAAATAATTTATGTAAATTATAGAAATCACGAATATTATCCCTTTAAAGCGACAAACCATCTGACAGTTTGAACCGGATATATAAATTTTTTGCCTGCTGTTATTTCAGTATAACAGCTTGAGTATTTAATAAACTTCGGAATAGCAGAACATTTTATTTCCTGGGAATACTGTAGTACAATCTCTCTCTAAGAACTTGAAAATTGAATTATCATTCAGGAATGGACGGAAAATGATTCTCCTAAATCAAGAAAAGTGTTAATTTTCCCAGTTTACACAGCGAACTCGAGGCAATTCTTTTTAGAAAAGATTATTCAAATATATTTTCAATTAGCTCTGTGCTCAATATTTCGTGGTTTGAAAGTACAACATTTCCTGCCTTACGTGTCTACGGATAAATGGATATCGGAAAAATTCAGGGACGCATTCATCGAACAGGAAATGGAAATTTCCTGACATCAACGTTAAATGACGTTCCTCATTTATTGTATACTAGCTGACCCGACAGACGTTGTCCTTTCAATAAATTTATTTGTGCTCGTTTTGTGAATATGTGAGAAGCTATTGGAAATGTCTAAACAGAAAAATTGAGGAAAAAAGGTATTTCTGAGTGATCATTTTAGCAAATAAGAGTTGTTAAAGAAATACGTTAAATAAATATTAAAGAAAGTACGCCAATGGGAAATTTCCAGGACAATAACAAACAAAACAAAAAAAAAAAGAATTAAAATCCTTTAGAAAAAGGCACTTTCAATTTCTCCGAATTTTCCATTTTTCCGGGCAACTTTTCCAATTTTTCTTCCCCTAAAAACCTTATTCGGACTATTACGAACATTTTTTTTTAAATTAGCCAAATCGGTCCAGCCGTTCTCAAGTGATGCGCTTACCAACAAACAGCATTTAATTTTTATTTAACTAACATCATTTGTTTCATTTCGAAATAAGGGGAGCACATCGTTCATCCAACAATTTTTATGACGAGCAGACTGCTTTCTTTGCGTGTATTCGTCATATCGAAACGCTGCAGCCAGAGGGGATCGATTTTCCAAAATAAATTTGTTCAGCTTCTATTTAAAAGATATTTCATCGAGATAGGCGAACACGTAAAATACTGTAAATCAGCCTGTGTATTTTAGCCTGTTTGTGGTTTGTCGAGTGCTGCGCCTTACGGTCACAGGTTAAATGTGTGTTTACACGAGAAATTTCCGCTTTCCGTGTTTACAAGGTAGATCGTGTCGAGCAGCAGCAGTCTGCCAGTTGTCCGATAGGGCCGTTTCGGAGCGTCGCACTCGAAAGTCTGCGTGGAACGCGTATCCTCTCTCTCTCTCTTCACAGTCCCCCGTGAGCCACCATCGTCCTTGATACCAGCCGATATTTTCTGTATCCGTTGTAACACGGTTGCATATAGTTTGTATCTCGAAAGAAGAGACCCGTGGCATGCACGTCGACCGAACGTCTAGCAACGTTGTCATGCCGTAAAATATACCGTTGTGTCTCTTTCAACCCTTAAACTCGATCGCATTCCTCCGCTGCTAAGGCAAACTTGTTTGCTCCACCTCCACGATCCTTCGCGCTGTAAGACTTCAAAGTTTGCACAGGACTTTTTAGCTGGTTATTTATTAGGTCTTTGTCATGCGATAGGCACTGGCCACGGATTATGTGTGAACTTTGAAATTTTTTACCAAGAACAGTTCACTTTACATGCAACTTGATCGAGGTAGGTAAAGTTATTCATTATAGGATTTTTGTTATGTAACGGGCACTTGAAATCTTTTAAATTTCCCAAAATTAGCAAAGTTTCTGTGTCCACAGTTTTAAGGACAGTTCTTTACATTCGACTTGACTAGGGTAAATGTACTTATTACTGTGGGTGTACGTTTTACTGCGGTACTTTTTACCAACGAGATTCAAACAGGTAAAGTTATTTATATTATAAGGTGTTTGTTATGTGATGGACACTGGCCTTAGATTGTGAGTTAAATTTTTTAAATTTCCTCAAGTTACCAAAGATTTGAGAACAATTCTCTAGTTTTACTTATTACTGTGGGTGTACGTTTTACTGCGGTACTTTTTCCCAACGAGATTCAAACAGGTAAAGTTATTTATATTATAGGGTGTTTGTTATGTGATGGACACTGGCCTTAGATTGTGAGTTAAATTTTTTAAATTTCCTCAAGTTACCAAAGATTCTTTTGCCACAGATTTGAGAACAGTTCTCTACTTTTACTTATTACTGTGGGTGTACGTTTTACTGCGGTATTTCTCCCCAATGAGATTAAAATACGAGAAAATGTATATTTCGCTCTGGATAAAGTTGTACAAATCAACGAGAATGTATTCTCGTAGACGAGGCAAACAAAATAAACAATAATTCTCATATATTTATAATCTGATGATTAGAACAAACATACTCCCTTGAAAAAAGAACCTCTTTGAACAGTGACATAACATTGCACATTAATACCATAAACAATAAGCTCCACTACCATCGCAGCAAATTCATCACAATATCGGTTCTCAATGTCATCTGAAGGTCACGGTTCAGACATACTCAAAAGTCCCTTTTTTATCAGTTCAAGATGCGATATTAAAAAATACACGTTTCTTCCAGATAAAAACAAAAATATTTGTACAATTAAACGAAAATGTATTCTTATCGTATTTTTCTTCTTGTATTTTTATAATCTCAGGAAGCGAAGAAGGATTCTTCGTAAAACGTAAAAACAGGACCATTTTTCTTCTATCTCGATCACCGAAGCTGTTCGCGTTTGTCGCTTTCGAATCGGTGGAAATCGTGGATCGGTAATCGAAACGCGAAAATTGATGATGGACAGCGTCATCGGATTACTGGGAAGATGTCCGACAGCATGCATCGCAAACAGACATACACATACGTATCGTTACGTCGTTCATAATCGCGAGCGCGATCGTATTTCGTAAGCGCGGGCTCGCAAGCGTGCATTAAATCCGTAAAAGATGTGTATGCACGCGCGGCCGGGTTATACGCATTGTTGTTCGACACGATTCTCGATTCTGTACATGACGATCCATTCTTCCGCGGGACAGAACGATTTGTTAAAGTGAAACCGGAGAAACGTTTTAGAATCCACCCGCATTTCCAAGCCTCCCGTTCGCCGCGCCACCCCATTTCCTAGAGTGCGACTAAATCGTCAAAGATCGTTTGAACATCTTTCAAGAAGTACCGACGCAGTCCCGGGAAAATGGACTGCACGGATGGCGAAACCGTGGGGGCGGGGGGGGGGGCGGGGGTGGAGTTTGAAGGGTTGGAGAGAACAGTTTCAGCATGACGAAACGGGAAACGAGATTTGCTTCGACGGCAGACGGCGCGATAAAGTTTTAACAGGTTTAGTTTTGGGGGAGAATAGACGCTGCGACGGCTAATGCATTATATTGTGACAGTACATAATACATAGCCTGTTTTCCTCATAGAATTCTTTTCCACCGTGACGGATCTTCCTTCGCGGACCAGCCAAATTTTTAGTCCGCGTCTCGAATCGCAGGCACAGCGAATCACAGTATAATTCGGACATTTTTAAAAGGGCTTTTTAAATATGAGATTACTATATATGTATGTAACATGAGATTTGGTCCTTCCCCCACTTTTCATTCTCACAATCGCCTTTTCAGCGAGACCTACTGTTTATGATAGGTTCCGAACCACCTTTTGCCAACAACACGTGAAAAACACCTCAGGCGGGTCATTTTCCCTTTTTTTTACCAGACGGTCACCCATCCAAGTGCCATTCACGTTCCACATTGTTTAACTTCGGTGATCTAATGAGAACCGGAGCTTTCAACGGGCTACGTTAAAAATCTGTTTTGTAGATCTGTATTAATTATATATGTTCTGAAAATTTCATCAAAATCGGTCAACAGTTCTCTGTATCTCGGTCGACAATTGTTCAAAACTACAATTAATGTTACTGGCGCACTGGTTCGATCAATTGGAGACAATAAGCATATTTGCAGAATATTACATGAAATTTAATTCAACATTTTGTATCAACATTTTTATATATATACAATTTTTCATGATTTTCAGCCTATAACAGAAGTAATGATTTTTGCATATTTCGGTGCCTGTATAATCGACACAAATTTGCATAACGTACCTCATAAATTTTCAACATTAGCTCGCGTAAAAAAGTTGTAACAACGAGTTCTATTATTTTCTTTGTAATTTCGACCAACCGCAATTTTTTCAAAATTTCTTTCTCACGTTATGCAGCGCATTAACTGTTTCTAAACAATAAAATCCGCAGTCCAGTGCTAAAAGACGGGCGTAAAAGACAAACAATTTCATCAATGTCTACGTAGTTACTGTATCTGGAAACGAGGGCACGCAATTTTTATTTTCCATGAAAATCCGCTGTCTAATGGTCACGTTTAAATAATACCAATGTGTGACAGCTGGAGCGAACGCGTTTCGAAAGTATACCGATTTTAAAGTGGATCCCGACAATCCTCGAGTAACAGTAGGTTTTGTATATGCATGTACACATAACATAGTGCTGGGGACTGAATGCCCGCGCAACTAACTTGGAGTTGATGGTCCGGAAAGTTTCGCTTCTAGGTTTGAAATGTAATAATACGGATTATGAGATTATATGTATATTGTTTCGACTAGCTGGAGAATCACTCGCAAAATAACAACGCGACCCTCTACGTATCTGCTGTCTTCGAGTTTCAAAGCTTGCAATAATAATGATCGTACAATAAATCTGCAAAATAAATCTGCATCGATTAGAAGAAAAAGCAGGTGAAGTCCTGTTTCTTAGATCGCGTAGTTCTACTACGAGAATCGGTGACGTAGAATCACTATCTACACTGACTCCCACTAATATTCGGACACTCTTAAAATGACGGTAACTTTTTAAATATTGCACTATACGATTTGAACCTTTTTGGAAGCTAGAGCAATTAGTTTGCTACAGGATGTGAAAAAATTTTTTGTCAACAATTGCAATGAATCGGAATTGTAGAAAAAATATTGAAAGTTACATTTTACAATTTTTTTATGTGGGCCTGTATTGGAAATTTAAAAACCACGTTTCATAGATCTGTATCAATTAAAAATATTCTGAAAATTTCGTCAAAATCGGGCGACGTTACAATGAGCTACAAACACTTTAAATATCATTTTACAACCTTTGGATTCTAATATTTGATCGATAACTGATAGAGATTGTATTATACAATGATTGATTTATTGTATTCAAAGTATTAGGTAATCCGCAATGACACATATTCCCAGAACTATTCGATTAAACAGTGGAATCCTTTTTCAAAAGTTACAGTGTTCTTGTTTGATTATTTACGCTTTCCTATTAAAATATGGCCGGGTGTTTCTTTCTTTTGCACAGTAGTGTTAGAATTGAAATATTCAGACGTAAAGAGTCAATTAGAAAAATTGTAGCACTGTATTGTTGCAGCGAACGCAGTATACGCTTTATTCGGAATCACGGTGTATCATGAGATTTGGTGTCAGTGCTGTCTGTGTCTCTGTGCATCAAGAGTTTCTGCCAGCATTGCGTCCACCGGGAAATACCGGCCGAGGTATCGAAAATCTCAGGGGTGTGTTGTCTGCTGTCGAATTCAGCGAGCTAAGATACAGTAGAGACTGAATACTGCTGCCTATGTTTGCATCCATTCACGTCTCCTTATTTTTCCAAGTAAATAATAACATGCTTCTATTAATAATAAATGTTAATAAATCTATTAATAATAAATAGGCGTAATTTAAAACAGTAAAAAGATTAGAACAATTTCAAATTACTGTTATGTACAGAAAGAAAATCAATTTCCATTTCACTCGAGTTTGTTGCAAACCAGGCAGAAAATGTCGATTTTGTGTAAAGATCCACTGTTTAATAATTAGACTGCGGATTTTATGCATTTATTTGTCAAAAAATGAACTTGCTTCCTCAATATCTATCCACCTCGAAAATAAATACATTAAAAATTATAATTGTAATGAACACTTAAAGTAGGACATTTTGAAAATAGTATATTTCACAGAAGAAAGATACGTATCTTCAACTAAATGTCCTGGCTAACCTGTTTAATATTTTATCTCTGCTCTTCTTTTAAAGTGAAGAGAATTCCTTTACGAATAGAATTCACACTTACGAATATCATTTACAATTATCTGAAGAAGTACTGAATAAGTAACGAGTAAACACTTTCAAATATTATTTTGAGACATTAAAATTTATACAATGAATTATAAAGTTATTACAAAAGATATGTATTTATTATGACAATTATCAGTAGGTAGGAATATTTTTTAAATAAATTTTAGTGGAAATTTCGTCCCGATACCTCTTATGGTTCAAAAGTTATAGTAAAATGTTACCACATTTCTTGATACAGCTCACTGCTGCGCCAGATTGAGACTAGTCTCCCCTCCTTCCCCTTCTTCGACGCTGTTCCCCCACCGTTGCACCTCGGGGCGAGGCAGACCCGAGGCACGTGTCGGCTCTTCGTTCAGCGGTCAAAATGTCTCGTCGCGACTGGATTTCGGCTGATTTCGCTATTGCCAAATATACCAATGTTTCGCGGTCTTTTCACGTTTTTTCTACATACATTCAACATAGGAAAACAACACTCCCCTTACTTACCGTCCCCTCCAGGAGGGGACGAAACTTACCAGGGGACGGGGACAGGGTTTCTCGCCGCAGGACAGGCCTGAGCTGGCCGAGAAATTTTTCCGGGCGAGGCACACAATACACGATGCCTCGCTGGGGTGCCGCGGCAAACAACGCGTTATCGCATTGCTTGCCTCGCCCGTCCGATTCAGATTCAGTTCCACTAAATCGTAGATTAAACGCTCATGGAAAATCCGAACTGTATCGTGTTTGGTATCGTTTTAATCGGAAAAATGTCGCGGATGTGCATCTAAAAGGCGAATCCGAAAATTTTCAAGACTTTAAAAAAGCACATATCTGAAATATCCAAAAAATGTAAGATTAGGATTTAACATCCACCATTTATAATAATTTCATTTATTAATTGTAACCTGTAATTTATGTAATACGTATAATATGATGTATGCTATATAAACCAAACAAGGTTTACGGCATTAATAAATAAATAAATAAATATGAAATATCTTGCAAAATAATATACAATTAAAAGGAAATCAGTTCTATTTCAATATAGTTTGAAGAGTGCTGAAAATAGTTTTTGCTATTCAAGTAGAAAATGTTTATTTTGCATAAAGTTCCGTTGAAATAATTTCTACATTGTCCACAATTATCAACTTTTGTCCACTTTTATTGGTTTTCTTCGTAATTTGTGATCTGTTTAAACCATCTGCTGTTTGGTCTTTCAGTCGTATTATATCTGCAATGGTGGTTACGTTACATGTATGAAAGCATTATTGTTGAACGTTGAAGGACTGGTTCAAGTTGATGTAACAGAGCTATTGCTAGTTTCGGAAATGCTGAATGCATTGGGATTCTCCGTTGTAACTCTAAAGTTCCGGTACACTAGATAGGTCAAGGATGTCGAAAGCTCCGTGATTACTGATACCTGCGCAATTTCAAAGTTGCTCCAGCTTGTTAGCATCAAACCTGACGAGTCCGTGATCAATACTGTTGGGACCCCTCAACTCGGCAGTCACATCAATTTTCAGGAGTTCAAAATTGACTGCCCTGTACGATACGAGTTTTCAACAGGAAAATTTCCTCTGGGGGTTTTCGATGGTGATCAGACTGATTGGAAACTTCGCCAATACAAAGGACGGGCTAACTAACTGTAAATACACGAAATATTCAACACCTAAGCAAATGTAACAAATTCTTAACTATTCAACCATTCATCGTTTAAATCTGACGTAGTATATTTATGAAATATTTCTGTCGTTTAAACAAAATGTACTTCGTGATACGATCATTAACAATTCTTACTAGTCTGCTTGTCTGTTCGATAGAAATCTTGCAATTGATTTTAAACTAACTTTAGCTAGAGCTAGAGACAAGATTTAAAACGAAAATAATAATTGCTGCATCTTGCGCCAATTTTCATAGCTATCAAAAATTCACAATCACAAATTTTCAGGACTATCTGTACGAGTTTAGGAAGAAAAATTATTTTATACTTTTCAGACCGTTTTTAAAAACGTGGTATTTTTAAAAAATTTATTTTTATTCCAATAACTTATTTCGCAGATGGATGAGCAGACTACCCTTAATAATTAACGTGCTGTAGTTTAACCCTTCGACGGCGGAGTTTGGGTCTATTTTGACCCAGAATTCTGGCGAAATAATTAAATGAACAGCTACTGCAATATGAACAATGGAAAAAGTAACTTGTCCACGAGAAGTATCACCAAAAATTGTTTAAAAACATTGATAAACGAAACAGTGAATGATCCTGAACATTATCAATTATAATTCGTATATGATGATTTTATAAAATATTTGAACGTCTTGTTTCACTTCAATGCTTGAGTCTGAGCGCGTGCAGATTTTCGTTAAAGACTGTACAACCCCCTTCCCCCCCCTCCGCAAATATAATACGTTACTTTGCAAATCGTTTCGAATGGGTTTCATGAATAATTCAGAAACGTCGAGTTTTATTGACATCTCGAAGTCCGAGCTACTCTGGAATTCCGTCAATTACAGTTTCTTGTTCGGGAAAGACTGTTTATACGGGCGAATAAAGGAGGAATCTTTGCGTCGGCGACGGAGATTACGTCGGGCGTCAGAGGGTTTATCATTTCTCGCGTAAGTAATTTCAAGTTATCGATCTATGCAAATTGCGGCCACGTTAGTAAACTCGAAGGAACCCCTGTAATCATTACGCAACGTATCAACGAGGTACCTTCAGGAAACTGACTCACTTTGCCGTCACTTAATTACATATTTCACGCACACGTATTATGCCGGCATTAATCCTGTTTGCAGATTTGAAACGGTAACACGCTTGAATCTTCATTAGTGAAGAGTAGTTAAAATCGTTGAGGGTGGGTCCGCGCATTTTTGGTGGAAAGGATCGTCAAATATTACTTTAATCAGCTCTCTGTACATTGAAACTCGGTACATATTATACTCCCGAGAAAAAACATACAGCATGATTCTCGTTTTCCCTGCAATCACGAAAACGTTCTTTCCAATGAAAAATATTCTAGTTTCTCTGTGTTCGTGTAAAGCGAGCAGAGGAGAATAGCCTATTACAATAAATATACCTACAATAATAAAATGATACGATCGATATAATAGACATATAATATGAAATAAATAAAATTGGTATCGAATTCTATTGAATTTGGTTTTCTAGCATTTTTTTGAAAATGGTCGGATGCCATATATAATGCACAAAGATCCGCAAACTAATTATTACTTTAAATATTATTTTACAATCTTTGTGTTAGGGAGAAAATATTACTAGCAGCTTATTTACTGCATTCGTAGTTTATTAACACTATAAAAAGACTACTGTATTACACCTTTAATACTTCATGTAATTACATTCATTCAGGTATTTGTTTAGGAACACGTGATGCAATATTTGGCGGCTAGACCACGACTAACTGAACTCGAACAAAACGTACATCTAGAACTCTGTCTTATAAGAAAAAGACGCAAGAGGGCGCATTGCCTTTATAAATTTCCAACACTTTGGATTCTAATATTTTTTTCACAACTGAAATCCATATTTCTCTAGGTTGGTCTATTGTACAGTAAAGTCTTGATCGAAGAAAACGGGAACTATACGATCTAGGAAAAACGAATGAAGCTTCTTCTTACAGTCTTAGCAGTTAATGCAGTACCAAGAAACCAGGAAATTTTTTTTTACCGCACTCTCGACAAGAGTAGTCTGGAAAAATGGTAAAACTTCAGAGCCAGTCTTCGTTTGAACGTATGCAAGGAAATATTAACTTTTAACTGTAACAAGCTTCGGTAAACTACAAGTTTAAACGAGCACTTTATTCCCTTCCATTTTATTTTATCCTCTTCAATGGTATTCATTCCACGCTGGAGGTGTAATTTGATACGCACTGTAATGTCACTTACAGAAGCTTCGTTATTGAAGTTCTTGCTCGAATACGTGACAAACAACTGTTTTGTTGGACACAAATCAAATTGTCTGTTTAATATTATACTGGAAGACATTATTATCATATGTTAATAAACGATAAAAATAATATCACTCAAAATTTTTCTTGAGCAACAAATATAGCGAAGTTACCGTGTTCTTAAAAATGATTTTGAAGTTCGGGAAGAAATTTTAAACAATAAAATTCAATAAGAATTCTTTTCTCCAAGATTATAATATTTACATTTAATTAATATTCTTCATCTTAACGAATGAAAAGAGGATATTGAAATAAGAACTGCAAGCATTGAAAATAGGACAAAAGGGGAGCTGCCAGATTCATAAAATGGAAAATCTGAAGATTCTAAAATTTGGCAGAGTTCATGACAGTCGGAAAGTTAATAGTCATAGAGTAATTAAGCATCGTTCATAATAATGCGTCGGTCCCGAAGCTGCGGCGCGATTTGTTCGCCAGTTCCTTCCTGCGATCGTAAAATATTCCAGCAGGAGAAATATACGAGTCGGCCAGAACTGGCGTCGTTAAAATGGTACGGGGGTGGCAACACTTAATAATGCGTTACTTGCGCGGACCAAGCCAAAGTGAGACCCTTTATCGATCATGGTAGAGGAAGAAGAGGCAAGGATTAACTTTTTTTTTGCTGTGGCACGTTTTAATTAAAAATTGTCCTCTTCGCCCAGTGCCGAGAGCTATTTTTATATGTCGATAGCTGTTGCTTTAACTCTTTGCGGTCGTGCGTCTGCTCTCGAAACTCAAAGCACAGAATCATTCCGATCGTTAAAGGAAAAACAGTAGATTCTTACGGATCGCACTAAAGAATACTTGGAAGAGTCTTTTTCGACGTAGACTTTCAGTATACTGCGAATTTTTATACATATATACATTATTTATAGTATTCCATCAATGAAAATCGACTTGGATAACCAGAATAATTATGTTTGAATTAAGCATGACCGCAAAGGGCTCATATTTTGAGGTATATATTTGAAAAAATTGCTCAAGTTGCAGTTTAATTATTGCAGATCGTAGACGCAGCAAAAATTGTAGAAATAATCTATTTAAACAAGTTCTCGTTGTGAGTTCAATTACTTTTGAATTACTCATAACCGAAAAGGGCTCTTATTTTGAGGTATACATTTAAAAAAATTGTACAAGTTGCAGTTTAATTATTGCAGATTGTAGACGCAGCAAAAATTGTAGAAACAATCTATTTAAACAAGTTCTCGTTGTGAGTTCAATTATTTTTGAATTACGTATGTCCGCAAAGGGCTCATATTTTGAGGTATACATTTAAAAAAATTGTACAAGTTGCAGTTTAATTATTGCAGATCGTAGACACAGCAAAAATTGTAGAAACAATCTATTTAAACAAATTCTCGTTGTGGTCGAAAAGCTAAAGTTACAAGAACTATTTAATGAAACGTATAAATTGGCTCATGATTAATTTGTAAAATTGAAGGCAACACATGTTCACTGAAACCGTACTGCTTTTGCAAGTGATCTCTATGGTGAAATAGAAATAAAATCAACTGTATTAAATTCCTTCGTGGTGAGTTGCTATTTCTGAGTTGCTATTTCAATCGTACTTTCCCAATGGTATTGCAGGGCAAATGTCTACATTTACAAATTCAAACTTTCGTCGTTATTGTAGGGGTTGTAGCTGTAATACTTCACCTCCATTTTGCCATATCAATCCCCGTAAGTGGGTTCAGAAATTAGTAAAGCTTCATTTTCAATTTGCTCTCATATGTAGCTGACATCCATTATGTTCTAGAATGTTAATTTAGTTTTCACTCGGATAAGCAATACATATACATCTATTTATAATTGTTTTAAAAAGAACTGCCTTTCAACGTTCATTTCAAATAACGCATTTAAAATAGGGAATTGTTCAGAAAAAAGTTTAAAAGGAATTCAGTGTGCAAGAGTTAATTTCTGACTAGGAAGTAGTATATGAAAATGAGCTTTTAGCTGGAGGAATGACGATTTAATTAATTAATCATTCGCGACCGGCTTTCAGAAACCTTTCATTCTCTTTTTAATACAACGAACAACTCTTTCAATTCACTATTCATGTCGTTACAACGTTAATTATCCAAACATTTTTTTACAGAACTGTACGATCTAAGGAACAGCACGGTCCCAAGGGTTTTTCTTAGATCAAGGCATAACATAGAATTGAAAAGTGAGTCAGTTGAAAGATCGATAGGTACACGCGAAACAAAAATAAATCAAATTGAAAAATAGCGTCTTTTCAAATGCACTTGACTGTGCTGCTGTTTAAATTTCCAGTAAAAAAGACAGCTTATAAGTCTCCCCGGATTTGATGTAAAGGAGGCGACACTCCTTTTGGAAGAGAGATCGCGGTGACATTAATTAGGAAGTCACTACGACCAAGCTGCATTAAGTAAATGCGTCCCAGTCCGCGCAGATTGCTTCCATAAAAGACTCGTGATCGTTTGTTTTCCTCGTGGAAGTTTGCACACGATGTTTGGCCACGAGCATTTGCAGGGTGAACAAATTACGTTAAGCGCCGGAACGCCACTAGCGTTGCCTTTCTCTCACGCAAGCTCTGTTAACCGCACGTTTTGATGATGTTGATTTTTGAACTGCAACAACGGAATTTTTCCACCGGTCTCGAGGAAAACCCGTTTGGTTACCGCGATTTTAATCTCCGCCTTCGAGGAACTAGTTCACACGCAGCGAGATTACATTCGAATTGATATACAGAAATTGTATCGACGTAAGAAGCGTCTATGCAATAATGCAAGTTAAAAGACAGCATATGTTTTAGAATTTTGTCATTTTTAGATATAACATACTGGTCTAGAAGTGTTCAAAGTAGAATTTGTGTGTTCTTTGTAAAATTGATTGTCTAGAAAATTATATTATGAAAATTGAAGACAAATGGCAGTGACTCATATTGTTGCTAATTTAATGAAAATATAGTTTAGTAAAAAAGAAATAATATTTTATCATATTTAGATGTAATATTCTGGTGCAGAAGTATTAAAAGTAAAATTTGTTTGTTTCTTTGTAAAATTGATTGTCTAGAAAATTATATTATGAGAATTGAAGACAAATGGAGTGACTCATATTGTTCCTAATTTAATGAAAATATAGTTTAGTAAAAAAGAAATAATATTTTATCATATTCAGATGTAATATTCTGGTGCAGAAGTATTAAAAGTAGAATTTGTTTGTTTCTTTGTAAAATTGAAAACATTATGAGAATTGAAGACACAATATTTTTTTATCTATAAATTCATGTGAAAGTCTCTCATGAAAATAACGATTCTACTCTGACTCTTTTATATATTTTTTCAGTATTTAATTGCGCGAAAGAAACATACAAATAGGTACACGAGCGAGATGATGAATAGGTGACTGTGTGTGAACTTAGAAGTGAGTCATCCGTAACACAATCCTATTTCTTGTTCGTGCTGTATCATGACTCCAAGGGGGTGAAAAAGCCTCTTGAAAAATATGCAGGAATTCCTGTTTCATATTTTATCTCAAGTAGGTACAGAGAAAAGATAAAGAGTAAAAGCTTAAGCAAAAGTTGCAGTCGTTTCTTACATTTGTAAAACTGTAACTAACCTCCAGATCCATTTTATTTTTCATTCATTTGGTTAACGAGAAGTGTAAATACGAATATCAAACTGCACAATAGATATAATTTATTCGAAAGGACTATGTATAAATTTGCAGGATTATAAATGTGCTGAAATTTTACGTCGTTATTTTTACACGATTTTTTAGATGTAAAGGAGAAGTTGAATTTTTGCTTACGATTTTTGTTCAACATCTCTCACCATTTTTAAGATATTCCACGGGAAGGAAAATTCTTATATTCTTTTGAAGGGGTGGTTCTATCCTCTAAAGCCGCATTGTGGCATCAATAAACAATGTTGTTTTATTCTACCTGCAGACAAAGTTTTCTTATTTTCTCTCTCGGAAAAATCTGAATTATACATTGCTCCATTATTTCATATTAATACATTTTTGCATTTCATAAGTATGGATCTGTCGAACACATGCGAAGAAAAAAATTTGTCCCCAGTTATTGGAAATTATTCGCGATTTATTCTTGTATACAGTCCAGTAAGTACATATAACAATTAACGAGTGCGGTGTGAGAATTTTTTCGCGACAGGGTTTAAGGCGTAGAAATTAGTGCGCCATCTTTAAACCGAATGATACGCCATATCATAAAATCAAGTTGAAGCGAGCATAATGGCCTTGCCAGATGTGCATGAGGTAGTCACAAATTTCGGGCACGTCGACTCATTTTACCCCAATCTAATTAACGTATGAGCAGTGGAATGAGGTAAGTGGAAGGAAACTAGTAGTTTAACTGTTTAAATCTTTGAGTAACACCTTCCAGTAAATAGATAGTTGAACTACTCGATCTAAGAAACAGCCCGGACCCAAGGGATAACGTTGACTATTAGACAGCGGATTGTATGCATTTATGACAAAAATGAACAGATGTAAATTAAAACAGTACAACCATCAGAAGTATTCACAAATCCTGTTATATTGTTTCCAATCAATTAATCTAGTTAAGAAAGAAAATCAATTTCTACTTCGCTCCTGAACTTCGAACTGGTTTGAAGAAACTAACACGATTGAAGTTTTTACTTTACACAGCATTACAAGAATTTAAAACTACTGTTATATCATTTTCAACTTATTAAACGAATTAAGACAATCTATGTCACTCCAGCCTGTCGAACAATTCAGATATAAAATTTTTGTTTTGCATAAAGATTCACTGTCTATTGATTATTTTTCTATTTGTTTGATGTGTGTCCACGCGGGCTGTTACAGAAAGATACTTGAACTATACGATCTAAGAAACAGCCCGGACCCAAGGGATAACGTTGACTATTAGACAGCGGATTATATGCATTTATGACAAAAATGAACAGGTGTAAATTAAAACAGTACAATCATCAGAAGTATTCACAAATCCTGTTATATTGTTTCCAACCAATGAATCTAGTTAAGAAAGAAAATCAATTTCTACTTCGCTCCTGAACTTCGAACTGGTTTGAAGAAACTAACAAGATTGAAGTTTTTACTTTACACAGCATTAAAAGAATTTAAAAATACTATTACATCTTTTTATAAAACTGTTATATCACAGTCGAACAATTTAGGTATAAAATTTTTATTTTGCATAAAGATTCGCTATTTATTGATAATTTTTCGTGAAACGTTGATTATTTCCACTTTATTTTTGTGAAATTGTTAACGTATAAATAACGCAGAATAAAAGAAATAAAGTGTTATATCTTAAGAAGTAGAACTAGAAAACCTTAAGTGTCAGACGATAGGAGAAATTGGTGAACTACTGTAGAAGTCTACTGTATAAGAGACCAGGCTTCTACTTGTTACTCGACTAGGTCAGAGACATGTAACGTTGCCGGTACCTAACCGCAAAATTCGTCCACAGAGAAGCCCGATGCACGCGGTAGAACGAAATCTAATTCCCGTCATGACGCCTCCACGACTAAGGGAGGCCTCGAACCTCGAATGAGCCCAACTAATTAGCTCTCTACCACGGAATGTATTTGCGTGGCTTACTGATGGTTTTGTTGTCCCACTCGCTGCTCCGTGGAACTCGCTCACGAGTTACGATTTCTATGGGAGTCGCTGCTGTGACGCTGGAAACAACGGCAGATTTGCTCCAATTTTTTTTTCAATTAGAATACCTATCCAATACCAGAAGACTTATCGAACGTACTCTGTACCAATGAATTCCTGCTGGTCCAAACGGTGCAAATTCTTTTGCATTTATTTTTGGGAATTTCCATTGTCAAGCAAAGACGTTGATTCTTTTCGAAAGTAACTGTTCCTTAACATTTTAATTTGGCGTTGTTTAATACTTTCTCTACGTTGAAAAGAAAAAGATAATGCGAATAAAGATAGTTATTAAATTGCTGCACGTTTTGACTTGGGTAATGCTTTTTACCTGCTGGTCCAAGTAGTGCACATTTTGTTTTGGGAAATTCTATTATGGAGGGAACTGTTTCTCTTCCTTAACATTCTGTTTTGAGATTGTTTAATATTTTCTCTTCGTCTTGTTTGAAGAGAGAAAGACAATGGGAATAAAAATAATTTATAAATAGCTGCACATTTTAACTAGTGTAATAGTTTTTACCTGCTAGTCCAAGTGGTGTACATTTTTTTACATTTATTTTTGGGAATTTCCATTGTCTAGCAAAGACTTTGATTCTTTTCGAAAAGAACAGTTCATTAACATTTTATTTTGACATCGTCTAATACTTTCTATTCGTTGATAAGAACAAGATAATACGAAAAAAACATAGTTTCTAAATAGCTGAGCATTTGGTCCAGCGTAATACTTTTAGTATACACTTTCCACTGTGTTATGGTATCATTTTGAGCATCGTCCAACTTTGCAAGGTATTATGTACTGTTTAAAGTTGTTAGCGTTATGAGATGTTTTACGGTTCTAAGAAACTTTGGCGAAGCAGTGTTTATGGACGCATGAAATGTTATACTGTCGATAAGCCTTCGACTAAAGTCCCTCAGTATCTATCCGCAGGCAGTGCAAACAATAGCATCAGGGACTATACAGTGAGACTTAATTAAACTTTAGATTTCACACATTTTCTTTGTCAGCCGGGAATGAATACATAATCCTCAAGTTAAGATTTAAATCGGTCTACGAAGTATTGGAATGAAGTGTTAGACAGTTTTTAATCACTTTTTTTGAGCAATTAACACATTGAAGAATCGACGAACGTTTTACATTATAGAAAGTTATCATCTATTATTATCTTTCAATTGTTTTTATTTTGCATGATTGTATGCTGTATTTTAAAAACAAGGCAATAAGTTATTCGATGAACAATTTTTATCCACTGTTGTGTAATTAGTAGACTGGATTTTTATATAAAATCGAAACTTTCTGTCTGATTTACAACCAGCAATTAACACATTGAAGAATCTATGAACATTTTACATTAAGTAATCATCCCTTATTATCTTTCAATTGTTTTTATTTTGCATCATTGTATGCTGTATTTTAAAAACAAGGCAATAAGTTATTCGATGAACAATTTTTATCCACTGTTGTGTAATTAGTAGACTGAAGATTTTTATACAAAATCGAAACTTTCTGTCTGCGTTGCAACAAGATGGGATGAAATAAATATTTATTTTCTTGCTGAATACGTTTAATAGGTTGAAAATAATATACTAATATATTTATAAAATTAGATTTACCCATTTTGATCATGAACGTGTGGGAGATTTTAAATATACTTTTAATCGAGCAACCCAAAGATCATTTAACCAAAAGTTGTTTATTAAGAACATTTATTAAGAACTAATGGAAGAAATATAATACAAAAATACGTCCTATCAGAACGATGTCAATCAGAAGAGTGAGTGTACGCTGGCTTAATAAATCAATATTTGAGTCTCAAAGGAACGATTCTCTATTATTTTTATAAACATCTTTAATCTATACATATACTGAGTGATTAAAACCAAATGTAGCAAATCAATCCACAAAACACATAAAATCCGCAGTCTAGTAATTAGTTTACAAGAAGAGATTCGAGAATGGACTTTATCTTCATTAAATTAGTTGGTTATTGTTCGTATAATTAATCGTCCAACGCTTTCATTTGTTGTTAAGATACACCGAGTCTCCTGCAATAGGGTGCAAGAATGAAGTTTTAACTAGTCGTTATCGACGTAACATAAATTTCGTGCTTAACGCTTACTCGAACCGGCTTTGGGTCGCCCGTCGAACCACTTATTTGATACATTATCGCTGTACGGTCAGTTAATTACTTCGATTCGATTACCCGCATTCGCAGCGAGTACCCTGAAAATCGTCTCGGTCCGCTATTAGCACATTTATCAATTGAAAGATTCGACCGGTAATTCGGCCCCGCCAATTAAGAAGTATCGACCGAAACTCGGGGACCTTGCGATGCCGATTTGCACGTTGCGAATCTTCTATATTTCGCGAGCTCGTAAATTACATTAGTAGATAGCGGCCGATATTCAAATCTGAATATACACGCGACCCGTACACCCCCGTATAGTTATTATATGAATACAGGAATATCAATTGGCGTTCTTTTCGACTAACTCTGTGATTAATTTCACAAAGCCTGTTACATTGCCGCGATCGAGCGTAAGCAGGATTTACGGCACCGGGAAATTCAAGCCACGAATTGTGGTGTACGTGATGTAACACTGTTGCTATTAATCAATTTACGCATCGTACTACACGCACGTAACAACTAATACGTAGCGACAGTTGCTCGTAAACGTGGAATTATTATATTCGTTGTTACAGGATGCGCCAATAACAAAGTACTAAAAGAACTGATACTTGAGATACTTGCGTCGATTTATCAAATGTATTTCATATCATTCACTCTATAATACTTGTGCAATATATAGGGTGGGGCATTTTAAACAGGTCACCTGAATAACTCGCTTGTTTTTGAAGATAGGAGAAAATGCATTGGACCAAACTTATTTGGTATCGGGGGGCTCATAATCTGGTATTACTAATTTTTCTGTAGGTGGAGGTGTCAAGGAGATATGAAGGTCAACTCTGTTTTTTTTAAATGGAATGAGGTATTTTTTAATACATCAATCGATGCAGCTGGATATTCGAAATAAAAAAGTATTAACCTATGTATGTCGAAAAGTTAATAGTTCAGGAGATATTTCAATTTAAATAACTCTAAAATACCATTACTGTCGTGCTAAGACGTTTGTGTTTCCTTACTTGTGTAACGTCTTAGCACGACAGTAATGGTATTTTAGAGTTATTTAAATTGAAATATCTCCTGAACTACTAACTTTGCGACATACATAGGTTAATACTTTTTTATTTCGAATGTCCAGCTGTATCGATTGATGTATTAAAAAATACCTCATTCCATTTAAAAAAACAGAGTTGACCTTCATATCTCCTTGACGCCTCCACCTATAAAAAAATTAATGACATCAGATTACGAGCCCCTCGATATCGAGTAAGTTTGGTCTGATCCTTTTTTTTCTATCTTCAAAAGCAAGCGAGTTATTCAGGTGACCTGTTTAAAATGCCCCACCCTGTATATTTTCGTATACCATTGTTCAGTTTCCTTTAACATGTTCTTACTTCATCTAGCACAAATGGCAAAAATTCAATTACCGATTGACGAATAAATATCTACTTCAATCGTTATTTGCAATTAACAATTAAACTCCTACTTTAGTCAGTAAATAAAATGTTTTTTTTTTATTTTAACATAAATAGGATTATTTATTATTTACTATTTAAAACACTATTTTCCGCAGCTGTGATATTAATTTGATCACGTTCGAGGATGACGAGGCTATTGTAAGGCGGAAGATTTTTACGATTTTTCGAATTTTCTAATCTCTTTACTACGCGCAGCTTTTCCTATGATTAA
Organism: Lasioglossum morio; assembly: GCA_916610235.2. Taxonomy (NCBI): domain Eukaryota; kingdom Metazoa; phylum Arthropoda; class Insecta; order Hymenoptera; family Halictidae; genus Lasioglossum; species Lasioglossum morio. Next base: position 3,503,437 of record OU744327.1, read on the forward strand.
AGGTCTCTTGTTCGACTTCCAGGAGTTCTCGGGAATTGTCCCTTGGTACAGCCACCTGAGTGGGGCGCGGTAAGGGAGAGGGTCCTTAAAGATGGCACTCTGCAGACCGTGTACTCGTGTGAACCAGGCCGTAGATTGAAGGGCCATAAAATACTGACTTGCACTGCCGACGGTTGGAATCATCCCATCCCGAAATGCGTCCCCTATGGTAAGAGACCCTGCACCTTAATTTATACGCTTCATGCCTCCGGGACTATAACACGCTGGAAAATGTTACGGCGGACCAGTTACTTCTTCAAAACTACTAACGAATTTTTTGGTTTTATGGGTTGCTCGATTCTCGCGAGACTGACGCTTTTCACGATTTCACGACAGCTAACATCTATTCGAATCTTTAAACATATATCAAGCTGTTTTATATAGTTTTATATAGTTTGTTTATTTATACTATATTTTATATATAGTTTACCTCTAAATGCGAGGCGTTGCTATTACCGTCAAAATATTTCAAATATTTTATATTATGCAATTGATTTAATTATATATATTTATTTTTTATATATAAATTAATAAATATAATAATAAATATAATAAAATAATATATCAATTATTTAATTATTTATATTTTATTATAAATATAATAATGAATTACGCCATTGATTAATGGCGATATTTTATTTCAAGGTCATCTGAAAGTCATCGTAGGTCGTTCAAGGTCGTTGAATTCATTTCGACGTCGCCTATAATATTATTTTCTTAAAAATACCCAGTCACATTTGAAGATACGACAGCGACCTTAATTTTTTGTTAAACATCGATTTTTTTTTAACATAAAAAATTGCAATTTCTTGCCGGTTAAGTACTGATTAACTTTGGTAAGAAACACTTTTCTGTCCGTTCATCCGAAGGGGCTGAAAATTTCTTAGGTGAACGTTGCTTCGAGGGATCAAATAGAAAAATCAAAATGATCTGTGAAATCAAAGGTTAAAAAGGCTAAATTAGCTGTTCTCTTTTTATATTTCGTAGTTCCTGATCAATCGAAATTGATTTGCTTTATTATAATTAGACAGCGGATCTTTATGTAAAATAACTAATATCTACCTGACTTGCAACCGACTAGAGTGAAATAAAAATTTGTTTTCTTTCCTAACGCTTTACCGGAAGGTTATTTTAATAGGATTTTCAATAATTGTTCTGTAAAAAGAAAGCATAGAAATTTTCTTTTACGTTGCAATCTTAAATGAAACTATTCAATGACGTTATCGAGGGTGACTCGTTTGTTCACAATGAAAATTGCTTAGACATATACCATAGATTTTTCAACATTATACACTAATCACGTTTAGTACGTCGAAAATAATATAACAGTGTTTTTGAATTCTTCTAATGTTTTCATTGTGTCGGATCACACCTATTAATTCTTGTAATAACTGCATAAAATCCGCTGTCCAATTGTAAGTAATACAGTAAAGCCATGATCTAAGAAAAACCCTCGGGTCCGAGCTGTTTCTTAGATCCTGTGGTTCTATTAGCGCCCAATTTCGTCGAACAAGAGCCACATTTTTGTGTTTTTATCAATTTATCATCATCAAAAATGTTAGCCATTGACTTTGACTCGTAATTAATTAACCCTCATCCATCCCTCATTTCACGAACTGAGTTTTTTACATTTTATTTACATATTCTTACTTTAACAAAATAAAAAGAATTTCAATGTTTCTTCAGTCAAATTGATGAGTTAATATTTACAAGGTTTTTCGGTTGTTCTGCATTAAAAAAATAAAAGTCACACAATGTTTTGGAAAAATTTACTTACAAATAACAAAACAGTACAACATATTTCGGGGAAAACTGTGTCGAATTGACACGAGGGACGGATGAGGGTTAACCTGGTCTCACTCGAGAGTCTTCAGTAAAGCTATTTCTGTGAAGGTTACGAGATTAATCAACTTCATTTAGTATAATTCATATAACTTTCCATTTACCCTGCAACTATCATAGACGAATGTTTACGCGTGCTTGAATAATTTCAAAGATTTCACGACGCACTTAGTGATCATTCGCACGCTCGACTCGATGTGGTTCAATTGCTCCTTCGAGACGCGTCTATTCGTGAAATCAACCTTTTCGAGCGGACTATAGCCACGCGCATCCACGCTGTTGCATAAATGTACACGCTACGTCCTATACTCCTCAGTTCTGGTTATATTCGGTTCCTTGGATTCTCGGATGGGTTAAGCAGTTTCGCCAACATGCGAGAATTTCCTTCTCGACATAACCGATCTCTTCATGTAACCAAACAGAATCTGTTGTCAGTTGCATCTAACCAGAGAGCATATTCAGGTTACGCAAGCCGATTTTAATGTAAATTTTGTGGAAGAGGCAGTTCTTTGAAAGATACTCGACACATGTTTCTTTTTATCGGCCAACGTGCGCGTTGAAGGGGTGAAAACAGCCTTCAAGCTTGGGAATCAGAAACATAGGTGTGCAATAGGGTGGTCCTTGGTTTTTTTTTTTTTTATTTGAAATCTTCTACAAGATTTATTACAACGTTAGGTAATGATATACAAACAGAATATTATATACATAGCGAGGAGTATTTTCAATGTAAGCATTCCCCTTCGCCTTTTCTCTTTTTTCCCCCCTTGTGGATGTATCCTACGCACGCAAATTACATCTATTTAGAAAGGACACAATATGGTGGCAAGCCACAATATTAGGCCCAGTCAGGAACATAGAGACATCCAAGGGCAACTGAAATCCCATTTTGCGGAGCTCTTCTAAAAGTAAAGATCTTTGTGTGTTGTATAAATCACACTGCCAAGGTGGTCCTTGGTTTACGGCAAAGAACAGGCGTGGTTGGAGATCATGCAATACCCCCACCACCAAGTAATGCGAATAGCGGTTCGATGGTGGGGGTAACATGACATATTAGGTGAAGAGAAAGGTCTTCGAAGACCTGGGCGGTGGGGGTTTAGTGAGTATGGCGATAGAATAGTTTCAGCTAATGATAATCCCCCCCATACCATCCGAGGGGGGAGCCGAGCCTCACACTACCCTCCCCGAACAACATCGTAGGGGAGGGTGTCCGTAAGAGGATTCCCCCACCGTCCTTAAACAAAAAAAAGGGTGGTCCTTGGTTATACTTGGTGAAATTTTTTTTGCGAGATTTTCATCCCACCTCCCCCAAAAATTGTGCCATTTAGTAAGAAAATAATTCCTGCAAAAGATAAAGTTGATCGAATAAGGGGAAGGCCTCATTGACGTTTTTTTTTTTTTTTTTATTAAGCTATGAAACCCCACATGGGATTATTAGCAGCATGCACATGGCTGTATTGGATTTATCCAATAACAAGGACATTTTCTAAACTAGAATTGAACAATATAATGAACATTTTTTAGTACAATATTAACATTAGAGATATAAGCAGTGGGACTTCAGGAATGTATGTATATAAAGCCTCATTGACGTTGAAGTCAATGTGTCCAAAATTTCATGGTCGAAAAATAATTCTATCAAAGCTGAAAACATGATTGACACGGCTAAGTTGTGTACATTTTTTAAATTGTCAATCGATTTTTATTCAAACTCTTGCGTTTGCGTTCTACGAATAAAAATATGGGATACGTATTCTTGGGATTTGTGTGATTCAACGATAATTACTTTCGGATATCGATTAAGACGAAATTGGGTAGTTCGCATCTCGGAATTAATGAGGATCGTACTGTTAGTCAGTTCCGTCGGGTTTGTCAATGGAAAGGTTCGTTAAGCTGGTAAACTTTCAGGAAACGTCAAAGATGAGAAGGAAAGGAAACGAAGTTATTCCTGAAGAAAGAAAGATCATATTAAATCCGTATAAAAGATGAAAATCCACCATCTACTGAAGTGACTGAACGGAACGGTCTTCATTAATTCCGACAGGCGAGCCTCGCAATTTCGACCGATCCGTTCAGTTTCGAATCAAAGGATTTTTGAGTTTGTAGAAAGAATCTTCTCTGAACGTATTAAGATGTATTAAGACATATAAAAATGTACGTGAAAACGCGTATCAGAAAATATACATAAATCAACGTATACATACATATTTTCATGACAGAAGATTTTTTTATTTTTCGTAGCTCGTATCATGGGATTCTTATAATTCGCAAACGTGTTCTATATGTAAACGTGCGGATTTATGAATTGGAAAAAACAATATTTGGAATGTTTTTGTTCCCCACGCGGAGTGAAAAAAAGGAGATCTTTTTTTTTTTTTTTAGTACGATAAAACAGAGAGGAGCACTCAAATAGAAAGCAACAAATAATGCCGAAACGGTAGGCGAGCGAATCTCTCCGCGTATTTGTGGATATCGTTTATTTGCGTAAGCTAAAGCAAGCTCATGGAATCCAGGATAAGCATGTTGCTCGTGATTTATCCCGATGGACGTGTGTCATTCAGTGCTGCCATTCGATGTCTCCATATCAATCGAAACCTTTCTAAATTGATGCCAAGAAATATAATTAGAATCGCATCTCATGTAAGCTAATCAGCTAATTATTTCTGAAATTCTACAGCTTCAAACTAAAATGATTTTATTCGGTATACACTGTCAAAACGTGATAATAAATAAAACAATGTTAAGGAGGTTCGACACGTAGGAAACTGTTTATTTCATCAAAACTCATGGTAACATGGATTTGTTAACAAAATGCTAACGCAACGTATAAATCAATAATATTATATATGTAACATTTTTTATTTTTCTTACAGACGCAATTTATTAATCTTGAAAATGGTCCAAATTGTGACCAAAACGTCGATTATATAAAATTAGCAAAATTGCTTAGTTAATTTATTATTTTTTGTGTATTTAACGATCGAACCGTAGCGCCGATAGTATTCAACGATTTTTTATTAACAATATTACGATCGATATAAATAAGTTTAATTATATATAACAGTATAAATCAATAACAGGTGAATATATGAGTAACACATTCAGTCATCGACATGGTGGTATAAACATTCTTACAACAATAATGAAAGTTAATATTCACATGTGCAAACATTTCCGTAATATTTCGTAATTCGTTTGCCAACGTAAATCAAAAATAACAAGATAGGGCAATCGCTTTATCTTTGCTTAAAGGTTCGTCTAAGTCTGTTGAAAGCATTAAAACCAAACCAAAGGACGGCATTGTACTTTACGTGGATAATTACTGAGCAATTATGCAAATTAAGTTCGTTTTACTAGTCGTAAGTTGAACTTCGTCGAAGAACACTTTGCTGGTGCAATTCTCAAAGCTTCACTTCTCTGCGGTGTCATTAGTCTAAGTAATTTCCTCAACATTTATAATGCGACAAACGATCTATTTTTATCGTGACAATATCTTTGGCAGGATAATCATTTCTTAGCAGCTGTTTCTGTGCTCTCAATCCTTCGTCTTGTTTTCATTCTTGTATTAAAGTCAATGTTTTGCAATATTTTTGTATGGGACTCTCGTGAACTTATTTGTGGAATTGTTCTTATAAAAATTACACCAAACAAGGCATAATTTTCACTGATTTTAGTGGTTATTAGTTCTGGGAAATTAGTAGAACTACACGATCTAAGAAACAGCACGGACCCGAGGGTTTTCTTAAATTCTTTCAATCCTTCGAAACGTTTATAAAATTCCAATATTCGAATTTGTTTCAACAGATAAAAAAGATAATTTATGTGAAATTACTGCCTGATTGCATAACGAAAATGTTCGCCTACTCCCCGAAAGTTTTACATATAAAGCTAAATGGACACGGTCCCGGTGGTACTTGAAGTTCTCCACCGGTTCGACTACCTAAATTTTTTCGTCCAATTTGCTGATATAGAGTGTACTTTCTAGTACTCCCATTACCGAAAGTCACTTTAGTTTTTATTTTTTTTTTGTTTTAAGCCGAAAACGTTCCCGCGTGTCCAGTGCTCGTTTCACTCTTGACGAGTTAATAGTGAAAGTTTCGCGTTTGCGAAAATTCACGCAGTTTTATCTCGTTGTAAAAATTTTTTCAATTAGAAATCTGCCACACTGTGTTCCTCAATTAGAAGTTCGGTGTACGCGTAAACTGACGGAAGCGTGTTGAAAGAGAAAAGTAGCGTTCGCGCGGAAATACGTGTGCGCGGAATTAATTGCGCACATATATTTTATCGTTATGCTTTTTCGTGCAGTGCGTGGCAGGGGTGAGTTCGAAGGATTTAATAGGATTTAACAATTGTGTTTAGGGATACAAATAGACAGCGGCGATTGACGGGTAGTAGGTTCACGCGCAGTGGAAAACCGACACTGATTTACGGGCCAATATCCTTGAACAAGGGACTTTGTGCAATGTCCTGCGTGGCCTATGGGAGGAAATGAAGTCGCAGGATCAGTAGACGTTGCACAATTTCGAACAACGCTCTAAATTAGTGTTCCCTTCTTTTTCCATCCCGGGGGAATGATTTTTAACAGTTTGTGCGAACGTCAACGTAACAAAAAGAATTCATTGGCTCGAACTGAACTCGCATTTGAACATCGAACTCGATTTAAAAACACTGTTATATTATTTTTAATTTATTAAACGTATTAAGAAAGAAAATCTATTTCACTGCAGATTGTTGAACAATTCAGGCAGCAGATTTTTATTTCGTATAAAGATCCGCTGTCGAACCAGTGAATGTGAGGGATTGTCTTTCGAATTAGATTGGATATTTTCTAGACTTCGAACGGGATTTAAGAAAACAACAAAGTTGACATTTTTTACTTAAATCTTTACACATTAGGAGAATCTAAAAATACTGCTACATCATTTTCAACTTATTAGACGTATTTCATTGCAGTCTGTTGAACAATTCAGATAGAAAATTTTTATTTTTCATAAAAATTCGCTGTCTAATGATCAGTGAAAACATTGTCTATCGAATTAGGTTGAAGAAACCGTGTCTTTAAACTGACGACTGAATGGGATAAACTTCGATCAGGATTTAAGGAAACAACAAAATTAATATTTGTTACTTTACACATTAGAAAAATTTAAAAGCACTGCTACATCATTTTCAACTTATTAAACGTATTAAGAAAATTTATTTCACTGTAGTCTGTTGTACAATTCAGATAAAACATTTTTATTTTGCATAAAAATTCACTGTCCAATGATCAGTGAAGACATTGTCTATCGAATTAGGTTGAATGAACCGTATCTTTAAACTGACTTCTAAATGAGATAAACGTCGATCAGGATTTAAGGAAACAACAAAATTAATATTTGTTACTTTACACATTAGAAAAATTTAAAAGCACTGCTACATCATTTTCAACTTATTAAACGTATTAAGAAAATGTATTTCACTGTAGTCTGTTGAACAATTCAGATAGAACATTTTTATTTTGCATAGAAATTCTCTGTCCAATGATCAGTGAAGACATTGTCTATCGAATTAGGTTGAAGAAACCGTATCTTTAAACTGACGACTGAGTGGGATAAACTTCGATCAGGATTTAAGGAAACAACAAAATTAATATTTTTTACTTTACACAATAGAAGAATTGAAAAGCACTTCTACATCATTTTCAACTTATTAAACGTATTAAGAAAATGTATTTCACTGTAGTCTGTTGGACAATTCAGATAGAACATTTTTATTTTGCATAAAAATTCGCTGTCCAATGATCAGTGGATGTACGACATTGTCTATCAAATTAGGTGGAACGAACCGTGTCTTTAAACTGTCAACTGAATGAGCTAAACGAATATCTTCTGGAATCTCTCTATAAATCTCGCGTTATCTCGCGCAACTGTGGTCTCCAGCAGCGATTATGCGCGTTGCCGTGGGCGGCGATGATGCGGACCGGAAATAGAATCTAATTAAAATCGAATAACCGGAGTTTTTGTGATATCGAGAGTAGGGGGGGGCTGTAAATTAAATGTGGAAGATGTATTGCGATGTTATCGTCCGGCATGACAGAAGCCTCGTCGCAGCGGGAATCTTCGCCGACGTCCCGGCGAGTACGGAATTTAACGTAGCAGCTCGAGTATGTTTCTCCACGGTGCACGAACAACACAGTCATTAAGTTGTTCCCCGACGTTCAGTACACGTTGAGTCAAACCGAAACGGAAGGAAACAGTTCGACAGGCTGCTGCAAGTTAATGGAATACTCACGCTAGTGGGTATTAACTGGCGCGAATAACCGAAGTTAACGACTACTTAGATCGATATTATATATTGCCGCGCACGATATACGCGCTCGTTCACGAATATCCGGACACCTAGCTGATTCGTGCGAACTGTGCATTTCTGCTACCGTATTGCACTGCTGGGCCAATTCACATAAAAACTATTGGAAATACAGTAATTACTTTTATTCAAAGAAAGTAGTATTTCAGCATTTATTTTGTTACTTAATTCTATATAGAAAAACAGTTGAAATATCTATTTATTATATATGTATGGAAACTATTAATTGAAGTAATATTTGCTGTACGATGTTTTAGAAATAATTATTTGAAATAAGACTTTTCGTAGAGTGTATTAGGAATGCGTATTTCAAATAATATTCTTTCTGTGTGGAAACGGTTTTGTTGTGGATTTCAACTGCTTACTTACTCTATAATGTATGAGATTAGTTATTTTCAGATTAAATATATTATTTAGAGACGATATGTGTACATTTTCAGCCAGAAGACAATTAAAGAAACTCTTCTTATATTTTTACATTTTATTTCTTAACTATATTAGATAGAAAAGATTCGTTCATCATGGAAATACATAATTTCGAAGCAATAAATGCAAATTTTCATCCAGAGGAAACAATTAAAAACACTCTCCTTTATTTTTACATTTTATTTGTAAACTATCTCACACTGAAACTTGCTGTCTGAGGTAGTACAGATTCATACATCGTGGAAATATATAATTTAGAAACAATAAATGTAAATTTTCATCTAGAGAAAACAATTAAAAAAACTCTCCTTATATTTTTATGTTTTACTTGTAAAGTAACTGACACTGAAACTTGCTGTCTTAGGTAGTAAAGATTCATTCATTGTGGAAATATACAATTTAGAAGCAATAAATGCAAATTTTCATCTACAGAAAACAATTAAAAAAAGTCTCCTTTATTTTTACGTTTTACTTGTAAACTATCTGACACTGAAACTTGCTATCTCAAATAGAAAAGATTCTTTCATCATGGAAATACATAATTTAGAAGCAATAAATGCAAATTTTCAGCCAGAAGACAATTAAAGAAACTCTCCTTGTATTTTTACATTTTACTTGTACACTATCTGACACTGAAACTTGCTGTCATAGATAGAAAAGATTTGTTCATTATGGAAATACATAATTTAGAAGTAATAAATGCAAATTTTCATGTAGAGGAAACAATGAAAAAAACTCTCTGTATATTTTTAAATATTACTTGAAAATTATCTGACACTGAAACTTGCTGTCTTAGGTAGTACAGAATCATTTATCGTGGAAATATGTAATTTAGAAGCAATAAATGCAAATTTTCATCTAGAGGAAACAATTAAAAAAACTCTCCCTATATTTTTACGTTTTACTTGTAAACTATCTCACACTGAAACTTGCTGTCTTAGGTAGTAAATATTCATTCATTGTGGAAATATACAATTTAGAATCAACAAATGCAAATTTTCATCTACAGAAAACAATTAAAAAAAGTCTCCTTATATTTTTACGTTTTACTTGTAAACTATCTGACACTGAAACTTGCTGTCTCAAATAGAAAAGATTCATTCATTGTGGAAATATACAATTTAGAATCAACAAATGCAAATTTTCATCTAGAGAAAACAATTAAAAAACCTCTCCCTATATTTTTACATTTTACTTGTAAACTATCTGACACTGAAACTTGCTGTCTCAAATAGAAAAGATTCATTCATCGTGGACATACATCACAGTACATAATTCACAATGCAACTTTTCATTCAGAAGACAGTTGCAAAATTCTCCTGATATTAGGCAATATTCGTCTAATGTAGAATCTGGTTTGACGGCGGTCAAGGTGTGTACGGTGCGTGAACAGTCTATCGTCTATAGTCTATAGTGTCTGGAAACGATGAAGTCACAAGGAGGAAGTTGATGGAGCACGACGAAGTTTCGCTTTCCTCGAAGCTGGAAGTTGTTCCTAAGAGCTCTGAGAATTTTGGAATAGGGATGCTAAGGTATCGATTCTCCAAGCTGGTAAATCCGAGCCGGCACGAAGTTTCTCGCGGGAGTTCCACGGTGGAGAGTGGGAAGCCGACTTCGCGACAGGACTGATCACAATTCTCCCCCCCCCCGAAGTGTACAGTGTCAGTGTCTCGTCGCTCTGCTACGACTATTTACTCCGAAATCAGCTTCATTTACAGTACCTGATAATTAGACTACCAATCTCCGTGGGCGAACTGTATCAGTTCGTAGTATGAGTACAAATATCCTCAAAAGAGAACGATATTGAAGTCTTCTTAGAACTTTATTTACACGAAGATTCTAATAAGTTGCCTGGGAAAGTTTTTCAATCACGATTAATCTTTATCTATATAAATAAAAATTAAGAACGGCTGGACCGATTTGGCTAATTTCTTTTTAAAGAAAAAAAAAATTGGAAAAGTTGCTCGGATAAATGGAAAATTCGGGAAAAAATGAAAGTGCTTTTTTTCTATGGGATTGTTGTATGAACTCAAGACCATAACTCACGATTCGAACGCAAAATTTAAACTTTGGACAGGACAACCTCTGTCGGGTCAGCCAGGAAAAAATAAAAACTGCTAGCGAACATTGATAAAATGAGCCTGAACGACGGATGTTGAGAGCCGTACGATAAAAATTGTGTAATAGGAAAACTGTAAGCTGTCCAATATAAACTTATAATGGATATTGAATATTGATTATTGAATATCGAATATCCGAGGTACGTTCGCAGAGAGTCCCGTTGTGAAAGTTCGAATTCGTTATTACCGATTTATCGATAGTACTTCGGAATGATGTTTTCGACGTTGCCGGATAATGAAACCGAATTCGCAAGTAGGAAAATCGATTTCGAATGCAATTTCGAGAATACATCGGCAGGAAACGAATTTGATTGCTGTTAAACTGTAGAGTCTATTCGGCGCACAATGTACCAGCGGAAGTAACGCGAGATGAATTACGACGTACGTTTCTGGCGGTGGACAGACAGGCCACCGTGTAGCTACGAAAATATCTATAAGCATCGTATTCACTATTTCCGAGGCAAGAAAATTTACGCATGTTCCCGGCATACGTCGAGTCCGTCCAGACGGAAAGAAAGATGTCGTCTTGCCTCTCGAATGCAACACGGGGGACCGCGGCAATAAATCAAAGCAAAATCCCGTTGCTTTCGATTCCGAACGGGTTTGAGGGAGGAAAGGGGTGGTTTTCAGGTCCACGGCCCCTGGGAGATGTCGCGCTACGAAAAAGCCATTCGTCATCGCAGCCCACCACCATCTTCTTTATTCTCGTCTTCTTTTCGTCGCGAACGCTTTTCCACGCCCGAACCCGTCTCTCAAACCACCCACCCATTCTCGAGTGCTTCTTCTGACCCCGCTTCCTTCCACTTTCATTCTATTCTTCGCGTATCGTTCCTCGATTACAAACGAGTAAAAATCGTTCGACCTGTCCTCGTTCGGTTCATCCGAAACCGCTCGCGTTAATACACCACTCCGCGAAATTGAAGGGACACCGAATCATAACCGGAAAACTCTTCAACTCCTCGCAACGTTCTACAAAACAATCTTGAAATACACTGTGTTACACTATGGGGTGGCTATCATTTACTCTTGGCGTAAAATTTTTGTAGAAGAAATCTGCGCAGAGTGTCAGCTCCAAGGCTCTCGTACATTAAAATAATTAATTAACCCGTTGCTGCATGATTTTTCTAATTGGGATGAAGAAATTGTTGGAATATCCTTTGCTCACTCGTAGGAAACTGTTTGTTTAACCAAAACTCATGGTAACATGGATTTGTTAAGAAAATGCTAACGCAACGTATAAATCAATAATATTATGTATAACAGTATAAATCAATAACAGGTAAAAAATATATAAGTAATACATTTAGTCATCTACATGGTGGTATAAACATTCTTATTATAGAGAAGATACTAAACCTTAAAAAATTAACTATACATAATATTATAAAATTAAAACATTCTTACAAGGTATAAACATTCTTACAAGTCGGTCATCCTGACAAATTAATCATCCTCGATTAAATGTATAGATACGATAGAGAAGATACTAAACCTTAAAAGCTTAACTAAATATAATATTATAAAATTAAAACATTCTTACAAGGTATAAACATTCTTACAATTCGGTCATCCTGACGAATTAATCGTCCTCGATTAAATGTATAGATACGATAAAGAAGATACTAAACCTTAAAAACTTAACTAAACATAATATTATAAAATTAAAACATTCTTACAAGGCATAAACATTCTTACATAATAAAACAGACTTTATAAAGATATGAAATAGAATTTATTCAAATAATATATATCTCTGAAGGCACGTTGTGAGGCACGTCTTTACTGTTCGATAATCTAGACAGAAGTGAGGAGCACTCTTGAAAAACCAGATGACGATCTCAGAAACAAATACGCGCTTGAAAGATATAAAGCAACCGAATAAAGCAACCTACTAAATAACAATACATTATTTTTGTCAAATTGTTCTTAAATAAATTCCAACAGAAATTGACAGGAGGTCAGTTTTTGTGTTTTAATTAAGGGAAAAATATTAAAACAACATTATCAGAGAAATAAACATAATTTCGAATAGTAAGAAAACACATTCTTAATTTACTACATATGTGGGAGGATTTAAATATACTTTTAAATGTGTAACTCAAAGATCATTTATTCAAACGTCATTTTGTTAAGAATACAAATGTAATGGAACAAATACAATACAAAAGAACATCTTTACAGAACAATGACAATCAGAAGAGTGAAGTTACGCGTGTTTAATAAATCAATATTTATGTCACCAGGAAACGATTCGTTATTATCTTTTTAAAACATCTTTGATTTATATATTGGGTGATTAAAAAAACAAAATGGAGTAAATTACTCTACAATATACCAGATTTGTTAACTGTATCAGATATGATACACTATGCAGCGAATGGTTAAATGCTCATTAAATAGTTTTTCTCGAATATCTTCTACAATATTTTCCGCGTCGTAAAATCTGTTAGACAAAACCTGTAATTCGGGACAGACTGTGTCTTTTATGTCCTGTTATTGTTTCTCATAAAACAAACGGTTTCCGAAAAAATTGAGGGAAATGTCGGAAGAAAATCCAACAATTTTTATCTGTTTATCCCTAGTTGTTCACAAAAATTATTTTTGCTGTTCACTGTAATATTTTGTTTGGTGAATTTTAATATTCCGCGACTACGAACGGAGGTTCCGTCGAGCAGGTTCCATATTCGTAGACGTATTAATTAATCGTCGTGAAAAGCGTGGCTTGTTTGAAAGCCTGCCGGGACCTGGAAAAGTACAAGTGCTCTCTTGTACTCACTTACTTGATACCGATTCAGTGGCGTTCCTGCTTCTTTCACCGTACGAGACTGGCCCTACTGGATACCCCGACTTTCATGCAGACGCGAGGATTATGAGTTTCAATGGGCCGTGCAGCATCCTGTCGGAACGAAACTTTGATCATACGCGTTTAGTTCCTTCCATCGATTCAGCCTCCTCTTAAATCGGACCGAGATGTGACCTCAAGATTAACACTAAGTCTACGGAGTCCTAAAATTAATTGTTTCACATTACTAGACCGCGGATTTGATGCATTTATAGAAAAAATGAGAGGGCGAAATTTAAAACAAGCAACAGAGGTGGGCATTATACGGCGAAACAAATATTTCAAATGAACAAAACAACTATTAATAAGTCAAAAAAACAACTATTTAATATTTTAGACTTTATTTTGCTTGAAGAAAGTAGGTTGCCCTGAAAACAGCTGATTTGTCTGTTTTTCTACGGGTGTACCATCGATAAAAAATGTTAATTTCTAAATTATTTTGAAAACAAATTACTGTTTTTTTTTTTGTAATCAGTTACATGAATAGATTCGGCATTCAAAGAGGCACGAATTGGATTTTGAAATTTTTGTCTAGGCCTAATACTTTCGCAGATATTTAATAAAAAAATAGGATTTTCCACCCCAACTTTGAAAGCTTATTTTCACCCCCTTAACATGAATCTCAGCCGCTATGAATAATAAGTGTCAAATTTTTTTTGAGTTATATGTCGTATTAAAATTTCATTAAAATCGACGTGTTACGATTGGGTAACCTCCCTTGCAAGTATAAAGATATGTATAAATAAATAAAGACCTGTATAAATAAATTTAAAAAAAAGACCTTCCCAGGGAGGATATTTTTTGAAAATTGTAGTCCATATATTACTTTATAAATATAAGAAGAAAGTGTTCATGTAAATAATAATGTCCGTATAAATAATTCCTTTCAATCTCAATAATTGTTAAGTGACCGAGTCGTATGGAACACTTTCTTCGGACATTTCAAAAAAATCGTGATTGTCCTATTTGTCGGATTTTTATCGTATAAAATCACTGCATTCTGTGACCCAGGCCGATGTACATTACGTTAATCCAGTTAAAACTGTGCGCGACATTTTCATGTTGGATTTTATTTTGACGAGCAGTGGCTTTGAAACGAAAACTAGGAAAATCCTATTCGTTGTAACGGTAGCTGACACGCCGATACATTGAAGTAGCGATCACGGAACAAGTTTGTTTGTCAGGTGACCGAATGAACTATTTCTGTCCTCGCGGAGGCAGGATTTAGGACAAAAATATTCGGTACTCTTTGAATTTATGATGTTGTGTATCGGTAAAATTGAGTTACCTCTCTGGAACGAGGATTTCGATTCAAGAATTATTTTAGAAAATGTCAGACGATCAAAATTAATGGAAATCGGTTGATGCGAAGTCGACGAATCTTCAATTACGATTTTGTCGAAAATCTACCGTTCCGTGATTTCAGTTTCAGTGATGAGAACGATCAGTCGACATGTAGATATCAAAAGGGTTGCTTGTGGATTTCTTTTATCACGACTTATGGAAGTAGCGTATTTTGCGGTTTACACACGTTCGTGGTTAAACGTATAAGCTGTCTGTGCTTCTGATTAGCGGTTGCAGGTTGACTATTTTGTAAAACATAATCAGCTTGTGTTTGAGCCTCTTATGTTACTCTCTTGTGGTGAGTTTCCCTTCTGGATATCTCTTACTGCGGGAATTTTTTTTATTGGAATACTCTTCTTCATTCAGAAGTTTTATTATCATTGCTAGTTTGTTGATCGATATCGTATCATGTTATTTGGAAAGTGAATCTCAAGACAACATCAACGATGTTCCTATTTTTTAGTATGTGAAATCAATTTTTCATCCTTATTAAATCTCATTTAATGAAATTCAATACATAATAAAATTAATTCAAATGACATCACGAATCTCTTGAATCTCATAAGCAGTCTGCGGTTTATATGCAGTATGATAAAGTGGCAAATACATTAGAAGAATTTAAAGGTGCCATTATATTATTTTTAATCTATTCAATATATTAATCGAATATAGCATCATGTCATTCGTGAAGTGAATCTTAAGAAAACATTAATAATGTTCCTAGTGTCAGTCTGTGAAATAAATTTTGCATCCCTTTTAAATTTCATTTAACGAAATTTAATACATAATAAAATCAGTTCAAATGACATCACGAATCTCTTGAATCTTATAAGCAGTCTGCGGTTTATATGCAGTATGATAAAGTGGCAAATACATTAGAAGAATTTAAAGGTGCCATTATATTATTTTTAATCTATTCAATATATTAATCGAATATAGTATCATGTCATTCGTGAAGTGAATCTCAAGAAAACATTAATAATGTTCGTAGTTTTAGTCTGTGAAATAAATTTTGCATCCTTTCTAAATTTCATTTGACGAAATTTAATACATAATAAAATCAGTTCAAATGACATCACGAATGTCTTGAATCTCATAAGCAGACTGCGGTTTATATGCATTATGATAAAGTGGCAAATACATTAGAAGAATTTAAAGGTGCCATTATATTATTTTTAATCTATTCAATATATTAATCGAATATCGTATCATGTCATTTGTGAAGTGAATCTCAAAAGAACATTAATAATGTTCCTAGTGTCAGTCTGTGAAATAAATTTTGCATCCCTTTTAAATCTCATTTAACGAAATTTAATACATAATAAAATCAATTCAAATGACATCACGAATATCTTGAATCTCGTAAATAGACTGCGGTTTATATGCATCATGATAAAAACGAGTAGTTGTAATTTAAAGTGGCGAATACATTAGAAGAATTTCAAGGTGTCATATTATTTTTCATCTATTCAATATATTAATCATATATTTTTTCTTTCATGTGATGAAATTCAATAAACACTAAAATCAATTAAAAAAAAATAGTCAATTACCTTAAAGCTCTCCTTGAACCATGTTATTTCAGTTTAAAAACTGTTCCGACCATTTCGTAGTCCACCCTGTATATTAAGAAAGAAAGAAAAAATTGTGGTTTCACCTAGATTCTTGTCGCTGGCTGCGAATAAGTAATGACGTCCCTTCTCAGTGTCTAACTATAACTAAACAGAGCTGGATGCACCACCGGGTTTACAGTTCCGTGTCACCGGCGTCTCTCGGGATTACCGAAAAGCCATTTCAGCCATGCGCCGATATAAGTTCCGGATCGGGTCTTTGTACGAAGTGGCCACTCATCGAAACCCTCCTTAAAGAAGGTCGAGAGTTCAGGGCACTCGGCTCCGTTCGAGGAGCGCGGCGGTGCACACGGTGTACTCGCCTGTATATGTATTACCACTGGTACATACACATAGATGTATACGTATGTACGTACGTTCGCCGGGTCCCAGAACGGCGGTTGGCCATCAAAGGAACCGAGATATCACGACGTACCGGCGTAACGGCGTGCCTCTTTCGTTTGTCAACAAGACCAGCCACGAAGGTACCTCTGTCGCGACCGCGAAACCGTAGACGCTCGCACGAGAGCAGAAAATATGTCCGCCTTATCTTTAGATTCCGCTGAGGAACGAAGGGCACACCACCGCCTTCCGTCGTCCGCAAAACTCGCCCGGGGAAAGGCTCACCGACCAAAATTGTTTTCACTCATGGGAATGCTTGATTGTCCAGCTTGGTACTTCGTCGCGGTAGCTATTCAACCCCTTTGCACTTTGACCTTTAAATTGAGTGCGTTTGCCGGAACCCGGCTGAGCTAAGATACGAGAGCATACACAGGCACACGTTTTTCATGATTAATCCTCGAGGAAAGGACGATTTTTATAGTTTGTATAGTTGTATGTATATAGTATATAAATTGTTTTATATATGTATATAAAGTAAGAAAGTATATAAGAAACCATGAGTTTGTAACCTTTTCGTTTGATCCTACTACCGAGCATTTTATTCGTTTCGATATATTCCAAAATGTTCGCTATCATTCTAAAGATCATTGGTTGTTCCCAACCGGTGGACCGGGGTTCGAATCCCGTCGGGGTAAGAAATTATTTTTCTCCGTTCATTCTCAGTTGAAATTTTCGCGCCCCACTTTCCACTTCCGTGACATCGAAACGTCACATATCCGTTACATCGAAACGTCACATCCGTTATATCAGAAAATTGTTACCCTCAGCAAAGACGTTTCACTTCAAAAAAATATAGTATGTAGATAGTACTATTTAGTATGTATATAGTATATATAGTATATAAAGTATAATTGACGATGCTCAGGAACGGTCACTGCTCTAATTAACACTAGATTGCCCAAGGAAGTCATTTTTACTGCTTTTTAATTTCAATTAGAAAAACAATTATGTATTATAATGATACAATTTCTTAGAATTTTGTGACTTTTTGTACAACATATAAATGCGTTTATTAATAATTGTAGTTACCTCCTCCCTCCTTCATTTCCGGTATATACAGGGTGAGCCCGCAGAAACAGAACTCCTAAATATCTCCGTTACTTTTCGTTGTCCAAAAAGCTTCATAGGACAAAGTTACACTGTTTGAAGGGGCGAATTTGATGATAGTAAAAATTTTTTCTCATTTTTACATGATTTCAAGGTCATCGATATTTTTTTAAATGGAATGAGGTATTTTCTAATACAATTTGATAAAATCAATTGCAAGATTTGTACCGAACAAACAGACAAACAAGAAAACGAGCTAATAAAATGTGGTAATATAATGAAGCATTGATCTTTGTTATTGAGAGCAATGTCTAAAGCATCCATGAGCGCAATGCACTCAGCTGTAAAAATGGATGCATTACGATTGATACTTCTTATAAATTCAAATTGTAACATGTGCAAGTTGTTTTATCCACGGTGGCGTCCTTGCTCTTACTACCACCTGGTAGTATACCATATGGAGATTGCACCCTTTTTACACAGAAGACAGTCAATTAAGAGATTGAGATTCTTGGATTTAGCCAAAGTTCGATAAAAAATTAAAATCAATATGGATTTCCTTAAGTAGGGCGGAATAGTTATAATTATAAACATTGTAACGGTTAGAAGAATATATACAATCAACTAGGTTACCGTGGTCCTTTAAACAACGAAGCAACAATCGATTACAAAGTTTATGTTTTGAGTTACGAGTGGCTATAGCTTTCCTAATCCTAGTAACAGCGTTGTGAATTAATAGTTCTGTGTTAGAATGGATTTTCCATAGATAATTATTACACAGGAATCTTGAAGCGTATAAGCTGCAGTTTGGATGTGTACACTGCATGTTAGATCACTGAAAAATGTTAACTTTAAGACACGTATAAGAATCGTCTTATTCTTATCGCGTTGACGTGTTATCAGAACACTCGGATGAAATTCGCGATGACCTGCTCGATCACTACCTGCAGTACCTAATCCAGATTTAAACCTTTGGGCTTTATTAAATCTCACCTGTATAGTACGAAGATTAGAAGTTCGGAAAACTTGCAGCCGCGCATGCGAACTGCTGTAAAGAACATAACACCGCAAATCCCGAGTGTGTTTAGAAATACCGCAGAACGATTTGGACTCCGCTGGGATAAACGACAGTTCCCATATTACGCCGTCTTTACCATTACTTGCTGAATGGTAGTTGTACAAATTTACAATGAAATTTCGTATATGGATATTTGTTTTCCTCTGCTAAATATAAAGTAATTTACTGTACGGTGAAATGTGACAACGACTCCGTGTTATGGAATGAAAGCATTTTAATAGCACACGGAGACATTTCCCCGTTACATTTATACTAAATAGAAAGTAATGTATGTTAAAATGTGAAAACGACTGCACCCCTTGTAGAAGCAAATGATATTTATATGTTATGGACAGATTATTCTCTATATAATTTATATTAAAATACACATAATCATTTCACTCCATCTTCGTTGTCAGAACCGAGAATATTTTTACATTGATTCAGTTTTACGGTAACAAAAATTCAAATATTCAAATTGTTATTCTGCCAACAACATTTAAAAAACCGATAAACTGTACTTTGGTTGTCATCGTTTCGTTTCACTTGATATTTCTCGAAATTTATTGATCATTGAATATTTAAATGAAGCAGTAGATGTAGCAGGTGTGTAGCGGTATTTTCAGTGACTTTTTGCGTGGCACTCGAATTCGCTGACAAAATTCGGCAAGCAATTTTCTCGTTTTCTCTCGCGTTTTCACGCGCAGCTATCGGACCGAAGTTTTTCGAATTCGATTGTGACGCGAACCTTTCGATAGTACGCTACAAATCTTGATTATTTTGCTCCACTACAAACAGAACATGCCAATTTCTGCTACTGACAAGATTAAAGTGATATACGGATGACACGCGAAACAACACACCGGTCTAGAAAAAAGAGAGAGAAAAAAAAATCAGCTGTCCGATGCAATCAAATAAATTTATTCTCCGGAACTAGGTCATAACTTTGACGTGACTATCTTACATGAAGATGACACGCGAGTACGTAACAATAAACAGTTTCACATTTAATTCCGTTTCCAATGGAACATGGAATGATTAAAAAAATCTTGATATTTAGATTTTTAGAAATTAGATACTTATTTTAGAATCGCACTCGTCACGAAGATTTTGAATGAAGTCCAACCAATATGAATGTTACGCCTTTCTTTTTAAATGAATTAAAATTGATTCATTTTTAATCAATATTTAAGCATTAATCCTTTGCTGCATAGTGTGTCATATCTGATACAGTTAACAAATCTAGAACATAGTAAACTAATAATGTGTCTTCTTCTAAGTTTATTTATGTTTATTTCTCTGAAAATGTTGTTTGAATATTCTTCCCTTAAATGAAACACAAAAACTGAGCTTCTTTCAATTTTTTCATCTCAATTAAAAATTCATGCAGTGAACGGTTAAAACAAACGTAGCCATAGGAAAAATATAAATGTTCTTTTCTCTTCTACGACATTTTAGGGGGATAAAGACGTGTGTGGTGCAAACACATCCCAGACTGTAAAGCAGAAATAAAAAGTTGACAAATAGAAAATTTCCAGGAGTTTTCTAGGAAAGCTATCTGTGATAGGTTTAAAATGTTTTAAATCAATCTAATTTCACAAATTACTTTTTTTATGTTTTGCTGGAAAAATTGATGGGGTCCAATCATCCCTCTGTAAATTATATCCTGCAGATTATATCAATCACCCTCTGTAGAGGTTATATTGGAATATCAGTACATAGCGAGGAGGTTAAATTCAAACAAATAAATCACCTAAATTTGTTTACGTTTGTCGTTAAACCATTGCAATGCGAAACAACGATCTGTTTACGGTGCTATCACCGAAACGATAACATTCTCGTGAAAGCCAAGCAGCATAGAGTACCAATTAGTCGATTATCTGGGTAACGAAACGTTCAGTCGTTCTACAGTTACTCACCTCGCATCCAATCCAATTATTGACGAGGTTTGCAATAGCGAACTTTGGCCATGCTCTGGGAATCAGAGAGGCTCGATGACCCAGTGTCCGTAACTTCCGTTTCGCCAACTCAACGGGATTTATATGGGCGATGATGACACGAGAGAACCCAGACATTCGGGATTCCGGATGACGGAAAGATAGAAAGGGAAAGAGGGGGCGAGGATTTATGACGGAGCACTCGCTTTGGGGGTTTCCTCCGAACACAGAATGCTTCATTCGCCAGGATCCTGAAGGACGTTGATTTCCCTAAATGCGTTCTGCTGTACTCTCGCTCGACAGAGCACAGTTCTGCCAATGAATTTTCTAAACCCTGTACGCAAAGGTTTCGCAATCCAAGAGACTATAAAATTGTTGTTCCAAAACAGTTCGCAATGATCCACCGATGCAACAGCGAGTCGGTAAAAATGCTATTATGTAAAATAGTTCGGTATTCGTTGGTTGTATTAAACGAAATGTTAACGATGATTGGAATTTGAGATTTTATATCTCCCTTCAAGGTATCTTCAAAGGTATCAAGGTGATTTTGAGTTTTCTCTAAACGGGTCGAAAAATTGATTTTTTAAATTGTATTTTTTAGAAGTACAGAATCTTAAAAAAATTTTAATTGTATTTCTCGAAATGTAGTTTTTTCTCTCGTGACGCATAGAGAAAATCTCTGAAATTTTTAGAAGCGCCATTACAAATTGCTGTACCATTAATCTAATCAATTACAAATATATTTTTTTATTTAATTCAATTAGAATCTCAAGGTACAAATTATTTTGCCGTACATTAATTTTTAATACATTGTCATACTTTTGTATAATACAATACAAGTTACATATACATAATCGTAGACATATACAGCTTTCTTAAATTATTAACTCACAGCATTACAAATACTTAGGTATTGTATGAGGTAACATGATATTTGGTCCCCTTAGGGTTTCAAATTCATTTACCAATCCTCTTCCTCTTTTCCACTCTCACCATCGCCTTTTCAGAGGGACCTACTGTTTATGGTGGGTTCCGAACCACCTTTTCACCAACAACACGTGAAAAACACCTCGGGCGGGTCACTTTCCTGTTTCTTACCAGACGGTCACCTATCCTAGTGCCGTTCACGTTCCACATTGTTTAACTTCGGTGATCTAACGAGAACCGGTGCTTTCAACGGGACTACGGTTGTTGGCGGTATTGTATGAGGTATTATACCAATTTGAATGCTTCTAATTATAAAAAAAATCAGATCGTTTGGTGGACTTATAAAAAGAAATTATTAGTTTTTAAAAGGTGTACGGAGACTTAATTTACTGAGCGTAGAAATATTCTAGGTCGGAAGAAATGTATAATTTTCGAATTAAAACAGCTCTGAGTGCAAAGGATTAAGAAACTACTCGGCATGCTACTCGTTCACGTATGAACGAACGATGTCAGAGCGTTCGCCTCAAGTTCTCCCCGAGACGTCCATAATTTATAGATGCGGAGAGGGATGATCATAAAACTTTGACACATTGGATCCCACGAATTATGAGGGAATCGTCGGTCCGGCGAAACAAAGAATACCTATCTCGTTCCCGAAATGGACACAATTTCATCTGAGCGGACGTGTCGCAGCCATAATCCCGTCCATTTGCCGATGGTACGCACGAGCCCGCACACGTCGACGCGACGTCTTCCGGTGTACAAATTGCAAATCCCCTGTCTCGTCGCACCCTTGACCCCAAGCGGCAATGGAAGAATTTCAGCAGGATGGGAGGGGAGAGGTAGGAAGGAAACAGACCAGCAAACGATCGTAGCTTCACAGAAGTCCTTCTATGGTGTAACCACTCACCCGGACGAGATTCTTTCCGCGGCGTCGTCTCTTATTTGCGCCATTTCGACCGCTGAAAATTCGATGTCCCAATTCCGGAGACATTCGCCGTGGACGCCTCCTGAAAAATACCTCCACCAGCAACGTCAATGGCGGGGAATCTGAGTCCAGGCTTCCGTGAAAAGCTAAGGGATGAATTAGCGACGGATGTCGCTTGGACTGATGCCAAGCGACGCTAATCGCCACGTTGCCAAGGGGAAAGTGATATTCGCATTGAAACCGCTCCCGTAGAAATGGATCTAGGATAAAATCATGTTGCACGCTCTAGGTTTACTAATTGTCAGGTTTATAAATTGTCCGGTTACACAGTGCAAATTATTCTTCGACGACTCATAGGGAAGTTACTGTAATGACCCCGAAAATCGAAAATCGAGTTTCTAGCAGATCTTCACGTTTCATGGTCATTGGAGTCATTGTAACATGATATTTGGTCCCCTCAGGGTTTCAAATTCATTTGCCAATCTTCTTTCCCCCTCTTTCTGTTTCCTCTACTGTTTATGATGGGTTCCGAACCACCTTTTCCCAACAACACGTGAAAAACACCTCGGGCGGGTCACTTTCCCTTTTTTTTTACCAGACGGTCACCCATCCAAGTGCCATTCACGTTCCACGTTGTTTAACTTCGGTGATCTAATGAGAACCGGTGCTTTCAACGGGACTGCGGTTGTTGGCTGGTCATTGGAGTCATTTTATACTATTTTTAGCAAAACGTTTGTATGCGTGTGTGTGCGTATGTATGTTTGTATGGTATTCAGGTTTTCGATAACGTTTTCTGAAAAAAAGTAACAACGCGATCAGAATGACGAATGATGCAATCGATGTGCCCCGCTGTAACTTAGAGCTGATTAGATTTTGGTCCATTTTGGTCAAGTAGTTTTTTTTTCGAAAGGAGTTGATTCAACAATGCAATTCATAAGAGAGGACGGAAATTTTCCACCGAAGAAACAAACGCAATTACATAAAAAAAAATTTTTAATTTTTTCTTCACTTATGCAACTGATGCTAATGTTACCGCTTACAATAATCGAAAATTATCCCCATGCAAGAGTGAGTTAACCCTTAGTACTCGATAAAAATTGCTGTACTATTATTTAAATAATTGTTTACACTGTCAGATATGTCGGTATCTAACCAATTACTACACATTTAAGTATTGTATGAGGTATTATATCAATTTCATATTTATCAAATTTAAAAAAATCATAGAGAATGGAAATATTGTAGGTCAGAAGAAACGTTTAATTTTCCAGTTAAAATAGCTCCGAGTGCAAACGGTTAATCATCTCTACTCCCGAGAATACATTTTCAAAGAATATCGATGAAAGTACAAAAAAAAATATTTATATTACAATGGAGGACGCAGAATAGAAATATTCTAGGTAAAAATAGGTTTAACGCGACGCCATATAGCAAACATTTTGATAAGTAGAAAACTATTGAATTTCCCTGAAAACGTATAATCTTCTTAAAACGTACACTTAACAATGACAATAATATACTACAACTAACTAATCGAGAAGTTCTTTGAGTGACTCTTGAATAGTCACACACCAAATAACAACCACTAACCCTCTCGTTAATTTCGTTATTTTCTCAAGCACGATTATTAAATATAGAAGCAGATTTTTTTTTAAAATGCTGCGCTTCCCGTATATCTATGGAAAATGGATTTTTTTCGACCTGTTACACTAAAGGATCCCTTCGGTACTTTATTTCTGCATATTCAGTGCGTTTCTACTATATTCGTGTTGGTGCAAATATCAAATATTTCATGTCGGGAAGTGTATTTACCAGTTCGCAAAAAAAGCTTTTGTTCACAGTACCCATGTTTCCCACTTGTTCCGTTCAAACGTTTTCGGCCCCGAGCGAAAAAAACTGCAATTTAACTTCGTAAAGCGTTGCGGTAAATTCTGTTATTATCCTCGTTAAACGCCAATAACGATGTTGCGCGCATCGTGCTAAATTAAATTGTTTAATCCGATGGAACAGTGGAAGTCTTCAAATAATACTTCGCCGTTCGTCTGTCTCTGTTGTTGAAAAATATGTCGGCGCAGCGAAGTGGAATCAAATTAGAAATTGCTCTAGGATGAAAACGCTGCTCTTGGCCGAGGAAAGAAAACACGTCGGGAGAGAATAGAATAAAATGGGGTAACTGACGTGGAGGAAGAGAACAGGAACGAGCGGGAAAGCTCAAAGAAAGTGGTAAAGCAATAAAGAGTGAGAGTGCAGGAGTTTGTAAATTTCTGGGGTCGGCAAATGTACATTCAAGACGGTCGGATTCTCGAGAATTTCAGGAGAAACATTGAGAACTGAAAATTATTAAGGAGGTAGATAAAACGTGTGTACACCTCAATGGTGCTTTCATTTTATTATCTTGCAATTGTACAGAGAAGAATGGCGACTATATAATTGATTAATCAAGCTGTACTCTTTAAAATTGAACCGTTGAATTTTATTTTTTAATCGAGCACGAACTTATGCAATCATCTAATATTTTCTTTAGCAGATCTTTATGCATTTACCAAGAAACTGGTTGTGCGAAATATGAAACAGTAAAAGGTTTTAGAAATTCAAGAATGTTGTGACGTTGCTTTTGATGTAATAAAATCGTTAAGGGATGAAATCAATTTTTATGTTATTCCTGCTTCCCGCAAGCAATGTAAAACATCTCTATTTAGCATAAAGATCCGCAGTCTGTTTATTATGTATTCACAATTTGCAACCTTCGATGCAACTTGGTACAGTGTAAGAAGAGACCGAGGTTTTTTGTTGTTTTTTAGAGCCTGTGGTTCTATTGTTTTTTTGTTGTGATATCGCTGACTATTATCATGCATTTATGGCTAAACTGAGTACGTGACATACGAACTTATTAAAATATTAACACTAGACCTACCACGAGGGATCAAATGAGCCATTTTAGATATTTTATTTGATAAATATTGAGATTGTAAAGGTATTTTCATGGCAATTGGTCCAATAAATTTTTTGAATGAAACATTTTAGATCTTTTATTTGACAAATATTAAGATTGTAAAGGTATTTTCATGGAAATTGATTCAATACATTTTTTGACTCCAAGTAAAAATCGCACAAAGCATGAATAAATTTAATCTTGTTATTTTTATAATACCATACACGTTAGTCACTTTTTATTTATTTCTTTACTTTTTAACAGCTACGTCATTATCGACCACATGGTTTACAATCGAAAAAAAAGATACAGTTGTATTATCTTGTACGTACCAAAATGATTAAACGAAGAAACACTTTTCAATTAAACTTCTGCATCTGGCACTCGAGTTAGAAATTCTTTTTATCCAACACGAAGATCCGCAGACTAAGTAGTTGTCACTCAAGTATTCTATTTCACTGTGCAGTGCTAGTTCTCGTAACTATACGATACAAATTTTCACTCGGTACAAAATTATTCACTTCGCGTGAAAGAATCGGGTACAGATTATACGTTAAACGTTCAGTATATCGCGATAACCACTGGGAACTATAATTCGATAGAAAAAAATAACAATATCGGAGGTGGATATTGCAGGTGTTGGAGCACGATTTTGAAATGAAATTCGAAGCCTGCCGTTGTCTGTCCCATTGTGTGCCCGAATCGACCGTCTGGATTTTATTAGAATTAAAATTCGAACTTTCGGGGAACACGCGTTGAGAGCGCACTTTAACGGTGTCAGTTGTTGAAAACTCGGTTAACGGTGTGACTATTGTTATCGGACATGACCATAAATCTCTTGCGTGGAGGGAGCTTTTCCTATTGCAGTAATAACGCGTTCCAAATAGAATTCTAAAGGTAGTTAGGAGCTACCGAAAACATTTTGTATTCAGCGAAATATACCTTTAAAATTGTGAATCCTCTATGGCTAGATTATAGTAAATCCTCGCTTATAATATAGACCAAACCAAATTCGAATTAATGGAACAGTAAAAGCACACCAGTTTTCCATGTAGTCAATGATTTACAAACGACAAGTTATAAAACCTGAACACACTTTTACTTTTAGACTAAAGGATTCAATTTTCGTACGATAGATCGCGTTGGGATAATCCATCACTTGCCACGACGAAATAAAAGATTCATCATTTCGCGAGACTTTTAACTTCAGTTTCACTTTACTTCGAAAACTTCCACTTTCTTTGGCCCGTCGGAAGTTATGAAAAATTACTCTTACCGAGGCTAACGCGAAACTCTCTTTCTTCCACAAATTTTGCAACTCCTCGAACTCCCGATACATTACGCAAATATTTGTATAAGCACGAGACGTAAAAAGAGAGAAAACGAACGTTGCACGAAACGTCGATAATAATTTCAGAAGACGCAGTTTCGTTTTCGTTCAAGTTGGAGAAGTGTGTATACATATATTGTTTTAGATGAAAGGGAAAATATTTTTCAACTATTATTATACTGGAAGGTGTAAGTCATGGTTTAAACAGGAACGTCTTTCATGGGAATTTATTGTAACTGTTAATCGGTGCAGAGCTGATCGTTATAGCCTTAAAGCGTCTTTGTTTCGTGTAGGAATTATTAGTGACCGGAAGTGCATTCACAATCACATTGTTTGGCAAAGTAGCCCCTTCCATCTGCAGCGATCTAAATTAACCCTTTGTACTCGGAGCTATTTTTACTAGAAAATTAAACATTTCTTCCGACCCAGGATATTTCCATTCCCTACGATTTTATAAATTTTATGGATATGACATTGATGTAACACTTCCTCCAATACTTAAATGTTTAGTGATTCATTACATATTTAATTATCTGAATTCTATTTTGAATAATGATATAGCAATTTTTAGTGGTGACTCTGAGTCGCCACTCCAGTGGTAAGGGTTAACTTATCAACTCTGTAAAATTAAACTTCAGTTACCCTTATGCTTAGAAATGTTAGTTGCCCAACCCAACATTAAAGCTTGTTTTCTTATTTTTAATTTTCTAAAAAATTGTAAAACTACGAATTTCATTTGATTTAATATAGTCTATGCATGTGTGAATATGTATTTACTGTAATTTACCTTTGGGCAGCAGAAATAGATTTCAGTTGAGATCTGAAATGCTTAATAAAATATATATATATATATATATATATATATATATATATATATATATTGTCCTATGTACAAAATGGAATAGAGGGTTAAAATAAAATAATTTGTAACGGATGCTAACGCTTAATGCTTAATAATTAATTGGAAAGCTAATTATCGGAGGATGATACTGTCCTATATGTAGTTCCTGGACTTTATGGACAATCTTCGAGTTTACTTCGATCGTGACGAATTCGAGGTATGCTACACCGCTGAATTTCGTACCCCTGAAGCACGCTAAATGGAACAAGGGGCGACGCGTACGGGAGGGCACGTTCCTTAACCACTACTCGACAAATTTCCAAACCACTCCAAGAACGTTCCCGAGTTCTCGTCGGCCCTGAGCTATTTCAGGGTTCGTCGCCGAATTGATCAAAGTATTGACGGCGTCTGGAACAATATCTGCTTTCAAGGCCGTTCCGTCACTATCAATCCTTAGATATGTCTGACACATTTATCTGCCATGACAAACTATGCAACACCTATTTCCATAACACGTTCACCAGCATTGTTGAAATTAGGTCTTTCTCCTTCTGTAATTATTTATATCTTTTATCTTACGTTTACATAATTTTTCTGAATATTTTAAAGAAGTTTTTGATTTTTATATTCGATCATTTTAAATGACAGCTTGCTCAGAATTGATTCGGTCAGTTTCAAATCACTATCAATCTGTAGAAATGTCTGACACATTTATCCGCCATGACAAACTATGCAACACCTATTTCCATAACACGTTCACCAGCATTGTTGAAATTAGGTCTTTCTCCTTCTGTAATTATTTATATCTTTTATCTTACGTTTAGATAATTTTTCTGAATATTTTAAAGAAGTTTTTGATTTTTATATTCGATCATTTTAAATGACAGCTTGCTCAGAATTGATTCGACCAGCTTCAAATCACTATCAATCTGTAGAAATGTCTGACACATTTATCCGCCATGACAAACTATGCAATACCTTATTTCCATAACATGTTCACCACCATTGTTGAAAAGTGGTTTTTCTCCTTCTCTAATTATTTAAATCTTTTATTTTACGTTTAGATCATTTTTCTGAATATTTTAAAGAAGTTTTTGATTTTTATATTCGATCATTTTAAATGACAGCCTGCACAGAATTAATTCGGTCAGTTTCAAATCACTATCAATCTGTAGAAATGTCTGACACATTTATCCGCCATGACAAACTGTGCAATACCTTATTTCCATAACACGTTCACCAGCATTGTTGAAATTAGGTCTTTCTCCTTCTGTAATTATTTAAATCTTTTATTTTACGTTTAGATCATTTTTCTGAATATTTTAAAGAAGTTTTTGATTTTTATATTCGATCATTTTAAATGACAGCCTGCACAGAATTAATTCGGTCAGTTTCAAATCACTATCAATCTGTAGAAATGTCTGACACATTTATCCGCCATGACAAACTGTGCAATACCTTATTTCCATAACATGTTCACCACCATTGTTGAAAAGTGGTCTTTCTCCTTCTGTAATTATTTATATCTTTTATCTTACGTTTACATAATTTTTCTGAATATTTTAAAGAAGTTTTTGATTTTTATATTCGATCATTTTAAATGACAGCTTGCTCAGAATTGATTTGACCAGCTTCAAATCACTATCAATCTGTAGAAATGTCTGACACATTTATCCGCCATGACAAACTATGCAACACCTATTTCCATAACACGTTCAGCATCATTATTGAAAAGAGGTCTTTCTCCTTCTCTAATTATTTAAATCTTTTATTTTACGTTTAGATCATTTTTGACGAAGTAGTTTTTGATTTTTATATTCGATCACTTTAAACAACAGTCTGCACAGAATTAATTCGACCAGCCTCATCAAATTTCGGGAGAATTTAATCGATTCGAAACTAACGATTCACCCGAATCAATATAGTCTATAACAAGTTTTCATACTGTAACGTTAATTGCGTTTGTTATAAACGGAATGGAGTTATCATCGCCGCTATTATTATAATTAATCTCAATTAAGTTGCGTTAATATCGACCCACCGGTAATTGATTCGCGGAGCAGAATCGCGTCCATCGACATTAAATAAGTTGTAACAAGCTGCCTAGGCGATTACAGCTTATCGGATAAATAAATCGCAGGGCTTTTAGACAGGTATGTATATTTCCCGAGATTTTATCTGCGTTTCGCTGGTTCCGCGAAGAACCGCCATTCCACCGTTTCACGAGTCAGCCCATTCGCGTCTCATATTTCCATAAAAGTATCACTTATTTAATTTACGGCCGCCGATACGCGCTCGGATCCGAAAATGTTCGTCCTGGGATGCGATCGGAGTGCTCGACGCGTTACGTCAATCGTTTATGCGGCCTATCTAAAGTGTCGCGACACTTCCAGGTTCACTCCCGAGGACGTTATCATTCGCCGATGATGCCCTTTGGCAAAATCAACAAACAAGGTATTACGCTCGCGGGAATCTCGAATGAGATCGGTAAAAGGCATCGATACTTAACGTTTTCACTGTCGAATATCTGCTCCCAAAAATTCCGAATTGCTCTCAACCTTCGCAAGGTAATGCGGGGTCTCAGAGACACCAGCTACCGATATTTCAAAAGAATTTTTATATAAATAAAATCAAATCTGTTTCGTGAATCTGTTTTGTGAATTTATTAAACACGAGGCTATTTATAAAATTCATTTGTCGAGGTCTAAGAGACCCACCTTACTATTTATGTTATTAGACCTTACCTTGCGAGATTTAAGAAACCAATTAGCGTGGTAAAGTAAGGGAAAGATATTAAAATAAAAATAAAATAAACAGTATTATTTCCTGAAAATATATATTTGGGTTAATTAGAGTTAATTAATGGAACGTAGTGTGTGGTGCCCTTCACATCTAAAAATCGTAATAAAATCCGGTTTACCGTAACGTACGACAATAATATTGAATTTCTGAACTCGGTGCAAGGGAACCGATGTTCCCATTAATGTTTAAACATTGACAACAGAAGATTCGAATTTTATTTCAGCACAAAAGAAACGAATAACATTCGTACACAATAGACTTTGAATCCTGCATCGAGAAAATTGATCCTAATGGAAACTTTCCATGCACACGGGCTCGCTACTTTTCGCCAAGACTGAAAATATCGTTGGAAACTGACCTTTCGATGAATCCATGAAATTTTTAGTTCTATTTGAAAAGTATTCGTCGGGGAGGCAGGACGCGACGTGATTCGACGCGTAGAGTTCCAATTAATCCAGTGATCCAAGGAAAATTAACAGGCAATCGCGGTACCGGTACGGATTCGCGGCTATTTTAATTTTCAGTTTTGACGGCGAGGTCATTAAATCTTCGCGTCGAAGCTGCCGCGATGTCCCGCGTGTACCAGCCACGAGATTGCGAATCGATATTACGGGTAGGAAACCGACGCGGCTCGGCGCGGCTGAGCAATCGAGAAAGTCCCGCAATTTTCGTCGTTCTCCGGTTCTTCGTGTTGGAGTCTAATTGAAACTACAGCAGCCCCCGGCTGCCTTTGGACCTCCTACAATATCTCGAACCGATGACTCCATCAAATTCAAGGGTTTCTTCGGGCGAAAAGGACAAGCGACAAAGAGCGCGCTGATCCGGTGCACCGTCATCAACGGAATTTCAAGCTGCAGATGGTAACCGTCCACTACTGGAATCGTGGACCGGAATGTTCAATTACAATTTAGTCATTTCCACCGGGAAGATGAACACCTTCCCATTAAGTATTCAGTATTTAAATAGGTATTCGCTATACAGGGGTGCGCCATTCGAATATAGCGATATAAATTCTTCCGTACCAATCATTATTATACTGCGGATTTTTAAACAAGAACTAGATTCCCTTAACTAGATTCTTTATATTAAAAACAATATGTACTTGAAATATTTTGCAACGATTCGGGGCAGCAGGATTTACATAAAAATTCACGTCATACCTTAACTAGATTCTTTACATTGGAAAGAATAAGTACTTGAAATATTTTGCAACGATTGTGGGCAGCAGGATTTACATAAAAATTTACGTCATCCCTTAACTAGATTCTTTACATTGAAAACAATAAGTACTTGAAATATTTTGCAACGATTGTGGGCAGCAGGATTTACATAAAAATTTACGTCATCCCTTAACTAGATTCTTTACATTGAAAACAATAAATACTTGAAATATTTTGCAACGATTGTGTGCAGCAGGATTTACATAAAAATTCACGTCATCCCTTAACTAGATTCTTTACATTGGAAAGAATAAATACTTGAAATGTTTTGCAACGATTGTGGGCAGCAGTAGTTTAATAAAAATTCACGTCAGATTTTTTACATTGAAAACGTCAAAACAATATTTTTATATTGCGGTGATGAAAAATAAAAATATTTTGCAACCAATGTAGGCAGCAGAAGTTAAATAAAAATTCACTTCACCCCTTAATTGATTTTTCATATTGTAAGCGATAAAACAATGTTTTTAGATTTTTCGAATCTTTTACTGTTTTATAGTTCATCCAGTCAATTTGTTCATAAGTCCTTGTCCTTGTTCAGCCAGCCATTACTATTCATTTATTAATTACAACGATTGTGAGCAGCAGGATTTACATAAAAATTCACGACATCCCTTAACTAGATTCTTTCCATTGAAAACAATAAATATTTGAAATATTTTGCAACGATTGTGGGCAGCAGGATTTATATAAAAATTCACTTCATCCCTTAATTGATTTTTAACATTGAAAACTGTAAATAATAAAAATATTTTGCAACGATTCTGGGCAGTAGGAGGCAAATAAAAATTCACTTCATCCCTTAATTGATTTTTAACATTGAAAACAGTAAATAATGAAAATATTTTGCAACGATTCTGGGAAGTAGGAGGCAAATAAAAATTCATTTAACCCCTTATTGATTTTTAACATTGAAAACAGTAAATATTTGAAATATTTTGCGATGATTGTGGGTAGCAGCAGTTGAATAAAAATTCACTTCGCTCCTTAATAGTTCTTGTACATTGAAAAAATCAAAACAACATTCTTAAACTAGTATTCGAATCTTTTACCGTTTTTTAAACTGTTGTTCATAAACCCCTATCTAGCCAACTGGATACCCGAGCACCCATTTACTGCAATTTCTTTCAACAACTTGTTAATGTTTGTCTAAAAACATCACAACATTTCTCTGACTATTCATCCTTTCTTTCATTCATACTTCCACCGTTAAAAATTGCTGTACTATAATTCAAAATATCGTTCACATAATTAAATATGTCGTGATCTAACCAATTATTAAACATTTCAATATTATATAAGGTATTCTATTAATTTCACATCCACAAAATAAAAAAAAAATCATATAGAATGTAATTATTCTAGATAGGAAGACGTGTTTAATTTTCCAAGTAAAATAACTCCGAGTTCAAAGGGTTAATTTATATTTATAATCTAAAATAAAATATAAATGGTTCTAAATGATATCTTCACACGACTTGGACCACTGTGCGTCGTCGAAAATGTTGCGTACAGAATTTCCATAAACGTTTAACTGCCGAGGAGCATTACCAAAACGAAGACGGCAGCAGCGTTAACGATAGGATTATCGATAGACACTCGTGGTCGTTAGAACGACGATATCAGATACACCGTAAAACTAACGGGGCACAGTAAACAAAAAGCTCTGCGCGTCTATTCCGGGATCCATCATCGAGCAGCCCATTAATTACAACTATAAAATCCCCGCGAGTTTGTAGTTTTATGTTGCTCGTTGGACGGGTCGGGGATCAAACAGCCATCAAGTCTGACGTTAGAAAATTTATGACGCTCGATAAAGAGCCGGCAACATTATCCAGCCAGTGTAACCAGGGTCAAACGAGAGGGACGAAGTTCTGGAGTACGACGCAAGTTCGCGGGGAACGAAATAAAAGCAAAAGTAATATCACGCCGACGGACAGGGGACAGGGGGATGGTAAAAGGGGGGTGAATGAAGAAGAAGAAGAAGAAGAAGAAGAAGAAGAGGAAGTCTTGTAGCCTGAACGATGAACGGAAAACGAAATCGGTTAGTATTCAGAACGGAGATATTAATTTCCGCTGGAAGCGAGGAGAAGAAATGCAGTCCGGGGTGCGATTACGGGAATTTTTATTCGCATTCCCTCAGCTGCGAAATACCGTTCTCGTTCTTTTCTTCCTTTATCTCTCTTTCAGCTGAGAACGCTTATTCCGCGCAGCCAGTTTCGGCGCGGGATAAATTCGAGACGAGACTCACTTTCCGTTTCGTTTGCTTTTCTCGCACACGTAATTACAGATCGCGGTCAGGTCGGTTATGCGATGGTGTTGTCGGCACGGGACGTTCTTGATAAATGGTACAACCGCTTCCACAGGGATTCGGTGAAATATGAAAATGCTGTTTAGAACGTTGGCCGCCGTTACACGCGGCTCGCCGTTTACATGCAGAACGTGCTGGGAATTTTGTGTTTGCGAATGTATAAATGTACCTGTTAAAGTTCACAGCTCTGAGATGTCGCGATATCAATGAACAGAACATTATTCGGTATATACAATGTATAGATTGGCAAGTAAACTATACGTATACAGGGTGAGTCACTTATACGGCAAAGTACAGGCTTGGTTGGAGATCATGCAATAGGGTGTGCAATAGGGTGGTCCTTGGTTTTTTTTTTTTTTTTTTTATTTGAAATCTTCTACAAGATTTATTACAACGTTAGGTAATGATATACAAACAGAATATTATATACATAGCGAGGAGTATTTTCAATGTAAGCATTCCCCTTCGCCTTTTCTCTTTTTCCCCCCTTGTGGATGTATCCTACGCACGCAAATTACATCTATTTAGAAAGGACACAATATGGTGGCAAGCCACAATATTAGGCCCAGTCAGGAACATAGAGACATCCAAGGGCAACTGAAATCCCATTTTGCGGAGCTTTTCTAAAAGTAAAGATCTTTGTGTGTTGTATAAATCACACTGCCAAGGTGGTCCTTGGTTTACGGCAAAGAACAGGCGTGGTTGGAGATCATGCAATACCCCCACCATCAAGTAATGCGAATAGCGGTTCGATGGTGGGGGTAACATGACATATTAGGAGGAGAGAAAGGTCTTGAAAGACCTGGGCGGTGGGGGTTTAGTGAGTATGGCGATAGAATAGTTTCAGCTAATGATAATCCCCCCCATACCATCCGAGGGGGGAGCCGAGCCTCACACTACCCTCCCCGAACAACATCGTAGGGGAGGGTGTCCGTAAGAGGATTCCCCCACCGCCCTTAAACAAAAAGAAAAAAGGGTGAGTCACTTAACGTTTGCACCTCAAATATCTTTGTTGTTTCTGAAGATACAGAAAATATGGTAAGGACAATGTTGAATGTAGACGAAATGCAGTGCAGGCCCGATTACTTTACGAAGAAAGGTACCCCGAGCGAAACACTCCTTCTAGACAAACTTTCGTTAATACGTACAGGTTGTTTCGAAATACTGGAAGCGTACATGCAAGGCAGCGCAAACGGAAGAATCCCACGCCTAATGAAGACAATGAAATTAATATATTAGCAATTATAGTTGTTAATCCTCACGTATGTGACCTTGAATGACCTTGGAATAATTATAGTCACTGAATTTCTAATGCAAGGGACGATCGTAGCAGGTGTTTAGAAAAGGGTGGTTCCATTTTAAAAAAGTCAAGGTGACCTTGATATCTCTGAAAAAATGATATAAAAATAAATTTTTTTTTGGCACCGTGTCAGCTCCATTGTATCATTTAACTTTGTCCTTACCATATTTTATGTATCTTTAGAAGCAACAAAGATATTTGAGGTGCAAACGTTAGGTGACTCACCCTGTATACAGGGTGGACGATTTATCTGAAGACATTGAAATATCTCGAGAACTATGCATCGGATCAAAGCAAATGGGTAATTAAAGTTGTTCCTTAATTTTATCCCCAATTTTCAACGATTTTTTTTACCCATTTTGATTTTTGTCCATTACAGATCCATCTGTGAACCAAAATGCAAAAACTCCTAGGTCAAATTTGTGTATTTTTTTTCTGGAGGAGCCAAATCTGCAATGATAAATGGGGCTTCTCATTTATTCTCGAGATATTTCAATGTCTTCAGATAAATCGTCCACCCTGTAGATGTATATTCGGAGCTGCATGCCGTTCGCATTCAATCTTGGGAATCCCGTGACAGGAGCCAATCACTGTAATCAATAAGATATAAATATACGTGGTGGATAATTTAAATTCAGTGCTGTTTCATGAAAACTGTAATTATACTTGATTTATAATAGTATCTTAATGAAATATTCCAAAGTACGGACTGACGCGGATTATCGCACTGAAAAGTTCATCGAGTAAAATGTCAATGTCCTTAGAATCTCTGACTATAACTAACCTGGATATTTGACAAATCGTATTTTATTTGCACATACATAAATAAGTGTATTACATTAATACTACTAATATTTCGAGGTTTCGGTGCAGAACAAGCGTATCTCCACCCTCGAAAGTAGCTTAGGATCATAAATCGTTGGAAGTGTTTATGGCGACAACAGCATAGACAGTTTTGAAATGAAAAATAATATTTTAGACATTTATCAATGATACATATACAGACCAAGTACATGTATATTTATAAAAACAGCGATAACACGTATAAAGTTGCTCCCAATTTCCAAAAAATAATTTGTCGATATTGTCGATGAATGTTCGGAGTTCCATTTTGAGGTTCAGCTATCAAATATCAAATCTTTCTCTGTATAATGTGATTGTAAAATATTGAATGCTCGTTGCCATCGATTGTTCATCAACGTTCATCAACGTTCACCGCAATATAAAAACTCCTGGCGAAAAATATTTTGCGGCAACCGCAAGAGAGTGTTGAAATAATAGTGCAGACGCATGCAAACCAGATGCACTGGCCCTTGCGTGCCCCACCCAAGACAGGAAGCATGATTGCATTATATGTGGTCGGGATCCGGTCTCCTGATCAAGCGATTACGCATATAAGGAAGTTAATTACCGAGCATACTTTGTTATACTGTCGGCTCAGATTTTGGTGAAGCGTTCCGGAGTGAGTCACTAGGAACGAGATCGTCAAACATTTTTATCATCGCTACGATAATACATCAGGTTACACGAATTGCATAATGCGATCTCTGAATCGTCTTTATTATAATTACAAAAAATGTCAATGCTCTGGAAATAATTCTCCGAATGAATCTAACTATTATAACTTGATTATTATCATATCTTTATATTGTTGAATTTTTTTAACCAAAATATCTGTAAGGTGATGATTTTTAACTTGTTACAAGAATGGCATTACGAAAATAAAAATATGAAATATCATTCCAAAAGATGTCATTGCTTTAGAATTACATATAACCTGATTATTATCATCTCTTTATATTGTTGATTTTTTTTAACCAAAATATCTGTAAGGTGATGATTTTTAACTTGTTACAAGAATGGCATTACGAAAATAAAAATATGAGGTACCATTAAAAAAATGTCAATGCTTTGGAATTACTTCTCCGAGTGAACCTAACTATTATAACCTAATTATTATCATATCTTTATATTGTTATATTTTTTTAACCAAAATATCTATAAGGTGATGATTTTTAACTTGTTACAAGAATGACATTATGAAAATAAAAATATAAGGTACCATTCCAAAAAATGTCAGTGCTCTGGAAATAATTCTCCGAATGAACCTAAACTATTATAACCTAATTATTATCATATCTTTATATTGTTGAATTTTTTTAACCAAAATATCTGTAAGGTGACAATTTTTAACTTATTTCAAGAATGACAATACGAAAATAAAAATATGAGGTACCATTCCAAAAAATGTCAATGCTCTGGAAATAATTCTCCGAGTGAACCTAAACTATTATAACCTAATTATTATCATATCTTTATATTGTTGAATTTCTTTAATCCAAATATCTATAAAGGTGACGATTCTTAACTATTCCATCATCTGTGTTCATGATGAAAACATAAAATATTATTTTCAACAAAAAGAATTGATGTGATAGTGTTCATAAAAATCACAGTTCTGTCACTGAATTCGCTTATGACGTTCTATCCGTGGAATAGCCACAAATCTTCGTTTGTTTTCGCGTTACATTTTTTACAGAAGTAAAAATGCATGGCGTACCGAAAAAAACTCGTTACTATATACCTTCCATTTTTAAGTCATGAATCGAATAACTGTAATTATTCTAACGCTGCCATTCTTGCATAAAATTTCCCTGAAATTAGCTTCGCAGTAATGTTTTATGCAAAGCGTCGCTAATTTTATGCACTTACCTTCACTAATAGTTGCAATTAAATAGCAACTTGCAATTTGTAAAAATCTGCACGTACCTCGTCTACATATCATATATCATTACGTACGATAGAAATATTATTATAATACTTCGCGTTACTTGGATTTTGAAAACTGCATTAACTACAATATACCGGACAAAATTGCAAGATGAATTTTTAATGTCTAATTTATATTATGTTAAACACAAATTACTTCGTTGAAACCCGAAATCATTACATAATGAAATTATTTAAATTGCATTCCAAACATTTCCCATGGCATCTAAAATGAATTCTCTATCCCGAATACTTATATTTATGCATTTACGAATATTTTGGAAAATCTGTAAAACAACAGGAAAATGTTTTTAAGAAAATTGTAGGTACGTTAATATTCGTTTAGCCAGTGATACTCTGTATGTTCTCGTAATCGCGACGAGAAAAATGTCTCCGATCTAGAAACTCGTGAGTCATCTCGAACGACATGATCCGGCATGATTAATCGTTGCCGATGAAAACGAAGCTTTCGCAGTCCGGGCACAAGAATGGTGGGATTATCTTCGCAAGGGAACTTGCAAAATCATGCGATTACAAATTCGATCAGTGACTTCCCGAGACGCTTATAGCGCGAACGACGATTGGATTGATTTCGGTATCGATTACCATTGAATTCAATCCGACTTCCATGGCCATGGGTAGCCTTAAAATCTTGACAAATGACTAGACAGTCAGAATATTAATGGTTGTACAGTGCTCTATCAGTCTTGAGGATGAAATTTAATAGGGACCAGTCAAATTGCAGCACACCTCAAATATTGACTTCTCGGAGCTTAAATAAAATTGCAAACACGATAATTACATTGAATTTCACAATAATTTCTTCGAAAGTTTACGCTCACTTTGTACGAGTATATTTTTCATGAAAGTTTCAATAAAAGAATACAACGTATATCTTCTATTCGTTTAGGTATGCAGAATCGTTGATTATACTACTTGCACATTGCTCTTTTTTTCGTTTAGCCAATTGTTTCGTACATTTTCGTTCGTTATATTACGTCGTATAATTTGTTTTTTTTTTCTAGAATTAATGTTGGTAACAGGTGCCATCAATTGTTGATAATTATATTGAGTTTACATTAATTTCTTCGAATTTTTACGTTCACTTTGTACGAACACATTTTTCATGAAAGTTTTAATAAAAGAATACAACGTATATCTTCTATTCGTTTAGGTATGCAGAATCGTTGATTATACTACTTGCACATTACTCTTTTTTTCGTCTAGCCAATTGTTTCGTACATTTTCGTTCGGTATATTCCGTCGTATAATTTGTTTTTTTTTCTAGAATTAATGTTGGTAGCTGGTGTCATCAATTGTTGATAATTATATTGAGTTTACATTAATTTCTTCGAATTTTTACGTTCACTTTGTACGAATATATTTTTCATGAAAGTTTCAATAAAAGAATACAACGTATATCGTCTATTCGTTTAGGTATGCAGAATCGTTGATTATACTACTTGCACATTACTCTTTTTTTCGTCTAGCCAATTGTTTCGTACATTTTCGTTCGGTATATTCCGTCGTATAATTTGTTTTTTTTTCTAGAATTAATGTTGGTAGCTGGTGTCATCAATTGTTGACAATTATATTGAGTTTACATTAACTTCTTCGAAAGTTTACGTTCACTTTGTACGAACAAATTTTTCATGAAAGTTTCAATAAAAGAATACAACGTATATCTTCTATTCGTTTAGGTATGCAGAATCGTTGATTATACTACTTGCACATTGCTCTTTTTTTCGTCTAGCCATTTGTTTCGTACATTTTCGTTCATTTTACATTGGCAAATATAAATTCTAACACTGTAGATGTTAGCCAGTTATGAAATATGCGAATGTGCAAAGCGAAATCAAATGATCAATTATTAATAATAACGGTGTTTACTGAGATTTTTACTGGCGTGAATACCTTGATGGTTTTAATCGAAAAAATTGGACCTCCCTATAGCTCCGATTTACTCGAGATAATCTCGAGTAATTTGTATCGGAATAAAGATTTGCGGGGATGAATAATTAATTAATCTTTTAATTGCCGCGACGACGTGGCTGCACGAGGTTCGACGTCGCTCCCCAATTCTGCGGGGCTGCTTCATTAATTAACATCTTTATTTCGAGAAACTAGAGTAAACTGAAACGTTGCTTCTCGTATTCTTCGGCCCTGCTAAATATTACCTTCTAGAAGGGATTGAGACTAGTGCTGCAAAGCAGAAAAAAGCTGCATGATCGCGCAGAGTTGGCACTTTGCGACATGACGCGAAAGAGGGTCGTGTTGCATTTCCTGACATGCAACGGAATACGCGTGATTCCGTCGCTCGACACTTCTCTGCTAAACAGCATAAACGAACGCCACTCAAGCGGCTAAGAAAATCAATGTCCCTTTAACGAAGAAACGAAAGGGAAGAAAAGATTGCGTTAATTAATTGTTTAATTGATAATAGATACTTCAGAATACTTTTTCTGTACCTTATCAACGATAAGTGCTATTTACATTACTTTATAATGAGGGGATTTATTTTTGTGAACAGTAAATTTTACAGTAAGCTTTATCCTTAAAACATAGTATGTACTTCTACATAGAATATCATTTTTGTCTTTTGTTATACACTTATAATTAGATTCCGGTTTTAATTTAAACCAGTGAAAATAATAAAAGACTTTAAGAGTAGTAATATATTATTTCCACAGCATCAAAATTATTATTGAAGACTATAAATTCATATTTAGCTCCTATGTCTTGCAATTGATGCACAAACTTTATAACGTAGTACTTCTTCATAGAATATCATTCTTGTCTTTTCATAATAAATAATAAAAGACATCAAGAATATTAAAATATTATTTTCACCACATTAAAATTATTAATGAAGAATATCAAATATTTAGCTCCTGCGTCTTGCAATTAATTCACAAACTTTTTAATTTGTATAAACATCCAGAATCTACTTATAATGTATAATCAATGTAATTAATTATTCGTTTTTCTTAAATCGTACAGTTCCCGTTTTCGATTGATTGTGTTAAATGTTGATTATTTTTCGCTGTATCTTGGTTTCTAATATTGTGAATTTATAAATGACGCAGCATGAAAAGAAATAAAGTATTATATTATTTCATTCAGTTAAGAAAACCTGAAAGTTGTAGGGAAACTTCTACTGACATTCTTGAATTTTTTGTCAACTTGAAAATCCGCGGTCTATCACACCACAGTGTTTTATAGTAAGAGACTCGCGGCTGCGTCGATGCACTGTGGTTTCTGTAATCTTAGCCTCGCGACAAACAATATTAACACGACGATGTGTGCGCATGTACATCCGTGCGTCGTACGTCTGGGATTCCGCGGGCACGTTGAATTTAAGTGACGGGGCTCGTTACTAATAGCGAATCTCATCAAGATTAATGTTCAGACGAAGCGGCATGATTAATGGTGATATGGCATAGCTGGGATAATTTTGACACATATTATTTTATGTCCGAAATGAAATACCATCGAATTCGTCTAGGTATTATTGTGTCGTGTTTTACCGGATAAAGGAAATAAATGATGAACCGTATTCAGAATTACTTAATACGTATTAAGTTATTTAATACTACCACGATTACTTCGAACAAGCAACTGGACAAATTATTGAGTGAATATTATTGTAATATTCCTTGATAATTTTGACAGGTAATTTCATGTTCGAATTCTTCTAGATATTATAAAGAAATAATTAAATGATATAAGTTAATATTAATATTAATGTAAACATCTGAAAAATTATTCAGTGAATATTAATATTCACGCTAGGTATTATGTCATATTTTACCGGGAGAAATAAATGTTATATATGCTAATATTATATTAATATTAATATAAGCAACTGAACAAATTATTGAGTGAATATTATTGTAATATTTCTTGATAATTTTGACAGATAATTTTATGTTCGAATTCTTCTAGATATTATAAAGAAATAATTAAATGATATAAGTTAATATTAATATTAATGTAAACATCTGAAAAATTATTCAGTGAATATTAATATTCACGCTAGGTATTATGTCATATTTTACCGGGAGAAATAAATAAATGTTATATGTATATGCTAATATTATATTAATATTAATATAAGCAACTGAACAAATTATTGAGTAAATATTATTGTAATATTCCTTGATAATTTCGACAGATAATTTCATGTTCGAATTCTTCTAGATATTATAAAGAAATAATTAAATGATATAAGTTAATATTAATATCAATGTAAGCATCTGAAAAATTATTCAGTGAATATTAATATTCACACTAGGTATTATGTCATATTTTACCGGGAGAAATAAATAAATGTTATATATGCTAATATTATATTAATATTAATATAAGCAACTGAACAAATTATTGAGTGAATATTAACATTTTTTGAACGGTTCTCATGCAGCTCCTCATTCGGAACACGAATGAACTTTTTTGAAAACGACGTGCTTCTGTAAAAATCGGTCATTTCCGAAAATTTTAGGTATTTTGAGAAAAGCCATACGTCGTTGTAATTTTCGTAACTTTTTTGATTTTCAGATAATAGATTTCAGCACACCCGCAAGGATCTGTATCAGGGCGATGATCCAATTTCGTCGACACCGTCGCCGGAAAAAATGGCGAAAAATCGTCAGAGTGCACGCAAGAGAATCGGCGAGCTGAAGAAACGCAGAAAAGCGAAGGAGAAGAAACGGAAGCAAATCGCTGAGAAATCATTATATGAATCGCCTCCAGCCTCGGCGATCGTCGCCTTAAATGAAACAATAATGTCAAGGTTGGACCTAAGCTGCTTCATGAAAGCTCGCCAGAAGGGATTTGTGAAAGCCCCTCAGATTGAGCACGCATATCCTGCCAAATACGCCAGGTATGTACTCTGTCTCGTCCGAATGAAAGCAGAAAAAACGTTATTGGACATTTTATATCCGCGAGTTGACGAAAATTTCATGAATTCGTTTAATATTGGTCAGGTTGATTAAAAACACTGCGCAAATAGAGATCGTTCGGCATTTCTCGTCGTGAGTAATTAGTTGACTGTGGACTTTATGCGTTTATGATAACATCGAGTAAAGGTAATTTAAAATAGCAAATGTATTTGTAAAATTTAAACATACTGTTATATTATAACTTCTCTTTTTGTCGATCGTATGTTTAAACAAAGTTGATGTTCTTGGCGCACCGGTTCGACCAATTTAATTGAAAGCAATTTTGCAATACAGGGTGTCCCAAAACTACCCTAGGAGCCGAAAATGGGAGGTTCCTTGGGTCATTTTAAGCGACATTTTCCTTTGCAAAAATGTTATCCGCGGCTTTGTTTAGGAGTTATTAACGAAAAACACGGACCAATCAGAGCGCGACCTAGACGCGAGTTGGCACAGACGGCCAATAGACAGTTGGCGCGCCGAGCCGATTTTGCCAACTCGCGTCTAGGTCGCGCTCTGATTGGTCCGTGTTTTTCGTTAATAACTCCTAAACAAAGCCGCGGATAACATTTTTGCAAAGGAAAATGTCGCTTAAAATGACCCAAGGAACCTCCCATTTTCGGCTCCTAGGGTAGTTTTGGGACACCCTGTATATTAATTTCGACGTTTCGGTCTTTGTTTAGACCCTTTTCAAGAAAAAAGTGATTGCGTCTGTAAAATAGTAAAAAAACACAACAGGTGATATTCTGTTGATGAGAACACGTTTAAAATAATTTTTGAAATATATAACTTACTTGCTTAATGAAATAACTTAAGGATTATAGAAAAACAACACCACGTACTGTGATCATGCAAAATAACATTCAAAATTCGATTCATAAAACATAGCAAACATTTCCGTTTGCATTTAATGTAATTTAAATTTAATGTAATTAACATTTAATGTAATTGTTTGGAAATTTGACTGTTATATTATCTTTAATCTACTGAACATAATTGGGAAGAAAATAAATTTCTACTTCACGCCAACTTGTTGCAATTCGGGTAAGCAATTTCTATTTTGCATAAACATTCGCAGTCTAGTGATTAGTAGACTAGGGATTTAATGCATTCATTGAAATATGAAATAGTAAAAATATTCGAAGATTTTAACGCACTGTTATATTATTTCCAATCTGCTACAACTATCCAGACAGAGAATATCTTTTTATTTAATTATTTATCGTTATGGTTGAACATTTTTATTTATTTTAAGCATTCATGGAAACAATTAAATATATTTAAGAATATTAGTATGTTCGTGTCAGTTTATTAAAATCATTAAGTAAAGAAGAAAAAAATGTCTACTTGGCTCGTCTTGCTTAAAATTGAAACAAATAATTTTTATTTCCCATAAAGATCCGCAGTCTACTGATTAGTAAACGTAGCTCTGTTGCCTTGTGGTTTTTTTTTCGATCAGAGTTACTATGACATCAATAACTTTGTTTAAAAGGGAGAACATTATATTTGCA
This sequence comes from Lasioglossum morio, assembly GCA_916610235.2. Taxonomy (NCBI): domain Eukaryota; kingdom Metazoa; phylum Arthropoda; class Insecta; order Hymenoptera; family Halictidae; genus Lasioglossum; species Lasioglossum morio. The sequence goes on from OU744327.1 coordinate 3,548,256, forward strand.
TAGAACGAAGTTGACGTTGAACCAGCTCTGTTAAACCAACGAGCGTAACGCATGTGGAGAGCAGATGAAATTTTCTTAGCGTGTTAGTTTATACGCGATCGTGCAGTTTCCCATGTATTTTTGCAGGAGGAAAAATGTACTGCCTCCGTACAATCGATACCTTGTCGCAGTGTACGAGTGCACAGAGGATTTCATTTTCGAGGACTCAATGGCGGATCGGCTTTTCTGCAGCGATGGCACTTGGTTGGGCATTCTTCCGCGTTGCATAAAGGAAGGAGGTAAGCACCGCTGGATGAAACCACTACATTCATAGAAATATTATCTTAAAAAGTACAAATAAAATTTTCTCTTCGGAACACACTCGGCTACACGTACGCGTGCACTGAGTGCAATCTCGCAGTTTGCCTAGAAAACGTCAAATTAGTTCTATGTTGAAAAAGAACATCGTAGAACGAGCATCGTCATGTTTTATACTTATTGTTTCTTTCTTTTCGATCATTTTAATATATCGATAATAGAAATGTATACGGTAGAATAATATATTGCTAACCAAATTCTTTCAGTCTTTTATTTACTATTTAAAAAGAACATCGTGGAACGAGTATTATCAGATTTCATAGTTATTGTTTTGTTGTTCGACAATTTTAATCAATCGATAATAATATATTAATAATATAAATGTATACAGTACAATACTGTATACAATGTTACATTATAGTACCTATACCCAAATTCTTTTAATCCTTTACCTACTGTTTAAAAAGAACATCGTGGAACGACTCACGTTTCATACTTATTGTTTCTTTCTTTTCAATCATTTTAATATATCGATAATAGAAATGTATACGGTACAATAATACATACATTGCTATCCAAATTCTTTCAGTCTTTTATTTACATCGTGGAACGAGTATCGTCAGATTTCATAGTTACTGTTTTGTTGTTCGACAATTTTAATTAATCGATAATAATATATTAATAATATAAATGTATACAGTACAATAATGTATACAATGTTACATTACAGTACTTATACACAAATTCTTTTAATCCTTTACCTACTGTTTAAAAAGAACATCGTAGAACGACTCACGTTTCATACTTATTGTTTCTTTCTTTTCGATCATTTTAATATATCGATAATAGAAATGTATACGGTACAATAATACATACATTGCTATCCAAATTCTTTCAGTCTTTTATTTACATCGTGGAACGAGTATCGTCAGATTTCATAGTTACTGTTTTGTTGTTCGACAATTTTAATCAATCGATAATAATATATTAATAATATAAATGTATACAGTACAATAATGTATACAATGTTACATTATAGTACCTATACTTAAATTCTTTTATTATTTTAATCCTTTACCTACTGTTTAAAAAAAACATCGTGGAACTAGTATCGTCACATTTCATACTTATTGTTTCCTTATTCGATCGTTTTATACCATATTAAATACACCACAATCATTTCGGAGGCGGTGCAAAATTGAAAACTATCGACACTGGAAATTACGTAATTTCTAAAATTCTTCTACATGCTTTCTCATATTAATGTATCTTCTCTTCCCACCTACACATTTCCAAGTCTACCATATTTCAATGATATCATAATCAGCAATATCTGTCATTTAGAAAATGTTCAATTTTGCACCGCCTCCGAAATGATTGTGGTGTATTTAATATGGTATTTAATATTTTATTTTAATAAATTTTATTAACAGTTGGTGTGTTTTATATAAATACATGAAATGGAAATTATTTCATACTTTTCATTAGTGCATCATTTTAGTTATTTTCGAAGTCGGTTTTATTTTTAACTTCCCGATTTATAGGGAAGTTATTGTAATTTTTTTTTATAATCAATCGATATATAATTATATATCGATAATATAAATGTATATAGTACAATAATATGTACGATGTTACATTATACTACCCATACCCAAATTTTTTTAATCGTTTACCTTATTTATAATGATCTACAGATCCTTTTTCCTCGCAAACATACAAAATCCGTAGTCCAATGAGTAACCTGTGCACAACGTAATGGCGAGGGTATTGCTCCCCAAATATATTACTTCGTACAGTTCGTTTTTTTTTTTTTTAGAATTAATGTTGGTAGCAGGTGCCATCAATTGACTTCGGTTGATTGCTGCAGCGTTAGGATCGAGTTCAAATCAGTTTTAATCTGCCCCTCGCGGAGATCAATTCTGTTGGGTAGCAATTCGTCAAGTGAAAAGAATCACACGGTTTTGTTGCAGAGTCGACACTCAATAACGTGAAACGTTGCAGCCAGGACAGGGGAGGTTGCGAGCAAATATGCGAAAACACTGAGACTGGCGTGAAGTGTACGTGCTTCGACGGATATCATGTCAAAGGACACGCCTGCATAGGTAATGACTTTTAAATCAATTCAAATGCACTACTAGATCGTGGATCTTAAGGAAAATAAACATTTTGTGCATTGATTGCATAAAATAAGAGTCGTCGCAGAGAAATATGCTGACATTATACTATAACTTTTGAGTCATAATAAATATCGGCATGAAATCTCCACTAAAAGTCATTAAAAAATTATTTCTATCTGCTGATATCCACCGTTTTCTTGTTTGCATTGTAGTTTTTGATCACCTATGAACGAATCTCAAAGGATCTTTCGTTATCTTCAAAATTGTTAATTTTACACAGTGGGCTGGATCGTGACATTTTACTATAACTCTTGAAATCGGGGTGAAATTTCCACTAAAATTCATTAAAAACTGATTTTTATGCTCTGATAATTATCGTAATAAATATATATTCTTTGATGAAACAGGAGTTGCAGTGGATAGATGGATAAACTGAATAAATTAACAGTATGCTCTGTAATAACGGCTTTATATGACTGCGATATAAACGCGACCGATATTCGTGAGGACTTCAGGTGAACTGCGTGTCAGTTGTAAACATTCAAAGGTGTAGACAAAGCGTGTCTGCTTCGTCTATTCGGATACGCTTGTTAGATATTAGGCTAAGGTGTTTCCACTTTGAAAATTCTGGGGTAAGTGCCGTGCGGTTCCTCAGAGTCCTCTTACCAAAAGGCATTGCCTTCCCCACTCCGTGGCCAGATCCTTCCGAAACACGTATTATTGTTTGGCAATACGACGTCGGGTCGTTTACCTTTTCCAAACATCTACCTGAAGAAAACTATGCGGTCCATAGTTTTTGTGTCATGTGGCATTGGGGCTGTTTACTAGCCTCACGGCCACTTGCACCATAAATCCCTGCCATAAATATATCAAGAAACCAAACATTCGTTCAGTCGATCTTCCCAAAACTCCCCTCCAACCGCGCTACCGCTAACACGCTCGTATTCGCTCGCGTTCGCTTGTTTTGATGTACGCACGTTCCAACATTCTTTCTAATCATTTTTTTAAATTAATTCTATCAATTTTATTGTCTTCAAGTAGAATTTTAAATTATTCACTTGTTACTTATTTAGTAGTTTTGCAGATAATCTTTCCCACCTATAAATGTACAATTTGAAGCAGTAAAGGAATTAAGAAGATTTAAGGGCATCAGTGTATTAATTTTAACTTAACCCCTTGCCGCATTTTAACGAGTCACACTCGTCACAAATATTTTAAACAAAGTCTAACAAATATGAACATTACTTGTTTCTTCCTAAATGAAATACAATTTGATTCGCTTGCAATTAATATTTAAGCATTAAAATCAATGTAGCCAAACGAAAAATATAAATTATAATATATAAAGTATACATAAAGTACATATAAAAATATATAATGAAGAGAAAAGAACTCTTCTACGACATTTTAGTGGATAAAGACGTTTTACTAATTATAACTGCAAAGAAAATGATACGACAAGAGGTTAAACAATATAAAATTTAAAACAGTGGACGAATTAAGAAGATTTAAGGGTACAGTGTATTAATTTTAGCTTAACCCCTTGCCGCATTTTAACGAGTCACACTCGTCACAAAGATTTTAAACAAAGTCTAACAAATATGAACATTACTTGTTTCTTCCTAAATGAAATACAATTTGAATCTCTTGTAATTAATATTTAAGCATTAAAATCAATGTAGCCAAACGAAAAATATAAATTATAATATATAAAGTATACATAAAGTACATATAAAAATATATAATGAAGAGAAAAGAACTCTTCTACGACATTTTAGTGGATAAAGACGTTTTACTAATTATAACTGCAAAGAAAACGATACGACAAGAGGTTAAACAATATACAATTTAAAACAGTGGACGAATTAAGAAGATTTTAGGGTAGAGTGTATTAATTCCAGCTTAATAAGACACATAAAAGAAGAGAGAAATTTCTATTTGGCTCCCGAGTCTTGACATCGACGCAAACATATTTTATTTTGCATAAAGATCCGCAGTCTATTTATGACAATAATGTTTATCTTCAAGCAGCCAGATCCCGGTAAATGTAAATCAGATTTCGCGTTTAATCGACGCATCGAGACTCGGCTTCTGAACTTGAACCAGACTTGGTATATCTCTCCGTTATGGAATCCATTATGACCTAAGTTCTCGAAATGATAAGCCGTCACAGTACAATGCGTATTACCATGTGTTGCGAGTAGCAATCGAATCCCACGAAGTGAAGCTTTTGTATTGGAATTGGCTTAGCTTCATGAATACATATTGAATCTGTTCCGAACTCCAGATCTTCTGTCACCGAGTGTCAAACTTGCGCCATCGATGGCGTATTTAATAAATATGAAATTAATATAAACAAATTGGATGAATGGTAGCGACCGAATGGTAGGTACATCGGAATGCTTATATGCTCGGACATATTTGATATCTCCACGTACAGTACCTCCCACTAATATTCGTACACTCTTAAAGAGACGATAACTTTTTTTAAATTGTATTATACGATTTGAACTTGTTTGGAAAGCTAGAGCAATTAGTTTGCTACAGAATGAGAAAAAACATTTGGACAATAAATTGCTATTGATCGAAATTGTAGAAAAAACACTAAAAGTTGCATTTTACAACTTTTTTTATGTGCGTCTATATTGAAAATTTAATAATAATATGCACTGTGAAAGTTTCATCGAAATCGATTGATGCGGGGAAAAAGCAACAGGCATTGAAAGATGTAAGAGTCCTTAGATTTACTGCAGTTATAGATCGAAAATCGTAAAAATCTGTAATTTTTACCATCTTTAAACGTTTGTTGCTAATTGCAACGTCGCCTGATTTCGACGGAATTTTCAGAATATGTTTAATATGTTCCGCGTTAAAAGAATAAACGCCACACAAAGTTTCGGGAAAATTTCCCTAAAAATAACAGAACAGTATAACTTATTTCGGGAAAACTGTGTCAAATTGACACGAGGGACGGATGAGGGTTAATATCCTTATGGTTAACACTAAATCTATCATTTCCGGTTATATCACCGGTTTTATATTTTTAATCTTACAATTATTGAAATAATGAAGTTGCTTTCATGGAAATTCTAAAATCTGATTAAATAGAGCCTTGTGTCATTTTTGTAAGCTAAAACATTTTATAGTTTTTTATGCTCGGTAGATTTAGCGTTAATAATCCACGAGGAGTGTTTTGATCAACGCTTGATTTTGGTGAAACTAAGGATTCACAATTTTTTTTATAAAAAGGGTAAAAACCGATACCATTAGATATGAAATTGTAGTTTAAACTGCCAAAAATTTATATTATATATAAAGTGATACTCAATGGAGGGTAGATCTTGATCTAGATTCTTAAATTGTGTAGTTCTTCTATTTTTTGAGGACAGCCGAATAGTTATTGCATATCGTAAATTAATCCAATAAATCCAGTTCTACTATTGTAGTAACACACGAGTTCCGATATTTTCCAACCAAAGTTCGAACTAAATGAATTGTTATGTACTACCGTATAAATCAATGAACAATTTTTCATTGGTATTTTTAACCTTTACAATTCCTCCTCGTTACAAGAGCCTCCACACGATGTGTATTAATCAATTCGGTACAAAAGTAGCAATTTCGATATTTCCTGTTACGATTAAGCGCGCAACGCGTTTATAAGCGGTTGCAGGTAACACACATACACCCTGCAACCGATGTTTCGAGCCAGTCCGTACACAGAACAATGCCATCGACGTTCTTTTATACCATTGTTACCTTTTTTTCCCACGTTGCCTCGATTATTTGACTGTAAATCTGTTGCTATCCATTGAGTATTTTAGTCACTGGCACGATTCCATTGAAACGTCGCCGCACAGTGGAAGTTGAGATTTTCAAAGTATCAAATATCAATCTGAAGTCAACAAATTTTTTCACCATCCAACCAATTTTTTCTTAAAATGTTGGAAATAAAGAAAAAATGACTAATTTATTTAGAAAATTCGCTAAAATAAAAACAGGATGTAATTTTAATATCCTATAGTTTCTCGAAGTCAGTTATACCAGTATTAAGAGCAGTATTGCTTATTTGAAGGTTCCCGTCACTTTTTCAAACCCAAATGCCGGCCACAAAAATTTATCAGTTTTTTTTGTTTTCGTCTACAATAAACGTGACCTGAAAGGAAAAAAAATTGTGACCAATTTTTTCTTCTTCGTCTATAAAGCCCATATGGAAAAATTTCTTTCGTACAACTTTATTCTGTGGAGATTTTTTGTACGACTAATACTAATCGAGATATTTAGGTGTTCCCATTTAAATGCCCCACTCTGGATAGATTCCATCACAACAAAAATATAAATATATTTTTAATTATCAAGTATTATTGTTATTGAGAAAAAATTTTGAAACAGTACAACCTTATTCTGTGGAGATTTTTCGTACGACTAATAATAACCGAGATATTTAGGTGTTCCCATTTAAATGCCCCACTCTGTATAAATTCCATCACAACAAAAATATAAATATATTTTTAATTATCAAGTATCATTGTTATTGAGAAAAAATTTTGAAACAGTACAACCTTAATCTGTGGAGATTTTTCGCACGACTTATACTAACCGAGATATTTAGGTGTTCCCATTTAAATGCCCCACCCTGTATAGATTCCATCACAACAAAACTATAAATATAGTTTTAATTATCAAGTATCATTGTTATTGAGAAAAAATGTTGAAACAGTACTAACTTTATTCTGTGGAGATTTTTTGTACGACTAATACTAACCAAGATATTTAGGTGTTCCCATTTAAATTCCCTACCCTGTATAGATTCCATTACAACAAAAATATAAATATATTTTTAATTATCAAGTATCATTGTTATTGAGAAAAAATGTTGAAACAGTACAACCTTATTCTGTGTAGATTTTAAATTTAAATGCCCCACCCTGTATAGATTCCATCACAACAAAACTATAAATATATTTCTAATGATCAAGTATCAAGAGGATATAAATTATTCAAAAACACTCCTGTCCCCCTAAAATCGAAACATATTACCACTGTGCGAGCCGGTGCAATTCTCCGAAAAGTCTCCGGAAGTGTTTTATACGTTGCGTAACGGGAAAATCGCCGTTTATGGAGAATCGGGGAATGAGTTTTTCGTTTCTTTACCGTTCTGTGATGTGCAATGTTTGCAGTAAATCGTGTCGGATTTGTAGAACGTTGGCCGATCTGAAATTGAGATACCGCGGGGTTTATGCTTATCCCGTGAGCGGATAAAGGTCGCGCTAGGCAGGCTTACAATTTTCTGACCTGGGAATGTATGTTTCGTACGGATTTGCACACGTATTTCTTCCCCACACGACTCCGTTGAAATCTGAATAGCATGAGATCTAAAATCGGAGGACGTATACGCGTGCGCGCGCGCGCCAGCTTCAGCCCCCTGCAAGAAAAACGAGCGCGGCTCCCGAACGGAGATTTCGAGAGTCGTAATATTTTTCTTCGCCCGTGAATTCCAAGCTCGAGTGCAGCCAGAGTTATGTAAGATGAGAGTTGGTGTTTCACACGTGGCGGATACCATTTAAATCTGTTTAAGGTAATTTACGACGCGCTCCCTCCGCCACACTGTTGCGCGCTTCGGCGTCCCGTTATCGCGATTTTTGTTCACTGTCAGCCAGTGCAGCAGTTCGTGAAGATTTTAGCACCGTTTGGAAGTTCAAGGGTAGAACAATGTAAGACGTCGAATGTATGAACTCAAAAATATTTATTGATCTTTCGAAATGGAAGGTGACTTTGATTTTTTTATAGAATAAACATTTTTTTTTTTTAATTTATTGTATTGCAATTTGTAGGGTGCTAAATGTTGATTGATTTCTGTTTAAAACATTTTTCTTTTGTCTTATTATGGGATGCATGGAAAATCATGTTCAGTTTTAAAATGAATTATAATGCATAGAGTGGTATTTATGAAATGTTGATTTTTAAATGCAATTCTTTAGAAATCTTATTGATTTTATTGTTTTTGATGGTGATGGGCATTTAGAAAGCAATATACATTCGATAGATATCAATATCCATTGAACTATTGCGACACTTTAAATAATAATAATTGCTGAAGATAAGGTAAAATGGAAAAGTGTACTAAAAATATTCCAAATTGAACAAATGCGGAACTATTTGAAATTCAAAAGATATTCCATGTCAAAAGGAAATAACTTCCACTGCTCAAAAGATCTATTAACCCCATGCCGTACTTTGACGAGCAGACTAGTGATGAAGGTTTTTAACGAAGTATAACAAATTAAAATAAATTTAGCCTTAGGAAAAATATACATGTTTTTTTCTTTTCTACATTTTTGGGCATAAAGATGTTCTAATCACTGTAACTGTAAAAGAAAAAGTACGATAAGGGTTAAGGGATGAAATAAATTTTTATTTAACTCCTGTTGTCCACAATCGTTGCAAAATATTTCAAATATTTATTGATTTCAATGTGATAAAAGCGATTAAGGTATCAAGTGTATTTTTATTTCACTCCTGCTGCCCACAATCGTTGCAAAATATTTCAAATATTTATTCTTTTCAACGTGATAGAAGCGATTAAGGTATCAAGTGATTTTTTATTTCACTCCTGCTGCCCACAATCGTTGCAAAATATTTCAAATATTTATTGATTTCAACGTGATAAAAGCGATTAAGGTATCAAGTGTATTTTTATTTCACTCCTACTGCCCACAATCGTTGCAAAATATTTCAAATATTTATTGATTTCAATGTGATAAAAGCGATTAAGGTATCAAGTGTATTTTTATTTCACTCCTGCTGCCCACAATCGTTGCAAAATATTTCAAATATTTATTCTTTTCAACGTGATAAAAGCGATTAAGGTATCAAGTGATTTTTTATATCACTCCTACTGCCCACGATCGCTGTAAAATATTACTAGAGTGCGGATCGTTATGAAAAATAAAAATATTTTGTAATGATCGTGGATAGCAAGAATGAAATAAAATATTGACTTAATACCTTAATAGATACTCATTATTTTGTATGTTCTATAAACTAAACATGGTTTACGACATGAATAAATAAATAAATAAATAGATACTCATTACTAGACGGATCTGTATGAAACATAAAAATGATTGTCCAGCGTTAGGGACACTATTTTGTATGTTCTATAAACCAAACATGGTTTACGACATGAATAAATAAATAAATAAATAAATAGATACTCATTACTAGACTGCAAATCTGTATGAAATATGAAAGTGATTGTCCAACGTTAGGGACACTTCCTTTACACGTAATTACCTGTCCACATCAGCTGATGCAGCCTGTAGATCGAAGCTTACGTTCAGCTTGTATCGTATGCCTAAATCACATTCCGCTTCGGGATCGATTAGTCAACTTAACAGCTAGTAACGTGTCATTCGAAATGTCCGTAGCACAGGTAGACGCATGGTAGGTACAGTGTAGGTGTCGTTTAGCATTGTATGCTAATAGGCATCGGCGTCTCCGTGAAAACGACCGCAATGCAAGCGGCTTGTCGAAGTGTGTTTCAAGTGCAAACCGCCGCGCAGTCGCCCTCGGCCAGAGAACAAGCTTTCTCGATTCCGTATCGGAATCTGTGTCGCGACACTAATCTGCAACCTATAATTTATATTCCCCCGTGGTTTCGCCAAGTGTTACCTAGCAAAAGTCCCGACAACCGGTGACGTAAATATTATCACGTAATTATCGTGTAGTCTCGTAGCGAGCGCCGCAGATTCGATGCTGTCAACTATGGATTTGCAAACGAAAATGGGAGGGTGAAATTTCAAACTATATACAAATTTCGTTTGTACAAAAATAGTTACATAAAAGGTTGTATGATACTCACCCCTAGTCTCAATAGTAGTAAAAATAGAAAAATTTCGTACGTTGAATAATAGTTACATAAAAGATAACATGATACTCATCTATGAAAAAATAAAAATAGTAGAAAAATTAATCTAGCCCCAAAAAGAGTAAAAGTAGAAAAATTTCGTACGTTCAAAAATAGTTACATGAAAAATCGTACGATACTATCACACCCGCGTTAAAAATAAAAATAATAGAAAATATAATCCAGCCCCAAAAAGAGTAAAAGTAGAAAAATTTCGTAAGTTCAATAATAGTTCAATAAAAGATAACATGATACTGATTCAGGAAAAAATAAAAATAGTAGATAAATAAATCTAGCCTCAAAAGTAGTAAAAGTAGAAAAATTTCGTACGTTCAATAATAGTTACATAAAAGATAACATGATACTCACCTATGCAAAAATAAAAATAGTAGGTAAATAAATCTAGCCTCAAAAGTAGTAAAAATAGAAAAATTTCGTACGTTCAATAATAGTTGCATAAAAGATAACACGATACTCACCTATGAAAAAATAAAAATAGTAGAAAAATTAATCTAGCCCCAAAAAATAGTTACATGAAAGATTGTACGATACTATCACACCCGCGTTACAAATAAAAATAATAGAAAAATTAATCTAGCCCCAAAAAGAGTAAAAGTAGAAAAATTTCGTACGTTCAAAAATAGTTACAAGAAAGATTGTATGATACTCACCTATGCAAAAATAAAAAAAAAAGTAGAAAAATAAATCGAGCCCCAAACAGAGTAACGTTTCCAACATGGATTGTTCAATGTTGTCTAGGTTTGAATAATTATAAGTGGCTGTGAAGGATAAAAACGATGTGAAAAAAGGATATGTTGTCGACAGATTATTTTAGCACTTTCATGAAAGTTGTTTAGCTGTCACGAATTTGCAGCACATTATCGGAATCGGTAGGTACTTTCCTCGAAGAAATTATCCATGAAAAGTGTCGGCACGGATTTAAATTTGAACAGGGTGAGAAAATATCTGTCGACACCATGTGCACGCTGTCTTGCGGCCATCGCTCGCCTGTCCTGACGCGTCAGTGCTATAGCTAGCTTGTAATCGACATTGATAGGTACTTTCCGCTTATATAGAATGGCGATAACATAAATAGAGAAATACTTGTTCCTATTTGTATAATATACCATTTCGGAGTACTCTATTTTTACAATATTCTTAATATTTTTACAGATATCGACGAATGCGCCGAAGGGACATCTGGTTGTCCACAAATTTGCCACAACGAGCTTGGGACTTTTCGTTGTGAATGCCACGTTGGTTTCCAATTGGGATTTGATAACAAATCATGTCACGGTGAGTAAATACAATACTAGCTTAATTATTAGACTGTGGATCTTTATGCAGTTATAGAAGAATTGAGTGAATTTCAAAATTTTAATACAAAGAACCACCCAGTATAATTATAAGGTATAAAGAAATATCTTTATAATTGTATTGTACAATAATTGATTTATCGCATTTAAAGTATTAGATAATCTGCAATAACACATATTCTCAGAACTATTCAATTAAACAGCGGAATCCTATTTCAAAATGTGTACTTATTTGATTTTTTACCCTTTTTTATTAAATATGACCGAGTGCTTTTTTTCTTTCGGACAGCAGTGTATATTTTTAATCTCTTTTTATTTAATGCAATTAGAATCTCAAGGTAGAAATTATTTTGCCACAGCAGTGTACATACATGATTTCTCATCTATTAAAATGATTAAGAAATAACATTCTGTATGGTTTCTATTCCTTGCAATCGATACAGATACTTTTTATTTTCCATAAAGATCCGCAATCTACTAATTATTGTAGTAGACAATCTACAATAAGTACATCCTTCTTTTAAAATTTCGAAGAAGACGCAAGAGTTTTTATATTCGAAAGAATATAGTCCTTCAGCCAATTTTCTTTTTATTCGTACGATATTCTCTGCATCGAGGTATAAGAATTCATATGTTTTTATTCGAGGAGCCCGCAACATCATTTATGTCGGAAGTTTTTACCTTCTTCAAAATAAAGCCCGAACGCGTTTACTATTATATCGAATCGAGGGAACTCTTTTTATTAAAGAAAAATATGTTCGAGGTAAACTTTAATCAAAAACATTCTACATAAAAATGTTTGAGGATCACGTACTATCTATCAGAAATATTGTTATTGTATCTTCATGCTTCTTACTTTCATAAATTGACAAGTAAGTACAGCACAGTCTTGATCTAAGAAAAAGCCTCGGGTCCGTGTTGTTTCTTATATCGTGTAGTATTTTGTTTTAACTCTTTCAACTATCATTGAATAATTCTCAGGCAGTTCGGACAAACGAATCACCCGGTACACACTGTCTCTAATTGATCGTTAACTCGGAACGCGTTAATCAGATTTTAAGAAATTTCTGCGCTAGAGCGTCGGCGAATTAACTTCTTTACGGGCGACTGGCCAAAACCGGAACAGGTCTGCAGCAACATCTGCGATTTAACCTAACCGAAGCAAGAGTTGCAAATAATCCACGGTTACCGAATTGCCTGATGTGGTCGGCGAATCTGGCCGTGTTCATGGTACGGTGCGGTTAACTTAAAGTAAATACTGGAAATTGTATTGCATAAAAACATTTCGGATGCAGCGATTTAAACGAACAAATACGAACCCCGTCAAATTCGGAATATTTATACGGAATTCCTGTCGGCACCAAATTCAATAAAAATCTCGTTAGCGAAACGTAAACGATCTAAAAAAACGTTTCTGCTTTGGAAACTATCATAACCCGTCGGGTTGTTCGTTTAGTAATTTTAATTGTTAACAAGTAATTGTTATTTTCTTTTTCGTCAGTCAATTTCATTCTGATTGGAAACAGTTTTACAAAATAATCGTTAACGTTGCATCGATTGTTTGTTAAAGTTCAACTTGTCAACAGAAACAAAAAACATTGTGTGTCACAGAAATCTATAAATTATCTGAGTAAACCACAATCACTTTTTAGAAACTTACGAGAGGAATATAGCCTTTGAAGAATTTAGTTCTTTATCTGTTAAAAAACGTTTCTGCTATGAAAATTATTATAACCCGTCGGGTTATTCATTTAGTAATTTTAATTGTTAACAAATAATTGTTATTTTCGTTTTCGTCAGTCAATTTCATTCTGATTGGAAACGGTTTTACAAAATAATCGTTAACGGTGCGTCGATTGTTTGTTAAAGTTCAACTTCTCAACAGAAACAAAAAACATTGTGTGTCACAGAAATCTATAAATTATCTGAGTAAAACACAATCACTTTTTAGGAACTTACGAGAGGAATATAGCCTTTGAAGAATTCAGTTCTTTATCTGTTAAAAGAACGTTTAAATACCGCTTTCACGAGAATGCTGCTATAGGCCAATGAGACAGTCTGATTCCTTCAAGATTCGAATTAGCGAGAGTGCACCTTATTGTAGGATGGATGCTTATTGATTTCATGGAAACGCCGATTGTACCTAACAGTTGAATCAATGCTTGATTAATGGAACGTGCATTTCAGAGATGTAGGGAGTAGCAGACATTTCATTCGAACAGATCGCATTACGCTTTAATCGAAAATAACAAGGTTTTCTTGCAATTCTCAATCATTTTACATGTCTCTAAATACTAAAGTACCGACTAAATTAATACTAAAAGTACCAAGCTATAAAAATAATAATCATATGTTGCCTTATTAAAATATGATAAGTATACAGCGGATTTTAAGCATTTATGGCAAAAATGTGTAGGTGTAATTTAAAACAGAAAGTTCTTCTTTCTTAATATGTTTAGTAAGTTGAAAATAGTACAACAGTATTTTTAAAGTTTTCTAATGGTCTTTCTGTTTTAAATTAAAATAAAATTAAAATAAATTAATTTTTAAATTAAAATAAAAATGTTCTGCCTGAATTGCAATAAGCTGGAACGATATAGAAAGTTATCTTCTTTCTTAATATGTTTAGTAAGTTGAAAATAGTACAACAGTATTTTTAAATTTTTCTAATGGTATTTCTATGTCGTTCCAGCTTATTGCAATTCAGGCAGAACATGTTTATTTTGCATAAAGATCCGCTGTGTAACGATAAGATTCAATTTATTTACGACTTCGCACGATTCTCATTGTAATACGTGTTCTAATCAAGATATTTATCGAATCATTTCTTGTGAAAGCATCTTTATAATTTCAATAACTGTGAAACTAAAACAATACCACGATCGATCGTGGTACTTTCCTCTAACTGGACCGAGGATTTTATTTATAGCGTGCGCGATTGCTAAAAGCGAGTAGGGCAAGTATAATTTGATAAAGTTCAATGAGGTTTTCATATTATTTTAACGGTGACGGAACCTTTAATGGAGTAAACAAACTTCCGTTTGATTCCAATTTGGATCCATTATAACCAGACCAAGGCTGTTCGCGCATTTATAGATTCTAACCTGAAAAACTGACGCGGAGTTCAATATTTATTCTAAAACGCTCTTTCTGAGTATTCTCAATGTACGAACTAACAATTACACAATATAATAAATGCACACTTTAAAAGACCAATCGATGTTAGTCTTCATAGAAGCGCGAATAATATTTCAGTAATCAGATAATCAACGTGTACACACACAAAACAGAATTGTAATACGCGAGACTAGCATTCGAAATGACTATTACAACTTCGATTATAATCACTGTGATTATTGTAACTAGACCTATGCTACGCATGTCACAAGCACAGCTATTCATAAATGGCTCGAGGGTGCTAATTTACGAATTAACATAAGCGCATCGCTCACTCGCGATCGATTCGGCAATCCTAGTGTGAGATTAGACGCAATGATTTATGAAATGAAATTAATCATTACGCAAACAGATTTAAAAACTAAAACAAAACGATACACTTGTACTTTTAATCAGACTAAGAATTTATTTGTGCGATTAAGGAGGCCATTGAATTTAGAGCTGAAATATTTTTCAATTTGTATGGCATACGAATCTGTCAAAATAATTTCGAATAATATCGATATCTAGGACGAAACGTTCCTTTCCTTTTATGGGTGACATCACATTAGTTAGAAATAACCCGCTAACTGTTTGCAACAGGATACTAGCATCAAATTGGTTCAAACTTAGTGAACCTCCGATGTATATCACTGAGAAATAAGCATTTTAATATAAAAATTATATAGTTTGTTGTAGCATATGATCGAACCTGTGCGCCGATAAGAAATTACCTAGTTATCAATATCGATATCAATCGAATTAATTGTACGATAGGATCGTATTAATTGAAGACTATCGAGCGAGCAGGGAAAGAATGTTATTTAGAGATTGAAACGTTGTTCGAGGTGAAATTAGTATCGAACAATAGGTATCCTCAACAGTTCGATTAAAACGCGTGTACGCGCGATCAATTCTCGATAGTATTCGAAGAGCTTAAACGAAGAATGAATCCAACGAATCGCGAGCATCCCTCGTTCAATTTCGAAAGCAATTTACAAGGTTACTTGGTTGTTTCCGTTCAGACGTTAACGAGTGCCTCCTAAATAATGGGCACGGCCCGTGCCAAGGCACTTGTATCAATCTTGAAGGGAGCTACGAGTGTAGCTGCTCCGACATTCCCGGTCACAAATTGGCGGCGGATAATCACACCTGCGAGGATATTGACGAATGTGCTGTGAACAACGGTGGATGTTCTCACGTATGCTTGAATACACCTGGCAGCGTATTCTGCCTCTGTCCGGACGGCTTCTATCTGAAAGACGATTGGAAAACTTGCCAAGGTAAGAACAAGTGATGCTAAAGTGTACTTAAGGGTTTCTACAGCGATGAGTATCTTCTTCGCAAATTTTCTATACTCAAATTCAGAAAGTATTAACATGAAACTTATTTCTGCATACTTACCCAATTTTTAAGGGTAGATACAAATGTTTTTGTTAAGAAATAATTAAAATTGGCTAAAGCACAGCGTACTGAAATGAACTATTTATAAGAATTTTTAATTAAAAAACAGTAACTGCAATTTTGTTAACGATATATAATTTCTATTTGAAAGACGACTGGAAAACTTGCCTAAGTGCTGCTAAAGTGTACTTAGGGGTGAAAGTATTAACATGAAACTTGTTTCTACATACTGACCCAATTTTTAAGGGTAGATACAAATGTTTTTTGTTAAGAAATAATTAAAATTGGCTAAAGCACAGCGTACTGAAATTAACTATTTATAAGATTTTTTAATTGAAAAACAGTAACTGCAATTTTGTTAACGATATATAATTTCTATTTGAAAGACAATTGGAAAACTTGCCTAAGTGCTGCTAAAGTGTACTTAGGGGTGAAAGTATTAACATGAAACTTGTTTCTAAATACTTACCCAATTTTTAAGGGTAGATACAAATGTTTTTGTTAAGAAATAATTAAAATTGGCTAAAGCACAGCGTACTCAAATGAACTATTTATAAGAATTTTTAAATGAAAAACAGTAACTGCAATTTTGTTAACGATATATAATTTCTATTTGAAAGACAATTGGAAAACTTTCCTACATAAGGACAAGTGTTGCTAAAGTGTACTTAGGGGTGAAAGTATTAACATGAAACTTGTTTCTACATACTTACCCAATTTTTAAGGGTAGATACAAATGTTTTTGTTAAGAAATTTATTAAGAAATAATTAAAATTAACTATACGTAAGAAATCTATATTGCTGGTTAATTGCTGATTGTCAATTTTAATTTGAAACAACAGTAAAATAGTACAATGCAATTGATATAAATAATTCCGAAATATAATTTTACTTTTACCGTTGCTATGTTAACTTCTTTATCTGCTATCTTTTCGGGCGTAATTGCACGCGAAATTAAGAGGAAACATTACAGCTCTTGAAGCAATCAACGGCGCGAGAAACTTATTTCTGTAACTATGATAACTTAAGTTTACGAATGAAATTACGAAAATTCATTTTGCCAGATGCTATCTTCGCGTACGATGAGACTGGAGTGTTCCACAAAATATTTCAGATCTTATGTTGTCATTTCACGAATGCAGAAAATGAGAATGGATACGGTTATCATGATATACTTAATAATATCTTTTAACTAGATGCATACATCAGGTTGCTTTTTCCTCCAGCAGGAAATGTTCCTTGGAAAGTTTCCAGGCGACTAAACATGTTAAAAGCTAGTTTCATTCTTTAATTGTGAGTTACAATAATTACAAAACATTAGTTTTCCTCCTTTTCACATCGTGGGAACGAATTAAATTACAAACTTATAATGTAGGGCAGTATCACATTTCCTAAAATTGCTTAACTTATTTATTAACATTCTTTCAATTGCATGCTTTCGTCGCGTGTTTCATTTTAGAGGACTGAAGGTAAGATTAACCACGCACAATATTATTAATTGCAAACACTTTGCATGAGAATATAGTTTATTGCAAAATAAATGAGTTTAGAATGTTACAATAATCTTCCCATTTTTAAGTACCGGAAATAAAATAAATTGCAAGCTTATTGTTTGGGACGTAACAATAATTTTTCATTAAATGCGAAGATAAACATTTCCCAAAGTTTATTATCTTATTCATTAACATTCTTTCAATTGCATGCCTACGTCGCGTGTTTCATTTTAGAGGACTGAAGGTAAGATTAACCACGCACAATATTATTAATTGCAAACACTTTGCATGAGAATATAGTTTATTGCAAAATAAATGAGTTTCGATCGTTACAATAATCTTCCCAATTTTCAGTACCGAAAATAAAATAAATTGCAAGCTTATTGTTTGGGATATAACAATAATTTTTCATTAAATTTCTTATCTTATTCTATTATTATATTATTATAGTTTATTGCAAAGTTGCAATAGCTTTCCGATTTCTCTATTAAATGAGAAGTGTTTTTTGAGCATCGAAAATAAAATAAATTACAAGCGTTTTATTCGCTTCACAGCGATGTTCCATATAAAGTTAAATAACAGTTGCAGCACAAACTGTTTACGCTTTCCAGACACCATTAACCGGTTCTTCCGATCTGTTTTCTCGCTAGACGTGAATGAGTGCGAAAACGCGTCGAAGGTTTGCACGAATAACACCGTGTGCGAAAATACCATCGGCTCGTATAAATGCGTCAGCAAGCCTCAGAGGTTGACGAAAGTCCTCCAAGACGAAGACTATGACGCTGAAGACGACGACGAAGATGACGACTACGACGAGGAAGGCGTCACCGAAATTCCAGAATTCGGGAAATGCGAGGAGGGCTACAAGAAGAATTCAAACGGCGACTGCATTGGTATGAAAATGTTTTTTTTTTTATTCGTACACACTATATATCAACTTTAATTGGTGCTCAATTCAGTGAAAAGGTAATACAATTAAAGAATTAATTAATGTTCAAGCTATAATAACTATAAAAACGTGTACTTCTTGAAACTTATGGGATCCTCTCTTAACCCTTCGCACTCCGAATTATTTATCAACTTTATTGCCAACAATTCCCTACAATTTCAATTATTTTATTTAAAATTTACTTGTAAGCTCAGTTCCTTGACTGCCAATTATTTTAAACAATTTTGCTTACTAATTACATTAAATACAGCTGCCAATCTGTGTTGTAATTCACATGTGTTTTTAACTAAAAAATAAGACAGTTAAATAAATAAACGAAGAACCAAATACATGTATAAAAACCCGTTTTATCCACGTTTTTCTGCTGACTGTATACAATACGGAAAAACTGACCCGACGCACAGTGCGGTACCTTGTGGACAAAAATATAAAAATTCATTGTCTAAAATCCACCGGACTGTATATTGAAACTATATTTTAACATCTAAATTATCATGCTTATCAATAGAAAATTCAAATAAATCAATAGAAGATTAGTTACAAGCGCTTTTTTTCTCAAGAAAATCCTATATCAAGCAATTTATTGATTAAAAGCGTCACTTACTTTCATGGTATCAGGAAAAAGAATTTTATAAAATATGTCCTATGGGATATTATAGCTTAAAGTACAGCTAATGTGACTGAAATTTCAAAATTTTTAAGTCTCTTATACGGAGCATACTAGTAACTAATACAGTGGAAATAATCTTTCTCATTCTTTTTCTCCTTTAAACAGAGATACAATTCCTATCAAAGTACCTTACTGTGCGACGAGAGAGAAAGAAATCTATCTATACAAATTGATTAGAAATTAATGAAAACACGAAATTTCCGTGGTGTGTTATCATTTCATCGGGGTTTGTTACCGTTACACGGTTGCAGATATCGACGAGTGCGTGGAGGGCGACGAGGGCGAGCCTCATGGCTGCCAGCAGGAGTGTATAAACGAGCCCGGGGGTTATTATTGTGCGTGTCAGCCGGGATTCGAGCTTCACGAGGACGGTGTATCCTGCAACGACGTTGATGAGTGTAAGAAAACGCCTCCGCCGTGCACGCACGGCTGCAACAACACGGAAGGCTCGTACCGGTGCAGCTGTCCCCGGGGATACAGTTTGAAAGGGGATAACATCGGCTGCGTTGAATCGCGAACATGCGAGACACTGATAACCCCATGCTCTCACGGGTGTCAGGAATCAAAGACGGGGCCGAGATGCATTTGTCCTTTGGGATATCAGCTGCGGGAGGACGGAGTCACCTGTGCGGATGTGGATGAGTGCGCTCTAGGTTTGTGCTCCCATTCCTGTGTCAATTTGCCAGGGAGCTTCGAGTGTGTTTGCCCGACGGGTCTCGAGGCCCACGACAAGCTCGGTTGCACGGATATCGACGAGTGTGCGAGAAACGTTCACGACTGCGAACACCATTGCCAGAACGTTCACGGCAGCTACACGTGCTCCTGCCGACAAGGATTCGTGCTGAACAACGACGCGAGGACCTGCACCGACGTGGACGAGTGCTTGACCGACGAGCACAAGTGCTCTCACGTTTGCACAAACACTCCCGGCGGTTACAACTGTTCGTGTCTCGACGGGTACGAGCACTCGGGCGACGGCTACACGTGCAACGACGTGAACGAGTGCGTCAACGGGCACAAGTGTTCGCACGTGTGCGTCAACCAAGAGGGAAGTTACACGTGCGCCTGCCCCAGTGGATTCCTGCTAGGTAACGACTCGAGAGTTTGCGTGGACCTGAACGAGTGTTTAGAAGGAACTCATCAATGCTCGCACGAGTGCGTGAACCTCCCAGGATCGTACGCATGCGCCTGTCCCGTGGGAATGTCCTTGTCGGATGACAAACGGCTGTGCACTACGATCGACTACTGTAACTACGCGAATTGTTCCCACATCTGCGAGAGGACACACGACACGTACAAATGCAATTGTCCGGATGGTTATGTTCTGCTAGAGGACGGCAAGACTTGCGTGGACTTCGACGAGTGCGTCGAGGACGAGCACGATTGCTCGCACGAGTGCGTGAACACCGTAGGAAGCTACAAGTGCGCTTGTCCGGACGGTTTGAAGTTGTTGCCAGACAGTTTGACTTGTCACGACGCTGTCTGTCCTGCTGGACTTCGTCAGGATGAAGACGGCCAGTGTCAGGACGTCGACGAGTGTTCATTAGGGGATCACGAATGCTCGCATATGTGCGTCAACGAATACGGCACCTACCGTTGCTCCTGTCCTACAGGTTGGACGCTGACTGACGATTCAATGTCGTGCACCGTTGACCTCTGTTCGAACGCAAACTGTTCGCACGTGTGCGTAGTGAGGGATTCGAGATATCACTGCGAGTGTCCTTCAGGGTACAGGCTAGGTCCCGACGGCACAACTTGCCAGGACATCGACGAGTGCGCGGAGAGTACAAGCAACTGTCAGTCGGAGTGTAAGAACAACGAAGAATCGTACACCTGCGATTGTCGGAGAGGATACCGGCTCGCAGAGGACAATCGAACTTGCACGGACATCGACGAATGCGCAGAAGAGGCCCACGACTGTCTGCACGGTTGCGTGAACACCGAAGGCAGCTATAGCTGTTCTTGTCCCCCGGGACACGTGTTTTCCAAAGAGGAACGGACGTGTCAGGACATAGACGAGTGCCAGGACGCCGAACACGAGCACGGCTGCTCGCACGAGTGCGCGAACACTGTCGGCGGGTATAATTGTAGTTGTCCGCCAGGATGGCAGCTGGAAGACTCGAGGAACTGTAGATTGATCAGCGGGCTGAATTGCTCGCATGCTTACGAGCAGGACGAGGACGAGATTCGCTGCGGGTGTCCTGAAGGATTGGTGCTGGGTGAAGACGACATGACGTGCGAGCAGCTGGACAAATGCGCCGAAGGACTGCACTCTTGCAGCCACGTTTGCGTGAACACGAATGGGTCCTACCGTTGCGAGTGTCTTTCCGGCTTTCGGTTGAAGGACGACGAAGAATCCTGCGAGGACATCGACGAGTGTAGCAGGAGCAACGGCAATTGCTCGGATATTTGCGTGAACAGCGAAGGTAGCTTCCGTTGCGATTGTTCGCACGGTTATAGACTAGCGGACGACGAGAGGACATGTTCCGATGTGAACGAATGCGAGCAGGATCATGGTTGTTCTCACAGCTGCGAGAACTTCGACGGTGGTTACCGGTGTTCCTGTCCGGAGAGTCTGGTCCTTGGACAGGACGATCGAGTCTGCGTGGAGAGAAGTTTCTGCGACGAGCCGCACAACTGCAGCCACGGTTGCGTGAACATTTCCGGTGGTTACAAATGCGAGTGTCCCGACGGCATGGAATTGATCGGCGACGGTCGGACGTGCGAGGAAATTGATTTTTGCGCGGGAAAGCACGATTGCTCCCACGAGTGTGTTAGCGGGCCGGAAGGCATCAGGTGCGACTGCCCGTCGGGATACGTCTTGTCCGAGGACGAGAAAACCTGCGAAGACAGGGACGAGTGCGAGGAGGCGAGCGACGGGGTAAACAACGGCTGCTCCCATTCTTGTATCAACACGGACGGCAGCTTCCACTGCGAGTGTCCGTTGGGTTATCGACTGGCCGAGGATCGGAAGAGCTGCGAAGACGTGAACGAGTGTATCGAGGACAACGGCGGCTGTTCTCATCTCTGCGCGAACATAGAGGGCAGCGTCGAATGCGCCTGTCCGGATAATTATAAATTGTTAGAGGACGACGGGAAGACCTGCGTGGAGATCGACAACTGTCTGATCGACAACGGCGGATGCTCTCATTTGTGCCATTACGAGAACGGCAGCGCAGGCTGCTTTTGCCCGCCGGGTATGCTGCTCGAGGAGGACAACGTCACTTGCGTCGTGGAGAACAAGTGTTACGTCGAGAACGGCGGCTGCTCCCATTTCTGTAACTACGACGCCGGCAAATTATCTTGCACCTGTCCGCATGAAATGATCCTATCCGAAAACGGCACTACCTGTTTGGAGAGGAACAAGTGTCTCGCGGACAATGGCGGGTGCTCGCATCACTGCAATTACCAGGACGGCGAGACATTTTGTTCCTGTCCGGCGGGCATGATTATGTCGAATGATAAGCTGGCTTGCGTCTACGCGAACAAGTGTCTCGTGGACAATGGCGGGTGCTCGGACATTTGCGCCTTCAGCGGCGGCGATATCAGCTGCGAATGTCCTTCAGGGTTTCAGCTGTCGGCTCGAGATAACGCCACCTGCGTCGACGTCGACGAATGCGCGACCGTGACAGACAACTGTACGCACAATTGCGTGAACATTCCCGGCGGGTTCGAGTGCGCTTGCAACGAGGGTTTCAAGGTGAACACTCTGGAGCCGGCGTACTGCGACGACGTGGACGAATGCGAAGACGAGAACGGTGGTTGCTCGCACACCTGTCAGAATCTTGTTGGATCGTACCGTTGCAGTTGCCCGTCAGGATACAATCTTACGAACAACAATAAGACCTGCATATTGGTCGACGCGTGCAAGCAGAACAACGGGAACTGTTCGCATCATTGCCACTACGAGGAGACCGCGAAGAGCAACCATTGTTCCTGCCCGTTAGGGTTCCGGTTAGGACAAGATCAGAAGACTTGCGAGGATGTGAACGAATGCGAGGAGTTCGAGAACGACGTGGACCTCGGCTGCTCGCACATCTGCAAGAACACGAACGGCTCGTACTACTGCGAGTGTCCACCTGGCTATATTCTTCTGCCGGACGACAAGAAGAGCTGCATCGACTTGAACGAGTGTCTGACCACCCGGCACAACTGCAGCCACGATTGCCTGAACCTGCTCGGTAGCTATGTGTGCACTTGTTACGAGGGACACTATTTGCACTCGGACAAGTCCACTTGTCTGGACATCGACGAGTGTCTCGAGAGGAACGGCGACTGCTCGCATCGCTGCACGAACACGATCGGTGGCCATTTTTGCTCGTGTCCGTCTGGGTACGAGCTGTCGGAGGACGAAAGGACCTGCGTCGACGTCGACGAGTGCGAAACCGGCGTCGCCGAGTGTACCGACCGGTGTACGAACACGTTGGGATCGTTCGCGTGTCTGTGTCCCGAGGGCCACGTGCTGGCGAACGATTCCCGAAGCTGCGTCGACGTTGACGAGTGCCAACTGGACAACGGGAACTGTTCGCACGGCTGCGTGAATATCGTCGGAGGCGTCAAGTGTAATTGCCCCACGGGATTGCGACTAGCCGGTGATGAAAAAACGTGCGAGGACGTCGACGAGTGTCTGACAGAGAATGGAGGTTGCTCGGACATCTGCGTGAATTTAGAGGGCAGCTTTGCCTGTCGTTGCGACAACGGATTCCGCTTGGACAACGACGTTAAGACGTGCCAGGACGTCGACGAGTGCGAAATGGAAAATGGAGGATGCTCTGATGTTTGCGTGAACGTTCGCGGTGGTTATAGTTGCGAATGCCCGGTTGGATATCGGTTGAAGGAGGATAAGAAGACCTGTGTTGATGTTGACGAGTGCGAGGATAATAACGGAGGATGTTCCCATCTTTGTGTCAACGAGCAAGGCTCTTTCCGATGCGACTGTCCTGCTCCGTATCGATTGGTTAACGAATCTTGTCGTATTGTGGACCCTTGTGCCGACGATAATGGAGGATGCGAGCAGGTTTGCAAAGTTGAGGAGAATTCGACGGTGTGTAGCTGCAGAGACGGGTTCCAGTATCATGACAGTGATCGTAAGAAGTGCAAGGATGTCGACGAATGCAGTGGGGAACATGGTTGCGAGCAGGAGTGCGTGAACACTGTGGGATCATTCGAGTGCAGGTGCAGGCAAGGCTTCGAGATGCTGAATTCGGCGTGCACCGGTGAGTAGTTTTGAAACATATATTAGCTAGTTGATTGAAAAACTGCACTTTTCTCTGTGGTGCTATTATTATTATTATTATATACGGACCGAGGTCCTTTTATACAAATGTATACAGTTTTTACAGTATAACTGATAAAAACAAAAAGAAGACATAACCTAAAATCTTAACCTAAGTCTTAACTAAAATTTACAAAAGAATGGACCGCGCGAAACTAAACAAATACAGGTACGATTAACAAATAGTATTGCGCAATTTTGTTTTGAATGCCTGTAACGTGCCATTAAAAAAAGTCGATATTATTGTAAAATATGTTCGAGCTAGCAATAACGCGATTTAATGGATTCATTACTCCATACGAGGATTTGGATTTCATTGTTTGAAATCCTGCTCTCGTTCTCAAAACACGTTCGGGTAGGTAGAAATTGATTTGCCTCAGGATTACCTCTATTATTATTTATATAATTATACAGTAAAGCCTTGAGCGAAGAAATTATAATAAACGAACGATTAATGTAGTATGGTATTTCTGGAGCAACATGTAAATTATTTTGTTAATCTGTATGAAATGGCACATCGGAAATGGCAGGAACGTCACTTTCTAAGGGAAGATAGGATAACTATGGCTGACGCTAGATAGCGAGAATAATAATATTACAGCAAAGTACAGATACTGCGCGACTATTCGAGGACAATCCAATTAACTTTAGTGAACCACAAGGATGCGATTCTATTATGCGATATTGCTAGAGCTCGCTTTGCAGTACTAATCGCACGAAAGCTACCCGATTCTAGATAACCCTTAATCTCTGTTCTCGTCTCTAGCAGATTTTTAGTTTGTTAAGCCCTTGGACGATGAAAGATTGGATGGTATGCAATCAATTGCATATGTATTTTCAGATGTTAATGAATGCGCGAGTAACCCTTGCCAGGAGACTAAGTGCATCAACACTTACGGCAGCTACCGATGCGATTGCGAAGCCGGATATCGATTGGACGGGGATAATTGTGTAGGTTCGTGAAAAATGATTTCTCTAAATTCAGATTTTGTTCACGTTTCGATCAATGAATTATTACTGATTTGATTAAAATAGTTTACCTTATTGTATAGTCTTGCATATTTATTATTCATTATTATAGACTGAAGCCCTTTTAGATAAGTGTTTACAATAACAGAAAAAAAGAGAAAGATACAAGACTACTCGTCTAATATCAAAGAAGGGACAAGCACAACAAGAAAAAAAAATTAATGTATATTGAGTTAGTTTTGCGATCGAAAAGAATTGATATTGGGAATATGATTTCGGCGCACAGGTTCGATCAAAAATAAACTATAATCCTTGTTTTATAACAGATTTGCAATTATAAATCTTAAAATTAATAATAAATTAATAATAAAAAAAAATTAATAATGGTACAATCGATATGGTATTATCATATAATCCTGCGTAGTTGCATTTTAAAATTTAGCAAAGAATCAATGAAAAAATCAATACGATTATAAATAGTGCATGATATTGCTATAATGCGATTTATTGGATTAATTAATCCATAAGTCGATATTTCTGTTTGTAATAAATGTATAAAATTGAACGATCTATATATATAATACGATAAACACGCGCAAAACTGATCCGGTAGAAAATAGATGCATCGTCAATCGGGATTTCGTGTCCATGCACTTGTGCGGTAGGATTTAAATTCAATGTCGGTGATTGCATAGGCAAGTATATGTATTGAAGCGTATAACACATGTTCATATATTGACACGTTTATGAGCATCGTCGAGCTCAAGGCATACTTGCCCAACGTGACTTCAGGAAAATGTAGAGGATACTGGCGCATCGTATACTATTCCACGGTTAAATAAGAAATTTTTATCATCATTATTTCTAAGCACATTGTTATTAGTAGACTGCGGAGTTTTATGCATTTGTGACTTATCAAGAGTTTCAAACAATGCTGGAGCATTAAATTCAACAGAATCAAGTACGATTTTTATTTAATTTGAATCTACGAATGCTATTGCAAATGAAAATAGAATTTCATTTGGTATCGCTTTCTTAAAATTTGTCTACAAAAATTGGCAACGTGTTACGTAAACTTCGTTTTGAAGGTTGTCTTTATAACTTTGCAAATACATTTGATTCTACGTTTTGAGAGATCTTTTATATCTTAATACAATTTTACTTGGCATGAATGATATGTAAAGAGTAAATCACCATATGTTTACAGGAATTAGATTAAAGCAGTGGACATATTAAAAAAAATTTAAGAACATCGACGCATTAGTTCCAGTTTAATAAAATAATTAAAAGAAGAAATAAATTTTTATTTAGCTTCTGTGTCTTGGAAACGATGCTGATATATACTTTTTTTATTGTGCATAAAGATCCGCAGTCTAATGATGACTAATTCCACTAGTTTATTACCATGAAAGTTTCTTTTGATAGTTTTATAAAGTACTACATTTCCTGTATTTGCTTCAATAAGAATACATGAATTCCTTTTTCATTTTGCAAGACTGATAAATTGAATAAAGAACTGTTTCATAACGTTCTTCCCCCGAAGCTACGTCAGTAGGTACTGGCTTTGTGAAATAGAATCCCGTTTCCAAACCAAAACGATGAAAAACCATGGGTACAGATAAACTGAAGAGGTACAAGCTGGAAATGTAATCTCAGCTTAGCTATTCCAATTGTTTTATGTGAAGATTATATTCATTCTAATAGTTGAAAACAATTAAAAACTCGAGTAATAATGAAACTTATTAAATTAAAAAAATATTAACGTTACACGATGTAAACTTGTAAAAATTTGTACATTCAAAATCAACGAAACACGCGCGATATTAAAAATTGTGATCGCTAATACTTTCAAATGTGGAATAATCTTAATGTCTTCTATGTAATTAGATATAAATGAATGCGAGTGGGACAACGGAAGATGCGAGCAGGATTGCATCAATACAAAAGGATCTTACGTGTGTGCCTGTCGTAACGGCTTCATGTTGAATCAACGGTAAGGAAACTAATAAAAATTAACTTTCCTTTCCTATATACGCCATGAAAATACACTTATGTGTGCCAGGAAGAAGGATCTGGTTTGTTAAACTTTCTAGAATCGCAATTTTCAACTCAAACGTGAATTGTATTCACAAATATATTTAATATATGATTGTAATTAATATATTGTACAGTAGGACCTCGATTAACCGGATCCCGATCGTAAACAAAAATTCGTTTAAATATGATTATTTTATGAAGGGAAATAAATTTTTTAAAATAATAAATTTATTTCCGAATATAATGTAAATTTTAATTATGTCCCTCGGGTCTGGATTATCCATTGGGCTCCTACTTCATTATAATATATTAATATAATACAAAATAACATATTAATATATAATTATACAATAATAAGAATCAGCTAAAATTACACAGGCCCTTCTTCCAGAAAAGAAGGCTGACACTGAAGGCTGACACGTTTCTAACAATTTGTTTTATTAAACGTGAGAGCAAAATCATATATAAATTTAAAGAACACGACACGGGCCCTCGTCCAGACACCCATTCAAGTGTTTGTTGCCAAGTGGAGAATACAGAACATTCTCCGGCGGGATTGTAATTCGCCTTAATGAAAAATATTCGTTTACCTCGAGATTTTCATACATTTCGTGCACATTAATTTGATCGCGCGGCTCCGCGGCGTTTTCTAGTTATTCTCTAATTAAGACGGACGGTAAGCGGACTTAAATGAAACCGTCGATGACATTGATGCGGAAAGTTGCTTATACAAATTCGTGGCTTTTGTCCCGCAGAAACAGAAGCCAGTGCCAGGATATAAACGAGTGCTTGAACCGTAACGGGGACTGCAACGGTGAATGCGTTAACACCGCCGGAAGTTACTACTGTACGTGCAGCGGAGACTTGGTGTTGGCTTCCGACGAGAAAACTTGCGTTTCACCGGAATTGAGATGTCGGGCCATGGAACCACCACTCCACGCTGAAGTGCGTAACAATTTATTACACAACATATGTATACTTAAATGCACCGGACTTTGCGCCGCGACCCCGTCGAACGCACTCGCGCACGAATTTTAATCGCGACGCGCGCGGTTGCCAGGAATTTTAACAATGGCTCATTCCATTTCAAATCGATCACTTTCTGATGTCGCCATCAGTCGTTTTAGACGCAAATTCCTTTGAAAAGCGTCCAAACCAGGACCGACACGTCAGGAAAGACAGTTTAAATTGCAAAATTGCTGATTTAGTTATTAATTGATCGAAACTGTTCGTCGAAAGCATCAGCAAATTAAATATATAACATTTACGATCGACAGAATTGATTAATTATCGTAGATTTCGTTCGAAATTAAATATACCGTAGTCCATATGAAATTGCGAAGGGTTTAAGTCATCATTTAGCTGGTTTAGAATTTTTTTTTTGACAACTTACAGGCCTTCGAAGTTTGCGATTTTAACCTCACTTACGAATTTTTATCTCAGGAAAGGTTTTCCGATTTAGCTACATTTTCTTTTTGTTTTATTCTGAAAGGATTGGGTTATTATAAAATAGTTTTTTCAAGCTCGATAAGTAGCTTTATAATGTCGAGTGTTGATACCTTCCTTCCATCGAAGTTGTTAAAATTTTTAATTGGTGAAACCGTATCACATCGGTTTTTTCATTATATTGAAGCGAGGTTTAGACAGAGACTGATCCATAATGTCCGCAGATGGTAAAACGAATATCTGGTTAATTAAAACGTTTGATTCCTTTGATTCTTTTTTTTTTAAACCTTAGAACTGCCGACGATTGAAGTGGCTCATTTTCATTTCTTTAGAAAAATTACGAAAGTACATTCGAAGGTATTCGATGCGACTTACGTTGCAACATACGCTGAATAAATAAATTTTATCAGTGAAATAAAAAATGTAGAACGGTGAATATTTTATTATTTTTTTAAATATCTGGTCCATAACTAAGAATTGTAAAGTAGATTTTTCAACAACCATAGCAATTTTAATTGTGGACCGAGTCACCCTCAGTAATCTTATAATTTAATCAATTTCATTGAATTAATCTGACAAATTGTAGAGCGAACCTAAGAATGGGCTTCCAGTAAATAAAGTGTTGATAGAGATTTATTTATTATCAGTGAAATAAAAAATGTAGAACGGTGAATATTTTATTATTCTTTTAAGTCTCTGGTCCATAAGTAAGAATTGTAAAGTAGATTTTTCAACAACCATAGCAATTTGAATTGTGGACCGAGTCACCCTCAGTAATCTTATAATTTAATCAATTTCATTGAATTAATCTGACAAATTGTAGAGAGAGACTCCAAGAATGGGCTTCCAGTAAATAAAGTGTTGATAGAGTAATTTATTTATTATCAGTGAAATAAAAAATGTAGAACGGTGAATATTTTATTATTTTTTTATGTCTCTGGTTCATAACTAAGAATTGTGAAGTAGATTTTTCAACAACCATAGCAATTTGAATTGTGGACCAAGTAACCCTCAGTAATCTTATAATTTAATCAATTTCATTGAATTAATCTGACAAATTGTAGAGAGAGACTCCAAGAATGGGCTTCCAGTAGATAAAGCGTTGATAGAGTAATTTATTTATTATCAGTGAAATAAAAAATGTAGAACGGTGAATATTTTATTATTTTTTGAAGTCTCTGGTCCATAAGTAAGAATTGTAAAGTAGATTTTTCAACAACCATAGCAATTTGAATTGTGGACCGAGTCACCCTCAGTAATCTTATAATTTAATCAATTTCATTGAATTAATCTGACAAATTGTAGAGAGAACCTAAGAATGGGCTTCCAGTAGATAAAGTGTTGATAGAGTAGTTTATTTATTATCAGTGAAATAAAAAATGTAGAACGGTGAATATTTTATTATTTTTTTAAATATCTGATCCATAAGTAAGAATTGTAAAGTAGATTTTTCAACAACCATAGCAATTTGAATTGTGGACCGAGTCACCCTCAGTAATTTTATAATTTAATCAATTTCATTGAATTAATTTGACAAATTGTAGAGCGAATCTAAGAATGGGCTTCCAGTAGATAAAGTGTTGATAGAGTAATTTATTATGACGTCAGTCGCAGAGATGTAATTTTATTCGGGATTCTGCGAAGTCCCTTTTTCTCGCCGGAGAAAGGCATGAAAGTTTTTGGTCTCGGGGATGCATTGTATTTCTGAGACTCATCTTATTCCAGATCAGATGTCCCGGTCATTCTTCTGGGGCAATGGATTATCCTGTTGGAGCCAGATGTCATATACGATGCCGAAGGGGATTCAGGCTGGAAGGACCTCACACGAGATATTGCATGGCTGGCAACCGATGGAACGGCAAGGAACCCGCTTGCATTCAGGAATCGATCGCGATCGATTCTCGTTACCATTCGGGTAAGCTCGTTCTTTAATCTCTTTATCGCTGAAATCTGATAGAATTTTATTCAACCATTCTTTAATGTTCCTGCAAAAATTTACTCGACATTCGAAGCGAAATTTACTATTTTTACGTATTCAACCATTCTTTAACGTTCCTGCATAAAACTCGATATTCTTAGCGAAATTTATTCTGTTTATATATTCGATAATTCTTTAATATTCTTACAAAAATTTACTCACCATTCGAAGCGAAATTTACTATTTTTATATATTCAACCATTCCTTAATGTTACTGAAAAATTTACTCGTAATTCTTATCAAAATTTACTACTTTTATATATTTAACCATTCTTAAACGGTCCTGCAAAACTTACTCGTAATTCTTAGCAAAATTTACTATTTTTTATATATTCAACCATTCTTTAACGTTCCTGCAAAAAATTATTCGACATTCGAAGCGGAATTTACTATTTTTTATATATTCAACCATTCCGTAACGTTCCTGCATAAATTTACTCGATATTCTTAGCGAAATTTACTATTTTTATTTATTGATTATATCGCCTGATTTAAAACTTTCTTAACATATATATATATAATATATAACAAAACAATATATGTATATAACAAAACGCTGCGTCCAAACGCACAAAGGAGATCCCACGTTAATTCTCCTTTCCAATTAATACGATCCCTCATGAATAGACTGCCGATTTTATGCATTCATGGCAAAAAACGTGTAAATATGGTTGAATGTTGTACCTAGAAAGATTAAAAAGAATTATAAGCACATGAATTTATTAGCCGGAGCTCATCAACATTATTAAAGAATGGACGACCTTTTTATTAAGCTTCTATTTTCCGCAATGTATGCGGAAAATTCGGATTTTGCATAAAGATCCGCGTTTCACTCGAGATTGAAGGATTTTCCTAAGAGATATTTAAATATTCAATAATCAATATTCATATTAATGGTGGTCTTTTGCATTTATTTATGCATAGATTTCGTATCTGTGTTTTAAAAAAAGCAATTAGTTCGCTCTGATATACCCGAGTGTATAATAGATTGCTGTACAAAATTTGAAGTGCATTTCCGCCTTTCCCCGGCGCATATAGTGGATATTTCTCGCTAGAAAAATAAGATTGCGATTCCCAGTGAGAGGGTGAAACTTAATTTCAATTTCCCAGTCGAGCAGAAATTTGTGCAGGGTTTGAGCAGTCGGCGAGCAGGTGGTTTATGCAGCTGATTGGTAAGAAAGATCGGCGCCGCGGCCAATTATTTACCTACGAAAATCCTCTGGCGTATTTAATTAGTCACGCGGCCGCTCTAAACAGCTTTTAATAATAGGAAGTTCCGGCGTGAAGGCCGGTTGCTAACGACGCCGTACGTTAACGCCATGCCTTAACGAGCTTGCAGGGATACGTTTTCGTTTTTTACATTTCATTTCTCGGTCTCCCCCTCTACTGTCTTCAGCCGTTCGACCTTTTTTACCGTCGACAACCTATTTTTCTTCATTCCCCACAATGCTCGTCCCGTTCCTTTAACGAACAAGAAAAAGAATTTTTTTCTCTCAATCGCGCCCTTCGCGTAGTTCAATAGTCGGAAATGGCTGGAAGCGACGTTACTCACAGAACCAAATAGTACGAGACAGTCTTACCTAAACAATCGTCAATATATCCGGAAGGCAGATAACATTTGCTATGAAAACAAACTCGGAATTAACATTCTAAGTTAAGCCCTTAAATAAGTACTTTCTTTATTAATTTAATTGTCTCAATTTAGTAATTGAAAACAAATATGAGTTTTAGAGAGATATATTTACTAGAATTAATAAACAAAATTGTTTAAAATAAGTAGCAGTCGAGGAACTGTTCTTTGAAGTTTTAAAATAAAGCACATTAAATAGTAGGGAGTTGTTGGCAAGAAAATTAGAAAATAATTCGTAGTGTAAAGAGTTAATCTGACCCTTTCAAGATTTTTATGATAGCAAAGATACTACAGTAGTGTTTTGATCTAAGAAAAACCCTCGGGTCCGTGCTGTTTCTTAGATCGTGTAGTTCTACTACTTTTTACGTAAACAGCGCGTGTAAACTAAAAAGTAAAGTTAAAAAGTTTGAAAATTCTAAGCGATCTTAATTTTTCGGCCAGGGATTGTAAATGTACAGGCAATAAACATCAGTTGTCTTTGATGAAATAATTAGAAACGAAGAGGTTCCTGTGATATTAATTGTGAAAGAAGTAGAAAATAGAAAACATTTAATATCGACAAACAGCTGTACAGTGTAGTAAACAATTACATATGTATTAAGATGGCGGTCATGTACGGGATGTGCAAGGGGGGGTGCAGAGCAGTTGCGTAGAAGCGAAAGGGAACGCCAAAGTAATTGAGCCCTACAGCAATTTAGCGAGTAGTCGATAATTTGATTACGAGCACCGAGACAGTTCCGTGGAACGTGATAATATCAGCGTGATATAAGGATACGTCTCGTCGGGGTTACGTTATGTCCCGTCCCGTATTAATTCGAGTACTATAATTCCGGTGGACGTTCCACGGAAAACCGTATGTTTAATAATAGGCTTTGTTGCTTTAGACATGCCACGACCGTTCGTGAGGTGCCCTCGAGACATGGACGTCGAGCTACCCGCCAGGCAAAACACCGTGCGCGTCTCATTTCCGCAGCCTAAATCCAACATGAACTGGTGGAGGTATTTATCGAAATATTATTTTCCATTTTGATGGTAAACGTGTGTGTCAAGTAGTTCCCAAAGTCCTTTCCTGAAACAATGGTCGACTTCTGTTAACACATTACCGACCGGTTATTATTGTATAATTTTGAAATATTTATGGTACATGGCTAAACACTTTTTAATGAAACCTTCAATAGCAATTTTCGTTGTGAACCAACAAGTCACCCTCATTAACCTCATATAATAGTTTCATTTAAGATTGTAATGTAAAAGAAAATTTCTGTGCTTTTTTTGGTGCAGCAGAATTATTGAAAATCGAATAATTATTCGAAGTGCAATAAATACAGCCTAATATTATTTGTCGAAATACTATTTTCAATTTTCATGATAAACGTGTGTCAAGTCATCCTCGAAGTCTGTTCCAGAAACCGTAGTTTATCTATATGGTATTAGAATATAATTATAGTTTTATAAATTACTTCAATTATTCAAAGTGTAATAAATTCAGTCTAAATCCAACACGAAGAGGTGGAGCTATTTATCGAAGTACTATTTTCCAATTTTATAGTAAACGAGTTTCAAGTCCATTTATTTAAACGTCTGTCAATATTTTATTTTTATAAATTACTTAAATTATTCAAAGTGTAATAAATTCAGCCTAAATCCAACACGAACAGGTGGAGCTATTTATCGAAATACTGTTACCAATTTTATAATACACGTGTTTCAAGTCCATTTTTTTAAACGTCTGTCAATATTTTATTTTTATAAATTACTTAAATTATACAAAGTGTAATAACTTCAGCCTAAATCCAACACGAACAGGCGGAGCTATTTATCGAAATACTATTTCCCAATTTTATAATACACGTGTTTCAAGTCCATTTTTTTAAACGTCTGTCAATATTTTATTTTTATAAATTACTTAAATTATTCAAAGTGTAATAAACGCCAGCGGATTCAATTGAATTTGATTTATTTTGTATTATTCGCTTCTCGAAAATGTTTGGCTGTATTACAATTAGAGACTATAACGCGGAAATGTTTCATTGATATTTGAGTATACAGTGAAGGGAGCAATACAGAGCTGAAGATACCGCGCAGGGAACACCTGGATCGAACGTTGTTAACAGTTTGACTGCCGGGGGGTCAGCAATGACCGGCGCATGACTTGATAACAGCGCGCCACGGGGGTCATTTATAGTCGGAAACTACAAAGTCAGTTACATCATTTAGACTGTAGTCGCAGTGGATGACTAGTATCGCTTGGAAACGGTTCTGGAAACAATTGTTTGGCCCTTTACAGAGGGCAAAATGTAACTGAAACATCAAAAGAATTTTTGTCAGAATAACTATTAGACATTAGGAACTACATGTTTTGGGAATGTAAGCGGATTGTCTTCAAGTACAAGAGGTTTTTCGTTTTTAGTTCAATTCATTTAGAACACTTGAAATATCTTTCTTAAGATTCGTGTCGAGGTCATATTTTTTCTTCTAAGATGATCGTTGTTTTTTTTTTGTTCCATAAATCATTTACAGATATTTTTACATTCTCCATTGTTTCTATTCGAGGTTATATCTTGACATAGATAAAACTTTTTCGTATCCTCTTTATTCTGATGCTACCACTATCCATTTCTTTATTCGCTACCTTCACAATCGCAAACCAACCAGACATTTCGATCCTCACTTATCCAATAATCCCCATCCTTTATCTCGTTTCCCAATTTGTACATTGTCACCTGCGTCTTTTTATCTTCCTGCTATGGTCCTTTCAGACACCTCGTAACGTCATTTTTGTCTTCTTATCTCGTAAATATCATTATAAGATAGACGGGGCAAAACTGGTAACAGACTTTAGATTTGAACAGGATTTCTTATGCAAGTTAATGTCACACAGAGAAATTTTTATTTCCACTTTTATATATATCTGTGTACCTATAAAATAAGAAACTTCTGCAGCTAATGACATTTCTACAAAAAGAAAAACCAGTACACTTCTATGGCGATTGCACACCTGTCTGTTTCTCGTTCGCTCGGCTAAACTCGGCTAAACCGAGTGAATAGCGTTTCACCTCGGAGCGTGACTGATTAAACTCGTTCACTGCGTCTAAAGAAGTATTCACTTAAAAAATTGTGAAATATCAGTCGATTTCATCTGTGCACGAGAATCCTGTACATTGTACATAACTAAAATTGCTAAATGCTTGTCATTCAAGTCTGTGTAAGGAGGTTTGACACTGTCAATATTCTTTACTCACTCGTAGGAAACTGTTTATTTAACCAGAACTCATGGTAACATGGATTTGTTAACAAAATGCTAACGCAACGTATAAATCAATAATATTATATATAACAGTATAAATCAATAACAGGTAAATATATAAGTAACACATTTAGTCATCGACATGCCAACAACCGTAGTCCCGTTGGCAGCACCGGTTCTTATTAGATCACCAAAGTTAAACAATGTGGAACGTGAATGGCACTTGGATGGGTGACCGTCTGGTAAAAAACCGGAAAGTGACCCGCCCGGGGTGTTTTTCACGTGTTGTTGGCAAAAGGTGGTTCGGAACCCACCATAAACAGTAGGTCCCGCTGAAAAGGCGATAGCGAGGAATGGAAAGAGGGGGAAGAAGATTGGTAAATGAATTTGAAACCCTGAGGGGACCAAATATCATGTTACAATAATACATTTAGTCATCGACATGGTGGTAGAAACATTCTTACATCTGGAAAGCCTTTTTTACGTGAACATAACAATTGTGATGTTCGCCTGTATACGTTTGCCTGACAATCAGTTGACATAGTGGAGGTCCTAGTGTATCCTGTTTCGTGCAACAATCGGTGGAATTTCTTCCGGCCAGAATGCCCATTCGGCCGTGGCGACGACGGTATTTCTGAGGATAATGATTTCATCGCCTGCTCGCGCCGAAATTGATTAAGTCGGGGTGAAATGCTGCGCGACGCTAATGCGGCGAAATTAATTTCTTTTCGTGGTGCCCACTCCCGCAATATGTTCCCACAATGGAATGGTTTATCTTCCGTCGCAACCAGTACTGCCAGCAAGGTCTGCCGCCGTGCACAATGAGAATTCCAAACGAGCTTAGGGGGTTCCTACCGAGAGAACGAGCGCCAGAGAGTGAGGTAGAGAGGGAGTGAGAGAGAAAGCGTACACGCGTCTTTGCTCCGGTATTTGTGCGCCCGAGTCTATTTATTCGGCCTGTGCGCCCGCGTCGTTCCTCTGTGCTTTCGTACAGTACGAACCCGAAACGGAAATCATCTGCGTCACGACGCGTTAGAGATGTCAATCACCGAGGGACTCTAAAGATGCCGGCGCCTCGCATGTTAATGGTTTATCGATCTGCTCGCGGATTCTATCTCGAGATCTTCGACAACGTCGAGTCGATCTTACCGTGACCGTTAACCCTTTCCACTTCAGGTCCCTTTCAATTTTCTTTTCTTCTCAATACTGCCTCTATTCTCTTTGTACTGCTATTCTAATGTTTCCCGTGTACAGGGGTGTCATTGGACACCATACATTTTTCAAGAAAAATGTAAAGACAACGTTTGCCTGCATAAGTATTTGTCACCTGTTTTTTTTTTATTCTTAAAAGGTAAGCGTACAATACTTTTAAAATGTCAAACGTTTTATCAGCCTGCAAATGCACCCCAAATACAGAGAGAGGGTTAAGCGCGTTCTGTTTCATACTTCATACAACTCCTTCAGGGCTATTCATTCCAAATAATATTTTCACGAATTACTACGTGCACAAATTAATTCGCCATCAGGAATAAGTTGCAATTTTATTTTAAACTTCTGCTCTGTGAATGTTCTCTTTTATTTTTGCTCCAAACAACAAATCATTTGAAGTGTTTTATTTAAAATGCACTTCGAAAGACAGCTAAGCTTCATGAGGTATTACATTGATATAATACATAATATTATTTTATTCACAGTTTGTTTATCTCCAACTCTTTCTTCCTAAAAATTTTTGATCTTCTTCTGTGTAGATACGTAAATAATTTATTTACAAAATACTAGGTGTATAAATTAATTCGTTGCCATCATAAGCAATCGGTTGTAACTTTATTTCATCCCTTTATTCTGTGAATGTTTTCTTGTATTTTTGTTCTCAACACCAAATCATTTGAAGTGTTTTATTTAAAATGCACTTCGAAAGACAGCTATGCTTCACGAGGTATTACATTGATATAATACATAATATTATTTTATTCACAGTTTGTTTATCTCCAACTCTTTCTTCCTAAAAATTTTTAATCTTCTTCTGTGTAGATACGTACATCATTTTTTGTTACAACATACTAGGTGTATAAATTAATTCGTTGCCATCATAAGCAGTATATTGTAACTTTATTTCATCCCTTTGTTCTGTGAATGTTTTCTTTTATTTTTGTTCTCAACACCAAATCATTTCAAGTGTTTTATGTAAAATGCACTTCGAAAGACAGCTATGCTTCACGAGGTATTACATTGATATTAATAATACTATTCTATTCACAGTTTGTTTATATCGAACTCTTTCTTCTAAAAATTTTTGATCTTC
This sequence comes from Lasioglossum morio, assembly GCA_916610235.2. Taxonomy (NCBI): domain Eukaryota; kingdom Metazoa; phylum Arthropoda; class Insecta; order Hymenoptera; family Halictidae; genus Lasioglossum; species Lasioglossum morio. The sequence continues at coordinate 3,586,454 of OU744327.1, forward strand.
TTCTGTGTAGATACGTAGACGCATCTCCATCATGGGGCAAACAATTACAGGCGGATTTACCAGCTGGCACAACGGTTGTCACCTTCACGGCGTGGTCACCCGTATCGAACTATACCAGCACGTGTCGGATTGTGATACGGATACGAGGTGAGTGATTAGAATAGGTGATTTAATCTCCGATCACGACCCTACCGATGATAGATACCGATCTTTCATACTCTCTCGCTGAATGCTGCATTGCTTTGATGCACCTGCAGCGAATGTAAAAAGTATTTGAACACTGAAAACATATTTTGAAGACACCTTCTTACTTCGCCTTGTAATTATACATTCAAACACAAACAGAAAGAAGTGAAACGGTTTGCAGTGTTTAAATAAAGAAAATCGACGAACTTTTATCCCGAGCAACATCTCGGAAATCTGTGTTTTGATATGGTTATATCTTCTGTTCATTTCTAACCACTGGATTTTACTTATTCAGCGATTACATGGAAGCCCGGTATTCATTCTTCACGCGTTGCATCCATACTTGTGCATATTTAAGCTTATGAATTTTTCATCCCCTTCATGTCCGTGGTTGCAAGTCAAAATAATATACCTTCTGAGAGTCGAGCTTCTGCACTATCAAAATATTTCAGTTGAAAATTTGGGAGAAATACTTTTGGATATTAAAGTGACGTCGGTGCTACTTTATTCATAATTGTTTAACATGTATTTCCAATTTTTTCTTGCAACAAAAAAGAACTAAGAGTTTTACACTCGTATTTCTTTAACATAGATTTTAACATAGGTTTTCAATTTTGTTCCTGCAGCAAATAATATAAACAAATTTCCACAAACATATTTCTTTAACATAGATTTTCAATTTTTTCCTACAACAAATAAAAACAAAGATTTCTACACTCGTATTTCTTTGACATAGGTTTTCAATTTTGTTCCTGCAGCAAATAATATAAACAAATTTCCACAAACATATTTCTTTAACATACATTTTCAATTTTTTCCTGCAACAAATAATAAAAAAGATTTCTACACTCGTATTTCTTAGACACAGATTTTCAATTTTGTTCCTGCAGGAAATAAAAAAGGTTTCTACACCAACTTTCTTTAATATGAATTTTCAATTTTCTACACATCCTTTGCCTACTATTATATTGTACTATCAATTACACACGAATAGAAAAATATTTATAGTACACTATATACGAAAGTTAGAGATAAATAATTTCAATTACAATGGAGTATTACTTGCTAGGTTGTATACGCGTAGAACTATACGTTCTTAATTCAAATTGTAACTGCGTTTAGAAATCTGATGACTGGCAAATAGCGTCACGGGTCTAGTGCGGAATCGGTGTACCGGGAAATTTTGAAATTGCCGTTTACCAGTGTAATGCAATAGTAAGATACCACGTGTACCGCAATTTAAACTCCATTTCACGTATGAGCAATCGGCAAATAACATTGTCGTTTCGATTCGAACCTGCGGATTCTTTGCGTCACGTAAAACTCGCATTAAACGAATCGATTCCAATTCTGCGTTATTACTGTTATATCTGTAACATTAAACGGTAATATCGACACGCGTTTCAGTGTAATATTACATTTTGCATTCCGGGCTTTCATGCGCGAAGTGTATTGTTCCACGATTGTAGGAATTTATATCGTGTTCGTATCTACCCGAGTTGAGAAAAATATAATTTCATTACGCAAGGATCAATGAAGCCGATTGAAATGTAACTGTTCATTTGTTTAACGATTGTTCAACTGCCGCTTCCACTTCGATCAGAACACTCACAAGTAGACATCGGATCTTTATGCATAATAAAAATATTCTATCTCAATTGCAACAAAAACTGGAACAAAATAGAAATTTATTTTACTTCCTAATATGTTTAATAGGTTGAAAATAATAAGACATTATTTTCCTCATAAATGCATACAATCGGCTGTCTACTATATTATTATTATTTATTATAGACGGACTGAGGCCCTTTTACATAAGTGTTTACAATATCAAAGAAAAGAAAAAAAGAAAAGAGAAAGATACAAGACTACTCGTGTAATAACAAAGAAGGGACGTGCACAAAAAGAAAAATTTAATAATAGTACAATCGATATGGTATTATCATATAATCCTGCGTAGTAGCATTTGAAATTTTTGTAAAGAATCAATGAAAAAATCAATACGATTATAAATAGTGCATGATTTTGTAATAATGCGATTCATTGGATTGATTAATCCATAAGTAGATTTCGCTTTAAGTGTTTGAAACAAAATTTTTTAACAAAAAGCATTGATTTGCGCAAGTAGAGAGGAACAATCAATATGATTATTAATTAAATTAAAAATGAAGCTCTGATCGGATACTATTCTTCGAGCAGATAATGGTTCTAGGTTCATTGTAGTTACTATTACGGAGTAATCATGATTAAAGAATGACATTGGATTATATAGCTTATTATATGTAAACTAACTGTTGAAAAAATTGCTTCAATGTTCATTGTGATGTACAGACACAATATACTATTAATTTATTACTTTTTCTTATGTGCTTGCAACGATTTATCATTACAGTTTCATTAATTCCGTGCAGTTATTCAACAATTCCAATTTTTAGTTCGTGCACATTTGCATACTAACGATTATTTGATTGAAATTCCTCGAGAATCCTCTACAGGATTCAGGCGCGCATGCAGGCCATTCTAAAAGTGGAGTATTGTTTATTATTAACTAGTGTACCATGTGCCACGATTTAATTTCTTATTATTGATTAACGATTAAGTTTTCATTTGAACCAAACGATTTTAATAGATTTTCTAAATGATCTACACCATGTTCCATCTTACGCGCGGCGATCTTCGAATGAACCTGTCAGTTTTACTTTAGGACGCAATCAATTGACATTCCATTTTATTTTATTTCAATCAATGATTTAGTGGAATTGGAAGCGTCGCGATGTATTTTTCGTTTATTTCGAGGAGACAGCTTCGTCGGTCAACCTGAACGTTTTTTATTTTTTATTGCGATTACGTTTTTAGCAATAGATCCCACATTTGCACTTTTCGAACGACCAATTTTTTACCCGCAACGCGACCGTAGCCTGCACCTCCAACACGAAATGCATCGATCTTCGTTTACCTTTTGTCCGTCAAAAAATCCCGGAAGCTAATGTAAATATAGATTTGGTCACTCTACAACTTCCACGTAGAATCTGCATTTCTTCGATTATTACAAACAAAATTTTCAATTTAAAAATCCGAAACGAATTGCAGAGTATGTATTTAAGGGCTCGACGTGTCTCGGATATTTCTCAGAATTTCCAAACATCAACTAGGAAAAATATGCCAAAAACTGATTTTTCGATTTTATCACGTAACCACCTACCCGATCGAGATATAGGGTTGAAATTTTATAGATCATGTTTTTTCTTAGTGCCCTATCGAACGACCCATCCTCCCATTCGATTTTGAAATTTGCTGGGCGTATCGATAAGGGGCAGGAAAATTGAACGTGGAATTTAAATGAACTTGCACAGTTTTCGTCGACCGCCGAAGACAGTTAAAGTCTGATTTGTAACGAGACAAATTACTGAATCATCTAGGCGATGACAACATTGGAAACGTCCTCCTCTTTTTTAAATCTATCGTCATTTAGGAATTACTAGCTTTTCCCCGCGGCTTCGCTCGCACAGGAAATTGTTTAATGCCCTCGAAAATTATTATTGTTTCACCATAAAACCTTTTAACCCCCCATTCACCCCTATAGAATTTTAATTTCATGTCACGTCCCCATTTTAGATTTCAAAATTGATGCCATTTTCGTAATTAACGTCCCTAAACCGCAATAACGACACCCATACCGATTGTTAGGCTTATTCACACCATTTTACCCCTTTTGTCGAATGTAAGTTTGAATTTAATTTATAAGGAGTTGATTCTTGAAAAACCACCACGTATCTAAGGGTTAAGACTATTTGGTTTATACTTATAGTACCTCTTTATCTATATTACATAAATAAAATATTACTCGTACAAACGTTGCAACCCCTTTTCACCCCCTTAGGGGTTGATTTTCGAAATATCCTTTCTTATCTCTTGTATAGATCGTAAAGGAAACCTCTGTGCAAAATTTCAGCTTTCTAGGGCCAAGGGTTTAGCCTGGGCGTTGATAGGTGAATGAATGAATGAATGAATGAATGAATGAGTCAGTACTTCATTTTTATATACAGGGTGTCCCAAAACTACCCTAGGAGCCGAAAATAGGAGGTTCCTTGGGTCATTTGAAGCGACATTTTCCTTTGCAAAAATGTTATCCGCGACTTTGTTTAGGAGTTATTAACGAAAAATACGGACCAATCAGAGCGCGACCTAGACGCGAGTTGGCACAGTCGGCCAATGGACAGTTGGCGCGCCGAGCCGATTTTGCCAACTCGCGTCTAGGTCTCGCTCTGATTGGTCCGTGTTTTTCGTTAATAACTCCTAAACAAAGCCGCGGATAACATTTTTGTTAAGGAAAATGTCGCTTCAAATGACCCAAGGAACCTCCCATTTTCGGCTCCTAGGGTAGTTTTGGGACACCCTGTATATAGACTATAATTTGTTTGTTAATATTAACCTTAACCCTTTCAGTAACATGTAATATATATTTGTTTATAAACCATGTGGTCGCTAATGACCTAGATGTTAATGCGACCACATTAAAAAAATAAACCATTAATAAATAATAATAAATAAAATTACTGGATCGTGTCACAACATCGGAGCTCTCGAAAAATCACGGGGCAACGGGAAGCGTCGATGATTCTGATCGATAAATCAGAAATCTCTTTAACAAAGCCGTCGGGGATTTTATTCGTCGACGACTTTCGATATTCGAGCGACAAATGTGTTACGATGGAAATTCACGAGCGATGCACGTCGCGCAATTGAATCAGCGTTAACAAAAAAAAAAGAATCCGAGGTTCCCTAAGACAATTGGTGGGACGAATCAATACTATCGACTACCGGTTGGTGAAGTCTCGAAGAGAGGCGCTATCCGGCCAATGGGAAAATAAAATGTACAGGTTGGGGGGAATGGGGGATCGATGAAATAATGTTCCTATGGCGCGCGAAACTTTTTTTTTTTTCTATCGTTAGTTCGATAGCGTTGCTCGCGGTGTTGGGGGTGAAATAGAGTTTGGGGGGTAAAGTGCCGTGTATTTATGTGACACCGCCATGCCAGCGAAAACCGTGGCGGTTCTCCCGAGAACACTTTCCAACACAATGTTGCGATTGTACATGCTTGTGGGAACCGATACCAGTGGCGTGATCACACGCGAATTCGATACGCTGCACAGTGGCGACCGATCCACCAGCAGAGTTGGGCAAAAATTTCATCAACGATTCACCATTAAATTTCTACTTTAATCGTTAATCGCAATTAATAATTAATCTGCAATTTTAATCGTTAATTGCGGTTGACGATTAGATTCGTTTCAATTTTAATCGTCAATCGGATAATTGATTAATGATTAACTATCAATCAGCTCTCTGTCTCCCTCTCCCTCCATATTATAATTTATGGATAGACTGTATGGTTAACTTCAACAATTGATTAAATCAGTCTCCAATTTTTCGATGATTTCGTCGTTTAATCAACGATTAACGATTAACTTCATCAATCGATTGAATCAATTGCGGATTCTTGGACGATTTCTTCGTTTAATCAACGATGGACGATTAACTTCATCAATCGATTGAAACAGTCGCCGATTTTTTTTAATCGTACACATTAATTAATCAATCATGTACAAAATTTTAATCGATTATTGTCCAACTCTGATATATACATATACAAAGTTTCATCGTAAAAAATGTTCGCATAAAAACGCCATGAACATTGTAGGATGTCAAAATCATTGAATTTAGGATTCAAATCGCAGATTCTTACAAATTCTACTATTTTTAATCAATTATATTTTATAAGAACCTTGATCGATTTCGATAAAACTTTGTACATTATATATTATATATACGTATACATACAGCACAATATATATTAAATACAAAAATACATATTAAATAAAAAAAACAAAATACATATTAGATATACAAAATACATATTTTAAATTTTCATTACAGGCACAGATAAGAAATTTAAACATCATGACCTGTACTTTTTTCTCCGCAATTTTAAATAAAACTAAACATGACTTTTCAGGCAGTTCTGATAATCAGGCAAAAACATTTTTTAAAGATCAATATATATTGTATTTTTAACTGCAGAATATTGTAGGCGATGTCAAAATAAATCCAACGACCCACACTATTATACCATTAAACTTCCATGTAGTGCTAAAATTTTAATGAACTTCTAAATCAGTCACCAATACCACTGTGTCGCGGTCTAATATTTCCTCTATATGCTCCGAAATCGATTGCTATACTTACACTGCAATGCATATTTCTCGAAACATGAGTTATTTGTGGCTCTCAAACAGATATATCAGAATTGTTTAACAACACTGGTTACTGTTTCTTTAAAAAAGCTTACGAAGAAGTTCGTAAGTTGTTTTATACCTTTTAGAATTAATTCTATTGTACCTTTGGCTACGCAGTCAAACTTTTTAATAATAGTAATTAATGTACAGTCATAAGCAGTCCTTTGTTACACGAGAGAAGTAATTAACGATACTGAAGACGCGGTAGACGCGTACAAAAGAAAGGAAGTAAAAGAAGTACTTTTAAAGGAACACAGTAGAATTAAAAAATGTATGAATGGATGTAAATGCAAAGCGGAACAGAAAGATAAAATGAAGTTGCATTAAAAATGTAATAAAGGGGAAATGGTGCAAATAGCTCAAAGTGAGAAACGAGTAGTCGTTGTAAAAATACACAAGAAAAAACACGAACGAAATATTTATGAAAAGACATTATGAGTTTATATCTCAATTAAAGTCATCACAATATTTAATATCAAATGAAGTATTTCTAATTAAATAATAAGAGATCCATTATGTTACAACTGTCTTTGGTTAAAGTGTCCGGGATTGTTGTTTAAGCACGTTCTCAAAGTATAAAATTATTGTGAACTGAAGAAAAGAATGTTAAATGGACACTTAAGACTGAAATCGTAATATGCACTCCAGTTTCCTCGAAAGAGAAGAACGTGAGCGATCTAGTATGCAAATTAGACATGCGTGCAAATGACGATAAGCATGTACCTGGTTGACGTGTCTGTTTATTATGTACTCGGTATTTTTACTTATTCGAATGTTTATGAGATAGTTAAGTCTTTTGAAATGTCCTGCATCGCTATACAATTTCAAAGAAACCAAACATTACATTACAAGACTGATACTGAATTAGGTAACTCGATGACCGTTTCCTGCCAAAAGGAACACTGGATAATTAACAGTCACATCAATCAAGTATTTCAAAACGAATAAACGGTGAATTAACTAATTTTAAATTTTTACAACTTTGAAAAACTACTTGCTGATCGTAGATGCATTATCCAATTTAAAATGTACATACCTAGAAGATTGTTTATGTGTTTTTACCCACGTAAACAATTCATCTGTGTAAATAAAATGTATTCGGTCTTGATGTAAATAATAAGTATATAATATAATGTGTGCGAGGTACGGAAAAGGAAACTGTACGATCTGACGTAAAAAGAACACCAATGATTTTTCTTCGCTTCAATTTTATTCAAATATTTATTAAATTATTTGGCTTTAGTTGCTTCTTTCGCCTCATACTTCGTTCAAAAAAGTAATGCGAAAATCGCGTTTGACATCCTGAAATAAAAGCCAAATAATTTAATAAAAACTTGAGTACAATTAAATAGCAAAAGCATAATTGTTAAAGTACCACTATCCTCCGATTTTAATGAAATTTAAATATGTTGTACATTTTGACGTTTTGACCAACTTTTTCATTTTCTAATATAGGGGGGTCGCTTTTAGTTTTCGAGGTATTTACAAAAAACAAAGATTATGCGAATAGAATGAGTTGGCCGACCACGCATACGAAACTCCAGGAGTAGTCTTTCAAAATTGAAAGTTCACACTATATATGTATCACCCTGTACAGAGTAACACCCTGCATTCCCTCTCATCCCCACAACGTGTTTCAAAAAAAAAAAAGTAAACAAACATCGCGCGGATCAGCGTTACGTTGTCACGGAGCGTGCAAGAATACAAAAAATTCAATACAGTATTAGCAATACTTTTCTTCAAATATCTCGAAAACTAAAAGCGACCGGCCTACATTGGAAAACGAAAAAGTTGTTAAAAATGTCGAAATCTATAACATGTTTAAATTTCATAAAAATCGGAGGATAGTGGTACTTTATTTTGTTTAAATGACATAACTCATTAAATTAAGATAGATATTTATTGATACAAAATTGCAATTAAAACAAAGAAAAAAAAAACAAAAATCCTGCATTTCTTTCTTCGACAACCTAACATAAAGATTCCTGTACGAACCGTAATCATTTTTGCAGAATCGCAATCCAAAGCGATCGCATTATTTTCGTTACCGATCTATCGTACATTCGCTCTATAATATCAATGGGCTACAATAGAATTAAGCACAATGGACACATGCGAGGCTCTCAAAGGCAGTGGTGTTTTGTAGGTCAGTAATGTTTTGACAGTGCAGTACGCATTCCAGAACTAGTTGGAACAATACCGTGTAAAGTAGAAGAGAATGAATGGTTGCTCGGCGAGCTCGAATGGAAACGTTGTTTAGCGGTATTATTTGATCTCGGTTATATGCGTGATTTACGATCGCGGTGTTTAACCGCGAGATAATAGCTCCGTAGCCCGGGGAGGCATTTCTGCGGAAAGAATCGGGAGCGTGCACAGTCACATATCATCGGGGGAACAGGGCCTTCTCACGTGGCCCTTTTGTTTTTACATTTTTTTCTTTCTCCCTGGTGACCGGCGCGCAACAGAACGTACGAGCCGCGATTGTTCGGTGTATAACGTCTCTATTATTAATGTCAGCTCTCTGGTATTCGCCCCCGAGTCCTCGGTAACTCTCGACTCCGTTACAAACAGCCCGTAAAGTCGAGATTTTATCGATTTATCCGTTTCCTTCGACCGCGACAACATCGACAAGTATAGTAGCGATCCGACCGCGTTACAACCGTTCGTTACAGCAAACGCGTAACACTTTAAGGTCCGGCGGAACGAGCACATTCGAGAAAACAGATCGAACACATAATCTACAGACAACCCCGTACACTGCTTACGTAACACGGTTTCGCTCTAACACGGTTAGAGAATTCGCGGAGATCCCTTGTAACACGCCACGAGATACGAACGGGAACAGGGCAGCATTGCGCGAGCGAGCGAGAGTATCATGTCAAAATGATGTATGAGAAGTGGACGTCAAAGTCGTGGATTTCGGGAAGTATGTCGTCCTTAGGCTCTGAATCATGCGCCATTTAGTTTGACTGGTGTAAGAGTCGGGATACATGTTGGCCGAAACGATTAACATTCGGCTGAGCACGTGATTGATCGGCTGTTTTCCATTTGCGTTCGAAGTGAACAACAGTGAACAATGAAACCGAAGGTTTCTAGTTTTAAGACGAGTTTAAAAGTTATTTTCGTGCGACTATTTTTTTACGAAATTATCACAGTTCAAATATAGGCAATATATTAAATGAAAATCTTTTAGAAGATTAGAAAATCAAAAAACAATTTTAAAGATTATCAAATAATTATCGACGTTTCGATTCTAGTTTGAATTCTATTATTTTCAAGCAGTGTCTTGACAACAAGTATTGACGACACACGTACGACACGTGTATCACGGTGTCCATGTTAAAGTATTAAATCACATCAAAGACAAGTAAGTTAGTTTTATGAACAATATTTACAAACAATTTGTGTTATTACATTCAAGCAATTTAATAGTGTATTTTGAAAATTGTACAATAAATATATATTTTTACAGACGCATTGCAAATACATCTTGAAAAGGATTCAAACTAGAATCAAAACGTCGATGATTATTTGATAATCTGCAAAATTGTTTATTGATTTTCTAAGTAATAATCGATCGAACCGTAGCGCCGAGAACATGAAACATTTATTATTAACAATAATACGATCGATATAAATGATATATATATATAGGCAATATATGTGTGGATAAGATTGTTCTGTAAAGATAGGTTATTGTAAACGAAGTCTTTCTTATCTGTAAGGATGAAATAAAGCAATAATAATATATGTGATTTCTAAAATCGAAACGTTGAAATTAATGTGGTAATTTGTAAAAGTGTTTTTAAATAACAATTGATTAAACCAGTGCGTCGATAGCATTAATGTATGTATTTATTATTAGCAACTCTACGATCGATATAAAGAAATATTTATCTACAGTATTGTATAAGAAAAAGAAAAAATTTCTGGTTATCCAAGGTACAGTGCAGCCGGTATTTATATTACATTATTGTAATATTTGAATATTTCACAATGCCTTTAATATTCCTTACACCTCAATCATCGTCGTTAAAGATCAAAGGGTTGATTCATATAGACGTTTTCTATTTTTCCGAGGAGTACTTGTCAAACGGAGAAACGACAACAGGACAACAGTAAAATTGCAGTCGACAGCGTGACATTTCGCACGTTTAACTCGAAGCGTTTAATTCGCACTCGAGCGTCGACCGTAAATTGCGGTTGCTTTTCTCGATTACAAAAATCGATTGTGCCATTGTCGGCCGAGGGCAGCAGCATTTCTCCTCGGTGAGTTAATTCCTTCGCGAAATTCGAATAACTGACGATGGTACGAATCTTCGTCCATTCTGTCACCGACAAACTTTCGCTCACCGTTTCGCGATTACCGGCTGAGTACCATTTCTGAAAAGAGACGTCACCACCTACTCCGCGTGAAATTATCTGAAAAACAATTCGATGGATTACACTCGAACAGCACTCGACGCGTTTGAAATCGTACAACTGAACGCGTAATTGTATTAATCGCGTTTACAACAATTTTCCATTCCGGTCGAAATTAATTTCAAGATACTGGAGTTCAGCGTAATTTCATTTCCCGTTGCAATCATTTTTACGAAGATTAAACTCGAAGGAAACATGAAGCAGACAATTTACTGCGGATTTTTAGGCACAATGAAAATTGCTTGCATTCATTGCAAGAAACAGAAGTCACATAGAAGATTCTTTCTGCATTAAATGAGCTTAATAAGTTCGAAATAATAGGTCACGATTCTTAAATAATTTTTTAATTTTTGCAATATTTCAAATTGCGCCTGCTCGTTTTTGTGAGAAATGCATAAAATCCGCAGTCTATTAATAATAATTAGGCTGCGAATATCTTGAAACATTTATAATATACACAGATTTTGAAAATACAAGGAAACCTGTAGATTAATAATTTTATTGTTACCCGAGAGAAAATTCGATATAACATGTTAGGGTTCTTAAATCCTTTTTTAATTTTTACACAATTTCAAATTACACCTGCTCATTTTTGTGAGAAATGCATAAAATCCGCAGTCTATTAATAATAATTAGGCTGCGAATATCTTGAAACATTTATAATATACACAGATTTTGAAAATACAAAGAAACCTATATGTACATTAACAATTTTATTTCTTCCAGAGAAAATTCTAATATGTTAGGGTTCTTAAATTCTTTTTTAATCTTTACACGATGTGTAAAAATGTTCTGCAAATATTTTTATTCATTTATGGTATACACTTTTGAAAATTACAAGAAAGATCTTGTACATTAATAATGTTTTGATTAAAAAGGCAAGTCGACCTTTGCGATTCGTGAATTAAAATATATTTCGATCGCACATTCAGCAACGCTACGCTTTCTCTAGTCGGCGAAACTACAGAAGTAATAGTTCGCAAACGATTATCACTTTCCGCGAAAGCTCCTCCATAAAAAGTGAGTTTGTGCAAGGCTATCCAATTAAATCCTCGCCTCTGTTCTTCGTATGAAACATCACGCAACCGTTCGGCTCTCGCGCGTCGATACCATTGTCGAAAATTAATTTGGCAGGCAATATTTCGCGGATTAAACGCACACCATCGCGATCGAACCGAGGCATTTATAACACCAGCTGGATTGAAAAGACAGTCTGCGCGGCGCTTTGATATTGTGCCGCAGCAATTTCCTATTGCCTCTCGCGGCGCGTGGTCGTCTATTTTTAAACGGAAGCTTATCATTTGTGAACAATATTTGACATTTATGGAACAGATAAATATTAAATAGGGGCGAGTAAAAATACCGATATTCAGTATCATCCAATAACTAATGCAAGAATCGTCGCACAAACGTAATACAGTATTGGCGCATTTACTATTTCTGCTGCTGGATCTTTATGCAAAGTAAACATTGTTCGTATCAATTGTATGAAACACAAGTAAGATGTAAATCTTCCTTTAATAATTTCAATACGGTAAAAATAATACATAAGCATTCTTATATTCATTTAATCATACTGATTTAAATTGCATCTACCCATTTCTGTAATAAATGCAACAAATCCGTAGTCTAGTTATAACATAACGATTGATAACTAAGTAATTTCTTATCGGCGCACAGGTTCGATCATATGCTACAACAAACTTTTTAAAATGCTTATTCCTCAGTGATATATATCGCAGGTTCAAATATAAATATATCACTGAGGAATAAGCATTTGAAAAAGTTTGTTGTAGCATATGATCGAACCTGTGCGGCGATAAGAAATTACTTAGTTATCAAAACATGACGATCGATAATTTAATACCTATAACAATTGATATAACGTATAGAAGGTGTCCCATTTGAATTTATTTCGGGGAGACTCATGGTAACACGAATTTGTTAACAAAATGCTAACGCAACGTATAAATCAATAATATTATATATAACAGTATAAATCGATAACAAGTAAATATATAAGTAACACATTTAGTCATCGACATTCCAACAACCGTAGTCCCGTTGAAAGCACCGGTTCTCATTAGATCACCGAAGTTAAACAACGTGGAACGTGAATGGCACTTGGATGGGTGACCGTCTGGTAAAAAACCGGAAAGTGACCCGCCCGGGGTGTTTTTCACGTGTTGTTGGCAAAAGGTGGTTCGGAACCCACCATAAACAGTAGGTCCCGCTGAAAAGGCGATAGTGAGGAATGGAAAGAGGGGGAAGAAGATTGGTAAAGGATTTTGAAACCCTGAGGGGACCAAATATCATGTTACAATAATACATTTAGTCATGGTAACATGGATTTGTTAACAAAATGCTAACGCAACGTATAAATCAATAATATTATATATAACAGTATAAATCGATAACAAGTAAATATATAAGTAATACATTTAGTCATCTACACGGTGGTACAAACATTCTTACAACACTCTATGCTTCTGAAAACTGATGAATTCCCAGAAAGGAAGGAAAAAAATTTCTTCTTAAAAAAAAAACTAACTTTCGCACAGGATGCACTCTCTATTAGCCAATACAAAATGAATTCCTTTGTACAAAAATCGAAAATCTATAACACCGATATATTGCCGCCTTGGCACCACTGCGGCCGGTTCGATCGGCTTGGCAATCACCGACGAAGAAATTCACCGTGGAGGTTTCGCAGAGAGCTGCATGACGCAGGTTTAACAGCAGTAGCATTTAGCGAAAGACAAACAAAAGCGTTCGCCAATTGAACGGGAGGGCTGGATCGAAGAACATTAGCGAACAATCGGTCGAGTTACGGAACCGCGATTCACCCTCGGCTGGAGAGAAATGGCACGATGAAATGTGAAAGACGCTATACCGCGTGCCGTGGGGGTTCGAACGAGGATGTGCAAACGACGGGGGCAGCCTAACGATCGATCACCGTAATAAAAGGAAACTTTTTCGAGGGAGCGAGAGAGAGAGAGAGAGAGGGAGAGAGGGAGTCAGAGGACAGTCAACGAAACCGTGCCCGGTTGCATTGGTAACTGGTCCTCGATACTGCGAAGAACTTTGGTCCCACCAGCAAAGTGCACTTAGCCGGGTTCCGCTTAATTACTCATTCCAGCAGTTCGCGAAACTCCCTTTAAGCAAGTTCCTTCCGGTGGACAGAGGCGGTCGGACGTGGTACAGGTGCAACGTTGGACGGATCGGGCCAGTCGATATGCAATTACACGAAACAGGCCTCTCCGTTGGTTGGTCGTACCAGGCCGGACGACTGCCCGCTGGTAATTCTTAATTGCTCGAGAGGCCGATTTAACTGTCGCCCAGGAGTTTCTTAGTGAACTAATTACGACGATTAAGCCGGGAACCGTGGGGCAGCGCGCACCGGTTGTTTATCGGCCGAACGTGTCCTGGAAAAATTCTCGCCGGGAAATCACGATCCTGGAAACCCAACTCATTCGCTGCGATAGAGTGTAATTGCTCCAGTAGTCGTCGACGATCTCGAAATGTTGTTATCGTTAACACTAATCGTACCACCACCGGTCGAATCACCGCTATCATATTCTTTATTTTACCACGTTTTTATTAGCTCGCTGTCTTGTTTGTGTGTTTGTTCGCTGGCAAATTTTGCAATTGATTTTAAACTAACTTCCTGATGAGCTAGAGACTTGAAATTGGGCATATGGCTCAGAACTGGATGACAATGCATTATTCAAAAAACAAAATTTAAAAAGTCTATCCGTTTCGGAGCAATAACGATTAAATATTTTTCATTACGTCATCGCATTCAGTGATCACCACATCAGTAGTACATCATCGCTTCTTTTACCAAGTGAAAGAATCGTTACACCGTTCTGCTTGCATTTGTTTTCGATATGTCGCGATCGCAATACTGTCTGAATTTAGTACATGTCTCTGTTATAATTTCGTAACGTGGTAAAAATGTTGAAAATCGATTGAAAACTTTCACATACATAAGACTAGAAAGCAGAAAATAATTATGTAAATAAAAATAAATTTTTAAAAAATACCACGTTTTTAAAAACGAACTAAAAAGTACAAAATAATGTTTCCTAGTTCCATACAGATTCCCAACACTGTACTGATAGTCCTAAAAATTTCTAATTGTGAATTTTGAATAGCTGTGAAAATACGTATTTTTTTAAAATATATTTTTAAACGCTGAATCTACCGAGCCTTAAAAGTAACTGGTACATGTGCCCTTGTAAAAATGACAAGACTTTGTGACTCTACTAAAGATATCTATACAATCGTTTTTTTATGAAATCATTTTTATTATTTCAATAATTGTACAACAAGAAATCTGGAACTTGTCATTCTAACCGGTGACGATAGTGTTAATTATTGAAATGATATGATTCCATTAGAAATTATACAATGAATTTCTTTATTCGAGCACGTATTATTGTAAAAATTGTGCGGAATTTAAATAAATTTATAAACGACACATTTTATACCCAGTACGATTAGTGTTATTAACGAAAAAAGCCCATAGAAATTACTTATTTTCGGAACATTAAGGGTACTTTACTTTACCCCTCGCCATATCACATTTTCTTTGTAGTTACATTCATGAAAACATCTGTGATTTTACATCTTGAATTTTACATTGATTAAAACATCCTGAAAAATGTCGTACAAGAGAAAAGAAAATTTATATTTTCTGTATGGCTACATTTATTGTACTACTAAAATATTGATTAAAAACGAATCAAATATTATTTCATCTAGAAAGAAACACATAACATTCATATTTGTTAGACTTTGTTAAACTTTTCATCAGGAGTCTGACTCGTTAAAATACGGCAAGTAGTTAACCTGATAATAACTAAACAAAATTTGTGTAACAATAAAAAGTTCCAAAATAAAACTTTATTGATCGCTGTACCATTAGTTTCAATATCGAACATTTCTCGAGTCTGTGCAACTTGGTGTTCAAATACTTTTATGATTCACTGTGTGTACATACGTATCCATCTTTTAAAAACTGTGTAAAAAGGGAAGGGTGGACACCTAGTCGGTTATAGCAGATCCATTAACCTAATTCTCTTAACTTTGACGAGAGAATGGAAGTCGAAAATACAGACTGGTTGGAAATTCGCGTCGCGGGAGCACGCAAAGAAAAGTTCGGCGATACCGCGGACGCCAAGTATTTAATTAAAAAGAACCACGATTAAGGAACTATTTCAATTTAATTCATTCTGATAAATGCTCGTCCGGTGTCCAGCGGCACGACGACCGAGAGCGAGAGAGAGAGAGAGAGCTAACTTCTCTGACGTAAGCGGAGCCGTGAAGGATATCGTCGGACTATTAAATCGGATTCCCGAAACTTTTAATTGTGTCACGCCACCTTAGCGAGGCATTTCGTAACGCGATTCGCCGCACGTCGGACGATCCAGCGTCCAGTTTAATTAGGGATCATAAACTTGTAAGCACCGAAGTCCCGTGAATAAGCGACATGTCACCGACTATCTGTAATTGCAATTGGACCTGGAAAATTGATTGAGAACGAGCACAATTTGTTCTACGAGCCGTGGGAACCGATACGGCTGCTTTTTGCCGACAATCAACTTAATGTCGTTTAACCGTGTGCTTTTATGCACTTCGTAATCGAATCTTCGCCGACAGCCGACCACCAATTATTACCGAACGATGTAATTCTGGATCGATCTAATTAATCGTGGAACATTTTTACATTTTTTAATCCTCAGGACTCGAGTGGTGATTCAGAGTCACCACTAAAAATTGGTGTACCATTATTAAAAATATTATTAAATATATTCGACCTAGTAATAGCATGTGTCACAAAACCAAATGTCTATGTTAAAATTTTCATAAAGCAAATGAGTAATATCATAATAAATCTTGAGTAGAGATTATAATCTGATTATATCATAACCGTTTCTATCTGTTATAATTTTAGACGCAGTTTTTCTTCTTTCTCGAAAATGATCCACATAAGGATCGAAACGTTGAAAGTTTAAATTAATTGGTAAAATTGCTTTATCGTGTTTAATTGATCGAACCGTTGCGCCGAAATCATTAATACTTTATCTGTATTGAAAATATTGTTCACGTTATTAAATATGTTGGTATGTAGTCATTTATTAAACATTTAAGTATCGTACGAGGTATTATATCAATTTTGTATCTATAAAATGAAAGAAATCGTATCGAATGGAATTACTCTGGCTAGGAAGAAATGTTTAATTTTCGAGTTAAAATAGCTTCGAGTGCAAAGGATTAACAGTTACAGGGCCAGAGGAAAAACTTGGAAATTCTCATTTTAGAAGGTTTTTTTTCGAAACGCAGTTCTCTTTATAAGATTTTCACCCTTGATGAAATGATAAAAAGTTTCTTTGACTTTTATTAAAGAAAAACATATACACTTTTCTGCAGAATTATTTGGAATTATGAACAAGTGAGTTCCGCAAGTTTAAAAAAAAATCACATCTTTTACTAATGTTCATTGATAAACGATAATGAAACCACACTTCAAGCCTCAAATTTTAGAAAACTTTTTTTCTTGTTCCTGAATTTTTTCGAACACTGTTTGTTCTGCGAAAAAAAGTAATACGATGTGAAAGCCGCAGCCTGTCCAGATCTACAAATTTTGTCTAGCTTATTTTTCGATGTCGTAAATAATTCAGAAGATATTGAAGAAACATTATTTTAATGTATAAAGGCTTTACAGTTGAAACTTTAAACAATTATATTTCCAAGCTAGCACCAGGAGATTCCTGATGAAAAAATAAGGAAAAGATATAGAATAATATTTTCTCATCTGAGACTTCGTTTTCGAGAAAATCGAGTTATAAAATGCAGAAATACGCTTGCTATTATAGAAACTGTCTGGCGTGTCTGATCATGGCGAACCAATTCTACTGTCTGCGTATTACTAATGCAGGCGAGCACGACAGTTTCAGACTCGATTTTCTCGAAAACAATGTCTCGAATGGGAAAAAACTTAATTCCACATTTCCGATTTATTTTTACTTTGAAATTTTAGGTGGTTATATTTCCATTCAACGCTCCCGGAATACCTATTCAATTAAATTTTCCCTTCTGGCGCTGCATTGCTTGGCTATTTCTTACTCTATGTATATTACTTGTTCTGCCTCATTCTCTATGGAAATGATTATCTTCATGAATACTCTCCATAAAATTTGGTTAAAATTGTTTCACTAAAAAGTTCTGGTAAAATTATTCTACGGGAGAGTAATAATATTTTTTCATAAATTTAACTCGCATTCAGAGGAACTGGTTAGAGTCATTGGAAAGTTCTTCAACGCTTGAACTAATAATAATGGTAATAGTAAATTAAAAAATGTTAATGAATGTTAGTGAGAGATTCTGTAGGAGTTACTGCAAGTTTTAGAAATGAATGCAAAATTGTCTTTTGTATATGGCAAAATAAATTGAAGGTTAGATGAATATTAATAGTAATAGTAATAGAAAATTAAAAAATGTTAATGAATGTTAGTCAGAGATTCTGTAGGAGTTACTGCAAATTTTAGAAATGAATGCAAAATTGTCTTTTGTATATGGCAAAAAAAATTGAAGGTTAGATGAATATTAATAGTAATAGTAATAGAAAATTAAAAAATGTTAATGAATGTTAGTCAGAGATTCTGTAGGAGTTACTGCAAATTTTAGAAATGAATGCAAAATTGTCTTTTGTATATGGCAAAAAAATTGAAGGTTAGATGAATATTAATAGTAATAGTAATAGAAAATTAAAAAATGTTAATGAATGTTAGTCAGAGATTCTGTAGGAGTTACTGCAAATTTTAAAAATGAATGCAAAATTGTCTTTTGTATATGGCAAAAAAATTGAAGGTTAGATGAATATTAATAGTAATAGTAATAGAAAATTAAAAAATGTTAATGAATGTTAGTCAGAGATTCTGTAGGGGTTACTGCAAGTTTTAGAAATGAATACAAAATTGTCTTTTGTATATGGCAAAAAAATTGAAGGTTAGATGAATAATAATAATAATAGTAATAGAAAATTAAAAAATGTTAATGAATGTTAGTCAGAGATTCTGTAGGGGTTACTGCAAGTTGTAGAAATGAATGCAAAATTTGTCTTTTGTATATGGTAAAAAAATTGAAGGTTAGATGAATATTAATAGTAATAGTAATAGTAATAGTAAATTAAAAAATGTTAATTAATGTTAGTCAGAGATTCTGTAGGGGTTACTGCAAGTTGTAGAAATGAATGCAAAATTGTCTTTTGTATATGGCAAATAAATTGAAGTTTAGATGAATATTAATAATAATAGTAATATGTAGTGAATAAAAAAATGTTAATGAATGTCAGTAAGAGATTCTGACATGTAGATAATTGGCGTATTTCACATCCCGTACTAAAAATAAATGAACGATCCTGAATAATGGACAAACTCCTCGGCTAACAATAATCCTCGTTGCATATCACGCGCATATAATCGAAACCACAGTTCGATTCTGTTTCAGATTACACTACGTTGTTATTTATATTTTTTCCATACTTTTTCCATATCAATTCACTTTTTTCCAGGTCACACCATCACTTCGAAACACCGAAACGAATCCATGAAATCGGGCATTCATTACAATTCAATATTGACCTTTTCGTTGTTCACAATCTCTCGCGAACGGTTTTGCGCTACCGTCATTCCTATGGTTAACAGCGTTCGTAGTTAAAACGCTGTATTAAATACTGTGTACGATCCTTGTAAAACACAAACAAAAATTTTAACAATGAAAATTCACAAGCTCGAAGAGCGTGTGCCATCCGTTACGGTATTCAATAACAACGGGCATAAAATTAATTTGACTTTCATCGTGCGGGATGCGAGAGATCGTGGTCGTTACACAAGTGTGCCACTTGTTACGTTGCACACTGTATACTGCCAGTCAAAAGTACACCGAACACGTTTTTCATTATTAAACTCTACGATTTTTATTGTAATACACGTGGTATTATTTAACAGAATATATTTGGTAAATGGCAATACATTACTACGTATCATTATTATTATAAATTGAGGGGAAAAAGTTACCCACTCTCCCGCCACTAGCGGATTAGTTATGTGACATCGTGGCGCATGCGGGACAGTGACGAAACTCGTCACGTGATTCCGTATTTAATTTTGAAATTTCAGCAGTGAATCAGTTTAACCAATTATCCGATTGACGATTACAATTGAAAAGAATGTGATCGTTAACCGAAATTAACAACTAAAGTAGAAGTTTAATTGTTAACCCTTTGCACTCGAAGGTATTTTATCACAAACATTAAACATTTCTTGCAACCTAGAATAATTCCATTCTATATGATTTTTCTCATTTTATGAATATGAAATTTCTCGTTAGATCACCGAAGTTAAGCAATGTGGAACGTGAACTACACTAGGATGGGTGACCGTCTGGTAAAAAAAAAAGGCAAAGTGACCCGCCCGGGGTGTTTTTCACGTGTTGTTGGCAAAAGGTGGTTCGGAACCCACCATAAGCAGTAGGTCCCGCTGAAAAGGCGATGGTGAGAGTTGGAAAGAGGGGGAAGAGGATTGGTAAATGAATTTGAAACCCTGAGGGGACCAAATATCATGTTTGTTAGAAACGAGGTGTTTTCCGTTTATCGGTTCTGGGGTAAATGCCGTGCGGTTCCTCACAGTCCTCTTACCAAAGGCATAGCCTTCCCCACTACGTGGCCAGATCCATCAAAAACATGTGTTC
Source organism: Lasioglossum morio (assembly GCA_916610235.2). Taxonomy (NCBI): domain Eukaryota; kingdom Metazoa; phylum Arthropoda; class Insecta; order Hymenoptera; family Halictidae; genus Lasioglossum; species Lasioglossum morio. The sequence continues at coordinate 3,607,114 of OU744327.1, forward strand.
TTGTTATTATTTAGCAATACGACGTCGGGTCGGTTAGGTTAGGTCTATATAGACAGCCATTAATTCGGCACCGATACCTGAGGGACCCTACGCGTCCTCAGTTTATTGTGTCGTATGGCATTGGGGTTGTTTACCTGCTTCGCGACCACTCGCGCCATAAATCCTGCCATAAATGTGTCAAAGAACCAAACATTTCTTCGGGAGGCCTTCCCGAAACTCCCTATTAATTGCGTCACTGCTAACACACGCTAACATGTTACTACTACTACTTACTACTAGTAATAGCTTAGATTCCAACATATTTAATAATGCAAAGAATATTTTGAATAATGGTACAGAAATTCTTAGTGGTGACTCTGAGTCACCACTAGAGTGCTAAGGGTTAATTGCGATTAACGATTAAAGTAGAAATTTAATCGTCGATCGTTGAGTAAAATATTTGTCCAACTCTGTGCCGCACCGTTGCAATCCTGAAAACGAAAGGGACAAATCAAAATTAATTCAATAAAATAAATGTCGGTTGCGGGTTCTGAAAAAAGTGGGAACTCTTGAGCGACAGTGTACATACAATACAGGACCGGTTTGCACGCGGAAGCGAAATGAAATCGGATACCAGGAAAACAGAGTTGTCGAGCTAGTCCGAAACTAGGTTCGGACCTGCCGAAATCCGTAAATCCCCTGGGTGACCCTGTGCCGCGAAAACGGTGCTATTTGTTTGCCATACTGACAGCTGATTATATTATCATTTCCAGACACCGAGAACCCGAAAGTTTCGACGTGCCCGACGTCCTTTGAAGTGCGACTAAGCCCCGGCGAACGAAATCGCTTAATATTCTGGCAGGAGCCAACATTCGCCGACAACGTCGGCGTCGAGCGGGTCTACAAAACGAGGGTGAGCAGACATCGAGTTCGAGTGTAATCCTCGTCGTTGCCTTCGCGTCTCCGCTTTCACCCCCTCCCTCCTAAACCGTAAAATTTCGGCCGTTTGATCTCAGGAAGATGACGTTTTCGCGACCGAACCTTTATTTCACTGTCTAAACCCCTCCCCACCGTTCCTCCCTGCCCCCTTTTCCCCTCCAACCCTCCTCAACACCCCTTCGAACGCATACCCTGTGCCACGAACCGTCGCGCGGTGGTGCGCTTTGGCCAAAAAAGTGGAAAAAAATTCATAATTACGAAACTAACCAACAAAGTTGGTGCGACGCTTGTTTTGGCAGAAAAAATTTCTTAAAAACGCTGTTCTACGTTAACGCTGAACCTACCGAGCTCTAAAAATGGCCAGCATGTAATTTAAAACAGTAATAACATTAGAAGAATTTTAAATTAAACTGTTATATTATTTTAGACCTATCTACCATATTACGAAAGAGTATAATAAACTATTTCACTCCAGTTTGATGCGATTCAAATAGAATAGTTTTATTTTCTATAAATAATAAATCCACTGTCTGACAATCATTTCCAGAGAAAGCAGCATTACAATTTATTATTATTATTATTATTTATTAAAGACGGACTGAAGACCTTTCACATAAGTGTTTACAAAAAAAAAGAAAAAGATATAAGACTACTCGTCCAATAACAAAAAAGGGACATGCACAAAAAGAAAAACAAATATACTTAATAATGGTACAATCGGTATGGTATTATCATATAATCCTGCGTAGTTGCTTTTTAAAGTTTATTAAAGAATCAATGAAAAAATGAATACGATTATAAATAGTGCATGATTTTGCAATAATGCAATTAATTGGATTAATCAATCCATAAGTCGATTTTGCTTAAAGTGTTTGAACACCCGTTCTTGTTCTCAATTTACGTTCCGGTACATACAAATTGATTTGCAATTTCAATAATTGTTAATTATAAAAACAGAAACCAATCACTTCACCGGGTTTAAATAGGCTTTGAAGTGGAATTTTATGAATTCTCCATAAAAAGACGTGTTAAAATGTGCAAACTTGTTGCTATAAATATTAAACGGTGCAGTGAATCGAACCCAAAACTTTGGTAATTGCATTAATTTAGTAAGAATTATATCTTATCAAATTTTCAAAAATTTTGTTGCGTTTTTATATACCTCCAGAACATTCTTATGTAACCGAGGTAACTTCCATTTCCTGTGGAAGAAATTTTCCCGAAATGTCTGGAAAAGTGAAAAGCGATCAATTTTTTGTTGGAAATGAATTTTTTGGCCAGAAGAAACGGATATCGAGTTCACTGTGCGACGTGCCTCTTAAAACGGCCGGTTTCTTTTCCATCTCCTCGCTTCTCGTTCCCTCTTCTTTTTTTTCCCTCCTTGGCGAGAGGTTTATTAAAACTTCCGCACTAACGATCGAACTTAGCAATATCGCGGTTATCTCTGGCGAACGGCCCCTTCATTAATTACCCTATCGTGTCTCGTGCACGAAATCGGCGACTGGCCGACTCGACGATGAAAAGAAACGGAGAAGAAAAGGCGGCGCGAGAGGATTACGCTTTCTCCTTTCTTCATCCTTCTCGTGCTTCCACCTCGATACGACTTAAAGGCGCGTTTTCGGCGACGATTCCACGGGGTTTGGTTCCAATCCTTTACGGAGCCGAATATTTTTGATCTTTCGTTTCAGAGACGGCTTCAAAGGTCCGTGCTTTTATCAACGATGGACAGGCTGTAAGTAAGTTGGGTAATTACAATAATATATTATGAAATTGATGATTTCGGCGCCAGGTTCGATCATTTATAGAGAACAACAAGTGTGCAATTATTTAAACATGTTTCTCGACGTTTCGATCCCTGTGTGGATTTTTCTCAAAGAGACATTTTCTATGTCTGAAAAATAATATATGTATACTATTTTTTTTTTTTGAAAAACCATATTTCGACACAGCCGCTTGAACCAATAAAAGAAAAGAAAATTATACGTACTTGCTGTGGCAAAAAGTAATATAGTTTTTCCAAAAATATTGTACATATAGGATTATTTTTCAGACGCAAAAAAATGTCTCTTTGAGAAAGATCTGCACAGGGATCAAAACGTCGAGAAACATGTTTAAATAATTGCACACTCGTTGTTCTCTATAAATGATCGAACCTGGCACCGAAATCATCAATTTCATAATATATTTAAAATTCGATCGAAAAGAATTTCACCTATATACAGGGTGTCCCAAAACTACCCTAGGAGCCGAAAATAGGAGGTTCCTTGGGTCATTTGAAGCGACATTTTCCTTTGCAAAAATGTTATCCGCGACTTTGTTTAGAAGTTATTAACGAAAAATACGGACCAATCAGAGCGCGACCTAGACGCGAGTTGGTACAGTCGGCCAATGGACAGTTGGCGCGCCGAGCCGATTTTACCAACTCGCGTCTAGGTCGCGCTCTGATTGGTCCGTGTTTTACGTTAATAACTTCTAAACAAAGCCGCGGATAACATTTTTGTTAAGGAAAATGTCGCTTCAAATGACCCAAGGAACCTCCCATTTTCGGCTCCTAGGGTAGTTTTGGGACACCCTGTAGAGTTTCTATTGGTTGTAAATAAAGGTGGCATCGAAGCAAAAAATACAAAGGCAAATCGATCGACGCACGTGTTTGTCCGATTAAAATAATTCGGAGACGAATCGGAGTGTAATTATGGCGTTCGAGTGTAAACTTCTGAAATCGTAATGAAGGAGAAGGGTGGATGGGTGAAAAAGGAATCGGCAAAAGTGGGCGGAATTTAATCGACGACGTAACTGAATGGAGGAGTCGGTCGGGGGGGCTGGGCCGGTTGATTTCGAATTCAAGTGGAGAGAAATTGTGGGTGGTCAGGAACGATAAGTTATCGACCGATAAGCTGGTCGCGCGATGGAAATGGAACTCATCGCGCGCCGATCCGCGCCGCCGCCGTTCTCGCACTTTAGATAATAATCCCGTTCGGCAGCGTCGCGCGTTATCTGGCCGCGGAACGTTCGTATTTCAATCTCTAAAGGAGGATTCAGTTCCTCCGCATCTGTCGAAAGTTAATCCGCGTGTATTCCGCACAGGAACCCGGACAACTGATGTACCCCGGCATTCACAACGTGCGCTACATCGCTTCCGATGCAGCCGGAAATCGAGCAGAATGCCATTTCTCGATACATGTGCGAGGTAAATTTATGTAATGCGAACGAGGACGTTCGCGAATGATCGATGATATCGAGAAACGACGTCCACCGAATACGTAGTTTATGCACTGCCAGAGAAAATTGATAATCCCATTCGAAGAGCTGCTGATCGACTGGCAACGATCGTTAGAAATACAGTAGAACCTCGCTCGTTGGTGGGTAACGGACCAGACACGGACACTTAAGTGAAAAACAAAAAATTAACATGAATTTTCAGGTAAATTTATTTATTCGAACTTTATTTTTTCTGGCGTAATTGGACCACATATACTGTTGGAACAAAAGGAAAGAAAACATTTGTCTGCATAAGTATGTCGGACATTTTATTGATTTTTAAAAGATAAATATAAAATTGGAAAGATGATTTCGGCGCACAGGTTCGATCAAAAATAAACTATCTAGTCCTTGTTTTATAACAAATTTGCTATAAAACTTATACAAATTTGTTATAAAACAAGGACTAGATAGTTTATTTTTGATCGAACCTGTGCGCCGAAATCATCTTCCCAATATCAATTCTTTTCAATCGCAAAACTACCTCGATATAAATATAAAATACTTAACAAATTTAAAGTATATGACTAGATGGCGGATTTTTATGCAATTTTCAATTTTTGTAGACAATTTTTAAGAAAATAATAAACTTCTATTTTCATTGGTAATAGCATTTGTAGATCCAGAATGAATAAGAATCCTACTAAATTCTGTTGAATCTAATACTCCAGCGTTTTTTGAAAATTTTTGTGAGCCGTGAATGCATAAAGATCCGCAGTCACAGATAGCATTCCTAGAAAATTCTTGGAAATTTTCCATTTTTCGGCTTTTGATTTCCGTTTTTGTCAGTCTGGTGTGCATCCCATACACACAGAGAAAAGGTTTTTAAAAAATGAAAGAAAAAGCTTCAACGTTCGTTTGAAAATTCTTTTTGGCGCGACAACAATTTTTGTTTAATGAATTCGTGGGAGGTGTGTTTGATCGATAAAACAATCCGCGATAAACGGTGCGGATAAGAAAAGAATTATGCTGTCATACGGCAGGGCGTCGCGTCTTTCTCGATAACGTCGATCGAACGACGATAGAAAACGATTAATCGAACTTATCTGGCATCTCGTACATTTTCAGAATCCGAGTATCATCGAGATTCCGAGGTGAGCTGAAAGGGAATCGCTGGCCTGGGTTTTGCGCGCAAAACCAGATAACCTTTGTAAAAGGATGAAATCCTGGCTGGTTCCTCTTCCATCCAGAAGCATAACTTTGTTTTGCTCATTTCACGGTTACCATTCCCCGACCGCCATCCTCCATTTCCCAAACCACCGGCGGAGATTCGACGGTTATGTTCTACACGTCGTTATCTCAATAGACTTTCAATTAGCACCAGATTCACCGTTCGACGAACTACTTAACGATTTTGCGGGTTTCTCTTCGCCACGGTTATAACGAAAACGATGGACATTTATTAGTCCGTTTGAAAGGGACGCATTTCCCGCTTCGTACCTTGAAAGAAACGTTTCAAAGTAGCTTTAGCGGACGTCGATGCAATTTTTCCACCAAGCAGTTCTTACTGTTCGGTCTTTCTTTATCCATCGTCTTCCGTGGTGTCTGCAGTGAAAGCACGCAAGAAACGAGTGGGATGAAATAATGTGTCTTATAATTCCAAAGTGAATCGTAATTACAACTGAATAATCAAGTTCTCGATATCGAACCAATCGAACTAACACGAGGACGTACGAAATTGGAATTTAATGAATTGGTTGAAATACTTGCATTTGTGCGTTTTGGTCGTAGTATTTATTATTTATACTATTCTTCGTTTCAACAGTGATATCTGTACAGAAGCAATTAGTGAACGTATTTTTTCGCGATTCAAAGTGTTGAATGCTAGCGAATTAATCGCGATTTCAAAGTGTTGAATGCTAGCGAATTAATGCCACGAATATCTTCATTAAATCAATCATACTCCTCGCATAACTCTCTGTCGTATTAATTTGACTTCCGCTTTGTATTAATATTTTCTACTGAAATCTAATTACCGCTTTAATCAAAACGATTTTGATGAAACTTTCGAGAGCATAGTTTGAACACTTGACAGAATGAGTTTTCCATTTACGAAAGTTCTTTATTCAAAATGAAATTGTGCAAGCATCTCGATAGTGGTAGCTAGGATATAAATGTCTGAAAAAGGTTTGGGTAACGAGGTCGCAGACATTTTTTACGTTTTGTACAAGAACAAGTACAGTCTACGAAACATAGGAAGTTATTATAAACTAGCTGAGCCAACAGACGTTGTCTTGTCCAAATTTTTATAATTTCACAATTTTTTTTACTTTACAACTTTGCAACTTTAGAATTTTACAGTTTAAGATTTGCTGCTTTGGAATTCTACAATTTTATCGTTTCACAATATTCTACTTTAAAATTGTAAATTTTGCAATTTCACAGTTTTACAGTTTGCAGCTTTGGAACTTTAGAATTTTACAGTTTAAGATTTGCTGCTTTGAAATTTTATAATTTCATTGTTTCACAAATTTCTACTTTCCAACTTTAAAATTGTACAATTTTAGCATTTCCCATATTCCTCGCAATTCAAAACTTGAATTTCTCTATATTTAAACTTGAAATTTCCCTCGATTTAAACTTGAAAATTCCTTCAATTTAAACTAGAAATTTCCCTCAATTTAAACTTGACATTTCCCTCAATTTAAACTATATCTTTCCCTCAATTTAAACTTAAAATGTCTTACAATTGAAATTTCCCTGAATTTAAACTTGACATTCCCTCAATTTAAACTTAAACTTCTTTCAAATTTAAATTTAAATTTCCCTCAATTTAAACTCCACATTTCCGTCAATTTAAACTTGAAATTTCCCTAAATTTTACAGTTTCATAATTATCTACTCTTCAACTTTGAAATTTGACAATTTTTCGAATTTACAATTTTACCATTTCCAACTGTAGAACTTTAGCATATTAAAAGTGGCCTTGCTCAGCTCTCTGAACGGAGCGAAGTGGCGGTATATGACGCAACTCTCACTTTTGCCCGTTACGCTTTTTCATGTCGCGAATTCCGTGACGCGAATTACACCCTGCCAAAAGAAGTTTCACTTCAAAAAAAAATATAGCCAAATCGGTCCAGCCGTTCTCAAGTGATGCGGTTACCAACAATCAGCATTTGATTTTTATTTATATAGATAGATATGTGTTGGTGCGCGTTCTTTCATATTTTCGTGGATTTATTTGTGCGCGGAATATTACAGTGTGAAAAGCCATTAAAACACACGGAATCCCGTTTACGGTATGGTTGTATTACCCAGGCTTGATGCAGCACATAAATTTGATGGGAAAATTATTCGCGTGGAGACGAAGTAGATAGGGCTGAGCTTTCGAAAATGGCGCGTTTAAATTCCTCGCCATCGCATAATTCGACAGTGACGAATACAAGCGCACTTTATATGATCCGGAAATCCCCACCACGTCGAGAGATCTTTGCACTCTTCTATCTTTCCTAGCACCAGCGGCGGCAAGAAGAGAAAAATTCTAAAAGCTTCGGAGATGATGTTGCCCCGTTTCCCGAGTTTTCCTCCCTTGAAAAATTTCGAAACACTCTCCGCTCGCTTTTACTATATTATGCAATTTACGAGTGAAGATTCCGTGGCGGACTGTCGTGACAGACAACTTTATAACCGGGCTTTGACTTTGCGAAAACCGATACCTTCCTGTAACGGAAATACCTTTTTCCGGAATGCAAAGACGGAGGAAACATGGAAAAACTCGGTGCGCCGCAAATTCTGCATTTTTCCACGTATTTCTGCAGTTTCGAAAGCGTTTCCCTTGTCGGATGCAATCTTCGCGAGCTCGATATACGATTTCATACGATAAAAAAGAAATGGAGTGCACTTTCACTGTTAATTTCATATTTCTACAGATTCCTTTAATACTCGATACGCGATTTATATTCGTATCTGCTAAATGAAAGTATGCTCGGAACAAATACGAGATATTGAATTTCAGTTTCTGAATGTTAAAAAAAAAGCATGACCGAGGGAAATTAACTACGTTCCAACATTATACAGGAGTTACGCGTAGTGGTGGTTTTAACTAACCAACATGCACTGCAGTTTTGCGTATAAATGAAAGAGATTTTTTCAAAAATCATAACTGAGCATCGGTTCCCAAACTTTCACGTTTTCGTTATAAAATCAGTTTTACGCAATAAATGCAACAACGATGCTATTCGAGTTTACATTCGACGCAGAAAAATCTCCACCAGTCACGTAACTATTGTTTACTTTGATGACCTACTTTTTTTTGTTTAAACAAGACTTTAAATAATATCTGGTATATTACAATATTGAGGATAGAAATACAGTGTGTCCCAAAAATGTTGTGCTTCCTTGAAGGGAGTGATTCTTGATGCTATCTGAAATAACTTTTTCCTTTACGAAAAAATGATTTCGAATGACTTTAGGAATGACACTTTTCAAGGAAATACAATTTTTAGGACACCCTATATATGTATATATACATATGTGCCCATAATTATAAATAAAACACGAAACAGTACAAAAAGTTATTTTTAGAGTAAAGAAATCATTAAGGGATGAAATCAATTTTTATTTTATTTCTGCTTCCTACGATTAATTCAGAGGATTTTTATTTTGTATAAAAAATCCACAGTCTAATTATGAAAGTGGTTTAAGCCATACATTTCTTGTTCCAAGATATATATATATATAAAGGAAAAGGAAAAACACTAAATGAATTCCAATGTTGAAATAACAAGCACTGTCTAACGGTTCATTTTTCACCATATCCTGAAAATTACATTGAATTAATTTAGTTACAAGTAATCGAATGTGAAGTAACTGATAAACTCAATTCTTTTTTTTATTTTACATTGAAACTATATTTTCAGCCGCGCGTGACAACCTTTATATTTTTGGAAGGACCAATTTCTGTTTAATTCCGAATAATTGTTGAATAAAAATTGTAAGTGGGAGTGTTTGATAGTACTCGATGGTTCGGCGAGTGCTTCCGCGGTTCACTTTATAACACGCGGCGATATTGGTAAGAGGTGACAGTAACTGTATTGCTATTTAATTAATCGACAACTACATGATTGTTTTACTAACGCAGCAGCATCGGTATCAATGGAAAATCAATTAAACGCTCGGCCGGTCGTTCGAATGTCTATTAATTAAATACTTGATTATCTACGTGCACAATAGCTGAATCGTTACCGACGTAATTGACGTATCATCGGATTAATAAATCACGCGAATCAGTACACTGGGAGCATTCGCAACGGTGGAACGTGTTTGTCGATCGTGCGAGATTATCGCAGTACACAGTCTATTGCTTTCAGTTTGCTAAACGACATTTCTTACTCGCGACCAAGTGAATGCCACTGTGGTTTTTTTTTCTCGTAGCAATACGTATTTGCGTAATACGTTTTACTAGCTTGGAGAACACGGAAATATTAGTACGCAAACTATGTTTTATAACTACTTTTTTATTAACAACTATTATATGTAGCTTAATAATTTCATTTGAAAAATGATTGCTTCGATGTAGACATACCGATCACTGTTTTCGATTGTTGGAATACGAATACCTTCTGAGAACGCTCCTGAGGGTAACATTTCTTTCCACAAAAGTTCCACGGATATTTCCTTAAAGGACATGGACAGTCAGGAACAAAACGATTGTTTATTTCGTAGATAAGATGAATGAAATTTCTGGTAAATAAATACATCGTTTTACACTGTTTCTTTCATTTATTTGGTTCAGATGGTAATACTGAAACGTTGCTATTTCATTAAACATTTTTGGAAATATTCGTGACAAGCTCAACTGGAAAAACGTGAACAGTAACTGTTAATATTTATTCCAAAATTCTCGTTGTCATCTATTAAACTAACATCAATCCGTTGGGTCATGTTTAGAAAAAGTTATTCCGATTTAACACGTTCCATTTCATTTGCTATATTCTACACTGAAGCTTTTATACTATCTCGTTCTTTTCGGTGGGAATATATTCTACGGAGTCTTAAACTTGTTATAAAATATATTTTTGTAACGCATCAAATAAATATGCCAATGTGTACCACCACCACACAGTGATACGGAACGTGTGAAATGTGTTTAACCAATTTTCAATTTTTGTAGACGAATTTTACGAAAGCGGAATAAATAGAATCTTATTTTCTTAGATCTGAAAACAATTAAAATAGTGTTAAACTCTACCATATTTTATATCTGTTGTAGACAATGAATATCTCAACTATCATATAGAAATGTACTAGATTATTAATTATAGATTATTAATTAATTATTAAATAGGCCAACAACCGTAGTCCCGTTGAAAGCACCGGTTCTCATTAGAGCACCGAAGTTAAGCAATGCGGAACGTGAACGGCACTAGGATGGGTGACCGTCTGGTAAAAAAAAAGGGAAAGTGACCCACCCGGGGTGTTTTTCACGTGTTGTTGGCAAAAGGTGGTTCGGAACGCACCATAAACAGTAGGTCCCGCTGAAAAGGCGATGGTGAGAATGGAAAGTGGGGGAAGGAACATTGGTAAATGAATTTGAAACCCTGAGGGGACCAAATATCATGTTACATACATAAAATAAATTATTAAATATATACACCCGATGTATTTAGAGGCATATGGTTCTCATTGTATTAAATATTATAAATAAATTTCTTTGACGAATTTATTTAACAATATACTAGCTTTTATAGAAAATTTTAGGAATGAATTGCGAGTGCGATAGTATGCGTACAATATAATTGACTGAAACGCACATTCTCTTCCGAAACACGACGGAAAAAACAACGTACCCCGTGTTTTTGTCCCCGACTGTACGGAACAGGATATTTTTCGACAACAATAGATAACTGTTTATTTCGTTTCCCGTTATGTGCCCGCACATCCGAATGTCTAAACCGAACCAGCCAGGACTGCGATCTATAGAAATCGAATCGGGAACCCTGCTTAATCTGATTTCATGATTTAGCCGCGATACTATAGGAGAAGGATGCTGATGTGTCCCGGTAGACCACCGCAACCGATACCGTCCACCGTTTACGCAGTAAGTGGACCTCTTCCAGTGTTGAATTAAACGAGAAACCGAAGGATACCATTCCATACCACCTAATTCCATTCTCAGTGGCAGATACCGAGCGGATGCTATTTGAGATACACGAGGATCTTCTCGGGGGCGTACGCAATGCAAAACTATCGGGGACAGAGGCAGAACAGTTACCAAGACGCGAGAGCAGCTTATCACGAGGTTCATCCAATTCGTGGAAGTCAAGGACACCTTCCTCCACCTAGATCGTATCCTCTCGGCGACTGTAAGTACTTCACGCTTCTACTTCATGTTACCGCTATTCTGCTTCTGCATATATTCTTCGGTGTCGGTGTTAGGTTCTAACGTTACGTCGACAAGGAAGCGACGACGAGCTTCGATGAACCAGACACTTTTAACCCCTTGCAGTCTGAATTATTTTTCAATTTTATTTGCGAACAACTTATACTACTGTTTTAAGTATTTTATTTGAAACTAGCTGACCTGAAAGACGTTGTCCTAGCCAAATTTCTATAAAACGTCGATAATGTAAATTTTTTATTGAAATATTGATGAAAAGCTGCGATGTTCGTTTGTTTGTTGTATTGAAATTTTATTCAAGAAGCACTTTCAATTTTTCCCGAATTTTCCACTTTCCCGGGAACATTTTTCAATTATTCTTTCCCTAAAACCTTATTTGGACTATTACGAATATTTAAAAATGAAAAAAAAACAGCATTTGATTTTTATTTGTATAGATTTAGTTCAAAGGACAGTTTTTTGACTGCTACTTGTTTTAACCAATTTTCTTTGGTAATTATATTAAATGTATTTGGTTTAATAATAAGAAATGAAATAATTAGATAAAAGAACAAACCGAATATAAAGGAGTGCAAACGGTTAAAAAGACGATGATGACTTTTCTAACATCAGATCGTACGACTTGAATTTCTTTGAGAAGTTAATGCTATTAGTTTAATACATGATGCGATAAAGAAATTTTGAAAAAATTGCTACTGGTCAGGACTATTAAGAAAATTATGAAAGTTGGTGTTTACAACTTTTATGTGTGGGACAATATTAAAAATTTTTAAAATACGTTTTGTGAATCTGCGTCAGTTACAAATATTCTAAAATTTTCATCTAAATGAAATTTTATCAAAAAACGTTCTAACACTTTCATCTTCCAAGGGCGTTCGAGGTCATTTAAAATCTAGGTCAGCTACACGGTCTGAATTATCAATGGACCTTGGCCTGAAATATTAATATTCTGAAATTTCTTAAAACCATGAAATACTCCTCTTCAAATTTCTATAAAGTAATTCACGAATTTAATAATTCAATACAATAATGTTAGTAGCATCTTTTATCCTGAATTTCAACCTGATTCCATAATAATTCAATAAAATAATGTTAGTAGCATCTTTTATCCTGAATTTCAACCTGATTCCATAATAATTCAATAAAATAATGTTAGTAGCATCTTTTATCCTCAATTTCAACCTGATTCCATAATATAGATATTCACAATAGCATGGTTGCCAGCAAAAATTAACCCTTAGCACTCGAGTGGTGACTCACAGTTTAACTATGTTAAACATGTTGGAAGCTAAGCAATTACTAAATCTTTCAATATTGTACGAGTTGTTATATAAATTTTATATACATGAAATGAGAAAAATCATATAGAATGGAGTTATTCTAGGTTGGAAGAAATGTTTAATGTTCGTGATAAAATACCTTCGAGTGCAAAGGGTTAATAGTCGAAAATTGTAATGACCCTCACGTAAGGCTACGGTCAATTCCATGATAATCAACATCTGATCAAGAAGCTCTACGTAAGCAATTACGTCGAATAGTCATGATCGCGGTCGATCATTAGCTACGCAATTTGACCATGCCAAATCGCAATCAGTTTCCGATTGCGTAGTAGTTGTTTGATCTGTAAATTAGAGGCATCCAATGAGATGAGTAGGAAGGCGTACATTAGCTAATTAGCCAAAATCTAATTTCTGATCTGACTCTATCTCACTGATCCTATTCAACATTTCCGAAGAAACGGTATATTTTCAACCTTACAAATATCTTTGATTAACACTCGAGTGGCGCCTATGAGGCGCCATTAAAAATTGCTGTACCATTATTGAGAATATTGTTTACATTATTAGATATGTAGGTATCTAATCAATTATTGAACATTTAAGTATTTCATAAGGTATAAGAGCAATTTCATATCCACCAAATTTAAAATCTCATTAAAAAAATGGCAATATTTTAAGTCGGAAGAAATGTTTAATTTTCCAGTTAATATAGCTCCGAGTGCAAAGGGTTAAAAGTTAAGCTCTCTGCTGTGCGTCTGGACGCACAAGTTTGCGTTCCTATGATGCAATTTAGAATATCTATCTTTGTATTTCACTTGCGAAGAAAAGCGAAAGGGCATCGGCCAAACTCAAACACGTGCGTCGATCGATTCACGATACGTGTTCGACGCAAACGTTTCCGTTTGTATTTTTGCTTCGAGACCTCTAACACTCTACATGTTGCGCCAGATCCAAACGCAAGCGTTTTTTGACCCACTGCTTCAGAATACTTCTCGAACTACTTTTCGGACATCTTAAAAATTGTTGGTTTAACAGACGTGTAAACTAAAGCTCCACCATTTTGTCTATTAAATTATAATAGTTGAAGTAGCAAAATAGTGTAAAATAAAGCTCCACCATTTTTTCTATTAAATTATAATAGTTGAAGTAGCAAACCGAGGAAAATGAGTTTGTAGGAGCTTATAGTGAAAACATAAGAGTATTTACTCAACATTTATTTTTTATATAATGAATATTTAAAGAAATATAGAGAAATTTATAACCAAAGACATCGGTGATTTAAAGTATATGAAAAACTACTAAATAAGTAACAAATGAACAATTTTGAATTTTATTTGAAGACAACAAAATTTAAAGAATTAATTACAAAATGATTACCAAAAATATATATTTATTACGATAATTATCAGTAGGTAGGAATATTTTTTTAATCTCTTACGCTTGCAAAGTAATAGTAAAATTTCACGATCCCATCCAAATAATTTTAATTCCGTCAATTTTCAAATGTCCATCTTTTTAAAAGGACGCCCGTAAAGGGGACACTTGGGGCTAAACCCCAATATGATGGAATTCTTAAACAATGTCCGAATATTAGTGAAACTCGTCGTAAATATGAACACTCTGAAAATAAAATGAAAGTTGTTAAATATATTGTAAAAATGTATCGATCAAAGTCCATTGAAAAAGTCCAAGCGTGAAGCATGGCGGCGAAACGTTTTGAATTCAACGAGACTTTGATTTCCTTGGAAGTATGATGGAATTCTTCGTGGGAAGGAAATCCTTTTTCGATTCCGGACTCGATTCCGCAGAAAATATCCAAATACACAGCCGTAGTCCTGCGATAAGAATATAAAGCACGTCATAGAAGATAGGCGGTCCGGAGGATTAAAGATCGACCGATCCTTATGCAAAATAACGCATATTTGCAACGTCGAGCGAGCTCCTGCCCCTTGAGCCCGATTCGGCCATCTGCATTTTTCTGCCACAAAACTGGGACAAGATGGTAGCGAAGCGAGCAGGGTCGAAAGGATGAGCGAAGACATAGTTGCCGGGGTTCTCCGGAAATTCAACCAAAAAAAAAAAGAAAAAATGAAAGGAAGAACAGAGAAAATAATTTGTCCGGGAGTAGCGGACGTGATTTAGTGGGGACCGGGAATTAAAACAATTTTGTGTCGTCCACTCGAGATCGCGCGTTCGTTAAGACGCGGGATCTTCGAGCAAAAAAAGTCTCAAAACTGTCGGACTATCAAATTGTCGTGACACAATGAGCGATGCTTCATTTGAAAGTCGAATGGGGCCATTACTTTGTGACCCGCATCTCCCCTCGGGGACACGTTTGCAAGTAAAACGGTCTCGCCATGAAACCTGTACAAAATAAAGACCGTCTCAACTTATTCGAGATAACAGCGTGTAACATTGGGAATATTTACACGGTATCTTTGCATCGCGTTTTATTAAACTCACTCCTACTAATATTCGGACACTCTTAAACATACGATAACTTGTTTAATATTGTACTATACGATTTGAACCTTTTTGGGAAGCTAGAGCAATTACTTTTCTGTTTGCTACAGGATGTGAGAAAAAAATTCGTCGAAAATTGCAATGCATCGGAATTGTAGGAAAAATACTAAAAGTCGCATTTTACAGTTGTTTTTATATGGGATTATATTGAAAATTTAAAAACTACGTTTTGTAGATCTATATGATTGATACATATAATTTACACAAATCTATATAATTGATACATATAATTGAGGCAGATCCACAAAACGTAGTTTTTAAATTGTTCAATATAGGCCCACATAAAAAAAGTTGTAAAATGCAACTTTTAGTATTTTTTCTACAATTTTTGACAAAACTTTTTTCACATCCTAGAAAACTAATTGCTCCAGCTTCCCAAAAAAGTTCAAATCGCTGTAGCATAATATTTAAAAAGTTATCGTCTTTTTAAGAGTGTCGGAATATTAATGGGACTCACTGTACATTCTGTGTGCAAGTTTTTTAATTGAACGTTGTTTAGCTGGGTATTTTGGAACTGTTTTATCTGGTCCACTCGATTTGATAAAATTTTCAAAGACCAATATTTATACGGCCGCATGTTTGTTTGTTTATTTATCTGTTCCAATATCACGCGAAAGTGGACCTAGCAGAGTTTCAATAATCGTATTATGGGGACTTCACACGCGTGTGCTCGGACGAGTGACCGAAGTTATGAAAACCATCGATAAATTCCTTTCTGTCTTTAAGAAGTTCTTAAATTGTTTTAATGTTTTTACTGTTTTATATTACACCCACCAATTTTTGTCGCAAACGCATAAAATCCACAGTCTATTAATTCGAGAGACAAGTAACATTTATTATTCATGTCCAAGCAACATCAAAAGTATAAATATTATATGATTGGATCGAATTTGTACAAATTAAACATTTACTCATTGTACTATTTTAATGGAAATGATACTTCAAAGTATCTCGACAATCTAAAAAGTTAACTTCCTTCATTTGAAAACTTGAAAAAAACCTTCCTCCATCTACCTCCTTCGTTTTAAAAAAAGTATTTAAGATAAATTGTGTTTTATAGATGACTAAATATTTGAGAAATATATTTGACGATGTGGTAAATGAAATCTGATAAAGAATAGAACAGGAATAAAAGCCTCTACGTCCCGGAATATAACGTCCAATTACATTCTCATTTATTCGCGGACTTCCTTATCATTTAGAAATAAATCAGATCAAGGGTGGAAGCTAAAAATCCTAGAACTGAAGGACTCCCGTTATCCGTCTAGTCTCAAGAAACTCGCTGCAGCTACTACAGCTTTCGGCGTATTCCGGTAGTCAGCGGTCGATAGAGAAACGGGGATAAGAAATCAACGGTTTAAAGAGTCTTTTGCTATTAGACAGATGAAAAGTAGCTGGTTTTAGAATATTTCTTTTTCGGTAGAATTACTGGAACTCCTGGAACGAAACTGATCACATTTATTATTTCGTAAAAATAACATTATTTCATAATGTGTTTAATTTTTCGTGGTAAAACCTCTGTATAAAATCGACGATCTAATACTGTTAATAATTCTCAAGATTCTAATCGTCTTTTAATGAAATATTTTTTAATTCATTACCTAAAATCAGGGAGAACATTCAAATAATTAATTAAATGCTCATAAAACTATTTTCCCCGAATATCATCTAAATTATTTACTGTCTTTTATGTCATATTACTTTGTTCGTGAAACAAACGCGTTTCCAAGAATTTAAAAATATGTCAGAGCAAAATTAGAAAATTTTTCTGAAATCTAAAAATTGAAGTATGTTTTTGTCATGTTTCATAAATAAACGTTATCGAAAAAATGTGTATTTTTTCTTTTGAACTTGCAGAACTTACTTTCATTTAATTGTAAATTATTTTGTAGAAAAGTGTGTACATTTAAGATCGCTCTATATATATTTTATTTTATTAATAAGTAAAAAGTAAGATTTGGTTCCATTTTATCTGGTGTAAAGGTATTACAATAAAAATTGCGTTTCGAAAAAGTGCTAAAAAACGAACTGTTAAATAAATACGAGCAAATGCAAGTTCAAGATTGCAAAGGCACGTGTTCGAAGGAAGCACCGAAACAAAACTGCGAATTTGAAAGTAGCAGTAGGCGCGTTTGAACCGAGGCAGTGGTTTCCACGTGTCGCGTCATACATATAAAGGGGTGCAATCGGCGAAACATTCGGTGCACAATGGTTGGTTTGTTCTCTTTCATTTCGCAGCCACTTGCCCGCGTGTTGTCCGTTGTTATCCGATTTTCATCGGTTTCCCACGGTGAAATAGTACGCGTGATTGAAACGGCGGCGGCGAACGGTTTCCGAAAAACACTTCACGTCGGCTGCTAAATATGTAGAACGCGCGGGGGCCGCGTGAAATAAAGTGTTGCAAGCTGTTTTGTTCAAAAGCTCAACGCCGCTCGACATTATTTTGTTTTCGATAACATATGTCACGCTCCGATTATTCGATGCACTGTTGATTTTCCAGAACGTACAGCTAGTTTAACGGTAAAATTGTTTTACTTCGACCGGCCCTATTAAACTAAAATATTAGCTCGTTCCAAAAACTCGAAAGGAGATTCGATTAAAAAGGTGTCACAAACATTCGGAATTTACTGTTTTTGGTGTAACTCTTCAAAGAAAGTTTTACTTTTTTGATCAAAGAGAAAACTAGAGCTGATGCAATTTATGATAAATTATGATTTATATTTATGTGTAAAAAGTATTATTTTATCAAATGCGAGTTGTTATCGTTCAAAAGTGTACGGTTTAATCACCACGTGGATATCTTTTGTATTGAATCTCGATTAACGACGAATATACAACCTTTTTTGTGCCAGACTGGTTTTTGAAAGTTGCATCTGGGATATCTGCCAATTTTTATCTCGATCAGAAATACGCAATATTTCTTTTCAATGAAAAAAAAATCGCACTACGTACCCCAGCTATGCTTTGGTTACGAAATTCCACTTTTTTCAAGAGATTTCAGCCATTCGTAGAAAAATCTGTGATTTTCATCGGAAAATCTAAAATATCCTCGTAACGATTACAACGCTGCTTCTTCGTAACTGTTTTCAATCCCTGAGCAGCATAGAAAAGATAAATCGATCATGATTGAGTTATGAGGTTTCTGTCTATTTATAGTGAAAGGTTGTCGTCAATTAACCCCTTGCCGTATTTTGACGAGTCACACTCGTGATAAATAGTTTAAATAAAGTCGAATAAATATAAATGCTTTGCCTTTCTTTTTAAATGAAATAAAATTTGATTCGTTTGCAATCAATACTTAAGAAAGAAAAATCTTCTTTGGTAATTATATACAACAGGTCCACGTACTCCGATTTTGATGAAATTTTAATATGTTATAGACTTCGACATTTTGAACAACTTTTTCTTTTTCCAATATAGAGGGGTCGCTTTTAGTTTTTGAGATATTTAAATTTCTCTGTATTGAATTTTTCGTAGTTCTACACGTTCCGCGGCTACGTAAGCCTGTCCCGGTGCGGCGTTTGTTTACATTTTGACGCTGTAGAGATGAGAGACAAACCTAGCCTAACCTAACCTAACCTATTCGTAATCAGCACGTCAAAATACGTAAAAATCTAGAGTATAATTTAGAAACACTGGGTGCTATTACGAATAGGTTAGGTTAGGTTTGTCTCTCATCTCTACAGCTTATGTTGCCGCGGCTTATGTTGCCGCGGAGCGTGCTGGAATACGAAAAATTCAATACAGAAAAATTCAAAAATCTCAAAAACTAAAAGCGACCCCCCTATATTGGAAAAGGAAAAAATTGTTCAGAATGTGTTGCTGCATAACATATTAAAATTTCATCAAAATCGGAGTACGTGGACCTGTTGTATATAATTACCTTTTCTTTTTTCGTCTACGACATTTTTCGGGAGAAAGACGTTTTAATCTCTGTAACTGTAAATCAAATCACACGTCGAGAAAATCTAAAATATCCTCAATAACGATTACATTATTTCTTCGTAACTGTTTACAACCCTTGGGCAGCATAGAAACTATAATTCGCTGACGATTGAGTTACAAGTGGTCTGTCTATATTTCTAGTGAAAGGTTGTCGTCAATTAACAGTAGCAGCGACAAGCATACAAATTAATTTCACAACCGTCGTGAAATGTTTTCAGCGGTACGCGAGGTTCAGTTTCTGACAGGAGCCGCGACTAATGGCGCATCGATTAGGTTATCGGTTTCCCATCAAAAGGATATTATTTATTACACCGTGCGGCCTTGTAAACAAAATCTCCTCGGGCCTGGAATTTTTCAGAGCGACGTCGCGTCGGATTTACCTCGGAGCGACAGGCAGCATCTCGTTTCTCGTTGCCGACGCCGCGCTCATGCCGCCGCGACGCCTAAGGCATGATTCAGGTAGCGACGTATGAATATACAATCAGACGATCGAGTGCAGCCCAGCCGGATTGAATAAGAAATTAAATTCCGTAAAAACGAGAGGTATGCAAATCGACGTTCACCGTGAAAACGGAGGGAATCTTATCCGTTTCCATGATCTCGTCGTTCTTCGGACGCGGTGACGGTGTTCCACCGATGCGACGTAGCGACAGTGTGTCCCGCGCGCGCTGTCCCCACCCTTGTAATTTGAACTGTGTGTAATTACGAATTAACGCGCGTCGCATCGTTCAATTAACTCGCGGAGGTTTTGCTGAAATTGCCGGTGGCCTGAGAGCACGTTACTCGAT
The DNA here is from genome assembly GCA_916610235.2 of Lasioglossum morio. NCBI lineage: Eukaryota > Metazoa > Arthropoda > Insecta > Hymenoptera > Halictidae > Lasioglossum > Lasioglossum morio. The sequence continues at coordinate 3,627,165 of OU744327.1, forward strand.
CAACAATTTCGCAAGTAGCCTGCGGCCCGCCGAAACCGCAGCAAATCGGATTTCCCGATTCCTTCGTTACGACGGATACCGATACGAAACCTCCGGCATTTTATCCATTTGCGAATAATTACGCCGTCCCCGGATAATTACCAAATGCTATAATTATTTTTTCAATTATCTTCTAATCAGGAATCACGTTTGAATCATGATTCATGATCTTCGCGATCGCAACTCACAAAACCGTGACCTGTATGTTTTATATTAACAACATCGAAACGAAATTGAATAACATGAATTACATTGAATTACATTTAATTGCGTGTCATAAAATTTGTTATTATTGTAAGGAGGTTTGACACGTCAATATCCTTTGCGCACTCGTAGGAAAATGTTTGTTTAACCTAATTGCATTAATTTAGTAAGAATTATATCTTGTCAAATTTTCAAAAATTTTTTTGCGTTTTTATATACCTCCAGAACACATCCTCAACACTCCGCAAATCTTTTCATGTTTTTACATCCGAAACGCCACTAAAAGCTGCCATATCAGAATCTAACAATACTTTTATGCGATTATTATACTATTTATAATGTTATTATTATTATTTACTTATTAAAATGCTAATATTATATTGCTTTATAAATCAATTCGCTCTATCCTACACAATGATATATTTGTTCATATATATTATTCATACTTCAATATCCAACTCTGGTATGTATGTAACATGATATTTGTAACAATCCCCCTATTTTCCACTCTCACCATCGCCTTTTCAGTGGGACCTACTGTTTATGGTGGGTTCCGAACCACCGTTTGCCAACAACACGTGAAAAACACCCCGGGTGGGTCACTTTCCGGTTTTTTACCAGACGGTGACCCATCCTAGTACCGTTCACGTTCCACATTGTTTAACTTCGGTGATCTAACGAGAACCGGTGCCTTCAACGGGACTACGGTTGTTGGCTATATTATTCATACTTAACATACTGTATTATTCATATTTAACATACGCCAAAATAATTCGCTCAACAATCACGTTCAGAATCTTGGTTGAATATTTTCGGACATGTATAACAATTAAACTCTTTCATTTGATTCGCCGGATTTATCTCTTAGGGTTAGGACTTAGTTCTGTAAGAAACAGGCGATAAGTTTATTTGTTACCGCAATCTGAGAATTATGGAGAACTTGGTGAATGGTGATCTGATGGAAGATTTGAGAAATCAGGTCGCTCGCCCAGAGATGGAAATTTCCCTAGCGGTACGCGGCAGTAAAACTTAATTTCATCAATTATTTAATTTCCGTCATTTGAATGACATCGGCAACTTGAAACGTTTAAATTGCTTAAACTAGCCGCGAACGAGTATAATAAAGGCAGCAAAGGGCTAAGAGATTATTCATTTTAAGACTTGGAACATATCAAAACAAAGTGCACATCTCAAAGATACTCTTTCTATATTGCCATCTAATATGGCGACGCCCTTTCCTGCGGAATAAAATACGCTGAACTTTAAACACACATAACTTTTGAATTAATAAATTCCTGACATTGAAACTTGATTTTTCGGCATATTCTCGTTAAAATCTGCAATATTATATTTAAAAAATTAAAAATTTCTAGTTTCCTCTGGTGAAGTAACGCTTAAAAGGATTTAATTTCTTCAGATTTTTTATTTCCAATGAATATATATTATTGTATTATTTCTCATATAGAAGCATCTTTACAATCCGAATAATTGCAAAATAAAATTCATATGTAATTCTCACCGTCTAAAACATCGGCTAAAATGATAATTCGCGGGCTAGTAATAAGTAGACTGCGTATTTGATGCATTTATAATAAAAATTTGTGGATGCAACTTAAAAAAGCAAGAGCATTACGACGATTTAAGGACATCAATGTATTATTTTCAATTTATTACAATTGTTAAAGTTACGAGGAAATTTTTGTATGGTTCGTGCATCTTGTAAGAAACGAAGAAAACTTTTATTTTGCATAATGATCCGCAGTCTAGTAATATGTAAATAGAAATGTGATTAAAAAATGGGAAATTGTGTCTGATACGCGGTGGCTTGTTGCTCGTCGGAGGTAGTCAAAGTGGGGAAAATTTAATTTTCTTTGTAGGAAAGGTGGAATGTCGTCGCGCCTGTCGGTAAGTAACGAAAATTCTCGTATGCGAAACGAAGGGGGAGTAAACCCGAAACAGGCGACACCAGCTGGATAATCCTTAACCTCGTTACGGGACTATTTCGTTGCAGTTTACGCAACGTTGACGGTCTCGTTCGTTCATACGGACGTCTTTTAATGAAATTGCGAGATTAACGTCGATGCACGCCGCCTTCAGAACAGCTGCAGCAAACTACAATGCAATATGTCCGTCCTTCTCACTTTTCGACAGCCCTAACAGCCGTGCGAGCAACCATCTATGTATAACGAATTAATATTCGATAAAAAAAATCATAAACAGTGAAAAGATGAAAAAAATTTTAACGAAACCACCCCAGGGACATACTCTACAAGATGCAAAAGTAATCTAGAATGCAATATGTCGGTCCTTCTCACTTTTCGACAGCCCTAACAGCCGTGCGAGCAACCATCTATATATAACGAATTAATATTCGATAAAAAAATCATAAACAGTGAAAAGATGAAAAAAAATTTTAACGAAACCACCCCAGGGACATACTCTACAAGATGCAAAAGTAATCTAGAATGCAATATGTCGGTCCTTCTCACTTTTTGACAGCCCTAACAGCCGTGCGAGCTACCATCTATGTATAACGAATTAATATTCGATAAAAAAATCATAAACAGTGAAAAGATGAAAAAATTTTTTTAACGAAACCACCCAAGGGACATACTCTACAAGATGCAAAAGTAATCGGTGAACATACATAGAAAAAAAGGCACATACAGATCGAATTGAGTAACCTCCTCCTTTTTCAAAGTCGGTTAAAAACTACGGAAACTTCTTTTCTAGTAAAAAAAGAAGGCTTTATAATTTTGGTTCGACGTGAACACGAAAAGGGTCATGCAGAATATGGAAATGTATATCTGCAATAATAAATACGTCATATTTTTGAAAGGTGTAATGGAGAATGTAAAAAGCGAATGTAAATATGAAAAATTAGATTCGTGCAAATGTTGCAAAATAATTTCCGAGCGAATGAAGATTGAAATAATAAAATCAAATTTAAATACTGTAGAGCCAAGTTAATATCCATACGTTATTTTTAAACAAATGAAAATATTATATGAATGAGTCCATACCGATCCGGTAACACAATATTATAAAACGAATGATTAAATAAGGTGCGAGTAAAAACTTCCTATTAATGAAATTACTTTTTTGAACAAGTGTAATTACAACGAGAGATAATTTCATCTCTTTGAGAATAATATTTTTATTTTGTTGATTGAATCATTTACTATAGGTACTATTCGCAACATGGAGCGTTTACATCGTGCGTTACGGTACTATTTTACAATACTCTAATATGTTATTGTAATTGCGAACCCAGTTGCGATAATTAAATTTATTATGCTAACACGAAGTAATCAATTGAAAATTAAATGTAATTAACCTGGAAAACGGTGGTATCGTGTTGAATAACTTTATTGTGCTTTAATTGAAAACGTAATGATTGAATGATAGCAAATTCAATGAAAATTTCGCTCATTATTGTTTCAGAATGGACAATATAGTTACATCTCCAAAAACAAATGTATTTACCCAAATTTTTATATTAAACAAGCTGTTGATGCACGTAACAATAACACTAAATATTACCAAGAATATTTGTTTCGAATTTATACGAACATTCATTAATGATGAATTGAGTAATGAACGGTATCTTTTTCTAAAGCAGCATCGAATATCATGTAGCTTGTGTGTAAAAGTAGTCAAAAAATATCTGAATTTTATAGAAATCAACGTGCACGCTGTCAGTGGTACATTTCCATTTATAAAATGGATATTTGAATTGCAGCCGATTCAAAGTAATTTCTGCAAGCGCATTTACTTCCGCTATTTACTCGGGAATACCATTACAGGAGTAGACGCGGAGGTTAATATCGTGCAGTATTATTAATTTATTGTAAAAGGCGTAATGACTACATTCAACTCGACACACAAAGTACATGCCCCAAACGTTCTGCAAATGCGTCTAACATTTACTAACTAGAAATATTCACTCTCCCGGTAATATTCATCCGGAAACCTGTTAGTTTCCTGTTTTAGGAAAATGTCGACGCAACGTTTCGACTTTAAATAAATTGAATCGTACGAATTCAAATTGTACGAAATTGTCGGATAGCACAGAATTCAATACAGAACAAAATGAACCGGATTCAAATAGTGGACATATCAAAAATAATTAAAGGAAATATTTAAAGCTGTACAAAATTAATATTTATTATATTGTATATTATTAATTTTCTCTGAGCCCTTTATTTTGTTTAAATAGATATAAATTCTTGTTGTAATCGTAATTAGACTAGATTTTCATAAAAAATAAAAATTGTTTCTGTTTCGCTTATTCCTTTTCAAATTACATATTAATATTTGTACTAAAAGTTTAATATAAGAAGCTGTGCTGATCTGAAAAAGTGAGTTCAAAATTATATGAAAGAAAATTGACACTGTACGAATGGATTTAGCGACGGTTTTCATGAAATTGTGAAGAGCGTCTACTTTTCACTTATTCAAGCAAGTTAATTATTGAAGAACGGCATTGGCGCGGCTGCGGGGCGTCCAATTATTAAACATTCAGTGCAGTTTAAATACCGAAGAGATTTCTCTTTCATTAAGATATTCCGTTAATCACAATAACGTAGTAATCAGGGTTGTTCGGTAATCGACTGATATTCGACGAATTCTGTTTCGATGAAAAGCCGCTCGAACGTCTTTGTTGATTTCCGGTCGGAAGCGTGTGCGAATGAAAGGAGCGGAATCCGGGTCATCGTTGAACTTTCAATGATGGAGGACGTTTCTGTGAAAAGTGTGCAAGTTGCAATGACATCGATCGGCGTCGCGACTTTTTCTCCGGTGACCGGAGTTCGAACATGAAGCGCGCGGGAAGGTTCAAGGAAGTCGTCCTTTCCCGGAATAAGAGCAGATTCGAGAGAAAGTCAACGTCATGTTGAGCGTCGTGGAACCCGGAAAGCTTGTTCTAACCTTTCAATCGATCCCGCCATTCGTCGTCGAAAGCATTTTCGCGTTGACTCTGGCCGTGCTGCTCGCTGCGCCTTTAATCCTTCAAGTTCAACACTTTTTAGTAGGTCCTTCCAGCACACGTTAATACTCGACGGTGTCTCGAACGTTGAATTCCGAGGAAAACGAGCGACCTCGTAAATCGCACTTTACTTAAGAAAATTCAGACCGCCTTGTTGCTCTTGGACAAATAAATTCATTTCGCTTGATGCCTGCCGTAAACAACATTATTTTCGAGCTGTACAAATCCGCTGAATTTTGCGAGGAATTTACTTTTTTACCGTTTCTAACCTTTTCACGTTTGTGTCAATACCAGGTAGATTTATTATCAATCGCTCTAGTTCACTGGAATAATTCTAATTGGTTCAATTGAAGGTTTGAAATTGTTAGCCTCTGTCTAGCCTTTTGATTTAGATTAATATTTATAAAATTATACGAGGAGATTTTTGTAAAAATGTAAGACCTGTTTATTTCTGGTCCAGTTTTTAAGTAAAACACAATAGTACTTCAGTGCAAACAGCAAAGCAAAAAACTGCAGAGCGAGTCTCCGTGGAATCAGTTCGAGTGCAGACAAATTATATTTTTCAATACTTTTAATTTAGACTTTTTATAAAAAGTATAAGAAGTATTTAGCTGTTCAGTTCTGGCCCTGTTTTTAAGTAAAACACAATAGTCTCTCAGCACAACTTCGATACCAGATAGATTTGTTTTTATTCTCTGTATTTCACTAGAGTAATTCTAATTGGTTCAATTGTATTTTTACGAAGTTGTACTTAGCTTAAATTATTTTTATCCATTCTTTTAATGTACACTTTTTGTAGCAAAAGACAAAGGGACTTTTTGTAAAAGACATCTCTTTATTTCTGTCTCTGTTTTTAAGTAAAATACAATAATCCCTCAGCACAACTTCGATACCAGATAGTTTTTTTTTTAATCACTCTATTTCACTAGAGTAATTCTAATTGGTTCAATTGTATTTTTACGAAGTCGTGCTTAGCTTAAATTATTTTTGTCCATTCTTTTAATGTACACTTTTTGTAGCAAAATACAAAGGGACTTTTTGTAAAAGTCAGCTGTTTATTTCTGTCCCAGTTTTTAAATAAAATACAATAATCCGTCAGCACAACTTCGATACCAGATAGATTTGTTTTTAATCACTCTATTTCACTAGAATAATTCTAATTGTTTCAATTGTATTTTTACGAAGTTGTGCTTGGCTTAAATTATTTTTGTCCATTCTTTTAATGTACACTTTTTGTAACAAAATATAAGGGGACTTTTTGTAAAAGACATCTCTTTATTTCTGTCTCTGTTTTTAAGTAAAATACAATAATCCCTCAGCACAACTTCGATACCAGATAGATTTGTTTTTAATCACTCTATTTCACTAGAGTAATTCTAATTGGTTCAATTGTATTTTTACGAAGTTGTGCTTAGCTTAAATTATTTTTGTCCATTCTTTTAATGTACACTATTTGTAGCAAAATACAAGGGGACTTTTTGTAAAAGACATCTCTTTATTTCTGTCTCTGTTTTTAAGTAAAATACAATAATCCCTCAGCACAACTTCGATACCAGATAGATTTGTTTTTATTCACTCTATTTCACTAGAATAATTCTAAGTGGTTCAATTGTATTTTTACGAAGTTGTGCTTAGCTTAAATTATTTTTGTCCATTCTTTTAATGTACACTTTTTGTAGCAAAATACAAGGGGACTTTTTGTGAAAGATATCTCTTTATTTCTGTCTCTGTTTTTAAGTAAAATACAATAATCCCTCTGTACAACTTCGATACCAGATAGATTTTATTTTAATCACTCCGTTTCACTAGAATAGTTCTAATTGGTGCAATTGTATTTTTACGAAGTTGTGCTTAGCTTAAATTATTTTTACCCATTCTTTTAATGTACACTATTTGTAGCAAAAGACAGGGACTTTTTGTAAAAGACAGCTGTTTATTTCTGTCCCAGTTTTTAATTAAAACACAATAGCCCTTCAGTGCAATCAGCAACGCCAAAGACTGCACAGCGAGTCTTCGTGGAGTCTATCATCCCAGAATGTTCGCTGTTCTCCGCTTTATCGACCTCATAAGGGGGTGAAGCCCTCAAAAGAAGGGAGTGCGTCTCAATTCCGCGCCGTCAAGTCTCGAACATGCCAGGGAATTCAATTTAGAAATGAAGTCAGTCCGCGAGTGTCCCGGTGTACAAACATCCCGTCGACCGGTCGACGGACGATTTCGTCCAATCAGCTGTCGCGTCTCGTCTCGTCGTCCGTCGAATAAAATATCATAGCTGTATCCGGTATACAGGAGGGGTGCAACATTGCTAAATAAAAAATTCCGGTGTCGTTGTCTGCTCGCTCTGGGCACCGTCGAGTAACGCTATTTGTACACACTGTTGGAATACCGAATGGTATCGCGGCAGAAGGATTTCGTTCCACTCCGTTTCGAGGAGCCTGGCGAGCCTTGAAACCGAAAATAACTGTTCAAATTCATTATACCGAAAGGTTTCGATCGAAACAGTTACGAATAAACATTTTCTACATGAACTGTAAATAACAGAAATCACGTAGAAATATTTCGTTCGTTTCTCAACAACTTCCATAAACTGAAAGTAATACACTCTTAAAAACACGATAATTATTCAAATATTGTACTCTACGATTTGAACATTTTTGTGGAGCTGGAGCAATTAGTTTTCTACAGGATGTGAAAAAGAATTTTGTAAAAAATTATAATTGATCCGAATTGTAGAAAAGAAATACTAAAAGTTGCATTTTACAACGTTTTTATATGGGACTATATGACAACGTTTTTATATGGGATCTATATTAATTGACACATATAATTTACACAGCCTAAATAATTGATACATATAATTGACACAGACCTATTTAATTGACACATATAATTGACACAGACCTATATAATTGATACATATAATTGACACAGACCTATATAATTGATATATATATATAATTGACACAGACATATAATTGATACATATAATTGACACAGACCTATATAATTGATATATATAATTGACACAGACCTATATAATTGATACATATAATTGACACAGACCTACATAATTGATACATATAATTGACACAGACCTATATAATTGATGCATACAATTGACACAGACCTATGTAGTTGATACATATAATTGATGCAGACCTATATAATTTATACATATAATTGACACAGACCTACATAATTGATACATATAATTGACACAGACCTACATAATTAATACATATAATTTACACAGACCTAAATAATTGATAGATTCAATTGACACAAACCTACATAATTAATACATATAATTGACACAGACCTATATAATTGATACATATAATTGACACAGACCTACATAATTGATACATACAATTGACGCAGATCTACAAACGTAGTTTTAAAATTTTCAATACAGGCCCACATAAAAACGTTGCGAAATGCAACCTTTAGCATATTTTCTACAATTCCGATCAATTGCAATTTTTAATAAAATTCTATTTTCACATCCCGTAGAAAATTAATTGCTCCAGCTTCCCAAAAAAAGTTCAAATCGCTGTCGCACAATATTTAAAAAGTTATCGTCTTTTTAAGAGTGTCCGAATATTAGTGGGAGTCACTGTATGTATAAATGTGTGCTACTGTAACAGCATTCAAGTCCCAGGAGCCTGACAGCTCGCCGAAAGAAACATGGAACGGTGAGGAGTCACCCAGTGGTGATGCACTACCCTGCATCAGTGTTCGCTGATTCTGCATCTAGCTCGAACTCGGATGTGCATCTGGAGTCGGTCCGCAGGACGATTTCGACGCCACTGTTGCAAGCCAGCGGCGACGTCAGGAACCGCAGAAATCCTATCATTCCAAACACCTTAGCAGACAATATACCGAAAACAACGTCCGAAGCGAACGTAAAAGACATTCTCTGCAAAAACTCTTCCTCCTTCGTTGCCACAAACTCGCATCTACCTATCTTCGATATATCTTCCGGCGATTACGATGTATACCGTCACAAGCTGATAGAAGCCGCACTCAGAAGACAGTACGACGATTATCAACCACCCGGCGACGTTGTGCTGAACTCGATTCATCTGAATAATAACGACTCCACTGTGGCGGTTCGTTTGGATAACCGGTATCATCACAGTATCTTCGATTTCGTTGAGGAACACTACGATGCTACCGAGGGGATTTGCAAGAAGGAGGCTGGACATCTGCGTCCGCTCGATCATTTTTTGGTGAAGGGACCCAGGAAAACAGAGACTGCGGAGAAGGAGACGGAAACTCGTAATGCGGCCGCGAGTCCCGTGACTGTTTCTCAGGAATGGACGTCGTCGAAGATTGTTTCGAACGATGATGCTGGTACGAAAAGGAGGCAACGCGAGAGATCGTTAGGTACTTATGTGTAATAAGTACAGCAGTTCCTTTCTTAATTCTATCGCTGCTTAATCCTATCCTATAGCGACGATGAAGGGAGCAGAGTATAAATATATGAAAGAACTTTTTAAAAATCACGCTTATATTAAAATGCACTGAAAAGGAGAAAATAATTCTTTTAGATATTAGTCACTATAAATAAAAGCGTGGAAAGATAAACTATATTATCGTTAATATTTGTGGGTACTCCACGCTTTTATTTAGAGTCACTAATATCTAAAAAAATTATTTTCTCCTTTTTAGTGCATTTTAATATAAGCGTGATTTTTAAATAGTTTTCTATATTTTTTTTATTTTCTACCTTTTAGAAAATAAGAACGTGTTAAAAAAATTTTTTTTAATATTGCATTGTCATCCAGTTCTGAGATTATAGAAATTATAATTTCATCAATAGAAACAGAAACTTTTTAAATCAATCATTTCAAGGTCACGGTATAAGCTTGAATTTATTCAGTTTATGAATAACATGGAAAACTATATTATTTCAATGAAAATACAGATTCTTGTTTATGTATATCCTCTACTGTCTACGACCATCGCTCACGCTATTACAAGTTTCGTTATGGCAAGTTCTGTATTCAAGTTTTGTTTATATTTAACTTTCGAACGTTCGCCGATCTTCTGGAGATAGTATTATCTGAAGTTCGCGTGCAAACTTGATATTATTGTTACCGTTGAATTTATAAATAAATTTAATAGTTTGACTGTTGGGCTGAGTTTGAATATGCAATTTGATTGACGTAAACTAATTGTCTCGAAGAATAGACGAGCTCTAAAATGCACATATAGTGTCATGAAAAAAGACGAAGTAATTTTTGTTTTGAAAAGATGTCTTTAATAATTTATAATATTCATGCAATTTGATGGACGTAAACTAATTGTCTCGAGGAATAGACAAAATCTAAAATGCATATATAGTGTCTTGAAAAAAGCGAAGTAATTTTTGTTTTAAGCAAATGTATTTAATAATTTATAATATTCATGCAATTTGATTGAAGCGAACTACATAATTGTCTCTAAGTATAGACTCGTTCTAAAATGCATATATAGTGTCTCGAAAAAAGCGAGGTAATTTTTGGTTTAAGAAAACGTATTTAATAATTTATAATATTCATGCAATTTGATTGAAGTGAACTACATAATTGTTTCGAAGAATAGACGAAGTCTAAAATGCATATAAAGTGTCTTGGAAAAAGATGAAGTAATTTTTGTGTTCTGAAAATATCTTTAATAATTTATAATATTCATGCAATTTGATGGACGTAAACTAATTGTCTCGAAGAATAGACTCGTTCTAAAATGCATACATAGTGTCTCGAAAAAAGCGAGGTAATTTTTGTGTTCAGAAAATATCTTTAACGATTTATAATATTCATGCAATTTTCTTTGAAGTATAACACAGTATATAGTACAACATTCACGTACACCTACAAAAGTCAATCTTAAAATCTGCAATTGAAACAACATGTTCAACGTCCCATCACAGACTACGTCACGAAAAGAGGTTCGAGGTCATCAAATCCGAAGTCATCCGGTTCAGCGATTCCCTCGCCGGCGAAGAATTCGATATATCCCCGGCTCGCAGGCCGACGAGGCGTCACGAGATTACCGCGGGCAACATCGAGCACTGACTCGATCAGCATGAAGCGAGACACATTTTCGGAGTCGCCAAGACAGGACAACAGACAGGACACCTTCTCCTCGGTGGACGGTGTCGAAAGGGAATCGATCAACTGCACGACGATCAGTTCCATCGACTCCGAGAGCGTCCGCAGCGAATCCAGCAAGCATCCCGAGGATCATTCCGGTCGCTCCCGCGACTCCTCGATAGCGTCGACGCGGACAATGTCGGACCGTCAAGCTCAACCTTGGCTACCTGGCAACCACCGTTCGCAATTCAACAGAAGAGACGTCACTAAACTATCTCCCCGAAAAGATCACACAGCCCTGAAACAGCCGAAACAATCGATCAAGAATCAATCCAGCAGCCACACCGAGCCGAACAGATACACTCAACCTAAAACTAACTCATTCTTAAACCGAAATGCTCGTAGACAAAGTTCATCGATTGGAACAATTAAAGAATCGAAAGCTGTGTTGAGGAAACTCGAGCCGATTCGAAGCGAAACCGAAGAGGCGCACACGAACGCGACGTTCTCGATGAACGAAGCGAAAAATCCCACCGAATCGGTGGCTATAGTTGAAGAACCACGGTCAATGGGTTTCTTTGTTGATACGGTCCGGGAGCCTTCGGAAACTAGGTTTAGGTCAGCCCGGCCGAATGAAGCGCGGATCGAGCACGGCGGAGCTGATGATTTGGGTCGGCCGAGATCGTCCCCTGGACAGAACCAGAGATACGCGAAGCGTTGCCACGAGAAAAATCAGAGATCGAGAACTATCGGCCCCGCGTCGAGGAGAACGGCGAATCCGAAGGCAGGACTGCCGTCGGAGTCGTTGCTCGCCAAAGAACAATTGAACGGGAACGCGACGGCTGTGAATTCCAGCGGCAACGATCAAGAGAAGAAAGAGTGGACGAACGAGTCTGGGAAAACGTTCGAAGAGGAGGCTGACAGGAATTTTCAAGGAGACCAGCCGAGAGGAAACGCGCGATTGAAATCGAATTTGTGCCAGGGGAGACACACTCTTGATCTGATTAGACGCAACGACGACAGGAATGAGAACGCTGAGAAACCGTCGGACGATCTCGATCCGAAGAAGGTTCGCCCCGGAACGAGACAATTAGCTCCAACGACTGTCAGAAATCATTTATCTGTTGGCAAGAGATTAACGACCAAGTCGAGATCACCGCGACAAAATGGCGACTCGAGAAATGGCGCACGGGTGCGAGATAGCGTCAGATCGATGCCGATCGCGTCCACTAAATCGCCATCGATCGAGAAGAAAGCTTTGAAAACGGTCCACTCCGAAGACTACGACGGCAATCGGTCGAGTAAGAATCAAAATGAAAATTTTAAACTACCGAGTAAAGATACTAACGCTGGTATAGCTATGCAAGTAGGATTGAAGAAGTATATTAAAAAGTTGAAACGCGTTCTCTCCGATCGCGACAATCCCGATATCGACGAGCTGGTTTCCTTGAGCCTGACAGACGCCATTTTGCCGGAGATTGAGGCGACCTTGTCCTCCATCGAAGTCCAACAAGTGCACACTGTGCTAAGCATGGCGGAAAAGAAGTCTGAGATGATGCAGAACGACTTACCTGCCGTCATCGGCAAGGCGACATAAATATATTTTGTTATCGTTATTTTGGTCGTATTATTTTTGATAAATTAAATAAATCTTTGTAATGCGTGTTTAACCTTCGTGGATGTAGCTTAACATTGAGGTATTTGTTAGGATAAAATATATTTCTAAGCAGTGACACTCAAGGGTTGATTCTTTATTTAATTGAAAATGCTGTTCGATAGAAGAAGTTTCTTTTTTTATTATACAGTTATACGTTGAGGTATTTGTTAGGATAAAATATATTTCTAAGCAGTGACACTCAAGGGTTGAATATTTATTTAATTGAAAATGCTGTTCGATAGAAGAAGTTTCTTTTTTTATTATACACCCGACTAGAAATTTAGTTAGGCAGGTCGTTAGGTCCACATTAGGCTAGCCTAATTTCGCGTTAGGCCCTAGTGGGGCAGCCCCATTGGGCAGGCATGCGGAATGTAACGCAGTATTTGATCACTGCCTAATTGGGAAAGTCGTATGAGGCCCGCATTGGGCAACCCGTGTTAGGGCCACATTAGGTTTTCCCAAAGACTATCCAATGAGGCAAACCGCATTAGGTGCACATTAGGATATGTCTGTTAGGCCCTAGTGGGGCAGCACCATTGGGCAGGCATGCGGAATGTAACGCGGAATTTGATCACTGCCTAATTGGGAAAGCCGTATGAGGCCCGCATTAGGAAACCCGCGTATAGGGCCACATTAGGTTTTCCTAATGACTATCCAATGCGGCAAACCGCATTAGGCAACATTAGGATAGCCTTATTAGACCCTCATTAGGAGACATAAAGGTAAATCTCAAGGATAGAATTTTTAATTACTGCTGGAAAAAATTTAAAAGCAAATTAAATTTAAATGGAATTAATAAAATTAAATATAATTATATTTAAAATCATTATATAAAAATGAATAGGAATGCCTAATTAGGCGTGCACTCGACCATCCCCATCAGGACCACGTACGGCACCTGTTAGGAATGCCTAACTTAGGCGTACACCACTCTTTCCGCATTAGGCCCATGTATGGCAACTGTTAGGAATGCCTAATTAGGAATGCACTCGACCATCCCCATTAGGACCACGTACGGCACCTGTTAGGAATGCCTAAGTTAGGCGTACACCACACTTTCCGCATTAGGCCCATGTATGGCAACTGTTAGGAATGCCTAACTTAGGCGTGCACTCGACCATCCCCATTAGGACCACGTACGGCACCTGTTAGGAATGCCTAACTTAGGCGTAGACCACTCTTTCCGCATTAGGCCCATGTATGGCAACTGGTAGGAATGCCTAATTAGGCATGCACTCGACCATCCCCATTAGGACCACGTACGGCACCTGTTAGGAATGCCTAAGTTAGGCATACACCACTCTTTCCGCATTAGGCCCATGTATGGCAATTGTTAGGAATGCCTAATTAGGCATGAACTCGATCATCCCCATTTGGACCACGTATGGCACCTGTTAGGAATGCCTAAGTTAGGCATGCACCACTCTTTCCGCATTAGGCCCACCTATGGCACCTGTTAGGAATGCCTAATTAGGCATGAACTCGATTATCCCCATTTGGTCCACGTATGGCACCTGTTAGGAATGCCTAAGTTAGGCATGCACCACTCTTTCCGCATTAGGCCCACCTATGGCACCTGTTAGGAATGCCTAATTAGGCATGAACTCGATCATCCCCATTTGGTCCACGTATGGCACCTGTTAGGAATGCCTAAGTTAGGCATGCACCACTCTTTCCGCATTAGGCCCACCTATGGCACCTGTTAGGAATGCCTAATTAGGCATGAACTCGATCATCCCCATTTGGACCACGTATGGCACCTGTTAGGAATGCCTAAGTTAGGCATACACCACTCTTTCCGCATTAGGCCCGTGTATGGCAATTGTTAGGAATGCCTAATTAGGCATGAACTCGATCATCCCCATTTGGACCACGTATGGCACCTGTTAGGAATGCCTAAGTTAGGCGTACACCACTCTTTCCGCATTAGGCCCATGTATGGCACCTGTTAGGAATGCCTAATTAGGAATGCACTCGACCATCCCCATTAGGACCACGTACGGCACCTGTTAGGAATGCCTAAGTTAGGCGTACACCACACTTTCCGCATAAGGCCCACCTATGGCAACTGTTAGGAATGCCTAACTTAGGCGTGCACTCGACCATCCCCATTAGGACCACGTACGGCACCTGTTAGGAATGCCTAACTTAGGCGTAGACCACTCTTTCCGCATTAGGCCCATGTATGGCAACTGGTAGGAATGCCTAATTAGGCATGCACTCGACCATCCCCATTAGGACCACGTACGGCACCTGTTAGGAATGCCTAAGTTAGGCATACACCACTCTTTCCGCATTAGGCCCATGTATGGCAATTGTTAGGAATGCCTAATTAGGCATGAACTCGATCATCCCCATTTGGACCACGTATGGCACCTGTTCGGAATGCCTAAGTTAGGCATGCACCACTCTTTCCGCATTAGGCCCACCTATGGCACCTGTTAGGAATGCCTAATTAGGCATGAACTCGATCATCCCCATTTGGACCACGTATGGCACCTGTTAGGAATGCCTAAGTTAGGCATACACCACTCTTTCCGCATTAGGCCCGTGTATGGCAATTGTTAGGAATGCCTAATTAGGCATGAACTCGATCATCCCCATTTGGACCACGTATGGCACCTGTTCGGAATGCCTAAGTTAGGCATGCACCACTCTTTCCGCATTAGGCCCACCTATGGCACCTGTTAGGAATGCCTAATTAGGCATGAACTCGATCATCCCCATTTGGACCACGTATGGCACCTGTTAGGAATGCCTAAGTTAGGCATACACCACTCTTTCCGCATTAGGCCCGTGTATGGCAATTGTTAGGAATGCCTAATTAGGCATGAACTCGATCATCCCCATTTGGACCACGTATGGCACCTGTTAGGAATGCCTAAGGTTGAGATTATAGTGGAGCGGCGAGCATCGATGATAGCGGCGCGGTGAGCAGCGCGGCGAAAACAAAATAATAAATGTATATATATATATAGTTAATAGCTTCTCGCTATTGGTTTCTTTTCGCCGCGCTGCTCACCGCGCCGCTATCATCGATGCTCACCGCTCCACTATAATCTCACCCTAAGTTAGGCATACACCACTCTTTCCGCATTAGGCCCACCTATGGCACCTGTTAGGCATGCCTAATTAGGCATGAACTCGATCATCCCCATTTGGACCACGTATGGCACCTGTTAGGAATGCCTAAGTTAGGCATGCACCACTCTTTCCGCATTAGGCCCACCTATGGCACCTGTTAGGAATGCCTAATTAGGCACGAACTCGATCATCCCCATTTGGACCACGTATGGCACCTGTTAGGAATGCCTAAGTTAGGCATGCACCACTCTTTCCGCATTAGGCCCACCTATGGCACCTGTTAGGAATGCCTAATTAGGCATGAACTCGATCATCCCCATTTGGACCACGTATGGCACCTGTTAGGAATGCCTAAGTTAGGCATGCACCAGTCTTTCCGCATTAGGCCCACCTATGGCACCTGTTAGGAATGCCTAATTAGGCATGAACTCGATCATCCCCATTTGGACCACGTATGGCACCTGTTAGGAATGCCTAAGTTAGGCATGCACCACTCTTTCCGCATTAGGCCCGTGTATGGCAATTGTTAGGAATGCCTAATTAGGCATGAACTCGATCATCCCCATTTGGACCACGTATGGCACCTGTTAGGAATGCCTAAGTTAGGCATGCACCACTCTTTCCGCATTAGGCCCACCTATGGCACCTGTTAGGAATGCCTAATTAGGCATGAACTCGATCATCCCCATTTGGACCACGTATGGCACCTGTTAGGAATGCCTAAATTAGGCATACACCACTCTTTCCGCATTAGGCCCGTGTATGGCAATTGTTAGGAATGCCTAATTAGGTGTGAACCCGATCATCCCCATTTGGACCACGTATGGCACCTGTTAGGAATGCCTAAGTTAGGCATACACCACTCTTTCCGCATTAGGCCCATGTACGGCAATTGTTAGGAATGCCTAATTAGGCATGAACTCGATCATCCCCATTTGGACCACGTATGGCACCTGTTAGGAATGCCTAAGTTAGGCATGCACCACTCTTTCCGCATTAGGCCCACCTATGGCACCTGTTAGGAATGCCTAATTAGGCATGAACTCGATCATCCCCATTTGGACCACGTATGGCACCTGTTAGGAATGCCTAAGTTAGGCATGCACCACTCTTTCCGCATTAGGCCCACCTATGGCACCTGTTAGGAATGCCTAATTAGGCATGAACTCGATCATCCCCATTTGGACCACGTATGGCACCTGTTAGGAATGCCTAAGTTAGGCATGCACCAGTCTTTCCGCATTAGGCCCACCTATGGCACCTGTTAGGAATGCCTAATTAGGCATGAACTCGATCATCCCCATTTGGACCACGTATGGCACCTGTTAGGAATGCCTAAGTTAGGCATGCACCACTCTTTCCGCATTAGGCCCGTGTATGGCAATTGTTAGGAATGCCTAATTAGGCATGAACTCGATCATCCCCATTTGGACCACGTATGGCACCTGTTAGGAATGCCTAAGTTAGGCATGCACCACTCTTTCCGCATTAGGCCCACCTATGGCACCTGTTAGGAATGCCTAATTAGGCATGAACTCGATCATCCCCATTTGGACCACGTATGGCACCTGTTAGGAATGCCTAAATTAGGCATACACCACTCTTTCCGCATTAGGCCCGTGTATGGCAATTGTTAGGAATGCCTAATTAGGTGTGAACCCGATCATCCCCATTTGGACCACGTATGGCACCTGTTAGGAATGCCTAAGTTAGGCATACACCACTCTTTCCGCATTAGGCCCATGTACGGCAATTGTTAGGAATGCCTAATTAGGCATGAACTCGATCATCCCCATTTGGACCACGTATGGCACCTGTTAGGAATGCCTAAGTTAGGCATGCACCACTCTTTCCGCATTAGGCCCACCTATGGCACCTGTTAGGAATGCCTAATTAGGCATGAACTCGATCATCCCCATTTGGACCACGTATGGCACCTGTTAGGAATGCCTAAGTTAGGCATGCACCACTCTTTCCGCATTAGGCCCACCTATGGCACCTGTTAGGAATGCCTAATTAGGCATGAACTCGATCATCCCCATTTGGACCACGTATGGCACCTGTTAGGAATGCCTAAGTTAGGCATGCACCAGTCTTTCCGCATTAGGCCCACCTATGGCACCTGTTAGGAATGCCTAATTAGGCATGAACTCGATCATCCCCATTTGGACCACGTATGGCACCTGTTAGGAATGCCTAAGTTAGGCATGCACCACTCTTTCCGCATTAGGCCCGTGTATGGCAATTGTTAGGAATGCCTAATTAGGCATGAACTCGATCATCCCCATTTGGACCACGTATGGCACCTGTTAGGAATGCCTAAGTTAGGCATACACCACTCTTTCCGCATTAGGCCCACCTATGGCACCTGTTAGGCATGCCTAATTAGGCATGAACTCGATCATCCCCATTTGGACCACGTATGGCACCTGTTAGGAATGCCTAACTTAGGCGTACACCACTCTTTCCGCATTAGGCCCATGTATGGCAACTGTTAGGAATGCCTAACTTAGGCGTGCACTCGACCATCCCCATTAGGACCACGTACGGCACCTGTTAGGAATGCCTAACTTAGGCGTACCCCAATGCTTTCCGCATTAGGCCCACACTCGTCGTTAGGCATGCCTAATTAAATTTCTAGTCGGGCAGTTATACGTTGAGGTATTTGTTAGGATAAAATATATTTCTAAACAGTAACACTCAAGGGTTGATTCTTTATTTAATTGAAAATGCTGTTCGATAGAAGAATTTTTTTTATTATACAGTTATACGTGTATGGAGAATATTTCGAAGCGGCGTCGCAGATTGCCTTTCATATATTATTCAATCATTTGTTTCATTGCAGTCAGCAGTGAAATATTTAACCTTCTGCTGCAGAATCCCAAACAGGGGAAAAAAAATTGTAGACCAACAGATTCTGCAGCTGTTACTGTTTTAATTAAATCACTCTCCGCGTTATTTATGGTATCATCTTCGCAGGACTAAAGTAATTTTTTAAAAATGAGTAAACGGTGAAGCGCTATTTTCGGTAATTCATATTTAATGAACCACGTTGGTGTTCTTAGTTTTGTCGTGTGAAGTATTTCCCTTTCTGCTGTCTTATAGATAGTTTTTTAATAAAACTGTGGCATTTATGCTGACAAGGAAAATTCTTATTTCGACAGCTGATTTTATGCATTTATGATAGAAGTGAGTAGTCGTAATTTAAAACAGTGAAAATATTAGAAGGATTTTAAAAAAGTGAAAATATTAGAAGAATTTTATAATGTTGTTTAATTATTTTCAACCAGTTAAACATATTAACCCTTCGCTGCATAGTGTATCATATCTGATACAGCTAACAAATTTGGTATACATATTGTAAACTAAGAATGTGATTTCTTACTATGTTTATTTATGTTCATTTTTCTAAAAATATTGTTTTAATTTTTTTAAATATTGTTCCCTTAAATAAAACACTAAAACTGACTTTCTTTAAATTATTTCATCCCACTTAAGAAAATCATGCAGTGAAGGGTTAAGAAAGAAGATAATTTTGTATTTCACTCCAGAAAATTTTCGTTTACATAAAAATCCGTTCTCTACTGCTATTTTATATTGATCCGATGAATTATTCGCCTTAATAAGACAGGAATGTAGAACGGTATGTAATTCTGTGCAATAATTCATTTGTTGTCTCGATACTCAATGAACCTCGACTCTTTATCAATTAGACGGACGAGTCTCGTTAAGCGAATCGTGTGTCCAGCGATTCCTTAGTGATTTATAATATCCGTGTCGTGGCCGGTCACCGCGTTGCAAATACAGTCATTAATTAATGATGCATAGCAAGAAACTAGGACAACGTCGACAACGAGACCTAAACTGTTCAGGGTGGTAAAAACGATTGTCCACCATGTCGACACCCTCCAGCTGAAAATGAAGCAGCAGTAGATAGGACAATGGTAAATTCAGAATTAAAATTAAAATGCTTATTGGAAAAACATCAGAAACGGCGAAATGATTTCCACGAGGGTGAGCATTTATAACGAGCATTGATGGTAATGATGGAATAAAATGAAAAGCATAAATCAAAAATTAAATCATGCCCGTTTGCGTTAATATAAAGTCCATATAAAGATCGTTCTTTAGACAATTTGTCAGATGTTTCATGGTTTCCCATTAGTTCCAACTACTGATTCAATTTGATGTGCTTTAATGTTTTTTTTGTAGCTTTCCTCTGCACTTTTTATGACCATTTACTTTTATTTCTTACGTAATTACAGCGTAACGAGTACTCTTCAAATACATAGCATATCTACCTCAGACAGTCTCTCCTTGTAAGTCTTCTTTTAAATCAAGAAATAGTATCGGTACAAGATCTAATTGTAAGCGACATTTCGGTCCAGAATGTTTATTTACATCTATGCAAAGTAAACGGTTACACTTTCACTCAGGGTACCAAAAATTTTCAACGTTTGAGAATGTAATATTATACATTCGACGGATAAGTGAAAGAACTTTAAATTCCAGTGTGAGGAATTTAAGTTTTAGTGTGCGAAGTTTCCACTAAAATTCTTTAAAAAATTATTTCTAACTACTACCGTAATAAATATACTTTTTGTTATCATTTTTTAATGAATACATTAAATTTTGTTTTCTTAAAATAAAATTAAAAATTGTTCATTTTGTTACTTATTTAGTAGTTATGTATATACTTTAAATCACCGATGTCTTTGGTTATAAATTTCTCTATGTTTCTTCAAGTATTCATAACATGAAAAATAAATGTTGAGTAGATACTGTTATGTTTTCACTATGAGCTCCTAAAAACTCATTTTCCTCGGTTTGCTACTACAGGTATTATAATTTAATAGAAAAAAATGGTGAAGCTTAATTTTACAGTTTTACTAGTTCAGCTATTATAATTTAATAGAAAAAAAATGGTGAAGCTTAATTTTACACTATTTTGCTACTTCAGCTTTTATAATTTAATAGAAAAAAAAATGGTGAAGCTTAATTTTACACTATTATGCTACTTCAGGTATTATAATTTAATAGAAAAAAATGGTGAAGCTTAATTTTACACTATTATGCTACTTCAGGTACTATAATTTAATAGAAAAAAAATGGTGAAGCTTAATTTTACACTATTATATATGCTACCTCAGGTATTATAATTTAATAGAAAAAAAATGGTGGAGCTTTATTTTACACTATTTTGCTACTTCAGGTATTATAATTTAATAGAAAAAAAATGGTGAAGCTTAATTTTACAGTTTTGCTACTTCAGGTATTATAATTTAATAGAAAAAAAATGGTGAAGCTTAATTTTACACTATTATGCTACTTCAGGTATTATAATTTAATAGAAAAAAAATGGTGAAGCTTAATTTTACACTGTATTGCTATTTCAGCTATTATAATTTAATAGAAAAAAAATGGTGAAGCTTTAGTTTACACGTCTGTTAAACCAACAATTTTTAAGATTTCGAAAAATTCAAACAAACAGTTACAAAAGTAAAAACGCAAACGTCTCAAATGCCCTTCCACTTTTCTTCGCAAGTGAAATACAAGGAAAGTCATACCAAACCGCATCATAGGAACGCAAACTTGTGCGTCCAGACGCAGAGCAGAGAGCTAGGACGAATAGCGTATGGACAGCAAAACGCTGCGTCCGGACGCGCAAGGGAGATTCTAGTTCACTGTGCGCTGTGCTAATTTGAACGGTGTTGATTAATATTCGCATGCCTTTGCGGAAGACGCGGAAGAGACGGTTGGTATTCCTGCGCGGACGGGGCACCGCGCAATTTCGCTTCAGATGGGATTTACGATGGAACCATTTAGCGATATTCGCGTTCCACGATTTCTTGCTGTCGTTCACAGACTTTCTTCCACTCGACGGAAATTCCAGTTCCTGAACCAAAACTGCGTTCCTCGTCGATTAGCCGTTTTCCGCAGGCCGAAATTCTGCATTAATCGTATGCAAATTGCAACGGGCCGAGCGGACTGCGACTGTAACGCGGCCGGAACTTGCCCGAAGCCGAAGTGTGTTTCGCCGATCAATTACACCGAACAAATTGTTGTTCTCGCTGGCGATCGATTTCCTCATCGGTGTGCTCAACGGGAATAATTTCTCGATGCAGGTGAATCGAATTGCGAATACTCCCAGACGTTGAGCGGATGCGATTTGCATAGGATACGAATGAAATATGAATCGCAGAGCCTTTTTTTGGGACTACGTGGGATTAGAGGGTCCTATGGAAATCGCCGACACAAATTTCCCCGACACGGTTTTCACCGACAACGACTTTGACCGACAACGAATTTGTCCGACAACGGTTTTAGATTCGTTGTTGGTGAAAACCGTGTCGGGGAAATTTGTGTCGGTGATTTCCATGGAACCCGAATTAAGAGACTTCTAGAAATAAAGACGGATCAAGTTAGTGGTTTTTCGAGGTACAACTGTTCTTTTGTATATTTACACTTGACGTCAATGAAAACTTTGATGGGGAACTACAAATACCCAGTTAGCAAAATCTGATTGCGCAGATGAATCTTCATCCGTCCCTCATTTCACCAACTAAATCTGTCCCTCAGTGTGAAATTGACAGTTACACAAAATGAAAAAGATTTCAATGTTTTTCTAGTCAAATTGATAAGTTAACGTTTACATCTTGGGTTTTTCAAATTTACCTACAAAAAACAAAACAGTGTTACAAAATTATGTAATTTCAAGTTTCATGCATTTTCAATCATTTAAATACTATATTTACTCTGAAAACAAGGTTATGTTCGCTCTTAATGCGACCCACCTGCCCTCTACAACGAGTGCAGAATCTGCTCTCGATTTGGCCGCAATTTGCCATGGAATTTTGGCACCAGTTACCCCTTTGCATTCGGAGCTATTTTATTTCGAAAATTAAACATGTCTTCCTATCTAGAATAATTCCAATCTATATTGTTTTTTTCATTTTGTGGGTATGAAATTAATAGAATACCTCATACAATATTGAAATGTTTAACGTATTTAATAACGTAAAGGATATTTTGAATTATAGTACAGCAATTTTTAGCAGTGACTCAAGAGTCATCACTCGAGTGTTAAGGGTTAATGCCAAATTCATACCAAATCAAGAAAAATTTTCTTGTCGAATAGTTGTGAGCGATTCAGTAATTTTTTATAATTTTGAAGAATTCATTGGTCTTGTGGTAATTTTTATTCATTTGAATTCATTTAAATAGGAAAGTTTGAATTTTTCGGATTCAATTGAAATTTCAACGAAGAATCGACAGCGATGTCCCAATTTTTAATTATATCGTGGAAGTACTTGTCGCTGAATTCTCACTACATCAGCAAAATGTTTCGAGTAACCAATTATTTCCATCATGGGTTGCATAATGACGCTAATTGCGAACATTCTCGCGGAACGAATCGGTAACACGTGCTCGCGCCCCGAGCATAACCGCATTTTATGGGTGATCTAAAATTCCACGCTGTAAATAATCCGAACGATCCACGAGCTAATAAAATATAAATTGTAACGTATGCGAACCGCTATAAACTAATTTCAAACAATCCACTCTGTCGCGTTTGTAAGCATTTTTCGCATTATTTCGCGGTTATTGAACATTCAACAATGTCTGTTACTAATAATAAAGAGAAAAATGTTTTTTTTTTTAAAACGTTCCTCAAAACATCTCAGATTTCATTAGCACGCATTTAAAACAAATTCTGTAAGTTCTTCCGCTCAGGTAACCCCAAAGCAACTATGAACTTCATAAATAATAAATCAGTCTTTAAAGCAGAAGGAAGTATCACGGAAAGGAAACGAGTACAAAATGAATTACCTCTTTACAACATCCCGGTGCATTAATTTATATTTTTGAAAAAGGTTAAATAAACTGCACTCTGAAAGTTACCTATACCCTCGGCGGTTTACACACTTCGTCTCGTTCAATCCCAGGTTACGGGTATCTGTAATATACAAATCCTACTGTGTAAATCGCGAATTACCAACCACGGAATGTAATTTCCGCAACATAATTAATGAAAACCGGAGATGAACGTGTATCAAATTACATTTAAGCATCGTAGTGATATAATATTTCGGTTTGAATTTCTTCACGAACAATTTTGCAATTGTTCTTCTTTCCCGAATACAAAGTTGTGATTTATGCAACTTATTTTCTTTTATTATTTGTCTTGTGTATAATAAGTGTTCAGACTTTACGCTACTCGGCAGTGGATATTCGTTTTTCTTAGATCGTACAGTTTCCGTTTTCCTAAGCAAATGAGTTTCTCAAGAATTTTGTATCGAATTCTTCTCGATAAATTGCATAGAAGTGTACATGAATCTATTCTGGAAATTAAACGTCGTGGTGATCTAATATATCGGTTTGAATTTCTTCACGAAGAATTTTGCAATTGTTCTTCTATCCCGAATACAAAGTTGTAACTTATGCAACTTAGTTTCTTTTATTTTTCGTCTTGTGTATAATAAGTGTTCAAACTTCACGCTGCTCGGTAGTGAATATTCGTTTTTCTTAGATCGTACAGTTCCCGTTTTCCGAAGCAAATGTGTTTCTCAATAATTTTGGATCGAATTCTTCTCGATAAATTGCATAGAAGTGAACATGAATCTATTCTGGAAATTAAGCGTCGTGGCGATATAATATTTCGGTTTGAATTTTTTCACTAACAATTTTGAGATTGTTTTTCTATCCTGAATACAAAGTTGATATTTATGCAACTTATTTTCTTTTATTATTTGTCTTGTGTATAATAAGTGTTCAGACTTTACGCTGCTCGGTAGTGAATATTCGTTTTTCTTAGATCGTACAGTTCCCGTTTTCCTAAGCAAATGAGTTTCTCAAGAATTTTGTATCGAATTCTTCTCGATAAATCGCGTAGAAGTGAAACTGAATCTATTCCGGGAATTATGCGCGCGTTTCGCGAGACGTTCGCTTTAATAGAAAAGTGTCGAAACGTAAAATCCTCGGCTTTGATATATTTCACTATTTTATTTTAGTTAAGAGCTGCGAGAACGAGATTACGTGTTTTGTATTGAAAAAAAAGGGTGCGGAACACGGGAGAGGATCGGAACACTCGTGGTATCTCGCGCGGGGATAAATCAGTGCGGCAAGGATTTAGGTATCTGTTTGAATTACGGACGACAATGATTAATCCGATATCGATCGACGTTTAATGATTTATGTTTGAAAAAAAAAACAAAAACAAGCGAATCATCGTGCACCCGTGGCCGGTTTCTTTCTATCTCTGTTTCGGTGTTCGTTGTTTTCGAGATGTCCGCCGGGCTGTGATACAGGATCGGTTTTTGGTGTACCGTGTTACATTGAGCTTCGTGACGGGAATCTCGATAAACTATTGCGTGCGCATCGCAAACAGGTGTTATACTTTCCGAGAAATTACCATTTTAACATTTCGGAGCGCTCGAGGCTGGAAACAATATCGACCAGTTTAAATAATTCGTACTGGGATAAATCATACCAAATGATATGGAATAAATTGCTTCGATAAATTAACGAGTCGTTGTTTGAATAAAATATACAGTAGAATATTCATTTGCATTGGGTATGGGAATAAGTTTCCGACACTTTTCGTTGTGAAATAAATGCTCTTTATTCAGACATACAAAAATTGACAGTTCCCTTTGCACACATTCAAATTGATTTTATCTGTGTGTCAAGGGTGATGCAGTTAACGATGCAATGTGACATACATTAGCATTGGAGCATCTGGGAAAGTGTTCCAGTGGCTTGGCCTATGACGACAGACGTAACATGCTGTTCTATTTGTCGGTGACCGAACGACATGATATATAATACGTCACACGCGAAACTGTAGTTCGGCGAACGCTGCAATCTATCAATACAATTTCCAGGAGTATTAATAAATTTCCGCTGCATCAATTAGCGAATGCAGTGAGCGCGAATTATTACTATTCCAAGTAATCTAAATAGATTCTTGCTTAATCATTAACTGAATGATTAAATGATTAATAATTATATACAAATTATTTAAAGGGTATCCACCATTTGGATATATGTATCCACATATATCTATAGTCAGTCCTCAAAAAAGTTAAAAAAAAAATATATTATTATTATCATTAATCCTTATTATCTTATTAAAAGTTCAAAAAAATATATATCATTATTATCATTAATCCTCGTTATCCACATATATCCATAGTCAGTCCTCAAAAAAGTACAGAATAGGTTAATATTCAGAATTCGTTTGCTAATAATAATTGAAGTAGGCGTAAAAAAAAATTACTTAAAACTGTGTAAAATTAACTTTCGTTCTTTACTGTGTAATTATTTTTCCAATAAGCAGATTCGTTTATTTTATTACGCTGCAACTGGGTTAAGCTATAACAACGTAAGTCTGCATTTTATTGCTCGAGCTTTTCTGCTAATCCTCATATTTTTCTCTTTATAAATTTCTTTCGCTATCCCGATATGAACTTTTTAAATCGCACACGGTTCTGCGAATTATGAATTTCTGAAAAGTTTTCTTTAACTGCTCAACTATTGGTATTTATTATGGATTAAGCTTAAACTAACAGTAATGTTAAGATAAATTAACGAACTCGTTGCAAGTTTAAGCACATTTTCCTGAAAAATTCTTTGTCAAATTCTGAGTATACTCTGTTTCTCTGAGTAGGTTAAGATAATTCATTTCTCAGATGAAATCGTGTCATGACTTTTGAACGACATTCTTATTTCAGACATAATGAAACGGAAATTGGAGAAAAAGTTGTGCGTCATACAAGCGAAAGTTTGAAAGAAATAGGTACAAGCTATTGAATGCAATCCACGCAGCGTTCCAAATTGAAACCTTTGAATTAATAACGTTCAGAACTTTTCAAAGCAGCAGCATAAGCGTTCCTATTTCAGAATTTTTTCCGTCTTCCGTAAAGTTGAAAGCTCCTAGTTTACTTGTTTTTAATAAATCTTTGAAAAAACTTACTTTAACGTTACTTTCCTGGAACGGAAAGGTTATTATTATTTTTCGGGTTATTAATCACTGAAAATTTCTTACTTCATGGCAGAGTTTAATTAATTTCGTGCAGTGCGCGTTTAAAGCCCGCATCGAGTGCTGTATTATCGTCCTGAATTTCCGGTTCCTTTTGAAACGCAGTGGAATGACAATTACTTTTCGCTTGAAACGTATTTATTGAGTAGAAATACGCGCACGTAATAAGTAGACAGCGGATTTAATGCAGTTATGACGAAAATGGGTAGTTGTAATCTAAAACAGTAAAGTCATTAGACGAATTTTAAAGATACTGTTGCATTAGTTCCTATCAATTATACGTGTTGAGGTAGAAAATTTACGATCTACATTAAGAAATAAAAACGGTACTTACTATTTTCTCGAATGTAAAGAACACATAAAACAAATCTGACTAGAACGTCTTGTATTTTCTAAATTTTAATTGTTATTCTAATATCTTCTTTAATACTTATATCTTATATCTATTCTTATATCTTCTTATATCTTCTAATTTGTAAAATCTACGTGGGATAATTGTTTTTCAATTTCAACAATTATTCAAATAGTATATATATATAATGTTGCATTCAAATATTATCGTATAATAGCTACATCTATCGAAATCTATATAAATGAAAATTAAATGCTGTTCGTTGGTAAGTGCATCACTTGAGAACGGCTGGACCGATTTGGCTAATTTTTTTTTTTAATGTTCGTAACAGTCCGAATAAGGATTTTAGGGAAAGAAAAATTGGAAAAGTTGTCCGGAAAAATGGAAAAATAGGAAATTTTTATTTCGAATAAAGCTGAATATATGATAAAAATAGACCTGGAATTGACTTAGAATCGTATTAATTCCTATCAATTAAACATAATAAGAAAGAAAATACATTTTTATTTCACTGCAGTTCGTTGCAATTCAGGTAGAACATTTTTATTTCGAATAGAGCTGAATATATGATAAAAATAGATCTGGAATTGACATAGAATCGTATTAAATCCAATCAATTAAACATAATAAGAAAGAAAATACATTTTCATTTCGAATAGAGCAGAATATATGATAAAAATAGACCTGGAATTGATGTAGTATCGTATTAATTCCTATTAACTAAACATAATAAGAAAGAAAATACATTTTTATTTCGAATAGAGCAGAATATATGATAAAAATAGACCTGGAATTGATCTAGTATCGTATTAATTCCTATTAACTAAACATAATAAGAAAAAAAATACGTTTTTATTTCACTGCACTTCGTTGCAATTCAGGTAGAACATTTTTATTTCGAATAGAGCTGAATATATGATAAAAATAGATCTGGAATTGACATAGAATCGTATTAATTCTTATCAATTGAACATAATAAGAAAGAAAATACATTTTTATTTCGAATAGAGCAGAATATATGATAAAAATAGACCTGGAATTGACTTAGAATCGTATTAATTCCTATCAATTAAACATAATACGAAAGAAAATACATTTTTATTTCACTGCACTTCGTTGCAATTCAGGTAGAACATTTTTATTTCGAATAGAGCTGAATATATGATAAAAATAGATCTGGAATTGACCTAGAATTGAAAATATAATAAAAACAGACCTACTCGTTAAATAAGTACAAAATATAGATAATGAAACTAAACGAGATACGATCAACAGAGAACATAAAAATTCTGTATCAACGAATAGACGCGACTGGTAGAAACGTCATGGATCGTGAGAAACAATCAGGCCCTCGGTTTTCGCGTCTGTGCGTTCTATAATCGTGCGGGAAGCTAAAACTGCGACGTAAACCGCGCGGCTCGGCACCATTAATCTAAACCGTAGGGAGAAGTCGATGTCACCGCGATTGTATTCGATCTGTTCCCGTTACAGACGGCTCCTCGAACGAATGGCTGGCTGACGATCTATATAGCACCGAATAACCCGTTCGTTTGTTCGCAGATCGACACGCGAGACAGTACGAGCTGCAACAGCTGCGGGAGCAACGGTATCAGCAGGAACAGCAACAGCAGCAACAGGAACAGCATCAGCAACAGCAACGCTCGCCGAGGACTGATCGTGTAGCAACGCCGACGACTCATTACAGCCGGGGCCATGTCTTGACTAGAATATTGCCGCGGCGTAAATGTTGCGCGTAAAGGATCGACCTAACCCAGACCTCGGCTGTTACCCGACGAGCCGCAATAACCGAAAGTAATTTAACTGTCGAAGAAAGGCTGGTCTGCGGCTCGCGCATAAATTATGTCAAGAGTTCCCTGCCTGTGCGGGATGGCTGGCGAAGGAGGCGGCGGAGGCGGCGGAGGCGTTACCAGTTCGTTCCTCACTTTAATTAAGTCTAATTAAAGCCGATTCGATTTCGCACTCGCGAGCTAGATGAGACGTTTTGATCAACGGGATTTGCGGAATCGAACAGCCCCCTCCCTGTCCGATATTTCTACCCGACCGATAGCGATCTTTCACTTTTAACTGGCGACGTGGGACCGGATCACCCCCGGGTACTTTCGATTCATCGATTTTGTTGCGTTGCGACACTGCGCTGACACTCAACTTCTTCGTGTAACCTTTCGAGTAGAACGACTCTTTCGAAAGTGGGTACAGCCCGAACATCTGATGTGGCAACACCGCTCGCAGACGGAACATCAGTCCGATCAGCTGGTGCGATCGAGCTACTGCTTTTGCCAGCGGTGGCCAACCGTTTACATACCATGCGTCCATTTTGTTCTAACACCTTTTCTAGCTTTTTACGTTCATTGTGGCCGCTGGGAAATAGGAACAGGATCTGCTTCGCTTGAAGGAGGAAACGGGATATCTCGATCACGCAACTAACTTTATTTGTAGATCGTTCTTTCCTGAAAGAGGAGAATATTGATATTAATTGTGGGCCTATATGTTCTCCAATAGCTGTACATTGATGAAACAAAATAGAATATTATTTCGGTTTGAAGGAAACTATTAACAGACATTGTAAGGCAAACGGTTAAAAGACAAACGTTTAATGAGAATTCTCAGAAGGAAGAAGAAAAGAATTAATTTTTTTATGAATACTGCGAATTCGGGGCCCTAAGGTATTCCGGGGCCCAGTGGCAGCACAAGTCAAGTGGAGACCCCAAGCGGAAATAAATTTCGGGCCCTCGAACTCAAGTTAGAAATAAAAGTTGCAGAAGAACTCTGATAAACTTATTAACAGAAAATAAAAGTAATGAAAAATTGCGTACCGTGACACATTAAATAAATTTATTTACAATTCGGGCCCTATGGTGTCCCGGGGCCCACGCGACCGATTAGTCCGCTTACCGTTACATCCGCCACTGGATGGACTCAGTTATGGTTACTTATTCTTTTAAGGTAGCATCAATGCGCCACTTGTAATCATACAATGCACCACAGGTTGGCCACCCCTGGCATATGCGAACGATTTCGAGTCGGACTGTGACAGCGTTGCCAAATTTGCCATGTTCCGGCCTGTACTAGAGACTTAGTTATTGGAAAAGTTGCTTTTTATAACCTTTTGTTATATGCATGCTGAAGTTATATCACGTGGGATCTATTAAATTATTAACCCTTTGCACTCGGAGCTATTTTAAATCGAAAAGTAAATATGTCTCCCAACCTAGAATAATTCCATTCTATGTATATTAATGTTTTTTATACGAATATGAAATTGATGTAATATCTCATGAAATACTTAAATGTTGATTAGATAGAAACATATTTAATAATGTAAACAATACTTTGAATAATGGCACAACAATCTTTAATGGTGATTCCGAGTCGCCACTCGAGTGCTAAGGGTTAATATAGGCGTCATCTTAATTACCTGTTCTTCAAACAGCGAGGAACTCAATATTATTGTTTATTAATTTTCCAATGATCCAAACTCGATCTCACTTCACGGAGAAACACGAAACCATACGCTGTAGTAAACTGCTGGTGAAATGTAATTCTCCTGCTTTTAATTCCAATTGATATTATCTCGATGACTTGACTGCGGATTTTAGATAAATTAAACGAATCTGAGAATATTATTAATATAATAGTCACTTTTTAAGGGTTGTCTTAATTTTAAGAGTTAATCGTCGAAGATCGCTACTCGACAAATGTTTTTCACAGCTTATGAAAGATACGCTAATTATAGACTGTACATTCATAGGATTCAGAACTGCCACATATTAATTATCGTACAATCGATGCTTTTAGCAACTAAGTGGCGATCTTGGGCTAGTACAGACCTGCATTATTCTATTTTCGTTTCTTCACTTCGTTTATGGTCGCGAATGTTCTTACAACATGTACAGGGCTGGGTAAAATACTGTTGCGAATTTAAAACGATCGTATTTGAACTGAAAATAAGCTTCTTTATGAATGTTACAAAATTAAAACTTCCTTACTTTTATTATGACTAAAAAGTGTGACTACTTTGAAATAAAAATTGTATTATAAATATTCGCATAAATTTTATCCAGCTCTGAATCAGATTCTTAACCAGAACAGAAACATTCGAATATAAAATGTGCCAAGGTATATTCAAATATGAACGGAATAAAACGCGGGTCAGGATAGACCCGGCTACCGTTACCGAAGCGTGAAACTGCCATTCAGCACTGCCTTTCGAAGGTTCGGATAGGAGATTCGAATAGGAATTAATCGGGCAACATTCTTTCTGTAATATACATATACATATATACATACATGTATTTGATACATAAATTTTATACATTTATTGTAATGTCGTACGATGGTAAACAATTGTTAGTTTTGTTTCTTTCTTTTTTAACAATGATATGCGAGTGGCGTGGAGGGGGGTATTAATAAATAATAAACAAATGTTTACTTACGCTATGTCGGTCTTTTTTTTTCATTTATCAATTACGCTCCTTAATAATTAACACTACCTAGATCCTTATCGTAAGAACCCTCATCTCGTCGGTACCGTCGATCACGAAGCTATTTACTAGCGTAAACATTCGGCAATTTTTCATAATTTTCACTTCGACGTTTATTGTTCCAGATTAAAAACGATCTATTGCGCGATTTGGTGCATTCGTGGAGGGAACAAATCTAAATGAAAATCCTAAGAGAATTAAAAAAGAAATAAAAAAAGTACGCGATTAGAAAAGGACAATAATTAATTAAAGAATCACCATGTTGAAGTTTATATAAATTATTAAACAATGTGACGATTCGATAATGACACGGTCACGATGTTTCTAGACTCCGTATCACTGGATCATCCGCTCGGATGTTAGCTTTCTTTGGGTATCAGCTTGAACGATTAATAGAATAATTGTCCATCATTAACTCTGAAGACGTTGACAGTATAAAACCTTCTATTGTCAGCCAGTGCGCTCCTTATACGCAGCATACTGGCAAATTGGCAAGCCCGTGGAGCCAACGTATAATTTTCTTAAACGGTGCTAGAGAGTAATGAAGAAGCTATCAACAGCATTGTCTGATGTTACCATTTTGAGAAACCGAGAAAACTATTCTTTTGTACGCAGAATCCATAATCCACCAGTTTTAAACTTCGCTAAAATGTTAATACGTAAATTAGAAAAATTCACGAAACGAAAATTAAAGCATTTTAAGAGCGTTTGGTGTTATTTAAGAGGGAACGGCCATATGTCAATAACCAAGACCCATCCACTTCCAACGTCGTCGCAAGCATTTTTTTTATGACCTCGTTGAAAATCTGCAGGACCACTTCGATCATAATTCTTTGGATAATCTCATATTCCTTTTGCGATCGTAAGATGAAAAATATAAAAAACTTTGAACGCGAGCATTTTCATCTCGAGCGTCGTCGCAGAACGTTATAAATAAATGAATAAAAGTTCATTGGAAAAGGAAGAAGTTGTTCAAAATATCGAAATCTATAACATATTTAAATTATATCAAAATCGGAGTACTGCGACTCTTTTCAATAATTACCGCATTGTCATTGTATACGGCTATCGTTGCAACATAGGTAAATAATATCTTAATGAAATATTTCCGATAAAAATTAAGCCGAAAATACAGAGAAAAATGCAAGAAATATTTACTCGGTAAATTAAAAATATCCAGTAAACACTTATTGGTAGGTTTCGCAATAATTACCTTAATTATGACAACTGAGTAATGTCAATTTAACATTTTTAAATTAAATGACATTAAATGTCATTTAAAAAAGTCGCAGAATAATTTTTAGTAACGTTCATCTTCGCTGCGATATGAGAAACGAACGACACGAGATTCCTCTGGCAATCGCGAAAGCGTGAAAGCATAATGATCGCGTAACACGGTGGGTACAATGCTATTGTGCATGCAAACGAGATTAAATCGACTACGCTGTAGTGTTTATATTTGTTTTACGCGATAGAGTCTTATGACTCGCTTGTGTTCTGTCGCGGCGTTGATAGCCTATTGTCTTGCGTTCAGCTTATTACGGATTCAGTACCTTCGCAACAATGTTATTCGATAATGGCGGAATCTGTTGATGACAGAGTCGTCGTCTAGAAACGTCGTCGTGGTGTCGGACAATACGCATTGTCACAGAGAAATGCGAAAAGTGGAGCATTCATAATTCAGACAGACACGAATTGCATGACATTGTAAACATTCCGAAAATACATTGTAAATGCCACGGGGAACATTATTCAAAGCAGGTATTTTCGAATTGCAGAATTCGCGTTTGATCAAAAGGCTTCAGACAGGGAAACAAAACGTTTCAATTATGGAATTTCCCATGGAGAACAGTAAAAGCTGGATTGCGTTTGAGAATTATTTTCGTGTATACAATTACGTGTTTTATTGTTATTACTAGGCTCCGGATTTGATGCATTTATAACAAAAACGAGCAAGTGCAATTTAAAACAGTGAAAATGTTAAAAGACTTTAAGAGTATTGATATATTATTTTCACCACATTCAAATTATTAATGAGGAATATAAATGTTTTACAAAGTTTTTGTTTTGTATAAACATCCGGAATCTAATTATTACCATTATGATATTGTTGTTTTTATATGTTTTATATGTTTTTTATTTATCATGTACCCTGTCCACCTCGCGGCCTGCGAGCAGACCTGGGTAAAAAATATTTCAACTAAGGAATACAAATATTTGCAAATACTATTTCTCACAATAGTGTTACATACGTTTCATTTGACACAATAATATTAGTTTCAAATGAAACGTATGTAACAGTTGTAAGGAATAATATTAGCAAATATTTATATTTCTTAGTTGAAATACATTTCAATAAGAAGTTGGACAGTTACGTGACATTTAGCATTACTATTACACATGCACTAACATTATATTTCAAAATATTTACGACATCGTGTAATTTGTATCAAATTGAAAAATACGTCTCGACGTACAAAATTACAAAACTGAAGGTGGATAAATAATTATCCATATCAAGCTTGACGAATAATTAATGATAAATGCGTTGGAACATTTTTCGTGCGCCTATTCTTTATTCCATCGAGACAAGAATGTGAACGATACAATCAGACGCAATTAAACGAATAAACGTGATGAAACTTTTACACGCTATCTATCTTAATTAGCGATAGTTTATTCGAATAAAATCTCAATGGTCTCTGTATGAAAATAAATCTTCCACCAACCTGTTCATTGATCATTCGTGATCTAATAACGATTAACACAGTTCACGAGGCTTCGTAATCATCGATACTGTTAATGACGGCCGCAAAAGAAACACCGTTGACCTGGTTTCCTTTTCGCTTTATTCCCTTAAAAATTACAACTTCGAACACGACAACGCTTATTCGGTACAATTGAAGGTATCACAAACTTTTGGTGATCTCTAATTATATTTCCCACATATTGTCCCTATAGTTATTAAACGGTTAATCGATAATTAGCCTTTTAATCCGCACTCCGACAGAGACTCTATTGGTTCTCTCGTTCTCGCATCGGTTGATTGGTAGAACCCTTGAATCGGGCCATCTTTGGTACTCTCGTGTTATCAAGGAAAACGTCGTAATTTAAACATTCAAGGATATTATTTTAGTCGTGTCCCGTAATCGGTGAATTTTGTGAAATGTGAATAATGCATGAAACGGAAAATTATACTGTGAAAAGAGAGAGAGATCAGTAATTTGATTAATACATGTTAATTCATACGTTCGTTTTTTTTTTTTTTGCAAAAGAGTTAAACCAACAGCGTTTAAATTCCACTTGATAATTTAGAGTGATACGTGAATTGAGTATTTGATTATCCCCGAAGAATTGAATTGTAAATTCCGATGTAACTCAACGATTTTCTAAGTTGATTGCTCGTTGACACGTATGTATATGCATTTCATATAATTGATCAGTTCGATTCGTTCTTGTTTTATGAACATTATGAACTCTCGTGATCCATCCCAGATTTAATTACAGTAAATGTTCGTTCTAAGAAAATTTCTCGGGTCCATGCTGTTTAATATTCCTTTTACTTAGATCATACACTTCCCGTTCTCTTAGATCGAATATTTAATGTATTTTGTTGTTAAGAGACGTTCTTGTTTCATTCTTTTATAGCCGATTCTGGCACAGTATGTTCGTAGATGTAGTTTCTTGGATAGGTACATTTATTATTAATTACGACAGCCCATTTATGTCGATCGAATATCGTTTCGATGTATTTGGTCTTGGGAGACTTTGACGCTATCACGTGAAACGTATTAGATTCTCGATAACTCGATTGTGACTGCTTGATTGTAGATAATCGATTGTACTTGATAAAATAATTCATAAAATACCAGTTATTCTCCGACTAAAATAGTGTAACCAATGAGGTGTTGTTATACAATTTATAGAAATATTTTTTACAGAATACGATCGATGGAAGAATTAAATAAGTAAATAACTGAAACAGATAAAAACTCATTCATATCACTGGATTTATACAGTTGTTACGAGCATGTCTACAATCAATTTATTGACAACCTGAAACGTATTTAACGAACGACACACGTTATACAATTTTTTCAATTCGGACATCAGTTTTTCATAAACTACACAGCTGATTAGGATTATTATTAAAATTCTATCAATTCAAATTGAAATTCGATCAATCATTTTAATCGAAAATTGCTAGAAATCGATCCAATTAAACGGTTAAAATAAACGTTTAATACGAATTGTAATCTATATTAATGCTTGTTCATCGCAATTACGTAATTGTAAGTTATGAACTGCAGTTTCATATTACGAATGTTCGAGTTGATATCTGAAACTTTAATTGTAAATGCAACCACGTTATGTATTTCTTTCATCTTCGCAGACTCAGTTATCCTCAATTATTAATACCAACGATCTTTATTACACACGTGCACGCTAGGAACATTTTCTGCAAACAAATGATTGCTAAGGTAAAAACTGACTCTGTAAAGTTTTCAAAGTTAATGGCTGAAATATAGCTTAAATATTGGTTAAGCTAAATAACTAAATGATGTTAACAAAAAGCAATTAAATTCAACGAATTCAACAAAGCTGTTCAATCAGAACACCTACAGAAATATGTTAAAAAAAAATGGTTAAACAAACCTGTGGATGGTCCGAAGCATTGTCAATTATACGGGATGAGTGATTTTACTGCGCCACCTACATCTAGTTGTCAATGATATAGTTAATTTAATTATTTTATTATTCAATATTATAGAAAGCGTTTCAATAATACGAAACGACTTCTATGTGAAACATGAATATTCAAATAAATTCAAACTTGTTATATTATGTTAATATTAATACCGACGAGTTCATAAATGATTCACTTCGTATAAATCTGTGTGGTCAGGAACGACCCCAATATTAATACGACCTTTATAAATAAACGATGTTAATATGAAAAAGGGTAAATTTTCATGGTGCCAACACAGCAACCACAAAAGTTGATAAAATTCAAGCAATTTATTTATCAAAACAAAAACTGATACGTTAAGCCATTTAACTACTATGGTTTTATATAATTCATTACTTTTCTACAAACCCGGGTAAAATATGTTTCAACTAAGAAATATAAATATTTGCTAATATTATTTCTCACAACTGTGACATATGTTTCATTTGAAACTAATACTAAATTACTGTTTCAAATGAAACATATGTAACACAGTTATGAGAAATAGTATATTTGCAAACATTTGTATTTCTTAGTTGAAATATCTTTTACCCAGGTCTGCTTTTCTGTAACGAACGGACTCTTAATGTTTCACAAATCGGAAGATAATTTACCATAATAGATCTAGGATTAGTGTTAAACCACTCACCCCGTGCATTTTCAAAAACAAAAAAAAATTGTCCACCGCTCGAGGGTTAAAAAGCGACAGCATAGTTGCTAATTGATAAAGCAATACTAAATTACTGTTTCAAATAAAAAATATGTAACACAGTTATGAGAAATAGTATATTTGCAAACATTTGTATCTCTTAGTTGAAATATTTTTTTTTTACCCAGGTCTGCTTTTCTGTAACGAACGGACTTTTACTGTTTCACAAATCGGAAGATAATTTACCATAATAGATCTACGATTGATGTTAAACCACTCACCCCGTGCATTTTCAAAAAAAAAAAAAATAGTCCACCGCTCGAGGGTTAAAAAGCGACAACATAGTTGCTAATTGATAAAACAATACTAAATTACTGTTTCAAATAAATCATATGTAACACATTTGTATTTCTTAGTTGAAATATTTTTTTTTACAGATCGGAAGATAATTTACTCTACTAGCCCTTAGCACTCGAGTGGTGACTCAGAGTCACCACTCAAAATTTCTGTACCATTATTAAAAATATTCTTTACAATATTAAATACGTTGGAATCAATTACTAAATGCAATTACTAAATGTTTCAATATTATACGAGGTGTTATATAAATTTCATATTCATAAAATGAGAAAAATCATATAGAATGGGATTATTCTAGGTTAGAAGAAATGTTTAATGTTCGTGATAAAATACCTTCGAGTGCAAAGGGCTACGATTAGCGACAAACCACTCACCCCGTGCATTTTCGAAGAAAAAAAAAAAATGGTCCACCGCTCGAGGGGTTAAAACGCGACAGAATAGTTGCTAATTGACACCGTTTCCGATAAAAGCACAATGCGCGAAGCGCAATTTACAACATTCCCGCCATTACCTTGAACGACTCTACAATTTGTGCTTCCCGAATGGCAAGAAGTGCCACTCGGAGAATCGTCGAATGTAAATTCCTGATAATTCCCAAAACAGCTTGAATTTAAGAGGGTCTGCGAATAAAAAGATGGACCGTGAGTAATTAAAGCAATTCGGCACGGTGATGGTGGAGAGGATGGGGGGTGAGTACTAATTGGTAAAGCTTGGAGGTTATACCCGGGGAAGTTAACTTAAAACCGTAAATCGCGAGGGAATTAAAGAGCCGCGCGTCGCAGTAATTGTAGCACGCTTGTCGGCCTCCGGAAAATAGGTATATACCGAGTGTCGCGCGCACTTTGATG
Source organism: Lasioglossum morio (assembly GCA_916610235.2). Lineage (NCBI taxonomy): Eukaryota > Metazoa > Arthropoda > Insecta > Hymenoptera > Halictidae > Lasioglossum > Lasioglossum morio. Next base: position 3,665,694 of record OU744327.1, read on the forward strand.
TTCTACGGCGGACCTTGTAATTTCCATAAATTCGTTTCGTTTCGATCCGGTTACCGGGTCCGCCCTTATACGATCGCGGACAGGATTAAAACTATCGTTGTTTCCGGTTGACAGGCGGAACGCGAGCAAAACGGACCCGGCGAACCGTTCAATTTCGAAATTAATCGCGAGCCGTTTCGTTAACCCGTCGGACATCGCGGGGCCAAAATTTCGGGGCGTATCGATCGATGGGACCTGGACTCGATTGCGAATCCGACACGTCCAACGAATTCGCGATCGTCGTTCCAGTAAAAACGACACCGACCGGTGCACGATAGAGTATTCGCCCTGGAAAGTTGGTCAAAACTATTTCACCATTGTTTCAAGACTTCCAGGCATGCTGCGGTGAGTCGTTGGATTCTTGATGTCAGCTACAACAATTTATATAAATAAAAATCAAATGCTGTTCGTTGGTAAGAGCAGCACTTGAGAACGGCTGGATCGATTTGGTTAATTTTTTTAAAAAATGTTCGTAATAGTCCGAATAAGGAAAATTCAGGAAAAATGAAAGTGTTTTTCGTATGAAATCAAAGATCATCATTCACGATTTGAACGATTTTTGTTTTGTTTGTTGTGGTCGTGGAAAAGTTTTCAGAAAAAAGAATTCGTGACAATCACAAAGGAAAGTCGTATAATTCGGATAAATTGCAAAAATCATAATTTTTGAAACATTGGCACAAGTTGACATGCTGACTGCGCATTATTGGTTCCCAATGACGAACACATTGATGTCGACGAATTGGATTTTAAGATTCAAATTGAAATTGCTGCACAAACAAATTTATTGAAATTTGGACAGGACAATGTCTGTCGGGTCAGCTAGTATATAATAATAGTATTTTATTCCCTTTGCGTGGTATTCGGGTCAGCTAGTATATAATAAAAAAAAGTACATAGTGGCGTTTAAAATTTGATCAAAACGAAAGAATGTTTTGTAACTTTTTGTACTGGGACTTGTGGAGGACTGAATACCGATTAACTTTTATCGGAAACATTTGTTTGCCAGTAACTGCTGGGCATTTTCTTTTTGCATTGAAAAATGAACATCGAGACTCACTTGGAAGCATGACAATTCTACAAATTAATTAATTATTTATTTATTGATGAAGTCAACCATGTTTGGTTTATAGAAAATTTTACAAATACGAAATATTGCGGTGATTAACTCTTCTATCTTCAAACTTCTAATAGTTTTAAACTAGCAAACAATAAGGAAGTGATATTCCATGCGCTCTGTAAACTGTGATGCCCAAAGTGATTCGGAACTCCTTAAATAAATAACTCCTTAATATTTCACAAAGCGACGTAAAATAAGCAAAATAAAAAAAAAATAAGGAAGTGAAAATTGCTGAAAAATATAAAGTACCCGTAAAGAAAAAATTAAGAAAACATTTCGATGTGCAACACCGCTACACGAGTACATAAATAAAAAGAAATGAAAATGGTAGGTACAATGTCGTTCGTATATTCCAATAGTTGAGACAATCGAAATTGTTCATCTTACGCAGTATTTGAAAAAAATCGTATTTTGGCCAACTTTTCGAGGCAAATACTCCACTGTGCGGATAAAAAAATCGACGGGACGCACACCAGCAGCTCGCGTTCCCGCAAACATGCAAATGGGGAACGTCCTTCCGATAATCTAGTCGGTTCGATCTACAAATGACAACACGACGCTGCCGCCGTCGAATTTCCATAAAAATTCACGGCTATATTTTGCCCTAGTATTTACACACGATACCGGCGAAACATCCGAGACCCGTGTCGCCCGTCAATTTGTCCTTCGACGGTAATTAAAAATGGTCCTGGATGAAACCGAACTCGGCTGGCAATTAAAATAATTTTTGGAAACAAATTGCGAGAAATAGCAATGAAACGACCATTTCTTTTCTTCGTTAACCTGCTAACCAAAACGTTTCAATATAATTTCATTGAAACATTCGCGTACAACCACAAAATAACGAATACATTGTTTAGATATCTGAAAACTAATTCGAATAATCTCTTTAAAATGGTTAAACATATTTAAATCAAGTTGTCCACCCTCCGTAAAACGAAAATAATATTGAAAAGAATTCAACGATCACGATTAAATAAATCGTGGATAGATTTACATATTTATTTACTGGCTACATCGATTCAGGTAGTATATATCTTTTAGTATCACCATAATTATTTCAAGCAAAGGCTGATATTAAATGATTTTATAAAAATCAAACAGAAAGAGGCGCGTTTGTACAAATATTATTAATTACGAATGGAATATCGTCGAAAGGAAACAGTGAAATGGAGCAACAAACGCAGTTTATATTTACGGTTGATATTAAATTACCCTCGAATGTGGAAGTAATTAAACGAACACAGTGGGTAAAATCTGAATTAAAATCGCTGTAAAATTGTGTTGATTAAAAATTACGGAGCAACTCGACTCTCTTTCTGGTAACAGAATAGCTTCGTTCCTTAGGCTGTGTAATACTGATATGTAAGGTAGCCGTTTCGAATAGTTCCGAAGGTACATATAAGCGTATGCTAATATCGAGCGCATAAAGCCTGCTGGGACAATTGGGAAATCAGGTCGAATAGAAAATAAGCTATAATTCGTTTCCGTTTAATCGTTTTCAACGAGGGTATCGATTACTGAAACGGCTCGTTGCGTGTCGAGGAACACTCCGTACTTCGTCCTACATGTATTATTTACTTACACACGTTCGAATTGCCATTGACGGTTTTCCCTTTTCCTTCATTCTACTTAGGAACGCGAGCGCGACGAACACGTACGATCGTTGTAACATGTGATTTCATAAAATGTTTGCAGACTTTCGCGGAAATTCCTAGTTCACTGCGAGCAATGTCGATTCGTGCTCACGGTAACGCTCAAGTCTCCCCGTCGAATCCGAGATAAATTCGCGTTACACCGTGTAGGGTGGAGCGTGTGCGGCCCCGTTATATCCTGTGGAAAGGCGAGACGAAAACACCTGGATCACGGGGCAGTGAAAAATCAAACGTGGAAATGTTCACCGATACCTCCCGAATGGTTGCCGCCCAGTACATTATGCGGCGCATGTATTCTCGATAATAAATAGTCTGTTTTGTCGAGGGAGAATCGAACGACGCGAATGGTTGGCATTCCTTGCTTTTACGGACAAGGTCCTCCGTTCACGGAGCGTCGCACAGTGGCCGAGAAAGCAATCTTTGTGGCCAAAAATCTGCCTACAACTCAGTTTTCCACCGATACAATTGGAATCTTTTTTTAAATGTTCGTGAAGGTTTATATTTTGATGAGGTGCTGCGCAAAAATCGTTATCAAGAATCCTTATCTACAAAACTCAATAAGAAAACAGTGCAAAATTCTTTGAAAGAGCTATCAATCACAGTTGATGTTGTCATACAGGGAGCTGGTACATCAAATACTGGGAACGTGGCCCGAACTTTCTTTAGAAAAGCCGAATCAGTTGCTGCAGTGATTGGATTAAACGCGGTTATTACCACAAGATTACATAACATTCTTCAGATAATTACATGTGACAAGAAAGCTGATTCTGTGAAATTCAAAAAATATTGTTCGGAGACGGCTAAACTGTGCATTCCAATTTATCCATGGTATAAACTACCTCCATCAATTCACAAGGTACTGCAACATGGAAGTGAAGTACTTGCTACATTTCAACTGCCAATTGGTTTATATTCAGAAGAGCCACAAGAGGCAAATAATAAAGTCTTCAGAAAATCACGAGCTGAAAACTCCCGAATGTACTGCCGCAAAAAGACAAATATAGACATTATGCAGCATATGTTATTATTATCCGATCCACTTATAAGCTCTCTAAGAATAAAGGATGGCAAGCACAAGGAAGTTCTTTCGGAAGAAGCGAAAACGCTGCTGTTGGATCAATAAATTAATGTTAAGTCTCATAAGTGCCGAATGTAATTCTATTCAATTGGTAATTCTCAGGGCCAGATTTACAGTTTAAAATTTTGCGGTTTAGGGTTAAGAAGCGTCGGCAACTCAGCTGGGACATGCAAATTTATGGTGTGGGCGGGTGAAGTATCGGAGTTATTGAGTTTTGTAGATAAGGATTCTTGATAACGATTTTTGCGCAGCACGTCATCAAAATATAGACCTTCACGAACATTTTTAAAAAAATTCCAATTGAATCGGTGGAAAACTGAGTTGTAGGCAGATTTTTGGCCACAAAGATTGCTTTCTTGCCCATTGTGCGTCGTCGCGTAATAGACGCGTACGCGACAAAGTATCGATTGCTGTACGATTCAGTGTTGCGGCCAATGTAAAATAATTTGATTAAGCAATATGTGGTGGTATCAGCGCACAAGTTCGATCAAAATAAAAAAACAAGCAATCTTGCAGTTAACAAATTCTCAACGTTTCGACCCTGATATGGATCATTTTCAAAAGAACATTTTTTTCTGCGTCTAAAAAAATTACTATCACTGTAATATGTGTTAAAGAAATTAACCAATATGAAATTAACAAAAGAAACATTTTCCCTTACTTGCGCTGTACGATTCAGTGCTGCGGCCAATGTAAAATAATTTGATTAAGGAATATGTAGTGATATCAGCGCACGGGTTCGATCAAAATCAAAGAACAAGCAATCTTGCAGTTAATAAAATGTCAACGTTTCGACCCTGATATGGATCATTTTCAAGAGAACATTTTTTTCTGTGTCTAAAAAAATTAATATCACTGTTAATATGTGTTAAAGAAATTAACCAATATGAAATTAACGAAAGAAACATTTTCCCTTACTTACGCTGTACGATTCAGTGCTGCGGCCAATGTAAAATAATTTGATTAAGCCATATGTAGTGGTATCAGCGCACAGGTTCAATCAAAATAAAAAAACAAGCAATCTTGCAGTTAACAAAATCTCAACGTTTCGACCCTGATATGCATCATTTTCAAGAGAACATTTTTTTCTGCGTCCAAATAATTAATATCACTGTAATATGTGTTAAAGAAATCAACCAATATGAAATTAACAAAAGAAACATTTTCCCTTACTTGCGCTGTACCATTCAGTGCTGCGGCCAATGTAAAATAATTTGATTAAGCAATATGTAGTGATATCAGCGCACAGGTTCGATCAAAATCAAAGAACAAGCAATCTTGCAGTTAACAAAATGTCAACGTTTCGACCCTGATATGGATCATTTTCAAGAGAACATTTTGTTCTGCGTCTAAAAAAATTAATATCACTGTAATATGTGTTAAAGAAATTAACCAATATGAAATTAACAAAAGAAACATTTCCCTGACTAGCTTTAACAACGGTTAAAAATGAAAAATTTCAGAAAGAAACTGACACATTGCCGGTAGAAATTCTACTGAAACCATGTAAAGATTAAGAAATGATAACAATACATATATAGGACCGACACACTTCATACGGAGCCAATTAGAACATAAAGATCAATGCCTGCGCAAGTCAATACTTGGCGATAAATTTGAAGCAAGTAAGGGAAAATATTTCTTTTGTTAATTTCATATTGGTTGATTTCTTTAACACATATTACAGTGATATTAATTTTTTTAGACTCGGAAAAAAATTTTCTTCTTTTGAAAATGATCCATATCAGAGTCGAAACGTTGACATTTTGTTAATTGCAAGATTGCTTGTTTTTTTATTTTTATCGAACCAGTGCGCTGATACCACCACATATTGTTTAATTAACGTTTACGATCGACACAACATAATTTATAAAATAATTTGACGTCGTCATTGTATTTAATTAGCGTACGATGCAAAAGCAAACTTTACGTCAGTTACGAAAAGCAAAGAAAGATGTCGAACGTGATTTTTTATAATTGTATTTATACCAGATCATTTAATTTCTGTCGTTATTTCATTTCGTGCCTTTTCTGTGGCGTCCTTTCTTGAAAAATCTGATGCAAGTATATTGAAAGTATGAAATGTTTATAATATCAAGAATAAATATCATCGGTGATTTAAATTATCTGACAAAAGTACTAAATATAAGTAAACGATACTAAATATTAGTTTCAGACAATCAGATTTAAAGAATTAATTAAAAAATGATTAGAAAAGAATATATTTATTACGATAGTATATCAGTAGTTAGAAATAATTTTTTAATGAATTTTAGTGGAAGTTTCATCCCGATATCTTATTCGGTTCAAAAGCTATAGTGAAATGCCAACCGTACGCATCGTGGACATAGGGCCTAATGTTTCACGCACGTAAAAAGATGTTTTGCCGATCGAAATAACAGTTAAGAATGTCTTCCTCGAAATGAAAAATTTCTAACACTAAACCTAGCACCGTCAATTAAAGGTGTTTTCATGGGAATTGATTGAATACATTTTATTCATTCCAGTATATATTATAATAAAAATCGTACAACATTATCAATCGATACACATCGGTCACTTTTGATGGTCGGTAGGTTTAGTGCTAAGTATGCGTATTAACCCATTGCCGTAACATTTTCTTTAGAGTGACAGGGATTGAAACTTGTCTGTCCTGAAAAATGTCGTAGAGGAGAAAAGAAAATTTATATATTTTACATGGCTTAATTAATTTTAATATTATTCCATCTATTAGGTCGTTTGGAAAGTAATTTCGTTTGAAATTACTAGACTTGCGGATCTTTATGCAAAATAAATATTGTCTGCATCGATTGCAAACCGAAGGAACCAAATAAAAAATTCTTTCTTCTTTTAATTATCCTATTAAGCTGAAACTAATACATCGATGTCCTTATATATTTTTAATATGTCCACTGTTTTGAATTATACGTTTCTGTATTTGTCGTAAATGCATAAAATCCGCAGTCTAGTTATTACTTAACCTTATTTTAATAATATCATGTACCATCATGACATATATCATGACACAGCTAACATTTCGAGCCTTGTAGTGCTTTATGACCCTCCAAGCATTTTATTTTGCCATAGCATCAAATATGCAAAATCAGAGTACGCATTTCCATCACCTATTGCCTTTTTATTACAGCAAGGGTGAAAATGCAGTGTACGAATGAAGAAGTTGTATGCTGTTTACGGACAGCATGTACCATCGGATTACCATTTTTTCCACTCTTTATCAACATTCTGTACGCGCTACGAATTGCATTTCAAATAAAATCGTAAAAGGTCGTATTAAACTTCAGCCTTCAAGAAGGTACTTCAACCTTCGCAAAGTAATGTGAGGTCTCAGAAACTCAGCTTCAGATTTTCTAAAAGAATTTTTATATGAATAAAATTAAATCTGTTTATTCCCCTTCATTCTTGTATTATTCTTTATCCCAAATATATTAAACTAGAAGCTTTTTATGAAATTCATTTGTCGGGGTCTAGGAGACCCTACCTTAAATTTATGTGTTATTAGACCTTGCGAGGGTTGAGTTGTCCAAAAAATGGCAACAGATCATCGAACAAAATGTTATAAAACTTCTTCTAAGTAGTGAAAAAAATTGGCTTTCATTTTTCCTAAAAAAAAACGAAATGGGTTTCCGAACGACTAAATAAAAAGAAAGGCATAAAGTTCATATTCGTTAGACTGTTAAAATCTTCGTCGCGAGTCTGATTATTATTAAAATACAGCAAGGGGTTAAATTGAAACTGTGCAATGGTACATAGTGTAAAATGTTATAAAACATCTTCTAAATAGTGAACAAAATTGGCTTTAATTTTTCCTGAAGAAAACGAAATGAGTATCCGAACGACTAAATAAAAGGAAAGGCATAAAATTCATATTCGTTAGACTGTTAAAATCTTCGTCACGAGTCTGATTATTAAAATGCGGCAAAGGGATAAATGGAAGCTCTGCAATGTAAAATGTTATAAAACTTCTTCTAAGTAGTGAAAAAAATTGGCTTTCATTTTTCCTAAAAAAAAAAGAACGAAATGGGTTTCCGAACGAATAAATAAAAAGAAAGGCATAAAATTCATATTCGTTAGACTGTGAAAATCTTCGTCGCGAGTCTGACTGGTTAAAATACAGCAAGGGGTTAAATTGAAACTGTGCAATGGTACATAGTGTAAAAGGTTATAAAACGTCTTCTAAATAGTGAACAAAATTGGCTTTCATTTTTCCTAAAACAAAAACGCAATGAATTTCCGAACGACTAAATAAAAAGAAAGGTATAAAGTTCATATTCGTTAGACTGTGAAAATCTTCGTCGCGATTCTGACTGGTGAAAATACAGCAAGGGGTTAAATTGAAACTGTGTAATGGTACATAGTGTAAAATGTTATAAAACTTCTTCTAAGTAGTGAAAAAAATTGGCTTTCATTTTTCCTAAAACAAAAACGCAATGAATTTCCGAACGACTAAATAAAAAGAAAGGTATAAAGTTCATATTCGTTAGACTGTGAAAATCTTCGTCGCGATTCTGACTGGTGAAAATACAGCAAGGGGTTAAATTGAAACTGTGTAATGGTACATAGTGTAAAATGTTATAAAACTTCTTCTAAGTAGTGAAAAAAATTGGCTTTCATTTTTCCTAAAACAAAAACGAAATGAATTTCCGAACGACTAAATAAAAAGAAAGGTATAAAGTTCATATTCGTTAGACTGTGAAAATCTTCGTCGCGATTCTGACTGGTGAAAATACAGCAAGGGGTTAAATTGAAACTGTGCAATGGTACATAGTGTAAAATGTTATAAAACGTCTTCTAAATAGTGAACAAAATTGGGTTTAATTTTTCCTGAAGAAAACGAAATGAGATTCCGAACGACTAAATAAAAAGAAAGGCATAAAATTCATATTCGTTAGACTGTTAAAATCTTCGTCGCGAGTCTCATTATTAAAATGCGGCAAAGGGATGAATGGAAGCTCTGCAATGTAAAATGTTATAAAACTTCTTCTAAGTAGTAAAAAAAATTGGCTTTCATTTTTCCTAAAACAAAAACGAAATGGTTTCCGAACGACTAAATAAAAAGAAAGGTATAAAATTCATATTCGTTAGACTGTGAAAATCTTCGTCGCGAGTCTGACTGGTGAAAATACAGCAAGGGGTTAAATTGAAACTTTGCAATGGTACATAGTGTAAAATGTTATAAAACGTCTTCTAAATAGTGAACAAAATTGGCTTTAATTTTTCCTGAAGAAAACAAAATGAGTATCCGAACGAATAAATAAAAGGAAAGGCATAAAATTCATATTCGTTAGACTGTTAAAATCTTCGTCGCGAGTCTGATTATTAAAATACAGCAAGGAATTAAATTGAAACTGTAATGAATCATATAGTGTAATGAATAGTGTTATCATTGAGGGGTTAAAGACGACGGTTTCCTCTCAGCATTTGTGAAAGCATTTGTATCAATGATGATGCGCCCACATGTACCTTGTACCTTGGCAAAATATCCGTGTTCCATCCAGTTCCGTCCGCCTTGAACTTTACGGATACTGCGAAATCCATTGCGCACACGTTGAAGCGTGGCCGTACGTTTCCATTTATATTGCCTTATCATTATTCTTCCGTCTCGCTAGCATAGACCCCGATCTCCCCATTTACCTGGATTTCCTTTTCTTCGGCGATTCTTTCATCTCTCATTCGCCTACTCACGCTCAGCTGATCGCGCCTCCCCCTGCGATTCACTCCTGACGGAGCACCACGGTGAAAACGCACTTGCTCGACCAACCGGCTTCGTCGCTGGCTTCGTACTCTATCCTGTGCCCGCCGATGTCGAAACGTCGTCCAGGACTCTGAAACATTGAAGGGAAACGTGCTCGACGAATGAAACAGTTTCAATTTTACAAAGGAGCCGGCGATTCCGCGCAAATAAATCGCTAAAGGGAGGAAATGTCTGAACGTGGACGTTTGCCACTGTAACTTTCGGTGAAAAAAAAACCTTTTTCCTTTCAGTATCTTTTCATGGAACTATATCGAACTTGTCATGATAGTGTTGAAATCTCGATTACACAAATCAATCAGATAATAGAACAGTTGCTCTCATGCAATAATCTACCCCTCCAGAACTACGGTGGAAATATGTAAAATAAGCTTCTCGTTTCTGAATGCCTGGGTGTTAAATATTTAAGAAATCTGTATAGGTTTAAAAACTGCTTGTGTACTGTGAGTTAAATATTTAAGAAATCTGTATAGGTTTAAAAACTGCTTGTGTATTAGGAGTTAAATATTTAAGAAATCTGTATAGGTTTAAAAACTGCTTGTGTACTGTGAGATAAATATTTAAGAAATCTGTATAGGTTTAAAAACTGCTTGTGTACTGTGAGTTAAATATTTAAGAAATCTGTATAGGTTTAAAAACTGCTTGTGTACTGGGAGTTAAATATTTAAGAAATCTGTATAGGTTTAAAAACTGCTTGTGTACTGGCCAAAGATGATTTATATGTAATTTGTATTGTATTATATAAAGTATAATAATAAATGTTTTCTTTTATCTCGATCGCCAATTTTAAATAGAAATTGCACTTTCGGCGCACAGGTTTGATCCTATGTTACTAATTTCCTAGCTTTACAAATTAATAATTCGACGTTTCGGTCTAGGTTAAGACCATCTTCAAGAATATAATTGCGTCTGTAAAGATTAATATGAGAATATATATATTTCCGTGTTGAAAAGCAAAAAGATAAACAAAAGAGAAAATTACAAAACTGAAACCATTTGTTTCCTGGTATAAACTTACTTGCTTAGTAACAAATTTAATTTAAATGTAATATTTCAAAATACTTGTTGAACGTCGAATTATTAATTTGTAAAACTGCTTAGGAAATTAGTAACATAGGGTCGAACCTGTGCGCCGAAATTACAATTTCTATATAAAGTATAATAATGTATGGCAAAATAATCTCTACTTTGAGATTCTAATTGCATTAAATAAAAAAAAAACAGTGTAACTTATTTAGGGAAAACTGTGTCAAATACCATTTGACAGAATACAACAAAAGCTGTATAAATACCGATCACGTAGTGGACACGCATGTATAGATTACTTTATACAGTATTCTCTTCTAGAGCAAACCATTACAGTATTCTCTCCTATAATCACGCTTTGCCAATCTCATTATAATCATACCATCATGCTCGCCATAACACGGGGTTAGCCGACACTGATTGGGCTTTGCTTCCGAATTATCGACACCGAAGTAGATCAGAGTAATCGAGTACACGATCGGTAATTTGTAAATTGAGAGTTAGGGAAATTCTCTGATAACATTATCGAGCATTGGAAAGGATTGAAAATGCGATGAAGAAATTGGACACGGAACGATAAGCTTTCTTGTTTCCGGTTTTAGTTAGTGTTCTGTGCCGTTGCGAAGTCGGCGGAATGCAACGAGAGATTTAATATCCACCAGGCAAATAAAAGGTGTCTAGTATTTATGAGACGACTCTGTGTTCTACGTACGACGCGGCGTACAACGAAACGTGGCACACCGTCGCAAAGTAGTTGGTAAACGAAATTATTACACGTTGTTTGCATAGAAACATAGATCGTTTTCTGTGTAAACTTTGTGTAGCTTAAATTCTCGACGAACTTTCCGCAGTTTGCACAAGCGATTCAAACTAAACCGCGGATCGAATTAACTGCGAAAATACGGTGCTCTGATTTTCGGACAAGCTGTAACAGTTTTGGAACGCTCCTCTGCGCGAGATATAGTCACCGATCGTTATCAATAGGAACTAGGAGAATTATTCGTTTCTTGCTTACAATATTCGCATGCTTGAAATTGCGAAATATATTTCTGCAATGTATAAGAAGAAATTATTTTTCCGGTGGCTAAATAATAAAAATGTTTTCCAGAAGAATCGTGTAAATGCACCATCCATAAAACGCGTTTAAAACATTTTTTTTTAAGATTTTATGCAAGCATAAATTAAGCTGAGAATTATAACGAAAGGATGGTTTATATTCTGCTTTTTCTTTCAATGTTTGCAGATACTTATGAGCTCCTTTATGCATATGTATCAATTATATAAATCTGTGTCGATTACATACTGATATAATGTAATATATGTATCATGTAATTGTATATATTATTATTATACATACATACATATATATAATTATACATATAATTATATACATACATATTATTATATGTGTCAGTATATAATTGATACATATAATTTAAACAGATCCACAAAATAAATATATGTATAATATATGTATCATATAATTGTATATATTATTATTATACATACATACATATATATAATTATACATATAATTATATACATACATATTATTATATGTGTCAGTATATAATTGATACATATAATTTAAACAGATCCACAAAATAAAAATGTTTTCGAAAAGAATTGTGTAAATGCACTATCCATAAAGCGTGTTTAAAACATTTTTTAAAAAGATTTTATGCAAGCATAAATTAAGCTGAGAATTATAACGAAAGGATGGTTTATATTCTGCTTTTTCTTTCAATGTTTGCAGCAACTTATGAGTTAGATGAATGAAATTCACGCGTGCACACGCGTGCTGCGCATTAGCTCCTTTATGGATAGCATAATTGGACCTGTTCCCAATTTTGCCGCTGTATCGCAGTCAGTGAGATATTCAAAAATTTTGCGGATATTCGTTAATGTTTCATAAATGTGTCCGCGATGCTTGCATTACCCAAAACGTGTAGAATATTAACAACCACCGTGTGTAGTTTTCACACTGATTGGAATTAATGCGTCCATTAACGTTAGTAGCGCGACTCTGAAATTAACCAAACAAATGTAAAATATCAGTAATCAATAGCTGTTACCGTATTCATATATAATGGAACATATATATTTATCTGCGAATAATATTGGAAGCTTCCATTGCTTGATATTTTATTAATATTCCATTGATCTATTATTAAGAGCCTGCCACAGATTTGATTACTAGTTTCATAAACAGCTATGAAATTAAACAAATAAATTCACGTACTTACGTGTGCAATTAAACCAAAAGTAACTACCATGGTTTCGCTAATTAGTAAACAGCGGATATTTATGCGAAATAAAAATTTTCTACCAGCATTGTTACAAATTCAAAACAATATAACAGCAGTTTGAAATTCTTCTAATGTTGTTACTCTTTTAAATTGCACCTACTCATTATTTTCATAAATGCCTAAAATCCGCTGTGTACTAATTAGGTTCGTTATGAAACATGAATTCTGACACTGTACTATTTTGAACAATTTTTAAAACATTCGTGCGAGTAATTGCGATTTGTACCTACCCTGTTACGTTGTTGTAAAGCATGCAAAGCTATTCTCGCGGAAGCGAAATGCAGAGCGTTACGCATTTGATAATTGCAGCTATGAATCAAACTTCATTAAGGAAGAAAGTACTTCGTGATTAATACTGACCTCGTTGCTTCTAATGTGGGTCACTTTCACGTTATCCGTGAATATCGGCTCAGTCCACGTTATTGCTGACCCATTTTTCCCTGTAACCTCTATGTCTTTCGGGCAGTCTTTAACTTTTGGAGCTTCACCACCTAGAAACAGATGCACGTATTCCATCGATAAAATATTGCACGGCAGCGTATTCAGTATTTCATCGTTTGCAATTAATACATTACTTGTAAAAATTAGTCGGAAAAATTGTAATCACTTATTTTCGTTTGAAAATCGAGTTTAAAATTACTACTATCAAATGACTGAATTGTCTTCTTTATTTAAGCACGTATTATAATGACAACCGTACAATGTTGAAGTAAAAATTCAATCTCCTCACGTCTATACAGTATTCACTTTTATACAGTGACTCCCTTTAATATTCAGACACTCTTAAAAAGATGATAACTTTTTTAATATAGTACTGCAGGTTTTTAACTTTTTTGGGAAGCTAGAAAAAAATTTTGTGCAACATTGCAATTGATCGGAATTGTATAAAAAGTACTAAAAGTTTCATTTTACAACTTTTTTATGTGGACCGGTATTGAAAATTTAAAAACTACGTTTTGTGGATCTGCGTCAATTATATGTTTCAATTATACAAATAGATCTGTGTCGATTACATACTGATATAATGTAATATATGTATATACATGATATGATATATATGATTATACATATAATTATATACATACATATAATTATATGTATCAGTATATAATTGATACATATAATTGACACAGATCCACAACACGTAGTTTTTAAATTTTCAATACAGGCCCACATAAAAAAGTTGTAAAATGCAACTTTTAGTATTCTTTCTACAATTCCGATCAATTGCAAGTTTTGAAAAAAATTCTCTTCACATCCTGTAGCAAACTAATTGCTCTAGCGTCCCAAAAAAGTTCATATCGTATACCACAATATTAAAAAAGTTATCATCTTTTTAAGAGTGTGCGAATATTAGTGGGAGTCACTGTATGTCTCGGGCTTGGTAGGATTAGTGTTAAAACCCGCACAACTTTGGAACTAGTGAAATCCTAACAGTGAAACTTGGATTTTTGTCCTGTTCTCGTCGAAAAGAACAGGGTTATATAACAAAAAGTTAAAAATTTTTTGATTTCCTGAGGTGAAGTTTAACCAAATGAATGTCTCTACAGCTATTATTGCTTGGAATCGGTGCAACAGAGTTTCGTTTCGTACGAAGATGCGCCGTCTATCAACGTTTGAGTACGTACACAGATATTAATCCTTAGCATTATTAAAAATATTATTTTCATTATTAAATATGTTAGTATTTAATCATTTATTAAACATTTAATTATTGTATGAGGTATTATATCAATTTCATATCTCTAAAAAGGAAGAAATCGTGTCGAATGGAATTATTCTGGCTAGGAAGAAATGTTTAATTTTCGAGTCAAAATAGCTCCGAGTGGGTTAATATCGTGCACCGACCAACCTGGCCGAATACTATGGTATTACGATCATTATTCGGCACATAGTTTCCCGTAACTGATGGAACGCTTTACTAATCGTAAGTCGAATCGACAGGTCGCTTTGAAAGACAATTAAGCGCGTGCTTGTTCCCTAATATTGTAAATCATTTTCAGCGAAAGGTATTCCCGGCATTACTTTGTGCTTTGGCGCAGTCCGGTTTTGACGTAAATTATGTGTAAAATATAATTTCCTCCGGTATTTCGCGTTGTGTTTGTCACATTGTTGTTTGCGGAATTTATTGTTGGTACGTGTCGGATACAAGACGACAATTTCATTTCGCCAGGCTTTATAACGAACAGGTAATTACCAGTGCGTTTCTGGCAGACACGGTTTACAGTAATCCACTGGTGTGCGCCTCGGTCGGTCCGCGTGAACTTTCCGTGAAAGAGGTGGCGCGCGCGAAACGAGTTGCTCTGCTTCTCTTTACAGCAAAATGTTCTTCAGAGAATGCTCGATACCCCGCTCGAATTTGTAATGATTCCGCACGGCCCATACCGTCGAAACTAATTTACTGAAACTAATTAAACGCAATCGGATGAAGTTTCCCGCTACGGTCGAGAAGTTATCCTCGGGTGGTGAGCTTTCCGACAAAATAGCTCGATTTACTGACGAAACTAATACATTAGCTGTTCATTGTTGATAGAACGCGGAGGAACACCTTTCTTCCACTGTCATACGCTTCATCGAATTATTGATCAACTGTGAATAGACATTCCATAACTGCAAAGCGAAAACGAATCGTAAAAGCACGACTTTCGTTCGCCTGTACCGAAGCACGCGGACCCCTTTCACCCTTTGCACTCGGAGCTAATTTACTCGAAGATTAAACATTTCATCCGACCTAGAATAATTCTATTGTATATATTTATATATATACGGATGAGGGTTAATCATATGTGAAATATGTCAATTTTTCCCATACGTTTTTATTAATCTGGAGAGCATTTACACAGGTATTATTTCAATTTTATATCCACAAAATCGAGAAAATCATATATATATATATATATATACATAATATATATACATAAAATCATAATATATATACATAATATATATACATAAAATCATATATATGTATATATATATGATTTTCTCGATTTTGTGGATATAAAATTGAAATAATGCCTGTGTAAATGTTCTCCAGATTAACAAAAACGTATGGGAAAAATTGACATATTTCACATATGATTAAACCTCATCCGTCCCTCGTGTCAATTTTGACACAGTTTTCCCGAAAGAACTTATATATTGTTTTGTTATTTTTAGAGAAATTTTCCCGAAACTTTGTGTGACTTTTATTTTGTTAATGCGGAACCCATAACCGAGAAACCTAAGATGTAAATGTTAACTCATCGATTTGACTAAAAAAAGCATTGGATTGATATGAAAAATTTTTGAAAACTATTAAATGTATTATTTTTGTTTTAAAGAATTTTTATATATTCAATGAAAGTCAATCTTCTCATATGACCTACCCTCATCAAAACCAATATAATTCAGTTTGCATTGAAAACGTGTATGGAATATAATTACAGTCGAGTAAAGGGTTGAAATTAAAATATACATACGTATTGTAAAAGTCAAATGTGTAGTAACTAATTAGATCTCAACATATTCGATAATGTCAACAATATTGTGAATAATGGTACAGCAATTTTTAATGGTGTCGTATAATGGTATAGCTCTTATTTAACGAGTAGACTGCGGATGTTTATGCAAAATAAAAATATTGTGCATTAATATCAAGAAAAATAAAATTTGAATACGTTGAAAATAGTAAATTCACGTTTCTAAAGTCTCTTAATCTTCATTTTAAATTTTTATTATTTTAAATTGTACCTACCGATTTTTACCGTAATTGCATAAAATCCGCAATCTATTGATGAACAATCAGTGCGACACTCTCATCATTTCACGATGCAGGTGTTACGATGACGTTAATTAAAGGGTTAATTAAGAAAATTTTAGATACAAGCTGGGACTTTAATCGGAGGGAGTTTAGTGCCCGTCGGCAAGAATTAGTGAAGCGTTTAGTCGGAGTCATCGAATAGCCTAATTGGCTGGGTGAGACGATCCGGTAGGTTATATAGCATTGTGGCGAACCTCATCCCGGAAACGCATTTAATTAAAGCGTCGGCTGAGATTCCAGGAAATGGAGGAAAACTTCTTTGAGCCGCACTGCGAAATTTGCATACGACGACTGCGCTAGAACCGCGTGTACACGCGAGAGCAGAGAGCGCATTTCACCCGGTGAAATGTCTTCTTGGCACCGAGACGCGAGACGACGCCACGCGGAAAGAACGACGCCAACACGCCATCATCGTGTGCGGCTCAAGCATCTTCTAATGCTGCCGTTAATGGCCGCTCGAGAAACCTTTTTTAATGGCTGCTCTCTTTTCCCGAAAGCCGCCATAATGTCCTAACGGGTACGGTATCGAAACCTTCCAAAAAATCGAACCTTTTTAGAGCGCCGTTTTGTAGAGTTCGTTAATGTAAAAGCACCAATAGTTTTCTTTTTTTATTAAGCTATGAAACCCCACATGGGATTATTAGCAGCATGCACAATGATGAGTCGCAAGCATACTATCTAAATCTCATAATTCTTCTTTTTGCAAAACTAGACCAAACCCATTATGCCTTCTCAAACAACGCTTCCGAACGAGTTCGTGACTGTTCCGCGGAATGATTTCCTAGACGAAGGAAACGTTCGCGAAAAGTTATGCTTCGCGACGACACGAGCATACCTAAGACCCTCGTTTTTAATTTTCACTCGGGTTTCGGGATATGGAAAACGAGTTAATTAAACGACAGTGAGGCAGTGGTAACTTCCAGCGAAATAAGCAGGAGAGTATAATTAGTGAATATAAAAGTCTGCAAAGAAAGGGAGAGGGATATTGTCAATAAGAATAGATTAAATGCAAATTCTGAAATTTATATTGTCTCAGTATAGAATTTGAAACTCAGCTGAACACCAATTACTGCAGGAATTGAAATTCAGAATAAACGTGAACGAAACCAATCAATAAGTGTTTACTGGATATTTTTAATTTATCGAGTAAATATTTCTTATATTTTTCTCTGGATTGTCGGCTTAATTTTTATTGGAAATATTTAATTAAGATATTATTTACCTATATTGCAACGATGAAATTTAAATTAAGATTTTAAGATTTTGATGAAATTTAAATATGTTATAAATTTCGACATTTTGAACAAGTAAACAGACGCCGCGCGGATCAGCGTTACGTTGCCACGAAGCGTACAAGATTACAGAAAATTCAATACAGTATTAGTAATAGTTTTTTCCGAATATCTCGAAAACTAAAAGCGACCCCCCTATATTGGAAAAGGAAAAAACTGTTAAAAATGTGTTGCTGCATAACATATTTAAATTATAGTTAATTTTGGCCACTACCAACTGAGGGCCTCCCTTTTTAGGATTAAACTTGCTGATGACACAAGCTGTCCATGTGGTTGTCTGATACAGGATCCTAATCATATATTATGGCAATGTCCGACCTATAATAATAATCGAAGTACTTTGATTCACAAACTTTGCAACAAGGGTTACTTTCCACCCTATACAATAGATTCCTTTTTGTGCGGACCCTCTCTTTGCCCCTATTTTATATATATATATATATATATACATTCCTTAAGTATCACTGCTTATCTCTCTAGTGTTAATATTGTACTCGAAAATGTTCACTATATTGTTTCAATTCTAGTCTATAAGTTATCCTAATAATGTTAGCATGCACAACCACGTGCATGCTGCTAATAATCCCATGTGGGGTTTCATAGCTTATTAAAAAAAAACATATTTAAATTTTATCAAAATCGCCCGAGTATAGCAACCCTTTCGTAATAATTACTGAAAATGCAGCGAGCGATCGGGGGATTTTTGTTTTCACTCTAAAGCCACTGTTAATCCTGCGGGGTGGAAGGATCCATAATCTCGAGAACGAGGCGAATGAAATACAACGATAATTAGAAAGAAAAGTTTGTTTCGGAAATCTTGAATCATCGCATATTGAGGTTGATCGTATCGGTAACGGTGACATAATATACGGATTGGACAATATCGATTCAGTATTGTCTCGGTCACTGCGTGACACGGTATGATGATGCAGGGGTTGAGCAGGTCATAAATAACGGCAGCAATTTAATTGTACAAAGGGTAGGAGGCTATTTGCATGTGGCTTCCCGCGAAACAGTGGCTCAACTAAGGAAGATTAATTGTTCCTGATCTTGTCCTTCGAACGCGCGGACAGAATCGCTTGTTGATTGGTAGCGCTGTTAGATGATCAATACCGATTATGATTCGGTGAGTTTCAACGACATGCACGTGCGTTAATTAATCACCTTTGATGATGATGCGCAACACGCAGCTGGCTTGTTTCTTCGATACCGGGTGCCGGGCGAAGAATGTGATCTCGTGTACGCCAGGTGTTAGGTTCGCTTCTAACCGAGTGCCCCAGGATGGCTTCGACCTAACGTAGCGAAACCAATCGAGATCCGTTGATGGCTGATCGAATGTCACGAATGCTTCGTCTCGGCCCGGTGACAATTCGGCGACCACGTCATTCGGACACTCTAAACGGGGCTTGCTGTACCCTGGAAAAATATGAGCAAACCATTGTGTACGGAGAATTGTTCGCAATTTAGTTCTGGTATGCATTCCATCGAATGGATTCACGTGATTGCTGAGCAATGTGTTAGATTATTCCAAAAGATCCAGCTTGATTTAATAGTACAACACGACGGGTTGAAAATAATAAGTTTATAAATCAATTATTTCGGCATTATTATTTTCTAATATTGTCTGTCAACGTTTCCTGAATAGTAGATGTCTTTTTTAACCCTTCGATAGCGAGGCCTGGGTCTATTTTGAAAATGTTTTAGCGAATTATGTAATTAAATATACATGTAGCTGTATATTGGAGGCAATAAAAATGTTTACACGATAGCAATAAAATTGTAAAATAGAAATAAAATAACGATAAAAATTAGGGACAATAAATGTCAACAAGAAGGCCTTCAAAAATTTGTTTTAAAAAGCAGTCCGTGAAATTAAACATCATCAATGATATAATTATTAAAATAAACTGCTGTCCGAGGGTTAAAGAAGGTGTTGTGGTCTATAACAATTGGATAGGAACTTTTGCAATCATCCAATATCAGGTTGTCGAAATTGTTTCCGATCTAGGGGAGATGGTAGGGATCTAGGTTTGCTATTGACGAAGAATACAATAGCGAATGAAGATGGAAGTGATACATCCCACGAATATAATGTTTCCATCCCTTGAATCTCATACATATTATTAGTTAACCTTTAAATCCCCGAAACGCCTCTAGTTTAAAGAATTCATGTACACCACACGGTGCAGAAATAATTTTTTCGAAGTTATTTGAGGTGATTAGGATGCCTCACTCAGAATATTTTAGCGAATGATGCAAAGCTTCTAATGATTCTTTACATATAGTTGTACTACCGCAGATTGGTAATGCGATTATACAGATCAGTGAACATGATTCGGTAATCGTCTTATTGGCTAATGAATCCCTTTGTCTTGTTCCATCCGAGTTACTCATCACTGCCCCTTTCAGCAAGACTGAAGCCAGCCGTATCAGTTAGCTTTATGTAGCAGTGGTCAGTGAAATTATTCAAATAGGAAACAATTAATATTGATCTCAGTATTCTCTGATTAAACTGCGGATATTTATACAATTAAATTATATTCTTTCAGAAGAATTTTGACTTATTCGAATGCTCGAATATCTGCAAGTTTTGCTTGACATTTGCTGCAAATTCTTCAAAAAAAGAACATTTGAAATATTCATTTCAGTATGTTCTAATTAAACTGCGGATATTTATACAATTAAATTATATTCTTTCGGAAGAATTTCGACTAATTCGAATGCTCGAATATCCGCAGGTTTTGCTTGAAATTTTCTGCACTCAGTTAGCTGTATGCAGCAGTGGTCAGTGAAATTCTTCAAAAAAGGAACATTTATAATATTCATTTCAGTATGTTCTAATTAAACTGTGGATATTTATACAATTAAATTATATTCTTTCAGAAGAATTTTGACTTATTCGAATGCTCGAATATCTGCAGGTTTTGCTTGACATTTGCTGCAAATTCTTCAAAAAAAGAACATTTGAAATATTCATTTCAGTATGTTCTAATTAAACTAAGGATATTTATACAATTAAATTATATTCTTTCGGAAGAATTTCGACTAATTCGAATGCTCGAATATCCGCAGGTTTTGCTTGACATTTTCTGCACTCAGTTAGCTGTATGCAGCAGTGGTCAGTGATATTCTTCAAAAAAGGAACATTTATAATATTCATTTCAATATGTTCTAATTAAACTGCGGATATTTATACAATTAAATTATATTCTTTCAGAAGAATTTCGACTAATTCGAATGCTCGAATATCTGCAGGTTTTGCTTGACATTTTTTGCAATCAGTTAGCTGTATGCAGCAGTGGTCAGTGAAATTCTTCAAAAAAGGAACATTTATAATATTCATCTCAGTATGTTCTAATTAAACTGCGGATATTTATACAATTAAATTACATTCTTTCAGAAGAATTTCGACTAATTCGAATGCTCGAATATCTATAAGTTTTGCTTGACATTTTCTGCACTCAGTTAGCTATATGCAGCAATGTTCAATGAAATTCTTCAAACAGAAACATTTAAAATATTCATTTCAGTATGTTCTAATTAAACTACGGATATTAACATATTACCGATCGGTGATTATTGCATAATTTTGAAAATTCTGGTACATGGCTAAAAAGTTTTTAATGTAAACCTTCAATAGTAACAGCAATTTTCATTGTGAACTAACAAGTCATCCTCAATAACGTCATCTAATAATTTCATTTACGATTCCAATGTAAAAGAAAATTTCTGTGCTTTCTTTTGATATAGCACAATTATTGAGAATCCTATTAATAATCTTCCGGTAGGTAAAGTGTTAATAAAATTTCCAACGAGATCTAAAAGATGAAAATCAAGAAAATGATATTCTTTCGACTTATTCGAGTGCACGAATATCCGCAGGTATCGGTAGACATTTTCTGTGTGATATCTACGAAATGAAGCACAGTCGAACCTCGATATCTCGAACCTCTGAGTGTACCTCAAACATCTATTCCCTCGAAACTCGAATTACCGTGGTTCGACTGTAATTGGTATGGCGTCTTTGAATCGACATGGAATGATTTCGCCGGTGGCTTAGAGGATTGTCCACGATAATTATTACTCACTGACGCACTCGCCGTGTTTCGGCCCGTCCCATGTGCCGTCTGACCGACAAGTTAATTCGTATTCTCCGTGAAGCTGATACCCGTAGGGACACTTCAAGAAACACTTGGTACCCGGACGATTGGTCGCCTTTCGTCTACCTCTCCACGTTTTAGGTGGTGCCAAACGAGAACACATTAAATAACCCCGGCCCTCTGGATTCAGGGGCGGGCAGGATTCATTGTTTACATCTGGGAAAATAAATAAAAAAAATCACGTCGTTTATCGTGCGTACGTCTCGTAAAACGCGCACCGAGACCCTGTGGCTGACATCTTTTCATTCGTCACTCTAACGGTGATCTAATTCAAGTCCAACCGATTTCTTTGGCTGACGAACACGTGTGGCGTTCATCTTGCGAATTTTCGAATGTGGATCAATACTGGAATTACGTGTTATATTTTTAAACGACTTATTTATTCAAAACGATACCTAATTTTTGTTCTTTCTTGCCCCGCAGTGGAGGGGACTTGCAATTTTCTTAGATCGAATACTCACGGTATCTCTTTCCGAGTTGTGAATCTTGGTTCTCATTTTCATGAACAAACTTGTTTCAAAAACAAAAAGGAATTCTCTAAACGCAAGTAAAAGATAGACAATGAAATGTTCGAACGACACGATCGAATTTATCAGAAGATCTTTCAGTTACGTAATCCATAAAACGTTCTGTAATACGATAGATACTGTAGACGTGTAGATTCTATAAATGAAACATTTTGTTTTAACCCTCATCCTTCCGTCGTGTTAATTTGATACAGTTTTCCTGAAATAAGTTCTAATGTTCTGTTATTTCTTGGTACATTTTCCCGAAACATCATGTCTTTTATTTTTCAAATGCGAACACACAAAACCGAAATACCTAAGATGTAAACGTTAACTCGTCAATTTGTATAAAAAAATTTGTTTTCTTTGTTATTTCATCGGTCTTTCTTTATCAGTGTGTCTATTTGACACCGAGGGACAGATTCAGTTCGCGAAATAAGGGGCGGATGAGGATTAATAACGTATGTAACATGATATTTGGTCCCCTCAGGGTTTCAAATTCATTTACAATCTTCCTTCTTCCATTTTCCATTCTCACTATCGCCTTTTCAGCGGGACCTACTGTTTATAGTGGGTTCCCAACCACCTTTTGCCAACAACACGTGAAAAACACCTCGGGCGGGTCACTTTTCCGGTTTTTTACCAGACGGTCACCCATCCTAGTGCCGTTCACGTTCCACAATGTTTAACTTCGGTGATCTAACGAGAACCGGTGCTTTCAACGGGACTACGGTTGTTGGCTGGATGAGGGTTAATAAGTATTTCGATCTAATCCAAATCTAATCGAAGGTTTTGCCTGATTGCACCACCAGTTATGATCCGGCCTGTATATTTACAGAGAACACGTGTTCGGTAGTTGGAGAGCTCTTACTTAATAAAAGAACCTGTGCGATGTTATCATCGGCTGAATATTGCCGAGGGTGGTGGGTCTGTCAGAAGGTTCTCTGGGGGTAGATAGGCGAGATGAAGTGTTCCAGATTTCACGGTAATCTCGTAGTAAACTCCTGAAACGATACATGGTAACAAGGGCGAGGCTGGACGTCGGATCGCATCGATATTTGCGACGACGCGGTGTGCTCTCCTGCATGCTCGTCATGAGGACGGTTCTCATGGATGTGGCAGTGGCGATACGCGTTTCTCCATCGTCATTAGCATTCGTGATTCATATATTATGCAGATATCGGGGTAATACGTGTAAGCATCGCAGCCGACAATGGTGCACCGGTCGTCGCCGCGGATTTCAAATGATGCCCGTGCATAGGTATCCACCGATGCGTCGCCACCGCTACCGTCAGCCTCTGAAGGTAACCGATTAACAGTGACAGAAATTTCCATTCCCTCCCGAGCTTCAGTATATCGCGTTTGCTACCCACCGACGAAAATCGAGCCGGTTCTGATCCGATTAAAGGATCTATCAGATCATATCGTTAATCGATACGCGTCGGTCGAGTCACTCCTCAAAAACTAGGATATTGATGGAATTGCGAACCGGCTTAAACTAGCCTGAACGTGCCTCGACCGTTGCATTGCAGACGCATTTCTAGCGGTTTTCTTTTCTGAATCGTGGCGTGAGCGTTCGTACTTGTTGTAATAGCCCTTTATCTTACGGATCTTCGAATCTAGATCGAAACTGGAATTTCGAGTTATTTTCGAACGACTTTTTTATTCAAACAAAACAATTTTCTTAGATCGTTATGTTCTGATATTTCTTTCCAAGTTGTAAATCTGTTGTAGAAAAGAAAATGTACTCTTAACCCGGCGTACGAATTTTGATTCTCATTTTTATAGGTAAGTAAGCAAATTCGGAAAGGGTCTAAACTTGTGATAAACGAAAGCTGTCGTAGATATCAAACAATCGCATTAAGGATTATATCGGTGAGATCTGAAAATGATTTCTCCGAACGTAACCAGTTAGGAGAGATTCCTGCAACTTCTATTTCTAACTTGAGTTTGAGGGCTCCAAAATTTTTCCGCTTGGGGCCTGCACTTGATTTGAACCGCCACTGGGCCCTGGAATACCATAGGGCCCCGAATTAGCAGCATTCATTTTTTTACAAGAAAAAATTAAGTTTATGAGAGTTTTCTTGCAACTTTTATTTCTAACTTGAGTTCGAGGGCCCTACAATTTTTTCCACTTGGGGCCTGCACTTGATTCGAGCCGCCATTAGATCCCGGAATACCATAGGGCCCAGAATTCGTAGCATTCATTTTTATACAAAAAAAATTAAGTTTATAAGAGTTTTCTTGCAACTTTTATTTCTAACTTGAGTTCGAGGGCCCTACAATTTTTTCCGCTTGGGGCTTGCACTTGATTCGAGCCGCCACTGGATCCCGAATTCGCAGCATTCATTTTTTTACTAAAAAAATTAAGTTTATGGGGGTTTTCTTGCTACTTCTATTTCTAACTTGAGTTTGAGGACCCCATTTTCGCTGTGGACCTCCACTTGACTCGAGCCGTCACTAGGCCCCGGAATATCTTAGGGACCCGAATTCGCAGCATTCATTTTTGTACAAAAAAAAATTAAGTTTATAAGAGTTTTCTTGCAATTTCTATTTCTAACTTGATTTCGTGGGCCCCAAAATGTTTACTGCTTGGGACCTCCACTTGACTCGAGCCGCCACTGAACGTAACGCAAACAAAAGGCTCAAAAAGAAATGCGACAGCACAATTGAATTGATCAGCAAATCATCCAGTTACGTAATCCATAAAACGTTCTGTAATGCGATAGATACTATAGACTTTATACATGAAAGAAAAATTTCTTTTAAGGTTCTTGCGATGCTATCGAGAAAAGCGAATAACGTCAAAGTGCTTCGCCCTTGTTCCTTGAACGTTGTACAAGGCACTATCTCTTTCAATAATTTAATCGAATTCAGCAATTATCGGTTCGTCGCGAGGACACACAGCCCCTCTTTGTGTTCGACGGTAACTGTGCAAACAATCGCTATCTGGGTCACTTGATTCCATATTCCGCGAGAAACTTGTAAATCGTTAGGGTATTCTTGAACAATGCAAATTTCACGATGGAACTTTCTTTCTTATTGCCCGATAGGTTTATGCAAACCAGAGTAAACTCGCGTAACAAAAATTCGAGCGGACGCCAACCGGAATGGAAATAATACTGCAACAATAGTTATGCTCCAGTTCCGAGAACATGGTGTTACAGGTGTAGTTTAAATCAATCCGATTTTGTCTCGCGAATTCTCTCATCTAATTTTCACTTGTCTGAGAACCAGGCAGATTTGAATACCGTCTGAAACACACAAGTCTATTGAACACCATCGTAATATAGACCATGAATTGTTTACAATTTTTAACACGACCGTTTGCCAAAAACGAAATTCGATATGTCTTCTTTAATGGGTTTTGCTGTACAGAAATTGTTATTTATCGAAAAAACTCAACTCAACGTCGTGTTTAAAAACTGACCTAAAAATGAATGCTGGAACTCGTGAAGAGTTCCAAATGTTTACAATTACACAGACTACAGTAAATTCGCAACAAATCCGAATAAATACACTGCGATTGTTTTTACAAACATTTACATACATTATCCAACACGATCGTACGTATTTCTTAATCGATAAAAATTCGAAAATTAATAGACTATTAACAGACTGTATGATTTATCGTTGGCAGTCATATTTCGGTTAAAGCCTACGTAACAAGGTACGAAACGTTCGAGTGAACAGTAATTAACAGCGTATACTTGTACTGTGCGTATCACTGCAACTGCAAACTTCCTTCAGGCGTCAGTAATCTGTTAATTTCCAAATGACTGGTCGCAGGAATAGACCGCGCAGCGATTATAGGGCTCACTTGATCGCTTTCGACATTTATCAGACATTGCATTTACACATAAGATTTGATAAAGAATATTTCTCAATGTTTATAAAAGGTAGGACACCTTCGTTTAGATTTTTCGAGGTTAATCAACGTCGTTCGGTATGCTAACCCTTCGCTGCATAATGTTTCATATGTGATACACTTAACAAATCTGTTATACAGGGTGTCTCAAAATTCCATCAACATCCGGAAAATGGAGGTTCATGTAATCATTTGATGCAACATCTTCGTTTGCACAAAAACAGCGTCCGCGGCTTTGTTGAGGAGTTATTAACGAAAAATACGGACCAATCAGAGCGCGACCTAGTTGAGACGCCATTTTTGCAAAGGAAAATGTTGTTTCAAATGAACTCAAGAACCTCCAATCTCCGGATGTTGAAGGAATTTTGAGACACCCTGTATAGTAAACTAAGAATGTGATTTCTATAATGACATTATAATAAACACGTTATTAGAAAATAATTATAGAGACATTATAATAAACACATGAACGTGTTTTCTATATGTTTATTTATGTTTATTTGTCTTAAATGTTGTTTTAATTCTTTTTAATATGTTTCCCTTAAATGAAACACAAAAACTGACCTTCTTTCAATTGTTTCATCCCAATTTAAAAAATCATGCAGCGAAGGGTGAACGAATTAAAAAAACGAATCGGTGTTTCGTATTATCGTACCGAAGGCTGCCCCTCAACCGAAATGCATTTTACCGCGAGGGCTGAGAGCTTCGCGATCGATTCTTTGATTTTCGTAAATACCCGATTCAGGACAGACGCATGCTAATTGCGGCAGTTCGGCAAACAAACTAAGCGGGAAAGTAAGAGATCCATTTCCGTGGAGGGTCTCGAGCGCCATCGGCATGGCAGCAAGCCGGCGGCTAATTAATCTAGCTGCAAGAAACGTGGACGAATTTATCGCGGTCTCGAGGGCGCAGCATAATAAAGAGAACGTATTACTCAGCCGCGTGCGTATTAATCGAGGGTGGAACAGAGAGAACGACCGGAGGAAAAAAAAGCATGGGGGGTGCGTCGTTTATCCGGGAAACGGTTCTCGTATAGTAAAGGCTCATCCCCGATAACGTTATTACGATGTAGTCGTGAAATTTCCCTCGCGTCGCGTCGTCGTCGGCCCGGGCATATTGCGTTTTCCCAGACGCGCGAATGATGTATGGTCCTTTCGGTGTCAAACAGAAGGGGACGCCGAACCTAGAACGGTTTCCTTGGCAAGGAAAACTTACCCACGCAGGACCTCCCGTCGGACGACAGGGCTTTTTCGTCACCTTCGCACGCGCAGAAGAAACTGCCGTCCGTGTTCTCGCAGACCTCCATGCAACCGCCGTTGTCTATAGTGCACTCGTTGATATCTACGGACAGAAAACGTAGTTCCTTTTGTCAATCCGAACATCTTGCAATTTTTATTATGTGTGCAATAGCTTTTCCCTGCGGCTTCGCTCGCAAAGGAAATTGTTTAACCCTGATCCGTCCCTCGTGTCGATTTCACACAGTTTTCCCGAAATAAGTTATACCGTTCGGTAATTTGTAAGTTGTTCAAAACTTGGTGACTTCTATTTTTTTTAATGCGAAACATATAACCGCATAAACCTAACATGTGAATGAAACAAAACATCGAAAAGTAACTGTTTAACTTGTTATTTTATCGTTTTTTTTATCACTGTGTCAATTTGACACCGAGGAACAGATTCAGTTCGCGAAATGAGGGACGGATGAGGGTCAATGCCCTCGAATATTGATATTGTTTCTCCATATAACTTTTTAACCCCCCATTCACCCCTACGATTGTATCAATGAGCATTAAGACCAAGTATAATGTAAATCGGACCACGAACAATATATTCCTCATACAAACGTTGCAACCCCTTTTCATCCCCTTAGGGGTTGGATTTTTTAAAACGCCGAAATAGGTGTTTGAATAATTATATCAAAGAGCATTAAGATCAAGTATCAAGCAAATCCGACCACAAATAAAATATTCCTCATACAAACGTTGCAACTCCTTTTCATCCCCTTAGAGGTTGGATTTTTTAAAATGCCGAAATACGTGTTTGATTAATTATATCAAATAACAGTAAGACCAACTATCAAGCAAAATCGACCACAAATAAAATATTCCTCATACAAACGTTGCAACCCCTTTTCATCCCCTTAGTGGTTGAATATTTTAAAATGCCGAAATAGGTGTTTGAATAATTATATCAAAGAGCATTAAGATGAAGTATTAAGCAAAACTGACCACAAATAAAATATTCCTCATACAAACGTTGCAACCCCTTTTCACCCCCTTAGAGATTGGATTTTCTAAAATGCCGAAATACGTGTTTGATTAATTATATCAAAGAGCATTAAGACCAAGTTTCAAGCAAAATCGACCACAAATAAAATATTCCTCATACAAACGTTGCAACCCCTTTTCACCCCTGCAGAGATTGCATTTTCTAAAATGCCGAAATACCTGTTTGATTAATTATATCAAAGAGCTTTAAGATCAAGGATCAAGCAAATCCGACCACAAATAAAATATTCATCAAACAAACGTTGCAACCCCTTTTCACCCCCTTAGGGATTAGATTTTTTAAAATGCCGAAATAGGTGTTTGATTAATTATATCAAAGAGCATTAAGATCAAGTATCTAGCAAATTCGACCACAAATAAAATATTCCTCATACAAACGTTGCAACCACTTTTCACCCCCTGAGGGATTGAATTTCGAAATATCCTTTCTTATTCCTTGTATAGATCAGAAAAGAAACCTCTGAGCGAAAGGACCCCGCACTAAACTTGAATTTTAAATATGTTGTACTATAAATTCCTATCTAAACCTAACTAAAAATAGGCAGTTTCGTTGTTTCAACCCTTCAAAATCTTGAGGATAAACCAGCAAAGATATCACTTTCGGATCAATGCGGTTACCATTATAAGGGAACAATATGAATTTTTAGTGAACAAAATAATTAAAGAATAATTGTTTACGACAGTAGTGTTTAAACAATATCAAAAATGTCATTCGAGTATTTTCGTTTATTAGTTCGTGTTTATGTATAAATGGCGCGTGTTAAAAATTCGCTAAAACTCGTGTAATTTAGTGTGCTACAAGAAGCTCCTTTTTATGCATGGGAAACGCATCGCGGAGCTTTAAATGTTAGTGGAATACGCGAACGGAATCAAAATGTCTTTCTTCTCTCTCCTACGTGTCCGTAACTTTCTATCCTCTCTTTCCCTCTATCTTTCTCGCATCCTCTGTCTAACGATTTATAAAATTTTTAGACCCGGATGAGTCTCGTGCTCGGTTTACTAACGCTCCGTAATGAAACTGCCGGAGTACACGTACCAAGGGCCGCAATATATCGTAATACACGTGACATGTTTCGAAAGGAAATCAATTGAAAACTATTCCCCCTGTGAGTGATCATCGAATTTCAATTGATCACTGACGAGATTCGTTCCGGATAGACTTTTAGGTTTTCTATTCGCACAGATACTACTCCCATATTCTCTGTAATTACCAGACTCCGGACCTTTATGCAAAATAAAAATTGTTCGCGTCTATTGAAACACGAGTCAAACAAAATGGTGACTCTTCCATCAATAATTTCAGCAAAGTGAAAACAGTACATAAACATTCTTCTATTCATTTAATCCTTCTACCGGTTTAAATTGCATCTACTCATTTCTATAATAAACGCATAAAATCCACAGTCGAGTAATTAATTTATTTCTGATCGTACACAATGCATTCCATTAAACTCTGAACAGTTATTACCACTTCTATCCATTTTTACCTATCAAGGATATTTCTTTCGAATGTAAAAAAAAAATCAACGTTTCAATAAAAAAAAGTTTAAAAAATCGAAAAACGTGGGATCGAACGAAGAAGTTTATTAAAAAGTCTCTCACAAAGGAAACGTTCCAACGATCTCGATAGTTGCAGATGAAAAGATCAGAAACAAGTCTTTTCGTCTCGATTCGGTAAGGTCTAGCGTCAGAGTTGAAAATAAAAAAAGATGAATTCTATGAATCGTACGAACAATATCCGCCGTATCTCCTTATTCTTTTGTGAACGGGAGTTTCTATTGTATTTCTAGCACTAAAATTCCTTTCATATCCCGTGTCTCTTTCGCGGGGGGGGGGGTTGTATTCAGCGGGCAACAAAAGTAAACAGAAGTGACGATAATCAAGAGGTATTCTATCGGGTCCGCGGAAAACCAGGGGAAATCCATATAGTACGTACATGGTGGCATATACGAAGGGGACGTACTTTTGCCCTTACATTCTGTTGGAGTATCATCGTGCCGATACAGGACGTCGCGCGGTATAGTATCGCGTATAGCACCGTGTATGGCCGTCGTATAGTGTAGTCGTATCTCTATAGATTGTGAAAGCGACGGAAGTCGAGCACTCTTGGCGGTCATTGAAAGTGCTCGAGGCAATCGCAATCTGGCCGACCCTTGTGCCTCTATTTCGGTCAATTTAGCGTCATCGCGTGGACAATTGATCAGTCGGTTGTGGCGCTGCCGTCGAAGAATGCGAAATCGTTCAGGAGAAGTCATTCGACGTGTATGAAAAAGACCTGATCCCTTTCACCCAACACGCTCGCCGTGCGGCACAAACGCGATCAGATTTCGTTCAATGGGTATTCACGATCGTCACCGCGTGAATCACTGTGCTCTGCCTCGTTTGCAGACTGTGTGGCTCCGCAACATTGATCATTATCAATAGTCACACATTTCTTTCTGACGGATTCTCAATTTTTCAAGTGAAAACTTGTTGGCCAGTGAATTAGTCTGATCCGTCACGCTCCGTGGTGAAACGCTACTGGGAGAAACAGACCGATGTGCAATCGCCGTAGATGTTTAGAGCTGTTTTTTAATTTACAATTATTAGAAATTATTCGAAATAAGTACAATGATGTTAGTTTTGAGTCTTAAGTTGAACACAGTATTTTTAACCCTCATCCGTCCCTCGTGGCAATTTGATATAGTTTTCCCGAAATAAGTTATACTTTATATTGTTATATTTTACATGCGGGATACATGACCAGAAAATCTAAGATTTATATGTTAACGCATCAGTTTTTGGATAAAAAAAATATCGAAAAATAACTGTTTACCTTGTTATGTGAGCTATCTTTTACCAGTGTGTCAATTTGACACCGAGGATCTTTTCATAGAAAAAAATTGTATATTATTAAAATTTATACAGAAAATTTATTATTATTGAGGGTAGTAGTAAATTAATATGAAAAAATTGTATATTATTGAAATTTATACAGAAAATTTATTATTATTGAGGGTAATAGTAAATTAATATGAAAAAATTTTATATTACTGAAATGAATACAGAAAATTTATTATTATTGAGGGTAGTAGTAATAGCAGTAGTAAATTAATATGAAAAAATTGTATATTATTGAAATTTATACAGAAAATTTATTATTATTGAGGGTAGTAGTAAATTAATATGAAAAAATTGTATATTATTGAAATTTATACAGAAAATTTATTATTATTAAGGGTAGTAGTAAGTTAATATAAAAATGTTTTATATTATTGAAATTTATACAGAAAATTCGGTTCGTGAAATGAGCGACAGATGAGGGTTAATCTAATCTAATATATAAATATTACGAGGAAACGAATAGAATGTTATCCGGATATAAGAGTGCAATAACGGGCCTTGGCACCCCTCGATGTTATACTTTATTCATTGCAGAAGTTTGGGAAAAATCCGAAGATTCTCAACTACTATACTTTTTGCGTTGTTTCTTGCTGCTCGAGCGCACATATGGCAGACATCGATCCGCTAACCATGCAGCAGGTGCGTTGGGAAAATGCATTATGAAAGACAAGCTACAATTACAGTATCGTGTTGCGCGGAAGATCTGTTCCAGAATATTTGAAATTCTTCCGAAAAAGAGGCTTACATTCACTCCGTCCTTTGTTTCGTAAATTTTCCATCAATGTTGCCTTCGCGAATTCAATCTTATTACTTCCATTATTAATTTAATGTTTCCCCTCAATCTGTATGCAAATGACTATAATATCATTTGAAGTGCATTTCCAAGAGCCGAGATTAGCCAATTTAGATTTCAGTTATCTAGATTATAATTTCATTAAAAATTGAGGCGGATCTCTTGGAATTTCGTTTTTACTTTTCAATAAGAATCATTTTACGAATATGAAAATGCAATTGCTTTCCAACGTCCTAATAATTTATTGCTAGAATTATTGATAGTACTTTCTATTGATAATTAATTCATTAACTCTATCGTGTAATAATATAGAAACTCGTGAGGTTAGCAAATATTGTGCTACCACAATGCCAGGGAAATAACAATATGTGTTTATTCACGTTATGCAATTGTAGCCCTATTTACATGCTCCACACAATTAACAGAGTTTCTAGGCACGCATACCCTTTGGGCTTGATCACTTTATGATTTATTTCATAGTGGTCGAAACATGTAATGTTACATAGTAAATATCATAATTGATTTCATAGTGGTAAAAACATCTTTGCTTCTTTCGATGGTTTCGACTAGACCGCAGATGTCCATGCAAAATAACAACTGTCTGCATCGATTGCAAATGAAATCGGGCAATTTCTTCAGCTAGACTCTAGTTACTCTCTATTGTGTGCTGATACAAGGAGACCCTAATATAATCTGCATAGTAATGCAGTAGATTGTAGGCTATCATTAGATTTATGAAGGGCTGCCTGCACCTTGTTCGCTCACCTGCCACAGGTATGCGCCTTGCATTTCTGTGCTTTTCTCTCGTGTTCGTTATTAAGGGCTACACCGAAATCTCCAACATGACGCGTTGACGAACAAGGACTGTCACTGTAACTAACGGTGAGCGATACCAGCAAATCAATAGCACAGCACAATCTTCTTCCTCAGTTATTACTATTTCCGTCATTAAAAGTCAAAATATTGTTTATATCTTTAAAAACAACAAAGATATTGGCAACGATTAGGTGACTCACCCTGTATAATAATCCTTTTCTAACCTACTAGAACTACACGATCTAAGAAACAGCACGCGCCCGAGGGTTTTACTTAGATCAAGACTCGACTGTACTTCGAATAAAGGTAATAATAAAATTGTTTTTGAAGTTTCGGGATCAGCATTTTATTAGTTTGGCACTATTGTGTTATTGGTGTGGATTTCTAGAAGGTTTGTCAAAAGAACTTCCCGCGTTTTCTTTCGAATTATTGAAAATTCTATGGAATATTGATATGTGTGTGTAGACCAAACATTGTTGGTCATTCGTGTAATTAGAGCGTAGCAATTACATTAAGCCATACTTGTGGCTGGCTATCTAAATAAATTTAAATGCTGATGCTCAAACAGGGGTTATGACGGCGTGTATATGCATAATGCATTACGCTTCCAAATGTCAAATACATGGTTACCAAAATTAGTCAACCGTGTACATTGATATGTTTGATCAGTTCCACTCCGCAATTCATTCGCTTGGTTGGCTGGAAAATTTAACGTGTGGCATGGACTTTCCAAGTGGGACGTCACGTTCGCCAACAATGTTATAACAGCTTAATTACAAGAACCATTTTGTGCATGCGTCCAATGCTGAATTTTCAAACAATCGTTGACCATTGTTTTTTAAAGTCTCATTTATAATATGCGATACAAACATTTGTTGCATCAACTGCGAGTGTGACGGGAACCAAATAAAAAATCATTTCTGTATTTAATAATTTTAACAAACTGTTAATATGACATACACACACACACGTTCTAAAGTTCTTTTAATTCGTTTACGGTTTTACGCTTCGCCTATTCATATCATTTTATAACAGCTTAATTTTAGGAAAAATTTCGCCAATGTGTCCAATGCTAAACTTTCAAACAATTGTTGACCATTGTTTATAAAGTCTCATTTATAGTCTGAAAATCCTTGTGCTATAGAAACATTTATTGCGTCAACTACGAGTGTGACGGGGACCAAATAAAAATTCATTTCTTTGTTTAATAATTTTAACAAACTGTTAATATGACATACACACACACATTCTAAAGTTCTTTTAATTCATTTTCGGTTTTATGCTTCGCCTATTCATTTCAGTCATAAATGCATAAAATTCGCAGTTTTTCACTTCTTCCGTCACGTTCTATGTATATAAAATAATGAAGAGATGTTTCAATTTAAAATGGAGTTAGAATTCAATGGAAAGACACTGGATCAATATTTGCGTTGAATGCGTGAACGAAAAAACTGAAAAATTCGGGAAACAAACGTGCTGTCCCAAAATGTGCAAGAAAATTAACCAGACGTAGCAGTCTAAATTAAGTAAAAGATTTTGTATGGACAGTCAACATTGTCAAATAGAACAGTATTCGTCTGAGCTCCTAATTTTTGCTGCTTCGAGCATGTTATTAAATACCAGCATTCATTTTTTTTAAACTAACAAGAACCTTTTAAAATCTCCATCCACCTCGCCTCCTCGTCTTTAATATCGCGGACTCGAGAGAGGAAACTAAAAAATTAGAATGTTTCAAAGCAAATATAAATATCCGTGTACGTGAACAACGCGCAGGTGTTTGCGTTCGCGGGTTCTCTCGCGTTCGTAGCTGCGATTCAAAATAAAAAAAAAAGAAGTTATATCGCGCGGCAAGTACCGTGAGCTAACCGATAATGAGATACTTGCAGAAATGAATACTGCGTTCTATAAAAGTAAAAAAGGGTATGTACGTCGGTCGTAAGAAACGTTCGTGAAACGTATTACCGTAGTAACAATTCTCTGAAGTTATAACAACGCTCGGCGAGGGAACTCGCTGTTCAAACGTTGCGTTCGGACAAAACAACAATGGCGGAAATTGAGACTCGTAAAGAGGTGATAAAAAATTCTATAACATTCGCAAAAGTGCCGATGGAACTTTCGAGGTGAAAAATATGGAAAATAATTTACGAACCGTACCTACTATTAAAAACGAGGTTGCTAGGAAATAAGTCCCATAGTTGCTAGAAATAGGGATATGGTACGAATGTTTCTAACCTTGAAAAAATAAAAGTTTAACTGTTTAACTATAATTCGATTTTTTGAAAAAACCAGAGGTCGTAGACAAATTTTCAGATCAGATTTGAAATAAGCGTGAAAAAATCTACGGGAAATGATACATGGTATGTTAAATATTTGTCCCATGGTGACGTCTTGGGTAATGCTAACGCCACACTATAGGACAAACCGATGAAATCTGTGTCAAAAACAAAGAACTTTCGATAGAAATGAGATAGAGCGCTGAATTTTTTTTTAAATTAAAGCTGAAACATTGTAGAATCTGGGAAAAATAGGGAGATTATGGTACGAATGTTTCTAACCTTCAAAAAATAAAAGTATAACTGTTTAACTACAATTCGATTTTTTTTTAAAAACCAGAGGTCGTAGACAAATTTTGAGGACAGATTTGAAATCAGCGTGAAAAAATCTACGGGAAATGATACATAGCATGTTAAAAAGAAATTTTTTCTGCTCGTGGTAATGGAAAAACCACATTTTCTTGAAATTGTGCAAGTTCGACGAATTTTCTCAAGGTTAAAAACCATTCGTACTGTAATCTCCCTATTTCCCCCATATTCTACATTGCTTCAGCATTAATTTTAAAAAAATTTCATTGCTCTATCTCATTTCTATCGAAAGTTATTTCTTTTTGAGTCGAGTTGGGTCAAGTTTTGCCATAGTGCCCCGCCGGCACAGCGTTGACAGGCAGTGGAGTGGGTAGGCACTAGACAACGTTTAGAATAACGACGCCGGACAGTATTCGAGGTTTTACTGTATTAGCAAATGTTACATCCAGAAATTGACTTATAAAACTGGCTAAGTAATTTCATTATTTATGAATACAGTATTCGAGGTTTTACTGTATTAGCAAATGTTACATTCAGAAATTGACTTATAAAGCTGGCTAAGTAATTTCATTATTTATGAATACAGTATTCGAGGTTTTACTGTATTAGCAAATGTTACATTCAGAATTTGACTTATAAAACTAGGTAAGTAATTTCATTATTTATGAATACAGTATTCGAGGTTTTACTGTATCAGCAAATGTTACATTCAGAAATTGACTTATAAAACTGGCTAAGTAATTTCATTATTTATGAATACAGTATTCGAGGTTTTACTGTATTAGCAAATGTTACATTCAGAAATTGACTTATAAAACTGGCTAAGTAATTTCATTATTTATGAATACAGTATTCGAGGTTTTACTGTATTAGCAAATGTTACATTTAGAAATTGACTTATAAAACTGGCTAAGTAATTTCATTATTTATGAATACAGTATTCGAAGTTTTACTGTATCAGCAAATGTTACATTCAGAAATTGACTTATAAAACTGGCTAAATAATTTCATTATTTATGAATACAGTATTCGAGGTTTTACTGTATCAGCAAATGTTACATCCAGAAATGGACTTATAAAACTAGGTAAGTAATTTCATTATTTATGAATACAGTATTCGAGGTTTTACTGTATCAGCAAATGTTACATTCAGAAATTGACTTATAAAACTGGCTAAGTAATTTAATTATTTATGAATACAGTATTCGAGGTTTCACTGTATCAGCAAATGTTACATTCAGAAATTGACTTATAAAACTGGCTAAGTAATTTCATTATTT
This sequence comes from Lasioglossum morio, assembly GCA_916610235.2. Taxonomy (NCBI): domain Eukaryota; kingdom Metazoa; phylum Arthropoda; class Insecta; order Hymenoptera; family Halictidae; genus Lasioglossum; species Lasioglossum morio. Next base: position 3,702,958 of record OU744327.1, read on the forward strand.
ATGAATACCGATGGTAGTGGGAGTCTCGAAGCTACAACGAGGTAGAAGGTGTCCGGGCTCGAAATGAGTAACAGAATCGAAGCGTTCATAACGATTCTATAACACTTTCGTGACAAAAGCTCGCACAGGCGAGACGTTCGCGGCGCAAACGGATTTTTCTTGATCGCTGTGATAATATTTGTCACTTCGTCGTTTCCGACGTATCCCGCGGTAACGAGCGGGGTGTGTCAACACTTGAAGCTGTTCCACCGCTCATTTAAAATCCAAGGTCAACACCGAAACGAAACGTCGGAACTCGCGTAACTCGGTTCTCTTGTTTGCCGTATTCTCGATTTGCCACCGTTACTTTGCATTCAAAGCGTTTTCGCCCGGCGGAAGCCGGCGAGAGGACTTGGCCGCGAGAGAAAAGAGAATGATTTAAGGGGCCGCGTTTAAAGGCTCCCCTACATTCAGAATTCCGATTACAAGTTGACAGTGTGCCGGGAGACCATTCGGGGGAGGAGATCGCTCGCGCGCAAACATTTGCGACGCCGAACGCACAACGAAAAATACAACGGGAGAGAAACGTGACTCTTCTTGTTCGCGAAGCTGCGACAATGCCACGGATTCATTACTGAAATTATGCCCGGCTTATTACGTGATTTAAGAACCGCGATTGTTCCGTTTCCCTGCGCGGGAAATTAGAAAAAATTCAGACCAGTAATTTGCCGGGGCGACGCGACGCCACCCGGACACGAATGAAATGAAATTTCGGTCTGGTTCTCTGTAAATCATGGACGTCCGGAACATTAATTCTTTCTACCCTTGGAACATTATCATATTTCATTCTACAGTTACACCTAATGAATTGAAACTGAGCTTTTGGCTCGACTTCGACCACCGCTACGAGTCTCCCGAATCACACCGGAATTTATGTTTGACTTAACGTTTTGCTTTCACGACGTTTCTCGTGAAAAGCCTCGAACCTGTTATTCGAACGAACGTCACTGTTTTCGCAAACGTTTATATTAAAATATGCAGAAATTAATATCAATTAAAATTTTGTTTTCTCAAAATGGATTCAGATCAGACGACAAGAGCTGTTTATTAAAAAATAATGATAAGTCTATCTCTTTAGGAAAGTGTGTTGAAGTTCTAGAACATAGATATTTATGAACTGGATAATGTAATAAAGCAAAGATAATTATGATAGTATTTGCACTCCATGCGATCTAGTTATTCATATTTCGTGTTACCTCTGAATATTCAATTAATAAGTAAATTAACTCGCGGTAGAATGATCGAATTAAACGTGATCGCGATTACGTTTACCATGAAATACGAAACCATTAAATTAATTTCAATCTAGTAGTAATATTCCGATATATTACAATTATTAAACTCGTCGCAGCAAATGCAATAGTCAATGTTCTATGTATATGTAATCACAATCACGATCTAATTTTAATTTCGAAACAGTGTTTATCTTAAATGTTGCTAAAGTTATCGATCGTAAGATTGTTAAAACAGATAGAGAGAAAATGATTTCGGCGCAACGGTTCGATCAAATAAACAATTAAAGCAATTTTACAAATAAATTTACACTTTCTACGTTTCGATCCTAATTTGGATCATTTTCACGAAAGCGGAAGAAAGTGTTTATCTTATTATTGTAAAAAGCAAAGATTGGAGAAGAGTTTTTATTTTTCGCGGCGCCAGGTTCGATCATTATTACTTTTTCTATATTAGCCCTACTTGTAGGGCTAATGCCTACACACTTGCTACAAGTAGGGCTAATATAGAAAAAGTAATAATGATCGAACCTGGCGCCGCGAAAAATAAAAACTATTATTATCTAATATTGCGATCGAGAAAAATAATACAATTGTATTGGAGAAGAGTATGCAAAAAACGAAACAGCACGCATCTGAGTGTGTTTCTTAGATCGAGGGTTTACTGTATCTCTCTGGAATAATATTTAAAAATTGTTACATTCAATTTACCGAGGTGAGAACTTGTTTCAGGTTTCGATTTCTTAAATTCCTTTGGTGTCCTCTAAATAACGCGAACCATGAAGCAGAACGAAATTTTACAATTCAAAGTAGCTCTTCCATTTAATATGCACAATGGAAATCGTTCTAACTATTCTTTCGCGAAACATACTCCGCGCCGCTATTTGTGACTCTCAACGACAGCATTACTAACAATGCTGTTTCATCCCGTGACACGAAGTAGTTAGGTTGTTTTATCGCGATCCGGAACGTTCAATCTCTTTGTGCGATACGCAAGAACTTCTCGATGAATTCGCCGCTCGTCAGCGAACTTTACAGCTCAAAGGTATCGTTTATGGGGGCATTGAGTTTCACTGGGAGTCAGTTTAAACAATTTCGAGTTCGCGAACAGACGTTTATTCAGCTTAAATGTAATTTCGGCGCTTGTCAAATTCTTCCACGGTACCGTTCATTAACGTATCACCGTATCGGAATTCTTTGGAAAAGAGAAACTGTGGACTGTTCTTCCTTTCAGCTAACGAATGAATTTTCCGATAGTAAAAGCGCAGCACTTGACGCTCATCGCAAAGTCTCGCCTCCACACGGTATGCGAAGAACATGTACAATGTTCAAAGACAACAAATTACTGTGCATCTAAACTGAGAGGAATGCTTTCCAAATTTTTCACTGTAAAATGAAATTGAACGAAAATTTATATTGTATAAATGATTCAGTTTTTTTATTGTACAATTGATGAAGTTTTTATAAATGTAGAACATTATACATGTTTGTTTGGGAACATTGTAAATGTTCTAAAACAACAAATTACTGTGCATCTAAACTGAGAGGAATGCTTTCCAAATTTTTCACTGTAAAATGAAATTGAATGAAAATTTATATTGTATAAATGATTCAGGGCTGCATCCATTCTAAATTTATCAATACCAATCAATTCCAGCCGTTTGCTCTCTAATTAATAAAGGATAATCGAGGTTTTTATAAATGTACAACATTATACATGTTTGTTTGGGAACATTGTAAATGTTCTAAAACAACAAATTACTGTGCATCTAAACTGAGAGGAATGCTTTCCAAATTTTTCACTGTAAAATGAAATTGATCGAAAATTTATATTGTATAAATGATTCAGGTGCTGCATCCATTCTTAATTTATCAATACCAGTCAATTCCAGCCGTTTGCTCTCTAATTAATAAAGGATAATCGAGGTTTTTATAAATGTACAACATTATACATGTTTGTTTGGGAACATTGTAAATGTTCTAAAACAACAAATTACTTTGTATCTAAACTGAGAGGAATGCTTCCCAAATTTTTCACTGTAAAATGAAATTGAATGAAAATTTATATTGTATAAATGATTCAGGTGCTGCATCCATTCTTAATTTATCAATACCAATCAATTCCAGCTGTTTGATCTCTAATTAATTCGCATAATCGAAGTTTTTATAAATGTACAACATTATACATGTTTGTTTGGGAACATTGTAAATGTTCAAAGACAACAAATTATTGTGCATCTAAATTGAGAGGAATGCTTTCCAAATTTTTCACTGTGAAATGAAATTGAATGAAAATTTATATTGTATAAATGATCAAGATACTGCATCCATTCTTAATTTATCAATACCAGTCAATTCTACGTATGCAGCAGTCATTTCAGCTATTTGTTCTCTAATTAGTTCGGATAATCGAAGTTTTTATAAATGTACAACGTTATACATGTTTATTTGGGAACATTGTAAATGTTCTAAAACAACAAATTACTGTGCATCTATACTGAGAGGAATGCTTTCCAAATTTTTCACTGTGAAATGAAATTGAATGAAAATTTATATTGTATAAATGATCAAGATACTGCATCCATTCTTAATTTATCAATACCAGTCAATTCTACGTACGCAGCAGTCATTTCAGCTATTTGTTCTCTAATTAGTTCGGATAATCGAGGTTCTACCGTACCACACTGAAGATTACTTTAGACAGCGTTTCAACTTCTCTATCAAGTGCACTTTAACCAGTTCCGTAAGTTTCTGTAATCTGGGAAAACGGAGGATGGTAGAAAATGGTCGAAATCTGGATAACTCCATCACCTAAAATGTTAATAAGAGATCCGCGTGGGTGGAGTGCTTGAGAAACTGAAAAAGTAGTTATTTATTACAAGTGATGATAGGAAGAGTTATAAAATATGCAGATACGTAGAAAATATCAGCATAGACGCTTAAACGGCTAAACTACCGAAAGACCTTCGCACGGAGTACGCTCGCTTCGAAGATACGCTCAGTTTGCAGCACGAATAATTCACTGCTCGTTGAAACTGCTTTCAATTGAATCGTTATTAAGTTATAGTTTTCGAGGAAGAAGCGCAAGCGTATCTGACCTCCATTAGTGTCTTGTTCTTGTGTACCCAGGCTTGCCCGCCGTGATTTAAACAGAAAATCCAGAAAATCGCCCGGCAAAGACGCAGAGAGCACAGGGTTTAACAATTTTCTAGAATTATTCACGCTGAATAAAACGTTCTTTCGCGAGAGTGTAAGCCATTAGTCGAGCGTCGCCAATTTGTTACTTCAATTTAGCGGAAGGAAAATGTTTCTTAAGTCGTCAACATCATTAGATTGTACTAATAGTTCCGTGGACGCAGTTGGTACACAAAGTGGTACATTCATAATCGAAATTGAATAGATATCGTTTTCAACGAATCCCACACTTCATTTTTCCCCGTTTACCAAACGCTCCGTGTCGAACGATATTACTGGACTGGAAAAAGCTTCGAGTGCAACGGATTACAGCGAAGCAAACGAAGTTACGAAAACGTGAAAATTGTATTTTCTATTGAGATCGAACGCAACATACAACCTAGTACATCAAACAGGTATTACAATCGATAAAACTCAATCCGCGATTATGTTAATTTACGAGATTCGGATGAAATTTCCACAAGTTATTTCCCCACGTTATTTTGTAAACTAAATTGTGCACAAATACGATAGTGCACACCAGCAGTTCATTGAATTTATGAATAAATATTTTAGCGATATTTGCGTCAGTCCGTATTAATTAATTTGGTCGTTTAATAATTTTAAGAGGTTATAAATGATGTATGTACTATGTACCAGTAATATTAAATTCGTGTTTTGTTTGATCTACGTCGTGATTACTTTAAATACATAGAATCCGCAGTGTGGCAATAATTTAACCTTTCGAAATATACAGTTGGTTAACGAGAGAACGTGACTTGGTTAATTGGAATATTAAATTCGAAATGTATCAATAACACTGTTAATGGTCATAGTTGTCCGAATATTGGTAATAGAGAATCGCGATCCAATATGGCAATAGTGTAAGCCACTAGGCTACGAAGTGGATCCATGTGCAAGCTAATTCGATTGCGGACCCGGATCGTCTAGAACGGTAGATGGGCCACGACTAGGACCGGGCGTCGGAATCTCGTTAGGCCGCTCATCTCCCTATGGGGAATTGTTATCGAGCTATCCATCGGTCGGCTGTTCTGAAATTTCGCGCCACGAAATGAACGACAGATGCAATTACATGGGCCACTGAAGTATGTTACCGTTATGACCGTCGTGGACAAATCACTTTCGTCCGACAGAAGAATGCGATACGTCTCGCGGACATCACTAGCGTGCACAGCTCGTGAATCGATGCCAGAATGTCATAATTAAACTTCCGGCTTTCATGCAAATAGAAATTCCGATAAATTAATTTCGGAAACGTGAGATTACATCCAAATCTGCATGCACTGTGCACGAACGTTGGACATTAGAGTGGAGGAGCAGCTGGATTAAAATATTTGTTCGTGTAATTGTGTGTCTGAATTTAAACTGACTAGCAAATAATATTCATCATTTCTGTAATTGTGAAATACTTGTTACTGTATCATTGAATATATTATATTAATATTATTCATGTATATTAAATACAATACTGTGCGAAAGAAATGAGCACTCAGTATAATTATAAGATGTAATGACAAACTATATCTTTATATAGAAATTGTATTTTATAATGACTGATTTATTGCATTTAAAGTATTAGATAATCAGCGATAACACATTGCATATTCACAGAACTGTTCAATTAAACAGCGGAATACTTTTTTAACTCACTGTATTTTTATTTGATTTAGAGTGGAGGAGCAGCTGGATTAAAATATTTGTTCGTCTAATTGTATGTCTGAATTTAAACGACTAGCTAACAAATAATATTCATCATTTCTGTAATTGTGAAATACTCGTTACTGTATCACTGAATATATTATACTAATATTATTCATGTATATAAGTACACTACTGTGCGAAAGAAAGAAGCACTCAGCATAAATATAAGATGTAACGACAAACAATATCTTTATGTAGAAATTGTATTTTACAATGACTGATTTATTGCATTTCAAGTATTAGATAATCAGTGATAACACATTGTATATTCACAGAACTGTTCAATTAAACAGCGGAATACTTTTTTAACTCACTGTATTTTTATTTGATTTAGAGTGGAGGAGCAACTGGATTAAAATATTTGTTCGTGTAATAGTATGTCTGAATTTAAACGACTAGCTAACAAATAATATTCATCATTTCTGTAATTGTGAAATAATCGTTACTGTATCACTGAATATATTATACCAATATGATTGATGAAGCACTCAGTACAATTATAAGATGTTATGACAAACAATATCTTTATGTAGAAATTGTATTTTATAATGACTGATTTATTACATTTAAAGTATTAGATAATCCGCAATAACACTTTGTATATACTCTCACAACTGTTCAATTAAACAGCGGAATACTTTTTTAACTCACTGTGTTTTTATTTGATTTAGAGTGGAGGAGCAGCTGGATTAAAATATTTATTCGTATAATTGTATGTCTGAATTTAAACGACTAGCTATTAAATAATATTCATCATTTCTGTAATTGTGAAATACTCGTGACTGTATCACTGAATATATTATACTAATATTATTCATGTATATTAAATACACGTTTAATATATACATTGAAAATATACAAATTAAATATGTGCACGTTTTAAATTAAACCGTGCACGACTGTATATCGAAAACCAGCGAGGACCTCGCCGGGATACTCGATTCTCCTTTAAATTGGCAACAGAGATTAAACTACTTACCGATACAAGTCCCATCGGGGGTGGCTTCGTAACCCGGCAGACAGGTGATCGACAAGCTGTCTAGTATCGGTTGATCTTTCATCTCCATTGGCGCGGCGCACCGATAAGATCCCGGCATGTTGATGCAACCGTACCGACACATTTCCGCTTGCAAATCAGGTTGAGCGCACTCGTCCACGTCTGTAAAAAGAAAATTATACATGGCGTAGATTTTGCGCTTCTACTTCGCACAGAGCGTCGCGTACATATATAATTGTTTTGTAACCGAGATACCCTTACTAATTACATTCGAGACTTCGTATTCAGAGTGGAGCACTTAAACATTGGGTGAAATTTAATGACGCGAGCGAGTTAGAACGAGCCGTTGGAACTCATCCACACGTCATCGTTACTCTCGTTACCTTGTACGGTGGTTTATAGCCACAAATATTGTCCGCTCTAGTTTCCTTATTTTCTCCTTTCACGGTCTGACTAACGAGTGGGCTGTGTAATACGTATACTAACGAGTGTCATGCAAATTCGCTTTTCCATCGGGGAATTTCAAGCAGCTGAAATCTCATGGAATTCTAACCGCGACGCGAATGGCTGATTTAATTGAAAATTAAAGCCGATTTTTCAGGTGTGAAATGTGTGTTTCATCGGTGTATACCATAGCGTGTTCATTCAAGAATCTTCTATATAAATAAAAATTAAATGAAAATTAAAATAAGAGCTTTTGTTAATATATATTTCTCTCTTTCTCTCTATATAGGTTAAGTCTAGGTATAAGATATTTTGTAAGTTAGAAATAGAGTTCATGGGATAGAATATGTAAGAATTTGTAACCCTAAGGGGAATCAAATAAAGTTTCATTCTTTATAAATAAAAATGAAGTGCTGTTCATTGGTAAGCGCATCACTTAAGAACGGCTAATTTTTTTTCAAATGTTCGTAATAGTCCAAATAAGGTTTCCAGAGAAACAAAAATTGGAAAAGTTGCTCGGAAAAAAGGGAAAATTCAGGCAAAAATGAAAGTGCTTTTTTCTATGAGATTTTTGTATGAACACCTCAAGACCATAATTCACGATGGATATGCGTAATTCTTTTTTTTTTTTGATTGTTCAGATGTAAATAATACACCTTGAGATTCATTGTGATTTCCAATTTAATTGAAGAATATAAATCATTTGGTTGACACGAAATTCTTACTTAATTCAATTGTGACTTAAATTTTGGAACAAAACCGCATGGTTCCAAGTCACATTCCAGGTACATCACACATTTCCAAAATTTCATTTTGAATGTACTCCTCCTTTAATTGAATATCCACAATCGTTAATAGATCCAATGATCACTCAGAAATACATATTTTTTCTCATTTTTACTTTGTTTGTACATTTCCAATAGCTTTTCACAAATTCGCAAAAGGATCACAACCAATTTATTAAAATTTGGGCAGGACAACGTCTGTCGGGTCAGCTGTTACTGTATAAAGTACGTTTAGCTTCGTCTAATAAATTAATCTCCGACACTGGTTCTCTAAAAAAAAAATCAATAGATACATATATGTATTATATGTATATATAATGCAAGCTGCATTATTGGAAGTGCAGGATCGCGCGATCGAGTTACCGATGTTCGCACGGACACCCAGCGATTCAATATTCTTCGCGTTCCATTTCGAATGGGTTATTGAAATTCCCTGGTGATTCGAGGGTAAAACAGAATGCCGCAAAAAAAAAAAATAAAAGAGGAATAGCTGGAGGAAAAATCGGACGAAAGAATTCTCTATTACCTTGGCAAGTCTTCCAATCGTCCTCGAGAATAAAACCATCGGGACAGAGACAAAATACCCGGCCCATCGTGGAGAGACAGGTGTGCGAGCATCCTGCGTTGTTGACGCTGCACGGACCTGCGTCCTCGCACGTGTGGTTGTCAGTTGACAGGACCGAGTCTTGTAAACCGTCGCAGGAACATTCGTAGCCTCCTATGGTATTCCGGCAAGTATCCTGACAAGGTCCGTGTCCGTTGTTCAACAAACACTCGTTGATGTCTGAATAATGAACATGTACACGAATACCTCACATTTTCCATCCCTACTAAGCTACGTACGGTGTAACCTGTCCAGCGAACGAACATATACAGTTGCGAACAAAATTAAGTGAACACAGTAAATCACTTTGAAAGATTTATCACTATTTTCAGCTTCTTCGTCGATATTTGTTAACGCGTTCATGAGTTGTAGACGATTTAATGTGGTGAAAATTATAGTTATTAATAGAATGCAGGTCTTTATGCAAAATAAAAATCTTCGATGACATTCACCTTGACATATGTTGTTAAGGACAACATTCTGAACAACTTTTCTCTGCATATATACCCGGCGCTCGGTCTTAGTTTTCGAGATATTCGCAAAAAACTATTGCTATTACTGTATTGAATTTCCCGCCCCCTCAACGACCTAACCACAACTCATTCTATTCGCATAATCTTTTCATTGTAGCTGTCAAACATTATTTGAACTAGTAATGGAAAAATCGTGTGAACAGAGTGAGTTGTGGTTAAAATCCAGGAGTGTAGTCTCTCAAAATTGAAAGTTTACTCTCTCATCCCCACAACATGTTTACAAAAAAAAAGTAAACAGACGCCGTGATGGAGCAGGAACATTCAATACAGTATTAGCAGTAGTTTTTTGCAAATATCTCGAAAACTAAGACTGAGTGCCGGGTATATGTAATGACAAAAGTTTCTCAGAATGTTGTCCTTGGCAACATATGTCAAGGTCAAGGTCATCGGAGATGCCTCCCCTAAAGTAAACATTTACCGAGTGAAACTAATATAACAGTAGCATTAAATTCGTGTAATATTTTTGCGATTTTAGCAGTTTTAGTTTGTTGGAAATTGGTGTTCGATCTGATTAAATATTATAATCCTTTCCTAGAATGCAAGATCTTAAGATAGTTCTTTACAGAAACAACACTCAAGAAATTAAATAACCATTTGCGAATACCAATTTCAACAGATCCGCAGCTCAAATATCGATTCGCTGGACAGGTGAGGCAAAAACCCGAGAGTTTTCCTTAGATCAAGGTTTCGCAGCGTATAAAAATCTATAACGAAGCTTGTACGCGCAATAAACAATTTACATGAAGGATATCGTCGAAACAGCACAAGCTTCGCAATTTATTACGGGCAATTAACAATGCAAACACGACGAATACAGACTATGAACATTGAAAAAGCAACTACAAAAGTAACGAGATAAGAGAAACGATACAGCATGCGCAAAATAATGCATGTACCTGCATGAGAATACTTTCGAATGGTACAGCTTTCGGTAAAACATAATTTCATAATTCTTGTAAACAGTTCCCGGCGTGCATCACGGTTGAGTACGTCCGGTGATATGTGTACGAATTTAATTGTTGTAAACAGCAGAAATTCTCGATGCAGTTAATGATCAAGTGGATGGAGGCTGCTTCGGTAACGTTTGCTTTTGCACTTGTTGCTTTTTGGTGAATGGAAAACGACGAGATTTCGCGGTGTATTCCGATGCAAATCACTCACCCCTGCACAAGAACCTGTCCTCGTCTAGTTTCATTCCCTTTGGACACTCGCAACGATAGGATCCCGGCGTGTTCACGCACTTATGCTCGCAACCTCCCTTGTTATCCTTGCATTCGTTCACATCTAAATTTCAATGAGCACATACGTGTAATTCACGGAATTTAGGTAACTTCTCCACCGCATCGTTCCCGGCGCCTTTTCACCGAATAAACGGTTCGTTTAATGATATAGGACGAGCCTGATATTTTACTAGTTCTACGGAACTCTCTCACTCAAACGGATTAACGTGAATATATTGCAGACATGATTTTCGTGCACCTTCAATGCAGAAATATGCTACCTTTCATATAGAAACTAGGGTGGAAAATATATCCGATCAAATGACATATCGTATCTGGCCTTTGTCTTTCGTTTCACATTCATTGTAAATGCGTATAATTCTAACTATTCAATTGATACATACAGGGTGTTCGACTATAGGTGGGAGAAATTTTAGGGGGTGGTTCCTGACAATAATATAAGACGAAAATGAAGAATAAAAAAATTGCGATTTCGGCTTCGTTAATTAGCTATTAACAATTAAAAATACACCTAAAATGCGGCAACTAAGGTATAAAGGTATGCATGCAACTGTCACTTGATAAATAACTGTCGCGCGCCTGTGTGACGTACGCAACGTACACCTCTGTCGAAAACGTTGCCGCATTTTAGGCGGATTTTTAATTGTTAATAGCTAATTAACGAAGCCGAAATCGCAATTTTTTTATTCTTTATTTTCGCCTTATATTATCGTCAGGAACCACCCTCCCAAATTTCTCCCACCTATAGTCGAACACCCTGTATCTTTTTGATAGTTTTATAATCTGGGCAACTTGTAGCTCGCGAAAGAAAAAGGAATTCGGAAATTGACTTGCAAAATTGGCTAAGTATTTGCGGTTAGTATACGTGGAAATTCATTATTTTATTAAAAATAGTTGTACCTCTCGATCGTGTGCTATTAATTCAATATACAGTTTTCTATTTCAATGTTTCCTAAAGGTGCGACTCAATTCTTCGGGTTGCTGCACAAAAATATGCAACACGATTTTATTGCGATTAGTATTATCAATTTAGTTAAAATCCTGACGATAGAAAAGTATTTTTGCGAGCAATTTCGAGCTTCGTTACAAAAATTAGTTTTCTGCATCAATGATTACCGCTGAAATACAATTTCACGGCAACGTGATTTTACGCTCTGAAATGAAATGCGTGTTTGATCAAATTTTTATCACGAGCCATTTTTATATTTCGATTTCGTAAAGGCCGTAGATGTACATATATAATTATATTTTGTATATATCAGAAACGAATATAATGACGACTTTATTTATTTCGAATAATACGAAATTGTTTAACGGGAATTACATTTGAAAGTCAGGCTAAGGGAAACTTTGGCCCAGGATTAGGTCGAACCGCTTAAAAGTTTAAACAGTCGAACGCGGAACCGAGAAATAAAGTTTCAGCCTCTGATTCAATTATTGCTATCGTTTTACTCCGATTTTCACGAGCGAGCTTTCAGATAAAATTTGATTACGCTGCTCAACTTCCGCGAGAAAGAAGCACGGCCGCCGCCGCGTATACACTCGACGCGGATATGCACAACGGGAAAGATGGAAGATTTTTCGTACGTAACCGATGATATTTTAATACCCGACTGGAAAAACTTGTCGATCGCAGAACACGAAAGCTGTCAATATTTCAATGAGGATCCTGTCGATATTTCATCTCGAGAAATTTCTTTTCTACAGACGCGACGGGGCCACTTTCCATGGAAAAATGATGTCATTCATGGATCTCGCGACTCGCGCCGACTGAAAAGCGAACCGAACGAGAAATTTCGGATCAAGGTATTGCGAAGGGATCTTCGGATTACTGATAGTCATGCCCAGTTTTTTTTTTATTCTACACCGTTCGAAAAAGAAAAGGTTATCGAGTTTTACTTAAGCCGAACTATATCGTCGGGTACGATCATATTATTGAAAGCAGTAAATTTTAATTAAAATCGTAAATTAAAGATACGAAAATATAAAGAAATGATTATGAACGAAGTCTTAACACTAAGGCACTAAAAACTATTAAAATTAATAAATCTTCTACAAAGTTACAGAACTATTAGATCTACTCGAAGTAAAACCATCGTGCAAAGCGTTTTAACACTTCATTAGCCATTGTCGTATGATGCATATACCTTAAATTTAAAATATGTACGTGATATTTCACTTTTTTAGAACACTGAACAATGATATTATTTTACGAATTATTTGCTCCTGTACAATTTCTTAACGCTACAGCACTAAAAACGATTAAAATTAATAAATCTTCTACAAAGTTACAGAACTATTAGATCTACTCGAAGTAAGACCATCGTGCAAAGCGTTTTAACACTTCATTAGCTATTATCGTAGGATGCATATACCTTAAATTTAAAATATGTACATGATATTTCACTTTTTTAGAACACTGAACAATGATATTATTTTACGAATTATTTGCTCCTGTACAATTTACATATTTAAATGTATTAAGGAGAGGTAGATGCTGTAACCCCATTAACCTTTTCGACCGTAATAACTATCCATTTAATTAAATCGCCAGAAAGAGAATAATTAAATGAGCTTGCTACTCTTGGTTGAAATAGAACCAGCCTGGCGTCAGATGGTTAAATTCATTATTGAATTTCATACGTAACTCTACTTTATTGATCTTAATAAACCGTAGACTGCCGGTACAGGAGCGAAATAAAACATTTCTTTGTCTCTTTAATAATTTAAAGAAAATTATGTATTGATATCGTTAAATTCTTTTAATCCTTCTACTGTTTTAAATTTCTCTTACTCCTGAAATTCGAAAATCTTAAAATCCATGGTATTGAGATCTTAAATTTAAGGTGTTATTTTTCACGGTTTTCTAATAATTTATGTAAATTTGACCATTTTTAACGACACACGTTTCATATCAGGGTTACGGATAACAATTTTCGTGGTGCGGCTAGTGAAGTGTTCTATTGATAAGTGATTGGAAAACAGAGAAAAATATGTACAGCGAATTAGTTGCAACTTACCAACGCATTTGTTGTCTTCTAAACGGAAACCTTTGTAACAGGAGCACACTGGTCTGCCGTCGATTTCCTTGCAAATTTGGTCACAGGGGGCATCGATGCAAACTCCCTCAGGACTCTGCTTGATCTTGCACTTCGGCAACTGTCCTATCCATTGACGATTTTTGCAGAGTAACCTATTCTGTGTGGTTGCCATGTAATACCCTGGGGCGCACTCGTAATCGGCTTCTAGATATTCGTTGCCTGGTACAGATGACCTTGGACAAACATTAACATTGTAAAATAATGGAATACACGTGGTTTAACTCCGTGCACTTCGAAATTATAAAATATTAAAAATTGCATTAATCATATAGTAAGTAGTTCTAAACTGTATGTAATTGCAACTATGCTTTATCATTTCGTAAAATGTGTAAGAATAACCTGACTATTGGAACGAATAAAGAACATTGAATTTGTTGAATTGTATCAGTTATGTTTTTTCTTGTTCGTTTTCTTCGTTCGCAGATCTTTTAATTTCTATAGGGAGAATATTGTATAAAAATTGATGAAAAAAAGCTTTAAAGTTTTAATTTGTTGTGTTACAAAATAGTTAAAGACAAACATTAACATTGTAGAATAATGGAATACACGAGTGGTTTACCTCCGGTAACTTCGAAATTATAAAATATTAAAAATAGCATTAATCATATAGTAACTAGTTCTAAACAATTGAAACTATGCTTTATCGTTTCGTAAAATGTGTAAGAATAACCTGACTATTAGAACGAATAAAGAACATTGAATTTGTTGAATTGTATCAGTTATGTTTTTTCTTGTTCGTTTTCTTTCTTCACAGATCTTTTAATTTCTATAGGGAGAAGATTGTATAAAAATTGATAAAAAAAAGCTTTAAAGTTTTAATTTGTTGTGTTACAAAATAGTTAAAGACAAACATTAACATTGTAGAATAATGGAATACACGAGTGGTTTAACTCCGTGTAACTTCGAAATTATAAAATATTAAAAATTACATTAATCATATAGTAACGAGTTCTAAACTGTATGTAATTGATACTATGCTTTATCATTTGGTAAAATGTGTAAGAATAACCTAACTATTGGAACGAATAAAGAACATTGAATTTATTGAATTGTATCAGTTACGTTTTTTCTTGTTCGTTTTCTTTCTTCACAGATTTTTTAATTTCTATATGGAAAAAGATTGTATAAAAATTGGTGAAAAAAGGCTTTAAAGTTTGAATTTGTTGTGTTACAAAATAGTTAAAGACAAACATTAACATTGTAAAATAATGGAATACACGAGTGGTTTAACTCCGTGTAACTTCGAAATTATAAAATATTAAAAATTACATTAATCATATAGTAACGAGTTCTAAACTGTATGTAATTGAAACTATGCTTTATCATTTCGTAAAATGTGTAAGAATAACCTGACTATTGGAACGAATAAAGAACATGGAATTTGTTGAATTATATCAGTTATGTTTTTTCTTGTTCGTTTTCATTCTTCACAGATTTTTTAATTTCTATATGGAAAAAGATTGTATAAAAATTGGTGAAAAAAGGCTTTAAAGTTTGAATTTGTTGTGTTAAAAAATAGTTAAAGTAGTGAACATTTCCACTAGAAACTAATGAAATATTGTACGGAGAAATGCAAACGATCAGGCACGAGCAAAAAGAACGTCGATTTTTCGAAGGCTTTAAGCTGACCTAGTCCCTAAATTTCAGCCGTCTCTTGGAATCGAAATTTAGTTCCGCAATTTGTCCCGCGAAAGACATATTTGACATCGCAGTTCCCTCGAATTTTACGTCTTTTTACATTTTATAGCAGTGCACGATAATTCCAGCGCGTCAGAACATTGAAAAGTTCAAGCTCTCGGATCCTAAGAAAGTTTTCCTCGGGTCTCATACAATTCTACTACGAGAAGTTGTCCCCGTAATTCAGTTTTCCGTGGAAAAGAGGAAATTTCAAGCACCAATAGAGCGTCACGTTCTTCCCAGCATAGAGGTGTGTGCTCGATTAAAGAACAAACGAAAGGGGGAAGCTTTGAAAGAGAGCTTTCGCAAGTGTTCGGGAAAGCTCTGCGCAGAAGGGACAAGGACAACTGCAATTATAGGTGGAACGACTGCTTTCCGGAGTGCTATCTAACGTAGCCATTTATAGAAAATTGAAAGCGGGAATTATAGAGTTGACTAAGCCGAGAACGAGTCTTTTGCAACAGTTCTTCTTCAAAGAACGATTTACCATCTAACAAGGAGAGTGCACCAACGACGTCTCACCGATTTAGTTGAGACTCTGTATACTTATAGATCTCGATCTCCCATTTACGTATATATACCATTATAGACGCTAACACTCAATAGTTGTCGAGATATTCATAAACAAAGTTCTTACGTATGCTTTTACGACACGTACCACTGTTGTAATTAAAAATATGTAAGTGCAATATTATTAAATTTATCGTATACCATATTTTCTCTTCCCATATTTACTTTATTTTTTCTGTTTTCAGACACGAGGGGATACTTTCTATTTCATTAATTTCGGCTAATTTATTTATAATTTATTAATACGTTTGTTCTTTAACTTGTTGTTGAATAAAGAATATAAATAAATATGAAAAAAAAATTTTCACCAAACGAGAATCGAACCCTAGCCCACCGGGTGGAAGTATACCTACTCTACAACAGCAGATTTAAGCAGTAATGTAAGAACTTTGTTTATGAATATCTCGACAACTATTGGGTGTTAGCGTCTATAATGGTATATATTCGTAAATGGGAGATCGAAATCTATAAGCATACAGAGTCTCTCAACTAAATCGGTGAGACGTCGTTGGTGCACTCTCCTTGTAAGTTACGACGTTTCAGTGAGATATAACAGACCGAGGTTGAATAAAACTCGATATCTTCCTCTACTTTCGGTAATCATTAATAACCATTACAATATGAAACGTTAAATCTAATACCATCGAATGAATATATTTATAAAACATTTAACCCTGCCAAACGTTTAGAGCTCGTCGCGCCAGCTTCTCGAACAAGCAAAAGGTAAAACGTTCTCCGTAAACTGAATAATAGAGTTTCAATTGTTCGGTAAGTAGATCTACTTTCGGAGCTGGAACTTGCATCCCTTCCGAGCGTTCCCCGTTTAATTCAACGAACACAATATCCGTTGTACTCGAATTCAATCAAGTTCGTCCCTGTTCCCTACGAAAGATTCGGAACGTGCCTGATCAACGTCACGCCGCTCCAGTACAGTCATGAATCCGTCGTTATAAAGGAAAATCGGTTCCGCGGGAATCTACAGAGGCCGCCACGTTTCGGACGAGTTGAATAATTCATACTAAAAGCCACTTACTTTACATATTTGATCAGCGCATGTCGCGCGAGTGGAGCTGGCATGAAAGTCCCGTTTATGCATGATAAATCTCCCTTGGTATCGTCGTCGTACACCGTGGTGGTGGTTGTGCTGCTAGTACTGGTGGTCTCCGAGTTCTTCTTTCCGGCGAACCTCTCGAATTCGGTACCATCGATGATGGGTTTCCCATGAAAATGGGTGCCGGAGGTCTTGCGATGCTCGACGTCGTCGCGGCACGGCAACATCGATAATTTCAAGCTGGATGTCATGTAGGCGTTGTAGTCCTTCAGGGTCCTGGCCAGCACGTCGTTCTCCATGTCAAGTATCGGAAGGTCCTCCTTGGTCCTTGAATAACCCAACATCTTCTCGGCGTCGTACCTCGAGTTACCGTACCTGTTCTCCTTTCTGTTCTTCGGTTTGTCTTGTCGTTCGTGGGACGGCCTGGGCAACGAGCTGCCCAGGATTCGGTTCTCCAAACTGGCCGGGTCCTCCATCTGCGTCCTCAGAATCTCCTTCTCGAGCTGCCTCGAGAATTCTCTCTCGACCGTGTCCTCGTGGCTCCTGTAACGCGCGGTGGTCTGCGTCGAACGTCTGCCACTTTCCGTGGTTAATTGGTTTTGAAGATTGGATGGCGACGTCACATACGACGCGTTCGAGCCCGGCGCATTCGAAAGAGACGAGTTTCTCTGACGAACGCCATCGCCGTCGGGTGTCATGTCTTCCCCGAGCTTCCCGAGAACCAACGCAGCTGGCGCGTCGTTCATCCGTCTTTTAAACTTCGAACCCCTCCGACCATCCACCCGATCCTCGTTCTGTCTGCTTCTCTTCCGGCCTCGTTTCCGCTCGCGATTCTTCCGCCGACGACGTCGTTCCGCACGGTACCGTCTCGCCGGCGAATCTTTCGATTTCTTCGTCTGACCCCCACCACCACCACCACCTCGTTTCCCACGGATCTCGTACTCGCGAGAATCGGACGAGACGGCACGCTGACGCTCCCCGTCCGGACTTTTCGACTCCTTGCCACGGCGACGTTTCCTCCGGGCCCGGTCGCCGCCGTTCCCTCTGCGACGAGCGATCGGTGTGGTCGCTGAAACGGAGAGTTCAAGCGGAACGTGGTTACGTGATCGAAACTTCGCGTCATCTTTTTCTTTTTCGGCGACTTCGGGGCCGACCTCTGCGCATCGTATCGACCCTGAAGAATATTCCCTTATTTCTATGAAATTAGAATTTAAACTGATTTTTCTGAGTGTATTTTATGAGCAATGCAGATTTTGTGATTTCGTGGATTTGTGAACAAATGAAATGTATAATAGTATCTCTTCGTATCTCTGTAACGTTGTATCGATCTTGAAGAATATTCCCGTATTTCTATGAATTAGAATTTAAACTGATTTTTCTGAGTGTATTTTATGAGCAATGCAGATTTTGTTATTTCGTGGATTTGTGAACAAATGAAATGTATAATAGTATTTCTTCGTACTATCTCTGTAACATTGTATCGAACATGAAGAATATTCCCTTATTTCTATGAAATTAGAATTTAAATTGATTTTTCTGAGTGTATTTTATGAGCAATGCAGATTTTGTGATTTCGTGGATTTGTGAACAAATGAAATGTATAATAGTATCTCTTCGTATCTCTGTAACGTCGTATCGATCCTGAAGAATATTTCGAAATTTCTACGAATTTAGAATTTAAACTGATTTTTCTGAATATTTTATGAGCAATGCAAATTTTTTGAATTCATGGATTTCTGAACAAATGAAATGTACAATAGTATCTCTTCGTACTATCTCTGTAACATTGTATCGAACTTGAAGAATATTTCGAAATTTTTACGAAATTAGAATTTAAACTGATTTTTCTGAATATTTTATGAGCAATACAGATTTTGTGAATTCGTCGATTTGTGAACAAGTGAAATGTATAATATAGTATCTCTTCGTATCTCTGTAACATCGTATCGAACTTGAAGAGTATTTCCAAATTTCTACGAATTTGAATATAAATTGATTTTTTTCTGAATATTATATGAGCAATGCAGATTTTTTGAATTCGTCGATTTGTAAACAAGTGAAATGTATAATATAGTATCTCTTCGTATCTCTGTAACATTGTATCGAACCTGAAGAATATTTCCAAATTCCTACGAAATTAGAGAAAATACTTTAAGCTCATTTTTAATGTTTTAAAAGATACAAATTCTGCGAATCCACGAATTTCTGAACGAATGAAACATATAATAATATCTATCCACATCTCCGTATCCTATTTGGCTGGCATAACAAGGATTCATCACACGGGGTTTACAGAACAGTACCGCTCATAATTATTCAAGCGACTGGAATTTCGTACTTTAGCTTGCTTTTGAAAGGCAAGTATAAATTCACGTTATTGTCAGGGCAAACGGCTTTAAGATGGGATAAACTAATTGGAATCCTAATTGGAACTTAAAACCGTACGCCTCAATTTCGGTAGTAAGGTGAAATTAATTTTAGCATCGAAACGGACAAGTAAATCATTCGTTCTATTCTAGTTAATCCTATTATCCATCAGAGTTCTATCTTTTGCATCAGTAATATGAAATTTCTGTATTAAATATACAATCTAGTAGAAACTATTAGCTCTGTCGAAAAAAATGAAAGGACAATTACGCTGTAAAGTGGAACTAGTGCTATTCAATGATTAATAAATGTGAGTTATCGAATTTACATTATCTATGAATTACTCATGTGAATTGCACAAAATTCGCGCGGCGTTGGTCACATTAATGCGTTTATCAAATTATGCTGTAAACACGCGTATGTGTATAAATGTATAAACGTCCACGGACCGTTGAAAGCGAAAGGATCAGCGATGTATAAATGGCTCATATCACAGCGAGGGAAATATCAGCTGTTAATTGTATAGAATACGTATTACAAATGCTAGAGTAAGATTTCACGAAGAAAAAAGAATATCCAATTTGTATGAACCGTGAGAAAAGTTTTAATTTAAAAATTGTCTAAAAACAAAAAAGACGTGGTAAAATGCAAGGACTCTTCCGGAGTGAGCACATTCGCAAAGTAAACGAAAAATGTGTGTGCAGTTAGAAAGAGAAACCGCGAAAAATTCATTGTGAATTTTGACAAAACTTTGCGAATTTATAGAATTATCGTGCATAAAAGATACAACTTTCGCCAACTGCAACGCGCAGCAGCTTGAGTTTAAAATGCACGGTTCCTTTCGGAAGTTTCGCCAGTCTCGCACCACCGTGAAAATTATTTCTAGCATCTCGATGTTTTGCGAACAACTTTCATATGACACTCTGCAAAAATGTCTAATTTATGGCCTCGCTATTTTAAAAAGAAAAAATATAATATGCCGTAATATCTGCAAGAAGTTTTCAATCTTTCATTCTCGTAAGTATATTACGTGATTTTATGGAGTGATAGCGTTAATTAAAGAAAAATAACAACCACGAACTTGTGCCTCGAGTGAGTAATCAAGTTTCTTCTATTTCAAGTCGTTGGCGAACGTAATCGGTAATTAAAGTCTGGAGAAGCTTCGTTGAAGTAACAGTTCGCTGTAAGCTATAAACTCAAGCGGAACAGTTTCAACTCTCAGCAGGACGTGATTCTAGCCACGTGTAATAATACGTATCAATAGTGGGCCATATCTGCGCTACATATTGCTATATGCTCACCTAATACTATTGCGAGATTGCATTTACAGAGTAAATATGTGTCTGTCTGCGTAGTTTCGATAGACTATACTATAATCACATTAAAATTCGATTAAGAAATTATACACTAATCAGAAATTACTACTACGTGAACATTAACAATGAAGTTCTAACTTTCTTCATAAGCGAACTTGATAAACGGTTATTATTAGACTAGGGATCTTCATGCATTTATGGGTTCTAAAAATATTCAAGGAATGCTAGAGCAGGGGTCGACAAACTTTTTTTTGTAAAGGGCCAGATCGTAAATTTTTTAGGCCTGGTGGGGTCCATAGAGCGGCAAAAAACCAGGACTTCCAAATATTTTTTGATAGAAACTGATATTATTACAAAGGTTTTTATTTCACGTAATTTATTCATGTAAAGAACAATATTAACCTTCGGTTAGGGACCGTAATTTGCGGACCCCTGTGCCAGAAATATAAAATTTCACAAAATTCAATACGATTTTTAATTATTCCAGACCTCGAAAAACTACCACCACTGAAAACCAGATTTTACATGATTTCGCTTTCTTAATATTCGCCTACGAAAATTGAAAATTGCATAAACAAGTAAATCCTCAGTCTAGTATATATAGATCACATTGGCGTTAGTTTTCGTCGATCTGAAAATAATGACGGCGCGCCGCTTTCCCGTAAACGTTCTCGGCGCGTCGGTAACTGCTTCGATGTGCAAATTCGGTGGGCAAACATTTTTACTCACTGACATTCAAACCCGACCGAAGGGATGAGTTGTTCGAAGCATCTTCTGGTGGGACGAGGACCTCGTCCCTATTTCCGTCAGCTCGAGGCACTGTTTCCGCTTCCGTCTCCACCACCTCCGCCGCGTCTCGAGACGAGAAAGAGTCGCCGTTCTCATCGAGCGTTTTTTTACCCTCGAGAGACGCATCCCAGCTAATGAACAACACAACCAACCATTTCGTTTTTTCTCTCCGTAAAATGGCAAGACTATATTTCGCAGGTTCAGCCCCACCCTCCTTTCAGCGTGTATAACATCGTGTACCTCTTTAAGTTACCCTTCCGTACTCTTACCCCCCGACTCTCTACATTAGAAATTTCTGCCCTGAAAGCACGGACCATCTAGTCTTTACCGTATATTCCACTCATGGACCACCGGTACCATTGCAACGTCACACACAGTAGGTGTAATTTAAAACAGTATAAACATTAGAAAAGTTTAAAAGCACTGTTGTATTATTTTCTTTCTATTTCACACGAGTTCGTTGTAATTCAAGAACTACATTTGATAATTATTAACTTCAACGATCCCTCGCCGATTTCAATGACATTGAAATAAATTTATTGAATAATTCCTCATGGAAGCAACGTTAGAATCTCAATAGAATCCTTCATTTTACTGGGGATGTCTATGCAAAATAAAAATTGTCTGCATCGATTATATGAAATAGAAACTAGATCGAATATTATTTGTTCTCTCCATGATTTTAATAGAGGAGAAATCATATACAGTGACTCCCACTAATATTCGGATGCTCTTGAAAAGACGATACCTTTTTTAATATTGTAATATACGATTTGAACTTTTTTGGGAAGCTGGAGCAATTAATTTGCTACAGGATGTAAAAATAGAATTTTATCCAAAATTGCAATTGATCGGAATTGTAGAAAAAATATTAATAGTTACATTTTACAACTTTTTTATGTGGGCCTGTATTGAAAATTTAAAAACTACGTTTCGTAGATCTGTGTCGATTAAACATATTCTGAAAATTTCGTCAAAATCGGGCAAAGTTACAATGAGCTACAAACGTTTAATGATGGTAAAAATTGCAGATTTTCACGATTTTCGGCCTATAACTGCAGTAAATCTAAGGATTCTTACATCTTTCAATGCCTGTCGTTTTTTAATTATAATTGATAACAATTTATAATTGACACAGATCTACAAAACTTAGTCTTTACATTTTCAATATAGGCCTGTATAAAAAAGTTGTAAAATGCAACTTTTAGTATTTTTTCTACAATCCCGATCAATTGCAATTTTCGACCAAATTTATTTGTCATATCCTGTAGCAAACTAATGGCTCTAGCTTCCTAAAAATGTTCAAATCGTATAGTACAATAATAAAAAAAGTTATCGTCTATTTAAGAGTGTCCGAATATTAGTGGGAGTCACTGTATCGACATGTTGAATTCTCAAAATTTTCCAGCTTCCCAAAATTCCATTATGAATTTCATCTACCCATTTTTTCCATAAATGCATAGAGATCCGCAGTCTAGTTATTAGTGTTAGAAGAACTGACAATTTCAAGAATAGAAGTGCGCTTTCCGTCTCTCTGTATTCGTTAGCATATCCTTGAGGTAAACAGCGTTCAGAAAGATAGTTGCGAACACGTAGTAGCGGGGATCGAGCGGAAATGGAAATTTCAATTACCGTTTCAACGAGGAGGGCCGCTCGGTTCGGTTATGGCGAAGATAATTTCGCGGCTAGCATCGGTACGTTCCCAAAGAGCCCCGATATTCCGACAATCTCAATAACGAGCAACCGGGAGACATGTTGTCCCCATTGTTCCCGATTCTGACGATTGCCAATGGAAATACTGCGAAAGTAAAGATTCCTTTATTAGCGGCGACGTTCGCAGCAACAACGACCCCCTCGGGCTGTATTATTTTCCCGGCGCGGATCTTTTAGCGCTCGTCGCGTCGCACCGGCAGGTAATTACGATTCGTGCCGCGGTGTAATTGAGACGAACGAATGGCAAATTGTTTGGCCATCGGTGTCTACAGGATGTCCCGAAAATATAAAACCAAAATATAGAATGCTGGACAGAATTCGACTGTGTTAATGATACATTGTAAACAATATTTAAACTGCTAACAATATTTTCACACTAAACATACCATCAAAATGTCCGATCCCATTTTTTTTAATTTCACGACAATTGATATAATAAAAATAATTTTACAAGAAGGTTCGATCAAAAACAAAAAACAAACAATCTTGCAGTTAACAACTTTTGGATCATTTTCAAGAGAAGAACATTTTTTCTGCGTCTGAAAGGATTAATATTACTGTAATATGTGTTAAACAAATCAACCAATATGAAATTGACGAAAGAAACGTTTTGCCTTACTTGCTTTAACAAAAGTTATAAATGAAAAATTTCAGAAAGAAACTGATACATTGGATGACACATTTCAATGTGTTAGTATCTTTCTATAAAATATAATTTTATAACTTTTGTTAAAGCAAGTAAGGCAAAATGTTTCTTTTGTTAATTTCATATTGGTTGATTTGATATTAATTTTTGTTTTAGTCGCAGAAAAAATGTTCTTTTCTTGAAAATGATCCATATCAGTTGTTAACTGCAAGATTGTTTGTTTTTTTGTTTTTGATCGAACCTGTGCGCTGATACCACCACATATTATTTAATTAACATTTACGATCGTTATAACATAATTTGTATAGATAGGAGCTGCGCAAAGTCTAAATAAAATCAAGCTTGCCAATTTCATAAGGAAACACGTACCAATTGCTTTTAAGGCTCGTAATTTTAGTGATAAAATTGATTCTACACGATGAAATTATTAGACGCGGTACACATTCATACTTCATCATTTATTTTCTAGAATTCGAACATGCCTATGGAAAATATCAAAGAGTCTGGATCACCAACAGATTACAGAAACATCCCTAAAATAATACAATATTTAGTTTTCGAAGGGTTTATAACAAACAAAAATTGTATGTTTTTTGCAATTTTTTGCAAGTAACACAAATCTCGTCGTTAAAAGCGGGGAAACATTAGGAGCAATAACCATTCACTGCATAGTGTATCATCTGATACATTTCACAAATCTGATGTATACTAAACTAAAAATATTGTTTTAATTTTTTTGCTTTACATAAAACACAAAAAAATGACCTTCCTTCAATCGCTTCATCCCAATTAAAGAAATCATGCAGTGAAGGGTTAAAAATGACTATTCGTCGTTGCTTCACAAAAGTAACAAGAATCTATCCATCCATATTTTTAGCCATTCTTCTTCTACCAAAGATATTTCATTGAATAATTAATTTTTCTCCGAAATATTCGAATATTTTACAGCAGCCCTTACATGCACGCGTAACTTGCGTTTCTGCAGCTGTGGTCCGACTATGTTAGACCAATTAAAAAGTTTGAGTGTGTAACACGACCACCCTTATTTCGTATGCCCACGTAATTATCGGTTCTCTGTACTTTGGGTGCTGTTCGTTTGATCCTCGATAGCCGGGAGCGACGCGGAGTCGAAGTTGCGGTTTAATGACGATTCGGCGCGGCCGGGCTGATCGCAGTTCATTGAAGCTGCGTGGACAGCTTGTTACAGGGGACAGGAAACACGACTGACGTGCCCCTTGGCACAGCCCCTTTTCGCTTCGTTAATTGGCCCGGCTGTTTACGTTGGTAAGCTCTCGGATTTCTTTTTCACGCTCTTTTCATACCTTCCCTGATTTTTGCTTCGCGCGGTTGCCACGCGGTCCGACAAACCTCGCGTGGTTTCTCGCGTTTCTTTCTGTATCGTTGATCCTCTGTGGACTGAAAGAGTTTGAACATGTTTGCACAGTTTTCTGTCCCTCTAATCCCCACTGGGTTCGTCGCAAAGCCTCTTTGCATGCTTTAATTCTTACAGTCTGCATGTAATTCGTGTAGTTTCGAGTACTGCTTTATTACATTGAATTTAATGAAATGCTGTATATTATATAATTTAGATTATATAATTTAGATGATTGAATCTAGAAATCTTTAATTTCACTCAATTTTCATGGTTTTATAATTAATAGATTTTTAAATCAATTTTTTCGGCGCAACCGTTTCGATCAATTTTTAATCAATTAGCTATTTTGCAAATATGTCTAACGTATCGGTTCTTGTTTAAACCTTGTTCAAAGTTAAGTTGCGTCTAAAAAAAGAAAAAACCAAAGAATAAATATATAGAATGAAAAATATGTAATCTAAGTGAATCGAAAATGAAGAAAATATTATTATATACTTGCTATTAATTTTACTAATGTAAGTTAACCATTGATATATATAACTGAGATTACTTGAATTGTATGAGACAGTGGTTGGAACTGTACTGCGGTCAAAATAATCTTTAGGACAGAGCAAAGAACCATCAGCATGGAAAAACTGACATACCTAGATCCACTACTCTGAACTTGATGATCTACGTTTTTGAAATCAATATCAGGAGATAAATTTGAACAGTCCAACGAATTCACTGCAACTGCTAATTATACCAAAGTGGTAAATTTGAAAATCAACATTCTTAAGCAAGACCATTAACAATAGTTGTGATTTTTATTATATGTAATAGAACAGGTAATAATTATACTGGGTAAGACCCAATTATAAAAGTATGAAAGAAAAAACTTTTTTCTTTTTTTAGATGCAATTTACCTTTGAAAAAGGTTCAAACGAGAACCGAAACGTTAGGCATATTTGCAAAATAACTAATTCATTAAAAATTGATCGAAACTGTTGCGTCGAAAACATTAATTTAAAAATCTATTAAATATCTACGATCGAAATAATAAATAATTAATTTTTTATAATTAATTCTTGTCACGATTATTCCGGAATCGACATTCGTATAAAAATGGTGGAAGCAATTGGCACAGTTCTTGAAAGACGTTCGACCTTGCTAATTTTATTGAGTCGATTCTCTTATTACACGATTCTCAGACACGAGTTACACATAACTGAAGGAGGGTGGGTCATTGATTCCCCCGTTTGTAAAATACAAGTTCCCAGGAACATCTGCAGTCGAGCAACTTCCTCAGGAAACATTTTCAGAGTTTAGAACTCGATTAGGGTACTCACACGTACGACTGATCCGCATCATCGGCTTGCAGCTCGTCCTTCAAATCGCCGCCGTTCCGGGCGACATTCTTCGTACCGAAAGCTTCCGCGTTTTGGCAATATCCTGCAAGCAAACGGGAAAGAGATCAATCGGATGTTCCCTTGTGTCTCCTTGTTACACTGGCAATTAGTAGATTGCGCATTTTATGCATTTATGAGGGAAACGGGCACGCGCAATACAAAGCAGCGGCCATATTAAAAAGATTTAAGAACGTCAGTGTATTAGTTTCAGCTTAATAAGATAATTAAAAAAGGCAGAAGTTTCTGTTTGGCTGCTGTGTCTTGCAATATATGCGAACAATTTTTATTTTGCATAACGATCTGCAGTCTAGTAATTAGAATTGTGATTACATCGTGTGTGGTGTCGTTTTAATTAGGAAAAACGAGATCCCATTATCCTGGTCTTCACGACTCTTATTTGTTCACATTATGCTTTAAAGTTTTTTTTAGTAAACAGCTTTGATATTATGGTCATTATTAAATTGCGGATCTTCATGCATTTATTGGTTCTAAAAATTTTTCAAGAATTTAGTACGATATTTATTCGTATTCCAGACTTTCTCAAAATGTACCTGCAGAAATTAAGAAATTATATAAAAACCATTAAACAGATGTCGAACAAAAAAAACGAAAAAAATGCACTAAAAAAATATGAAATAATTTCCATTTTATAAAATATTAAATATAACACAATCTTTTCGGAGGCGGCGCAAAATGGAAAAATATCGATACTGGAAATTATGAAAATCCTAAAATTCATCTACATGCTTTCACATATTAATGCATTTTCTCTTCCCACCTATTGATTTACAAGTCTACCATATTCCAATGAAATCATAATCAGCAACATCTGTCATTTGGCAAATTTTCAATTTTGCGCCGCCTCCGAAAAGATTGTATTATATTTAATACTTCATAAAATGTATATTATTTCATATTTTAGTGCATTTTTTTAGTTCTTTCTTATTATTTTCTCCTTTTTAGTGCATGTTAGTATAAACATTGTTTAGTTTTTTCTTATTATTTTCTCCTTTTTAGTGCATTTTAATATAAGCATTCTTTATCTTTTTCTTATTATTTTCTCCTTTTTAGTGCATTTTAATATAACCGTGATTTTTAAAAAGTTTTTTATATATCCTTTTTTATAGATCACATTGAGACAGTTCGCTTTTGTTGATCTGAAACTGAATTTTGTCCAGCCAAACGTGGCATTCGAACCGCTATGTGCCCGCGCCGTTTCTGGAACGTAAGGAGGAAAAAGGAAAGAGAAAAAAAAATAAGTAAAAGAGAAGAGAGAGACGGGAACGAGGGTCCGTCTACGGCGAAACAGAAGCGCGGGAGTTCCCATTTCCGGGCGCAGGTGAAACTTCCTCGCGCCCAGAAGAAAGTTCCCGCAATTCGAGATCTTGGGTAGTTCACTTTGGTTCTGCTCGGACTTCGACCGGAAGTCAATGGTGCCCGCGCCACTTTGCAATGCCGGGAATAGTACTTGCATACGCCCCGTTCGCCACGCTACTCGTCTCGCTCGTCTAGCTTTTCAACTCGATATTGAACTTTTTATCACGGCCGGGTCGGGAATGAACGGCTAAAGCGGAAAGCACCGCCGGAAACAAAGCGGCCGGCCGCAATAGTCGTTTCGCCTACCGATACTCGCGTTTCGCTGGTCGCCGAAACATCTCTAAGTTCTTCGGGCATGACCTCTCCGAAGTGCAACGTTCAAAGTGCGTATCGAGAGCACAGTGAAAACAGTCTCTCTTCCAAACGGTATGTATTCGTAAAAGATTTATTTATCTTTTTAAAACACTTATACCAACGTGTTGGTGACATTTTTCTGATTAAAACGAGTCCAAACACGATATAATTTCGATCATATTTACTTGTTTCTCAATTATCCGAACCATTTGAATTTTTCATTATTCGTGTACGCGTCAGCAGCCAACAACCGTAGTCAAACCGAAGTTAAACAATGTGGAACGTGAATGGCACTAGGATGGGTGACCGTCTGGTAAAAAAACAGGAAAGTGACCCGCCCGGGGTGTTTTTCACGTGTTGTTGGCAAAAGGTGATTCGGAACCCACCATAAATAGTAGGTCCCGCTGAAAAGGCGATGGTGAGAATGGAAAGTGGGGGAAGGAAGATTGGTAAATGAATTTGAAACCTTGAGGGGACCAAATATCATGTTACATATACGCGTGAGCAGTGTACATACACAACTTCAATGTACAAATCAGTAAATGTTTAATCGATTAATGTAGCTAGGTAACTGTGCTATTATTAGTTTGGATAATCGAAGTTCTACTATGTAGATTAAACAAGTGCAGTATAACCGAGTAGTTCTTCTAAAGGGACTTTCAATAAGAGCGATAGAACTCTGAATTGGATAAGTTTGTCCGAAACTTCGTGACTTTAATTTTCTCAACGAGAAACCCGAAAAATCTAAGATGTAACTGTTAACTCATCAATTTGAATAAAAATAAAAATCGAAAAATAACTGTTTACCTTGTTGTTTCATCGATTTTTTTTTATGTTTTACTGTTTTAATAATT
Source organism: Lasioglossum morio (assembly GCA_916610235.2). Lineage (NCBI taxonomy): Eukaryota > Metazoa > Arthropoda > Insecta > Hymenoptera > Halictidae > Lasioglossum > Lasioglossum morio. The sequence continues at coordinate 3,732,247 of OU744327.1, forward strand.
ACTATTTTACTGTTATGTTTTACTTTCTTTTTACTGTTTCAATTTGACGAGGGTTAACAGAAAAGAAAAGAAAGAACAGGACTTGCGCTGACCGGTCAGCAGATATTTATTATTGTATTAACATTTTACCGACCGGAAGCCCATTAATAGGATTTTTAATAATTCTCTTTGACATTGCAATCTTAAATGAAACTATTAAACGACGTTATCGAGGGTGACTTAGTTAGTTCATACTAAATGCTAAATGAAAATTTATCCATGTACCATAAATTTTTCAAAAATATGCAATAATCACCGGTCGGTAATGTGTTAAATTGAATGAGAATAGAAAATTGAAAAGTCTGTTTCGTAGATTGTGCAAACGAACGTAACCACGAATTCCCAACGCAGTAAATCAAATTGTTCGCAAATGTTAATCTTGTATCCGCGCCGTAACTTCCGTGGGGAGTACGTGGAAACAATACAGTCAGAAAATACAACATCTCCGGCCAGGAATTCAATTTTTCCTCCTTCTGTTTAATCTCGTTTATCGAAAATAGGAAGGGGATACTAGTTCAATTCAATATAGGGCCCGTGCACAACCTTTACGAGCCTACGGCGGTGCAGGAGAAACGTCTGATAAAGTTATGAATTACGGTACATTGGCCTTCGAGACTCGTCGAGGTCGTTCGACATGGGATAGGTCAGTCGCTGCCTCTAACTCATTCGAACTGATGCCGTAAAGCTCCAACCATCGATTCTACGTGAACCGGAAATATAATATCGGAAATCTCTTTCGAATTCCACTTGGACCGCAGCGCCGCCGTCGAAAGCAAATGTTTCGAAACCGTAGAAAAAAGTAAATGAAATCTTGCCCGAACCACGTTATTACACACTCTATTTGGGAAAACATACCGCGACGTGTGCGAAGAGCTACCGATACACGGAAAACGAGCTGAACACGTGAAATTTTATTCGGCCAGAAAATTCAATATTGAAAAGTCCTCCACCACTGATATTTTCATTTATATTGTATATATGTTTTCATTTTTTTTGGTAATATGATTAACAAAATACAGTAATAACGAATAGCGTACAAAACACCGACACCAACCAATTGTTGCAGCTCGAGTATTCGTTTGATATTCGAACTGAATTTTTCCGTACACAAAGCGAACAATGTCGAAAAGTTGATTCTATGGTTTTCCGCCACTCTGCTTCTTTATTTATAAAATTCGTGAATTCATCCCGTCCGTATTTTCTATACAATTTTATATTTTTAGAATTTCTGAAAGATACATTGAAAATCAAACGCCTGGAGTCACTAGAACCTCCATTATTCGAACCGAACGTTTCCGAGTACGTTTTTTTTCGGTTGAACTTCAGGGAACCAAAAACTTTCTACTTTTTCTAAAAAAAACTTCTTTAGGCACACCGCGTACACAATTCCTGGACAGTGAATGAAGTGAAAGAGTCTGATGCGTCACGCTCCGAGGTGAAACGCTATTCGAGTAAACTCAGAGGTTTAAACATAGGAGTTTTCACTGCGGTATTGGTTCGATGTTTGTTTTAGAAATGCGGTCAACAAATCACAAGTTGGTCTCACTATTTTCGAGATAGGAACACAGCCAGTCAAATAACCAACCCGTGATAACAGCATTAAGAACGTTCTTTCTTTCTCGGTAAGCGTGCGCGCTCGGCGTTCCTGATGGCGTAAAACGGAAAACGTTGGAGCGGCGACATTTTGAAGGAAACAGAACGTGACACGCGCCTTAACCCGTCAAGAAATTTGTCCGAGACCACCGGTTTCTATGAACCTCCATTGACAAAGCAGCGGCGTTTAAAAAGGTTCCAGGTCAACACGCCCGACAACCGCGATCTCACATTTTGCTAACCAACCTCAATCGTCGCGTTGAGTAAATTCACCTCGGCAAAATGACGAAACGTTCACGCGTTTAATTCACATGTAATTACTTTCCCCCCTCCTTGATCTCCTTTCTTGCACGGGAGCTCGTTTTCGATCCTCGACAACACAATATCAATTGTCAATGATCCAATTTGTCCATCGAAAATGACCTCAAGACAAATCTAGCCGAAGACAACAGTGGAAGCGTCCTCCGCTTTTTTTAAATCTATCGATGTATATGGGATATTACAAATAATAAGAGTGGTTATATATTTATTTATAAAATTAAAATTTTATATTATTGTATTGAGATTATTAGGTAGGGTAGTATTAAGGGGGGCTTGTATACGACAAATAGATATAAAAATTTTAATAGCTTATTCTTCGATTGTTCATATAGGAGTGTTAATTAGAAATATATTGACTTTTTCTAAGGTTAGAATTATTCCAGGGTATATTATTATAGTGGCTCATGGATTATGTTCGTCTCGTTTATTTTTTTTTAGTAAATGTTGGGTAATGAATTATATACCTAAAACAAGAATAATATGTTCGTCAAATACGTCGGTATAAGATATATATTTATATAAATTGTTATAAATTCGTCTTTGCTGTTTCCCATCACAATGTAATCATTAACCGTAACCCTCTCCACAAGTAACGTGTAAGATACATTCGGTTGTCAACCATGTGATCGCTAACGACCAAGCTGTTAATGTGACCACATTAAAATAAACCGTAAATAAATAAAAAAACAAATATCAATTGTGTGCAGCGTCAACTCAAACTGGTATTAAACTTCGTCTATACAAAAACGAACGAATAGACAGTGCTGATATTCTAGTTACTGTTGCGATAAGAAAACTTGTCGGAATTGCATTCGTGTAACTAGAAATTCATTGTTTCCTATGCACTCCTATACAAGACCTTTACAGAATTGCGAGTTGCATCACTGTAAGTAGTAAAACTCAATTGTTACGGCTACATTATAATAGAGCTAACCGGTGGTATGTGTGATTTAATTCATTGTCATCAAGACACCAAAAAGGAATGCGAAGCAATGAATCATTTACAGAATCGCGTCTATTAATCTTTATAGCCGTGATGCCTGTCCAGAACGCTGACAATGAGCCCGTACTAAGGGTACATTGCATTCATTATAGAGCACGATGTTTCTTAATCAAAACTTGTCACAATTTTTTTTTTTTTTTATTAAGCATATCAAATTTTAGTCGAGATCTGTTTTTGCTGCACAAAAACAAATTACAGAATACATATTCACATTCACACCTACCCAGTACTTACTACTTACATCAAATCAAATTCGCAATTTACATTTTTTCAAGAACTTAAAAATAAGAAGACAAGCTCCAATATTTGGTCGGGCAAACATTTCCAAACTTAAGGGCAGCTGAAGCTTAATTTTACGCAACTGTTGAATTACATTGCCAAACAATATGATTGTTAAATACAAATATATGATTGTTAAGTAACAATATCCTGACTACCGTGACCGCAGTCGCATTTCGGATCAACTTGTCACAATTCTTGGATTATTTCGCTAAGTTTAGCTGTTAAGTCAATCTGGATAAAATTTTGCAGTAACATTTCTGTCCAGTTTGATATAAAATTTAGAAAAAGAAGCATCTATCATTAAAACAGTGTTTGGTTTATTGATTGAATTATTTGTGTGTCGATACTATGAAATTGTTTTAATCATTTTACAATTGGATTATCGTCATAAACGCATGAAATCTAAAAAAAAATACTTTCTTCTTCTAAAGAAACAGAATAAGTAAAATGTGTAAAATAATATTCGGCATTGAATTGATTGATTGAATTATTTGAGTGTCGATACTCTTAACACTTTACCTACCGGAAGCCTATTAATAGGATTCTCAATAATTGTGCTGTATCAAAAGAAAGCATAGAAATTTTCTTTTACATTGCAATCTTAAATGAAATTATTAGATGACGTTATTGAGGATGACTTGTTAGTTCACAATGAAAATTGCTGTTCCTGTTGAAAGATCCATTAAAAAGTTTTTAGGCGTGTACCAGATTTTTCAAAATTATGCAATAATCACCGGTCGGTAATGTGTTAAGAACGATTTACCTTGATAAAACTGAAAAATTGTTCTTCCCAATAAAATATTCATATTTTCCATGATTGTCGACATCGTACTGTAACATTTTCTATTTTTACGTATCACATACGTAAATCTATATACAAAATATATATACAAAAAAATATATATATATAAATATAACATATAAATATAAATATAAAAATATATATATAAATATATATACTTTGAAAAGCACGGAAAATTACATAAAACAGCAAATGTATTATTGCAAATACTGCTATCCGTTAACCTCTTTGTGGAACAACGTGTTCACATTGTTGCCCTCTCTTTCAAGAAAGAACTCTCGTTGAACATGAATATTAATATGTTTTATTCGCGCAGGCTTCGTTAATGCTCCCCGTAAATGCAAACGACCCGATTCGTTTCAAAGTGGTCAAACATTTAAACGTTAAACCCGAGATGCGGGGTGGACGAAGTCAAACGAATTGTTCGACAATTTTACGAAATGGAACGATTGTGACTGCACATCACACACGACGGAGCGGACGTATTTGATTACACGTTGATATGTACTGTTGGTCGTCTGGCTTGCATAAAACTTTTTAATCGTTTCTGTGCGCCAGGCGAATACGCAAAGCTTCGCGATCTTGCATTAAATAACGTTTGCCTGTGATGCAGTTGAATTAGGTATGTGCTCTCAAATTAGTTCTCATCGATTCGATAAACTTTTCAGAGAACATAAACCACCTACTATAACAATTCCTTTGTTCTATTATTTCCTTCATGAAGCTAATTAAAACCAATTAAAACCGCTGCATGTTCGCATCTCACCTATGCAAGAATATATATATATACTTTCTAATTACTATGCTGCGGATTCATTTACGAAATAAAAAGTTTAATCTTAATAAGTGGTAATGGTGCTATTAAATTCTTGTAACATTACAGTTTTGTATTTTACTGACAAGGTTCTGTCGAAAACTTTTTCCTTAACTCTCATACGCTCCTCATAAATAGTTGCAAATATGAAAGAGAGTAGAATAATAATGCACGTTTAATCAATATATTGTGTTTCATTTATGTATAACCTGACATTTCAAAGGAACACATCTCGCAACATAGACAGAAAAGGATCAATAATTTCACAATATGTGAAAATAGTAAATGGGTGAATTTTCACTGTAAGAAACGTTTTATTAAATTTTTAATTTTTTTCGAGAGGTGATTTCTCTTCTTAAAACCGACTGGTCAGAAGCGTTAACGAGATTTAGAAAAAGTTTGGAAATGGGTGGATATCCAATTTCGAAGACGGCACATGAAAAAGTCGTGAACGTGTATTAATTTGTGATTGATCGAGGGAGGAGCGAATGAGGAAACTTAATCAATATATTGTGTTTCATTTATATATAACCTGACATTTCAAAGGAACACATCTCGCAACATAGACATAAAAGGATCAATAATTTCACAATATGTGAAAATAGTAAATGGGTGAATTTTCACTGTAAGAAACGTTTTATTAAATTTTTAATTTTTTCGAGAGGTGATTTCTCTTCTTAAAACCGACTGGTCAGAAGCGTTAACGAGATTTAGAAAAAGTTTGGAAATGGGTGGATATCCAATTTCGAAGACGGCACATGAAAAAGTCGTGAACGTGTATTAATTTGTGATTGATCGAGGGAGGAGCGAATGAGGAAACACCGGACGAGGAAGTTTCGCGCGATTCAGAGGCAGTCGAACACCGGTAAATTACAACTCGTTCCTCGGCAACCCTTTAGAAACGCAGTAAGACGTAATATCTCCGCAGAACCGTCGGGAGAAACCGAAATATTTTTCAGCTCTACCCTTGCCCCGTCCTTTCCTCCTTCTCTCATTTGCTCTTCAAGTTGTAGATTAACTTCCAGGGCCGCGAACTACGCAAAGAAATATATATATATATATGTATAAAGACGGACTATAGTACCATACTTTACTTACATTAGAAGCCAGAGTTCAGGCCGCTTAAAGTTCCTGAAAATACCGAGGTAAGACTTTCCATTCCCCTATCGCATGCACCCTCCTTTATTTCTTCTTTTCACTGGCTTACCTGACCGGGTAATTAAGACATTCTGACCCAGCTAGACTTATACGAACGTGTGAATAACGAAAGTTATACTTTGTCCCTCGGCCACCGGAAAGACACGGCCCTGCGAGATTCGCGAAGTCTATTTGCAAAGTGTCCGGACATCTAAAATTGAAAAATAAAAGTAGCCCGTGGCGTTATAATGCCGCCTTTGTCCCCTTCAAGAGGAATTCTTTCCAGAACCTACAATATTCACACCAAAATTCTCTCCACTTCTCAAAACAATTTATGACGCTCCTTTTACTTACTTTTATATTCTCGGTTCTAGCTCTTTATTTTCTAAATTATTAACCTAGTTTTTTTTAAATGTTTTTCTTATGTCTACTGATAAATGTAATATGCTCAATTTTTACTTTTTACTTCAAGTAAGAGATCAATAAATTTTTGTTGAACTATGATTCTTTAATAGTGAAAGTGTTTCTTATTATTTTCTCCTTTTTAGTGTATTTTAATATAAGCATTCTTTAGTTTTTTCTTATTCTTTTCTCCTTTTTAGTGCATTTTAATATAAGAATTTTTTAATTTTTCTTATTATTTTCTCCTTTTATTGCATTTTAATATAAGCATTTTTTTAGTTTTTTCTTATCATTTTCTCCTTTTTGGTGCATTTCAATATATAAGCATTTTTTAGTTTTTTCTTATTATTTTCTCCTTTTTAGTGCATTCTAATATAAGCATTCTTTAGTTTTTTCTTATTATTTTCCCCTTTTTAGTGCATTTTAATATAAGCATTTTTTAGTTTTTTCTTATCATTTTCTGCTTTTTATTGCATTTTAATATAAGCATTTCATAGTTATTTTTCTTATTATTTTCTCCTGTTCAGTGCATTTTCATATAAGCATTTTTTAGTATTTTCTTATTATTTTCTAAGCTCAATTTTTACTTTTTACTTCAAGTAAAAGATCAATAAATTTTTATTGAACTATGATTCATCAATAGTAAAATTTTTACGATTAAATTGAATACGATTGAAGCACACTCTTATTAGTGGACTTCTTAGTCACGGTTCCGTTTGGGTTTTTGTTTTGGGAAAAAGTACAAAAGTTATTGCAACGTTACAGGAAGGCTGCATGCTCAGCAAGTCAAACGAGATTTCATGTTTCAAGAAAAAAGAATAGCAGAAACAGTGCGCAGGAAGCGGCACCAACTTTCCGGATGACCTAGTAGCTTGTACCAACTAATAATTTACGATGATAATATTACATTTAGGTCAGCCTGTCGTTTCAAACTGAAAATCGGGGAACAGGTTCTGCCAGCCAAAACCATTTGCTACAATGTACAAAAATGGAACAATAGAATATTCGTGGGATTTTTTCTGATTTAAATAATACCGGATACGAATTCGGTTACCTGTTCTCCTATTTAATCCATCATACAATAGAACCTCGATGATCCGTGTTAATTAGCGGCCCGTCAAACGAAAAATCCGAACAATTATTTTATCTACGGGAAAACCATAATGTGATACGAGAAATATTACATTTTTTTTAATTTGAAAGTTGATTAAAGCTTTTTATTCGTTCTATTAATAGTTTTAATAAATTGAAGAGAATCCCTTGATCTAAAGAAACAAATCCAGTTGCGGTCATCGGATGAATCATCTCTACACAGTAGGATTTAATCTTTGAGTTGCCGTCAAAGCCGTGTCACGAATCTTCTCTAATTTTTCCCGAATGTAAGACTCTTTCTTTTTTCATCCGCATTAATTCCATCCAGCAGCGGGTAACTTGAAAAATTTCATTACCGTGGAACTCTTTAAGCTTTTACGCAGAGAAAGAATGGAGGATGGGGAACAAACTCTCGTCCCGTAAGGAAACTTATCAGTGGGAGGTACGATAGATTCAAGATCTCTGTCAATAAAAATCCCTCGATTCACGAGTCTCCGCAAATTCCAAGGAATTTCTCGATTTTTCATTCATCGGTGGAAATGAAAGATCGCGATGGCTTCGCAGAGTTAGTTTCTTTAACATCAAAATTAATGTAGGAGCGAGATTCTGAAAATCTTCTGTATGCGTTCGATTGTATTTGTATGTGTGTATCTTGTGTGTATGCGTGAGTCAATCGATGCGATACATCGATTGCAAACGTAACCAACGGCATAAACAAACAGCTGACGCGAGGCCTTCTTTTTCCAGAAGATTCGGAAAAAGAGACACAGTTTTTTTCGAAAATGCATTCACGTAGAGATTTATTAAATACGATGCGATACGATCACGAATACGGAATGCGAACGCGAATTACGATATATTGTTATTCACGGTTGTGTGCTTTCTTTCAATAAATATTAATAGGTCAAACATCTTACTCTTAAAAAGCAATCTGTGTAGAGTTTTAGCTGCCACGAATAATAAGAGCCCTTAAACATTAAAATAATTAATTAAGTGCTCATAATAAAAATATATCCTAAATTATTTACAGCATCGAGAAACAAGTTCATTGATGTACATTGTACGCAGAAGAAATTATTCTAGACAACTTTTCCTCACTGTTAGAACTTAATAGCTCTCTGTATCTCGATCGACAATTGTTCAAAACTACAATTAATGTTATTGGCGCACTGGTTCGATCAATTGGAGACAATAAGCAAATTTGCAAAATATTACATGAAATTTAATTCAACGTTTCGGACTAAAAGACCATTTTCAAGAATGTAAATTTTCCGTATTGCGTCTGTAAGAATTTATCAATTAATTAATATATGGTTCGGCAAACGCCTTCCCGAAACAAGTAAAAAAACTACGGTATTAATAACGAAAAACAAATGTATAAACTCACTTGCTTAGAAAAATGTACTAATTGAAATTCTTAAGAGTCAAGAAACCATATGTTGGTTCCATGCCGGTGGTATGTGGACTGAGTAAACCGAGAAGATTTGAATGGACAATATGTCTCCGATTGATCGAACCTATTATTTAAATAATTGTTTACACTATAACATATATAATCATATATAATCGTACTATTATTTAAATAATTGTTTACACTATAACATATATAATCATATATAATCGTACTATTATTTAAATAATTGTTTACACTATAAAATATATAATCATATATAATCGTACTATTATTTAAATAATTGTTTACACTATCAGATATGTCGATATCTAACCAATTTCTACACGTTTAAGTATTGTATGAGGTATTATATAAATGTCATATTTATCAAATTTAAAAAATCATAGAGAATGGAAATATTGTAGGTCAGAGGAAATGTTTAATTTTGCGAGTTAAAATAGCTCCGAGTGCAAAGTGCAAAAAAAATTGTAGTTAGAATTTAAACATCGAAAAAAAAAAAACATTTTTCGCTCCACCCTACTTTATCCATCGTATTGCACCCTAAAAGTAAGTCGTGTTCAGGTTTTCTAAAAAAAGTTCCTAGAAATGTATTTTCAACGTGTCACAGGAGTTCAAATTCTTCGAGCCTGTCAAGATCTCCATTAAATTACTGATCGTACTTTTCCCGTTTTAATCCGCAAAAGTGGTCTTTGCTTTCAGACGGATAGAGCTTTCAAATCTGAAGCAAGTTCCGAGTGTACAACAGCCGAATGCCGCGAGTTTTCCGCATCCGTGACATTAACCGTAGTTTACTGGATCTAAGAACTCCGGGCTGCCTTATCCAAACATGTAATTAAAACCGAATTAGGGGATGCTTTTGCGCCAGTGGATCCAGGCACGCTGACGAAATCGATTCTACCGACGCATTCATACGCAGCTGCGATACCGTTCCAGATTTTATGGAATGTTTGCTCTACCACAAACAAGACTCGTTGGATTGGATTCGCTGGAAAATCTTCGGAGCGCATTGTTCCCAGTTCGTATCAATCACGGGATACCTATCGATATCAACACTATCGCATAACAGTGTATTATAATATTTACGCTAGATGCGCTTTTATTATTACCACGCTTATACAGTGACTCCCACTAATATTCGGACGTTCTTAAAAAGACAATAACTTTTTTAATAGTGTACTATACGATTTGAACCTTTTTGGGTAGCTAGAGCAATTAGTTTGCTACAGGATGTGAAAAAAATTTTTGTCAAAAATTGCAATGAATCGGAATTGTAGAAAAAATATTAAAAGTTGTATTTTACAACTTTTTTATGTGGTCCTGTATTGAAAATTTAAAAACTACGTTTTTTGGATCTGTGCCAATTATATGTATCAATTATATACTGATACATATAACTATATATATGTATATAATTATATGTATAATTATATATATATATGTATCTATGTATAATAATAATATATACAATTATATTGATTATATACAATAATATATATATATTATATAATACATACTGTTTGCTACAGTATGTGAACTACAAATTTGTTGAAAATTACAATTGATCGGAATTGTAGAAAAAATATTAAAAGTTGCATTTTACAACTTTTTTATGTGGGCCTGTATTCAAAATTTAAGAAATACGTTTTGTAGATCTGTGCTACAATCAACAAAAGAATGGTTCTAAACGAACACAATTGAAAAAAAATCAACGAAGCCTGGGCCACCGGCAACAGAAAGTAATGTCACCATTGTAAATTATTGTCTCAGAGTGCCGAATCTGTTACAGACGTTTCAATGGTACGACTGAAATTGACATATTGGGTTGAAAATCAAGTCAAATTGAAAGCTAAAATTCAGATATTCATTCGTAAATTTATTCAATAACATATTTTCCATTTTGTTCTACTACTTTTTGCCATTGTCGGGGTGACTTCGTGTGTTATTGAATAAACATATGAATAAATACCTGAATTTTATCTTCGATTCTTCATTTGGAAACGCTACAAACAGTGCATTATATTATACTATTGATTTTTTCAATGGCACGTTACAGGCATTCAAAACGAAATTGCGCTGTACTATTCGTTAATAGTACCTATATTTGCTTAATTTCGCGCTCTCCATAATTATGTAAATTTTAGATTAAGACTTAAGATGAAGATTCTTTTCTCTCATACTATGTAAACTGCATACATTTGTATAAAAAAACTTCGGTCCGTTTAAAATAAATAATAATAATAATAAAATAATAATAAATATAATACAACATCTAATTTAACTTTTCTTCCGTATCTAATTTCACGTTGTTACTTCTTTATTATACAATTTCTCAAAGGTTTTTCTTTGCTCGAGGCTTTTACCGTATATGTGACAAATAAAATTGCTTTTAGAGGATGTTTTTCATTTCCAGATGCCGGTGTTCGCAGAAAAATGAAGTTGCCCAAATGTCTGAATTTTCGAACCACTGTTGTAAGATACGAAAAAGAACTGGCAGACTAAAAAAACAGACTGAAGCATGAACAACTGTGTAAACCTAGTGGACGCGTAATTAACCTGTCGTGGTAAGGCCAGCAAGAGACGCGAATCACAAAATTAGTTGAACTCTTTAGAGGGGAAGCGTGGTTTCGGCAAAAAGGTCTGCGCAGTAGTGCCGTGGAAAAATGTAATACTTCACCTCTAATCGGCAACTCTTTTTATCACGGGCAACTTTTCCTACCGGAAACGGATACAGAACTGTGGGTGGTAGGGAATGGAACCGAGAGGGAATTCATATCTCCTGCGCGACGAAAGTTTTCCAGTCCTCGTTATTCTCGCATCGCGATTCACCGCAGATCGATGTGGTCTTTTAAACTCGAGAAATCGTTTTCGAATGTCTCCCTTATAAAACCGGCATCGATTACCGCTATATATTGACAGAGTAAATAAAAGATATTGTTTTCGAATGAACTGGATGAATCACGTTTCATCGAACGGCCGATATTTTCATTCAAATGACATCGGTTCGACGTTTCATGAAGCCTTACATGTATTTACAGTGACTCCCACTAATATTCGGACACTCTTAAAAAGACGACAACTTTTTGTTATTATTGTTACTATACGATTTAAACATTTTTGGGAAGCTAAAGCGATTCGTTTGCTACAGGATGTGAAACAAAATTTTGTCAAAAATTGCAATTGATCGAGTTTGTAGAAAAAATACTTTTTCTTTTATTATTATTATTCTTTTCAGTCTTTACTACCGAGCGTATTTAGTAAGGCTCGGGTTGGATTCCCATTGAGATACTCTGCTGAGTTTTTTTTATCTTCTAAACGAACAGTTTTTTTAAAAAAATATCTTTTTAATATTGAATTGTTATCCAGTTTTGGGCTATGTTTAAAGTTTCAAGTCTCTAGCTCATCGGAAAGTGGTTTAAAATTCGATTACAAGATTTCACGCATACAACACACAACATGGCAAGCTGATACAGTGACTGCCACTAATATTCGGACACTCTTAAATAGACGACAACTTTTTTTATTATTGTACTATACTGTGGTGTCCTCTCCCCTTGCCCCTACGTCCCGTTGTCGCACGCAAGGTTAGGTGATTCACAATAATACAAGTACTCTTGCTTATACCTGGCCGCACGGTGCGTTCTCTCCTAGGCTCCGTGTTTCACTGACTCTCTAACACAGCGGCCGCGGGCCCTCGGGCCCCCCACCATTGCACCATCAACACCCCGCACGGCACATCTTTATTTATATGTATAACTGTGTACACCACATATACGATTTAAACATTTTTGGGAAGCTAAAGCCATTCGTTTGCTACAGGATGTGAAAATAGAATTTTATCCAAAATTGCAATTGATCGGAATTGTAGAAAAAATATTAAAATTGGCATTTTACAACTTTTTTTATGTGGGCCTATATTGAAAATTTAAAAACTACGTTTTGTAAATCTGTGTCAATTATATGCACTGTGAAAGTTTGATCGAAATCTGTTGATGCGGAAAAAAACGACAGGCATTGAAAGATGTAAGAATCCTTAGATTTACTGCAGTTATATGCCGAAAATCGTGAAAATCTGCAATTTTTATCATCTTTAAACGTTTGTAGCTCATTGCAACGTCGCCCAATTTTGACGAAATTTTCAGAATATATATAATCGACACAGATCTACAAAATGTAGATTTAAATTTTCAATATAGGCCCATATAAAAACGTTGTAAAATGCAACTTTTAATATTTTTTCTACAATTCCGATCAATTGCAATTTTTGACAAAAATTTTGTTTCACATCCTGTAGCAAACCAATTGCTCTAGCTTCCCCAAAAAAGTTCAAATCGTATAGTACAATATTAAAAAAGGTATCGTCTTTTTAAGAGTGTCCGAACATTAGTGTGAGTCACTGTATGTCAATTTTCTAAAAATGTTCTGAGAAATCTCTACGAAATGATCCTCGAACTTCTGAAAAAACCTTCGGTGGTTTGGTCGAATTTTGAAAAAACCATTTGTTCTCAAAGGATGCCCACTTAATTCTATCCCCGACTGTAATTGCTACGCTGGCTGGGACGTCTGTTAATTAATTCAAGGAGAAAGTAATTACTTTTTTCACTGCATCTGCACATTGGAAAACACTGCTGACCGAATGCCTCGCAAATAGCACGCGTTCGATTCTCTCGGTGGCTTCTCGGTATCGTTCCTTCTATATATACACTGCGAAAGATGCCAATGATCCACGGATCGAGATGCATCTTCTGCCTTTTTTTTATAAAAAATACATAGAGACGACGGCATTGTCGACATAGACACGAATTGCAAAAATAGCTGACGGTAAAATACCTAATCGGTAAAAATTAAATCGCTGTACTGTTTCTATTTAGAACTAGAACTGTGACTAGCTTTTTAAAAAACAAAACGGTTCAACCATGCGAACAGATAAAAATCTCGTGATTTTCAAAGTTTTTTTTGCGAAATCGTTCTCGATTCAGGAAGCTTCGGTGACAAGTTCAATTTAAAACTGTCTCAATTTGTTCGAAGTGATAAATGGATGCGTCACTGCAACCATGATCCGACCGACAGCGTTTTTTTGGATTCAAGAATTTCTTGCAGCAGAAAAGTTTTTCGTCCTCTATCTCTTCGTCTTGTCATATCTTCGTTTTTATTTCTCGGGGAGAAACGAGACGCTGAGATATTCTTACAGCCAAGCAGATTTTCGCAAAGAAAAAAATTCGAAAAACAAAACTCTACTTTGCATATGCCCCTTTTTTTTAAATGCGCTTATATTCACTCACTTTTACAATTCTTTCTTGATAAAAATCAATTTTAATCGAATGCGATGTTGTTATAATTTGTTCCGCTCAAAGATCCGCAGATTAGTTGAAAATCCTCCACTTGGAAAAACAATCAGCAAACTGTGCGTGTGTGTGCTCGGTTACACTTTCATTCTTTGCGAACCAGATATTCCTGGTTAGAAATAATAAAATATTTGTTTCACCACCTGTTCGTTCTTCGAACAAGAGACTGCTATCCGATGTCAACGCAAGAATTCTCTCTCGTCAGTGGTAAAAGATCTACGCTGCCAAAGGCTGAGCTCGGATAGCGTTTAAAAAAAAAGGATACTTTAACGCACAGAGTTTTGGCCAGACAAAGGGTACGGTCTTCTTGGCCGTGAATTGTTTCTGCAGTTGTACGCACCTGTCGACGTGTAGCACAAAGCTATACATATACAGGGTGAGTCACCAAACGTTAGCACCTCAAATATCTTTGTTGTTTCTAAAGATACGTAAAATATGGTAAGGACAAAGTCGAATGGTACAATGGGGCTGACACGATGCAAAAAAAAATTTTGTTTTTATGTCATTTTTTTTGGAGATATCAAGGTCACCTTCATTTTTTTAAATGGAATAAGGTATTTTTTAATACATCAATCGATGCAGCTGGACATTCGTTATAAAAAAGTATGAACCTATGTATGTCGAAAAGTTAGTAGTTCAGGAGATATTTCAATTTAAATAACTCAAAAATACCATTGCAATCGTACTAAGACGTTACACTAGTAAGGAAACGCTGACGTCTTAGTACGATTGCAATGGTATTTTTGAGTTATTTAAATTGAAATATCTCCTGAACTACTAACTTTTCGACATACATAGGTTCATACTTTTTTATAACGAATGTCCAGCTGCATCGATTGATGTATTAAAAAATACCTCATTCCATTAAAAAAAATGAAGGTGACCTTGATATCTCCAAAAAAATGACATCAAAACAAAATTTTTTTTTTGCATCGTGTCAGCCCCATTGTACCATTCGACTTTGTCCTTACCATATTTTACGTATCTTTAGAAACAACAAAGATATTTGAGGTGCTAACGTTTGGTGACTCACCCTGTATATATATTTATTTATTTATCTTTTTCATGGAAGATAACGTTACGGCCCGGCAACGTAATGGAATTTTTTCATCAGCAAGACTTCCCCACTGACACGCTGCACCAAAATCCCTTTCATGTACCTTATTAAGCGTTACTTCTGCGGCGTGATGGGCAGATGCTGTGATTTCGCACCGGTATTGCAACGCCACGAGGAGAAATTTCATTTCCAGCAAAGCAAAAAGAAATGTAGGATTTCTCATTCGCGAAAGGACCGAAGTAATCGAATGGCCGCCGGGGCTTTGTCGATGTACACTCGCGAAAGTCGACAATCGATCGAGAGAAAGACGGAAAAATTGATTGCTATTTAACTCCTCGTCATCGGCCACGTGTTTCGAGTAAGTATGTACACTGGTGGAACAACATTGCCAGAGTAACAACTAAATCGTGGTTTTATATATTATTTGCGGGTGAAACGAACGCTGCAATAAAGTGGCAGCTCCGTTTTCGAGTTATTCGAGGGAGCCTATAAAAGGCAATTGAATATCAAGTGAATTTTATGGTTAATTAATATTCGTGTGAGATCGATGTATTTTATGGAACTCTGGCAGAGTTGGGAATTAATCGATTAAAGTTTTAGCCAAGATTGATTGATTAATGTGTAACGATCAGAAAAGTAATCATTGAAAAATCGACGATCGATTCATCGTTGATTAAAAAAAGAAGTCATCGAAAAATCGGAGACTGATTTAATCAATTGTTGGAGTTGATTGCCATACGGTCTATTCATAAATTTTAATAAGGAGGGAGAGAGAGGATGGAGAATCGACAGAAACATATCTCAACAAAAACTCAGTTTACATTTCATTGCATAGAGTTTTGATTCCGCATTTCATTTCGAAATTTTCGAATGTTAACCGCAATGAACGATTACAGTAGGAGTTAAATTGTTAATTACGGATCCTGTGAATCGTGGATTAGATTTTTCCCCATCTCTGCCTCGAGTTTACCCGAGCGAGCGAGAAACAGATAAATCGCTGACTTTTTGCTGGACAGTGAAACGAGTTTTATCCGTCACGAACATTATTTTAATCACACATATTCATGTTTTCAGCACACTGGTTCGATCAAATACTACTACTTAAGCAATTTTGCAAATTAACCGAAAAATTTTCAACGTTTCGGTCAACTATTTAGACCATTTTCAAGAAAAAGATTTTTCGTATAATTGCGTCTGTAAAAATTATTAAACTAGTATACATTATGTTCAACACAAAAACCAATAATTCCAAATGTTTTAAGTACAAAAGACCACATACTTGCTAAGTGAATAAACTATTTTAAACATATTAAAACTTTATGACACATGTTGATTCCATGCTTGCGATGTACAGAATGAGGAAACAAACGTTAGAGTTTGAAGAACACAGAATCGGAAAGCATCGATCGTCCCATTGGCCGATCAATATAGCCAATCAATATTTATACTAATTTAATCATTTTAACAGACGCAATTATACGAAAAATCTTTTTTCTTGAAAATGGTCTAAATAGTTGACCGAAACGTTGACAATTTTTATGCTAATTAACAAAATTGCTTAAGTAGTAGTATTTCATCGAACCAGTGCGCTGAAAACATGAATATATGTTATTAACAATTTGTCGATCGAGATCATGGAAACAGTTATTTTAATCATCTACAAGAAGAAAGAAGAAAGGAATAAAGATAGAAGGGACATAAATGAAGGTGTACGTATGTAAATATGTAAATAATGTATATAATAGGTAATGTAATGTAAATATTAGAAATAAGAAGGGTAAAGTTGTAAGGATTGGAGAAAAGAAGGAAGGAGAAAGAAATGTAACGCCGAAAGGCATATATTTTTGAATAAAGATACTACTACTACTTAATCACCTACGAAATAATAATTGATATACCTTATTAATGAATGCCTTAAAAACTATTACCATAAAAATGGATAACTTTCGAGCTTAATCAATTTTCTCGAAAACCTTCGTCACGAGTTTAACTAGATATCGTAGAACTGTGAGACGAGTGTGACAGTTCGATCACCTAACCAGACACGTTCCACACGCTTTTAACGAAAGAACCATAACACGGAACTTTAATGAATGCTAATTCATAAATCACTCTGGCCGTACAACGGCAAAACTAATTACGTGTACTATGGAAAGACGTCGTGACAAACAGGAGAGTTAGTATTTCATTGTATTTCCTCGGTTTACAGTGTGCCGCGAAAATTAACAGAGTTCGTGTCAAGTCGCGCGCAGTTTGAGGTGTCGGACTGAAACTCGCTCGATACACGCTTCAAACAAAGTTTCCCGTTGTCGATGTATGGTGAAACGAGTATAACAACATCTGAATAAAGTATATTTCTTTTCTCGTAAATATTATAGAACTCACTCGCCTACTTACAACTCGTTTTGTTCATCGAGTCGTTTGAGAACACTTCTTAACACTAGAAAGAGTGAAACTTAGTATATACCTATATTGCCCAAAAGCAGTGAAAATGACTGCATTGTGAAAGAATAACTAATGTGTAAAGAAATTTGTTTAAAATTAATTTTTAATATTTTTTATATTATTTACAGTTATATAACAAGTTATTAGGAAATATTAGCAATAAAAGAAATTTGTTAGAACAACTTGTTAGAACAAGTATACGGCCAAATCGACAATTTATCATGTACTTGTATGTTATCATGTGACGGTAATCGAAAAACAAATGAAAACTGTTATTTGAAATTTATTCAATTCAATAATAAGAGTCATTTGATTATGTAAAATTTCCCAAGAAGTCAAAATGACTGTTTTTGGGCAATATAGGTATAACACACACATATATATACCGGAAATGAAGGAGGGGGGAGGTAACTACAATTATTAATAAACGCATTTATATGTTGTACAAAAAGTCACAAAATTCTAACAAATTGTGTCATTATATACATAATTGTTTTTCTAATTGAAATTAAAAAGCAGTCAAAACGACTTCCTTGGGCAATCTAGTGTTAATTACATAATCGTATTTCATTTTTGCAATTTACTTTGATCATTTCGATATTCAGACTTCAAATTACTCGCATATTTTGGGACTGTAATTAAGTCGAGAGAAATTCGATGAAATTGAAGAACGATCGATAAGAATGACTAAATAATCCTTTGTGTAACGCGAAATTACAGTCCGTCGGTATTGATTACCTGGTCGATGGGAAAACACATCAACACGCGTCATTAACGCACGAGCTCGTCGTAATGTAATCAATATCCACCGACGCAGTAATAGAGAGTGAATTAAAAGGCTTGCCGGCACTTTTGCTGCACCCGCGCCTGTTCAATGGAATACGTCCGGTGAATTGCAGTTCATCGTAAAAATGCAATTAACGAGATTTAATTTGAAATGTGGCTGTAAGTACCACTCCTGATCGAGAGTGTTCGATTAAGACCGTGAACGCGATTGTTGACGGAATCATTGGCGCGTGTATTAAAAATAGCAGTCAATATTTCAAGCAAATAGCCAACAACCGTAGTCCCGTTGAAAGCACCGGTTCTCGTTAGATCACCGAAGTTAAACAATGTGGAACGTGAACGGCACTAGGATGGGTGACCGTCTGGTAAAAAACCGGAAAGTGACCCGCCCGAGGTGTTTTTCACGTGTTGTTGGCAAAAGGTGGTTCGGAACCCATCATAAACAGGTAGGTCCCGCTGAAAAGGCGATTGTGAGAATGGAAAGTGGGAGAAGGAAGATTGTAAATGAATTTGAAACCCTGAGGGGACCAAAGATCATGTTACAAATAATTACAATATTTCAAGCAAATATTCCGAAAATAAATGTTCACCGGTGTGTAAAAAGTGTCAAGATTGTTGATAAAAATAATGAATCCTAATAGAATCCTCCGCAAATTAATGTTCAATGTTTTTTTTTTTATGGAAAAACAAACGTATTTATTCTTATGGATTTAGTTTGGATTTGTATTTGATATGTTTCTGTGAAGAATTATTGTAAAGAAAGCTATCGGTAGTGAACAGATATATTTTCCAGGGGTGGTTTCGTGAAAAATGATCGAACAATAATTTACGAAGTAATTAATCATTCTATGTGTATTACGCTTGATATACGTATTTAAAGGACGAAGAAAAATGCGGCCGAAGATGAATAGGGTCAGCTGGCTGGGAATGTCAAATTTACATTGCTAATTCGGCAAGGTTTCAACCTTTAACAGCTCTGGCAGCGAAGGTTAGTGGGCAATCTACAATGGGGGCCAGGCTTGTGAAGAAAAGGCACTTCCTCCATCAATTCAGACTCTCTGTTCTTAAACACCGTTATTTACTCGGAGATACGGTTCCAAGAGAAGCCTTTGATTTATTCAGACTGGCACTTAAGGTTATAGACGTTTTTTTGCAACCGGAAGGAATCGACGAATTTTTAACATCTGGCGATCTTATTAAATTCTTGCCGTTTCGCATTATTAGAGGTATCCGCTTCTGTAAAGGGAACAATTTTTAATCTACTTTTTTATTCGATACTGGAACTATCAAAGGAGACGAAATGGTACATATTAAATTTTTATCAATTATCTCGTTCACTTTGGAAATTTTTTCAGCTTGACGCAGGACAGATTAAATGGAATTATTTCGGACACATATTTCAACAAAGAATGTACCATTTATCGTAAAAATTATTGGATCTCGTGCAGGATTTCAACGCGATGTAAAACTCTCATATAAACAAAAATATTATATTTTTAATGTAATTAATACCTCTAATAAAGAACGTTCCTTTGATATTATTGAACTGCGGATTTTCATGAAAAATAAAAAATTGTTTTCATTCATGGAATTAATAGAACGCTATTATTAAATTCTTTTACCATGTTCTGTGTTTTGCATCTGATCGAGTCAGTTTTGTCACGAGGCATTTAAAGGCACGATTTATGAATCATTCAAAACAATCTTCTCCAACCTTAATAAACAATAACAAGATTGGTTACATCCTCTGTATAAAGGTATATGGCCTTCTGCAGTGCAGTAACACGTCGACATTGCCAACCACTGCATTTTATCGACTCCAATAATTTGCTGTTAAAAATATTTTACACCACTCGCGCACGTACCATGTTCGTACTAAAAGACATATAAGAATTTTTATCAAAACATTGTATCTACTTCGGCAGAGGCGCATGAAACATTTCACATTTTTCAGAAGTCAAAGAAGTCAGTAAGAAATCAAGAACTTAACTAAACTTAGCTTGTTGCTCATTGCCCAAATTTTGTCGACAAATTTTGAGAAAGTGAAATGAAATAAAATCCTATTTTTAATGGAAACAGTCCTTGTAGACAAAAAACTAATGAAAATTGTACAAAATTCTGTCGAATTTGATGTTCTGCTCCTTTTCGAAAATGTTTATCAGTCATAAATGCATAAAGATCCGCAGTCTATTAATTATGATCGCAACTGTATCATGTTTGATGTCATTTTAACATTTTACCTACCGGAAGTCTATTAATAGGATTCTCAATAATTGTACTGTATCAAAAGAAAGCATAGAAATTTTCTTTTACATTGCAATTTTAAATGAAATTATTAGATGACGTTATTGAGGATGACTTGTTAGTTCCCAATGAAAATTGCTGTTCCTATTGAAAGTTCCATTAAAAAATTTTAGCTTAAAAAGTTCTTTTACATTGCAATTTTAAATGAAGTTATTAGATGACGTTATTGAGGATGACTTGTTAGTTCACAATGAAAATTGCTGTTCCTATTGAAAGTTCCATTAAAAAGTTTTTAGCTTAAAAAGTTCTTTTACATTGCAATTTTAAATGAAGTTATTAGATAGATGACGTTATTAAGGATGACTTGTTAGTTCACAATGAAAATTGCTGTTACTATTGAAAGTTCCATTAAAAAATTTTAGCTTAAAAAGTTCTTTTACATTGCAATATTAAATGAAGTTATTCAGGATGACTTGTTAGTTCACAATGAAAATTGCTGTTACTATTGAAAGTTCCATTAAAAAAATTGTAGCTTAAAAAGTTTTTTTACATTGCAATTTTAAATGAAGTTATTAGATAGATGACGTTATGAAGGATGACTTGTTAGTTCACAATGAAAATTGCTGTTACTATTGAAAGTTCCATTAAAAAGATTTTAGCTTAAAAAGTTCTTTTACATTGCAATTTTAAATGAAATTATTAGATGACGTTATTGAGGATGACTTGTTAGTTCACAATGAAAATTGCTGTTACTATTGAAAGTTCCATTAAAAAGATTTTTCAAAATTGTGCAATAATCACCGGTCGGTAATGTGTTAATTAGAAAAACAACACCGACACGATGGTAAAGGTTTTATAAAAAAAAAAGTATAATTGGAAAAGTTGCAATCTTATGCTTTGCTTGCATTAGTGAGTCTCGCCGATAGTCGAGCCCTCGCCGGTTCGGTCGTCGAGCATGTTTACCGCTTGACTGGTTCCAAGCGGGATCCCTCCAGTTAGTGGAGATAAAATTTTGACAGTTACGGTAGAGACGTTCGCGACAGTTACGGGGCTGATACTGTAGCGACGATCAAGCGACACGATCGCCTTTTAAGAAATCCATTCGACACGCCAAGGGTGTGGAATAACTACAATACAGTTCATCTACTTTCTTCCTAAGGTACGATTCAAGAGAAATCGCGTTTCACCTGAACGGTTCCGTCAAACCCACAGAGTTCCACAAAAGGATTTCAGGGTGCGATTTACTGTATCGTAAGACGAATCGAACGGTTTCCTGATACGCGCAACCAAAAAGGCGAGAAATATCCGAGACAAGAGGATGGAGAACTGGGAAAAACGGAGCCGGTGAAGGGAAACTTTACCACAGGTCAACAGCGTAAAAATATGGGTTCCCGGTGATCGAGTCAGTTTCTATCTACCATCGAATTCTTTTAACACCCAGTTCGAGAAACCACGAACGCGCGTAAACTGAAATCCAATTTGCGATGTTTGTTTCAGTGAAAGAACCGGAAATCTCCAACCACGACGGAGACCATCGTTGCTTCCAATTGTTCCTACAACGCCTGTCTTCCCTTTCTCTCTTAAAGCCCGATGTCTTCTTTGGAAAGCTGGGATAGGTATATCCTTTGCGCGTCTCGACGCAGCGTTTTGATATCCATACTCCATTCGTCGTAGCTCTCTGCTGTTGCCTCTGGACGCACAAGTTTTGCGTTCCTTCTGTTCCTATCGTGCGATTTGGTATGTCTCTCCTTCTATTTCACTTGCGAAGAAAAGCGAAAGAGCATCGCCCAAACTCAAACACGCTGTGTTCGACGCACACGTTTGCGTTTTGGCTTCGAGACCTTTGAATTTGACCCACTGCTTCAGAATACTTTTCGGACTACTGTTTGTTTGGATATTTCGAAGTCTTAAAAATTCTTTGTTTTACAGGCATGTAAAATAAAGCTTCACTATTTTTTATATTAAATTATAATAACTGAACTAGCAAACCTAGGAAAATGAGTTTTTAGGAGCTCATGATGAAAACATAAAAGTATCTACTGGAAAAATTTATTCATTTCTACTCAACATTTTATTCTTCGTATTATGAATATTTGAAAAAATACGGAGAAATTTATAACCAAAGTCATCGGTGATTTAAAGTATATGAAAAACTACTGAATAAATAACAAAAGAATAATTTTTAATTATATTTAAACAAAAACACATTTGTCGCTAATAAAGTATACAGAAACAATTTTTTAATGAATTTTCCTTTCTTTCAACTGTTATTAGAAATAAAGAAGATAAATATTTTCGGATTCTTATCTTCGTTTTATAAAACTTTATAAAACCCCTTTGTTTCTAATGATTTTTTGACGAAACGCTTTACGCAAGTAATATAAAATACGTGAGCTGCGACAAGAAATTGGTCATTTGGAAAGAACTGGAAACATTAATTACCTTAAGCTTATGATTCTGTAAGGAGAAGATCCAATATCCACGTGTTCTAAGAAAATGGACGAATCCGTAGTCGTTTGAATCCGAACGGAGAACCCCAGATTTCGATGTCTGTTATCAAAGAAAACACTAAGACCGAGTCGAACCACTCTCTGCTTCCATTTGATCCATTTAATCATCTTATTTGCGATCAGCTACCGACTTCGGATCAGGAATCCCAAATGGGTTGCCTAACTGTTCGACCTGATCTTGACAACCTTACTCCATTTAGAGTAACTTCGCTCGTGACTCGTGAAGTATTAACGAGACGGCGGATAACGAATACATAGGACGTAAACGATCAAGAGGTATCAAGCTGACATCGTTCAATTGATAATCATTGTAAGACTTGTTTCTGAGACGTTGTCTCTTGGTGAAAACTGATACAAATAACAACATTTTCTGGTCGATTATATATCTCCGAAAATTGTTTCGTAAGATACGCTCTCATTTGAAAAAATTCCTTACAAAATTGTCTTTTGGTTCGCGTTTAAACGAAACACTGTGTTCAAAATTTTAATACATCACTTTTTTAAAATAAATTTAGCAGAGAGACAGCAAATATAATATAGAAATTTCCGTAATTCTTATTTTTTAATTAGAACCATTTTTTTAATACTCAACATTTACTTCTTTTAATAGATCACTTTTTTAAAATAAATTTAGCAGAGAGACAGCAAATATAATATAGAAATTTCCGTAATTCTTATTTTTTAATTAGAACCATTTTTTGAATATTCAACATTTACTTCTTTTAATACATCACTTTTTAAAAATAAATGTAACAGAAAGACAGCAAATATAATATAGAAATTTCCGTAATTCTTATTTTTTAATTAGGACCCTTTTTTGAATACTCGACATTTACTTCTTTTAATAGATCACTTTTTAAAAATAAATTTAGCAGAGAGACAGCAAATATTATATTGAAATTTCCTTAATTCTTACTTTTTAATTAAAACAATTTTTCGAATTCTCAACGTTTACTTCTCTTAATAGATCACTTTTTTAAAATAAATTTAGCAGAGAGACAGCAAATATTATATAAAAATTTCTTTAATTCTTACTTTTTAATTAAAACAATTTTTCAAATTCTCAACGTTCACTTCTTTTAATAGATCACTTTTTTAAAATAAACGTAGCAGAGAGACAGCAAATATTATATTGAAATTTCCTTAATTCTTACTTTTTAATTAAAACAATTTTTCAAATTCTCAACGTTTACTTCTTTTAATAGATCACTTTTTTAAAATAAATTTAACAGAGAGACAGCAAATATTATATAGAAATTTCCTTAATTCTTACTTTTTAATTAAAACAAGTTTTCGGATTCTCAACGTTCACTTCTTTTAATAGATCACTTTTTTAAAATAAATTTAGCAGAGAGACAGCAAATATTATATTGAAATTTCCTTAATTCTTACTTTTTAATTAAAACAATTTTTCGGATTCTCAACGTTCACTTCATATTTCGGATCAATTATGCCGAGCACTATACGTCGTGTCCACGGTAAATAAATCCAATTAAATTCATCACCCTGTGAAAACCTTTTATTCGACAGAACCGAAATAATCAGCTTTGCAATGAGGGCACGGCACAGACAGAGAACATTTGCATGCCTGAAATTATTCAGCATTCGCTTGCAATTATTGCTATACATTCATTAGAATTTATTAACACGGGAACATGACATTACGTTTGATTGTTCTTTCCGCGATAATCAACAAAATTTCCACGTACGGTTTTCAAAAAATTCTGAATCCTACAGAGGAATAGTAAAAAAAACTTGTACGAATCTTGGAAAAATTAATGGTATGGAGCAAGAACCATAGTAATTGTTTAAAATAAAGCCTTAGTGGTAACAATAATATGATCGTAGTCGTCGAAATGGATGACGTTGATTTTTGTACATTTCGTACATAAAAGTAACTTTTTCCTGTTTACAAAACTGTAAATCTTTAAATGAAAAATATATTTTCAATTTGCTATACCCGATTGTCCCGTCGGAAACTTCTGTATGATGCTCGAACACGATTGCAACAATGTGAAATATTCGAGGGTATATTATTGTTTTTAAACATGTGTTTTCCTTGTTTTCACGACTGATAAACTCTTTCAATGAAAAACATATGTATATTTAATTCGCTATATCCGATTATCCCGTCGAAAACTTCTGTATGATACTCGAACACAATCGCAACAATATGAAATATTGCAGAAACACACGTTATACGTATAGTTCGCGATCTCGGCCGAAGGTTCTTGACTTTCCTTGCAGAATTTTGTATCAGCGCTTCTACAGTCAAGTATCAATCGGTCGCCTAGAAGATAGCAATTTCTTTGATTCATTATTTTTGATCGAAGCAGATACGGCACAAAGGTAACTACAGTTCCGAGACACAAAGTTCTTGGACTGGTGCTCGAAACAGAGTTCCGTTATTTACAATGAAAATTGGTGTACATCGGCAACGTCTTACATGCCTGAACCAACGTTCTGAAGATATTTAACC
Source organism: Lasioglossum morio (assembly GCA_916610235.2). Classification (NCBI taxonomy): domain Eukaryota; kingdom Metazoa; phylum Arthropoda; class Insecta; order Hymenoptera; family Halictidae; genus Lasioglossum; species Lasioglossum morio. The sequence continues at coordinate 3,758,009 of OU744327.1, forward strand.
CCGGTCATCTTGTTTTTATAAAGGCAACAACAAATTATGTAAGTTCACTTCCCTTTTCCGGTCACACTTTTAAAGAATTGTTTTAAAAGAATGTTTCGACGAATGTAGCGAATGCTGTGAGCAGCATTTCATCCGCGGACTTTGAAAAAGTCAAGAGACTTCCGTACCATAAACGTGACAAATGTACTGATGTCGTGTAGGATTATTTTCGAAATAAAGTACGACATTCTTTATCCGCGGTATGCCTTCTTTTTCCTGTTGCAACTCGTGAGTTTTATTGGTATCACTTACTTTATTAAACATTTCATCTCGTCTTACTTAATTAGTAAGAGATCGTCTCGAATACTTTCATGTTCATGCAAAAAGAGCAATTAAATGTACGTATTTCGTGATGAAATGCTTTTCTTCCGACGCCGTAGAAACTCTTTCATCTCCATGGTTACAGAACTATTCATTGTGATAATTCTTCTGGATTCAATTTGCGTACTAAAAGAGAAAGCTACTTGAAAGTAAACGCAGTTACCGAGCAACAATGTTTTTTCTGTCTGGTGCGGAAATGATTCCAATCTTTCAACTCTTTGATTTGAAAAAGAGAAAGAGCTCCATCGTTACGAAAATTTTTATATTCGAACAATCGTAATCCTTCGTTAAAACTTTTTGTCAAATCTGACAATGTCGAAGCAGTATTCAATTTTATCGTAACACAACTGAACATTTCAAAGGTACAAATGCAAAGTTTAAACATTATGAGAAATATTAACTATTTTTCGTTCTACAATGTCTTGCTCTATTATTTTGAAAATTCCATTACCGTTCCTTTTCAGTTCCGTTCGTGATGGAACCAATATTTCCACACTGTTGCCTAGTAAAAAATATTGTAATCGACGAATAACTGATGAGGCAATGTGCCCAAATATCCCAATCGAATTCACATCATTTTTTCTATCAATTCCTCTCTATGTGCAATACCAGAGCAATTTCCATTTTTCCCCTAAATACCAATGAACACTGTATTTGAAAAATTCGATGTTCCAAGTGAACCAATAAAAAATATTTCTATCCTCATGCAACAGAGATGAACATTTAAGGCATGCCTCGAATTAAAATGTCCAAGAAATTGAAAATTATCGAAGAAAGAAAGACATTTTTATTTCGCTGCTGATTCCACAATCCCGTGAGTATCATTGATCAATAAGTCTGTTTTAGAAATAAAATAATGTTCGTGTAACGTTACATTAACGTTATAATTAGCTTCACAGAAGAACAATTACACGAGTCACGGCAAATCTCGAAGCAGAACTGCTCAGTGGCGGGTCGATCAGGTGGAAAAAATTTTGGGGCCCTCAAACTCAAGTTAGAAATAGTAGTTGCAAGAAAACTCTCATACATTTAATTTTTTTAGTAAAAAAATGAATGCTGCGAATTCGGGTCCCTAAGATATTCCGGGGCCCGGTGGCGGCTCGAGTCAAGTGGAGGCTCCAAGCGGAAATAAATTTGGGGCCCTCGAACTCAAGTTAGAAATAGAAGTTGCAAGAAAACTCCCATAAACTTTATTTTTTTTGTAAAAAAATGAATGCTGCGAATTCGGGTCCCTAAGATATTCCGGGGCCTAGTGACGGCTCGAGTCAAGTGGAGGTCCACAGCGAAAATGAATTTGGGGTCCTCAAACTCAAGTTAGAAATAGAAGTTGCAAGAAAAGCTCTCATAAATTTAATTTTTTTTTTTTTAAATAAATGCTACGAATTCGGGTCCCTAAGATATTCCGGGGCCCGGTGGCGGCTCGAGTCAAGTGGAGGCTCCAAGCGGAAATAAATTTGGGGCCCTCGAACTCAAGTTAGAAATAGAAGTTGCAAGAAAACTCCCATAAACTTTTTTTTTTTGTAAAAAAATGAATGCTGCGAATTCGGGTCCCTAAGTTTATCCGGGGCCCAGTGGCGGCTCGAGTCAAGTGGAGGCCCAAGTGGAAATAACTTTGGTGCCCTCAAACTCAAGCTCGATAAATAGAAGTTTCAAGAAACCTCCCCTAAGCTTGTTAACAAAAACGAAAAATAATGGAAAATTTCATACCGTTACAAATTAAATAAATTTATTTAAAAATATATAAATTTCTTTAAAATTCGGGGTCCACGTGCCCGCTTAGCTACCGTTAGATCCGCCAATGGAACCGCTGGCCCATATTCGAAGCAACACCCTCCGTATCAGATTGTTTACTCGAGATTAGAATAGTTCAATTAGGTTCCACGAAAATTCCTATCTGAACGGTATTTTCTTGGAGGCGGGTGGGAGGGTTAGGGTGGCCGGTGCGAGCATCGGTGCATGCCAAAAGTGCATGAAATAGCTGTTCTCCGTATTTCACGACACGTCCAGAGGGCGATAAAATATTCTCCGGAGTACACTTTGCACGGAATTTCATTCGTCCGAGGGCTCATACGTATTACGCGCGTAATATACCAAAGAGAGTCGTTGTTGTATCTGACAGTATGCCGGTTGAAGCGCGTGAGTTTCGAGAAGGTCATCCGAACCTCCCGGAGGAATTCATATTAGAACAGCGTGGCGAGTAGAATGTCTTGACAAGATGATTGCAGTACAATTTGCGACACTTCAGCTAGGGGGCCTGCCATTCAGCGCCGAGAAATCTTAATTATCTTTATTGATCGCTTTCCTGCGCACACACGCGGCCGACAAAGAAATGTCCGAATCCCAACGACTTTCCAATTGAAATTAACGTGTGTACATTACAAAGATAGTGCACCATAAACGATAAATTCTTCTCGATCGAAATTAAGACATATAATAAATTCGATGATATCGGCGCCAGGTTCGATCATTTATTAAATCATGTTTCTAACGTTTCGATCCCGATGTGGATCTTTTTCAAACAGACATTTTTGCGTCTGAACAAATATATAGAAAAATATATGATCAATATTTTTGAAAAACCGTGTAATTCCAACGGGAAAAGAAAACAGAAATAGTACGCATACATGTTGTATCAAAAGTGGGCAAACGTTTAAACAAATATTGAAGAGTTACACGAAAAACAACTTTAGTCGATGGTGGCAGATATGTAACTGAACCACGTGCTGTTTCAAAGGCAAGAAGGCTATGGCATTATATATAGGTGATGTTCAGTGATTGGTAGATCGATATCGATCAATGCTGGTACGTAAAGTGCAAAGCGGAATTACACGGTTTTTCAAAAATATTGATTATATTATATTTTTCTATTATATTTGTTCAGACGCAAAAATAGTCTCTTTGAAAAAGATCCACATCGGTATCGAAACGTTAGAAATATGATTTAATAATTGCACATTTGTTGTTTTTTCTATAAATGATCGAACCTGGCGCCGATATCATCAAATTTATTATTATATATAAAAAGTGCACCATAATTTGGAATACTACTAAGATTCGAATACTTAACAAACTACCAGCGTCATCTAATTTGTCATTATTCGAAATGAAAGTTGTCAATTGTATGAAACCAAAGCCGGATAAAATTGTCGTAAATTATTTCTAGAAGCTTGTAACTTGTAGTACGCATCGATATCCTCGAATGGTTTTCAACCCTTGCCGTATATTCTCTTTTACAGTTACAGTGATTTGAAATAGATGATATAATTAGAAGAATAAATATTTTTTCAATGGCTACATTTATTTTAATGCTTAAATATTGATTGCAAACGAATCAAAGGTTTAAAATGAAACGCGTAACATTCGTATTTGATCGACTTTGTTGGAAACGTTCATCGCGAGACTGGTTCGTCGAAGTACACGGCGCGAGGGGTTAATCGTTTTAATTCCTTTAATCTCGTCTACTCGTTTCTGTCAGAAAATCTACCAATACTTTACAGAATAAAAAAACCGTCAACTTGCAAAAGTTTCTAGTATTCGTTCGATACTAAACTTTAGAATAAATAATTTAATCAACTCGCGTGGGGGTATTTACTTTATGGTTTCGTGTTAAGTTCGCGATTGTTTCAAGATTAGAAAATGTTGCATGAAATTTTGCATTTTGATGCCATGCGGCTGATTCGGGACACTGGAGATGAATACTGAGCAGGTTGTTGTGTGTCCCTTCTGCAGAATGATTATGGAAAGAAGGGTGCAGAGGTGTGGGCGCAGTGTTTCGCGTGTGCAATGTGTCTGCACTACGAATGCGTTAGTTATGCGACTCCGGATATTTTGAAAGTAGCTTTACCTAAGACAATTATTAGAAGCTGTGATTGTTTAGTTCGGTCAGATTGTAACTAAGAACAATTTTATGATTCACTTTTTTTTTTTTTTTTTATTATAGAAAATCTCATACGAGATTTATTTCAACATGATGAGGAATACAATACGAAAATTACAAACTGATGAAGACTTTTATACAGCAGAAAAATTGAAAGCACAGAAAAAATTAATAACACAACACAGTACATATTTTACACGTTCACACTTATCCAGTCCATACTACACCAAATGAAATTTGTAGTTTACATTTTCTCAAAAACTTAAAAATAAGAAGACAAGCCCCAATGTATGGTCGGGCAACCAACATTTCCAAACTTAGGGGCAACTGAAGCTTAATTTTATGCAACTGCTGAATCAGTTCATATCGCTGTGAATCAAAGAGGCTACATTGCCAAACAATATGATTGATATCCTGACTAGTGTGACCGCAGTCGCATTTTGGGTCACCAATAATTCTTACACGAAATTATGATTCACTTGTTTTCTTAATTGTTCAAGTAAAGAGTTTGAAGAATACTAGTTTTATTTGGAATAAAGAGTAGATGTAAGTTAGACGTAAGAATAGGTTAAGGTAAGGCAGTGGCGCACCCAGGATTTAATCTTGGGGGGGGGACGAGTTGAACAAAGTAACCTTTTTTCTTTTTTAACAAAAATATCTGTCAAAGGTAGCCACAAATATTTACTTATATATTTAGGGAAAAGTTGTTCAAAATGTTTAGTTTTACATATAACATATCCAAATATCATCGAAATCAGAGAGGAAGCAGCTATTCTACGGTTTAACTAATTTTCCAGTGTGTTGTTTCTTTTTTCTTGGGGGGGACTTGGCCCCCTGGCTCCCCCCCTGGGTGCGCCACTGAGGTAAGGGCGTTGTAAAAAAAAAGGAAAATTGTAACCCCTCGGGGAACCAATAAAGTTATTATTATACTAGTTTTATTTGTTCCCATCCTTCGCTGTAAATGTTTAAATGAGTAATTCTTTGTATGAGAAAAAAGAACGCATTTTCGTTGATGTTGCTAGCTTCCGTGAAAGTTCGTGCATATTTATCAACGTTCTTTCTCTAGAACAGAATATTTACATGCGGCGTGTATTTTCATGAAAAGGCGGTCGGACGAACAAAGTTTTCGAAATAGTTATTCCTTTATTCTATTATTCCTTTTTGCCACATTATTGTTAGTCGCAAGTGAGAGAAACTCGAGCACGTTTCACTTGATGCGGGATAGGGTAGAATAACTGCGCGGTTTTTAAAGGCAAGTAGAAGGGGTTGGTTCTCAGATTCCGGACAATATGTGCGTGATAATATTGTAAAATGCCACTGAATAACTATTGTCATTTTATACGAGGCAGGCTCGTTATTAATTATAATAATGAGAGCTGTCGTTATTATTGATGTCACTATTTGATCATATGCTGTGTCTAATTTTATCTCGTTTATTTTTATACAGCCTTATACGACAAATTTAAAAAAATGAGATACGGAAAAAGTTTCAATCTAAGCTGTTTATATTAATAACGAGGAATTTGCATATATACCTGAAGAACAATGCATTATAAAATTTTATGTACTAATCAAATGAATTCCTTCGGATTTATGATTCGAAATATTGCGATGGGACTGGCTGATTGGATTCCAGTCAAATCAACCTGAACACTGCATGGGGATTAAACATTGACTAACAGTGTCTCTAATCTAAATAATATCACCGGCATTATACAATATTAGCGTCCGATGATAAATAATTACAAATATAATAGCGATACTGAGCGAGAGATCATTTTTTAAGGGAACTCGTGCAGAAGTATTTTCGAATATTATTAAACTGAGAAAGCTAAATCCGGGTTAATTGTAAACTATCATCGTAATTCTATTGACAACTGTTGCAAATGGTTTGAAGTGGGTGCTACGCGATAATAAAAAATGAAAAATTCACAGAAGTTCCGACACTCGCCAAGTGGCATTTGTTTCTTCGAGCGACTCTTCGGTTTCAAAGATAGAACTGCACGACTCTTAAAACAGCACATTGTTTAATGCCGTAAGCGTCGCTTCGAATAATATTATCGAGTAATTAACTGCACCACGCGTCTCAAAATTACTTTAATTGAACGTGTTCTTATTGAAACGTTTTTTTAAAATGTATTTCGCATTTAATATTAACTTCGCAAAACCATCTTGCCAGTTTATAAGAATTTGTTTGCTTAACTGTTCATGTTTTGGTTATTTTGTAAATGTACACGAGAATTAGAAATAAAGTTGTTTCGCTGTTACATAACGATTGAACTTGTAATTAATCTTTTTTTCACGTTTTTAAAATTCGCGAGATGACTGATTCACTTTTGTAATATATGTATAAAATGATTTCAATTCCTACTTTTTCTTATAAAATTTTGTCTAAAATATAGACGGAGAAAAAGAAATGATTAAGTCTCTATAAATTGAGTTTGTTAACTGAAAGTATCGTCAGGAGTGTATCAGGTTTGTATTGTTTCTTTAATCGGGATTATAATAACAATAATTGATATTAACTGCTGACATAATCGTAACCAAATCGTATCCATTAAAATACTTAATCTATTGTACACGACATTAGTGATGAATGAAAACTCAAGTTCCCGTAAGCAACAGGCCAAGAGTTAATTGTTCCCTTCGAACTACCCTAATTTCACCGTACAGATTTCAGAAATAATGTTTCCCATTAATTCATTCGCCGTTATACTCGACCACGTGAAACAATCTTCACTTTCGGCCATTTACACTGAAAACCCGTATTGTATGAGAGAAAATCTGAATCAATGTCGAGTTCTCCATTTTCTAAGTCATGTCATTAATCTCATCGAGGTTAACACTAGAATTACCGAACGCACTAAACTAAACTGACGTATAATTTTCATTAAATATGCATGAATAATGATGTGTATTCAAAAGTGTTCCATGATAATGTTAACTTGCAATAATTATGAAAGAAGTCAGTAGGGTTTTGCACTTCTAGTGTGAAGTAAAATTTAAATGGTCGGAGGTCAACACAAAACAATGGTCACTCGTTGTTAATAATGTTTTATGCAATTTTTCAATGACAGCCTTCCTAAACAATTCACAATTACTAGATTTGAGTAAAGATGTGTATTCAAAAGTGTCCGAAGATAATGTTCAATTTCAATAATTATGAAAGAAAAAGTCAGTAGTATTTTTAAACTGACATATATTACATTATAATAATGATAGGATTGGATTCACTCCTATTTCATATGATGTTCATTAAATATACACCAATAAAGATATGTATTCACAAGAGTCCCATGATGATGTTCAATTTTAATAATTATGAAAGAATAAGTCAGTAGTATTTTTAAACTGACATATATTACATTATAATAATGATAGGATTGGATTCACTCCTATTTCATATGATGTTCATTAAATATACACCAATAAAGATATGTATTCAAAAGAGTCCCATGATGATGTTCGATTTTAATAATTATGAAAGAAAAAGTGAATAGGGTTTTGCAGTTCTAGTGTGAAGTATAGAATTGAAACAGTCGGAGATCAGCACAAAACAATGGTCACTCGTTGTTAGTAATTTTTGATGGTATTTTTCAAGGACAGCTTTGCTAAACGATTAAAAATGACTGGATTTGAGCCGTGTACTTACCGAACGGCGGGGTAAGTCCGGCGAGAAGTAATAGAGCACAAAGACACGAAAAGCTTACACTTTTCCCAGTACACATGGCGCACGGTGCACTATTAACTGCAGTTTTCAAACTCCCGTGCCGTGTCGCGCGGCCACTCGCGTGGCTCTGAGTCTCTCGTTAGATTTCGAGTTTGAATCTCGGTCCTGCTCTGTCTTTCGCTCTTCCTCCCGCACGCAGCCACCAAATACGGTCCAGCGCCTGCTCGCTGACAACATCAAAAATAAATTCCCCAGGATAGACGGCGCCACTTACCATACGAAAATACGAAATAGGTAACTATCTTCGTTATCTGCTCTTCAACCCTGCATTACTTGCATACGGTATCTAGTTACTATCCCCGGTAAATTAATGATAATAATTACTAACTCCCATTCCAAAGACAAAGCATGTTAATAAACCAATTAACCAATGTATTTTTCTATTGCACGTTCAAATGGCTATAGAAGTTCATTACCAATTTCAAATCGCGTTCAACGTTACCGACAACGGATACGAGGTTCTAGTCTGTAATATCACCGACGAGAATGCTATTAAACACTGCCAGCACCACCGACGAGATACTGTTAAAGACTGCCACCGCCCGTGTTATCCCGCCGCTGGGTAAGTGGGCGCAATGGGCGGGGTGATAACGGTGGAAATTACAGTGACCTGAAAGACCACATCGCTAAAAGTTCCACCACCGACGAGATTCAGTTGGTAGTTCAGCGCTCTCTACATAAATAGATCATTTGTTCGTGAACCACGTGAAACTGCGTCAGTGGCGTAGGTAAATAGATTTAGTACCGCAGGTAATAATTAAATGTAGAATACTGACATTACCCATTCTGTAATTCTTAGAAAAAAATTACTTTTTATTGTATAATTTCATTACGCACTCTTATTGCTTTCTTATTTCCCTTATTGTTCACCATTGTAATTATCGTTTTATTAGAAACTAAATTGAATGTTATTTCCCTCAATGACTTTAAAAGAGGAAAAATCATATAATGGCATATTCAATTTAAAACATTGTTCACAATTTTGAATTTCATCTACTCAAGTTTGCAATAACTGCATACAGATCCACACTCTAGTTATCACTGATGTACGCTAAAGCGATATAGGACAAACTATATACATGAATCAATTAAGAGAATAACTATTTAGAGGAAATAATTATTATAAATTCACAAAAGGTCAATATGTTACAACAACTAAAATCAAAATTATTGATAATAAATAAATAAATCACCACCTTCTGTTTATGCATCATGAACGGTATTAAAAATATTGACGGGGAAAAAATAAAATAGCAAAGGTACAACACATAAAATAAAGATTAACATGGCAATATTTGGATGGCTCTTTATTAACAATGTTTCAGTTGATCATGTACAAAAGCAGAGAACTGTGTAAACAAAATAGAAAATACTTAATTAATAAAAATGTCTTTTACATTTTCTATTGTTTTGTTCAATTGCACACTGGTTTGACGATCGAAGTTGTTTCACAGCCAAGACCAATCTCCTTTCATATCATTAAAACTCCACAACGCCATGAATTTTTGCTTTTACGTTCTAAACAGTAACAGAGACTTTAATTACCAATGTAACAGATTTATTTACAGGCGTCTTGATCAAAGTCTATATAGCGCCATGAAGAGTACAAGATTTCAAATGGATTCCTTCTGAATATTATAATCTGAAAGAATGCACCCATCTTCAATCTTATTATCGGCGAAAATCAACCTTTGCCTAGGAGAATACCTTCTTAGTCTTAAATTCTAGCTTTTACGTCTTTAATAGCATCAGTGTCTTCAACTTTCAACGTAATAGCTAGTCCAATCTAAACGAAATATGTCATGCCTCAAAGTCGCAATACAAGATTGAGCATGGATTCATTTGGAATATTACAGTCAAAAAGTGTGCTGCCACTTGTAAGCTCTTTATCGGCGAAGATCAACATTTGCAGATCTGGAAGTATATCGTCTTCGTCTTGAATTTTAGACTTCACATTCTCAATAGTATCAGAGGCCATTGTTTCCGATGTAATAATTTTACCGGAAAAAGTCTTAACGAAAATTTGCATGCCTCCTCGAAGACGGAGTACAAGATGAAGAGTGGATTCCTTTTGAATATTGTAATCAGAAAGTGTCCGCCCATCTTCAAGCTGCTTTCCGGCGAAGATCAACCTCTGCTGATCTGGGGGAATACCTTCTTTGTCTTGGATTTTCGCCTTCACGTTCTCAATTGTATCAGAGGCCTCTACTTCCAAAGTAATCGTTTTTCCCGTAAGAGTCTTAACGAAAATTTGCATACCTCCTCGAAGACGGAGTACAAGATGAAGAGTGGATTCCTTTTGAATATTGTAGTCTGCAAGCGTGCGTCCACCTTCAAGCTGTTTACCGGCGAAGATTAATCTTTGCTGGATTGGGGGAATACCTTCCTTGTCTTGGATTTTCGCCTTTACATTCTCAATTGTATCAGAGGCCTCTACTTCCAATGTAATGGTTTTTCCAGTAAGAGTCTTCACGAAAATTTGCATACCACCACGCAGACGAAGTACGAGGTGTAGAGTGGATTCCTTTTGAATATTGTAGTCTGAAAGCGTACGTCCATCTTCAAGCTGCTTTCCGGCGAAGATCAACCTCTGCTGGTCTGGTGGGATCCCCTCTTTATCCTGAATCTTTGCCTTCACGTTCTCAATAGTATCAGATGCCTCAACTTCCAATGTAATAGTTTTACCGGTAAGGGTCTTCACAAAAATTTGCATCCCCCCACGAAGCCGCAATACAAGGTGCAATGTAGACTCCTTTTGAATGTTGTAGTCCGACAGTGTACGGCCATCTTCAAGCTGTTTACCGGCGAAGATCAACCTCTGCTGATCTGGTGGGATTCCCTCTTTATCCTGAATCTTTGCCTTCACGTTCTCAATAGTATCAGAGGCCTCTACTTCCAAGGTAATCGTTTTGCCGGTAAGAGTCTTAACGAAAATTTGCATGCCTCCACGAAGACGTAATACAAGATGGAGAGTGGATTCCTTCTGAATATTGTAGTCAGAAAGAGTCCGCCCATCTTCAAGCTGCTTTCCGGCGAAGATTAATCTTTGCTGGTCTGGTGGAATTCCCTCTTTATCCTGAATCTTTGCCTTCACGTTCTCAATCGTGTCAGAGGCCTCTACTTCCAATGTAATAGTCTTTCCAGTCAGAGTCTTGACAAAAATTTGCATCCCCCCACGAAGCCGCAATACAAGGTGCAATGTAGACTCCTTTTGAATGTTGTAGTCTGAAAGTGTACGGCCATCTTCAAGCTGTTTACCGGCGAAGATCAACCTCTGCTGGTCTGGTGGGATTCCCTCTTTATCCTGAATCTTTGCCTTTACGTTCTCAATAGTGTCAGAGGCCTCTACTTCCAATGTAATAGTTTTACCGGTAAGGGTCTTCACAAAAATTTGCATCCCCCCTCGGAGCCGCAATACTAGGTGCAATGTAGACTCCTTTTGAATATTGTAGTCAGAAAGTGTACGGCCATCTTCAAGCTGTTTACCGGCGAAAATTAATCTCTGCTGGTCTGGTGGGATTCCCTCTTTATCCTGAATCTTTGCCTTCACGTTCTCAATCGTGTCAGAGGCCTCTACTTCCAATGTAATAGTCTTTCCAGTGAGAGTCTTGACAAAAATTTGCATCCCCCCACGAAGCCGCAATACAAGGTGCAATGTAGACTCCTTTTGAATGTTGTAGTCCGAAAGTGTACGGCCATCTTCAAGCTGTTTACCGGCGAAGATCAATCTTTGCTGGATTGGAGGAATACCTTCTTTGTCTTGAATTTTTGTCTTTACGTTCTCAATCGTGTCGGAAGCCTCAACTTCTAAAGTAATAGTCTTTCCAGTAAGAGTCTTCACAAAAATTTGCATCCCACCCCGAAGTCGTAATACAAGGTGCAATGTAGACTCTTTTTGAATATTATAGTCAGAAAGTGTGTGGCCATCTTCAAGCTGTTTCCCAGCGAAAATCAACCTCTGCTGATCTGGTGGAATGCCTTCTTTGTCTTGAATTTTCGCCTTCACATTCTCAATTGTGTCGGACGCCTCTACTTCCAACGTAATAGTTTTACCGGTAAGTGTCTTCACAAAAATTTGCATCCCCCCTCGGAGCCGCAATACAAGATGCAATGTAGACTCCTTTTGAATATTGTAGTCTGAAAGCGTGCGTCCATCTTCAAGCTGTTTACCGGCGAAAATCAACCTCTGCTGATCCGGGGGTATACCTTCTTTGTCTTGAATTTTCGCCTTCACATTCTCAATTGTGTCGGACGCCTCTACTTCCAACGTAATAGTTTTACCGGTAAGTGTCTTCACAAAAATTTGCATCCCCCCTCGAAGCCGCAACACAAGATGCAATGTAGACTCCTTTTGAATATTGTAGTCTGAAAGCGTGCGTCCATCTTCAAGCTGTTTACCGGCGAAAATCAACCTCTGTTGTTCGGGTGGAATTCCCTCTTTATCCTGAATTTTTGCCTTCACATTCTCAATTGTGTCAGATGCCTCAACTTCTAATGTAATTGTTTTTCCAGTAAGGGTCTTCACAAAAATTTGCATACCTCCACGAAGACGCAATACAAGATGCAACGTTGACTCCTTTTGTATGTTATAATCAGAAAGTGTGCGGCCATCCTCAAGCTGTTTACCGGCAAAGATTAATCTTTGCTGCATTGGGGGAATACCTTCTTTATCTTCAATTTTTGCTTTCACATTCTCAATTGTGTCAGAGGCTTCAACTTCTAAGGTAATAGTTTTTCCGGTGAGAGTTTTAACAAAAATTTGCATACCACCACGCAGGCGAAGTACAAGGTGAAGAGTGGATTCTTTTTGAATATTATAGTCCGACAGTGTGCGACCATCTTCAAGCTGTTTACCGGCGAAGATCAACCTCTGCTGATCTGGCGGGATCCCCTCTTTATCTTGAATCTTAGCCTTCACGTTCTCAATTGTGTCAGAGGCCTCAACTTCCAATGTAATAGTTTTTCCAGTGAGGGTTTTAACAAAAATTTGCATGCCTCCACGTAGACGCAGTACAAGATGCAGTGTAGATTCCTTCTGAATATTGTAGTCAGAAAGTGTGTGACCATCTTCAAGCTGCTTGCCAGCGAAGATCAATCTCTGTTGTTCTGGTGGGATTCCCTCTTTATCTTGAATCTTTGCCTTGACGTTCTCAATCGTGTCAGAGGCCTCTACTTCCAAGGTAATCGTTTTCCCAGTAAGGGTCTTCACAAAAATTTGCATGCCTCCACGAAGACGCAATACAAGATGCAGTGTAGATTCCTTTTGAATATTGTAATCAGAAAGTGTGCGACCATCTTCGAGCTGTTTACCAGCGAAAATCAACCTCTGCTGATCTGGCGGAATACCTTCTTTGTCTTGAATTTTCGCCTTTACGTTCTCAATTGTGTCAGAGGCTTCAACTTCCAATGTAATAGTTTTTCCGGTAAGAGTCTTAACAAAAATTTGCATACCACCACGCAGACGAAGTACAAGATGAAGAGTGGATTCTTTTTGAATATTGTAGTCAGAAAGTGTACGGCCATCTTCAAGCTGTTTACCGGCGAAGATCAACCTCTGCTGGTCTGGTGGGATCCCCTCTTTATCCTGAATCTTTGCCTTCACGTTCTCAATAGTATCAGATGCCTCAACTTCCAATGTAATAGTTTTACCGGTAAGGGTCTTCACAAAAATTTGCATCCCCCCTCGGAGCCGCAATACCAGGTGCAATGTGGACTCCTTTTGAATATTGTAGTCAGAAAGCGTGCGTCCATCCTCAAGCTGTTTACCTGCGAAGATCAACCTCTGCTGATCTGGTGGGATTCCCTCTTTATCCTGAATTTTTGCCTTGACGTTCTCAATCGTGTCTGTGGCCTCTATTTCCAAGGTAATCGTTTTCCCAGTAAGGGTCTTCACAAAAATTTGCATGCCACCACGAAGACGCAATACAAGACGGAGTGTGGACATTAGTTGAATATTGTAATCAGCGATTGTGTGGCCATCATGAAGCGTGCAATTACCGTACATCAAAATCTGCCTCTCTGGGTGAATACCTTCAGAGCGATATATTTTATCCTTCAGATCCAGAATAGGCTCACAGGGGTGTACGTCCAATGAAATAGTATATCCCATAAGAGTCTCAAGTAAAATTAGCATGCCTCCTCGAAGACGGAGTACAAGATGCAGTGTAGATTCCTTTTGAATATTGTAATCAGAAAGCGTACGTCCGTCTTCCAGCTGTTTACCCGCAAAAATCAACCTCTGTTGGTCCGGTGGAATACCTTCTTTGTCCTGAATTTTGGCTTTTACATTCTCAATAGTATCAGAGGCCTCAACTTCCAATGTAATAGTCTTTCCAGTGAGAGTCTTCACAAAAATTTGCATCCCCCCTCGGAGTCGCAATACCAGGTGCAATGTAGACTCCTTTTGAATATTGTAGTCAGAAAGTGTACGGCCATCTTCAAGCTGTTTACCGGCGAAGATCAACCTCTGCTGGTCTGGTGGGATTCCTTCTTTATCCTGAATCTTTGCCTTCACGTTCTCAATTGTATCAGACGCCTCTACTTCCAATGTAATAGTTTTACCGGTAAGTGTCTTCACAAAAATTTGCATCCCCCCTCGGAGCCGCAATACAAGATGCAATGTAGACTCCTTTTGAATATTGTAGTCTGAAAGCGTGCGTCCATCTTCAAGCTGTTTACCGGCGAAAATCAACCTCTGCTGATCCGGGGGTATACCTTCTTTGTCTTGAATTTTCGCCTTCACATTCTCAATTGTGTCGGACGCCTCTACTTCCAACGTAATAGTTTTACCGGTAAGGGTTTTAACGAAAATTTGCATGCCACCTCGAAGTCGCAATACAAGATGAAGTGTGGATTCCTTTTGAATATTGTAATCAGAAAGCGTGCGTCCGTCTTCCAGCTGCTTACCCGCGAAAATCAACCTCTGTTGGTCCGGTGGAATACCTTCTTTGTCTTGAATTTTGGCTTTTACATTCTCAATTGTGTCGGAGGCCTCAACCTCTAAGGTTATTGTTTTCCCTGTAAGGGTCTTGACGAAAATTTGCATACCTCCACGAAGTCGCAATACAAGATGCAATGTAGACTCCTTTTGAATATTATAGTCAGAAAGTGTACGACCATCTTCAAGCTGTTTCCCGGCGAAGATCAACCTCTGCTGATCTGGTGGGATTCCCTCTTTATCCTGAATCTTCGCCTTCACGTTCTCAATTGTGTCGGAGGCCTCCACCTCCAGTGTTATTGTTTTCCCTGTTAGAGTCTTGACGAAAATTTGCATGCCTCCACGTAGCCGCAACACAAGATGAAGTGTGGATTCCTTTTGAATGTTGTAGTCGGAAAGTGTGCGGCCATCTTCAAGCTGTTTACCAGCGAAAATCAACCTTTGCTGATCCGGGGGTATACCTTCTTTGTCTTGAATTTTCGCCTTCACATTCTCAATTGTGTCAGAGGCCTCCACCTCCAGGGTTATTGTTTTCCCTGTAAGGGTCTTGACGAAAATTTGCATGCCTCCACGTAGCCGCAACACAAGATGAAGTGTGGATTCCTTTTGAATGTTATAGTCGGAAAGTGTGCGGCCATCTTCAAGCTGTTTACCAGCGAAGATCAACCTCTGCTGATCTGGTGGAATGCCTTCTTTGTCTTGAATTTTCGCCTTCACATTCTCAATTGTGTCTGATGCTTCAACCTCTAGGGTTATTGTTTTTCCTGTAAGAGTCTTAACGAAAATTTGCATTCCTCCTCGAAGCCGCAGTACAAGATGCAGTGTAGACTCTTTCTGAATATTGTAATCAGAAAGTGTTCGTCCATCTTCAAGCTGTTTACCAGCAAAGATTAACCTCTGCTGGTCTAGCGGAATACCTTCCTTGTCTTGTATTTTTGCCTTGACATTTTCAATTGTGTCTGATGCTTCAACCTCTAAGGTTATTGTTTTTCCAGTTAATGTCTTAACGAAGATCTGCATATTTATCTAGAATAGAAATTATGAATGTCATAACAAGAACATATTATCATTAACATAAGGTTTAACATTTAAGATTTTTGTGACGATTTGAATGCATAATTAGTTTTTCATTTAAGTACTTGTGAAAATTTCTTTTCTTTCATTTATTGAAACTGCTATATCATTCATTGCATAATAAGGTGAAATGTTTTAAACAAATGCTTTCAACATCAAAATTATGCGTGCATCCATATAAAGCACCTTGCTTAGTTATTCAGTTAATTATCCATTTATTACAAAGTATGAAATAGTATTTTCACTAATTTCTTTCTTAATAATGCATTTTAATGTTGCAAAACTACAATGACGAATTTTTCAATTTCTCTTACAGATCATGTTTCCTTGGACAATCGAATTGTGATATTTGACATACTATGAAAACTGTAAGTACAATATAATTTAGTCTAGTTTTACCAGAATATTTAATGTATTGACTTTTTCGTGTGCATAACATTTGAACAAGTATCAGTAACTAATTTAATTCATATGTCAGAATTTATTATATGATCAGAATCCTGAAATATGAATGGATTTTAAAAAATCATCATTTGTATTTCAAAATGCATATTAATATGCAATAAATGCCCTTTTAATAAAGTATACAGATTACACGAACAATAGCCAGTGCGTCTCGTAAATCATATATCTACAATACTGTATCTAAATTTTATATCTAAATTACCGTGTACGAATGACAGGAGTTTAAATCACAAAAATTTATGTCTGGAACAATCTAAACGTCATTCCACAATGGCGACCGTATGATGAATCAATAACGGCCATCTTGTGTTCCATTATTACGGAGTAGAAAAATAATGAATTTTTCAGAATTGTTATTGCAAACTGTAGTACAAACTCGTTACCCTTACAAATGGGTAACTATAATACAACATTTACATCAATTGTCAATCAATTCTAATCCTAATCATCGCGTCTGTGTCTGACGTTTTTAATTGAATGTATTTAAGACAATATTTCATGAATGATGAAACTGACAACTTGGATTACGAAGCGATCAGTAAACAATTAAAATTGAATTAACTTTAAAGCTGCATATTCTTCTACGAATCAAATGTCCATAATAATAATTTTATCATATAAATGTACATATTAGTCGTAGTAACTTACACATAGTAGAAAAAGTGCTTACCTTGTAAAGTAGCAAAAATTTCTTCTAGAATTCAGTAAAACTGTATCTCTTGTACACAAATCGCTTATAGTTCTCGCTGGTTCTCGCAGAACTACACAGAACTGAATAGAGTCAGATACGGGCGTTCCTTTTATGTTGACCGACGTTACTAACAGAATACTGAGTGATCATGCGCAGATGACGCACAAGATTTCGGCAAACACGCCTATTGGACCAATTTTACACAGCTGCCCGCTGTGCGTCGTTTACCGCATCCGATTGGTACCTAACACAAAGAGAAAATATACTAATCATTACACCTTGATCAAATTCAATGAACTAGTATTATTTATATAGAAATCACCTGTTGTATTTATCTCGCTTTCAAAACCGATGCAACTTATCGGATGAACTATTTTTATTTTAACCGGCTTTTTCTTTCGATTGGCTTACTTTGATAATTATAGATGGCGCACATAAACACGTAAATCATTAAACAAAGGATTGTTTTTTTTTAATAAAGATTTGCTTTATATTATTCACTCTGTTTAGATCCAATACACTTATTAAGAGTATTAATTAGCAAAATTAAGTTTGATTTGAATATAGCGTAATCTAGGTTATGTCGGAATTGTAATAAATTTTAAAATTCAAAAAAACAAAGAACAGCTAATTTTAAATGTACAACTTTCAGCGACTACTCGTCATAGAACTGCGTAAAATTATTCTACGTCGCAAAGTAGCAATTATTTCACTGATGCAACAATTTTAAAAACTGATGAAATTCTTCGATTCAACTAATAATAATTGTACATTAATTTTCTAAATGTTGGAAGTCAATGTTAAAGTTTTATTACATTTTAATTGAAATATACGCTATACCTACTTTTAAGAAGTTATTGTTGTATGTTTAAAATCAGGTTTTTTCTTTGATAGCGCAAAAGAAATACACAAATATCGGTTGACTGTCATACCTATTTTTATTCTTGTAGCGAATTCATCGTAAAAACAAATGGTTACCTTATATACACATATTTCAAAGAATTCATTGCAACGATCTGTGAAGAAAATTTCATTTATTCATGGAATAGTACTCTAAAAATTCTACATACCTATGCTTCTACTTACCAGTCATTTATAAATAAATATGAACAATGTACTACATATATAAATATGTATATATGCTACTTCGTTGTAATAAATTTATGTTAAAAAGAAAATAACAAAAATAAACTAGATCATTTACAACTGTCGGCAATTAATTTTTCGTTTATGTAATTATTTTTTATGAAATACATGGCAAGTCCGAAAACATGCATTTTATCTTATGATAGTCTATATATGTACATTTTTAATTTTCATTATTAACATCGAAATCTCATCGATTTTAGTAAAATGCACAATTATATAATTTGACAGTATTCATTCACTATCTGTTAGTGTAAACGGAAAAATGAAATGAAAACTCGCATACTTTTTATCGGTGATTTTTCGAATAACTTGCATCGACATTTTTAAAAACAGATTTTACAATTTCTAAAAAACTTGAAATTTCTTAGCGAAACATTTGCATTGCGCTTTACAAATCGAATATTGAAAATGAAATAGAATGGCACGAAAATGATATGTTTTACTTTTGTGTATATATATGTATAAACATATAAATTCACGAATCATTGTAACGGAAGAATGAGCTAGGCTTTCTTTGTATACTGGTCAGTCCTTAATACTGAGCAAATAAAATATATACTATTTAAATTGAAAATTCCTCAAGGCTCTACACACATTTATTTTTGCAGGTTACAAGGACTAAGCGAGGAAAGTTTGCGAATTTTCTTTGTAAAATACCTGCAAACATACAGCATACTGTGTTACATTAATATTTGGTTCAAATGACAATAAATTAAGAATACATATGTCATGTAGCTCGAGTATGTACAAATACATTTTCATTAATACTGTAAAATAGGAAACGAAAGGTGGCTTCTGCTTTACTTTATATTGATTTTTTTTTAAAGCGCGTATCAGTTCAGTCAAGACAGCGAATTAATATATATATATAAATCATATTATTTCTAGAAAGTACAAGATCATAAGAGAAAAAAATGACGGGATTAAATCAATAAACAAAGAGTATTGAATAGACTAGTTGCACCAAACAGAATCAATAATGCCACATAAAGTTCATAACTGAAATATATATAAATCAAAATTTTGATTCACCTAAAGAGTGTATCTTCTAATACGTTTATTGGGAAATTAATACAAAATATCAGTCTCAGTTCTGCTCGGTGCCATCCAAAAATAAAGTAACTTCTTTTCTTTTTTGTATGAGTGTTCGTTCTTGTAAAAAATTACCTAGTAACCATAATCATACAATTTGAGTGCTATTGTGTGTGTGGCCTTCATACTATGGAGGATTTCATCATTAGACCGATTTTGTTGATAAAAAAATTGCTTATACTACATACGTAAAGGAATATGGTAGTGAAAAAAATACTTATATACTTATCGCATGCATGTTCGATTTATTCAAAGAGGATTTGCATGTGTACAACAGAAGATCCATACACTGTGTCAGAAATTTATTTTAATACGAACAATTTGAAATGTTACTTAAGTTCTCCTGTATAAGATTCTTTGTAAACAAAACTGCAGCAAATATTAGAATTCTTGACACGTGCACTTAACCCTCATTGGACAGCAAAGCGTCTATTTCAATAATCGACTTGCAATTCTGCTTTCTTGGAATCTTCTGCGTGAATTAATATACGCGACGTGAACATACGACTTATCGGGGTGCAGTAAACGTACTGCAACTTTTTACGACTACACACACAACATACACACGAATTCTCAATACAAACTAGCCTATGGATAACACGTTCACAGTTCGGACATATAAGCTCGAATATAATAGAAACGCGAGATCATTTAAGAGCAAGAAGTAAGCAGTCTCCCTCTCCAATAGACTACAACAGTGTGTTATTCTATTAGTTTTAAGAAGGCTTTCAAGGTAATTTATTCGTGGGTGTGATTTATTGATTTCTTTTTATTATCATTTAAAATCATTATGAGAATCATGATCATTGTATGGGACACGGGACTGTGAACGTGTTAACTTCAAAATTTATAAATCTTCATTTTTTTACCATCTTTTTTTCTATTAAACTCCTCCATCATATATTGTGACTTTGAAATATAGCTAAATAAGTAATTCAAACTAATTAACGCATTTATCATTTCCTTCGACAAAATTCTAGTGCTGGAACTAATCGTACCAATTGCCTGTTTGGGAAAGATCTTAAGTCTTCTTTAAGAATTTTTTTTTACATACTAAAATGATTGCAAAAATGTCCTTATAAATTCTAAAAACTAGATTTATAACTTGCCGTCAACGTTGAAATATTTCACGAAATAAACCTAAGATGAATTAAGTTCGGAGAAATGAGACATGTTTTCTTTTACAACACGTTCGAAAAACCTATTTGTAAATTTAAACTTGCAAAAATGCAAGCAATACATCATTTTCTTCCTTCAAACGTTGGACTTAGTACTAGTAGGAAGGTGAAGAATTCATAATGTTATCATACGTATAAGATAAAGTCAAGATATATAATGGTATAATCTGATTTAATCATTTCCTTTCGCCATTGAAATTATGATTTGCGAATTAAAAATGATGCCACTAGTTGTCCAAAGAAATACCTACACTCGAAACAGTTGTCGAAATATAGTAATAGGTCATTTAGTCCTGATCTATATAAACTTTGACATCTTCCCAGTATAGACAGGTTTCATTGAACAAGCAATTGACACGAGGAAAATTTGTTTTCTTATGCTATATAAGTTATGAGTAAATCAGTAAAGCAAGTATTTCGGTAGATCTATTTGGAGTCTGTCTCCATTTTGATCTCCTCTGCTTTTTTATCTTTTTTTGAAGCTTCACTGTCCGTGCCTTCTCCGATACTATTGTCGCGTCTTCGCTTTCTGGCGAATCGGCCTTTATATTTAGGTGGAGGAAGTTGTTCCATACCAAGAACCTTATGAATCTGGCGGAACGCGACCAATCGCAAAGCATGCTGCGCCGATGCTGTTATGTCTTCTCTTTGTTGGGCCGTCATATTACCAATAGCATCGACTGGTTCCTTCTCGCATGGATCGGATAATCCTGTACAAAAGTATCATACATAAATATTGCTACCTATTACGGAATCTGCATAATTTTTAATACACAGACTAAAAAATCAGATTGCCAAATCATCTACGCAGTATCGCGAAATATTTCACAGTGAAGTAAAAGTCGAAATACTCGACTTTTAAATCAACAATGAACTTCACGATATGCTCAGTCTCGTCATCAGTATCATCATTTTTGTTTCAGTGATTGATTTTGAAGAAATTGATTTGTTCAAGGAAAAATAAAGTACCTGGACTTCCTGGAAGTAATATTCCTCCAGCAACACATTCGAGGAGTCGTCGTAAAGCTTCTCCTGGACTAAGAGGTCCTCCAGCAGTGCTGATCACTTTCTCAGTCAATAGTTCCAAAGCCTAAAAGGTATTATCATAAAAATAATCACTAATTTCGCCTATGCGCTAAACTATTAACTTCAAAGTAGGAAAGATAAGAAATAAGTCGATTTTATTCAAGAAAGTAAGACTTGAAAAATCTTCAAATAAAAGAAATATTATATAGAAATGATTGAGTACTAACCCATGGGTTGAGTGGTCCCCAAGTGGGTACGCGGTTACAAAGATCACGCATTATGCGAATGACCATAACACAGCTCTGCAGCGAAGTAGCTCTAGCCTGTTAAATATGATTAATGCTTTAGTACTCACATTGTAATGTACACATTAAAGTCTCTGAGTCTTCTGAAGATGCGACGCCCTAAACTACTTTTTAATTTGCTTTGTGTGGGCTTTAGCTATCCTCCCAGCCTCGTGCCTATAACCCCTAAAGTAATTAGCCCATATCAAAATTATCGGGTGTTTATTAATTATTTCCTGAATAATACCTAACATAATATTGAAAAAAAACGTACAACGTATTCGAAAAAAATGTACACTCGACAAAGTGCCAGATGGACTAGTTGAACTTATAATTGGAAAAACACCCGATATACTTATTTGACACCACTGTGTGTTTGTGCTTGTCTGTCTTGTAACATTCAACAGTGCGTAGAACGCACATCGTGTAGGTATAAAGCATAGAATAAGATACATATTTATAAAGTACAAAGACGCTAATTATTAAGAACTTCTAAGACAGACCTAGAACAGACTCAGTCTAGGCTACAATGCATTAATATTAAATCCAGAATAATGAATAAGCTTATTCATAAGCATCATAAAGCGGTTCAGTGCGTTTACAAACAAAACAAACAAAACTACATTATTCTTTGAAGAAAACGTTACATATGTACTTTGAAATGACTTTTTCGCAAACAGTTTCCTATTATTCTGGATGTTGATGATTGAAAGCAAAGCAAATGTAAGTTTCCGGTGTGCATCAATTATTATTAATTGCTACAGTTCACACTTACATAATGCTTAAACTTCTTGTCTGAGATTACCTGATCGCACGTTGAATGTTTCTGCATCATAAATCATATATGAACATGTACGTAACGCATCTTTTTCGTTTCAAAACAAATTGCCAATAACCAAATGTTGCCACTGTCGCCCGCGTGGAATGATCCATAGTTAGAAACGATTCTATTAAACCTATATCGGTTGTCTTTCATAAGAAACTTGTCAGTGGACAAATTGGATTGGCAGACAATAAAGAATTGCGAACATCAAACGTGATCAAATAAATGTTTCAGACAAAATCATATCAACAAGAAGATGATAATAAAAATAAAATTTGTCACAAGGCTGGAAGTTCTAAGACTGCTCTTTTTGGCGGACAGAGAGAGAGGACAACTTGCACGCGTTTCGCGTATTTAGGAAAAAATAACAGAAAACAATCGTTTAGTGCCAACAAAAATGGCACCGACAATTCGAGATCTTGAACTGAGAGTTGATTGATTCAAACCTGAAACCACTTGGCATGCCTGAGTGCAGCTAAAGCCTCCAAACACTTAGCCTTGGGAAGTACATCTGGTGGATCTGGTTTCGTCACAGCGGGCGCCGCGGGCGTTGTTTGCGGTTGAGCAGCTCCCTGTTGCTGCTGTCCAGCATTATCTGAGATTCCAACAAAGAAAGCACAACACGCTTAGACAACACTTAGAGTGTTTGATCATGCCCAATTTGGGTTTTCCCTCTATAATTATACTTTGAACTCAAGCAGATGAATTTCGCTCGAGGAATATATAACCTACGACATTGTCATCAAAACAAAAATAAACCTAATCGAATGTAGTACGTGACAATGGTGAGTTACTTCCATTTCTGTACGTCCTTTTTTTGTTGTTTTATACAGTAAAATATGTTTGAAAAAGAACGACCGACGGTTCTCGCGCGAGGTGATAACGTTACTCGAAATTAAACTATGTGAAGTAGCATTATCAAAAAGAATCGTCGGTTAGAATGTAGAATTTACTACACATTGTACAATATACGTACAACATTCGACGATAGAGGGTTGTTTCATTTTAGATTATCTATGCATGATCAAAAAGTCCATAGTTTTACGATTGCCTCAGCGTTGTTTCCTCATACCAAAAGCGTGTCCACGTTCATTGTTAGCATACTCTTCTTTACTGGAAACTCCAGCTCAGCTGATTTATTAGAAAAACTTATAGAATGTGTTATTTGCGAGATAAACTTAAACTGAAGGAAAAACGTCTTAATCGTATCAAGTTTACGCTCTCTCTTTTCCGTTAAAATTTAAATGCCTATTATATGTGATACTTTTATGTACGCTCTTACATTGTGTAATACTTTTTCTTTGTACTTTTCTCTATATCTTTTTTCTTTAAATTCGTTCCAAAGGTTTAACAATCATATGTCAATCGTGGACACACCAAATTTGCAGCTGCATTAGAAAGGGAAGGAATTTCGTTATGTTAGAGCGTATATACACTGACAACCGTTGAAGTCCGTGGCTGCCCCTGCATCTTCCTGGTGCTTAAAAAATTTACAAAAAAGCTTTCGGGCCATGAAAAGAACAAACGTAATTCAGAAACAACGCGTGTCTGAGAAAAAGAACATGAAAATAAAGGACGTATTCTGTAATAACCGTTGAAACACATTAAGTACAAATAAGTTATCCTTTTCTTGGCCACTATGAAAATGTAAAACGTTCAAATTACCTGCAGCTGCTGCTGGTTTGGGCGTTTCACGCATTAATGGACTGGTGAGTGTTACACTGACAGTCACGCTGCCTCCGGAAACGGTTAAAGCAGCTGATTCCGGATGTTTTCCAACATTGTACGTATCCTCAGGAGCTACGATCTTTAATTGAGTCGGAAGAATTTCAGCAACTTTGTTCAATAACGTCCTACAAAACGAAAAAGAATATAGCGAAAATAGTAACTTCACTATATTTGTATCAAACATAGGAATTATGTGAGAGAGTAACGTTGACTAACCGTGTTGGTTTCTCTGCGCACAGAACTACGAGGCAAACATGGTTATCACCGGATAGAAGGAGTCCCTTTGCCAGATTTCCAACACGCATAACACCCCTAAGTATTCTTGAATCTTCCTTTTCCTTTTGGAACGAGAATAAATTGCCGTCGCTACCATCTTCCTTTTGCGGAGTTGTAGATTTCTTCTTGTCGGTTTCTTCTTTTACCTTCGCTGTGTCTGCGTTTATTTGTTGTTGTGGAACAGGTGCAGCCGGAGTTGCTGGCGTAGCATTTGTGGCTGTTGGAGTTTTCTTGCCTGCAATGAGGAACGATACACTTTTATTAAGTTCCTTTAACATAAAGGTAATAGATAGACTGCGGATCCTAAATGCAAAATCAAAATTGTCCGCATCGATTGCAAGAAATAGAAATTAAATCGAATGTTATTTCTTCCCTTAATGAATTTATATTGGCATCTTCAATTTTTTAAATTTTACAACAACTTTGAATGTCATCTACTCGATTTTACTATAAATGCACAAAGATCCGCAGTCTAGTAATTAATCAACAAGAAATATTTAAGTAATTACCAGCTTCCGCTAACGTATCGGATACAAACTTCAACGCTTTCTCTGTATCTGATACTATTTTCTGAACTGCCAGCAGTTCCTGTTCTTTCGGGTAAATATTTGTATGATGGGCTAATACATGTTTGTCATCAGATGAATCTGGCCTGCGCTGAGGACCAGGGAACATCATCATCGGAGGTGGTACTGGGAAAGGTCGCGGTATTGGTGGAGCTCCTCCTGGTCCACGCCCGTAACGTCGATACCATTCATAATATTCGCATTCCTCTTCATATCGTCGACGTTCTTCCCAATACATCATTTCCTCGTCCATCATCGGGCCCATTGGTCCCAACTGATTAATTTCTTCTCGCCGACGTATATATTCATCTCGCATTTGTTGTCTGCGCAATTTTTCTTCTAACAGTTTTCTTTGCTTCAAGCTTGGTTTCATGTCGACTACTAGGTCTGGATTAACCTTCTTCTTGTATGCAAATCTGTGCCGCCTTCCTTTCATGTGCATGTCTTTGGCATTAGGATCATTAAATCTGCATTCGCAAAGCTTACAATTGAAGCTTATGATTTTCCCGTCCTCTGATTTATTCTCCTCGATATATTCCTGACCAACTGGCTGGATGTCTTTCTCGTCAACAGCTGCTTCCTCTACAGTCTCTTCCGTTGCTGTTTCTTCTGGTTTAATTTCTGCTGTTTGGTTTTGGTTTACAGTTCCCAAATTTCCAGCTGTAAAATAAGAACATTGTTGTCATTATAAATACACTAATTTATGCGTTTACGAAGAAATATTGGTTGAGTGAAATATAAAACAGTAAAAGATTTTAAAAATTCAAGAATGTTGTAATGTTACTTATACTGAAACAAAGTCGTTATTGAACGAAATCAATTTTGTATGTTATTCCTGCTCCCTACAATCAATGCAAAACATTTTTATTTTGCATAAAGGTCCACAGTCTACTGATTAGATACTTTATATGCGAGTGTGAAATACTTACAGGCAACAAAATTAATTTTCGGAGTGGCTGTTATCGTAGGCTTCCTAGTACCAGCAGTTTTAACAGCGGCAGCAGGTTTCGGGTTCAAAACAGTCGGATCTGCGCTTGGTATTGGTTTACCAAGTTTAGTATGTAGTTTAACAACTTTTTGATGTTTGGCACCCCTGATGTGAGCAGCGTACGCGTCATTTCCAGTACAAGTGACATCGCAAAGCTCACATCGTAGACTATTTCCTGCTCCGCGTGCTGGCGGTTGTTGCGGTACCTTCAGAGAGGCCTCCTTCTTCTTATGTTTCTGTCCTTCCAAATGCTCACGATATGTCTGAGGTCCAGCACAGCTGATCTTACAGACATCGCAATAGTGTAGCTGTTGAGGTTTGGGAGGCTGCTTGGGCCGCATTGCCTTCATTCCTCCCCCTGCAGCGCCAAATGCTTTCCGTGGGTAGCCCTGCCAACCTCCAGTCTTCTGGTTAGTCGAATTGCTGTTTGCACTCTGTTGGGCTACATACATAGTCGCAGCGCTATATAGCGCTGCGTCGTAGCCGGAATACGTTGTACTCGCCGTTTCTAAGGGAAATGAAATTGAAACCTCAAACTTTGGAGGAGTCAATTCTTGGTATTCATGGAACCATCCTACTAACTTGTACTTATCCGAACAAACACTTTCTATTTTATATTACGCGAAATTCTTTTTTCTACACAATAACATTGAATTTAAAATTGTTTCTCGACTCGCAAATACATTTCATTCTACTAAATTTCCAGTCCATACGTGGTTTGAAACGTTAGTAGAACTTTCTATTTGCATGTACAAATAATTTGATAACCAGAGGATCAATTTCATGTTATTAGTGTCTACATCCACGGTTAACAGGACGTTCACGTAGGATTTTTAATTTTGGCGACAAACAATTATACACAATTCATACGAGCCTATTACAATAAAAACTTACTATTTGTTGCTGTCGATGGTGTAGCAGCAGGAGTAGCCGGCGCTGTGTATCCCGAAGAGTATGTCGCACTCTGTGTGGGATTTGATTGCTGATAAGCAGTACTCGATGCTTGGTACGTTTTAGCTTGACCAGTAGTGGTAGCTTGTCTTGCTGTGCCTGTGTAAGCACTGGTCGTACTGTATGCAGGTTTCGCAGCTTGATAGTGCGTTTCAGTAGTAGTATATGTTGCAGCTGCTGCTGCAGGTTGTTGGTAATAGGTCTTAGTAGCGTCGTATGTAGCTGCAGGTGCAGCACGTCCGTAACCGTAATCGTATGTTTGGGCCACAGTACCAGGGTTAGCAGCTAGAAGAATTAGAAAGAATTATATTAAATACGACTGAATTTAGTACGATTTCAATTTATTTCAGATCCAAAATGGTTACTACCATGGAAAAAAAGTTCTAATATACTCCATTTTCTTAAAATTCGTTCACAAAAATTGAATATTGCATAATGTTCAAACAAATGTGCAGCACCTAATTGAATCCATAGTACAGTAATGTCCAACTGTAAGTCGTGCTTAAAGCTTGACTGTATTCCACTGGGGGGCATACCCCAGGAGGAGCCAAGAAGCTCAAGAAGCTCGAGTTGCCTCGATTGCCGAGCAATGTAAACACGCCGAGTAATTTGATACCAGGCGGATATGTAGGTGTGAACTAGTCCTGTTACTTTCCTTCGAAGGTCGAAGACTTCGAACCTTCGTGCATTTCGAATTCTTTGAATCTTTGGAAAAGTAACAGCCCTGGATTAGTGTGAACTACTAATCCAATTACAAAACTTCTTTATTTTTCATTATTTTTTATGGCATTTTCCTAATTGAAAGTGATACCAAATATGATATAATTCCGATGATATTTACTTGTGTAATGAACGACGAATGTCTTGGGTGCAAGGAAGAACAGTGTACGAGAAATGCTTTGAACTGTTGTACTTTGCATCGAAAACTTTCATTGTTCATCACACACAAGTATTTAAATATAATTGGAATTATATCATATTTGGTATATTATCATTAGAAAAATGCCACGAATATGTTGGTCAAAGAGTCCCATGAAAAAAAGAAAGAATTAGTTATGTTTACACTTCTCTGCAACCGAGAACTCTCAAGCTTAGTTGTCTTTTACTCTGTTCAGTGTGGTCTTCGAAAAATAAAATAAAATAGTGTCCTGCTGATATGTAGACCTCAACACAGAACCGTGAAACGAATTACAGTCGGACGTTACTGTATTTGAGACAGCAATTCTGGTACCGCACGTTAGAAAAACGGATGTGTGCAGCGTGCCTTAAAGAAACTATCTTGGGAAGATCGTAGGAAGTACACGACGGTCTGTGAAATAAGATAAATGAAAGAATAGAGAATCATACCAGCGTACGTGGTCCCTGTAGCGGCTGCAGCGGCGGCCGCTTGATAAGTTTCGTAACCTGTAGCCGCGGCAGCAGTGGGTCGTTGAGTATACGTGGCGGCGGTTGCCGCTGGAGTTACTGCGTATCCCGCTTGACCAGTTTGATAAGCGGCAGCGCTGGTCGCTCTATTCGAAAGAATAAATAGATTTTGTTACGCACAAGTATAAAATGAGAAATGGAAACGGGCAAAACGAAAAAGACCTCTATCGGATCCGTGCCCGGGAGAGACGCTCGATGGACGCTCTAACTCTCAGCAAAAAATGGCGGCCAAGCCGGCTGGGCTCTCGCGTGCACCGATTTTAACGAACGGTTATTACTCCCGCCAACGTAGTTACCGTCCCGATTTTTCCATTAACTTAACACTAGCTACTTAATAATTATGGTATGCAATCGATTTCGTACCCATATTGCGTTCCGCCGTGAGTAAACCCAAAATAATTGTTCTGAGCCATCCTTCCTCGCAGAGAATCCCGGAAAGAAGGACAATGGAGGAAGTTGTAGGGCGTGCCACGAACTCGATAGAATGGCGGCGCTGCCGCGGCTCCTATTGGTTATTCTGTTGGAGCCGGGCGCAACAATTGCAAGAATGCCGCGCCCTCAGTGGCCGCTTCCACGAGAACCCTGCGTCGTCCTCCGACAAACTACCTCCGCGCAAATCAACGCGCTACCGTACTAGCCAGAGAACTACCGCGAGAAAGTATTCACGAAGCGGACAAGTGTATACGGTTAATTGGAACTTAACTTACTGCGTGTTTGTCGTTATCTCCGTTTTCCGGTGTCGTACGTAGTTTCCGATATTTTCGCGGCTGATGAGTGTTGCAAGTTGCAACGAACGTCCGGCGTGCGCAAGGAAGGGCTAGTTTACCGGCTACGCGCTACGCGTGCGTTCAACGGATATTTTTTTTCAACGCCCCCTACCAGCAACTACTTCTATTACAGTATCAGTGAAATTGAAGCGCACTCTAGTAGACCTTATGCATCACCAATTCTAATTCTAATGGACTTCTGTCCGACTCTCCGAACAAGTTTCAACGTTCTACGTTTTAGCACGTCGACGTACAGTTTGGAGTAATACATAGTTTTACTTGTTGTTTGATAACATCGTTCACTATGCCGCCACAATTAGCGACGAAGAAGCATGCGAAATATTTTCAAAGGTTACTGCAAGTCGTGCCTAGTCGTTTCGCGGATCATGATTATGCCAGATTAGCTATAGCTTTCTTTGCTATATCAGGACTTGATATATTAAATTGCTTGAACGACCTTAGCAAAGAAACGAAACTGGAAGCGATCGAGTGGATCTATAAACTACAAGTTACCGGAGCTGGAGCACGCTCCGGCTTCCAACCGTCTACAATGATACCAAAGGATGTTCCAAAATATCAGTGCGGTCATTTAGCAATGACTTATCTCGGGCTTGTCACTCTCTTAATTCTCGAAGACGATTTAAGCAGAGTCGATAGAAAGTCCATCATCGAGGCAGTACGGGCTTCTCAAAATGAGGACGGATCGTTTGCAGCTGTTATAATGGATAGCAAAAATGAGAACGAAAGTGACATGCGATTTCTTTATTGCGCTTGCTGTATATCCAGCATCTTAAATGATTGGTCCGGCATTGACAAAATGAGAACGATCGACTACATTTTAAATAGTATTGTAAGTTTCCGTACTTATACACTTTCAGTTTGCTTATAAAGAGTATTAACAAAAACTGGCTTTGTTTACTTAATTTTTATCATAGCACAATATCTCAACAATAATTATAGTCATATGATGGAGCAATGGGACAAGGACCTGGCCTTGAATCACACGGAGGATCTACGTTCTGTGCTGTAGCCAGTCTGTTTCTCATGAATGAGCTTCACAATGTACTGACAAACGATCAGTTAAATAGACTACGAAGATGGTGTCTTATGAAACAAGACAGCGGCTTTCACGGACGACCTGGGAAACCAGCTGATACTTGCTACAGCTTTTGGGTCGGCGCTACTCTACAAATGCTCGATGTCAATGGATTTTCTGATCCTATCGAACATAGAGCGTTTCTTCTTAAAACCCAAGATAATATTACAGGTGGATTGGCAAAATGTGCTAATAGTCTTCCTGATCCTCTTCACACATACTTAGGTATATAGGAATTACTACCATTATAAAATAAACCTTCTAAATTAACTAAAATATATAATATTCATTTTTTTGTTTTCTAGGTATATGCGGTTTAAGCTTATTGGGAGAATCCGGTTTATGTATATTAAACGCTGCTTTTAACATTTCCGATAGAGCATACAAACATTTATTAAAACTGCACGAAGTATGGTAATGTTATCAACATTTACATAAAGTACTTGCAACAAATAAATACCATATCAAGCGCACAGAATAATATGTGGAAGAAAAAAGTAAACCAGTTTTGCATTCTGTCTCCGATGTTGTTTACGTAGTTCGTGTAAGCTCTCTGTGCAGAAAACCATTTATTCTAAAAACGTCAATTAAGAAGAATATTATGATTTAGTAATGTGTAATTAATGCTTTTGTTTTAACTATAACATTTCGTTATTAAACGTATATAAAGCACATGCCAGAAATGAAGAGGAAACTAGCAGCATAATTGAAACACAGCAAAGTGTCATTATTAGACAGCGGATTTTATGTATTTATGATGAAAATGAGTAGGCGTAATTTAAAACAGCAAAAACATTAGAGAATTTAAAAATACTTTTATATTATTTTCGATCTATTAGACTCTGTTAAGGGGAAAATAAATTTGTTATGTGAGATTTAGCTTGTAATTCAGGTAGAATAGCTTTATTTCTCATAAAGATCCGCTGTCTAGTCAATATATATAAATTTTTTAAGTTATAATAAAACAATAAATATATGTATAAGTATTCGTAATTTTGATTTCATCCTTTGATCATTATGTGTAATGTCGAATCTCTACTCATATCTTTTTCATATCAATATTTATACAGTCCTTTTCGAAGTGTCGTGGTTATCTGATCTTCGGATATGTGTAATTTTTGCAGCAGTTTTACACAAGAAAGTAAGATCTATACAGCTTACAATATCGATAATGGTGTCCGACACGAATTTGTCGAGTTAGAACTCGCATAAAAAGGCATTTGTATTTTGGTCGACTCCGTTGTGTAAAATTTCAATCGAAGTTATAGATATAAAAATTAAAAAAATTAATGAAGAATTAGACACGCACGTTCGTGACCAGCGTCACAAATATTTGCGACGATCACGATTTTGTGTATCGCATGAAGAAAAACAAATGAATTTTATGCATGTCGTTATTTATCATTACGATACAGCGGATTTTATGCATTTATGGCAGAAAGGAGCAAGTGTAATATAAAAAAGTAAGCTCATTAAAAAAATTTCCTATTTCGTTCCAGTTTGTTGCAATTCAAGCAGAAAATTTTTATTTTGCATAAAGACAATTTTCAAAAAATCGTAGAATTATAAAATTCCACAGAATTTAGTAGAATTTTTATTTGTTTTAGAACTACGATCTACTGCCCTTGAAAATAACATTTTACATGATTCTTCTTGTGATTTGCCTACAAAAATTGAAAATTCTCGTCACTTTTCTGTGACAATATCTTTCCCCATCTCGCGAGGCGGTTGCTTTTCACGATTTCACGGCAGCCATGTCTCTCCAACTTTTTTTACATAGAAATATATTTGAACTTTCTTCTTTGAGGTTAACATTGATCTTCACAGTGAACCTTAATACAAGTAGTTAATGATTCTAATAAATGATCAGAAAATTAGAATTTAGATTCGAATGGAGCAAAGTCTCGCCAACCGAAGGTTAATATAAGAATCTTCTATTTAATCAAGACCATTGATGAAATGAACGCCGGTCACGAACGCGTTGAATTATTTGTCAGCGAGCGAACGATTAAATATCCGAGATCTCGTGTTCATGTGAATTTATGATGGTCGAGTGGAAGAGTTGCATGACCGCACGAAATTCTTTCGTGTCTAAAAATCCGATGACCACCGCGATGACGCACACTGTGAAGAAGGAAACTCTGGGCTGACAGTTGCGAAGTTGCTTGAGCGCAGCAGCGCAGAGCGCAGCTGGTTCGTGTGCGCCCCACCTCGCGGAACGATGATTCCATGGTAACCAGGGTGGGTTCGCAGCCACAACAGACGTCGTTCGTTCGTTCGCTCGAAGAGACGCTGTTAGAGCCTCGGAAGCCTGGCTATCATAGCCGGTGAAGAATTGTTCACCTTTCCTCGCATGTTTTCGTGAATCGTGTCAGTTGGGATTCTGTTCCATCAAAGCAATCCGTTCGAGCGTTGTTTCTCCGGTGAAATTGGGGTTACACATGCACAGTGAAACGTAAACAAAACAATAGCACCAGTATTCCTATCTCCTGGCCGTCGGAAAAGAGAAACTTCATTGTCAAGTGTTGGGCTCGCATCCGCGACCCAGAACATCAGCAGAGGTTAGTGCGCGCCCAAAATTTAAATCATTTCGATCGAAACAAACACGACATTATTGGGAATCATGCTCTCGTCGAGACAAACGAACTCGTTGCATACCGTGTGAATAGTTGAAGCCATTCGTTTGATAGAAAATCGATTTTTTCACTAAAATTCGACGCGAGTAAACATTTCCTAGAAACTTTAGCGAAGATCATCGTATAGATATTTGTATGTTGTTGGGTCGTTAACTTTCGACGACGCGATGACATCGCGCCAAAAGTCATTTACGTTCGCTAGGTGATCTTCGTTCGGTTGAACGATACCGAACGAGACGCATTGTCACTGGGAAAATGTGTTTGAATACGTCAGAGGAAAAGTTAATTGAAAGTTCGTGACGGCTACGTTATAATATCATTCATGTGACTCTGATTCTCACAGAGAGGAAAGTGTATAACATGGGGAAACTCGAGTTTCGCAAAACCGAGTCTGCTTAATTGCGTCACTTAGTCACGACCGAGCGGATGCCTGTGTAACTTAATTTACTGCGTGTGCCTCTGCCACGGCCGAAACTAATGGATCGCCAATATATAGGGTCTAATAGAATGTTGCTATAGCAGAGTGTATTGTGTATATTTAGAAATAACGGCCAAAGCCTTATCCAAGGGATCGTGAATTAATCGATTATCGGTATAGTGTAACAATTTCCACGGTACATGATTTCCCATGCACGCGGTCGGCCGCGCATCTCAAGAAAAGGAGGGGAAACAACGACGCCAGGGTAAACAGCATTTTTCGTTCGAATGTTTATCGAGATCAGACCTCGGCGAAATAATTTCTAAATCGATTCTGGAATTAATGCTGTTGAGTATTCGACAAATAATGTGTTTCAATTGATCATATGTATATCATTTGATTAATTGGGAAAATAATATCGACTATATTTGAAAGAATATTTTATAAATAATAGCAGTAACATCGATATAAATGTACACATGTATGAATAACATAAAAAAGGGAATAATCAGAAATAATGAATAAACGAGTTAATTGGAAGTGAATTAATTTAAGTTTTGTACGAAATACTTCACGATAAAAAAGTTTTGATATTTTGTAAAATAGATTATTTTTGAAATAACTTTGAAACGTAATGTTATTTAAAGATTTTTGTTAAACGCTCTGGTCCGCGCCGGAGTAAACAGCGTTTACCGAGATGTTGCTCGTCTCCGCGAACCGTGGCTTGCAAATTATTCAATTCGAATTGTGCAATGAATGACGCCGTTGTGCAGCGCACACTCCTCCGCCTGTTTCTAATTACCAGTAGAAGCGGTGCTGTTCACTTTTTCTTCTTTCCCATCTCCGCGAGAGCTCGTAATTTCGTCCACAGCACTCAACGGACTGATTCACCTACAATAATCTGTTTAATTCCTTAAATTTGCATTTAATCATTACTGAATCCTGATTAGTTCGGAAACAAACTCACCGAACGAGATTACTGAATAATTCAAATTTAGTTAGACACGAGACATTGCCTGCAATCATTCGTCCACTCCGATTCAAATAAATCCCTTATTCGATTACTATCGAACATCAGTTCCGACTGGATCATATTCTTCGCTTCGAGTATAATGTTTCTGAATGAAAATGTAAAATGAAAATGCAGTCTGTGATAATATGATAAAATACAGAGGAGCATTTCTCATCGCTGTCTTCTTATTGTTTCCTCTTATTGTTATTTATTTTTTCAACGTCTTTGCGTTCTGCAGAAAAATATTAGTTCCAATTGAATCATATTCTTCGCTTCGAGTATAATGTTCCTAACAGGAATGAAAATGTAAATAAAATAGAAATACAGTCTGTGATTGCTGGCTTCTTATTGTTATCTAATTTTTTCTACTTTCTTTTCAACGTCTTTGCGTTCTGCAGAAAAATATTAGTTCCAATTGAATCATATTCTTCGCTTCGAGTATAATGTTCCTAACAGGAATGAAAATGTAAATAAAATAGAAATACAGCCTGTGATTGCTGGCTTCTTATTGTTATCTAATTTTTTCTACTTTCTTTTCAACGTCTTTGCGTTCTGCAGAAAAATATTAGTTCCAATTGAATCATATTCTTCGCTTCGAGTATAATGTTCCTAACAGGAATGAAAATGTAAATAAAATAGAAATACAGCCTGTGATTGCTGGCTTCTTATTGTTATCTAATTTTTTTCTACTTTCATTTTAACGTCTTTGCGTTCTGCAGAAAAATATTAGTTCCAATTGAATCATATTCTTCGCTTCGAGTATAATGTTCCTAACAGAAATGAAAATGTAAATAAAATAGAAATACAGTCTGTGATTGCTGGCTTCTTATTGTTATCTAATTTTTTTCTACTTTCATTTTAACGTCTTTGCGTTCTGCAGAAAAATAGTTTAACTTTAATAGAACAACATCAAGAGCGACAAAGAAATTCTACAGGAACACAAAATGAGTCAACAACTTCGATACTCTAAATTTGCATAAAATTTGTTTGCGTTGCACGACGCGACGTTAAGTTATGCTTGTACATATTTTTTTCATGGACATGCGATAATAAATGAACGTTAGAAACGTGAAAAAGTTTTGAATTCGACGAACGTATCTCCGATACTGTAAATTCGCGTACAGTTCCGTGACTAGTGATAACGACACAATGATCGACACATCCCGATCGGCGATAAGAGACGTTCATAAATATTTGTTTGTTGGAACGCGATAACGATTGAACGTTAGAAACGATTTCGAAAAAAAGAGAGGAGCAGGTCGTCCGTGAAAGCGATCCTCACAAAAGTCGCATTTAATAAACCATCGTGTGACCCTTGTAGACGAAGTATAATCAGTCTCGTAACTTCGTCGATGTGACCACGTGCGCGTTGCACACGGCGAAGGTGTGTAGTACGTGCCCGTGTATACGAAAGGCTCAACACGTTGGCTGAGGGGCAGGTGGTGGGTATATTCTCAGACAAGATGCTCAGTTTAACAAGGAGGTTCGTTGCGGTTGCACAGCTGTCGGGGTGACAGCTGCATCTTTCGAAATAGAAATAAAAAAGAAACGTTGAAAAACGGAGGGGCGACGAGGGGCAGGAGTCTCGCCCTTAAGCTCCCCATTTTGGTATGGCGCTTTAAATTAACAAACTATGTTGCATGCGTAACGTCATAGTTTAAACAAATACATACGTATCGTATCACAATACATAATCTATTTATCTATATATCCTCTATCTTCTTCTTCTATCTATATCTATATAAAGAAAAATGAAATTCTGTAGAAAAGCTATCTATACACTCAATTCTTCTGAAGTAATTTTTATTATCTGAATAATTGTGAAATAAAACATCTGGAAACTGTCATTTTGACCGGCGATAGTAGGTTTAGTGTTAATACTTCAGTCCTAGACCTGCCAAATATTGCAAGTGTCTTGTCTACGTTGAGAAAATTGAATTTAAAGTAAAATTTCAACGTTTTCCAATGAAGAGTCTGTTTCATTTCAATAATTATTAAATTAAAAGCCGAGCATCAAAGTTCATTTAGCTATTAGTACAGCCTGGCCTGCTTTGAAGTGAAAATTTGTAGAAACATTTCAGTATTTATAAAAATCAAGATTTTAGAAAAGTATAAAAATTATTTTCGTAACGGGTATAATAGCTGGAGCAAATAAGAAAACATTGATAAAGTGTTTGAAGAAGAGAGTGGATAAAAATCGTCATAACAATTCCTCCTTCCGTTCCTGGAAGAATAGATTGGTATCAATATCCACTCGACTGTACGTTTCGTATTGGTTCGCGAAACTTGAAATGCATTTCGTTGGAACTTCATTTTATAATATTGTCCCAGTGTCGCATACTTTTCTGAGAAACTATTGATTCGATCGACGTCGCCTTTTAAATGTACGATCTACATACCCGTTGGAACTACAATTATCTGAATATAAGTGTACGCTTTTCAATTACTCCGATACTAGTAAAAAACAGTTAACATTAAGTTATAACTTGAACCAATAAAGTGTCCCATTATTACTTTTATACTAATGAAATTATTAATAAAAAAACAAACCGTTTATTAGGTATACATAGTTTATACTGTACTTTAACATAATCCAACTGTTTTGCACATAATTGCATATCCACTGAAAATACACAGCTTAAAATCCAAAATTATGTCCTGTCCCAATATTTTCGTGATCGACTCTATACCTTTCCACGTGTTCGCGAAACAATTTCGATTCTGTTGATTTAGCAACGAATAATAATACACCTTTAAACCCAGTATACGCTGAGAGCGTTTTATTGTAAAAAAAAAAGAAGAATGAGAATTGTATAGAAATATTGATATGTCTATAAGCACGCGAGCAGAGAATATAAAATATCCAATCAAAGCTGGATGTTTTATCGACGGCAATAAGACTAAAAAATACGTAGCGCATAGAGAGCGTATTGATTTATCGAAAATAATTGTTTGCTCGTGGCAGCCACCGTTTCGCGTTCAATCGCTCGAGAATAATACGTTTTTGAATACGTTTGTTTAACTTTATTTACGTAACATTGAAATTTCCTTATTTCGACTCGGCGAATTCCAACAATGAAGCTGCTTTTGCATGCAGGTTCCCTTGAAATTAGTTTCGCGCGTGTTAAATAATGCACGCGCAAATACATCCGTTAATGAATAGGAAATGAAAGAGAAGTGAAGCTATATTCCCAGTGTCGAGATACTTTTTCCACTTTCCTAGCTGTACGAATGAACTACATATTTCCCGACGACGAGAGTCGCCTGGGAAAGGTTTTATCTGACGTGTCCGCCAAAATAACGTATCGTTGTTAAAATGATATCACCGATGAGGTCGAGTGTCGTGAAATGCAATTCACTTCACTCCACCGCTACCAATAACTCACACACGTACGAGGGATGACAATTCCGGAAATATTTGGCACGTCGTTACCAGCTGGACCCAAATAAAATTCCTCTGCCATGTAATTTTTCGATAATTAAACCACTCGGAGCCGATTTTCCTAATTCAATGCATCTTATCGTTCAAATTATTGTCAAGCTTAAAATTCATTTAAACACCGTGCCGGTGTGTTTTACGTTAGAAATCTTATTATTAGATTATTTATTTCAATAAACCGCACTTTGTATAAGTTAAATCAACAGAATTTATTCAATAATGAGAAAAGCATTTATGATTTGCATGTAGCACGTCAAGTGAGAAACATTCGGGCCAGAAATGAACAAACAATCAACGCTTTTATAACACAAACTGAAATTAAACCGAACTTTCCTTCTGTGGAAAATAGATTTAATTTATGTCTCGTTTGTTTCTCTAAAATCGTTATCAACTGGACCCAAATAAAATTCCTCTGCCATGTAATTTTTCAATAATTAAACCACTTGGAGCCGATTTTCCTAATTCAATGCATCTTATCGTTCAAATTATTTTCAAGCTTAAAATTCATTTAAACACCGTGCCGGTGTGTTTTACGTCAGAAATCTTATTATTAGGTTATTTATTTCAATAAACCGCACTTTGTATAAGTTAAATCAACAGAATTTATTCAATAATGAGAAAAGCATTTATGATTTGAATGTAGCACGTCAAGTGAGAAACATTCGGGCCAGAAATGAACAAACAATCAACGCTTTTATAACACAAACTGAAATTAAACCGAACTTTCCTTGTGTGGAAAATAGATTCAATTTTATGTCTCGTTTGTTTCTCTAAAATCGTTATCAACTGGACCAAAATAAAATTCCTCTGTCATGTAATTTTTCGAAAATTAAACCACTCGGAGCCGATTTTCCTAATTCAATGCATCTTATCGTTCAAATTATTTTCAAGCTTAAAATTCATTTGAACGACGACACGAGAATTATACGTGAAATACATTATAGTTTCGAAAAGCTAGACGTAAAAAGTTCCAGTATGTTTTACGAAGGAAACCTTATCTTCTTCTTGACATAATAGCCTGAGAATTGTTCAAGTTTCAACTGCTACGTGACTCACGCGCGATTCACCCTCGAAGATAAAGAAAATAACTATCGTCGACTTTTAAAAATAATTTTTGTCCGGGGGGCGAACGAATAGGAGAAAAAAATGTTCGATTTATTTCGCACGGAAAAGAATGGAAACTTTTGACCTGCTTTTTAGGCTTTGCCGGATGTCGTAAATTTCACACAGCTCTTTCACACTACGTTCGCAGTGTTTCGTGCAGCGAATTCGCCGAGGGCAATTCAAATGCAGTTTACTGCAACCTAGATTAAATTGTGCAAAAAGAGATTCGGATAAATGTTAATTCGTATTATCATATTTCATCAGATATTCGAATTTTTCAAAGCGCCGGGTAAGTCCTTTCCATGCGTTTGTTATCCGGTGGACAGTTTTCCCAAGCTTTTGGCAGTCTTCCAGCTTTTCTTTCGCCATTGTAGGAAGAGATTGTAGCCATACGAATGATATACGATCTGGAAGACTTATCGCGATCGATAACAGTCCAATTTTGGGGTTAGTTTCTAATAATCACAGCCCATAAGATATGCATTTATAAAATATTAGCCGTTCGCACTCAAGAGTTATTTTAACTCGAAAAGTAACCGTTTGTTCGACCTAGAATATTATTATTTCATGGATATGAAATTGGTATGATACCTGATACGGTAGCTTAAATGCTTAATAATTGATTAGATAATGTAAAAAATATTTTTAACAATGGTACAGCAATTTTTAGTGGCGCCTGACAGTCACGAAGTGCTAAGGGTTGGTTGTGTCAAAATACAGCGTTGAGAACGATTCGTATTTGTGTCTCGCTGAAAATTTCAACAGGATTTGAAAGTATATAGAAAAATGGATGAATTTTGCGGCCGTGGAGCGTATGGAGGTCAAATGAAAGAAAGCGGAGCGTTTTAGAAAACATTCTAACGACAGTAATAATAGGAGAAAGAGGAAAGAGGGTGGTGTTTGTTTATTGGAGAATGAGAATCCGTGAAACGCTTTTGGATCAAGAGGAAGTTCCAGTTGAGGAAGCTAAGAAATAGTTGGAGATTTCGTGCAGCTAAAATTACGTTTGTTTGTTTTCCAATGAAATTTATAACGGTATAACTGTGTGATCTAAGAAAAACGAGTATCCGCTGAAAAGTTATATTTTGCATAAAGATCCGCCGTCGAGATACGACTAAAAATTCTACGGTTCGTATACGTTGAAAGAATGCGTTAACAAACGCCGAGAACAGCAGACTGGTATTTTGTTTATTTCGTTATAAAAAGAATTTTAAATACCGATGCGCTAACCTCGTAGACCGGAAAGAATAAAGATTATCCAATTTGATCGTCTTGCTTTCTAATAATTAGGCAGCGGATTTGATGCGTTTATGACAAAAATGTGTAGACATGTAATTTAAAACAGTAAATACATTAGATGAATTTAAATATACTTTGTAATAATTAGACAGCGGACTTTATCCATTTTATTACAAAAATGAGTAGGCGTAATTCAAAACAGTAAATAAATTAGAAGAATTTAAATGTACTGTTACATTATTTGCAGTCTATTAAACATATAAAGAGAAAGACCGGGTAGAATAAACATCATACAATTTAATCATGTTGGCTTCCAATAATTAGACAACGGATTTAATGCTTTTACGACAAAAATGAATAGGTGTAATTATAAACAGTAAATAAATTAGAAGTATTTAAATGTACTGTTACATTATTTGCAGTCTATTAAACGTATAAAGAGAAAGACCGGAAAGAAAAAACATCATACAATTTAATCATGTTGACTTCCAATAATTAGACAACGGATTTAATTCCCTTACGACAAAAATGAATAGGTGTAATTTAAAACAGTAAATAAATTAGAAGAATTTAAATGTACTGTTATATTATTTGCAGTCTATTAAACATATAAAGAGAAAGACCGGAAAGAATAAACATCATACAATTTAATCATGTTGGCTTCTAATAATTAGACAACGGATTTAATGCTTTTACGACAAAAATGAATAGGTGTAATTATAAACAGTAAATAAATTAGAAGTATTTTAATGTGCTGTTATATTATTTGCAGTCTATTAAACGTATAAAGAGAAAGACCGGAAAGAATAAACATCATACAATTTAATCATGTTGACTTCCAATAATTAGACAACGGATTTAATACTTTTATGATAGAAATGAGCAGGTGTAATTATAAACAGTAAATAAATTAGAAGAATTTTAATGTGCTGTTATATTATTTTCAACATTTTAAACATATATAGAGAAACAATGAATTTCTATTTCACTTCAGGCTGTTGCAATTGAGGTAGAAAATGTTTCTTTTGCAGAACGATCCGCTGCCTGCTAATAATGCAATATAACCGTTCTGAATAAATATAAAATGTTGCATGGGCGATGAGGCTAGAGGCGAGGTAACAACACTTAATACGGGTATCGAACCACGGAGCAACTGTTTAATTGGCGCGTGTAACGAGTCGATCGATTGTATGTAGTTGGGGAAACGGTTAAGGAAAGAGAGCGAAAGTTCTGCGATCGATTGGTTGTTTTCTCGTGAAATTCTCCGGTGGTGGCCGTATACGGTGATATCATCAATGGAAACCTGTTTTCAAATGGAACTTCATTTCATTCTCATCAGAAATGACGGATTAGCAATGCTGATCTCGTTGCGTAAGCGCTGCGTATATGAATTAATTGCATGTGGGTGACCTCTAATTACAACAGTATCGATTGATAAACTGACTACCACGTAATCATTCGATTGTGAGTCACATTTGGCGTATCAATATGTGCTTGTCCGAGAAATTTAAGTGCGTCTGGACATTTGTAAATATACCGGTGCGAAGACAAATGAAATCACTCGGTCCGGTGACGTCATCGCCCGACGTTATTTTCATTTCGACGAGTTTCAACATTATTTAACGTTTCGCGGCGTTATCGTGTACTCGCCGGTTTAATCAAAAAAGAAAATTAAAAATACAGCTGGTAGGTAGATATTGGTTACATTCAAATACAAACACACGGTCCCCCGAATGAAAATGTATTTTATCGCATAACGCTAAGTCGTTGATAACTGAAATGAAATAACGAGACAGAGTGAATTTGGTATTGTGGACGAATAGATGGATCTTTATTAAAAATAATTTTACACCTGAATTGCAACAAGCTGGAGTGAAACGTTTTTACTGTTTCAAATTGCACCGACTCGTTTTTCTCATAAATTCAAAAAATCCGCTGTCTTATCGATGAATGAAGATTTGATCGATTAGTTTGTTGATTTTCTTTGCGAGCTTCAAATGATTTCCCAGAAATGCTAGAGAATAAAATAATACAGAATTTAGTGCGATTTTTATTCATTTAAAATCTACAAAAACTAATACATATCGCTGAAAATAACATTTTACGTGATACCGCTTTATTAAAATTTGCCTACAAAGATTTAAAAGTGTATAAAAATCCGAAATCTAGTAATTACTAATTAGTAAATTTCCGAAAAAATGCTGGAGAATAAAATTCCACAGAATTTAGTGCGATTTTTATTCATTCAAAATCTACAAAGACTAATATCGCTGAAAATAACATTTTCCGTGATACCACTTTATTAAAATTTGCCTACAGAGATTGAAAAGTGTATAAAAATCCGAAATCTAGTAATTACTAATTAGTAAATTTCCGAAAAAATGCTAGAGAATAAAATTCCACAGAATTTAGTGCGATTTTTATTCATTCAAAATCTACAAAGACTAATATCGCTGAAAATAACATTTTCCGTGATACCACTTTATTAAAATTTGCCTACAGAGATTGAAAATTGTATAACCATCCGCAGTTTAGTAATTACTAATTAGTAAATGGCGTTTATATTAACCGGCAAAGTGGAAACACGACGACACCAGGCGGAGACGTAAATGCCTACCCTACATTCGGTGATAGTTTTAACTCGATAATGTTAATAGGTGCTATTTTACAACGAGTTGTGCGTCTGCATAGGCGACGCACAACGAAAATGGGGCAACGAAATATTCAGCAATTGTGCAATCAAATTCTTGTTACGCTTCGGAACAACGCGGCAGAATTGTTCAATAAATTTAGGTAGACCATCTGTCCAGAGCCACAGGTCAGAAAGAGCAAGAATTGTCCCAACGCAACGCTTTTATTCCGCGAATGTTCTCTCAGAATTGTGAACAACCTCCAGAAGGTCGTAATAGGTTACCGGAAAGCAGACCCAGTTCAAGATTTCTATGTAACACTATTTCGCGAAGGGAGAGCAACGTCTCCGGCGTATATGTATTCTCAAGGGAACTATTTTACAGAGATAACGTAGGTTTACAGGTCAGTCGCTCATAAATATTTTTAGCGAACCAGCCCTATTACTTTTGGTCGCATAGGTACAACAAAAATCCATCTCACAGACTCAGAATATGTGCACGTAATTATTAGACAGATTTTATGCATTTATGACGACAGTGAGTAGGTGTAATTTAAAACGGTAAAAACATTAGAAGAATTTTATATTAATATTATATACTTTTCAACTTATTAAACACTAGCTGATCCGACAGACGGTGTCCTGTCCAAATTTCAATAAATTTGTTTGTGATTGTTTTGTGAATTTGTAAAAAGCTATTGGAAATACGTGAACAGAGTAAAAATGAGAACAAAAAACGTATTTTAGAGTGATTATTATTTAATTTTTATTTATATAGATGTTAAGAAAGAGAAACTTCTGTTTTACTCGAGTTGGTTGCTGTTCAGGTACATCATTTTTATTTTGCATAAAGATCCGCTGTCTAATAGTTATTTAAATTATAGTTATTTAATATTTAAAGGAAAAGGATGTTCACACCGAATGAATTCCATATCATGCTGAAATAACAAGCACTATCTAACGAGCACTATTCAACAATATCGTAAACGAATTTTTTCAATTTTGACTTGGAACTTAGCTCTAATAAGAAAGTTTTCGAAAGTGTCTTCTTATTTTCTCATGTAACTCTCAGCAATTACAATTTTTTCAAAATCTTTTTCTCATGTCATTTCGCAAAGGTTCTTCTAATATTAAAAAAGAAAGTTGGTGGTTCAAGTCCGATTGTAAAAAAAAGGTATCTTCGGTAGAATTCTTTTGGCAGTTGTGCTTTAAAAATTGGCAGTATCACTGCGGTGGAAGTTGCGCCGTGTATTGTTGTTGTTCATAACGGACGATTTAACGGCTTGAAGTGGTTTTGAATTTCAATCGGTGCACGGTATCGATTCGAATCGGAATACATTACGGCGCGGCGCGGCGTTTCGATAACTCGAGCACGTTCAAGCACGTTGGATATAGCTCGAGTGGCAATGAGGATCGCTCGGATCCTCGAAAGCCTTGAAGTCTCGCATTTTGGGTCAAATGGCCGGAAATTTTGAAATGTTTGAACACGGGCCGA
Source organism: Lasioglossum morio (assembly GCA_916610235.2). NCBI lineage: Eukaryota > Metazoa > Arthropoda > Insecta > Hymenoptera > Halictidae > Lasioglossum > Lasioglossum morio. The sequence continues at coordinate 3,802,464 of OU744327.1, forward strand.
TCGCACGTGCTGCTCGAGATGCTCGCGTATCGGCTGTATCGATGTCACTTATTGTTACAGCAAACTGCCATGGTGTCTCCATTTGTCGAACCGATTCGAATGAGAATCTCTGGCTTGCCTTGAGCCACCTTACAAATCGATCCATCTGCCATGCCGTTATGCTTCTTCGGTACATATACGATTACACTCGGTGACAACAAATGTACACAACGCACGTTTACGTCCCTTTTTCCAATGTGCCGAGCCTGACCTCGACTACTGACATAAATTACACGTCCGAGGGAGCATAAATGGCTCCAACCTATTTAATCCTTTGCCCGCCACGAACTTCTGATATTAACTTTTCTTTTTCTGTTTCGCGGTGTTCGTTTATCTGATCCTCTAATGACCAACTAGAGCTTAACGGTGAAACGTTATGCAAGAAATGCTTCAGAAGAGTAGAATGCTTCCAGCCGAGATGATTGGATTTTTCTAGTTTATGTCGACGTTAACAGTTCAGCTAATTTCTAATCCCGTATGTTTACTTTTACTAGTGCGTTAAGAATTTTCTACTAGTCTCTTCGAAGGATCAGCTATTTCTATTATGTGGAACAAGAAGAATATAGTCTAGGCGGAAAAACAATATTATCCAATACAAGATACAAAAACTGAGTTTGAGGATTACAAATAATTTTCAGCTGTTCAATTTAGATGATCTAAACTTTTACTAGTGCGTTAAGAATTTTCAACTAGTCTCTTCGAAGTATCAGCTATTTCTATTATGTGGAACAAGAAGAATATAGTCTAGGCGGAAAAACAATATTATCCAATACAAGATATAAAAACTAAGTTTGAAGATTGCAAATAATTTTCAGCTGTTCAATTTAGATAATCGTGAGAAGTCTCCTTATAGAAGAATTTATGATAATTACTCGGGAAGCTCGGGACACGTGTTTCAACTTAATATAAAAACATAGAAAGCTTTTACAAACGAATAACTTTTTCAAAATTGCACCAGACAGCTTGAATCTTTTTGAGACGTTAGAGAGATCAGCTTACTAGCTAATGTGTAAATCTGTTTCGAAGGAAAATGTAAAGGTCACGATTTTTAAATTTTTTATCCAGAAACAGAATAGAAGAAGAAACAAAATCAGCAAGAATTATTTGAGAACAATAATTGGTAATATGCCAAATTGCTTAAAGCTTGTTATAAGAAATTAAGGATACCGAACAAATTATTAATTAATTATACGGAAGGTATAATTTTTATTTTATAACTTGTACGGCTAGTGTTCCAATATTTTTGTGACATAAAATTTTGCGTTTCTTAGATTTTCCATCTCTACCAACGCAACTATTAATAAGAAACAAACCGTTTTTTAGAAACACGTAGTTTACACTGTACTTTAACCTAATCCAACTCAGTCTCAACTCCGAATCCAAAATTACACCGTGTCCAAATATTTTCGTGATCGACTGTACACATTCGAATTAATAACACAAACTTTTCCCCTTTCTTCAAAATTGTGCGAGTTATTAATAAGTGCGAAGGCCATGTCGTGAAGGAGCTGTGCAATCGAATGCATTGATTTTAGTCGTTCTAGTTACTCGAAGAAAGAAAGATTACGTCCTATCAAAATGTTTAAATTTCAATGTTCTTGGAATTAATTCTCTGAAAAACATTGCATTGAAAACATTTGAGTGTAGATAATTGCAGGCAAAAATTATGTGTTAGTTAAAAAAAACTTATTTTTAAAATGTGGACCTATTAAATATATTTTTCAGGTGGCGTGGGGTACGGCAGTTATGGAATTGCAGAGCTGGCTGCTCTATCATCTTGTGGCTGTGACCGACTGCAACCAAGGTATAGAGATGTTCCTCGAATTATCTGTGTTTCTATTCATTCTCATGAACAAGGGTACACCGAACATTATTCGAGATTGTTCGCCTGATTTCAGCACACCTTTTTATATTTTACGAAACCATTAATCCGTCATTTTATGCCCTTGGTTTATTTTAGTTAGTTTTGCCTGAGTTCAACCGTGCTCACAGAAACGATACACCCGCTTCTTTATTTCATTTACAATTCCGTTATCGCCTAGAGGAAACAGCGGTTCACCGATGTTTGATGGTAAGTCTCAAGATCCCTTTCATTTCGTAAGATAATATTGCCGTGAATCACCAGAAATACACATTAGTCAAAGAGTGACTTGACAATTTACGATGTTTTCGTTCGAGCGGACGTTCATTCGTAAGGATAACATTCGATACGTCATCGCGTCAATACGTTTTCACAAAATCTATTTAAATATATTCTAATAAATGCAACACGTTGTGAGTTATCTCTCTTTTTCTACATTGTAAATGTACAAAACCTTTTATAAAACAATTCTATGCTTATTTGCTACAGAGAAGATGTATATGTATATATTAGATGATTGGATAAGTTCATGTCCGATTTGAAAATAAAATTCAATGGTTAAATTTGAAAGAATACAGCTTTATTAATTAATTATATAAAGTCACTGTTCTTTTCCACAGTTAGAAAAGAATGTTGACTGTATAATTTTCTTATATAGAAGAAAATATATAAATAGTCGTCTCAAATAATTTGTTTATTTTCTATTCTAATTTTTTATTAGTACTGAGCAGTAAAATTGAGTAAACACTATTTCTTAAATGCTTCATCCATTTAGAACCGAATATCTATTTGAATCACTTTTACTCGCTTTTATACGGCCCATTGTCTCTGTCGGTTGCTTTCTCCGTTTGCAGCCAACAGAGAAACGATAGTTATCTCATCAAACATCCGCATACAGCGTGGCTAACATTTTTTTAGTGATGCAGTCGGCGACAACACTGAATGGCGGATCTTATCCCGCCAGTGGCACCGGAAGCCGTGCCCGTGATTTAGGTCTGCGTGCTCAAAAGAAACTTCTGGGCCGAGTCGTATCCACAGGAGCAGGAAGGTCGCTTCTGATAGATGACGCAACCACGTCACTGTTAGACAATTTGTACAAGCTCATGGAGAGAGCTGCAAAGACTAATTCTACCCTGGACAAAAAACAGCCGGAGAAAGTTCTGAAAAACATCGTCAAATTGTCCATTAAGGTACTTAAATGTTTCGGACAATTTCATGAAACCGTGGAGCCAGTCCCCCTTGCTTCGCTGTTAATCGTGTCAAATGAGAACACTATTTTTAGCTTCACTCTCTTCCTCTACCGTGTCAGACCCGCATTTCTAAGTTTTCTCTCGTCGAAATGGGAAGACTTCAAAAATAGCATTCAGCTCCGAGCAATTAGTTCATTCGAATTTAATCAGAAATTGGGGAAGGAAGAACTGTAATGGGAGGTCCAATAGTCAATAAGTTAGGTATTAGTTAGAGTATGAGAATTAGCACTGGGTGAAACTTCAGAGATACTGATGATTAGACTTTGGATCTTTATGCGAAATAAAAAATATTTGCATCGATCGCAAGACACAGAAGTCGAATAAAAATTTCCTTCTTCTTTTAATTGTCTGATTAAGCTGAAACCAACACAATGATGTCCTTAAATCTTCTATATTCGTCCACTGCTTTAAATGCATCAAATCTACAGTCTACTAATGATATAATTTATATCGTTAACGCTGTAAAAGTCGTCTACACAGCTTTTGCCAAACGGTACATGCAGAAACAATGTTGTAGCAGGCCATAATCTAATCTGTATTTATGTGATTGCTCCTGCTCACGATAGACATAATTTTTTTTGCAGGTGGCATTGCTGCAGCGTAATCAACAATTGTACGCCACCGACGACGCGAAGCTTGTCGAGATAAGAAATGCACTGAGAGCTGTGGCGATGTCTGTGGTATCGTTTTATGAGCTAGAATTCAGTTTCGATAGAGGTTATTTAATAAAGTCGCTGGAGCGTTGTAGAGCCGCGATACAGTCCCTCATAAAGCCGCATCTCACGGACAAATCTCAAGACCGGTGTGACCAGATGTTCGACTTTTTAACACATTCCGACTTTTTGGATTCTGTGTTCAGACAGGACTCTGAACTCAGACCTATCTTAGGAATGCTAGTTAGTGATATCAATAAGGCCTTAGATGCTGGGCATCTTTGATTTTCTTCGGCGAACGTAACCGTACCTTCATGATCACGCTAGAAAAGAAACAAAAAGAAAATGAATGGATGGGAACTTCCAGAAACTTGCCGGTGTATTTATTATCATTGCAGAAACTGTGTCGAGTGTATTCTTTTTTCGAATACGATTAACGAACGGAGATCGTTGAACAGTTACTTATGATTGCCTGTAAAAAAGAAAAAGAAAACTAATAATATGTTTGTCGGTACCGGGGAATATGGTTCGGACGCAGAGAACATTCCCCGCGAAGAACGGATCGATATATAGTAGTGCTCACTGATTTATGCAATAATTGTGAAATACTCTATTTATTTTCAGAATGTATATTGTACGATTAATGTATATTTATTTTACGGTACTTGCGTGTTAGGATACGAACTGTCAATCTATACCAAAAAGAAAAATGAGCTTATTTATGCCCCGACAACGGGCCTTCATAGTGATGACGGTAGAAACGCCTCACTTACATTAGTCCCCACAGAACGAACCGCGTGAAAGAAGCAATTTATCGCTGCGATTCACGCTAACAGAAATACACGCGCTCTGGAAGAAACAAAAATATATATATATATATTCATGTTAAAGGCATTGATCTTCTACTCGTCAAAGAGCTAATACTTTAACATATCGTCAAGTGCATTATAGGGCAAGATGGCTCTCCTTTTTACCTATACTGCGCCTTGCTACGTTTCCAAACACACAACATATCTAATGTAATCATGGCTAAGCATCAATAATTGAAAACGTTTGCATTACATGTATTACAAAGTATATCGCGGTTTACGCGTGTTTTGTACACATTATACACACTTTACATATTATTTGTGATGTTTCTCAATGAAATAAAAAAAAATGTTGTACGAATATACCATTAATAAATTATTGATAAGAAGGATCATCATTTTTTTCTCTTACTTCGACCGCTATCTTTCTCTTTTCAACAATGAAAAACGTAATTGATCGATCAACGTCGTCGATTATTCAAATGCAGCATATCATAGAAGAATAATTAACTGATCGTCAATTAATCAATCTCTGCCAATTGGTAAAAACAGATGTATGGTTGGAATATAGAATAATATTGGGTTGGAACGAAAGTCCGTAGCGTTTTTAAATCAAAATTCAAGGATAAAATTAAGATATCATTGGTTTATTGAATAACATAACAAGTCACTTAAAAATGGGAAAAAGTAATAGAAGAGAATGGAAAATATGTTATTGAGCAAATCTATGTATAAAATATCCTTATTTTATCTTTGAGTTTTCGTTCCAACCCAATACAGTAGAATAAAGGATATATTTACAATTGTGTTTGTTATGGGTGTAGACGTGTCGTTCTACCGAATTTTATTCAAATCGGAGAAGGCTGTATGAAGAAGGAGGTAACTGCTCCAAATTACAATTCGAAATTTCATTGTCTGCATGTTGATGGTTTCCTAGATGAATCTTCTTTTGCCCTTTCGAATGACGATTCGTCAGGAAGATGAATTATCCTTTCGAATGACGATTGTTCCCCTTGTTGACGTTGTGCGAGTCTCTGGTCATATTCTGTGCGCTGTGTATATACCTGAAATCCTGCCTCTTGGTAAACTCATTAAAGAATTAATAATTAAAATGTGGCTAGTACTTAACCCTTTACACTCCTTCGTCGAGGGGGGGCCGAGTTTTTATATCTATTTGGTTCTTCCTTTATTAATTTACAAACGCTACGAACGTTCGTCAACTTTCGTTAACAAATATAAGTTCCACAAATATAAATTACAACACAGTTTGAGAGCTATACTTAATGTAATTAGTACACAACATTGTTTAGAATAAGCAGCAGTCAAGGCAACTGTCCTTTCAAGTAAATTTCAAATAAAATAGTAGGGAATTGTTAGCAACGAAATTGAAAAATAATTCGGAGTGCAAAGGGTTAAAACTATTGGTTGATTAGGATTCGAAGAAAGAGGAGATAAGTCGTAAATTAAAAATAGCGAATATTTCTATCAAGGCCTCGTGCGATGAGATTTCTGGAAAACTTGATCTGAATTTTGCAAAAGTACCGAAATGTATAGGTAAGGCTGGCACGAAATGATCTTTAGCACAGCTACTCGCGACACATGCATGAAACAGTATGCCATTTAATTTGGCAGTAAATTGTTGTACATATTTGTTTGAAATTAGAAATTAGTTGTAACGCTACTTCGGTGAGATATAATAAATTAATATGAAATGAATGAGGTTGAAAAATATTTTCTATACACATGTTAATTGTTTTTTAATAATCAAACTGTATTGTAAACTCTAAGGCTAATAAGAGTACGAAAACGTTTTAAAAAATAATCTTCATATCTCGCTAGCTTTAACATAAAAATGTTTAATTTTTTGTAGTAACATTTTACGACCGATAGAATACGTACACAAATACAAAAAACTGATACATAAACGACTTAACTATACATAAAAGATATTTAAAAAAAGGATGATTTGATATATGTACAATACAGGACGAAAAGAATATTGCGAAATATAAAGATAAATATTTGGAAGTCGTCCTAAAATAATTCGGTAATAGATTGTCTAATATGAAATGACATTAAATAAAGCGTTTCACGATACAATATAATGCAGCTATTGTTAAACTGTACAAAAAAATTTATCATATAACTTATACGTACATTTAAGTATAAAAATTATTTATTCATACTTTTCGTATTAGATCAGATAAAGTGTATAATGTTTAGGTTCTCTTGTTCAAATTGTACTAGCATCGAAATTAGAGCGTCTCAATGTGGATGTTATATATACAATATTGTATCTCCATGGTAGTTTTACTTCAGTATTGTTTACAGTGTTTCATATCAAAATAATGGATGAAACTGAATTGTTATAAGGTATGTATTTTTAAAAAATATCAAAAATCCATAAAATTATTGCGAAACAGAACTATTGGTATTTTGTAGCATTTTTTCTTCCTCTGTAGTGTTTACGCTAAAAAGTACATGCGATAGTTTAATGTTGAAATATGTTCAATGTACTCATTCATTATGCACGATCACATACATATTTATACAGTCTATTCACGATTTTGTAGATACAACACACATCTGTTTACTTATTATATAATGAAATGACGTTGTTGAGTATATGACAACAATTTATAATCCGTTAATATATATAAGTACACAGAGTATATTCTGTTATCATATATTCATTGCAATGTTGACAATCCGGATACGTATTGTTTATATGCCAACAAGTTTTCAATCCATTAAAATGTCCTATCCTAAATATTAAAAATGCACTTGCATTATTACCGCATCAACAAAATTTAGCATACTAACACAGCTGTAAACGTAATGGCGAACTTTTATTTCTTTTTCTTTTTTCTTTCAATTACAGTCGAGACCCCGTACCCGCGGTTCAACAAATTAAAAATTAAAACGTAAACTTAAATTTACTTGTCCCACTGTGTCGACGCTTCTGCGGAGAGATCTTGTCTTTATTTAAAAATAATTTAGAATATTAAAGCAATCAGCCTTTGACGAAGAAGATCAATAATTATAGTCATTCTTTGGTATTGTACGTAATGCAGTACATCCAGTAAAGTGTCGTAATTCTTTACTTTTATAAAGAAAGAAAGGAAGAGAGAAAGAGAAAAAAGAGAGAGAGAATGAGAGAGAGAGAGAGAAAAAGATAAAGTATACTAAGAATATACAATAGTATAGTGTGTAGTATACTTTATTGTAACCGCATTCAATTTTTGTAATTTGATTCTGCCGTATTTATGTGTGCTACGTCAGTATTATAGTATTTTCAATACTATAATGGTCGTTCTTATGCGGATATGGGGCGACTACTGTACACCAAACACTCGAGTACAATTCATTTTCTCAATCAAATATAAATTTCAGTGATTGAACTTGAAAATAATCGCACATAATCCATTTCGTTACTTATACATAGTATAATATCTCACTTGCTAAAGATGAATTTGTTAAAATGAATTTCTTCAATTGCATCCAACAAACACATTTATACAATCACAGGTCCTGCCTAAATTCATCCATTATACCTTATTGTAAACGCACACAATTTATAATACATTCAGTAATACTTCAACATCGTAAAATTGTCTAACACAAGAGTACCGAAAATCCAATTAACGTTTGAGCTGCCACTATTTAAAATACCTGCATTGTACCTTCTGTGTTCCAAGTAGTGATAGTGTACAACTAAATGTATTCAATACTTCTGACGACATTGAATAAAAATCTTTTTCGAGTAAATTAATTTTTGACAGACTGTAAATCGTATTACCTTTTTAATTGTTTCGGTTTAACAAAATATTAACAATCGTCGGATACATTAAAATTGAATCGAACAATTGATGCATTACTCCGCGATACAGAAATCAAAAAATCTTGAACGCCTAAAATAAGATTGTGTAACAAATATTTATTGTATATTGTGATGCGATTGACACAGCAACAAAACTAAAGTTCGAATATCTCGAAATTATTCGTGATTCGATCAACGATTAATTAGAATCGGGATGGATAATTAAAAAGGAATGTTAATTTGTTGCTGAATCTGTTCATTTTACGTACGAGTCTCATTGTTTCGATCCTACAATTTGTATACCCGTAATACAATTAAAAAGCTGACGACTTGAAGTGCTTTATGTCATACACATCACAATATATATCGTTCTTTTAAGGCCAGTATTAAAATTTCAACGTTATAAATCGTATTTGGTAAAACTTAATGTTCATTGCAGTGTTATTCGTTGGTTACTTTTCTAAATTTTCAGACAAATGGAGATATACAATATGGAATACAAGGTGTCTTTAAAAATCACGCTATATGCAGGCAGTATTACTATCACTTCTCATAAAAAGTCATTCTCGTTATAATCTAAAAAGAGATCTTCATTCAATATTCTGTTAAATTTTACCTACAATAACTAGTGCGAGTGCAAAATTTTATGTTACATAATGATAGAAATCATCGTCTTATCCTTACAAACTGGTGATGTAAAATCATGATATCATTTACCCAGTACGCATTTTAACTGTACCGTTAAAATTTCATTCTCATTCACACTGATACATCGGCACGTCGATGATTATTCAAACAAACGAAACTGCGAAATGAAATTTTCGTTCACGACTAAATATGCGAATGAAATGATAAAGTGTATGATAGTTGTGTCACGTCTTTCACTCTACTCGTCAGGCAATCGAGGTATATACATCGTGAGAATTTATTTTCGTTTTTATCGTTAGTTTTCTTTACTTCCTTATTCATTTGAGAAATATAAAAATTTTCGAAGATTTAAAAGTCTCGTCGTTAAATTCATAAGATTTCGTGATGCCGTAATTTTCATTGAGTCTGAATAGAGTATTTCGCTTCTGATAACACAACTACACAAATGTTTATACAACAAAATAAATAAAGAATGTAGAATACAATATTTTCGTCGGAGCTTTTGTTTCCAAGAAGCTTCGATTTGCATATTTTTATTTTAAGATGAGGGGAATGACATTTAATTAAGGAAACGCTCCTTTTTGCTCCTGTGATACTTTTCAAGCTAGAATGCCATATCGAGTAAATACATCTATATACATATCCACTGAACATACAAAATTTAACTGTCTCGAAAAGGTATCAGAAAATAAGTATTTTACATTTTCAAATGATTTCTTCAATGGCTAATAAATAAACCGCGGATCTTTATGCAAAATAAAAATTGTCAACATCGATTGCAACAGATAAAAACTTGATTGAATGTTATTTCTTTCCTTAATAATTCTCACAGAGGAGAAATTATATATTAATTTTGAATTTAATCCAATCGATTTTGCTATAAATGCATGAAGATCCGCAGTCTACTAATAAGGTAATTATATCGTATAGTACAAAAAATTCATATTTCGTTGATAGAAACAGTCACGAAACACTCTGTATATGATATAAATAAATAAAAGAAAATTTCATGGAGATATACAGAAAAAGCAAAAATTCTCATAGCAATGTGAACAGACATATATACCTCTTCATTTATATATATATTTCGGACAATTTAAATGTACATACAAATTATGATTACTTACGTAAAAATCGATGGTATTCAATATTCAATTAAGATTATTTTTATTGCCACAATCCTGCATAGTTGCCGTAAAGATTCATAGGTAGAGGACCACCAGCCGCAAATAACCGCGTACCTGAGCCATCATAGCAATGAGTATATATAGCAGGCGTATATCTCACGTTTTGGAATCCGTCAATGTATTCTTCATCCGGAAACTATTATCGTCGTTAAGGTATTAGTATTTTTTTTTTTTGTAAATATAACATTAAATTTAGATTGAAAAAATACGAAACATACTACATATCCTTTAGAAGCTTTGAGTATAACTGTCCTAATAGAATTAATTGAAGACTCGAGGTACTTCTGTGCTCTCACGTCGTAAAACATCAACATTCCTAAACCTGTTCCTATTGTTAAAATGGAACCTTGGAAACTGGCTGACCGAATCCCACAACCGCTATATCTGTAAAGAAAATAGAACTTGTTAATAAAACACACGTGTGTACAGATGTAATCACTAGACAGCTTACGTAGGAATGCTACATACCGCGATGGTACTTTCTTAATAATTTGTAATGTTCTCGGATCTAACAATAAAGTATGAGACCGACATCCTACCGCATATACACCGTTATCTTGTACTGCAAGGCAAACATTTTCTTGGGAAACTGGTAATTTTCTAGATATCTTTTGTCTGAATGTTTCAGCAGACCAAATGTGTATAAAACTATTCAAGGTGAGCGCTGCAATTTCTTTGTATGTCCTATGGAAAGCAAGCGCTCGCACTCTTTGAGCCGATCTGCATTCTTTAACACAAACTGGTTGTATTAACCTAATCGAGGAACAAAGAAAACATTGATTAACATAAATTTTTTACATATTTTCTTATCTATACTTTGCATTAGGAGTTTCACCTGTGTGTAGGTACGTCTGCTTTGTCGGGAGCTTCTGCGAGATCATTGTCAATACGCCACAAAGCCATTTTAGTGTCTCTAGAACCGGAAACTAAAAATTCGTCATCGAGCCAACACATATCAAACACCCAATCTCTATGTGCACCTTCTCCTACGCAGACTGGGTCTAATGTTGGTAGCCTGTAGATTGCAATTTCGTTACTATTCCTTGCTCCAGTCGATAAAAGTGTTCTGCAATGTAAAAAAGAGAATTATGATGTTGACAAATATCGTATATCATTAGAATAATGTAAATGTTTTCATTAGGTATAGCATGTTTTATTATAGCAATTTTTTGCGGATGTTTATCGTACAAAATTTGCTATAATCACGTGAAAGCTTTCATGAAACCATGCTGTCCTGATAAAAACATTTTCAATCGAACTGCTAATAACAGAGTAATCTCTACTGGTCACGATTCGTGGTATACTGATTAGGAAGTGATACTACACGTAAAAATGAGTCGGAATGAAAGAATCAAAATTTTTTCTTTCATGTTATGGTTTCCAGAAAAGTCGAGTACATTGTCTTGTTAATTTTTGACATCGTTTTTCTCGAACACGAAGACACGGAGGAAAAAATTCGATTCTCTCTTTCCAACTCATTTTGAATCACCTACTAATTGGTTGACCATGAGTTGCGAGACACCCTGTATGTGCATATATATACCTTGATGGATTAATTTGAACACAATGTATACCACATTGTTGTTCAGGAACCGCAGCACCTCCTGAATTAACTTGTCTCCCATGCAAGGATGGTATTTGATCTAACTTCTGCGTTGCTACATCGTAAACCATCAATTTGTTGCATTTTGTACCGAATACTACTTGTCTATCACTTAACCACTGAGAGCAAAAAACTTTGTTCATATTGTTTAAACTAACTGAATATTCTTTAAATAATTCGTGAGTCAATATATGGCGAAATCCATATTCTTGATTAATTTTCCGCACTTCTCTCGTATCTATTTCCCTAGCACATACATAGTCTACAAAGTTAAAAGATGTCCTTAAAAACTGTTTTCCTTCGTTTATGGATTCCGCTTCGTCATCACTCGATTCATAACACACAAAGTCTTCTTGCTTATCTAGCTTTCGATTCCTTTCCATACTTAAGGCTAATCTATAACAAGAAGTTAAAATTGTTGTTAAAATAAAATGAAAGCTGACAAAAATAGTAAATGATTTATTTGAATTTACCTTGCACGTCGTTCATCTAAACGGTCCGCGTCTGCACAGGGAGGATATCTGCCGTAGACAGTCATTCTCTGTGTCTCAGCCATTTTGTTTAGATCTTATAATTTATAAACTAGAGTTTGTTGCATATAAAATTGTTGTTTGGTAATTACGAAAATTACCACTCACGTCCTATGTAATAATTCAGACTATTTTGAACTGATAGTCTTAAAAATATTGTGTTAAATGTACTTGATCGCTACATTCGATCAAATTAGTTTTCTGAACGGGGCGCGTATAGATCGTCCTATCATTATAATAAAAATTATCGTTCATTCATTCCACTTCCGAAAGGACTCGAATAGATCAATCATGTTGTTTATGTCTACGTATTAATCGATCATTGTAATGATGGATAAACTTTTCTCGTGCCATTGAAAGAATCTTGGGAACAATGCTGTCAATGGAAATCCGAATTTAGACTGTCGAAATATTTATAAACTCGGTTGGTGTGCAGTTGAAATAAGAAGAAATTCTTCTTTGTAGCAATTCCCCTTTGACTGGAACAAAATCAAGATATGAATTTTTACCGGACTGAAAGTAATAGAATGAAAACAAAGTATTTTCGAGTATCATAATCTCGCGAGGTATGATGTTTCATATTATTTATAAAATCTAACAAACCTTATTAAAAGGACGGTAATTGCCAATTCTGTTCAGCTACCTAAGAAGCAAAGTTACCGTCGGCAGTAATCCCTTGCCTAGTAGATGCAGAACTTCATAATTACGTAACTTGTATGCACTTACAATATGAATAATATAAATATCAGGGCTTTATATTAAAACGATTCAACGAAATAGAAAAGAAAGCCACGGAATTCATCAGTAAAGAGACCTTCGTGATCCGAAGCAACTAACCATCGCCATATTGAAACGACCAGCGGAATTGCATAAAATTCGGGAAAATCCACTGAAACATTCTAATCATGTCGTCTAATTATCACATAAAAGATTTTTATAGACTTTCTTTATTCAGTAATACCGACAAACGAATTGGTTCCTGAATAATTACGATAAAATGGAGAACGGTTTCCATCAATTGTCAACGGGAGAAGTTTGCCCCCTCTACTATCCTTTATTACAGCTGACATTTTTAAAGAAATGGCGTCCTTTAAGAAAATAAATACCAAAGTATTTGCTAGATCGGGAACTGAATTAACCCCGGACAACATATATTGGAAAAAGTATACAGTAAGTATCTTTTACTAGTAAAAATTACAAATTTTCCAATGTTCGTAGTATATCGTATAGTTCATGACCTCCACGTGCGTATAACTTAACCTAACAATCGTACTTACACTCCGGGACAAACAGATAACACATCGATTATTTGTTCTCATTTGGTACATTAAACTGAAGTAAATGAGTATTTTAATATGTCCACATATTCTGACACATGCCTGTATGTATAATGTACTGAATATCTTCGATAATATTCACTCCAACAGAATTCTAGGAATGAGAACGTAAATATTCTGGTCAGCTAGGACAGAATGATAGCACAAGCAGCAGATTTACGCTTCTCAGTTGTGTAGCAGTTATCGAAGAGCAAACATTCGTTGCAAAACGTAATTGATAAAGTCTAAAAACAGAAATTACATTACTTTCAAAGTGTGTTATCTTTTCCCGGAGTATAAAAGCTAGGTAACTGTAACTATATTGTAAAATCAAGTACATTTATTCAACAGGCTCCTGTTTTAGTTAAAGAATTTGGGCCTGTAGATTACATAGATTTTTCACCGGTGGAACCACATTATTTCGCTGTCACCTGTTCAGTCAGGGTACAAGTATACAATCCGATTACAAAGCTAGTCACAAAGAACCTCAGTAGATTTAAGGAAGCAGCCTACGGTGGCTCTTTTCGCAACGATGGAAAATTACTTTGTGCTGGTGGCGAAGAAGCAGTCATTAAACTGTTCGATGTTGGTACCAAGAGTCTTCTTCGACTTTTCTCTGGGCATAAAGCTGCTGTACATAGAACATTTTTCACTGCCGACAACCTTCACATAGCTTCGTTTTCCGATGATAAAAACGTTGTTGTTTGGGATATACCTAGCGAAAAGCAAGTTATATCTTTTAACGAACATTCGGACTATATCAGAGCTGGTGCTGTCAGTCCTATTTCCAAAGATATAGTATTATCCGGTGGTTACGACAAACACATTTACATGTACGACACAAGAACGAACAAACAAATTCTGAATGTAAGTCACGAAGCTCCGGTCGAAAGTTTGTTGTTCTTACCGTCTGGTGGAATATTTTTGTCTGCAGGTAGAGTACTTTAATTCTATTCATAGATTAATTTATTTTAATTAGTAGGCTGTGGATCTTTATGCATTTATAGCAAAATTGAGTAGTCAATATGTGATTTCTCCTTTATTAACAGAGTCTAGCAAATATTAATGTTACATCTTTCTGTTTGAATGAAATAAAATTTGATTCGTTTGTAATCAATATTTTAAAAAATTCCCTTCTACGACATTTTTCGAGATAAAGACGTTTCAATCGTTGTAACTGTAAAGAAAATCATTAAGGGAAGAAATAACATTCAATTTGGTTTCTATTTCTTGCAACCGATACAGAAAATTTTTATTTTGCATAAAAATCCTGCAGTCTATCGATTAGGTAAGACTAATGTATCAAAATATGTTCAAAAAGGTGGAACAGAAATCAAACTAATGTATTAAATATTTTCGAAAAGGTGGAACAGAAATCAGAGTCTGGGATGCGCTGGCCGGAGGAAGATTACTTGCCAAAATTGTGCAACATCATAAGACCGTAACATGTTTAAAAATGGCTTCGAACGGCCACAGAATCTTGTCTGGCTCGTTAGATAGACACGTGAAAATTTATGATGCTGGAACGTACAAGACTGTTCATTCTCTAGACTACCCAAATTCAGTTCTCAGTATAGGGATCAGTGTAAGAAAATGTTTACATTCTAAACTATAAACCACCGATAGAACTGTGAATTGTTAGATAAAATTTTTTCATTTTAGTCTAACGATGAAACCATAGTAGCTGGTATGGTCGACGGTTTAATATCCGTCAGAAGAAGAGAAGAAGATATGAAAACTGAGAAACCACAACGTAAAAAAGTATCGTATAGACATTCGGGTAAAAATTTGCACACACCGCAAGTAGACATGGTTATAAACGAGGATATGAAAGAAATTATGTCTAAACACGACACCTATTTAAGAAAGTTTGAATACTCGAAAGCTTTGGATTGTGTGATGATGAGTTATGTTGTGAATAAAGCACCGCACGTTACGGTTGCGCTTATGCAAGAACTTATCAGAAGGCAAGGTTTAAAACAGGCTCTTGCCGGTAGAAATGGAAAGTCCCTTGTAAATATCATAAAGTTTTTAAACAAACATGTGGGGAACGTTCAATTTGGAAGAGTATTAATACATGTGGCCAATGTTTTAATGGGTACGTGCTAAATAACTTTCTCGAAATATTAACTTGTTTAATAATAACGATTACTTTAACAGATGTCTATGAAGATCATTTGGATGAACTTGGACCAGAACCACGAAAAATGTTTACTATCTTAGCATACAAATTGGAAGAAGAAGAAAATTTAATATTAGCTCTATCAGAATTGCAAGGAAAATTGCATATAATATTATCTGCTGCGGAAACAGTAGCTCCCGCAATAGCAAAAGACAATATCATGTTGGAACCTTCGAATGCTGCTCAGAAAAATCTAATTTTAAGTATAGCATGAATATAATACATCAAACTGTCTCATCGTATATCATAGAAAAATTTGTACATACTTTTCATATATATTTTAATAGAATAAAAATATCATTTGTCATATACTTTCACTCGTTGGACGTTTTAGTTTCTTTTCCCAATCATATGCTTCGCAATCCTACAGTGTTAATCATAATAAGGGAGACAAGGAACTTAAAAATGTTGCATTACAGAACGTACAAGATAATATGCAATAGATCAGAGAAGTTATTCACATTTCCTAAATTACATTACATACACTATGTCCATACAATATCAAATATTAAGGCGTGTATTCAAGTTTAATTATATCCCTAAATTATAATTTATTGGTTTATTTCATGATATTTCTTTTTTGAGACACATTTGCCAGGCAGCCGAAGATGGTTTATCAGGCATTATCCATCCAATTGGAATTGGTGATGCATCACTATCCGTACTTATATATTTATCCCAAGCAGTTCTGAAAACAAAGCAATTATGCTATTGTAAAAATACACTTATAAAATTATTGAGTATTGTCTATGTATAGTGTTATATCTACCTCATACTAATAAAATTGGATAAATCAGTATCATATTGATCATTCGTTAACATCTTTTTTCCAAAAAGTACATTTTCCCACTCGTCAAATACATTTTTCTTTTGTTTTTCAATTCTTTCTTCATTATCAGTCTTCAACATCAATTTTAAACCTTGTTCTTCTATGGAATATTCTCTGTCAAATGCTGACCACTGTTCTGTTAACTTTGCTGTATGCAGGAAATATATTGATTACTATGATTTGTAATATATTTTTATTGATTAAGATTAGAATAGTACCTATGATATTATTAAATGCTTCGTCTGCTGCTAAAGATAAATGCTCTCCTCTTGCTCTGGCAATATTGGTCTTAATATTCCGCAGACTTTGTAACTCTTGTAACAATCCAAGATATTTCCTCGCGTCGCTTCGTTTTCCTCTAATATCGGATAATATCATGTCTGCATCTTTACGTAAATTTTCTTCTTGCTTCTCCTTCTCTATTACAGCTTGTTCTTTCCTAATCCACGAATCAATCTGCGCATGCAATTTTGCTCTTCTTTCCATTTTCATTACCTTCTCGCGTCTCCATTTCTCCCGTTTAATTTTTTCTCGTAATCGTTTTTTCTTGCGTCTTTCTAAATCTCTCCTCAACTGATTTAAGAAATGTGGGTCTTTAATAGGCTCTAACAACATCATAATTTCACTTTTCGCTGTTTCGCAAATGTTCATTTTCTCTTGCCATTCTTCTTCCGATAAATCTTTATTATCTGCCAATTCTGCGCAAATTATTTTTAATTTTTCGTTCAATTTATACGCTGCTGTTATGGCATCTTTGGTAATCGCAATTTTCGACTTGCCCTGAATTTTTCTCTGGTCGTTTATGCTCTTAGGCAGATTAGCGTTTTCCAGAAAAATTTCAATATCCTTTTCATCAGCTTGCCGTTTCTCTGTTGTAACTTTCGAATTGTTAATAACTTCGGAAGAAGTTGTACCAATTGGATAAATATAATTTTGATATACATTCATATTGTAATTCGCATTATAAATAGACTGATCTATCGGATGATACATATTGTAATCTTAGTTCCAGCAATATTGCATGGAACTTTCTGCAAAACTTTAATTATCAAACATGAGCGTTCGAAATTGACACACTTAACTTGACGAAATATAAAATATCTTAATGCTATCGTTTCTGTATGCGTTAAATGATTAATTTGCTTACAAAGTATTCGTTAGATGAAAATATAGTTTCTTCATAACTTGTGGCGGTTCTTTAATATAATCGATACACTCTCTAACACATTTCCATGATTCCTTCTTCCTTAGGAAGTTGAGCTTCCGCTTCTTGTAATACTTTCTCAGCTTCTATGTAATCTTGAATTTCTTTCAAATCTTGTTCTGTTTCTAAGATCTTTTTAAGTTCCTCGGATGCTTTTACAAGACGTCGTTGACAATCTGGCACCATCATAAGGGATTCTTGAAGAACTTCTTCTTGCTTCTTTAGATCGTATCCATCTTTATCTGTAATAAAATAATTACAAACAATAAGAAAATACAGGGTCTGGAAGTTGACTTGAATTATTGTAATATTTATTTTGCAGCAGTACGTGCGTTATAGACGTGATTACAAACATTACAAAAACGGACATATCAGTTTCTTAAACAGGCAAACAATCTATTGCACAGCATTATGAAAACGGTGAAAAATGTACGGAAGCGTCGCAATAGATAACACAGCTATTGAAAGGATTGGATTAATAAGATAAATAAGACATGCTTCCGATCGCATTATTCAGTATAGTATTCTCACCCTGTTCCTGTAATTTTTGTATCCTTTCACGTTGCTGTGCTGCTTCTTTTTCATATGTAACTTTTTCTTTCGCGAGACGTTTCACTACTCCAGTTTTAATCTTTAGAGTTCTTATTCGAGGATCAGACATTGTTTTAAATTGAAATAGTTTACCTCGTGCGTCGAAAATGAAGCGTTCACCAACTAAACTACAGTTTATTCCCTTATAAGGTTAGATGAGTAGGTACAAATTGAAATCGAGTGGAATTCCGTAGCGTATAGGTTAAGACTGATATACAACCGGAGAACCTGTACTCCATTAAGTTATACCATTATGGCACGACACATATCGAAACTTTCGATCCTTCTTTCGATTAATCGTTTGCTTATCCACAATGGTGTCTCGACTGTAAGGAAAAATAATTCAACATTGAACAAGGTACGTTATTCACATTAAACAATATCGACGAACTACTTTCTTTCTTCGAAATAAATACTACCTAAATATACATCTTTCAAAAAATCAAGAATTTATCGAATATGAAAAAAACGACATTTTCACATTAATTATCTATATAGTTTCTAATAACTACAATATGATAACGTTCGAAGTAAATATGTTTTCGTGTTTCACGTTTATACGCAGCAACGATAACGGTTATAAGTTGTGGTTTTGTATTTATAAACGCATACGCGAAAGGTATCGGTGGTTATAACCTCACAAAAATAGAATCGAGACTGTTTCTACTTGTACGAATTTCGTTATTTTCCATTTGCGGTACTGTTAAATACGAATGTTGTTCAATATCGGGATCGTTCGCCGTTAATAATTTCGCGCCATCTGATTTCGAACGTTCGAGACTTACAGGAAACTTCAAACGGTATCACAGTATATCCCCCCAACACTTCTGTAGAAAAACGCTACATCGTGTCTGCATTGAAAGGTGCAGCAAGAGAGAAACAGAAGGGTTAATCGTGTATTGGTTTCGAATTAATTGTACGAGACATGTAACGAACAATAGTGGCAAGATTACAATGCAAGACGATATTTTTCCGGCAGCAGAGAAAATTCTTTCCGACATCGAAAATGTGGTGAAGAAGAATCCGTCACTGTGAGTGTTTTCGTAGATACATTACGAGGGCGGAGTCTTTGAAAATATCTGTGAAAATTCTTACTAAATTCACCGATCAGACGTGTCAGTGTGTCCGTTGAATTCGCGTTCGAACGGCATTGTTATTGTGTGCTCGATCGTCGGCCCAACAAATTTACCACACCGTCATTTATAAGTCTCAATGGGACACGCGTACTACATACGACGCTTCGCAAAAGGTTTGCATAGTAAATACAGTGTCAGTAATGTTGGTATCTGATATCTATGATATGAAACTGGCGCCATCGTGATTATTAAATGTCACAAGCATTGTCAATGCATATTCTCTCGTAGATGCATATTTCTATGCAAATCTTTCGAGCTATAATTAATCGTCAACATGCTATATATATGTCATTAATATTCGTTGACTGTCGCTAGTGAAACGTTAAACTAGAGTTACAGCGATTAAAACCATGTGGAAAATACTTTTACTGTATTTTCTAGATGTCTCGTGTGTTGTTATGTAATTCACGTGTACAGACATATATTTCAAATACTTTGTGTTATTTATTTTGTTTATTCGAAGATTGTATTCGTCGGATAAAACGAAGGGAATGAACATCGAGGCACAGTATCATCTTCACCGATGATACAAATTTTCAAATTCATCAGAAAACAAAGCAGTAACGTTAATTTATCAATCGGAAGATAATTGTTTATGTTTTCGTTCGGCTATCGTTCTTTCGTAGATGCATATTTCTATGCAAATCTTGCGAGCTGTAATTAATCGTCAGCATGCTATACATATATCATTAATATTCGTTGACTGTCGCTAGTGAAACGTTAAACTAGAATCAGAGCGATTAAAAATACGTGGAAATTACTTTTACTGCATTTACTAGATGTCTCGTGTGTTGTTATGTAATTCATATACTCATATATTCAACATATACTTTGTATTATTTATTTTGTTTATTCGAAGATTGTATTTGTTGCGAATAAAACGATAATATGCATTTTCTAATTTATCGGAAAAAAAGTTGCAACGTTTACGTTATTAATTGGAAAATAATTGTTTATGTTTTTTGTTCGGCTGTATAGTTAATCCTTATGTGGTCAACCAAAATGTATGGGTTATTTAAAACCTTTCTCTACTTAATGTGTTTGCAGAAATTCGTATTAGAAGAAGACTCATTCATCAGAAGATTCATTCTTATTAGAATGAATTAATATATTAGCGAGTAAAGAATGGACATATCTTGCAAATTATTAAAAGAAATATAGTAAATGGGTACCCGGTTGACTACAGAAGGATTGAGATAGGTCAGGAGAATAACGAAACGAAACATTGTTCATGTATAATTTCAGGAAGAGCTTCGAAATAATCCCCGCGGAAGATAATGAGAATAAATCACCGGTATTTCATCAGGAGGACTGTCTTGGGCTGGCCTCGTGGTGTGTGCAACCGCTTTGTTGCTACGCTTATCGGCGGCTCTTTGAACTTCGCCAGAACAAACACAGACGCGAGGAGCCCAGCACAATAGCAAGATGGTTACTGGGTGCCCTCCTATTAAATCCGGATGTCACGACGTTCTGGAACATGCGACGGGAGTTAGTGAGAAGTCACAAATTAGAGGTGTCGGAGGAATTTGCGTTCTCACGGTTGGTGCTGTACCGTAAGCCGAAATGTTTCGACGCGTTCGCCTATCGGCAGTGGTTATTGTTGTACGTATTAAACGCCAAAGACAGCCGGTACGATTTCGATTCGGCGGAGTCGCCGCTTTGTACGGAATTGAACTTGGTGACCACATGCGCGGAAAGGTACGCGAACAACTATAACGCGTGGAGTCACCGAAGGCACGTGATGGCACTCCGCGAGTCCCGTGGCTTCGCCTATCCGAATTTCGAGAACGAGTGGAAGAACACGCTCGCGTGGTGTCAGAGACACGTATCGGATTACAGCGGACTCTCCTATCGGCAATTCTTGCTGCAGAAATACATGTTCGAGTTCAAAGAACTGCCTAGAGAGTCGTTGATCAAGTGTCCGGCGATCACCGAGCAATGTAGGGAGGAACTGTTCGCGTACATTAAATCTAACATCGGTGACGCGCATAAATTACAGCGGCTGTTCAACGTTATGGAGACGGAGTATAACGCGAGTTCGACGAGCGTCGAACAACAGGCGTACATTCGCACTTTGTCTTACTGGGCGGAAGAATGTCGCGCGAACGAGAGCGCCATTTGCATGTATAACGATTACGAGGCACTCTGGTGTCATCGTAGGTTCCTGGCGTGCGTCCTCGTGCGTTTCATCGCGATGTACATAAAGCATTCCTGCCGAACGGACGAGAGTGCCGAGGAATCGGTCCGAGCGACAGACGTTCAAAATAAGTTAGCGGCGATCGAGGACGACGCGATGTTGTGCCATGATTTCCTCGTCGAGGCGTTCTGCGCGCGGACCGAGAAGCTCGGCGAGCTCGCGACCAAACGAGACCAACACGAGAAGATGCTCGTCGAGAGATTCTTCAAGTTTCTTCGGAATATCGGATTCGGGATCCGGTGTTCATCCTGTTAGCCATTGAAATTGTACTTTTAAAGAAACGACGATGCGCGCGTATTCAGCTGTATAACCGTACTTGTATCGGGCATAGATCGAGTGTCATTAACGAGGGGTGCTGTCCAAGTTAAGCTCGCCGACTTTCACGAAACTTGTACGTAAAGGAAAAAAAACACGACAGAACAGTCGACACGTATTGTTTCTTAACACATTACCGACCGGTGATTATTGCATATTTTTGAACAATGTATGGTACATGGCTAAATTTTCATTTAGCATGTAGTATGAACTAACTAAGTCACGATAACGTCGTCTAATAGTTTCATTTAAGATTGCAATGTCAAAGAAAATTTCTATGCTTTGTTTTGGTGCAGCAGAATTATTGAAAATCTTATTAATAGGCTTCCGGTCGGTAAAGTGTTAACAGCCATCGTTTAGTTTGCAAACTACTAGGCTGCAGCTTATTCGTATGTAGACAAATTGTATGGGAAGCTGTTTTAATTTTCCGACTGTGAAACGGTAGTTGTTGAAAATGTACATATCGGGTATTTTTTCGACTTTCGGAGGGGACCATTTGGCTGGCGCTCCTCGCAAGTAAGAATCACGCAGTAAGTCTCAACTCTGTACTCCACACAGGTGTTATTCCTAGATACGTATACTATCCCTATGAATTGTATCTCAATAGTGCTCTCTCGTTCGAATCGTTTGGCGCAGCGAGCCCCCTGCGCGTTAATACTATAGCACCGTTTTTATTGAATAAGAATCTAACTTGTACGACAGTGTAGATGAAATGGAATGAGTATCGATACTTATTTTTGAGACGTTTACCGTGTATTGTTTGAGGGATGTTTGAGCGTGACGTTGCGTCGCGTTGTAATGACTGTTGAACAAAAAAAAAAAGAAAAACGTTGCGTGTGGTCGGCGTTTGATATTCAAAACGCTGTCCGACCTTTACGAGAACTAGTACAATTGCGTAATACAAATGAGAAGAGAAAGAAAATAAAAGAAGTGTCTTTTGACGCTGCGTAGGGAAGTATTATCGCGAAACAAACGTGTATAGCCGGACATTGATAAAAAAGAAAAAGTAAAAAAAAAAAAATATGAATCAAGTAAAATGAAAAAGATGTTAGTTTTGTAATGGTTTTTTTTAGTCATCTTTAGCACAGCGGAATCTGTTTTCGAATGGGCCGTGCAGATTCGGTCGGGCCAATCGTTTCGACGCGATTGGCCACGTTATATACCCCCTTTGGCGCGACAATCTGACCAAAAATAAACCTTTAGACTTTTCACTGAATCACTCTATCTCAGTCTGCCGGGAACGGTCCGTTAAAACGCGTGCGATCGTCCAATTTTTCTCGTACACCGATTTCCTATTAACTTCCGGTTTTATTGTTACGTGTTAATAAAGTTCAGTAAACCCTGTCACGAAACTTCTTTGCGTAACACTCTGGGATATCCGTATACATCGACGCGCGACGCTACACATCGAACACACGGCCGATCTTAATTCGATTTCTCACTTCGTCTTGACCTTAATCTTCCGACACCGTCCGGATTACCGGAATTAACATCGACGATAACGTTTCGTAGCAGCATGCCGACGAACGTGGAGCTTTCAGTCAAACGATCGACGCTAACAGAAAACACACGCACACGTTCTGTCATCGTTCCGGGCCTGAACACCGCTATAACCGATATCGGACCGTGATCATTGACCGTGGAATCGGAAGATACAGTAATACCCCGCTTAACGTATAGACGATGCGCTTCAAGAAACTGCTACGTTATAAGAAACTTGCTTGCCAAAGGTAAAAATAATACTGCCAGACTCGAAATGTATTCTTCCGCCGAGGAAAATCACATCGAACAAACTCGCATCGATCTTTAAACAATTCGTTTGACGTTCCGACTTGTTTCTCCTTCCGCTTAATAATTTCGTGTCGGGAGTTTTGTATTTATTTAATCCTTCGCACTCGGAGCTATTTTAACTCGAAAATCGTACATTTATTAAAATCGATATACCTCGTACAATACTTGAATGTTTAGTAATTAATAGGCTGCGGATTTTTGTGCATTTATGGCTTATGAAAATTATTAAGAAAAGGCAAGAGTATAAAATTCGATAGAATTTTGTATAATTGGTTTTGAATAACATTCCACTTTCTTAAAATTCGTCTAGACAATTTGGGAAATGCATAAAGATCCGCAGTTTAGTAATTAATAATTATACAGCAATTTCCAGTAAAAATTAATTAATAATTAATAAGACTGTGGATCTTCGTGCATTTATGGCTTATGAAAATTCTCAGAAAAGGCAAGAGTATAAAATTCGATAGAATTTTGTACAATTGGTTTTGGATGTACGAAGGTTGTTCTCATTAAAAATAAGATTTTATTTCATTCCACTTTCTTAAAATTCGTCTAGACAATTTGGGAAATGCATAAAGATCCGCAGTTTAGTAATTAATAATTGCACAGCAATTTTCAGTGGAGACTCAAAGTCACCACTCGAGTGCTAAGGGTTAAAAAGCTTCAACAATTAATCTCTGATTCGCAACGACTGCAAAAGTGTACTTACCGGCGGGTAAAACGATAAAGCAGACAGTCTACAAAAATCTAAGATGACTGGTTAAACGAGGTGTTACTGTACAGGTGCATGCAGAGACGGGAGCGTGTATAGGCTGCTGATTCGAGACACACGTCGTTCCACGATTCAGTTTAGACGCGCCGGTGAAAGTAACGTCACTCTGTGCCGGTGGGTCTATTGTTGTTCAGCGAAGCAGCGATTCTAGTCGGTCGAGAACAAAATTTCATCGAACGAGCTTGATCGATCGGCGATATAGCTTTTTTTTTGCTATCGGAACGCGAACGACGTTATATTGTTGCACAAGACACGGCGCGGAACGTGAAGATTTTCGGCGCCATCGGACACGGTATTTCTGACGAATTAATAGTTAATATATCGTTGAAACTCGCACGTGACTATTCTCTATTACTTTCATTGGTCGATTGGTTCGATTGTGTCCCGAGGCACAACTCGGCGGTCGATAGGCATCCTCAGAAATTCCACCGGTACGACACGGCCGAGGAAGCGGCATTGGCGAGGTGTGCAGTGGCGGGTCGGACGAGGTTGTCTTTGTTCATTCCATTACCGGAAGCAGAAAACATCGGAAGTTAAATTTATGTTGTCCGAACCTGAATCCGCTCCTGAAGGCACCGATCCCGCGCAAACGGACACGATGCAGCTGTTTCAAAAAAAAGGTACGAACATCTTCTTGCTAGCACACCTGCTTCTAAGCCTTTCGCACTCGGAGATATATGTATATCAACTCGAAAATTAAACGTCTCTTCCCACTTAGAATATTTCCATTCCCCATGATTTTTCTAATTTTATTGATTAGAAATTGCTACAATACCTAAATGTTTAGTAATCGATTGCTGACCGCATTCACATTGTTTATTTTGTAATTACTGAAATTATAAAGATAATTCCATTAGAAATTATCCAATAAATTTCTAAATAAATTCAGTCTTGTAATTTTTATAAAACAATGTATACCCGATACATTTTCTATCCGGTTGGTGTTGATAATGTAAATTATGCCTCGGAGGCGCCGTTCGAGTGCCAAGGGTTAAATTCATTCACCTAGCTAACAAACACGCTGGTAATTAACGTCTAGTAACTTTTATGTTATTTGCTCCTGTTTCGAATAAATACACTCTTGTGCTTTTTATTAATTTCATACAAAGTTGACGCTTTCAGTGCTCCGTAGCTCGAGTGTTAAAGAAAGTATTTCGCATAATGCTCGGAAGGTAAGAATTATGATTCCTCGTTGACTTGCATGCATGCAGATTGCGTGTTTATTTATAGTTAACGATACGGTACTTTGATCGGAGACGTATATGCAAGTGCGCGATGGAGAGCGACTTTTCTAGCAGGCGAAGTACAAAGAATTATATTATTCATCCGTGTGAAAATACGCACGGTTTTATTCTAATTAAAATAATTGCAAATTTTAATGAATTTGATTTTCTTCACTGGAACGTCGTTGAAGTTTTATTGGAATGTACCAGTTTGAAGTGCTGTAGGTGAATATAGTTAGGAAACCATTGTTGTGTCCTCAGCACAAGGTTTCGCAAGCAAAAGGCTTGCCACAGTTATAGAGGAGGCATGCAATAAGTGATTCTTGTTGCAACTATAGCTAAATTACATTTTTATTCTTTCCACTTTGATACTGAACTGCAATATATTTTAGTTTTATACTTTAGATGTGTATACGAAGTTGTTTCGAAAGAGGTATGTGTTTCTGATTGAAATACTACGTGTTAAAATAGAAATAAACTTATAGTACGTTATTGTTGCGCGGATCAGTTATCGTAAATTTATAATTATAAGTAGAAATGTTTGGTATACATACAGAGCGAACCACGAATCGTGATCAGTAGAGATTACTCTGTTATTAGCAGTCCGATCGAAAATCTTCTTATCAGATATAACATGATTTCAAGAGAGCTTTCGCATAATAATAGGAAATTTTTTGTAAATTCTGTTTTCCCATTATTTCTCAAGGTCACCTTCAATTTTTTGCAAATACACGTAGAATTTTGTTTACGCCTATTTGTTAGAGGATTTCAAGACGAATTCGGTAAGTATCGTAACATAAAAGAAAATTCCTTTTTTATTTCTTTTTACAAAAAAATTTGCTATAATCACGCGAAAGCTCTTTTAACGCCTTGTTGTATGTAAGAAGAACATTTTCACTGTCATTATTTCGTCGTAGTAGGCAAGTCATGAAAAAAATAGCTTACTAAACATTTTCATGTAACAATGTAATATATCGAAATCAAGGTGCATTAATGGGATTTTGTTCTAGATTCTTAGATTCCTGTCTGAGCCGCAATAATCTCTACGAGAAGCTGTCTGACTTTAGTAAAATAGAATATAATTTTACCGCAAAAATCAGTCACGAGGGTAGAAACTTCTTGAACCTTGACCTATTGTCTAATTAGCTACGTATAGATACACTCTCCCCTTTTATCCTTTATTCATAGTCTTCGCAGTGGTTGCTGCGCGCTTGCATGCGGACAAGCGCGTGTTCGTGTGTGTACACGTGCTCGCGAACGTATAGTGTTTACAAGAATACAAAAAGTGTAGTAATTTAATAATTATCCAACGTAAAACAGTTTATATCCAGATTAACCAAAGTACAATTGTACAAATCAATTAAATGCAATCTTGGGAAATGATGTAGGCAAAATAAAGTAGAACGAAAACATTTTAGCTAAGAAAATAATTTGATCTGTGCCTATAAATTCATCCTATATAAATCAGAGCGATTCGGTCATTTATTTTATAATGAATTCTGTTATAGGAAATGCATTAACATTTTATTACGCTTCGTACCATAGTGAATTTTCATTGTTGGAATGCTTCGGTTCGCCAGGATTCGTTCTCTCCAACTCTTTCGTCCTTTTTCAAAACAGATTCCGAAGTCGGTGATCTTGACCATACGCCAAATTGTAAAATTACGGGACAGAGAAAACTTTCGCTGTCAGCACCGTCATAAATCTGCCTCGTCGCGTATCGCTTGGCTCCGACTTGGATTCTGCTTTCAACCGTTGCTACAAATTCATTTCCAAGTCGTATGCGACTACGTATAGAGAATGACATGATTTTTAAAAAGATACCTCTGATTTGTTGACTTATTGATTTGCGACCAATCGTGCTGCCTTACGACAGTCGGATGAAACATTTTTCATGCGTACAGCCTGCACTCCTCTCCTCGAAGTAGACACGAACTTGTGACCTTCTCTGTATAACGATCACGTATGTGGTCACTTAATACTAATTGAGACCGAAATAATGAGCTATCGGTCAAGT
This sequence comes from Lasioglossum morio, assembly GCA_916610235.2. NCBI lineage: Eukaryota > Metazoa > Arthropoda > Insecta > Hymenoptera > Halictidae > Lasioglossum > Lasioglossum morio. Next base: position 3,830,437 of record OU744327.1, read on the forward strand.
GCCAGCGATATTACGCTTATCATAAATTTTTACAGTTTGACAGCTTTCATTAATGCGTATACTGGCCAGGCGAAACGAAGGTTTCAAGAATAGAATTAGTTATCTAAAGCAGAAGAGTTCGAGAGATCAAAATTCACAGGGTTTTACGATGGCGAGTATCAGTCGTCGGAGTACCATAAACATATTTTTACACTGCGTCCTCGTACAAAAATTAAGTCGAACGTAGATAGAATGTTTATCGCTCGAGGTCGTTATTTTATCAGAATTATTGGCAAAACAATTTTTGTCACTTTAGTATTGTGGAGATTATTTGTATTCACTGTCATCCTTTGCAATTTCGATTCAAAGAAGTCGTGGTCTCTTGATCACACGCATCCACGAAGGCAAGTACGTCTTACAAATGTTGTTATTTATTGCTTGCACTCGAATATAAACTTTTCTTTTTCACAAGAATTTCACTGACATACACAGAAAAAGTAATACAGTAAAACCTAAGGGAACGGGAATTGCAAAGAATGGAAGCTTTATATTTGTTTTTTGCTTTTCACAATTAATGTAAACAATTTTGCATGAAGACTCACAAATGTCTTGAGCGTTATTGAACAATTTTTAAAGTGTCCGATTAAGTTAATCTTTAGCACAAAATTTTGTTTAGATTATTAAATATGTCGATATTTAATCAATCACCAAACATTTAATTATTATATAAGCTATTATACCAATTTCGTATCCATAAAATATAAAAAAATCATAACGAAACGAAGTATTCTAGGTCGGAAGAAAAATTTAGTTTCGAGTTAAAGTTAAAATAGCCCCGAGTGCAAAGGTTTAACAAACTAACCGTGCCACGATCGGTCAAATGTGCGATGTCACATTTTCTACTTTATCATCATTAAAGTTGCAAAGATAATTCCATTAAAAATGATTAAATGAGTTTCTTCATTAAAGCACGAATTGTTATGGAAAATTGCAAGTGATTTAAATAAATTCAGTGTTGTCATTTCTATAAAACAATGTATAGCAGTGGCATCTTGTAACAGTTCTCTGTATCTCGATCGACAATTGTTTAAAACTACAATTAATGTTATTGACACACTGGTTCGCCAACATGCTGTTCCTTGACTCTTACGAATTTAAATTAGTACATTTTTCTAAGCAAGTGAGCTTATACATTTGTTTTTCGTTTTTAATACCTTAGTGTTTTCTGTTTGTTCGGGAAGGCGTAATCATATATTAATTAATTGATAAATTATAACAGACGCAATACGGATAATTTACATTCTTGAAAATGGTCTAAATTTATACCGAAACGTTCAATTAAATTTCATGCGATATTTTGCAAATTTGCTTATTGTCTCCAATTTTTTTTTTTATTTAGTGCAATTTGAATATCAAGGTAGAGATTACTTTGCCGTACATTGTTTTCCAATACATTGTGATAATTGTCTCCAATTGGTCGAACCAGTGCGCCAATAACATTAATTGTAGCGGCATCTCGGTACGGTTAAATATTGACAACACCGTGATCGTGGCAGTAAATATTGCAGTAGCCATGACGGTGATCGTTGCGCGTTGTTAAGAAAGACGTCTGGCCACGTGTTCCCCGAAATTCCGATGATTATATCACCTCGGAGGCTCGCTAGACGCTAGCATTGTCGGAAATAGTTCTGAATCAGGTGGGGTTCGCGAAGAAGCGACGTACGTGTCGCAAATATTCAGGGAAATGCCGTATTCCCGGCAAGGATGCGCGGCCTTTTGCCAAAAACGTGACTGCCCTTGTACTTGGGGAACGCCCAACTTTTTAGTCGTTAGGCAGAGGTCCACGAGGTCGTTTCTCACAAATTAACGCTTTTTCTTCATTTATTGCGTCCCGAATAGTCGAGAAAGCATCAGTGTTCCCCCATTCTCGTTTCATGTGCACCGTCGAATGTGTTTTGCGTACAATGCCGCCGTCGGCATTCCTTTTTCTGTTTTTTTGAAATCACCTCGAGACCTCTGCTTTCTATTCGATATTGCCTCTGCTCATGACGATCGTGCAACTTTTTGCTTTGCAATATGGCACTGCGACTTAATCAGATACGAGGTAAGCTGTCCCGATATGCACGATACCACGAGCACGATAGCCTAGCACCCTCTTTTAGCACAAAATAATTAGCAACCCTCTCACAGTGTTTGGAGAATAAAGCGTTTCAAATACTGTGCAATCCCAGTTTCAATAGTACTTCAATAAGAGTATACCTCTTTTTTTTTTGTTACGTAGAAGTCGATGCTGTATTGACCAACGTTGCTTCAGCAATGCTGATGTTATTTGATTTAGCATTAAGCATCCGTTAGGTGGTCTTTTTACGCAGAAATAAATGAAACCTTGGACAAATTTGTTCTTTTCTAATGTTGTCCGTGTAAACAAATATTTGGCAATCAATAGTTTACCTGAAAATAGTTCACGAAATTTTGGCTATTATTTTAATAGTACACGCATCCTTGTCAATAAGATGCATGAATTCAATTTTCATTAAGACTCGTTCTTTTATCAAATAATTATTTCAATTTTGCACGAACATTCTTCAAAACGGCGTAAAAATGATTTACGCATAAGAAATCTGAAAATAGTGTAAAATGTATACAAATACACTTTAAACATGTAATAATTAGACTGCGGATCTTTATGCATTTATTAACAAATTGGTTGAGTAAATATATAAAACAGTAAAAGATTTTAAAAATTCAAGAGTATTGTAACATCGCTTGTTAAGGGATGAAATAAATTTTTATGTTATTCCTGCTTCCCACAAATCAATGCAAAACATTTTATTTTACATAAAGGTCCGCAGTATAGTATTAATATACGTGTGAATAAAAATATATTATCCGATGTACTGTTGATTCAATGACTGTTTTGCGACCGTTGAAAGTACACATTGCGAACAGTTTTCGAGCGAAAGGTTAAGTTTAGGGCGGTAGGTCGTCGTTGGTTTGATTACAGAACGTGTTTAATACTCTCACGTAACTATCGTGAAACCGTAGACATAATATGTACAAATGCTAAGGTTGTTCGTGATGCAAGATGGTTTTAAACGAATTAAAGTTCCGTCGCCAAGAATAGGTTAGAGAATCACGTCTGCCTCAACATTACCGCACCTGTTTCTTAAACATCAGTCGCCATTCATGCAACAAACTCATCGTTCGCGTAACTATTTCTCGTGCGCCGATCGCCTCGGGCTGTTTGTCACATTTGTCGTCCGTTAACATCGCCGGATAAAACAAGCACAGTTGCGAATCATGTCGGGACGTGAACATCACTCAGGTAACGCAGTGTTGAAATTATCCGAAAATCAGTCGCGAAGCAAAATAATCGCAGCAAACGTTTCGTACCAAACATTGAAAATGGAACCGAGTCTCAGCTTCAATCAATTCTGGCACCGGAAGTAAGCATTGTTTCCCGTGAAAAGTGAAACGAAAACATTTTCCGCGTGTTCTTCGCACGGTAATTTATAACTCTCGCAACAACAAACATTTTTCTCAATTTACAATTTTCGACGACTACGAGTCGTACACTTTCAACGGACAGTGTTTGAATTCTCCAAAAAGTATTTGAACAGTAAATCTCCAATTATCATTATTCATTTCATATGATGTACAATAATTTGCACATGATGCAACAAATGCGACACGTTTGTTCTCGGCAATTATATAAGTTGAAACATCTTTTTTCTAATATATGTTTGTACATGATGTAACAAATGCGACACATTCGTTCACGACATTTCTATGAGTTGAAACATATTTAAAAACGTTAGACAATTATTTTAAAGACTGAATCTGGGCTTAATGTTAATTCATTTTATCCTATTATATGTTTGTATATGATGCAAAAAAAGTAGGACACGTTTATTCTCGACAATTCTGTAAATTGAAAGTTGAAACATCTCGAACAACATTGGAAAGTTCTTTTTAAGATTGCATTTGGACTTATCTTAATTCATTTTGTCCTATTATATGTTTGTGTATGATGCAACAAAAATGGGATACGTTTGTTCTCCACAATTCTGTAAATTGAAAGTTGAAACACCTCGAACAACATTGGAAAGTTCTTTTTAAGATTGCATTTGGACTTATCTTAATTCATTTTGTCCTATTATATGTTTGTATATGATGCAACAAAAATGGGACACGTTTGTCCTCGACAATTCTATAAATTCAAACATCTCTAACAACACTAGAACATTTTTTTTTCAAGATCGAATCTACCACAGAATTGAAGTATGGTACAACTGACGTACATCACGAGGACTTTCCAAGATCGAATTTGTTCGAAGCTACTAAAATAATTGTGCATCAAGTGTCAGGTGTGTTTGTAATAGTGATCCGTGGTAGATTCGGTGACAAAAACCATTTCCCACGTTTCCAGACATGTTTCTATTCCTATCATCAGCTCGAATACAGCTAGGAGTCACGATAAATCAATATAAATGTATTGAAAGAACAGAAGAATCGAAGGTGGAAGTGGATGCCTTGTTATTGGCATAGAAGTTAGAGTACGTGTACTAACGGCCTATAGCAGGCGAGCAGTTACTTGCTCAGCAAAATATGATATCGATAAAGAACGCATTTGGAGAAATTGTGGAGGGGAGACCGGTGTCTAAAAGTCGCGATTTTGAAAAACATAAAATACTAAGTGATGCCAATCTATGTATACTAACAGTACTAACTGTATAAAACAGTTTGGCAGAAAGCCTGAAGTCGTTTGATCCGTTTATAGTAGAAGTAATTTCGATTTAAAGTGTGTGCCATCAATTACGAGACTTTATATCATTATGTTTCACGTAAGCGTCCGGTGCTACCCGTTTTTCTCTTAACGCAGTGGCCGGCAAACTGCGGCTCTTCACAAATGATGCGTTTAACCCCCATCCGTCCCTCGTGCCAATTTGACACAGTTTTGCCGAAATAAGTAATACTCTTCTGTCATTTGTAAGTGAATTTTCCCGACACTTTTGTTTATTTAATGCGGAACACATAACCGAGGAACCTAACATGTAAATGTTAACTCATCAATTTGACTAAAACACATTGAATTTTTTTTTATTTTGTGTTACTGTGTTAATTTGACACCGAGGGACAGATTCGTGAAATGAGGGACGGATGAGGATTAAAACAAATTTTTAAAATTTTAATTGAATAGTAAGTAACATTGTTTTTACCGCTAAAGGCGGCCAATGGCTATTACTAATTGAATAGTATTTTACTCCAATTTTAAAGACTCGTTTCCAGAATTGTAAGGGTGCGGGATAAAGATGGAGCTTTCCAGTAGTCAAAATAAGTGATTTGTCTTATTAAAACAAGTAACTACCGCAGCTTTACGAAAATAGCTGCACGCGCAAACGTATGCTTTCCGAATAATGCAAATTACGTTTTGTAAACATATAAATAGGACTTTTAAGGGCGATCGCGGCCTACATTGATCTCTTACCTAGCGCTTTTGACTACTGAAAACCCGCATCTTTGCATTATCGAGAAATGAGGAGGCGTATCCCGCATCCTTGCATTCCTGGAAAAACGAGTCCACCCCCTTAACCCTTTGCACTCGGAGCTGTTTTAACTCGAAAATTAAACATTTCTTCCGACCTAGTATATTTTTATTCTCCACGATTTTTAAAATTTTATGGATATGAAATTGGTATAATATCTCATACAATAACTAAATGTTCAGTAATTAATTAAACACCAATATATGTAATAATCTAAACCAGATTTTGAATAACGGTATAGCAATTTTTAATGGTAACTCTGAGTCACCACTCGAGTGCTAAGGGTTGTTTTAACTCGAAAATTAAACATTTCTTTCGACCTAGTATATTTTTATTCTCCACGATTTTTAAAATTTTATGGATATGAAATTGGTATAATATCTCATACAATAACTAAATGTTCATTAATTAATTAAACACCAATACATGTAATAATCTAAACCAGATTTTGAATAACGGTATAGCAATTTTTAATGGTAACTCTGAGTCACCACTCGAGTGCTAAGGATTGTTTTAACTCGAAAATTAAACATTTCTTCCGACCTAATATATTTGCATTCTCCACGATTTTAAAAATTTTATGGATATGAAATTGGTATAAATTCTCATACAATAACTAAATGTTCAGTAATTAATTAAACACCAATATATGTAATAATCTAAACCAGATTTTGAATAACGGTATAGCAATTTTTAATGGTAACTCTGAGTCACCACTCGAGTGCTAAGGATTGTTTTAACTCGAAAATGAAACATTTCTTCCGACCTAGTATATTTTTATTCTCCACGATTTTTAAAATTTTATGGATATGAAATTGGTATAATATCTCATACAATAACTAAATGTTCAGTAATTAATTAAACACCAATATATGTAATAATCTAAACCAGATTTTGAATAACGGTATAGCAATTTTTAATGGTAACTCTGAGTCACCACTCGAGTGCTAAGGATTGTTTTAACTCGAAAATGAAACATTTCTTCCGACCTAGTATATTTTTATTCTCCACGATTTTTAAAATTTTATGGATATGAAATTGGTATAATATCTCATACAATAACTAAATGTTCATTAATTAATTAAACACCAATATATGTAATAATCTAAACCAAATTTTGAATAACGGTATAGCAATTTTTAATGGTAACTCTGAGTCACCACTCGAGTGCTAAGGGTTAATAGTATCTTAATCCAATTTTAATGATGAAAAGCAAAATTCTTGTAAAGAAAGGCTGTAAAAAGAAATCTAAATCTAATTGCACTACTGATATTTGCCGAGCACTGCCCCAACGCGTGTCAGCGGCGCGACTGATGCGGGTTGAATGTACGTGTATGTAATAAATTAAAACGTTAATCGTTTCCAGACAGTGAATTGGGCACGCGGATCCGTCGCAGCGGCTCTCTGAGGATACCGAAGTCTCCAACCATCGATCGCAACCGATTACACGTGTCCTCTTACGATGGAAAGTTGAGCAACGTGCAGTGGACTCCGGATAACTCTGACGATACGCCAGTCCGACCCGCCAGGCACTCCGCACCTACGATTGACGCACCTGCGCCGGAATACCTTGCTAGGAACCTCCTGCAACTCGGCTGCCCGGTCGTGTCGATGCCCACGTAAGTCCTTCCGATTTAACGTGGCTGCGTACCGAAATGGCTCCTCGAATCTGTCCGGGTCTCGGTTGTCAATCCACGCAAAGTAGTATCGTCGTCGATGGTTTCCCGTGAACCGGAATACTGCGCACATTTATTTCGGAGCGAGGCTGGACTGCGCGTTGCGGTTTACCATGACTGAGAGGTGTGTTGACTACAGAACATACGACACGGACAAAGTTTCTGTTCAGTGAATCTCACAAGAAAGTGGTTTGCACCGTGAACAATACACGAAGGTGACACTCGTTTACGATCGTATCAGTTCCCACCGCGTTCTTGCCAAATTGATCTCAGCTCCGTCGAGAGCTGTGTTTTCAATCAGAATGTTCCTTGGGATCGTTCTATCGCAATCTCTTCGATGACAGACACAGCAGTATTGAAACTTAGTATTGGATTTGTTTTTGTTGTTGATCGTAAAAAGGTTCTGAGATATCTTCTGTGAAGATTCATTTTAATTACGGAAGTTATGAAACCGAACGTAGGCTAACTCGAAAGACGCAGATTGTAGGAACAATCCTTTGAGTGTGTCGAGTTAAATAACTTTCTGGTGGAAATACGTCTTTAACGGTAGAACTACCGGACCAGTCCAAATGACTGATGGGAATTCTTTTCGATTGGAAATGTTAAAAGTATAAATATGTTTTTTTGAGAAATTTTTTTAGTGAACTTCTCTATTGAAGTACATATTTAAATATCGCTTGTAAGGAATCTAAATAAATGACATATTGTCATTATTAGAAGGCAATGTATGCCAACTGCGTTTAGTGCTCGGTAGTTTTAGTGTTAAGAACAACACACTCAGTCGATTGGATAAATTAATTGTGAGCGACACGTAACATGTACAATAACAATGTGTCTTTCGTTTTTTAGTTTGTTCTCACGGTTATTATTAAGTATCATTGTCACTTATCCTTTTCGTTTTACTCATGAAATATAAAAATTGATTTTCGTTATTGAAAATGGTCGCTCGTAATTGTTCTGACAGCAGTTTAGAATTTGCATTGCTTCGTTCACGGATGAACTTTTAATTAAATCTGGTTGAATGCTTCTGAGCATAATTATGTTATAGATGCTTCGCACAACTGTTCTCGACAATATCGCGATTCGTTCGATTTGGATCGAAACCGCAATAATTTCAGTTATGGTCGTGATCACCATCGGAAAAGTGATCTGAATAATATTTACAGTAATTGTAAATGGTCACAGTTGTAAACGGAAATTCATCGGATGGCTAAAACGGAAATTCACTCAGGAATACGATGATCAATAATATTCTGTCTACGGGTATCGTGTCAATTTTATTTCGAACAGTATATAATAGATAAACTGAAAACCAAATTTGAACAAATATTCTGCTGGAATCGAACTACGTATGACAATTATTTAAGTAACTACTCACACGAAAAATATTCTTCTCATTTGTAATAATATATTGTGTTCGTAACTAATATACTCTCTGTCATTTTATTATCACGATTGTCATCCTATACTGTCCTGCTTCGTGTCATTAATTTATTAAAATGATTGGTATTCATCGTGGACTTCATCGTGGAACGTGTAGAAACTTGATCAATTTCAATCTACATCGTGTTTCATTATTTTATAGGGTTACAGCTGGAACAAGATTGTTGTTGAATGGAAAGTCTAGTAAAATTGCGATCAGAAAATTGGATCCAGAAAAGAAAGTTTCGTGGAGTATTATAATGCTAACGAGCATCGTACATCTTGGAATTGTGATCTACATTTCCACAAACTTATAAATGGAAAAATAAATTTTTTAAAAATACCACGTTCTTAAAATATATAAGTATTGATAGTCTTGAAAATTTGTGATTGTGAGTTTGTAATAATTATGAAAATACTTGTAAGATTTAAAACAAAAAACGTGGGACACATGCAATAGATAATTGATGCATGAATAGTTCCCTAACAATTTTATTGCACTGCAAATGATATGATACACTCCTTACTATTATCTTGCGCCCTACATTTTTCGTTTTAAATCGTAAGATTTAAACTAAGATTAAAAATTCACAATCACAAATTTTCAAGACTATCTGTATGGGACTAGGAAAAATTATTTTATACTTTTTAATCTGTTTTCAAGAATGTGGTATTTTTAAAAAATTTATTTTTATTTAAATAATTAAAAAAATTTTTTCAATATTGCATTGTCAACCAGTTCTGAGCTATGTTTAAAGTTTCAAGTCTCTAGCTCAACGGGAAGTTAGTTTAAAATGAATTGCAAGATTTGTACTGAACAGACAGACAAAAAAGCGAGCTAACAAAAACGTGGTAAAAAGGAAACCATTGAGAAGCAATCAGTTTATCAATTCATGTTTACCAACGCATATATTTTATATAACAATAAATGTACAAAGAATTATTTAAAAATACACGTACGTCCGAATAGTGATCTGTAATACTCATTGACGAATTAAACTAAAAAACGAAATATTTGAGAAACAATCAATTTCTCAATTCGTGTATATATTTTACATGACAATAAATCTCCAAAAAAAAAAAGATATTCAAAAAATACAGGTACTGCCACATAAGATATACATGCAGAGTATATTTCAAATTTTTCCGAGCAGCGTGGTAGCGTGAGTCGCATGCGATTGGTTACGCCACTGGTCACCGGTATACACCGGTAGTCCCTTAATGAGGAAGTTATTTTCATTTCGCCAGGCTGTGGGGCAATTAAACGTTCACCGTGTAAACATATAGCGACGCGAGACTTGCGCACGTGTATCGTTCCGTCTGATGCGTGCGCTTGTTACAGAGAGACGGAGAAAGAGGAATGCGTAGAGAAAGAGAGTGATAACGATTTGGGCTAGTCCCGGGAACAACATTTCCGATCAGCTGACCGCTAGCACCCGCTGGTCCCTCTGTCGGTAGATTTCCGTGGAGCGGGTGCAGCGATGCGATCTCCGTTCTGCATCGGTATTGGTGCACAGGTTTTCCAGTTGCATCTACGTGTGCGTGTTTTTGCGCTGATGTCCCGCTAACTATATCTAGGAGCGTGGTGTTCGGTCAATAGCTGGCGGGACTGGCGCAGACGCGGCTGAACAGCTGAGTGTGCGTCCGCTGTACATCCAACGGTGCTGTACCATTGGTGTACATCTGCGGAAGTGTCGTCGACTAAGCAAGGAGTTTGCTAGAGCCGCGGACTGCACCGCGTTCCACCACGCACCGCATTGCCGTATTCTCGATGCAAACTTTGCAAACGTGTTTGCGGTACACGCCGTTCCACGTCTATTCTGTCCGCGTCGAACGAAATCTCTCCGGGCCGCATTCGATCTAGAGAGGTGTCGGTTTTGCGTTTTAGAAAACGCACGCGGAGACCGGACAGTGCGTACCACACGTCTACGACGTTCGGTGTATTTCAAACCTGGTCCAACAACGCGAGAAGATCCTTTTTTTTTCGAAAGAACAAGTCCCAGTGCCGATCGTTGAAAGTCTCTCATTCATCCGCAGCTTCCGACAGGAACGATAAGACACCGCTCTCTGTGATCGTATTGACCGCGCCAGCTTCCGAGCTGGCCTCATTTTGCGCCGGAGAAAGCCGTAAGAGTCTGTTTGTGCGCGTAAAATGAAAGACTCTACGAGGATACAGGAACTATATTAATCAGCGTTTCCGCTCGCTTGGAAGGAGACCCAATTTACGAGTCGGTTTTTCGCATGCGACTGTGAATCGGTAACGTGGGACAGTGGCGCCCCACTACCGGACCGAATGCTACGATAACACTCATCGCAGGTGTGACTTTTTTTTCACAATCCGTTTTTTCTAGTTTTCTATTTCATCATGGACCCGAGACAAGTTGACAGTTCCAGTTGGTTTCAGTAGCTAGGATTATGGGAACGTTTTGGTACGCTCGTTATAACCGGGGTCGAGCTTTCATCTCGCGAATAAAAATGGAACCGCTTGTTTCCGTTGCGTCTTCGACGGTGTCTTGACATGCCCACTCGAGCCAGGAAGCGACGCGTGTTCTTGTAATGTACGAATCCTGTATAGGTTATAATTTACATATCTTACTACATATACAGTCAGTGTGAAAACTATTCGTACACCCTTTGGAAACGAATAACTCTTTTAAAATTGGATCGATCAGCTTGAGTAGACGTTGGAAAGATTAATTTTCTTTTTTAATTGCTATGGATTGCAATTGCGGAGAGAAGAGTGAAGATCACAATTTTTAAACTTTTCATCTGTGTCTGTAATGAAAGTTTAGAAGGCGCCTTTGGTAAATCTAAGCAAGTTGATATAGAAATCGATTACGGTTCTTGTGAGAGAATCTGCGATTTTGATAAATCGCACTCGCGAAATTCAAAGATTTTTACATCTTACAATGCTCGTCTTTTCTGCGTTAACCGATTTCAATGAAACTTTGTACGTGTACACAATTTAGATTTACGAAATATATCTTTTAAATTTTCATTACAGGCAAAGATAATAAATTTTGTTTAGTTAGTAAACGAATCATTGTATCGTCCCGAAAAAATTCAAGCAGTTTGGTCCGCGTTGAAGAAAATTGGTCGCCTTCGAAGGAGGTACGAATACTTTCTACACGGACTGTGCATACGGTTCTCTCATATCTGTCGAGTTATTCCATAATGTTTCTACCGATTCCGCAGACTTTCACGACATTCTCGATGTTTTCTATTATAAACAAGTTCCCGACGAAAGAAGACAGCGGAAAGAATCATCACGACATCTGTGAAATGTTCTCGGAGGTTCCGTAGATTGCGTAATATGTACACGGGCGATTCGATAATTTTCGAAACACGGTTCGGCCAATAAATCTTCTCTCGTCCTTGAAGCTTGCTGCCGGCGAAAGAACGTTTCTCGAACGGTTATCCGTATTGATAAAAAAAAAAAGAAATGAAGAAGAGTTTTTGGTTCGTCCAACGGCAGAATAACGTTTCGCGTGATTCTCGATCGATAATGAATCACGTAGAGCATCACGTTTGTCGAGCTTCGTATTAGAACGCGGATTAAGGTGTTAGCGGATTCACGTATTTGATTAGATCCCATTGCAAGATGAAACACGGTTAATGAGACACGCACGAAATTACGTAGAGCCGCGAAAAGCCATTGTGTACGGACCGAATCAGCCGTTGCTAAAGACGATCGAGGTGTGCGAAATGATTTGTTGTAATATCTCGGAGGTTTCGTTGTTTCAGACCTCGTGGCGGTGCAGGCCCCGAGCCTCCGCACGGTAGCGATAGCGATGAATACACGACGGCTCACCACGGCCATCATCAGCAATCGGGTCATGGTCATGGTCAAGGACAAGGGGATGCTTACCACGTGCCCAAAGTCCACGTGTCGGGTCCACCGAACAATAATGAATCCTCTTCTGCCTTCAATGGGTGAGTCGAACATTTTTATACCTGACGTTCGTCATCCCGTTGTTTACCTTTCTACTTAACGCTGTGCCTGAGAGGTGAATTACAGTCGTGCTTCTCTCGCACACTAGCATGAATACATTACGTTTCTAACGCGACGACCGCCACGCTGCACAGTCTTCCAAAACACTGGAAAGCTGGCCAACAGACTCGTTTTCGACGTTGCTTATTTTATTCAAGATGAAAGAGTCGGGCAATATGATTTTTTCTTTATGAAACCGTATATTTTGAACTCTGTACCTGCTCATCCGTGAGCAGGAAAGTAATCGTATTATTATAGTTTTCATTATTTAGTTATCAAGGAATAGTCTTCAATGAAAAAATGATTTTCTCAAGTGTTCAGGTTTGATACAATATGAAGAGTTAAGCATAACAGTTCTCAGTATTTGAATGAAGAAACACTGAACTAAAGATATAATTTAGCAATGTCAAAATTAATTTTTGGAGCTTAGTTTTATAGTTCTTTATAGTTTGAACTATTATCTAATGATATCATCACTAGACAGCGGATCTTGTGCGTTTATAACAGAAATGAGTAGGTGTAATTTAAAACAGTAAAAACATTCGAAGAATTTGAAAATACTGTTACAATATTTTCGACTTATTAATCATATTAAGAAATAAAATAAATGTCCATTTCATTTCAGTTTGTTGCAATTGAGGGAGAAAATTTTGACACAGGTTTCACTGACTCCAGATTTAATTGACAACGACTTTGACCGTTTCTGAAGATGGTACTGACACTTTTACATACTTTTGTATACAAATATAATTATTACGCTATAAGGACGATTGAAGTCGTTGCTGGTCCAATTTGGAATCGGTGAAAATTGTGTCGATGATTTCCATGGGACCCTTAATATCATCACTCACATGAACAAAATTTTCTACTTTGAAAAATGGTCCTATTCTCTTTTTCGGTGTTTTGGAACACTGCGCGATGCTCACCCGTGATCGGAATTTGTTTTCATGGCTTGACCATGGCGGTATTGACGGCTGGCTGATATGCTACGTGTAGAAATACATTGGTTCTTATGAAATTCGGACACTCGTCGAAGTTTACATCAACATCGGTCAACGTTGCAATGACCTGCAAACATTTAACCTTCTCCCTGTGCACTGTTATTCTAACGTTAACTCTGTACAGAGGTATAATGAGCCCCAATACAAAATAAGTATATAATACTTCAAATTTTTTAGCATATCACAAATAGCATTCCTAGGGAACCGTTAAAAATTTTCTATTAATTATTTATCTCTGGTTTTATGCACAGAGAGAAGGTTAAAGATGGCGAACAGTTTCTCACGATAGTTTCAGCTTATACTTGTAACAAATCTAAGGTCTCCTGCAGTTTTATTCCATATGAAACAATTTTTATGAAAATTTCAGAATATGTATACTCGACACACATCTACAAAATGTATTTTTAAAAATTTTCAATATAGGTCCGTAGAAAAAGTTGTAGACACCAACTTTTAGTATTTTCTTTGTAATTCCAACGAATTGTAATTTTTTAATGATTTCTTTCTCACATAATGCGGTAAACTAATCGTTCTAACTCCTCAGAAAAATATCCTAGTCGTGTCTGAATATTAGTAAGGGTCACAGTAAGTGCTTTCTCAAGAACTTCACACAAACAGTACACACACATACAGTGTACCATCATGTACACTATAAGTATCTTTCCGATTTGGAAACTTTTGATCGTGCCAGTGGCTGCGAATTAATTTCGCACGCATGTTAATTGAACTACCGTGTATACTCACGCGATATGATCTCATCGAGACGTCTACCGGCGTTGATAAGTATTTTCACCTGCGCGACATCTTATCACGAGAACGAACACGCTCGGATTCTTGTGTTCTGCATTGTACGATTTCGTACGTTTTCGGCGACGGTGGTGCGATTAATGAGCGCGCTATAAATAATTCATGCAACAAAGTACATAATGCGATTCCTTCGATTCACGTAATTGTGGAAAATAGACACGTGAGCAGTGTTGTGTGGGTGCAATCAGGTTCCTGATGCAATTAATTCGATAGTTTCCGAGAGATTCGCAGATAACAAGTATTCGGGATTCTGGGATTATATTTGCGTCGTAAAATTTCTCGGGCAGGCTGGAAAGCACTTAAACGCTATGGAGATGATGAGAGAGGTAAGGTATAACAATGAAAGCAATATTAAATAATTTACTATACCTATACATTGAACGTATTAAACGATAAGTATACGGACTAGCGAGTGTGCAAGAAACATCGGCAGAAACGTGTTATTTCGAGGGTAATATTTCGAGAAAGTTTATATTTCGAGTTAACAGTACGTATGTTAAATAAAATGACAACTCACCTGACAATATTATCAGAAATTATTATCGTTTTTGTATCCTGTTAATAATAGCAAATGATAATTCGAAAGCCGGCGGTATCAAATATCGATATCCATCAAACGTCGCTGCCAAATTGTTTTATGTTCGTGCAGAAGCTATTCCAATTAATTATATATATTTGTCTCGTTATGCATTGTACAACTGATGTACGATCACTGACACGTTGAACAATTTACGGAGAGAGAGGTAGAAACTGGGAAACATGTATTAAACAATGAAATCGTTTTTAAAAATTGGGAAACATCTACATATAATATAATCTTTATTAATAATTCACAAAAATATTCATATTTTACGTGACAAAAACAGTTGGGATGAAACTGTTAATTTACAGTGATGTTAATATATTTTATGACACCCAGCGAATATTGCGTGCACAATATTCGGATGCCCTGGAAATGTGTGCTAATTATATTACACGTAATCGATACTTTCCTCACGTAATACAATAGATTTTCCACTAATTAATACCTGTGAATATACATACCCTACATTCGTAGGATACGTATCATTCAGATTACGTGGATTGAACCGGTGATTTTAAACAGTAACAATTTCCAAGTTGGAGAGCAAGGAATTACGGGACCATTTTTATTCGACCTTATGAGCCCTTTGCACTTGGAACTATTTTAACACGAAAACTAAACATTTCTTCTGACCTAGAATATTTCCATTTTATATGATTTGTTAATTTTATGCATATTGAACAGATGCAATTTACTCATGCAATACCCAAATGTCTAGTAATTTATTTGATATAAAATAATTTTCTAACGTAACAATTATTTTACATTACTGACATATCGATTTTTACTGGTGCCTTAGAGTCGTCAACTAAAACATTGAAAACGTAAAGAAAATTTCCATTTTGTATGATTTTTTCATTTTATGCATATTGAACAGATGCAATTTACTCATGCAATACCCAAATGTTTAGTAATTTATTTGATATAAAATAATTTTCTAACGTAACAATGATTTTACATTACTGACATATCGATTTTTACTGGTGCCTTAGAGTCGTCAACTAAAACATTGAAAACGTAAAGAAAATTTCCATTTTGTATGATTTTTTCATTTTATGCATATTGAACAGATGCAATTTACTCATGCAATACCCAAATGTTTAGTAATTTATTTGATATAAAATAATTGTCTAACGTAACAATGATTTTACATTACTGACATATTAAGGGTTAAGTATAAAAAATTGAAAACGCAAAGGAAGTTGATTTATTTATTAAACTACCACTGAATCTTTGGTCTAGAGCACTGTGAGACACGCAACGGTTCTTAGGAATTTTTTTTAAAGATGCATTCAATTTCTTATGGGAAAGGGAGCAGAGGTTGCATAGGGTTTGTGCACATTAAAACTTCCATAGTTATCAACCTCGGACACGCAGAGGGCCCGGGAACTTTTACGAATGCATCCGGTGCATACACTACCACACAAAAGTATCCGCACCCTTACATTGTTTGTTGCTATCCTGTAACCTAAATGGTTGACTAAAATTTTAAACATATATTATGCAATTTAGTTTCTCTCTGATAGGCAGTTGTATTAAAAAAAAAAAATAGTGAAACTACCAGAGCATTGATAAACATCTTGCTTCTCTGGTTATTGGGATACTTATGAACGATAGTGTATCTGCAGCGCAGCGCATCGTCTAACATTAGTGTGTGGGATCAATTGCAGTTAGAGTGGACCAATAGAAATAAATGAGAGTGTAACAAACGACACGTAATTTACGCGATTGATCTCAGGATAAAGTGACTGTGCATTTTGTTTCAGCTATATCGAAAGAAAAACGGGAAATACAATTTGCCGAACCTGAACCGAATAAAAATTTATTTTTCATTACTTCGTATAAACAGATTTGAAGTCTGTTTAATATTAAACATAATTTTGATCCGCTTAATACGCGAGGGATTATACAAAATTGCATATTAATGCTTGCAGTAAAAAAAAAACGTACGACATTTATCAGTTAATTACCTGATAGGGAGATATCGGTGGATAATCAGATCGTTCGATAATTTCTATATTGCAGTAGTATTTTTATGACTAATTTTTAACGCCAGTTTTATTACGTAGTTTTCAAAGATTTTGATTTTCTCTTTTGAATTAATGATAACGATAGCGTCGCCGGAAACAAAGGAATTCTTTCTGCCTTGTATCCATTGAACTGTAATTGCGTGCACGTAGAGTACATACACCGTTATACATCGTCGAACCGATTTCCCATTAGTAAATGAGCTTTCAGGATTGGTCTTGTATTTTTAGATCAACTTTTATACACTCAAGGCTGTGGCATCTGTTAATCTATAAATACGTCGTTCGGAAATTCCTTTTTCTCCGATGTATCGATTCCACCTACGAGGTTTCGATTCACCGTCTATAAATGTGTTAACATTGTGTTTGGCTCTCGAAAGCACGAAAACACGTACGAACTTTCCGTGAACCGAATCGATAGCAGTGATTTGGAAATCAAATCGGGAAACCGAAAATACGTGTATTTATAGGATAACCGAGTGGTCAGCGTATGGCCTTGTTAATATATGTATACACAGCTCCTGGAACTAATTAAGTAACGATGTCAGTATAGGTTCATGGCATTTAGTCCTGGTAAATTAATGTTAAGGAACACGCGACAGAAAATCTATTCTAAATTTGAATATCCGTGACCAAGCATCTCCAATTACCTGTAATTTTACCTTGCATTAATAGCTCCTCTATTGCATTCACCCAGATAGAGAATTCGTGCAATTATAGCAAAATTGAGAAGATGAAATTCAAAGTCGTTAAAAAATTTTTTAAATTGAAGACGTCAATATATGATCTCTCCTGTATTAAAATCATTAAGGGAAGAAATAACATTCAATTTTTAGTTTCTACTTCTTTGAATCGATGCAGACAATTTCTATTTTGCATAACAATTTGCAGTCTAGTCATATTTGGAAATAACTTATATATTTGGAACTTACACGAACATTATTTAAGCAGTGCAAAATTATTTTTAACCCTTCGCACTCACTGCTATTTCTTCTGACCTAGAACAATTCTGTATGATTTTTGTCATTTTATGGATATGAAATTGTTATAATACCTCGTACAATAAATGTTTACTAATTGATTAGACACGGTCAAATGATTATAGAGATGCTTCCACATAAGTCTTTCAAAGTTGTTAAAAAATTTTTAAATTGAAGAAATAACATTCAATTTTTAGTTTCTACTTCTTTGAATCGATGCAGATAATTTCTATTTTGCATAACAATTTGCAGTCTAGTCATATTTGGAAATAATTTATACATTTGGAACTTACACGAACATGATTTAAGCAGCGCAAAATTATTTTTAACCCTTCGCAGTCGGAGCTATTTCAACTCGAAAATTAAACATTCCTTCTGACCTAGAACAATTCTATATGATTTTCATCATTTTACCACGTTTTTATTATGGATATGAAATTGTTATAATACCTCGTATAATACCTAAATGTTTAATTAATGGATTAGATACGGTCAAATGACCAGTTTCACATTGTTCATCTTCTAAATATTGAACTTATAAAGATGCTTCCACGTAAATGTCTTTTTTCGAGCACGCATTATTATAAAAATGGTGAAAAATCGAAATAAATTCAGTTTTGTAATTTTTATAAAACAATGTAACATTTTGTACCAGGTACAGTTAGTGTTAATAACGTAAGCAATACTTTGAATAATACATAATCCACATAATGGACTCTGATTCACCACTCGAGTGCTAAGGGTTAATTTCAAGAAACTATTCGCCAAGTACAGTAGAATTTGACTTTATGACGGGCGCTTATCTCCTATAAGCTGGTCCTTAGTCACCCAAGCCTAACGGATTGAGCCGACCGTGCTGAGTTAGATTTTATTTTAGTGTCTCCTCATTTCCCTGTAAATGTTTAGGAAACAGCGCAGCTTGCTATGTAGCACAATGCTTGATTGCCTGAGCTTCGGTATACAAAGAAGTTAAGATGGCTTAACGAGGTTTCTATACTGTTTCGTGCCTCGGATAATGGAAGAAACAGACTTTTATACAAATGGCACATATATAAGCCCAACCCTCCATAAATCGGCCCATAAAAATCTAATTTGCATAATCCTCCGCTGTCGGAATATTAGTTTTGTTCGAAACACGAAACGTGTCCCGTTTTGGAACACGAGAAGTAATTAAGCGGAAATCCCAGCCCGAAATTAACTAAATGTAATACGTACGGACCTCGGGAAAAACCAGAAAAACTAGGAAAACCTGGAAAACTCGTGTCCGCATGCGGGCTTGAACCCAGCTCGCCAATATACGAGAAAATTGGTTCAGCACAACCTATAAATAATGGACGGAAAATCCAGTGACAGTTAAGCCAGCGCTGGGCCTATAGCAAAAATGTTACCTGGAGGCCCTAGGTTTTGTATGATAATAAAATAAAACACAAGTTTTGCAAACAGAAGGGGCTCCCAGAAACGCGGGGCCCGTAGCATTTGCTACTTTTGCTATATGGCACTGGGAAAGTCCCAGTGAGGATTCATTGTATTCGAAGGAAAGTTCGTAGCCCTTGTAAATTAAAATTCGGAGATTTATTCAATAACATATTTTCCATTCTGTACTACTACTTTCCGCCATTTCTTAACTTTGAATTTTAACCATAAAAATTGCTGAACCATTATTCAAAATATTGTTTATACATTATTAAATATTTTTATACTGTATGAGGTATTATATCAAGTTTATGTTCATATAAAGAAGAAAATTAATTAAGAATGGAATTATTCTAGGTCGGAAGAAATGTTTAATTTTCGGGTTAAAGTAGCTTCGAGTGTAAAGGGTTAATTTAACCCTTGCAAGGTAAGGTCTAATAACACATAAATGGTTTGTGTCTCTTAGACCCCGACGAATGAATTTCATAAATAGCCTCGTTTTTAATAAATTTAGGATAAAATACGGGATAAAAAGTAAACAAACAGGTTTAATTTATATTTGCATAAAAATTCTTTTGAAAAATCTGCAGCTGGTGTCTCTGAGACCCCGCATTACCTTGCAAAGGTTGAAAACGCTACGAACTTTTTGTGTTTTTATCCTAATTTAATTATTTTCGTCGTTACTGCAATTCGCTAATGTGACCGTTGATTAAACATGCCGGAACAGAGGTACTTCGCATATCCGTCACGCTAATTCGCAATTCCTGCGTTTGCACGTGATTATCTGCACGTTCGCGCGGATTTTTATTGCATATTTGTGTTTCATCCAAACATTCCGCACTCTGTTTGTATGAAATTGCGTCGGCTTAACAGTCAGATGGTTTTCGTACGCTGAGAAGGAATGTGCAGAACGTGAGGCCTTGTAACTTGCAATTTTATTCGTAAAGTTCGATTAACAACGAGATCTAACGTAATTTTGCGAAGCTGTCTCATTCGATTAAGTTCTAATCAATTTCTGCAACATTCTGAAGAACTTCACGAGTGGAACGTTCACGCACAACAGGTTTTTTTTTAATGCAGATTCGAGAATAATCTAATCTCGTTGGATTATGCAAAATGGGACAAGCATCATTACAATTGTATGATCCGTTGCCTCTTACCACATGGAATTATATTCTAAGGTTTCTTAACGTTAGCTTTTGATATTAAGGTTAATCTTTCTGATCCAGTTTTAGTCAGTTATTGCAGTTCTAGACGAGGACTCCTGCCTATCATTATTGCCTATATGTATATCGAAGATTAACGGTTTTATTTCGCGGAAATACTTTTAGGATAATATTGTGCTGTCCATCAATCTTTTTTACCGGTGGATTCAATTTGCTCAAAAGCTTTACGACACAGAATTATCTCTGATCCTTTAAACACTCCAGCATTCTGCTCGCAACGTATTCGGCTATAAAAAGAAATGTTTAAATATTGATCGTGCCATGTCACGTCGTAATTTCCCGAAATATCTTCGACGTACAGATCGAAATAAAATCTATTGCTTGTAATATATCTCTTTCATTTTTATATCCAATATCTCTGTTTACTTTTTCACCTCTGCTTGAACCTTCGCTGGTTTCGTAAATGATTCATTGTGTGCGGATTTATGGCGGGCATGAAACTTTGGCAAATATTAACCTTGCGGAATCGTGCGACTGATTTTACCCAGAGTTCTGAAATCAGTACTGTACCGATGTTTATAATTCATGAAATGATAAGGTTCGCGATACCGTAAGATTGCAAACAACGCTTCTTTTTTTATTCTAGTAGCGTTGTTACATTTGCTTCGGCACTATTCCCGGGTAAATAGTGTCGCCAGATCGAGTCTTGTGTCCCACTCTACTTTCCCCCTCTACAACGTTATACCCCGCAAAACCATGGTTCGGTCACGTGACGCGTTTTGTCTCTCTGTCGTGTATACGTCCGGTACTGGCAGAGATGGTAACTTCTTCCCCTCAATTCTCAAAACTCGTAAATCGTTCACTTGAGCCGCATCTTTCATCCGTTCAGTTTTCCTACGTGGCGTGTCAAGGTTTTCGAAAACTGTATTTACTCTGTCGAACTCTTTGCGCTACTTACAAGTAGACTACTTCATGTACAACAAGAATTTTTTTTTTTTTTTTATTGTAGAAAATCTCATATGAGATTTATTTCAACATAATAAGGAAAACATAATAGATTGTTACAGAAAATAAAACTGTACATACATAGTAATATGTTAAAACACGAATATAATATACAGAAGAGATAAACCGCTTAAACCTTAAGGCCACAGCTTTACAACAAGAATTATAAGCGTTTATTGCAAAAGATAGAAGTTGCATGGTATCTTAACACATTACCGACCGGTGATTACTGCATACTTTTGAAAAATGTATGGTACATGGGTAAATTTTCATTTAGCATTTAGTATGAACTAACTAAGTCACCCTCGATAACGTCGTCTAATAGTTTCATTTAAGATTGCAATGTCAAAGAAAATTTCTATGCTTTTTGTTTGGTACAGCAGAATTATTGAAAATCCTATTAACCCTTAGCGGTCGTTAAAAATTGCTGTACTATTATTTAAATAATTGTTTACACTATCAGATATGTCAGTATCTAACCAATTACTACACATTTAAGTATTGTATGAGGTATTATATCAATTTCATATTTATCAAATTTAAAGAAAACAATTATTTAAGATATTAGTGACTATAAATACAAGCGTGGAGCGCCCACGAATATAGTTTAGCGCTCCACGCTTTTATTTATGATCATTAATATCTAAAAAAATTATTTTCTCCTTTTAGTGCATTTTAATATAAGCGTGGTTCTTAAAAACTTTTTCTTTTATATATTTTTTTATTATCTACTTTTTAGTCTTTAAAAGTAAATCTCTGCTGAGATTTTCTTATCTCCTAAACACACAGTTTTTTAAACATAATTCTTTTTAATAGTCATTGTCATCCAGTTCTGAGCTACGTTTAAAGTTTCAAGTGTCTAGCTCATCGGAAAGTACTTTAAACTTCGATTACAAGATTTGATAAAAACAACACGGCAAACTACATAATATAATAAACGTAGTAGAATAAAAAAGGCTCTCTAACCGCGCTCCGATTGATCTGTTTTTTCCCTTGATAACTTGTGAAGAAAGTCTCGGAGAACATTATCGCAAAGGAAAAAAGTTACTTAAAATTACCTTGCGAAGAAGTACAACATCTTTTACACACCCCGTATGGCGCTTTATCTGTCCCTTGACGTAAACGAGCGCGACGAGTGATATTTCACTGATATTCCACTGAATATAAACAAGCCCGGCAACAATTTAAAGGGGCCTCGTTAACGCACGTGCAATATTTCCCCGGCTAACGATGCGTCGCGACGATCACGGACAAAGAAAACTTGGTCTGTGGAAGTCACTTAGCGGTTCAATTGGCCGTCCCTCTTTCTCCCATCATCGGTCCGTGCCGCAAATGAAGTCTCATTGCCTGCGAGCACGTGTACCGCATACAGGTGTGCACGTGCCTTACATGTAGATGCGTATCTGCGAGAGCGTAACGCCTCGCGAGACCGATGGAACCGACGGCACGGCGGAAGAATCAAAAACCGAGAAGACCAGGAATAACAGCCGGAAGGTCCGCAATTAATCCGACAGACAGCGGCGACCCACCGAAGCCTCGTGTGACAACCGACATGGATTTGCGTCACATAGAATTGGCTTCCTATCATATTTCTATCGATCGGGTCTAATTGTAAGAAAGACGTCGCCGATGCCGCCCGGTGCTCGCGAACGGAAACGTCGATGCGCAGGAAATGTTGACTCTGCCCTTTCAATCAACGCTCTCGAGACCACAATTAGATGAAATCGAAGCTCTTTGTTTTCGGAAAATGTCGGCGAACTTCTTCATACGTTTCACCTTCCGTCCGAAAAAAAAAAACAAAAGTCTGACCGACTCCTATACTTCCTAATTTTCAATCTGTTTACTATTACTTCTAACTGTCATTATTAGTTGCAAATAATTTTCCCTTTCGTGGAATTTGTAGATTTGTAGATTTCTTTCCGTGTTAAACAAATGTTGAGATAGAAGTGTTTACAATTGTATTATTTTTCGATCGCAATATTAGATCATAATAGTTTTTATTTTTCGCGGCGCCAGGTTCGATCATTATTACTTTTTCTATATTGGCATTGTCATACACACTTGCTACAAGTAGGGCTAATATAGAAAAAGTAATAATGATCGAACCTGGCACCGCGAAAAATAAAAACTATTATGATAGAAGTGTTTAGTGTGGAAGTAAAAAAATATTGTACATTTATGAAAAATTTTATCAAAATATTTTTATAATTTAGGTTCGAAGTCTTCCCTTTGTAATGTTACTTTTTAAATGCGAGCATTAAAAAGCTGCTCGCATGAGACGAACGATTTTTCCTGCTCCAGAATAAATGGAAAACAGCCACGTGATAGTACGATGGAAAGCACGTAGGTCGAAGTAATTAGAAACTGGTTTCAAATATCCAATTTGAGGAAGATGTGCAATAACTGGATTCTCTGGATTATTAATTGGATTCTCTGTGGCACGATTTATTCGATGCAATGTCTCGCTTGAAATGGCCCTCCTCATATTCCTACGGAATGTTGTTGAAGTTCCAATTAGCCGATGCTAATTATTATCGTAACCAGTACCATCTGAAATACAATGCTATTTGAAAATTCGTTGATCCGTGAAATTTCGAGATAAGGTAACCACGGGGAAAACTGTTCTCCATAGTGTTTTTCCTTTGATATCATTCGCTCTATCTTATACCGAGAAACCTTACACATACATATATATATATCAGCATTCGATGTGTTAGCCAGCTAAATGTGCTAACTAATTGCTAACTATTAACTCCGCTTGAGCTACTTACGTCAACACATCTACAACGTTATACATATTTTCTTCCGTATTCGTACACGCGACGTATTACTTTCCATTTGATAAAACGGCAATAGCATTCATCATTTTATTCGTAACTAGCTGACCCGACAGACGTTGTCCTGTCCAAATTTCAATAAATTCGGTTCTGATCGTTTTGTGAATCTGTGAAAAGCTCTTGGAAATGTGTAAACAAAGTAAAAATGAGAAAAAATGTATTTCTGAGTGATCATTAAGCACTTTTAGTTTTTCCCTAATTTTCCATTTTTTTCAGGGCAACTTTTCCAAATTTTCTTTCCCTGAAAACCTTATTCAGACTATTACGAACATTTTGTTTTTTAATATCTAAATCGGTCCAGCCATTTGTGATGCGCTTGCCAACGAACAGCATTTATTTTTAATTTATATAGATTGTTTAAATATTTTCAGCTCAGTAGTGTTGATAAATACTGACATTATTTTTTCAAGATCCACGATTCTGATCGTATATTTTCTGCCAGCTAAATCCGACAGTCGCTAGTCGAAGGGACAGTAGAATCGATAGTCGCGGAGATGAGTTTTAGAGGCGGTCGGTTGTCACAGTTACCGTTCATTTGTTTATTAATCAATACGTTACTTTATTGCTTACATGCTGAGCTATGTAAAGGTGGTATATAGGAAATCGAGCCGATACATAATCATCGGAACGATACATGAAACCGGTACGGAAACGACATAATAACTGGCTGTAGATCAGTCCGGATTTTACAACTCTGTTTATATTCTATGACGGTTATTACTGAACCTCGGATACTTATGCTAATTATCAGCTTTGCTAATTAATTTTTAGAAAGTCGAGTCGTATTTTATCTTCTGTCGTACAATAAAGTCTTGATTTAACCCTTTTTTTTTAAATTTTTATTTGCTATGAGTCAACAATATTTACAACAGGCGCAAATAAAAATACTAAAAGCAACCTTAACCTATATCATTTTTTTTTTATAAAGTGGAGACTTCTTTGGTTCATCGCTTTATAACTATGTACATATTTTTGGTGGGTAGATTGCAGGTAACGGAGTTTGTTCAACTTAATATTAATTCAGTCTTGTCGTACGGTAACAATATCGCAGGTGAAAAGAAAAATATAAAAAAAAACCTGGACTAGTATCTACATCTTGGTTTAACCCTGATCCACATGTCGTGGTACACGGGTACCTATTTCAAATTCGTATAAAATACGTATAAAAAATTACCCGTGTGGATGAGGGTTAACCCTTTGCTATGATTCATTTCGTAAAGTTGCAGACAAATAATGTAATTGCGTACGCGATAAAATATTAGTATATATTTTCCATTTTCCCCAGCACGAAAGACTTTGATACACCATCTACTTCTCTAGCGATATATTGTTTAATATTTAAATAAAATCTTGGTCTGCAAAGGGTTAAGCTAAATCCTTGGATCTGAGCTTTGACACAGATCGCTTAAATCCTGACTAAACTCGTACAGCTCCGTCCGGCTTATATCAAGACTTTACTGTACATTTTCATACTCCTTTTTGCCATAAGTTCAAAAACGTCTGTCTTCCGAAAATGAATTATTTACTAAAAATCGTATAAAATTCCATTTGATGACGTGCGGGAAATATTTCTAACGCTAAACGTGTCAGCGTTTTTCTTTCATATATCTCGGAGATGTAGTCATCCATTGTTAGTTCAACATTTTTCCTCCGATCTGACTTCGCAAATATACTAACAGAGTTTGTTGATTTTGTTGCGGAACATCCTACATGACTTACTACGTTCTTCTTTCGTGTTAGGGAATCGGCATTTTCTTCTGCTATTTTATTGTGCTGTGAGCATATTCGAATGTACTACGTGATCGATGGAATTCTAAATATTTCGGAAAATACTGACTTTTTCCAGAACAGTTTGAATGCGATAGATTAAAGTAGAAATTTGTTTACTCGTGAAGGAATCATCTCGGATGGTGTATAAGATAATAGACTCGATAACTATTTCGTAATTTCGTAGTTTCTCTCTATACCAACTCGTCAGTAATTTAAACAAGAATAGAAAGAGGTATTTTAGTGAATGGGTACGTGATTCATGATTAATGCAGAATTGACAACTTGAGTTCATTTGAAGTATGTAACGCGTAATCAAATCCTACGTATTGCATGCTAATATTGCATACTATTTGCAAGCAATATACATACATCAGTTGGAAAAATTAAACTGAATGTCCCACGAGCAGCTAATGACAAAGGAAATACATAATTTCGTCTTTCAAATTGTCGAAAGTGTGCATACTCCGTGCGAACTTTGAATTATTAATAATAAACTCTGTGAAAACAATGAATTATCTGCAACTTCCTTAAAACTGTTTTTTTTCTCGTGTTCTTTTAGTGGCGTTTGCATAATCATTCGTTGTGTGGTCGCTTCCTGTAGCAAAGTAAACAAACTAATTTTTCGGGTTTTATATCGTCCTATAATCGAGCTTTGTTGACCTCTTCACAAAGCCACCACTATTTCTATCATATCGCTGGGTTAACTCACAGCTGATGTGTGTTTTATCGGTACTGTTGACAGGGAGAGAGAAAAATATGGAGAAACAGAGACAGAGATATAGTATGCGATAGCAACAGTTCACAGACACACGATGTTCTTATTCGCGTCATCGAAAAACAACTTCTTTACCCTTTCTGAACATTTTTTAGAAATCCTAACAAAAATAAGTAATTTATAGACTACAGATTTAATTTATTTATGACAAAAGTGAGTAGGTGTAATTTAAAAAACAGACAGACAAGAAAGCGAGCTAGTAAAATCGTGGTAAGAAATATTAGGAAAATTTAAACATATACTATTATATTATTATTAACCTACTAAAAATAATGGGGAGGAAAATAAATTTCTATTTCATTCTAGTTCGAAACATCCGCAGTCTACAATTTTATTTTAGTCTTTCGAAAAGATTGATATGTAATATTTTGATTAAAATATTCTTTCGTTTCGTTGCAGTTATATCGGGAGTAGATACAACTTTATACAAAAAATCCACGGAGAATTTCATTCTGAAGCTATGCTCGGACAGCTTGACGTTTAAACAAGGATGATGAACAAAATCCAATTATTTCCGTTCACAGTGGAAATGTTCGTTCGACAAACACTGGTTACCGAATTAGTCAAACTTTGATTTGTCATTCTAAAAGCTTTATTTAAATCCCAGCCATTCCTATCAGCGACACATGGTGTCGACGAAACAGTTTTCGCGATTTATCAGTGAAAATACGATATCGCGAAACACTTTAGCACGGTGACCGTCACGCCGGACATAATTTCTATCGTGGTATATTGACGTGAGTCAAACTTCATTAGGATTTTTTAAGATGTAATCGTTGCGATCAATTGTGACCCTGTCAACGGGCGAAAACTGAAGACTTCGGTTATCGTTATTTATTTACAGTTCTTTCAAAAAGGTACGGCTAGTTCGACACGAATCTCTGTAGAAACTTTGCCTAATTGGCCGGCGTCTTTGTGAGCGACACGTCATTGGTATGTATTATCCCTCACGATAACTGTGAAGTGTAAAAGCCACTCATTTGTATCACTGACAAAGCGCGCAGTTTCAACGATTACCATGATGGAACGGCTGTTTTGTCTTCTGCATCATCGTTTGTCTGCATCCGAACGGAATTGCAGGTATTACGTCGATTCAGTATTATGAAAAAAAACCTGCTGTTACGAGTTGCGTCTTTTCTGTTCATTACTTTAAAGAAGCAATGTTTTCTTTTATCTCGATCGCCAATTTTAAATAGAAATTGCAATTTCGGTGCACAGATTCGATCCTACTATTTTCCTAAGCAGTTTTACAAATTAATAATTCGACGGTCTAGGTTAAGAATATAACATCTTCAAGAATATAATTGCGTCTGTAACAAATTAATATGAGAATATATATTTCCGTGTTAAAAAGCAAAAAGAGAAAAATACAGAAACCGAAATCAATGGTTTGCTAGTACAAACTTACTTGCTTAGTAATAAATTTAATTTAAATTTAACATTTCAAAACACTTGTTGACCACCCGGTTTCTGTATTTTTCTCTTTTTGCTTTTTAACACGGAAATATATATTCTCATATTAATTTGTTACAGACGCAATTATATTCTTGAAGATGGTCTTAACTTAGACCGAAACGTCGAATTATTAATTTATAAAACTGCTTAGGAAAATAGTAACATAGGATCGAACTTGTGCGCGAAATTGCAATTTCTAATTAAAGAATCAGTTTAGAAATCGTAGTAGATTCAAAATACAGTAAATATATCTAAGAAAAACAAGTATCCCTTGAGATGTCTCGGTCACCGATTACTCTCAATTGATATCGAAGAAGGATTTACACGCTACGAATTGCAAATAAGGTTGTCGCATGTGGCTTCTGTCTAGTCCCTGTTTTGAGTTCCATGGCTTCAACCACCTTATGCAAATTTCAAAATCTTAAGCTGACTTTGGAAGGGTTCGTGAGTCACAGGCAGATGTTTTCGAGTTTCCATTGATTATTTTGGTGACCAATGAGAGCACGAAGGATCAAGCGACAGGTAGTCGTGTTATCTAGTTCAATTTTGAACAAATGTCCATGAAGTTCCCTTATCTGTGCAATTTAGTAGGAAAGTCTGAAAAGTTCTTCTAATCTCACCTTTGATGCCAGTGGCTTTACGATGACGTTCAATGCGATTTTCAGGTGATGATTGTATGTTTTGAAATCCGGAAGCTTGTAGTCTGACGACGATTAGAAATAAATGTTCATAAAACTGTAGACTTTAGATTTCTAGTACCACAGTCAGTGCGATATTGCTCGACTTTGATATGGAATGGATCATAATAAATTGATAATGTTTGTAACTCTTGGCGAAAAGGTCAGATAACGATAAGAACGGGACTGAAGGTGTTATTATTTTCAAATCAATGCTGATCGCTGGGGAATATATGAAATAGCACTGTCAGTCAATTCGCTTTATATCTACTTCTTTTCTTAGTTTATCGCTTCTATTGGCACACATTTTACTGAAAAATATACAAGGTTGAGATTAGGCAGCGGTCGCACTTGGTTCTTCATAAAACTAATTCAGTGTTACACTACAGGCTTAAAGTGTTTTATAAGTATATGGTTCTTTAAGTACAGTCAGTGAAGTATCGTTATTTCTATCCTGCTATACGGTTTAAAAAATGTATGAGCTGGAAAAAAGTAATCTGGACTGCAGATGTTTCAGCAATTTTCAATATTTATAGGCAGATTTCAAGGAAGTGGAAATTAATAGGATCTTGTTTTCAGTGGTAGTACCCCTTTGGAGATCTGGAATACATAAAAATCGTATTAAATTCTGTGGTATTTTATATTCCAGCATTTCTTGAAAATTTTCATAATATAACTAACGATTATGATTACTAAGTATACATTACAAGCATTACAATTATCTCGGGAGATGTTTGTTGGGTAATTAATGGTAATCTACGATGGCCATGCTCACTTTTCATAATCAATCATCACAGTAATCACTAGACTACGGAACTTTGTGTGTTTACAGCAAAATTGAGTATATAAAATTCAAAGATATTGAAAAATTTAAAAAATTGACGTTAATACAAGATTTCTCCTCTGTTAAAATTGTTAAGGGAAGAAATGAAATTCAATGTAGTTTCTATTTCTTTCAATCGATGCGGGCAATTTCTATTTTGGATAAAGATCTAGAGTACCATTAAATAATCGATAATTGTCCAACTCTGGTATTCTCTATTCCAACTCTGTATTCGGCGAATCTCGTAATAGTCCTGTAAATTATAAACAACGCATTGAGACCTTTACGCGTTTATTATAAAATTCAAAAATGTTGAATAATTTTAAAAAATTGACGTTAATACACGATTTCTTCTCTGTTAAAATCATTAAGGGAGAAATGAAATTCAATGTAGTTTTTATTTCTTTTAATCGATGCGGGCAATTTTTATTTTGGATAAAGATCTAGAGTGATATTAAATAATCGATAATTGTCCAACTCTGGTATTCTCTATTCCAACTCTGTATTCGGCGAATCTCGTAATCGTCCTGTAAATTATAAACAACGCATTGAGACCTTTACGCGTTTATTATAAAATTCAAAAATGTTGAATAATTTAAAAAAATTGACGTTAATACACGATTTCTCCTCTGTTAAAATCATTAAGGGAGAAATGAAATTCAATGTAGTTTTTATTTCTTTTAATCGATGCGGGCAATTTTTATTTTGGATAAAGATCTAGAGTGATATTAAATAATCGATAATTGTCCAACTCTGGTATTCTCTATTCCAACTATGCATTTGGCGAATCTCGTGATCGCCGTGTAAATTATAAAAAAAACGCACCGAAACCATTACGCGTTTATTATAAAATTCAAAGATGTTGAATAATTAAAAAAAAATTAATGTTAATACATGATTTCCCCTCTGTTAAAATCATTAAGGGAAGAAATGAAATTCAATATAGTTTCTATTTCTTTCAATCGATGCGGGCAATATTTATTTTCGATAAAGATCCAGAGTGATATTAAATAATCGATAATTGTCCAACTCTGGTATTCTCTATTCCAACTGTGCATTCGGCGAATCTCGTGATCGCCGTGTAAATTATTAAAAAAAAAAAACGCATCAAGACCATTACGCGTTTATTACTCGCCCCTGGGTCTCGCTCGCGTTGCCTTTTCCACTAACGAGCTCGAGACAGCGCAGCGCCGACCCCAACCTAACCCTTATCCTTCGCGGGGCAACGGAAGCGGGCGAAGAAAGACGACGACGGCGGCGCGTGTAGTATCGGAAGGGGAAGGGGGAGAGAAAACCGAAGAGAGGGGATGAACGATGAGACAGAGGAAGGGAGTTAGGACGAAGACAGTATAGCCGGTGAAGGCAGGACATATCGAGCGAGAGTGAATCGAGTGAACGAGCACGGCGAACGTGCAGGCGCTGCCGGCATCGAAAGAGGAACGGAGCTGGTAGTCGCGCCAGTGGCGGACACAGACACGAATCGGTCGCCGCGTCGTCTCTTCTCGTCTGATTTCGTCGGTTGTCGCGGATCGTCGCTCAGCCTCACGACAGTTCGTCGGGTGTAGGTTAGGAACACGCATGTGGACCGATGCGAGACCATGCTGTACCTGTCCGGCTCTCACCGCCATCTTGATCGCTGGGACCAACGTGTTTTAGTACCTCGAAACGATCGCGATCTCTCGCGTCGATCGACCTTACGATAAATCGCCGCCGGTTAACGATCCCCGGTTTACGTTTTTCCTCCCTTCCCTCGCCGTTGCGCGTACCAACAACGATCCCCTCAGCCGCGCGCATCTCTTCCGCGGGAAAGGCTCGATTGTTGTTCACGCACCGACGCTCTGTTTTCGTCTCGGCGAGATGTGACGCGCGTGTGTTTGCTGTCGTCGAACGGTGTCCATGGTGTACAAAGCGAAAGAGATCGGACGAGCCGTGGATAGTTCACTGGGAATCTTTCTGCTTTTGTTTACGTGAGAATCCGGTGAAACGCGAGGGAAAAGAAGTCCTTTCACGCTCATCTCTCGCGCTGCCTTCCACCGGGAAACACGTCGACGGTGTTGTCTTGTGCCGCGGCCTTTCCGCGATCATTTATCGTCTGCTCGATCGCCGAGATTTCGAGGACATCATCGAGCAAGTGTATTATCGTTGTTGGAGATCGGTCGAGTTTTACGTTTGAAGAGGTTTGCTTACCGATTTTTATCGATGCAGCCCGCCGCGAAGAGGCTTCGAACGATGAACGTTGTAACCGATCGATGGATACGGAATGTCGATTAGCAAAATTATCGTACAAGTGATATTGTTACCGTGGTGGAAGAAGCTTTAATAATGGGACTGTGTGTGTTTCCATGATATCGTAGTTGTTGGCCTGGCAACCGGACGCCGATACCCTTAAGGGCCATATCGCAAAACCTTGACAACCATGCACGGCAACGGGAATCCTGCGTTTTTCACGCGTCTTTCGAAACGGTAGTTCTCGCAAGCGAAGAAGCTTCGTGGATATATCGATAACAGAGTTTCGTTCGAGCACGACGACACAGCGAAAACGAGATCGCTTTAGGCTAGCGATCGACCGGAACACGCACAGCGAATACTTAATTAGTGCCTTTGATGTGCCATGAATATCAACGTTGAATTCAACGAAGGATAAACGCACTGTTTCTTCTCTCGTCTTTCGTGGCCTTTTTTCCCGAAGAAACGCGCCGATAAAAGAGGGGTGCCTCGTTCTCGGAAGACTTATCGTATTATATCGAAACTGCATGGGGGAAGTCAGTGCTTCTCTAAAGAGACCTATAATGCTATGCTTCGTACAAGGATTTGGCAAGGAGGACTCCAAGTTGCGCCGCTCCAAAAGGTAAAGGAATCATGTTTCTTATGAGTTTCGTTTAAATACAGAATACCGCGAGGGCAGTTGATACGCCAGGCTTTATCCTCTTTAAAGATGTCTGCTAGTTCAGAAGCGCGTTCGAGGGTTGAATGAACGCGCATACTTCCACTTTTTATAGTTGCTTCTATGCACCTACTGTAGCAACGAGAGTTCCCTAAGGTCTGGAACTTTACTGATGCGCCGAGTTGCGCTGGTTTCAGAGCTTTAATGTGCATGGGATTTGTATTTTTTAAATCGTATTTTGAGAAATCGTTGAGATAATGTACTGTCTTGTCCAGAAATGGGCGAAATTCATTTTGAATAATAATTATCGTATCACAATTGGAAATATATTCGTTTAATTTTCATGTGCAATACTTAATCATCAAATTTTGTTATTTGGAAAATAAATTATTTCTGATATAACTTTAAAAAGTGATTAAAAAAATTTGTTGAATGCTCAGGTCTGGTATGTGTCTCGTTTCGGCATTATTGAAATAAATTATTCGGGAAAAATCGTTGAGATAATGTTTTGTCTCATTTGGCTACATTTGACAAGAATATTCATTCATTATATTATCGTAATCTTTAAAATAATTTTCAAGCACGTATGAACGGAGAATTTCGTTCTATATATATATAATTGCCCTTTTTTCAATTATAGTCTCGCATTAGTCAATGTCTGGCGAGATTATAATTCTTTTAGAACATTAGGCGTTAATAACGAATAGTAAAGAGGCAAGCTAGAGGCGAAAAGGTCACAGTCAACTTTCCATTACTTAATAGAAGTACATGTGTATCTTCTGTGTTATGTTACCGCGACGATTCGGTTATTCAAGTTCACGCGAAATCAATTTGGTATTTCATGTAACATATTTATGCATTACTTAATACGTAATAAAAAGCCACTGAATTTCGATGCGGACATTCATTCGTGTTTAATTATTATGCGCATCGTTTCATTAAACGATTGTACTGTAGAATTAAACAACGGGGATGATTTTCAGCTGCAGTATTCAACAATCGGGATGACTTTGAATCGTTGTCGTGTTAATAACATAATATATTCACCGTAAAAGACATTCTCAATTGCAATTCCATGTTCATTTTCAAAATTTTGCAATCGTCGATAATCTCTAAATAATGTGATGCGAAACAACTGATAAACTGATTTAAATTTTAACTTGCAACATTTTCATAATTATTTATGCAAGTATTTTCAAATTATTCTAACTTTCCACGGTTTTAAATTACGATTACTAATTTTTGTCATAAATGCATGAAATATGCTGTCTAATTATAAATGTATGGAAAGTCTCATGACTCGGAAAAGAACAGATGAGCTATGTGTGTAGATGATACCTCGATTAATTAAACCAGATAATCACGGACATGTTAATTCTGGCTCTGTTCGTTATGCCCCATACATAATTAATATTAATTACGCCGGTAACGACAGATTTTAAAGATCTCCATAAATTATGTCCATGCATAGCCACTGAAAGATTAAAATGTCATAGGTCGTTGAACTCATCTGGATGTCGTCTGCAATGAGGCATTGTATCTAGACAGAGGTCAATGTTCAGAAAGTATCGATGGCATCGAAATAATACTTCGAACGACCTCGCTTAAATTGTTTGCGTATCGTCGAATGCAGATACTTTTTTTACACAGCCTGAACTGTCTATATTATATTTTTATTGGAATTCGCGTAAACGGTTTGTTTATGACATTCAATTAAATAAAATATAAATTTTACGTTCGGAAATCTCTCTGTGCGTGAAAAGAGAAAACCGACGAGCATTCGATAGAAATGCGTTCATTTCACTAATTAGAACCGTTGTTTCGTCGTCTAGTTGTTCGCTAAATAAAATCACTATCAAGTGAATCTTAACTATGGAATTTCGCAGACACAACGAGTAGCAATAAAATGCGCAGGGTACATACAAGCGTATAATTAATTCGTTTAATAATATCCTCGTTGCTCTCGAATTCACAATTTCAGACTAGAACGGAAACTTTCTACGCATTATTTTAATAAAACGCTCTCTTCTTTGGACGTGTCGCATTACTCGGCGGTTGCATAAATGAATAATTATTTTTTGCAACTCCTTTAATTCTAGTATAATCATGCAGCGATCTAATTAAGAATTTTTATATGGTTTGAGGAATTCTTTTTGTATCTGCTGTGTGAAAATGAAATTTAAAGTATCGGGTGGTCGTCCCATAATTAATGCAACTTTCTTTATGTTTTTGAAAGGTAAAATACATTTGTTCACTGTCCAGAATTTATGAGTTTATGGATAATATCAGAAGAATTGAAGTCGCATTATTTTCGACAAATTATAATTAATAAGGGAAGAAATACATTTTTACGTATTTTCTGTTTCGGGTAATTGACACATAATTTTCATTTTACGTATCTAATATTAATATCGTGCTGCGATAAGACTTTTTCTTCCGGCGAACCGAGATCTGTCCGATTTGAGCATGTAAACACAAAACGGCCCTAACTATTCTGTTTCCCTTTTTGTTTGCCTATTGATAAAAGTGTTGAGAACGGTCTGATGAAAACCACGGGTTATCGCACAGTAGAATCAGTGTTCGACAAGCAGTTCTTTTATATGTTGGCCACCGGGACTTCGTTCCATCCAATGCCTGTCATTCGGCTTAATTTAGGTCACCAAAGTCGCAAGCGTAATCGGCTACGTACTTACGGTAGTTTGCAGGCGATCCATGAAGATGAGAATCTGACAGAGTTCTGCAGCGATCGCAAACATCTTGTCCGTCTTATCGCTTCGCAGCTACCGTGCTCGAAATGGTTTTCGGCTTACGATAAACCGCGCTCGTAGGTCGTTTAAGATGATTTCATGATCATCCGTCTCATAACCGTTATCATTCTGTCACTCGAAATCAATGCAGCTGTTTCTCAGTCTGCAAATTTTGCATCTAGATCACCGAATTTTACGCAACATTTACATTTTTCTACAGGAATCATTTACAAACATTCTTATTTAAATACTACAAGGATATACGTATAGATTTTACAGGTCTCGAAATTCTGATTATGCAAAATATACACTTTCTCTGTGCTAATGCTTTCGATTTTATAATCACGTTTGTTTAAACACGTTTCAATATTCATAATGTATAAACACTGGATATCGCTGTATTCGGAAAAGTCTATAGAATCTTTTCCTTCAAAGAACAGTTCAATATCTTTTAAATAACATCGCAATATTTGTTTAAAATTGGAAGATTTATCTTTCTTTTTTTAAATCAAATTTCTTATAAAGAATGCGTCTAGGGGGAGAATGAAGCATAGTGAAAATCGAATCGTGTAATTAGACAGCGGATTTTATGGTACAAAAATGCGTAATTTAATCAATCGCCTTCTGTTGATACATCGTTAATTAGACGAATGTCAAAGACGACGTTATGGAATAACATAGGTCTCTTTAGAATTTGCTTGCTACTGTATACGCACGAACAGCAACTATACACGTCACGACTACGTGCTCAATTGGATAGAATTATGCATTTAATTATTAACCTATGACCACACGCGTTCGTCATTTTTAACTACCGGCGATGTTCCATTCACGATCTCGTTCAGTGCTGATTTGATTTTTCATATTAACTTCTAGCTCGGGGTGCGCTATTCTCTTTTAATTTATTAATCGGAGGCCGTAAGTTAACTAGAGATTTATGCTCGGTTACACCGTCCTATAATCAAATTTTGTATCATCTTATCGTAGTAGCTATGGCAATATAAAAATACTTGCTCTTGATTGTTGTCTTTTTACCACGTTTTTATTAGCTCGCTTTTTCAATCCACGTTTCACACTTTATTTTTCTGAACTGTATTTTGATTGTGTTCGTATTTATTATAAATTTTAAAGAGTTGCTACAAAGGAACCAATGCTGGTTTTAATAAACTATAATACAATTAAGTAACAGTTCAACTATTTATTCGTTTACCCATACGTGGAATTTATCAAAGATTCATTGGAAATGATAAAGGATTGCAACAACGAAACAAATGCTGGTTTTAATCAACTATAATACAATTAAATAACAGTTTAATAATTTATTCGTTTACTCATTCGTGGAAGTTATCAAAGATCCATTGGAAATAATAAAGGATTGCAACAACGAAACAAATGCTGGTTTTAATCAACTATAATACAATTAAATAACAGTTCAATAATTTATTTGTTTACTCATTCGTGGAAGTTATCAAAGATCCATTGGAAATAATAAAGGATTGCAACAACGAAACAAATGCTGGTTTTAATCAACTATAATACAATTAAATAACAGTTCAATTATTTATTCGTTTACTCATTCGTGGAAGTTATCAAAGATCCATTGGAAATAATAAAGGATTGCAACAACGAAACAAATGCTGGTTTTAATCAACTATAATACAATTAAATAACAGTTCAATTATTTATTCGTTTACTCATTCGTGGAAGTTATCAAAGATTCATTGGAAATGATAAAGGATTGCAACAACGAAACAAATGCTGGTTTTAATAAACTATAATACAATTAAGTAAGAGTTCAACTATTTATTCGTTTACCCATACGTGGAATTTATCAAAGATTCATTGGAAATAATAAAGGATTGCAACAACGAAACAAATGCAGGTTTTAATAAACTATAATACAATTAAGTAACAGTTCAACTATTTATTCGTTTACCCATACGTGGAATTTATCAAAGATTCATTGGAAATAATAAAGGATTGCAACAACGAAACAAATGCTGGTTTTAATCAACTATAATACAATTAAGTAACAGTTCAATTATTTATTCGTTCACTCATTCGTAAAAGTTATCAAAAATTCCATGGGATTGTCAGAGACCGTGCAAAGAGTAAAGGACGCGACATCGTGAAACGTTTTTGACGTGGAACACTTTTCGGTTCGTTCCCCTCGCGAGCGTCGCGTAATTGAAACTAATAACGCAAAATAAAAAGTCGGCAGACCATCGTAGTTACTGCCGCGGGCAATTAAATGCTCGAACTCGTCAGTGTTCATGCGTCCATTGGCGGCATTAATTCAATCGTGTTTCGCTCCCTGTTAACCGCTCGTCGTGCGGTTCTATAGAATTTCATTCGACGATTCAATTAAGGTAATCGAAAGGTTGTTCCTACTATATCGTGACCACCTCCCCTTTGATCTTTTCGACACGAAATTTCGTTGGACCGTTTCGTGTCCCGGGTTTGTTCTCCTTTGTCGATTCACCGCGGTATTTCCTGCGTTGCCGGAAAATTCGAGACAATGAAGATGTACGCACGGCTCGATTGATTCACGTTCCACTTCGGAACATTATGCGAATACGCCGGGAATGTCCAGAATGCGATTTCCTATTGGTCATACCTACATATTCTGGCGGCACGCTCGCCACTGTCGCGACGTATTTGATAATCTCTCATTTTGGACAAACATTTTTCGTGGAAACACATCGAATCCGCAGTCTACTGACAGTGTAAGCATGTTTTATTACCTGTTCATCATTTTTTTTATGTATGAAAATGACAAAAAAGAAATGAACAATATAAGATAGTTAAATCTATATAAATAAAAATCAAATGCTGTTCGTTGGTCATCACTTGAAAACGACTGGACCGATTTGGCTTGTTTTTAATGTTTGTAATAGTCCGAATAAGGTTTTAGGGAAAGAAAAATTGGAAAAGTTGCCTGGAAAAAACTAAACGTGCTTTTTGAATCATATTTCAATACAACAAGAAAACGAACGTCGCAGCTTTCAATCAATATTTCAATAGGAGTTTACATTAACTATATTAAGCATTTCTTGGTTTACACATTTCCAATAGCTCTTCACGAATTCAAAAAATGATCAGAAACAAATTTATTGAAATTTGGACAACGTTTGTCGGGTTAGCTAGTATTAAATAGAATACGATCAGCGAATATCTGTACAGTACACTGTCCAAGATCTGCAAAATTTCACAAGATCAGGTCAGTCCATATTTACTCATGCATCAAATGATTTGTGGATGGGAGTGTACGTACCGTTATTATTAGAAACTTGTATTCTTGGTATACTTTTTAAAAACGGGAACTATGCGGATGGAATTTGAGGATAGATTGCAATCTCTTAAATGATTACTGTTTTTACTTGGAATTTCAATAAAACCAGAAAAGTAAAACTTTTCATCGAAACTTCCTCGTTTTAATGTACTTTTGGAGATGTTCGGAGAAGTTTCTTGCAGATGTTTATCAATAAACTAATGAAGTTTGTGTTGTAGCATAGTTAACGATACAAGAAAGTCAAGTATTATTTTGATAGCGTTAAAGAGTCTCTCGAGCGAGAAAACATGGAAAGATGATAAGATTATTCGTGTATTTTTATATCTAAATCAGGGAATAAAATACCGGGTGATTGTTTAAAAAGTGTTCTATCGGGTCTAGTTCTTTGACCGGCACCGTTAAGTTTTTAAGCATACATAGGATGTCGTCCGTATTTAACATCCCAATATCCAGAGAAAGGTCAATGACATCTTTATCAACTCGAATCACTTAGCAGTGGTTTCTGTTAAGTACTTCGGACAATATGCGAAACGTACACTGAGATTGAGTATTTAAATGTACTAATTTTACTCGTCCACTTTACCTTATCTTTAATTTATTCATTTTTAATGAGATAAAACGTTTGAAACGAACCGTTTCTGATCATTTTAACGAAATCGCTGCGTGCCCGCCAACTGTGAAAACTTTTCAATGAAATTGCAAGAAACGTCGGTGGACAAAATCTACGGTTAAAAATCCATTTCCCGTCTTTCGTTTCGCAATTTGCATCTGCGTCATTTTAGTCGAACCCATTTTAATATGTATGTATTTCTTTACTAAATTATTCAAAACATTTGAGAAGTTCTAAAATGCCATTTACATAGATCGCGACGTAGTTGCAGTGTTATAAATCAGCGGGGTATGTTATAGTTGGAATGAAATTGTCGTGTCCGCCCCGATATAAGACCGGAAAGGGTTAACGTGCTCCGCATCGTCGTAAAGCCTCGTAGAGTCGAAACAAAACCTTCGGACAACAGTATAACGCTTATATCAATACCCAAAATGTTGAACGTCTTCCAATATAACATGCCACTTCATCATTCCCACGCGTATCTTTATGTCTTCGATGGAAGAACAACGTGTACAGTTAAACCACGTGGTCGCTAATAACCTAGCTGTTAATGCGACCACATTAAAATAAACCTTAAATAAATAAATAAATAATAACATGTACAGTTAGCCAAAATAATATGTGAACGTTCTTTAAAAAAAAAGAAACTATAAGACAATTAGTTTCCTACACGGCGTGAAAAAGAAACTCTGAAAAAATTGCCAGAATTTTTACAATCTCTTAACGTGGACTTATATTGAAAATTTAAAAGGATTACTCTTCAAACAGCGGACTTGTTTCGCAGCAACTATAAAATTAATGGTGTTGAACAGCATTCAAATGTTTAATTGTTCATATTTTAAAACATGTTTTATAAGGTACTCGTCCATTTTATTCAGCCGGTAGAAATTGAGTGATTAACTATCGATTTTAATACTGCCTATCGAAATAAACCCGGGTTCCATTGTTGAAGGGCTGATACATGTTTTGCGTTAATTCTTTCGAATGTTTTATTGGTTTCACGTGGTTAAATTGGTAAAGGCGTTGACGAGTAAAACCAAACTGTCGGCTGCATTACGTGGCACGTGCTTTAACAAGGCGCTGGTTCCAGTAAAGTGCCGCTAAACTCGCTGGCATAGACTGTCTGGTAGAACGACGACCTCGCGATCGTGATCGTGGTCGTGGTCGAGGCAGTCGGCAGCTGCTACTGCCGGTTCGTTTTCATAGCGTGCGAGCACGCACACTGTTATTTACTACAGTTTCTACTGGACTCGGCGTAACTCTTTCCGTATCTTTACTCCCCAGGTACAGAATGTCTCCATGCATCTGAGAAATTCGAAACCGAAGTGTCACTTGTATCGTTTAGATACTATTTTTTGATGTGCTATCACTAGGGGTTACCCGAATATTTTGGGTACCGAGCCGTTGGTCGGGTTTTGATCGCTTGGGTCGGGTCGGGACGCGAAACTTAGTGATATTAGAGGAACCTGAAAATTAGTGATATTAGGGGAAA
Organism: Lasioglossum morio; assembly: GCA_916610235.2. Lineage (NCBI taxonomy): Eukaryota > Metazoa > Arthropoda > Insecta > Hymenoptera > Halictidae > Lasioglossum > Lasioglossum morio. The sequence continues at coordinate 3,871,395 of OU744327.1, forward strand.
CCGAAAATTAGTGATATTAGGGGAACCCGAAACTTAGTGGTATTTAGCCTTTTGCACTCGAAGCTATTTTATTTCGGAAATAAAATATGTTTTCCTGTCTAGAATAATTCCATTCTACATTAATAGGATACAATAGTGAGATTTTTAGTAATTGGTTAGATCCCAACATATTTAATAATGTAAACAATATTTTGAATTATAGTACAGCAATTTCTAGCGGTGACAAAGAGTCACTATTCGAGTGTTAAGGGTTAGAGGAACCCTTAATTTCGTGATACTCGGGGAAGCCGAAAATTAGTGATATTCGTGGATCCCAAAAATTAGTGATATACTTGGGAACCTAAAATTTAGTGATATACTTGGGAACCTAAAACTTAGTGATACTCGGGAAACCTAAAAATTACTGATACTCGGGGAACTCGAAAGTTAGTGATATTAGGGAAACCAGAAGCTTAGTGAAATTAGGGGGAACCCTTAATTTAGTGATATACTTAGGAACCTAAAAATTAGTGATATTCGGGAAGCCTAAAAATGAGTGATACTTGGGGAACCCGAAACTTAGTGATATTCGGGAAACCCGAAGCTTAGTGAAATTAGGGGAATCCTTAATTTAGTGATACTCAGGGAAGCCGAAAATTAGTGATACTCGTGGATCCCAAAAATTAGTGGTACTCCGGGAACCTAAAATTTAGTGATATTCGGGGAACCTAAAAATTAGTGATACTCCGGGATCCCAAAAATTAGTGATACTCGATAAATCCGAAAATTAGTGATTCTCAGAGAACCTAAAACTTCCTGATACTCCGGAACCTAAAAATTAGTGATATTAGGGGAACCCTTAAGCTAATAATACTCGGGAAAACTTAGTCTTATTAGTTTATTAGAGATAATTAGTGAAAGTTAGTCATACAAACAATATACATTGTCGGATTCCCGACCCAACCACTGCCCAACCCCTTTCCGGCTTCAGGTACCCGCGTATCACAAATTTTCGGGTCCCAACTCGAACCCATCGAAACTACTCGACCCAAACCCGAATTTCTGCGTACACGCCCATTCCTAGCTACCGCTGGCATCTTTCACGCGTACTCACGTGTACCGATTCCAATTATCTTTCACTCTCCGATCAAATTGCTTATAACACAGAGCATTACACCGTAACGTATCCGTTAACTGTACCTTTCAACGGCCGGTTGCCCTGCAACGATGTGTTGTTTTCGCTGAAAAGTGAAAGGTTATGCATCAGCGCAACATGGACTTTCGTGAAAACGTCTCAGCAAAATCGAACAGCCCGATACAAATCGATTCCATTCGGATATTGTTACGTAACGTCGGACTCGGCCCTAGGCTAGATTTCTGTAACCCGATGTGGGCCGTTCAAGTTAACCAGAAGCGTTCTCGATTCTCTTTTGTAATAGGACATCGCGACCTAAAATGTTTTATCTAACCTACATTCTACCAAAGAGACGCTTCCACGAGGCGTGTTTCAATGCGGCTTCAAGAATAACTCGTTGGGAAATTTTATTTCACCGTTCGCGCTTCCGCGCGCGGTCGAATATCTGCGAATTACGAATTACGAAATTGATGTTGACGGCAACATGTTGTTCCATCGATGTAGCAAATCCCGTGTCATGTTACACCCGTCTGTGATTAAATATTTGCAGATGGATGCTTTCGACGAATTCAAACGAAGCTCGAAGTAAAAACAGCCAATATTCGATTTTGAGAAAAACGAATATCCCTTCCACTGCGGAGCGTACTCCACGATATAATTCCATCTGCATTTAGTGGTTTAACCCTCATCCGTCCCTCACTTCACGAATTGAATCTGTCCCTCAGTGTCAAATTGAGTGATAAAAAAAGTCGATAAAATAACAAGTGAAACAGTTACTTATCGATGTTTTTTTCGTTCAAATTGATGTGCTAACATTTAAATGTTAGTTAAGATTAGATAGTTAGTTACCAAGTTTCGAACAATTTTATTTCCAAATAATAGAACAGTATAACTTATTTTTGAAGAACTGTATCAAATCGATACGAGGAATGTATGATGAGGGTTAATTCTGTCCTGGGTAATCAGTAGGGCTGGACGGGTACTCAAAATTTGTTGGGTTCGGACAGAAGTCTATCACGAAAATATATTTTTTTTTTTTAATTATTTATTTATAAAGGTCGCATCGACATCTGGGTCATTAGCGACCACAATAGTTACAATATTTAGTTACAAGAGTACGTAATTATACTTAGGTTTAATAGATATTGACAATTTGGTATAGTGTTCATTATAAAGAACTTATATATACGCTATACATATAATGGTTTACAAAGAGTTGTATATATTTATAGTTTACGAAAATATATTGTAACATTCAATCGTTGTAGATCAGATCACTACCATATTGCAGCATCCCTTTCACGACTAAATATTGTAAATGTTTCCAAATGTAACTGTGGCTATGAGGTTCAGGACCTTAACCATATTATTTGGCAATGTACCTTATTGGAATCACAACGAGTTGTTCTTATGAAGGGATTGAATAAGCTCAATTCGTTCCCACCCTTAAATGTTAGATCGTTACTCTGTAAACCGAACATTCAAGCGTGTTCATCTTCTTTTGAATTTCTTCAAACAATGTAATCTACAAATTTGAAATTATGTATACGTCAAATACGCTGTTTTTCTATTGATTCTAATCTATATGCCAAATACGCTGTATTTATATTAACCTAAATGTAAAGCTTCATAACCCCCAAAGGGGAGTTACAATAAGCTCAATAAAAAAAAAAAATTTGTTGGGTCAGGTCTTGTCGGGGTTTGATGACTCACAAACAAATAGTTCTTAAGGGTTTTTCTTTATCGTTGCTTTACTGTACTTGCTGTAAGAATTTCAACGGAATTCGAACGAAGGTTACTGTTCCACGACGCAACAGACTCGATTGCACGTCTTAGGAAAGTCGCCGACTCGATCTTCTCACGTATCTAGCGTATCCGTTGTGTTCAATGTGTTTGAATGTTTGCAAAACTAGGATGCATGGAGTATCATTGGCGAAAGCGTGAAAACGCGGATATACCTACGTACTTTCTCGGTTAATGAGTATCTTCGCAATGGTTTCAGTTTCCCTCTATTCAAACTCTCATGCTGGAGTCTCGTTACACGCGGATCGTAGAAACCTAAGAAGATTCGACTTCGCCAGTCGTTGTCCTTTGTTTCGAATTGAATCTGTCAGCTGTCGAGACAAAGTAAAAGGTCTGATAAATTCGTCTTCGCTGTAACCCTCTCCAAAAGTAACATGCAAGATCGATTGTAAACCGTGTGGTCGCTAATGACCTAACTGTTAATTTAACCACATTAAAATAAACCATAAATAAATGAAAGGTCTGAAATTTGTACAGCAGAACAGTATAACAAATATGTCTGGTGTGTGTTAGTGACGTAGAAATAGAACAGGCTTGATGTAACAGAAATCCTCGGGTCTGTACTGTTTCTTAGATCGTATAGTTCTACTATTTCTTTGTGACACACTGGTCCGGACGGCTGATCTACTTGCTCCATATTTAATGCATCTACATTAGTTTCTAAATGTTCAGCAACGCCCAAAATGTTGATATTAATAAAATTAAAAAAAATTATAATTGAAACAAGCATTTAACATTAAACATTTTGTAAATATAACTTTCGATCGAGAACTTACTAATTTTCTTTTATGAATCTTGCCGAACCTATTTACCTCGGTGCTTTATATTTTTCGGTTTTTAGGCACACGTGCGTAATTTCGCGATCGCAATGGGGAAATATTAATTCGGAATCTAAGCCCTACTTTCGTGAAGTACTTTCTTGTTTATTATACGATATCGTTCTTGGAGGAATATTTACCGAGAGGCGATATGAGGTACTTCCATTTTACGAAAGATCAAGACACGGTTAAGACCCCAGGAGTTGGGTCAATAAACTAAATGTAGTTTCGCTAAGCTGATTCAATGTGTGTGGAGAATACTCTGTGAACGTCCTTTACATTGTAGCAAGCAGCGTGTGCACGTGTCCGGTAAACAAAGATGCTGTAGAAGAGATTGTAGAACGTTAGGATGCAATTTTATCTAGGATTTGCCAGATGGTATCTTGAAAAGGGGCAAAGTATGCGGAATGAATCACACGCATAGTTCCCGGGGTGTTTTCGAAATCGTTAACGATATCGAGTGATGCAACAGATTAGATGATATCATTTTTCTCGACGGTAAATCTAAGAAAGTTTGTTCGAACGATGTCACTAAATAAATAATTTAAAAAATCGCTAATAACCGTTTATATAAGTTGAGTCATTTTTCAACTCGTAAGTGCAATCGAGAATTATTTAGTTTTTAATGCAAATAATTGGCGCTGTTGATCGTTCCCTATGAAAGTGGTGGAATAACGGCACTTTATGTGAAAGTACGAGTTCGGTTTTAAAAGATTCAGATTTTCTACGAGATAATGTTCTACTTCTACGTTCGAACTCACCACAGACTGTTTCGAATAATAATCATTTTCAATTTATTATTATTCTCATCCCGACAGCAACGCTGGCATATGCAAGATTATCCAGTGAGTAACCTTGCCTGCCTACTGACCCTCTTATTTAATCAGCCGCAAGGGTTTCGCAGGCTTTCGTTACATCCATTTCACTCGATCTCGATCGGCCTGTTTATTTCTCTCTGTTTTGCCAGGTTGCATCACGTCGTGGTTTTCCGATTTTTACAACCGCTGGATTTTTGCCAGTTTCTCTGGTCGGAGAGCCTCGGTCTCGAATTCCGAGCGATCAATAACGCAAGCACTTACCATAATTGTCAGCCTAATCGTGCACAGTTGGATTTATTAACCATCCGAACTTATCAAAATAAGATGAAAATTCCGATCAAGTTGGACATCTAGAAAAATTAGAAAAATCTTAAACCATGAACGCAATATTCGTTTAGTGATATTTTCTATTTAGAATATATCCAAAGTGATCGAAATTAAAAAAAAAAATAACTAAATTAATATGAAGTTGTTGGTTTAAAAATTTCATAATCTTTAATCGTTGAATTCCACATTAGTTAAGTAATTTTTTCGAGGCATCTAGAAGATGTCCAAAGTGATCGAAATTATAAACTTATTTTGATTAATTGTAATGTTTATAAAATGAAAAGAAATTACTAACCTAATATGGAGTTGTTGGTTTAAAAATTTGATAATCTTTAATCGTTGAATTCCGCATTAGTTAAATAACTTTGTTCATCTTGTAGCCATTACAACTTATAAAAAATAAGGTAATAATTTCGATGACGTTGGACATATTCTAGACGTCTCGAAAAAATGACAATACTAATATGTAGTTCATGGTATAAAATTTAATAATTTTTAATCAACGATCTCTTTCTTTTACTGACCAGCTTATTAATTGAAGTGCCTGTTGATTGGGAACGTGACGTATTATCAGACAGGAAGTACCTACGTGGCGTCAAGTACCTCTGCGATATCCGATACTCGTGCACACCCGCGAATTTTTTGCGATAAATTCATGGTTCCATGAACGGGGCTTTATTCGTGTATCCAAACTGTCCGGCACTTGCCAAGTCCCACGAATCAACGTGAAATCTTATATTCCCAGGATTAGGTCACGTGTGAAACTGTCCGGGTTCGTTTAATCGTTTTTCTGCACAAAAACGACACTGTTTTGCAAATTGTTATCGTTTGACGTCATAGGTTTCTGTCTGGCCTGCTGGCTCAATTATGGCTCGGTAGAACGGTCGAGAATTTTTAACGATGCGAGAAATTGCGTAGGTTCGATGTGGAAGTTATCAAGCTTTTTACAGGAAGAAAAAGCTCAGACGGTATGAATGGCAGACTCACATCCGTTAGTTAATCTCGAGTGTGTAATATTTTTTTCGGAGACCATGCGACATCGCTTCCGCATTCTATTTACACCCAGTGCTCCTGACTTTTCGATATTCTCCATTTGTCTGGAAATAAAAGATCAGATTGTATTTCTCACTTTGCAAAATCGATTATCAATTTTATTTCACTTCTTTTACGTCTTTCTTAAAAAATAGTCTTTCTTAAAACAGGAAGTTAAGTGGAGAAGTACCTTGTGCCGTCTCTTGGTAAACATTCTTCCAAGAACGCTATCATATAATAAATAAGAAAGTACTTCACGAAAGTAGGGAGCTTAGATTCTCATTTAATATTTCCCGTTGCAATCGTTGAAGATATAAAACACCGAGGTGAAGGTGTTTATTTTTCTGTGGGACATTCACGAATTTATTTATGCCATTTTTCTTATTAATATAACACTAAACAGGATATAAATCGAACTGTATTTAGTGGTTCAGGCTTCCTCCACCCTGCCGTCCAGTGCTCCTGATTTTTCAGATTGTATTTCGCCAGAAATGAAGACATTTAGCAAAATTCATTATTTTGTGGTAACGTTGATATTGTACATTATTATCAGTTCTATTTATCTTCATTTAAAAATACCAGGCTAACTCATCGCTAACCCTTAGTATATACTAAACTAAGAATGTGTTTTCTTAGTATATTTATCTATGTTTCTTTTTCTGAAAATGTTGTTTGAATTTTTTAAAATATATTTCCCTTAAATACAACACAAAAACTGACCGTTATTCAATTTTTTCATCCGAATTAAATAATCATGCAGTGAAGGGTTGCAAAATAGATGATTCGAAAGGAAAGGAACTATTAGGGAAACCTCGAAAAATGCATCTGCCCCTTCATTCTTCCCTTCGCACCCTTTGATGTTCCTTCGAATTTGTTATCGCTAGCAACTCCTTGTTACCCTGTGTTTTATCTTCAGCTTGTTCACCTTTCCACCAGGTGTCTCTCGTTGCTCCTCTCCATTTTTCCTTCACTTTCACCCTTTCCTTAGCCATCTAACCTCTTACCACCGACCCACTCATTTCAACTCCAACACTTCCCACCTCTTATCTGCTTCGCAGATTCTTCTTATAGCGTTTTTACATTTGCAATCTTTATTCTCAGTCTGCCCTATAATTTTCCAACCTTTTCTGGCTCGTTGCCCTTTTCTCGAGCTTTTTATCGTCCAGCACCCACTCCGAATAGTATATCAGCACTTCCAATTAAAGCCGCGTGTATGCGTCATTTTAGAAAAACTCAGTTTTACATAAAAGTATATTATTTTATCTAAACGTGGGCATACTACGAGCGGTTTGTCCGAGACACGTGAAACTTGGTTTATTTATAGATAAGATGGTAAACAATATTTCTCATCGAAACAGATAATCGCATCGTCGTCGCCGAGAAGGCAATAAAGCAAATCTGCGTTTGAACACAGCAGTAAACAGCGCAGTTCCGTTATCAAGCATAAATACATATACTTTCTATCGAGGATACGTATGACCACTACACCGGACTCGAGTGAAAAGAAAATGGAGGAAGCGAAAAAGAATTGGCCAGATAAGGCAACGTAGAGATTAATGTTTCCCGCGAACTTCGCTTTTATGTAACTCGCATAAGATAGGATTCACTGGGCAGGGAGGCGTGTGCGGTTGTATGAAGCAGAAGATAACGGTTTGTTTAGATTGTCGCCGGGATCGAAAGTGAGCGCGCGCAAGGCGTTAAATCTTTTAATCTGGCAGGATGTATGCTAACTGATCTAAGCGCGGGTGGTAGTCACGACGAGTCGTGACGGCAGCAATGAACGCCGGAGATCATTGACCAACCGTGAGGCAACGTTCTACGCATTGTCTGTGTATATTTATTAACGCGATTAACCAATATCTCGTTGACTCGAATAAACAAAAAACATTCGATCGAGTCACACAGGTAGGTTCGCGAAAGAAAAGATCAGGAATTTTCGTGAACGTGGGGGAACATTTCAAATTTGTATTTTATCCAAGGAAATGATGATTCAACTTCTTCCTTGTTCCATAACTGATATTTTATCCAACGAAATGATAATTCAACTCCTTCCTAGTTTCATAACTGATGTTTTATCCAACAAGATTGTATTTTATCCAACGAAATGATGATTCAACTCCTTCCTAGTTTCGTAACTGATATTTTGTCCAACAAGATTGTATTTTATCCAACGAAATGATAATTCAACTCTTTCCTAGTTTCATAACTGATATTTTATCCAACAAGATTGTATTTTATCCAACGAAATGATGATTCAACTCTTTCCTAGTTTCATAACTGATATTTTATCCAACAAAATGATAATTCAACTCCTTCCTAGTTTCATAACTGATATTTTATCCAACAAGATTGTATTTTATCCAACGAAATGATGATTCAACTCCTTCCTAGTTTCATAACTGATATTTTATCCAACAAGATTGTATTTTATCCAACAAAATGATAATTCAACTCTTTCCTAGTTTCATAACTGATATTTTATCCAACAAGATTGTATTTTATCCAACGAAATGATAATTAAACTCTTTCCTAGTTTCATAACTGATATTTTATCCAACGAAATGATGACTCAACTCCTTCCTAGTTTCATACCTGATATTGTCACGTATGATTCATTTTTCTCAGCCACAACTGAATCACGCATTTTTGGCAACATTCACGCTTTTTCCAAGGAATTTCGTACGCGGCCCGGTTTTTCCTAAAGATTTCTATTCGATCATATCTGCGAATAAACGCTCGAATTCGTTCATATTAACTATACAATACTTCAGTCAAATGCGAAAGGTAATTCTTAGAATTGTTAACTCTAAAATAATCGAGCACTGAAAGCGACTAAAATGTTTATCTGAGAAAAATGACAAGGCTCTATTTATTTAGATTTCGTGCAATTTTTATTGAAATATATGTTTGGATAAAGCAATTTATCAAATCCACGTAAGCGACGTCATAACTACAATAATGATAAAATTAAAAATGTAAGATTGGTTATTTGACCGGTAGTGGTAGGTTTAGTGTGAACAAAGAAACTTTAAGAACTTGTCTGTACTTTTAAACGATATCTGCTGGTAGTTTTACTGAAAAATTCAAAACAGTTATAGCCTACAATCCACAATACACACGTGATCGTTAAAACTTGAACCGCATACGAGGTCGCATTATATTTTAAGTCTACGCAGAAATCGTTTCAAATCTGTGTTGCAGTGTTCATTTTTCTATCAAATCCTACCTTCTATTTTTCGATTATGTTTACACCTTTTGGTAGATATGGTGTATCTTAAAACAATCATCCGATTCACTTCGAATGCATACATCTTCAGATTGTAAAGATACGTTCGTGGAAATCTGGATGAATATAGTCTTGTTATTTTTATAAAATAATGTAAACTAGTCGGTTTCGGTGCCGCTAATACGTTTATTAATATCGCTAGACATCAAGGCGTTATTTGCATGTTGGTCCGCATTCGATTGCGTTAATTCTGTTTGTTTCGACGTGATAAACAGTCGCGACATTGATGACGCAATATGCATCAAATATAGACTTACTGTGATTAATGATACTGCGGGCAGTTCGAGACATTAATTGGCACTGGCAGACATTTCGGACAATGCTAAAATTTCCTTAACCCTGGCAGTATGGATCATGCAACCCGGCGACCTAGCCATGCGGTGATCGATATATACAATTAGAACTATAGCTTTCGGTATTCGAATGTGCCGATACCAATTCGTTATTCAAACAGAGATATATTGGTTAATTTGTCGAAATAATTGTTCAATTTGTCGCAATAATTGTTCAATTTGTTGAAATAATTAAATAAATTTCGTATTGTTCAATTTGTGGAAATAATTAAATCAATTTCGTATTGTACAATTTGTGGAAATATTTAAATCAATTTCGTATTGCTTAATTTGTGGAAATACTATTGTAATAGTATTGTTCGATTTGTCGAAATAACTATGTATTCAATTTGGTATTGTTCAATTTGTGGAAATAATTATTCAATTTCGTATTGTTCGATTTGTCGAAATAACTATGTATTCAATTTGGTATTGTTCAATTTGTGGAAATAATTATCCAATTTCGTATGTTCAAATTGTGGAAATAATTAAATCAATTTCGTATTGTACAATTTGTGGAAATAATAATTCAATTTCGTATTGTTCGATTTGTCGAAATAACTATGTATTCAATTTGGTATTGTTCAATTTGTGGAAATAATTATCCAATTTCGTATTGTTCAATTTATCGAAATAACTATGTATTCAATTTGGTATTGTTCAATTTGTGGAAATAATTATCCAATTTCGTATTGTTCAATTTATCGAAACAACTATGTATTCAATTTGGTATTGTTCAATCACGTATTTTGGCAGCATCAACTATAAACAACAGTATATTCTAAAGTACACACATGATCGTAAAATTCGTGAAATACTGGGGTTGATTTTCCCATTTTCTAGGAATGCGATTTACGGATCATTGATCGATGCGAGCGTGTTAATACGTACTAAATCACAATAAGGAAACAGATGCGTGGAGCATGACGAATGCTGCCTATTTTTAGGCGACGATACTATGGTTCTAATTTTGAGCTCTTTCTACGTTGCTTTCGATTTTCTTAGACGAGACAATTAAAAGCTTCCACGTTGAAAGTTACTGTATCAATCGATTACGCGTGTTGCGTCGCTACAAATTCATATACACCTGTTAAAAAAACCATTATTGTCTGTAGTACACTTATTATGACTAATAGCTCAGAAACATTAGGCTAATAATCTGAAAAATCGTTGTAAAAGTGCAATGCGTTTACTTTCCGATTCTAATAGTTTGATCAAGTGAACCCAACAGAGATTAATTAATAAACTGTAGAGAGGTCTGCAATTAATTTACGATGAAATTGCGCCTTCAATTTCTGAAAGTCAATTTGAGGCGATTACAAGCCTTGGAGAACCTCTATTTCGAGGAAATTATGTTTGTGTAGAAGTTTACGTGCGAACATGATTAATCGCGCGTTTGGCTGAAAACATTCAAGGATAATTAATCAACAAAATTGCTATCGAAACGATTATGTACACTATCGATCGCGCGGTTCCAAGTTTTCTCGCGATCGCAATTTATCATTCGAGCAATTTGCGACAGTGAAGCGTGAAGACGTAGAAAAGTGAAGACGTGGGACATTTTAATAACCTGATATTTAATTAATTAATATACTTATATATTAAGTTCAGATTCGTCCCTCATTTCAGGAACTGAATCTGTCCTTCGGTGTCGAATTAACACAGTGATAAAAAAATAGATAAAATAACAAAGTAAACAGTAATTTTTCGATGTTGTGTTTTATTAAAATTGATGAGTTAACATTTACATCTTAATATTAAACTCACGAAGTTCTCGGACAAACTGACTAACAAATAACAGAACAGCATAATTTATTTCGGAAAAACTGTGTCAAATGGACGCGAGGGACGGATGAGGGTTGAAGGACTAGTCTGGGTTTTTCCGATAGCTGTAGAACTTTAAATAATGGTTTGAAGAAGTTAAAGTATAACTTTAAATAATGGTTTGAAGAACGGTATAGACAGATATAAATAGCGGTTGACTACGGGAAATTTGACTCGTTCAACTTGTAACTCTAGTTCGCGACTGACCTTACAACATAGACACATGAATAAACAAAACCTCGTGGGGATGGAAATTCCCTCAACCAAAATATCGGAAGTGGGGCCTCAGCCAATAAAAGAGAGCAGTGCCTATAAACTATTATTTGGAACCTATAAATTAGACTTACACAGACTTCAAACACTATTGAGAGCGGTACGATCAGAAGAGAACGAATCTCACAAGAATGTCAGCCGATACTTTCCAGCCGTACCCCAAATCATAAAACAATAAACTCGTCAAAGAAACACTGAAAGGACCCCTTAAAAATGGCATCGTCCAAAACCGAACGCAGCGAGACCGAAATCGAAGCACGTCTCAACAATAATAAGATCAGAGATTTGAAATTTTCTAGTTTCTGCCAATCGGTAAACCCTGCATATAATAAATTGAGTATCAATCTATTTATGTGATCACTATTTTCCGATCTTCGTAAATAAACTGCGGATCCTCGCGCGCTCATAGCGTATGAGAATCTTGGAAAAAGAATAGACTCGAAGCTTTTATAGGATCTCGATATTTCTCATATTATTTTCAAAGTGTGAAAATCAAATTTATTTTCATTACTCGCAAGACCCGATGAAATGCATTTAATAATCGCGTGGTCGAGGGAATTATTGCAAATAACCCAATCGACGATTTACTATTCGCGTTATCGAAGGAATTATTGCAAACAACCGGGCCGACGATTTATTATTCACAGGTAGTATTGAAACACGCTATAGATTTTTCTAAATATATTCACGTTGTCGAAGGAGTTATTGCAAATAACCGGATCAAACATTTATTATTCACAGCCAGCATTGACATACGCTATAGATTTTTCTGTATTCCACCGTTGACGATGGAATTATTGCAAACAACCGGGTCGACGATTTATTATTTACTAGTACCATTGAAATACTCTATAGATTTTTGTACAGTGTAACCACGTTGCCGTGAGATTTATTGCGAATAACCAGACGAATTCGTTTAGCGTATAGTGTGCTAGAGATACGAATAAAACGCGTTCGAAGATACATACTGTGCGAAACTGGCGAACGAGGATGAATTTTCGGGGTAGAGGCGGTGGAACGATGCTCGTTGGAACTTCAAGATGAAATATCGAACGGTTTATAGAGGTCGAGTGTAGGCACGTGTTAGATATATCTATACAGCTGTGCAGAAATAAAGGATAACGTAGGCACCAGTCACTTTCCGGTGTATTGCACGGTTTATTGGAAATACGTAGCACAACTATGCTGCAAACCGGAACCGACGTTCGCTTCAAACCTGTCCACAATATAATCGACTTGTCGATTTCTCGATAAAGCCATTCTTCTACAACAACTTGTCTTAAAATTTGCCTTTAACACGACAGTTTAGACACATTTTAAAGTTAAAAGACTCTAATTCCCCATAAGCCATCGTTCATTTCTAATTTAGTCGGTGAGGAACGTTGTAAAAAGTTTAAACAATTTTTTTCGTAACTGGAACCACCATGGATTTAAAGATTGAAGCTTCCTCTTTACAACGACACCTCAAAAATTGGTATACGATTTTTTGTAGTCGTTTTATTTAGCTTTGAATGAGACGTGTTCCGCCAACTTCACAGTAATAGAAGTTTGTTTGAGGAATCTACACGACTAACCTTGCTCCTCGTTTTTTGTTTCATAAAATAGTGAAAAAAAATCGTACATCAATTTTTCAGGTGTCATTGTAAGGAGGAAGCTTCAATGGTTAAATCTATAGTGGTTTCAGTTACGAAAAAAATTTTTGAAGGTTTTTCTAGACGTTTGAATTTGCATCATTTTCGAGGAAAGATGAGGAATGATCAGCTTTAGATCTGCTGTATATGAAAAGCGATTTTCCGACATCGTTTCACCTCCGTTTGTTGGACAGTTCATTTCTAGACAATAGCCCGGCGTACAAAAGACCGGGGAAAATTGAACGACCATGTAAATTCTTTGTGGCGTAAAAATTTCATGAATATTAAACTGTATCGAAAAGTGCACAATTTCAAGCAGTCATACATATTCATTCGCAAATGCCGGCGGCTATTATTTGACTGGAGGAACTGAAGGAATGGTTTTCGTCGGGTTCAGTGGCCGATCTAATGGTAAGTGTATTAAGCGGCCGTGTGGGGCCCCGGGATATCATAGGGCCCCGAATTTCAAAGAAATTTATTAAGTTTAGGAGAGTCTTCTTGAAACTTTTATTTCTAACTTGAGTTCGAGAGCCTCAAAATTTTTACCACTTGGGGCCCCCACTGGACCCCGAGATACCATAGGGCCCGAATTCGCAGCATTCATTTATTTTTACAAAAAAATTCAATGTATCTACGAAACATTAAGTTTATGAGAATTTTCTTGAAACTTCTACTTCTAACTTGAGTTCGAGGGCTCCAAAATTTTTATCACTTGGGGCCTCCACTTGACTTGAGCCGCCACTGGGCCCCGAATTCACAGCATTCATTTGTTTTTACAAAAAAATTCAATGTATCTACGAAACATTAAGTTTATGAGAATTTTCTTGAAACTTCTACTTCTAACTTAAGTTCGAGGGCCCCAAAATTTTTATCGCTTGGGGCCTCCACTTGACTTGAGCCGCCACTGGTTGGGTTCCGTGTGTTTGATCCAGCGCCAGCGTGCTAAGCGCAAAAGGTAACATGAAAAATTCAACGATACCGATACGGATCATGATGCGTCCGATGCTTCAGCTTTCTTCGATTCTTATCGATTAGACACGAGAAAAAACAACGAAATGGTATCGGAGCTAGATGAGCCGCGATTTCACGTGTAGATAGGAATAACGTGTAGACTACAACACGCGCACGATAGATTTGCTTAGGCAACTTGTCCCGAATCGACTGAACGATCGGCGTCGAATAAATCTTGTCCCCTGGCGACGGCGACTGCCGCGATTGATTCCTTGACCTCTGAATTACAAATTAACCGTTCGGCGGGGGAACGTATGATTCTCGTTGTATGCTGGAAATCATGCGATTTTTTATTCCCTGGCCGGAACGTTTCTCGCTGTATAAAACAGTCAGTTGTTTAATGCTGCGACACATGATACCTTTTCCATGTTGTCTACGAGACGACGAAGTTTGAACACGATCACCGTGTCCGTGGAACATGGTCCTAACTCTGCTCTACATCTGCGGAAGAGGTATTCGATCATTCTACAATTTCGTGGAAATTTTTCATCAATATTCCTGCTTCACACTTTATTGTTCGTACTTGATCTATATCTGCATACTTTCTATCTATTCATTCGAAAATCATTCGATTTTTAAAACGGTTTAAAATGACCGGTTTTTCAACACCGCCACACGTGATACTTTTTCCATGTTGTCTATAAGACGAGAAAGTTTGAACAGGATCACCGTGTCCGTGGAACATGGACCTAGCTTTGTTCTCCATCTGCGAAAGAGGTATTCGATCATTCTACAATTTCGTGGAAATTTTTCATCAATATTTCTGCTTCACACTTTATTGTTCGTACTTGATCTATATCTGCATACTTTCTATCTATTCATTCGAAAATCATTCGATTTTTAAAACGGTTTAAAATGGCCGGTTTTTCAACCCCGCGACACGTGATATTTTTTCCATGTTGTCTACGAGACGACGAAGTTTGAACACGATCACCGTGTCCGTGGAACATGGTCCTAACTCTGCTCTACATCTGCGGAAGAGGTATTCGATCATTCTACAATTTCGTGGAAATTTTTCATCAATATTCCTGCTTCACACTTTATTGTTCGCACTTGATCTATATCTGCATACTTTCTATCTATTCATTCGAAAATCATTCGATTTTTAAAACGGTTTAAAACGGCCGGTTTTTCAACACCGCCACACGTGATACTTTTTCCATGTTGTCTATAAGACGACGAAGTTTGAACACGATCACCGTGTCCGTGGAACATGGACCTAGCTTTGTTCTACATCTGCGGAAGAGGTATTCTATCATTCTACAATTTAGTGGCACTTTTTCTATCAATATTCTTGCTGTACGATTTATTCATCGATTATCCGCACTTGATTTATTTATCACTCATTTGAAAATCATGCGATTTCTTTTTCCATGTTGTCTACAAGACGACGAACTACATCTGCGAAAGAATTATTCGATCATTCTACAATTTCGTGGTAATTCTCCATTGATATTCTTGCTTTACGATTTATTGTTCATTTGATTTTTCGTGCTCGATATACTTCTGCACAGTTTTCATCTATTCATTCGAAGAAGTATAGCCAGTTCATTAAGACGGTAGAAATATAGTATTCGACTTTCTGTTAAAATTTGTTTGAAACTCGCGTATGCATGCGCGAGGCAGAGATTCATAACCCCGTATATGCTTGAAAGTTAATTACGTCCGATGAAAGGATGGTTTCGCAGTGTAGGTCCGTTTTGATCATCGTCGTTTAGAAGGGTTGCGGGAGCACCGTGAAAACTGTAGCGACCTATTGAAAGAGAGATGAATGCAAACGATTCACGTCCTCTTCGCGCCTTCAGTGTTTACGCAGACGAACTTGTTATCCTACGAGAGAATAATTAATCACCAGACTGCGGATGTTTGTGCATTTATAACACTCGCTAACGATCCAGCTGCCCTCAAACGCAATTTTCAATAGAGGAATTAATAAAAGTTTTATATATCGCGGAGTCAACAGAAAACAAAGTCTGCCTCTCGAAAACGGAAGCTCTATTTAATTTTCGTTACTCCAAATTGATTCGGGGTGACCTGAATTTTTGAAAAAGTCTGCTGGTGACAAAATAGTTCTCGGCTTAAAAATCTCGTTTGTTTCCATGATTAACATCCACAGAGCAGAAAGTTTTATCAAAATTGTATTCACAACAAACCTGGATCTATTGAAACACAACTGATCTGGAGTGATCTAAATTTTATAAAAGTCTACAGGCGACAAAATAGTTCTCGTGTTAAACAACTCGTTTTATTTTAATTTCGTTTGTTTCCATGATTAACATCCACAGAGCAGAAAGTTTTATCAAAATTGTATTTATCACAACACGTGATCTGAATTTTCCGAAATTCTGCAGGCGACAAAATAGTTCTCTTGTTAAACAACTCGTTTTATTTTAATATCGTTTGTTTCCATGATTAACATCCACAGAGCAGAAAGTTTTGCCAAAATTGTTTTTATCACAACACACCTGGATTCGGAGTGATATGAATTTTCCCAAATTCTGCTGGTAACAAAATAGTTCTCGGCTTAATAATCTCGTTTTATTTTAATTTCGTTTGTTTCCATGTTTAACATCCACCGAGCAAGAAGTTTTATCAAAATTGTGTCAACACACCGGGATCTGTTGAAACTTTATAGGTACAGAAAATCCAGTGAAAACGTTAAACAAAAACGACGCGGACGAACTGTTAGGTGTGCCCGCGAGTATTGTGAATATATCCTCTTATAAATTCGGCTCGATAGCGAATTGTCGTGCGGTACAAGTATTTACACGTCTCGTCGTGTTTTATTCAAACAGTCTACATGGCGACGAGTCTCGTTGTGTATTTTAATGTTACTCGCGAACTGTTTGCATAGTTATTCCGTGCTGGTTGAAACAAGGGTGCACACAGAGCGTGGCGCGTCGTGTGTGCTAATGCAGCCAGACGATAGGCAGATAGCTCGCAACTGGGAGTTCATTGCCACTTTTAACAATGATCTTCTATCAGTAGACTACCGATTTTATGGATTTATCGGACAGGATTTATTATTCGATACGTCTAGCGGCTCCTTACATTGCCTCTTTACTCGTCGCCCCTCGTTTACATTATTTTATTGAAGTGCAAACTTCTTTAGACAGTGAACGAGTCTGATCCGTCACGCTCCGTGGTGAAACGCTATTGAGTAAACTCGGGGAAGCCGAAATTTTCACTTCAGTATCGGTCTGTTCATTTTTTGTTTACAGTTTTAATTTTAATTTAATTATACATTTTGTCTCATAAAATATGAAAACACAAGAAATCCCGAGTTCCTCAATGTGGCGAAAATTAATTTGACTTTCTTTACCTAAATTGCATAACTATTTCTTAGGAATATATAGAAGTTATATAAAAGTTATAGATGGCAGTGAAATGAAGTACTTCTTTTGAAAACGAAGTGTATCCGCGAAGATGCGTTTTATAGCCGTGAAACTTCAGCCGCTGGAAACTAACAAATCTACTGTTCAAGGCTAGAACTGCTTGTAGCTCGGAAACGTTTAATTTTGATAATTATTGACCGTGCACTGCACGCACACAACAAAGCGTCGCGACGAGACGGTCCCCATCTTGTGGGCGTTGAAACTTATGCGAATGGATATCGTGCAGTCGCGTAATCGTAACGTCTATCTGTAGACCGTGAAGCAATGAAAACATCGAACACATGCGAACACGAAGAAAATGCAATTTCATTTGCATAAATGAAACGATACGGTACAGTTAAAATTGACTCTTCTCGTAATCTGATTAATGAAAGCGAATTTTTTCTCATCCAGAATTTTCGAATCGCGTGAATCAATAATGACTGGACTGCGGATTTTTATGCAAAATAAAAATGTTTGTTTATGTAAAGTACTTTCTTTCTCTCTCGAATAATTTTAGGAAGTCGAAAATAATACATTCGTGTTTCTAACTTCTCTGAATCTTTTTACTATTTGAAAATATACCTATCCTTTTTTGTTATAAATGCATGAAATCCACAGTTTATTAATGACCCACGATAATCCTTCTATTTGAATTATTGTCGCGTGATTATTCTATTATTATTTTATTATTCTATTATTCTATTATATATTAATATTTTTCAAATTTCTAATTTCAAGCAGACGTTTTCGACAGATTTCTGCGAGCTGAATAATAAGAATGTATAAAACTATTATCTTATGAAAGGGTATCTAATCTAAAGTGTGAACCTACAGATGTAAAAACAGATTTTTTACAATTTATCTAAAGAAGTAAACATGCAGGAGAAAATCTAATTGTGGCACGCGATAGCGTGACCCATGACCTACGAAACCGTAGACAGAAATTATAAATCACGTTTCAGTTTCCAAACACACACCATGTAGTTTCGCAAGCCGCGTCACGTAACAGATTATGCCACCCAACAGATTATGCCACCCTGCTCGACTGTTTTATTTTTTTTTTTTCATTTTCTCACGTTTATTTCCTCGTGTTATACTCTCACAGAACACCATTCAAAATTCATTGAAACCTACAAGGTCGATGTTTAAAACTACAGGTGTCGTTTTCACGTCGTCTTACACACATCCATAAAAATCAATCATCTGAAAACGATAGATACGTTTTTTCGACACGTAACCCTTTGCAGTTTAGGCTATTTTAACGTGAAAATTAAACATTTCTTCCGACCTAGAATAATTCCATTGTATATAATTTTTTTCATTATATAGATTTGAAATTGATACAATTGATTACGTGTTTATTTAATGCAATTAGAATATCAAGGTAGAAATTATTTTGCCATACATTATTATACTTCATATAATACAATACAAATTACATATAAATAATCGTAGGCCAGTACACAAGTAGTTTTAAACATTACAGTTTTCTTAAATTTTTAACTCGCAGGCAGTAGTTAATCGTGAAGTAATTGATTAGGTACCAGAATATTTAATAATTTTTAGTGGTTACTTCGAGTCACCCCTCAACTACCAAGGGTTAAAAATGGTTGCCAAATAATTTCCTATGAATTCGACAAAAATTAATGAAGGGACAAGAATAAAAAAGCATAAAATAAGGATAAAAAATTCTAGAATTGAAAGAAACATAAGGAATAATCGTATAATAAGAAAACCTTTACCAACTGCGATAGGCTTGGTGATAATAAAACAGTCTAATAAAGATTTAACATAGTGTGTGATAATACCATGTTCGTCCGGGCTAGGGGCCCATTTAATTATGTTTTAGTGATCATTCTGAGTCACCCCTCGACTACCAAGGGTTAAAAATGGTTGCCAAATAATTTCCCTTGAATTCGACAAAAAGTTGATAAAGTGACAGGAATAAAAATGCATAAAATAAGGATAAAAAATTCTAGAATTGAAAGAAACATAAGGAATAATCGTATAATAAGAAAACCTTTACCAACAGCGACAGGCTTGGTGTTAATAAAAGAGTCTAATAGCGATTTAACACAGTGTGTGATAATACCATGTTCGTTCGGGCTAGGGGCCCATTTAATTATTTTTTAGTGATCATTCTGAGTCACCCCTCGACTACCAAGGGTTAAAAATGGTTGCCAAATAATTTCCCTAGAATTCGATAAAAAATTAATAAAGTGACAGGAATAAAAAAGCATAAAATAAGGATAAAAAATTGTAGAATTGAAAGAAACATAAGAAATAATCGTATAATAAGAAAACCTTTACCAACGGCGACAGGCTTGGTGTTAATAAAAGAGTCTAATAGCGATTTAACATAGTGTGTGATAATACCATGTTCGTCCGGGGCTAGGGACCCGACCTCGCCGTGTTACATCATGCGTTATAACAACTCCAATGTCGCTGTGCTTGCAATTACTGGTGTCGTATGCACCAAAATTTGTAGCGGCTAGACTGCCGGTAAATTTCCTGGTTGCGGTGCATTCTACGAACCATCCCCTAATCAAATTAACGCATCAACTCCAAGAAGAAGGGTCGCGTGCAGGTCGACGCACGTAACACGCATGATTCAATTCGATTCTCTCGAGCAGGCTTATTCGTGTTTCCCTGTATAATCGAACGCACAATACATATTCAATATCGTCTTTTACATAATTCATCTGCCTTACATCGTTATGCAGGATCGTCGATGGTGTGCGCGATTGAAATTTTCTTCCCCGCCATTCCACCGGTCTTTCATTGAATCTTTCATTCAATTCTGTTCAGCTGATCGATCGTTTCCGTCCGATACGAAACCGAGGAGATTAAACGTTGTGTACACACCGTGAGTCACACGAATGGAAACTCCGGAATATTCTTGCTGTTCGAATGTTTGTGGAAAAGTTATTCGAAGGCTCTCCCAGGAAATGGAAAACTATTAGAATTAATTCGAAACTTTTTTATAATTATATGAACAAGTGATACATGTGTTACATAATATTTGGAATAAAACTATGACGTTTCGAAAAATATTCTTGTCGAGATCGACGAATTTTTACATCTCAGAGTGTGGAAGCGATCGATCACGTTTCTTTTGGTTCCAGCTGAAAGAATTTCATTAATTCTCTGAACACGTAAATTGTGAATAATTTAGTAATTTAATAATTTAATTGATCGAATAATTTAAGGCGATAATGTACAGTAAAGTCTAGATCTAAGCTGGATTCTCGGGTCCGTGCTGTTTCTTGGATCGTGTTGTTCTACTATCGAGCTTCTGGATCCCTTACTACGATCGTACAGCTTCGTTCGGCTTACATCAAGACTTCACTGTCTTCGCAAAGATGTAAAATACCTAAAAGTTTCCAATTTGTGTAGTCCAACATCGCGCATTTGTTTATTTTCCTGGAGACGTGTACTAATAATGATGTATTATGTTTCAGTATTCCCTTTCGAAGGTAGAATCGAATTTTTTTTCTCGTATTCGAGTCGGAGCACTGAAATATATGCGATCGATGTGAGTTATCACTTTTGTTTTTTGTTGATTACGAATTATGTTTTTACGTTTTGCTTAACGGCACTGTGTTGTTTGGGTGCATTATACCGAGGGTAAACATATGAATACTTCTTCAATCTTCATAATTTTAAAGATGAATACAAGATATCCATTTGTTGAATGAGCCAGCACACTTATTTTCGTTCTATGTGATCGTTCTTGTATAATAATGTCGCTTGAAAGAAATCTACATACTACGTGCCCTTATACATAAGTTTTTCAATTGTTCACCAAACAAGTTGCGTTACTGTTGCGACGCGGCCTTCGGACATTGTTCGTAACGATGCACACCTGCTGCATCGCAATAATGCACGAAATACGTCACTACGCCAGAAATTATTTTATTGACATTGTAAGACTGCACTGAGCGAAGTTCTGCAACATGCGCGCACGACCTCCACGTTGTACGAGGAAACCACCGAACGCATTCACGCGTATTTCCGAAATTCATGATTGTCAGTCGCAAATATTACTTTTGTAACAATTAAAAACCATGATCTTTTTTAACGCACAGTGAACACTATTGGTAATTATTGCGAAAGGGTCACCGTATTCCAACTTTGATGAAATTTAAGTATGTTATGCAGCGACGTATTTTGATCAACTTTTTCCTTTTCCAATATAGGGTGGTCGCCTTTAGTTTTCGAGATATTCGCAAAAAACTATTCCTAATACTGTATTGAATTTTCTGTATTCTTGTACGCTCGGTGACAACGTAACGCGTCTGTTTATTTTCTTTTATAAACACGCTGTGGAGAGAGAGAAAACAAAAACGATACATATATAAGGTAAACTTTCAATTTTGAAAAACTATTCATGGATTTTCGTATGCGTGGTCGGGCCGGCCAATTCAAAATTGAAAGTTTACCTTATATATGTATCACCCTATATAGAGTGAGACTCTGTTTTGTCTCTCATCTCCACAGCGTGTTTATAAAAGAAAATAAACAGACGCGTTACGTTGCCACGGAGCGTACAAGAATACAGAAAATTCAATACAGTATTAGTAATAGTTTTTGACGAATATCTCGGAAACTAAAACTAACCTTTATATTGGACAAAGAAAAAGTTGTTCAAAATGCGTCACTGCACAATATATTTAAATGTCAACAAAAGCGTCGGTTATCTAGTAAATTGTACACTTGCAATTCCACGTGGAGAATAAATTTACGTTTCCCCGTTTACGACTAAATGTTAAGTTACGAACAAACAGTGAATTGAATAAAAATATACGCATGGCGCGGCTGTAAAACGAACCGCCTCCAGCGTTTCACATTTTTCATTTTCCGTGTCAACGCGTCCGGTTTTTCCATATTTTAGCGCTTCTATGTTGAATATTCTAATCCTATCGAATATTCTACCCTCTGGATTTAACATAGCATGCGAGATTAAAGTTTTGAAAAATGCAACATGTTCTGCAACATGTGCAGTCGATTTTCTATTGCAAAATGTGGAAGGTCGAGCGTATTTAGTTGATTATATTTCACATGCTGTTTTCCTGTCTTAAAACATTTAATCACGCTTCTATCGGTGGTAGCTAAGCGACGGTTTAACAAGATTATACGCGTCGTTGTAAAATTCCGAAAGAACAGCATGCAGTAATAATATTGCGGAACGACGTTTCACGCAATATTATTTTAGTATGGCATGCGGCTTTAACACTTTGTTAAGGCTGAATCCTTTGTATAAGCTTTCTCGGGCTGTTTGTAAAATAAAAATTCAAAGCAGGCAAACTTTCATTCTTTTTCGAACATCGGAACCGGCGCGATCCAGATCAACCTATTGTCCCGTTTCACATTAACAGTAAGTTGCGGTCCATTGAAGCATTCATATTGCTCTCACGTTTACGGTAAATTGCGTGTGCATACGTGTACGGTCAATTGGTAGAAGCAATGCACACGCATAGACGGACTTACATGTGGTTCAAGTTACAGGGTGCTTCAGCAAGTATTATCATCTGCATTTTATGCATTTGTCGAAAAAAAATGAAAGGATTAAATTTAAAACAATCAAGACATTACAAGAATTTGAAAATGTACATATATATCAGTTTAAAAATTTTTAAATGAAGGAGGATTCTTACGATCGACAAAAAAAATTTCTATTTTGATTTTTTTTCAAATAAATTGTCAATACCTCCTTCAATTTTCCTATGCATTACGCTGTAGCTTTTCTTCCCTATCAGTTAGCAGATGTCTAGATAAATACAATCAGCTAAAAAGTGTTTTTTATTGGAGAGATACGACGACGAAAATGTTAAATTTTCAAGATGAAGAATAAAAAATCAGACGAGTACTCGACTCAGTGTTTCACCCGGAGCGTGACGGATCGGTTTCATTCACTGCCCAGCAAAAAGACAGCGACGCACATCCGTCTGTTTCTCGCTCATTCGACCATAC
The DNA here is from genome assembly GCA_916610235.2 of Lasioglossum morio. Lineage (NCBI taxonomy): Eukaryota > Metazoa > Arthropoda > Insecta > Hymenoptera > Halictidae > Lasioglossum > Lasioglossum morio. The sequence continues at coordinate 3,895,014 of OU744327.1, forward strand.
CCGGTTCTTCCGAGTTTACCCGAATAGCGTTTCACTCGGAGCGTGACGGATCACACTCATTCACAGCTTAGCAATTATGTACTTGATTGTTTTCATTGCGCAAAGTTCTGCCATTAAATTAGCAATGTCTCACCGCCTCGCTGATGTCAATGTCCTGCGTCCTTGCGTGTCACCTACGAGGAAACGAATTTTTATCGATCCACTAGCAAGTGGAACATCAGTTATATACGTGGTCCACCCTGTATACGCGTAGCCGCGGTAGCGTTTCTACTGTCTTCTTTGTTATCTGTCGCTTTTAGGCAATCGTGCTCGCCTGCAAGACCCATAGGAAAGCGGCCGGTCGTGCCGCACAATTCACATCTTCTTTGAATGCAGCTTCCTTCGCGCATTATTGATGCGCAGCACGAGAGAACAGTCGACCTTTTGGCCCCGTGCCAGACCAGCTAATTCCGTGTTTCGTGTGTGCGTAGTTCCCGTAAAACCGCCAATCGGTTAACACAAAACCATTCGCTGCTTCCGTGGCGATACGGAAGAAAATTTATGGTATTCAACTCGCCTGCTCTAAATTTTGTTATTATTTCCAGTTGGCCAAATTGCCAAACTAGATATTCATCATTAGACTGCGGAACTTCATGCATTTACAAGAAAATCGGGTGCATGAAATTTTGAAAATTGTTGGAAAATGGAAAATGTCGATTACATGATTTCTCTTCTATTAAAATCGTTAAGGGAAGAAATAACGTTCAATCTGATTTCTACTTCTTGAAATCGATGCAGGAAACTTTTATTTTGCATAATGATCCGCAGTCTATTTATCAATGTGCATCTCTATGGATTTGCATGATTTCATTATTTCTCGCAGTGCTCTTTTCACGAACTGTATTACGATCAATTAATTTCCATTGTTATTCATAAATTATTACTCCGCCATTTATTGCGATAAGATAAACGAACGCGTACACTGAGAAGTTTTAATCGTCTGCTAAGTTTCGTTAATCCCCGGCAGAAATTCGACGGTTTTCGGAGCAAACGAGCTATGTCGAAACGATGTACACGTTTTCCGGTTCAGACGTGTCCCAAGGCTAACGACACTAATCACTTGCAGCTGTGCGGCTTTATACTCTGGTGGTCTCACGATACGTCGATAGCTGCTGAAACGTATCATAGAGCTCACCGATCTCCTGATTAAAATTTCAAGTCTCAAGTGAGCGTGTATTCCAAATTTTCGTTTCGTAAATATTCCCTCCTCTCCACCAACTTCAGTTATTCTGTTTATCCTCCACACTTTGCCCCGAACTATGATTTTGGAATCAATGAAAGTAGCGCGTGCATTTATAAATATAAATAAATATAAAATATAATATAAATAATTTAAATAAAAATTGTAATTCGACTATGCACATAACACAGGTTCAGTGTTCTTCTCGATTACATTTTGTTGACAGTCATCCCACAGTTGTGACCAAAGGAAAAAGTCAATGCGTTGCATTATGTCAGTCGTGATTCATACTGTTACGGTACTTCATAGTTCGTGTCTAGAACCTTCTACGTACATAGACCACAACTTCCGATTCGATTGTTCACTTAGGTCTTACATTCATGGGCAACGGATCAATCTAATTCAACAACAATCTTCTATTTATCAACGACGAAGTTATAATTACAAATGGTGTTATGCTTACAACATATGTGCTCGTTTGTTTTCAAATAAGACGTGGCATTAGATCAAATGAAATTGTTTACAACAAAGAAGATAGTGTGTTAGACTTCAGTCTGACACGAATAGAACGTTCGAAAGTAGCCATAACATCGGATATGGACATTTTATAATAATTTATTTAATTTGATTTCGAATAAGACATGGCATTGGATTAAGTGAAATTGTTTACAACGAGGAAAATACGTGTTAAACTTTATTATGACACGAATAGGACGATAATTTATTCATTTGATTTCGAAAAAGACATGGCATTGGATCAAGTGAAATTGTTTACAACAAGGAAAATTACGTGTTAAACTTTATTATGACACGAATAGGACGTTCAAAAGTAGCCATAACGTCGTAGGTGAACAATTTGTGATAATCGTCCAAGTGAAAACTAGTCATTTATATTTCTCATTCATGGGCAACAGATCAATTTAATTCAACAACAATCTTCTATTTATCAACGCTTTCGTTATAATTAGGAATGCTGTTCTATGTACAATACGTATGCTCGTTTAATTTCGAATAAGACATGGCATTAGATCAAGTGAAATTATTTACAACAACGAAAATAGTGTGTTAAACTGTTGTCTGACACAAATAGGACGTTTGAAAGTAGCCATAACATCGGAGATGGACATTTTATAATAATTTGTTTCATTGGATTTCGAATAAGACATGGCATTAGATCAAGTGAAATTATTTACAACAATGAAAATAGTGTGTTAGACTTCAGTCTGACACGAATAGGACGTTTGAAAGTAGCCATAACATCGGAGATGGACATTTTATAATAATTTGTTTCATTGGATTTCGAATAAGACATGGCATTAGATCAATTGAAATTGTTTACAACAACGAAAATACTGTGTTAAACTGTTGTCTGACACAAATAGGACGTTTGAAAGTAGCCATAACATCGGAGATGGACATTCTATAATAATTTGTTTCATTGGATTTCGAATAAGACATGGCATTAGATCAAGTGAAATTGTTTACAACAATGAAAATAGTGTGTTAGACTTCAGTCTGACACGAATAGGACGTTCCAAAGTAGCCATACGTCGGAAACGGACATTCTGCGAGGAATTTCATTACGAATGCCCATCGAACGTAAATCCCTAGATGACCATGACTTTCTTGACGGAAAGCCCGCAATCAAATATTCCTTAGCAGTAGTTTTTGAGTATCGCCGCGTCGGTTACTTGCTCATGTGCAGGAGTCAATCAAAGTAAGACACGTTGCTCCGCATGCGACCTATATGCAGGGACTATAGGCGACTGCACAAAGTCGCAATGCGTTTATTAACTATTGAAAAGGTCGAAAGGTGATCGAGTTTAGGCTCTGTGTCTTTCGCGAGTCTACCGTCAGTCTGCTATCCCGGCTGGTCCGTGGAAGACTCGTGTGTAGTGCGTCAACGTGTTGCTCTTCATCTTGAACTTCTCAGCTTTCATCATTGCATCTCTATCAACGATCTATCGGACATATCCGATATATTTCTAATCAGTATCATCGACGGAACTCTAATCAGAGTCCTTCCTCGTTAGAAATGAGTATCTTCTTCATAGCTCGGCTGGCTCTGAATTCGTTCGGGGCGAAGCTCCGAGCCACCAGCCGAATCATACTTAGAAAACACCGGTACCAACGTGGCTTTTACTAATCGAACTCGATTCGATATCTAGAAGAAGAGATTTGACAATTCGTAAAATTCATTTTCTCCATCGTCGCTGGACGACGATGCGTTAGCTGATCTCGAAGGGTTCTTATTCTTTACCGCAACAGTGGTACGCGTCAGTGACTTCTTTCAGTTTCCTTGACACCTTTCACGTTGATTAGCTGATTACTTCTGAAACGTCGATTCAGGATCTGAGCTGTAAGGCTTTCGAGAGATCTTGTTACCTTCGCCGGTGTTGAATTCTACACCTGTCCGTTGCGGTGTACAGCTTATTGCTCGGCTTCGGAACAAGGACGTAATTTTCGTTTAGTTATTCGTCCCAACTATTCTGGGGGTTTTCTTTGCGAGGAGCAACGTGTTTTTACTCGCACTGGTCTTTAGACATTAGGGTTTCGACTTCGTTCGAGCCACACGTGAACTCTTGATCGTCTATTTGGATTTAGTGTCACGGCACTTTGATCGTTGTTCGGTTCACCTCGATTTTTTGGATTGTTGAAAATCGAAGTCGATGCTGAAGCTTTAGCAGATTTAGGGAAAGTTGTTGTTTAGAAACGTAACGAATCAATCGGCACCATGGAGTTCGAAACGAGGGGCCTCATTGACTTTTGCTTCTCGTCGAGCCAGCTACCCAGAGCTAGGTATGATTGTGAACGTTCTCGCGCCGAAAACCAGTAGAATGCGGATTTTATGAATTGTTAACAAGCTGGTTTCCTGAATTTTCTTACTGAATTTTTGAAACCGGCTTGAAATGATGTGGACGTCTTTTCAGTTCGTACTTTTCGGAATTAAAAACATCCGCAGTCTAACTGTTCGTTTTTATGGAACCACTACATTTTACTATTTTTAACATTTCTGCACAATTCACTCGAAACATCTGATAATCACAATTGTGACGTCATTGTTCATATTTTGAACAATTTATTAAAATCTACTTTATTAAGAACCTTGAAAAATCAAATCCACAGCTTATGGATTTTATACTTTACACACTGGCTTTTATATTTGATTTACAGTGCCTGGTTAAAAAAATGATACTATTTATGGTGATCGTTTATTGCAGGACTGTAGATATATATGTGGGATATCGTGAAATGGAAAACCGTGAGCTTCTTCTAACATTTGACCCTGTTCTGCAACCTTCTGTGACATTTAAATACCCATGCATTTGTTACTATTGATCTTATTGTGAACGATGCGCATGTGTGTTGTTCTTTTTTTTTTGTACCGTTGCTATCGAACATTTGTATTTATCCCTTCATTGGAGCTGTGTAAAATATGTACATACAGTCACGAAAGAAACTACTCGTAGTATGATTTTATTAGATTTGTTTAATATTTTGTATGCAGTCTGTTGTAGATGCAATACTTTAGAATTCTTAATTGATTAGCTAATTTAATCATGAATTGGAGTCCTGTAGAATTCATTTTAATGTCATATAGATCACATAAAAGTTATTATATTTTATGTGCAGTCTGTTATACAAGTATTACTTTATAATTCTTAATTGATTAGCTGATTTGATAATGAACTGGAGTCCTGTAGAATTCATTTTAATGTCATATAGATCACATAAAAGTTATTATATTTTATGTGCAGTCTGTTATACAAGTATTACTTTAAAATTCTTAATTGATTAGCTGATTTGATAATGAATTAGAGTCCTGTAGAATTCATTTTAATGGCAGATAGATCACATAAAAGTTATTATATTTTATGTGCAGTCTGTTATAGAAGTATTACTTTAAAATTCTTAATTGATTAGCTGATTTGATAATGAACTGGAGCCTCGTAGAATTCATTTTAATGTCAGCTAGATCACACCAAAGTTATTATATTTTATGTGCAGTCTGTTATACAAGTATTACTTTGAAATTCTTAATTGATTAGCTGATTTGATAATGAACTAGAGTCCTGTAGAATTCATTTTAATGTCAGCTAGATCACACCAAAGTTAAAAATATCCTCCACGACTGAAAAAAGAAGAAAAGAGAGCATCGATGACCCAGATAACTCTGAGAGAAATGAGCACGGAAGACAATCCTCTTTGTATAATACCCTCTTGTTGCACTCATTCAACTTGCATCCTGAACATCCCCCGCTATTCTCGAAGTGCGAATGAAACCTTCTCGTGTTCCCTTTCCAATGGTTAATCAAACAAGTGAAGTAACTTATCGTTGAACATCAGTGGGTCATTTAAAGTGAACCTTAAAAGTGAATTTATTTGTGAATTCGAAAGGAATTCGAAAATTCGAAAAGAAAGGTGAAATAAAAGTTAAAAAGTGAATTTTAACGTGATTGTTCAATAATATTTAACATTTCCATGGTTAATCAATGTAGAGTCCGGACAGTCAGCAATAAACCATGAAAATCCAGTGATTTGTTGTGAATAAAGTAACCGAACTTATTAATTAATTAGAGTGTTGCTTTATCATTAATTGAATTTTGGTAAGATTATATATCAATTAGTAAATAAGGGTTAATCGAAGTCTCTGGTAATTATCTTTATGCATAAAATTACTTCGAGATATTACTTATATTTTGTAAATAAAACAAACAACAATAAAATATTTTATTTCTACCAACGAATACTTATAACTCACGCAACTACATTCACGCATGACATCGAACCATTTTCTGCAATTACCTTTTAATGAATAGTCTAGCAAAAAATTGAAGAAAATCCATTTCTACTATATTTACTTTATCGATTGGTGACCAGTAATTTGCTCTCATAGCATGTGCCTCACCTGGTACAGTAATATCTCCCGAATCTCATAACCAGTTTCCTTGCGCTGAATGAAATTCGACAAACTGATACACAGGAAAGCAATCGAAATTGATCAAACAACTTCGCAAGGGAACTAACAGATTTTCTATTATATCACACCTCGTATATCTATTTCACGAACGAGTCGTTCAATGCAAAACCGGTTCAAGTTCGAAAAGAATCGACTACTGGACATTGAGAATGAGAAAGAAATTCATTTCTCGGACAGAGAGCATCGCGTTAAAGTCTTGATCTAAGACAGGGGTCGGTAAAATATTGTTCTTTACATGAAAAAATTAAATACAAATAAAATTACGTGAAATAAAAAACTCATGTAAAAATATCACTTTCTATTAAAAAATATTTGTAACTCCTGGTTTCTTGTTTCTCTATGGTCCACCGGGCTTAAAAATTTTGCCCTTTCCAAAAAAAGTTTGCCGAGCACTGATCTAAAAAATACTTGCGGGTCCATGATGATTCTTAGATCGTGTAGTTCTACGATTTGCACCACTTTTGCATTAAACGACGACTGATACGTTGAGGCATTACTGTATAGCAATTTCTGGGGCAGAATTCCAGATGGCAGAATTACAAAGTACGGTTGTTGTTGCAGGTCTGCAGGGTCCATAGGAGCACGATCGGCGCCCAGCACGCCTCTTCAAGTAGCCCCTGGCGGGCAGGCTGGTCAGCAGTCAATTAGCGGCTCTCAGCTCACCACGGCTGCTGCGAGTACTTCTCATCCTCCGAGGAGTCCGAGCCACGCGGCCTTGAGATGTAACGACAGGTGAGTACTCGACCTTCTTCGAATCGGTCTCCTGTTTGTCTGCGATCTGCAACTCCTCGCTCTGATCTCTACCTAGTTGGACAACCTTGACGGCCCTAAGCCGTTCAAATGGCTTAAATATCTGTCGCCTCGCTGACCCCGAAACACAGATGCCATCTCCAGTCTGGCACTAATAGCTCCGTTTAAAGATTTTCGAGGAGCAGCGGATTCCAATTGCAGCTGACCACTTTGTACTCCATGTATACTAGTCTGTAGCACGGGTCGGCAAACTAAGGTCCGCCTTCTGTTTTGAATCCGATCCGCAAGGTTAACCCTCATCCACACGACGTGGTACTCGGGTACCTATTACAAATTCATTTAGAATAGTACAAAAAATTACCCGTGTGGATGAGGGTTAATATTGTTCTTTTTACATGGAAAAATTAAATATAAATCAAATTACGTGAAATAAAATATTTCTGTAAAAATATCACTTTCTATTAATCCTCATACGCTCATCAAAAATAGCTGCACAAAAGAGACTAGGATAACAATTCACCCATTTTTATTTTACACGTTAAACCAACACATTATGTCTCATTTATAATGTCACATTTTAAAGAAACACGTCTCACGACGTTGATACGAAAGAATGAATAATTTTACAGTATGTGAAAATATTGAATGGGTGAATTTTCACCCTGAGGAGCGTATGAGGGTTAAAAAATATTTGGAACCCCTGGCTCTTTCCAAAAAAAGTTTGCCGATCCTTGCTCTATAATAATGCTTTAGACCGTATATACTTCTAGACTTTAGATAAAATGCCTTGTTCCAAGATTACATCGTCTACCAGATAACGGTTGTGGGCAAAGTGTTAAAGTCTGTGGAGCAGTCGTTGTATCTGATTCTGTACAAACATTTATGTAACACGTTGATTTTTACTTTACATATTACAAGCACTATTTAATTTCTGAGAATATCGTAAAACTTACATTGAATTAATTTAGTTTAAAATAATGTGATGCGAAATAACTGATAAACTCATTTCTCTTAAATTTTCACTTGAACCACTTTCAGAATTATGAGCACAACCACAATATGGTAAAAGCGAAATTTTAATGTAGATGTGAAGTCTGTATTTATTTACTCACAACTTACTTTGTTTAAAGAAGGAATAGTGAGAACAATATGTATGCGATATTAAGTATAAAATACTTGTAACAAGATATACATATTTGTATCGGGGTTTTGTCGTTCCTTATAATTCTTTATGCAACAAGTCCGCACCATTTCTCCGAATGTTTACGAAATAATGGATAAATATGTTTGTGTATCTCGCTTTTATATCGCTATCCACCCTTGTGACGTCAGTTAAGGGAACCAGATGCTCCGTTATCATGGAACATTGCGTCCTATGCATATTCTGTAAGATGGCCGCGCCGAAACTAAGTCTCCGAGGTCGAGATATTTTCAAAACACATGGTTTTTGCGTTAACTCTTATCGATATATAAGTTTTCACAGTGTGCGGCGACTATAGTGGTTCTTCTGGTCGTCGTATCTTCCATCCCGTGTCGGCGATTTGAAGTTAACAAACGACCTTGGTGAACGGGGTTAGGCTGATCATCCGGTTCTCCCATTTGTAGTTTGTGGGTCACTATTTGTGATACACGGTTGGTTGCATAACGTCATAAACGGAAGAGAATAGCTGGAATTATCTCGAGGAAAGTCATCAACCAATGTTAACCCTTGCCTCGCTGTTCCCGTGTAGGCAGGCAAGTGAATATTCAATTAGGATTCTTTTAAATAGCGACGCAAACATGTTGTTCACGTACAGGTTTAAATAACTATTTTCTAATGTGACTGATCGTCTGTGCATCGTTCATTCTTTTTATGCAAACGTCTTCGTCGACCAGCATCGAGAATGCAAAACAAAGATTTCTCGAACAAATTGTTTGAACAGCTTTCATACAATTGTTATGAAAATAAAAATTATATCTATGTCTATCTTGAGCCATTTTTTAGCGACCAATCAGCGATACAACATTTACGTCATACAATTGAAAAACTATTCTTTATCAAGTAGAAGTTATATCTAATTTGTATCAGACGCTCGTGCAATATCTAACCATTTATGTTCGCGTGACTATAATTGTTTTTAATCGTGGCAAACATCCGGTCTGTGGATTTTTATACAAAATAAACATTTTCTGCATCGATTGCAAGAAACCGGAGCTGATTAGAAAGTTTATTCTTCCGTTCAGTCATTGTCGTAAGTTGAAAATAATATATTGATATTCTTAGATCGAATCATTTCGTCTAATTCTAATATATTCTCGCGTATCTTGTGGACGGAAAGTTTTTCGCAATAAACACGGTGGCGGTAAACGCGTTAAATATCAAAAGGGACGTAGAAAATGTTGAAAATGATTAATCGACCGATATCGTATCGAAAGATACTACAACACCTGCTCGCAAGCGACTATAGATCATTATTGGAGTTTGCTATTCCATCGGCACCTGTGCGATAAAAACGGTTGTGTTTGTGGATTATCCTAAATCAGCCAAATCGATAACTTCTACACATATCTGCACGATATATCTACATTTAAATTTGAAATTGAAAGTCGACTATTTTCAAGAAGATGAATTTCGAGTCGATCATATTTAAAAGATGAAAAACTGATCCATCGAAATATTTCGGTGTTTAATAGCGAACTAACTTTATTAATACAAATCGATTTTACAAGAACTTCAAGAATTCTCAAGAAAATATTCGTTCTGTTTCAAAATGTTTTATCTTGCAAAAATTACTAAACTGTATTTACTTGGATCGTGTACAATATTTCTTATAGTATGTGCTGGAATAAAGAAATCTATTCAAACATTTCCCATGAAAGTAGCTGTATAATTATAATAATTGTAAAATAAAAAATATTAAACCGTTCACGTGATCAACAGTGGTAGGTTCACTATTAAGAATTTTCACATCTTCTAGCTGTGACCCAAAGTTATGAGATACAAAATAATTCTCAGCATCTCTGAACAATTAGCGAAAATTCGAAAAAATTAAAAACATTACAGCTCGAAGTCCAAACAACAGATCAGGCGTTGGAATTAGCGTAAGACGCGTATGATAATGTCGTCGCGTATTTATCTGCATAAATATCTCGATTAAAGCAAACCAGTATACTGTATATTGCAGATAAACTTGTTGCCAATCTCAGGAAAGGAAATAGCGTATCGGATCTTCACATATTTATCGCAGTGAATCATGTTTTTCACTGGCAACAATTGTTTGTTCACTGCACTTCAGAGTTTTACTCGGTCTGATGTTACCGGTGTATGGGAAGTGTATTGCATAAACGGTGGCGCATGAATCCCGAGGCTATTTATAGACATAACAAAAACGCTGCTTAAAACATAGTAAACAATTTTATTTCCAATGCAGATACATATCTAGCAGATATTATCTATATCGTGTACATAAAATCAAGAAAATAAAAAAAATGATCGCAGTCTGCTCCCCTTTCTTACAATTTCTGCGGACAACTTTCATTCTGCATAAAATATTTTTCTATGAAACATTTATGACAGGCATACTTGAGTAAAAATTATTCAAATTTGTATAAAAAGGTTTTCAACGTTTTTTGTCGAATTGTTGAGAAATGCAGCTGCGGTGCCGATCGAGATCATTCTTGAAAAGCGACCCCGTTATCGCGACAGCTTAGCGTAATTCTTTAAATCAGCGCCTGTAGAGAAAGTTAAGATATTTGCCAGGTGTTTTATCGGCAAAGCGTTAATCGATATCATCGAGATATGTCCCGCGATCGTCAGAGTCAGTCTCGTCACGAAGTCGACATAAGTTCGACACGCGTAGGAAACGATCGATACTTTAACGTTCGATGTGAATCGTCATTGTTTCTTGGCGCCTTCCGATCTTCGTAAACGTTTACCATCCTAGCGAACGATCGTTGTGAACTCCAGTGAAAACCCGGCAGTGCGCGGTATTAACATATTGCTTGTGGCTAAATAAGATTTGTAAAGAACAATACTGTGTTTTGCTTCAACGACGTCTCGATCGAAACAAAGACGATGCGTCTGTACCCGATATTTTCTCACAAAATTCCGCCAAGCCGTGGTGACAATTCGATTAAAAAGTAACTGTGCACGTTCAATGCATTCCAATTCGAAGACTTTCGCGTCATTTTCGAAGCGTGAAAGAGAGACGGCAACCGTGAAGTTTCGTTACAAGAAGAACAGCTCAGAACTATAGTTCAGTGCAGGCGTAAGCGCGCCAACCTAACCACCGATCCGGAGACAACAGGAACAGTTTCCATTTTACGATTGTCTTCTCGCAACGATCGCCCGCGCTCGATACTAATTTTCCATCGGGAAAGGAAACGTTCGAGGAATTTCTGGCTGGTATCCGTAATCACCGGCGGCTTTATCAACCGGCATCGGCCATCCACTCTCGACGAAAACAATCGCCAAACCCGAGAACGGAATATTCACTGCACGCATCCGAACACAGTGGTTTAACACTTTAACGACCGCTCACACAACGTGTGTGTGATAGCCGGAACAACCGTTTTATGTGTAAGACATGTAAAATACGTGTAGGTGATTGCTTTAATAATTATCATACAAAGGAAAAATATTTAATATAGTTCTTTATTAATAATAATTCAATAAAGTTCTTTAAAATTAATTCTTCAAAAATACTGCCGGCCCCTGGCGACGTTTGATTGCGTAGACGGGCGGTCGTTAAAGTGTTAATACTGTGGTGTCCAAGGTGGTTCGGAACCCACCTTTTAATAAACTGTAGGAAGCGACGTTAAATAAATATTTTTAAAAAAACACAGTGGTCGCGGCAACATTATCATTCTCGATCTCAATCGCACGAGAATCTGCTCGATCAATCGAAAATTCACACTTTCAACTGATCGCGACGAGTCCACTGATTTGTTGATGGAAGTTGTTCGATTACAAGGACAACGATCATCCGTGGGAGTCATGTGAGACGCTCACGTGATTATTAATCTGTAGACTTTAATCAGTCGCGATCAACACAATCTTTTGCGAGGTTTAATGGACGCTATTTGGATTTTCTCCTTAATCCTTGAATGGATGTTTGCTATTTATAAATACTAAGTTTCTTGAACCTGTTTCGAACGTTTGGATTGTTGAAGTGCTGAAGACTGTACAAGGTGAGTTACGAAAAACAAAACACTAGAATTTCTTTGTTGGTATGAAGGATAAACGAAAGTTTCGCAATAGATATCAACAGATCTTGCGATTCTTTTTTGTTGTTTATGTTTTGGGTTTTTAATTTCATGTATTTTTAACTTCATAGTGTTGTAGCTGGTGTTAAAACGAGATTTTATGATAAAACAATGATAACTTTAAAATGACCAATCATTTTATTTGAATTACATTGAATGTTCAAAATTATGTCCCCGAGCGGTAACACAAACATTGAAACGTTTTGCAAGGCAATCAATTAAAAAGCAGTCAAAATTACTTCCTTGGGCAATCTAGTGTTAACCCACCGGTGATTATTGCATAATTTTGAAAAATCTGGTACATGGCTAAAAACTTTTTAATGAAACTTTCAATAGTAACAGCAATTTTCATTGTGAACTAACAAGTCATCCTCAATAACGTCATCTAATAATTTTATTTAAGATTGCAATGTAAAAGAAAATTTCTATGCTCTCTTTTGATACAGCACAATTATTGAGAATCCTTGTTTTCATTATTTTACGTCGCTTTTTCAACTGCTATGGTTATTAAACGACGGGACCTACAGTTTAAGGTGGGTTCCGAACCACCTTGGGCACCACAGTTTTTTAAAAAAACACATTGAATTAATTCAAGAGGTGCCCGGGCGCGGGGATTCGATTTTTTTTGTTCATTCGACTCAATTATTGAGAATCCTATTAATAGGCTTTCGGTAGGTAAAGTGTTAAGGGTTAATCACAAGATCTGTTGATATCACATTGTCTCTTCTCAACGGTTTCCGTTATCTTTCATACCAACACAAAAATTCAAATGTTCTTTTTTTCGTGATTCACCCTGTGTACTTAGCCTGACTGAATTTGTAGGAAGATTCCAGTGCGACAGATCGCAGTCTGAGGGAACAGTATACCGTTTCAGGGTTAACGTATTTGGATACCGTTCGAATCCGATAGCCGATTAATGGGAAGACGCGATGTTTTCCAGAAGATCCGATTACTCGCACCGCATCTTCGTTCGTCTTCGATCGACCTTAATTTCTATTAAGTCGTCCGAGTTGTACGCGGGCCGCAATTAGCGATCGAAATCATCCTCCGCCGCTTATCGACCAATCCCAGTGCGCTGAAACGCAGTGGCCTTCGTTTCGTCGAGAACAAACGACGCTCTTCCCGACGATCCCGAAAGAGCGAATCGCGTTGACCGTATCCGAATCTGTGGAGCCTTAGCTTCTAAGGTCTGATCTATCAGGTTCGTTCTGCTACCCTATCAAGATCGATCGATCGATTGCAACATGGTCGCGCAGTACACGGAATACGACGTCTGGAGCAACGACGTTTGGAGCCCGAAGATTCGGAAGAGGAGCACCTTAAGGTGGTTTTTTCATTCGTGTAATCGTCCGAAATAAAACGACGGTAATCATGACGCGATCTATGAGTAATAATGACGATCGGAGCCGATCGCTAGATCCCGCAGCCTCAGAGTATCGTATTTTCTCTTGTCGAGAAGTCCGTGCATGCCGGACGCAATCTACTTTTTCTCTTGTGTTGTAACGCGTTCATTGGACAACACGGGCGTTGACCTTGTTTGACCTTGTACAATGCAGAGATCGTAAGTTGCCGAAAAAACTGTACAAAACTGTGTTAACATTATCTCTATCTCGGTTTTATATATGTAAAGAATGTTCGAGGAAATAGATTTATCGAGTAATTTCCCTGTAATGCATCTTTGCAGTATCGATCAATTTTTATTTTTAATTTTGAAATGTGTCCATTGACACCTCCGGTAGAAATAGTGTTAATGTGTAAATTATTGTAAACACTTTAGTAGACAGAGTACCCTACAGCAGATTAGTCTTGTCTCTGTACCGTCCAGCTTGCAGATCGTCGGCAAATTACGATCTCTGATACTTGATAGTCTTGGCAGAAGACTACTAGATCATTGCATTCTACAAACTGACCAGTGGTGGGTCAATCAAGTGGATTCCAAAGCGGTAAAAATTTTGGGGCCCTCAAACTCAAGCTCGACACATAGAAGTTGCAAGAAAACTCTCGTAAACTTATTAACAAAAAAGAAAAGTAATGGAACATGTCATATCGTTACACATTAAATAATTTTATTTAAAATTCGGCTCCCCACACGGTGCTCAGTCCGCTTACCGTTTGATCCGCCACTGAAACTGACTACAGCAAAGCCTTGCTCTAAGAGAAACCTTCGGTGCTGTTTTTTAGATCGTGTTGCTATATTATTTTTTTAAAGGACATTGCGTGTAAACATTTTGTTTCTGTTTTTCTAGATCATGGCTTTACTGTACTTGAAAAAATATCGACGTGTTGAAACGTGATTTTGTTTATTTGTATACATAGGGTATCGGTTCAACAAACAATATCGGTTCTTTTCTGATATTTATTGTATATCGCAGCCTGAATGTAAGAACTAAGTAACTTACAATTTCCATATTTTAGAGAAATTGTTTTTGCAAAAAAAGAAAGAAGTTGCCTACTTTTTACATTAATAAGATTAAACTAAATTATGATTCACTAGATGTCGTACATTACTTTGATAGATTACACAATTTTTTAACATTAAATTCTACTTGATTTCTTCTTTAATACGAAGTAGATAACTCAAAATGTTCAAATTACAAGTTATCTAGTTTTTATATTCAGCCTGCGATATGTATTTTACAAATACGTGACTAGACATTCTATTCAGAGGGATTCTGTTTTCATGATCTCGAATACATTGTACGAAAAATATGGCGCAGTACACAAGAGTAAATACGGAATTTAATCTTCACTCTCGGTGGAAATATACATATGTGTATTTTTCTGGAAACACCGTGCTGCCCATCCTATGTTGACGAATAAATAAACAAAACGTATTCTCTGTTAGATTGGAAACCGCGTTTACGGCTTGATTGAATGTACAGGGTGATCTAAAATTGCGGGACCACCTCGAAGATTTTCATTGAGAAATTCGTAGCGTTTTGCAAGTTGAACGTTTCATTTCCAATTAGTCACTGTAAGCTTTTCCAGTGGAACAATCGATTTAATTGTTTTTTATTTAAATGCAATAAGAGAAATTCAGCAAGTGAAAATATTAATAACTTATATTCGTATCGATTCGGAAATATCGTATCGAGTTCTCACAGTTGGCGTCTGAATATGTCTAACATTGAAAAATCATTAATTAAATATGACGTGTACGCATATCTCGAACATGGTTATCGTTCGTACTATATTCCGAAAGACATTTCTCAAAATAATTAATTTCTCCGATGGTTATACTACTTAGGAACATGTATTTTCGCCACTTAAAGTTCCCCTTCGTTCACAGAGGGAAAACTGTCGCAGTGATAGTAAAACGAGTTATGCGATATCTTCGGCGAAGGTATTTTATCATTGTGCAACGTTTTTTTATTTTCAATTCTGTAAGTTTTACGAAACGATTTCATTCGTGTTCCTTCCATCTGTAATTATATAACATTTAGAGGAAGGAAGTGGACCTTATACTTTCAAACACATATTTTTCTTTATACTTTATAATCAGTTTGTTTCGTAAACAGTTTAATTTTCTAACCTTCTTGAAATTAATAAAAAAAAAATACATATCCAATATTTTTCTAAAAAATTCTTAGATAGACATGAGTATTTAATTGACATAGATGGAGAACCCTTATTTTAGGACATCCTCTTCGCATAATTATGTGATGCATAATTGTAAAGAAAGAGAAACAAACTCAAAAAACGACGAGATTTTTTACGACCCTTTGTTTTTTGTGTTCCAGTCATCTTTCTAAACCGCTCAGCAGAAGTACACCATCCATGGCAGCTGGTGGTCCTGTACAAGGAAACGTTAGCACACCTCCGTCTACGTCCTCGCCAGTAACTAGCAGTAGAACAGTACAGAAGAGATTCCATAGGCAATTCTCCTCCCAGGTAATTGACAGAAAGTTTCACTCGTGAGTTTTCATTTGTCACTTTCACAGCATCGCCATTAATTAGAACGTAACGTATACGGTGCTCCCCAGGTCTTTCACCATCCATTGTCACATTCGCAAGGTTTCCTTACCTCAGTGCTTCCCAAACTGTTTTTACTCGCGGAACACTTTACAGCAAACGAAAAAATTGCGACGCACCTACATTTTTAGTAGTTTATATATTTTATTATATATTTTAGTATCTAACTATTATTAATGATTTATATTGAGAATATTATTTCAAAGATGGATGTTTTATTTGATCCCCTCAGGGTTACAAATTCAATTTCCCATTCTCCCTCTTCCGCCCTTTCTTCTGAGAATATTATTTCATATTTTACTCAATTTTTATAGTAGTATAGTATAGTATAGTAACATGATATTTGGTCCCCTCAGGGTTTCAAATTCATTTACACCAATCCCCCTCTTTTCCACTTTCACGATCGCCTTTTCAGCGGGACCTACTGTTTATGGTGGGTTCCGAACCACCTTTTGCCAACAACACGTGAAAAACACCTCGGGTGGGTCACTTTCCGGTTTTTTACCAGACGGTCACCCATCCTAGTGCCGTTCACGTTCCACATTGTTTAACTTCGGTGACCTAACGAGAACCGGTGCTTTCAACGGGACTACGGTTGTTGGCCTACTCAATTTTTATATAATTTTAATTATTTTACGGCGCACGTTTTGGGAAGCACTGCCTTACTGCAACCATCGAGCAACCACGCTTACGAATTTTTCGAAGGAAACCGGAGATCCACGGTGGACAGTCGATTGTAGAATTGTACAGAAACGTCTCGACAAAAATTTTCATTTGCATTAGTTCTGGATGAAACTTTTACCCATTGGTGACACTTTTCTGATTTAAATGAGACCAAACACGACAGAATTTAGAACATATTTACTTGCTTAAAGTTAATTCACGATACCGCAGTCACGGCTCAAGTCAAGTGGAGGCCCCAAGCGGTACAAATTTCGGGGCCTTCAAACTTCGAGTTAGAGATAAAAGTTGCGAGATAACTCTCATAAACTTATTAACAAAAAGAAAAAAGTATCCCGGGACCCCACGCGGCCACTTAGCACGCTTATCGCTTAACCCGCTACTGCGATACTGTGGAGCCTCGATTATCCGAACAGCTAATATCTGAATTCTCCAGTACCTGAACACGTACACGAAAACAGTTTTAGATCTAGATTTAATCAAGTACTTGGTAACTGTTGAAAACACCCATTTCTAGATATTTATAGCTAAGCGAATATGTACTGAATAATTGTAGCGCCGGAGATAGAGGATCTCGATATTTCTAAATTAGATTGACGTGTTTTCAGGCTCGCAAGTATCAGTTAATTCTAGTTCAGACGACAGACATATTCATAGATAATATCTGTCAAGTATGAACTAGATAGGATGATGAGGCAGCACGTCTATCAACTCGAAAAGTGTCGTTCCAAGAGTAAATGGAGCATATGAATTTTAGAGAACTTCTATATACCCATTGTACATTAAACAAATCAGACAACCAGAGAGTACAAGAACGTCGATATTGCTTGTTTGAGTCGTCGGAATAGAGAAACGAATTATATTACTGTCTACACTCCCATTATACATTAAAGATATCAGACAACAAGAGAGTACAATAACCTCGATATTGCTTTTTTTATCAGACATGATATCAGACAACAAAAGAGTGCAAGAACGTCTATATTGCTTTTTTCAAGTCGTCTGAATAGAGAAACGAATTACAGTAATATTTATACTCCCATTATACATTAAATCTATCAGATAACAAGAGAGTACAACAACGTCTACATTATATCAGATAACAAGAGAGTACAGGAACGTCGACATTATATCAGACAACAAGAGAGTACAAGAACGTCGATATAGCTTTTTTAAGTTGCCGGAATAGAGAAATGAATTGCAATAATATCAGACAACAAAAGAGTGCAAGAACGTCTATATTGATTTTTTCAAGTCGTCTGAATAGAGAAACGAATTACAGTAATATTTATACTCCCAATATACATTAAATCTATCAGACAACAAGAGAGTACAAGAACGTCTACATTATATCAGACATTATATCAGACATGATATCAGACAACAAAAGAGTGCAAGAACGTCTATATTGCTTTTTTCAAGTCGTCTGATTAGAGAAACGAATTACAGTAATATTTATACTCCCATTATACATTAAATCTATCAGACAACAAGAGAGTACAAGAACGTCTACATTATATCAGACATTATATCAGACATGATATCAGATAATAAAAGAGTGCAAGAACGTCTATATTGCTTTTTCCAAGTCGTCTGAATAGAAAAACGAATTACATTAATATTTATTCTCCCATTATACATTAAATCTATCAGATAACAAGAGAATACAAGAACGTCTACATTATATCAGACATTATATCAGACAACAAGAGTACAGGACCGTCGATATTGCTTTTCCAAGTCGTCGCAAACGAATTATGCTAATGAAACGATAAATTAGAAACATGTCGCAGCTGTCGGAGAAGTTCGCGTTTTCATTTCCAAATGTGCTTGTTATAAATTTAACCGTTCGCGATCGTTGATACGAGAGCACCTACGAGCTTCGTGCATTCCTTTTTTTCATCGTCGCAATTGGTGAAACACTCCGATAAATACCGGGCATAGTTCAAAACACTGTACATTTCGCTGCACGATAAAATCGTGCGCGTATTATCTAAAAACATTGTCGTGTACGACTTCACCAAGTGAATTTTCTATACCCGCGGAATTGATAACAGTCGTTGGTGTTCGCACAATTGGTATCTTATCTGGCCATTATCTATAGTTTTTACATAGAACGGTATAGTTTCGCGTAAAAATAGTGGAAGCAAATAGTCTTACACGGCACAACGCGCATAGAATACTAACGGAAATCAACTTTTCCAAAGCAGTCTTCTAAATTACTTTTAAATAGTGTTTAATTATTTAAAATTACTATTATTTATATATTAGAAAGTGTTTTAAACCGGATTCGACGTGGGCGTATGCAAAATGTAGACGTCTGCTGTTCGTCAATATTCAAACAACTGGTTTTTAGTGTTAGATCTGTTCTGTTCGCGTTTTATACAGTACAGAGTGAAAATATTTCACTGTACGGTTAACATTGTTTAAGTAGTTATGCAACGAGAAGTTCCAATGCTTAGTGTTCGTGCTTTGACAACTGCGCATTAACTTTCATCACTGTGTTCAGAGTTAGTTTACAAGTGGAATAATGGTCTTTTTATTTAAATCATCTTCAACCTGCAGAAGATAATGCATATTTTCCGTGACCAAACTGTTCTTGTGGTTGTACATAACTAATTCGTTGACGAAACTATCCGATCAATTACGCTCGGTTATAGGTTGCAACATTTTCTTAATACTGTTAAGGCAATTTTATTATACGTAGACTCCGGATGTTTTTTGCAAAATGAAAAGTTTATGCATCAACTGCAAGATGCAGGAGCTAAATATAAATTTATATCCTTCATTAATAATTTTAATGTGGTGAACATAATATATTAATACTCTCAGAATCTTTAAATATTTTCACTGTTTTAAATTGTACTTGTTCATTTTCGTTATAAATGCATAAAATCCGGAGTCTAATTACAACTGTTTGTACTAATAGAGAAAGATGCATCTTCTAATTCTTTTCTTTTTTTCTATGTTTGACCATCAGGTTGCTCCGGACGAACAGGTACTGGACTGGTACAACTGCGCGTTGGCAGATGACATACTACTGCAAGGCTACCTCTACATCACGCCGAACTACTTTGCTTTCTACAGCAAGGTGTTCGGTTATATGAAGAGGTTGCTAATACCGACAGTCTCGGTATTGAAGATCAGCAAGGAGAAGACAGCGCGAATCATTCCAAATGCGGTGGCAGTCGCTACCGAGGAGGAGAGGCACGTTTTTGCGTCTCTTTTGTCGAGGGACTCGACTTTCCAGCTGATGAAACAGGTTTGGACCGCTGCTATGGAGCTGCAGCCGTCGCCCAAGGTTCTGCCTTTGACGTGCGAGCATAAACTCCTTGCACCGGTCATCGCGCCGGTAGTCGATGACTCCGAGGTGAATCCCGAGGAGGATGATTCCAGCATGTCCGAAAGTGGAACGGATCTTACTTCAAGACCGCCGACAGTTTGCACCGACACGGATAGCGTTACACCGATACCCATTATCAGGCCCAGCCTGCCGCCGCCCGTAATGTAAATATACTTTTATAAATATGCACGTAGGGTGGTTCTTATTGATCGACTTTCGATTTTTTCTCGTCTTACCCCCATCAATTGCGAGACTCGGGAAAAACAATCGTCCATCTTCCATTTTTAGAGTGACACTAGATACTGTTGGAGGATGTGTTTCACTGATTAGCACACTCCTTATCATTATCATTCTAGTATAAACTATTGACGCACGAGCATTCAACGTCAAAGTTATGGCGTGTGAAAGGTCTCGGTTCGAGGTCGAGTCTATCTAACGCTACTGTCCATCATCTGAGTCGAACTATCACATATTGTCTTCAGCTTTTCCCCATATTTGAGATCAAATAGTGTATCCCTTCAAAGCTAGGGGTGTGAAAGGTCTCGAGGTCGAGTCTATCGAATGCCACTGCTCATCTGAGTCGAACTATTAAATTTGTCTTCAGCTTCTCCCAATATTTGAGATCAAATAGTGTATCCCCTCAAAGCTAGGGGTGTGGAAGGTCTCGAGGTCGAGTCTATCGAATGCCACTGTCCATCTGAATCGAGCTATTAAATTTGTCTTCAGATTTTCCCAACATTTGAGATCAAATAGTGTATCCCCTCAAAGCTAGGGGTGTGAAAGGTCTTGAGGTCGAGTCTATCGAATGCCACTGCTCATCTGAGTCGAACTATTAAATTTGTCTTCAGCTTTTCCAAATATTTGAGATCAAATAGTGTATCCCTTCGAAGCTAGGGGTGTGGAAGGTCTCGAGGTCGAGTCTATCGAATGCCACTGTCCATCTGAATCGAGCTATTAAATTTGTCTTCAGATTTCCCCAACATTTGAGATCAAATAGTGTATCCCTTCAAAGCTAGGGGTGTGAAAGGTCTCGAGGTCGAGTCTATCGAACGCCACTGTCCATCTGAGTTGGACTATTAAATTTTATTTCTAGAGTAATCCCAGTGCATCCCAGCTAATTTAACTTTTCAATCTCCTGGAACTTTTCCGATAGAAAGATTAATCATTCTTTCCTTGTACTTTCAGATTGGAAACACAAACGGTATCACTGCTACCAGCAACATCCAGCAGATCCAATGTCCCCTTATCCTTGTTCTCGGGCGGATTGAAAACAAGCACAGTGATCACCATTCTCATAGCCCTGTTAGCAGCTCTCTACGTGTCAGCGGCTCTGATGATGATCCGCATCGACAGGCTACACACAGCGTATGTCAACCATCCTCTCGTTTCGCCGGAACGTCTCACACAGGATCGGCTTTTGCACTATCTAAACACAAATCTTGATCAAATAATAAAGGTAACGTCATAGAAAGCTTTCTTAACCCCTTGCTCTCAGAAATATACCAAGAAAATTCCTTGAAACCTGTGTAAAATGATTTCTGTTACTGTTTCAGGTGAGACAGAGTTTGCAGATGTTGTCGCAGCAGTTCGTGTCGATGAGGCAGAGCAGTGAGACAGATCCGGCCGTATCCGCGAGCCCGATGGAACCGGAAGACGCTCCGAGTTAGCCCCCGACAAGGCTGACTAATTTACTGCAACCAAATAATACGAGTCCCCGTCGCCTCGCTAGCGTATGAAGCGTCTCGTATTAATTAAATACGTCGTTGTCTTCGTTGTCCGTGTGAAATATCTTTGACGCGCGATCGCGGACCGACACCCGGCTAATTGACAAAAGTCGCTTCAACGGTCCTCGAGAAAATAGGCATCATTATTGTTAGCGTAAACTTAGACTTCCGCGGCTCTGAGAAATATAGAAAAACAAAAATATACCAAGTTACACGAAACGTGGTCAGGAAACAGAGTAAACGAAAATAATAAAACCAGAAAAAAGCAACAAAAAAAAAGAAGAAGAAAGAAAGAAGAAAAGAGGAAAACAAGTAAAACAAAACGAACCGAAAAAAAGGGCAGATAGGAAACTTTGTATAAGATCTTTCTAGATCGAGCATGCGTAACTCGATTCGACTTTCAGTCACGCTTGCAGGTGTTAATTAAAAAAATATATAAAACCGAGGAAGACCGATGCTTGAATACGAGATGAGATACAGACCGCATATAAACATATTATTATTTGTGTGCTCGTGTAATCGCGCTCGAAGCAATTGTACGTTGTATATTTTGATGTTAATTTCGGCGAACGTTAACAACAAAATCGAGCGCTTACGGCGAACGAAGGGATATTCGTCTGTTTTCTTTCTTTTTATTTCAACTAGTCACATATACATTATATTATATATACAAGATGCCCCCACATACGGCAAGGGTATACCGAACAAAGTGGTATATATTATATATAAATATAAATAATATAAAAGAAAGCTATATACATGTATCAATATGTATATACATATATCTATGAAAAAATACATATATATACATATATATATGTATATATATATACATATATACATGTATAAATAATAGAGTAATGCATACTTCGCGATTACTTGTTGATTATTATGTATTCGAACTAGAGTTGGGGCACTATCTTTTTAATCGGCGCTGATGTTCTGCAGCGTAGAAGCGAACAACAATTACTTTCGCGTCCTATGGAGCAAAAATTCTATGTTGATCGTATTGAGAATGTTCATGCGAAAAGAGAGCTTGCGTGCTCGCGAAAATTTCGACTCTTCGATATTCGAATTCGGCGGCTCTCGCGAACGAGGGTTTGCATATCCCGCGCACACTGGTGTTCCTACGAAATTTCACCACCGTTACGACGGCGTCACGATGACGTCACGACCACGGCGGGATTATCTCTTGGTTTCTCTTCCTTTTTTCATCGAGTCGAGATGGCGAGGAAGCGCGGAAGTGTTCGCGAAATACAGGGTGCTCGTGTCGCTTTGTGTCAAGCTTGGACAGCGTATTCACGGGGTCGAATATGTGATCAGAATTTGTCTTAATTCAGAGTGACACAATTTAGGTCGGCCATACAAGGCTCTGTAAAATATTTGTTCTGTTTATATATTTTATATGTATATATTGTATTATAGTTTGTACTATTCTATTACGTTGTTGTCTATGAAATGTCCGATTTTTCGCAATTCTATTAGGAGCAGTTTTGAAATCTTTTATGTAAAGTGAACAGAAATAGTGTTTCTTTTGCTAATAAATTTAAATAAACTATGTTTTGAGATTCCAGTAAGGTACAGCATTGTTTCGTTTCGAAACAAATTTGATTTTCAGTTCTAAACATTTGAATCTAGAGCGTTTCTCTTCTGTAATACCTATTGTGTATATCTGTTTGAATAGTTGTTGTTAAAATCAGCTATATCGTAGAACTTGAATCAGTTATTCGACCTGTTGACTACATTGTGCAATGTTGACGCGAAACGCGTGCACTCTGTATATCTGATAGCACTAACATATTTCGATACAATTGCACGTATGTTCTTATATGCAAAGCAAGACACATTTGGGCGAGATGCTAATTATATTTGCGGTGAAACTGTGGAATTACAAAGAACGGGAGACTTGACTGTGATAGTAGGATCGAGGATGCATTTTGTTAAAACACGGCCGTGTTTATCAGGTTTATTGTTGTTGCAGCTTGTAGAGAGCAATGGTGAAGAAAAAAAAAGAAAAGAAAAGATATGGTTACCTCGATCCGGACCAAGTCGCATTCGTCGCATAAACGCGGCCGTATTTTCGAGATCGCCTGGGGGGATATAAGAAATGTGCTGTTACATTCTTTAGCTATATTTATAACGGAAACAAAAGCGTATATGTACATCAAACGAAATTCACTAAACGTTTCTTTTCAGTTCATTTATCATTTATATTTGCGATTAAACATGTGAATTCATCGCGTTTTACGATTAATTTATAATCATTTCAAGGATATACTAAAATATATTTTTTATCGTCAATGGTTGTGGAATGTATTTTATATTGTACACCATGGATTCGGATATGTACGAGAACAATAACGGTGAAGTAGAAACAATTCTGGGAAAAAGTTGTATTCGGACAAAATAGAGTTACTTTTCGTGATCGCTTGTAAATGTGTAATGCACAGTAAATAGCTTATGTCTGTGGTAAATAAATGCTGATTTTCATATTCTTATTCGATATTTTTCTATGCGAGTTAAATTCGATTGTAGACGAGAAGAATTCTGATGATTTTCCCAAGATCGTCGTTTCACGTATACGAATTTGTTCGACTGTATATTCGACTTGAATACATGTTTTAACGAGCACATATTCACGTGCTATCTGAGCGCAGTAAAATGATTTCATTGGAGATGTGTATGACTTCTTCGATGTGCGAGTAAATCCATGGGGTAAAGTGTAGATCGCGGATAACATAAATTGGGAATTATTTACTATATGGGTTGGCGATACATTACTTTTAATTTATTTAGTAGATCTTACGAATTCGGAGTTTATGCGTATTAGCATTAGCACAGTTTCAAATGTCTCTTATGTATTTGACGTGCGTTCATTGATTTTATAAGTTTCTATTCGGTGCGCATTTTGTTGCGTAAGCGAGATCGAGGTTGAAGGGAAAACTTGTGCCTGGCACGTGTGCCATAGAAAAGGAAAACTGATTGCATTCTAAAAAGAAAATCCCGAGGATAAAACGCTAGGTCTCTTTTAACGATGATGCGAATCATCGAGATTCGTTTGATACCCGTAAATGTCGGAACTTGATTTCACGTCTTGTAAACGTCAGACTTCTTTCGATTCGGAAATATAATGGAGAATGGATGTTCGTACGAGGTAATTGGATGATAATTGCCACTGAAGGAAACAAACTTGGGAAATGTAAAACGGTGTTAGCCAACGTTTGTGCCAAATTTCGGAATCATTGGACTTCCTGTTCTATTTGAAATATTCGGAAATCAATGTCTGGTATTCGCGTCGAATCGCAAAAATTCGAACGTTCAAAAAATCAATATGTGTTCAGCAATGGCGATGATTATCCAGTTGATCCAGCTTGAGATTGTTCCATGAAAACGAATTAAAGCGGCAGCGCATTTATGCCGTACAGAGGGCGATCAATTATATCCCATTCTGTTTCTATGTAACACTGTATGCCTTACTGTAACTATTATAGACAGTTTAGATGGATGCTCAACTTACGGTCCGTTTCCCTTAGAACGTAAATCGTACGTAACAGCTTTTCATTTGTATACTTGTGCGTATAACTGTTCGTGGAAAACGACATTTCGATTTTTAGGTGTACCTATCGGAATCCGACGTCAAGTTTCAATTATATCGATGAATTTACGCGTAACTAATAGAAGGCGAACAAGGTTGAATTGATTTCTCCGTGCAATATGTTACTTGTACCCTAAAATGTTTCTTCAGATATTTCAATAATTACCAAGTAGTCGGTTGCACACTGAACTTCGTCCATGAAAGTCAGTAATATTAAAGATCTTAACCCGTTAAGCCACACGCGAGATGTAAACTGAAGGCTTTGTATTAAATCAGCCGTATTTTACTATAATTTAGACAACAACAAAAAAATGACACCGAGCGATGAAAGTTTGAACTGTCGTTCGAGAAAAAACCGAAAACAGACGACGTGGCCCTATGGGTTAAGAGGACAGTGAAGCAAATATATTTGTTACGGGGCGACATTTGAACTTCTACAATGCGTTGTGAATTCTCTGAGGAACGTTTTACATGTTTGTACTTTTCGGTAACGTTTAACTATTACGTAGGAGGCTAAGATCATGATTACATTAGGACACCTTAAGTTAAATTGCAAATACTTGTATATTTATTTCCACGGATTTGTTCGGGAAATGGCTTTTCCTTCGACAGGCAATCGTGTTCCGTGGTGTATTTAGTTACAAATGGCAGAGATCGTTTAAGTACCGTCTGTGTTATACAATATGATTTCGTAAATTGTCTGATTTTGTTACGTTCTTGTTAAATATGTGTTCGAGAAGAATTTGAACGGTTCGGTTACAGAGTGATAGTATATTTACTGGTGCTCGAGAGCCTTGTAGCGTGCCATTTTGCGATTAGGTGCATATGTCCAATGAATACGTACGTTTTCGTACGTGTAAGATTTCGTTTCTCTTTGATTCTGTTAACGTCGATCATGTTCGTCCAAGATGTATAGTTTCTTTGTTAACGATTGTGTCCGTATCAGATAAATTTGTTACTCTGAGAAAGAAGATGTCTTTAGAATGCATTTATTCGCGCGGCGAATTGTCGATTATTTGCGCGACGAAAACTAGAAACGGGAGTGGGAAAGATGGTTGAAGGGAGACCGTGAAATTTGGAGATCACAGACAGACCAATAATTTACAACATAATTTGTGTAGTCCGATAACACGGAGCGCAAATAAATTTATGAAAAATTATATATGCTTTTTCCGTTTATTACCATTCGCTTGTTAGTGCCTTTTATGTGCTGTCCTGTATAAGAGAGTCGTAGCGAAGTAATTATTTACGTTGCCAAAAAGATGACGGAAAGTCATACCAAAAAGTCATGTACCGATTAAGCAAATTATATATAAAACTAATAGTACTTAATTTTCTTGTGAATGTACTACGCAACAGAATTATCTAGACCGCGGATCTTTATGCATTCATAAAGAAATTACTTGGGTGTAATACGAGAATATTGTAATCCTGTTTTTGTTTTTAACAAAGTCATTAAGGGATGAAATTTATACATATGTATTTCTATTCATAAAGATCCGCAGTCTACAATTATCTAATAAAACTGAGTATATAGAAAAATGTTGAAAAAATTTACATAGCTTCTTTTTCTTCTGTTTCTTTTTCGTAATTTCATTCCAGCATCGAATCCAAAGGAACAACGTAATACTTTAGAGAGAAATACTTTCGGTATCTCAAGAAATTCATTTTCGATAACATATAAATTTTATTCTTATTCGTTTGGTACTTAATGAAATAGTTGAAATATTGTTAGAATAAGCTACAAAGAGATACAGATTATAGTTGGTGCCTTTTCAGATATTTTTATTTTTGATTTTCGTAACGATCAGTGAAAATAAACGATATCTGGTAGCGTTAAAAAGATTGTTATAGTAAATTAAGATTCATGAGACACGATCATGTCATCTATTATGCTTGTTGACATCGTTCGGATTGAGTGAGGTGAATCTTGGGGGTTGAAAGGAGATTGGCCCATCGTGGGACGCGATTTACTCGAATTGTAAATTGAATGAATTTCGAACGATTGACTGAAATGGTGAGTAAACAGTGTTTAATGATCTGTTTTCGCGAATTGCGTCACGAACAGTGAACGTGATAGATTTAATTCCGTACGAACCAGTACAGTTGTGGCCGGTCATGATTCTATTATGAGAACGTTTCTTAGGCATTGTTAAACCATTAATAGCGCCCATAAAAAAAGCTCATTAATTAAATATTATTTAACTCCTCGCTTTACGATTTCATCGTAACGAAACGCTACGTTAATTTTTTATAGACCTTAAAATGCTATTTATTTTTATGGATATATGTCTACATCTGAACCTTGTAATATAATGGAATAAAAAACTATACATGCATATATATATTATTATTGACTGGTACACTTTTTACATCTTCAAATAAATAACGTAATCTAATTTTTCACGGGCAGTAGATTTTAGTAGAATTATTATTTTAGATTGTCTATGTTAGTGAATCAGCAGTTTCTGTATTATATATTATGTAGAACTATTGTTATCGATATCAATCTTGTGGACAACCGCAACATCCATGTGCATTATGCTATATCTTGAAGAACGATCATGTTATAATTAGTGTTCTGCTTCCTTCGCGCTAAAAGGGAAATGAAAATAACGCTGTGCCATCGTTCAGGAAAATAATTTATACATTTCATTTTTCTCTGAATATAATGTAATTAAAATATAAAATATTGTATTGATTTATCTTACGTACAATGTGTTAATATATTGGAACGAAGGTTCGTGGCGTTTGTAAATTAAAATTGAAAGCTAAAATTCAGATATTTATTCATAGATTTATACAATAACAGTTTTTCCATTCTGGTCTATTACTTTTTGCCATTTTGCAGATGACTTCAGGATTGCAAGGGTACGGGTTCCGTAAAAATGGGGGTTTCAGTAGTCAAAAACGCTAGACAAAAGATATTTTTGTTTAAATTTTTCATAAAAGATATTTTCATAGCTACATACTGCTGAATAATGCAAATTACGCATAGTAAACGAAAAAATAGGGTTTTTGAGGGTGATAGCACCCTAGATCAATCTTTTATCTAGAAGTTTTGACTACTGAGAAATCCTATTTTTGTAATATTGACAAATGATAACGTTTCCAATCCTGGACGCGAGTCTACCATCTTAATATTTCAAAATTGTTTTTTATAGTCCTTTATTCGTACTAAACGAATTCGTGTATATTATGTGAATAATTATTTTCTATTTTTGATAAAATCGATAGTGCCCAATCTTCTCAGCTGAATGTTGAAATCTGTACACATACCAATCGCTGTAACGGGGCAGCTTTAGTCAGCTCGAAGGAAGCTGCGGCTCGTATAAAAAGCGGGAGAGGCTCTTCGAATGCCAGTATAGCAATGAAAGTGTAAGTTGACTGTGTGAATCGGTGTCACTTCTGTAGCCATCGTTTTTTTTTTAAATCGAATTATCATCTTCCATCTTTATCTTCAGTGAACTTTCCACCTATTCCAGTGATATGTTAAGAGAATGTTTAATGTTCTAAAATTAGCTCTCGTTCAATTACATTTTTTAATTTGTGTCCGTATCAGATAAATTTGTTACTCTGAGAAAGAAAATGTCTTTAGAATGCATTTATTCGCGCGGCGAATTCTCGATTATCATCGTTTTTTTTTAATCGAATTTCCAAGTGATATGTTAACAGAACATTTAGTTTTATAAAATTAGCTCTCGTTCAATTACATTTTTTAATTTCAACACTGCTAAATGAATCGTGCCGATAACAATATAAATTTAAATAAACTTCAAGAAACAATAAATAGAATGATCGCTTTGTTTCATAGTTTGTTTCTATCTTGTTCACTAATAACATAATTCCCGATTGTTCGACAGAAATTGGTTGCCTAATTGTCAGTTGCAAAACCTCTTTCATATATTTCTCTTGAATTGAAAATTTATTTTAATGTGATCAATTATTTTCAATGCTCGCAAAACGAATATTTTACACTGTCAACATTTTTTCATTCCTTCGTTGATGTTGCTTTATAAAGTTCATTGTTAAACTTTTAATAATTGTTTCGTTGTAATTTGTTTTTTTTGTAGGTACCTTCTGAAACACTCGGCTTCAAATAGGAACTGATAACAGTAAGTAGAATTTATAATTGTTCAATTCATCACTGACAGTTTGTTTATTCGTAGAAGCTACGAATGACAGTGTAGCTACATTACCAAAGGAAGAAAACGTAGTAAAGTCATTATGCAAATCTTACGCGATTAACAGTTATGCAAATTAGATTGTTAAAGCACTGATTCTATCTTTAGATGAGAGACTGTGTTTTTCCTGTTAAAGGATATTGGTTAGTATACTCGAACTCGAAATATTTATTCTCAAAAACTGTAAAAAAAAAAACATCTGTAAGGCATCATTTATAAAATACAGCGTCCTTTCAAGCATCAATTAAATTCTTGCATAAAAAAATGAAACGTATACAATTCATACAGCTGCACTTCCATCATGATTTCTTTTTGCTTCGATACAACTGACGAGCATATTAATTTATCGATGACGACGTACTAGATGTAATTATAATTAGAAACTAGGCCAGTGATTAAAAAAGAAATAATTTGTACTCGGTGATATTTTTATAGCCTTTGAAACACTGAACATTAATTTAACCCTTAGCACTCGAATGGTGACTTCAACGCGCCACTAAAAATTGCTGCACCATTGTTCAAAATATTGTTTACATTATTAAATGTGTCGGTATCTAATCAATTACTAAACATTTATTATATCTATAAAATTTGAAAAATCATAGGGAATGCAAATATTCTAGGTCGGACGAAATGTATAATTTTCGAGTTCAAATAGTTAAAATTCACTGGAAAATTAGAATCGATAAAAAAAATAACAAATCACGAGCTTCTAAAATTATTTGTTAGCCAAGCAGTGTTCGTCATCGTTGTTAAAGTGAAGCAGATCTGCATATGTAAGTCTTTTCGGAATGAAGCATTTCGCCGAACAAACCGGTGAATCATTCCCGAGAGTCATCGATGTCGGATCAATTCCAATCCGGGGTGAAAACACACTATTACGATGCAGCTCGCGTTCGGGTACATATCCTGGATATTTACGTAATAACGTCTTCATGAATCAAAGATAAATTCCGAGCTGCCATGTGCGGAGGAAAAGACGAACGGAATTTGGGCTCACCTTGCCCACCGGGATGATTACATCCTCGGGATTCTTGTTACAAAACTTTCTGGGAAACTCCAGAATGCCATTTGTTTTCGAAACACGTCGACACAGTTCCGAAGTGTAGCTGCCAACTCTTAAATAGTACATGTTCAATTAATCGTCGTTGCTTTCGTATTCTACAATCTTGTGCAGTCTTCTCGAAATATTTTTACAACGAATTTGTCGCGATGAGTATGTTTCTCTTCTTCAAACAGGATGCTGCGTACATTATGATAAAAAAGTGCAATTCATAACGCATTTCTGTTGACTTCCTCGATACTACAATCGTTGGTGTGTAAGATTTCGAAGAATGTCTGGTCGGGAGTAACTCGCACGCATTTGTTGACCTTACTCTACCACGTCACGAATGAAAGTTTCTCGTAAATCGTCCATATACACGGTGTTCCCACAATGGCGGCTCAAGTCAAGTGGAGGCTCCAAGCGGTAACAATTTTTGGGCCCACAAACTCAATTTAGAAATACAGTTGGAAGAAAAGCGCTCGTAAACTTAATTTTTCGTAAACTAATTGAATTTTTTTCTAAAAAAAAAAATAAGTGATGCGAATTCGGGGCCTTATGATATCTCGGGCCCAGTGGCGGCTCAAGTCAAGTAGAGGGCCCAAGCGATAAGAATTTTGGGGCCCTCAAACTCAAGTTAGAAATATAGTTGCAACAAAACTTTTCTAAACTTAATATTTCGTTAATAAATAGAATTCTTTCGTAAAAAAATGAATGCTGCGAATTTGGGGGCCCTATGGTATCCCGGGGCCCAGTGGCGGCTCAAGTCAAGTAGAGGGCCCAAGCGATAAGAATTTTGGGGCCCTCAAACTTAAGTTAGAAATACAGTTGCAACAAAACTCTTCGAAACTTAATTTTTCGTTAATAAATAGAATTCTTTTGTAAAAAAAAAAATGAATGCTGCGAATTCGGAGCCCTATGGCATCCTGAGGCCCAGTGGCGGCTCAAGCCAAATGGAGGCTCCAAGCGGTAAAAATGTTGGGGCCCTCAAACTCAATTTAGAAATAAAGTTGAAAAAAAGAACGTTCATGAACTTAATTTCTTGTAAACGAATTGAATTTTTTTCTAAAAAAAAATAAATGACGCCAATTCGGGGCCCTATGATATCCCGGGGCCCAGTGGCCGCTCGAGTCAACTGGAAGCTCTAAGCGGTAAAAATTGTGAGACACTTAAATTCAAGAGTTTAAATCTTTAACAATTCTAATAAATTGAGAACAACATGTGGATGTTCTTAAATCGTTTTAATGTTTTTACATTAAATTAAATTAAATTATATCCACCCATTTTTGTCCTAAATGCATAAAATCCGTAGTCTAATAATAAGTGAAAAAAATAAATGACACCTTAATTAAATTCTGTTCTACGAAGATAAGATGCAGGAACCATTTAAAAATTTCTTCCTCTCTTTAACAATTGTAATAAATTCAAAATAACATGTGGATGTTCTTAAATCGTCTTAATGTTTCTACATTAAATTAAATTAAAATACATCCACCCACTTTTGTCCTAAATACATAAAATCCTCAGTCTAATAATAAGTGAAAAAAATAAATGACACCTTAATTAAATTCTGTTCTACGAAGACAATATACAGAAACCATATAAAAATTTCTTCCTATCTTTAACAATTCTAATAAATAGAAAATAACATGTGGATGTTCTTAATTCGTCTTAATGTTTCTACATTAAATTAAATTAAAATACATCCACCCACTTTTGTCCTAAATGCATAAAATCCGCAGTCTAATAATAAGTGAAAAAAATAAATGACACCTTGATTAATTTCTGTTCCACAAAGCGTTCGCATCATTCGAGATGTCTTCGGAAGAACCACTCGTCGTCGAAGCGGTGTACCTCTACGAAAAAGAGAACGCAACCGATCATCACACGATCAATTATGAACTTGTGCATTTGGATCCTCCAACACCTGTCCTCAGACGTGGTCAAGCTTTCAATCTAGCTGTCAGATTCAATCGTGACTACGTAGACGAGACAGACATCGTCAGGTTGCTCTTCAGCTTCGGTCCAAACCCAAACGTTCTAAGAGGCACCAGGGGCGTAAACACAGTCACCAATAGAGACACTTACCTGACTGATTTGGAGGCATGGGGTGTGCGAATGATTGGAATCAATGGCGTAGACCTTTCTGTAGAAGTCAGAAGTCCGATCGACAGCCCTGTTGGCGTTTGGCAATTAAACGTGGAGACCACTACATTGGGCAGGACGGCGGCACCGAATACTTACAACTACGACAAGGATATTTATCTGCTGTTCAATCCGTGGGTGAAAGGTGAGGCAACGTTAATTTATACAGAATATAATAACTTCTCTATAAATCAGGAAGTTTTTTTGTTTTATTATTCATTTCAGATCTCAACTGAGATCTATATGTGCTGTACAAATGTAAATTACAGTAAATACATATTCATACATCCATAGACAATATTAAATCAAATTAAATTCGTAGTTCAGAATTTTTTAGGAAATAAAATATAAGAAGACAAGCTTTAATGTTGGGTCGGGCAACTAACATTTCTAAGCATAAGGGTAACTGAAATTTAAATTTACACAGTTGATTAGTTAACTTGGATCGTTGCAAATCAAAGAGGCTACATTGCCAGTATCTTACCTTTATTATACGTTTACTCACAATCTTTCAGGAAGGAACATAAGATATTACATATAGTGTATGTAAGTCTGTATGTAGGTCTACTCATGTTTGACAATCAGCGAATTCTAAAAGAAAGCATGTTTCATGAAGAGATTACAGTGTACAAAAACTTTTTAAAAACCACGCTTATATTAAAATGCACTAAAAAGGAGAGAATAATTTGGTTTAGATATTAGTGACTATAAATAAAAGCGTGGAGCGTTAAACTATATTAACGTAATCTTCGTGGGCGCCCCATGCTTTCATTTATAGTGACTAATATCGAAACAAATTATTATCTTCTTTTTAGTGCATTTTAATATAAGCATGGTTTTTGAAAAAAGTTTTTTTATATATTTTATTTAATTTATTTTATTATAAGGCCCGGGTTCGACTTCCGCTGACATCTTTTTTTTATCTCCTAAACGCACAGTTTCCTTTAAAAACTTTTTTTTTATTATTGCATTGTCATCCAGTTCTGAGCTATGTTTAAAGTTTCAAGTCTTTAGCTAATCGAAAAGTGGTTTAAAATTCGACTACAAGATATCACGCATACAACAAACAACACGGCAAAGCTAATATAAGTGTAATAAAAAATGTTCGCAGATGACCTCGTGTTTATGGAGAACGAGCAGTTGCTAGACGAATACGTGTTAAACGACGTCGGGAAGATATGGGTTGGTCCATGGGGTAGTTCTCGTGGCAGAGAATGGGTCTTCGGTCAATTCGACGCATGCGTGCTTCCGGCTTGTCAATTGTTGTTAGAACGATCTGGTATTAAAGCTATATCCAGAGGAGATCCAATCAAAATGTGCCGAGCCATTTCGAGAATCGTAAGCCAATT
This sequence comes from Lasioglossum morio, assembly GCA_916610235.2. Classification (NCBI taxonomy): domain Eukaryota; kingdom Metazoa; phylum Arthropoda; class Insecta; order Hymenoptera; family Halictidae; genus Lasioglossum; species Lasioglossum morio. The sequence continues at coordinate 3,929,243 of OU744327.1, forward strand.
AAAACATAATTCTATTTATACAGAAGAGGATCAAATAGAATTTCATTTCGGTTTACAGAAATTTTTTTATTATTTTGTAACATGATATTTGGTCCCCTCAAGGTTTCAAATTCATTTCCCCCTCTTTCCACTCTCTCACCATCGCCTTTTCAGCGGGACCTACTATTTATGGTGGGTTCCGAACCACCGTTTGCCAACAACACGTGAAAAACACCCCGGGTGGGTCACTTTCCGGTTTTTTACCAGACGGTCACCCATCCTAGTGCAGTTCACGTTCCACATTGCTTAACTTCGGTGATCTAACGAGAACCGGTGCTTTCAACGGGACTACGGTTGTTGGCTGAAAATTTTTTATTAATAAAGTTTATTAATAATTGTAGTTACCTCCCCCCTCCTTCATTTCCGGTATATATATAGGTGTGTTATACCTATATTGCCCAAAAGCAGTCATTTTGACTGCTTGGGAAATTTTAAATAATCAAATGACTCTTATTATTGAATTGAGTAAATTTTTTATATGGCCAGTTCGACTCTGTATTGAAATAACAGTTTTCATTATTTTTCGATTACCGTCACATGATAACATACAAGTACATGATAAATTGTCGATTTGGGCGTTTACTTGATATAAGTTGCAGTTGCTCAATAAGCTAACGTAGTACTTGTTATTCGAATCTCTATCTTTATGCAGTGATACTTGTTCTAACAAATTTTTTTCATTCTTAATATTTACTAATAACTTGTTATATGACTGTAAATAATATAAAAAATATTAAACAATTAATTTTAAACAAATTTCTTTACACATTAGTTATTCTTTCACAATGCAGTCATATTGACTGCTTTTGGGCAATATAGGTATATGTATACTGCGCGCGACTGCGACCAGACGGTCTCGAGTTCGAATCCCCGCGCCCGGGCACCTCTTGAATTAATTCAATGTGCTTTTTTAAAAAACTGTGGTGCCCAAGGTGGTTCGGAACCCACCTTAAACTGTAGGTCCCGTCGTTTAATAACCATAGCAGTTGAAAAAGCGACGTAAAATAATCGAAACAAAGGTAGGGTAACTGCACCAGTGAATGAACATTTAAGAAATTGTTCAGGAATATATTTTATTTAAAAAAAAAATATGTGGATTAAAGGAATCTCATATATGCCAAATAGCTCCCTATACTTTATTTGTCAAAAATAAATGAACACAAATACAATGAAATTAGTATTATTTTTGTTTATTAAACGTTAAATAAAAAATATGAAAAATACCAGTCAATGAACACTACATTCCAGTAATTGAACAATGATGGTCCAATGAATGAACTGAATTACTAAACAATATTCTCCTATTTATTTAACTCTTTAATCACAAAAAATCCCCTAGAATTAATATACAAAAGTGTTCATTCACTGGTGCCCGTTCATTCACTGGTGCAGTTACCCTATATGTATACTAAGTTTCAGTCTTTCTAGTGTTAAATTCAAATTAAACCGTCAGATGAACTCCAACGACGATCAAGGTGTAATTACGGGTCGCTGGGACGGTGAATACGGAGACGGCACTGCGCCGGCCGCGTGGACCGGAAGTGTGCCGATCCTCGAGCAATTCTTGGAGACCGAAGAGTCAGTGAAATACGGACAATGTTGGGTGTTCGCTGGAGCAGTGACCACAGTGTGCCGAGCCCTTGGAATACCATCCAGGGTGATCTCAAACTTAGTTTCTGCCCACGATGCGAACTCTTCACTCTCCGTCGACCGTTACTACGACAAAGACAACGAAGAGCTGGAGTACGATCCGAACAATTCGTACGGCGGCGAGGATTCCATTTGGAACTATCACGTTTGGAACGACGTTTGGATGGCCAGACCAGACTTGCCAAAAGGGTATGGAGGTTGGCAAGCGATCGACGCAACTCCTCAAGAACCCTCCGAAGGCATTTATCAATGCGGTCCAGCTTCCGTTGAGGCTATCAGGCAAGGTGCTGTTGGATACAATTTTGACGTGACGTTTATGGTCGCTTCGGTGAACGCTGATCTTATGAGATGGAAGGAAGACTCGGAAAGCGAGCTGGGATACTCGAAAATCGACTGTAACAAGTACCAGTGAGTATTTACACGCGAGAATTAATTTTTTAGTGGAATATAGAACTTCTGTTTAAGCGACGCAAGGACTCGATACAGACTGTTTGTTTCGAATCAAACAATTTTCCACCGAGAAACTGTTATTTGTAGGATTTTCTGTGTACTATTGGATCGTTCGATGGGAACAGTATTTTCAAAGAAACTGTTATTCATAGAACTTTTGTTCATACTATAGGAGATTTTTATGGGAACAGTGTTTTCCTAGTTTTTTGAAAATCATTCAATTCGAACAATCTTCAAGAAACTGTTATTCATACAATTTTTGTTCATACTATTGGATATTTTGATGGGAACTGTATTTTTCTACTTTTGTGAAAATCATTCAATTCGAACAATCTTCAAGAAACTGTTATTCACACAATTTTTGTTCATACTATTGGACATTTTGATGGGAACAGTATTTTTCTACTTTTGTGAAAATCATTCAATTCAAACACTCTTCAAGAAACTGTTATTCATACAATTTTTGTTCATACTATTAGATATTTCGATGGGAACAATATCTTCCTGCTTTTGTGAAAATCATTCACTTCGAACAATCTTCAAGAAACTGTTATTCATACAATTTTTGTTCATACTATTGGACATTTCGATGGGAACACTGTTTTCATACTTTTGTGAAAATCATTCAATTCAAGCACTCTTCAAAAAACTATTATTCATAGAACTTTTATTCATACTATTGGACATTTTAATGGGAACAGTATTTTCCTACTTTTGTGAAAAATAGTCGCATCCAAGGAGCGATGTAAGAATCACCATACCAACATAATTACGTGAAGTCGTTAAAACCTCTCGACAGCAAAGTACACATCGTTTCCGTAGACACTTAATTTTTGTCTGAGTCACCTATACACGTTCTAAATTCATTGCTGCATTGGTAATCGTGACATTGGCGCAACCGTGACGAATGCCGCACACTGTTCATTTACATGATGTTAACGTAACATCGAAATATTTATGCAAAACACTAGGCACATTGGCGATATCAAATTGCACAATAATTACATGCCCGAAGGCTTTTTGAGTACAAATTGATGGATTAAATTAATATCTTAACCCGTATTCGTCCCTCGTGTCAATTTGACACAGTTTTACCGAAATAAATCCTTCTTACTGTTCTATTATTTGTATTGAAGCATATAACAATAAAAATATTTAAATAAACATATAAAAATAATAAAAAGAAACATCAAAAAGTAATTGTTTACCTTGTTATTGTATCTATTATTTATCATTGTGTCAATTTGACACCGAGAGACAATTTCAGTTTGTGAAATAAGGGTGGAATGAGGGTTAATATCCTGGAAAAGGGAATGAAAAGGTCTGTCTTTCTTTAATAGCGTCGGCCGGATGATACTGACGAAAGCGCCTTGGATCTTCGATCCCAATGGCGACAGAGACCGAGAGGATATAACGTCGCTGTACAAGGCAAAAGAAGGTATGCTTGTTTTTTAAACCTAACTGTGTGAGTGGACATTAAGAAATAGTAAACAATTTTCGTTGGCTCCACATCGTAGCTCATTATTCTATTACGATTTAGGGATAGGCTCCATCTTGCGATGAACACTTACCTCATTCGAAATTCTTGAAACTGTATCATTTTTATTATTCGTAACGTTACATGTATGTATGACTTTATTGTTCCCCCTTGAGAATTACAATCCTTTTCTTCTATCTTACAAACTAACTTAGTCCAACAATCTAGCTTAACCTAAAAATAGAAGTAAAGCAATAAACATAAAGATAAAGAGAGAGAGAGAAAAATAGTATATACATAATTCAGTTATATACATTATCTATATTATTTACATTTTCTTATCCGCTAACTCTCATCCGTCCCTCGTGTCGATTAGACACAGTTTTTCCGAAATAAGTTATACTGTTCTGTTATTTGTGCACGTAAAGCCCGAAACTTTGGGCCTTTAATTTTTTAAATGCGAAATACATAAAAATCTAAGATGTAAATGTTAAGTCAACAGTTTTTGGATAAAAAATAAATATATTATATTTTGTATAAAATATAATATATAATATATGTATATATACATGTATAATATAATATATAATATAATATAATATATATGTATAATATAATATATAATATAATATATATGTATAATATAATATATAATATAATATATATGTATAATATAATATGTAATATAATATAATATATATGTATAATATAATATATAATATAATATAATGTAATATAATATAATATAATATAATATATATGTATAATATAATATAATATAATATATAATATAATATAATATATATATATATATATATATATATATATATATAATAACAATTTTCTACAAAATTGTTCGTTAATTTAGTAAAATAGAAACAAATGCTCTTTTTCCATCCAGGTAGCGAAGCAGAGCGTTTGACGTTGTACAGAGCAGTTCGTAGCACCGAGGTCGCTAAAAGATTTTATTCTCTGCCGGCTCCTGGCAAAGAGGATGTCGAATTCGATCTTGAGGATCTCGAACGCGTGAACATAGGTCAACCATTCGCTGTCACTGTGCACATGAAGAATAAATCGGACCAGCCACGAACTGTACAAGCGATTTTATCCGCTGGTAGCGTGTACTATACCGGAGTCAAGGCGAACTTAGTGAAGAGAGCTGCCGGTGATTTTACGCTTCAACCCCATGCGAGTGAGTTCATAGGAATGCTTTTAAAATTTTAGTAGCTTCGGAGTTACAAGTTTCTAAATACAGTAATGTCTCTATTAGAGCGACAATGCTGCGCACGATTGACGCGACTTGTCTCAGCTAAAGCAGCCCACCTAAATATCTCCTTTATTTTCAATCACACGAAAAATATTTATGGCATCATTTAAATGGTATCGAAGGAGGAATATCATAGAAGAACAATCTTTTTTGTTCCGGTTGTTTTTTTCATAGTTTTCCTCAAGGTCATCGTTATTTTTTTTTATCGGGAAAATTGTTTTTTTTTGTTATTCCATCTTGTAGTGACTGAAAAAATATATTCTAAATATATAAATTAAAATGCGGTAAAATTGTAGGATAATGTTTGAACATACTGTTTGTGTTATAACATTATAAGTTGTAAGTGCACACGTTATAAGTGCTATGTTCGGCTCGGTCTTTGTAAATAAAAAAATAGTGTCTGCGCACGGTTTCTGCGACCAAATTCCCCCGAGGCTGTCGCTCTAATCGAGACATTACTGTATTCAGCTTTTAAATACTCTGCTCAGGTTTCTTTGATCTGGATAGCCTATAAGAATTAAAACTCGACAAACTTGTTCTGTTCTTATTTTTTTATTTAATTATACATGGCTGTGCATGCTAACATTACAAAAATAACTTATAAAGTAAGATTGAGACAATATGTATAATGAACATTTTCGAATACAGCACTAACATATTTGGTTGGGAGTTGGCTCGAAATTGTTTTTAGCTAGAACATTCCAGCCGTTCAATGCAAAAGTCGAAACGGTTGACTGCTACTGTACATTAAATAAAGAACTATTAAATATGCAATTTATTATAATATCTATACTATTTTAGAATGAAAAAAAATAATTACATGAAAAATTTAGTATAATTTTAGTGATTAAAAATTTATACAGAAAATTTATTTGTATACATAGTTCACAATCTTTCAGGAAAGAACACAAGATCTTACATATAGTGTTTGTAGGTCTGTGAAGTAGAACGTTACATGACATACAAAGTTGTTCTGTCTTGTTTAATTAGGCGAACAATTGCGGCTCACAGTCACGGAGGATGATTATCTGGATAAGTTAGTGGAGTATTGCATTATGAAGCTATACTGCATTGCTACGGTCAAGGAAACAAGACAAACATGGGCCGACGAGGATGACTTCCAGGTCTTGAAACCCAACATTGTGATCAAGGTAAAGGAATCGTGCCTTCCATTGATACAAAATACCAGATTATAATGTAACAGATGATAGAGTTAACGAAATAGAAAGTGCAATTTTCTAATTGAAAGAAATCATTTTTCTTTTCAGGTTGACGGAGACCTCGTCGTGGGGAAACCATCAACAGTCAGTCTCAGCTTCACGAATCCTTTGAGAAGGATGCTGACAGAATGCAAATTCAATTACGCGGGACCAGGACTGATGAAGAACAAGACATTGGCTTTCCGGAACGTTGAACCGGAAGAGCATATTTACGTGGAGCATCAATTGGTCCCACAAAAGTCTGGACCACAAAAGATCATCGCAACCTTTACCTCAACGCAGTTGGTAGACATCACAGGATCTGCTTCCATCGACGTTCTCGACGAAGACGAGTAAAACTTGTCTTCTATTGATATTTTTGATCGTGCCTAAGAATTCATTTTTTCTAATGGAATCAGACGATTCATAGGAACATCTTAATCAACTATTCCAGATAGATATAGAAACATTCAGTTACGTGTCACTTCGACGAGGTTTGCGGATCTTTTTGCATTTATAGCAAAATTGAGTAGATAAAATTAGAAATTGAAGATGTCGATATATGGTTTCTTCTCTATTAAAATCATTAAGGGGAGAAATAACATTAGATCATTTTTATTTCGCATAAAGATCCGCAGTCCAGTTATTATTCATACGAGCACATCGTTGTACCCCGTCATTTTGCAATTTCTTGTATTTGTATATAAAGGTTTATTTTTATTCCTTATCACATGTGTATCGTATATGCAAAAGTTACAGCTGTTTAAAAAGTCGGTAAACCAAAAAGTTTAAGGAAAACGCATACTTTTTGTGTTACCTATAACTTTTAAACTAGGCAATTTATAGAATTGGCTCAGTGGCCATTTGAAAGAACTTGGTATTTTTCGTTCTTTTCAAATTTTCCATTTTTCCGGGCAACTTTTCCATTTTTCTTTCCCTAAAACCTTTTTTTTTACTTTATTTAACGTCGCTTTTTGAATTCTTCTATGAGAATTTTAGGAACCACAGTATTAGATGGCACACCCTAAAACCTTATTCGAACTATTAAGAACATTAAAAAAAAAACAATTAGCCAAATCGGTCCAGCCGTTTTCAAGTGATATGCGATTACCAACGAACAGCATTTGATTTTTATTTATATAGAAGATAGATAGAGATAAAGATCCGCTTGCAAGAATATATCAGGGTTATGCTTATTGATTCCTTTCCACGACAGAGTATGAAATCATTTCTTAAGCGAGAGATTGTCTAATCGAAGCGAGAACAGAATAACTGGGATCGAACTGATGCATTACTCCGTGACATAAATGCGAATGATAATGCGATGAATGATAAATGATTTCCTCCATTGTTTAATAATCATCTTACTGATACAAATGATCGTTAGTATTTACTACTCTTACGTCTACCGAACCTTTTTTATTACTTTTATTACTTTTATTTGTTTTCCGGCTAGCACGTTTTGTGCTTCAGTTACATCTCTGCCGGCTATGGCTTAAGTGTGGTTTCTGTGACTCATAATTATGTGTTTAAAAGTTTTTGTCCTTTTCTATCACAGCAAGTATGTACTAAATCTCTTTCTTTTTTATGGTTTTTTCCGAATACTAATTTTTCGTTAATTTTCACGGCTGTGTTATTTTGATTACGGTTGTTTTCTGTATTGAAAATATTTACTTCCTTTTTCTTTTTCAGACGCAAAAATTTAGTCTCTTGATAATGATCCACATAGGGATCGAAACGTTGAGAAATTCAAATATTTAATTTGCACATTTGTTGTTTGTTTCTAAAGTGATCGAACCTGGCGCCGATATCATACTTATAATTTACTTTTTTATTACTCCTCGCAAATCAAACTAAAGTACCGCAATGAAATTTAAGCTAGAAAGTATTAAAGAATTAAATTGTCTCAAGGAAATTGGTTAATTCTATTATTTTAATATCACTATTTCGTTGTATGCATACACAATTCGATATTTAGTCGACGAATGAATCAAACTACAAGTCGGACGATATCACAACACATTTACAAACATATTAAGACCGATTAAAGTGAAAGAAATAATACAAAAACGGCACAATTCATAGAACAACGTCACAGGTGATCGTGAATTGCAGACACCAAAACACGATCGAGCAAACGACACCATAAATGAGCATCAGCAGGTTTTGTCTTGAAAACGGCGAAATTGACAATTCATTTTTCCCATTCTTCTTCCTCGAAAACGCTATGTGGACCTTCGAGACCGTTCGGGCAGAATCCGTCATTTTCGTATCGTCCATTTCTTGAATCAACAGTTCCATTAAAGATTCCACAACTTTCAACACAGCACCGCTCGACGATTTTCTGCAAACTGGCAAACCCACGTCTTCGGACACGTCCCTTTCATTCCGTGAAACAGTTCTAATCGGCGTTGAAACAGATCCCGAAGTTTCGTATTCAGACTCGTCGCTCAACGACGCGATTTCCGCTCGCGATAAAATCTCGATGTCATACTTGCAAGAATGATAACTATCTTTTACGATCACGTCGATACTGTCGACGATCGACAGATCCTTTCGTTCGCGTTTCTCTGTCGTCTGAAACATCTTCTTTTCTTCTTCTTCTTCCTTCAACTTACTCTCCATTTGCTGTCGGTACACGTGAATAGCCCTGTACATATTTCTCGCTCTGATCGCAGCGCACTGTAGACTCGCAATCGTCTCCGAAGACATGACTTGATCGAAACTATTCAACTCCGAGTCTATCATCGCGCAGCAATTCGAAAGTGTACAACATCCTGGAAATTGCTCGCAGCAGGACGACGTCGACGAATCCGATTCGCGGAAACCAAACTCGGAACCGCTGCCATTTTGTTCGCGCACATTGTCGCTCGAATTCGATCTTCTCAGAGAACGACGTTCCCCTTCGACACACGTTTTCTTCGAAACCATTTCGTTCCATATTTCAACAAACTTATCAGCATTCTTATCGCTAATTTCTTCCTTCAGATTAGACGTGGACCGTTCCGTAGCCGTCAGTTTCGAGGCGCAGGACACTCGCGCAGTTTCCGTAACAACGTCTTTAACCTTAGTCGATTCCGTCATCGACGAAGCATCTGTTAAATTATTTTTACCCGCAACCTCGGCCATTTCCTTGCAGCAATCGGTCCCGGTGTGTTTCATCGAGACCATTTCCGTCTGTGTCTGCATTGTTTCTTGTTTCAATGGAACATCCTCCGCAATGATTATTTGGATACCTTTCGTCTGCGTCTCTCGAAGTCTCGTCTGAGCAGACGAGTCTTTGTTGTTCGTCTCCGTTCCCGTTGAAGTCTCCTTTTTCTCAGGAAACTTCGTAGCGTCTTTCAATATGTCTCTCTGACAACAACAACTCTCTGTTGGATCTTCGGAACATTTCCTACCTTCTCTATTAGACGTCACCACGTCCGCTAAACTCACAGACTTCGTCTTCAAGCAACCACGCCACTTCCGTCTGTCTTTCACGCATTGCTCAGCCTTGTTCAACAAATCAACACCCACTCCTTGGCCACGAAGAAACTCCTTCAGCATGGTTAACGTCATCGTTTGCGAATTCGAGCATACGTTGATGGACGACGAGTTTTTCTGTTTTTCTGGTTTAACTGTTATCGAACTCCTAGCTGTGTTCAGTTCGTCTTTCTGGCGTTCCTGTTTCAACGGAGCATCCTCTTCGATGATCATTTCTATTCTCTTCATCTGAACAGACGAATATTCGTTCTTCGTCTGAACAGACGAATGTTCGTTCTTCGTCTCTGTGCCTGTTGAAGTATCCTTTTCCTCAGCAAGCTTCAGGTTCTCTTTACAATTTCCATCCAAGCTCTTTATAGCGTCTTCCACATCTTCAGAGTTTTTACCACGTTCTTTATTAGACGTCACCACATCCACTAAATTCACAGACTTCGTCTTCAAGCAATCACGAAACTTGTTTAAGAAGTCAACGTCCACCTCTTGGCCACGAAGAAACTCCTTCAGCATGGTTAATGTCATCGTTTGCGGATTAGAACATACGTTGATGGATGATGAGTTTTTCTGTCTTTCTGGTTTAGCTGTTATCGAATCCCTAGTTGTGTTCAGTTCATCTTTCTGGAGTTCCTCTTTCAATGGTGTATCCTGCTCGACGATTATTTGTATGCTCTTCGTATTTGTGCCTGTTGAAGAATCCTTCTTCTCAACAAGCTTTAAATTTTCTTTACAATTTCCATTTAAGCTCTTCATAGTATCTTCCACATCTTCAGAGTCCTTACCACGTTCTTTATTAGACGTCACCTCATCCACTAAATTCACAGACTTCGCCTTCAAGCTATCATGAAACTTGTTTAAGAAGTCAACGTCAACCTCTTGGCCACGAAGAAACTCCTTCAGCATGGTTAATGTCATAGTTTGCGAATTAGAACATACGTTGATGGATGATGAGTTTTTCTGTTTTTCTTGTTTAACTGATAGCGAATCCCTAGTTGTGTTTAGTTCATTTTTCTGGAGTTCCTCTTTCAATGGTGCATCCTCTTCGGCGATTATTTGTATGCTCTTCGTACTTGTGCCTGTTGAAGTATCCTTTTCCTCAGCAAGCTTCAGGTTCTCTTTACAATTTCCATTTAAGCTCTTCATAGTATCTTCCACATCTTCAGAGTTTTTACCACGTCCTTTATTAGACGTCACCACATCCGCTAAATTCACAGACTTCGTCTTCAAGCAATCACGAAACTTGTTTAAGTAGTCAACGTCCACCTCTTGGCCACGAAGAAACTCCTTCAGCATGGTTAAAGACATCGTTTGCGAATTAGAACATACGTTGATGGACGACGAGTTTTTCTGTTTTTCTTGTTTAATTGATATCGAATCCCTAGTTGTGTTCAGTTCATCTTTCTGGAGTTCCTCTTTCAATGGTGCATCCTCTTCGACGATTATTTGTATGCTCTTAGTATTTGTGCCTGTTGAAGTATCTTTTTCCTCTGCGAGCTGCAGGTTCTCTTTACCATTTCCATCCAAGCTCTTCATAGTATCTTCCACATCTTCAGAGTTCCTTTCTTTGCAGCTCTGCACGATCTCTTCCAATGTGTCTCCCTGGCAAGAAGAATATTTACCACGTTCTTTATTAGATGTCACCTCATCCACTAAATTCACAGACTTCGTCTTCAAGCAATCACGAAACTTGTTTAAAAAGTCAACGTCCACCTCTTGGCCACGAAGAAACTCCTTCAGCATGGTTAAAGACATCGTTTGCGAATTAGAACATACATTGATCGACGATGAGTTTTTCTGTCTTTCTGGTTGAACTGTTATCGAATCCCTAGTCTGGCGTTCCTGTTTCAACAAAGCATCATCCTCGATGATTATTTCTACCATCTTCGCCTGAACAGACGAATCTTCCTTCTTCATCTCTGTGCCTATTGAAGAATCCTTCTTCTCAACAAGCTTTAAGTTCTCTTTAAAATTTCCATCCAAACTCTTCATAGCGTCTTCCAAATCTTCAGAGTTCCTTTCTTTGCAGCTCTGCACGATCTCTTCCAACGTGTCTCCCTGGCAAGAAAAACATTTACCACGTTCTTTATTAGACGTCACCACATCCGCTAAATTCACAGACTTCGTCTTCAAGCAATCACGCCACTTCCGCCTGTCTTTCACGCATTGCTCAGCTTTGTGCAAGAAGTCAACGTCCACCCCTTGGCCACGAAGAAACTCCTTCAGCATGGTGAAAGACATCGTTTGCGAATTAGAGCATACGTTGATCGACGACGAGTTTTTCTGACTTTCTGGTTCATCTTTTTGGAATGCGAATCTCGGGGATTCAACTGTGTAACTCGAACTAGGTTTCAACTCTGTCGCGCAGTCAGTTTTACAAGTGAAATTGGAACATAGATGCACGCTCGATTTCGAATCCATGGCTTGATCTTTGATAATCGAGGACGAAGAAAAATTTATCGGTGGAATCACTGTCGCAGGACATTCGGGAATTTTTTCTATGAATTGTTGAGATTCGTTGAATACTTCAGCATGTTTAGATCGACTTTGACGAACTCCGTGCGGATCGATGTCTCTCGTTGGCTCGTCCTGCGGAATCTCGATTTCTTCTTCGATCGAAATTGGTTTCGTTGATCGTTCGGGATCAATCGAATTTGTCTGGTTTTGATCGGGCTCAACCATTGATTTATTTGATATTTTCTTGTCTCGTTTATCAGCTGAGCCGGATTTTATAATCTCTTCTAACAGTTTCAACACTTTCACTTCTTTTGAGGTTTTTTGCCGATTCACACGCTCGGACAATGCTCTCTCGGAGCATGTGGACTCTGAGCGACAAGAGGATCCATTTTCTTCTTTGAAACACACTTTCAACGCTCTTGATTTTGCTTTCAACTTGGAAGTACTTTCTGGATTCGTAATGTACTTTCTGCTCGACTGTCTCGACGAGTCTATTGATAAATTGGGTATCTTCTTCTTGGAATCGGTTGTTCTTCCATGTTTCCCTTCTCTGTAATTAGTATTGTTGATAGAATAAAGACTTGTTTAATCATCGAAAGACAGGGCGACTCTCGTAACGTGACTATCTCGAATAACTTGTATGAAGACTGCAGATTTTTATAAATTTATCAAGAAATTGGCTGGGTGAATTATAATGCAGGAAAAGATTAGTAAAATCAAAAATTAATAGATGGAATTTAAGACAGTAAAAATGTTAGAACAATTTATAAACACTGTCATATTGTTTTCAACCTGTTAAACATATTCAGAGAGAAAGTAAATTTCTGTTTTACTCCAGTTTGTTGCAATTCAGGTATAAAATGGTTATTTTGCATAAAGAATTGCTGTCTAGTTATAATCTTTTCAATGTAAAAAATATATTAAATGATGAAATTAATTTTTTTTAAATTCCTGCTGCCCACAATCGTTGCAAAACATTTTTCTTTTGCCTAAATTTTCTTGAGGGGGGGGGGACAGTACTCTAATTTGTTTTTTTATAATTTTGCTTATTATCGAGATACGAGGATGGCTTTTATTTTTCTAATCGGAATGCCTAATATATTTTCTCGAATTCGAATAAAAATATGAAATTCTGCATAAGAAAGTATTATACAAAGTGGGAGTTGACACTTGTTTGAAAAAATTATCTCAGTGACTATTAATTTTAACCTAAAATTGTAACTTAAAGTTTTAACTTAAAATTAATAGTTACTGAGATATTTTTTAAAACGACTTTTAAGTTCCACTTTGTATAATACTGTCTTACGCAGAATTTCCTATTTTTGTCCAAATTCGAGAAAAAATATTAGACATTCCGTTTAGAAAACTGAATGCGATCCTCGTATCTCGATGAAAAAACAAAATTAAAAAAAAAACCGGAGCACTGTGAGTCCCCTAAGAAATTTTATGCAAAAGAAAAATGTTTTGCAACGATTCTGGGCAGTTGAAGTCAAATAAAAATTCATTTCATCTTATAACAAATTTTTTTACATTGAAAACATAAACGCATTTAGTTATTTCAGATCGTTACGTTACAAGACTCACTCTGCATAGTAATACAAAATATCATAAAACTTTTACTTGTTATTATCGGTTAATTGATTAGATCTCTCGGTAGATTGCGTAAGCAATGGCCGATTTTTCATCGCCAAGGTGGTAGCACTGCTCGAGGAAGGAAGTTTCACCACACCACCCGGTCTCCACACCGGTTGTTGATTATTAGCAATGCGATACTTTTGTCGAGGCATTGGCAGTCTCGATTGTTCGAAGTTCACACTTTGCGTGGGCTTCTTGAGCAGCTTGCCTTTCTCGGAATAGCGAGCGCTGTCGTTTACTTTTCTTTCAACAATTTTCACTGGTTCATTAAATAAGAGTTTCTCTATATCCTGACATCTTTGTATATTCAACGATTTCGTCGATGGTTTTGATTTCGGGTGCTTCGTTGCGTTGTATCTACTCAAGCTAATGTTGTCGTTTACTTTTCTTTCAACAATTTTCACTGGTTCATTAAATGAGAGTCTCTCTATATCCTGACATCTTTGAATATTCAACGATTTCGTCGACGGTTTAGATTTCGGGTGTTTCGTTGCGTTGTATTTATTCAAGCTAAGCTCCGTCGTTTTTCTTTCGCCAATTCTGAGTGGTTCAGTATAAGAGAGTTTTTCTACGTCTTGCTGCCTTGGAGTGTTTGCGAGTTTCGTCATCGTTTTCGCCTTCGGTGACTTCATCGTATTATGTTTGTTCAAAGTAACAGCCATCTGCGTTTCAATGTAACTCTCTTTCCTGATCAGGCTCGCTTTTGCACCTCTCGATTCGACTACGCCATCTTTTCGCCTGAAGCTTTACAATTAAAAATTTTATTAATACTAATCGTACCGGGTGTAAAATGTGTCGGATGTATATTGTTTTATGAAAATTACTCGACTGAATTTATTTAGATTTCTCCAAATAAGATATCTAATAATATCTAATAATATCTAATAATATCTAATAATAATAATGTATCTAATAATATATCCGATAATATCTAATAATAATAATATATCTAATAATATCTAATGATAATATATCTAATAATATCTAATAATAATAGATATCTAATGATAATATATCTAATAATATCTAATGATAATATATCTAATAATATCTAATAATAATAGATATCTAATGATAATATATCTAATAATATCTAATGATAATATATCTAATAATATCTAATAATAATAGATATCTAATGATAATATATCTAATAATACCTAATAATAATAGATATTTAATGATAATATATCTAATAAGATCTAATAATTATAGATATCTAATAACAATATAGGATAATAATATCTAATAGTAATAGATATCTAATAATAATATAGAATAATAATATAGAATAATTTCTGATAGAAGTATCTTCATAATTTCAATAATTAAAAAATAAAATATGTGAAACCAATCGTGGTACAATTAGTGTTAATCGCTACAAATGAGTTCGTTCGATCGAGTTCATTGAAACTGTTGCTATTAACTAAATTAATTTAATTGCCTTGGGTTTCGAACGTTCTCCTTTTCTTCGGTCTCGGTTATAACGGTTCTCAGTTTATCTGAAATGTCTTGCAGTATGTCACTTATTTCGCGTAGCACGTGATCCCAATCCGAAACAACTTCGTTGATCATTATTCTCTAAAAGTAATTGATTCATTATAATTTACAAATCCATGCTCAATGTCTATTTATGATCTACAGCTCACCTTTTTGTACAAATTCTTTTCTTGATATAATTTCAGTAGGAGACCCTCCAACTGTTGCTCTATAAAAATGTTAATGTTATAAATATACATAGTTCTTCTTAAGAAAAAAAGTATCAATAACTGATACCTTGTCTTTCCACAACGAGTTTATTCTGATCCACTGATTTCGCTAAGTCGATGACCAAACTCAACAAGCATTTAACTATTTTAGACTCAGCTTTATGGCTGTCGTGTGAGTCGTGGATGTAACTTTTGCACCTGTATAGAAAAGTTATTAAAAATCTGTAGATAAAATTCCTTGAACATCGGAGAAGTTATTCAAAATTGTGTAGAAAAAATTCTTTAAACATTCGAATAATTATTCAAAATCGTGCAGATAAAATTCCTTAAATATCAGAAAAATTATTCAAAACTGTGTGATAAAATTCATTAAACATTGGAAAAATTATTCAAAATGGTGCAGACAAAATTCTTTAAACATCAGAAAAATTATTCAAAATGGTGCAGACAAAATTCTTTAAACATCAGAAAAATTATTCAAAATGGTGCAGACAAAATTCTTTAAACATTGGAAAAATTATTAAAAATCGTGCAGATAAAATTACTTAAACCTCGGAAAAGTTATTCAAAACCGTGTACATAAACATCTTCCAACTTCGGACAAAATTATTCAAAATCGTGTAGATAAAATTGCTTGAACCTCAGAAAAATGATTTACGACATTGACTTATTAGGAAAAGAAAAAACTTTGACAGTAAACATTTTCAACATAATATTTCGCGCACAAAAAACAACAAAATTCCACCTTGTAATTATACCTGGAAATAATTCTGACAAGGAGCCGCAGAGGCATCGCCGAACGAACCGACTCGATGGGACTCGTGTCCTGCAACAGAATCCAAATGCTTTCCATTTTTTGGAAATTATTATACAACTGTTCGTGAATTTTCGACAACAAATTGCATATTTTTATATTTCCATAATCGACGCTGAACGGTGCACTCTTTCCAATCATCTCGTCACTGGCATCATCGATAGCATACTCCGTAATCTTTCTCTCTCCAGTTCGATTTCCTTCATTTTTATTCAAAATATTTTTTCCTTCCTCTCTTCTTTCAGTAACAGTCTGCAAATTTTCTTTGAAATTTATACTTTCAATATCAGGATCCAATTTTCTTCTGTTCGCGTCGATCACTGTACTATTCCTTCGGAAGAAATCGTTATTCGAACTATTGTCAACGTCGGATGGATCACATCTCGATTTCGTGACATCATTTTTATCGCACACGTCACTGTTACAAACGTCCGCTTCTAATAAAGAAGAAATCATTTTATCTCTCCGTTCTTCCATTCCAATCAAATCTCCTATCAGAGTTTTCTTCGACTCGCTTACGAGAGACCTCGTCTCATCGTATTCCGTAAACGCTTTTCTCGACGTCTCAGAATCATTTACAAAATCCATTCTCTTTGTATCGTGGTCCAGATAATTCATAAGCTCTTCGGATCTCTTCAGAACTTTCCTTGATCTTCCCGTCGAACGTTTCTTCCCTTTCGCCGTCAAACATGATGTCTCACTGTCATCCGAAGACGTAGTCAAATCTATATCTCTCACTATACTCAGTTTAAAAGCTTCGTTCTTTTCTTCAACATCCTCCGCAGCTTTCGATTCATCGCATTGTCCACGATTGACTTGCGTCGACGGAGTTGCGTCGTTTTCAGCAACTCTGGATTTCGAAGATTTCTTCGGGAAACTTGCTAACGAGCTTCCCTCTCGACTTATATCGGAGAAGGTTCTATCGAGATCGTTCTCTTTGTTTCCAGGATAAATCTGCACCAACTCGAAAGGACAGTTCGAAAGATCGTTTTCTATATCTTCTGCTGTATCATTCTTAATCTTCGAATAATTAACGCTTCTCGTTCTGTTCAAGCTAGAAAGTTCTGCTTCGACCTCACGAATTTTGTTGGAAGCTTCGTCGGCGACATTCGACGAGCTTGCAACATTTTTCGAGTGAACGCTTCTCTCGGACAGGGTGCTTCTGGATTTGGTTTTTCTCGAAACGATTTTCGAGTCGATCTTCAAGCAAGTTGAACCGTTCACTGTAATCGTGAAATTTTCCTCGATATTCTCATCCCGCGTTCCGTCTTGCAATAGCACGTTTGAGCTGGAGGAATGGTTCGGGATTATGGTGAAGTTCCCCTGTCGTTCGTTGTTCGTCGACGCGTTCGGATCCTCCGTTCTGTGTTTGTCTCTTGCAAATTTGTTCAGGAAGTGTGTCTCCGAGCACAAGGTTTCGTTGTAAATCAGATTGTCGGTGTTGAACTTGACGAACGGCGACGTCAACCATACCGAATTCATTGTCACGATATTTTTTATGACACCGTGGGACGAGTCGGCGAACTGATGATGAAATTCACCAACATTTTTTGATCGTTCGGAATTGAATTTTGAATTAGACAGGAGGTTCGGGGGAATGTTGGGGCATTGCTGTCACACGCGGTTACAAATGTTTCTCGTAAACGGCAAACTTCCTGTGGAATGTGAAACGACGGTGTTCTCCATTTACGTACAGGGTGTCTGATGAAATTACCATTAACACTTTACCGACCGGAAGCCTATGAACAGGATTTTCAATAATTCTGTTGTACCAAAAAAAAAGCATAGAAATTTTCTTTGACATTGCAATCTTAAATGAAACTATTAGACGACGTTATTGAGGGTGACTTAGTTAGTTCATACTAAATGCTAAATGAAAATTTAGCCGTGTACCATACATTTTTCAAAAATATGCAATAATCACAGGTCGGTAATGTGTTAACATTCGTTAAAAAATTATTCCTATTTTAGGAGGTTTATTTAAATACTCGTTTATTCGATGACGGTTCATTACATAATGCAATTCGTTCAAGACTGTTGAGATTTGTAGGAGGTTTATTTAGATACTCGTTTATTCAATGACGGTTCATTACATAATGCAATTCGTTACAGACTGTTATTTTACAATCGAATATCGGTTGTTAATAGCAAATCTAAAAATATGTAAATAGATACCTATACTATCTACCTTATTTGCGAAAACTGTGTTTATTTTTTTAACTCGCGGAACTTGTTTCGTTTTAATTTTAATCATGTTCTTATTTAATAACGCGCGTGTACTCGTTCGTTTGATAATCTCCAAATACTTGGATATTAATTTCAGAAAACAACAGAAAATATGTTTCCTATCGTGAATGAGTTTAGTAAATTCCATTTAGCATTTCAAAGATTTCTTTTAATGAAAATACAAGAAGACTGTATGTATACGAATGAAGAAATTGATGAAATAATATGAATTCGATCTTCTTAAAAATCTTTTCGAAAAGGTGGATATTTGAAAATTGACGAAATTAAAATTATTGGAAGTGAATCTGAAATATCAGAATGAAATTTCCACTAAAATTCATTAAAAAATTATTCGTACCTACTGATTATTATCGTGATTTGATAAAGATCTACCTGACAGAAGGTTTTCAAACTTCCTCTGAAACGTTTGCAAAATGATGCAAATGATTATTTATATTTATAGTCTCTTATAAAAGTTGAATGGTACGTGAATAATTTTATTTATTATAATCATATAAAATTTAAGGGAGAACTTTAAATAATTACATAAATATAGTTATTTATTATAAGTTATATCAAATTATCATTCATGCAGTCCAACGTTCAAAGGAAACACCAAATGTTTCCAACGTGAACTAATGTTCAAGGCATTTATGTTTTTTTTTATTAAGTTATAAAACCACACATGGGATTATTAGCAACATGCACACAACTATGCATGCTGACACTACATATTAAAATATTAAAAAAATAAGTGTTTCGTCGAATCTTCTTCCACGTCAAACCGACAACAATGATTGTGCAAAGCACGACAAAAATGTTTTGATGAGGATAAGCATGTCGAGCAAAAGCACATCGTGAATGATCTTCGTTTTGTTTCAGGCGAACGTTATTTTTGACAAGCATGTACAGGTTATCATCCTAGATTAATGATTCGTTCGTAAATCTAAACTAAAGGATAAATTGTTATTCCCAGAACTGGCGAAATCTGTCGGAGAGTTCCCGCATTGCAAGAAATCGCATATCACCCCAGCATTTTTGCCGGTGAATCTTGATACTCCGACGTCGAGCGAGCAAAATCGAAAAGAGTGTAAACGTATCAACGGATTGTCAGTTTTTATCGGATCTACCGAACAACGGATACACATAAAGGAGCAGACACAAAGTACTAATAAATTGAAAGACAAAAGTCTGCCCTTCCAACACGTCAGGTATGCACAAGTGAAGAAATCCACATTATCATTTATCATAATTTATTTCAATATTAAATAATAATGGTTATATGTATAGCGATCGTAATAAGCTTTAAGCAAAATTTTAAATATTATCGGCGCATTGGTTCGATCAATTAAATACTTCAAAACACTGTTTGCAAAATAAATAATAATGTTAATACTGGAGCACTGTATGCATACAGTCAACTAGATTCAAACTAAAGAACGCTTGGTTATTTTTCATAATGTTTATTAAGCCACCAATTTATATAATATAATGTACGAAACAATAAGCTAATAAACATTTTATTCAAAATAAAATATTCATAAGTAAAGATTTCTTAGATCGTGCAGTTCTACTATTTTTTTTCTTCTAAATGATCGTATTTCAGGGAATATAAGAAGTTATGCAAATCTATTTCGAGCTCGACTAAGAAGAAGCCTGTTTTCGCTGGGCCAATTTTCTTCAAGAAAGGGGACAGAGTTCTGTTCAATTTCAAGCACCTGGTTAAGCCTGAACGAATTGTAGAAGAGTACGCTCGAGTCAATTTTCATGACAAGTACGTTTTTATTTGAAATGTTACTTAATATTACTTATATTATTATTACATTATTATACTTATGTTAGTTAATATTACGAAATATTACTCTTCAAAATGCTGGTCATAAGACTGCAGATCTCTATGGAAAATAAAAATAGTCTGTATAAATTGTACGAAATACAAATGTTTCTTTCATTCTGACTTTAATGATTTTAACATTTGAGCAGTCTACTGATCAAGCAAATAAGTGAAAAGTACTCTTCGATGCTACTTGCAAAAATGCTGCTTGTATTGAGAACTAATTAACAAATTTTCGTAGGCCGCGTTTCGTTAAAGTCGATCGAAAAGAATCGGCGAAATCGCAGTCGATAACCAATCGCGAAAGAACCGACTCAGACGTGGAGCAACACAAGACAAAACAATTTTCTACACGGGAGAGACTGCGGACCTATCCGCATTCGAGTGAACCAGGATGGAGGTTAAACAAAGTTAGATGCTTTTTATCACAACAAGTGCAACACAGCTTAACAAATAATTTACGATAATTAATGTAACGAAACAGTTTTAATTTTCCCATCGAATTTCCAAAAAGGGAAATCAATTTGCAAAAGAGTGACATTGATTTGCAAAAGGGTGAAATTGATTTGCAAAAGGTTGAAATTGATTTGCGAAAGGGTGACATTGATTTGCAAAAGGGTGAAATTGATTTTCAAAAGAGTGACATTGGTTTGCAAAAGGGTGAAATTGATTTGCAAAAGGTGAAATTGATTTGCAAAAGGGTGAAATTGATTTGAAGAAGGGTGAAATTGATTTGCGAAAGGGGAAAATTGATTTGCAAAAAGGTTGAAATTGATTTACAAAAGCTTGAAATTGATTTTCGAAAGGGTGAAATTATTTTGCAAAAGAGTGAAATTGATTTGCAAAAGGTGGAATTGATTTACAAAAGGGTAAAATTGATTTACAAAAGAGTGACATTGATTTGCAAAAGGGTGAAATTGATTTGCAAAAGAGTGACATTGGTTTGGAAAAGGATGAAATTGATTTGCAAAAGAGTCACATTGATTTGCAAAAGGGTGAAATTGATTTGCAAAAGAGTCACATTGATTTGCAAAAGGTTGAAATTAATTTGCAAAAGGTGAAATTGATTTGCAAAAGGGTGAAATTGATTTGAAGAAGGGTGAAATTGATTTGCAAAAGGGTATATTTGACCTGTAAAAGGGTGAATTTCGAGTGCAAAACACCTGTAAGAGATTTCAAAATAATGTACTTACTATTGGTTTGGAAGGCAACGAATTTCAATTTCTTCAACTGCTATTATTGTCGTGATATCTTTACACGTAACTTCTTTTTGAAATCACGTCTAACTTCACAAAAAATATTAAAAGTCTACAGGAAACTTCCAAAAGAACGTAAGAAGACCAGTCACAAGGGTCACAGCGACGCACAATTTCGTGTACGAGTTCGATCCATTCGCAACATCGAAAACGAGTTCCCCTAGCGCGAAAACACCAAAGGGAAGTCTGAATTCGTCGAATATTGGTCAAGGAGGTATGACGAAAATAAAAAAGAATGAATTTGCATAAAATATTTCAATTGTTGCACTGTTCCAGATAGTCACAGCAATCTTCGCGATCATGCTTCCACAACATTACCGAAATTACAATTTCGATCTGGTTCAACGTCAGTCAATTTAGAGAAGGAGGATTTTCCAAATTGCAAGAAGAATACTAACTTGCCTAACATAAAATGTGTCGAAGCTGACACGAATCAGCGATCGATGAAAAATCGTAATAAGAACCGCATGATTTTTAATTCGTATTCTTTACAACTTCTATATTAATTATGCAAACAATTTTTATTCGTTACGACCGATCCGCAGTCTAGTAATTATTTAGTCGGTTCTTCCTCTGTTTCAATAAGCTTTATGTTACATAATAATATTCCTTTTGTTTAAACTATTAGATTGGCAAGACCGAATTTCTTTATTCAAACGATGAATTTTAATTTATCATGTATATATTTTCTGAATTTCTTTTTGTATTTGCTCTATTAATGTTGTTAATAATTAATATTGATTACATATTTTCTGAATTTCTTTTCTGAATTTAATATTGAATATTAATTCATGTGCAACATTAATAGAGCAAATACAAAAAGAAGTTCAGAAAATATGTAATATATATATGATTGATTTTATCAATTATTATTATTAATGGCTGAACCACCGGACGTGACACCTAAATAAAAAAAATTCGGTTCTCTTTCACCTAAAATTACAAAATTACTTTCTTGCCAACCCAATAGTTTTTGAAATCAGGTGTGCTACTGTGACTTACAGTGACTTCCAGTTTAATAATTAATAATAACATTCCCCGGTAAACTTTATAGCAAAATGGAGTATATAAAAATCGAAGTTGTTGAAAAATTTAAGAAATTGAAGACGTGAATATAATAATTTCTCGTTTATTAAGATCATTACGTGAAGAAGTAACATTCAATTTAGTTTCTATCGGTGTAGAAAATTTTTATTTTACATAAAGATCCGCAATCTACTTATCGATAAGCCAGATGTTCATTATAGTTTAATGCACAAAAATGACTTTTGCCTTGAAGGGAAACGAAATCTGATTAGCGACATAGACCACGAAGTGGAAAAGGTAAAATCCGAATGGCAGTCGTTGAGGTCGCACCACGGAGACTCGAGAAGCAAAACTTTCATGTCCAGTTCGACGACGAAGAAATTATACGACACACTGGAGGACATGACACGAGAAATAGATCGGATCCAAAAATCGTACCTGGATCCAAAATCGAATCAATTTCTGCATCGAGGCGCAACGAAGTTATTAGAAGCCTCGGAGTCAGCGTTTCAAGAAAAAGCAGACAAAATCAAAGACGCACTGTTTCCGAGAGCGACGATTAAATCCACCAACAGGAAGTCAATCGATAGTAGCACGAAACACGCTCTTTTGCCGCACGGATCTTTTACAAATTTATCGACAGAGAAATACTTCGGTGGCAGATCGTTTTTAACAAATAAACAATGTCAAAGAAATAAGCCTGTTGTCAGACCGAGCAGCAAGTCCACGCCAAATTTAAAGAAAGGGAATTTATGCGACGTTCCGTTGAAGTCGCAGAGATCTGAGATCGAAGATTATTTGGAAAATTACATCAGCAATGCGGAGGAAAATTTTAAAAATGGTGAATCCAGGTCTAAACAGGTGATTCCGTCTACGGACGATATAACAGAGATCATTAAGAAACTGAATGTGCAATCATTTGATATGTTTGACGTCACGAACGACGAAGGATCTGTATTAGACAGTGTGAGAAAAGGTAAAAACATCAAGGAAGAGATCTGCACGCAAACGACATCGCACGAATGTGCTGAGAATAGTGAAATTTCAGAGGAATTTAACAGAGATAGATTATTCTCAAAGACAAATAATAAGGCACTGCAATCTGATAGTGCAATTCAAGCGGGAACTCAAGCTGAAAGTAATTCTTTTATGGAGATGAGCTTGCAAGCATTGAATACCGATATTCCCGAAAATGTGTTGTCTCGTGTACTTCGGTCCGAATTTTTGAAGAAAGATGTATCGCTGAAGCCTATGTAGCATTGGAAATTAACAACAATAGTAAAATGAAAAATATCTGAGACTCTGAGCTTTTATTACCTACGTATTTGTTTTCATTCACGTATTATTATTATTATTAATATTATTTATTATAGACGGAGTGAACCCCTTTTACATAAGTGTTTCCAATAAAAAAAAGAGGAGATACAAGACTTTTCTATTATATTTCTTTGAGGGTACTTAAGTTTAGAATATATCAATTTTTCAACAGTTCTTTGTGCATCTTTCTGAACGTAAGTGCACTTATCATAAGAAAAACATTAAACTATTTGAAGTATAGTGTCTATAGTTATCAGAGTGGTCTAAGTCGAAATTTAAAAGGAGTTTATCAGTTATTTCACATCGCATTATTTTAAACTAGATTAATTCAATGCAAATTTCACGATATTGCGAAAAATGAACCGCTAGATAGTCTTTGTTATTTCACCATTACATGGAATTCATTTAGTGTTAATATTATATCGAAACAAGAAATATATATGACGTAGACCACTTTCATAATTACGAGCACATGTACATATGATGCTCGATTCAAGCTAATCTTCCCGTTTCATTTCGGTAAACTTTCGAAAATTAGTTAAATTGCATTGAGCAAAAATTTTAAACATAGCCTTGTTTTGAATTAAAAAAACATGTTTTCCAAAGGGGGTTTTGGAGACTCGAAAAGAAATTTTGTCCCATTTTCGTGTCATTTTCTACCTTATCGGGATTACAATTAATAAAAATTAATAGACATAATTATATTCGTATCCAATCCAGAACCAGAGAGTAAATGAGAGTGTTGCCCCCTACTCTTGTGCTTAGTCTGGATCAGCTTCTACATCATCGTTAGCATGGACACTGAATACTGTTAATATTATAGTTAACTTGTACTACTGATTTTCGAAAATTTTCGGGCGTCTGACTTATCGTTGACTTTACTACTTTTACGAAATTTTCCAGAATTTTCACCAATTTTCGACCGACTGACTTGTCGTTGACTTGTACTACTGATTTTCGAAAATTTTCGGGCGTCTGACTTATCGTTGACTTTATTACTTTTCGAAATTTTCGACAATGTTTGCAATTTTTCGATTGCAGTAGTACAAGTCGATGACAAGTCAGACGTTCGAAAAATTTTTGGCCGGCTGACTTATCGTTGACTTGTACTACTGAAAGCGAAAAATTGCAAAAATTTTCAAAAATTTCGAAAAGTAGTACAAGTAACCCGTAACAATACTAACAGTCTCTCGTTGGTGTCAAGATGGTTGCGTGACAATTTCCCTTCTGACCGACGAGAATCTTTTCAGTGACCTTCTGTACCGACCAGATCTCGTCGATGGCCTTCTGTTTTTTACTCCAGCCAAAATACATCCCAGAGGGCGTAAGAAAACACCGAATTATTCGAATGAATCCGATTTGACCGATTTTCGTAAGTTTACCGAATGAGTGTAATCGTCTGTCGATAATCCTTGCGAAATAGCTCGATCATTTTATTACAGATGGTGCTACCAGTCTAAAAACTCACCCCTATGGCTAAAAGGGGGAGGTTTTTTGAAAATAAAGGGAAGTAGGATCTAAGGAAAGTATACTTTGCGATTTAATATTAACATAATTATTAAACTGCGGGTGTTTATACAATTTTCAATTTTCGTAGACGAATTTTAAGAAATCCGAGTCAAATGGACTCTTCTTTTACGTGGTAGTAGCCTTGTTAGAATTGAAATAAATCGAAATCGTTCGAAATTCTGTCATATTTTATATCTCAGCTATTTTAGAAAATTTTCAAGTGCCATAATTGCATAAAGATCCGCAATGTAATAATTACACTTCTTGTCATTGAAATTGTCTTCCTGTTTCGCCAGTTCTAGTTTGAATTCCCCGGAGAGTCTTGTAACTTCAATTAATATTATATCCCATATTATTTTCATTATAGTGAAAAAACTAATACTTCAAAGAATAGAAAAAACAAAAATTCTACGGTAAAAGGGTGTACGTAACAAACCGCAAGCGAATTTGTCTTGTTTATGCATTGTATTTATTATTCATACAACTAATCACATTTATTACACCACAATACACAACGGTACACTTAATAATTTAATCGAATCTAGATCGTAATCGTGGTACAATACTAATAGGTTATTAATGTGGAGGTATAAATAGCACACTTACTTTGACATCGTACGTATATACTCTACGATATACAATTGGTCAAGAATTTCGCGAAATCTTGCACCTATAATAATGGTTTTTCTCTCATCTACAATGTCGTCGCGCGGATACGATTTCTGGCGTCTTAAACAACAAAAGAAAAAAAAAAGAAAAAAGAAACATTAACATTCTTCGGTATCTCGTTGAAAATTAGACTGAATGATATTATAATAGCTACGTTCGCTTCACCAATATTCCCTGATTGTTTTCGTATTGCTCAGGTCACATAAAACAATTAACAATTCTTTTTTTTTTTTGTCCAATCCGTCGTACAGTTGCGTGACAACGATAATCGATCTTTCTCCTCCGTTTTTCTCTTCTTTGGTCGTTACCGGAAGGATATATTGCTTTCTCGATATTGTGCGTAGCGCTGTTCACAGTATAACTCTCGTCGACAAACGACGAAAGGAACACCGGGCTACCATCGCTTAAACAAATAATCTAATTTTACAAAAGAAGTACAGGTTTTCTTTCGGAGGTGAAAAATAGACGAGCCCCGAAACTGAAAAAGACAATGTCTGCAACCTTGTCGTCGCACATTTGCATCGAATAACATTCAGGAACGGTTAGTTTAATTTCTTTTTTCTTAAAAAAAAAAAGAAGCAAACAGCGAGTCGCGAGGTTCGTCTATCTTCGATCTCGAAAATCGTGTTGCACCATTTTGATATTCGACGATGTAAATGCATAGTTCGAACGTCGCGTGATTCTATTAGTGGACCTATGATTCTTTGTAAAAAGCTTGGAAGATATGCGGCTTAGTCGTAATCATTCCGAAACGATCGATGATTCTGTCACGATCGTTTCTGCTCGTCGATCGGTCAAATGTCTCCCGCAACGGTTTTTGCTTTTCTCCCTAACGTTTGAATATACGTAACTAATTTCTGTGTGGATAGCTGATAATATACTCTTTACTTATGCTAAAGCTATTTTACGTTGGTACATTTTATACACATAATCGTAGCACAGGCGACGGGGACGATGAAACGCGTTCGAATAGATGAGACACGGACAGCGGACGCTTATGCGAGTTTCACGTGTGTTTATAGACAACTATACAAAAAGAGAGCAGTGATATAGAACTTTTGATTTTTTCGGCGAAGTGCTTCGAGAATCGCAGCGACGGCTGTTTATAAATCTCGACGAGCAAAACTTCGTTTCGTTAGACCTTGTGCAATCGTAGAGGTATCTCCTTCTAAACGCATAAACTCCGCAGTCGATGATATATATATATTATAATATTTGAAACGCGATTACTTTACAGGAGTTCTATCGGTTTTAATGAATAACGATTCGGATGTGTCCGCCATCTCAGTTTCAACCGTTTACGTGACTGTTTATCGACGTTCTCGGCTCGTAGAGAAAGATTCTGTTTCTTTGCTCACTCTCTTTATCTTTCTTTCTATCCAGTCTGAATAGGATTATAATCGTAATAATATTAGGCAAGAAATTATAAATACTAGGGGTGTGCGAGAACACGGAAAGGTAGGAATCTCGATGGTCGGGTCGGGAAGACATCGAGACGAGTCGGGACGAATTCTTGAAAATTTTCGGAGTCTCGATTTTCACGAGATTCACGAAAATGTAGAAATTCTCGAAGGTTTGAGATTCCCGAAAATGTAGAATTTCTCGAAGCAATCTTGAAGAATTCTTAAAAATTTCTGGATTCTCGATTCTGTCGAGATTCCCGAAAATGTAGAGATTCTTGAAGGTTTGAGATTCCCGAAAATGCAGAGATTCTTGAAATTAAAGATTCTTGAAGGAACCTTGAAGAATTCGTAAAAATTTCTCGATTCTCGATTCTGTAGAGATTCCCGAAAATGTAGAAATTCTCGAAAGTTTGAGATTCCCGAAAATGTAGAGATTCTCGAAATTAAAGATTCTTGAAGGAACCTTGAAGAATTCGTAAAAATTTCTCGATTCTGTCGAGATTCTCGAAAATTTAGAAATTCTCGAAGGTTTGAGATTCCCGAAAATGTAGAGATTCTTGAAATTAAAGATTCTTGAAGGAACCTTGAAGAATTCGTAAAAATTACTGGATTCTCGATTCTGTCGAGATTCCCGAAAATGTAGAAATTCTCGAAATTATACAGAGATTCTCGAAGGTTTAAGAATCTGAAAATATCGGAAATCCCATACAATGACTCCCATTAATATTCGAACGCTCTCAAAAAAAGCAAACCTGTTTTTGAAGCTAGATCAATTAGTCTACTACACGTTGTGAAAAGAATATTTTTCAAAAATTGCAATTCGTTGGAATTCTAAAGAAAATACTGAAAGTTCTATTTCACAACTATTTAACGTGGGCCTATGCAGCAGACCAATTGTTCTAACTTCCAAAAAAAATTTCAAATCATATGGTCCAGTATTAAAAAAAGTATTAAAAAAACCCCAACACTTTCGAGAATCTCGATAATTTCTAGAATTCCGAAACCTTCGAGAATCTCGTACATTTTCGGGAATCTTGGTATAATCGAGAATTTCAAAATTTTCGTTCTCGACCCGCGACGCGAGATTTTCGGGTTCTCGCACGCCCCTAATAAATACGTTCGAACTGTGGCACTTTCGTTTCTAAAAAGCACGACATGGCGAGGAACGTCGATTCGAAGCGACGCGACGCTCGTAAATGTGCCACGTAAACCAAGACTTAAAGTACATGATTCCATACCACTTCTCTTCGTGATGCACGATTATAGGCTTGCGTTCGCGCGGGTGCTCGAAGCGCTCGATACTCGTTAATATTGTAAGTACATAGATACATCGTCGATTATGGTATGTAAAACAATACTTAATTACTTTTACCGCCGAGAGGTCATGGATGCGCTGTTCGGGACCAGAGCTCCTAAACGAACTTTCGAGATCCTTTAGGAATTTAACATCATTTTGCAATTTCTCGTCGAACTAGTAACAAAATATCTTCATTCTCATCGCTAAACAATTCCGAGGTCTCAATCAGAATTATTAAGTCAGCCTCGGTCAGGGGCGGAATAAATTCGGGATACTTTACGGTTTCTCTAATTGACGTTGAATGATTTTATTCGAATTTTAAACAAGATTTAAGACACTTGTACCGGGATAATATTGACTTGAGATGGAGAAACATTTACTCAGTTAACGTAAATAGTATTTTTACGAATGTTATTACTAAGAAGAAATTATTGTTTCATATACTTCTTTGAGTATTCGTTAAATATATTTGCACTTACAATTTGCACCGGTATCGTACCATATTTAAGTTTGTCACAAAAACAAAATATTTTTGATGTGCATTAATTAATGTACGGAATCATTTTTTCCGTGACCGTTTGCAATATAAATGCAAGATTGCATAAAATGAAAATCAAAAAAATAATATTATTTTGACTTATTTGATTTATTATGACTATGATTCGAATAAATTGATGTCCATCTCTGTCGTTATCAAACGTCTGCATAAAAGAATAAAAAGACGAACGTAATATTTTTTTTTAAATAAACACACTCTTTACGAATCTATTTTTCGTGTATTCTGATGCAAGTAGTTCAAAACGTCATTTTGTTTTTGGAAGAGCAGTTACTCGTCACAAGTATCTGTCACAATTAGGAACTTATTTTTTAACGCTTTCGCTATCGATCACAATTGTCCATTACATTATCCGTTACACCATATATTCATACAAACTTCTTATGCAACTTTTAATACGAAATATTTAATCTAAAATATAATAAAATAAAAATAATTCCTTCCAATTTGTAAAAGTTCAGAACGCAACCATAAAACAAGTACTGACAGAATGATTAAAAATTTGTTCTTTAAAACTCGTGTTTGATAAATCGATGCTTCAGGCCTAAATAAATTATGTAGTTCACCAACAATCATGTCGTTGCATTCGAAAATATTAAAAATACCGTTACAAATTATAATATTTTTTAGAGAATGTATAAATTATAAATGTTGGACAGTGTCGTAGCGAAAGGGTTAACCACAAGAAACATCGTCAATTGTCAATCACACGGTTGGCAGTATTTAATGATAATGTTCGCGTGATAGTTTGTAAAATGACCAGCATCGGAGCATGTTTATTGTCGACGTGATAGACGGATGGCGAAAGAACAATTCCGATCGATTGGAAGATCGACTACTTTTCATCGATTGTATTTTTCCACAGAATTTTCGTTTGAGATTTCCCGTCGAGCCGCGAGGAAAATACCAAACAAAATAAATATTCTTCTTTACACCCCGAATCAGGAGAATCGTGACAACTGGAATTACGTTTTAAATCATCGTAATCACAATAATTTGCGACGTGAATTACGACATCACCCCCATCGCGACAAGCGAAATAACCGACGATGACTTCTTCGTTTAAATGACGCTTCATCATCTATTTCTCGACACCTTTCGGACTTAGCCTCTATTTCTCTTTAATGATCCGTATACCTATTTCCTAATACCACTACTACCGATAATAATACTACTAATAATAATACCAACTAGAAACAAAATCTTAATAATTTATATAGAAAATGTACAAGAAAATCTACATTCAACGTACGCGTATATCTTTATGTAAATTGTGATCGATCCGCGGTTATTCGAAACGAACGAGGGGGGGGGGAGAATAAATAAATAAAAGAAGAAAAATAAGACGAAGGATGTAATGCTTGCGACGAAAACAAAAAAAAAAAATAAAAAGAAGATGGGAAAGGAAAAAAGACGAAGCTGCTCGAGAACATTTGTGAAAACCTCCTCCATTAACTAATTGAAATCGATGGCACGATGGCAACGAGGGTATCCGAAAATTTTCAGGAACAATTCACGAAACTAAAGGAATCTCCGATGTACTCGATTTTAAACAAAGAGCGAGTTGTCGCAAGAAAATTCGGCGTGTCCGTTATGCCGTTAACATTAAACATTATTTTATAGTATCGTATGCCTCCATTCACTTTTTGTAGCTTAGTCTCAATTAAAAACTAACAAAGGTTTCGATGTAAAAACTTGTTTGTCCGTTTAATCGACCCGTCTTAGCGAATTTACAAAATAATTATAATAGTTTGTACAGTATTAAAGAATATGTTTACACACTGTTTTTGAGAAACTTGTTTGGAACAAATCAAACGGAAGTAATTCTGTTCGAAACGATTGAATTTTTTCAGTTTAATTGTATATTAATAGACGGCGGATCTTTATGCGAAATAAACAATTTCAAAGAGAAATGTATTTTCTTAATTATATTCAATAAATTGAATATGATATAAAAGTATTTTTCAATTCGTCTAATGTTTCGAATGTTTCAAGTTACATCCATTTTCGTTATGAACGCATAAAATCCGCTGTCAATATATATAAATGACTTTGATTATTGATTGCGTGTTTGCTTCGTCATAGAAATTCGTTAAACAAATGGAAGATGCGTGCAACACTGGGACGGAGAAACAAGTTCTTATCGAGTATGTACAGTGCTATAATATTCGTAATTTTCGTTAGAAATAACGTCGTCGTCGATCTTTCTTTTTTTTTTTTTTCGTAAAAACGGTGTTCCGGGTTCTCGTTTTCTTTCATGCTCGATGAATTCTCTAGCGCATTAATAAATTTTTATAAATACCTCCCCGATTAAAGCTTCAGTTCGAATGGGAAGAATGAAAGCATTGCGAATTGACCGAAACGATACTCGTTCGATCGTGGTTGATACTCGAATTAATAACATACCAGCAGTAACAAACTATGAAAAATCACGCATTTGTACGAAACGGCAGTTACAACTGATATGCGATACCACTAATTCCTAGTTTGCTATCCAATACTGCACATTCGATCCATATCAGTACATTTAGTGGAATACATTCTTATCAATTTGTTTCTTATATTTGAGCAAAAGGGGACTAAAACGGTCAAATTTCGAGAAAGAAAATAGAAACACGCTGACTGGCAACCATAGCTTGAACGTGTCTGCACGAAAGTCAGTAGAACAATGGATATTTGTTTTTGGCTCGTGTAACGTTCCTTTTTTTTTTCAATTGAACAATTTTTTGATTCGGCGTTTCACGCGAGCGAACGAAACCACCCGTTCTTGATCGTTTAGTTCGCGTTGCGATAGGAATAAAATGAGAATAAAAATGGTAAATCCGTAGGAAGTGTATAATTTATATCGATATAAATTCTACGTCTAATTTAGTACAAGATATTGCATTTTTGGCTCGATGAAATGCACGTGGGACGTCTACTTGGCAATAAAAAACGTTCTTCGTTCTTGTATTTAGAAAAATTCTTTCATCTCTTAGGATATGAAATTGTAAAAAGTATTAAATCGGCACTTTGTGTGTAATCAGGTTCGTTTCACGTATTTGGCTATACAAGTCATCGAAAAAGATTATCGTAATAAATGCAATAATCATCAATTTTATGTGAAATATCTTCTTGCAACGTTTACAATGCAAACGTTTACAATTCAACCCTAATTGTCGAACCTCGATCACGAACATGTAAGTACAGAAGAGTCGTTTCGAAGGGTGGACAGTTTACTTTTGAAATATCAAATGTACATATTTAAACCATTCAAATATCTTAACATTTGTGCGTTGTTAATTTAGAATATGTTTCTGTACGGCATACCGACAATTACGAAACATTGTAACAACCGTGTTTATTAACGTTTAATACTAATGGCGCTTGTTACACCAGTATGTTAAACAAATTTGTAAAATCGTCAAACGAATCAATCTAAACTTTCATTCTTTTCTCTCCGTTTTCATAGGTCGAGAATAAATATTTGTACGAAATTGTACACTCGGTTTTTGACGAGCGAAACAATGAAATAAATAATTATCCATCGATTAGCTTCCAGTCGAGATTTATAAAACAACAGCAGGTCCGATCTAAAAATTGTTTACAACGAAAATAGGAAAAAAAACGACGCTTGATCTTTAACGAGCTTTCCCTCGTTGCGCTTAATTAGAACTGTTGCTGTTCCGAGTATTATTTATACACCGTCGAGTACCCACATGCATTTCACATCGTATGCGTTCGATACTTATTGTTAATCTTAGGACGTCGTTGAGTATTTCGTGCAAAATTGTGGGTATGCGAGAGTACATACAGCTATTGGCAGTTTGATAATGAACGTGCACCTTTCTACAAATACGAGAGTAAAGGTTTTTCAATTCTATTTCTCTATTTCTCTCTGTTCTGTCCTCTTCCGTTCTCTCTTTATATTTCTATCTTTCTCACCCACCCTTTCTCTTTCTCTCTATCTCTCTCTCTCTTCCTCTCATTCTCTCGTTTTCTTTCTTTCTCTCTCTCTCACACACACGCGCGCGCGCGCACACACACATACACGGACACGTCCACTCGCTCTTTCCATCTCTTTCTCGCTTTTTACTCTCTATTTTCCCTTCTCTCTTCGTCTATTTTCCTTGGCATGCCGCCGCGAATTAGCTCGATGACACACGATCTCGCTCTTCGCTGGAAACGTCGCATTCGGCGGTGCCATTCGTTGCGCCATTCGATGACGATCGACCTTTGCGTCACTGTCAATCCACCTTGACTGCCACCATCGCTCTCTTGGCCAAGAATCAAATACAACCTGCAACAAATTCGTTTCCGTCGTTAAATTTTACAGTAAGATCTTGATCTAAGAAAACGGGAATAATCCAATCCAATTACAGATCTTCTGTATTCTTTTTTTACGGGACTTTCGCGTAGTTATTTGTGGCATTTTTCTAGGAAAAACGAATATTTACTACTGATCCATTTACACAACTTCTTTATTTTTTTGTGGGAGTTGTTGTGCAATGGCACTTTAATGGCCATTGTGAAATGACACTAAACAACTTTATCTTTTGTGGGACTTTTTCTTGAAATGGCACTAAATAAGAAATAATATTGATGGTATCACACGCAAAGCAAGTTTTTTCCAAAGAAAAGGAACGAATCGTTCGTGAAAAACATTTGTAAAACCATTTAACCCTTCGCTGCATAATATCTAATACAGTTAACAAATCTGGTATATAGTAAACTAAGAATGTGTTTTCTTACTATTCTAAATTATATTTATTAACTTCCCGATTTATAGGGAAGTTATTCTAATGACCCCGAAAATCGAAAATTGATTTTTTAGCAGATCTTCACATTTCAAGGTCACTGGGGTCATTTTAGCCCATTTTCTTCTGAAAATGATGTTCCTTTATTTTCTTTAATATTTTTCCCTTAAATGAAAAACACAAAAGCTCACCTTCTTTCAATTTTTCATCATCATTAAAAAAAAAGAAACATGCAGTGAAGGTTAACATTTGCGAAATGATATTCGAGCTGGCAATCTCGATGTCCATCGAATGCGAGAGATTCGCCGCAGAGGGTGAAAGGAATAGTGTGAAGTACTGTGAAGTAGATACTTGAGGCGCACTCGAGTGACAGACTTGAAGATGCAAGATGTCACATCACTTTTTTTCGGCACTTGTTACAAGGCCGTATTGCATGTAACGGTGTTTAAAAATCTGCCTGTCGATAACATGGATACAGTGTCAAGAGGTTTAGGATGGTGTTGACAGTCGAGTGTGTGTTTCGTGGCAATCAGAGGAGAGCTGCATACAGGATGAATTTTCACTAGGTCCAAGCATTATTTCAACACAGATACAGTTAAATAATTATTTAAGTCAGTAAAGCAAAAAGCTACTATGTTTTACTTGTGATTAGACTGCGGATGTTTATGCAATTTTCAATTTTCGTGGACGAATTTTATGATAGTGCAATAAAGTAGAATCTTATTTCCAGTGGTAGTAGTCTTTGCAGATCTGTAGTGAATGAAAATTGTACTAAATTTTGTCGATTTTTATATTCTATACTTTTCTGAACATTCTCAGAAGCCATAAATGCATAAAGTTTCGCAGTCTACTTCTGATAAAATAAATAAACTTAATTATAACACATTTCATATTATTCTTTGGGTCACAGTTGACAAACTAAAAATTAGTAAAACGTCTGAATGCTGGACATGGCAAAAATAATGGTTCCTAATTATTCAACACAAATATAGTCAAATAACTATTTAAGTCAGAAAAGCAAAAAGCTACTATGTTTTACTTGTGATTAGACTGCGGATGTTTATGCAATTTTCAATTTTCGTGGACGAATTTTATGATAGTGCAATAAAGTAGAACCTTATTTCCAGTGGTAGTAGTCTTTGCAGATCTGTAATGAATGAAAATTGTACAAAATTCTGTCGATTTTTATATTCTACCCTTTTTTGAACATTTTCAGAAGCCATAAATGCATAAAGTTTCGCAGTCTACTTCTGATAAAATAAATAAACTATAATTATAACATATTTCATATTATTCTTTGGGTTACAGTAGTTGACAAACTAAAAATTAGTATAATGTCTGAATGATGGACATGGCAAAAATAATGGTTCCTAATTATTCAACACAAATATAGTCAAATAACTATTTAAGTCAGAAAAGCAAAAAGCTACTATGTTTTACTTGTGATTAGACTGCGGATGTTTATGCAATTTTCAATTTTCGTGGACGAATTTTATGATAGTGCAATAAAGTAGAATCTTATTTCCAGTGGTAGTAGTCTTTGCAGATCTGTAATGAATGAAAATTGTACAAAATTCTGTCGATTTTTATATTCTACCCTTTTTTGAACATTTTCAGAAGCCATAAATGCATAATGTTTCGCAGTCTACTTCTGATAAAATAAGTAAACTATAAATATTACATATTTTATATTATTCTTTGGGTCACAGTTGGTGACAAAAATTAGTAAAATGTCTGAATGATGGATATGTCAAAAATTATGCTATTTCATGTAGAACTTACTTATTCGGCTTGATCTTCGGGCACCTGCATACCAAGTCCGTTGAATGCACGTACAAGAATACGTCGCCACGACGAATCCTCGAATTCGGAGCCTTTTTGAAGATGTAGTCAATGTTCAAGGTGAATCGTGTCCAAACTGAGCCGGATACGCTTGTTTCACTCGGGGAGCCATCATTCTTTTTGTGTCTGTCTGTTATTCTACCCAGAACAGCTACGAACAGAATTAAACAATAATTTCATTAATCTCCAATAATTTCTCTTGTTCAACTACATTTCAGTAACTTTTATTCAATATCTCGATTGTCCAATCATTTACCATAACGTTTACGATGAGAAATTACTCACTTGCTAATACTTCAATTCATGGGACTTAAATAAATATTTAGAAAAATACTCAATCACATTTATATGAAACTGTATTATTTTCTTAAAATCCAATCAAATCAGTATAGATTTTCTAACACGTTTAAAAAATTGCTATTCTGAATTACGAAGGAAAAAGTAAATCTTTGCAACTTCCTTCACCTGTAATCAAACTTTAACGAACGCGTTTCGTAGATTTGCCAAAAAATCTCAACTTGTTTGTAATCAATAAAGTTGTTCTCGAGGTTGTTCCCTAATTTAGAGAATTTTGTTTACTTGTTGCAGTGGCCAGCATTACTTCAATTAACGAGGCACGATTTAATGGGGGATCATCCCGACTTGAAACAAGAATTTCAAAGATTTTTCTCGTTCGGTATGAAGACGTAAAAGGCAGTCGTTCCACCTGTAATCGTTTCGATTGCGAACGTGGAAGTGCTGATGCCACTTACGGCGATGCGATGGAAGTTATGTTAGACGGTAATGCAGTGGAGCCACTTGTAATCATTTCACTTCTGATTCCGAATCAAAAACTAGTAATGCCATTAGCGGTTGCAGAGTGTATAAATCGCGAAGGTGAGCCCCGCCATAACAAATTGCGCCCATTCTACATGTGACCGCAAATGGTAACAAGTTGTTTCATAAGCCATCGCTTTTTCATGTATTTTTCAAACCACTCCAGAAAACTATACAGGAAGATAAGCTTCGTTGAAGATATTCACTGTATTTCCACAATTTAATATTCTATTTATAAATATGGGTTCACTAAAATGAATTCGTTCATCTTACAAGAATTCTTGAATAATAGTAAGTCTATGAAATAAATCTGACGAATAGGTATTTCAATTTCTTCTATAAATATTGGGTTGGCAAGAAAGTAATTTCGATATTTTAAGGCGTAATAGAGTCGAATTTATTTTTTATTCAAGCAATGAACTTTAACGAATAAGATATTTTCCCTTTTGTTCGATGATCTTTTGCGAAAAGAATAAATAAGAAAATATTTTATCGATTACAGTTCATCGTTTGATTAAAGAAATTCGGTTTTATTTCACCTTAAAATACCGAAATTACTTCCTTGCCAACCCAATAAATTGATTTCTACAATCATGTTTCTTAGCCTCTCAAACTTACCGTAATCTCTTTTGCAGTATTTCATCAGATTTAATCTCTTCGTGTTGGCTCGACACTTTCCACATCGTTCTGTAACAAGATAAAATAGTTACGTTAAAAACATTCATACTGAAATTTGTAAATTCAAGATAGGAAACGTCCTTTTCTACGGCTCGATCAGCGAGGTCACAAAATAGTAGAACTACACGATCTAAGACACAGCACGGACTCGAATGTTTTTCTAATTATTAGATCGAGACTTTACAGATTTTATGATAATCGTGTGTATAAATGGAAGACGAGCATTGAAGATAATTCTTTGTTGGAAAATTAATGTAATAAATAAATAACTGATAGTTGAGTATGATTACTCGACTGCGGATCTTTATGCAAAATAAAAATGTCCTGCATTGATTGTGGAAAGCAGGTATGAAATAAAAATTAATCCTTCATCCCTTAATGACTTTGTTCCATTAAAAATAACATTACGATATTCTTAAATTTTTTAAATCCTTTACTGTTTCTTATTTCACTCAACCAATTTCTTCATAAATGCATAAAGACCCTCAGTCTAATGATCAGAGTGTTTCAATGTAATAAAACAGATTTTTCTAGCACGAGGACAGTTCTCTTTCGCTCGAAACCCGGCGTCTTTGTACATCCTTTTGCTAACACGTAATATGTACGTACTGTCTAGTATCGGTGACAGCATTGATTGCATTCGCCCATTTATTATGTAGTCTCTGCCCTGTCCGTGGATCTGACCCCTCAAACGTTTCACAATGTCTCTATTCCACGTTGCTAACAAGGGGCAATGGCAATAATAAAAAATGGAGAACTTGGTTTCTCGTATTCGATACGGATGCCGGTAAATGGTCTCCTATACACGCGGAAACGTTCGATTTCTTTTCCACCCTGTGAATTACTAGATCGCCTCGACGGAAATGAAAATGTATGCTCCTTCCTTTTTAACCCCCGTCCGTCTCTCATTTCACGAATTAAATCTGTCCCTCGGTGTCAAATTGACACAGTGACACAAAATAAACAAAAATGTCAATGTTCTTTTAATCAAATTGATGTGTAAACGTTTACTTCGGTTTTTCGGTTATGTGTTCCGCATTAAAAAAATAAAAGTCACACAAAGTTTCGGGAAATTTACCTAAAAATAACAGAACAGTATAACTTATTTCGGGCAGTGCCGGATTAAGCCAGCGCGGGGCCCGTAGCAAATGTTACCAGGGGGCCTTAGGTTTTGTACGATAATATAATAAAACACGATGAATGACATTTTTTTTAACAAAAATATTAATTAAATATTAGACCAAATTTTTGGTTAACTTTTTACTTCTTCTACGGGTCTTAATCCGGCACTGATTTCGGGAAAACTAAATCTATTATTAAATTGATACTACATTGGAATGGTAACTTTGAAATGTTATACAACTTGACTTCATTAAATTGTAGCAAAATCATTTTAACACTAAACCTACCACCACCGATCAAAATGACCGGTTGCAGAATTTGTTATTCTACAATTATTGAAATTATAAAAGTGATTTCATACAAAATAGTTATATAAATACCTTTAATTACACGCGTTACAATAGGAGCCGCGCAAAGTCTAAATAAAATTGATCTTGTTATTTTTATAAGGGAAATGTTACTTTCGAGGCTCGGTAGGTTTAGTGTTAAAGCAGACAGATCAAGCAGTAAATCAGTGTTAGGAACAATGGTTCGTAATTAACAATTGCAGAAAACTGATTATTCAACAATATTGAATAATGTGATTGCAAAACATATGGCCTCAGTGTCGGGTCAAATCGACCCCAGCCACGCACAAGGATCATAAAATCGGTTCTAGGACCTGACACCGTTAATCCGTAAAATGTACGACACGCGTCATTCATGATGATTATTAGTTACGGTCAGGGTAAGAATCACTGGACTGAAACGTATTCTAGAGAAAATTAATTGCGCGACTTCGAGACGAGCACGCGTTATACGCTGACCGTGCCGTTTCAGATAATAGATGGACACCGTTGGCCGAATCCGTGCTGTCCAAGCTTTACTCGCGAGCAAATTGGGCTTCTCCTACTCTCCCATCATTGTCGAGGTAACCAACATACTAACAATGGGACTTTCGCAAAATTCCACTTTTTATGAAACACCCTTCTTTTTGGACACCTCGATCAAAATGTCGGACAACTTTTTTACTTGTAAATTGTACTTACATCTATGTCTTTTGTATATTTATATTAATTATTGTATATTTATTGTACATTTATAAACTGTTCATTTTTATGTTGTATATGTTCATGTTTTATAATATGTTATATTGATTATTGTACATTTATAATATGTTCATGTTTTATAATATGTTATAATAATTATTGTATATTTGTAATATGTTCATGTTTTATAATATGTTATATTAATTATTGTATATTTATTGTACATTTATAATATGTTCATGTTTTATAATATGTTATAATAATTATTCTATATTTGTAATATGTTCATGTTTTATAATATGTTATATTAATTATTGTATATTTATTGTACATTTATAATATGTTCATGTTTTATAATATGTTATAATAATTATTGTATATTTGTAATATGTTCATGTTTTATAATATGTTATATCAATTATTTTGTATTTATTATATGTTCATGTTTTCTAGGAAAAGATCCTTTTTATTGTACAAAATATTTCTTTCTAGTATGCGGATCCTTTTATCTGTAAAATAATAAACTTCTACAGCTAATAGTTTCTCAGAAAATGTGTCAGTCGATTTTCCTGCTTCACTCGAGAATTCTCCTTTAATCCGTTTATAATTTCGAAGAATTGATAAAAAAAAAATGTGCGATATTTGCTATATTGCGACGCACTCTTAATCCGGTCGGGTGTGAGGCCTTAATGTCCGACGTAAATTAATCTCCCATGTCGCGACAGTGTTTTCTTTGGCGAGAACTGTCGACCGAAAAACGAATTTCATAAATTTCCACGAAGCTACAGCGCGGTCTTTTAGTCGTTAAAGAAAACAGTGGCCAAGCAATAAGGATGTCGCTCGTACATCCGCCCACGTTATTCCATATTTTATACATCACGTGGCGACTTCATGTTCGAGCTCCTGAAATTTTCATCTTCGGCCTAATGACGCGCGTGTGCTCGTTCGCCGAAAACCTCCAAATACTTGGATATTCATTGCAGAAACCAACAGAAAATAGTTTTTCTATCGTGAATTGGTTTAGTAAATTCGATTTAGCATTTTCATACAATACAGTTAAATGTTGGAACGAGCGTACATCAAAACAAGCGAACGCGAGCGAACACGAGCGTACCCGAATAGACGAAGCAGACACGCTTTGTATACACCTTTGAATGTTTACAACTGACACGCAGTTCACCTGAAGTCCTCACGAATATCGGTCGCGTTTATATCGCAGTCATATAAAGCCGTTATTTCAGAGCATACTGTTAATTTATTCAGTTTATCCATCTATCCACTGCAACTCCTGTTTCATCATTAAATAAGTTGTATATTTTAATCTAAATCTTTAAAAAAATATTCGGTCATGTGTATAAAAGTACCTGTGCCTGCTTTGTTCTAAATCATTCCTGAATACTTTCTCCTGCGTTTATAAAATGACAAATTATGTTTACATTTTGAATAAGCAGCTTCAACAAATAAATTCTAAGTGCTTTTTAATAATTAGTTGCTGGAACCATACTTGGAAAACTATTTGTGTATATCGTAAAAGTACTTTTCACTGGTTGCATATTTTGTAAAAACATTACTGGACCATAATATGGGAAAACCTACATTTCACGAAGAGTAGGAACAATATATATATATATACATTGTATACATTGTTATTATTGTAATATTGTATACATTGTTAATAATTATAACAATATATATATATACATTGTTAATATTGTATAGATTGTATACATTGTTAGTATTGTAATATTGTACACATTGTTAATAATTATAACAATATATATATATATATATACATTGTTAATATTGTATACATTGTATACATTGTTAATATTGTAATATTGTATACATTGTTAATAATTATAACAATATATATATATATAGCGAGAATATATATTCCAGCGAGAATTATATGCTGCACTAACGTAAATCAACTATAAAAATTGTTGTTACAGATGTACTTTCTCGTATCAATCGTGCGCATTCATTTTATCAAGCATCTTCCTCTGTGGATTTGCCATTGAGAGACTTCGAATAAACTTTCCATGAAGCGTGCATTAATCGAGTGGTTTACCAGTGAAATGTTAAGGAACGGAAAGGTGGTTAGCCGATTTGGTCTACAAAGGAGTCATATTTGAAACATTGTGTACAATTCGCCGGTAGAGTGGTCGATCAAAAAGCGGATCGCCGAGAAACGCTTGAAAACCGAACCGGTCAGCTCGTGAGAAGAACAGGAAAACCGCAAACAGTTGTATTTGCATGTTTCATGCCGTTTTAATGAACCGTGGCCCTGCAGGGTCGATAATAGAAACCGTACAACGCACCGAATCCCCCGAACTACGAATCCAAACTGCACGCAACCGGTGCATACACGCCTCCGATCGGATCCGCTTCGCTTTTGCTCGTCCGTTGGCTAACCAAATTAAATGTAATTTGAATTTCGATTGAAATTCAATCGATGCCCCGTTGGTCCACGACCGTCGCGGCGGGTTATCCAATAAAAAAGAAAAAAATGATGAAAATTCCGGGGAACGTAGGCACGTGCTACGTCCGTCGAACGGGGGCTGTCTCAGGCAATTTCGAAAATTCGAGAGAAAAAGGGAACGTAAACATTGCTTGATCCGATCATCCCCCGTTCCGCTTGTTAACGTTTGAACGTCGACTGTTCCATTCACCGTTCGGAATTCCGGCAAGTAGAATTATCTTGCGAAATTATGCTGGTCCCGACTCTTAAACATTTTATCAGTATTTGGTCATTGCGAAGGTTCAATTTTGCTGCTCGCTGGGAACGCTTACACTTGGAGAGAATTAAATAAAATTGATTTTTCGATCAGTAGATTCTCTGAATCATTTAATTCAACCCTTATGTAGCCAACCGATATGTATAGATTATTTAAAACTTTTCGTATTGAACAGATTTGCACAAATTCCCATTTAAACACTACAAAATATAATCATTAGGGAGCACAGAATGGACATTCAGTGAAGTTTTGTTATATGTTTGAAGGAACGTTAACAAGTTGTTGCAAGAAATAAAGTAAATGGGTACCCGGTTGATTTTTCGATTAGTACATTCTTTGAATCGTTTAATTCAACCCTTATGTAGCCAACCGATATGTATAGATTATTTATTACCTTTGTACTGAACATATTTGCACAAATTCTCAGTTTAACACTACAAATTTATATAATCATTAGGGAGCACAGAATGCACATTCAGTGATGTTTTGTTATATGTCTAAAGGAACTTTAACAAGTTGTTGCAAGAAATAATGTAAATGGGTACCCGGTTGATTTTTCAATCAGTAGATTCTCTGAATCATTTCATTCAACCCTTATGCAGTCAACCGAAATGTATAGATTATTTAAAACCTTTCGTACTAAACATATTTGCACAAATTCTCATTTTAACATTAAGTGATGTTTTGTTATATGTTTAGAGAAACGTTAACAAGTTGTTGCAAGAAATCCACTAAATGGGTATCCGATTGGTTACACAAGGTTTAACATTTTGTATGTACTTAATACGAGTATCTCCGCAAAAAATCTCTTTAAATAAAAATAAACAATGTTCTTTCTATAAATCACTGAAGTAAAAGAAAGTAGTAGAGAACGGTGAGAAATACGAACTGAAGTAAACTTCGTACTTGTACGATTACGTTCGAAAATCCCATCAAGGGGTTATCAAGCTGGCATCCAACGAAGTTTCATGTGTAATAAATTCTTACAAATCGATGGTGAATCCGATGATTCGATTTACTCTTCTGTTTCCTATGTAAACAATGAGAATGATGTGTTTTACAAGAACGTGAAGTGTGTAAACATGCCGCGTAATCCGATACCGGGTCGGGTTTATCAATGTGATTCTCTACGAATCCAATTACAAAACCTTTTTCTGTCACGAGGACCGTGTTTACACGCGAATCACACAAAATAGTAGAACTACACGAACTAAGAAATAGCACGGACCCGAGGATCGAGACTACTCTTTACTGTATTCCGTTCTCCGCTGAATATCTTGTTGGTTAATAAATTATACAAGACCACGAGCATATAGTAATGCACAAATCTCTATAATAAAATCGTGTCTGTCTGTATGAACGTTTTAGAGCAAACCGCATTCGTAAAGTCAATTCGTTCAAAAGTTCTGACGTCATTAGTCAGCAAAGACAACTTTTTCGCCCTCTTTTGTGCACGTTTCTGCTTATAACTTTTGACTAATAGCACCTATATTCAATTAAAGGTACTCATTGTACTCAGCTCGCCGAGTTCTTTCAAATGGCCACTGAGCTGATTCTATAAGTTGCCTAGTTTAAAAGTTATAACACAAAAAGCATGCGTTTTTTTTAAACTTTATGCTTTTTGGTTTACTGAGTTTCTAAATAGCTGTAGCTTATCAACGGTAGGTGTTAGGAAAAATCTGAGACCACCTTGGCGATTGGAAATTCATTTACGTTAATAATAAACCAGGATTTGTTATTGCACGTGGACAAAGTCGCGGGTGCAGCTTGTAAAAGAATATATTTAATACTGATACATTAAGAATATATTTAATACTGATACATTAAGAATATATTTAATACTGATACATTAAGAATATATTTAATACTGATACATCAAGAATATATTTAATACTGATACGTTAAGAATATATTTAATACTGATACATTAAGAATATATTTAATACTGATACATTAAGAATATATTTAATACTGATACATTAAGAATATATTTAATACTGATACATTAAGAATATATTTAATACCGATACATTAAGAATATA
Organism: Lasioglossum morio; assembly: GCA_916610235.2. NCBI lineage: Eukaryota > Metazoa > Arthropoda > Insecta > Hymenoptera > Halictidae > Lasioglossum > Lasioglossum morio. The sequence goes on from OU744327.1 coordinate 3,973,509, forward strand.
TGTATTTAATACTGATACATTAAGATTATATTTAATACTGGTACAACCAGGGGTCTCGTTCTTGAAGGTGTGAACATCTGAATTCTATCTCATGATTGCCAACATATCTTCGTTGACCATTACCATATGGCTGCTTCACTTGCTCGCATTGGCATTATCGATAACCCCAATTGTAAATGTAACCAGGAACAGGAAACGCTTAACCATGTTCTTTGGCAGTGTGACCTATATAAAGATCAGAGGATCAAATTTGTCCAGAACCTTATTAGAGCAGGCTTCCAATTGCCATTGGACATAGGTTGCTTAATAGCTGAACCCAACATTAGTGCTTGTTTATATATAATAGCCTTTTTAAATTATGTAACCTACGTGCTTAAGTATTTTTGATTTTTCTATTGCTTATAATATTTTTGTTATACTATACTATATACTCTGTACTTTGTTATATAATACTCTGTACTAAGCATTATGTTGCAATAAATCTCATATGAGATTTCCAAATTTAAAAAAAAAAAAACATATCTTCGTTACAATCTTGAACATTACTCTTCCTTTAATATTTGAAAATGCGAGGCCCGTGGTGATCACGTTTCACAGTCGCGGGCTTGACGAGCTTTTCCATTTTGTAGTAGACGGACCGTTCGGGACAACCGTGGAAACCGTCCCTGCGGGATAATTCGGATGCAAACAGTTCCTTAATCCAGGTATTCCTGCGACACGGGACGGGTGGAAAAATTTGGTAGGCAGAACCTGCCGTCATTGGAGCAATTAACTGAATTACGAAATGGGGAAAAATGTGCGAGTGGAAAGCGAGCCGGATGTATGTCTGCCGGGTCCGGTCGGCATGAATCGATCGTGATGGCAGAGACCTCAGACCATAATCCGTTTAATTCCCGACTAACGAGACGTCCTTTGTGTCGATTAACCCGTGCTAATCCGCATCAACCGAACGAGCAATAGGTTTCCCATCGAACGTATCCAAACCGTAAGGTCTGCCTTTCTGATCAAGCAATCTGATCGATCGGATAGATGCGACTCGAAACTGGTTTCCGTTGCTCTCTTCACCGCAACGAGTCCGACGGTATATTGCAATCACCGTGCAAACCACCTAAACCCCAATGTTAAAGGCCAAAAGTCAGTGGCGAGCGTCAGTCGCGTCAGTTCGTGTCCGAGAGGTGGTTTTGGTATTTTGTTCCTCGGACAATGCACCTCAAGCTGCTAATAATGAAAACAAATCCTTCTGTTATCCTTCTCTATCGTTAAATGTATATTCTCAATTTATATTAATTGAAGTTCTTCTAGAAACGTTGGAGACTATAATTTATAATTTTTGGATACAATTAATTTGCACAAATGCTTTTGTTCACACATTCTACCAAAATTCCAATTTGACAGACTAAGTTGTCTATAATGTCGCTAAATGTATACTTCCAATTTATAGGAATACTGAAGTTCTTCTAGAAACGTTGGAGACTATAATTTATAATTTTGAGATATAAATAATATGCACAAATCAAATTTTCAATTTCACAGACTTACAATGTGGTCAAATAAATATTTTCAATTTATTTTAATATTGAAGTTCTTCTACAAACGTTGGAAACTATATTTAAAATTTTTGAAATATAAATGAAGCAAACAAATCCTTTTGTTAACATATTTTACCGAATTTTCTTTTTCCCAGACCTACAATGTCGTCAAATAAATATTTTTAATTTATTTTAATATTGAAGTTCTTCTATAAACGTTGGAAACTATATTTAAAATTTTTGAGACATAAATCATGCAAACAAATTCTTGTTAGCATATTTTACCAAATTTTCTTTTTTCCAGACCTGCCATGTCGTCAAATAAATATTTTCAATTTATATGAATATTGAAGTACTTCTACAAACGCTGGAAACTGTATCAATTTTTAGGTTGCCAATGTTAAATCGTTTTGTTTTAATAACGATCCAGGATCCTGACAAGTCTTATTACCAATTCTAAGCAGAAGACTTTGTACACGTGTGCGATGCATGTATACATATTTATTCCATTAGTTAAAGGGATGAGTTGCCATATTTATTAAGATATTATGGTAAGCTTGAAATCTTCTTATCTCGTATAAAATCAAGACACGTTTAATACGTACTAATATTATCATAATAATAGTCCGACTACTTCTATTCTCGTGAATTCGCCGCAGATTAAGGAACGAATAATTTATCGACGTAATAAAAGCTGAATAATCACCGACGAATACGCTCTTGACGGTATTATTAATGAAACCTCTACATCTACTTAGCATGTCTTAATGGAGCACTCTGTGTGCATATATTAGTACAATATGTGACGCCTCTGGCTTTCTCATTAAAATCCGCTTTGTGGATCTAAGGTAGCGTAATCAGAACACCGGTAGAGAATGCTCAATCTTGTTCGTGATTAGACATCATCTTGAATAAACGCGGCAAACGGGCTGTGTGTAGTTAGTTTTCGGTGATTAGGATACCCATCATCATCCAAATTGATCTTGATGTACGGAAAGATTTTGCGAATATTTTATCGAACGATGTGTGCGATGTGTCGACACATAAAATATTATAAAAAAAAATATATATATATATATATATAAACGTATTATAAAACTGCACAACAGAAAATATTTTTTCTATCGTGAATTGGTTTAGTAAATTCGATTTAGCATTTTCATACAATACGGTTAAATAAGTTGTATATTTTAATCTAAATCTTTAAAAATATATTCGGTCATGTGTATAAAAGTACCTGTGCTTGCTTTGTTCTAAATCATTCGTGATACTTTCTCCTGCGTTTATAAAATGACAAATTATGTTTACTTTTGAATAAGCAGCTTCAACAAATAAATTCTAAGTGCGGCAAACAGGCTGTGTAGTTAGCTTTGGGTGATTAGGGTACCCATCATCATCCAAATTGATCTTGATGTACGGAAAGATTTTGCGAATATTTTATCGAACGATGTGTGCGATGTGTCGACACATAAAATATTATAAAAAAAAATATATATATATAAACGTATTATAAAACTGCAATAATTTAGCTGTTCGTCGACAAAAATATTGAAGAAGTTTTAGGTAGAAATTGAGGCTATCCAGGTGCCCGGATATTGATATAATTAATCATTGACAATTACCGGGTTAATGGCGACAGCCGAATTTTTATGGAGTCTACGCAGAAATTAACGTTCTCGAGGTAATGAAATTTCGGTTCTTTCGCGGTGAGATCGTTTCTCACTTTTTCGTAGGCCGCTCTTAGCGCTTGCATAGAGAATGCACGCGAGGTGTATTCACGACCGTAAAGTAACGTCTTAATTATAAAAGGGTATGCCTTACGAGGCGCCCTAAGTATCTTACAGCGGGCCGAGTGGGATTTTAATGGACGCGTGGGTGTTCGCCAGCCTGTAGAGTTAGAGAATCTACGGTTTTTCGTGCGACTGCCTTTTGTGACGATCCCGCCCCTACCGTGGATAAACGGCGCTCTTAATTTAACGTACTCTCGCAATCAAATTAAATGATTACGCTCATAATGTATCGTTTTAATGGGATTTACCCGTCTATGCACCTGTACCCGTAATCTCTTAATGAGTCCCGCAAAACAAATTGCTGTTCCACACGGCACTTCGAACTTTTCCGGAAGACGCGAGTTCAAACATGTTTCTCAACTTATGGCACAACTGCATTCATTTATTTATCTTCGTCCCGTTTATCGGCGTCTTCATTTTCCAAGTGAAAACAATTGCTGTTCAGTGAATCAGTCTGATCCGTCACGCACCGAGGTGAAACGCTAGTCGAGTTTAGCCGAACGAGCGAGAACCAGACTCTCTGCTTTTTTTTTAAAACAAGAACAAAAAATCTGTTCATTATTCTATAGGATGAAAATTTTCTACTTTGAGTTTCAAGTGTATTAAAAATTCAGTGGCTACTATATTATCTAATTTAATATTGTATTACAGTGGTTGGTTTAGCAGAATTATTAGTCCTGCACAACCAGCCCGTAAATCATAACAACTCGATACTAATTGTCTTTATTAGCATTCATCCACGAATGTTGTGACAACGGGTGGATGTAACGAGACAAGTTTCGGTGAAGTTTCGTGATATTAGAAGCTGCTGAGACACGACCCGCAGTAATGAAGGTAGGATCGCAATTAGTCTTGATTTAAATTAGCTACGGCGGCTGGTAATTAACTTTGGTTTAAGACCCAAGCGGTAAGCCAGTGCTGTCATAATGAAGATAATTATTACTGTAGAAGGCATCATGCACCGGGTGTCAGAATTTTTTAGGGACACTACAAGCGTTACTGTCGGGAACGTCAGGTTCGAAACTTTCAAACGAGTTAAACAATATTTCGTATTCGTCGGCGTTACATTGAAGTTAGCTTGAACTTCCGATGATAATTTCTTCGTGTTATTGTTATAATCAGAAGATAATTTAACCCCTTTGCGTTATTTTCACGAGTCAGACTCGTTATTAAAATTTTAAATAATGTCTAACAAATACGAATGTTACGCCTTTCTTTTTAAATGAAATGGATTAGTTTGTAATCAATATTTAAGTATTCAAATCAATGTAAATTTTCTTCTTCTTTTTACGACATTTTTGGGGATAAAAACACTTAATTATTGTAACTGTAAAGAAAATGATACGACAAGAGTTTGATGTTTATTAATAGTCTCAATGTTTTTATTTATATTTAATAATATTTGCTTATGTCTTTTCGTCAGTGTACGACCTAGTAAAAGTTTGAATGCATGTGTAAATGAACTTTACTTAAGGTCCCAAAGAATTCAAACTGACTTCCCTGAATTAAATTGAATTGAATTATAATCATTCTAAAATGGGTTCTCACACCGTGGCTTTGACCGAGTCAAAATTTGTACGAATGCGTCGATAATGAAACGTGAATGATGGTTGCTCGACCAAGTCGTTCCCGTTTGCTGAATGTGTGTTCGGCTTTAATAGTTCACGAAAAACAGATCGATTGCTCATAGTGAGTACATCGTACCGACGAAGCGAAAGGTCATTTCCGTCGAAACTTTCTTCTCTTTACGCGGAAGCACTTTGTTCTGCAAATATTTTTACACGCGTAACTCTGTGTCGCAGATATTTTCTATTTTATTTATACGTTTTATTAGAATGTTTTATATCGAATATGATTCGTCGAAATATGTCCAGTGCAACAACACAAACTAATGTGTGGGCTTTTCGATACTTCGATAATTATAAATTGATGATTTAAACACGATTTTAAATGTGAAAATATATAAAATGTAGAATATTATGTTACTTTCGAGCAATATGTTTGCACTGCTCCTCGTACATTATTTCGATGTGATCAAATTAAATTTAAATTGAATTACATTTTAATGAGAAGAAGGTCTTTGCTTCCCTTTTACGTACAATACAATTGCCTTTCTTCCATCCAAAGATAAAACGTTATTTCACTGTACTATTGCACAGTTTCATTAAAACTGACTGCTATTAACCTCCTGTTGCTAACGGACGCTCATTAATTAAACAATACCTGCGTTACGTTTAATTAACACATATTTCAACATTTTCAGCTTGTGAAATTATATGTACGGACTGGATGAATAAAATCGATTTCAAATATCATGAAAAATTCCTGTAACGATTATTGAATCGCGCTTATATTCGAACGACGTTATTTAAGACCACGAAATTCATTAAAATAATTTTCGTGCCGAGTTCTAATTAATAAAACGGATTTTTACTTGACTCATCCTTTCGCAGAGGAGTTACAAATTAGCGTAACCATTAAGTATCCAGATATTAAAATAGAATTGGTATAATCTGATTAAATAAATGCATATAAAATGTTTATTTCTATTCTACAGAGATCAATGTTTTATTGTTCCGTCGCGTCGGTGTCTACAACAAATGGAAATTACGAGAGCTGCTTGGAACTGCATCCATGACTGTGGAAAAGGAAGAAAACGGGAAAGAGAACGAATCGATGTGGTGTGCAAACAGTACCAGGGGTATGTTTCCTGAAATGGAAGGGCCCTTAGTGGGCGTTTATCCGAGCGCATACGCACAAGCAATAAGTTCACGCATCGGTACGGTGAGCGAACTGCAGATTAACTCGCCTTGTAAACCAGACAACACGTTTGTTTCTTCTTCTTTCGTGCTAATACTTCCGTTACGCGTCGCGCCTATTACACATGTATCGACTATTCTCGTACTCGCGATTTCTGATTAGTCGACTGCGTGCGTTTATGCAATCTTCGAGTTTCGTAGTCAAATTTCAAGAAAGTGTTACTAAATGAAATCCTTTCTTCATTGGTAATATAACTATACTCCCCGAATTTTAAATAAATTCATACATTTTTAAATAAATTTATTTAATGTGTACGTCATTTTTCATTACTTTTCTTTTCGATTAATAAGTTTATGAGAGTTATCTTGCAACTTCTATTTCAAACTTGAGTTTCAGAGCCCTCAAATTTATACCGCTTGGGGCCTCCACTTGAATTGAGCCGCCACTGACTGCGGATCGTTATGCATTTATAGGAAAATTGAGTAGATAAAATTTATAATCATTAAGGGAAGAAATAACATTTAATGTAGTTTCTATTTTTTGCAATCGATGCAGACAAATTTTATTTTTGCATAAAGATTCGCAGTCTAGTAATAACAATTGTAAAAAAAAGAAATTCTGTCGAATTCGATGCTCCAGTATTTTTTGAAAATTTTTATTAGGGATTAGCAAGCTTCAACGTTCGAAATAAGAGAAAGTACAACAATTTAATCCATAAACTTCCTAATCCTTAGGATTAACTTTTGTTTCCGATCGCTGTGGTTACTTAATAAATTACTTTTTACTTAGTCTGTTATCATACGATTATTCATTGCAGTCGCATGCATAAATTTGTTTCCAGAAGAATATACGGATTAACAATGGTTAAATTAACGAATGCGATACCGTCTGTATCGTGTTACGACAATAATCGTCAATTTCAATTTATTATAGGCATCTCCGGTTTCTTCTCGCGGAATGTAAAATTTTATGTCGGTCGACGTCATCGTTCAAAGGCTTCTTGTAGTTCATAATTACACTCGTAAAGAAGAATGCGTACGGCTGCGCACGCTATGTATGTACTCTTGGCATTTGTGCGCAACCTGTGTTAACAGTATATTAGCATAGCGTGTGGGGAGAACTGTACAGCAAAGTACACTTTCCAGTATAAGTGGACAGTGTCGTAAAAGAAGCATTAAATTTGGTTAAACCGATGCTATCCCCGTAATAAAATTAATTTAACGTTCAATCAAGTTGAACCTGGTACTGTCTTCTTCCAGTGTATCGAGGTATTCTAATTTGCGATTACTTCATTTACACGTATGGTGCACGGTAGTTGTAAAAGAAATACTAATTGTTTTATAGTCAACTATTCGCGCGAGTTATAAATTATAGTATAAACTATTGAAAATGAACGTGTGATAAAAAGTGCGTTATACAATGTATATTCATTTGCTCAATTGAGACTCCATTATTCGCTTTGCCTTCCGTTATCTTATTCTCTTAAAGAATAATTAAATGTTTCTGAAAAGGTACTCTATACATAAATAAATAACTCTTGTAGTTTTTGATATTTTTACTTTTAAAAAATCACACGTGTACGTCATGTGCGAATAAATAATTGTAGAAACTATCAACGAAAAGAGTTCGATAGTTTTTCCAAAAAAAATTCTTTCCATTATTCGATTTGGTTTCCGTATCTTATTCTCCTAAAGAATAATTAAATTGTTATACATGAATACATAACTCATGTAGTTTTGAATATTTTTACTTTTAAAAAATCACACGTGTACGTCATGTGCGAATAAATAATTGTAGAAAATATCAACGAAAAGAGTTCGATAGTTTTTCCAGAAAAAATTCTTTCCATTATTCGCTTTGTCTTCTGTATCTTATTCTCCTAAAGAATAATTAAATTGTTATACATAAATACATAACTCATGTAGTTTTGAATATTTTTACTTTCAAAAAATCACACATGCACGTCATGTGCGAATAAATAATTGTAGAAAATATCAACGAAAAGAGTTCGATAGTTTTTCCAAAAAAAAATTCTTTCCATTATTCGCTTTGTTTTCCGTATCTTATTCTCCTAAAGAATAATTAAATTGTTATAGATAAATACATAACTCATGTAGTTTTGAATATTTTTACTTTGAAAAAATCGCACATGCACGTCATGTGCGAATAAATAATTGTAGAAAATATGAATGAAAAGAGTTCGATAGTTTTTCCAAAAAAAATTCTTTCCATTATTCGCTTTGTTTTCCGTATCTTATTCTCCTAAAGAATAATTAAATTGTTGTACATAAATACATAACTCATGTAGTTTTGAATATTTTTACCTTTAAAAAATCACACATGCACGTCATGTGCGAATAAATAATTGTAGAAAATATCAACGAAAAGAGTTCGATAGTTTTTCCAAAAAAAATTCTTTCCATTATTCGCTTTGTTTTCCGTATCTTATTCTCTTAAAGAATAATTAAATGTTTCTGAAAAGGTACTCTATACATAAATAAATAACTCCTGTAGTTTTGAATATTTTTACTTAAAAAAAATCACACATATACGTAATGTGCGAATAAATAATTGTAGAAAATATCAACGAAAAGAGTCCGATAGTTTTCCCGGAAAAAATTCTTAAATATTCGTGCGGAGAACCGTCTGGAAAAGCAGAATAGCTCGTTAATTGGCAGTTAGTTGGAAACCGTGACGGGTCTCTCGGTTGGACATAGGGCCGGAAGGAGCCGCGTTAGTATCAATTTGTCGCTGGGCCAGGGCTTGATTATTTCTGATCGGAGAATTTCCAGGATCGCGTTCGCGTATGCGCATCGGTTGCGAGGAACCGGTGCGTGGGTGCTCGCAACGAGAATTACGCGCGCGGTTGCGCACCGTATTAACATATAGATGCGATTCGTGACGCGAAATGCAGCAGCCCCTTCAGCTCCCTCGCCGGCATACGGGGGCCGGGCCCGATCGGATGCAGAACCGCAACACACGCCTGCATACGCGATACGAGAGATGCTCTTATTCCTCGCAAGAATGGCGTATCCCCGAAGGAGTGAGAAGTATCCTCCAGCTACTAGTTTGCAACGCTCATGAACAATGTGCCCGGGATGCTAAAAAGGGGGATGCCCACGGCTATCGATGCTTTCTGCTCCTTGCGCGGAACCGAGTGTAATAACACGTTAGTACATCGTATCGAACCAGCTTGCCAGTGAGTTACGACCGCGGCTCGTGAATTTCTGAAAAACTACAACAACCACACGAACGTTCGACCGTGGCTCAATGAAAGACATACTCGCTGCATACTAACTTCTTCTTCTTCTTCAGAAGGAGGAGGGTGGGAGGTGCAGGCTACGCAAATGAAATATTGGAAAACTTAACCCCTTGCCCTACGATTTATATTACGGTTTCAGAGATTACAACTTTTATTAGCAAGCTTATATTAGCTTGCCGTGTTGTTTGTTCGTTGCGTCAAATCTTGTTATCGAACTTTAAACCACTTTCCGATGAGCTAGAGAGTTTTCTTCTTAGAAAGTTTTTTTTTTAAATTTGTGCTTTTAGGAGTTAAAAAAATTTCAGCAGAGTATCTCAGTGGGAATCGAATCTGGGCCTTACTAAATACGCTCGGTAGTAAAGAATGAAAAGTAAAAAATAAAAACATATATAAAAAAACTTTTTAAAAAGCACTAAAAAGGAGAAAATAATTTTCTTAGATATTAGTGATAAATAGGGCCCATTTATAGGGGGTGATTGGGCCCTATCAATTTTTGGAGCAAAACGAAAAAAGAAATTTGTGAACTTAGATTGATTTTAAAAATTTTAAACCTAGCACAGATAGCTTTCCTAGAAAACTTTTGAAAATTTTCTATTTGTCAACGTCTTATTTCTGTTTTTGTCAGCCTGGGGTGTGTTTGCACCACACACACATCATCTTCTTTACAGTTACTGTGATTAAAACGTCTTTATCCCCTAAAATGTCGTAGAAGAGAAAAGAAGATTTATATTTTTTCTATGGCTATTTGAACCTATGGTTTATTTGAACCCTTCACAGCATGATTTTGGTAATTGGGTTGAAAAAATTGAAAGAAGGTCAGTTTTTGTGTTTAATTTAAGGTAAAAATATGAAAATAAATTAAAACAACATTTTCAGAATAATAAACATAATTTACCATATACTAGATTCGTTAACAGTATCAGATGCAGCGAATCGAAAAAAAGAAGCAACACCATGCAGCGAAGGGTTAAAATAATAAATATCCTCTTAACGTTCTACGTCTTCTCAGGAAGTTACACCCAGAAAATCTAATTGTACAAATATTTTCGTCATCCATTGTACCCGTTTCTAACAACACAGATCAAAACTTTAGCACTCGTTTGATACAATGCGGTAGGGTTGTGTAAATACAAGAATAAAGGATTGAGAGGTCATTGATTATATCGACGGGTCTGAAGATCGATTGTGAGCCCGCAGCTGAAAATCTAGGGAACGAGCGGCGGCGACGACGTATGCACGTAAGTGCAGTATGCAGTTCGGGTTCGTCATCGTCGAGAATGCAATCCCACTTAAAGCACAAAAAAAAAAAAGAAACTGCGTCGACCGGCTCGATGGAGGTTTCGGGTGCACGTAAGGCATTTATTGTCAGTTGCCCCGAGAGTTTTCCTTTGCTGGTGTCTGTGGAGCCGGGAGGGCCAAATAATTTGCGAATGGGCCCGGCCCGGGCCGAGGTGTGTGTGCGCGCGTGTTTGTATGTGCATCGTAGCGGTGAAGGCGCGCGGAAGTAAACGTCGGTCCATTAAAGGGAGCCTATATACGAATGTACAATATCTGCGGCTAAATAATAATAACTCGACAGCGAACCCTCGGTTCTCCCTTGTGTTCGAGCAGAAAGAGAAGGCGGTACGCGAGGAGGAGGCAAGAGGAGAACGACGAGGAGGGGAAGATAGGTGCGCAGAGCTACACTGTGTCACAAAATGATAGCGAGCATGATTTCAATTTATTTTCTTTCGCATTACAACTGAAATTTCTTTTTACACGTTATCCCAGGATTCGTTTCAACCCTTAAGGATTTTAACGAGTCACGATCAAAATTTCAACAGAGTCCAACAAATATGAATGCTACGCCTTTCATTTTCAATTAAATAAAATTTGATTCATTTGTAATCTATGTTCAAGCATTACAATAAATGTAGCCATACGAAAAATTTAAATTTTCATTTCTTTTCTTCGATATTTTCTGTAATAAAGACGTTTTAATCACCGTAATTGTAAAGATTTCTTTCTACACGTTATCTCAGGATATGTTTCAACCCTTACGGATTTTAACACTCGTCACACTCGCGATTAAAATTTCAACAGAATCCAACAAATATGAATGCTACGCCTTTCTTTTTCAATTAAATAAAATTCGATTCAATTGTAATCTATGTTCAAGCGTTAAAAGAAATGTAGCTACACGAAAAATATAAATTTTCTTTTATTATCGACATTTTCTGTAATAAAGACGTTTTAATCACCGTAATTGTAAAGATTTCTTTCTACACGTTATCCCAGGATATGTTTCAACTCTTACGGATTTTAACACTCGTCACACTCGCGATTAAAATTTCAACAGAATCCAACAAATATGAATGCTACGCTTTTCTTTTTCAATTAAATAAAATTCGATTCATTTGTAATCTATGTTCAAGTATTAAAATCAATGTAGCCATACGAAAAATTTAAATTTTCATTTCTTTTCTCGACATTTTCTGTAATAAAGACGTTTTAATCACCGTAATTGTAAAGATTTCTTTCTACACGTTATCCCAGGATACGAATCAACCCTTATGGATTTTAACACTTGTCACACTCACGATCAAAATTTCAACAGAGTCCAACAAATATGAATGCTACGCCTTTCTTTTTCAATTAAATAAAATTCGATTAATATGTAATCTATGTTCAAGCATTAAAATAAATGTAGCCATACGAAAAATATAAATTTTATTTTCCACATTTTCTATGATAAAGACGTTTTAATCGCCGTAATTCTAAAGAAAAGGGCGAGGCGAACAAGTGAAAAATAACATTGATTGTTTATTGATTGTATTTGTTTGTGATGTCATTTTGTACCGTCTGGCTACTACAGGATTTACATATTCGCATTCGTAAGATTTTGTCATGCTAATATGTAAATGCATGACGAAAACTAGTACTCGCAATGGGAAATGTATTTTCTCGTGTGCCATCGTTTTGTCACACGGTGTAGAACGCGAGAAAGGAGACGGAGAGGAAGGGGAAACCGCGAACGAAGAACGGAGAGAACGAGGGTGAGCGCGGAATTGAAGAAGGGCGAGAAAAGTAGGGGTAGGGCGAGTAATTCGCAAGAGTGGGACGCTGTTCAATGAAAGTCAAAGCACCGAAGCTCAGAAACATTTCTTCTCTTTTCTCTGTTTCGTTTGGAAACGATTACGCGGCTGTTAAAAGCGGCGAGGGACTTCTATGGAGGAAAATGAAAAAAAATCGAGGGGAGTAAGTCGAGGGATGCGTATGTATGTTCACAGGGGAGGCACTAATAATTTTCACTGTATTCAGTGGTTTAATCGACGGAATTAAACCAAAGAAATAGTAGAACTACACGATCTAAGAAACATCCTGTAGAATCATGTAATTGAATAGTTATTTCTTGAGACATTTATGTGTCGTTTTTTTTAAAATACGATTGAACCAGTTATAACGATTCTATCTGATCTTATAAGTTCTTATAAGCACATCTTATTTGCAAATTATTGTGTCGAGATGGTAATATATAATAGTACGAGTAACTGGAACCCCTAGAGGCATGATATGATACTTGATCTAACTATTGAACATGTCCACGGGCAGGATAACGCTAGCTTATTTATTGTTGATACCTCTGACCATGATATTTCTCGATAACGATGAGTATCACATTTATTTATGTCACGGTAATTGAACTGAGCAAGCTCGAGTAAGTATGTAACTGGAACAAACTATAATTTACAGGAAACCACTTCAAATAATATTCTAAATATACAATAAAGTGTTTAACACGAAGTTATAAGTATAAAGTGAATTTTCCACTCATCAAATATTTTTGTCTAAATAATCTAAAACGTGAAATTAAATATTTAAACCTTGCGTATTACACGTACGTTATTCGCATAATTTTTTGCTTGTGTGCAATTTATTTTATCCGCCGGGTACGTATTTAATTATAACATGTTTGTGGTATCTCATATTTAGGTTTTAATTCTGATAAAGAAATATGAACTCCATGGAATTTCTAGTTACGAATAACTACTGTTATTTATTTATTTATGGTTTATTTTAATGTGCTCATATTAACGGCTAGGCCATTAGTAATAACTACCGTTGTTGAAACAGATACAATTAAAATTTTCGGAAATTGGTGCTACGGGACTGACTATTATAACAATACCGCAACTGTTTTGCCAACATCACTAATGCATAACTGTTTTATTCGACATAACATTGACTTCCATTTCGGTATTACAACTAGGCTGCGGTCGTTTGGATAAATACAAATATTTGTGGAACATGAACTAAATTACGTTGAAGCTGCTTGCTCGAGTTCCATAAAACTTTTATGCGTACACATAATATGTGCTCTGACATCAACCCGGAATACGATTAAAAACCAGTTTAAAAAATATAATTACATTAAAGTGAAAGAGTCGTACACGTTGGAGCTGTTGAGAACAATATTCGAAAGAAATTTCATGACGTGACTCGCCGAGAATTGAATGTCTGGTTTCGCGAGCACGTGTAAATAAAAAATTAATGGACAGTTTAGGCTCGTATTTTGGTGGAAATAGGCCGGTGGAGACTCTAAGCAAATGGGCAAGCCGCAAGTGACGGTAGTTTTAATTAAGCCATTAGGGTGGCTGAGAGGCTGCGACCAAGCGGCTAGACATTCCAACCCTCTATTCCCTCTTCCTCCCTATCTTTCTCGCTCTCGGTCTGCCAAATTAATATTGTGCTCGCATTCCATACCGCCACGTGGCGAGGGAGCTTGTATCCGAATAAACTTCCTACCATCCCTACATTTTCCCATACGTACCGTGAGCATTTGTGCTTGCGGAGATATTATAACGGAAATTACAAATAAGTTGGATTCCTTCCCCGTTATGCGAACAGCTTTCCCGTCTCGCGCGTGTCTTCCCCTATACACGGTGTGTTACACAATTCGACGGTTAAACCCTAGCGAAATTACGTTTACGTTACGCGTCCCGGACCCACAAATATCCAGAAACCCAGCAAATTCACATTAAATTCCGTATTTATTCTTCTCGATAAAAATTAGAAAGTTTAGAAAGTGCCGAAACTGATGTTTCCGGAAATGTTTGATTGCTTATTTCAAACTGGAATCACGCGTTACCCGCGTAACTCCCGACTCATTAATTACATTCGCAGGTACACGGTGCTTTCATTACTGCGAGCATTTCATTACAAGCAGCGCAAATATTTGTCCGTGCTAATCACTGGAGAATTTTGAGAACGTAATACCCGCACCCACAAGTTGCAGATGTATTGATCGCGTATTTATGAAAGCTGTTTTCCTCGAGTGTCTTCTCGATTCGATGTTTAAAATGCTCGATCTTCCCAAAACAATTTCAAGAATGAGGAACAAAGGATTTGAACACGGACCAAAAAAAAAAATGGTAGAACTACACGACCTAAGAAACAGCACAGACCCGAGGGTTTTTCCTAGATCAAGACTTTACTGTAGCTAATTTTTTGGCGTGCAGATTCGCAGATTTGTTTCCTCGAGTGTCTTCTTGATTCAATGTTTAAAATGCTCGATCTTTCCAAAACATTTTCAAGAATGCGTAACAAAGGATTTTAACACGTGACAAAAAAAATATGGTAGAACCCGGGGGTTTTTCCTAGATTAAGACTTTACTGTAGCTAATTTTTTGGCGTGCAGATTCGCAGATTTTTTTCCTCGAGTGTCTTCTTGATTCGATGTTTAAAATGCTCGATCTTCCCAAAACAATTTGAAGAATGAGAAACAAAGGAATTGAACACGGACCAAAAAAATGTCAGAACTACACGACCTAAGAAACAGCATAGACCCGAGGATTTTTCTTAGATCAAACCTTTACTGTAGCTCATTCCTTCGCGGGCATTCGCATAATTAATTATCAAGACAGCGTGCAGACTCGCACATTTCTTTCCTCGAGTGTCTTCACAATTCAATGTTACAACTGCTTGATCTTCCACAAAAATTTCAAGAATGCGGAACAAAGGATTTTAACAGTAAACCTACCGACCATCAAAAGTGGTACCAATGTGTATGGTATTATAAAAATAACAAGCTTGAATTTATTTATGTTTTGTGCAATTTTTACTGTAACATATGTTGGAGTGAAAAAATATATTCCATAAATTCTCATGAAAACTCCTTTACAATTTCAATAATTGTCAAATAGAAACTCGTAAAGGGATCATTTGATATCTAGTGGTAGTGTTAACATGTGATAAAAAAAAATAATGGTAGAACTGCACGATTTAAGAAACAGTGTATAGTATTTAAGATGTGTATACTATTATAAAAATAACAAGATTAAATTTATTTATCTTTTGTGCGATTTTTACTGTAACATATGTTGGAGTGAAAAAATATATTCAATAAATTCTCATGAAAACTCCTTTACAATTTTAGTAACTGTTAAATAAAAAATCCAAAATGGATCATTTGGCACCTCGTCGTAGTGTTAACATGTGATAAATAAAATAATGGTAGAACTGCACGATCTAAGAAACAGTGTATAGTATTGAAGATGTGTATAGTATTATAAAAATAACAATATTAAATTTATTTATCTTTTGTGCGATTTTTACTGTAACATATGTTGGAGTGAAAAAATATATTCAATAAATTCTCATGAAAACTCTTTTACAATTTCAGTAATTGTCAAATAAAAAATCCAAAATGGATCATTTGACATCTCGTCGTAGTGTTAACACGTGATAAAAAAAATAATGGTAGAACTGCACGATCTAAGAAACAGTGTAGCTAATTTCTCGAGCAGTTTCTCGCGAAAAAATTCAGTCTCCGTGTGTGGTGGCCGCGGGTATTCGCTGATTATTATCTGGACAGCGTTCAGATTCGCGCATTTACTTACCAGCTCGTCCATCGTAACCGCGTTCGTCGTCGTCGTCTTCATATTCGCCGCTCTCTTCGCCGGCCGTGCCCTGCGTCTGCACAACCCTCGGTATTCCTGCAAGAAAGGGCACAAACAAACGTGAAACCGTTCCGAGAAGAAGTCCAGCTAAATACATCTCGTATCTCTTCTAAAAGGCGTACACGGTCACCACTTTCGTATTCGCAAATTTCGCCTAATTGGACGTGAGATTGGCCGATAACGCGGGCCGTTCGGTCGCGTGTTCCCTCGAATTGATCGATCGATCACTTTTAAAAACAGGACGGCGGCTACGCCCGAAATTCTTATACCGTTTTATTTATTGATTACCTTCTTTTTATTGTGCCCACCGTCCCGTTCCATTCGAATTATTTAATCGAGCGGTTACGCGCTGCGTCAGATACCGCGTGCCTCGAACAGAATGTCCAACGTTCTTTCTTTAATTGATTCGTTCAGCTGTTTTCGTTTATCATTTTCAAGCAGAGAGTAGACTTTCTTCCACGAATACAAAGTTCGCTCGTTGGGAACGCAGATTAAAACGCGAAGAGTCATTTCTTAAATTGATCTATGGGATATTGAATGTCTTACTAGGCTGCCGCATAAATTCTACAGGGTAGAGAACGTTTCCTGCAAATTTGATTTATGAAACCAGTTTGTGCTTCACTCGAATTGTGCATCTCTCATCGTTACTTGTATGTAGTCTGAGAATATTTATCGCTTAAGCACTCGAAAATCTTCTGTACTTTATTAACTTTATTTTGTGAGTGAGATTCACCTTGCTAGAGATATTACTAATGTTAACGAGAAGCGTCCTGATATTTTTCCACGAGTATGTGGCTGATGATAAATACTTTCCGAACACCCAGTGTATAGAAGAAAGCTTCGGAGCCTGTATCCCTTGGCGTGTGCAAGCCAGGACATGCAGTATAGGAAACGGCGCAGTGCGATATGCTGGAAATAATTAAGTCTGCTATGCGCGCAGTCAATTTTGATCGTCAGCATCGTGGGAAGCTGATAATCGGTTATTATGAGACATGTTAGCTCTCGAACGTAAGTCAACCGTGCCATTCATCGGCCGCAATATATCATCGCGGTTGTGAAAATATTTTAAACGGCGAGATGCAAACAAGAATTTTGAATGATCGATACGATAGTTGTTGCTTTTATAAAATTACTCGTCGAATGATTCCTTCTTATTAATAGATCGTCCCAAAAGTTTCTTTCGCAATGTACACATTGCTTCCCAAGCTTCCTTTTAGATTGTTATTCATTTGTTCGTTTTGAAACAATCTTTTGACACAATCTGATAAGTAGTATCGTTGCATGCACAATTGAAAACCATGCGACATATAAGAACGTTAAAAACTATTGAGTTCTCAGAGGGCAATTTGTGTAGGGAAATCTTCGAGACATTATGTATCATGCAAAAACAAACATGTGTTTAGGAAGTAACCATAGAAAACACAGAAATGTAGATCTTTAGAGTTGTAGATCTTGAATAACCAAGTTAATTTTGGGTGAATTGTTTTACAATGTGAAAATTGTTCGAGTATATTGTTGGCGATCATTTCCTTACATGATCTTGTAAATGAAGTATACGCTTCGATTTTGAGATTGTAGAACTTTTCAGTTAGTGTTTATTAAGTATTTAGATTTCTTTAGAAAATACAGAAACGTTGTAGATCTCGAATAACCAAGTTAATTTTCTGTGAAACGTTTTACAGTGTAAAAATTGTTGAGTATATTGTTGGCGATCATTTTCTTACATGATCTTGTAAATGAAGTATACGCTTCGATTTTGAGATTGTAGAACTTTTCGGTTAGTGTTTATTAAGTGTTTAGATTTCTATAAAAAATACAGGAATGTTGTAGATCTCGAATAACCAAGTTAATTTTTGTGAAACATTTTAAAGTGTAAAAATTGTTCGAGTATATTGTTGACGATCATTTTCTTACATGATCTTGTAAATGAAGTATACGCTTCGATTTTGAGATTATAGAACTTTTCAGTTAGTGTTTAGAAAGTGCTCAGATTTTTGTAGAAAATACAGAAATGTTGTAGATCTCGAATAACCAAGTTAATTTTCTGTGAAACGTTTTACAGTGTAAAAATTGTTCGAGTATATTGTTGGCGATCATTTTCTTACATGATGTTGTAAATGAAGTATACGCTTCGATTTTGAGACTATAGAACTTTTCCGTAAGTGTTTATTAAGTGTTAAGATTTCTTTAGAAAATACAGGAATGTTGTAGATCTCGAATAACCAAGTTAATTTTCTGTGAAATGTTTTACAGTGTAAAAATTGTTCGAGTATTTTGTTGGCGATCATTTTCTTACATGATCTTGTAAATGAAGTATACGCTTCGATTTTGAGATTGTAGAACTTTTCAGTTAGTGTTTAGAAAGTGCTCAGATTTTTGTAGAAAATACAGGAATGTTGTAGATCTCGAATAACCAAGTTAATTTTCTGAGAAATGTTTTACAATGTAAAAATTGTTCGAGTATTTTGTTGGCGATCATTTTCTTACATGATCTTGTAAATGAAGTATACGCTTCGATTTTGAGATTGTAGAACTTTTCGGTTAGTGCATTAACATCGTTTCAGAATGAGTTTACGTGAAGTCTCTATGCAGAATGATCGATTCGAACGGAAATGATTAATGTGTGGTTTACGAATGCCTTGATTCTCACGCGAACTACAAAAAGGTGAGGAATTCGCGAGTACTTACTGATGCAAGGCGCAATGTGCGATCTACTCTGTTGGTAACCACTGGCACATGTGTTACAAGTGGGACCGATTACACCATCTTTACACGGGCACTGGCCAGTACTTTGATTACAAATTTTTCCGGAGGCTCCGATCGAGTGACAGTCACACGCTGTAACACACAACATGCGAAAATTAGAAACGGTTAGTCAAACAAATCTTAGGATTAATGTCTCAAATCATCAACGCGTCTCGTACACATTCTAATTAATGTGCTGGACATGTATATCTGAGAACATTTGCAGGGTCACGCATGATCTAGTGGTGAATCAACTGTATTCGAAACGAAAATTGTTTGCCAAAAACTGAAGCCAAACAGAATTTTCTTCTCTGGTTCTCACCGTTAATGATACCAATAAACAGAAATTAATACATTGATATTCTGATTTAAATTGCACCTACTTATTTTTGTTATAATTATAATAAAGGTGCGATCTACTTTGCGCGTCTGGATGCAGCATTTTGTTATCCCAGCGCTTTTTATACTCCACTCGTTAATTTCGCCAGAACTGCGTCTGGACGCGTGCGTCTACGTAAAGAACCAATATCGCATTAAGGTTGGTTTTTGGTGCTGTAATTCATGTTTTCTCTCATGGGCAGCACAGAATTAATTTCTATTATTTAACATTCAAGTGTGAGCCATCGGTGGTACGACAAAGAGAGTATGAATCGCAAAACGCTGCGTCCTAACGCGCCAAGGAGATCGCAGGTTCGCAAACACAAGAATTACAATTTAAAAAATGGCTATTTTAAAAATCGATTTTGAAGTGAAAAATTCGGAAAAAATTTAAAGATATAGTTTTCGTTATTACAATGAGGTCCATTGGATGTGAATAATATCTAAAATCCCAGCTTTCCCGAGATCGATTATTTCGGAGGGTCCGAAGGTGCAGCTGAGAAAAATGCATGTATCGTCGGCTGCATATTTATCGATCAGCGTAATTCCGACTTTTTTTCCGAGAGCGTGCCGGGGATTAAGAGATGATTCGCGATGGAAAGAGGCTGAAAGCAAAATCGAGGGAGAAACGTTCGCTCGGGAAAAGCCAGCTTGACACGTTCCTTTTGCCCACTTATTTATGCAAGCTCGTATTTTTCATGCGAGAGAGACACTGAAAAGCGGTTAATTACGATTGCACTTCGAGCGGAGTGCATCCCTGCGAAAATCTAGGAGGAGAGGTCTCGAAAGCTCTGTCAGTCGTTGCTCGTCTGCTCTCCTATTCCCCTTCTCCTTATACCCTGAGCCCCGCTCTGCTTCTCTTCACTTCTTTCTTTTTTTTTTCTTCTACTTCCACTTATCTGCGGCATTACTATTTCACGGTGAAAACATCTCTGTATTTTTGTGCACAGTTGCTTCGACATAGCTATCTTGCTCGACCGTGAACGGTCGACAATTATTCCGTCTGATATATTTTTTTTTTTTTTTTTTATTATAGAAAATCTCATACGAGATTTATTTCAACATGATGAAGAATACAATACGAAAATTACAAACTGATGAAGACGAAGATACAGCAGAAAAATTGAAAGCACAAAACCATTATAATGAAAATATGATAACACAACACAGTACATATTTTACACAGTCTGATATATTTGTCGTATTTTTCCTTCCGTCAAATTCAATTTTGTTTCGTCCAGTCTTGCTCGCTAAATTCTCTAAAACGTTTGTTTGATACATAATCTATAAATGGCATATATTAAAACATTAACTTTTACTTTTATCTCTGCAATTTTTTCGAAATTACGTCTATCTGCTCTTTAGTTAACTAATTCCTCCAACATGTTAAACAATCTCAACTCGATTTTTAAATGCGCCTAGTTTAAATATTTTACATATTGTTATTTTAATAGGGAAATTAATGTGAGACATAGAAGTTGTACATCTTGAAAAATGCAAAAGGAACAGTTTTCACGGCAGCTCCGAGCACGACCGGAAATGCGAATAAAGCGAAGCGCAAGAAAGAAACTCCGAGGTGACAATGAATTACGATGGTCAGTGGAGATAACCATACAACCAGGAGAACAGGAGTACGAGGTGACCATTTGCACTTCCGCGAAATGGATTAATCTTGAGGAGACTGCCGAAGGGACGAACAACCGGTTCACGCTTCTTCAACGTGCATACGTAGTAGGAGAATTTTAACCGTGTCCCAGCGGAAGAAGAATCGCGAGAAGCTACCGACAGCATCCTCGTATTAATGTCTTTTACAGTTTAAATAAATGGACACCGCCGACGGAAAAATGATTGTTCTATCAGCCTTTTAAGTGTCTTCCAACAAGTTCGGATAACGGTACCTAACTATAATGAACTTTATTTGTGCTTTTATAAAGACTAGTAAAAAAATCGATACAGTTGTACGACGAAGAAAATGAAAATAATATAATGAACTTTCATTGTGCTTTCGTGAAGACTAGTAAAAAATCCATACAGTTTTACGACGAAGAAAATTAAAATAATATAATGAACTTTCTTAGTGCATTCGTAAAGACTAGTAAAAAATCGATAGAGTTGTACGACGAAGAAAATGAAAATAATATAATGAACTTTCTTTGTGCTTTTATGAAGTCTAGTAAAAAATCGAAACAGTTGTACGACGAAGAAAATGAAAATAATATAATGAACTTTCATTGTGCTTTCGTAAAGACTAGTAAAAAATCGATACAGTTGTACAACGAAGAAAATGAAAATAATATAATGAACTTTCATTGTGCTTTCGTGAAGACTAGGAAAAAATCGAAACAGTTTTACAACGAAGAAAAAGTAGCACCCCCACTTAAGCGTCCTTGAACAAGTTCGGATAATGGTAACCATAATGAACTTTATTTGTGCTGTCATAAAGACCAGTAAAAGCTGTATACAGTTGTATGACGAAGAAAATGAAAATAATATAATGAACTTTCTTTGTGCTTTCGTAAAGACTAGTAGGTAATCGATACAGTTTTATGACGAAGAAAAAATGCCACCCCCCCCCCCTTAGTGTCCTCCAACAAGTTTGGATAACGGTAACCATAATGAACTTTATTTGTGCTTTTATAAACGCCGGTAAAAAATCGAAACAGTTTTACGACGAAGAAGAAATGCCACACCCACTAAAGTGTCCTACAACAAGTTCTGATAATGATAACCATAATGAGCTTCCTTTGTACTTTCATAAAGGTCAGTAAAAAATCGATACAATTTTACAACGAAGAAAAAATGCCACCCCCACTTAAGTGTCCTCGAACAAGTTCGGATAATGGTAACCACAATGAATTTTATTTGTGCTGTCCTAAAGACCAGTAAAAGCTCGATACTTCTATACAACGAAGAAAATGAAAATAACATAATGAACATTCTTTGTGCTTTCGTAAAGACTAGTAAAAAATCGAAACAGTTTTACGACGAAGAAAAAATGCCACCCCCACTCAAGTGTCCTCGAACAAGTTCGGATAATGGTAACCACAATGAATTTTATTTGTGCTGTCCTAAAGATCAGTAAAAGCTCGATACATCTATACAACGAAGAAAATGAAAATAACATAATGAACTTTCTTTGTGCTTTCGTAAAGACTAGTAGGTAATCGATACAGTTTTATGACGAAGAAAAAATGCCACCCCCCCCCCCCTTAGTGTCCTCCAACAAGTTTGGATAACGGTAACCATAATGAACTTTATTTGTGTTGTCATAAAGCCAAGTAAAAGCTCGATACATTTATACAACGAAGAAAATGAAAATAACATAATGAACTTTCTGTGTACTGTCGTAAAGACTAGTAGAAAATCGATACAATTTTACAACGAAGAAAAAATGCCACCCCCACTTAAGCGTCCTCGAACAAGTTCGGATAATGGTAACTACAATGAATTTTATTTGTGCTGTCCTAAAGACCAGTAAAAGCTCGATACATCTATACAACGAAGAAAATGAAAATAACATAATGAACATTCTTTGTACCGTCGTAAAGACTAGTAGAAAATCGATAGAGTTTTACGACGAAGAAAAAACGCCAGCCCCACTCAAGTGTCCTCGAACAAGTTCGGATAAGCGGCGCCCCAGTGCACCGTGACGATACGAGCTGTCACGAGCGTTCCGTGCAGCTTCTCCCGGGGTCGATCTCTAGGAAAAGTGGGCAGAGGGCGAAGTCGTGTCGGATATTTTTCTCGAGTGGCGTGCAGAGAAGCGTTGTGTTCGATCCTCTCAATTACCAAGGCGTTCGTTTAACGTTAACGTGCCGCGGCGCTCAATGGATCGGCCGTAACGAGGCGTAACGCGAGTAAAATGTAAAACGACCTTGATTTACGGCCGGCGCGTACATATTTTCTTTATACTGGTGGTGGGTGTCTCGCAGTCATGTTTATATTAGCCGGCGATAAGTGACACGCCGGTATGCCAGGTCATTTCACAGGCGCGAACGTGAATTACGGTTCCCGGGGCACCGTTGTGCTTCCTGGCCACGCTGTTTTTATCCCGATTATCGTTTCCCGGTCTGACCCTTGCGAAACGCGACCAGGCCCAGACAGTTTTGTTACGTGCATGCGAACGTGAAATCTGCGGCCGACGTTCCCGATGTTTCGTATCGAGATGAATTGTTCCATTAATCCGGGATTCGAAAGCCGGCCACTCGAGCAGTTCACGCGTTATACACGCGTCTCCCTCTTTTTTTTTTTTTTTTGCTTTGATCCCTCTCTCGTCCCTTTGTTCGCGCGAGCATTTGTAGACGCACCGCAACCATTTTCCATTTTCTTTTTTCTTTTTTCGTTCGTACCAGATTGTAGATTTTGATGTATCGGGTTGGCAAGAAAGTAATTTTGGTATTTTAAGGTGAAATAGAGAGAGAGCACTATTCTTTTATCCAAGCAATGTACTTTATTGAATAAAATATTTTCCTTTTTGTTCGATGATCTTTTGCCAAAAGGAATATATATGAGAAAATGGTTTATTTTCGATCTTATTATTTCACCATAAAATACCGAAATTAATTTCTTGCCAATCCAATATTTAAAGCGTCTACGAGATGTCGTGTTTACACTTTTATACAATTTTATTCAGCTTTCTATTAATTAACCCTTAGCACTCGAGTGGCGACTCCGAGGCACCACTAAATATAATGGTTACTTTATTAAATTATTTCATATCAAATAAATGACCAGACACTTTCACCAGTTTAATATGCATAAAATGAAAAAGATCGTATACAATGGAAATACTCTAGGTTATAAAAAATCTTTAGTTTTCGTGTTAAAATAGTACCGAGTGTAAAGGGTTAATTTACCTTACTGCTTTACTTAGTATGGGCTTTCAACCACCTCTAAATGTAGACACATTCATAGCGAAGCGAAACGTTGAAGCTGGTATTTGTATTCATTATTTTCTCAAAGATTGTAATCTGCATATTTAATGTTAACGGACATTGTAACTGTATTCACTTGTAATTATTCCAGTAAAGCGAAATAAACCCAGAAGGGTTTAAAATTTCTTACACGAAAAAATGTATCTGACTCTGTAGGTTATAAAATTTACACGCATGTGTCCCTCTCGTCCCTTTGTTCATTCGTGCACTAGTAGACGCAGCCGAATGCACTCTCCATTTTCTTTTTCTTTTTTTTTCGTTCGTACCAGATTGTAGATTTCGATGTATTTGGTTAGCAAGAAAATATTTTCGGTATTTTAAGGTAAAATAGAGAGAGCCTAATTTCCCTTCGTACCAGATTGTAGATTATTGTATTTTTGAAGTCTTTACACCTTCATCAATTTTTGTTCATCGTTTTATTAATTAATTTACCTTGCCCCGTAGGACATAAAATTTGCATTGATCATTCCCGTCACATCATTTACGCAGCAACACGAACCAGCGAAAGGGGAAGGGCTAATTTTCATTGAGAAATAATATTTGCGATTTAAAGCAGCTGCTCCGCATCTAATTTATTGGACCATCTACGATCGGAAACAACCTTATTCGCAAGCGGTTCAGGTATACCGAAGGAATTCCACCATTTATCCGCCATTGGCCGTTTCAAATACCTGTTCCAGCAGCCCTAAAGCGAGACCAAGTATATAAAATGCGCAAAGAATGTCGTTTATTTATGAATATATTATTAGACGCGTGTAGAATATTCTTGCGATGGAAGCGACTGTTTCAGAGCATGATCAAACGCGTATCAACAACACCAATTGGCGATATAATAAATTAGAAGGGCGACGCTAGAGTATAATTATAATTAATAGATTTGCGACAGATGGCGACTGCGTGCAATATGTTTATAACTAGATTGCAGATCTTTATGCAAAATAAAAATTGTCTGCATTAATTGCAAGAAGAGAAACTAAATTGAATGTTATTTCTTCCCTTAATGATTTTTTAATTTCTCCCCTCAATGATTTTAACACTTTACCTACTGACAGCCAGACTCGTGATGAAGGTTCTTACAAATATGAATGTCACGCGTTTCATTTTAGATGAAATATAATTTGATTCGTTTATAATCAATATTTAAGCATTTAAATAAATGTGTCTTTTCTCTTCTACGACATTTTTGTGAATAAAGACATTTTAATCACTGTAACTGTAAGGAAAATGGTACGGCAAGGGGTTAACAAGATTTTCAATAATTGTGCAGTTCCAAAAGAAAGCATAGAAATTTTCTTTTATATTACAATCTTAAATTGAAAGTATTGGATGATGTTATTGAAGGAGACTTCTTAGTTCAAAATGAAAGATGCTGTTACTATTGGAGGTTCCATTAAAAAGCGTTTAGCTACGTACCATAGATTTGTTTAAATTATGCAATAATTACAATCATACTATTATATATTATAATATATATATATTGACATTTTCAATTTTTTAAATTAGCAACAATTTTGAATTTCATCTACTCAATTTTTCAATAAATGCATAAAGATCCACAGTCTGTTTGTAACTAATTGAAACGGAGTACAACGAATATATATTCATTATTTCTGTAAGAGTGACACGACGCGCGACATGTTTAACGCTCGTCTTCTTCTTTATTATTTGTTGCTCTACCGAAATGGATTCGCAAAGTCACACATTTCATCAGGGAGCATAACTTTTCGACGTTTGTCCGCCGATCGACGCCCTGAAAATTTCATTATCGTTCCGTGGACGGCGTGGATCTCGGTTTGCGATCATCGCGATTACAGCCGTTTAACGCGTCAGGAAAGCAAGAGAGGAAGAAGTCGATGGCGCTGCCACGCCATAAATTCAACTTACCAGGGCTAGTCTCTCGCGAAAGTATGTACACGTATTTATATCCGTGTGCCTACGTGAAATTGTTAAGGCGCCTTAAGCCGATTACCGGGGAGGGTCAAGTTGATCTTGCTAGGTTTCATCCTCGTCGTCCCCTTCGGTTTTCCATCGTTTCTTTTAAACGTTAAAACAGTTATGGTTCATTAGCGAGTCGAGTGCGTCAACAAACTTACAAAAGGGCCTTCGAGAATTAAGCCGAGCGACGCTCGAAATATCGATACCGACAGCGTTGAAGGGTTAAGCTGAAGAGCAGCCTCCTTTTCCAATTCATTTCTGTTCCCAATACCGTCGTGTACAGTCACGACGTTTCTTTTTCGTACGTTTTTCATAGAAAATATACATCTGTGTTGCGAAAAAGAAAACCTACCGTTCGTGTTATTGTTCATTTCGAGAGAACTCATTCATCGTTTAATTATTTTTAGCTGCGACGAGACTACAAGACTCGGAATATTTTCTGCAAACACTGAATACGTATACAGGATGCCCCAAAAACATTGTATTTCCGTGAAAAGGACGGTTCCTGCGGTCTAATTGTAAGTCATATATATTTCTTCTTTCGAGATATTTAAATAAATTCCATATAATGTTGAAATAACAAGCGCTATCTAACATTTTTGGCAATATCCTGAAAATTACATTGAAGTAATTTAGTTTAAAATAATGTGATGCGAAACAACTAATAAACCCAGTTTTTATAAATTTTTAGACCACTTTAATAGTTATCAGCAAATTTGAAGTAAGTTTTTCATTTGCGAAAATGAAACTATCTTATCTATTTTAATCTATCGATCATATATATATATATATAATTCGCTTTGCTATTCACCATCATTCTCCACAAGTAACATGTGAGATACATTCGATTGTAAATCACGTGGTCGCTAATGATCTAGCTGTTAATGTGACCACATTAAAATAAATAATAAATAACATTTTTGTTGTACTGTTCTATTGGTGATCCTACTGAAATTCGTGTTGTTTACGAATAAAAGGATAAATGATCATTGATGCTATTAGGAGTATTCAGAGATGATATCAATGCTAGTAGAGAGGGTACACAAAGTGGATAGGAGAGTAGTATTAATAGCTGGTAGAATTTGCTTACTGAAAAAGCAGGTAAATCGTCGCATGCTCCCCTCGATTCTTATAGGAAGGAAGGAAGGCAGGATAAATCTGGCAACGAATTTGCATACTGAAATCGCCCACTTGTTTTTGCTCTCAGCAGGTAGCACGTGGGTCGTTTGATGGTTACTCCACTACCTACGTCCTTCTTCAGCCTCCTAACATCACAGCACCCTTCCTTTCGACAAACTGCCGTGTATCAACAACATCCGGTCCCAGATTTGGTTTCCATCGTCCGCGGATGGTTACGGGAATACGCTTCAACGACGAATTTCGACGATATGCGAGTCTCTGATATTAGTTTTAACCCTTAACACTCGAGGCGTCACGATTGCTGTACCAATATTTAAAATATCGTTTACATTATTGGATATGTCGGTATCTAAACAATTACTAAACATTTGAATATTGTACGAGGTATTGTATCAATTTCATATTTAATCAAATTTAAAGCGTCATGTAGAATGGAATTATTCTAGGCCAGAAGAAACGTTTGATTTTCGAAAATAAATAAAATAGTGTTCCGAGTGTGAAGGGTTAATATTATTCTTCATTTTCTTCAAATGCAAATTGCGAGAGATTATTTGCGCAAAATTTGAATTCGCAAAATTAACGGAGTGATCGTTCAATCTGTAAACGCGTTTTTCTCGAAGCCACTTTTTTAGGAAGGTTCGATACGATATCTCAAGTTTGACCAATTGACTTGAAACTTTCTGAGAATATTCAATACTCTTACCACATGAATAAAACATTTTTCAAATCCGACAATTTTTTCTTATCTTTATTGTACTAAAGATAGAAAATATTGAAGTAATTGGTCATTGGACTTCAAGATTATTTACAATAATGAAGATTTTCAATTTATTTTGGTTCGGTCCACAACTACATTTATACTAATTAATGAACAACAACTAGAGCTAACAATCCTCGACAATTTTTTCTTATCTTTATTTTACTGAAGACAGAAAATATTGAAGAAATTGGTCATTCAACTTCAAGATTATTTACAATAATGAAGATTTTCAATTTATTTTGGTTCTGGCCACAACCACATTTACACTGATTAATAAACAACAAGAGCTAACAATCCTCGAAAAATTTTTCTTATCTTTATTGTACTGAAGACAGAAAATATTGAAGTAATTGGTCATTGGACTTCAAGATTATTTACAATAATGAAGATTTTCAATTTATTTTGGTTCGGTCCACAACTACATTTACACTGATTAATGAACAACAACTAGAGCTAACAATCCTCGAAAATTTTTTCTCATCTTTATTGTACTGAAGACAGAAAGTATTGAAGTAATTGGTCATTGGACTTCAATATTATTTACAATAATCAAGATTTTCAATTTATTTTGGTTCGGTCCACAACTACATTTACACTGATTAATGAACAACAACTAGAGCTAACAATCCTCGAAAATTTTTTCTCATCTTTATTGTACTGAAGACAGAAAGTATTGAAGTAATTGGTCATTGGACTTCAATATTATTTACAATAATCAAGATTTTCAATTTATTTTGGTTCGGTCCACAACTACATTTACACTGATTAATGAACAATAACTAGAGCTAACAATCCTCGAAAATTTTTTCTTATCTTTATTGTACTGAAGACAGAAAGTATTGAAGAAATTGGTCATTCAACTTCAATATTATTTACAATAATGAAGATTTTCAATTTATTTTGGTTCGGTCCACAACCGCATTTATACTAATTAATGAACAATAACTAGAGCTAACAATCCTCGAAAATTTTTTCTTATCTTTATTGTACTGAAGACAGAAAATATTGAAGTAATTGGTCATTGGACTTCAAGATTATTTACAATAATGAAGATTTTCAATTTATTTTGGTTCGGTCCACAACTACATTTATACTAATTAATGAACAACAACTAGAGCTAACAATCCTCGAAAAATTTTTCTTATCTTTATTGTACTGAAGACAGAAAATATTGAAGTAATTGGTCATTGGACTTCAATATTATTTACAATAATCAAGATTTTCAATCTATTTTGGTTCGGTCCACAACCACATTTACACTGATTAATGAACAACAACTAGAGCTAACAATCCTCGAAAATTTTTTCTTATCTTTATTGTACTGAAGACAGAAAATATTGAAGTAATTGGTCATTGGACTTCAATATTATTTACAATAATCAAGATTTTCAATTTATTTTGGTTCGGTCCACAACTAGATTTACACTGATTAATAAACAACAACTAGCGCTAACAATCCTCAAAAATCGAAACGAAGGCCCGTCGATAAATCTCGATAAATTACGCGTAAGATCGTGGATTTTTGTGCTCTCTATATTTTGATTTCCGAACGAAAGCTGCCAGAACGCGGCGTGATATTGCGGTAATAAAAACGGAGGTTCGTAAATTTCAAGCGTCCACGGGACCGAGGCACTTGAACGGACGAAACACACGATGCCGAGAGTAATAAATGGATCGTGGAGAAAGATAGTCAATTAAATCGAGAACAACGATCGGTACATGCGGCACGTGGATGCCAGCCAATTTATTAATCGGATTATCAGGCTGATTTCCCTCGAGTAAACCTGGGTGCGGGTTGCTCGATAATGTCGATCCATCGAAGCCCGAACAGTTCCCCTCTCTGTAGCCAGCCATCCTCCCAAAACCACCCTTTGAAAAGAAATTCTCGTCGCCGTTTGCTGGAAAGGATTCCCTGTTTTCTTTTCCCTCTGTTCTCGCACCCGAGAGAAACGGAAAAACATTATCTATGCAAAACTCCTGGTATTTTGGCCGGCGTTTCATCGAAAAATCGTGTTCGAAATCGTCAGGATCAAGCCAGGGCGCTCAAAGGGGATCTGTTCAATCTCAGGATTCGGATGAAAGCGGGCGCTGTTCTTCCTTTAATAGAACGAAGAACGAAAAATCAAGTTCGTTTCATGGAAACGATCAAAAGCGAGCATCCACGAAACGCTTTCGTGCCTCGAGATCAAAATAATGCTTTCAGAGAGGTTTACCGATCTAACGCAATAATGAATTATTTTGATGTTATTGCATTTACTTTATCGTGCAAATTACCTTTATCAGCATAAGAGAAAATTAAAAATTACGTATTTGAAATCATTACGCATCTGCGAAATATCGTTCATTTATAATAAAAGGTTAATAATAAATGTATAAATTTGTGGTGTATTTTATAACTAATGACAATTAACCCAGTATCTAAATAACAACAAATTATTTGACATTTCCAAGTTGGTGATACATAATTAAAAAATTGGAAATTTTAGGCAACTATAAATGGCTCTCCAGTAAAATTTCCTTTTTTTGTCATACGTCATTTTTATTATGAATGAACGAATATGAGACGCTTCGATATTTATGTTCAGTGTTGTCATCACATTTTGAGAATGTTTCTGATCTTCAATTTTACGCCGCGTCGCTTCAATTAATTAAAAACAATATAGAATTTACTGAGAAATTGTAGGTATGTATAAAAAGTGTCATATGTACACACGGAAAAACGAACGATAAGATCAATGCACCGCAAGTCAGGCATTATGGTGATACAAACGAACACTCTGCGTGTTCAATGAATCGGAAAGGCATAATTAAGATGTAATACCGATAAATGGAGTGTAACCTGTTGTTAAATTTCTTCAAATACACATTGCCTAGCAATTTCGACGTGATTAACGTTTGTGTTTTAGCCGAGGAATATTTGAAATGCTTCGGACATTAGATATCGTATTAACTGAATCATTTCCTTGTAGAAAACTAAAGAAAATAAAAACTGCATCTAATATAAGACATAGATGATCTGGTGGCTTTTTCGAAGGAACTTTCTTCCGAAGTTCTAAACCGGTTTGTTTAACTAAGCGTTACGACACATGGTTGCCTTTCATCCTGATTCTCCTTTTCAATCGATAAAAAAAAAAGAACCAGGACTCATTCAAATAGCCAATCTGTCAGAATATGTATTATTTCGTCGGTATAATTTCGGAGGTAACGAATATTGAATGGAGCAATCACCATAACGTTCCTACCAAATTGCTTTTTTATTTCCGAAAGCCGTCACCGGAGAATGATCGAACGATGTCAATAATGGCCGGTCAACTTCGTCGAGATGATGGAAAAATAATATCCCGTCCGATGGTACGTTTCCTAGGGGATGCTGTCTTACTATCCAAGGGGTAACAATTCTGGCTGACGATTCCAACACTACTCGGAGAACTCGTTGATGAACCACTTACTCTTCTAACAAATCAGTCTAACTTCAAGAAAAACCGAAGAGCTAATATTAAAATCAATTTTAATACATTTTCTATCGAAACGTTTGATCACATTATAGATTTTCACTGACAACATAACATTTTAACAAAATTATATTCTTCATAACATTTAAACGAACATGTTAACGAAATAAAAATTTTCTATTCAAATTGCAACAAACTGGCGTGAAAAATAAATTTATTTTCTTTCTTAATCTAACTTCAAGAAAACAAATTAGTCTAACTTCAAGAAAAACCGAAGAGCTAATATTAAAATCAATTTTAATACATTTTCTATCGAAAAGTTTGATCACATTATAGATTTTCACTGACAACATAACATTTTAACAAAATTATATTTTTCATAACATTTAAACGAACATGTTAACGAAACAAAAATTTTCTACTCGAATTGCAACAAACTGAAGTGAAAAATAAATTTACTTTCTTTCTTAGTATGATCAACAGATTGAAAATAATATAACAATATCTTTCACCCTTAGCACTCGAATGGTGACTCTGATGTGCCACCAAAAATTGCAGTACATTATTCAAAATATTGTTTAATAATTATATCTTAGTATCTAATCAATTACTAAACATTTACGTATGGTATGAGATATTATACCAAGTTCCATAAAATTTAAAAAATCATAGACAATGGAAATATTCTAGGTCGGAAGAAATGTTTAATTTTCGAGTAAAAATAGCTTCGAGTGCAAGGGGTTAAATTCTTCGAAACCTTTTCGTAAATGCATAAAATCCGTAGTGTAGAAAGTACATTTACATAAACGAGATGAATTCATAAAAGAAATTTGATCGGCGAGAAAATGGAAGCTGAGGTAACCTAATTTTATTCGTTTTCCATATTCGAACCGGGTAAATGAGTCTATTGAAGCAGATTAGTTTTCTGGCTGACGGACGACAATGCAAAAGGGACTCCATAGAAATATCGAAAATTACGAGGAGGGTCGTCTATAAGGGAGACATGTTTCGCATTCGTCGTTTCTAACGGGACCAAAGTTGCGCCTCTTCTGTCGGGTTTAAGTCGGGCTTGTCGGTGGTGTGGACGTGGAGAACCTTCAAATCCTATTCGAGACACGCTCGCGGAACAGTTGATGTATTCGCGTCACGACGAGACCGGCAGCTCCTTTGGATTCGGTTCGCCTTGCGTTTCTAACCCCCGTAATCAGCCCTGCGCCGTGGAAATTCTGATTCATAATTCACGCTGCTTCTTTCTTCTCCTTTTGTCCGTCTGTTTTTCCCTCTATTCTCGCTCGGGACTGTGCGTGCATGTCAGCAAATTGTTATCCGATTCGCGCACGTACTTACCAGGTGTGATAAAAAAAAGAACACCCGTACCTCTGTCAGTTTCTTCGCGTCGCACTGTGGCGAGTTCCGAAATCGTAGCCAAAACTAACAAATTTTGTTTTCGTTTTTTAAAAATCTGTCTGGTAGCACTTTATTCAGAAAATGCCAGGGCACGTTTTTTCTTGTTACAAACAATATTTAATAAGTATTTTCTGTCGATTTCGAACACTACAATCTTACATTTCTCGTTATCTAAAGTCATCTGATAATGATCTAGTTTCTTCGCGTCGCACTGTGGCGAGTTCCGAAATCGTAGCCAAAAGTAACAAATTTTGTTTTCGTTTTTTAAAAATCTGTCTGGCAGCACTTTATTCAGAAAATGCCAGGGCACGTTTTTTCTTGTTACAAACAATATTTAACAAGTATTTTCTGTCGGTTTCGAACACTACAATCTTACATTTCTCGTTATCTAAAGTCATCTGATAATAATCTATTTAATTAAATATTTGTGGAAATCAAATAATTTTTTCATAACTCATATTCCACGACACAAGATATATGGGAATAATAATTTTCAAGTGTCCAATGAGTTTTTGTACGTCATATATAATAAATTAACTAGAGGGGGGTTGTTGCTCGCTCGCTTCGCGAGCTTCGCAGGTGGGGGAGTTGTAGCTCGCATTGCGACCCCGCGAGAGGGTTAGTGGTACGGATGTTGTTTGGTGTGTGACTCTCCACGAGCCACACAAAGAACTTCCCGACTCGTTAGTTGTAGTATATTAGTATCATTATTTATTTAGTGCACGATTTAAGATGATTATATGTTTTCAGGGAATTTCAATAGTTTTCAACTTATCAAAATGTTTGCTATATGGCGTCGCATTAGTTGCATAATTGGAAAAAAGCAATTTAAAAAAGAAAAAAAAAAAAATTTTTTTTAATTAAAAAAAATTAAAAAAAAAATTTTTTTTTAAGTATGTCTAAATATATATATAGTTACGTTTGCTTCTTCGGTGGATACGCCTTTCGTATAAATTGCAATGTTGAATCAACTCCTTTCGAAAAAAACGAAAAAACTAAAAAACTACTTGACCAAAATGGACCAAAATCTAATCAGCTCTAAGTTACAGCGGGGCACATCGATTGAATCATTCATCGTTCTGATCACGTTGTTACTTTTTCAGAAAACGTTAACGAAAAATTTGATACCATAGAAACAGACATACGCACACACACACACACACACACACACACACATACTAACAATTTGATAAAAATAGTCTAAAATGACTCCAATGACCATGAAACGTGAAGATCTGCAAAAAATTCGATTTTCGATTTTCGGGGTAATTACAATAACTTCCCTATAAATCGGGAAGTTAATAATGAGTAACAATGACGAATAATAAATAAAGTAATTGAGAATTCCTCAATGACTTAAGAGAATTATTGT
Organism: Lasioglossum morio; assembly: GCA_916610235.2. Classification (NCBI taxonomy): domain Eukaryota; kingdom Metazoa; phylum Arthropoda; class Insecta; order Hymenoptera; family Halictidae; genus Lasioglossum; species Lasioglossum morio. The sequence goes on from OU744327.1 coordinate 4,007,911, forward strand.
GTGTAAAGCGGACCTCTTCTTTGCAGAACCAAATGTCAAAGCCTGTGAATTTATCTTTCAGTTTTTAAATGATTGTGATCTGCATCTCTAGTGGTTAGTCATATTGTAAATGTAATTAAACTATAAAACTAGTGTATCTTTGTTAAAGCCGAAATAAACCTACAATAGGTTTCAGTGGCTCAATAAAAAAAAAAAAAGAATTATTGTGTCAAACTTTTTGTTTTACATAAGAAATTATTAAATGAATTTCTTCATTCAAGAACATATTGTAGATCTATCAATAAAAATAAATGTAAATAAATTCGGTACGTTCAGTGTTAAAAAATCATGGCCTTAAATGAAGTTAAAATCACGATCGTGATAATGATTCTCCTTAATAACGATAAGATTTCCTTTTGATTGCACCTTCTACACACTCTGATCGATGCTGAAATTCTCTTTGATTCTAGTTTGTAAAATCTGTTCCCCCTTGTGGCAGGCAATGATAATTTATTTTTATAATATTGGAGACGAGAACAATCTTTCTTGGGGACTTTTGAAGCTGCGCTCTTTGACAGAGACAGCGTCTGTTTTTCTTCGTACGAACAACTCGAATGGAAATGTGGGTCGTGAAAACCGTCAGACGGCACGGCAGTCCTTTTGCTCCTCGTAGAAAAATATTATGATACTTTATACTGTTACGCGTAATGCCACCGAAGCTAGATATTGAGAGCCGGAGCAATGCTAGTGGCTGTTTTGGTCGGATACATTAAACGCGCCGAAAATGGATACGAACGATAACAGCGGCCATTCAGCTGTTCAACCTCGCCTTTTACGTTTCATCTTTATTCTTGGTGAGTCTGCACTACTTTCTTTTTATATTGCGTCATAAAGGCGATCGTTATTGTTATCGCTATCATCGGGGTGACGTACTACTTGATATACGGTCGGTTCGAGTTGATTCACGTGGAAATTTCGCTTTCGAAAGAGGTTAGATCGTCAAACTCTTAAGGGTAATTTTTTAGAGCGAAACATTGTTCGGTTTTGATCAAGAAATAACATTGAATGATATGTACAAACAGAGCATTCATTGAAGCGAACATTGAAACGTATCAACCCTCGCCAGCATCCTCTGCCACAATAAAAAAAAATTACATTACAATCCTTCAATTTAATTTCGCAGGATTGTATGAATGGTAATTTTTAATTGTGGAACCTTGTTTGTATATTTGTTCGAGGAATAACATTGACTAAAATGTACAAACAAATCATTGAAAGACTGTGTAGTGTTTGTTGATAGGATCAATTGCCCGAAAATGCACCAACCCTCGCCAGCATCCCCTGCCACGATACAATGTTACATTACAATCCTTCAATTCATTTTCTCAGGATGGTATGAATGGTAATTTATAATTGTGGAATCGTGTTCGTACATTCGTTCGAGAAATAACATTGACTAAAATGTACAAATAGAGCATTGAAACGAACTTTGAAATGTATCAACCCTTGCCAGCATCCCCTGTTACAATAAAATTTTACATTACAATCCTTCATTTTATATTTGCAAAATTGTATGAATGGTAATTTTTAATTGTGGAACCATGTTCGTATATTTGTTCGAGGAATAACATTGACTAAAATGTACAAATAGAGCATTGAAACGAACATTGAAATGTATCAACCCTTGTCAGCATCTCCTGTCACAATAAAATTTTACATTACAATCCCTCATTTTATTTTCGCAGGATTGTATGAATGGTAATTTTTAATTGTGGAATCTTGTTCGTATATTCGTTCGAGGAATAACATTGACTAAAATGTACAAACAGAGAATTAAAACGAACTTTGAAATATATCAACCCTTGCCAGCATCCCCTGTCACAATAAAATTTTACATTTTAATCCCTCATTTCATTTTCGCAAATTTGTATGAATGGTAATTTTTAATTGAGGAATCTTGTTCGTATATTCGTTCGAGAAATAACATTGACTAAAATGTGCAAACAGAGCATTAAAGCGAACTTTGAAATGTATCAACCCTCGCCAGCATCCTCTGCCACAATAAAAAAAATTACATTACAATCCTTCAATTTATTTTCGCAGGATTGTATGAATGGTAATTTTTAATTGTAGAATCTTGTTCGTATATTCGTTCGAGAAATAACATTAACTAAAATGTACAAACAGAGGATTAAAGTGTACTTTGAAATGTATCAACCCTTACCAGCATCCCCTGTCACAATAAAATTTTACATTGCAATCCTTCATTTTATTTTCGCAAAATTGTATGAATGGTAATTTTTAATTGTGGAACCATGTTCGTATATTTGTTCGAGGAATAACATTGAAACTAAAATGTACAAACAGATCGTTGAAACATCGTAGTTTCGTCGATACGATCAATTGCTCGAAAATGTATCAACCCTCGCCAGCATCCCCTGCCACGATACAATTTTACATTACAATTCTCCATTTTATTTTCGCAGGATTGTATAGCCGATAGCCGGCGATTCCTCGAGCCGCAAAGCATGTTATGTCCCGCATAATCGGTCGAACAATGCTCGCGAACACCAGACCCTCGTCGTCTGAGAACGATATCCGCTCGACGCGTTATCATTCATCGATCATTAAATCCACCACTCCAGATTCGATCACAACTCGGCCGAATGGGTTGGAGTACGTTCGCTCTTCTGTCCCCTTGTTTAATCGGTCAGGACAACCAGTCCAGTTGAAAATTTGCATGTAAGAGAGCGCACCCTGCAAGGTGTGGGAGGGGTGTGCTTCTTGCAAGAACTGTTTTAGATCTGACCCCTTTCAATCTCAATATGATTTAGGGTTCGTGAGATCATAGATCTATACCTATGAAAAACTTAATTAGCTGTTACTTATAGCTTTCGCTGGTCAGCGAGAAACTCGTGTGACCTCTTATCCACAAAACCATCATGCAATAAATAACCCATTGCAGTTAGAGCTATTTTCATTCGAAAATTAAACATTTTATAAATAAGAAATTGACATAACACGTCATATCATAGTTGAACGTGTAGTTTATTAGACACCAACATATTCGACCCTCATCCGTCCCTCATTTCACGAATTAAATCTGTCCCTCGGTGTCAATTTGACACAGTAGCAGAAAATAAAAAATTTTCAATGTTTTTTTAGTCAAATTGACGAGTTAACCTTTACATCTCAGGTTTATCGGTTGTGTTCTGTGGATTGATTTGCTCCATTTGGCTTTGATCACCCAGTATATAGATTAAAGATGTTTATAAAAATAATAGAGAATCATTTACTCTACTGATTGACATCGTTCTGATAAGACGTTCTTATGAATTATATTTCTACCATTACAATTGTGTTCTCAATAAATAACTTTTGGTTAAATGATCTTTGGCTTGCTTGATTAAAAGTATATATTTTTTTTATTAAGCTATGAAACCCCACATGTGATTATTAGCAGCATGCACATGGCTGTGCATGCTAACCTTACAAGGACATCTTATAAACTAGAATTGAACAATATAATGAACATTTTTTAGTACAATATTAATATTAGATATATAAGCAGTGGGACTTCAGGAATGTACGTATATAAAATAGGGGGCAAAGAGTGGGTCCGCACAAAAAGGAATCTATTAAAAGTATATTTAACACCTCCCAGATGTTCTGCATTAAAAAAAAATAAGAATCACACAAAGTTTATCTATAAGTTTATCTATAAATAAATAGAACAGTATAACGAAAGCTGTGCCAAATTGACACGAGGGACGTATGTTAATAATGTAAACAATATTGCGAATAATGGTACAGCAATTTCGAGCGCTAAGGGATAAAAGACTGCGCGATAATGAAAAATTTGAGAATAAAATTTTTATTGAAACCGGTGAGGGTTTGATGGTGGGGGGGCAGAATCTGAAGCACCGCTTGTTAGACCCCGCGTTCTGTTTGTAATCTATAGTCATATAGAGCGGTCGCGTGTGTGCACGTGTGCATATCGGTGAGGATACCCACCTGTGGCGGGGGTTATGTGCAGTAAGGACGGGTCTGGCCCATCTTATGTAAACACGCTCGCGTGAGGAGAGCCTTTTAGCTGATGCGGAGAGAGAGACCAGTGTAGACCCACGGCACCGACGCATTATGCACTCGATTCTCTTTGCGGACTTGCACATCTTCGTGCGCACCTCGTTATATCCTCGGAATTCCCGCGTCTTTCTTCTTCCCTTTAGCCCAGATCGTACGGTCGCGATTTTTTTCAGGAATGCGAAAACAATGCTTGCAACTCGGGAATGCTTCGCCCGGCACCCTTATTAACATATTTTCGCTGGAGAAAATTCAGCTCGTTCCTTTCACGCTGTTTCCTTTCTTCTGTCCTCTGCACGGATACCCGCGCCACGGAAAAAAGTCCCAGGAATGCTTGCGAAACATTAGGACGTTTCGGTGAGTATTTGTACACACGTTCTTTGCCACTTTCTCTCGGATTATTGTAGCTCCGTGAAATCGCAAATGAACACCAGTCTTTTGTATTTAACACCAGTGGCGGATCTAATGGTAAGCGGACTAAACGACCGCGTGGGACCCCGGGATACCATAGGGCCCGGAATTTTAAAGAAATTTATTTCATGTGTAAGGCTGTGAAATTTTTCAGTTCTTTTTTGTTAATAAGTTTAGGAGAGCTTTCTTGCAACTTCTATTTGTAACTTGAGCTTGAGGGCCCCAAAATTTGTATACCGCTTGGGCCCTCCACCTGATTTCACCCGCCACTGTTTAACACTAGTTTTACAATTTATTATTTTTAATTTGCAATTATTAAAATTGTAAACATGCTTCCCTGAGGAATTGTTTACGAAATTTATTTCTTTGGGTATATATTATTGGAAAAATACAATATACTTGTGTTTATAAAATAATGTGAAATAGTTATTTGTAGAGCTCCGTAAAGTCAGTGTTAAGGATGATTCTTCGGTAAACAAGTGATAAATAGAACTTCATGCAAGATAAAAATTGTTTGATTCAACTGCGACAAACAAGGACCAAGTAAAAATTTCTTTCATTCTTTAATAATGTTCATAAGCTACAACTGATACATTGATGTTCTTGAATTGTTTAAATCTGTTTTAGACTGCAACTACTCACTTTTGAATGAAAAGATGGCGTCCGATTTGACACGAAATTCTAGCACCATAACTTATTCAGCAATTAAGTATAATATTGCAGGCAACGCAATTATGTTAATTCGGTGAAAGGAAATTCAGATTAGAGATCCGTACAAAAAAATGGTATTACCGATCCCAGAATTGCCGAGTTTTTATATAAATTGCTTAATTTTTGTTGCGGAACAAACTTCGGCGGTGTTCGATTTGCATTCCTGCAAGGAAGAGAAAATGATCACGCGAGATTGACACGGTCTCTTTTAGCACTATGTCTTTGCCATTATCAAGCCGGAGTTATTATGTGACACGCATCGACGATTACTGTCAATCTTTGACAAAACCGGCTACTACTTAGGGCGGCTTGATCATTCTAATACACTCCGCATGACACAGAAGGTCTGATGCCGTTTCAAGAGATCACATGTCGGATTTCAAAGCATTCCAACGGGTGCAAGCACATGCTCCTGCCAGTGAGGTGAGTTCTAATCGCGCAATCAATGCCGCCATTCATTTCTCTCGTAAATCGCGACTGAATTGCAAATTTTAATGTAGCCTGACTGATTTGATTGGTAACGACGTTCGGAAAAAAATAATGAAATCGATGTCACTTTTAATCTTACTCTAATCGTTTATCCTTATAAAATACCTAGTAGACGTACTTGAACATTCACTTGTTTAAAACAATATGAGACAGTATGATAGAGAAATGTTTCGATCATAAAATTTACTATAATTTTGGAGTATTACATTATGTTTTCAGAAAAATATTATTGCATTCGGATTTATGAAAAATGTTACTCTAACCATTAATTCTTATAAAATAGTACACGAACTTGGACATTTACTTATTCAAAACAATATGAGGCAGTATAATAAATAGAAAAAAATTTTAATGATAAGATGTACAATAATTTTAGTGTTACATTATTTTTTCAGAAAAATATTACTGCATTCGGATTTATGAAAAATGTTAGTCTAACCATTTATCCTTACAATAAAATAGTACACAATGAAGAAAATGCTAAGATGTCCAACAATTTTGAAGTGTTACATTGTTTTTCCGAAAAATAATTATTGCATTTGGATTTATGAAGAATGTTATTCTAACCATTTATCCTTACAATAAAATAGTACACGAACTTGAACTTATTCGACACAGTATAATAAATATAAAAATTTGAAAATGCTAAGATGTCCAACGACTTTGAAGTGTTACATTATTTTTCTGGAAAAAATAATATTATCGTATCCAAATATGTGAAGAATAAATTGACATGCACAGATTAAATGCGAATGGAATGTTAAACAGCACGAGAACTGGTAGCAATAAAATTTGGAATTCTTTCGGGTGTAGTAGGTGGTAGTTTACTGTTCGCATATTTTTCATATCTTATCTTTGTCAAATGCAGGCCACGCCGAACTAAACGGCGCTAAGCAGTCCCGCGACATGTTACGCGACGGGTTTCTCAGTGCAATATCTAAATAACGTGGACTGTTACGGACATTTAACTTTCTTGATCAGGTATAACCAATCAGAGCGCGCCAACCGCTGAAATTATAATTTGAAAACTTCGTGAATTTACATATGATAAATCGCGATAATTATTCTAATATCGATGAACGTGTACGAAACGTTACGCACCACTAATTAAGGGTACAGTTGACTCGGAATGTAAATTACCGATTCCACCGAACTAATTGCAAAAGTCAGGTTGCAAAGGCGATTGCGTAAATAACACGTGCAAATCGTTGCGAGGAAAAATCCAGGGAGCTTGTAGAAATTTAATCTTATCATTATTTGAAAATTTTATGTCGTATTCGCAGCTAAATTGATTTAAATGTTTCAGCAATTTTATAAAAATTACAACACCACCCTCTTTCTTGTATATGCATATTTGACGTGATTGATTGACAAAGATAGATTAAACGGAGTAGCCTGTCAAGATCTAATAAAGTGTTTTATGACTTCTCATTTCTCACTATATATTTAATTAATTCCAGAATTGTATGAATGCATGAAGTCAATTTATTTCGTAATTTTTCCATGTTTAATGTCACAATCTGTAGCACAATAATAAATATTTAATTAATCCCAGAATTGTATGAATGCATGAAGTCAATTTATTTCGTAATTTTTTCCATGTTTAATGTCACAATCTGTCGCACAATAATAAATATTTAATTGATCCCAGAATTGTATGAATACATGAAGTCAATTTATTTCGTAATTTTTTCCATGTTTAATGTCACAATCTGTAGCACAATAATAAATATTTAATTAATCCCAGAATTGTATGAATGCATGAAGTCAATTTATTTCGTAATTTTTCCATGTTTAATGTCACAATCTGTAGTACAATAATAAATATTTAATTAATCCCAGAATTGTATGAATGCATGAAGTCAATTTATTTCGTAATTTTTCCATGTTTAATGTCACAATCTGTAGCACAATAATAAATATTTAATTGATCCCAGAATTGTATGAATACATGAAGTCAATTTATTTCGTAATTTTTTCCATGTTTAATGTCACAATCTGTAGCACAATAATAAATATTTAATTAATCCCAGAATTGTATGAATGCATGAAGTCAATTTATTTCGTAATTTTTCCATGTTTAATGTCACAATCTGTAGTACAATAATAAATATTTAATTAATCCCAGAATTGTATGAATGCATGAAGTCAATTTATTTCGTAATTTTTCCATGTTTAATGTCACAATCTGTAGCACAATAATAAATATTTAATTAATCCCAGAATTGTATGAATGCATGAAGTCAATTTATTTCGTAATTTTTCCATGTTTAATGTCACAATCTGTAGCACAATAATTCCATACATTTCATAATGTCCGGTGGAAACAGATGTACGAAAATTGACCAAGTTTCCCACGAAAGTCGGCCACGACATTCTCAGACATGTTATTACAAAGGGGAGTCCAAGCACTGATTATCTTACCGGACTTGGACAATTTAATATGTACATGTAGCTAGCCTGATTAAAATTTGGAGACCTGAATACATAGCAGAGCAAGAATCACACGATTCTAAAATGAAAAAGATGTTCGATCAAACTGAGAATCAAGAGTAGTGCTAATGTTTTAGACGTGCAAATACCATTGAAGGGATTCAAGCCGTATTTAACCCTTCAGTGCGTGGGCGAGGAGAACTCCCATCAATGCACGGATAGGGTTCAAAGAATACTATCTCGTGTTTATAATTTTATCAATAGAAAAGAGAAAGAAGAAACTTACTAAACCTATCGACCATTAAAAATGACTGATGTGTATACAGTATGTAGTATTATAAAAAATACAAGATTTATATATATTCAATAAATTCCCATAAAAACACTTTTACAATTTCAATAATTGTCAAATAACAAATCCAAGGGTCATTCGTCTCCTAGTGGTAGATTTAATATTAAGAAATTTCAACAAAAAAGAAAATTCACAAGTCACAAATTGTTTTCTGGACGAATTAGCGAACCCAAGCATTAATTGAATTGTTTCTAAAAAAGCAGATTCCGAGTCTCCACTAAAAGTTGCATTTTAGGCGGATTTTTAATTGCTAATAGCTAATTAACGAAGCCGAAATCTCAATTTTTATTATTTTTCATTTTCGTCGAGAACTACACCTTTTTTCTCCCACCTGTAGTCGAGCACCCTGTATAATTAAATATGTTGGTATCCTTTGCTACACATTCAAGTATTGTATTGAATTATTCTAGATCGGAAGAAATTTTGAATGTTTTAGTCGAAATAGCTGCTGTTGCTGCGAAGGGTGAATTTTTGAGTGATCGATACGGAAGATTCGTTCGTATGATAATCCGCGATACGCGTACGCGAAATATTTGCGATGCGAGCTCTTTGAGCCAGCTGGGACGAACAGTCGGAGAGAATGGAACGATAGAACAGATCGCCCAAGGCTGCGTTTACGTTTGACATTTATCGGGAACGACATTTGCGTTTCCATATACTATACACGGTGTTTTTTTTTTCGTCGCGCCGAAGAGGTTAAGCTCCCCGTTACTCAAGAAGTAAGTCGCGAACAAATTGGAGATCCCGAGAGTAATGGGACATCGTCTGGAAAATGATCGGAGACATCTGCGGCGGCGGTGAAAGTGCATCCGAGGATACATCCCGTATTTAAATTCGGCTTTTTGTCAACGTCGTCGTGTTTCACTACGAAAGCTGCTTCTACTCCGCTTGCAAACGCTTAGAAACACGGATTAAAGGCTTTTATTTCCATTCGCAGCTGTTAATTTTTCCGTCGAGACAATTTGTGACATCAAAAATGGGTTGAGCTGAAACTGTTCCAAAACTTTTTTTTACTTATTTCACTGTGGTTTAGAAGCTCAACAAATTTTAGTATAACTCCTTTTCGAAACTGCAAGCATGGACAACGGAAAATAATCACAGATGACTGCAGTTATTCTTAGATTTGTTCTTTGTGAGTTAAACACTATGTTTTATTTTTATAATTTATTTATTTTATCGATCGACATATTAGATTATAGGAATTTTTTTGCGGCGCACAGGTTCGATCATTATTACTTTTATATTAGCCCTACTTGTAGCAATTTTGTAACAATTGTCATACGTTTTATTTTTATTTCGGTAATACAGTAAAGCCTCGATCCGAGAAAACGGAAACTGTAGGATCTACGAAAAACGAATATCACCTTCTCCAGGGTCGGATATATTTGTATGAACAATTACTAATTTAATTACAAAACGTCTTTATTTTTATTCAACCTGATTTGATCGAATCTGTGCACCGATAGCATCAACAAATTATATTCAACATTTACGATCGACATAACTGATTATTTATTTTTACAAATGCTATCCATTTTTTCTACATTTGGCGCAGTTGCAGGGTCACAGAAAATAGTAGAACTACATGTAAAACTATATGAAAAAACAGCCCGTAGCCGAGGCTCGAAAATGAATAAAATTCAATTATCGTTAGTTCGTGTTTGAGTGAAATACAATTGCCTGGCTGATTGAGAAGCTAAAAACGTTATCGCGAAACTAATGGTTTCTGTGCCTGGCGAATGGATCGCGTGAAATCGTAAATTTGCATAAACTTCCGCAGCCCAATTATCGGCGGCATCAGCGCTAGGAATGCGATCCAGGTATAAAAGAACCAATCATTTTATCCCATCGAATTGAAGTACATCGAGACATGATCGATAATCAATATCGCTTGAACACAAAGTATCAAACAGGTTTGAAATTCATCGATCTTTATCGGGGTTGTCATTTATATGCGCGCGGGGTCAATCACGATTGTCAATCACATTTACGGACAATCTTGAGTAATGATATGCGATCAGCAGCGTGTGATGGACATTGAATTACGAACGCGACGTTTAATCACGGAAACGTGATAAAACGAACAAATGGTTTGTAATGTAAATCATTTCACGCTTTCATAGAAACTTCGCTTTTCGCTTGCTCGGTTGGAATGCTTTAATAAGGGTGTTCTACAAATTACGGCAGCAGACTGAACGAGGTGATTCTACCTATGGAAAGTAGGTTAAAAACGTAGAATAAAATCTGGCCAAATGCAACCTCGTTTTTGAGAAAATCGTGAAACGTGTCGAGCAGCTTGTTAGCGACGAGGAGACACTTCATATGTGAAGACAAGTAACGTGTGTAGAATGAAATTAGCATTTCTAACCAGATGAATTTTCATACTTAGTTTACTGGAGAACGATGAAAGTCTCTTCTACATTCTTCTTTTCTTTCTGCGAATATTTTCGAGTGTCATATTTTAACGAATAATTAGTAGGAAAATAGTAATAGTAATTAATCTCACATACGTCCTTCATTTAATGAACTGAATTTGAATTTTTTATTTTTCGATGATGTTTTATTTACATTTATAAGTTAACATTTACATCTTAGGTGTTTTCGTTATTTGTTTCGTATCAAAGAAATAAAAGCCACGAAGTTTCGGGAAAATTCACCTACAAATAACAGAACAGTATAATTTATATTAGAGAAAATGGTGTCAAATTGCCACGAGGAACGGATGAGGATTAAGAACAATTTTAATTTCACCTAATCTTTAATAATAGTACTGTCGAAGGAACAGCTGTGCGGTAATAGTAATGTGGTCGCAAAAATAGGGGCAGTTACCATGTGCAACCTCTTAACCTGCATACACTGATCAGATACAGATAAATATAACAACTAAGTATTTACACTTTCTACTTTTCTTAAATTCCTTGATAGCTCACACCGATATACCCGATCCCATATCGTGGCATGTTTACATTTTGCGGGAGAAGATATTCGTTTTTCTCAAATCGAGAATTTTTTCTTAGATCAAGGGGTTTACTGTATTTAACAAATAAAACTTCGTTTTCTTAAATATTTGATTCTCGAGGAATTATTAATATTTCGAACAATGATAGCTCCGTTAAAGAAAATAGTGCAATAATAAAGAACTTTGAATTTGAACATTTCTGGAGTACATATATTAGTACCGCTCACAAAAAATTATTACTGTATTTTAACAAATGAACCTTCATTTTCTTAAATATTCGATTCTCCAGAAATTGTCAATATTTGGAACTATGATAATTCCGTTGAAAAAATAGTGCAATAATAAATTTGAACTTTGAATTTGAACATTTCTGGAGTACATATATTAGTACCGCTCACAAAAAAATATTACTGTATTTAGCAAATGAACCTTCATTTTCTTAAATATCTGATTCTCAAGAAATTTTCAATATTTGGAACTATGATAATTCCGTTAATAAAAAATAGTGCGATAATAAATTTGAACTTTGAACTTGAACATTTCTGGAGTACATATATTAGTACCGCTCACAAAAAATTATTACTGTATTTTAACAAATGAACCTTCATTTTCTTAAATATTCGATTCTCCAGAAATTTTCAATATTTGGAACTATGATAATTCCGTTAAAAAATAGTGCAATAATAAATTTGAACTTTGAACTTGAACATTTCTGGAATATAATAACACCTGTTGAAATAAACTGTAGAAATTCGACTGACACCGAGCATAGGAGCGCGAGTAATTAAGTGACACGAATTTGGCGAAGTAAAATGGCGGACGGTCGCAGTAACCTCGGTTGTTCGAGGCAGCAGTGTAACAAAGTTGTCCTGCAAAAGCGCAACGAAAATCTCTGCGGAAACAATTAGCGGACATGGGTCCGCAAAGGTTACGGCTGACTGTGAGCGTAATAATATTTATCCGCGGACACAAATGGCGTACGAGAAAGTGAGTCACCATAAACGGCCGTCGAATTAAGGCCAGTGCGCGCCACAAGCACGCGTCAGGACAATCGAACAATTGCAAGCCGCGATACACTCCGCGAGACTGGTCAATGCCCTTAAAAGTCCACTCCCGTCGTGTCCGATGACCTTTGTCCCTTTCCTGTTATCATCGTCATCATTGTCTTCCGTATATTTACATGGCGGATCGACAATAAAAAAATACACCGTTACGAAATCATCTTTTGTCGGTCGAACCAGTGAGGGATAAATGTCTTCTCCTCATTGTCAAGGAGACGTCGTTCACCGTTGACGAAAAGGCCCATCAGTTTCAACTGGAGTAATTTTTAATTAGTCACAGGACACACAATGCGCGAACCGTCGCGTCGCGGCTCGGGACACGCTTTATTAGGAATTATTGTTCGCTACGACGGCTTTGTCAGCCACGGTTGCTACGTAAATTCTAACTAGCGAAACAGTTTTTGTTCATAACGCGACCGTTCATTTTGTCCAAACGAATTTTATTATTACCGTCTTCCATACCGAGGAGCTAGGGGCAACATATTCTTTGAACCTTTCCCCTTCTCACATTTTGTAAGCGAAATTTTTAATATAATACGAAAAATAACCAGTGCCAATATTTTTACCACGATTTATATTAGCTTGCCGTATTGTTTGTTGTATACGTCGAATCTTATAATCGAATTTTAAACCACTCTTCGATGAGCTAGAGACTTGAAACTTTAAACATAGCTCAAAATTGGATGACAACATAATATTAAGAATATGTTTTTTAAAAAAAACTGTCCGTTGAGGAGATAAAAAAAGATCTCAGCAGAGATTTTCTAAAAAGTAGAAAATATAAAATCTTTTTAAGAACTACGCTTATATTAAAATGTACTGAAAAGGAGAAAATAATTTTTTTAGATATTAGTGACTATAAATAAAAGCGTGGAGCGCTAAACTATACTAACGTAATCTTCGTGGGCGGTCCACGCTTTTATTTATAGTCACTAACATCTATAAAAATTAGTTTCTCCTTTTTAGTGCATTTTAATATAACCGTGGTTTTTTTTATATATTTCTTTTTATTCGTGACTACACGTGAATTTAGTATATAAGCTCTCCGATGCACTTTCCGACGGAAAATTGTGAATGATAATTAAATTATGAAATATCGTCGATATGATTTCACTGTAAACATTTCCAGAATCAAAGTGAATTCAATTCACGATTTTGCAGAAAAATGGCTGTATTCTTCTTTGACCAGCTTGAAACAACGTCACAGTGCAATTTGTCTGATTAATTCATTATAAAAAGTCTCTGGACTTCACTTTAATAATAATTAAATACTAGACTGCGGATTTTATGCATTTGTGACAGAAATGAGTAAATAAATCTAAGAGAAGTTCAAACATTATTTTCAGCCCTTCAAACATAATAGGGAAGATTCAAGTAAGAAATTTTTATTTTGCATAAAGATCCGGAGTATAATTATTACCGACGAAAGCGTGCTGCAACGGAGTACGAGAAAATGGAGGAGCAAAAATATGAAGAGAATAGATAGATATTGCTTTATTTTGAGCCTTACAGCTAAGAAAAATTGGACTTGGTTTACATTAACCTATTTATACACAACTATCTTATTTCACACATTCGATCCATACCTTTTCTCATTCATTTCTATATCTCACACATTCCTACCCTGTTCTACTCTTTTAATATCCTAATTATCACTAACCCGCTTAATTCTATACTTATTGCTTCCCTCCCCATTTCCTAATTTTTGCATTTTTTGATTTCTTATCGGCGCTACGGTTCGATCATATGCTACATCAAACTATACAGGGTGTCCCAAAACTACCCTAGGAGCCGAAAATGGGAGGTTCCTTGGGTCATTTTAAGCGACATTTTCCTTTGCAAAAATGTTATCCGCGGCTTTGTTTAGGAGTTATTAACGAAAAATACGGACCAATCAGAGCGCGACCTAGACGCGATTTGGCACAGACGGCCAATGGACAGTTGGCGCGCCGAGCCGATTTTGCCAACTCGCGTCTAGGTCGCGCTCTGATTGGTCCGTGTTTTTCGTTAATAACTCCTAAACAAAGCCGCGGATAACATTTTTGCAAAGGAAAATGTCGCTTAAAATGACCCAAGGAACCTCCCATTTTCGGCTCCTAGGGTAGTTTTGGGACACCCTGTATAATTTTTATGCAATTTTCCTCAGTGATACACATCGGAGGTTTTCACTAGAATGTGAACCAATATGATGCTGGTATCCTGTTGCAAATAGTTAGCGGGTTATTTCTAACTAATGTGATGTCACCGATAAGAAATCAAATTTAGTTTTCAAAAACTTGGCGATCGCTAATTAAATACCTCTTTTGCATTTTTTGTTTGTTATACTTATATGAAGAGAATACATGAAACATAAAGACGTCGTAAAATATTGTTGATCGGTATTACGTCTAATCCTACTGTAAACCATGGAATACACGTATAAACGTTACAGTGCACCGAAAACATTTCACATTTTCAAGAAAAATCTTCTTTCCGTTGATTCGTCGCGCACGAACCATTTTCCCGTTAACGCGTCGAATACGAAGTAAGTGCAGGGAACTAGTAAAAATTCGGAATTCGCAGCCGCCTCGATTCGCGACAAGGTAAATGTATGTACAGTATTTCACGTAGCACGGAATGCTCAAATTCAAACGAGGCACGGTGAAAATCACGTAGGAAGAAGACCGGACCCCGATGGTAGGAATCAAGAATGATTGGAAATCCCGGCGTGCACCGTTTTCTCGTCGAGGTAACCGCTAGTCGGAAGTGCTCGTTATACTTTTCCCTCCGGGAAAGTTGCCTTTGAGGCACCACTTTTGTTTCCTTTTTCGCGAAATTTAAGGCTTGTTGACCGACTACGTAATCAGAAATTAGGGGCACAGATTAAGTCTTTAATGGCACCGTAGTTAGCGTACTTTCTCCGCTCGCCGTTTGTGTTGTAGAATAAACTTTTGAAGCTCCGAAGAATGTCTCGGTGAACTATATTCTGCCTCGCTTCCCTTTCCCTGTGAATTTATATTCGAGACGAAATATTCAAGAAATTCGAGAACGAGATATTAATTGAAGGCGCGCCACATTTGCATCCGTGATCACGTTTCAAATTCGAACGACTCCGACGAAGTTGAAAACATTTTTAAATCTTACAAGTATTTTCATAGCTATTCAAAATACACGATCACAAATTTTAAGCTAGGAAAAATGATTTTATACTTTCTAGTCTGTTTTTAAAAACGTGGTATTTTTAAAAAATTTATTTTTATGTAAATAATTTTGCTCCTAGAACAATTATCGAGCTCCTTTGTTTCATGAATGGATATTTAACCCTCATCCACACGACGTGGTACCCGGGTACCTATTTCAAATTCATTCAGAATCGTACAAAAAATTTCCCGTGTGGATGATGGTTAACCAAAAGTTATTTATTAAGAACACAATTGTAATGGAAGAAATATAATTCATAAGAACGTCTTATCAGAACGATGTCAATCAGAAAAGTAAGTGTACGCTGGCTTAATAAATCAATATGTGTGTCGCAAAGGATTCTCTATTATTTTTATAAACATCTTTAATCTATATACTGGGTGATTAAAGCCAAATGAAGAAAATCAATCCACAGAACATGTGAAACAATCCGATAAACCTGAGCTGTAAATGTTAACTCGTCAATTTGACTAACAAAAACATTGAAATTTTTTATTTTCTGTCACTGTGTCAAATTGACATCGAGGGACAGATTTAATTCGTGAAATGAGGGACGGATGAGGGTTAAATAAACTTGCCACCCGATCTGAATGAAAATTATATAATTTTCGAACGTTTCACGCGGCTTCCACGCGTTTCTAAACAGGTGAAAGAAAGAAGTTTCGAACTGTGATATTCGTGGATCCGTAAATTTGCATAAGCGCGGAAAATTGCGAGATGCACACGGAAGAAACAGGAAAGGGAAAGCAGCGTTCGTTTGAACCGAAATTTTCGTCTTCGCTTGTTGAACTTTCTACGCGCGGTCGGTTTGCGAGCCGAACATATTCGTAGCTCATTAATTCCATCTTTTAGGCATACAAGCGTGCGATCAAGCTGCGACGTAAAATACTACGACGTACGGCCAGACGACGGAATAACATGTATTCTCCATTCGGCCCGATATGCATTGATTCAAAGTACACGAGTGCAAATCACAGCGCGCAGACACCAGGCAAAGTGTACAAAGCTGTTGCAGGCTAAAAAGCCTTACATCATTTCCAAGATTAATGGGCTCGTGGACATCAATCTTTTGCATCCTCTCTTTTTACTTCATTTCCCTGACCTTTACCTTCTATTTTTCGTTCGAGGATCGGTACGCTGCAACTTGGTCCCTGATATAGTTTTTCTTCATCAATTTTTCACTTCAGATTCAGGATGCTTCGCGCGTTAATCAATCAGCGGGATAAATAATATTGGTTCTTCGTAACAGAAAATTAGACAAGTATTTATCTTTACTATAGACAGTGAATTTATGAACTTATGACAAAAATAGGTAGACGTAATTCGAAACAGTGAAAACATTAGAAGAATTTAAAAATACTGTTATATTATTTTTGCACTCCAGTTAATTGCAAATTAAGTAGCAAAATTTTTAATGTCTAATAATAATAGATATCGATTCGCAAGTAAATAAAGCAAGTTTTTGGTAATTTACGAATTACCAATTTTTTTTCTATAAAAATTGCCTAAGATTTTTGCGATTTAATCGATCAGTAGGATAAATAATACTAGTCGTTTGTAACTTTTATCCTTAAATAATAATAAACATTGATCTTAAAAATAACACGATTTTTTTTGTATAGATAGCCAATTTCTTTTCCTATAAAAGTTATCTACGATTTTGTAGTATTTTTGTGTAAAATCGAAAAAAAAAATTGAAGTGTGAAACAAAATGGTGAACAGTGAAATAATAATCTCAAGAAGCAGAACTGATTTTATACGTAAAAAAAATAATCACAAAGACGAAGGTGACTTTAAAAATGGTGGACGACAGCGAGGACGCCTTTCTTCGATAACGCAACGAGAGAAAATGAAGGATGTTTCGCGAGGTGTACGGTATCTGGCAAATAAGAGGGAAAAGTATCGATCAGATAATCCGAATAGCATACTTGCTTTCGAGCATTTTTTTCGGAGCGACGGCATATCCGTGACATCGATCATTCACAGCTACTCTTTTAGGGCACAACGTGGTTCCGAGTGAAACGCAACGACCGATTAATCTTTGGTTTTAAGCAATGGTTTTTGCTCTTGGAAGGTTTTGCGCGACCGTTGAACGGACCACTGGCCACGTTAGTTCATCGATCGGTATCCCGTGGCATAAAGACATCATGGTTTATTAAACAGCTTAATTTGACGCGATCCTCGATCAATGGCCAATATCAAACCGACCGGGATGGAAGAGGACGCGAAGTTTTCGCCTGGAATGCTAATTAACTCATTTCTCACCGTTGGTCGCACTTCGATTCTTGTTATGCAATGATTGATCGACCGTGGATCGTCTATGAGAATTCAACGACTTATATATTCTTCCGTTACCTTCGGCTAAGGTAGTGTTGATTGGTCGCGATGAACTTTCCAATATCATTATTATATTAAAAACTAAATTACTTACAATAAGGAAAATATTTAACACGTTTAAGTTAAAGGAATAAACAAATTGTATTGAATATCTCCCAAACTATCAGGTCATTAAGTATGAAACTTGACAAATAAAACACTTTCAAACACATTTGTCAAGTTTCATACTTGATGACCCGATATTTTGTCTAGACAAAAATTTCAAAATCTAACTTGTGTGTCTCTGAAGTGTACACTGATTTATAAAAAAATAATTTGTTTAAAAAGTATATCAAACATTATTTTTCTTTGCAAAATTTGTTCATAAGACATTACAATCTTTTCATGAAGATTTGTATACGTAGTCTGCATGCCTTAAACAAAAGAATATTGACAATAGTTACATTATGGTCCAAATTAAATTCACTGCCACAGCATATCAACACAGATTCTCTTCATTTTTATAGAAGTTTTCATATTTCTTTAAAAATTATTCAGAGACGTTGTTAAGTTCTATATTATACAGAAATTTAAAAAAAAAATATATTTCTTTAAAAATTAGTTTACACTAAAAGATTCGTCATTCAGAGACGTCGTTGGGTTTTATATTATACAAAAATTAAAAAAAAAATAATATATTTCTTTAAAAATTAGTTTACACTAAAAGAATCGTCATTCAGAGACGTTGTTGAGTTCTATATTATACAAATTTTTTTAAAAAATAACATATTTCTTTAAAAATTAGTTTACACTAAAAGATTCATCATGCAGAGACGTCGTTGGGTTTTATATTATACAAAAATTAAAAAAAAATAATATATTTCTTTAAAAATTAGTTTACACTAAAAGATTCATCATGCAGAGACGTCGTTGGGTTCTATATTATACAGAAATTAAAATATATATATATATATTTCTTTAAAAATTAGTTTACACTAAAAGAATCGTCATTCAGAGACGTTGTTGGGTTCTATATTATACAAAAATTAAAAATATATATATATTTCTTTAAAAATTAGTTTACACTAAAAGAATCATCATTCAGAGACGTTGTTGAGTTCTATATTATACAAATATTTTTAAAAAATGTCATATTTCTTTAAAAATTAGTTTACACTAAAAGAATCGTCATTCAGAGACCTTGTTGAGTTCTATATTATACAGAATTTTTAAAAAAATTCCATATTTCTTTAAAAATTAGTTTACACTAAAAGATTCATCATTCAGAGTTGTTGTTGAGTTCTATATTATACAAAAATTCCATTAAAATCGGCGTGTTGCGATTGGGCAACCTTGTTAGAACATCAAACGTTCCAAGCATTAATGGGAGAAAATAAATATTGAAATAATGAAATTTCGATTCGGACATGAACAACCCAGACAGACCGCGGAGAAGCGACACGACATAGAAGCCGACGGGATTTTCGAGTACACGTGTAAGAGCACAGCAGGGTTTCGCAGCGTTTCAGGTCCGCGATCTCGACGCGGACAAATACGATGGGGACCCCCGTTGTCGCTGACAGCGTTATTTCATACAATTCTAATCGGTCAGAGGTTAATAGAGGAAGATCGTTCAATACCTTGGTGTATCTACGAGGAACGGTTACGTTTCCGCGCGGCGGATACGCTCTCGCTGCTCGGCCAATGAACGAACTCATTGGATGGCGGCGATTAATCTACGACATTAGTCCGGTCATTTCTTTGCGTTCACGAGTAACTTCGTTGCGCGTACCCTTTCGGTTTATGAATGATCGCGCAGCAGGTGGGATTCCGCGAGGATGGTAATTGCCGGCACGCTCGCAGGAAATGCCCCGTAGCTTAGGCGACACACACACACAAATACGCGCGCGTGAACACAACAGGGATCTCTGCGTTCTGGATAAAACCGTTGATTATACGGTTCCGAGAGATAACGGCCGCGGAAAGTAAATGCAACGGGTAAAATATCACTTGGTTCCACGGTGAACCTAATGTTACCATCCAGAGCGGGATCTGGACATCGTCACGGAACCCGCCCGACCCGAGCAACACCGTAAACATTTGCGAGAGTGAAACACCGTGGCCGGACCAATTCGAAAATACATATATGCGTCACAGAAAGAACCTCTCTATCTCTCTCTGTCGGGAGCTAGACAAAGCGCAGAATACGCTCGGAGGGATCGTGTCAGTTATCGCTTTACACGCATCTTTTCACCCTTCGGTGGTGGGTGTCTGCCGTGCCAGAGTCATGTTACCCGCGTGTCGTCGCTCTGCGTCCGGTAACTTCACGTTCTCCCTTGGGACAGTTGCTGTAACGCAACGCCGCTCGAGTTCCTTCGTGGAAGATCCTCAAACATCGCTTTTATCGCTAAAATCCTCGCCACTCGTGTCTCCTTCGGCCTTCGTTGTCTTAGGGGTGGTCCGTGTCAATATGCAAATGTTCACTTCATTTTTGGAAATATATCGACGATTCTGTAATCTCTTGTACATGTTCCAGAAATAATTCTTTTATGAATAATATAATAATGAGGAATATCTTTCGTGATCATCTTCATGCCCAGAAGACATTTCTTTATTAATTCTAACACGGTGGGCACAAGGTATGTTGAACTGGTAGTGCGAGGGTTAGAGGATTTTTGTATATCGCAATGTACACGTGCAAATTCTCTTAGGAATATCGATTCAACGCTCTTTTTATCGAGTACTTTCCAGAAGCAGTTCTTTTATAAATAGTATAGTAATGATAAATATCTTTGACGATGATCTTTCATATCCAGAAGACATTTTTTTATTATTCTAACACGATGGGCATAAGAAATGTTGAACTGGTAGTTCGAGGGTTGGAGGATTTTTGTATTTAGCAATGTAATTCTCTTAGGAATATCGATTCAATGTACTTTTGATCGAGTATGTTCCAGAAATAGTTCTTTTATGAATAATATAATAATGAGGAATATTTTTGGTGATCATCTTTATGCCCAGAAGACATTTCTTTATTAATTCTAACACGGTGGGCATAAGATATGTTGAACTGGTAGTGCGAGGGTTGTAGGATTTTTGTATTTAGCAATGTAATTCTCTTAGGAATATAGATTCAATGTACTTTTGATCGAGTATGTTCCAGGAATAGTTCTTTTATGAATAATACAATAATGAGGAATATCTTTGATGATCATCTTCATGTCCAGAAGATATTTCTTTATTAATTCTAACACGGTGGGCATAAGATATGTTGAACTGGTAGTGCGAGGGTTGGAGGATTTTTGTATTTCGCAATGTACACGTGTAAATTCACTTAGGAATATCGATTCAACGCTCTTTTTATCGAGTATTTTCCAGAAGCAGTTCTTTTATAAATAGTATAGTAATGATAAATATCTTTGACGATGATCTTTCATATTCAGAAGACATTTTTTTATTATTCTAACACGATATGCACAAAATATGTTGAACTGGTTGTGCGTGGGTTAGAGTATTTTTGTATTTCGCAATGTACACGTGCAAATTCTCTTAGGAATATCGATTAAACGCTCTTTTTATCGAGTATGTTCCAGAAATAGTTCTTTTATGAATAACATCCAAATTTCTATAAAGTTTATTTTACAAACGTCGATAATGTAAATTCCTATTAAAATATTGATTAAAACCTGCGACGTTCGTTTCTTCGTTGTATTTAAATATGATTCAAAAAGCAGTTTTAGTTTTTCCCGAATTTTTTCATTTTCCCGGGCAACTTTTCCAATTTATATTTCCCTAAAACCTTATTCGGATTATTACGAACATTTAGAAAAAGAATTATCAAATCGGTTCAGCTGTTTTCAAATGATGCACTTACCAATGATCAGCATTTCATTTTTATTTATATAGATACGATAATGATAAATATGTTTGATGATCATATTTCTAATTCCAACACGGTATGCACGAAATATGTTCAACTGATTTTTGTATTTCGCAACGGTACATGTGTAAACTCTCTGATACTAACGCTGTATTTACACATTGTATACACGTAGCAATACTATCGCCATATCAGAAAAAGATCACAGATTTCTCAAGTGATATACAACAGCACGGTTTCGCTGTACATGGCTCTTGTAACAAGTGTAAACGAATTTTTCAGTGGTGGATACGTTTACTCGACCTTTCGCACGTTCGAGAATGCGCGCGTACAATAGTACCCAAAACTCTGGGACTGGAATGCTTTTATGAACCATAGTAAAGTACAATCAGCACGAATATGGTCTACTATACAGGATTGATTTCATCTTTTTGTTAACTCTAATGTAACGTTAAGTAAAATACGTCGTTTAATTAAAAGCAAAAAAAAAAAAAACGATGATGATCATGAAATATTCTCAGCCACAATAATTGCCCCACTGAACCAAAAAATATTTCGTGTTACTAAAAACAACGGAGATATTTGTATGCAGCAATATATTATTATATAACTGAGCAGAGTTGGGCAGAAATGTTATCTAAATAAAAACTTCGAATAAAGTGGGTTTTCTCCAAGTTGGTTTCCAAACCCACTTTATTGGAAATTTTTATTCAATTAAAACATTTCCCCAATCCTGACTACATATATATAATTTTATATAGGAGACTTCGCGTCCACCAAAACTACCAGTGAAAATAAAAAAAGGAAATAAACATTGGTTCAAAACTGCATGTTTAAAAAATTACGAGTACCTATGCCAGGTTTAAAGAAAGAAGATGGCGCTCTGGAATTATTCCATGTGCCAATTAACCTTACAAGGAGAGTGCACCAACGACGTATCACCGATTTAGTTGAGACTCTGTATACTTATAGATCTCGATCTCCCATTTACGTATATATACCATTATAGACGCTAACACTCAATAGTTGTCGAGATATTCATAAACAAAGTTCTTACGTATGCTTTTACGACACGTACCACTGTTGTAATTAAAAATATGTAAGTGCAATATTATTAAATTTATCGTATACCATATTTTCTCTTCCCATATTTACTTTATTTTTTCTGTTTTCAGACACGAGGGGATACTTTCTATTTCATTAATTTCGGCTAATTTATTTATAATTTATTAATACGTTTGTTCTTTAACTTGTTGTTGAATAAATAATATAAATAAATATGAAAAAAAAATTTCCACCAAACGAGAATCGAACCCTAGCCCACCGGGTGGAAGTATACCTACTCTACAACAGCAGATTTAAGCAGTAATGTAAGAACTTTGTTTATGAATATCTCGACAACTATTGAGTGTTAGCGTCTATAATGGTATATATTCGTAAATGGGAGATCGAGATCTATAAGCATACAGAGTCTCAACTAAATCGGTGAGACGTCGTTGGTGCACTCTCCTTGTTAGTAAAAAGTCGAAAGCGACGTCAAACAAATATAAAATTACAATAACTTCCCTATAAATCGGGAAGTTAAAGAAAGGAAGAAAAGAAGATGGCGACGAGAAGTTGATCGGTGTAGCTTCGGTGTGGAGCAAGCTTAACAATCACCTGTTGGTTATCGAGCGGCGCGGCGGAGTCGTTGGAAAGCGGCGTGACCGGGGAAAACGTGTGAAAACGGATTCGAAGCAGCTGAAAATTACACGTTTAACCGGTGAAGAGGCACGACGCGACGGTGCACGCAGCTGGAGGATAACGCAACAAAAGAACGGAGTTGGACCGTTACTTTTAAACGGCGCTGTAGCCACAGAGATACACGGCTGTTTGCGGAAGCGCGACCGGTAAAAAAAAGGGCATTTGGTATTACAGTAACAGCGAGTTCGTCGATAACGGCGTAATTTGACTGGTGTAAGTACGGTTCCCGTTCGCGTGTGTGTCGGGCAGCGCGCCTGTCCGTGTGTCGAACCGTACACAACGATAGCGAAGACAAAAAGTTCCGTGGAAACCGATAAAACACGCGAGGCCCGCGCATGTAACGCGCGCGTACCAACGTGCAACGAAACACGGATCGGAACACGGCCGGCTGTAAATCACCGTTGAATCTAAACACAATGCCGCGCAACGATTCCTGCGGATCGTTTCAAATCTCTCTCCTTAGCAAAAGGCCCTCCTTCTCTGGTTAGCGTTACGGGCCCGCAACAAGGAGACACGGGATCGAGTGCAAGCCCGTGTTTCGCCCGTGGAAACGTTCGCGCGGAAAAGTGCACACGGCTGCGTACAAACAAATAACGGGTTCCCCGGACCGTGGACTCGCGAAAATATTTATAGTGGGTACTCGGTTTTATCCGTTTGCTTAGCCCCGCGCCAACGAGGCACCGCCTTCGAACGCGAGACTCGCGCGAATATGCGCCACGCTTTTTCTTTGATCTCGCTGGAAACGCCGCGCGCGGTATACTTGGTTCGCGAAAGTTCGTCAAAATACGATTCTTTTCAAATATTGCGTGATATGAAAAATTCTGGTTGACTTAGCTATTGGAATGTATGAATAACAGCGTACCAGTTTTACTGTTTTTGTTTTTTTATTTATTGTTCTCCTCGCCCGTTTCGGAAGTATCGCTCTTCTTTTCTGTAACCCTCATTCGTTTTACGAATCGAATCTGTTTCTCGGTGTCAAATTGACACACTGGTTAAAGATAACTCACGTAACAAGGTAGACATTTAGTTTTCGATATTTCGTTTATACAAAAACTGATCAGTTGACATTTATATCTTTTGTTTTTCGGTTACGTGTTTCGCATTTAAGAAGGCTCGAAGTTTCGGGCTTCAGGTACACAAATAACAGAACAGTATAATTTGTTTCGGGAAAACTGTATCAAATTGACACGAGGGATGGATGAGGGTTGAAGAAGAAATTCTTTTATGGGCACTAGAAAGTCTAAAAAAACAGGTATACATTATTTTTTTCAGCTAATTTTACGTCCTTATTGTTTGCATGTTTAAAATTAATTAAGCTTAAAGATCACCTGTTACTTACTCAAATCGAATTTGTTTCTCGGTGTCAAATTGACACACTGGTTAAAGATAACTCACGTAACAAGGTAGACATTTATTTTTCGATATTTCGTTTATACAAAAACTGATCAGTGGATATTCACATCTTTGGTTTTTCGGTTATGTGTTTCGCATTTAAGAAGGCACGAAGTTTCGGGCTTTAGGTACACAAATAACAGAACAGTATAATTTGTTTAGGGAAAACTGTATCAAATTGACACGAGGGATGGATGAGGGTTGAAGAAGAAATTCTTTTACGGGCACTAGAAAGTCTAAAAAGACAGATATACATTATTTTTTTCAGCTAATTTTACGTCCTTATTGTTTGCCTGTTTAAAATTAATTAAGCTTGAAGATCACCTGTTACTTACTCAAATCGAATCTGTTTCTCGGTGTCAAATTGACACACTTGTTAAAGATAACTCACGTAACAAGGTAGACATTTATTTTTCGATATTTCATGTATACAAAAACTGATCAGTTGACATTTATATCTTTGGTTTTTCGGTTTCGCATTTAAGAAGGCACGAAGTTTCGGGCTTTAGGTACACAAATAACAGAACAGTATAATTTGTTTCGGGAAAACTGTATCAAATTGACACGAGGGACGGATGAGGGTTGACGAAGAAATTCTTTTACGGGCACTAGAAAGTCTAAAAAGACAGATATACATTTTTTTTTTTTAGCTAATTTTAGTAATTTTACGTCCTGATTGTTTGCCTGTTTAAAATTAATTACGCTTGAAGTTCACCTGTTACTTACTCAAATTTTCAAGAAAGATGTTATAGGCTTCTAGCAGAGTCTCGATATTCTTTTTCGCGCCATTGGAAACTGTAAAGGATTCTGTTGACAATGCGAAAAGAATTGGTTGTCGATATTTCACATTACTTTTTTGTACTGCGATGTGTGGAGCAAATGCATTTTCAAAATGCCCAATAGTTACCACAATTTTTCAGACACAGTTTAATCGGTATTTTATGTATCTTTTTATTACATACTGTTGTAGATCACGCCAAGACGAATTCAATGACTCACTACACTGTGCATGCAAATCTTGAAATAATGTTAAAATTTTTTGGGCGAACTTTTCGGGGGGAAATACTCCACCGTGCGCCGATTCTATAGGAATCGGTTTGGGAACGTTGATCGTACCGTTTTACGCCCCCCGAAAAGTCACTTCATCGATCATATTTAATTGAAACCCAACACCCTGCCGGATATCCATCCATAAATTCAGCCGCGCAGTTTGGTGGTTGGTATTTCCAGGCTCGCTCTCGTCCGTCGCTTGCCAAACTGCACAGGGGAGAAAATAGGATGAGATGGGACGGTGTGTGGCTAAGAATTTGCTATTCTTTTTTTTTCTATAGGTTATATATTGTTTCTGGCCGCATAAATTATACAGGGACGGCGGGGAACGCGAATTTTTAAGATCATTCATTGGACCTTTTCATTTTCATCGTTTCGACACTGTTAACACTGGAATTAACTTTCTAGAAAAATTGTGGAATGGATTGAATCACATTTTTCTTCGAGCTGCCATTTGAAATTGTCTTTACAATTAATAGTTTCACAATTCTGATGGGAATATATTATAAAATTTAATTCGAAGCGATTCGTCTCTCAACATTCAGTACTTTTTCACTGAGTTAGCTAGCAGGTTCCCTATTTTCGATATCGTATGGAATTTTCATTTAAACGAAATTAATCCTATCACGAAGTGTGTTCTATCAGCTCTAATTCCAGAAACTTTGAAAATTCCAATGGGAATAGATTTTAATATTTAATTCAAAGCAATTTCTCAACGTCCGCAGGGTTTCTCGTTTCGAACGTGATTTGGAATATTCTTTGACATTGTATGAAAGCTGTCATATAAAGCGCAATTCCTGGGCTTCAATTTGAAGGCTTAAAGGTTTCAAAATTCCGACGGGTGTCTATTTTAAAATTTAATTTGAAGCAATTCCTCAACATCCAGCCATTTTTCGCCGAACCAGCCAGCAGGATTTCTCATTTCATACGTCGTATGGAATTTTCATTTAAACGAAATTAATCCCGTCGAGAAGTGCGTTCTCTCAGCTTGAATTCGAGTCATCGAAAGTTCGAAGATTCCAATGGGAATGTATTTTAAAATTGGCTTGAAGTAGGGTAAATTGTACAATGATTGGCACCCTAAGCTAAAATCGTAATAACAATTTCTTTATCTTTCGTTGAAACGTTTAAACATGCGTAACTTTCTATAATTATAAGCTAATAGAGATTTTTCAGCAAAATCAAACAGTTTTACTAGTCGTAAAGCTTTTATTATAAAATATATTCATTGATCAACAATCGTAAGACGAATAGTACAGTCATTGGCACATTTGTTATTCTTGTTAACAGTCGTATGTGGAACTCTGTTATGAAAGCTTACAACGTTACTGTTTCCATGATCTCGATCGACAACTTGTTAATAACATATATTCGTGTTTTCAGCGCACTGGTTCGATCACATACTACTACTTAAGCAATCTTGCAAATTAACACAAAAATTACTCAACGTTTCGGTCAACTATTTAGACCATTTTCAAGAAAAAAGACGCAATTATACGATAAATCTTTTTTCTTGAGAATGGTCTAAATAGTTGACCGAAACCGAGACCAGTAATGTTCTTTATGATGGAGTTTCTAACTAATTCTTTAATAGTATTAAATATAATTTAATTACTATATTTTTGATTCTGATTAAATTGCAAATTTTTTCTCAATTTTATTTAAATGTTGAACTTTTCCTCTATTACCACAATTAAAAGTGGTAATATACTGAGTTGTTGATTGGGATGAATTATATTGAGTTTTTGAATTTGCCTCCTATTATAGATTCAGCAAACATATATCACGTTTCTAATTGGTCAAATTCCAAATTCTGTCCGTTTGTATTCACTGTTTACATCTTAACCTTCAACAAGGTGTCAGTCCATTATCTACCAGCATGGAAGCAACACGTGGTTATTAAAGTTAAATTTCAATTTTCCATATAACATGTAAGAAAAATTATTTTATTTTTCCAGTTGAAAAAAAAATTTATTCTTTTTCTATCTTTGGTTTGCTTTTGCAATGTTACATTTTGTTTCAGACGCAAAAATCTCTTGAAAATGATCCTCACCAGGATCGAAACGTCGAGATTTCAAACTGCAAAATTGTTATAAAAAGGGAATTCTTTTAATTTTATAATTGATCGAACCTGTGCGCCGAAATCATCATTCTATTTAAAATCGTTTTCGATCGCAAAATTTATTCAATATAAGTTGACCGAAACGTTGAAAAATTTTTGTGTTAATTTGCAAAATTGCTTAAGTAGTAATATTCGATCGAACCAGTGCTCTGAAATCACGAATACATGTTACTTACAACGTTACATTTTGAAATATAAAAAGAAAGAATAAAAATATAATTTTCTATACCAGAAATTCTTAATATTTTCCATTTAAATTAAAAGTGCCAATAACTACTGCAGTGCCAACATTAGTACAGTTTCCCCTAGTTCCTAAAAATCCAGTAATTCTTAGACTGTTATAAAATGTACTTAAGACTCGAGCAATCGATATTTGTGGAATATTCTGGTAGAATAAAAATCGCACGAAATCTAGATAAATTCAGTTATGTCACTTTTGGAGGCAGCAGCGCAGGCTTCGTGACTTTTTAGTCGGTAGGTGTAGCGTTAAGAAAGGCGATGACTACCATTCTCGGATGTCGGGGATCGGTTCTTTCGTTCGTTTTTGAGAGCGTCGGATATCGGTGGGGAGGAAAACTCAGGGGGCCACTTTGGATCAATTAGCACGGTCGAAAAAAGAAAGGCAATGAGAGGGATTCGGGATCACGGGTCTGCTCTTATGAATGAAGACGTCATCGCTCGCATAGTTTTGATTGGGGCGCGTGTAGAGAATGAGTGGAACACGAGACGTTGACGAGTGAGAAGGGATCGTCGTCTCCGGTCTCTCCTGTCTGTCCACGGTCGCGCAGGCCTTGTTACACGTCGGAGAAAGACAGAGGGAACCCGGTAATAAATGCATCGGAGGTGTAATGGGACGAAACTCGATAGCCGGGGAACCTGGCCACGGGGCTTACGGTGTCTATGGCGTCTCGTGGCAAACTGTCATAATGCCTCCGGCCCGAAAACTCGAAAAATAACGGTGAACAAACGTACCCGCGAGTCGGGTCGTGACCATTGGACCACCTGTAACCAATTACTCGCAACCCTCTGCTCTTCGCGCGCCATTTCGCTCCGGGGCAACTGAAAATCAACATTGACAACCCGATGTAACGAGTGTCAATCCGTCCCACTCCCTCCTCCTCGCTATCTTCGTTCAATTGATTCATCCGATCCTTGCAGAGCTGATGATTTCAATGATTGTCATGCATGTTGAATGAAATCGCGGTGGAAGAATAGTGAACTGAAATATTTAGTGAAATAGAACTAGGAAATTGACCATCGATAATTTATCAGAGCGATTGATTTTTAACCCTATTACGGTGCTGATGATTTCGATGATTTCATGGTAGTCGAATGAAATCGCGTATTTTTCAGTCTACTTCTCTCAAAAGTTAAATGTTAATATTTATCATTATACGTATTTATGAATATACGGTGAAAGAATAATGAACTTACATATCGAGTGAAATAGAACTAGGAAATTAACCATTAATAATTTATCAGAGCGATTGAATGTTAACACTATTGCAGAGGTAACTCTGTATGTGTAGATTTCTTTTCGCGTATTTTTTTTTTATTTAATGCAATTTGAATCTCAAATTAGAGATTATTTTGCCGTTCGCGTATTTTTGAACCCACTTCTTTCACTAGTTAAATATAAATATTTATCATTACATATGAACATACGGTGAAAGAATAGTGAACTGAAATATTTAGTGAAATAGAACTAGAAAATTGACCATCAATAATTTATCAGAGCGATTGATTGTTAACCCTATTACGGTGCTGATGATTTCAATGATTTCATGGTAGTGAAATGAAATCGCGTATTTTTCAGTCCACTTCTCTCAAAAGTAAAATATTAATATTTATCATTATACGTATTTATGAATATACGATGAAAGAATAATGAACTTACATATCCAGTGAAATAGAACTAGGAAATTGACCATCAATAATTTACCAGAGCGATTGAATGTTAACACTATTGCAGAGCTAACTCTGTACGTGTAGATTTCTTTTCTCGTATTTTTGAACCTACTTCTTTCAGAAGTTAAATATAAATATTTATCATTACATATGAATATACGGTGAAAGAATAGTGAACTGAAATATCGAGTGAAGTAGAACTAGAAAATTGACCATCAATAATTTCTCAGAACGATTGAATGTTAACCCTATTACAGTGCTGATGATTTCAATGATTTCATGGTAGCCCAATAAAATCTCTTTTTTTTTAGTCCACTTCTCTCAAAAGTAAAATATTAATATTTATCATTATACGTATTTATGAATATATGATGAAAGAATAATGAACTGACATATTGAGTGAAATAAAATTAAATAATTGACCATTAATACATTTATCAGAGCAA
The DNA here is from genome assembly GCA_916610235.2 of Lasioglossum morio. Taxonomy (NCBI): domain Eukaryota; kingdom Metazoa; phylum Arthropoda; class Insecta; order Hymenoptera; family Halictidae; genus Lasioglossum; species Lasioglossum morio. The sequence continues at coordinate 4,038,426 of OU744327.1, forward strand.
ATGATTTTTTTTATGATCTATAAGGATTGATTAAAGACCAACGATATCGCGGATTTAGAGGAAACAAATAAACGAAAGCATCGCCAACATTTTCATTACACCAGTCAACAATAAATAGAGTGGCAACAACAGATTGTTAAACTTCCGTGCACCCCATTAAAGCAATTAGAAGACAATACATTAATAGAGCGATTTTACGTTCGCCGTTATTACTTGAAAGTTTTGCGCCTTGTAATTGTCACCGAGTGCAGTTTTCTCGTTCAAACGGATGCCACGGTTTCGCGCAGCACATACATCAACTGTTTAAAGTCTAAATGCGCTTAAACTGGGAGTAACGTGGACGATTAAGAGGTTAACCCCAGCTGGTACGTATTTGCATGCAGTATCGTTCCTTTAATTACGACTGAATTACGACTTCGCCTCGCGCACAATAGTTTTGCAAGAGAGGGAGACGTTACGAACGTCGACACGTTACAACTCGAGCTGCTTTTGTCACAACCCATTGAAATTGCTGGGCGCAATTAGCGTCGAGTGGAAAACCTGACAGTAACAGAGGGTAAATTATTCATTGGCCATCTAGCTTTGATCGTAATTAAAAAGTAATTTCGAATCAATTTTCGGGTTCGATGTCTCTCGCGATCTGCCAAAAAAAAATGTTTCCAACAAAAGTTAATCATTGGATCGCGGATCTTTATGCATTTACAACGGAACTGGATAAATCAAATTCAAAATTGTTGAAAAACTTTGAAAATTGAAGATGTCGATAAACGATATCTCCTCTATTAAAATCATTAACGAAAGAAGTAAAATTCAGTGTAGTTTCTACTTCTTGCAATCGATGCAGACGCTTTTTATTTTTCCTAAAGATCCGCAGTCTATATACACAACAATTTAAGAAAAACGTTCTTTTTTTAAAAACGTTACTGTATATTTCTAACTTCACAATATTACTGGGGTGTCGAAAAGAATTCAACGACACAGCACATTGTGAAAATATTTCTGAAATAACGCTGAAATACTTTTTGCCACAAAAAAAAACGGGTTTCCAGTTACATCCGTGGTGGCTCAAGTCAAGTGGAGGCCCCAAGCGGTAAAAATGTTGGGGCCCTCATGCTCATGTTAGAAATAGAGGTTGCAGGAAAACTCTCCCAAACTTATTACCAAAAAAGTAAAGTACTGAAAATTTTCATAGCGTGAAATAAATTTCCCACGAAATAAATTTCTTTGAAATTTGGGGCCCTACGGTATCTCGGGGCCCCACGTGGCCGCTTAGTCCGCTTACCATTGAATCCGTCACTGCGTTACATTTAGAAACAATTGCCCGGACCACCCCGCGCAAGATACACTGTTCCAGTAAAATGTGCCAAGTCTCAGACAGCGGGGCAATGGCGGACGATGGAAGCGCGAAGAGTCCTCCATTCGCGATCTGTCTTACCGGGGAACAGAACGCGCGCACAGACTCTCTCTCTCTGCTCCTCGACGGAGGCGTGTTTCGAACGGACAGGCAAGTACATACATTTCTAATAGCGCGTCGTACCGTAAAGTAGTTAACTCGTTCCCGTCTCGGTTTACCTTCACCGAGATTAGCCTCGGTTCCCCGAAGCTCCGCTTAGCCAGGCTATCGCCATTGACATTTCGAAACGCATTAGGGGTTACGGGACGTGTCCGCGGTATCAGAAATTTGTCGGCCGATGCGTTTCGCCGACACGCTCGTGTCCGACTTCTACAAGTATATCTCGCTAACTCGAGAGCCCTTGTCGACCGATACAGACCACTCCAACTAGTCATTAACACCGTTGCAGACAAAAAAAAGAAAGGCCAGCAGAAGTTCGCCATTGAGACGAGACGGAGAAACAGAAGGAGAGAAAGAGGATTTCTCCATCCCCGTTTACTCTCTCACCTGGTCTCGAGGTGGTTCTTCTTTGTAGAAGCCCTTGGTTGGTGGTTTTGTCTGCAAACCCCCAAGGCCTACGACGAACATTTATTACTAAACTGCAGATATTTATGCATTCAATCTAATCAATAATATGCAAAATCAAAATTTGTTGAAAGATTTTCGAAATTGATGATGACAATTATATGATTTCTGCTCTGTTGAAATCGTTAAGGGAAGAAATAACAATCGATTTAGTTTCTATGGCTTGCTATCGATGTAGACAATTTTTATTTTGCGTTAAGGTCCGCAGTCTATTTGTGACAATTTGCCAAGGAATGGCCTACGATTATTATAGTTGGTTAATTAACAAAATAGTTACGTATGATAATGCTACATTAGGCCAACCAATGTTTAGCAGCATTCTTGTCAAAAACTTGTCAATTATTATGGATATGCACTACTGTGCAAAATAAAGCAGAGCACCCAGTATGATTATAAGATATAATGACAAATAATATCTTTCTGTAGAAATTGTATTGTACAATGATTGATTTATTGCATTTAAAGTATTATTAAACAGTGGATTTCTTTTTTAAAATTGTGTTCTTATTTGAATTTTTATGCTTTTCTATTAAATATGGCTGGGTTCTTCTTTCTTTTACACAGCAGTGTATCTGTCTTTAGAGATATAGCAGTTTGAAGTTTTCATATTATTAATGCTTTGACATAGGGCATCGATTAAATTGCATTATTTTTTCGAGCCTTTCGAATTTGTTTTCCAGACTTTTTTCCTAGTAAATACGTCAATCTTATACTATGATGCTCGATGAATTCTAAAATTGTTCGAAACTGTGACATGTGGCGTTTTTCCTTGCAACCACAGATATATTCGTTGGCTCTCTAAAGTTATATTTTTTATATTTATTTAACATCGCTCTCAACTCTTTGCTAATTTATATACATACATTCCTGAAATCCCACTGCTCATTTCTCTAGTGTTAATATTGTACTCAAAAATGTTCATTATATTGTTCAATTCTAGTCTACAAGTTGTCCTTGTAATGTTAGCATGCACAGCCATGTGCATGCTGCTAATAATCCCATGTGGGGTTTCATAGCTTAATAAAAAACAAAAAAAAAACACTTTGCTAAGGTTACTTTACGACGGACCCTACAGTTTATTAAGATGAGTTCCGAACCACCTTGGGCACTAGAATATTAGATAGCACATGGAATATTTTTTATTATAGAAAATCTCATATGAGATTTATTACAACATAATTACAAAACAGAAATACACTACATAGAATACAGAGTATGAAGATTACAAAACAGAATAGGTTTTTTTTTTTTTTATTATAGAAAATCTCATATGAGATTTATTACAACATAATTACAAAACAGAAATACACTACATATAATACAGAGTATGAAGATTACAAAACAGAATAGGTTTCTTGAAGAAATACAGATATTATAATATTAACATATGATTAAAAGGAACAGTATATGAACAGAGAGAGAAGAGTATAAAAAAAAAGAAAAAAGAAAAAGAAACTTATACTTTAAGGCCACAGCTTTTAAAAAATGATAACATGTAATGACAAACAGAATAGGTTTCTTGTAGAAATACAGATATTATAATATTAACATATGATGAAAAGGAACAGTATATGAACAGAGAGAGAAAAGTAAAAAAAAAAGAGAAAAGAAAAAACACATGGAATATTGGCTCACTAAAGTTGCGCCCAATTTTCCAAAGAGAAGGCAACCTCGTGTCTTCGCGTTCGTTCACGTGCAAACCAGCAATGCAAAAGAAAAACTCGCGCGATCAAAAACGCCCGTGTCTAAAAAAGACGACATACACCTCTAACGGTTAGCTAACCAATATTGCAATCGGGGCCCAACAAAATGCCAACCAGAAATGCTACTAGGGCGGTTGCGCGAATATGTGTGCGCGCGCACTGTGCACGGAGATGCACTTACGCGATGCAAGGTACGCGTAATTGCGCGCATAATTTAAGGGCGCGCCGCGCGCGGCACGGATATATGAGCCTCGCGGTTCACGCTCGCCGAGAATACACCAGGGTCGAACCGATGGGGATGGGGGATGGGTCAAGAAATGCGGCTCTACGGGAGAACCGGCACTTTAAGAAAACCGATCCGTCCATTCATCGGGGAATGATTAAATTGATAGCTCGCCACCACGCGAGCAACTGACGCCGCGCGGCCCAGCCGTACCACCGTTCGAGATGCACCGGTCCGAGATGCAGCCGCTCGATGCACTCGCCCGCCGCCGGAAGAAAAGAATCCCGCCTTGGAAAACGTTAATGACAATCGCTCTCTACACCGTCGAAAGAGCTCGAACACCGATCCCCACGGTTTAACCGACCATGCCAATCTTCCACCGCGTTTACCACGTTGCGAGTTGCTCGCTCGTAGATGAATGCGAACGATCGAACGGCACCGCGATCGCTTTTCATAGAAATATTAGCTTGTCTGGATAGGTCCCTTCTTCTCTCCATTTCTCGAATCATCCTCCGTTTTATTGTAGCGCAGGCCTCTCGAAGCTCTTTTTAATCCTTTGTACGAGAAGACTTCGCTCGGATCGTCGACGAGCAACGCATTCATTCGCGAAGCAACGAGCAATGGATTGTTTCGTATTTTTTTATTTTATGGTTATAATTTTTGAGCATAATATAGGATAAACTTAGCACAGCTCAGCACGGGTATTATGCAAATCACTGATACTTTCCTCGACACGGTTTTTACCAATAATATTTCACCGAATCCAGATTTGACCGATAATAATTTTGGTGACAATGCTTGTAATCGAAAATAACTTTGACCGACCACGAATATAAAATCAATAAAGGTGAATTTCTTTTCAATCGAAATTTGAATATATGTATTATGATGTTTGGCTGACAACGCTTTTAACCGAGAACGATTTTGACCGATAACGAATTTGACCGACAACGAATATAAAATCAATAACTTTAGCCGACAACGCCTTTAACCGAAAACGATTTTGACCGACACCGAATATAAAATCAATAACTTTGGCCGACAACGCCTTTAACCAAAAACGACTTTCACGGACAATGAGTTTGACCGACACAAATATAAAATCGTTGTCGGTCAAAGTCGTTTTCGGTTAAAGCCGTTGTCGCCCAAAGTTATTGTCGGTCATATCTGGAGTCGGTGAAATATTTTTCCGGTGAAAACCGTGTCGGGGAAATTTGTGTCGATGATTTCCATGGTACCCACTGAGCACAACTCTTGGAATTACTTAATTCAACAAGTGAGGGTCCAACTTCTAAGAGGCATGAAATTTCCGTAGCTTCGGAATTATTAGGTCGTTCAAAAAGTATTAAAGCCAAGAACAGGTGTGGTCAGGAGCCGAAGGAATTGTCCTCGTAGAATACGAAAAGCGGACAACATCTTCGTCTAGCGAAAAGAAGAGTTCTGGGTCCTTTCGGCTCCTGGACAGCGGGATTTTAGTGGGTATGTCCCATCTTTATTTTTATTTCGGATGGATAAGCCCCACGCTACCCCCTCGACCATCATCGAAGAGGGGGTGCGCGTGAAAGTCATTTCCCTGCTGTCCTCAAAGAAACAAAAAGGTCGTTTGGAAAGTAATTTCGTTTTTCACGTTCACAGCTGATATATCTGTTTGCAAAATCAAAGTACGCTTACGATTTTTTTTTTTTAATTTGGAAATCTCATATGAGATTTATTACAACATAATGCTTAGTACAGAGTATTACATAACAAATTATTAGTACAGAGTATATTGTACGCTTACGATTATCGCGCGACGTTACAAAATTTGCTAAAAATATAACTCGGACAACAATATATATTTACTTCTTAGGAAAGAACAATACCTCGTTCGCGAGACTTTTAATGCCAAGAAAGGCAACGTAAATATTCCTCGCGTTCATATTGCGTGAACACTCCGTACAAAGCGGTCAACGTTGAACAATTGAATGTCATATTATCTAAACCGTCACATCTCCGTATTAGTTCACATAATAAAGGTTCCAAGCTATTGTAATCGCTAGGGCACGAAAGGGTACTTTCTGTCAATGTTTTATGCTTAATGGTACACGTTTCCGCAGATAAAATTATATTTGCACGTGCAGTCGCTTGATGTATTTACGAAGAAATTGGCTGAAGGAAATAGAAAACAGTAGAAAATTAGAAAAATCTAACAATATTAATCTGCTGTTTTCAGTGTGAAAAATTCACTAAGGGATGAAAGAAAATGTTACTCAACTCCTGTTGCCCACAATCGGTGCAAAATATTTTTATTTTGCATACAGAGCCGCAGTCTAGTAGTCACTTCCAGTAACCAGACTGGATTGGAAATATATTTTTTTTTTTTATTTAGAAATCTCATATGAGATTTATTGCAACGTAATGCTTAGTACAGAGTATTATATAACAAAGTACAGAGTATATAGTATAGTATAACAAAAATATTATAAGCAATAGAAAAATCAAAAATACTTAAGCACGTAGGTTACATGAATTTAAAAAGGCTATTGTATATAAACAAGCACTAATGTTGGATTATTGGAAATATTTATGGAAGCAATTGTGAAAAACAGAAATTAAATGAACATTATTATGTTATATATTATTTAGCACTGCGTGATTACCGGTTAAAACTGACTTGCTCCTGATTTGTTTGATTTGTTCTTTTAAAAATTTCGTAAATTTCTCTGTTGAAGTACATATTCGTACAAAACTGATACGCAATCTAAATAAATGCAATTTTGTGATTATTATAAGAAAATATATATTCCAGCGTTAAAGAAGGTGATTGTCTTTTTAAAAGCGTCCGAATATTCCTGTGGGTGAGCAATAGCGTGATCACCAACACCCTTTGATAGTCCCCGAACTCTCTGTCTAGACCGTATCCACTCGGCTCGGCATACCGATCGTCGAAACCTGGTCTGATCAATGAGGATCCGAGGCCAGCAGCAGCAGCAGCCGGTGGCTGGATCGCTGTCCGAGCTGTCTCGGGCCTTAAGATTTTCTTTTCAGAGACGAAAATAGCCGGGACGATACTTAGAGCCGGTCGGTCGGTAGATGCTTTTCAAATAGAGAAGTATCTCTGACACCGGGTGTGCTGGGTGCGTATAAATTTCGAGCGGTGTACACACGCACACGCATAAATCCCGCGTAACCCCTCGGGGTACGCGCGTAAACCGGCGCGAGTACTCGCGACCGGGCACCATAACGTAGTAGAAAGAAGGAACGTGGAAGAAGCATGCCCGGCCAGTTAGGGAGGAGGAACGACGAAGCGGGTAACACGAGAGAGAGAGAGAGAGAAAGGTGAAGAAGAGGAGAAACAGCAAGATGAACAGAAGAGAACTGGTGGGAAAGAGGACGGAGCGAGGAAAAGAAAGAAACGCGAGTCCTGCGTGTTCAAACAAAGGTGAGTCTGCACGTTGCGCCTCGGCTGCAGGTACTGCACTCCCTTGCTCCTCTTGTATCTCACTGTACTACCTTTCTCTTCTTTTTCTCGACCCCGTGCGCGTCCTCTCTATGATTTTATCTTCGTTTCGCTGATGTTATACACCGCGAAGGTTACATCCGGCCGAATGTCTTGTTGCCAGGTGTATAAGCGAACCTTCCCCCTTGATTCCTTCTTCTTCTTCTTCTTCTTCTTTGTGCCCCATTACTCCCCCTTTCTCTTCGTCCGTATCCTCTTCATCGTCATTCTACCTCGTTCCACGACGTTCCCTCCTGTCCTCCTTCTCGCGTTGCGCAATCGGCCAATCGGTCGTTGCGTTAGGAAAGGAATCAAGGTGAAAGGTGGCGCGTTCGAATTTAAAAGGAACGGACCGGACTCTCCGAGCGTAACAGATAGGGTTACATTACGGTGATTAAATAGAGTGTTATCGCACGGTTGTTGCCTTTGTATTAATCCCCCAGCGAAAGACCGGGCACCGTACATTTCGGTCGATCTGTTCCCCAACTTTTTCACTGTCGTCTTAGCTACGATCGTCTTCGACGCGTTGCAACAGCGCTCTGTGGTTTATTGGATTTACTTCATCGCCGAGCTCTGGTCTGACCTAGGGCTGTTACTTTTCCGAAGCTTCGAAGGATTCGAAGGAACGCAGGGAACTTCGAAGGTCTGATAACAATAACACATAAATAGTAAGGTAGAGTTATTGGACCTCGACGAATGTTGCCATAAATAGCCTCGTTTTCAATATATGTATTTGGGATGAAGAATAATACATTTAGATAAACATTCTTTTCACAAATCTGAACTTGGGGTCTCTGAGACCTCATATTACCTTGCGAAGGTTAAATAAGTGCTGTTATTTTTCAGTTTTCCCATGCAGAGGATGCCCCATACAGTAATGTTTCTGTTAGAGCGACAGCCTCGGGAGAATTTGGTCGTAGAGACCGTGCGCAGACACTATTGTTTTGTGTACAAAGAGCGAGCCGAACATAGAGAAGGACAGCGCGTGTAAATACAGGCCATGCGTTGGCAATTGTCCGTGTCTCTTTCTTTTGTATACTGCGACTCTCCTCGTCGCGTTAGTAGTAGTTCACACAGTATTCGGAGCCGAGATCAGATTACTAAGATGGGAGGATAACTTCGTCGCATCAATCGTGCGCAGCATTGTCGCTCTAACAGAGACATAACTGTATATGAAAGAACTGTGTGCCACTTGCCCTAGAACCCTCAAGAAGCAGTCTCCTGTTTCCAAGATTACTGTTTTTTTTTCAATATTCTAATAATTTACTACAGAGGTTCGTAATTCGAAACTTTAATTAGAAAAGGAAAGTGAGAAGAAAAAGAATACTAATAATATCCCAATTTGAAAAAATGCAAACTATTTGATACTTGAATGATATTTCATGTCAAAGGGAAATTATAAGAATTATTTATTTAATAAATGACCAACTGTAACTCTAAACTTAAGGTACGCATTTTCAAGGTAAAAGAATGCTCTTCATTTTAAAACAAATACCTTTTTGAAATATTGAACAGATTCGACAGGGTTCACAAAAAGAAATTCACAAAAATCGTATTCACAACATATTCAATTTCATTAATATCGACATTTTGGGCACTGTTAAATATTTAGGAACTAATGTAGATGCATTAAATATGAAACGAGTCATTTTTTACTAAATGAACGGGTAGATCGGTCGCCCGGATCGATGAATGAAGAAATAGTAGAGCTACGCGATCGAAGAAACAGCACGGACCCGAGGGTTCCTCTTTGATCAAGGATTTACTGTGCTTGATTTCCCATTCTGAGTTTTGTTTTATGAAATTCGATGGGGAAGCATCAAACCTGGACACCGGGTGTTTTCGTCGAGCGGAATTTATGATTGGTGCGAGCAAAGATTGTTGCTTCTCCTCGATGAAACTCAGTTGGAAGACTGACGCAAATAGAGCATCCGAACCGGAAACTGGGTCGAACGGCGCGACAAATGAAATTTTCTTAGCAATCTGGTTAGCATAGAGACAGAAGACAGCGCCTGCAAAATTGCATTCCTGTAATCCTATATTCTGCTCATAGGATTGTGGACCTCCCTGTGCGCCATTTTTCCAGGAAGAAAATTCTGCGAACTTATTGCGCAACGTATCCTGGATTACACGCCTGGGGAAAATTCGCGTGTTGGACAAAAATGCCTAATGCTACAACGAAAATGAGAAAGTTTTCACGGTGAAAAAAGTCTTGAAGAAGAGTGGAATATTCCTGTAAAAATAAACATCCCCGCTTATGCTTGCAACATACAAGATAGAACACATTCTAGATTCGCAACTTTTTCATTACAATTTCATCTCTCGTGCAATCACGTTACTTTCCATCGTTAATGTTTGCACGAACAATTTCTGCAGCGATCATATTCTTAATTAAACAAATCCAGCCGGAGGCGGTAAGAAATGAACTCGACAATTACGCAGAGAAAGTGGGTCGCTCCTATTATAAAATTTGATAGAAATAATTTTGAAATGATTGTGCAGACGTCATGATTTTATTGTAATGGTTTCAATAAAATGATTTCTTTAAATTATTTAGGAGGTGTCTGCCCGGAAAGCTGATTTTAAGCTCCTTACACAAATCCTAACTGGTTGCATAGTTTAATCTTAGGTCCGTGATTATGGCTGATCTTATAGTCTGTTCCAGTCTCGCTGTCAAAGGGTGGATAATTGGTTCAATCTCATTAATGAAATCTCTCCAAGCTACGAAAGCCCTGCGGTGTTCGGAAAATGTTATTCTCGCATACCTAATGTGCACAAATATTTACCAGAATCGGCTTTGTTTAACAGCTTTCTCGTGGAGTCTCCGCACAATTGACCGTGATCCGGTAAAAGCTGACGACAGCTCGATATAGTCCAGGATCCACCGACCATTCTTACAAGTTATTACTATCAAGCTAATATTCCGTGAGTAGCTTCATTTCGATGAGACGCCGAAATTTTTCTCTTGTGGTACCACGCAATTTGTAGGACAGTGTGGCTGTTAAATTATATAAATATTAACTAAGCAACAGTAAAAAAAATCAGCTGGTTAGTAATCATTTTTGATGACCTCGTTATCGATACATGTTGGAAGGTGGGGACTCGTCGATCAAACCATACATTTTGTATTTATACATACAAATACATACAAATATTTTTTTCGAATAATTTCGATAATTATCTTGAGATTTAACAAAAGAAACCCAGTTAGTAATAAATTTTGGAGAATCGTCAAATCGACATATGTTATCCCTGCTACCCCTGTTAGCTACCACAATCGAGCTACCACAAGAGAAAAAGTTGGGCGTCTCATAAAAATGAAGCTACTCACGGAATGTTAGCTTGATAGTAATAACTTGTAAAAATGCTCGGTGGATCCTGGACTAATACTGTTCAACAGCGAACACGATTCATCTTTTATTTCGACTGTAGTGTGCTAGTTAATTTCGTTTAAAAATTCTGAAGAATTCAAAAGCATTTACGAAATTTTCAAATATTTTATTCTGCATTTTATCACGATGAATATCTTCTATAAAAGCGTTGAACAATGAGAGTCTTGAAGTCGAAGAAGAAGACCAGCGAAAAGCACATTTTTTGTGATACGCATTTTACATGCAGAGTTTATTCGTTCTCGTTGACTGTGTACTTTTTTTTATTCCAGGTGATTTTTTTCCCTAAAAACGGTAGAATATTCGCGTCCGTGAACATTGTCCACAACATAAATCCTTTAATGTATATTAATTCCCTCCGGGGGTTCGAGCCGCACGATTAAACCTCTTACGCCGAGCGGCGGCTGCATTTAATTGTTCAATGTAGAATAAAATTCACCTCCGATTAATCTGTTGCATAAACAGAATTTATTTCGCAGCCTCGTTCCCCGGCAAGAGCGGAATCGTTGAAATATCCCCGGCGCAAATGAAACCGGAGTGTTTTTTAAGCGAAGCGCAAAACGAAATTGGATGCTTGCGCGTAATTACATGCGTACCGTGTATTTATCTGAACAAAGGGTAACGAGGGTTGGCGAATTCGAGAGCACTTGATTTCTTTGTCTCGTTTCGTGCTGTCTAGACGATCGATCATACCTACTGCACGTTCCAGTCGCCTCAGCAGGAAGAAACAAGTTAGCTACCCGGTCGAAGGAACCCTAATTGCCGGATTTGTACCTTAAAGAACGTCACCGTTCAATGCCCCATATATTTATACGAGATATTCGGAAACGTGTATTTGTGCTTTCAATCGACTATCTTTTTCTTTTTTTTTTTTTTATTATAGAAAATCTCATATGAGATTTATTACAACATAGTTACAAAACAGAAATACACTACATACAGGGTGTCCCAAAACTACCCTAGGAGCCGAAAATGGGAGGTTCCTTGGGTCATTTGGAAAGACATTTTTCTTAGCAAAAATGTGATCCGCGGCTTTGTTTAGTAGTTATTAATGATAAACACGGACCAATCAGAGCGCGACCTAGACGCGAGTTGGCACAGACGGCCAATGGACAGTTGGCGCGCCGAGCCGATTTTCCCAACTTGCGTCTAGGTCGCGCTCTGATTGGTCCGTGTTTTTCGTTAATAACTCCTAAACAAAGCCGCGGATAACATTTTTGCAAAGGAAAATGTCGCTTAAAATGACCCAAGGAACCTCCCATTTTCGGGTCCTAGGGTAGTTTTGGGACACCCTGTATAATACAGAGTATGAAGATTCCAAAACAGAATAGGTTTCTTGTAGAAATACAGATATTATAATATTAACATATTATTAAAAGGAACAGTATATGAATCGACTATCTTTACTAGACATTATTTAGTTTGATTACGAAATTATTAGTACAAATTGCGAGCAACGAGCGTCTCGAAAAATTCGCAATCCACAGTGTTAATCTAAATGCAAATTAGATGACGTTGATATTTATGGAAATCGTCCAGAATAAATGTCTGATTAAGTATATTTTATGCAGAAAGTTTTTCTGTGGTATACCTGCTTCACTCGTACCTACATTGTTATTTCACGTTATTTTGTTTGGATGTTAAACGAAATGTAGGAATTAATAATAGATTCGGTGAAATGTTACAGAAAATTGTGATAAAAGAGGAATTCTTTGATAGAGACTCCTGGACATTGACACGTTAATGATAAAGCGCGTGTCCGTGTGACAAGATTGATTTACACGTAATATGCAGTTGTCCAAGACGTCAAGCTTAACACTCGAAGCACATCCTCGAATCCGGAGGACTGTAATCGTTGGATTGCCGAGTCAAGTAGGTAGAACTTTCTTTCTTTGATAACTGTGATAAATAAGCTGCGGATTTTATGCGTTTATGACAAACATGGATGGATGTAATTTAAAACAGTAAAAACATTAAAACAATTTAAGAAGATCTATATGTGATTGCCGATTTGTTAAAATTGTTAACTTTCACTCTGTGTACATCTAATGTTAATTCTGTACTGGGGTACAATCACACCCCTGCATGTTTTCAGTGCAAAATGTAAAAAGACAACTTTGTGAGAAGATTAAAACATTCAATTGATTATATAAAAACTCTCTACAAATGAAAATAATAAATTGAATAATTTCAATGTTTTGTGAAACATGTCATAGATAGTGTTCCTAACCCGTTGCTGTATTTTTACGAGCCAGACTCGTGATGAAGGTTTTTAACAGAGTCTAACAAATATGAATGTGATGCGTTTCATTTCAGATGAAATAAAATGTGATTTGTTTGTATAATCAATATTTAAGTATTAAAATAAATGTAGCACCGTACAAAAAATATATTATTTTCGGGATAAAGATGTTTTAATCACTGTAACTGTAAAAGAAAAGGCATTAAGAGGGATTAAGAGAATTTTGGAAATTTTCCAATCGTGGAGAGTGAAGGTTAAAGAGAGACAGAAATTTTTATATGTTGTCTATGTCTTGCCATTAACGAAGAAATATATATGTACATACTATGTCTTGATATCATATTTTCATTATAATGTTTTTGTACTTTCACTTTTCTGCTCTGTAAAAATTTCCATCAGTTTGCAATGTTCGTTTTGTATTCTGTATCACGTTGAAATAAATCTGATATGAGATTTTCTATAATAACAAAAAAAATGAATCCGCAGTCTGGTAATAAATTGAAGGCACGCGGACATTGAGAAATTCTTTCAAGATTTCTCGCCTCTCAAATTCGACCCACCAACTTTCGGCGTATAAACGCCCAAACCCGCAATCCAACGATCCGAAAGCCACTCGACCTCTCGCTTAGAGCCTCACGCAAAACCGACACAAGCAATTTTTCATCAAACCGAACTACTAAAAAGAAAAACGGCACGGTCAATTGAAAGCAGAAGATAATGGCGGTCGAATAGAAGCTTCTCCCGTAACCCTCGACTCCATAGAACCTCGAGAGCCCCGCAAGGATCCAATAATTCTTCGGACTCGCAATCGTCGGCGCGAAGGATGAATAATATTTTACGCCGACAGCGAGAACAATGGGCGTCTATTAATTAAACATTTTCAGTGCGTCCGCGATCCATCACGTTCCTCGCGCGATTCAGAGCCCCGCGGTCGATCTCGCGAGCGAGCTCGCGGAATGATCCAGAGAACCGCGATCCTCGAGGCTCTCGTCGTTTTTGGGTCAATCAAGGAAAAAAGCCAGGTATTATTATGACGAAGGCCTGCGAGATCCTATTATTCGATTTTAATCGAATGTCAGGCTTGGAATTGAATTCTGCCGCGCGAGATCACACCGCACCGCGCGCACCGATGCCAATATCGTTCTTGTGTTCGTCGCGCGTGGACTCGTCCAGGGTCTTAGTGCGAGGCTTGTGAAAACCGGCGTTGTATACAGAGGGAAAGGCATAGAGCCGCACACGTACAGTAGTCGGAAGGTGCTTGAACCCGATACCAAGTGCAAAGCTTTCCTCGCGTACTCGGCACACGTTAGCATATTCATTATCCGCCACTTAGTCGGGTCTTAAACCAGCGGTGCTTGCGGTGGGATCAGCACTATTAGTCTCTCACGCCCCTTCTTCCTCTACCCCCACTCTCTCTCTCACTCTCTCTCTTTATATCTCTCCCTTTCCCTCTGCCCTTCACCGCCTTTTGCTATCATTTCCATTCCCCCTCTCAACTTTTAATTATAAAGTCCACAGATATAGAAGAATATGCAATAGGCGAATGATGAAATGTGCTCTCAAAATTTGTTTGATATGGAGAGGAAAATTATTGGCATAAGTGTCTTTTGGAAGAGTGGGGTCGAATCATGGAAATGTAAAACAGATTTAGCAAATTCGAGTGAGCACTACTATAGTATTTCTTTTTCCTCACCCTTCCCCTCCCTCGCCAAGTAATGTATGTCTTTTCAAAAATAAAAAAAAGAAGAACTGTTTAGATCCCACGAAAATAGAAGAAAATTTTTTTGCTAAATTTGTTTGATATGAAGAGGGAAATTATTGGCATAAATTTCTTTTGGAAGAGTGGGGACGAATCGTGGAAATGTAAGTGTAACAGATTTAGCAAACTTGAGTGAGCACTACTATAGCATTTCCTTTCCCTCACCCTTCCCCTCCCTCGCTAAGTTATGCGCGTCTTCTTTTCAAAAATGAAAAATAAAAGAGCTTTTTAGATCCCACAGAAATAAAAGAAAATGTTTTACTCAATTTGTTTGACATGGAGTGGCAAATTATTGGCATAAATGACTTTTGGAAGAGTGGGAACGAATCGTGGAAATGGAAGTATAACAGATTCAGCAAATTCGAGTGAGCACTACTATAGTATTTCTTTTTCCTCACCCTTCCCCTCCCTCGCCAAGTAATGTATGTCTTTTCAAAAATAAAAAAAGAAGAACTGTTTAGATCCCACAAAAATAGAAGAAATTTTTTTTACTAAGTTTGTTTGATATGGAGAGGGAAATTATTGGCATAAATGTCTTTTGGAAGAGTGGGGACGAATCGTGAAAATGTAAGTGTAAAAGATTCAGCAAATTCGAGTGAGCACTACTATAGCATTTCCTTTTCCTCACCCTTCCCCTCCCTCGCTAGGTTATGCGCGTCTTGTTTTCAAAAATGAAAAATAAAAGAGCTTTTTAGATCCCACAAAAATAGAAGAAAATTTTTTACTAAATTTGTTTGATATGGAGAGGGAAATTATTGGCATAAATGTCTTTTGGAAGAGTGGGGACGAATCGTGAAAATGTAAGTGTAACAGATTCAGCAAATTTGAGTGAGCACTACTGCATCATTTCCCCTCCCTCGCCAAGTTATTCACGACTCTTTTTCAACCAGCCACCCTCCCCTCTCTCTCTCTCTCTCTCCCTCTCTTTTCTCCGTCGTCTCCTTTTCAAACGATACTTTGTTCACTTCGTTCGAGCTTCGTCTGTGTTTCCTCACCTTCGGGCTTCTTTCATCTGTTTTCTTATTCACTTCGTCCGTTCCTTCGCCGTTTATTTTCTCTCCTTGTTCGCGCTTTCTTCGCCTCGCCGTCTTTTTTTCTTCACCTTCCTGCGACCGCGCTTTGTTTTCTTTCCTCTCTCTCTCTCTATTTGATCTCACCGGCCCCCGTTCACCTTTTATTTTCTCGGCAAATCTACAGTTTAACTTTTAGCTTATTATTGGCCTCGCCGTGTTCTGCGAGAGTTTATTTGCCGTGCGGGACCGGGTTTCGTTCGGCTGTGATTTTCTTAATCTTTTTTCAAGATTCATTTTAAAGCTTAGACATCCAATCCACGTTCGCTCCTTTCATTAAAAAATGTTCTCGCGTCTGTGCGACTATTCAATTTCTCGTTCGTTAAATAGTATAAACAATTTTGTTGAGCAAAACGAACAGTAACGTTCAAAAGTAAAAGGTTCAAGCTTTAACCCTTTCGACTCGAAGCAATTTTAATTCCAAAATCAAAACATTTCTTAAACTTGGATCATTTTTATCTTAGGTAATCTTTTCTACATTGGGCACATAAAATGCAATTCTTTTTTGCAATTCATAGAATACAGACAAATTTGATAATATTAGAACTATTTTGGATAATGCAATGATCATTTTTACTGGAGCTCCAGAGTTACCTTTCGACTGCAAAGAGTTAACATTAATTTAGAACGAATGTTCTATGATGTTTTTCCATAATGTTACAGCATTTTGAAAATGGGCAATTTTTGAATTTAGTGATCCTTCAATTTTCCACGCCAGTGTATTTCAATTGGAAGAATCGAGTGTCCTGAAAAATTTCTGTCTGAACGGTTGCCAAACCCTTGACGAAGTGGAAAGACCGGTAAGATTGCCCGGAGAGGGACCACGCGGATGTCTCAGTGACCGATTCTGTTTGAGAGACAACCCTTGCCGGAGGGTGTCATCGGGGTTAAAATAAACACGGGGTGAAGCTTTCGGGGTTGGATACAGTTGAAACGTATCGTTCCGGTATGACCGCGCGTGCTGTACAAACAGGGGAAGTTTCTAATATTACCAGCTACTGTGTGCGCATACAGGCTGGCCCCAACGGGGAGCATAACAATCCGTCGGTGAACGATATCAGAATCGAAAAAAAAACCAGAGTAAAGGGACGCGAGATAAATGAGATTCTCGGCACTTTTGATTTTTTTCAAGCGTTCACACCTTGTATTATTAACTCTTTATTTGCTCTTTCATTTCCACCCTTAAAGCCATTTTCACCCTCTTTCATTACAATGGAATATATTTTCATCTGCCTTCCGGTATTTTAAAAATTGATTTTGAACATTTCTCATAGAATCTTACTTGTTTCTCTTTTGTAGAACATTTACCGTTCCTGCAAATTTTATATTTTAAAAACAGTTATGACGTTTAAGTCAACATATTGTATGAAATTCTAAAACTTGATTTTAAACATTTTTCATAGAATCTTCTAAGCTTACTTGTTTCACTTTTATAAAACTTTTATCGTTCCTGCAAATTTTATATTTTAAAAACAGTTATGACGTTTAAGTCAACATATTGTATGAAATTCTAAAACTTGATTTTGAACATTTCTCATAGAATCTTCTAAGCTTACTTGTTTCACTTTTATAAAACTTTTATCGTTCCTGCAAATTTTATATTTTAAAAACAGTTATGATGTTTAAGTCAATATATTGTATGAAATTCTAAAACTTGATTTTGAACATTTCTCTTAGAATCTTCTAATCTTACTTGTTTCACTTTTATAGAACATGTAACCTACCTGCAAATTTTATATTTTGACCAGATTTATGACTTTTAAATCAACATATTGAAACATAAAATTCTAACGTTATTTGTTTTATTGGTTTTAGAACATTTAACGTACCTGCAGATTTTATACTTTGAATACATTCATGACTTTTCCATGAACATATTGAAATATGAAAATTAAATGCACATGTAGCTCAAGAGACGTAATAGTTATTTTTATGACCAGTTCACTTTCTCTCACACAAACTAACGTGCATCTGAAAAATGTGTGGTAGTTTCTATATTTCTTATTTCGATAGACACACTCTGACACAATATACGGAAAATCTTCCTCGATCCATCTTACTTTCTCCAGTGCGTTTCTTAACTAGCAATCAATGCCACAATACGTTACACGGCCAGTACGGTACAGCATGATATATTCGTACCCTTCGTTTTTGTCCATTTAATGAAGAGAATGATAATTCTTCCTCATCATCTTGCCCTCTGTACCGATTTCGTTCCTAACGACGTATAGTAGTCGCGCTAGAAAGATATTTCACTATAAAGACGCATATTTTCATTGAAAATATTTCTTGTAGCGCTACTTCTTCGAAAAATAATAATTCTCAGAAATGAGACATATTATCGACATTTTTTCGAGATACCACGTCATCATAGTTATACAGTTATAGTAGTCAAATAATTTCCAAAATTCATTTCCTAGCTCAGTTCATTTTATAACCAGCCAGATTACTCATCTGTAGCATCGAACTCGAACCATTTCACCCTTGCTCACCAACCCCTATCTGGTAACCCTTAGTTACTGCCATAATCCATAAGTGGATTGTAGATTTGATGCGTTTATAGTATACACAATTTTCGAAACTTTTATGTATTTAATGGCTTCGTACAATTTTAGTAAAAGTGTTCCCATTTGTTTTCTACTGACTTCCAAAGAGTAAGGAACCTTTTCTACAATTATACTGATGATGATTGTAATGTTGTTTTCGATACAAACATCTATATATACATAAATTTTCGATAAACCATCTATATATACATAATACGATACATAAAAAAACAAAAGTTAACGAAGAAAATGTTCATATTGGATAAACATCTGCAGTTTGGTAATAAATTGAAGACACGTGGACATTGAGAAATTCTTTTGTACTATGAATTTTCCAAATTAAAGTTTGAATTTGAAATATTTTATGAGAAAAATCATATTTTCATTAAAATGTTTTTGTACTTTCAATTTTCATCAGTTTGTAATGTTCGTATTGTATTCTTTATCGTGTTGAAATAAATCTCATATGAGATTTTCTATGATAAAAAAACAAACAAATTAACGAAGAAAATTTTCATATTGGATATAGATCCACAGTTTGGTAATAAATTGAAGACACGTGGACATTGAGAAATTCTTTTGTATTATAAATTTTCCAAATTAAAGTTTGATTTTGAAATATTTTATAAGAAAAATCATATTTTCATTAAAATGTTTTTGTACTTTCAATTTTCATCAGTTTTTAATGTTCGTATTGTATTCTTTGTCATGTTGAAATAAATCTCATATGAAATTTTCTATAATAAAAAAACAAACAAATTAACGAAGAAAATTTTCATATTGGATATAGATCCGCAGTTTGGAAATAAATTGAAGACACGTGGACATTGCGAAATTCATTTGTATTACAAATTTTCCAAATTAGAGTTCGATTTTGAAATATTTTATGAGAAAAATCATATTTTCATTAAAATGTTTTTGTACTTTCAATTTTCATCAGTTTGTAATGTTCGTATTGTATTCTTTATCGTGTTGAAATAAATCTCATATGAGATTTTCTATGATAAACAAACAAACAAATTAACGAAGAAAATTTTCATATTGGACATAGATCCGCAGTTTAGAAATAAATTGAAGACACGTGGAAATTGCGAAATTCATTTGTATTACAAATTTTCCAAATTAGAGTTTAATTTTGAAATGTTTTATTAGAATTACGTAGAATTTCGATCTCGTTTGGTGTTCGGGGCCCCCGGGCATTTGCCGAAGTTGCGCATAGGGCGACGGCGCCACTGCGTGCAGCGATCATAGGGTAAACGTCTATCACCATAGTGATCGACAGCGTCACCTCCGAAACCTGCTGCCGAGTAGTCGTCGTCGTCCTAAGCATCGCCGATGAAACCAGCATGGTCGTTCCCTTCACCGTACTCGGCAACATTGACTTAAATCAAGCCGATAATTCCGAGTGCATCAAACCCCGCGGGCAATTTATCCTCGCGATCCACATGCGTGATAAAAAAGACACACACACACACACACACACACGGAGAAAGAGAAACAGTTCGTAACGGAAAATAGAAATCCGAAAGTGTCGCGGATATAAAATGTGTGCGCGTGTACGATCCTCCGGGCAGGCATGCTCCACATAAGAGAAGATAAAACCAGGAGGGAACGGTGACCATAAATATGTATGAAAATATGAATCGGGCGGGTCGCCCGTCTGCGCGTTGCTTGCCGTTCGAACGCGTTAAAAAGATGATAAAACGAGATGAAAAAGAGCAAGAGGAAGGTTTCTTCTTCGAGAGGATGAGCAAGAGAGAGAGAGAGAGGAGAAGGAAGGAGAAGAGATGCTGATCGAGCGACACGGTGTTCGGCCACCTTACCATTCGGAAAAGAAGTCCTCGAGTTCGGACGGACATGGGCGCAGGCAGAGCGAGGCATATCCACGGGTCACCTCACAACGACATTAGACACGGCTGTTGGTTCGTTGACGAGGCAACAAATTTCCCGGGTAATTCACCGCGGCGAGAGAGAGAGAGAGCGAGAGAGAGGGATGGCAGAAAGAGGTGAACGACGATTATGGAAACGAGAGGGACGGCGACACCGGGGGCACAGAGAACCAGAGAACAGAGTCTGGCTGAGAGACAGAGAAACCAGAGGCTCGTCGCGTTCGTCGTGGAAATCTCGAAAACGAGCAGAGCAGTTGCCTGACAGCCAACCGGCAGCCGACAGGGCCGTATTTTCCGTGTGCTGGAAACTCCGGGAGCACAAAATTGAGAGGGCTCACCTCTGGGAGCCATTCGGAGTTCACTAACCGTGGAAATGGCACCCGGGCACTCGATGCAACGTTGCGAGGCGTCGCGACGCCCCCGGATCCCGGATAGAACGATGATACCTGTGCCCCCCCCCCCGTCTGCATTCGCCGAGGAAAACGGGCGAATGCCTTTCGGAGATGCGACCGTGCGCTCTTCCACCGTCTCGATTGCACTTCATTTTTTTTTTCCCCCCTCTTTTTCGAAATGCATTCTCTGCGCTCTAGCCGAGAAGAGCGTCCTTCGTTTGCGTCTTTAAGTGCCCGGCCACCGGATCTCTTTTCCCAGCCGAGATGTTTGCTCGCCACTTCTTCCCGCCTCAACCCCCACCGCCGACGACGGTTTACTAATCTCTTTCTGTGCTTCACAGGGATGCGGCAACCTCGGCCCCCAACTGCCGCCGAATTATACTCTGCGCGACATCGCTCCGCTAACCGTGTTTGAACCGTGGTTCGTTGTGGATCTAGGTTTTTGGATGAGTCTGAACGGCATCGAGCATTCGCAATGTTTACCCACCGCGAGAAGTCGACCAAATCCACGTTTATTTGTGCTCGAGGTCATAATATGTATAGTAGGTTGTTCGATTGGTCTTAAGAAAGATTTCATTTCGAAATTTTATGTATACAAGTTTTTGTAAATGTTTGGATACTGTTCAGAACATTTTTTCCTCGGGTTATTATTATTATTGTTTATTATAGACGGACTGAAGCTCTTTTAGATAAATGTTTACAATAAAAGGAAAGAGAAATATGAAAGACTACTCGTCTAAAAACAAGGAAGGGACATGTACAAAAACTAATGGGGCAAACGGTATCGGTGCCTTTTAAAATTATGTAGAGACTCAATAAAAGTACTTATACGATTATAGATCGTGATTGAGTCTGCAATAATGCGATTAAAACATTGGATTAATTAATCCATAAGTAGATCTTGCTTGAAGAAGATCTTGTTTGAGATTCAGCTCTAGTTCTCAATACATGTTCGGGTACATAGAAATTGATTTGCACAAGAGGGACGATAGATATGATTATTAATTAAATGAAAAATACAGCTCTGGTCGGATACTATTCTTCGAGCAGACAATGTTTCTAGGTTCATTGTAGTTATAAGTAATTTACAACTGTATACACGGACACAATGTAATTTAGTATTAATTAATTAGATGACTCTTTTCACACTTGCGAGTTGGACATAGAGTGAAGTTGGCCTAATACACAAAATTACATATACTCGCTTCAAGTGTACTTGATTACGTATATCCCATTCATGTTTTTTATTATTAAAAGCTTAATTAGAACTCCCCATAGAGGGTTATAAAGCTATACATTAGTAATATACATCTTACATTTGAACATTAATAATGTAGGTACAGTAGAACACATTAAGTATATAACATATTAAGTACATAACTTTAAATCTTTAAATTGCGCAAATAAAAATACTAAAACCAACCTTAACCTATATCATTTTTTATAAAGTGGGGACTTCTTTGGTTCATCGCTTTATAACTATGTATTTTTCGTGGGTAGATTGCAGATTACGGGGTCTGTTCGACTTAACATTAATTCAGCCTTGTCGCACGGTAACAATATCTCAGATGAAAAGAAAAATATAAAAAAAAACCTGGACTAATATTGTGGAGTTATCACGATCAACGAATGACATAGGAATTTTGTAGTTTGTATAAACAAAACCTGAGAAAATGCTGCACTCCCGAGCAGCATGATTTCGGGAATTCTCGAAAAGCTGAAAGAAATGCCACATTATGTGACAGTGTCGTATAACTCGAAGAATTTTCGAGCACATCACGTCTCAATATTTACAGAGCGCGCGAGGTCGCCCGAAGAAAATTCGAAAAGCTGCACGCACACGTTCACGTGTAAGCCACAAGCATCCCCCTCGTTGCGATCGCAAACTACGTCGGACGGAATCGAGTAATCGACGGGAGTGGGCGGTGCGCGTTGCGTTTACAGATTCCCCGGAACATGATAAAATTGAACAGCAGTTTAAAGCAGTTACCGGGACGTTAGTTACCTGCTGAAAAGCGTCGCGTCAGATTCCCTGTGGTAGTTCGGTGGATTTAATCCTTGACGAAAGCCTCGGGGGTTAGATTTCATAGGCGGCGAGAAAACGGAAACGACGACGGGCGACGCGCGACGCCCGTGTCCCACGCAATTTCGCGTCGATGGGTGGCTTCTTCGCTCCTAGGTACTAATTTATGAAAGTTCTACTATCCTAAGACGACGTTAAATCTTCTTTTCGTGCCGAGGGCTCTCGGTGAGTGTCGTGTCTCGTTGTTATCTTAACGGCTGCCATGGCTGCTAACGAGAATACAGACTGTTCGTTATCTTCGCGGCGAGAGCACGCGCAAGCCCTCGGCACGACACTTGTGTTTTATATGCGAGCCAGAGACACTGGCAACCGTGGTCACAAGGAAGCCACGATTGCACCATATCTGAGACTATGAGTTGCTAGCGAGGAACGCGTTTAATTACCCTCGGCAAACCCCTCGACGCGCCTTTTCCTGCCTCTCGCTCTCTGATTTTCTCAAAATACCACCGGATTACTTCAAAGCGTTCCTTCACGCCTGGACTCGGTTTCACGGACAACGCTTTCTAGCGGATAGAACACATCCACCGCTCAGCTGTGCCGTGGATCTTCGTTATCTCGTCTTGGGAATACGACGTTTCTATTAATTGTCGTGATTTTCATCGTTTCACCTTTGCGCCCTTCCACTGTTTCTACAGAGTCTTCGAAAAAATGTACTTTCTTGGATGAGGTGATTCTCTGAGATCGTTTGAAGCAACTTGTTTCTTTCAGGATATTAACCATGTGCTATGGCAATGTTTAAAGGTTTAAGAAAACATTTTATCTTTAAAATAGCTTGTGTTTTGGTTCACGATTATTTGTAATTTGTATTATACTATTCAGAATATCACAATGTATTGAAAAACAATGTACGGCAAAATAATCTCTATCTTGAGATTCAAATTGCACTAAATAAAAAAAAAGAACTTGTTTCTTTACGAACATGTTCGCCGGGGTTTCGTTAAGGAGTTATTAACCCTCGGACAACGAACGATTTGTATAGTTATACAAAATATAATAACTAAAATAGGCCACCTGAATAACTGGACTGCTATTGCTGTTAAGAAAAAATGCATCAGATGGAAGTTGCTTAATTTCGAGGGGGCATGAATCTGATGTAAGTAGTTTTTTGTAGATGGACGCGTAAATGAAATATGAAGGTCAACTTCATTCTTTTAAATAGAATGCCCAATATTTTTGATCAAACTCGAATGAAGCACAAAATTCTGCGTAAAACAGTATTGACCTTCGTATATAATAAATCTAATAGTTAACGAGATATTGACATTGATATTGTTAAGAGATATTGATATTGTTAAATCTTACAAGTATTTTCATAGCTACTCAAAATTCACAATCACGAATTTTCAGGACTATCTGTGTGGGTCTAGGAAAAATGATTTTATAGTTTTTAGTCCGTCTTAAAAACATGGTATATTAAAAAATAAAATTTATTTAAATAATTTCCGTAATTGATGTTTCAGTTGAAGACTGATATGCATAGCACTGCCCGAAATTTGAAAATAATGCAGGCACTGCACTAGTTATTTGCACTTTTGATTTAAACGGCATATGTTAAGAATCCCTGGTATAGAAAATCATTTTCTATTGTTTCTTATTTATATTTCAATATACTTCAGTATACTTAATTCTGTTTTTTCGTTCAGCATTATCTTTGTCTCTTAAGTTGTATCTACATATTATACTGATGATATGTGTTCAGACGTAAATTATACAATATGCAGAATTCAAGCCTGCATGCAGTACAAACTATTTTCATTGTTTGTCTTTATTTAGTTAATAATTCCTATTCAATTCTTCAGTGCCAATAAACGATACATGTTGTGCCAATGACTGTACTATTTGTCTTACGATTGTTATTCAATGAATATATTTTATAATAAAAGATTTATGACTCTAAAAACTGTTTGATTTTGTACAAAAAAATGTCTATTAACTTATACTAATAGCAAGTTAAGCTCGTTTAAACATTATAAAAAACTAAAAAGATTTTTACTAAGATTTTGGCGTAAGGTGCCAATCATTGCACAGTTTATCCTAGTGAATTTAGAAGCGGCCGCGAACGGACCAGACAACAACTGCACTGTGTTACAATGACACGAGTGGAATGTAGTACGTGAAACACGCGTGTGCATGTGTAGTGGATGCACGGATGCACCGTGGCGCGGGCATGAATACGTTCCAGCGTGCTTTCTCGCGCCAGGAGATCGTTATCCCCGTGTGATAGTTCTTCTGGTCCTAGACGAACCTACATAAATCGAACATAGAGGGGATAAGTCCCTGCTGGTAGCCACTTTGTAACAGTACCGGGAAACAGATGAAATTAATAGTAATAACGGGGTAATAACTGGATTCCACTCGTGGGGAGAACGTGAGAGCAAACAGCGACCGCGCTTGCTAACTCTCCGATTCACCGTAATTCGGCATATTAACCTGTCACGATCGGCAATAGGCTTTTTGACGAGACGAGGATCGATGATCAACCAGTTCGGGAATGATTAAGCAGTCTAAATCGTTACCTAATATCAAACAGAGACACTTCTAAGAATCTGAGCATTTGTTCACTGATTCTAATCTGTCTCGGTATTTTTTTAACTATTTATTAGCTGTATGTTTGTTCAATTTTCGTATAAATGTATTCCTAAAAATCTTATTTTTAAATACTGCATTGAAAAGTATTTATTCTGAAATTAAGTTCTCATAAAAATGTTTTGTCTTCTATGTTACCAATCATGATGGCAGAGAATGTTGTATAACGTCGCCATTTTGTAATTTCGAATGATAAAAAATATGAAAGTAGAGTCAAAGTGTTGCTACATATTTAAATCTATTCTCATACAAATGTTTTGCCTTCTATGTTACCAATCATGATGGCAGACAATATTGTATAACGTCGTCATTTTGTAATTTCGAATGATAAAAAAATATGAAAGTAAAGTCAAAGTGTTGCTACATATTTAAACCTATTCTCATAAAAATGTTTTGTCTTCTATGTTACCAATCATGATGGCAGAAAATATTGTATAACGTCGCCATTTTGTAATTTCGAATGATAAAAAAAATATGAAAGTAAAGTCAAAGTGTTGCTACATATTTAAATCTATTCTCATACAAATGTTTTGCCTTCTATGTTTAATGAATGATGGCAGACAATATTGTATAACGTCGTCATTTTGTAATTTCGAATGATAAAAAAATATGAAAGTAAAGTCAAAGTGTTGCTACATATTTAAATCTATTCTCATAAAAATGTTTTGCCTTCTATGTTTAATGAATGATAACAGACAATATTGTATAACGTCGTCATTTTGTAATTTCGAATGATAAAAAAATATGAAAGTAAAGTCAAAGTGTTGCTACATATTTAAACTTATTCTTATGGAACAAAAGATTGCATTCTTTGAACAGCCTCTATTCCTTACCTTCTTAGTTATTAAAAAAAAATCGTAATAACCTCCTAAAAAGGGGTATAATTCACATTTACATGGTGGTGTACTCCCTTAAGGGTTGAAATTACATAACCCTGCGAAGTGTTGCAAAATCGCCGAGCAATAGTGTCAGTAATGATTAAAAAAAAGTCTAAAACCCGTCACCGTGGCATAGTTATAGTGTTGCCAACACGAACACATCGAACCAGACGAATCGTGACTAGATCTGATTAATAGTCCCGCGTCGGATCTACCTGGCGATCATTTTCGCGCGAACGTTCGAGCGTCTTAAATGAATTGTGATTTTCTGCATAATTTCAATGAATCGTACGCCGGCATGCGGGTAAACTTCAACAAGTGGTGCCTGATTAATAGATCAGCAGGGATAACCTCCTCAAAATTAGCAGTGATTAATAAGTCTCTCAGAAAGAGGGAGAGAGAAAGACAGAGGGAGAGATAGAAAGTACTACTTACGTTTGCAGGCCTTACGATTCGTGATCGATCTCGTTGGATCTCTGTAGTAACCTTCCTTACAATAATGACAGTGTCTTCCTGCTGTAAAATGCCAGCACTGCAGACAAACGCCTCCGCTGACACGACCCGACAGCTTGTACAGTTCCATGTTGAATACGCACCTTCTCGCGTGTGAGTTGCAGTTGCACTCTGTAACAGATATATACACGTTGGTTTAGTCGACCATCCAGCTCGTTCCTGCATTTCCACCTACATTAAAATTCCGGCTAATTAATCGCGCGCAGACACAGAAACAATTATAATTACAATTCACCACCCTTTCGTTTCAACCTTTCGCTGACGAGGATTTATTGGGTTGGCAAGAAAGTAATGTCGGTGTTTTAAGGTGAATTAGAGCCAAATTTTTTTCATTCAAACAATGAACTTTAATGAATAAGATATTTTCTCTTTTGTTCGATGATCTTTTGCCAAAACGAATAGAGAAGAAAATATTTTATTTATTACAGTTCATCGCTTGATATTGCTGAAACTAATATTAACGGTAAACCTGCCGAGCTCTAACAGGATTTTTATTTGAACTTTGTGATCTATTTAAAAGCGTTTATATGATTTCAGTAATTGTGAAATAAAAAATCTGAATGGTAGGTCGAGTGTTAAAATATTATGAATAAAGTATATAATATTTTATAAGTATAGTTTAAGCTGGGGTGCTGATGAAATATTTTAAATGTAACTTTTCGAAAGTGTGTAAGTAAATAAATAAATTTGAAATAAATATATTTATTTAATAATATCCTACGAAAGCGTCTTTATAATTTCAATAATTGTGAAACACAAAATCAAATAATATTTATAAATGTGACTTTTCGAAAGTGTGTAAGTTTATTACTCCCAGAGATAATGACACTGATTTCTATGCAGAAATCAATAGAAAATAATGTTCTACACGTTCTGTAGAAAATTAGTAGAGGAATTTTTCATGCGTTAACAATTCTTCGCATATTATCTAGGCTAGGTACAAGCTATAGTCACCCCTTAAATGAAATCAATACATCGGACATGTTTTGCATTGCGAAACACGGGCGCTTCTTCTTTCTTTCAAGCTTTAGTGTTGTCGATAAAAACGGTCAAGGTATTAAACAACTTTCAGAAATACATTGTAGTTTTTGTAGTTAATAAAACTGTATTCGTGACGTTTATAAGAAAAATTATTTCACGTCAACGAAACTCCACTTTTCGCTCCTATAACTATGAATTGAATTAAATTTCACCGCAATGGTAAAAGATCGATGAAATAATACGGTAAACCGTTATTCTTTTATCCAAATTGATAAGAGAACATTTGCATGTTAGTTTTTTTCGGTTATGTGTTCCGCATTAAAAAAATACAAGCCACGAAGTTTCTGAAAGGAAAATTGTGTGAAACTAACACCAGGGACGGATGAGAGTTAAAATGAGTATTTGTGCGAATACGTGAAATACAGAAGGTTTTAAATAATGAATTACAACAACTTCCGTATAAATCGGGAAGTTAAAAATAACATTTTGGTCGGCTACTACTGTGTTTCGGATTGGCCGAGAAGGCTGTACGGGATCCGCGAAGAATACAAGGGAGAGACGATGTCGAGTAGTATCGGCGAAAGCGGAAAATAAAGCACACTCGACTCGGTTCGACACACGGATTATTGGGTCGAGTGATTGTATACGAGCGGAGCCGGGAGAGAAAGAGAGAAGGGTCGTTAAAATTGCAAGTTCCTTGCCGATTGCCGCCCTCCAACCCCCTGGTGAGGTTTTGCTCTCTGCTCTCTTTACCCCTCTGGCCTTTCGATCAGCGCGGCGCGCGGCCTTTCAATTATTCCGTCATTTTCAAGAAGTCACGAAGAAGAACGACGCGGGCGCATCGTGCTCGAGTAGAGGAAGTTACGGCACGATTCTTCTCGAGATACATCTTCGGTTCTCGAGAAAATTCAATGGACGGGCCGTGTTCGATATAGGCGACGACGACGACGCCGCCGCCGCGTCGCAACGCGCCGCGACGGCCAATCTAGGAGAAAGAAGAAACCAGGCGAAGCGGAAACGAGAGAAAACTGTCATCGTTTACTGAATGGTGACACGTGTCTCCCGTTGTCTCCTCGCCGAGTGAATGCACCCGTTACCTGTTATCGCGATAAACACGCGAAATCTCCGTGTTCCCTCTTTTCTCTTCGTGCCCCGTGAAAGTTTGTCGACGTTACCAATCAATATTCAGGTGTCACGCCGATAGTCGTCGCCGTTGCTGAATAATCTGCGAAGCCAAAGGTCGATTCTGCTCTTCGCCGTACCGGAAAATTAATCATTTCGAACTTCGAATATTATGCTCATTCGTTTTTGACACAGCTCTTCGCGAGATTCCGAACGAAAATTGCCGTTCGAACCTGATCTACGATATTTAACGCTCTAAAACTCGAAACAATCACGAAGCTTGCGACTAGACTGCGGACGTTTATGCAATTTTTAATTTTTCTTTAATTATTGTCAGTGATAATGGCCTTTGTAGATGCAAAATTGAATTTTAATATTAGAATGGTTAATGTTATCGACGCAAGTTGGTAATTTAAAGTAACAAACGATCGAACCTTCAACAAATACGATCCATAAAAGAATATATCTATTGAATTTTGTATTCCAATATTTTTTGAAAGTTTTCATACGTCATAACTGCTTACGACTGGACGTGAATTGATCGAATTCGAAATAGTAAAAACATTTAAAGTATCGAGAAATACTGTTGTACTGTTTTCAACTCTACAAAATTGTTTAAAAATTATGTACATGTCTATGCATTTTCTGCACCGTACAATCAAGGATGATTTTTATTTTGCAGAAAAATCAGTTGTCTACTTATAACAGTACAAACATTCGTTTTTTTTTTTAAATGTTATCCATAAACAATAAAAATCAAATATATCATTTACGTCAACCCCTAAAATGAAACGATAAATTTTCACAAGGTTTCGATTCTACTTGAAAGTCGATCGAACTGATAAAGTGGTTCAGTCTATATAATATCATTCAATTTCGATAAAGTGTTTCCCTTAAAACGACCGTACATCATGTCATAGCCGATAAATGTCGCCGGAATAATTTATTCTGATACTCGGTCATTAACGTTGAAGGTACTAATTAAATACCTACACTTTGATGTTGCTTTATTCGTGTATTAATGAGTCCTCGGGCATGGACGCTCGTGTTGTACACCGATACACACGGAGTGGCCCATTATTGGCGATAGAGTCGAGGAACAGGTGATTCTTCGTGGAAAAACAAGTCCAAAGTGTAACACAATTTCTTGGTCGCAAGAAATGTCTGTTCTAAGGTATACAATTAATTCACACTTTGAAAGAACATTTTACATGAAGTCGCTACACTTTGGTGGACAGTGAATTCCTTATTTATTTCTCTTTTTAGTTTGTGTTTATTACATTTAACTAACTTTTTTTTATTATTAAACTATTTTATTATTTTTTATTTTATTATTATTACTATAAATTATTATTACTATATATAATCTTTATTGCTTCCCCTCGGGGTTACAATAATAAACTATTATATTATATAAAATACTATTAAATTACATTAACTAACCAAACGGTTATTCGTTTATTAAACAGAAAATGTAACTGAAAATAAGTGTCAAGCGTAAAAATATTCTATTTATTAGCTTCTGGTCATTACTTTCCAATCAACTTTTCGCGGGGTATTCGTATTTCTTATATCGTGTAGTTCCCGTTTTCCACATAGATCAAGACTCGAGGATTTCTAAGAATCACTTGGTATTTCCAAGCACAGTCATAAACGCGAAATAAAGAGCATTCAATCTTCCCGAATTCAAAACAAAACAATTAGCATATATTTTTTTTCTTTTTGTGTATGTCCCTTCTTTGTTATTAGACGAGTAGTCTTGTATCTTTCTCTTGTTTTTTGTTATTGTAAACACTTATGTAAAAGGACTTCAGTTCGTCTATAATAAATAATAATAATAATAAAATAATGTATAGTTGATTACATTTAACTAACTTTTTTTTATTATTAAACTATTTTATTATTTTTTATTTTATTATTATTACTATAAATTATTATTACTATATATAATCTTTATTGCTTCCCCTCGGGGTTACAATAATAAACTATTAAATTATATAAAATACTATTAAATTACATTAACTAACGAAACGGTTATCCGTTTATTAAACAGAAAATGTAATTGAAAATAAGTTTCAAGCGTAAAAATATTCTATTTATTAGCTTCTGGTCATTACTATGCAATCAACTTTTCGCGGGGTATTCGTATTTCTTAGATCGTGTAGTTCCCGTTTTCCTCATAGATCAAGACTCGAGGATTTCTAAGAATCACTTGGTATTTCCAAGCACAGTCATAAACGCGAAATAAAGAGCATTCAATCTTCCCGAATTCAGTTCATCTCCGAGTTTGTTGAGAACGCTGCGAATAAACAACGGAAGTTGCAACGTAATTCGCAGGTGTCGACGCGATAAAAATTGCAGCCCCGTAACGAAATTGTGCGTAAATGGGAGACGCGAGGGGTAGCATTATTGTCGTGGGTGCCCACGCGAAAAAAAAAACGATTGAAATCGAGCGATTTAAAAGAACATTCGATTACTTACGAGATACGAGATTTGATGAACTGGATACGGCAACAGTCGTTAAATCCGAGCGGAATATAGCGTGTCAGATCGATCGAATAACCTCTCGATAGTTAATAACCTTGTTCAGCCACCGTCTGAAATTTCTCGATCGATTCCTGTTATTAAGCTGTGGCTGGCCACGGCTCAGACCTCGGGTTGTTTTCGTAGAGGGAATCGCTGTAATTAGCGATTAACCGTCGTATAATCGATGTTCTACCGTCTTCTGGCTTTTCCGTCGGTATTCGACGCGAGGATTTTACGCTTTCAGTTTCGTTCCAACATATTATACATCACCGACAGAAAAGATTTATTATCGAGATAATAGAACATATACGTTTACAGTGAAAACCTTTTTTAATTAAATTCAATTTCAGTCGCGAGAAGAACTCCTTAGATCGCGATAACTCGGAAACGAACGTGAAAGTGTGCAAGGTTATACTGAGATTTTATTAATCACTTTCGAACGTGTGTTTTCGATTAGGAATGGAAAAAATTCTTTCCTATTTGCGTGCAATTTTTTTGCGTCGAAAACCTTTTACAATTGGACGGGAAATATCGCGTTTCAATTGTTTGACAAATAAATGTGGACAGTTTTAAAAAACGGCTGAGTTTACCATTACAGAGATTGCAAATATAGTATTCATATAGTATGTATACCAGTGTGAGAAAAAGAATAAAAATGTTCATTCGTTTTATGGAAATCAGACTAAATAAAGGAATGAATGTTATTTTTAATCTCGATCACCAATTTGTTCGATCCTATGTTACTATTTTCCTAAGCAGTTTTACAAATTAATAATTCGACATTTTGGTCTAGGTTAAGCCATCTTCAAGACGTATCATGCCGGCACATGGTCAACAAGTGTTTTGAAATGTTAAAAAATTAAAATTGTTACTAAGCAAGTAAGTTTATAATAGCAAACCAGTGGTTTCGGTTTCTGTATTTTTCTCGTTTGTTTTTTCTTTTTGCTTTTTAACACGGAAATATATATTCTCATATTAATTTGTTACAGACGCAATTATATTCTTGAAGATGGTCCTAGACCGAAACGTCGAATTATTAATTTTTTAAAACTGCTTACGAAAATAGTAACATAGGATCGAACCTGTGCGCCGAAATTGCAATTTCTAAACAAAGGAATATTTTATATCGATCAGATAATAATTTCTGCTTGAACCCAATATTAGTGCTTGTTTATATATAATAGCTTTTTTAAATTCATGTAACCTACGTGCTTAAGTATTTTTGACTTTTCTATTGCTTATAATATTTTTGTTATACTATACTTATATACTCTGTACTTTGTTATTTAATACTCTGTACTAAGCATTATGTTGCAATATAAATCTCATATGAGATTTCCAAATTAAAAAAAAAATAATAATTTCTGCTTAAAACAAAATGAAGATGCACAGTTGTTTGCGTTCCACGAAATTCTTACAAATGGATAAATATTCCCAATAATTATCTCGTGGTAGCTATAAAATTCATAGAAAATTCGATCCCGTTTGTGTGTATTTCATTTATTTCCCAGAATGCAGGACCATATATTACCTGAACACGCACCAATAAGGTCGGATAGCGCATGCAACATGTGCTTAATCATACCTGCTGCGTAATAACTACGAAACCAAGTGGAACGATCACACCGATGTGATTTATGTGGCAGAAACTGATCAGAACTTCGTAAATACTTGACTACCCGGCCGGGTCCGGTAGATCGGATAAACTACCCGGGGGTTTCGCACACGTTCCCCTCTTCGGTTACAATCTTCGTTGGATCTCGATAATCAGGCGGATCGGCTTCACCAGATGCGCGATAATTATCGTATCGGGACGACAATTTCATTACGAAATTACCGCTGTGTAATATATAACGACTCGCGGAGGAGCCGTGCGAAACTGCTTCGGTTTCCAGTCTGCAGAGTCTACGGCGTGTAGAATGTAGAGCCGAGTAGATGTACACCGAGCTACTTCAATTACGGTGGAATTTTAATTTACCGTTGATTAACACGTTCGGCGCCCCTTAAATAACCTACCCGTTTACGCCCGTTTTAGTCTTTTCGTGCGTTTATCGACGCCGCTCGTGGAATTTCTAACGAGAACACCGGCTACAAGTTCTTTTACACGTATGGCAATGCTATTCTAGATTCGATTATAAAATCAGACAACCGTCTACTGCTATTGCGGAATTGATGATATAAGACGGACGATGTATCGTGCGAAATATTGTCCATAAGTAGACGGAGGATGTTCGATTTGTGTCGTTAGAAACTCGAGTGAAATAGAAATTTCATTCTTTTATTTTTCCAAGTTGAAAATAATATATAGCCTAGCTAAACCATTTGTATTCATGGTAAAAATGAATAGGTCAAATACAAAACTGAAGACACGTTAGAAGAATCCAAAGATATTTTGATATTGTTTCCAACTTTTCGAGATCGCTTGAAATGAATATACATTTTCATTCAACTTCAGTTCTCGTTAGATCACCGAAGTTAAACAATGTGGAACGTGAACGGCACTAGGATGGGTGACCGTCTGATAAAGGCCAACAACCGTAGTCCCGTTGAAAGCACCGGTTCTCGTTAGATCACCGAAGTTAAACAATGTGGAACGTGAACGCCACTAGGATGGGTGACCGTCTGATAAAAACCGGGAAAGTGACCCGCCCGGGGTGTTTTTCACGTGTTGTTGGCAAAAGGTGGTTCGGAACCCACCATAAAGTAGGTCCA
Organism: Lasioglossum morio; assembly: GCA_916610235.2. Classification (NCBI taxonomy): domain Eukaryota; kingdom Metazoa; phylum Arthropoda; class Insecta; order Hymenoptera; family Halictidae; genus Lasioglossum; species Lasioglossum morio. Next base: position 4,072,496 of record OU744327.1, read on the forward strand.
GCTGAAAAAGGCGTTGGTGAGAGTGGAAAGAGGGGGATTGGTAAATAAATTTGAAACCCTGAGGGGACCAAATATCATGTTACATACATTCAACTTCAGTTTTTTAGAATTGAATTGGACAATTTTTATTTTGCAGATATGAAAGGCTGTGGGTGCAACGACTGTGACGACATGACGTAAATGTTAATGCAAATTCTGGGAACAATTTATCGCGTAATATTGCGGCCTTAATTTGTAGGTAACGCGTTGAGTTAATTACGGGCGACGACGCGACGACGGTGAGTTTGTCGCGACGCTGAGAAATCGTAGACAAATTGGTTTATCTGGAGGCACACTTAATTTTCCCCGGTTTTCTTCGCGATCTGGAAGATTACCCTGAAACGTCGTAAAGGTCTAACCCCAGAGGCACGACCTTTTCTATGGGGATGGGAACGCGTCTGCTATGGTCTACCATTCTCCTTGTACACAGGAAGATTACAAACTCACGAAAATATCGCGTAATTTATCAAAAGGAAAATTAAATATACATTCTAGTTTCACTGTTCCACAAGGTTTTACAAGTCATCGCTTGTTAATTATTTGGCTGACTGAGAAATATTAGTACTTGAAGGACTAAAACATATCAGTACTTAATCAGACTATAAAATATTAATACTTGATATATGTCATAAAACAATTAATTAAGAAGGTATGTAGATTTGATTTTTACACAATTTTATATAATTTCAAATTCTATATTATTCGAATTTCCGTGCTGAAAGTTTTCACGATGACGATATTGAATTATTATTAGTTTAAGCAGTAACTCAATACTAGAAGAATGAAAACCATGAAATTCTTTGATGAAACGTGTGGAGTATATTTAAAAATATCCTGCATAGATTAAATAAAAAAAGGGTAATGTTTTCGACGTTTAAAAATTATTGTTAGTTTAAGCAGTAACTCAATACTAGAAGAATGAAAATCATGAAATTCTTTGATGAAACGTGTGGAGTATGTTTAAAAATATCCTGCATAGATTAAATAAAAAAAGGGTAATATTTTCGACGTTTAAAAATTATTGATAGTTTAAGCAGTAACTCAATAATAAAAGAATGTAAACCATGAAATTCTTTGATGAAACGTGTGGAGTATATTTAAAAATCTCCTGCATAGATTAAATAAAAAAAGGGTAATGTTTTCGACGTTTAAAAATTATTGTTAGTTTAAGCAGTAACTCAATACTAAAAGAATGAAAACCATGAAATTCTTTGATGAAACGTGTGGAGTATATTTAAAAATATCCTGCATAGACTAAATAAAAAAAAAAGGATAATATTTTCGACGTGGAAGAAACACCTGCAGTGAAGTTGCAAGCTAATTTACGTCACGCCGGCGGATGCAAGTACGCGTCTCCGGTAAACGTACCTCGACGAACTTCCGGGGTGAGAGGTTATAAAATCTCTGAAAATTGTTCAACACTTAACCACGTTCCGCACTTGACTCCTATAATACAATTGCGAAATCATCGTAACACTAGATCCGGTAAAACTATCTTCCAGAATTCTTGAAAAATATTTTTGATGTTACACAATAAATATATTCACTGAAATGTGGTTCATTTTATAATAATTAAACTAGGGGTTTTATTTATTTGCGACAGATACGAAGACTCGCTAAAATTATGCAGTTATTTTTCGTTTTGCATTAAAGTAAGAAATATACATATTAATAATGTAATTAAAACATTTCGAAACTCAACTGCGCCCTTCTCTAATGTTTATCGATTTCACAAATACCGTGAAAAATCAAAATCTTTAAAATAATTTTAACAGTTTGACACAACTGTTTCTAGATTATTTAATGGATTATCTAAAATAGAAGATAGAAATAGTTTTATTATATGTACAGTACAAATATTTTCAACAGAACCCAGTAGATCTGATAAAGCCCAATTATAATTGATGAAATGGAGATTGGGCCAAGTACACGTTACAGATTATTTAATGGATTATCTAAAATAGGATATAGAAGATAGAAATAGTTTTATTGTATGCACAGATACCGAGATATTTATAATTATTGTGTTTGGCTAACAATATTTTCAGCAGAACCCAGTAGATCCGATCAAACCCAATTGTAATCGATGAAAATGAAGATTAGGCCAAGGACACGTTATAGTTGTAGTAAAATCTAGAATCACAACCGTGTCAAGTGTTCACGATTCCGAGTGTGGTGTGTGCCCGAGGAATGAACACACTCGACCGGCAAATTAGGTCAAACGGCGCAGTGTTTCGCACTTAGATCAAGGGAATACGGCTTAATGATTGCTTTTAGGCGATGGAACGGTAATTAGAGCCATTCTCCTCGTCATATCGGTCCCCAAGGGCGGTCTATTGTCACAGAAGACGTCGAGGACCACGGCTCGGGCGAAATTTCAATTCCGGCCGTATAGTTGGCTGCACTTAGCGAACTTAACCGAATTACAATCTCCGCACACTTCGCTTTTGTCAAAATGAAGAAGAGACTGCGCGCAAATTGCCCGGACGCAATTTAGTCTTTTAAGTACGCCGCCGCGTACACACGGCATCTATGATTTTCACTGCTCGCTTCGCAGCTTGCGCCACGAGACTCCTGTCAAGTAGTATAGCATGTATAGCGAGTACAACGAATGTTCTGCAGAGACCGAATTATTCAAGAAAAATTCCAATATTACTGCTGTTTAGAAATGGGACACATTCTTCCTTAATCCTTGTCCACACATCCTGTCAGTTTCTTTTTTGTTATAATTAGACTGCGAATCTTTATGAATTTATGAAGAAATTGTTTTTTTTTCAATTGATGTAATTTGAATATCAAAGAACAGATTATTTTGTAGTATTGTGCAGACGTTTCAATACGTTATAATTAAATTGTAGATCTTTGTGTATTTATGAAGAAATTGGTTTTTTTTCGATTGATGTAATTTGAATCTCAAAAAAAAAATTATTTTGTAGTACTGTGCAGACGTTTCAATACGTTGTAATTAGACTGCGAATCTTTATGAATTTATGAAGAAATTAATTGGACGAAATATAAAACAGTAAAAGATTTTAAAAATTCAAGAATATGTAATTATAATTTTGTTTTTTTAACGTAATAAAATTGTTAAGGGTTGAAATCGATTTTTATGTTATTCCTGCTTCTTGCAATCATTGCAAAAAATTTTATTTTACATTTAGATCCGCAGTCTAGTTATAATACTTTATTGCAATATGTGCAATACAATTTATAAACAATTTACACACGAGCAGTTCAAAGATTTGCTAAGACGTGTAAGAGAAGTTACTGACGTCAGAAACAGCTGGAAAAAAACTGTATATTTTGCTGTACAGAAAAAAGATGTGTTCAAAATGCTTTTCGTAGAAATATTTACATGACGAAACATGTTGAAAAATGGTGTAACAACATTCGTTACAAAAAAGACACTCCAGAGATGAACGTCGACGTCGCTAATGGTTCTTCCTGTTGCAATTTGTCAACTTTGGCTGACATTGTACGTTTTACGTAAAAGCAACATTTTCGAGATTGCTCGAAACAAATTGGTCGAGTTCTCCTCAAGAACGTTTCCCAGTATTCCTTATCTGTCTATCAGATATATCTCAGAACATCCTTAAAAATTATCCGGTTCTTTCCACCGTCGTTCTTTTCCCTCCCGAGACTTGTGAACGAGTAAGTGGCTCGAAGGAGTTAATTAATCGAATTACATCATCTGGTTCGGAGCAATAACGTCTCTCTAATGAACAGGAAAAAGGTGGCTTGTTCTGATAAGAAGCGTCACACGAATTAATGCTATTCAGTATTCTTTTACCAAACGACTTTCCCATTTTTCGTTAAAAAAAAACAATTAGCATGTATTTTTTTTCTTTTTGCGTATGTCCCTTCTTTGTTATTAGACGAGCAGTCTTGTATCTTTCTCTTGTTTTTTGTTATTGTAAAAACTTATGTAAAAGGACTTCAGTTCGTCGAATAAAATAATAAATAATAATAATAATAAAATAATGTATAGTTGATATAGTTGGTATTGATTGGAAATAAATTCAGATATTTACTTATTATGAACTTCAGATAGTCAATATTTCGATGAAAATAATTTTATAATTTAAGAAATTCTATGAATGCTCCCTTTTTCAACTTGTCTGTTGAAAAATACAACGTATCGTGCACGTGCCTTTTAAATATCAGATATGGTAATTTATAAAAATACAAAGAATCAGGACTGGTGCAACATGATTGAATATCGGAAAAATTCTTATCGATCGAAAAATGAAATATAAAATAAAACTATGCTATCGGCGCCAGGTTCGATCACTGTGATCGAACCTGGCGCCGATAGCATAGTTTTATTTTATGATTGAATATCGTACGAAATCATTTTGGTTCTTATGGTTTAAAATAAGCATAGACATACGATAAAAATAAATTCTTTCTTTCTTCCAAAAAACTACAGACAAAGAAAATTTTAAATAATGCACTTGTTCCCCTTTTTAACCTTGTAATCCTTTCTTAAACTATGGTGCAAATATTTATTTCTAAAATACGACGCATCGTGCGCGCGTCTTTAAATATATCAGGTAATAGTCATTTATAAAAATACGAAGAGCACCAAGACCCCGAACTGGTGCAACTTAATTGCATATCGTACAAAATTTGAATTCTTACGAATTAAAATTAAAATTACCCCCTATAAATTCCTATAAATCGGGAAGTTAATAAACACAGTTGTACAATAAAAATAAATTGTTTCATTCAAGAAAATAGGAAAACCCGAATGCGGAGGGTGACGTTTTTGTGAGGAGACGTGGAAAAACTTGTGCACGCATCTGGTGCGATTTCTCGGCTGACTAGTTCGCACAATGGAGATATTCTCGCGGATTCGTTCGGATAGGCTGGTTCTCCTTTCCATACGGTGATCCGGTGTTTCCTCTCTCGGAAAGGGGGTTAAATGGTTAAAATAAAACACAGTCTAACGGTTCGGCTACGAAAGTTGGCACGGAGCGGATCCGCGGAACCCTGACTACCGGGATTGGATCTTGTAAAGTATCACGGCGCAAGCGGCGAGGAGGGTTCGTGACCTTTCGCAGCCTTTGAAAACTCGAGTGTCTGTATCAGATCTTATCGATACAGCTGGCAATCACCGTTGAACTTCACCGGAGCCGATGATACCTGGCCCTGGGTCGGCGGGATCTCCTTTGAAAGCTAGAAAGGATAGGAGAGGAGATGGCCTCTCTTCTTCCCAACGATTCACTGTTTAGTAGTCGTTCCCTCGAACACGTGATACGTCATGTTGTCCGGCTCCGCTAACGAGCTTAAATTTAATGGGAATCGTTTCGGACGATCCGCACCGGACTCCACATGAAATAAAAAAGGGAATTCCAGAAGAAGCCGCCTTTTCGATTCGGAACGTCTCGAACATCGAAATCGACCGAACATCGAATTAGCTTTCCGTCGGGCTGTCTGAGAAACCCTTTGTCAATCCTACTACGGAAGCTGCGAGACATTCTTTTCTGTCTCATTCTCAGCCACGGTGTCGTAAAAATGACACCGCCAACCCTATGGCTAGATGAAATATTCCGAGAGATTTAATTAAGCTGGGATAATGATCATTGATTTTAGACTAGAAACAAATGACGCTTCTGTTCTCTGAGGCGACCGTTCTCCTATCTGATGAAGATCGCCATTTTTTAACGCTTTTAGACTGTTTTCTTTTTTTTGGGGGAAAATAATGCAAAAAATCGTAGGTGTATTTTAGTAATACAATGCTACACATTGTTCGTGTATTCTAGTAAAATAATGCTGAGAATTGTTGATCATGAAGTTGTACCTGTCTTTTAGTAAAATAACACTACAAATTTTACGTGTAAAATCTAATGGAATAATGCTAAAAATTGTAGTTGTATTCTAGTAAAACAGTTTTAAAAATTTTATTCTACTCTATTCTAGTAGACTCTTGTATTCTACTCTATGCTAAAAATTGTTGAACATGCCTGAAATTGTACCTGTATTCTAGTAAAATAACGCTACAAATGTAAAATCTAGTAAAATAATACTAAAAATGTAGCTGTATTCTAGTAAAACAATTTAAAAAATTGTACGAGTATTTTAGTTGTATTTTAAAAAAATTTGTTCTCTTAGCTGCATTTCTAAACATTCTAGTTGTATTTTAGTAAAGTAATGCTAAACATTGTACTTGTATTCGTGTAAAATAATTTTAAAAATTGTACGTGTATTCTGGTAAAACAATTTTAAAAATTGTACGAGTATTTTAGTTGTATTTTTAAAAAATTTGTTGTCTTAGCTGCATTTCTAAACATTCTAGTTGTATTTTAGTAAAGTAATGCTAAACATTGTACTTGTATTCTTGTAAAATAATTTTAAAAATTGTACGTGTATTCTGGCAAAACAATTTTAAAAATTGTACGAGTATTTTAGTTGTATTTTAAAAAATTTTGTTGTCTTAGCTGCATTTCTAAACATTCTAGTTGTATTTTAGTAAAGTAAGGCTAAACATTGTACTTGTATTCTTGTAAAATAATTTTAAAAAATTGTACGTGTATTCTGGCAAAACAAGTTTAAAAATTGTACGAGTATTTTAGTCGTATTTTAAAAAATTTGTTGTCTTAGCTGCATTTCTAAACATTCTAGTTGTATTTTAGTAAAGTAATGCTAAACATTGTACTTGTATTCTTGTAAAATAATTTTTAAAAAAATTGTACATGTATTCTGGTAAAATAATGCAAAATATTTTCACGTGTATTCTGGTAAAACAACGCTAAATATTTTCACGTATATTCTGGTAAAATAATGCTAAATATTTTCACGTGGATTTCAGTAAAACAAAGCAGATGAGGGGAGGGAACACGAATGAATTGGAACATTTCCCCCTCTCCCTCTGTCGTCACGTGATAAAAGGGCCAGGCGCGGTAGAAGGGGAAGGTAGAGTGAGGACACAAGTTTGCCTCTAGCGAAACTGCGCGTCAACGTCGCAGGAGCAAGTTCGCAAAGTATCTTTGCATAAGGAGGACGATTACAAAGTTTTCTTAAGGCAAGATACGGGTAAACAGGAAGATAAAGCATTCCTCGGGCGTCGTATAGAGGTGCGATGAGAGGAGCATTATTCCGTTTAAGCGGAATCGTGGCTGGCCCGGTTTGTTCACGCGAGCAAAACGAGTGGGTCCACGGTGATGGGGACAGCTGTAGCGGCTCGATTTTAATTCCCCGTTAATCCTATAAGCTCTGTAACGCGATTTCACGCTTTCAGATTTCACGTGAGTTTCGTCCTGGACGTACGGGTTTCAGCAATCAACTCAGAAGCTAGCGTCCGCCTATATCTAGTTAATGACTTCCTCGACGACGCTCCGGTAAGAAACGAATGGCTCTTTCGAAATACAGTTACGCTTTAGAAACGAACAATGGGAAGCTTCTTTGCGAACATTGTTAATAAATCAACTGTAGACCTGCGGAGAAAATGGAATGATCTTGCAGCAATTTGCTAAGGTTAAACGAAAGATCGTTTTCCTTGTTAATCACCTTAATTGTATCTGCAGTGGGTGTACAAAGTGTTGGTGCAGCTTTTAAGAACGAATAAGCTTTTTCTTGAAGACCTTGGAAGGATTAGTTTACTATATAATGCGTTGATAATTTCTTTTTCATTCTTATTTGTCACAATTGCGAAGGAAAAAGTGGAGGTCACGATTTAAAAATTTTGTTTAATCTGTGCCGGTAATACTTTATCATTCGCTTATCATATATGCAGTGTGCATGCGTAATACTTTATTCGAGAATCTACTCCCGCGTTTTTATAGAACACAGTGGAATATCGGTGTTGTGTACGAGTTGTTTATCGCGTATCTAATTTATAACAACGTACGCACGAGTATTATTTGTCCGGTAGCTATTTACCTTGATCGAGAACGCCAAATAAACGTGTAAGGTGAAAGCGTACCATTTATTAATTTATTTATAATACTACTAGCTTATCGCTATTCAGTGATCTGTATAATGCGTGTAGAGACTTCTGATTACTCGTTGACATAAGCTCGGACAGGTGCTAGTATGGCAGGTTGAAGGGATAAACGTTCTTGTAGTTTGTTTAATTCGGAGTAAGTTTCAGAGAAACTAACAAAATTATTTACACTAAATAAAATGATAGAATCGGTTGACGAAATCAGATGAAATAGAGGTAGTATTTATGTTAACCCTTTTTATTTGAAAAAAAAAGATTATTTAAATGTTATAAGAACTGTGTTGGTTACAATTTATAAATTAATAAATGAACGAATCAATTGTATTGTATTTTTAAACTTTAGGAGTATTGTTTTTAGCAGTTGGCTTGGTTAAGCACAAATATTTTACGTTCTCCTTTCTACGTCAATATATTTCATCAATTTATTTAAGCCGAATCATCATCTCTACGACAGAAGCACCAGTTACACGCTGCCACGTAGATTCCGCCACGTAATCCAATTATAATTACATTTGACACGGTCACTGTGTATCTGTCAGTTTCAACACGCTCCCCCATGCGAGTATTCGTTTTCATAATTGAAATTCCCTTCGATCTCTCGAATCGGTTATGGTAATAAGAAAATAATAACGCCAAGTTGGCCGGAATTGTTCTCGATGTTAATACAACGGCTACGCAACAACGGCTCTCTGTTCGAATCATGCCATCAACACGGATACACTTTTTTCTGTAGGAACACACCTCGAAAATCATGTCTGTGTAACATGTGTAATGTACGTGTCGATATAATGGAGGCCAAGGGAAATTAATATTACAAAAACGACCGCCGTTAAGTTCTTCGATTTCCCGATGCGTGACACACAAGTTAATCTCTCTTTTCTCTGTTCTCTTTTTATTTACGAGCTGATACGTCGTTTTCATAATTTATTATCGTCTTCGTTGCTCCTGATCATGAATAAATGAAAGACAGTGTGTAATAGTAATGCACGAACCTGTACATCGTTTTTAAATAATTTATTCGTGAATGATTTATGCGATTGATTACTAGACATCCATTCACTTGGAATTTGATCACCAGAACACTTTCGTTGAAAGTAAAAATTATCTAAATTGCAAAGAAAGGCTAAAATATGAATGTATCTTTTTTCCAGTAATTATTTTAATAAGTAAAGTGATCAAATGATAAACGATGTGCTCCAGAACCTTTTTATTCTCTATAAAAAGGTAAAACATGAATGTATTTGTTCTACTAATAATTTTAATAAACGATGAAGTCATGAAATGATAAATGATGTGCTTCCGAAGAATGCAAATCTTCTCTTTTCTAAATAGAGGCGTAGACACGTCAAGGACTCACGAAGGTCGACTTTGACTTTTGAAGTTTTTTATTCTCTACAAAAAGCTAAAACATAAATGTATTTTTTCTACTAATAATTCTAATAAATTGGGACTGCTGTAATCGGATATTTAGAAACTCTTTAAATGTTCTTATTATGGTGGTATTTCATTCATTAATTTTATGAAGTGCAAGATGTACTTATTAAAAATTTTAGGAACGAATTTTAGGTGATAATTTAAAAAGCTATTCGTCGTGGTAGTTATAACATTTAGCAATAAAAATTGCTGTACCATTGTACACAATATTGTCTATATTATTAAATACGTTGGTATCTAATCAATTACTACACATTTAATAATGAATAATAATGTGTTCCTTTAATATTGCTAAATAAATATTAGATCGTCCCAAAAGTTGGTTTTCAATCCCTGCACATAATGCAATTTCATGTTAGGAAGTACTAAAAACATTACTATAAAGATTATCGCATTGTTTGCATTTATTTAACAACGTTAAAGGAAAACATTCCGAAAGAAACTTTTGGGACAAAACTGACACAATGGAATTATTGTAGGTCGGAAGAAATGTTTAATTTTACAAGCACTGTCGATAGGAATTGTCCACTAACCAAATTATTTCCTTTGATGTACCATCTGCATGGTTTACAACAAAGCTCGATGAACATTCGAGAGTTTTCGGAACTTTTCAAGCCGACTCGATAGATTTCGTAGGATCGTGCGTGTCGCTTAGCCAGGAACGAAATGCGACGGTATCAATTTTGAAGATCTTCGGTCCGGGGATGTTCATGATGCATCCATAAAATACTCATCCGACAAATTGGCGGCGGAAGCAGCGCCGTTGTCCGTCATCGGGAAGATTAGCCACGGACAGATATAGTACGCGGAACGTCGAGTAAACACGTGACCGTATCCTGTATATTCGGGAAAGCGTAAATTTACGAGCCAATAAATTATCGCGGCACGCCTATCGTGACACCGCTTGCAAAACGCTAACAAGCCGTTAACGGCGTCGCGCGACTACCGACGTTAATGAGAAACGGCATGCGTGAAAAAGGGTTCACTGAAATTTTGACGTGGCGTGAACGAACCATACGAAAACAAAAAAAAAAAAGAAAATAGCAAATCACGAACGGAAGAAAAGGAACAGAAAAGGAGGAGCAGAAATGGGATTAAAATTTTCATACTTTATAAGCCTCCCGACCGCGTCGCGATGCTTCGATGGATATCAGATAAGTATGTACACACCGCGCCACGGATTAGCGCGACGTTTTTCCAGATCGGATTAGCATTAATAGTCCGGTTTATCTTTCTCGGATTTATGCGACCGTGGCAAATTCTCCGCTGAATGTTAATACGATCGCGGGGCTCGTATATGGTTTACGGTGATTATAAACACAAAGTTTATATTCTCTGCAGCGGTGTGACACGGAATCGAAATTCTCAGGTTGATATCTTGCAGGAATTCTACCTTCTTGTTCGATTTATGAACATTCTGAAGCACGGATACGATCTGGAACTGTGAATTATTCATGTTGATATTAGAGCTTTATTTTTAATTAATAATAAATCGCATTATTGAAAAATCATGCACTATTTATAAAAGTATTGATTTTTTCATTGATTCTTTACAAAATTTTAAAATGGAACTACGCAGGATTACATGATAATACCATATCAATTGTACCATTATTATATTATTACATTTTTTTAAACGAAATAAAATTTGTCTCGTTTGCAATCGATAGTTAAGCATTCAAATAATTTGAATAAGCAACTATGTATTTCTAACTTGAGTTCGAGGGCCCCGAAATTTTTACCGCTTGGGCCCTCCACTTGACTTGAGCCGTCACTGGGCCCCGGGATCCCAATGGGCCTGAATTCGCAGCACTCTCTTTTTTTTTACAAAAAGATTCAATTTATTTACGAAAAATTAGGTTTAGGAGAATTTTCTTGCAACTTCTATTTCTAACTTGAGTTTGGGGGCCCCCAAATTTTTACCACTTGGGGCCTTCACTTGACTTGAGCCGCCACTGGGCCCCGGGATACCACAGAGCCCCGAATTCGCAGCACTCTCTTTTTTTTTACAAAAAGATTCAATTTATTTACGAAAAATTAGGTTTAGGAGAATTTTCTTGCAACTTCTATTTCTAACTTGAGTTTGGGGGCCCCCAAATTTTTACCACTTGGGGCCTTCACTTGACTTGAGCCGCCACTGGGCCCCGGGATACCAGGGGCCTCGAATTCGCAGCACTCATTTTATTACAAAAAGATTCAATTTATTTACGAAAAATTAAGTTTAGGAGAGTTTTCTTGCAACTTCTATTTCTAACTTGAGTTTGAGAGCCCCCAAATTTTTACCGCTTGAGGCCTCTACTTGACTTGATTCGCCACTGGGCCCCGGGATACCAGGGGCCTCGAATTCGCAGCACTCATTTTTATTACAAAAAGATTCAATTTATTTACGAAAAATTATGTTTAGGAGAGTTTTCTTGCAACTTCTATTTCTAACTTGAGTTTGAGGGCCCCAAAATTTTTACCGCTTGAGGCCTCTACTTGACTTGAGCCGCCACTGGGCCCCGGGATACCAATGGCCCTGAATTCGCAGCACTCATTGTTTTTACAAGAAAATTCAATTTATTTACGAAAAATTAAGTTTAGGAAAGTTTTCTTGCAACTTCTATTTCTAACTTGAGTTTGAGGGCCCCCAAATTTTTACCGCTTGGGGCCTCCACTTGACTTGAGCCGCCACTGGGCCCCGGGATACCAGGGGCCTCGAATTCACAGCACTCATTTTTATTACAAAAAGATTCAATTTATTTACGAAAAATTATGTTTAGGAGAGTTTTCTTGCAACTTCTATTTCTAACTTGAGTTTGAGGGCCCCCAAATTTTTACCGCTTGAGGCCTCTACTTGACTTGATTCGCCACTGTGCCCCGGGATACCAGGGGCCTCGAATTCGCAGCACTCATTTTATTACAAAAAGATTCAATTTATTTACGAAAAATTAAGTTTAGGAAAGTTTTCTTGCAACTTCCATTTCTAACTTGAGTTTGAGGGCCCCAAAATTTTTACCACTTGGGGCCTTCACTTGACTTGAGCCGCCACTGTGTATAATACAGATGCTCAGCATAGAACAATAAAAATCAGTAGTGCTCAGCGATTATCACTCGAAAGAAGCTGAAGGTTGGCGAGAAAAATGGAGGCACAGGTAAGAAAGTTCCGATAAAGGGAAAGGGGGCGAGAGTAGCGGCGAGTTCTTTCGCCGCTTATTCGATAATGGGTGCTAGGAGTGATGCCATAAACGACACGCCGGGGCAACGGCGGTGTCACTTGTTCACCATTTTCATTACAAATGGTCTCATCTCGGGACACGTGTTTGTTTATGTCGTCGTCAGTCGTGCACCGTCGCGTCGGTGCTACTAGCTCCGAGCACTTACTGTAAATGTATTCCACGCGAGAGGCATGCGAAGTGGAACGACTTTACTATCCCTCCGCCATTATGGCTCCTCTCCGCGGACTTATATTACGTCAGGAAGTTGTTTATTCGACAACGGATAAACACTTGGCACGGCCGCGAAATATCGTCCGCTCCGCTATCTGTACCCTATCAATGAAAACGCGTAAACGTTCTTCAAGGTTCGATTCTTTATAGGTGCTCTCGTGTGGTACTCTTATCCACCGGGGTTCTTGAAAGGCGCGTTCTCGCGTCACGTTAAAATTTAATCCTGTGATGGTACCTTAGCTCCTGGTGCCATAAGCTCTTTTGTAACCTCAGCAAAATTTTCTGTATACTTTTACAATGATGTATATGATTAAAAAATGGTCGCATTGATTGCAGGACACAGGAGTCAAAAAAGAATTGTATTCTTCTAACAATTATCTTATTAAGTCCACTACTTTAAATTGACGTGTGACCTTTTTTGTTATAAATGTGTAAAATCCGCAGTCTATATATGATATGTCCGATTCGTAACTGTAACTTTAAACAAATTCAAATTACAAAGGAAAGTAGGAAAATTCGAACAAACTGCAAAAATCATAAAAAAATTCACAAACAAATTTATTGAAATTTGGACAGGATAACGTCTGTCGGGTCAGCTAGTATTGAATAAAAAAACTTAGACGAGTGAAATCAATAAATTATTCTTACCACTCGACTGGTGACTCGGAGTCTCCACTACAAAATTGCTGTACAATCATTATTAAATTTGTTTCATCAAATGAAAAAGATGATATACAATGAATTTATTCTAGGTCGAGAAAGAAATGTTTATACAATAGTTCGAAACAAAAACCCGCGGAACAGAAGAGGGACGAGCCGTTTGAATGACGAACGTAACCATCGAGAATCGAACTGTGCCATCGGCCGCACTTGTTCGAAAGAACGTGGCGCGATCAAACCATCGCTGGCTTATCTGTCTCGAGATCGTAAATCTGTTACTTTATATCTTCCCTTATCTGTGAAGATGGTGCGAAACTGGCGGGCCAGTAGTAAACCCCAAGGTACGTAGTAAAAAATAACAAGGTCATTCGGTGGAGCACATAGCGAGGGTGAAACCGTCGGGTACACTTTATCCTACACCATTCTATGGGCCAGTTCTCCACATATGATACCGAAAAATCAGTTTGTTAAATGGTCCGGAATTTGAAATTGGCCCGGGCATAAACGTACCCCGTCGTTCTCGTCGTCTTGATTCGATCCCAGAATCCTCGGATACCCTCTCGAGTAGATAAACCAAACATCGACTGACCGAATGGCCGACTCGGCAGCTGCGATATTTAATAACGAATCACTGCGATTCCGCGAAGTGCTCGAATTTCTGCTTAATGGAAATATATATTCCGAATCCCAGAAACTGCTCGAATAATATTGAAATTCACAGTTTGACCTCTTCAGTGCTCTCAGTTCGCGTGGCCATTTTTGCCCATTGCTCTGTTCGTAGTTTCAATGGATATTTTTATATCTCCAATTTAAATTAATTTATAATTGTATAATGACGGAGACATATTTTACAATTCTTGTATTGGTCGATAAGAATAGATATTCCGAATCCCAGAAACTGCTCGAATAATATTGAAATTCACAGGTTGACCTCTTCAGTGTTCTCAGTCCGCGTGGCCATTTTTGCCCATTGCTCTGTTCGTAGTTTCAATGGATATTTTTATATCTCCAATGTAAATTAATTTATAATTGTATAGTGACGGAGAAATATTTTACAATTCTTGTATTGGTTGATAAGAATATATATTCCGAATCCCAGAAACTGCTCGAATAATATTGAAATTCACAGGTTGACCTCTTCAGTGCTCTCAGTCCGCGTGGCCATCTTTTGCCCATTGCTCTGTTCGTAGTTTCAATGGATATTTTTATATCTCCAATGTAAATTAATTTATAATTGTATAGTGACGGAGACATATTTTACAATTCTTGTATTGGTCGATAAGAATAGATATTCATTTGAAAAAGACATTGGTTATTATTCCGAACAAGTTATTCTAGCAATTATGTATTTTATGACGAAATAAATATTGTGGTAGTATTACTAGGTGTTTTCTGCTTAATGGAAATACGAATTCCGATTCCCGGAGAACTGGTTAAATAATATTGATATTTTCAATTTCGACTTCTTCAGTGGCCATTTTTGTCCATTCTTCTGTTCGCAGTTTCCACGGATATTTTTCTGTCTCTAATTGTAAATCAATTTATAATTGTCCAAGAATGAAGAACGTATTGGTCGACAAGAATATTCACTGCAAAAATACATTGGAGATCATTTCGAACGAACATGGTTATTCTAGTAATTACGTATTTCATAAAGAAATAACTTGTAGTAGAATTGCTGATTATAATTTGAATACTTTGTGCTAGTATTACTATGCTTAGCACGGTGTTTTTCAGTACGAATGCACGTTCGTCGAGCCACGTGTAACGCGGAAATATGTTTTACGGTAATTTTGAGAGAACATTTCGAGACTTTTAAGAGGCTTAAGTACCGGCCTGAATTACCTGTCTGGCCGTCTAAGGTGAAAGCACGCGGGAATATTACCATCTAAATGGTTAACATTATAATGTTATGTAAAATGTTATTTTACCTGGCTTATAAAGCAACGTCGGGACAAGAATGCTCGTTATATTCGCTGTATACTCTGTCCGCAGTTTTTGCTAATACATAAGGTGGGCGTGTTTCACAATGTACCGTGCTTAAGTGATTCTTGTCACTTGAAACCGAACTTTTTGCACCGACACGCATCACTTTGATACTTTACATGAAACATAATAATCAAAATTATCGCGGCACGATGTGCACATAAAATTGTCGAATGGAATCAAATTAACACTAAACCTACCACCACCGGTCAAAATGACCAGTTTTTGATTTATTATTTTACAATTATTGAAATAATAAAAATGATTTTGTAAGAATTTATTGTATAAATATCTTTAGTAGAGTACGTACTATAATTGAAGCCGCACAAAGTCTAAATAAAATCAATCTTGTCAGTTTTAGAAAAGAACATGTACCACCGATCAAAATGACCAGTTCCAGATTTAGTATTTTACAATTATTGAAATAATAAAAATGATTTTGTAAGCATTGATTGTATAAATATCTTTAATAGAGCACGTACTATAATTGAAACCGCACAAAATCTAAATAAAATCAATCTTGTCATTTTTATAAAAGAACATGTACCACCGGTCAAAATGACTGGTTCCAGATTTAGTATTTTACAATTATTGAACTAATAAAAATGATTTTGTAAGAATTGATTGTATAAATATCTTTAGTAGAGCGCTTACTATAATTGAAGCCGCACAAAGTCTAAATAAAATCAATCTTGTCATTTTTATAAAAGAACATGTACCACCGGTCAAAATGACTGGTTCCAGATTTATTATTTTACAATTATTGAAATAATAAAAATGATTTTGTAAGAATTGATTGTATAAATATCGTTAGTAGAGCACGTACTATAATTGAAACCGCACAAAATCTAAATAAAATCAATCTTGTCATTTTTATAAAAGAACATGTACCATCGGTCAAAATGACCATTTCCAGATTTAGTATTTTACAATTATTGAAATAATAAAAATGATTTTGTAAGAATTGATTGTATAAATATCTTTAGTAGAGCACATACTATAATAAGAGCCGCACAAAATCGATCTTGTCATTTTCAGTTTTAAAATAGTTATGCTGTTTATAACTATGCTTGTTGCAAAGCACAACTTCTTCCTCGGTTACTTAATTTTGTTTCACGATTAATATTTATAGAAGAGAAGAATAAGCACGAACTTCTTCTGGTGATTAATATTTAGATGATCGAAAACTATGAAAGTAGCGATGTTGTTTTTTAGAGGTTCTCGGCTACCGTGCTATGTACGGTTCACAGTTTCAGTGTCGACGATCCACATGATTCAAGGTTCTGTGTGGGAATGGAAGGTCTGGGCTGGTCAGCTTGCCCACGTGTATTTCTTTAAAACCTTTTGTTGCCTCTGTCAGCTCTCTAGGAATATTCAAACACGCTTCTCTACTTCACGAAACCTAAGCACACACAGTGAAGTGACGTTTTACAACGCGCGCCGTTTCTACGCCCTGTACGAGATTGCGGGTCTCGCAGAGCTACAGCACTGTAACACAATCCACGTGTTATAATTCGAGGGTAACGTGCTTGTCTAGAAATCTAGTAAGATGGTACAAATTTCTTTTTATTGCAGCAGTTTTGCTTTCACTCGTAAATAATATTACGAAGCTATCGAAAACATGACAATTTGTTCTGTGAGCAAAAATATATTTCTCGAAAAGATATTGTCTAGAAATCGAAGATTGTACAAATGGAAATGCAGGTGCAAATAATATTGGAAAGCTATTGACAATATCACAATTTGTTCTGTAACGAAAAAGATATTTCTAGAAAAGATATTGTCTAGAAATCAGAGATGGCACTAATACTTTTTGTTGCAGCTCGTGAATAATATTACAAAGCTATTACCAGCACAATTTGCTCTGTAACAAAAAAGATATTGTCTAGAAATCTAATATGATACAAATGCTCTTTATTACAGCAGTTTTCTCACTCGGAAATAATATTACAAAATTATTGTCAACATGACAATTTGTTCCGTAACGAAAAAGATATTTCTAGAAAAGATATTGTCTAGAAATCGAAAATTGTATAAATGGAAATGCAGGTGCAAATAATATTGGAAAGCTATTGACATCACAATTTGTTCGGTAACGAAAAAGATATTTCTGGAAATGATATTGTCTACAAATCGAAGATGGTACAAATGCTCTTTATTGCAGCTCATGAATAATATTACAAAGCTATTGTCTCGAAATCTAAAACGATAAAAATGCTCTTTATTACAGCAGTTTACTCGCTCATAAATAATATTACAAAGCTATTACCAACATGACAATTTGTTCTGTAACATGAAAGATATTATATGTACATACAATAAGTACAATAGTAATTTCATTTGTCACCAAACTTTAAATAAGTATGGAACACGTGCTCATAATAATTCGATCACTGTAAATCTATGTGTATCGTAAACGTCAAGGAAAATACCAGATGAAAAATTGATTTCAAACAATTCGATCCGCGAGAGTAATGTCAATCGAACAGGTCCGTTCCCCGTATAAAACCAAAAACACATATGCGTTCGATAAATTAGTACAGAGCCCATCGTTCATCGTTAATAACCACACCCACGCATAATTACAATATTATTTGTTCGCATGTCGATATGAAATGATAACACGAAACGGTTCAATGAAAACCACTCTGTTTACAATACATTCTGATCAACATCATTGTACTGATTGAATCAATTGAAACGCTGCATTATTGGTTGACATAATCAATCGTTAACAGTTTTCCGTCAGAATGTTACAATGTAGCGAGCACTGTGTTTAACCGTGGCTCGAGCTTTTGTTTACATTGGTTTAATGCAATTAATTACGTGACAGAGCGCATGGGAAATGCGATCCTCAAGCGAAACATCCTTTTAAAAATGTCTATCTTGAATCATTTCAATTCATTATTTATATTCATTCTTTTTCATGATTGCGTTAAATCTGCATCATCTTTGAAACGGCAAAGTATTGATCTAAGAAAAACATTCGGGTCCGTATTGTTTCATAGATCGAGGCATTTGCATTTAATTATTACTGACGTTTACAAGTTAATATTTAATATTTCATTGTATCGTATTCACTAAAAATGTAAATCGCGGAATAAAATAAAGTTCGACTCCTATGTAAAGCAAAATTGAATGATACATCTATCATTTCTAAAAATGACAGCGGATCTTTATGCAAACTAAAAATGTTTATGCAAACTGAAATGAAATAGAAATTTATTTTCTTTCTTAACACTAGAACTACCGAGCACTAAACGCAGTTGGTATACATTGCCTTCTAATAATGACAATATGGCATTTATTCAGATTTCGTACACGGGATATTTAAATATGTACTTCAATAGAAAAGTTTACTAAAAGAAATTTCTCAAAAAAACATATTTATATATTTAATATATGTAATCGAAAAAAATTCGCATGAGTCATTTTGATTAGTCCGGCAGTTCTAGTGTTAATACATTTGTTAGACTGAGAATGTCACAGTATTTTTAAATTCCTCTAATGTTTTACTGTTTTAAATTACACCAACTCATTTTTGTCACGAATGCATAAAAAATAATCAGCTCTCTAGTAATAATAAAATAAATAAATAAATCTGTAGAATCGCATAAGAAAATTTTGCACTGCTGCGGCGGATATCAATTTCAGTGAAAATTAATGGATGTTCCAATCACGATGTGCCAGGAAATAGTCATAGAGGGTAATAGAAATCATAGATGCTATCATCCGGAGAGCCACAAGCGATATATGGCGGCGTCAAGGATATCGTTGAGCACGTAGGTAAAAGCTCGCAAAATTGTATGTATAGGGGGGGGGGGGGGTATAGGATGGTGGCTGTTCGACGATGCGGATAAGCTGGAAATCGAAACGATCAATCGAGAATTCTTGGCGTGCGTCCATTTATCCACTGGGATTGAATCAAGCAATGGACAAAAAATCACACTGGGGGAGGATGGCGAAACGAATCGATAGCGGTGATGCGACGAGTGGAACGGGGACCTACGGCTGTTCCCGGGTATATGCTTACAAGCTTCTTTAACGGAAAGTAGACTCCGGGGAGCTTTAATTAAGCAACTAATTTCGGGGCACACTTTGCTTCCCGTTGCCTGTCTGCCGGCAGACATACGAGCCTGACGCGAACCTGTTCGAAATTTATTGGGGTACGAGGGGTTAAATCGAGCAGTCAACTCGTAGCTGCAGCCCTTCGTGAAACACGAAGGGTCGAATAATGGTAAACATAATTCCCACGAAATTTCCTTGCCGTTCGATTCGTCTCTCTGCAGCGTGTCCGATTAAAGGGCCGCGTCTTATTAAGAATCACAGAGAAACGTCATACTCGAGCATTATTGTCGGAGAAAATTAGCAACATCTCTTTCTGACAAACGAAAACGTTTTTATTGTATACTAGCTGACCCGACCATGTCGACCTGCTATTTGCATCGTTTCAAATATTATGATTTTTGCAGTTTGTCCGAATTTCTTGACTTTCCTGTGTAATTGTCTCGATTATTTTTTCCTGAAAACTTTTACAGGATCATAACGAATAAAACAAAAAAAGAATTACGCGTATCCGTCGATCGAATCGTGAGTTATGGTCTTCAGTTCGTACAAAAATCACATGGAAAAAAAGCATTTTCATTTTTTCCCGAATTTTCCACTTTTTCAGGCAACTTTTCCAATTTTTCGTTCCCTAACAACCTTATTCGGACTATGAAGAGCATTTTTTTTTAAATTAGCCAAATCGATCCAGCCGTTCTCGAGTGATACGCGTACCAACGAACAGCAATAAATTTTTATTTATATAAAAGATAGAAGATTCATCACTGTTTTATTCGTGATTATAATGCAGTTTATTTATGAGATTTTTTTAAATAAATTCATAACGAGACAGTGTAAGACAATTTTGTTGTGGAAAATTAGCAGCACCTTTTTTCGACAAACGGAAAGATTTTTAATATTCTTCACTGTTTTATACACGTATGTGTATTCGTGATTATTCTTCACTGTTTTATTCGTGATAATAATGCAGTTCATTTATGAGATTTTTCTTAATGAATTTATAACGAGACAGTGCAAGACAATTTTGATGTGGAAAAATAACAGCACCTCTTTTCGACAAACGGAAAGATTTTTAATACTCTTCACTGTTTCATACACATATGTGTATTCGTGATTATTCTTCACTGTTTTAATCGTGATTAATGCAGTTCATTTATGAGATTTTTTAAACGAGTATCTAACGAAACAGAGCGCGACAATTTTGTTGCGGAAAATGTAACTTTAATATTTAACAACGAGCCCTTCGCACCAGCATACTAATTCCGACGCGTTATACATATTAATGCAATACGGACCAACTCATTCAACCCTGAAAACACAATACAAAATATGGAAATCGACGGAAATACGCGGCGCGTCGATTACTTGGATATCCGTATTTCATACGAGGAATATATGTATGTTTTTTATATGCTGGAAATATTGCTTCGGTGTTGGTGCTTGCTGTCCGATGAAAAATAAATCCCGATAGTGCTCCTACGGTCGCGAGGAACGTCAATACATATAGCAATCTCGCGTAGTTTTTATGATAGCTGACTTTTACCGTGGAACCATTACTGTTTACTCCACGTTCTGGAAGTTTTTAATTAAGCTAGTACCTCAGAAAATAGTAATACTTTCTATTATTAATTATTAGACTGCACATTTTTATGCAAGACAAAAAATTCCTGCGTCAATTCCAAGAAATAAGATTTTTATACACGATTTCAAACTTCTTTCACATGTTCGTCTCTTCATTAATTGAATTCTCATTAATTTCAATATAGTTAATCATTAGACTGAAAATCTTTATGCAAATCAAAAATTTCCTGCGTCGATTCCAAGAAACAAGATTTCGATACACGATTTTAAACTTCTCTCACACGTTAGTCCCTTCATTAATTGAATCCTCATTAATCTCAAAATCATTAATTATTAGACTGAAAATCAAGAAACAGGATTTCCATACGCGATTTCAAACTTTTCTCACATGTTCGTCTCTTCATTAATTCAATCCTCATTAATCTCAAAGTCATTAATTATTAGACTGACAATCTTTATGCAAAACAAAAATTTCCTGCGTCGATTCCAAGAAACAAGATTTCGATACACGTTTTCAAACTTCTCTCACATGTTCGTCTCTTCATTAATTGAATCCTCATTAATCTCAAAATCATTAATTATTAAACTGAAAATCAAGAAACAGGATTTCCATACGCGATTTCAAACTTTTCTCACATGTTCGTCTCTTCATTAATTGAATCCTCATTAATCTCAACGTCATTATTTATTAGACTGAAAATCTTTATGAAAAACAAAAATTTCCTGCGTCGATTCCAAGAAACAGGATTTCGATACACGATTTTAAACTTCTCTCACATGTTCGTCCCTTCATTAATTGAATCCTCATTAATCTCAAAATCATTAATTATTAAACTGAAAATCAAGAAACAGGATTTCCATACGCAATTTCAAACTTTTCTCACATGTTCGTCTCTTCATTAATTCAATCCTCATTAATCTCAAAGTCATTAATTATTACACTGACAATCTTTATGCAAAACAAAAATTTCCTGCGTCGATTCCAAGAAACAGGATTTCGATACACGTTTTCAAACTTCTCTGACATGTTCGTCTCTTCATTAATTGGATCCTCGTTAATTAATAAATTATTAATTACTACACTGCAGTCCTTTATGCGAAATAAACATTTCCCGCTTCGCTTTCAAGAAACAGGTTTTCAATTCGTCTCTCCACCGCATTAATTAGAAAATGATGGTGACGAAGCCTGTTTTATTGGTTGCACCACATAAATTCTGCCAGTCCTTACCATACACACCTCGCGTCGTGTGCATGCTTATCAGACGACTATCCGAAACTCGTAAACTCTCTTTTCTCTTTTATGATGCAGTTATTAGGTTATTTCGCAGGTAATGTCTCTTTATACTTCGCCTAACACGAACATAAGCACTTCGACCTGGGGCAAATGGCTGTGCACTTACAAAACTCACTGCTCTGAAACGATTCGCGAACACGGCGACTCGTTAAACACCGTATGCAAAATACCTATTAACTTATCCACAAATTTTTTGCTAAACACGGCTTGTAACTTCTGTTTCATTTCTTCAAACAACAATTTTTCACATTCGTCGTCCCTGTTCTTCGACAGAGAAAATTCATCATTCACGATTTCTGTTTAAACTGTTGCGCAAGATTTAAACAGAAATCGTCTTCGGTTAATCAGATAATACGAGAAATTTTTCAATGACAATATTAACACTTTACCGACCGGAAGCCTATTAATAGGATTTTCAATAATTCTGCTGTACCAAAAAAAAAGCATAGAAATTTTCTTTGACATTGCAACCTGAAATGAAACTATTAGACGACGTTATGGAGGGTGACTTAGTTAATTCATACTAAATGCTAAATGAAAATTTAGACATGTAACATACATTTTTCAAAAATATGCAATAATCACCGGTCGGTAATGTGTTAAGAATTCTTCTTTAAATATCCGACGTTTCGACGTCCGAACAATTATTTTATAATCCGTACGTTCTCTCGCGTGCAGCAGCTAATATTATTTAAAGGCTGCGACGCCGTACTGAAATACTGATTCGCGACGGAAGACGTATCATAATAATTGCGCTGCGCAAATATTTGCGACAGGTGTCAGCAGTGATTGAAAGACTTCGCGAACGGTTTTACTCGATTTTTCTCTGGTGTGACAATCGAGATCCATTTCAATCTCTGCTCTGCTTACTGTCGCGCGTTCCTCGCGTCTCTCCCGTGACAGAATAATCACTAGTATGAAACCGGCGGCGCACGCGGCGTTTGCGCGGTACGCACACGCTCGTCGAAGAGGTAAAAATGCACTACTCATTTACTGAAACACGCTCCGTATATGTAGAAAAAAAGAAAATCATATTATTCGAGACCGAACGAAAGCGAGCGAAGACAGCGTCGAGAACAACTTTCAATCCGGCATTGCTCCGTCACGCAATTGGGACGAATTAAATCACGAGCCTGATTAGAGCCTTCATGAAAGTTGAATGATACGAGAACGTCATCTTTGGATGAACATCCACGGTGCTCCTGAAGAATGCAAATCGTTTCTTTTCTGAATACGAAGCGTAGATCTTCTTCTTTGACAATCAATCTCTTCTATTCAATCATACGCGTCTGAGTAGAAGCGTAGAAGGTAAACTTTGATTTTTGTATGTTCTCTCATGCGCCAATCGATGCAGCTTTTTTATTCTCTACTAGCTGACCCGACAGACGTTGTCTTGATCAAATTTATATAATTTTGTTCGTGAACAGAAATCAATAATGCAAATTCTTATTGAAATATTGATTAAAAGCTGCGACGTTCGTTATTTTTTTTTGTTGTATTGAAATATGATTCAAAAAGCACTTTTAGTTTTTCCAGAATTTTCCAATTTTCCTGGAAACTTTTCCAATTTTTCTAAAACCTTATTCGAACTATTACAAACATTCAAAAAAAAAAATTAGCCAAATCGGTCCAGCCGGTCTCAAGCGATGCGCTTACCAACGAACAGCAATCGATTTTTATTTATATAAATGAAAAGGTAAAATATGAATGTATTTTTCCTACTAATAATTTTAAAAAATTGAGACTTCTGTAATTTTATATTTATGAATTCTTTAAATGTCTTTATAGTATGACATTTCATTCATTCGTTTCACCGAAATCGGATTTGATCACCAACGATTATTGACCGACAACGATTTTAGATTCGTTGTCGGTCAAATTCATTGTCTTTCGGGTAATGAGAGGGTTGATGCCCTAGCTAAAAAAGCTACTGTTGCCAGCTCTCTGAAGGTCTCTAAGATCCCATATACTGACTTATCCGAAACTTTTAAGAGGGATGCAATTTGAAATTCAGTTAAAACAATAAAAGATCAAGCGCTGCATAAGGGTAAAGCTTATTTTCAACGATTCTTTAAAGATATTCGTTCACCTTGGTTTGGCCATAAAAAGCTAACAAGACAATGTATTGTTACAATTAATCGATGCAGGGCGGACCATTACCATATGGCTGCTTCGCTTGCTCGCATTGGCATTATCGATAACCCTAATTGTAAATGTAACCAGGAACAGGAAACGCTTAACCATGTTCCTTGGCAGTGTGACTTATATAAAGATCAGAGGATCAAATTTGTCCAGAACCTTATTAGAGCAGGCTTCCAATTGCCATTGGACATAGGTTGCTTAATAGCTGAACCCAACATTAGTGCTTGTTTATATATAATAGCCTTTTTAAATTCATGTAACCTACGTGCTTAAGTATTTTTGATTTTTCTATTGCTTATAATATTTTTGTTATACTATACAATATACTCTGTACTAATACTTTGTTATGTAATACTCTGTACTAAGCATTATGTTGCAATAAATCTCATATGAGATTTCCAAATTAAAAAAAAAAAAAAAAAATTCATTGTCTGTCAAAATCGTTATCGGTTAAAGGCGTTCTCGTCCGAAGTAGTTGCCGGTCAAATCTGGAGTCGTTAAAAACCGTTCTGGGAAATCTGATGGACTCATCAAGGGCAAGATATACTTCCAGCAATTTTTTAGTGAAAACCGTCTTCCATGGTTCTCACAGTTAAATTTATCCCGTTCGGATATTGTCACTATTAATAGATGTAGAGCAGACCACTATCACCTAGCTGCTTCTCTGGCTCGCATTGGCTTTATCGATGATCCAGAATGTAGTTCTGGAGAGGGAGATGAGACTTTGAACCACGTATTATGGCAGTGTAATTTGTACAATGAGGAAAGATCAAAATTTATTGAAAAGATCCGTCAACTTAATTTTCAACTTCCCATGGATGCTTCACTGATAATAGCCAAACCAAATATCAGGGCGTGTCGTTGTATGTTGTCATTCTTTAAAAGCTGTGGCCTTAAGGTTTAAGCGGTTTATCTCTTCTGTATATTATATTCGTATTTTAACATATTACTATGTATGTACAGTTTTATTTTCTGTAACAATGTATTATGTTTTCCTTATTATGTTGAAATAAATCTCATATGAGATTTTCTACAATAAAAAAAAAAAAAAACCGTTCTGGGGAAATTTGTGTCGTTGCTTTCCATGGGACCCATTTAAAACTCCCCATATCCGACCGAGTACTTTGACGAAGCGCAGCACGTGACCGAGTACGCAGCTCTGTGCTTCAGATAAAAGATCGCATCCGTACGATTCGGGTGGATCGTTTCCGGTGGAAGAAAGGCGGACCGTTCGAAAAACAGACGCGGCTGTACCATTCAATTTTCTCCTCTACTACCTTCTCCTATCTGCGATATCAGGCTCGTGTAGCATATACAATACATATACGCCGTGTCCCGATCGCGTGGCTCACCCTGTATACTACAGAGGCTGACACAAGCATAAGCATCGACGATGGAGGATCGGCTGCCACGAGGAAGAGGGCGAGGATCGCTTTCAGCCGTAGCAGTAAGCAGGGCAAAAAGCGAAAATTCTCTCTCCGAGCTCCTGATGGTAGCTCTTCTTCCTATCCCCTGGGGGAGTCCTCGGGAACGACGAAGGGTAAAACGAAGGACTGAAAAAAAAGAGGAGAAAGACCAGAGCAGAAGACGCAACAGAGAGAGAGAGAAAGAGCAGACTGCTACGGAGAGAACGCGGATGAGGAAGAGGGTTAGAGAGAGAGAGAAACGAACCGGCTGGCGGTTATTTTAATGAGAGTTAAAGACCTTGAGTAAACGTCGAATAAATCATTTTGCCGGGGCGCTAAGTGCACGACAGAGGGGAAGTGCATCGTTGGACACCTCTCTTTATCCGCGCGGATCGCAGACAGGCGCGGGGTCCTGATGCCGCGCGTTACCGTGCAAACGCCTACGTGCGTTCCCTGCATTTCGTACTGCGAACCCGTTGCAACCACCACGGGATGCAACTAGATGCAACAAAATTCCGAGTGAACCTCGATTTTCGAAGCACCGCCCCCTTGCAGGCTCGATTGGAGTCGTTGATACGATATTGAACGAATTATTTCGACGTATGTATGTTGGAGTGTACAATGAAATCTACGAAATACATGGAGGAGGAAAGGTATTTTTTGATTTGAAGTTTATTACTCTTCAAGCGTCGATATTTCTTTACCCAGAAGATATCAGGTTGTCAATTCTAGCCAGCAAAGATTTAAATAAATAAATTAAAAGAGAAATCAGGGATAAATGGAACAATGAATGGTTTAATTCCCCTCCCTCTAAACTATCTTTAGTAAGACAAGACCTTCGTAATAAGGACTGTCCCCTGATTATCAACAGAAGAGATTAGATAGTTATCACCCGACTTCGCATTGGTCACACTAGCTTGACCCACATATATAAAATTCTAAAAGGATTTATTATACTATGTACCCGAATGTAATACACCACTATCAGTTCAGCATTTAATCCTGCAATGCCCTTTTTTTTCTTCCAAAGAAGACGTTTGGCTATCCCTAAAAATTTGAGCGATTGCTACAATAATAGTTCGAACATAGTCCAAGTTTTAAAATTCCTAAAATCTACAAAAATTTTCTACGCGCTGTAATTTTGTAAACAGTATACTTATGTAAGTACATTATGCTCATAAATGATTATTATGTTAAGTACAAAGACACAATAGTGTAACATTATGATATAATATCTTTGTGGTCGCTAATGACCTAGATGTTGATGCGACCTGTATAAATAAATAATTAAAAAAAAAAGTTCTAGCCAGCTGTGGGAAGTACTAGAGGATGAGGGGGGAGGGGAGAAATGGTTGAGGAAAGTGGAGGAATGGAGAGAAGGAATAGTTGGAAAGAATGGAATGAAAGATGAGCAACCAGAAGCGGAGGTCCCAAATTTGTATATACTTTTGTAAAAATTGTAAACATGTAAATGTAAATAGCGTTTATTGTAAATAGGTTTCTTCTCTCTCTATCTATTAGGTATAAGCATAGGCATATGGTACTTTGTAAGTTAAAATAAGGTTAGGTTGAGAAGTTGTGAATATGAAGATAAAGGCGAAGTAAGGTTTAATGATGCATCAAGTACATCAAAAGTATGCATCAAGACAAATTCATAAAATAATTGTTTTTCAAAATGCTACAGAGCAGAGCTACCCTCAAGGTCACAATTGGAAAAACCATTTTTAATATTGCAATATAATTCATTGAAAATTACAAGTCCACTTCATGAGAAATAATTGTTTTTCGAAATGATATAGACTATTACTCTAATATTTTCTCAGGGGTATCGGATCTTCATTGAAAATTGTAAAGAAACCGATTCGAATGAATCGCAAACCCTTACGTTTACATCAATTTGACATAAAGGGCCAAATTGATCTGTAGAAACGAAAGAAAGACACGAGGGTTAAGCAAAGATTGTATCGCTAGTGCGAAAAGGGGAGAAAGAGCGGAAAAATGCGTGAGGGAGAGGGGGATGGAAAATTGGGGGAATCCTGTAGCAGCACGGAACGGTAGTGTTTTCCTCGTAAATCGTGTTGACCGCAGCGTGTTTCACGTAGAGCTTTACAACGTCCGAGGAGAATTTCATCGAGGCATATTTTTTTCTCTCGCGCGCGACACGGCGCGGCGGGAACATTATGAATGGCGATGCCGGGGGATGCATATTAATTAGGACGCCGATAAAACTGATCGGCGCACGTACGCGCGTGAAACGACCATTTCAACGTATTCGTAGGTCGTATCACGGGTGGGCACCGGTTCGTTTATATTCGTAGGCCGTTGTTCGACATTTTATTGCGAGGACGGACGCGTGTAGTAGGCGGACGCGCGACCATGTAGCCACGAGCGTGTGCACCAGCGCACAAACAGGACCGTTGCACAGCGTTTCAAGAAATAGGAGCTGGATTCAAAAAAATGTACTCTCTTCTTATTCAACTTCAACCCTATGCACTCCTTTTTTGAGTGTGACTCGACAGACAGAAAGAAAAATGGGTTTTTATATGCATTTGGTTCTTCATTTGTTTAATTTCTTGGCTTTCAGTTAAAAACTAATATAAGTTCCACAAACAGAAATTACAACAAATTTTGAGAGTTATATTTAATATAATTAGCAAACAAAATTGTTTAACGCTTTGCACTCCTCTCTCGAGTGTGATTCGACACACAGAAAGAAAAATGGGTTTTTATATGCATTTGGTTCTTCCTTCATTTAATTTCGTGGCTTTCAGTTAAAAACTAATATAAGTTCCACAAACAGAAATTACAACAAATTTTGAGAGTTATATTTAATATAATTAGCAAACAAAATTGTTTAACCCTTTGCACTCCTTTTTTGAGTGTGACTCGACGTCACAGAAAGAAAAGGGGTTTTTACATGCATTTGGTTCTTCATTCATTTCATTTCTTGGCTTTTAGTTAAAAACTAATATAAGTTCCACAAACAGAAATTACAACAAATTTTGAGAGTTATACTTAATATAATTAGCAAACAAAATTGTTTAACCCTTCGCTGTACAGTGTATCGTATCTGATACGGTTATGAAATCTGGTATACATAGAGTAAACTAACAATGTATTTTCTTACTGTTCTAAATTATGTTTATTTTTTTGCAAATGTTGTTTTAATTTCCTTCAATATTTTTCCCTTAAATAAAACACAAAAATTCTCTCAATTTTTTCATCCCAATTAAAAGAATCATGCAGTGAAGGGTTGAAATACGTAGCAGTCAAGGAACTGTCCCTTGGATTAAACATATAAAACACTTTAAATAATTAATCCTCATCCCTCCTGGTAGTGTGCGTAAATACGAATACATTAATACAATGACGTATTCTGAAGGTTAACCAAGGTCACTCATATTATATTACAGCTTTTAGTATGCAAAAAGGTTAAAAATTGTGGTGTTTCAAATTATCACAACTATTTGCGAAACTATAATTGTAAAGACGCAGAGAAAAAGTTGAATTAAAAGTTGTACGATTTTTGCTGCTCGTGTAGTAACGTGTGCGCACTGAAAGTGTCTTTCTAAATTGAATCCAACTTTTACCAAATTCAATTCACAGAGCTATGCAGAGCAACGGTTCCTCCGGGTGCAGTAAAATGCAGATTTTGGGCGTACGCGTTCAATTGAAAACGGTAACGCCAGTGGTCGAACGCGGTGTTTCCAAAATTGAATTGTGAAAATGAAAATAATGCGTCGATATTCTCGAATTCTTTTCGTCCTTTAAATATTTCATGCTTGGGGGGAGGGGAATTTCCCGTAAAATTAAAAGAATATTTAGTGTGAAAGTATCTTGCAACACACAAATAAAAAGGTTTCATTTCGCTTCAGGGTCCACTGATGTGTCTGACGACAGAACCTAGACAGCCAACTTTCGTATTCACCCGATACAAACGATAAAATGATCGAGCCAAATGGTTTTCCTGAAATTGTAAAAGCAATCGAAAGATAAGAGCCCCCGCGGGTATAGTGAAATGTAGATTCCGAGGGTAGACGGTCGATTGAAAACAGTATAGCGCGTATGCTAGTGCGAACGAGGCCGTAGTCTCGGCGAGGAGGATAAGATTTTCGGAAGGAACGAGTCTAAACCGCAGGATCTAATACGTTCTACCTACACAGAACGACCACCCTTAGTTCCTATATGTGTCTAGATAGAGTTTCGGGTATACACGTGGCCACATATGCGATGGAGCACATATTCAGGATAATAAATATCCTTCGTCCGAGTCAGCATCGGCTCGCTTGATCTTTCATAGCCGCTCGTAAAGCCCGTTGGGGTGGCTCGTAAAATTTGTCGGGAATCTGAAATGTCTCGCTCCTCCCCGGAAAACTTTTGCCGAAAACTTCGCGTTATTTTCGAGTTAAACGCGACGACGACCTGCTTCAGAACTTGCGGAAATTCCTGCTTAGAGCAAATTCAATTATGTCGTGAATTTTCCTTCAATTTATACCACTTTTTATACATTGGATTTACATCTACACTTTTATCAGGCCTGCACCTGTGAGTATGTATATTAACAAACGTTTTAGACCATTTTTCTATTGGAGCAAAATGAATTACGTCGTTCTTGTCGTGTATTTTCCTTCAATTTATACCTCTTTTTATACATTGGATTTATATCTAGATTTTTATCAGGCCTGCATTAGTGTATATGTATGTTAACAAACGTTTTAGACTATTTTTCTATTGGAGCAAAATCAATTATATCGTTCTTGTCGTGTATTTTCCTTCAATTTATACCTCTTTTTATACATTGGATTTATATCTAGACTTTTATCAGGCCTGCATTAGTTTATATGTATGTTAACAAACGTTTTAGACTATTTTTCTATTGGAGCAAAATCAATTACATCGTTCTTGTTGTGTATTTCTTCAATTTATACCTCTTTTTATAACTTGAATTTATATTTAGACTTTTATCAGGCCTGCCCCAGTGAATATGTATGTTAACAAACGTTTTAGACTATTTTTCTATTGGAGCAAAATCAATTATATCGTTCTTGTTGTGTATTTCTTCAATTTATACCTCTTTTTATACACTGAATTTATATCTAGACTTTTATCAGACCTGCCCCAGTGAATATGTATGTTAACAAACGTTTCAGACTATTTTTCTATTGGAGCAAAATCAATTACATCGTTCTTGTTGTGTATTTCTTCAATTTATACTTCTTTTTATAACTTGAATTTATATCTAGACTTTCATCAGGCCTGCAGTAGTATATATGTATTTCAATAAACATTTTCGACTATTTTACTATTAGAGAAAAACCAATTATGTCCTTCTTATCGTGTATTAAATTCAATTAACATTTCTTTTCTTACATTGGATTTATATCTAGACTTTTATCAGGCCTGCACTAATGAATATATTTATTAATTAAAAATTACGTTGGTAAACAAAGCTTCCTGCTACACTTCAAGAACACGAAACTTATCAAACAAACAATGTAGCAATATTCTCTGTTGTTGTATGAAACAATAAATGAAAAAGAATATTCAGCTCTCGCATGAAATGTTATTGAATACGGCTGCAAGATTGGAAAAGCTGGAGACTTTTAACAAATAGCTAGCAGACTTGGACTTCCGACGACAATCAGCGTTCGCGACGGCGGCGGCGGCTTATTATAGAATTTCGTTCAAGTTGTCCAATGTCAGCGTCTCGGTGGATGTACCGATGAAAAGATTTCCCAGGACAACGGGGACCGAAGTTTTTCCTAGTAACGAGGGAAAAAGTTCACCGGGGAACGATATCACCTCGAGGATATCAAACTCTTCTTCTTTCTTCGCGACTGTCTAACGAAATTTCGCCGCGGGGTTAAGTAGGTGATACCGGCTGCCGCCTAGGGTTCGGATGCTCAGGAAATTAGCAAAAACGGTGCTCACCAGTTGCGAGGGGAACGGAAATCTCCCAGCAGAGAGTGCGGATTTCCCCCAGGGTCTACTTACGCGGCGTCCGCGTCCGCCCGCGAGGAACGTCCATGAAATTTCGAGCCTACCATGTTCGGTGCTAAATAGGGGTTGCGCGAGAACCCGAAATCATGGGAACTCGACGAACGGACCCGGATTGTAATTCGGAAACTACCTCGCGACCAGAAAGTACCGTAATTTTGTAATGAAATGCCAAATCAAGCAAGTTTTATGTGTTATTTAAACTTCCACGTAAACTTTCAAGGACAACGGTTCATTTTTTATTCGTGGTTTCTTTGAGAAGTTTGTTCCTCCGGATTAGTAGAACGCGATACAGTCAAAACAATTTGGATCATGTATTATGGCAGTGTTGTTTATATGACTCCGAAAGAATTAAACTTGTAAATAATTTACGTAAAATTAAGTTTTTTCTTACCACTAAAAGCGGACCTCTTGCAGAACCAAATGTCAAAGAATGTGAATTTATGCAAAATTTTAAATGTCATCGGCGCATTGGTTCGATCAATTAAATACTTTAAAACACTGTTTGCAAAATATCACAACATTTTATCTCGACGTTTCGATCTAAATTCAGATCATTTTCAAGAGATTAACAAAATAACATTGTGTTTGCGTAGTGTCACAAAACAAACTTTAAATTAGAAAAATTAATATATGAATGACCCACATGTTGCTGCCTGGACAGTCACATTGGTAGTTAGATGTGAATTTATCTTTCAGTTTTTAAACGATTGTGATCTGCATCTCTAGTGGTTACTCATATTGTAAATGTACTCAAACTGTAAAACTAGTGTATCTTTGTTAAAGCCAAAATAAACCTACAATAGGTTTCAGTGGCTCAATAAAAAAAGAAAACAATCAAAACAAAAATTCTACCTTAAAGAAATTTGTCTAGGTCATTCTTGCAAGAAAACTTTCTTAACCCATTGAACTCATTCGGGTTCTTACATGAATTTGATTCTTCTTTTATTTATTTAATTGTCTTATATTTAGTTGAACGCAAATATAAATTACAACAAGGATTGCGAGCTATATTTAATATAATTAGTAAACAAAATTGTTCGAAATCAGTAGCAGTCGAGGAACTGTCCTTCGAAGTATATTTGATTATTATTATTATGTATTACTTATTATTATTATAGACGGACTGAAGCCCTTTTACATAAGTATTTGCAATAACAAAAAACAGAGAAAGATACAAGACCACTCGTCTAATAACAAAGAAGGGACAAGCACAAAAAAAAAAAAAATAATAATAATGGTATAATCCTGTAGTTGCATTTTAAAATTTAGTAAAGAATCAATGAAAAAATCAATACGATTATAAATAGTGCATGACATAAAACGCTTCTAATAGTGGGAAATTGTTGGCAATAAAATTGAAGAATAATTCGTTGTAGAGTCACGCTGTACCAGTTTGTATTTCTTGACACTGAAAAAGAGAACTGAGTCGTTACAATTTTGTATTTCAACTATTCATTTTCGTGCCGAATGCATAAAACCGGCAGTCTAATAATAACACAAGCAGATATTGAAATAATATTCTTCTTGAAGAAGCGAGTATATATTTCGCAAAGAAATCTGTCGAATAGATTACGATAGTTACTATTTACTATATATTACCATATATATAAAACAACATTTAAATACATTATCACCGCAAGTAGATTACGGGCCAAGATTTTCGTCGCTCTCCAATTGAATTTCTTCGGAACGCTAATATCGCGAGATAACCATAGAGGTACATCGAAGACATGCTCATTAACGATAAGAACCGTTCACACTGTCCGGTGCGGTGTCGCGACGTATCGAGTGATATTAAGTCGTGTGAATATTTTGTTTCGCGATTTTTCCGGCACCGGCGATGCCATTCGAAACCAGTTGCGCGTCGAGATTTCGATCACGACGGTATTTAACGAGGAAAAATAAAGCAAACGGATCGGTAAAACCCGGCGTACGGCGCATTAGCGATATTTTAATCGGGCTGTTAATTTAATGCGGCTCGCTTTTTCCACGATAGAAAGATCACGACGATTGAGAGGCCAACTAAGCGATTAGAAAGAACGCGACGCACGACTCCTGTTGCCGGCGTTTTGTCGAGAACGTTTCTTGTTTATGGGCGAAATTCAACTGATAAGCATAAATTTTGTATCAACTGATAAACCGCGAGAGCATAAAAATAATGCGCTAGCCTGTAAGAATCCGAATGGATTATTTGTTGTATCTTTTGATGAACTCGTTTCCATGAAGGGACGATACATATATTTTATATATTCGAGATAAACGTGTCTGAATTAGATCCAATTTATAATTTCATTTATATCCCGTTCGAATTCCAATCAGTACGTTATTTGCACACGTGCGTATCGTTCAGCTGGTTTCGGAATAAGACTCCTAAAATCATTTCGAATCACTTTTTCCATTGCGAAAATCATCTCCGGTGCTGACACTAGAAATCACAATTTTAAACATTTATTACTTTTGAACCATTGATTCTTCAGGATGGAAACTTGGTTTTCTCTCATCTTCTTGTCCAAATGTACTGGATAACATAGTTATAATATAATTATATTAATAATTTATAGAAGAAAAGCAAAAATTTTTGGTTATGCAAGATCATACTCATTTTTAGCATGGAGGAACCTACACTTTTAGCACTTCAGCATTTTTGCAAAAGTTACTTGAAGTAATCTTAGGACTCTCATCCCTTTCAAAGAAATACTACATTTTTTGAACACCCTGTAGAAAAGGAAATAACAGTATAGAACAATGGGCTCGAATCGGTTACAGGGTTTTTGCGAATTCAATAAAGTACTGCTAGTGATCGTTCAGGGATTAATCGGCCTAATGCTTTTTTTTAATTGTAAATATTTGAAACCCAGAAGGGTTTATTTCGCTTTACAGGAATAATATAAGTGAGTACAATAATATAGAATACAGGAATAATTTAAGTAAGTGCAATAATATACAATACAGGAATAGTATAAGACAATAATATAGAATACAGTAATAATACAATAACAGCAAATTCAGATTTTAAATATTTTGTTCGTCATTTTTCTCTTTAAAACCTTTGTTTAACGATTCCTCGAGAAATCGTTTAGTTACTAAACGAGAATAAATTGTTCGGATGATTTTGAACATATTTGAACATTTTTTCTCACAAGTTTTATTATTAATTATTAAGTCTTGGATCTCAAACGTCTCACCACTCACGCAGTTTGCAAGTACAGAATTTTATACTCAGGAAATGTAATTTAATATAATTGAAATTTAATGGACGTTTCATTCTTTTAAATCGCGCGATGACAATCCACTAATCGCATTATTAATCGCGTGCAGATAAAAAGGTGAAATCCTTTTCCTTGAAAGAAATATTGTTCACAGGGTACTTTAAAATGCATCTCTTAAATCAGATGCCTTTTATCTCCCGTTTCATCCCGTTATCTTGCAAAAAATTTCACCGTGGAAAGTACGAAAATTATGTTACAAGCGCGGCTATTCTTTTGTACGGTACGCCCACAAACTAAGTTTCTCCCGGCATTTTATGGACTCGAACCTTGATGCTATCATAATGTTACCTGCACTTTCTTTATTCTTCGTGCACAACTTTTTCTGTAGGTATCCCATCCTACAAGACCCAATTCACCTGAACGTTTTCAGACGTCTACAAGGTTGAAGGTTGCATTCTTAACGAGCGGCGGACGGATTCTGACCTGGTCGAAGTTGAAACTTGTTCCAAGTCTTTTGGAGACTGATCATGATACATCAAGACTTACATCGTAAGTGTTGTAAAAACATTGTCATATCATTTCCATCCCATTAAAGATATTAAAAAAGAAAATAAATCTCACTCCGATTTCATGAAATTTAGGTAGACAATTTTTATTTTGTATAAAGATTCGCTGTATAGAAATTAAGCAGCACTTGACTATAATTATGTTTGTAAAGAAAATTTTAAGAGAGGAAATAATTTATCCATAATGGTTCACTTTTATGTATTTATGAAGAAAATGGCTAGATCGAATGGAAAACAGTAAAACCATTGAAATAATGTCAAAATACTGTTCCATTATTTTTAATTTAATAACTAGACTGCGGATGTTTATGCAATTTGCAATTTTTGTGGACGAATTTTAAGAAAGTGGAATAAAATAGAACCTTATTTCTGGTGGTAGTTTTTACAGATCAGAAATAAATAAAGATTCTACTAAATTCTGTCGATTTTTGTAATCTACACTTTTTTGAAAATTTTCAGAAGCCATAAATGTGCATAAACATCCGCAGTCTACTAATAACTTTATTAAAAAAAGAAATATATTTCTGAGTAGCTCTTGGCCTGATAATCACCGCAGACAATTTTTATTTTGCATAAAAATCCGTAGTCTAGTTATAAAAAGACTGCAGATTTTATGTATTTATGAAGAAAATGGCTAGATCGAATGGAAAACAGTAAAACCATTGAAACAATGTCAAAATACTGTTCCATTATTTTTAACTTAATAACTAGACTGCGGATGTTTATACAATTTGCAATTTTTGTGGACGAATTTTAAGAAAGTGGAATAAAATAGAACCTTATTTCTGGTGGTAGTTTTTGCAGATCAGAAATAAATAAAGATTCTACTAAATTCTGTCGATTTTCGTGATCTACACATTTTTGAAAATTTTCAGAAGCCATAAATGTGCATAAACATCCGCAGTCTATTAATAACTTTATTTAAAAAAGAAATATATTTCTGAGTAGCTCTTGGCCTGATAATCACCGCAGACAATTTTTATTTTGCATAAAAATCCGTAGTCTAGTTATAAAAAGACTGCAGATTTTATGTATTTATGAAGAAAATGGCTAGATCGAATGGAAAACAGTAAAACCATTGAAATAATGTCAAAATACTGTTCCATTATTTTTAACTTAATAACTAGACTGCAGATGTTTATGCAATTTGCAATTTTTGTGGACGAATTTTAAGACAGTGGAATAAAATAGAACCTTATTTCTGGTGGTAGTTTTTGCAGATCAGAAATAAAGATTCTACTAAATTCTGTCGATTTTTGTAATCTACACTTTTTTGAAAATTTTCAGACGCCATAAATGTGCATAAACATCCGCAGTCTATTAATAACTTTATTTAAAAAAGAAATATATTTCTGAGTAGCTCTTGGCCTGATAATCACCGCAGACAATTTTTATTTTGCATAAAAATCCGTAGTCTAGTTATAAAAAGACTGCAGATTTTATGTATTTATGAAGAAAATGGCTAGATCGAATGGAAAACAGTAAAACCATTAAAATAATGTCAAAATACTGTTCCATTATTTTTAACTTAATAACTAGACTGCAGATGTTTATGCAATTTGCAATTTTCGTGGACGAATTTTAAGAAAGTGGAATAAAATAGAACCTTATTTCTGGTGGTAGTTTTTGCAGATCAGAAATAAATAAAGATTCTACTAAATTCTGTCGATTTTTGTAATCTACACTTTTTTGAAAATTTTCAGACGCCATAAATGTGCATAAACATCCGCAGTCTATTAATAACTTTATTTAAAAAAGAAGTATATTTCTGAGTAGCTCCTAGGCCTGGTAATGACCGCAGACAATTTTTATTTTGCATAAAAATCGGTATCTATAAATGAGCGTAGCAGAAGCTCGGGCGATACAATCACGGAAATGGAAATGTCTGTGGCGGTTAGGGTATCGTTAAATTTGTTGTCCTGTTAGGTCGATTAAGGAAGGAGTCGCACGAACGAAGTAAAACGCGTTATCTGGGTTGGTCGATCGTTTCGGTGGCCGGCAGCCCTAATTGCGACAAATCTGTCATCTGTTCGGCGGGTATTTCTGTGAGCGGCGACGGATGATTATCTGAT
Source organism: Lasioglossum morio (assembly GCA_916610235.2). NCBI lineage: Eukaryota > Metazoa > Arthropoda > Insecta > Hymenoptera > Halictidae > Lasioglossum > Lasioglossum morio. Next base: position 4,110,323 of record OU744327.1, read on the forward strand.
TTTCGTCCGGGCCCGCTCTGGTATCTCATTATAGCCGGAAATAAATCAGCGAATCCCTCGGTCGAATCCGTTTCCCCGTAAAATTCGGTGTCGGCGAACGTTTACCTGGTTTTTCCAATTTCACAGGTCGCCGGAGATTCCGGGCCGCGATTCCGTTTCCACCCTTAATCCCTCCGAAAGAACCGAACACTTTCTTCGGCTCGAAGACAAACTACCAAGCCGAGGATTTATGGGGCGGCGTGTGCGCACCACCATCGTTTCCGTTTCGAAACCCGGTACAAACGCGACAAGGAAGACAGCCCCGCTATTGAGCAAACCGAGGACCAGCTTCGGCTCTGTGCAACGCGTCGTCTTGTTTTGCTCCCGCTACCAACACCATTAATATACCACGAATAATGGCATAGTAAATTCTAGCAATTACCGTGGGAATAATAAAAACACTACGACTGTGAGATACGGCGCGATTCCTCATTTCCTGATTTCATTATTTATAGCCGAACCGAGTTTATTCTTGTTACGTGTCGCGAATTGTTTCGAACGGTGTATTACGCAATTCTGGGGGTTCTTCAACCCTTTAAGGACGCGTGTCGTTTATGTCAGCCTCGTTATAGCTGCCTCTGTTCCACGAGGATAAACGAAACGCGTATAACAACGTCATATAAACTAATTCTCATGGAAGTATGGACACTTGAAAATTAAGAGAAAAAATAAGAACAGAAATGACAGTAACATCGTTTCTGACACTTTTACTTTTGCATAAAGATATCATTATCACTATAGTCCAGTGAACATGTTAAAAATATTTAAGGACATTAATGAACTTGTTTCAGCTTAATCAGATAATTAAAAGAAGAATACAATTATATATATACTATTTATTTAATAATTTAAACTAAGCATGATTTATATAGCATATACAGTACATAAGCTTATTCACGTATTACATAATCACTTAATGCACTTCTTAACTTAACTTTATCTAAAATTAGTTTATAAAGCTTCAACTCGGTTACATTAATTCAATGAAATTAAATTTTATTTGTACATTGCTTAAGAAAATCGAAAATAATTAACAGGCCTTTAATATCTGGACCACTTTTGCATAAGTCTAATTGTAACATTATTAGTCCTTGATTGAACAACGTAAATAAACATTGATAGTTGAATCCACTATTCGAACAGATTCGTGGCTATTTGATTTTTAAAGGATGATTTTTACGTTTACATCGTGAAGAGGTAAATATCAAATTACTTTCGTAACGACACCGTTCTATCCCCGTAAATCTTGGAATCTCCCTTTCCAATCTTCGATAGCGGCGTCGTAAGCTGACGCCCGAATTAAGTTTAGCTGCTCCTGCGATTTCTCGATTATCGTCTTTCGCACGGCGAAACGTCGGACTTTTAGCATCCGTTTAAGTCGAGGAAAGAGGATGAAATCAACTGTCAAGAGATTAGGTGAAATCGTTGGCGTAACGTCTCTCTATAGTTAATAATTGAGCAATAGTCATTTGCGTGTGTTTGTCCCGTTCGTGGAGAACACAATTATTTTAATCGATCTTAAATCTTCATCGATAAACAGCGGATTTTATGCATTTAGAACAAAAATGAGTGGGTGTAATTGCAAACATTAAAAGTATTAGACGAATTTAAAAATACCGTTATATTATTTTCAACCCATTCAACAAATTAAGAGAGAAAATAAAAAAACATATGTGAAAAACACTTTTTAAAAACCACGCTTATATTAAAATGCACATAAATAAACTCGTGGAGCGCCCACGAAGATTACGTTAATATAGTTTAGCGCTCCAGGCTTTTATTTATAGTCACTAATATCTAGAAAAATTATTTTCTCCTTTTTAGTGCATTTTAATATAAGCGTGGTTGTTAAAAACTTTTTTTTTATATATTTTTTTATTACATCCTAAACTCACACAACACTTTTCTAATCGCCCGATATACAAATAATACGAAGAGATTTTAAATTCTAAACAGAATGGAATCCCGCAAAGAGGAGCGATAAATTACATTATTAAAAAGGGGAAAGTGAACCGGTAGAATATTGTTGTCGCGTAAAAAAGCAAGTCTCCTTTGAGAAGTAACAAACGAGTATCGTAAATCGAATCGGCATCCCACCATTATTAACCGCACGTCGGACCATAAATTTCAAAGGAGTCACCCCAAGTGTATCTCCGAAAATATTCTTTACAGTACTTGCATGACACGCATTCCGCGGGGCGGACACATGGTCCACATTTGATCGGTCGATAGGGTGGTATCGTCTATTTGTAAACAGGGGAGGGTGGGAAAGAGGAGCGAAAGAATCTCGTAAATTCATCGGCACGTTTGCGATGTAAATTTACACGGTAAACTGTGCGCCACCCCCGTAGCCGCGCACCGTCTCCCGAATCTCCGCGAGGAAAACAAATCCGCCGTCTTCAAGCCTCGCTATTATCTCTCTCGACCCAGACGATTCGAATTTTTTATGGGGAACGCCGAGGAATGAAGCTTTTTGTTTAAGAGCGTACCAGCCCCAATATTGGATCGCTGAAATCTATGATCCTCTCCGGCTTCGACGCATTAACCCCTTGCACTCCGAATTTTTCAACGTTTTCCTCAAGTGTTTTATCCGTTGAACAATTGTTTTTTAGTAATTATTGCACTCTGAATTGTTCAACGTTTTCCTCAAGTGTTTTATCTGTTGGACAATTTTTTTTAGTAATTATTGCACTCCGAATTTTTCAATATTTTCATCAAGTGTTTTATCTGTTGAACAATTTTTTTTTAGTAATTATTGCTCTCCGAATTTTTTAACGTTTGCCTCAAGTGTTTTATCTGTTGAACAATTTTTTTTTAGTAATTATTGCACTCTGAATTTTTCAACGTTTTCCTCAAGTGTTTTATCTGTTGGACAATTTTTTTTAGTAATTATTGCACTCCGAATTTTTCAATATTTTCATCAAGTGTTTTATCTGTTGAACAATTGTTTTACTAATTATTGCACTCCGAATTTTTCAACGTTTTCCCCAAGTGTTTTATCTGTTGAACAATTTTTTTTAGTAATTATTGTACTCCGAATTTTTCAACGTTTTCCTCAAGTGTTTTATCTATTGAACAATTTTTTTTAGTAATTATTGCACTCCGAATTGTTCAACGTTTACGTCAGTTTTTCTTTAACATTTAATAAAGCTGGTTTTTATTATTGCAATTCTTCCTATAAAATTTAAAAGCCTGACATCAGTCCTATCACCCAATCAACGCAATTAATTAATTCCAAGAATTTTTATTTTGCAGAAAGATCTGCAGCCTATCAATAATATAAAATACAGCCAAATAGATGTGTACTGCTTATCCAAGTAAAAAATAATTAACAGACACTTTGAAACTATCGCATTTGCACTTCACTTGACTCTTCGCGAACAAGAAAAACTGTTCCAATTATATTTTTCAACGGGTCGAAGCGTCTTTCGCAAAGTTCTCGGATTAGCGCGGTGAAAAAAAAAGTCGGGGAAAAAATTGTAGACGATCGACATCGCTCGGAACTGTGAAACAATTCGTCCGGACAAAACGCATTAATTCTTGAAGCATGTTTTTTGCTAGTCGTCGGCGTCGGTAGCGGCGAAAGCGTTTCGGACGAGCGAGCCCCGTGTCTTTCCTACGATCTCCGGGCGAGATGCTTTTTAATTAAAATCTTTCAACCGTCGTTTCGAACAGGGAGCAAACGTGAAACTCGTTGTTTTCGAGATGGAAAAACGAAAGACAGATCGACTGCGAAAATAATTCATCCGGCCGGTGTTCGCGGAAATTGTGCGTCGGCGGGATCCGCGAGGTTCGACCCTCCGGCGGATTAATTCCAGCCATTTTCGAGCGGTGAAAATGTTAATTAAAAAATGCGGCGAAATTTGTTCCCGTCCCGAGGTATCGTCGATTCGCGGATATATTCAAACGCCGCCGCGAGTACTCGAACGAGATCAAATTAAATGAAGACCCGCTTCGCGTTCTCCAGGCAGGCACGCGCTCTGATAAACTCTGCCGGAAAATTTCTCGGGGTTTTTCATACAATCACGCGTAGCCGCAACTCTCCTGTTACCTCAAACTTTTTTTCTGACTACTAATCAAAAATTAGTTATTCATGCCTATCCGGGTACGCGTGAATTAGCCTCGGGAATTTCCCACTTTAAATAAATTAATCGGCGGGAGAACATTGTTGTTGAAGTTGTGCCGAACTTTTCCGAGGTTTTCTTAACCACTTGCCGCATTTTAACGAGTCACACCCGCGATGAAAATTTTTAACGAAGTTAAACAAATATGAATGTTATTCGATTCGTTTGTAATGAACAGATCGCGGATTTTATGCATTTATGATTGATTGATTGATGATTTATTAGCTTTCTAAGCTATTTTCCATTACGTTTATATTATATAACATTTGTTGTAACGAATTCATTTTACTTCGTCTGGTAGTGCATTATACATTAATATTCCTTCATAGAATACACTTTTTTGGGCACTTCTCGTATTACGAAATTATAATGCAATATTCCCCGCTTATTATTATTATGAATTTAAGAACACCAATGTATTAGTTGCAGCTCCTAAACGTTATTAAAGAATGAAAGAAATGATTACTTGACCCTTGTTTGTTGCAGTTGATGCGAACAATTTTTGTTTTGCATAAAGCTCCGCAGTCTAGTAATAAACATTTAAGCATTAAAATCAGTGTAGCCATTCAATTCTGTATTCTGTATTCTTCGAATTCAATTTTCGTATAAATAAAACAGGTTCAATTTCATGCGAATGCCTAGAGAACGCGAGAGGATCTTCATTTAATTTGATCTCGGTGGAGTACTATTACTAACGTAAACAATATTATGAATTTTTTTTTTTATTTAGTGCAATTTGAATCTCAAGGTAGAGATTATTTTGCCGTACATTGTTTTTCAATACATTGTGATATTCTGAATAATATAATACAAATTATAAATAATCGTGAACCAAAACACAAGCTATTTTAAAGATGAACTGTTTTCTTAAATCTTTAAACCACAGTCATTCAGAAACGAATAGGTTCTTTTACATATTTCCGCCGTAGGACTGGAGAGTAGAACATTGCATGAAAGCGGGAGGAAAAGATGCAATTTCTGTAATTGCCTGATAAACTTTAGCCCTGATCTACATCTGTTTATCGTGGTAATTATCTCACGTTAGAGTTTTGTGTGACTGTACCACGGTTTTGACTTTCGGTTGTGAAAGTGTGTGAAATAGTTTACGCCTTTATATAAACCTTCCTTCTCAATGATGTTATATATGTATATATTATGCGTTGCTGCTAATTTAACCGATTCCCTTAGGTCCGTGAAGGAAATTTTGATGAAGGGAGTAGCTATCGTGTTAGCAGCCGATTTTGCTAAAGTGTCTGCATTCTCGTTGCACAGAATTCCATTGTGAGCCGGTACCCAGTAGAATTTAATGTTGCTGCCGTTTGTGGTTTTGGATGCGAATTTGAAGACATTTTTTCTTATTTCAAGGATATAGGGATTCGTTTTTGTACTTATGTTACTTTGTTCCAAAGAAAGGAGTGTACTAAGAGAATCCGTGAAAATAAGAAAACAATATTGTGAATGATATAACAACTGCAAATCTATCTCCCCAAGATATAACATTGTAATAATATATTGTAATCTTTGTGGTCGCTAATGACCGTGATGTTAATACAACCTGTACAAACAAATAAGTAAAGAAAAATATAATAAATGAATAACGCATCTTCCTTTCACAGATTATTCAAAGTCGCGGCAACTTGGTTTCCAGCGACTCTTCTATTTTCGTCGGCAATTTTGCCCGCTTTAACAGCTCGACGAGGTTCCCTAAATTGTCCTGTGGAAGAATCGTAAATTAAAAAATTTGTAAGCCGTCGTTCGGACAGGGCCGGTGTTCTATCGTTAAGAATAGCTTTCCGGATCGTAATTCTAACGTAATAATTTATGCAGGGCGAACCGTCCGGGTGCGCGGTAACTGGCGTAAGGGTTAATTACGATCGGGAGCAGTTGGCGTAGCGGTGTTATGTCATCGCCGTTTCGAGACCGGTTAAAAACAATCAGAAAGACGCGAAGAATTATTCGTATCGGGGCCCCCGTTCGACGGTGGCGAAGCGAGACAAAACCACTCCGCCTGTTTCTCTCGCGTAACAAGCCGGGCTTCGCGCGTATCCGCGCGCGATTCTCGGCCGCGTGCCGATGTGTGTTGGTGCCGCGTTTACACAGTAAATATATCAATGAATTTATGATCCTGGCTGATCCCTAATGGCCTCACAAACAGATCTTCGTCGGGGAATGCGCGGCCCGTGCTTTCGCCGCTGTCGGAAGGTGCATTAAAGCCCCCGGAGAGTGTCGAGAAAATGGAGGGCCGCGAATAAACCTCCGCAACGGAACACATTATTTTTTTCTTTTTTCCTTCTTCTTCTTCCCCACTTTTCTTTCCCCCGTCGCACCACCCCTGCGGAACCACCGCGCCACCGGAGCTTCGTTTTACCTGCCAGAAACCCTTAAAAACCCTTTTCACCCGGTACACCGTGCCGGGAGCACTGCAATTACGTAACCTGACGAGGTGAAAGATAATCGCATAAACGACACCAGCACAATCGCCGTTCTACCAGCAAGAATATTCCAAGTAAAATATATCCGTTGCTCCGGATGGGAAATGTCCGTATCATCCGTGTCCTCGGAATATTGCGACCCGAACATATTATTCCGGGTTCACTTGCGTTTCAACCCTCGCGAAAGAAACTGTATTTTATTTTTCTGTTCACCCGATTGTCCACATCGCCGTGATACGACCGAACGGATTCGCGAACGGTTAGTTTAACGTTCAGGAAGTCTTTTTTTTTTATTTTGGAAATCTCATACGAGATTTATTACAACATAATGCTTAGTACAGAGTATTCCATAACAAAGTATTAGTAAGGTAAAGGCACCAGTAGTTGACCAGTTAAGAGAAGTTTTCCACGAAAACAATGGTAACCACTTGCTCTGTCATCAAATAGCGAGAGTCGACGCATGAAGACACTCTTTAAGTCTTCTAGATTATGTAACAAGGCCATTTTTTAAAAAAAGTTTACTTATACAAATTTAAGGAACATATTGAAAAATTCAGTAATTGCTTCAGAAGTTGACCACTCTAGAACATTAAAAATCTAGTAGGTAATTGACCTTCTCTTCGTTAGTAGTTGACCACTTATACTGGAAGAGGGTTAAAGCAATAATGTTGGGAATCATTTTAGTATCAATTAATTTCAACAATTACCAACGCGTTAAGGAAATAGAGATATATCAGAATATTACTAACCTTAATGAATTGAGACGTCCGTTATTACTATGCATACTTCACTTCGCGTATAATTGTTCTGAAATTTAACAACAAATGCCATAGCACCCGAGATTCACTTTCATCAAAAGTGCACAGCTTATAAAAACCTTATTTTTTACGTTTTTCTATCAAATGGTCAACTACTGGTACCTGGTCAAGTACTGGTGCCTTTACCTTACAGAGTATATTGTATAGTATAACAAAAATATTATAAGCAATAGCAAAATCAAAAATACTTAGGTACGTAGGTTACATGTATTTAAGAAGGCTATTATATATAAACAAGCACTAATATTGGGTTCAGCTATTAAGCAACCTATGTCCAATGGCAATTGGTTCAGGAAGTTATGTCGTGATTAGAGTGAGAATGTCTGTGAAACGATAATATCGTATTTCTTTCAATTGTCTTTAATGATTCTTTTTCATTAATATTATTAGCTTGTTTCATTTATAACGTAAGAACACTTCGGTCTCTTTCTGCACGGTGGAAAACGTGTTTAAAATATCCATTAAAATGTACACACTTGAAACTTCATGTATTGTAACAACAAATTGAACGTGTTAGATACCCTTCTAAAAGACTGAATTTTAAAGAAAATCACAGAAAACAATTTATTTTTGTTAATAAACGAATTTCAAGCGCCGTCAATTTAAAATTATATGTATTATTATTATTATACTTTTTTTGATAGATTCGTGTACTGTATATGCTATATAAACCATGCTTGGTTTAAAGCATTAAATAAACAATAATAATTTTGAACATATAATTTTGTAATAGACTCATGTACTATATATGCTATATAAATCAAGTATTGTTTAAAGCATTAAATAAATATGTATAGTATCATAATTTTCTTGCCTCGAGATCGAATTTTCCGTTGAGCTGCATCGCGATAATGATTTTCACTGTGGATAATTAAAAATTGGCTAAATAATCTCATAATTGGAAGCAGAGAAACAAAATCATCGTCATAAACTTGCTTTTCTCGTACCGTCGGAAATAAATGAAATTTCTCGATAACAAATTAATTTCACGGAAGATCGCGATCGAAATAACGGGAAATTCGTTTGCGGAAGGAAGCGTCCTGAGCGTCGCTGTATTTTCGCCGGTAATTTGCGGACGATGTAACGAGAACAATGCAAACATAGCGAGAATATCGTAACGATACCGAATGGTATTTCGGTTTGTTCGTAAATGCGCGGGATGTTGCATGTTAAATAACCCCGAGAGAATCGGGGTCCGCGTGTATAGCAGCGGGCCGCGCGGGGGCCAACAGAATTCTTCCGTAACATTGGAAACCTTATTCCGAAAAACGAGCCCCGTTGTTTGGTACACGCAATCCGAAATTATGCGAAATTATTTACGCGCGCGCGCGCGCGCGCAGGAACCCGCTATTTTATATCGCAAAGTTTGTTCAGATGAGAATTCTGTTTGCGGACGAGCTCCGGCGCGGATGAAGCGAAAATGGGTGAAAAAGGGAAAACAAGCGAGCGCAAAACCGGTGCTGTCGACCATTAGCTTTTAGCACGGCACCGCGAGGATGAAAAAGAGGCGGATGAGAACAAAAAAAAAGAAAAAAGAAAAAAGAAAGAAACGCGCGGCGCAGGCAAGGCGAAAAATCATTTGAAAATTACCATCTTTGGCCCATTAGCTAGGCCGTGTTCTGAATTATTTTACCGGCGACTGCGACGTCGCTGTTGCTTGGACCAGAACTCGCGAAATCTATCGCGAATCCCTGACAAAAACGTTTCAAAGGACCATCTCTCTCCACTCTGCTTTTCCTATTTCTCCAGCGAAATTATTAAGATGGTAATGCCGCGAGATGGATGGGACAAATTATTTACTGGATGTCGCACTGTATAAGCCGCCATTTTCTTCAGGAAAGTAAGCCTGTTACAAATGCGACGCGACGTTCAGAATATTCGCGATACTTAGACTACTTCATGGAATCTTCAATTTCTTTTGTAAATCTAAAATAAATAAAAATCATACTATATTTTTATAGAATTTTATGTTCTAGTATTTTTTGAACATTCCACAAGCTATAAACATTTCATGCTTTTTAAGCATAATGATTTTATTCAAATGCGAATGGAGCACTGTTAATAAATACAATGATTGTCTGATATTCAGTTCCTCATTTAATTACATCAACTTATATACAATCTAAATTATTCTTTAATGGTGCATTAAAGAAATGATCAACTATCCAAGTATAATATATTTCTTTACAAACAAATATGAATCGCAACATGAAATAAAAAACAGTAAACTCTACCTACATTTTTTGAAAATTCTGTAAGCCACAAATATTCCATATTTTTTAAGCATAATGATTTTAATAAAATAAATATTATCGTGGAGCGTTCTTAATAATTAAAAAGAGTTCACTGTCAGTAAATAAAATGTGATTCATCTAGGTCTGATATTCAGTTCTTCATTTAATTAGTGCAATTACAAGCAATCTAAATTATCCATTAATATTTTATTCAGTAATAAAACTGTACGATAATGTATGCCTTCACAGCTGATAAAATCAGCATAAAATATCCAAGTACAATATATTTCTTTAGAAACAAATATGAAACTGCAACATTAAATAAAAAATAGTAAACTCTACTTACAGTTCTACACCGATTCTACCATCTTCATTGCAGTATATCGAGAAACTCTTGTTAAATATTATACAGGTTTTTAAAAGCCGCGTTCAATTGTTGAGTACACAGATACCTCGTGCAAATTATGATCGAGAAAATATCCGAGTGCAAACATTCATGAAATTTCGTCGGCCGCCGGATAATTTGTTACACGTTCCGGTAAATGGCGGAACCCAAAAACACACACACACGCGCGCGCGCACCGCACACACCATAATCGATGCGTCTGGACGTGCACACGTATCAGGGGATACATAAACTACAATTATCGCGGCGCGAGATATTAAAATCAGCAAGAATATCCCGTGAAATTGCTTTTGGTAAACGTATTGCCGTCATAAAGACCACAATGTAGTTTTCGTGATATTCGCAGTTGTTATTTCCATATGCACGATCCAATAAAGATGTTGCACCGGACAGTATTATTATAGATATCTCTATCGTACAGCTATGCGTCTATTATTCGAAACGGTTCGAATGGACACAAATTAAGTTGCCCCAACATTTGATCACACAAAATTCGAATATTTATCGAAATATTGCATCACCGAAAATGAAGCGAACAGTGAAATTTTAAACAGCACAGAATTATTTAAAATTTCCTTCGTGTCACGCTCAAACTCGATGTGACGAAAAATCGAATTTCGCCTGCTCTCTGAACGGAAAATCGAATATTTCGCCTGTAAATAAATTTAAAAAATATGAACGTTAATATCGTCTCTGAAATTACTGGATTAATAAGAAATCATTCTAATTAAAGTGACAACAGTTGCAGGACTGTGGACTTTTTTTTAAAATAAAAGTTTTAAAATGAACTTCCCCTTCTAATAATTTGACAAGATTGAATATAATGTAACAAAACCTTCTTCAATTCTTTTAATGTCCACAACGTCTCATAAATGCACAAAATCCGCAGTCTAGTTAATAACTAATTAAAAATACGAATTTGTTGTTGACCCAGTTATGCACGATTTTCTGCGTTTCATTTTAGATTCTGATTACAGTGACAACAGTTGCAGGACTGTGGACCTTTCTTTAAAATAAAAGTTTTAAAATGAACTTCCCCTTCTAATAATTTGACTAGATTGAATATAATGTAACAAAACGTACTTCAATTCTTTTAATGTCCACAGCGTTCCATAAATGCACAATATCAGCAGTCTAGTTAATAACTAATTAAAAATACGAATTTGTTGTTGACCCAGTTATGCACGATTTTCTGCGTTTCATTTTAGATTCTGATTACAGTGGCAACGGTTGCAGGACTGTGGACCTTTTTTTAAAATAAAAGTATTAAAATGAACTTCCCCTTCTAATAATTTGACTAGATTGAATATAATGTAACAAAACGTTCTTCAATTCTTTTAATGTCCACAGCGTTCCATAAATGCACAAAATCCGCAGTCTAGTTAATAACTAATTAAAAATACAAATTTGTTCTTGACCCAGTTATGCACGATTTGCTATGTTTCATTTTAGAACGCGTGTGACGCGACACGCGAACGAGATTGGGGCGTGTTCAATTTAATCGTAAGTGTCCGTAAAACGTTTAGGGGAAAAATAGTAATGTCAATTAGTGTCACCGCTAATAAGAGGGGTAATGTATTTAATATCGCGGAAATGTCATTAAACATGATTACAGTTATAGCAGGTCAAAGGTAGCACGTGTCCCCTTTCATGCTCGCAACGGGGAGCCAGCCGCCAGCTAACTGCTCCTAACAAACCCCCTACCCTCGTTCATTGAGCACTGATTTTTTTTCCACCAGCGTGATGGGACAACGATAACGTTATCGATCCCACACCGATTCCTGCACGGAATTAAAATGCTGGAAAATCCTCGATGCGCATTCCCCAAGGGGACCTTCTAGTGCGAAGGGTGAAAATTACCATTCTCTACTCTTTTTCAATCTTCCAAATACCCATTGACATACCATTTAACTCCAAAGCTATGGATGTTCAGAAAAATGGTTCGGTTTAACTTCAACACCTTGTATTAATTGTAAGATTGGTTCGAAGCACTCAACATTATCGATGATTTATAATTTTAATCTATTCGTTGAAATTATAATGATTATAGGCGAGACTCGTTTTAAAAACTTTTCTGAATAAATTTTTAGCCATCGTCAAACCAATAGAAGAACATACTGCTCAATTGTAATTAGACAGCGGATTTTTTATGCATATTTAAGTTCACTGTGTAATTATAAACTACATGGACCAGAATGTTTTCCACATGGAGCAATTAACATGCTAAAAATTTAACAAGCTGATTCATAGCGTGTTTGTAAGGTTCGCAATTGAAGTCACTGTTTTATACTACCACAGTCTCCAGTGGATGTAGATATTTGTATAAAAAGAAAATTGAACTACCTTGTTGCAAATATCGAGGCTCTATCCAGAGAAATCAGATAAGGAGAAGCAGTTACCCCCTCTCTCTGCCAGTATCAGACACATGCACGACAGAGTCGTCACCACAATAGGGCAAAAATGTTATTTAAATGAATATTTCAAATAAAGTAGGTTTGAAACCTATTTGGAAAAAACAGTTTATCCGAAATTTTTATTTAAATAAAATTTTTCCCAACGTTGTTTGCTGTGATTACTTTGGTATCAATGTATTTGTATATAACAATTGTAACGTTAATTATTAATTATTTTTAGATTAACTGGGTTTAAAACCTACTTGGAAAAAACCCACTTTATTCGAAATTTTTATTAGGGCTGTTACTTTTTCGAAGCTTCGAAGGATTCGAAGGAATTAAGGGAACTTCGAATAACAATAACACATAAATATTAAGGTAGGGTTATTAGATCCCGACAAATGACTCCATAAATAGCCTCGTTTTCAATATATTTGAGATAAAGAATACATTCAGATAAAAATTCTTTTCAAAAATCTGACGCTGGGGTTTTTTGGACCCCACATTACATTGCAAAGGTTAAATAAATGCCGGTATTTTTCGGTTTTTCCATGCAAAGGATGCCCCATAGAAATTCGGAGGAAAGTTACAGTCCTAATTTTTATTTCAATAAAATTTTTGCCCAATTCTGGTCGCAACGCGTCACGTGACAAGAAGCGTGGTAGAAGGGGAAGGTAGAGTGGGGACGCAAGTCCAGATAAGAAGGAAATAATATTTTCTTTTCCACAGATAAACCAGAATTTACGAGACCGCGGGTGGTTTAGCAGGAGGACCTATAAAAAAACAGGAATTTCATGAAACTTTATACTAGTAGAATCGAGGTGTGAATCGCGATAAGCTATCGTCGCGTTCTAGGAGATCGGGATTCATTCGGTCGAAGCAATAACAAAAACAATGAAACGAGTGTAGCCTCGTATCTGACGCCGATAGAGAGAAAAAAAAAAATAAAAACGCACTCGAAAGATATGGGGAAACCGGCTGATGGTGTCGAGCTTATGAAATAATGGGGAAGCTGGACGACTGACTTCGACTGGTCTAATCGCGATCGTAAATATGTACATTACTGTCTCTAAGAGGCTTCCTTTTTTTTCCTAGTCTTCTTTTCCCCATCGCTCGATTGAGAAATTTCGCTGTACCCTTAAAAGAGCTCTTATCAATCAGCAATGTCTTTTTTTTCCACGACGTTCCTCTTGGAACGCGCGAGATCCCAGGATTATTATAAGTCATGATACTCGCTCAGGATCATGACAAACGACTCTACTTTTCCGAGTCATTGCTTTTTTATGGGCGGAATCTGGGAAAATCGTTTACCCTCTGCTATCGATTCACCCTCCATCTCTATTTTTTTTTTTTTTTTTAGTCGCCCAGCTTCCACTTCAACTTACCGATTCAAGGGAAAGTATTCGCGTTGACAGACGGGGCCGATACATTATTGACTCGCCTGTCAAACAAAATATTTATTTGCTTCCCTGTACCAACGCGTTCCACCGTTTCGAGATGGATCGCACGCTGCCGTCAGATGTTGCGTCGTATTGTTTCCACGAGAGATATGGATCAACGAATTTTCCGAATGATTCAATGGTATCCTGATCTACAGGAATGTTTGTGTATCCTACGACAACAGATGCAAAAGAATCTCTGTTGTAATGTACATTAGAATATTTTAGACAGTTTCTGGCTTTTAACAGACTTTCACCGATTTATGTTACACTGGATGATTCGTGCCACAATTCGAAATATTGCTGTACCAGTCTTCACAATATTGTTCACATTATTAAATGTGTTATTATTTTTCGTATCCATAAAATAAAAGAGATCATGTACAATGGAATTATTCTAGATCAGAAGAAATGTTTAATTTTCGAGTTAAAATAGAGCTGACTGCAACTGGGACCATTTTAATCTTGGAGTTCTTACAAAAAAATATGTGGCCGTTTAAATTTTAGCTACTTTTTAAAAGAACCAAAATTGTTTTAATCTTTTCACTGTTTTACATTTCACTGGCTAATTCTTGCCACAATTAAAAATATTCCTGTACCAGTCTTTACAATATTGTTCACGTCATTAAATGTGTTATTATTTTTCATATCCATAAAATAAAAGAGATCATGTACAATGGAATTATTCTAGATCAGAAGAAATGTTTAATTTTCGAGTTAAAATAGAGCTGACTGCAACTGGGACCATTTTAATCTTGGAGTTCTTACAAAAAAATATATGGCCGTTTAAATTTTAGCTACTTTTTAAAAGAACCAAAATTCTTTTAATCTTTTCACTGTTTTACGTTTCACTGGCTAATCCTTGCCACAATTAAAAATATTCCTGTACCATTCTTCACAATATTGATTACATTATTAAATGTATTTTAAGCATATCTAGTTTATACAAATTATTTTATGTTTTGTAATTCAAGGTTTACTATCACTACAAATTTTTCATCTATCCAAAGACCTAATAAATAAATATTGTAAATTTTTTATCTAAACCTCTCCACAATATTGTAGAAGTTCAATTTATTTCGCTACGAATTTGGAAAGTTTTTTAATATTTATACAAATTATAAGTATACGAGGTATTATATCAATTTCAAAGGGTTAATAAACTTCCGGCAGACCAAGTGTTAAATCGGGACAGTTTGAACCTTGAATTTCTAACAAACAAAAAATACGTGAAAGTTTGATAAAATTGCAGAAAAGAGAGGAAACGTGTTCGATGGGTTGGCAACGAGGAATTTCTGTATTACCTGACATCCATCTGCAGGCTCTGTTTTGCCCTTCTTGGGCCGCGTATCGAGCCATTGTTGTCCGGGAATAACAGGCTTAATCTCCCCACAATTTGCCGGATCGTCCCTTCGTCCCTTCCACCAACCCCAAACCCCCACCACAATGGCCCGCGCACGATCGCTTTTCTCTCTCTCTCATTCTCAATGGTTTCCCATATGCGTTCTCTCGTTTTCGGCCGAGATACACGGGCGGGTGTCTGAAATTACGAGAGCAGACGCGAGTGCATTCGTCTAGAAAATTGCAGCTTATTTTCGGCCGATCATCGAGGCCCGAGGAGTGTGTTCTTTCATTGCTACGTTTCGACACGCCGCCGTTGCAGCCCTGACGAATCACTAAACTCTCTCCTTCTCTCTCTCTCTCTCTCTCTCTCTATCATTCTCTTTCTCTCATTCTTTGCGTGCGTGTCTCTCCCGACAAAACGCGGCCCGAAGAATACCTTTCGTTTCCATCCGACTGACACCCGGCCTTTTTAACTCCTTCGACACCGTTACCCATCAATTTCAATTAACACGATATCTTTCCACGAGTGGACTGCGGATTTTATGCACTTATCGAAATCACTAGAATTTAACCCTTGTGCAGCCAACTGAAATGGATTATAGATTATTTTGAACCTTTTTGTGTTTAGCATATTTGCATGAATTCTCATTTTAGCCCTTCACTGCATGGGAATTTAAATTGGGATGAAATAATTGCAAGAAGGTCAGTTTTTTTTTAGTTTCATTTAAGGGAAAACTATTTTTAAAAAGATACATTTTCAGAAAAATAAATATACATGGTGATACTGGCAATGTAGTCTCTTCGATTTGCAGCGATGCAAGTTAACTCATCAACTGTGTAAAATTAAATTTCAGTTACCCTCATGCTTAGAAATGTTAGTTGTCCGACCAAACATTAAAGCTTGTCTTCTTATATTTCATTTCCTAAAAAATTGTAAACTATGATTTTAATTTGATTTAATATTGTTTATGTATGTATAAATATGTATTTACTGTAATTTACATTTGTACAGCACATATAGATCTCAGTCGAGAGTCTGAAATGCTTAATAAAAGAAATATATATATTCATGGTAAGAAAACACATTCTCATATTAGCATATTTACCAGATTTGTTCACTGTATCTGATACGATACACTATTCAGCGAAGACTATAAATTAATATATCAGCGAGCGAAGAATGGACATCCAAAGAAATTTGGTAATATATATATATTCGATTGAAATTAACTTTTTATTTATAATTAAATAACTTTAGAAATATAATAAGATAAATAACAATTTTTGAATTAAGTATATGCTTTGATTCTTCTCCTTAGAGATTAACTTATTGATTAAACAATTTATTTAAAAACAAAACTAACTATACTTGATAACTTCATATTTTTCAGGGAGTTCACATTGGTGAAATTTGTCTGAAGTTTGGCTACAGTCGCCACATTTACTCCCTCCCTAATAGTTTAAAAATTTAACTTGATTAGGTAAATTATTTTAAATTTTCGAATCTAACTCTATGTTTAGATCATAAAATCCGTAGGCTACGTGTAATTTTACAATTCAAACATTTTTATTAACCAGATCGAAATGCGCGCAAATGCGAACGACTATAATTGGAAAGAAGAAGGGAGACCCGCACGTTTAGCATACCAAGGACCGATCGACGGTGAACGATTATGGAAATTATAAAATATCCTCGGCGAGTTCTGTCTACTATCGGCTGTCGAAGTTAATGAAACGTGCGTTCCGGTATTTAGATGCGGCAGCATGCACGACGGCTGTCACGAACGAAAAGGTGGAGGTGTGGCATCGTCCAAGACGATACTAATTTGCCTTCCCTTTGGCCCTGCTTGTCCAGCATTTCCTCTTCACGGTTGGTAGACAGAAAAATCCACATGCCACGCGTGATCATCTGGAATAATGCTACGTCCTTTTTTCTTCGCCGACACCCCGGCACTCTATGCCGGAGATAATTGAAGAAAAATAATGTTTATCCTTGGCCGAGGGGACGCGAAATCCCAGGGATTTCGATACGGCTCCCCTTCTGCGATGTTGTGATTCAATTTATACGCTTTCGTTCGAATTCCTGCATTTATCTGTTAACCAATGAACTACGATAATCCAGTGGATAATAAAGTTCTAACTTGTTTCTGGACATGTCGATTTTATGAACAATTCAATTGCACGTCGACATCTCTATACAGGATGACTTAAAACTTGCTAGACCATTTTCGAGTTTATTTATAAAAGAATAAATGTTATTTGAAAAATTAAAAGCCTATCTAATCCTAAAATGATCTAGTAACTTTTCGATTGTACGTATTACATATTACCTAAAGATTGATAGTTATATTCTGAAGACGTTGGACAGATATTTGTGATCTATCATAAATCTGAAGATTGAAATTTTCCGTTTACAACAACCCTCTAAAAGTTGATGTACGACAGCTAACAATGATGGCGCATCAAGTTTCTTCGGGTCGTTGTAAAGAGGAAGCTTCAATCTTCAAGTCTACGATAGATTCTAGCTAAAAAACAATTACCAATATTTTTAGAGACGTTTCGATTTACAATTCAAATAGCGTTTCTACGAGAAAACGTGTCTTCCGTTTCCCACTCGGTATGTACAGCGTGCAAAAATGTTTTACATTCTAGCGACAGTAGTACTGTATTTACAAAATTATAACAGTGTGTCGATACTTTTTGGAGCAACTGTATGTTGTAATAAAAATCATGTAGCTTTGAACGAAAATCAATATTGTCGCTTATACTGTTCCTTTTAATCATATGTTAATATTATAATATCTGTATTTCTTCAAGAAACCTATTCTGATTTGTAATCTTCATACTCTGTATTATATGTAGTGTATTTCTGTTTTGAAACAATGTTGTAATAAATCTCATATGAGATTTTCTATAATAAAAAAAAAAATAAAATATTGTCGCTTTTGTAACACAATGTAAGTGAGGCACAATTACTTGGAGTAAACAATTATTTACAGAATCGTTTTGAGTGTTGAATGAATTTTGAAATATTTTGAAAAAAAACCTCGAGAACGTGCTGTTTCTTAGATCGTGTACTTCTGCTAATTTTTTTTGCAGCCGCAACGAACGTGTGAAAAAATGGCGTATGTTTTAAGAGTAGATTGAAATTTTGTCTAGGTAACCTGAAAAAGAAATTTTGGGAAAATTGCAATTGATTGGAATCGCGGAGGAAAAATTAAGAATTGTTTCTTCCAACGATTGTTTTAGGGTCTGTATTTAAAATTGACGAAATTGTTCGCATGTTAATGGGAATCACTGTATGTGTGGCCCATCTCGAGGAAGTCGGAGGGGGAAGGATCGTAATTCCTACCAGGACAATTCGACGCCTCTGTTCTTCGTGACGCCCACGCTGCAGTCGCACTGTGCGTGCACTTTCATACAACTCGGATTGCACAGGCTCTTTCACGAGGTGCAGCCAATTTTTACATCTGCGCCGTAAAAATTCTTCGCACTCACCAAAGCAAAACAGTCCAAATCATTTTTAACAGTTCAGGTAAGTGAGCAAGTTAAGTAATCTCATTTTCTCTTTATAATTTTATTTTTCACGTAATCATTTTAATCATAAATGCATGAAATCATATTATTGCTAATTTTCAAGGGACCATGCTTAATTTAAAAAAATTAAAAATTACTTCAGTTTGTACAATGTATTTAGTTTTAAATAAAATACATGCTTTAGACAAAAATTAATTAAATTTACCAAGGATACATTCTTGGAAGTCACGATTCGTGACGCAAAACGATTGTCACGCGAATCTTTGTCACAAAGAGATTGATATTTCTTGAAAGACATTTTTGATGTCTTCATAGACAATAATGCCCGAGGGTACCTGTCTACATGACATTACGAGTCACGACTTTTGCTGTCATGACGCCGCGTCTTCTAGTTTTCACGACGACAAAAGTCATGACTTGAATGCAATGAGAATGCGGTTTCTACTTTTCACGCCAATAAAAGTCACGAGTTATCGAGCGATCTCGGTAAGAATCGCGATTTACTATCGCGTAAAAACGTAGCCTAAGCAATTCTAGTTCAGTGACACGAATGGTACGCGATTGGCATCAAAAGGTTCGAATTTTATTGCAGATTTTTATGCAGATTCAGAGAAAACATTTTTTTCATACGTAGCATTGATAAATTAACCTGATTAATTACAACTCTTATTGCTAAACTTTTCAAGCAAGAAAAATCAAACAATACAACTACAAAAATCAACTACAATAAAAATTCAACACTTAAATGATCAATAAAAATTCAACAATACAATCATGAATGATTCAACAATAAAAACAATATAAAATCATCAGTAAAAGCATAATAAAAATTCAACAATAAAATCATCAATAAATCTACAATAAAAATTCGACACTCAAATCATCAATAAAAATTCAACAGTAAAATCATCAATAAATCAACAATAAAATCATCAATAAATCCACAATAAAAATTCAACAATAAAATCATCAATAAATCGTCAAAAAAAAATTCAACAACAAAATCATCAATAAATCCACAATAAAAATTCAACAAACAAATCATCATTGAATCTACAATAAAAATTCAACAATAATATGAACATAAAATCAACAATAAAAATCGCTTAAAATTTCTTTTAAAGTTAGAAAGTTCAACCAAAGCTTGTTCTTATATCCATTTTGAAAAATAAAATGGTTAAACTGACGCACAAAGTATGCATATGTAACACACACACACACAAACAGAGCCTAGAATGCATTTAATATAACTTTCGAAATGAATTCACGTCGATCTGTTCACCGCCGTTTGTATGCACAAGCTAATCAAAGCGATAGTTCTATCATAAAACGAATCGTATGAAATCTAATGAACACATTAGAGCACAATTATATTTGCTGTCGTGTACTCGACACGCAGCTGATCATAGCAGTTTGATTGCAACTGTTCAATTTATGATTGCGATAACACGGTCCCTTTACACCGGTACAGCATCGTCAGCAGTTCTATTCGAGAAACTTCGATTTGCATGAGTGGAACTTTCGAATTTGTACACAATACGTATTTGCATATTAAAAAAATCGTGATTCACTACGTGATTGCGCTGAGAATGCATCATTGAACCGTTAGTTCGCGATCAAAATAATCGAAATCTAGTGGCAGCAAGGTGTAACATTAAACGAGAGATGCATAACCGAGAAGTTCGCTTGTAAGTTCATTATGTCGGAATGAATTTCCTTTGTATTCAGAAAATCAAGCACGCGATCAAGTCGCACTACCTACACACAGATGTTCATGAAATTTTATAAGCTTGCGAGCCTGATTTTATGGAGTCCAATGAACAATACCATATCACGCCTAATTAATAGACAGAGGATTTTATGCGCTTACGACAAGAATGAGTAGGTGTGATTTAGAACAGTGACACCATTCGAAGAATTTGAAAATACATTTTAAAATAAATTTCTACTCCACTACAGTCTGTTGCAGTACAGGTAGAAAATTTTTATTTTATGTTCTCCCTTAAAACTTTTCAAGAACAATTTAAAATATCGATTAACTAAAATCAGGCATTTCTTACGTTACAGGGAAAGAAGGCTAGAAAATTGTTTTGCCCTCGTCATTTCACGTGACGCCATCTTATTCTTGTTCGCTGTGTTCAAGTCGTATGTTCTCCCTTAAAACTAGATATTTTAGCCAACAATTTTCAAAATTTCTTAACAAAAAATAATTTAAAATATCGATGAACTAAAATCAGGCATTTCTTACGTTACAGGAAAAGAATGCTAGAAAATTGTTTTGCCCTCATCATTTCACGTGACGCCATCTTATTCTTGTTCGCTGCGTTCAACTCGTATGTTCTCCCTTAAAACTAGATATTTTATCCAGCAATTTTCAAAATTTCTTAACAAAAAATAATTTAAAATATTGATGAATTAAAACCTGACAATTCTTATGTTACAGGAAAAGAATGCTCCAAAATTGTTTCGCCATCATCATTTCAGGCGACGCCATCTTATTCTTGTTCGCTGTGTTCAACTCGTATGTTCTCCCTTAAAACTAGATATTTTAGCCAGCAATTTTCAAAATGTCTTAACAAAAAACAATTTAAAATATTGATGAATTAAAACCTGTCAATTCTTATGTTACAGGAAAAGAATGCTTCAAAATTGTTTCGCCATCATCATTTCAGGCGACGAAGCCATCTTATTCTTGTTCGCTGTGTTCAACTCGTATGTTCTCCCTTAAAACTAGATATTTTAGCCAGCAATTTTCAAAATGTCTTAACAAAAAACAATTTAAAATATTGATGAATTAAAACCTGACAATTCTTACGTTACAGGAAAAGTAGGCTACAAAGTTGTTCCCATGATTCCACGCGACGCCATCTTGTTCCTGTTCGCAGCCACGAATTACCGAGTACGGAAACAAGATTGGCGAAAGACGAGAGGTTTCGGGAGAGAAGCTAGCGCCGAGGGAGAGCGCCGCGACGCTCCGCGCAGAGCAAAGACCTCGCACGTGTCGAAAACCAAGAGCATTTAGGAAGACGAGTAAAGAATCACCCCTGTGATGCCAGCAGCGGTAATCTAGTTTTGGCCCCAGGGGAAAAATGTGCCACTGACGTACACATCGGGTCATCGCAGCTAGACGAGTGTATCCGATCCCTACGTTCGCCGAGGGTGCCGCTGTACGTGCACGTTGGCTCGCAGTGGCCATTTCAGCTCCGAGGTTACGAGCGGAGCCGAGATCCACCCCCCGTGTGCAACGAGCGAACGTTGCCCAACGTCAATCCAAACTAATCTCTCTCTCCTTCTCTCTCCCTTCGCATTGCTAGCGTCGATGTTTCTCCGTCGACGAGCCACTTTTCTCAGTACTCGCGCGAAACGGAACCGTGAGTCTTGTGGATGACAGGAAATAACATTTTTCCTTCGACTTCACCCGTCGAACACCGGTAATTTAATATGGAGAAAGCCGTGTCCGAGGGTCAATCAAATACTAACCGGACTTTATATGTATTGTGTAACTGCGTGGCCTTCATCCACGAGGGGCCGACAATAAGCGAGTTACCACCCTCGTGCACAAAAATATAATGCCAGAAATTCCAGTCCTAATTGTCAATTGTAACGTGTACAGTACGGAGCAACACATTGATTATCACATTTTTCTCTTGAAGTTGATACCGAACACGACACAATTTGCGCCATATTTACTTTTTTAATCCCTTGCTCTAAATTTCATTGAATTTAAATATTATTAATTTCCTTTACACCGAAATAAAATGCTATTTTATTGTCGTGTACATATAGTCATTAGAGAATATAATAGATATAGATATTCTCCTTTATCTAGGAGATTGTGATCGATAATAAGCGAGTTACCACCCTCGTGCACAAAAATATAATGCCAGAAATTCCAGTCCGAAATGTCAATTCTAACGTGTACAGTACCGAGCAACACATTGACGTTGAATGAAACCTTTATCAACTTGATTATCACATTTTTCTCTTGAAGTTGATACCGAACACAATTTGCGCCATATTTACTTTTTTAATCCCTTGCTCTAAATTTCATTCAATTTGAATATTATTAATTTCCTTTAGACCGAAATAAAATGCTATTTTATTGTCATGAACATATAATCATTAGAGAATATAATAGATATAGATATTCTCCTTTATCAAGGAGATTATGATCGATAATAAGCGAGTTACCACCCTCGTGCAAAAAAATATAATGCCAGAAATTCCAGTCCGATATGTCAATTGTAACGTGTACAGTACGGAGCAACACATTGACGTTGAATGAAACCTTTATCAACTTGATTATCACATTTTTCTGTTGAAGTTGATACCGAACACAATTTGCGCCATATTTACTTTTTTAATCCCTTGCTCTAAATTTCATTCAATTTGAATATTATTAATTTCCTTTACACCCAAATAAAATGCTATTTTATTGTCGTGAACATATAGTCATTAGAGAATATAATAGATATAGATATTCTCCTTTATCTAGGAGATTATGAACGATAATAAGCGAGTTACCACCCTCGTGCACAAAAATATAATGCTACAAATTCCAGTCCGAAATGTCAATTGTAACGTGTACAGTATGGAGCAACACATTGACGTTGAATGAAACCTTTATCAACTTGATTATCACATTTTTCTCTTGAAGTTGATACCGAACACGACATAATTTGCACCATATTTACTTTTTTGATCCCTTACTGTAAATATCATTGAATTTAAATATTATTAATTTCCTTTAGACCGAAATAAAATGCTATTTTATTACCGTGTACATGTAGTCATTAGAAAATATAATAGAAATAGATATATTCCTTTATCTAGGAGATTATGATCGATAATAAGCGAGTTACCACCCTCGTGCACAAAAATATAATGCTACAAATTCCAGTCCTAATTGTCAATTGTAACGTGTACAGTACCGAGCAACACATTGACGTTGAATGTAACCTTTATCAACTTGATTATCACATTTTTCTCTTGAAGTTGATACCGAACACAATTTGCGCCATATTTACTTTTTTAATCCCTTGCTCTAAATTTCATTCAATTTGAATATTATTAATTTCCTTTACACCCAAATAAAATGCTATTTTATTGTCGTGAACATATAGTCATTAGAGAACATAATCCCTTGCTCTAAATTTCATTCAATTTGAATATTATTAATTTCCTTTACACCGAAATAAAATGCTATTTTATTACCGTGTACATATAGTCATTAGAGAATATAATAGATATAGATATTCTCCTTTATCTAGGAGATTATGATCGATAAAGAAGTTCCAATCACGGTTACCGTACAATAAATCCTAGTGCAAGGAGTTAATCTTCGAAACAGCAGAACAGTTCAAAAAGAAAGTGATTGTGTTACATGTATGTATATAGTATACAGTAAAATCATATCTATTTTAATTATTTTTTAACAATTCAAGAAGGTGATTGTATTAAATACAATATAGTAAAATAATAGTTATTTTAATTATTTTTTTAGCGATAGGCTGCTGTCCGAGTCTTTCGAGATCAGTCATGAAAAAGAGAAGAAAACGAATAGCTGTCGAAGATAATAGCGCATTATCATTTCATTCGGTGAGGAAACGGATCGCTGAAGAAAGTAAGCGAGCCCGTCGAAATTTAACTTAGCACGATATATTCATGCGAAGTGAAAGAGGCATATGCATCATCGAATGAATCGGAGGGCCGATTGATCTCCGATAAACCCGATATAAGAGAATCATCAGTCATCCTCTCCAGCCCGAGGGTAAAACGCGAAGAGATACGGAACTGGCGGGTCTATCGTTTTCACGATCGGCGACGTCAATTTCCGCGCCTCTTTAAATCGCAGACGATTTCCGAACGTCTTGTGTAGTCATCGCCGTCATTTTCGTAGAAATCTCCCGAGACCAGAACAAGCAAACAAAATTATTTCGCGGATTTGAGGGAACCAGCGTGTCTGCTTAATTTCAGAAATCCCGTAATAACACCGGGCTCCTTTTAGATCTCCGATCTCCAAGTTCATGTACGTTTTCCGCGAAAGATACTCGGTTCTCGGGATTCAAGTTATTTTGCTAAGCGTGCTGATATATGTGTTCGATAAACTCGTTTCCGAGGAAGATCGCTGAATAATATCCAACCAAAATTAAATGTCAGTATTCCAATGAGACCGTTCATTCTATTAATTCTAGCTTCGTAATCGAACGAGCAAGGAAAATATTTATATATGACACAGCAAAGTAAAGATGCTTATTCTGTCAGAATTTTTTTAAGCGTCTATTTTAGAAAATGAGAGTGGACAGTTTAATCTTGCGCGTTGAAATGAGGTTCGACAAAAGTAACACGTAATTTATTAAACATATTTACCCAACCCCCTCTTTAAAGAGAAATAAAAAACTTTGCAAAACTTGCTATAACAAAAAGACACATTGGTGTCTTATGAAATTTTAATAAGTATTAAAATAAGTTTAAATTTTTATTACCGCTATATAATGTTAGACATGTAATTTATTAAAAATATTTACCCACTTTAAAGCCTCTCAGGAAAGAGGAATGTACGAATCGGCGTCTTACCTGTAACAAAGAAAATATTTGCTATTAAAAATAAAATAGATTAAATAGAATACAAGAACATTCTTGTGCCGATGGATTTTTCGGAAATTTGATCAGCGTGTGAATGTTTAACTAATGGAAAAAGGTACGTAGTCGGGAAAATGCACAATTCCCCGTCGAGGTTAAATATACGATACCAATGTTTGCGAATATAGCATACGAAACATTCGTTTGATGAAAAACCGTGGAGAAGAGGACTACATTCATTCCTAACCCAATTTCATAGGATTCAATCAGACATGAAATACAACGGCCTCGGAGCAACATTTTTCTACAGTAAGAGTCATTTTTCAAAATTGCCGGCGCATGTTCTACGTACAGAATCCAATCACGGCGACTGATATATATTTCTTTGATGGTTTATGTTCGCGCTCCTCTTCTGCCCACAATTCTCCTCTCGAAACAATACAACGGCGAAGCTGTTCACGAAAATTCATGCCCGCGCACTTTGTTACAGCGAAGTGCGCTATGCAATCAATTCTTAACTGGGAAAAAAATTCCACTCGTGGAACAATGGCCTATATTTAGAATTATTTGCCCGCCCTTTCTGCCTGCGAATCCATTCCACGCCGGGAATTTGTTATAAATGTTATAATCCCGCAAAGCCCGTTTAATTATTTTCATTAAATTCTCCGACCGAATACTCGCGACCGTTCTCGATTTCATCGATTTTTTCGAAGTTACGCATTTTTACACGCTTTTCGAAGCACATATTTTTCTGCGATTCCCGTGTTTGCTCATTTCACTTTTGGCCGTTTCAATATTTGCGCTGCGCGTTGGCACTTTTAACGAATTGCAGCTCCCGTGGATTATCGCGTATTCGCGGTACATATTGGTACGCGGACGTTTCTTAGCGTTTCAACAAAGCACGGATACAGCTGGGACGAAATTGCCATTTTAACGCCGTAATTAACACTTTGCACTCGAAGCTATTTTAATATGAAAATTAAACATTTCTTCCGATTTAGAATATTTCTATTCCTTATGATTTTTGAAATTTTATGGATATAAAATTGGTACAATACCTCATACAATATGTAAATATACCCTTTGCACTCGAAGCTATTTTAACTGTGAAAATTAAACATTTCTTCCGATCTAGAATATTTTCATTCAAATTTTTTTGTTTCAAATTTTATGGATACGAAATTGGTATAAGACCTCATACAATAAGTAAATTAACCCTTTGCACTCGAAGCTATTTTAACTGTAAAAATTAAACATTTCTTCCGATCTAGAATATTTTCATTCAAATTTTTTTGTTTCAAATTTTATGAATACGAAATTGGTATAAGACCTCATACAATAAGTAAATGTACCCTTTGCACTTGGAGCTATTTTAACTGGAAAAATTAAACAGTTCTTCCGACTTAGAATATTTCTGTTCCCTATGATTTTTGAAATTTTATGAATATAAAATTGGTACAATACCTCATACAATATGTAAATATATCTTTTGCACTCGAAGCTATTTTAACTGTGAAAATTAAACATTTCTTCCGATCTAGAATATTTTCATTCAAATTTTCTTATTTCAAATTTTATGAATACGAAATTGGTATAATACCTCATATAATACGTAAATTAACCCTTTGTTTCTTTCAATCTAGAATATTTCCATTCCTTATGATTTTTCAAATTTTATAGATACGGTAATATATCATACAATACCTAAATGTGTAGTAACTGATTATGGATCTTTACGTGAAATCAAAACAATCTGAACCGATTGCAATAAATAGAAACTAAATGGAATGTAACTTCTTCTTGTAATGATTTTAACAGAGGAGAAATTATATATCGACGTCTTCAATTTTAAAAATTTTTCAACAATTTCGAATTTCATATATTCAATTTAGCTATAAATACATGAAGATTCGCAGGCTACTGATTAGATACCGATAAATTTAATAATGTAAACAATGTTTTGAATAATGGTACAGCAATCATTAATGGTCCCTCTAAATCAAACACTGCAATTCAATTTTGCAATGAAGCCTTTCACTGACCACACTTACTACTGTGGCTCAATATATTATTAGAGTTTAGAAACGGTGTTTGATATGAAAGATCAAGTTAATTCGACTAAAAGAGAATATCAAAAGAGTGACAGCATTTTGAGGAACGAGCATAATCCTCATCACCTCTTTTAAAATTTTATAGGCTATAAAATTAGCATAATTATGGTACTGGTGGAAGCGACAGGTGTACTGTGGGTACACATCAAATTAGAAGCCAGGTCTTATTTGGAAAACGTGGTTTCATCGGGAACACGATTACAGATGCATGCATCTTGCCTGTTTCATATCATTATAAAAAAAATTCTTTTGACTTAGATAAGCAATATACACGTAGTCGGCTATTTTCAGACTAATTGATAAACAAAAAATTGTTTAAAATCAGTGCCGATGGATTGGGAAGAAAATAGAACAAAAATTTGAATTGCGAAGATACAATTTGAAAATACATTTACAGGGGTAGAAAAATGTCACATAAATGTTGAAAATTAATGATCAGAGGATCAAACTTGTCCAGAACCTTATTAGAGTAGGCTTCCCATTGCCATTGGACATAGGTTGCTTAATAGCTGAACTCAATATTAGTGCTTGTTTATATATAATAGTCTTTTTAAATTCATATAACCTACGTGCTGAAGTATTTTTGATTTTTCTATTGCTTATAATATTTTTGTTATACTATACAATATACTCTGTACTAATACTTTGTTATGTAATACTCTGTACTAAGCATTATGTTGTGATAAATCTCATATGAGATTTCCCAATTAAAAAAAAAAAAAAAAAATGTTGGAAATTCTGTTTTGTATGCTCTGTGAAGGCAGCGGATTGGCTTAACGCACTTTTCCCGACGGTATGGCAAGTATCGCCCGTCAGATTCGCCTCGGCTCGAATATTTTCTGTTTCGCTCGTCTACCTGTACCTACCTTCTCCCCCCTTTGATTTCCTTTTTTCTAGAAGGGATAGGAGCACAAGCACGTTTGTCGGCGTGATTCGAGATTCGTTCGACGAGGCCGTTGGCTTTCATCCTCTCGATTCTTGTCCGACATTTTTACGCCCGTGGCGTTTTGAATTACAGAGAGGATCGGATAATAATTTCAGGTTCAATTACCTCTCGCGCATCGATACGCGTTATTTAAAATCCCGCGGCCCACCTTTCTCCTTCTCTTGCTGCTGCAACCACGGCGAGGCTGAGTAAATTCAAGCTGTTTGCACGTGTCAAATTAAAACCTCCACAGGTCTGCACGGGTATTCCGTTGATGATATTTGCGCTGATATTCTCGTTGATCCCGCGAATTTCCTTTTCCGCGTTTATCGCCGGTGGTACCAATGCGAAAAAACAGGAAAACGCACGCGAATATATGGGGAAAAAGGAGAAGATACACACGGAATTGAACGCATCCTTGAGATCGCTCGAAAAATATTCAGATAGTGAGCACACGGTTATTAAACAAACGTTGACAGAGTGTCGCGTAAATACTACATCAAATATTGACGTTCGGTGCTCGAATAATACCGGGCGAAACGTCAATTCTTGCTGTGGAACGTACTTATTATTGGGAGGCCCGCGGACAACGCAGAATTCCATTTTTTAACGCTTTCGAACAACAATGTTCTAAACGTAATACTCGAAATTTCGGTATTTGGCATGCGTCAATGTTGTTACAGCGAAGATAAATTAATTACCAGAGCGTTTACAGATAACATGATTTTTTACGAGATCCCAAAATTTAAAAGTTTTAAAGTTCCAAAGTCTCAAGGATTAAAAGTCCCAAAATCTCAAAGACGAACGGTTTTAGAGTCCCAAAAGTCTAAAATCTAAACTTCCCAAAATCCCATAGTCCCAATTTCTCAAAATTCTAAAATATCAAAGTGTAAAAAACATTAATTCCTAAAGTTTTAAAGTCCCAATATCATAAATCTCAAAGTGCCAATATCCCAAAGTCTCAATATCCCAAAGACCCAATATCTCAAAGTCTCAATATCCCAAAGTCTCAATATCTCAAAGTCCCAATATCCCAAAGTCCCAAAGTCCCAATATCCGAAAATCCCGTAGTCCTAAAACCCAAAGTTCCTAAGGTCCCAAAGACATACACTAACTAAAACCAACATTTGAACATTTCGAAATGAAACTATCTGATATCGTGTTGTTTGGCGAATCAATAAGTACATAAAATTTGCACGTGGCAATGATGAAAAGGCAGCATCGCATTTCATTTGGCATTTAACATATCGTGGATCCCGAACAGTGAAAACGCAGAATTCGCATGTTTTCACGCGGGGAATGTTTTTGTGAGATTATCTGGCCATCGAGTGATTGTGCATCACTTCAAAAAAGCAGAAAAAATAACCGTACGGTGTACAATTATATAAAAATCACAAAAAACAAATGCAAAATGTAACGACAAATTTCAACAAGCGATATCGTCTGCGAGTGACACGTGAACTAATAGCGATCATTGAAACGATTAAATATGGTACCGATATAATTAAACATAAAAATCATGCGAATCTACATTATGCAGAAACATGATTTCCTCAGAGTAATACATATTCCTAAGGGTAGTCCCGAAGGAACACTACGCGAATGCTATGTAAACACGTCTACTACCAGAAAGCTTGTGAAATATTAAAGAAACTGTAAACACAGGTCAAGTGCGTTATCATTTTGTCTCTCCGTTCATTTACGTGTAAACACCTGGAGTAAGAGATCACCAGACATAACATCAATCTCTTATGTTAACACTGTCGTAGCAGCTAGTCTTAAGACGACAGTTTTCACAGTATCATAACTAACCCTGTCCCTAACACAAGACCAACAATTTCTTAAAGAAACATGCCTCGTGAAAAAGTGATGTCTGATTTAGTCGGTTAAAAGCAACATTGGTTCCTTCGTTAATATTTCGAAATCCTCGAAGATCCAAGAACCCCTTGAATCGTTGGTAACAACCTAGAATATGTACTTGAGAGCACAACGAGTTTCTGAAAGCAGATGCTGCTCGCAGTCTGTTGTTCCTTCGATATTTCGAAATGCTGCCGGTGTCCACGGGAAAATACAGTTTTCAATTTAAATACTCGAATCAACGAAGCTCGATTGTATTCCCGAATACAAACGAGTCGGATAAATAGAGTGAGAGAGATTTCGGGTGCGCGGCGGTCCTCGGTGGAAAACGAGGTGGGTCGGGATCGTTTCGTCGGTGATGCGGAGGGGTTTAGGGGGGGTCCGAGGGGAATAAATAGAGGGGAAAAGCTTTGGGTATCCGTGGGAAAGAAATCTAGGACGGGCGAGAGGTGGTAATCGGTAGAAAATCCCCGGGGATTCCGGTGTTCGAGCCGGGACGTTGCTGCCGAGCGGCGTTGCTATATCGGCGCCGATAAATTGGAATTAATTAGCGAAAATAAACGAGCCGCTCGATACCCGTCCGCGTGAAATAAACGCGATCGTGAATACTAATGGAACGATAGTACTGTAAGGAGGCGCGCGGGATTAAAGATTCGTTTCCGTCGTTTACGGCTGGCAGACCTCTGCCCGGCTTAATTTAAATGGACGAAAGACGCTCGATCTTAGTCCGCGATTAACTGCCAGCGCCCGCGACCGAGAGACGTCGCGCGTTCGAACGAATTAGCATAAATTACAAAGCGATTTTATCGGTCGGGACCTTGCCAGCCAGTTATATAATCGCGATCATTGCCGTTGAACCTTGCCGAACGAACTTAGTCGATCGAACGTGCGGTTTACCCTCGATTCACCGTCGAATGGGTTAGTATATGTGGGTTAGATCGTCGACACGAGAACGTCCTTGAGCTGCCAGAGCTCCCTCTTAACATATACGATTTTAACATAACATATTTTATGTTATTTTATTTACGTTGTAATATATATTTATTAAACGTAAAATTTATTACGTTAAAAAACGTAAAATATATATAATTATATATATATATAAAAACATAATATGTTATATTAACATAACATATTAACATAACATATAATAACATAAACGAACATTACGGATTTTACGCATTTATGACAAACATGGGTAGTTGCAAGTTAAAACAGTGGACAGAATGAAACAGTTTAAGAAGTCTGAAAAATGTGAATGTTACGCGTTTTTGTTTTATAGGAAATAAAATTGGATTTTACATTTAGAACTGTATTTCGAATATGTTTCAGTGGCGTTGTTCTAAAATTGCCGCTTAGCACTATACGTACCACCATTGATCGATATCGATCTACCAATCACTGAACATCACCTATATGTATATAATGTCATAGCCTTCTTGCCTTTGAAACAGCACGTGTTTCAGTTACATATCTGCCACCATGGACTAAAGTTGTTTTTCGTGTCACTCCTCAATATTTGTTTAAATGTTTGTTTACTTTTGATCATATTATATTTTTCTATATATTTTTCAGACGCAAAAATAGTCTCCTTGAAAAAGATCCACATCGGGATCGAAACGTTAGAAACATGATTTAATAATTGCACATTTGTTGTTTTTTCTATAAATGATCGAACCTGGCGTCGATATCATCGAATTTATTATAAAATTGGATTCGTTTGTAATGGAATAGACTGCGGATATTATGCATTTATGACAAAAAGTGGTAGTTGCAAAATAAAAAAAAAATTGCAAGACACAGGGGATCTAATTAAAAATTGTTTTGCTCTACGAATTGTTCTATCAAGCTGAAAATAGTACCTCGATGTCCTTAAATGTTTCCTAAAATCAACTTTATGGATCGTGAATTTCTGGACATTATATTCACAGAGAAATTATTTCATGAATTATTACATATGCATACTATAAATTATGTATATGTCATTTACAGCGTTCACAAATAGAGAAGAACATCTTCGAACATTTAAAACAAACTTTGAATAGCATAATACTTTGTTTGACATTACCGTGATGTTCTTAAATGTTTTTTTAAAATCAATTTTATGAATCGTGAATTTCTAGATATTATATTCACAGAGAGATTATTTCATGAATTATTACATGCGTGTATCATAAATAATTTATATGTCATTTATAGCGTTCGCAGATAGGGAAGAACATCTTCGAACACTTAAAACGAACTTTGAATAGGATAATCCTCGAGTCTCTCTCTCTTTGTTTAACGTTACCGGCATAAAAATTGATCTGTATGACGTTGCAATTCAGCCGGTCCATCGCGCACAAACGAAAAGAAGAAACGAATGACAAGCTGATAACTCGCGGTATCGTTCCACTTTCAAGAAGGTATCCATTTAACCACTTTCCTCCCTTATCTCCCGGAGCAAGCTGTGAATTTCACCGTAATGGCGATCCTATGTATGTATATTAGGAGCTCAACGATTCTGATGTTAATACATTGTGTGCCGTTCGTAAGAATACTTGCAATTAAATATTCATGAGGTACTTAACGCACGCATAGTGCGATTTATTGAACGGCGACGAATAATTTATCGGTTCGCTTCGGGAACTTATTCGACGAGTTTGTTAGGTATTTATAAGTAGCTTATTGTCCATCGTGACAACCAGAGTCCTACAAATTCGTTCCTTACAATTTCGAATGTCATTGTTGTTGTATTCGAGTTTCGTAAATAAATAATTCAAGACAAAACGTTCACGTGCATCCAGACATTATTGCACGTGTGTGCCATGTACGTACAATTTGCTTTCGATATAAGACGATTACTCGGGACGGCTTTCGACGTATTGCGGATGAGGGTGGCTCACATTGTTGTTGAGGGGATAGAGATTTTCTTATTTATTTATTTATTAATGGTTTATTTTTTTAATGTGGTCGCATTAACATCTAGGTCATTAGCGACCACATGGTTTATAAACAAATATATATTACATGTTACTGAAAGGGTTACGGTTAATATTAACAAACAAATTATAGTAATTCATAAATGCCGATTGATTTAAAAAAGAGGAGGACGTTTCCAATGTTGTCATCGCCTAGAGAGATTTTCTTGTTGCGAAAAGGACATCGTCGTCTTATATCGAGAGAAAGACTGAACTTTCACTCAGGGGACCAAAAACTTTTCTGAATGTAATATTACACAATTCCCACTAGAATTTAAAGTTTTATCATTTTTTTCGTCGAAGTATATATAATGTTATATCTATTAGATCCAGTGACGCGTTATAACTAGTTGGTACCTTGGGCAAAGTAGAAGTTCGGGGCCCCTAGCCCAAACTAAATAACTTTCACGTTGGAAAAAAAATAAAACAATTGTAAGTTGGAAGCTGAAATTGTTAGAAATATTCTTAAAATTACCTCGACGTTAGGTCGACACGGTAGACGCACTCATAAAAGAAATAATGTCGGTATGCGATCACTGTTCCTACAGAACACAGACTGTTTGACAAGAATCGCGACTTTACAGTATTACGAATTCTCCCAAATTAGAGTTTGATTTTGAAATTTTTCATGAGAAAAATTTAGAATTTCCATAGGGCAGCGCACCACTGATTATATGTATATTAAAGGAGATATAATATTAGAGATAGATAGATAGAATAGTTTATTCCCTTTGCGGGGTACAACTGCGGACCTCTGCTCCGCTTACAAGGAGAAAATACAAAAATAAAAGAAGTAAATAAAAAAAAATAAATAACAAAAAATCATCCACTTCTCTTAATCTACATTTCGACATTTCGAGAGAGAGAGAAAACATACCATACTCATTCACGACTCATACCATCATTCACTAAAGGAGATATAATATTGTATCCAGAAAATTTGAACATTTTAGGTCCCTCGAGTAAAAGTTTCACCAAAAATAAACCAAACACGGTGTACAGCATCAATAAATAAATAAGTTTCACCGAATACTGTATAAAAATCTGTATTTCGGAGCAGAGGCAACGTTCTGTCCCCGCATCAACCCTCCGCGCGCTATCAGCATCAACGCACGCTGTTGATAGAATGAAGAGAGAAGACTCCTGCTGTACCCAAAACGTTTATTTTCCTAGGACACAGGATCGCCTGGCCCGGTGTCGGCCATACCGATGTCATACAACAAACGAAGGGCAGCCTGCACCTGTTTATTTCCTCGGAGCGATCCAGCGCAGCGGTGGGATCGATTTGTATAAACAGTGACGCGGATTTCTGTTTTGGTCGAAGCAGGAAGGTGTCCATTCGAGGTCCTGGCCTTCGTTGGCTCTCCCACGCGTGCACATTCGCGCGGCTTGCGTGTTTCAGGTGTCGGTCGATGCTTTTTTCCGAGGGTGGACAACAGGACAATAGATTGGCAGGGTGCCTTCGCACCTCGGGACTAACTTTCAGACGATTCTACCGTTCATCCACTCTCTCTCTGGAATTTCCTTAACACTCACCCTTCGTCCCCTCTCACGCCGCTCAAGGACACTACCTTGCCACGACCATTTTCCGACTGCGAACCCTATGAATCTGAAATACACCCCGTAACAGAGACACGCAGAAGCGTACGAGCCGACGGATTTTCCGCCCTAGGATTCTCGACGCGTGCAGATGCAAGAATACGCCCGGATCCCGTGGACACCGAAACGGAAACACACCTGCGCCTTCGACACACTTCGGGAAAATTTCTCCTTTATTATTCTATAGCGGCGCGCCCGACCATTCCACTGATTTATTTCGACGATCAATTTTTCAACTGTGACAACGACCGGCTCCGTGCACGCGGGCTGCTCAGAAGTTCTATGGCCCGACAACTTGCCACGGGATTAGTATGGAGGAGCATTGTAGT
Organism: Lasioglossum morio; assembly: GCA_916610235.2. Lineage (NCBI taxonomy): Eukaryota > Metazoa > Arthropoda > Insecta > Hymenoptera > Halictidae > Lasioglossum > Lasioglossum morio. The sequence goes on from OU744327.1 coordinate 4,145,452, forward strand.
CTCTAGGTATCCCGACTTGTAGCGAATTTAGTAAATGCCGTGTCGCTGATGCGGGGTTATGGCTGTTTCCGCAATGAACACGGTTTTAACAATAGCATTTATGCAGATTTTTTATTATGTTGGATGAACAACGAAATTTAATTTCTCGGGAATGTATTTTTATTATTTTCATAATTGTGGAATATGGAGCTGGTGTAGTTGGAAATTTATTTGTCGTGAATGTATTTTTATGTGTATATATTTTAAATGTATTTTCATAATTGTGGAATGTGGAGCTGGTGTAATTGGAAATTTATTTGTCAATGCATTTTTGTAATTTTCATAATTGTGGAATGTGGAGCTGGTCTAGTTGGAAATTTATTTGTCGTAAATGTATTTTTATAATTTTCGTAATTGTAGAATGTAGAGCTGGTGTAATTGGAAATTTATTAGTCAATGTATTTTTATTAATTTTCATAATTGTGGAATGTGGAGCTGGTGTAATTAGAAATTTATTTGTCAATGTGTTTTTGTAATTTTCATAATTGTGGAATGTGGAGCTGGTGTAATTAGAAATTTATTTGTCAATGTGTTTTTGTAATTTTCATAATTGTGGAATGTGGAGCTGGTGTAATTGAAAATTTATTTGTCAATGTATTTTTATAATTTTCATAATTGTCAAATGTGAAACTGGTATCAAATAGGACTGGTTGGTTTAGTGTTAAATCTTTGCACCGAAGATTTCTCCTTATATTTTATCGCTTTTTTTTTAAACAAAACACATAATGAGGTAAGAAGACAGAAAAGAAAGCGAAGTGAGCAATATATTTTCTTGCATCTTTCTAAAACCAGTTTTGTAATTTTTCAAAATACTGAGAGAAAACATTGCAGACAAAAAGCTTTGTTGCGTTAACTGTAGAATGCAATTTCGCTGCGAAAAAATACGGGACGTATATTTTTCTAGAAAAAGGTGAGCTCACAGTGTATTTTTAAATTTCTAACGAATATTTCCTTTCTTTTATTATTATAGATCATAAAAATAACAAATCAATAGTGCGAATAAACAATTCAATAACGAACATAGAACTTATTCAAGGAAATCAAATAAATAAGATGATTCCAATAAACTCGTCACACTAAAAGAAATTAATTTTCTCATTAGCTGATTCTCGTCAGAAATTCTGTTTCACTGTGAAAGAACTCCTGAAAAACGCTTGGAACAAATCGAAACGGCTAGATTCGTATTAACAAGCGTAACCGATCACCGTGTAACACTCGATAACAACGTATCTTGTGCAATAAACATGCGCGACAAACGCAAGTTCGAAAGGACGCCTACGTTTTAATAAAATTTCTCCCATATCACTTTACGGTGCATCCATTTTTATCACTTTGGCTTGCTTTATGTATTCAGACGCGAGGCGTTATACCCAGCATCTTTCATGCATATGAATTTATGCACATTCATGCGATAAACCTCGCCATACTATGGACAAAACAAAAAAGCTCGTCTTTATTCCGGAATCCTTTTGAACTTCTTAAATGGAGCGTGAGATTATTTCAAGTGAATCGCAAATCCGCTCTCTCGCTCTCTCTCTCTCTCTCTAGCTTTCAGAATATTAATACGTATACATTTATTGGATTGGCCAGAAAATCTTATCGCGCTTTTTGAGGAACTACAAAGGCGAGCTCCACATCGCCCAATTCAAGATTGATTTATTACTTTCATGGTACGCGCGTATGCACATTCGATTCTTCTGTATTATTAAACTAGTGCACATCAATATATATATGAACATTTCTTATATTTTTATGTGCGTATAACAATTTTACTAACACACAGTTACTAACACACAGAAATCATCTTTATAAACTTCTCGAAAAAACTTCGAAAAAATCAGATTTCGGTGGGCATTGTCCATTTTATTTGCTTATAAAAGGTAGAAAAATGACGTCTACGTAAATAAAAATCAAATCAGCTAATTTTTCTTTTAATGTTCGTAATAGTCCGAATAAGGTTTTACGGAAAGAAAAATTGAAAAAGTATCCGGAAAAATGAAATAAGTCGGGAAAAACTAAAAGTGTTTTCTGAATCATATTTCAATACAACAAAAAAAAACGAACGTCGCAGTTTTTAATCAATATTTCAATAGGAATTTACATTATCGACGTCTGTAAAAATAATATGAATAATATACTAGTGGACATAATTTTTTGATTGAAAATATTAAAGAATTTTTATACAAAGACTATATTTGTAATTTAAAAATAATTGTACAGTTAAAATTCGTAAAAGTGAGAATGTCAGAATGTTCTACTTGCTTTTTTTACGGCAGATCGTGAACCGTGCGAGTGATCAAATATTTTTGGGTGCGTGTAACTTCGGAAATACGATCTGTTTGCACGGTCTATGTGTCTGCATGTATGTGTAATACGTAGCTCTGTTTCGTGCAGTCTATCGCGTGCACGATTGGCTGAAAAAAAGAACGCCAACATTGACCTGAAACGGAACTATTAGACACGTAAAGGTCGTTCGCTGCCGTTCATTTTCAGAAAAAGTGGGCGCACCGACGAGCTCCAACAAAGGTACGCTTTCATGTGACAGTAAATCGCCATTTTTAGGGTCGGAAAGTCGCGCTTTTGACGGTACGATTTTTCGCTCTTTATAACTCGAACAAAAAGTCCTAAAAAATTCACGAACCTCTAAAGAACTCCGAACTGACGAGTTCCAGTGAAATCTCTTTACCAGCGAAAAAATGTCACGACGACCCACAGACATTCAATTCCATAATTATAATTTATAAACATTCAATTTCATTATTTCACATGTATCTTGTACCATAGAACCCTCAAAATACAGTTAAATAGTTTCATTAGCCTCCAGAACATTTTTGTATCATTGAGGTCCAAATAGAACACAGTCTTTGATATTGTTTATGGAACGAATGTCTGCTGAATGTCTTCATTTCGAGGGTTGATGTCAGAATCGCCAGATTAAGACTTGCCAGTGATATCGATGGAAATAAATATCATATCTAATCTCAATTTTAGAAGTTAGAGGATATGTCTAAATACGTTTTAATGCCAACTAGAATATGCAAGGAAAAAAATATCGATCACCTTGAAAACGTTGGAAAAAAAGAAGAAATTCTGCATTAAAAACACTTGTTGTGTCATCAAAAATAAAGGAGATATTTAGGTGGCTACAATTAATGAACCACCTATTGTAAAAATACTATTTGACAACACTGGTAGTACCTAGCAAGGCTGATAAAAGATTTGAACTCGTGAGTTACAATTAACTGTTCAAACAGGAAACAGTTCAACCGATAATTGAGTATAAAAGTTGAATGCGAGACACTTTGTGCAAGTATATCTTCTCGCAGAGGCTGCAAAGTGTTCGAACTTCCTGCGCGAAGCGACGAAGAATAAAAAGAAGCGATCGTTGTCGAAAATTTGATCACGAAGACCACCGTGATTGCACGGTGAACAGTTTCAGGACAAGCATTTGTCACGGGAATCGTGCTTTCTAGTGTCGATGCGAAGAAAAAGGAGGAAAGAGAATTAGGGGACAAGTGGAGAAAGGAGCCCTCTCAATTGATAGCAGGCGTAAGCCAGTTCCTCGAGAGCCACCGTCTCGACTCCGATTGAAGATTGCTAGATTATTCTTGAAACGCGCATCACGCTCTCACGTGTCTTTGTCAATAAATCATGTTTGAGAGCCGTTACGCGATACGATACCGCGCCGGCACTCTGGATTTCGTAGAATAACAGTAAGTACATATATAGTTCGACACGCTTTACGGTACTTGCATCCAGTCCTTCGTCTCGTTAACCCTCGCGAAAAATCGCTAGGCCAAAGTTCCTTCGAAGATCCGGATGGCACCGTTTTACACGAATCATTTTATACATTTTAATTCTTCAAGTACATTTTCTTCACTTTTACGCAGTCTTTTAAGCATGTTTAAGTTTATTTTTATGTGGACTTCAACATGTTCTCCAACGTGTAATAGAGAGACTTAAGTAAAGGTTTGATTTACTGAAACCCATGGGGTCTGTGCTGTTTCTTAAATCGTACACACCCAATCGCAGGGAAAGTAATAAATGAAATCTCACTCCTGATGAATTTCTTATCTTTCTGGCGTGAATCTTTTCAAGCCATTCGAATGATTAACGAATATCGATGAACGAAATATATCGAATAAAAGAAGCAAACTTGGAACTAGCAATTTCAATTATATAATAAAAAGACATAAGTACAGTAATGTATCGATCTATGAAAAACCCCAAGGTCCGTGCTGTTTCATAGATCGTACAGACCCAATCGTAGGGAAAGTAGTAAATGAAACACTCCTCTGATGAATTTCTTATCTTTCTGATGTGAATCTTTTCAAGCCATTCAAATGATTAACACATATCAAATAAAATATTGCATCGCAAAGTTGAATAAGTATTTCTCGGAGGAGAAGCAAACTTGCAAAATAGCAATTTCCACTATTATAGTAAAAAGACATAAATACAGTAAAGTATCGATCTATGAAAAACCCTAAGGTCCGTGCTGTTTCATAGATCGTACAGACCCAATCGCAGGGAAAGTAATAAATGAAATTTCACTCCTGATGAATTTCTTATCTTCCTGGCGTGAATCTTTTCAAGCCATTCGAATGATTAACGAATATCGATGAACGAAATATATCGAATAAAAGAAGCAAACTTGCGACTAGCTTTTTCCATTATATATTAAAAAGACATAAGTACAGTAAAGTATCGATCTATGAAAAACCCTAAGGTCCGTGCTGTTTCATAGATCGTACAGACCCAATCGTAGGGAAAGTAGTAAATGAAACACTCCTCTGAAGAATTTCTTATCTTTCTGGTGTGAATCTTTTCAAGCCATTCAAATGATTAACACATATCAAATAAAATATTGCATCGCAAAGTTGAATAAGTATTTCTCGGAGGAGAAGCAAACTTGCAAAATAGCAATTTCCACTATTATAGTAAAAAGACATAAGTACAGTAAAGTATCGATTAATGAAAAACCCTGGGGTCCGTGCTGTTTCTTAGATCGTACAGACCCAATCGTAGGAAAATTAATGAACAAATATTCATGAACGAATTAAAATGATTAAAAAAACGTCGACTAAAATATTGCATCGCAGAATTGAAGAAATATTTCTCAGAGGGGAAAGAAGCTTGCAACTAGCAATTATTTGAAAGGTGGTAGCCCGACTCCTTATTATCGCAGGACCGAGGGAGTCAACAGATTGATTCTCGGCTGTTCAATGTGGATGTGAACGCGGGTGGTCTGAGAAGAGGCCGCCTACGCGAGCACGATCCTGATGGTCGCACACTTTTACATATGCCTTTACGCCTTTACACGTTCAACCTGAATCCTTCCTAATTTCGCTGTGTTTATTTACTCCTCGTTGATTCTGTAGACAAGGTCCACCGGACGCAAATCATAAGTTGTTAAGAGCAACACCCGAAACACTTAACACCCTGAATACCACTTCATTTGTATGCGAACGACGTCCACTTTAACGATTACTGTACAGGTTACAAGCCGCACACCCCCGACACGCACTTCAAACAACATTCTAAACTATAGCGCATACACTTCCAACAATATATTTTCCTTCTTATAACAATTCAACCAATTTGCAGATCTTTGTGAAATTCGGAAACAAACGTCGAGCAGTTACGAGTCACCGTTACACTTTCAATTGTCTCGCATTTTGTGGAAAATTGAATTTTTCATAAGTACTATAATAGACTGCGGATTTTTATGCATTCATGAAGAAATTCTCATAATATTGTAATGTTGTTTTAAACGCAACGAAATCATTAAGGGATGAAATAAATTTTTATTTTACTTGTGCTTCCCAGAATCAATGCAAAACAGTTTTATTTTGTATTTATTTATTAGTATCACATATATCTTAAATATTATGTATATATATATATATATATTATTTTTGAACTATTATACTCCACTTCATTAGACTTTCAAACTTCTTTAAACTTTACGAATAACATCTTACAGGATTACACACTTACTTTGAAACTTTTATTTGGTCGACAAAATAAATGTTCGTGTTTCCTCAAACACGACAACAATTCTCCAAAGAAATGTGGATAAAAATAAACATTTGTTCACTGGACAAGTCTGTACAAAAGTATGCAATGCTGTAAGTTATTCGTAAACTTGAAAAAAAGTGAATTTCCACGTCGGACAAGATTTTCTAACTGCTCGCAGTTTACAGAAGAGGAGCCATAAAGTTTTGTCCGCGAATGGTAAGGGGAATTCAGTATATTTGGTTTAGAGTGGCTAGAGGGTACTTTAGATCCATTCCTTTTTCTTTTTCTCTGGAAACTCAATCACAACACGAATACGCCTTCCTGCCAAATCGGAATGGCTCGCAAATCTCGCAGGATTGGAATGCAGCGAGCCAAAACTGTCTTTGCCCACAAATGATAAAAATAGTATACTCGCCGATCCGGCGTATTTTAACAGCGCAGGATGAGGTGTCCGTCTGTGGGCAAAATAATTTACTTTCACGCTCTCGAATGGCACTGCGAATTCTCCAATACACACATCGCATTTTAATTCTTCGAATTCTTCACTCTTTGCCATCCTTTATATAGTCAGACAGCCTTGTGTACTTTACTATGACCTGTTTTTCGACAGAACGTGTTTGAACTACACTCACAGTCATAATAGTTGTCCACTCCGCTCGTATTGCTTCATACTTGCAACGTAGGAGTGAAGTGGACAGCTATTATGACTACGAGCATATTTCATACGTCTTCTTCTGGGAAATAAGTTATAGTACTTTCCTAATTCATAATCATGTATTTTTGTTAAGTGTTTATTCTGTAAGGTAATGCTTTTATATTGTGACACTTGCCTTTCTTCAACAAACTCTGCCATTCTCATCGTCATTCATGTAAGTATATAGTTAAGACAATAATAAAAATTAGTGAAAATAATGATCTATGAGAAGCTAGTAATAGTGAAAATTATTTTCAAATGTAAGTTTACGCTAGACACAGTTCATCTAAAAATTTCTCTAGAACCCCACCGTAAACTTTCACCGAAAAAAATTGTCTTGAGAAATCGATATTACATACAGCATTGCAAAAATAATTTTGTCGCAAGAATTCGATTCTATTCAGTGTAGCCTTTGAAATTTTCCTTTCCGATTAAAATATTTTTGTGCAAGGGTACTCGGTGTACCTAACCCAGACACAGTTCATCTAAAAATTTCCCCAGAATCCCACCGTAGACTTTCACCGAAAAAAATTGTCTTGAGAAATCAATATTACCTACAGCATTGCAAAAATACTTTTGTCGCAAGAATTCGATTCTATTCAGTGGAACCTTTGAAATTTTCTTTTTCGATTGAAATATTTTTGTGCAAGGGTACACGGTGTACCTAACCCAGACACAGTTCATCTAAAAATTTCTACAAAATCTCACCGTAGACTTTCACCGAAAAAAAATTGTCTTGAGAAATCGATATTACATACAGCATTGTAAAAATAATTTTGTCGTAAGAATTCGATTCTGTTCAGTGGAGCCTGTGAAATTTTCCTTTTCGATTGAAATATTGTTGTGCAAGGGTACTCGATGTACCTAACCCAGACACAGTTCATCTAAAAATTTCTACAGAATCTCACCGTAGACCTTCACGAAAAAAATTGTCTTGAGAAATCAATATTACATACAGCATTGTAAAAATAATTTTGTCGTAAGAATTCGATTCTGTTCAGTGGAGCCTTTGAAATTTTCCTTTTCGATTGAAATATTTTTGTGCGAGGGTACACGGTGCACCTAACCCAGACATAGTTCATCTAAAAATTTCTCCAGAACCCCGTAGACTTTCACGAAAAAAATTGTCTTGAGAAATCGATATTAGCTACTGCTTCAAAAAAATAATTTTCTTGCACGAATTCGATTCTGTTCAGCGAAGGATGAAAACGTTCGATACTTTCCTTTTCGATTGAAATATTTTTGTGCGAGGGTAACAACGGTGAATTCAATTTACTTGGCCGTAGGATTCTTTGTCGCGCGTCCCGTGACACCATCATTTTGAAGAACTGAAAGGGTACGGTAACCCGAGCGTGGCAGGTAAATGTCCTGTAAGGACGGTAGCGGAGCCAATTTGGCGAGATAGAACGTCGAGGAAACTTGATAGATGACGAGAAGCGGTTGATACAACTTGCGCTCGCATTCACAGGGGTGGTCGTTATCATTATTATTGCGTCGCAGACACGGCTTCTTTTTTTTCCCAGCTACGCTCCAGACACATCGGTACCCTCAAGAATCTCAAATATACAAGAAAAGAAAAAGCTTAAATCAACACTGTCCGACGCAACTATTTCAGATTTTTGTTGGGGATTATTTACTTTACTGCAAACAAGCCGAACCGTCGACAGAAGGGAGAAAACTCGAACCTGTCACAAGTGAAACTTCCCACGAAATTTAAATATTCTCGACAGAGACGTAAACTCTTACGAGAGTTCTTGTTAAAACAGAATTCTTGGGAAAACGTGGTAATATTAAAACAATCAATTTCTGATGTTTGCAAGTTGTATTTGTACATTTATTAACACTGTATAAATTGTTTTAACGTCATCTGCTTGTGTAAAATTATTTGAAACAATGTTAAACTCTTATGTCAATTATAGTGAATATTTTCTTGTAGCTTGTAAGTGTACATTTATTAACACTGTATAAATTGTTTTAACGTCATCTGCTTGTGTAAAATTATTTGAAACAATGTTAAACTCTTATGTCAATTATAGTGAATATTTTCTTATAGCTTGTAAGTGTACATTTATTAACATTGTATAAATTGTTTTAACGTCATCTGCTTGTGTAAAATTATTTGAAACAATGTTAAACTCTTATGTCAATTATAGTGAATATTTTCATGTAGCTTGTAAGTGCACATTTATTAACTCTGTATAAATTGTTTTAACGTCATCTGCTTGTGTAAAATTGTTTGAAGTAATGTTAAACTCTTATGTCAATTATAGTGAATATTTTCTTGTAGCTTGTAAGTGTACATTTATTAACATTGTATAAATTGTTTTAACATCATCTGCTTGTGTAAAATTATTTGAAGTAATGTTAAACTCTTATGTCAATTATAGTGAATATTTTCTTGTAGCTTCAACACTATTTATATTTCAATGTGTATACTCAATATAAAATTCGTAGATAAAATGAAGTTATTCTTGATTATATTCTAGTTGTTTTTGTCAGATTTTTAACTCGTCATGTCATTAAATAATCCTATAGATAAACATGTTAATTTATCTTTGAATTTTAAGATCGCTGAGGACTTTCGTTCGAATCGAGTGGCACGATAAATTGGATGACGTAAAAAGGCCAAGAAAAATCTGGTGGCACGTATTTAAATGTTCAGTCGGATGATTAACGCGTTAAATGATCGAGAGGCGATCCGATTATTAATGATCAATAGCAGACGGAATGCCGAGTCCGATGTTATCGTGCTCCGTAACCTGCCACCTACGCCGCGCGAGTTTCTCTTATCGTGCTGTGTCACCGTCTTCCTGCAGGTACGAACAAACACTTTTGTACCTGCGTCCTTGCGATCAGATACTCAGGATCGACAGTGGCCTGATACCGTCGAATCAGCTGTAAGAGAACTACATTCAATTTTAATTTTATCTCACGAAATATCTCGGTGTCCTTATCAATCTCACTACTGTCGATGAACGTACAATTTTTATACGTCGGTTCACGAGGTTTTTACACATTTAACACTAGAATAAATATTCCGTTTTGCCGATCGTAGATAATGAATAGAATTTAGGTTGAGAAAGGTTGAGAATTATTTAAATTACAAAATTGTTCTTCATTAATATTTCTAAATTCTATTAACACTAGAACTATGAAACACTAAACGCAATTGGCATACATTGCCTTGTAATAATTACGAAATTGCAGTTATTTAGAATTTAAATTTCGTAGCAGTTTTCTCCAATATAGAAGTTCACTAAAAAAATTCTCAGCAAAAGATATTTATAATTTTCATATTACTAAAAGAACAAATCAGAATTGTTAAACATTCACATGTAGTTTCCCTTGAGGAGCTGCATGATTTTTACCAATAAATTTTCATACTGGTAAAAGAAGATCCTTTTAATAGGTCTGATTCTAACATCAGAAAAATATTCACAGAGGAATCAGATTCGTTTTCGGATCTAAGACGAGAGCACACTTGCTGGAAGTGCACGTGAAAAACTGTTCTCCAAGAAACAAGATAGTGTGGGTCGGGTTCAACAGCATTTAAGCGTTGGAAAGTAAGAAAATAAACAGTGAACACAGCCGGTCTCAAAGAGCACTGTGCGGTAGCCGGCCGACACCAAAACCCATCTATCTCACTCAGAATCTGTCTATTTCCAAAACATCTCTCACTGCAGTAGTCGTACGCAGCATCAAAACAGTTCAAGATGAGGAACTTCTTACGGTGCATCCTCGCTCATTAACACCTAACCCTTAATAAGTACCTGGGACCATAAATTACGTTAATAATAATTATATAGATTAAAGAATGTCTTCGTGTCTCTCTTGCTTTTGAACCTTCACATGAAAATCCTTGTTAATTATTACATGTCGTTCCATCTTCCTTCTTATGTACTTTAAAAATTGAATTAGACATGGAAGAATTGTTACGACGAATATATATTAATAATACCCAATTTATTAATAATGCCCAATTCATTGGGGTTGAATGGAAGTAGCAACAGAAAGCATATAAATTCCATTCAACCCCAATCGAATTTATTACACAAACGGTAATTTATGTTATGAGAAGACAAAAAAACGTAGTACGTTAAAATTCACTTGTTAAAATCGAAGTATACACAGAATTTGTAAAGACAACATTTCCCTATCACTTTTCGTGCAACGATGTCCTTATTTTTTCGCATGTTCTTTAAAGACCGTCTCTTTGGCAATCCGATATCGCTCACTTGAACAGAATATACGCGCGAGATGGTGTTACGTATACAAAAATGCGGTGAAGTTTCGCAGAGCTTCAGATTTAGGAATTTGAATCCTCCGGAGCTCCCCATGCCTGCACCGTTGCACCATGCCGGGGTTGTTTATTTTTTTCTGTTCTGTGTGCTTCGCTGGGACCCCTTCACTGTCGTGGAAAGTAACGAAAGAAGAGGATTGTTTGGCCGCTCGGCAGCTGTGCGCAGTTTATTCGCAAATTCGAAATACCTTGTCGAATTTTCCATCGCGGCGCAGTGGGCTATTTTCACAATCTAGCTGGACAAAATTCAATTTGATAATGATCCAGATGTATGAAATCTATGTAGCCAGGAAATATATAAAATAATTGCCATAAATGTAGTTCACTTCGTTTACTCTTGTACTCCTGTATTATGGCTTTCAAATTGTACTGTATCTAACAAAACTATTTTAAAAATATGTATTGTTATCATCCACTATCGAAGACGTGTACATTTGCAAATTTCTTTTATCTATATTATATTTCATAATTTTCTATCTATTCAGAACTTTAACTAAACTTTTAATACCTAAATACCACTTTATACACTGTTCATTTTCATCTCAATCGAAAACCGTTTGTTTTACGAGAAAAAAAGTAATAGACATAAAAGACACATATTCATTAAATTAATTATTTTAATATTTCATCCATCTATGGGCAGTCAAACTTTGCACAGATTTTCTTTTTAATTATATGGAACAACAAAAGCAATTGAAACGACTAAAATAAGATAACACTCTATTCGAAAATTCTGTTGCATCGGAACACAGGCTGAACCATTCCTTTTAATTAAAGTCAGATAAGAATGTTGAATGGTTCCACGCGGACTGCATGCCCAGCTAGTTACGTTTGCGGTAAATCACCATAAAGAGTGTGTACAATCTATCAAGCAACACTCGGTTGCAGCGACACCGTGGTCGTATCGCGTCGATTGAATCACCCCGGTGACAAATCGTTTGCAGGAATGAGCCGCGAATTAAGCCGGCTGATCGGTTTTTGACAGAACAGCAATTTATTGGAACCACGAGCGTCGGCCAGGTCAAGTGCCGCTAAGAAAAGATGAGTTAAGTCGTCCTGTCCGGTTAATAGGTTAAAATGATGCTTTATATATGGGTTACTTAGCGAGCCGCGATGGGAATTATATTTCACCGATCATTTGTAGACACGGGAGATCAACGATCAACGAGAATACACATTATGGAACATTGGTTATTCCGTCTCGGCCATTATACATTTTCTCCGAGTCCCTCAATGGCTCGCCTTAAGAGAATAAATCCTTTTCAAGGATGGATCTTCTCCGACGGTGAAAGACACGCGTGCCTTTGATCGCCGTTGGAAGGAAGTCCCGGGACTATTCAACAGCGCGAGGCAATTAATTCTTGACTTTAGCATTCTTCGGGTTCTCTCGTTCGTTTCTTTTTTTTTTCCCCCGGTTTTGTTTACCGGGGAGCACCGCCATTCGAAAAATCGCCGAACGCTCGTTTATTTTTCACCAGTTAAAAACGACAGGTAACACGTTGTATTATTTCATTTATATAATCACGCAACTGTCCGAGTACATATGTAAACTTTTCCGAACGATTATTGCCCAATAAAATATCTTTCGTCGTCGTGGTGGTGCTCGTACGTTGTAAAACACCGCCGGTAAGTGAACGTCGGAGTAAATCTCATCTTCTTCGCTAATACGTGGCGATAATATCCGTGAACATAGTTCTGCGATCTCAAAGCAGTTCCTTCTGTAACTTTCATTTGTTTAGCAGCTTATTAGCTGCGAGACAGGCGAAAAGGTTGCTTACGTCTGAACGAGGTGACAAATATCCAATTAAATTTTTTCATCTTTTCATACCTAACGTCATGTGAATGTCATCTCATTACTCACGCAGTCAATGTTTTGTTTTTTAAATTCGCACTGAAATCATGCAGAGGGTATTGCATCCCAGTTGTCATTAATTTGATCTAAAATTGAAATTAAATGTAAATGTAGTATTTTATTTTACGAATATTAAGAATATTTTGCCTTTATTTTCAATTTTTATAGTAAATAATATTTTAGCCAACAACCGTAGTCTCGTTGAAAGCACCGGTTCTCGTTACATCACCGAAGTTAAACAATGTGGAACGTGAATGGCACTAGGATGGGTGACCGTCTGGTAAAAAACCGGAAAGTGACCCACCCGAGGTATTTTTCACGTGTTGTTGGCAAAAGGACTACCATAAACAGTAGGTCCCGCTGAAAAGGCGATGGTGAGAGTGGAAACGAGGGGGATTGGTAAATGAATTTGAAACCCTGAGGTGACCAAATATCATGTTACAATAATACAATAATAGTAAATAATATTTTAAAATATGCGTACGAGTTTAAATGTAAATGTAGTATTTTATGTTACAAATATTGAGAATATTTTGCCTTTACTTTCAAAGTTGTACAAATACTTTAAAATATTATTTACTATTTAGAATACTATTTTGCCCAGCTCTGATTTAAAGAGATCAGTGTTCATTGACTGTCCAGGTCATTCTTGCTTGAGCCAATCAACTGTCCTAGTACTCGACGCGTGTACATTTGAATCACCCTGTAGAGCGATACAGATCAGATCAGCGTTTCCCATCAATTAAAAGTCTGAAAGGCGCGGGACGCCTCGACCAATTCTCTCTCGTACGCTCCGCAGTTTATCTTTAAATGGGGTATCAGGGTGTGGGTTTACGCGGCAGCTACCATTGTCGATTTCTCTCCTCCAATCGTGGCTATGTGATTAAGCGCTCAATCTACGCGAGACAATGCGACGTCCCACCCGGCCAATTTATCGGACACCCACGAGGATACTTCCACGTGGACGTGACTCGTGTAAAGATAAGAAATAACCGAAGGTCGGCCAGGTCGCCGAAGAGGAACCTTCTTACCTACCCCGCGGTGAACCTTTTCGGCCAACCAACCATTCGAGGATCGCCCAAATTTGGTTAACCTTAATCATACCGATGAACCGCTACGCCTCGTTAGAGACCTCCCCGGACAACCCCATCGTTGCTCCCTTGTAAACGGTCGAGTGCGTGCAAATCTTTCATTTATCTACGGAATTTCGGATTGCTACTCGTTAACAGTGTTACTGTTCTAACATATTTACACATTAACCCTTTGTACTCCTTTGTCGAGTCTGACTCGGAACCAGAGAACGAGAAATGTAAATACAACGGATTTTTATATGTATTTGCTTCTTTCTTTGTTCATTTAATAACATATTTTTTTTTAGTTAAATACAAATATAAGTTACAACAAAATTTGAGAGCTGTATTTAATATAATTAGCGAGCACAATTGTTTAAAATATGTAGCAGTCAAGGAACTGTCCTTTGAAGTTCAAATAATAGTAGGGAATTGTTGGCAACGAAATTGAATAATAATCCCACTCGTTAACAGCTTAGCGTAAGCAGAATAAAAATCGTCTTTCTAAATTACAACAAACTGGAGTTGCAATAGATTTTCTTTTTTTGCATGTATTAACCTTCTCTTTGTGTGTGTGTGGGGTGCAAATGGAGCCCAGGCTGACAAAAATGGAAATAAAAAGTAGTTCAAAAATTTTCTAGGAGTCTCATCTGCTTTAGAATTTTTTAAGCATTGTATACTTACTTACCTTTTAAAAATCAATATAATTTGACGAATACTTATGCAGACAAATTTTTTCTTTCAAACAGATCAAAATTTTCTTGAAAAATGAATGGGGTCCAATTACCTCCCTGGTTAACATTAGAATAGCAGTACACAGAGAGTAACTTACTTAGTTGGAAATACTACAACACTACTTTCAAAATGTATTTACTGTTTTAAATTACACCCACTCATTGCGTTTTCATAAACGAAGAAAATCTACTGTCTAATCGAAGTGTCTAAGACAACAAACAGCGTTAACAGTAAAAAGAAACATAATGAAAATCCTACACCTCGAACCGCAAATACAATTATCAGACAAAGGGAATCAATTACACTTTGTAACTGGTCTCGCGAAGGAGTGCTGATCCAAATTCGACTAAAATTTTATAAGAAACCAGACTGCTGGTCGAAAGTCAACTCAACTCGACGGCGAAGTCGGAGCGAAGTTTCCGAGCAGAAAAGTCCTGCGGCCGGAGTCCTAAAAACGAGACGGGGGGTGGCGAAACCACGAAGAATCTACTCGGAGCAGTTTTATTTCGTTTCGGGCGGCGCGCATCTTTTCTCGGAACGCTATTACGTGTTAAGAGTTATTTTTCAGTGGTTAGGAAACATCCTGGTCTCCAACCGTAGGTAAAAATCCCCCGGACCGTACCAGTTTCGAGAAGTTTTCCAGTTACCGACTTCTCCCTTTTTGTCTTTTCGTATTTTATTTTATGCACCGGCGCGTCGTCCTCACCCCCCCCCCCCCAACTACCCCGATTTTCCTTCGGTTCTAGCCGCTCTCCATCCTACTTTACAAAGTAAAATAGCTTTCCAGTCCCGGCCTACGTTTTCATCTGATTTTTACCCTCCGCGAGATAAAGGTCCCGCGTCTGCGGGAACCTTAAGGGAGGGTTTCGGGGTGACAGGTCCGAGAAATTCATTTTTTTTCATGTATACAGTGACTCTCACTAATATTCGGACACTCTTAAAAAGACGATAACTTTTTTAACCCTTTGCACTCGGAGCTATTTTAACTGTAAAATTAAACGTTTCTTCTGACCTACAATATTTCCATTCTCTATGATTTTTTAAATTTGATAAATATGAAATTGATATAATACCTCATACAATACTTAAATGTGTAGTAATTGATTAGATACTGACATATCTGATAGTGTAAACAATTATTTATATAATAGTACAGTAATTTTTAGTGGCGCCTCAGAGGCGCCACTCGAGTGCTAAGGGTTAATATTGTACTATACGATTTGAAGCTTTTTGGGAAGCTAGAGCAATTAGTTTGCTACAGGATGTGAAACAAATATTTTGTCAACAATTGCAATGAATCGGAATTGTAGAAAAAATATTAAAAGTTACATTTTACAACTTTTTTTATGTGGGCCTGTATTGAAAATTTAAAAAATACGTTTTGTAGATCTGTGTCAATTAAACATATTCTGGAAATTTTGTCAAAATCGGACGACGTTACAATGAGCTACAAACGTTTAAAGATGGTAAAAATTGCAGATTTTCACAACTGCAGTAAATCTAAGGATTCTTACATCTTTCAATGCCTGTCGTTTCTTTCCGCATCAACCGATTTCGATGAAACTTTCGCAGTGCATATAATTGACACAGATCTACAAAACGTATTTTTTAAATTTTCAATATAGACCAAAAAAAGTTGTAAATTGCAACTTTCAGTATTTTTTCTAAAATTCCGATCAAGTACAATTTTTCACCAAATTTATTTTCATATCCTGTAGCAAACTAATGGCTCTAGCTTCCTAAAAATGTTCAAATCGTATAGTACAATAATAAAAAAAGTTATCGTAATATTAATACCATTTACGAGTGTCCAAATATTAGTGGGAGTCACTGTATATCGAAAATAGTATACATTTTAGAAATACAGACATTGTAAAATAGCAGACATTTTTGTGGAACGAAAGAGAATCTTTTCAAAAACGAACCATAACTATTGACTTCGATGTCTACTTCCAACGAGCACATTCTCCGTATCGAGTATCTTCTTCCAGAGGATATCAGGCACGAGTTCGCCTAAATCGATGGGTACAGCCGTTCTCTCGAAGAAGTTTCGAGTGAGTCGGGTTCCTTTCCATAAAGGAAGTGATCAAGAATTGAGCAGTTTTGGCTGGTCCGAGTAATTGAACGCGCACCGTAATACCGTCGAATTTCCTGACGGAACGAGAAAAGAGAGAGAGAGAGAGAAGAGGCGGAAGTGGCGAAAGAGGAAGCCGAATTTTTCGGTTCTACTATCGAAACCGGTGCTCCATAATCGTTATTCGACGCGAAGCGTTCGTTCGTTTGATTCACGGTCGAACAAGTTTGGTCCTCGATCACCGACGGTGGCTGGACATCGAACTCAATTCGTTGAGAACGCCAATAGAAATTCGGTCCTCGGATCTCTTCGGCGAGAAATCCGTACGTGAGTCCGATTCGCGATCGTGTATATACGTGACGGTGGGGTGCCGGCTTTCGTTCCATCATTGGTGCGATGCGGTGGTTGAAAACACGCCACGTTTCACCGTTGGATTCGGTTTGGCCTATTAGTGGTTTGAATAGACCGAGCTGCCGTTTGAGTAACTCTCAGTCGAGCGACCACTCTCGCGGGGCGAATCGCGAGGCGGCAACTTTTAATCAAGTGCCTCGGCTGGTGTACAAACTGAAAAGGCGCTAGAAAACTTTCGGCCCACCCCGGCGAACCCTCTACCTTCCGAACCACTCTAGATTGTCCGGGAACTATCAAGGAGAAATGTTTGCGCAAGCCCTGGTCATTCTTGTTTGCGCAGACACTTGTCGAAACAATCACGTGGCGAACCGTTTTTTGTACGACGAATAGTTTGTACGCTTGGATGCCAACCCTTATGTTCGGCATTGTCTACAACTACAGTCTACTTGAGTGAAATATAAAACAGGGAAGGATTAGAAAAATTTCAGAACAATGCAATGTTGTTCTTAACCCTTCACTATATGATTTTTTTTAACCCTTCACGTAAACTAAGAATGTGTTATCTTACTATGTTTATTTATATTTATTTTTCTGAAAATATTGTTTTAATTATTTTTAATACTTTTACCTTAAATAAATTACAAAAACTGGTGGGTTACTGAAGGGTTAATTGTGATGGAAAAATTGAAAGGAGGTCAGTTTTTGTGCTTTATTTAAAGAAAAAATATTGAAAAAAATTATAATAACATTTTCAGAAATTATACATAAATAAACATAGTAAGAATATATATTTTTAGTATACTATATGTATACCAGATTTGTTAACTGTATCAAATACGATACACTATGCAGCGAAGGGTTAATGTAACAAAATCATTAGGGCATAAAATCAATTTTTATCTCATTCCTGCTTTCCACAGTCAACGCAGAACATTTTTATTTTGTGTAAACATCCATCGTCCTTTCTTATTCATTAATCAATGATTACGATTAATAATATATAATAAATTTAATGATATCGGCGCCAGATTCGATCATTTATAGAAAAAACAACAAATGTGCAAATATTAAATCAAGTTTCTAACGTTTCGATCCCAATGTGGATCTTTTTCAAAGAGACATTTTTGCGTCTGAAATATATATATAACAAAAAATGTCTCTTTGAACAAGATCCACATCGGGATCGACACGTTAGAAAAATGATTTAATATTTGCACATTTGTTGTTTTTTCTATAAATGACCGAACCTGGCGCCGATATCATTAAATTTATTATATATCTTAATTTCGACCGAGAAGAATTTAACCTTTATTACGATTAATAATTGGATTTTATATTAAGGAGTACGTTTCGCCGAACTCTGATTCTGAACCCACCCAACGATGGCATAGCGCAAACAGCTTTCGCCAAGAAATCCGTTAAAAATCTGAGAACGGATTGGTAATGACGAAAAAGTACGGTATAATGATTTCGAGCGCGTAACAAACGAATGTTCCTTGTAACGCGTCTTGTAGCGGACATAAACCTCGCGGAACGGGAAACGGAAGTTATTTACGATTCAGCCTAACGCGGCCGACAGCTTACAAATGCTAACAGAAAAACTTCCCTCGTAAAGATTTGCGAATGTTCCCCACGTGTGCAGGTATATACTACTCGGTACGCCAGCTTTCCAATTTCCTCGTTCTGCCGAGGTTACCATTAGGCGCGTAAAATCCACTCTGCGAAAGTTTCGACGCCTAATAAAAAGTTGCGAACGTGGGTGGCTGTCGACAGAAACGGGGAACGGTATGCGAGTTGGGAATCATAGATCGTAAACACCGATTTATTCATGCGAGAGGAGCAAACAAATTCGATGACACCGGCGGCGGCGCAACGCACGCACACAACCAACTCCTTACGGGCAGATATCGTGTGCCGCTTTCTAAGCTGCGGAACTTTATCTAAATCGACAGGACGATATCGGGTGGTCCGTTGTCTTCCGATCGATTCAACCACGAACGCGCTTAGGCGATTTCGTAACTTTCTACCGGTGCCCAGATGTACTATCTTCGACGGCGTGTTGCCGAGCCCGGCCGCGCTATAACAATCCCTACACGGACGATAAGAATATGATAAGGTGAAGGCTTTTTTATTGAATAATAAAATGCACCGCGAGATTTTCTGATTTCCACGAGATACCGACGGGTACCGTTCGAGGAACCCTGTGGAAGTATCGGGAAAACTGATTTTCTCTTTTTAACCGGTCCACGCAACTTTCGTAGGACTTTCAGAAAAAAACAATAACTTTTTATATGTTATTTATTTATGTATTATTTCATTAGCGATCACATGGTTTACCTTTCTACATATATGTTGGATTCTACGATTTGAACGTTTTTGAGAAATTAGAGCGATTAGTTCACAGTTGGTCAGAATTGTACAGAAATATAATAAAAGTTGAATTTTACAACTTTCTTATGTGGGCCCATACTGAAAATTGCATTGTGAAAGTTTGCAAAATAATCTCTTCCTTCAGATTCAAATTGCCTTAATAAAAAGAAAACACTTTCACTTTAAAACATTTACTGAATTTTATTATTTAACCACGTGATAAAAATTAATATTTTCAAATCTGCAACGGTTGAAATGATTTGTATAATCAATGCTATACATTGATGTGTTAGTTGCTAAAGCGCGTGGACTCTCAGAGAGTTTGTTTTTATACGACCGTAAGGAATTGCTGGAGGAATTATAGCAAATTGGTACCCCCCGTTGCTCGCACGAGAGCTGATTGTATTAGATAACTCTAACAGGCACCTTCCTACTTTTTTCTACCGTAATCCATGGTGTTCTTTCGATCAAATAGATCTTATCTTAATAGATTTCTCAAGTGCTTTTTATTTAATTGTGTACATATTCTCCTCTTTTTCTAGAACTGCTCTAGAAATAAAAAGAATACACATTCCTAAATAAGAAATTATAAAAATTGACAACGCGTGTGGACATGAAAGAAAACTATATTTTTATCAGCAAACATTACAATTTTTTAAAATAAATTTTCATGGAGATTTTTTAACGATTGTACAATAAATCTACAGGCTAATTTACATTTTCTATCGAAAAGACTAGTACTGTAAAGCCTCGATCTAAGTAAACGGAAACAGTACGATGTAAGAAAAACAAATAACGTTCACAATTAATTCTTACAAACGTCCGACAACAAAAAAGTAGATTGTCCGAACAAGTGCAACAGCTCGCACACCGAAACAGAATTCTTTCTCGATTCGAAGAACAAGAAAAAACATTGATAACGTTAAACAGAATTAATTGCAGTTAACAGCGCAGCGCCTAAACGGCACGCAAGCACGCGAACTTCAATCAATTGCTCCGATGGAACCAGATATCAAGAATTCCAGACATATTCCGTGGCAATGTTTGCACTGCCATTCACTAAATCAATCTACTTAATGAGAAGCGATGGCCGTAAAACGATCATTAATTCTGTTTCATTCAGGGATCAAATTCGACGACAGAGTAATCTAGATAAGAATAATTTCAGACACCGTTGCAGTTTCTGGTAAGAGGATCCGTAAAACACTGACCTCGAGAAGAACTGGTTGTGTGCCCCACTTGTTTTTTTTTTAATCATTATTTGTCACATTAAAAATAAATAGTTTGTTACCAAAGAATCGTATTATTCACATTGAAAAAATATATTATATTGTTAACTGAAAATATGGAGTATATAATGTGTTTTCATATGAAAACTGTCTTGTAATTAAAATGAACAAGTGGACATAAATCAATCGAACATTGTTATTCACATTGAAGAAATGTATTATATTGTTAACTGAAAACATGGAGTATATAATGTGTTTTCATATGAAAAATGTCTTGTAATTCAAATGAACAAGTGGACATAAATCAATCGAACATTGTTATTCACATTGAAGAAATGTATTATATTGTTAACTGAAAACATGGAGTATATAATGTGTTTTCATATGAAAAATGTCTTGTAATTCAAATGAACAAGTGGACATAAATCAATCGAACATTGTTATTCACATTGAAGAAATGTATTATATTGTTAACTGAAAACATGGAGTATATAATGTGTTTTCATATGAAAAATGTCTTGTAATTCAAATGAACAAGTGGACATAAATCAATCGAACATTGTTATTCACATTGAAGAAATGTATTATATTGTTAACTGAAAACATGGAGTATATAATGTGTTTTCATATGAAAAATGTCTTGTAATTCAAATGAACAAGTGGACATAAATCAATCGAACATTGTTATTCACATTGAAAAAATGTATTATATTGTTAACTGAAAACATGGAGTATATAATGTGTTTTCAAATGAAAAATGTCTTGTAATTCAAATGAACAAGTGGACATAAATCAATCGAACATTGTTATTCACATTGAAAAAATGTATTATATTGTTAACTGAAAACATGAAGTACATAATGTGTTTTCATATGAAAAATGTCTTGTAATTGAAATGAACAAGTGGGCATAAATCAATCGGACAATGTTATTCACATTGAAAAAATATATTATATTGTTAACTGAAAACATGGAGTATATAATGTGTTTTCATATGAAAAATGTCTTGTAATTAAAATGAACAAGTGGACATAAATCAATCGGACAATGTTATTAACACTGAAAAAATATGTTATATTGTTAACTGAAAACATGGAGTATATAATGTGTTTTCATATGAAAACTGTCTTGTAATTAAAATTCGAGCAAAATAAAATTAGTTTGCATCAAGACACGATGAATAGGAATTCGTTTCTGTCTAAATAGTTTGAATAAATTGTGAATAGTGAATCGATATTCAAATAGTAAACAAATAATATGGATAGCCTAATCGTCATCAATTCGAACCGGAAGAAAAATCCACGTAGTTGTCACGGGAGTTTCTTTGAAATGGCCGGCAAGAAGTCCGTCCCGCAGGTGTTAGTTAAGAAATTAATGTCAAATGGGAAAAGGTATCCGAGGATACCCAGTGGATAAATGGAACACGGTACATTTACCTTTATTTGTTCAAGATCTGTCCGTTGCATTAGAGTTAACGCGAAATTACGGTCGCGTGCATTCTTCGTATCTTACAAATTTTCTCTAATTGCACCGTGCACGCCGGGCTACGTATTCGCACGGTGTTATTACGACGGCGAGTGCGAGAAAATAATTGTAAGGGGGCAGTACCGAGGAGACGGAAAGTTGCTCTACGTATATACGTAATAACCGTGCCGCGAGTTCTAGAGCAATTCCCGAGAACGGTGCACGGGTTAGCGTTTCCTTGAACATGCTATCTTCGTCGCCGGCCGTTGAACATCCCCGATAATAATGTGCCAACATTCGGTTTTCTCTGTAATTTCGCCCGAACCATTACGGACCACCTGGCCCGATAGTCACTATCGATAGTTCCAATTTCTGCCACACAGATATTCGAATCTCGACAACGATTCTGCGCTCGCATCCCCGCCTCTGCTCGCGAACCTCCGTTACCAATAACCTTCTTCGCCAACTGATGTCAACGTTTCGCCCACCAGCTGATTGCCATCGCATTGTCTGATATCGCTTTTGTAACCCTTAGCACTCGAGTGATGATACCCAGAATCGCCACGAAAAATTGCTGTACCATTATACAAAATATTATTTACATTATTGTAGGATTTAAGTCGTCATTAAACAATTTAAGATTTAATTTCATTTATTTCAATAATTTCCTTAGTTTTTCACACGTCAAATGAGAATGAATAAAACAACACAAATTGTGAAACATGAAGAACGCAAATAAATAACAAATATCGAATCGTTGCTCGAAGACGACTTCTAGTTAGAAACTATAGCGAAGCGACGATTCGGTATTTGTTATTTAATTGCGTTCTTGATGTTTGATAATTTGTGTTGTTTTATTCATTCTCGTTTGACGTGTAGAAAACTAAGGACGTGTTTAATATTGTATCTGTTATAGTTGAAATTAAATCCTAAATTGTTTATTGACGACTTAAATCGTACATTTTTTAATTTGTCGGTATCAATTACTAAACATGTAGGTATTACATGGGGTATAATATCCATTTCGTAGTCATAAAATGTGAAAAATCAGAATAATAAACATTCAGTGTGGAGAAGTGGGGAAACTTTTACTTTTACGTTGACAGTGGAGGACACTTAATTAAGCATTAATTAATGAATTAAAAATGTAAGAAGAATGCACAAAGTTTCATTAATTATGTACGTCTGTAGAAACCATATGAGAAAAATTGTTATTTATGAAGATACAACTGCTCTGAAGATTTTAATAATATTATAGTAATTAATCTTGAAAGATGTTAGTCAACCTATGGAACACATGTCGAATATTAATTACTAAACATGTAGGTATTATACCCATTTCGTAGCCATAAAATGTGAAAAGTCAGATTAAATAAACATTCAGTGTAAAGAAGTGAGAAAACGTTTACTTTTACGTTGACAATGGAGGACACTTAATTGAGCAATAATTTATGAATTAAAAATGTAAGAAGAATGCACAAAGTTTCATTAATTATGTTCGTCTGTAGAAACCATATGAGAAAAATTGTTATTTATGAAGATACAACTGCTCTGTCGATTTTAATAAAATCATAGTAATTAATTTTGTAAAATGCTAGCCAACCTATCGAACACATGTCGAAGATTAATTACTAAACATGTAGGTATTATACCCATTTCGCAGCCATAAAATGTAAAAAATTAGACTAAATAAACATTCAGTATGAAGAAGTAGGGAAACATTTACTTTTACGTTGACAACGGAGGACACTTAATTGAGCAATAATTTATGAATTAAAAATGTAAGAAGAATGCACAAAGTTTCATTAATTATGTTCGTCTATAGAAACCATATGAGAAAAATTCTTATTTATGAAGATACAACTGCTCTGAAGATTTTAATAAAATCATAGTAATTAATTTTGAAAGATGCTAATCAACCTATCGAACACATGTCGAACACGGTCCGACGAAAATCAGAGTGCTCTTGTCGCGTCGTCGTCGCATTCCTAGCAAATTGAATTCTCATGTTCCCTCGTCGAAACGTTGCATAAAGAGAGATCCTTTGTCGTAACGATCGACGCACGCATCAGTATCAATGGGACATTCGTGGCTATCAGCTCCGCGGATAGCGAACGGCATTAAAAACTGGTAACGTAAGACGTTCGAAGAGGAAAGTTGAGCCTCGGCGACACGCAATTTTCGAATCGCAAAAGTTCTCACGCCTCGGGAAGCAGTTTTGTACGAATAATGAAATTCCCAGGGGAGACAAAGGTCGTTAAATGGAGGCCAGGGTGGGGAGAAAGAGGCGTCGATAAAGAGATGGAGAAAGGCCGCCAGCGCGGGACGAAAGAAAAATTGCGTGACGAGTGAGGATGACGAAGAGAGCAGAAAAGAGAAGGCGGCGCGGAGTGTGACGGATTGCCAATCTAGCAAGACAACGTTGAAGACGTTCAAGACGTTCAACATATTCAACACGTTTTACTTCGTTCATCGGCTAGTGTATCAAGTACGAATAATCACTGGATTGTGAATTTGATGCATTTATGAGAAAAATGAGTGATGTAATTTAAAATAACAAATGCGATAAAAGTATTTTAGGGTATCAAACATATCTAAACAGACATTTATAGAAGATATTTAGTTTACATTAACCTTTTGCAGTCGGAGCGATTCTAATTAGAAAATTAAACATTTCTTTCTTGTTTGTTTATTTTCACGTCGCTTTTTCAACTGCTATGGTTATTAAACGAAGGGACCTACCAGTTTAAGGTGGGTTCCGACCACCTTGGCACCACAAATAAACATTTCTTCCTTTTTTTTTCATTTTATGGAAATGAAATTGATGTAATACCTCATGCAATACCTACACGTCTAATATTGATTAGACATCAACGTATTTAATAATGTAAACAATATTGTATGAATAATGGTACTTTTTTAAAAATTGTATTATCCTCAGGTATTAAACAGAAACAAAAAGAACAGAACATTCTGTTTCACTCCAGTTCGGTCGCAGTTACAAAATGTTTATTTTGCATCAAGATTAAAATCCCACCAATCAGTCTGGAAGCCTTTAAAATATCTGAAAAAATGTCCGAGTGATTCGGTGCTTCATCAGTCAAATACGACGCTGAATTTCGATAACGTTCTGCATCGGTGCGCCGTCGAAGCGTTTCTGTTGAATTGTCCTCAACATTCCTTATTCCTGGGGTATGGGAAAACTTGTTTTCCCATAAATTCATACGATCGCGATACGGTTCTGTGCATCACCGGGGACACGGTTTTCTGTCGACGCGGTTTCTGCCGGTTGTGTCGAAAATAGGGGGGTGGAAAAGTGATAAGAGGTCGGAGCGAGGCGTCGCCAGTTTGGATGTCGTTAGCCGGCGAAGTTGGCTGGAACGGGCTGGCGAGTCGAGTCGGGACAGTGTGGTGCCGAGTCAACGACAATAACAACAATAAACGGAGACACCGTGTTGCGGTGTCGTTTGGGGAGGAAAGATCGTTCGGGCTCCATCCCGAAATAAACGGCGACCGCATACCCGCGCGGAAGAGCATGCGCAGAGATTCGCCATCCACCGATTTACCCTTTCTCTTTTCTCCTTGTCCCCGCCGATCCCTCTGGCTTCTTGCTCCGCTTCTGTTCTTTATTTTTGCGCACCTTAAACTGTCTTCTTCTCCCGTCCCTCTCTTATCGACGAAGACGAGCGGCTCGCCACGGACTCGAGAGACCGTTCCCGCTTCCTTTCTTCGTTACCCTTTGTGGGCAGCGCGCGATTTGCAAAGCGAAAAAGCGACAAAAGATTCTACGCGGATACACGTTCGGAACCAGTTCGAGGATCAACGAGGTCACCGGCACCTTTGGCCAGGATTCCCTTAAATGGCCTCCGGTTGGCATCGCCTTTTAGAAACCCCGCTCTCGATGGAACTTGTCTCGTCGTCGTCGTCGCCGCGACACGGCTTTCCTGTCGTTTCGAATCCCGCATACGTCTCACGCTGTCACCGATCGACCATCCACGGTTTCTCCGAAAAGTATTAGCACACGCGAACGCGTAACTCCTCCTGTAACTGGTCCTAACGATCGATTTCTCGTTTATTCTATTTTTTTGAAAAGTGTAGTACCTCGGAAATGCTCTCCCCAAAATTTTATACCGATATTCCTTGAAATGACCAAGTGGTGACCGGTAGTAAAAATATTCTATTTTTTATAAATATAGAACCTCACAAATGCTTTCCCGTTGAAATGTCTAAGCTAGGAGTCAGTACAAAAGTGTATACGCGTTTTTGTCGATATTATATTCTTGAAATTTTTGAACGGTTAACCTTCTCATAAAAATAAAAGGTTGACGAATGGAAAATTTCCACGAATTTTCTAGGAATCTTGTTTGTGATATGTTTCAATTTTTGTAAGTTTTTTGTAATATCTTTTAAAAATCACAGGAATTTTACGAATACATATGTATTTAGCATGCGCAACTTTTCTACCGAGTCCCTCGCTAATTGTTTGATTACAAATAATTCCCATGCTCACCCTCCCTGAAGTTGACCAATTTGGAATTCCAGTAATTTCATTGCTTTGTCCGTGGAGATCCCAATCTTTGAAACAACGAACACGAATGATACGGTGGATGGGTGTTCCCGCGTGAAAATGTAGCCACATTGTTGGAAAATTGCAGGAAATTGCTCTCACTCGAAGCAGAAACTTTTATTACCATACTGTCGCATTTTACCATGAATTACGGATGATAATTTGATTCTTAAATTACAGTAACTTCCCTATGAATCGGGAAGTTAAAAACGTGTGTGCAGAAGTTCGAAACGCTGTTAAAGATGATCGACACATTTGACAGTGGGAGTCATCTGCGCGATAACTTCTGGAACTGGAAAGCAGCTGCATGATTTATTACGTGTCACGCTCGTCCTATTTGAGGCCGTCTTCTACTTCGCAAAGTAAAAGTCAAAATGGAGAATAGGTCAACGTAATTTTTAATATTCAACTGACGTGGTTAAACCAGGTAACATGTTGGCAGCAAAATTGTTCTGTGAAAATTATACATATATGTTTAATACTGCTTGTGTGCTACTGGCCTACGATTATTTATATGTAATTCGTATATTATGAAAGTATAATAAATATTTCCTAAAGAATTGTAAAGTACGAATTTAGTTAGATTTAATATTGTCTATGTATGTAAGAATATGTATTTACTGTAACTTACATTTGTACAGCAGATATAGATCTCAGTTGAGATCTGAAATGCTTAATAAAAAAAAAAATGTATTGAAAAATAATGTACGGCAAAATAATCTCTACCTTGAGATTCTAATTGCATTAACCCTCATCCGTCCTTCATTTCACGAAATGAATCTGTCCCTCGGTGTCAAATTGACACAGTGACACAAAATAAAAAAATTTCAATGTCTCTTTAGTCAAATTGATGAGTTAACATTTACATCTTGGGTTCTTCGCTTATGTGTTCCGCATTAAAAAAATAAAAGTCACACAATGTTTTGGGAAAATTTACCTAGAAATAACAGAACAGTATAACTTATTTCGGGAAAACTGTGTCGAATTGACACGAGGGACGGATGAGGGTTAAATAAAAAAAAAATTGTTCTGTAAATGCAATAGCTTCCGCATAATTCTTTAAAGTTAAATTGTTACTTTCGACCTCTATCTCGACTAACACTTTGATAAAACCAGAAGCAGACAAACGTACACAGAGGAAGGTGACATATGTACGTTCGTCCAGTCTTTGAAGAAAGAATTCCGTTACACGCGCCGGTCGAAAAATTCGCTTCTAGACTAGAAGAGCCCGTTAATTACAGCGTCTCGCGCTGTTATCCAGTAGTTTAAGTCGAATATACTCGGACTGGAGGATAAGCGGCGTCGCGGGGCACATCGTTTTTCATTCGAGAGGCATTACACGCGCCATCAAAAGAAAACATCGCACAAAAGACCACGCGGAGGAGAGATTCGGCAAAAGGTGGGTAAGCCTTTTTGAAAAGCGTCGCGGAGAGACTAGCCTAACGAGCCGAGGGCGCCAGTAATAAATATACGGGAATCGAGCATAATTCGCGGAGGACGTTTCAAGATGGAGAGAAACCGCGACGCGGTGTAACCCCGGAAAGTTCGAGCCACGAGCTGTTACGTGAAAGAGCTGGAGGGAGGGCAACTCGCCTAAGTTTATTATACTTCTGCTCAAAAGATCCCATTTTATGACTGTCGCGGACCTCTTTATACTGATGTCCACGTAGGATCGCTTATTTTCATTCATTACATCATTCTTGGTTGTGAATGTCCAATTTTTAACAGTGACCTTAGATTGACATTTTATTTTTTGAACATTTTTTTTTAAATAAAACCCCTAATAAAGTCAAATAAACAATATGCAGAACATATACAGTCAAATAAAAAATACTACCGAGCATTTTATTCGTTGCGATATATACCAAAATGTTCGCTATCATTCTAAAGATCGTTGATTGTCCCCAACCGGTGGACCGGGGTTCGAATCCCGTCGGGGTAAGAAATTATTTTTTTCCGTTCATTCTCAGTTTAAATTTTCGCGCCCGACTTTCCACTTCCGTTGCATCGACGCGTCACATATCCGTCCCCTCAGATAATTGTTACCCTCAGAAAAGAAGTTTCACTTCAAAAAGAAATTTTACGGGAGATGCTTTTGAAAATTACCTGAAATATTGCCAATTTATTTTATCGTATATCAACAACTTAGAAATGACAATTAATATGTTGTTACTTAGATAATGAGTTAATTGTCGTGTACATTAGTTACTGAGTACACCACAATTTGTATATTTATTATTATACTGTTTTTAGAAATATATTTTCAGTTGATACGTCACGACTTTAATAATTTTAATTTTCTTATAGAATAACAAATCTAATGCGCGATAAAATGCAAGGAATAACATCAGGATTAATCAATATCGTTAAATGTTAAATTGGGAAGCCTCTGGCATTAAAATAAAATTGCCAATTTGTATATCGCGAACTTAGACAATCAAAATAATTGTCGTATACAATAGTTACAAAGTACACCACAATTTACGTGTTTATTATTATACTGTTTTCAAAAATATATTGCATCACTTTTCTTGCGAATGGCCGGTTCGTTTCGATTTCTGTTTGTGCCGTTGGGGGTAGTGAATTTCGTGGAAAAATATTCCACTACCGATGCGTAGAGAGTATGTACTTTTAGAAATAAAAAATGGTGGACTTTGGCAAAGTGGTGGACGAGAATATCCGCTTGAAGCGTCGGCGAATCCTCGACCGAGAATACCCGCGAATCGCGGAAGCACCTGTGCACCAAAGAAAACGTGTCCACGGAGTCGCGGAACGAGATCGTGAACCCGTGGTTACGCGTGTGCGTGGCACTCTCTCTCGTGTGTGAGAGAGAGAGGGAGAGAGAGAGAGATAGAGAGTACGGGAAGCACGTGTGCGTAGAGTACACTCGTGCGTGCGCGTAGACGGCATGGCAGGGAGAGTGCGTGGTGCACTCTCGAGACACCGTGTTTCACGGCAGACCGCGTGGCAGCTCCTGGATTTATTTATACGTCTCGCGTACCTAGCTACATACGAACGAGCCAGTGGTACGGCTGGTTCGCGTTCGTATAAACACCCCGCACGCTCCCGCGCCAACTATCGCTTGTATTTATGGACGTCCGAGCAACCTTTCGATTCGGACAAGTAACGCGCGAATTGAAATTTATGCTCACCCCCGATCACCGCCGCGCCGAGCTGTCTAACCGTGTCCTTATACCACCGTGCAGTAGGGCATTCGCCTTCAACGACTAGCCAAAACACGAAATTTTCTTCTATTTTACCCATTCGCGTCGCACAGTGATCGATTCCTCGATTCTAGCTGGACGACATTCAAATTTGGTAATTACTGCGAAAGGGTCGCCGATACTCCGATTTTTATGAAATTTAAATATGTTATGCAGCAACATATTTTGAACAACTTTTTCCTTTTACAATGTAGGGCGGTCGCTTTTAGTTTTCGAGATATTCGCAAAAAACTATTACTAGTACTGTATTGAATCTTCTGTATTCTTGTGGCAACGCAACGCTGATCCGTGAGGCGTCTGTTTAAGTTTTTGAAGTGAAACTTCTTTGCTGAGGGTAACAATTTTCTTACGGGACGGATATGTGATGTGTCGATGCAACGGAAGTGGAAAGTCGGCTGCGAAAATTTAAACTGAGAATGAACGGAGAAAAATAATTTCTTACCCCGACGGGATTCGAACCCCGGTCCACCGGTTGGGGACAACCAATGATCTTAGAATAATAGCCAACATTTTGGAATATATCGCAACGAATAAAATGCTCGGTAGTAGGATCAAACGAAAAGGTTATTTTTGTAATTTTGTAAATGTTATACTTAAATTGATTTAGGTCGAAGACAATATAACAGTGTCTTTAAATTCTTCTAATGTTTTTACTGTTTTCAATTACACCCGCTCATTTTTCTCATAAATGATTCCAGGTCGGAAGACAAATTGCATTTCATGTTACACATTATATGGATCTACAGATCCACGACGTCGTTGCTTTTGTCATATGTAGATTGGTATAAATTTTGATTTCTTCAAGGAACGTGTCGTTCGTTATTACGTTCACGTCGTTTTCCATTTTCTCTTTCCTCCTGATTCCATTCCGATGATAACAATCGAATAAAATTGTGGGTTCTTAATGTTTTGGTTACTATTACAAGAACTTTTACAAGGACCCATGCTCGAAACTGCGCAAAGTCGAAGATCCATGCCGGAGATCGCCAAAGACTCCTTGGTTCCTTCAGATCCGAAGAGCTAAACCCGTGGTCTCCAAGAGCCACGGGCCCAAGATCGTGATCTCCTAAACGCAAGAGCCTGAGGTCGGCAAGGGTCTCGGCATCTCGAACATATGAAATGTGGAGTTTAGATCCTCGGATTCGAACAGAGTCTCCAACTTGTGCGTCTAGGTCCAGTGGTTCTCAGGCTTGAGTCTCTGGATCCGGGATGATTCTGGTTTGGATCGATAAGTTTGGTTGCTTGAGACCTAGGATTCCAGACCTGAGACCTGGTCCAAACAATTTAGGCATGAACCTAACTATGGTCTGTAAAAGAAACACCTAGTGGCGGCCCAAATCAAGTGGAGGCCCCAAGCGGTAAAATTTTGTTGGGTCCTCAAACTCAAATTAGAAATAGAAGTTGCAAGAAAACTCTTATAAACTTATTAACAAAAAAGAAAAGTAATGAAAATATTTCATACCGTTACACATTAAATAAATTTATTTATAAATATATTTAAAATTCGAGAGCCTATAATATCCCGGGGCCCCACGCGGCCGCTTAGTCCCTTTACCGTTTGATCCGCCACTGGAAACACCTTGCGCTGTTATGTAATCATGTATTCCATTACGCGAGGAAAAAGTATCGTTCCATATTTCATCTTAGAACAAACAGCTGATCGACGACGACTCGCGCTCTAAGAACAAATATATAAAAGCTGCGAACAACCAGGTCTTCGTTCGAATAATCCAGTTTGGAAGAAAACAGTCAGCGTTCATACTCGACAGAGAACAGACTAATAAAGCATTTTTACATTTACACATTTCCATCTCTCCTAAGAAACCCTTCCACTATACAAGTCTTTAAATATTATGAGTTTCAAGATGAAATTAAACTGTGATCTTGAATTTTGGACTTGAATCCCTTCGTCCTTGATCGCTCTGATTCAAGTCTTCTGCACCTTCGTTGGCCTGATTTTAAGATCTACGTTCTAGATCGGTTTTGTTCAAGTTCCTCAGGCCTGGTACGGTTTCGATTCTTCAGTCCTGAGTTGATCTAATTTGAGCGTCCCAGACCTGGGATGATCCTCCGCGTGGATACGCGCAGTGGCAGTGCTCAAACAAATGCCTAGGATAACTCGACTCAACTTCCTCGGTATTGAGTTCATCCAATTTTAGTGTGCCGTAATCCACGATATTCCGATTCAAGTCGAGCATGCTTCACGTTCATTCAAATTTATTGTCTCTCTCTCGATTGACGTTACCTTGCAATGGCAAGATTAGCATCTTCCAGCTCGTAGTTAAATCGAATCAAGTTTATTGAAACGAAACAGCATCTTGAAACAATCTCATTGAAAGGTGAAAAGTTGGAAATTGTCGATCGTCCATTTCGTAATAAATAGACAGCGAAGATGTTTATGCAATTTGCAATATTCGTAGACGAATTTTAAGAAGATCGAATCAAATCGGATTTTATTATTTGTGGTGGTAGTCTTTTCAGATCAGAAATAAATTAAAATCGTACTAAATTCCGACGAATTTTATACTCCGGCATTTTTTTGCATAAAGATCCGCAGATTGGTAATTAAAAAAAAGGAAATAAAAGCGTAAAAAGTTCACAGTTCCCTAGCAACTCCAATCAGAGTTTCGTAAACATTTTTGCAAAAGCGAGATAAATCTAACGTCATTACGAAGTTTTTCTCCCAACACAGCACCATCGCGAAAATAAATGAACTTTCTATGCCGTCGCTTTCGTGTTGCAACAGGAAGTCGCAACGACATCGAGACAATAATCTCTTAGATCGATCTCGCCCCGTCATTTTTACCCCAATCAGTTCTCCGAATCCACGGAACCTCTAGCATAATCGCAGCCTCTTATGTAACCGTTGTGCAACAACGCGCGCATGTAAGCCCGAAAGAATTCGGTACACCAAAGAGAGGTTCATGTTGCCGTAATTTCGTGACTGTCTACTGCGCGACAGACTGCATGGCATGCATCTCTTGAATTCACTTCTAACGCGAGCAAAAATTCTTCTTGTTCTCGCGCTGCTTCGCGAGGCTTTGTGAAATAACTTCACGGCGAAACACTCGCTTCTTTTCCAACAGCTCTTTAATGGGATTTCGCACGTTCGCGGACAAACATGTTGATGCAAATTGCACTTCAAAAAATAGTGAACTACATGATCTAAGAAACAGTACAGGGCCTGGCGTTTTTCTTCGATCACCACTTGATTGTACCTAAAAATTGGATATAACGAGGAACTTTGCTTTCTACTATAAATTAATAAATACAAAAATCAGTTTCTCGTTGCAGAGGATATGCACGAATGGAAATTTTCTTGAAGAACGTATTTTTTATTTAAGAAATTATCCAAGGCATGAAGCTTTTTACACTAAACTTACCGCGGCTTTAAAATAACTGGAAAATATTCCCTTATAAAAAATTGTAATACGTGATCCACTAAAGATATTTATAAATACAATCAATTCTTATAAAATCATTTTTATTATTTCAAATTTTAGTAAAATAATAAATCAGAAATTGGTCATTTTGACCGGTGGTACATGTTCTTTTCTAAAAATGACAAGATTGATTTTATTTAGACTTTGTGCGGCTCCTATTATAATACGTGCTCTACTAAAGATATTTATACAATCAATACTTACAAAATCATTTTTATTATTTCAATAATTGTAAAATAATAAATCAGAAACTGGTCATTTTGACCGGTGGCACATGTTCTTTTATAATTTATTTCTTATTGATTTAAATCTTTGATTTAAATCGCATTATTGCTAGCTCAAACACATTTTATAATAATATTGATTTTTTCAATGGCACGTTACAGGCATTCGAAACGAAATTGCGTTGTACTATTCGTTAATAGTACCTATATTTGCTTAGTTTCGCGCTATCCATAATTATGTGAATTTTAGATTAAGACTTAAGATTAAGATTCTTTTCTCTCATACTATAATAATACTGCATACATTTGTATAAAAGGACTTCGGTCCGTTTAAAATAAATAATAAATAATAATTCTTTATAAAATCATTTCTATTACTCCAATAATAAATTCAATATAGTGTTAATGGAACATTTGCGGAATATCATGGACTCGTTAACGGTGTTTTTGGTACGGTGATCGCAGAGGCGTTCGAAGCAGCGTCGTTTCCGGTGATAAAGCAAGGGGGAACGAAGTCGAATTCGATGGCTCGCTATCGACACCCATGGTCGGAACACTGAACGAAATTCAGAAAGATCCACGTATGTATTCCGAGGCATCTCTCGGCCCGAGCGCGCGCGTGCGGAGTAAATCTTATGCGGTGCACATGCATGCGTAGGTATGCACGGCTCGGTTGCACCGTTCACGAACACAAACGCGAAAATCGAGCCGGTGGAAGGAAAGGCCTCTCACACGACTGATATATTTCCTTTTCTCTTGGCCACGGCTGCAAACAGCTACATACACCGGGCCGCACCGTTTATTCCGAGAGACCCGAGACTAAACCGAACTCGAACCACTAAAACTATTTTGTATCCCATAAGTGTGTACCGGCGTTTCTGAGGTTACGTCGGAAAACCTAGCGACGCCATTTTCAACGGTGGATCTAGTATCACGGTGAATCCTTAAATACTGTCCAACAGGCGTATTCTGGCCAGACAGCGTTTGCAAAGATGACTTTATTTTTTATATTGCTTTATATTTTCTGTAGAGTGTTGTTGCAACTCAATTGGACCTCGATTAACCGGATCCCGATTATAAAAAAATATGCGTTTAAATTTGATTATACGTATATTATAAAGAGAAATAAATTTTCAAAAATAACAAATTTATTTTTGAATATAATATACATTTTAATTATGTCCTTCGATTATCCATCTGGACTTCAACCGTTTACATCATTGGCATATATATACACGTACAATTTTCCTGGTCACCATCACTAGAGCGTATATATACTTGTTTTGCAATTTTTGTACTTAAATATAATATTATTTTATACTTAAATAATTAAATATTGTGATGCAAATATGTTACTTTGTCCGGGCTGTTTGTCTCTCGACCAAGCCTGTTAATCGAGGTCCTACAGTATTCTATATTCTTCTCATGAAGATTTACTGTATTATTTATAAATGGATTCTTCATCACGTAATGCATTAGAATTTCTTTATACACGGACGAAGTGCAATCAAAGGATTGAAGAAAATTGTTATACTCGGCGAATAAATTATACGATTCGGTACGAGGTGATCCGAGTGATTGATGATCCGTGTTTTAAGTATATAAATCATTTTTTACCCTTGTACTTGCACGGCTAAAAACTGACAATATGATTACAGAGAGTCGTGCAATGATGAGTAATCCCCGTAGGCCACGTACGGTTTAACAATTATACATAATATTATGACATTTAAATGGAGATTCGAAAGTAAAGTAATAAATCTGAGATCTTCATTTTAGAGTCTGTCTCATTACAACCATAAAACAATCCGGAAGTAATATCGGATTTCCAGAAATTATTCATTACGCGCACTGTTATCGTATCTTATATATTGTATCTAAAAAAAAACTGTTAAAAGGTATTGAATGCTTCGATGATTGAATTTAACACTAGAACTACCGAGCACTAAACGCAGTTGGCAAACATTGTCTTATAATAACGACAATATAACTTTTATTTCGATTTCGTGCAAGTTTTATTGAAATATGTACTCCAACAGAGAAGTTGTCTAAAGAAATTTCTCGGAAAAACACATTTATACTTTTAATACTTCGAAAACAGTTCGCACCAGTAATTTTGACTTGTCCGGTAGTTCTAGTGTTAATCAACGCAACAGCGACTTCCGTTGGCATAATTTCCCCACAATGGCCACCGTCCCCGTAAAATTGCACAACCGACTCCGTTCGTTGCGAGAACACTCGAGTTTCGAAGAAGAGAAGATTTTCCAAACGGGCTACCTACAACTAAGCAACGCACAAAGGTGAAAAAGCGACCTATGGAGGAGGAGATGCGAGTGGGAGTACGGAGAGAGGGAGGGGGATGGGTGAGAGAGAAAGAGAGATAGAGAGAACCATTCATCTCGGAGGTCGCGACGACTCCCATTCATGCAAAGCGCGTCGGCCTCTCGCATCGGGAGGAAGAGTGATCGTTGCACAAGGCGTCGGCGGAAGAAGACTCGCAGAGCCGGAGAATAACACCGGCGTAGCTCCGAAACGTGCCGTGAAGAAAGAAAAAAAGGCGAGGAGGGCATCAAGGAATGAAAGCGATCCGTCACGCGGATACCGTTTTGATTTTGGCCAAAGGAAGCTCTTCCCGATCCCGCATACTCACCAGTCACCGGGACACATTCACTCCGTCCGCCATCATGGATAGCCTATCTAAAAATTGAATTGCCTATCTACGCCAACCAACAAAATTGCAAAATCTAATGACCTAGCTGTTAACGTGACCACATTCAAATAAACCATAAATAAAGAAATAAATAATAAATTACAAGATCCCTCTTTGAAATTTGAAATTCGCGCCAAACATTGATTCTTAGGTTCTTGATCCTTGACATCTGATTGGCTGGTTAGATCCACGATATTCTTTTGTTTTCCTTCTTGACGTTTTCTCACAATTAGCAAGTATGTATAACTACCTAATTTTCAGAACTATTAAATAGTCAGTTTAATGAATAACAAAAATTTATTACATTAATTTTCACAGACGTGGACTTTTCTTGATGATGGTTCAAAACCGAACCGAAACGTTGAAATTATAACACTGCAAAATTGCTAAGTTTTGTATCATTGATCGAACCTGTAGCGCCGATATCTTAAAGTGCATATACAAAATTTACGATCGTTAAAAATGGAGAATATTCCCCTGATAACACACACTCCTCGGAAATAGTTTCATAAAAGATTCGAGAACATCTTCTTTTATAATATCGCATTTTATTTGAATACGTCTCTCGACACGGACAGAAATTTATTATATAAAAACTTTTGCGGACCTCTTTAATAATTGTATTTTTTATAACTCACAATTATTCATTTCTTGAATTATATTTTTAAGAGTATTTCTAGTGGACAGATTTTCTAAAGCTGTTGATCGAAAGCGTTGCCAACAAATTCGAAAACCGTCAAAAAGTTACGAATCGGCAGAAAGAAAATCGGTTCTGCAGTTCCACGCTCTTGGCGGCGTATGCGGCGGACCTAGCGCATAATTCTCGCGTGAAAACAAAAAAAAGGAAAATGGTGTTTATTTACACGCGTGACGCGCGACCTGTAAATTAGAGCGGCGAACAATTTTCAGCCCGAGCGAAGTGTAAACGCGCGTTAATTGTTGTCCGCGAAGTCGTTGGCGCGCAGTTTCCCGTGTAACTCGAAGGATAAACGTTGCAGCGCACCGTTAACCGAGTTTACCACTGTGATCGAGCGATCGTTTTGTGCTCGCGAATCGTTCGTTCGACTCGTCGAGTACATTACGACATATCGCCCAATTGTAGGAAAATCATTTCGATGGCTATTTTTTTCAGTTCTGTTGCGAGTCTTCGAAAAATGCGTGGAATTCAACCCATTGTTACACAATCTGACTGTACGATCTAAGAAAAACGTGTACAATCCAATTGCAAAACTTCTATGATTTTAATTATTTATTTGATAGGAATTCGCCAACTTATTTGTGGCATTTTTGCTGATTAAAATGACACTGAACACGATGTAATTTGAACTGTATTTAGTGGTTTAATTCAGATCTGAGTTAATTACGTAGATCGGCTACCCCCACCCAACCAGTAAGTGCGACAGTGGGGGTAGACAATTCACGTCATCGAGTCTCGGATCACCAGTTGTCTGGTTTGATTAACGGTACATAAAGTTACGGAAATTAGCTGAATAACTAGAAAGTTATAATTTTCACAAATAAATTAAATTTATATATTAAATCTAAACATACGTAAGACATTAAATGTTTCGTTCCCCGTGCTCTTTGAATAATGGTCGACGCAGGAGACGAAAAGTTCGATAGTCTCGCCGTAAATTCTGAACGTTCTTTCGAGCAGAGCACTTTGCAGAACGCAAAAACAGCTGCGCGGGTAGCAGATGTATCGCTGCTCAAGGGAGGGTTCGCAATTAAGTGCCTGCGGCGCGGGAGTTAAATGTAGCAGAAGGAAAATCAGTGAAATTTTTCCGGTGGAAATTGAGAAGAACATTTAAAAGAAAACGCCGCGGGTGAAGAAACGGGCTGAAGAGAGAACAGAGGGGTAAAAAAAAGAAGGAAGCGGAACAGTCGTGCAGAATAATTGCACGGTGGTAGCGAGGTCGGTAGCTTTTTAGGAGAAATCAACAAGCGGCCACGTACGGGTTAAAGTTTTTCAAAGTTCC
Source organism: Lasioglossum morio (assembly GCA_916610235.2). Lineage (NCBI taxonomy): Eukaryota > Metazoa > Arthropoda > Insecta > Hymenoptera > Halictidae > Lasioglossum > Lasioglossum morio. The sequence goes on from OU744327.1 coordinate 4,183,798, forward strand.
CGACGGGGGTGGGAAGAGGGCTCGTGTGCTTTTTGCTTGGGAACGACAACAACAACCTCGCCAGACGATGCTAGCCGCCGAGGAAGCCCTCGAAATCACGACAAGAAGTGTCCAATTTAAAATGTAAATTGCGCCGGATATTTGGCATATCGCGGTGCGCGCTGCGGAATGGCCGTGAAATTAAAATGTAATTTAATTCGAGCTCCCTCCCTGCTCCCTTCCCACTGCTCTTCTTCCATGCCTCTCTCATTCTCCTCTTCTTTTTTTTCTCTCTTCGCCTCTTGCTCTCCCCTCTCTTTCACACTATCGCATTGCTTTCCGAAAATGATCCAACACTCGTTAAATAAATTCTCTCTTGGCTTTCTTCGCCGACAGAGAGGACAGTTATCATTAGACTGCGGATTTGATGCATTTATAGGAAAAATGAGTTGATGTAATTTAAAACAGTAGAAAAGTTACAATGATTTAAGAGTGTTAATCTATTTTTTTCAGCTTGTTAAAATTATTAAAGTAAGAATAAACTGTTTATGTGGCTCCAGTCACTTGCAACCACTGCAAACAATTTTTATTTTGCATAAAGATCCACAGTCTAGTTATCGTTAGACTACGGATTTTATGCATTCATAACAAAAATGAACAGGTGTAATTCGAAACAGTAAGAAGATTAAATGAGTTAAAAATGATTAATAAAAAAAAGGAAATTGTTACTTGGCTTCTATAGATTGTAATTAATAATGTGTAAACATTTTATCAAGATGCTTCCCTGTTTGTTTCGTGCCATCATCTACAACACTGCTTTTGGAAAAATACTCTAACATTTCTTTCATAAATAATAAATTCTCTCTTATGTAGCTGACAGTTACCGTCGTAGTTACAACATTTTGTTACATACAATGTGTTTCTTCCAGAAATTGTCTAGAAAATGTGACAATGTACTAGATTACTGATAGAAGCGGGTGCATATGATTTGAAAAAAGTGTAGAAACAGATCGAAAATAAAAGAAAAAAATTTTTTTTTAAGTGTTTCACGTTGATCGTGTCCGATCGAAACGTTTCGCGAGCGCGCTGCGCCAAATCTGCAGCAATGCGAATTCCGCACTCCTCCGTCCGTAGCAATTTGGACGCGAGCTATTTCTTGAAAAACCATGAAGTACAACGGTTGGCAACGGATCAAAAAAGTTGCAATCATTACAGCCATTTTTTCCGCGCGCATTAACACTCGCGTCGCGACGAATGCGTTCGTTTCGCTATATCTATGATCGAGCGTGTTTCTTGCCAACAGTAGTATTTCATGGTTTTTCAAGAGAAAGAGGGAGAGAGAGAGAGAGTTTCGCACCCAAATACAATAAAGCCTTGATCTAAGAGAACGAAAACCTTAGGATCTACGAAAAACAAATATCCCCTCCACTGCAGATTCGCCACTAAAAAAATTCCTATACCATTATTCACAATATTGTTTACATTATTAAATATATTGATATCTAATCAATTGCTACACATTTAAGTATTTTATGAGGTATTATATCAACTTCATATTTATAAAATGGAAAGAATCATGTACAATGGAATTATTCTAGGTCGAAAGAATGTTTTATTTTCAAAGTAACACGTGTTCACACGCGCTGTCCGTTTCTACGTTCGGCGAAGTCACAGAAAATAGTAGAACCAGTAAAAAAACCAGTTCGGACTAGTTCGGACCCGAGGGTTTTCCTTAGATTGATCCTTTACTCTTTAAGGTGGTTCGAAACCCACCTTAAACCTCATATGTTCCTCAGGGTGAAAATTCACATATTCAATATTTTCACGCACTGTAAAATTATTCATCCTTTTGTGTCTATGTCGTGAGATGTATTTCTTTAAAATGTAAATCTATAAATGAAATATAAAATTATCCTAGTCTCTTGTATGGAGCTATTTTTGAGGAGCGTATGAGGATTAATAAACTGTAGGTCCCGTCGCGGAAATAACCTTAGCAAAGATTTGAAAGCGACGTTAAATAAATATATAAATTATTGCTCCGAAACAGATAGACTTAAAAATTTTTTTTTTTTTAATAATGCATTGTCATCCAGTTCTGAGCCATGTGACCGATTTCAAGTCTCTAGCTCATCAGGAAGTTAGTTTAAAATCAATTGCAAAATTTGTCACCGAACAGACAAACAAACAAAAAAGCGAGTTAATAAAAACGTGGTAAAAAAACCTTTATTGTAGTTAGCTATAGTGGTGCACGTATGCCATTCGGAACGGAAGGCGTTCAACCCGCTGTACGACATCCCTATCGATTCTTCGGGCTTCGAAACGGCGATTCGACTTTTCTTCGCGAACGAATCTCGCGGAACGCGAATTATCCTTCCCACGATGCAAAACTACATTATCCAGTCGGACGCGAAACACTATGATTCCTTACGGCTCCATCCGTCACGCGAGTAGCTAAGAAAACCAGCTTTAGCCGAGGGAGGCTCGTCGTTTCCGCCTATACCGCCGTTAACGTCCCTTCCCTACCTAAAGGAATGCTCTTTTATTTCCAGACAAAATTTACGTTATTCCGTCCGCAACGCGTTGACAGCCCCGACTAACATCCATAAAACTTCCTCTAACTTTGGCTGATCGTTATTTTTCTTTCTTTCTTTCAGTCTGAAACGATTCCGCGTGGTTGATGGTTCGTGTTAAAAGCAAAAAAAAGATTTTATAGATTAAATTGTATCTATCTGAAACGCGTTAGTGTGTAGTTCTTTGGTAAATATAAATTCATTCAATGAGCAATGTTTGAACATGTCGCATTGAAAATTCTATTAATATAGTAGACGTATATTGTAATAAAATATGTGCTTCGATGTGTGATAATACTGTGGTTGTATAATGTACTGACTAATGACCTAGATGTTGATGCGACCCTCATTAATAAACAATATATAGCAATATTGAACATGTCATGTAGTTCATCAAAGCGTAATGATTTCAGTTTCATTGAGTTGAATTGATTTGGTCGTAGTTTAATTGATTCGAACTTCTTCGTCGAACTAAGAATGTTAGCCTAGATGTTGATGCGACCCTTTTAAATAAACATATATGAAAATATTAAATATATTCTGAAATTGAATACGTAATGTTAAGTATTTCATTGAAGCATTGTTTAATTAATTCGAGCTTATTCGACAAACTAAAAATGTTTTTAATAATTTAATTGTTTTGAGCTTATTCATCGAACTAAAAATTTTGGTCCGAACCGTTTGAACAAATCTTATCCATGCTCAATTATAGTTATTTAGTGGCAACAGTCGTAGGATACACGCTGCGGCACGTAACTTTTCGATAATGAAACGATCAAATTCTGTTTAAGCTGCTTAACCAAATAATAATTGGCGAAGAGGCGATGTAAGCAAATCTCCATTTCTGCGGACACCATAAGCACTCGTGACGGTATCACCATAGCAACCATTTAATTGGAAAAGGATCCCCGTAATAAAATCGTCGAGTGTTTCTCTCGGTACAATGCGGAGCAAAACCAACCCGTCGTTTCGCGTAATTGTTCACAGAAGGGCGCGACGAATTTCGAGCTAAGCCTCTTCACCGTCTTCTTCTTCTTTGACTGTAATAATTTTAGGTTCGGAGGTCGACGAATTCCGCGCTGATCCTGCTTATAATCTCCATCGGACCCTCCTAATTCAATTTGTACTCGACCGGAAGATACTTGTCAAATCCGGGGAGAACGCGGCATTGAAATCGCGTACCATTTATAATACACAACGTACAAACTCTCTGCACATTCATTGCACAGCGGTGGACAAGTATTCCCACACCCTTTAACCCTGAACTGATTCAATTAAATTATTTTTATCTGTATCGAAATAGTAAATTGAAACGTGGCGAGTCTCTGTAAAATTTCATCCAAATTCTCTAATATTTATTATATTGATACTTATTCGTACCTATGATACGTATTCACATACCCTTTAACCCCCAACCTTCGAAATGTACTTTGAAAATGCAACGATTCAGTTCAATTATTTTTAATATTCATCTGTATAAAAATAGCAAATTGAAACGTGCGAGTATCTGTAAAATTTCATCTAAATCAACTAATATTTATTATGTTAATACTTATTCGTACCTATAATACGTATTCACACATCCTTTAACCCCCAACCTCCGAAATGTACTTTGAAAATGCAACGATTCAATTCAATTATTTTTAATCTTCATCTGTATCGAAATAGTAAATTGAAACGTGGCGAGTCTCTGTAAAATTTCATCTAAATCCTCTAATATATATTAAGCTATGTCCACACTGAAGCAACATCGAGCAACTTTGACAGGTCAGTGTGAAAGCGCGAAACATTGTATAGCTACTCACGCTTGAACATTGTTGAACATTTGAAAAACTGAAGAAAATTAAAATAATTCTGTTTTCACTTCGAGAAGTTTGTCCCCGAGAGGGTTGTAACGTATTATTTGTATTCCTTATGTTATGGTTCCGTTTAGGGGTACATTTTCTCGAAGACGAAACTGCTCACGCTTGAAATAGATTGTCGTTGATTTTTTTTAACCAATCTTGAACATTTTAAAAACTGAAGAGAATTAAATCATTTTGTTTTAACTTTGAAAAGTTTGTCCCGAAGAGGGTTGTAACGTATTATTTGTATTCCTTATGTTATGGTTCCGTTTAGGGGTACATTTTCTCGAAGACGAAACTGCTCACGCTTGAAATAGATTGTCGTTGATTTATTTAACCATTTTTGAATATTTAAAAAACTGATGAGAATTAAATAATTTTGTTTTCACTTTGTCCCTGAGAGGGTTGTAAGGTATTATTTGTATTCCTTATGCCTTATGTTATGGTTCCGTTTAGGGGTACATTTTCTCGAAGACGAAACTTCTCACGCTTGAAATAGCTTGTCGTTGATTTATTTAACCATTTTTGAACATTTTAAAAACTGAAGAGAATTAAATAATTTTGTTTTCACTTTGCCCTGAGAGGGTTGCAAGGTATTATTTGTATTCCTTATGTTATGGTTCCGTTTAGGGGTACATTTTCTCAAAGACGAAACTACTCACGCTTGAAATAGCTTGTCGTTGATTTATTTAACCATTTTTGGACATTTTAAAAACTGATGAGAATTAAATAATTTTGTTTTCACTTTGTTCCGGAAGCGGTTGGAACGTATTATGCGTATTCCTTGTGTTATGGTCACGTTTAGGAGTACATTTTGAAGGACGAGCTATCGCACAGAATGGGAAAACGTTTGAATGCCAGCATTCCAGGCAGTTAAGCTAGAAATTCCGCGGCGTAGGGAAAAATCGAAGGGAACGAAGGGCCACGGAGAGGATTCAAAGAGCATAAAGGCAAGTGGGAAGGACGAAAAGAAGAAAAGTACGGGCCAAGAATCACGGGTATAACTACGCGTCGTATAAACGGACCCTTGAGAGCATAATTCATTGCCGTAAACAGCCGGTACGCGTGCCGTGTCAAATTAACGGCGAGCCGCAACAACAAGAACCGCCCCTTTAGCGTTACGAAGAATATTCATCGACGTCGAAAACCCTGCCAGTCCTGCTTCTACACCTTACTTCAGACAGATAATTCTAGACGAACAATATCGTCAGAACTTGAAGGCGCGTAGCCTATGCGAATTCCTGGTTAACTCATTAAGACCCGACGGGTTGCATGAATGAAACATTTCACTCGCGAATTTTTCCGTTGGAACTACATGATTGAATTCTGTCGTTCATTTTCCGTTGGTAAAAGGAACTTCAATGGTTTTCTCCACATACTGTTTCCACTACACAAATTGTGCATATTAACTGCACGAACACTCGTTCCTCCTCTTATTTTAATGTACCATCAAAAACTGTGCCACGACATGAAATTAATTCGAGGCTTAAGACAACCAAGATGGAGTAGTATAATATCGAAAAAGAAAGGTAGAGAGTCGTTACACAAACTGAATTATTTACGATTGAATAATTAATCTGCATAAATACCATTTTAATGACGAATGCAAAGAGCACGCGAGGAGGTAATCGATATTCGATCATTTCGTTGTTCCGACCCGGTTCGACTACTCGACAGAATCGAGGAAAATAATAACAGTGATCGAAATTCTGAAACGAGGCTTCCGTGCATTATGTACAATTGCATTGCCCTATTTCTGGCCCGTAGAAGCGAACAAAGACGCAGACCTGGCCCGAAAGTCTCCGCTTTGGAAATCCCTTATTTCCACATTGTACGCCATAAATCGCGTGCGCCGTCGCCGTCGTCGTCTGCGTCACTGAAAACGCAAACTCCCAACATATGTTACTTAAGCGCTTAGACAACGCTGGTTTCCATCGCGGGAACAAAAATCAATCTTAGTTGAGAAACGTTGAAAGGCAACGGGAGTACTTTAGATCGGGGGATGCATTTGTTGCTTTTTAAAAGTGTTGACTCAGTGCGATTTCAACTGAACATCCATTTTTTGAAATAAATGTAGCTTGTACACTTCAGTTCAGCCAAACAAGTGGATCTTGAATTTTTTATATCGATCCCTCATCTTTCACCCCTATGACACTTCTTTACATGTTAACAATGCTAAACATGATGTTGTGACAATGTAACAATGACGTTATTATATCACTTATTCAAAGGATGTAGACGACTTTTTGTTATTAGAGGACCTATATCAATGAAATAAAAATGGTACTTACTAATTGTATATAATGTAGAGAAAAATTATCTTAAACTTTCTAAATTTTAATTATTATTCTTACATTTTCTAATTTTTTAAATTTAAGCGGGGTCCATGATCATGCTACAATTTCTGAATGTCTCTTTTCCATCATTTATTCAAATAGTAAATGTATATATTTAATTGTGCGTTCAAATATCATCGTACAATAGCTACATCTAATCAAAATAAACCGGTGAAATCAATCTGGGAGCTTGTATTCTTGAATTACCATTTTATTGAAGATATATAGATAAGTAAGTATCCGGTGATTTGTGGACGGGGTGTAAATGTTTAGTTTTGTCAATTTCGTTTGAGAAGACAGCACACCTCATGCAAATATTAAATGTATATATTTAATTGTGCGTTCAAATATTATCGTATAATAACTACATCTAATCAAAATAGACCGATGAAATCAAGCTGTGAGCTTTTATTCTTGAATTACCATTTTATTGAAGATAAGTAAGTATCCAGTGATTTGTGGACGAGAATGTAAATATTTAGTTTTGTCAATTTCGTTTGAGAAGACAGCACGCCGCATGCACGAGCCTAATTCGATTCGAGGGAATCACGTGTCCCGCGAGACTCGAGGACAGCTAGCCGCGATTAATTACGATTACGCTCTTTTTAATCGCGATACTATCCCGTTGCTCCGGCGGATCGCGGTTGCCGCGCGAAAAGGGCGTTCTTTATCGATTCGAAACGATTTTAGAGGGTGGTTTGCCCCCGACGTTTTTGATTTGAGCATACATCCTCGATATACGAGTCTCGAGGCAACGCTTCGCCGCTTCGAATTAAGGGGTGAACTACGAGAAGGAGCGCCCTAACCCTCTGGTCGTTTCGCCCCGGCGAAACAGGGAACGCGGCGGGCAAGAGATGGAATCGTCAAGAATAAACGGGAAACGCGGAGGATCGTGAATTGGGAAGGATGATGCGAAACCAGACGAACGTCTGCCGGTATCAGGTACCGAAATGAAACAAGAAGCGAGGCTGCTAACGTGCTGTTCGCGATAAATCCTTTGTTAACGGACGCCAACAAGATCTGAACACAATGCACCAAGAAGATAATTGTCGCAAGAAACCATTTGGAATCTGAGCGAACTGCTTCTTAAACGTCAGAACAAATTCGAAAACTAATTTGTTATTTATACTAACTGTAACCCTTTCAGTAACATGTAATATATATTTGTTTATAAACCATGTGGTCGCTAATGACTTACATGTTAATGCGACCACATTAAAAAAATAAACCATTAATAAATAAATAAATAAATTCGAAAACTCCATTGGACTTTTCTTGAACATCCCCTTTACTCTCCAAGTGTATCACATTGGGATTATCATTTTTTTTCTCGACCACTCGAACAGACATTGTAATGAAATTGATAATGAAAGATGTTCAATTCGACGACAAAGGTGTGTAGATCGTAGCGGAGCAACATTGTTTGTACATTTGAAAAATTTCTTCTCGATGCAAAATTCGAGGAAAACTCTGCATTATGTTTGACTGACCTTCGTATTTTCCATAGCTTACAGCTCGAGGCGAACTGGAGAAAGGGACAGCCTACTCTGCGTGTCCGCGAGGTGGACCGCATAATTTTCGAGATAATCCACCATTTTCATAATTAACCACAGCCGGGATGATTCTCCTTGTTACAGTGTCGAGGCGACTCAGAGTCTTCTCTTTTGGGACCGCGTTTTAATGACAGAAGATTGTTTCTACTTCATTTTCAGGGATGCTGCACGTCAGTGGAGCAATTAAATAAAGGATAAATCATTTCAAAGTAATAATTTCCTATTCACATTTGTTGAGAAATAATCTGGATTTCGCGAAAAGCTAATTAAACCGTATGTCAATGCTTGGGTATCCAGGTAAGTGGTCACACAATTTTTCTTGAAAGTTTGCTGCACGTTCTCTGTTGACCATTAACGAAATTGCTATGCACCTCCACTTACTCGGACAATTATAAATTAATTTATAATACAGTATCAATTTTCGTTGATGTCGTTTGTACAAACATTTTCCTCAATCAAAATCCTCGGTTGAACGACGAACTGCATCGCGTACGAATAAAGCGATTGAATTACCACTTTTCTATGGAAGCAATGAAAATTCCAGGTTCGAGATAAAATATTTAATAAACGATATAACAAGAGACAAAACCATACGTAACACTATACCGCTCGTAAATGAAAAAAAAAAACAGCTCGTTTCGATAGACCCCTAGATCGCACACTCGAAACGTCTCCCGTGTCCTTTCGATTATAGGTAACGTGAGTCGACTCGCGACTTCAGAACCGATTTGTGTACACGATACCCTGGATCGTTTCAACGAAGTTACATACGTCGCTTGTACTCTCGCGCGTGCTTGTTAAGTCTCTACCGACAAATTACGAGCAATGGCAGGGATGCAAGAACTGAATAGGGGACACGGCGTATTATCGGAGCAGTGTAACCGAATCGAGGATCGTTAATCCTAGAATAACATTGCTGTGTTTCTAGAAAAATCTTCTTTCCAATAAACCTAACCGAGAGATCTTTTCAAGAGTTCATCGAGCTCTGTGACACTGAAACATTTTTTCGTTTTGAATGCTATCAAACGTTCGTGTACAATCACAAGATATTCTTATTCCACCCTCATCAGTGGACAGATGCATATATATTAAAAGAATTGAAAAAAAGTCACTACTACACTGCAGATTTCATGCCCGTGGCCCGAGTAACGTGTATCTGATTGGGAGGGTCCCATGGAAATCACCGACACAAATTTCCCCGACACGGTTTTCAACGACAACAGATTTGACCGACAACTACTTTGGCCGACAACGCCTTTAACCCTCATCCACACGACGTGGTACCCGGGTACCTATTTCAAATTCATGCCGAATCGTGCAAAAAATTTCCCGTGTGGACGAGGGTTAATCGACGACGATTTTGACAGACGACGAATTTAATCGACAACGATTTTGACAGACGAAAAATTTAATCGACAACGATTTTGACAGACGACGAATTTAATCGACAACGAATTTGACCCAAAACGAATCTAAAATCTTTGTTGGTCAAAATCGTTGTACATAGATCAAATTCGTTGTTGGTCAAAATCGTTGTAGATCAAATTAGTTGTCGGTCAAAATCTTTGTAGATCAAATTCGTTGTCGGTCAAAATCGTTGTAGATCAAATTCGTTGTCGGTCAAAATCGTTGTAGATCAAATTAGTTGTCGGTCAAATTCGTTGTCGGTCAAAATCGTTGTCGGTCAAAATCGTTGTAGATCAAATTCGTTGTCGGTCAAAATCGTTGTAGATCAAATTCGTTGTCGGTCAAAATCGTTGTAGATCAAACTCGTTGTCGGTCAAAATCGTTGTAGATCAAATTAGTTGTCGGTCAAAATCGTTGTTGGTCAAATTCGTTGTCGGTCAAAGTCGTTTTCGGTTAAAAACGTTGTCGACCAAATTAGTTGTCGGTTAACTCTAGAGTCGCTGAAATATTGTCGGTGAAAATGGTATCGGGGAAATTTGTGTCGGTGATTTCCACGGAACCCGATTGGGAGAGCCGTTATCTCGAGAATGTTACTATATTCGAGTAGACGAGACGATGGTGGTTTGAAATTCGATTCGGGTCCGAATAGAGGAGTCGATGGTCGGGGCCGTTTCGGTGCGGCGCGGTCGGAGATCTGCGAAAGAGAGGTACACAGGCGAGATCCGAAGAGACAAACCTTTGCATTCGTTAGCATCTCTGGCAGTGGCTCGTGCCCAGGGTCGATCGAAGTGGAACGGCCGACACTTCTCGCAGTCCCTGCCGGCGGTGTTGTGGCTGCACTCGCAGGCGAGCTCGCCGTTCTTGCCCGGGACGCACCTTGCCGCATGGCCGTTGCACTTGCACCTGCCACCTACGGCGAAGTCGGAGACGGCGTAGTGATGAGCGAGGGTGGTGGTGCCGAGATTGCTGGTCAGGGTGCTGGTGTTCGGCGAGGAGATGGTGACCGCCGATGCGAAGCTGATGTCACCGATGTCGACCGCGTCGTTCGACTGCATCTCTTGTGGAGCGATCACTTGATGAACCGATGGCAAAGCCGTGGCCAAAGGATCGACGACGGATCCTCGTATCAAAGCTTTCTGATTCTTCATCCTCTCCTCCCTCTCCCTCTCCCGTTTAGCCAGTTCTTCGAGACCGAGACCAAGCCCGAGATCATGATCGTGGTCTCGGTCCCGATCGTCGCCGTTCCCGTTGCCCAGCTGCGGGACCTGCTCCTGCGAAGGCTGCTGCGGCATGTGCAGCCGGTTGAAGACCACGCGGACGTCGGTTGCGGTCACCCAATCCTGAAGTATAGGCGAGTTGTCGAAATCGGAGGCGGACGGACGACCCTCGAGGGTGCTGAACGCGATCCTGCCGACGGGTCCCAGACCGTCACCGCCCGTGTACCGATGGCTGTCGGTGCACCTCGCCTCCTGCTCGTTCTCCTTGGTGATGGTCGCCCTGTTCGGCCGGCCGTACACCCGCCGACACTGGGACGAGTAAAACTGGAACGGCTGCCACGTTTTCCCGTAGTCCATCGACTTGTAGATCGCGATCGAGTCCGGCTTCGCCGCCTTCGGGCAGAACTGCAGACTGACGTAGGTCAGTTCGTACTTCTTTCCTAGGGAGAGGGTCAAGGTCACGTTGTCTGGCGGCGCGGAGAAGCTCTGCGACGTGACCAGGGGCTCGCTCCGCCAGCAGGTCACGTTGCTCGGGTTGTTCAAGTCCGTCAGGTAACTGGCCGGGAACCGTCGACGCGGTGTGCTGTCGTCGCAGACATGGCACTGACCTATGGCGGTGCTGCCTCCCGGCTGCTCGGTCACGTCGCAATATCTCGTTGGACCGCCGCTTCCGCAAGTCGAGGAAGCCTCCACGGCTGATCCGAACGCCGCGTTCACGAAATCGGGTATGCACCGTCGGGGCTTTTTCTCGTCGTAGCACGGGTCCGACGAGGCGCGGGTCCGGAACCGAAGCAGCATCACCCCGAACAAGAGGCCCAGTGTCCATGCCGGTGCACTCTTCATCCTGACGATCCCCTAATCGGACGCGACTTTTACTTTCCTGCTGCTTTTCCCTCTTCCTTTACTTTCTCTCTCTCTCTCACCCCTGCCCCTCCCCCTGTAACCCTTTCCGTCACACCTAAATACACGCAAACAGTTCGCTCTATCTCTCTCTCTCTCCAACAACGATCCCTTCCTCTCCTTATCTTTCTCTTGGCTCTTCTCTCGCGCAAAAGAGACCCCGGCCTAACCAGAGGGTAGCGGTCGCGTGCAGAATCCTGTTCCGTTGACTGTCGTAACTCGAATTCTACTCTCCTCGTCGGCTCGTCATCCTGACCGATACGCTAACCCCTGAGAACATCGACGCCAATCGTCAACGATTCACATCGTCGACCAACCCATCCGATAGAGGAACCGTGTTCTCGCTCTCCCTCGTGCTCCTCGCGTGAAGACCGCGCGATTCAAATTGCCACGAAACCCCACCGATGAAATCGCTGTTTCTACTTATTTTTTTTTTTCGTTTGAAAACAAGTTCCCAACGTGTCCCGATCGAAACACGATTCTACAGATCCACCGGCTCCGGCGTGTCTCGAGTCCTTGGAACCCTCTCGATTTTCGGCCAGTAGCACCGTGACAGTCTCATTCCTGTGCGGATTCGAGGATCGCAAGGTGTTCGCCCGCGCGCGCTCGTTCCCCACACACGAAAAGTCGCCTGAGCGGAAACGCGGAAAACACGAGTGCACGGTGTGCGCGACCGACACGTCAGGTGAAACGGAAAAACGTGAAAAACCGACAACGACGACGCTCTACCGATGGCGGCTCGCCGCTAACTGAATCACCGTCCTTGCACGGTGTGCATCCGAACTGTTCCCCGAGTCCCTCTCTACGACACTGTACTCCCCACCCGGTGTGGTTCTCTCGCTCGCTCTTCTCTCCCTCTCGTCCTCGCTTTGACCGTCGGCTCGCACCCTCTTATCCAAGACCAATTCCTCTTCGGCCAATCCGACAACGCCACTACTCCGCTCCCCCCGCCGCTACACCCCTCTCCGACACACTGGATCGAGGATCCAGCAGCCGGTCTGCGCACCAAAGCCACGTCGCGCACGTCGCGCCACCGGAAGATCACCGTCCACCAGACGATCCCATCCTTTCGCCGAGGAAGATCGGCTCCCCCACCACACCCCCGGGGGTATTCGACGCCGGAGGGGTGAAAAAGCCGATTTCTTTTTTTTTGTCCGTTGCGCTTTCGAGAAAATTTTTGCGCCTCGACACGGTTGCGGACGATGGTCCGACAATGCCCGCCGCTCGAGGTAGGGGTGGAATGGGGTGAAAGTACCATTTTCTGTATAGCGGACTTAGCCGGATAAGGGGATCGAAATCGTCGTTTAAACGATTTTCAAAATAGCTTACCATGAAAGAAAACCTTTCTGCCAAATTGCTGCTCTAGGTCTGTAAGGGTAGTTACAGGGCTAAATCGATAGATCAGTTTCTGTCTGAACATTTTGGACGATAAATAAATTTTTAATGTTATCGGCGCCAGGTTCGATCATTTTTAGAAAGAGAAACAACAAATGTGCAATTAATACATACTTCTAACGTTTCGATCCCTATGTGGATCTTTTTCAAAGAATCATATTTGCGTCTGAAAAATATTTTCAATGAATAAACAATATAAGAACTATTTTCAATGAATAAAATATGAGAAATTTTTAGAAATAACAGTGACCATTAAAACTTACATGTTGTGTAGAAAATGGACAATACAATATAACACTACAATATAACGATAACATTAAAAATTTATTTATCTATAATTGCGATCAAGAAGAATTTAACCTTTATTTTGGACGATATGTGCTGTTCGAACGTTTTGCCTTCAGTGCCATTCGCACAATTTTCAATCTATCTGCGATTATTATGCGTCCTGTGCACGGTATTTGCAACGGTGATACTTTCAAGGTCAGTCAATGTCACTCAAACTGTATTCTGTGACACAATGTAAGTTACGTCCAGTTGTGTAGAACTTACTTAGAGGTCCGGGTAGAGCTTAACCCCTTGCCGTACCATTTTCTTTACAGTTACAGTGAGTGAAATGTCTTTATCCCTGAAAATATTGCAGAAACGAAATGAACATTTATTTTAATGCTTTAATAGTAATTACAAGCGAATCGAAAATTTTATTTTAGTTAAAAAGGAAGACGTAACATATTTGTTAGAAAAAGGTTAAATTCTTCTCGATCGAAATTAAGACAAATAATAAATTTAATCATTTATAGAAAAAACAACAAATGTGCAAATATTAAATATTAAATCATATTTGTTAGACTTTGTTCGATATCTTCACGACGAGAGTACGTGGCTCGTTAAAATACGGCAAGAGATTAAATAAAAACAAATTTATTATATATACAACAGTATACAAGAAAGAGCAACTAAAAAGTCCTTACCGAAAGTCATTTTTAATGATATCGACCCGAATACGTTGGGAGGCGTGCTAGACAGAAGTTTGCCCACTTGTAACATCGTCGAACTTACAAAACTCGACAAACTCGCGATTTTATTAAACATTAGCACTCTACTTTTATATCGTATGTTCCCACGAAGGGATAAAAGGATGACGACGTGAAACTTCGCCAATAAGAACGTTGTTCCGCGGAAAAAATGTTATGTACGTTGTATTTTTCTTCATTTTCGAAACGTAGGAAGTCTATTCACGCGACTGACAAGCAATCAGAGACGTTCACGGCACTTCGTTTCTATTCAATTATTTATTTCTCGGAAATTACGTTTAATATCGACACGTTACAACACCGTCTCAACGTGTTTACATGATTATTCAAAGTATCTCGTGCACGCAAAGTAGACACGTGCTTCGCTGCATCCACGAAGTTATTGACAAGGTCGTTTCTTATATTAACGGCAGTTTCATTTACGCTCGTTATCAACTTCTCGCGAGCGTGAAACTTTCCAAATAGGTAGCTGAACGTACGTTTTGAATTTGATATTCGATTTAACTAAACAACGAGACGCACTGAGAAAAGCTAATTAATTTGCGAGACTCCATACGTGTATTATTGCTAGACTTCAGATTTCTGTGTACAATAAAACAGTTTTCGTTAAATAGACCTCTATAGAGAGTTTAAAATATAGCAAAAATAATACACCCTTGCATATTTATAGAAAATTCGATCAGTGAAAAAATTTAGTAATACCCATGTGACACGATGTAATTTCAAACTTTATATTCATTACAAGTAGCCTATAAATAATAACTACCTGCTGTTCAAACCTCACGCTAATTTACAAGCGATAAACGCATTAAAACAATTTGCAGACTGAATAATAAGCGTAAAATACTATGATTTCTGGAAACGTGAAACATTGTTAACTGCTCGCAGAGATACTTACCGATTACAAGACCGCGTAAGTACTTATTATAGATCGTAAAGTACGTTGTGATTGGTGACTACAATATTACAAGAATTAAAAACAAAGGGGAATACTATAATTTCAAGGAGGAGTCAGCATACGAGCTTTTTATTGGGGAACTTGGAAACAATAAATAATAATCAACTAAAGAAGAACATGATCATGTATTAATAGAATCTTCATGAATTATTCCAAGCGAGAAATTACAATGTATATGTACTTTTGAATAATGTGCTTGTTTCAAAAATAAACGTCCATGAACTTTTTCCGAAAAAATGTCTACGAGTTATGTTTCCGAGAGATCGTGCATTTATCGAGATTTTCAAGTAAAAATGGATCCTCGGTCTAGTTATAACAAACATTTTCCATTAGGACAGCGTAAAGGATAGCATTTATCGGAGATAATAGTGATTATCGAGGAGCGATGGAAGTGTGAAACATGGGAAACGCGTATCCGCCGACTCGCCAATTTGTCATCGTTCGAAAGAGACGTGCTAGGTCGGTAGGTTGTATTCTAAGGCCGAAAATCAAATTATAGTATCGATAACCCGAAATTAGGGGAGGCATCTGTGGAATTTAGGATCGGCTCTCTACCAAAAAACGGACGAGAAGGCTTCTTTTCCGGCGATTCGATGAGAAGACAGGTCCTGTGATGCGTGCATGGATTATGGAGCGAGTTCTCCAGAGGGTCTATTGGTCGAATTGGCGAGTGGAAAAAAAAAAAAGTAGAACGGGAATGCAGGAGATACGACGTCGAAAAGCGAGAACGACAAGATGGAAGAAGCGAGATAGCGACGGAGAAGAAAGGTGAAAGAAAGACAGAGAAAAAGAGCGAACGAGAGAAAGAGAGAATACACGATGCTTCTGTGGGCCGTCACGCAAACCTTGGCGATCCTCGAAGAAAGCCTCTTGTTAGTTCCTCCAATCATCTTGTATTAAACAACCTCTAATTTTTTAACAAAAGTCCGCGTGTGTCTGTTTTAAGTCGCGTGACCAGTAAATTCGACAAAAACCTTCGTTCACGAAAAAATTCTGACCTCGCCAGGATCGACGTTCGCATAACGTCGCTAAACTTTAATCCTTTCAAGAAAAACACGATGCTTATACTATTTCTTTTTTTGTGTATTCATCTGTACAATAAAAATTGCAAGATACACGAGTGTATCCAGTGTCCCCACTCTACATTCCCCTTCTACGACGCTATTCCCCCACGCTTCTAATCTGAAAGAGAAAGGGCAACGCCCCCCCTCCCCCAATTCAAGTGAATTCCTCTCAACTGGCGTCTCTAGAGTCTAATTATTAAGATACTATTGTTAAATTGAACAGTGAATATTTACAAAAAACACAGTGGGATTATATAAATGGCTGTTGAATATCTACACTTATACATATATTATAATGAAAATTGCTAAAATCAGTATAAATATATTTCTGTTATTTTAATAAAGCAATTCTGTGACCGGTAAATCTAGTGTCAATGTGGTTGCTCTTGATTCGTGTAAAATCATTGTCAACGAATTCTACGTTTATTTGGAGCACGATTTTTGTAATACTATAAATTCTTAGAGGGGTGAGAGGGTTTATGTTATGGTACAAAGGACAGTGGAACTATATAAATGGTTGTTGAATATCTTCACTTATATATTATATTAAAAATCGCTAAAACTACAATAAATATATTTCTGTTATTTTAATAAAGCAATGGGAAATAATTAGTTTCTGTGACCGGTGAACCTAGTGTCAATGTAGATGCTCTTGATTCGTGTAAAATCATTTTCGAAGAATTCTACGTTTATTTGGAGCACGTTTTTTGTAATACTATAAATTCTTAGAGGGGTGGAAGGGTTCATGTTATGGTACAAAGGACAGTGAAACTATATAAATGGTTGTTGAATATCTACACTTATATATTATAATAAAAATCGCTAAAATCAGTATAAATATATTTCTGTTATTTTAATAAAGCAATAGGAAATAATTAATTTCTGTGGTGAACCTAGTGTCAATGTAGATGCTCTTGATTCGTTTAAAATCACTTTCGAAGAATTCTACGTTTATTTGTAGCACGGTTTTTGTAATACTATAAATTCTTAGAGGGGTGGGAGGGTTTATGTTATGGTACAAAGGACAGTGGAACTATATAAATGGTTGTTGAATATCTACACTTATATATTATAATAAAAATCGCTAAAATCAGTATAAATATATTTCTGTTATTTTAATCAAGCAATGGGAAATAACCATTTTCTGTGACCGGTAAACCTAGTAGTGTCAATGTAGATGCTCTTGATTCGTGTAAAATCATTTTCGAAGAATTCTACGTTTATTTGTAGCACGGTTTTTGTAATACTATAAATTCTTAGAGGGGGTGGGAGGGTTCATGTTATGGTACAAAGGACAGTATTTACGTTGAACGTGAAATTGGTCGAGGGTTTGCTGGTTTCCAGCAGCTTGAACAGATTCCGGAAAATTGTGAGACGGAACGAATCGTTTTCGAGGTCGTCTCAAATATCGTTGAAAAGATATCCCACCGGGCCATTTAACACTTCCCTGTAGAGCTTCGCCGAATACGGCAAAAGACTGTTCCTCGTCGAGTAGAATTCCTACCGAAAGGTGTTGGAAACATAATTATGGTATTCAGGTCCGTCCCCCAAGGATACCATTCAGTAGCAATATTCTACCTCTTTCCCAGATTCTATTCCGGGCGACAACCTGTGGCTGCTTTCAGAAAACGTGTTCGACCAATTTCGCTAGTTCCGTAAAATTTCCTCAACCGACTGATTAAAAAAACCGCCCTTTGAGAAAAAATCTCTCGACCCAAAATATTGGGGCAATTCTAAGATAACGAAGGTTCCTCGTTTCTTTAAATGTACCAATCAAATCGTTTAAATTCATTGGTTTCTTCGGAGCACTGAATTAAGAATAACTATGACATTATTCTTTAGATTAATAAAAATGTATATACTGTTTGACGATTTTTATAGAGAATTTTTTTAAGAATTGTAAACTGTAATGAACAATCCTGAATATCTCATAATGTCGTGTTCATTGCACATGACAGAATAAAATGATTCGCAATCACTTAGTCGAATGAAACGAAAATAAAGTGAAATGAAATAAACTCGAAACAGATGGAACGCATGAGAGCGAAAATCACCGAATAATCAGCGCAATTATTGAGTCCAATTGCAATAAACGGCTTTAGAATTTCGATTATACGGTCCAGTCAAGTGGCACGCTGATCCGATAATAATCAAACGATGATGCTCCACAAATAAAATAAACACTGTCAAAATTCTTAAAAAAAAAATAAAACATCACATTGTCACACGTTACTATTAATCCGTGTACTGAAACTAAATTACACAAAATATTTTACACGACTTTCCGTTTTTCATTGTGCATTTCCACAGGAATTCATTAGCCGTACCCTTTCGTCACATAAATCTCTAAATTAATTTAATCGAATTCAATTCACAGTCAATTTAATTTGCAAAATATTCATACAGCAATCGCCTGACCCGAGAAACAAAGTATGTCGATTGGTATTCACAACGAAGAGCGCTTATTCATAATTTTCTCCTGAAGGTATGAATCCTTGTTAATTGGGTATAGAGGTTCAATGAACCCGAGATCAAATAAATGCGCTAAAACAGGAATGCATTGAAATTATGATCTATTTCCCATTTTTCCCCTCAATTCGAAGAGTTTTCTTCAGAGTTTGAGTAGTACTAAATTTTTATTAACCCTTGCCTTACAATATCGCGGTCTGACACGTGATGACGATTCTGAACAGATTCTGATAAAAATGTGTGTTAACCCTTCGAAAGAAGGTCAGTTTTTGTGTTTCATTTAAGGGGGAAAAATGTTGAAAAAATTAAAACAACATTTTTAGAAAAATAAACATAAATAAACATACTAAGAAAACACATTCTCAGTTTACTATATATCAGATTTGTTAACTGTCTTATCAGATATGATACACTATGCAGCGAGAGTTAATAATTTCTTGTAAACCGAATTAAAATTCTATTTTGGTTTTGTTAAAATACAGCTATTGGAGAACATATAGACATACAATTTATATCAATTCTCTCCTTTTTCTAATCACTGAAACCGTAAAATAAATCGAAGGGCAACATGTTAAAGTGTGGTAAATAATTCGAGTTAAAGCGATAATCGAAATAATTTTCTTACAGAGATTTGAGTCAGCTAGTTTCGTATATATGAAAATATGTAAAAATTCCAAATACCTTGAAGATGTCGGATGTTATCGTTGCTCCTTTCTTAGTCGGCGCGACTTCTCGGCCCGTCTCGTGGGTAGTTCAGGGTAAACGTCGAGATAACAATCGTCCGGCAAAAAAATGTTTCTCGTAGGATCACAGCGTGAACGATAAGCGGCATTCGTTAATCGAATTAATGTAATCTGAAGGAGCAGCTAGGCGAGCACGAGCGAGCGTGATGACGTCCTCGACTCCAGGCTTTTCGGCTTAGACCTCTCGCTCCGGATTAAAACTTTAGAACGACCGGCAAATGACCACCAATCCCGAGTCATCGGTGTCGTTTTTTTGTTTAGCATTTTTCTCCTTCCCGGACTTCTTTCAGCGAACTTCCGGCACCGTACATGGCATACGGTACGCTGTGCTTTTTTTTTTTGTTCACTACCGCGTTACAACCTGCACAAAACTTTGCCAAAATGGAGTATCACTGTTCGCGAATTTAAAACGGTGCTGGATTATGCACGAATCCACATTGTCTCGCGAAATTAAAGGAACGCCGGATTATAGGATAACAGAGAAGTCGTCGATGTTTGAACTCCTGTAACTTTAGGTAAGAAAAGTCTTTTGAGAAACTTGAGATGAAGGGCGTGAAAGGTGAGAATTCTCCCTTTAACCCTCGGACAGCGGATATTCTTGTAACAATAGAATCGATGATGTTTAGAACCATTCGCTGCAAAATTTAGTAACTTTTCGGATCATATTTTTGAAGGTACTATTTCCGAACATGTTAGTTTTTCTATCGTTCCTAACGCAGTACCTGATCTCATTGAATTAATTCACCAGAAACTTTTTTATATTTTATAAGACTGTCTGACACGAAGTTACGAGAGTTCAAAGATCAACAAATTCGGTGTTGCTTTAATTTCATGGAGTAGTGTGCACAAAATTTTCTCTACGAATTTTTACAATGTATAAATTTGTTTACCAGAAGCCTAATTTTTCGATCAGTATGCAATTTCAAAAAGGAGCTTGACTACAGGGATCGAGAATGATGGGACTTTTGAATCGTAATTTTAAGGTATCGGTTCCTGGGAGTACTCTCTAAAAAATGTTTTTTTTAAATATCTCTTACAAATGTTTCGTTAAAACGCAACCTAGCAGACACACTTGTAAAATAACGTACCCATTCTGCAATTGAAAAATGTTACCCAAGATGTATTTAGAAATTAAATAAACTATGTACAGCTGTATAAACATCAGTTAGAGTTCTAGGAAAGCTTAAATTAAAAAAAGAAGAAACAAAATAGTTTATTACGGTTTCTGTGAATTCGTTCGAATTTGCTATTCGTAGGAAATGTTCAATAATGAAACTGAATATTACGGTAGGTCTACGATACGTTCACCATTAAATTATAGTATTCTAGAATCATGTTACGAAACCTATTCTAATTTCCCGTGAAATACGAATAATTGATAACTCACGAAACGGCCTGTACACGTGTAAAAATGTGAAACGCGCTCGAGCCAACGGATCGCAAACCCGTTGGCCTAAGCCGAATGCAATTTCAAATGTCGTAGAAAGTGATCCGGGCAACAATGTCTGAAATATATGTATCCTCTGTCGTGTATTAAAATTTCATCAGGCCGATTGCCGGGATTAGATTCTACGTTATCTTAAATCGTTCAGTGTATTCATATATGTACACACGAATTCGTTTAAAAAAATTAGTGTTCACCGATTCGTCGGCAATCGATCAGGAATTAGCAATCAATCTTCCCAGTGTGTCAGGAATAGTAGTTCCGAGCACCCTTCAAAAAAGCTATTCCGGTTTCGGACTGAACGACCCGGTTGTTTCTTAGAAGTTAGAAGAATTATTTCGCCAGGTGTGTAACGAAGAATTTTAAAGCATTACGATTGGTTGGAATTGCGCATCATCTGGTAAATAATTATTCTAACATATCGAAGAAACTCAAGTCGTCCAGCTCAAAATTACAAAAGTTATTTTGTTTTGAAGGGTGCGCGGGACCCAGTTTTTTTTTTTCACGGTACGTGCAGCGTCGCCAGATGAGAGGAGGGAGCACGAATTAATCGAAGGGACAAAATTACCCTTTCTCTGTCTCTTCGGGGAATAGCGTGATATCGTGTCGGGAAGAAAGTAATTTCGTTATGTAAAAGTGAAATAAAACCGAATTTTGGAGAATTACGAAGCTACCAGAAAGATGGCAAATATTGTACTGATTCAAGTTTATTGTTTGAATAGAGAAAGTGGGTTTTTCATATCACCTGAAAATACCGAAATAACTTTCTTGCCAAGTCAGTAGAAGGGGAAGGTAGAGCGGGGACACAAGTTTTGATCTGGCGACACTGGGTACGTGTAGCTGTATGCGAGTCTATTCGAATGTATCGATGATTCGGATACGCTAAATGAGAATGAACGCAAGAATATATCGACGGAAACGAGAAGAACGTTCAATGATGGTACAAGTGAAACGGTAAGAATCTCTGGATGCTACTTAATCTAAAAGGTTTTCCTAGATCTTATACCACACTTCATCGAAAGAAACACATACCAATAAACACACTGCCAATGTTTATGCACGTTTCCACAATTTAGCGCTAGCTTATCAAAAATAAAATTAGGCATAGCTTTAATCGTTACATTAGAAGCTTCACTACGCTATTAGCAATATATGTAATATATGTTAAGAGATGCTGTAAACGCATAAGCACCAGCAGTGTGGGTAGTTTACAGAGGGTGATAAGAAACTGCCACGAATGTTTATTTCAAATAGAACGTCTGATTCGTAGTAGGTTCAAAAAGGTCGCAGAATTTCTTTATTACGTGAAAATGAATAATCTTGTTACAATTAACAATATATTAGATCCTTTAAAATAGTTTCTCCCTGCTCAGCCATATGCATCGGCCAAACAAAACGGAAAGAATGCGACGAAAGTATGATAAAGAGGTGTGAAAGAAACGGCTGGTAACAATAATAATGTTTCCTAAAGCTTCGTGATCGTACACGGATGTGTGTGCAACTGCAGGGGAACTAGATTGAAAGAAATAAACTGTGAATAGCAATAGCGTAATACATTTTTTTTCGATAATGAAAGAATTCCGAAAACTTTCTGAACCGGCTATGTACACTACCATTTAAATGTGTTCGATCACTTCCCAGGTGAACAGATACTTGAATTTATATACAGACAAGGTTAGCACATGCAATCGACGAATGAAGATAAGAGAATCATTTGAAAATAGTATGGTGCGTTTCATCTCTAATTTTGCAATTAGTGCAAGTGATCGAGTATCTTTAAGTGGTAGTGTACACGTATACCAATCATCTAACAGTCTCCTTCAGAGTCTCTTGTTGACAATATAGAACGTTTCTCATACATTTATGCGAAACAAAATCGATTGGTTCCTCGTCCTCGCTTTCTTTAGCTACAAAATGATCGTGAAAAGAAATCTGATCAAAAGGACAGTGATTTCGTTAGTGGTTTAGTTCTTTATCGTTTCTAATTATACCCAATATGGGTCGCTGTTTCGTAAGGTGGTTTTCATACGCAGTGGGTGATTTCTTAGAAGGATCCAATATTCGTAAATACTTTTCATACTGTGAGTCTAATCATTTAAACACCCACTGCAACTGCATATTACTTCCACCTTACTTCCTTATTATAAAATTCATTAAATAATTCATTGAACACCACTGAAAGAGATATTCTATATAAAATTGTCTCGAAAAATCTGTGTTCGCATAAAGATCTTGAATTATCGTCGAGCATCTACTTTGGAGGAGACTGTTGGCGACCGGTTGCTATGTATTATACAAAACCTTTGATGCCAGACAAGAATTCTTAGTATTTCTATTATCAGCCCTCGTACAGGTTCACAAAAAGCTTAAGATAACGAAGGCAATGTCATCATCACCAGACGGTCGAGCATCTCTGTCTTCGAACGCGCGAAAAAAATACACACGCGCGAAGGGCCAACCGCCAGAAATCGACTAGCCCGCGCGATGAAAGTCCACTGGATAAATTGTTCACGAAATGGAAGTTTCTACTCTGTATCTTTTTCTTTTTCTATTGAAGCGTGCACGAGAACTCCGATTGAGATTGGCACGCGCGCAAACGTACACACAGTGTGAAATGAAAAATAATTCTCAGGGTTTTTGAGACATGAATCTGCGTATCCAAATTGATAAAGGTTTATTACAACACTTGTTCTTATTTCTAGACATTCTACTCGTCGAGAGCGGTGTTACGTCCATTTCACTAATTCGTGGGAATGAGAGCTTTTATCGTTTGTCGTTACTGTAAATTAGAACACTCCGAGCTCGTGCTTCGGCTTAGAACTTGTGTCAATCCTCGGACGGCGGACGCGTGTCGATGACTCCGCCTGTGCAGATTAATCGCTTCGTTTCTAGTGAAATTTTCGAAACGTGCACTACCATCCAAACGATATTTCTTCCAATCGTTCTTACATCGTTCCTCGTCGAGTTCATCTCAAGTATTATAAAAGTTCGAACACTCCTGTTTTCTTCAACGAAACCGTGCAGCCGATTTGTTCGTGAAACGAATGATCGTTTGAATGGTAGTGTACCGTTCCAACACGATTCGATCCTCTAACGAGAGGAGCGCACCTAATATAAATAACTGGTAACTCGAGTTAGCCGGTAAAAATAATAAGGTCCATGGTCCACATGGACCCGGGGCACAGCCAGCCGAGGATTGACATTGTATTCGTTTTAATATAAAAATTCGTGAACCTTTAACATACGTAAATGTATGCACAACATTAAAGCTTAAAATGTTTTTTTTCTTGTTAGTTTCTTCTGAAAGAACGACTTATGCTCGACTCCGAAAAAGGAGTACCTTCGCGTTCTTTCCCAATGGTGGTTCACAGTTCGATACGAGAGGAAGTTGAAACTACTCGTGTAATCAAAATCTAGCGGAACAATCAATGAAGAGGACGAGATTCATTTTAACAACGAACCCGTTCGTTCCGCGGTATACAATTTACTTCGAACTGTCTCCCTCTTCAAGTAAAATATCGAGAGAAAAAAAAATCATTGTTCGACGATTCGTCAATGTCCAAACTCATTTCGATACGCATACCCATCCTGAAGAACTGTGATGCGCGCATCATTGTCACACCCGGGACGCGTCTACAGCCTTGAACCATGAAATTTCTGAATTACTCGCTCGATGGAGAGCTTCGTCGGTCGTGTAGAATGAACAGAGGATATGCAAAGTTCTTTTTGTGCAATGTTCCCATATTAACCATCGTTGGATTGTGTGTAGATCTCTCGAACTTTCGCTTCGATCCGCGCCACGAAGAGAAGCCGCCGTTTCTCGTTCTCCTTTACCGTCGAAGAAACGCGTTTGGTCGCGGTGAGAAAACTACCGCGTTTAGAAATTACACATAAAATGCGAATTACACGATATCTATACGCCGCGGCGGCTCGTTCGCCTTGTTCCGCGAACGAATCCCGAGGAATTCGGTTTCGCCCTCGATAAAATGCATCGGCGCATCGTAGTCGCAACACGTGATGCGATCCCACTTATGCGATAAAAATGAATACAAAACTATTTGTAATAGGTCGCGACAATGGTGTGACGGATCTACATGCGCCGCCAAATGTACCATAGTAAACCCGCTCATTTGATCGTTTCTATTTAGGTATGATCGGCTGCATCGATCGTGCAACTAGACACAGAGAAACACGGACACGCCCGTGCGGCGGTCCGTTTGTCTTTTTCTTAAATTTTAAATACACGGCGCACGACGATGCCCACACACGACTCTTTCCATCTACGTATGCACGTAGGTAATACTAACAAGATTTCTCAGAGGAGACGTATTTCGCTCGTATTCAATCGATCGTTATAAATTAATAAATATAAAATATATTAAATCGCCAAGAAAACATCCTGAAAAATGAGAAGACGTTTCGGTATTCTTGCTTTTCTTTTTCTTCCTTCCTTTCCTCCTTTCTCTTTCTCGTTTCTCTCCCTCTCTCACACACGCACGCTCTCTCTTTCTCTCTCTCTCACACACTCTCTTTCTCTCTTTGAACATAACCCGCGTTGTTTCGTAATTTCTCAATTAACTTTTCCTTGTCTCGTCGTTTCTTCTTTCCCTTTTTTTTCTAATGACTCTTGATTCCTTTTTTCTTCCGTATCGCACACACGCATACACAGACAGGAACAATCACGGGCGCACTCCCCTTTTTCCCTACCTATACTACATATAATATTTCATTCTATCGGAAATAACTTAGCATCTATGTCCAATATATTAGATATTAAATAATAATCGTATCATCAATATATTAATTTTAAATAATATAATTTCTAACAAAACACCCGCCACTCAACAAATAATCAAAAATATACGTCGACGTTTATCTTATTTGGAATTTCAGTAAAAATAATTACGTCCTAAGGTTTCTACTCATTATCGTAAATTCTCGTGTGTAATATAATTATATTATTGGCTAACGTAAGGTTTTACGTACTTCGCGAATACGTTTCTTCCTTTTTTCCACTTTTTTGGCATACTACGATGCGATACATTAACTATGCGCTAATGAATAATATGTGACTCGAAATGATGAAGATACAAGGGATTATATCATACAACCACATTCCTCCCTAATAGAATAGAGATCGTGATTCTCGAGAAGTTAAATAAAGCAATTATTATGTGTGTTCGTTAGAAGAGATATACAAAATGTGACGGGTTAGAAAGTAAACGCTATCCAAAAAAATAAATTCGAATCGCTCCGCCATTCCAACGTCGCAGGAAGAAAAGATCATTCCAAATAAATTCATTCGAAAAAGAAAGAACAAAAATAAAGAAGATACAATTTTTTTTACCGTGCAATCAATATGAATTATCCTTGTGAAATAATTGAATTGCCTTTCAAGGATTCAATGTAAATGAATTTTCTCAAAGGCGCCATGTGAATAAATTTGCACCGAAATAAATAATCAAAATACAATACCGCGATACAGCAATTCTATTATATTAGAATCAATGAAAGCATAGAATTTCTAGATCTCACTTCACTTATCAAGTAAATCATTTCACGAAACAGTTATCGTGAGTTTGTGAAAACTCGTAAACTTCACCTACGTGCAAAAATGGAATTATTACATTTACATTTGCTCAACCTAAAATCAATGTTTAGATTTTCATTGTTCCTGTTAATATAATATGATTTAACAAACTTCTTAAGCCATTTTCGATGATAGGCATGTTAAGAAATCATTCCAGTAGTAGAGTAAAATATTTATATTAATACATATCATATACTGCGCAATACAGACTTAAAAAAATTAGTAGACTATTGATTCTGAAAATATAGAAAGAAAACTGCACATACATGAAAAATACATGAAACTGTATAAGGAGTTCCAGGTATGTAGTTAAGCTGAAAAGCTCATAACTGAAATATGAATTGAGCACGATTAGGACTATGCAGGACTATGCATATCTGTTGTAATTAGTATTCTCGGAAAAATCTGACATGCTAAAAAATGCTATGCAAACAATTATAAATATTTCCTCCGATTTTAAATAAAAATCAATGTAACTAGAACTAATGTTTGCTAATGAATTCATTGATTGCTTCATTGATTCTAATATATATTAATAGAATTTATCTGATTTCTCAAGAAAGATTTTCCACCACGTAAATACATATACTGTCCCAGTAAAATTTCCATTGAATCAATTCCATTTCGCGACACTCCGTTGTTAACGGTTTGCTATTAGAAATGAAACTTACGTTACTTATGCGTTATTAGAATAATGCGTGTGCATGGGTCTCATGAACCACCGCAATACAATGGAAGTGTTCTCTCATGATCGCAATCGAATTCGCTTCGCTTTCACCAGCTTGCCTTGTCCGAAGAACACATCGCATGCGTTACTATTTTCGCTAAATGGTCGAGTACCCCAGGCATTTGATTTCTACCTTGAAACTGTTCGAAGGTCCCCTCCAAGAAGGGCGCCATGATACATAGCATATACGTATTTGTATCTCCAATGTGAAAAATATCCATTTAAGTGTTATAAATACTATCTCACAAAAAATATGATTCTCTCTATAAAATTGTCAAATTCTATTATCTCCCTAAAAACGTGTTGCGCTCGCGATAAACCAACCCGTATTGGCGAAACATTGATCGTGCCGTTTGCTCCTCGCTAGAACGATTATTGGACCCTCGTTTAAGAGTCCTATTTTTTTTATTTTTTCAACAAGAACGCTGTCGACAGAGACAAATTCGCGATCACGTTCCGGTGCTACGAAGCGTGTCCTACATATTTTTATGCTATTTTTCATTGCATTGATACGGAGATATGAGTTTCGAGATGTTTCCCATCTGAATGAATGTGAAATAATTTATTAAAACTTTTCTTAAACCGCAAGTTAGAAACGTAGAAAACGAGTAAAGAAGCAATGTCTATTTTATAAGATTACGAGTTTAAAACAATACTCTCTCTCTTTCTCTTTTTTTTGTTATATTTTAGAGAATTTGAAAATTCAATTTTCACGTGACTATACACTCTACGAATTTTTTGTTAAGATTTCAAAGATAAGACTTTAGGTGGATTTTTAAATGTACAAACAGTTGCGTAGAGTACACATGTAACATGCAAGTAAGAAAATTGTATAATTTTGCCGTAAATCCGTTATCATAACAAAAGTAGATCTAAGTCTATAAAATGTTACTGTACTTATGTATATATGTGTTATATATATACGTGTATAAAGCTTTAAACTTCACTCAAAAAATGAAGATAGACTTCCCCAAATAAAAATAAGTTGACAACGTGCAGTTACGCTTGAAGGGAGACCTACGTCCAGTTTCAATTTATACTGCAAACTTTGTGCATTCCATTGGTTCCTGTTCAAAGCGTTTTATAAAAAATCGAGTCATCCAGGATTCTTAACAAGTTTTTTACCACGGTAATCGTAGACGCGTCGACAAAACAGAACCATATCCGAGGGAACTGGTATCGGAGGCTGCCGATTCTCTCGCGGATATAGTTGATCCCCCGGTGGAACTATTAAACCAGGACTCTCTAATCCCTCCTCGATTCTTCGTAAATTCTTACGGTACCTGTAAATTACATTAAAACACGGAACGCTCATTAGAACAGACCGTAGAATTTTTCAGAATTGTTTCATTATCACTGACTGATTCTTTTTGCATTGCTAGAAATATTAACAACAGCACGATGTTCTCTCTTTTCTTAGAAACTTTGCATAATCAGTCTTAACACTTTAGCTACCGGAAACCTGAAATTGCTGTCGCCAATGAACGATTTATTCATCATCTTTGACGATTGAAAGAATGTCGAATCGTCTCACCGGTAGATAAACTGTTAAATAAGATTACTTTGAAAAAAAAATTCTAACTCACCGACAATATTCATTGAATGTCAAAATATAACATTTATCTTCTATACAAGCAACACTGTTTGCATCCCGATGCCGAGAAGCGAACACCTCATCCTCGGTGTCGTATTGAGTTCTACCTTGCTCAGTATGTTCTGGTCTATAGTACCACAACAAGGAAAACATCATTTCGCCTACAACAAAATGCTTGTCTGTACCCGATCAGTATTCTTTCAAAAGCACGGTACAGTGCCGCCCAAATTTTTCTGATTTCACATTTAATCTAGGTTTCCCTAACGACGAGCATACTCCCGAGATGTAAATTATAAATTCTTGAGAAACTTGGCCAAAAGATAGAATATTGAAAACTACTATAGCAAAACTGTTTATGTACTTAGTTCATTGATACTCTGGGCTTTTATATTATTTATATTTTTCAAGAAGTTAACATATTTTATACGTATAAGTTCACGAAGTATCGTTCTACTTAAATACCACATCAAATATTTGCTATCTCTTAAACAAGTAACAATAGCCAATTATTTATGTTTTGTTTATCGTTCAAAGACATTCACTCTCTTAAAAATTTTGTTCATTTGCTGGTTTCATGGACAACACTGATACGAAACATCACACAGTAAAAATATACCATCGTCTGGATTTTCCCACAACGCGGCAATTTTTGCTACAAACGGCAAATCAGCTTTCCGTGGACCACTCTTTAGTAAAACACAGTCACGAGGTCTTAAAACGTCGCCACTTTCGTGTTTCATACTCGCGTAACATCGGCGTATAGCCGATTCTTCATTCTGAAAAACGGTAAATACATAATTAACTCGATTTACTTTGTTTATAGGAATACGATAGATATGTCATAAACATGTATGTACCGTTAAATAAACTTTGGCTTCAAACGGATCCCCTTCCCAACTCCATCCATTACTCCACTTGGGTTTTAAAAATGTTTTCCTAGTTAGTAATAAATTTTCATCACCTACTACGCTTTCTTCGACTTTGGTAGTTGACTTTTTTATACACGTTTTCTTCGTACTTTTCCGTTTCTTCTTAATCAGAGCTGGCTTTTTAATAGTCTCGTTAACAGTTTTTACTTTAGACTTTGTTGTACTCTCGTGCTTTTTACCATTATCTTTCGTTTTCGTTTCGTGAACTTTGGATTTACTTTTCCCTTTACCCTTAATTTTATCATGAGTCTTTAACTTTATCCTTGCGTCTGCTTTACTTTTAGAATGACCGCTTTTTGAAATCACTTTCGCCAACTTCTGCGATGCTATATTTTTTACTACATCGACCTTTTTAACCACCTTTCTCATAGTAGCTAACAGATTCAGTTCTTTCTTTGTTTTCTCGGGCTTCTCTGTGTTCTTGCTCTTGCGATCTTTTTTCTGAGTCATTTGCAAACTTTTTTGAATAACGTTATTAATAGTCTCCATGATAGAATTATCGTTGACAACATGCTTAAAGCAATTCGAGAGATTATTACTTGTACTTTGTTTAGAAGTCTTTGACTTTTTCATTGCATTCTCACAAGAAGTCGAATTATCTACTTTTCGCTTTTGATTCTGATTATCTTTCTTAGGCTGCTTCTTCTTTGAAATGCACGAATCATTGTTCGTATCAACCTGTTTCATCAGAGACAAGATTGGTACAGAAATTTTCGATGAGAAATCACTATTAGTCAAATCTTGAGAAGAGCCAACAGAAAGAGTCCTTTTGTTCACTTTTCTTTTCTTTCTACTATCGGACAAGCTATCTAAAGATAATTTCCTCTTCGATACTTTTTGACACTTAGGTTGTTCTCCTTCCGCTTCTGCTTTCTCTGCAAGTTCTTCGATGGTTTCTTGTACTGTTGATTCATAATCTGGCTTCTTCCAATTTTCATTCTCAATCACTACAACATCGTTCAGCTCCTCTTTAACATCGGGATCCGCATCCAATTTATCATCCAATAATATACCAGAATCTTTGTCGATCTCTAGAATAGCCATCTGCCCCTCTTTCATGCATTGCTCACATTTCATTATATCGCACTTGTAATCTGATTCACATTTAACATTACAATTTGCAACGCAAGTTATATTATCAGCCATTTCTACACTACAAGATTCGCATTTGACATTGTTATTCTCCAACTTGAATGTGCGAAGCTTGTTACTTGGACACGTTGTTACTGTTAATTTCTCGGTAGGCGAGAGATTTTCCATTTTAACTTCGCACGTTGACGTACAGGCACGTTTCTGACAACCACACTTTTGCAACTTATCCTCCATAGAATTCTTCTCATTCTAAAAGAGAATATTTGAAACTCGTTAAACCATTCTCCCCTTTGGCGAATGAATGAAAAACAATTAGTGTGAAACTATCCAGTACATATTTATTTAATGCGGTCGAAACATATATTTTATAATAACTTTAACACTGTAGAAGATAGTTCATAATAAAACATGCGGTATAGAACAGAACATATAAGTTTGTTTAATTTTCGAGCAAAAGCGGTTCGGCACGGACAATGTTAATCGGCCCGTATGAGATCTGACCTCTGACCGAATAAACTCATAGCAGTATTTTAAATAACGAACCTTGTCTTCGCAGTCCGAGTTCTGAGTGCGATTATGTCCACCGACTAGATTATGAGAAGTAGGGGCCGAAGGTTGGTTCTGATTCAGGTTGCGATGAGTGTTAAGTTGGACGCGATCCGTATCCCAGGCATTGGCACCGTGAGGCGGCGCTAGCCCGGCTAGCCCCCTCGCCGGCGAGGGCGGACCTACCAAAGCACTGGGCGGCAATGACAGACCGGTCCCCGATACCACTGGCGCTCCCTTACCATTACCAATAAGGGGCCCAGTATCCACGTTTTTTGGACAAGATTGCATCGGGCATGGACAACCCTGGAAGGTTGCATCTGAAATCAATTAAGTGTTTGCTGATATAATCATTGAACAATACAGTAAAATAGAAGTCAGTACAGAAGAACATTGATCAGAGTCGGTAGAAGTGCTAACAGAAAGTATTAACAGAAAGTATCTATGCCAAGGTCCAAAAAGCACTTAATGTGATGGACTCGTTTCCAGAATTACAAGTAAAAATAGGACTATAAAGAAATGAGAAGGCGCATCCCGCACCCTTGCAATTGTAGAAACGAGTCTACCCCCTTAACGCTACCAATAAGATACTAGAGATGTGCGAGAACCCGATAGTCGGGATTGATTGTGAAGGCATTGGGTCGAGACGAATCAGGTTCTCGAATAAAAATCTCGACCCGTCCCAATCCGACATTTTCATGAGTTCGCACACCTCTATTAATTACCGGTAGAGTAACTGTTATACTTACGATCTAAAAAGGGTCTTCCTGGAGAATGCAAATATGCTGGATTAGGCGGAGGTGGAGGCGGTGGAGGAGGTGGTGGATATCCTCCATAGTACGCGGGTAAAGGATATTCACCAGGTGGTGGCGGAGGTGGTTGATAGTCGACGACTGCTGGTCCACCTGCAGTAGCACCACTTCCAGGACCTCCGCCTCCACTAGACTCCTGATATCCATAATATTGCCTGAAAATATACCTTTTATAAGGCGCGTTAAAAAAAAAAAACATACATTTGTTACTATTGTTCCTCCAAATAGTGAAGACAATAATAATAATGAATGTATTTTACCTTCTGTAAGTTGGTGCATATTTATAGTAAGGCGGTGGATGAGCATGCGGATGAGAGTAAGCTGAAGGGTAACACAAATCTGCATATTGCGGCGGTGTACCATAGTATGGAGGACAATATGCCCTATAGAATCCACCTCCTGAAATATTATTATAATATTTATGTATGAATATATTAATAATAGACATCAATAAGATCGAGATTATTTTAAACTGATTAACCTGTGCTACTAGTTCCACCAGAAGTTGTTGAAGTTGCTACCAAATCATCAGAGCCTTCAGAATTTTGGGGAGGCGTAGGAGTTGGTTCTGGAGGTGGTCCTTTTATTGGTGGTAAAGTTGGTGGGTGCTGTATCAGTGGTCCAGCCGGCTGATAATACCCTAATAATTTCAAAAATTCAGAGTTAGACTGTTACTTCTTCTTTGTACCTCCTAAACCAGGCCTACCGAACTGCTTCCCCACCACTGATTTACAATCCTATCCCTAGTCAATGCGAGTTGGTGAAGGAACTGAAAATTACTCAGGAGCAATTTGTTCGGCAGGCCTGTTCTAAACAATTGCAATTAAATTTACCGTGTTGGTGTGGAGCTGAAAATGCTGAATGTCTCCTGGGTGACATATTTGGATGATTGCCTTGACTACCAGGCGGTTGCATTGATGATAATGCACCTAATGGCGTATACGATTTACAAGGTTGTTCCAACTTTTGCTGTTACAGAAAAATCAATATTTAATCATTTAATAATCGTAATTTCCCTTTGGAATTTCCACTATTCTAATGAAAAAAAAAACTGACCTGATCATGAAGTTCGGTAGCGACTGCAGTAGCTGCAGTTTGAGTGTGACTGGTTGAACTTATCCTATACTGCATGCCAGCAATGCTACAAAATCCTTCATGATGCGTCGATCGAGTTTGATTAACATAAACACCTTTAAACAAAATTGTTTATTGTAATAAATTATAGACACATGCAAAGACAAATATGTAAATAATACAATTTAGTATAGTACCAGTAATAGTAACATCTGTGTCTTGATTTACAATAACAAGCTTATTGGATGGTTTTATTACTTCATCCTGTTCTGAGTTTTTCCTTGATTTCCGCTTATCAATATCAGAATCAATTTGTTTCCGTTTTTTAATAATTTCTACCTCCGATTCGCTACTAGAGGAGTCAGAGCTGCTACTGCAACGGTTTTTCTCATCTGAATAAGAAGCTGCCAGAATTGCACTAGCATTAAGACTTGCCATTCTTTTACAAACAACCATATCTTTCAAATCCATTGCTTCTTCGTTTCTCTTTCTTCGTTTAATTATTTTTTTCTTAGTATATTCTACACTTTTTTCTTGTTCACAATCCTCATCAGAAGAAGACGACGACGAAGAACTCTCTATCATATCCCAGTGCTTCCCACGTAATCCGGGAACATTTCGGAGTTTCCTTTTTGAAACATTTTCTTCTCCTTTAGTTTCTACTTTCTTTTCTTTCTCTTTACGAACAGGTTCTTCTTTCTCTTCTTTAGCTTTCTTTTGCTTTTCCTTTTCAGGTTTCGGTTTACAAAAACCTCCTAGATACACACCGCCGGTTTCATTTTCATATAAACAATGTACTTTAGCCAATGCGTTTAAAGAGGCCACTCTGTGTCTTTTTGGTCCATTCCAGAAGCCAAATAATCTCATTCGTCGAAAACGTTCGTCGGATGGTGAATTAGCTCTTTCTTTTTTCTTAGCATCCTTCTGTTTGCCTTTCTTAGTATCATCATCGCTTTCATTCTCTGAATCTGATGACAAAGCATTGCTACTTAAATTCTCACTATTAACTGTTTCTTGTTTTAAATTAGTTTCTGTTATATTGTCACTATCGGTTTGTTCTTGTTTAGAAGTAACACTATCACTTGGACTATCTTCGCAAACTTTAATCTGCTTATTAGTCGATTCTTCGGAAGATGTCTCTTCAGAAGAAGAAAGTATTTGATTTGCGCTCTCTGTATGTGCTTTTACAGTTTTCTTTTTCACTTTTTTACCAATTTTTGCATTACTTTTCACAGGTTTTTTAGTATCTGGCAATTTCAATGGCGGTAGCTCTTCCTTATTATTTTTATCGACATCTTTACTTTCTTCTACTTCGCTTTTTATATTATTTAGTTCAATTTCCTCGTTCGAGTCATCTTTACCTACAACCTTCTTCTGTTCGTTTAATGGTTTCTCAGTTTCCTTCGTATCCATTTTCTTTTTAGGTACAACTTTCTCCACCAATGTTTTAAGCTTATCATCTTTCTTTAATGCAGTGCTTATCTTACTATTTTTCAAAGGCAACTTAGCTTTCATATGCTTTCTTAACTTTGGTTTTTTCTCTTGCATGACTTTACCTTTAGAAATATTCACACTTTTCTTCTTCGTTTTCTTCACTGCTTCCTCTTCTTCGCTTACCGATGTTTCCGCGTCTTTTATCAACTTGTTTAACTTAATTTTCTTATCCAGCTTTTGAACTACCGATAAATGTGACTTTTTCGTTAAGACAGTCTTTCTAGAAATACCTTTCTTTTGCAATAATTTCGTTTTAGAACTCTTTTTTGTTCGTGTTAAAGAACCTTTGCTACTTATTGTACCTTTTTCAAGAAGTTTCTTAGTTTCCGACTTTTTATCTTTTATCACAGAAATCTTTATATTTTCCTTGAAGTCTGACTTGACCGGTTTCCCATCCTTCTTCTTGTCATCTTTGCATTTCTTCTTAGTAATGGAACAAACAGTATCTAACTTTTCTTCTTGTAAATTATTCTCCTCTGAAAAAGTGGGAAGTTTCGTTTGATCTTCTGTACTCTCTTCCTCGAGTTTTCCACCTTTCTTTTTCTCCTCCAGTTTTTCAACTTTTTTCTTACATTCTATTAACTGTTTCTCCAGCTTTGTTTTCTCCTCTATCTTTTGTACTTTCTTTTTCTCTGTTACATCGTAAGTACACTCCTCAGTGACTTTCTCATCCACCTTCTCCAATTTCTTTTCCTCTACTTTATCACACTTTCTTTCTGGATCTCTAACGCATTTCTTCTTGTCGTCGACCTTCTCAGATTTTTCTTTCCGTTTCTCTTCTATTTTCTTCTTATCTTCGATCTTCTTTTTTTCTTCTGCCTTCTCTGATTTTTTCTTGTCGCTGTCTATCTTCCTTTTTGCATCATCCATCGGCTCAAGCTTCTTAGGCTTCTTTTCTTTTCTTACATCGGATACCGCTTTCTCTGAAAATGAGCGACGTTTTTTAGCAATTGTTGGTAGTTTGGTTGCCTTCCGGGCAACCAGCGCCTTTTTCTGTGTCTTCATTGTAGTTGTTCTCTTTACATTTTCAGCTTGACAGAAATATGCTCATACTCGACGAAAGTCCTGAGCAAACTATTAAGACTACCTAACTGCCATTGTAAAGGTTTAATCGGATACTGTAACTTCCACTGAAGCTGGCTGTATCTGCAAATAATACAAGGAAACAACACATCGTTAGACACATGTATTATCAAAAATCGCGTACTACATGTAAATATAAAATGGGCTACTTTAGTAACCTACTTTTCGAAGTAACATTTTTATCATATTAATAGCGAGAAATCAGTATTCAAAAATATTTAATGTTTTCGCAAAATCAATATAATTCGATCTACTGTACTTTTTCTTTACGTGAATACCGAAAAAGAACTAATTGACATTAATGCGTTTTCCATTGCTCGAACTACGACTAAACCGTAAAATAATTATATTATTTTATTCGAAAAAGGACGCACGAGTTCGATGAGTATGAATAGATGAAATAAATTTTGATCGAGATAGTTGGATGCGCGCACTTTCATCGACTTGTTGACAAATCGATCCCTTTAAATCTCACTGTTCACATCATTTAACATGCATCAGAGAAATTCGGCTTTCAACGTGTCCGATTATGTTTCTTTTATTCTTTCTCGGAGCAAGACTACTCCGATTAACACCGAAAAACACAGTGCTCGCGATGTACGTAGAGAAATTAAAAGGACAAGGACACCAGGATACCTTTTAAATGTATCCGTAGATGGCCACAAGTGGCTAACATAAACTCAGTCTACTGATCGATGAATTTGTCACGTACGAATATTCTGCCAGGCTCGTACTCTATTACGAAAGCCACGAGCAATATATCCTCGAAATGGTGATTTCTATATTCGAAACGCGTGTATGATTGAGAAACAAAACGAAAATCAAGAAGGGTAATATAATTTATGTTTACCTCTAGCGAACCCTTTTGTTCCTACGCACGGCCCGCGAACGCTTTTTTAAACGATAAATTAATACACTGATGCAGTTGACTAGTCTGATGACTTTCCACTTAAACGCACCACCAAATAGAACGGCAACGGGATCGTTTTCCAAATACTATCCGACCGAGTTTGCGAAGCTTAACACGGATTTTGCATTTCCTTCGCCCAAAACACGTATCTCACTCGACGTCCCTGCCCTTTTACCGTTGCCTTGTCGGCCATTTTCTTCCTCGCGCCGCCCCCCCACTTCTCTTCTTTCGCGTTTCCAAATACATAGTAAGTACATGTACATACAGCGTACATGTACTCTATCGTTTTCTCAAAGATATCCGCTAGATGGACTCACTCCTCTACCGCCAGGAGAATAAAGATTTTTTTTGTTACAATTTACTCATAAATAGAAAGCACGAATGATAACTAATGACTGGACCGCGGATCTTTATGCAAAATAAAAAATGTTGCCATTGCTTACAAGAAACAGGAGCGAAATAGAAATTTCTTTCTTCTTTTAAGCTGATGTCGCGATTCGTTCACTGCTTTAAATTGCACGTGCCCATTTTTGTCGTAAATGCATAAAATCCGCAGTCTACTAATGACTGATAAGCACATGATAATTAGAACGAAGGAAACACAGAAATTATTATGGGAGAGCAGTCTTACCGATTTCGTAAAATATCAGTATTTGCAAACAAATCAATAATTTGAACTACATTCTACAATGTAAAAATTATTCGATCGGTATAAATGTATTCTTTGACTCGATAACGCTAGTGTTTTACATTGTGAAAAACATTTGAACTCTGACATGTGATTATAGTGTATACGAAAATATATTTGAAACTTTTCCAAAAACAAAAACAATTTATTCGACGTCTCTTATACTAGATCAAATATATTGCGGTATTCAAAGCAACATGATGTATACAAAAATATATTTGAAACTTTTCTTTTATAAGAAAAAACAAAAACAACAATTTATTCAACGTCTCTTATGCTAGATCAAGTATATCGCGGCATTCCAAGCAACATTGCTTGCACCACATCTCCTTGATGTAATTCAGGCTTTTCGGTTGTACGTGCCGGTAACATTAACAATGCGTTTGCTTGTTTGCAATTAAGCAATTTACTGCTTATTTGATTTCCAGTACTATAGGCACATGGTAATCCACGTGGTTCGTCCCATTTTAGAATTGCTCGAGCATATTCAGGACGTGGATCCAAGGTGTAGGACGACGTCAACTGCAACGAATGTATACGTTAAATATTGTATTGTTTAACAATCTCCAACAAATACAAGTATTACATACTTTCACTTCCAAAATGGTAGGTACGGAATCATCTTTACACAAAACCTTCAGTGCAGGTAATGCGAATAAACGCATAGTAACAGTTGCAGACACTGGATTGCCCGGTAAACAAAATAAATATTTTTCTCTACCTTCAAATAGGCATGTTGCGAACGTTGTTGGTTTTCCAGGTTTCATGTTCACACGTGCTATGCAAAAAATGATTAAAATTCTAATTAGAATGTACATTACAAAAACAGGATAATATTATTAGCACAGTTATAACGTTATTAGCATAGATACCAAAATGTATTGTTGCACCGAAGTGATGTTTAAGTATAGGTTTCAACATGTCTCTATCACCCATTGATACGGAGCCAGTAGTGATAAGTACATCGACTTGGCTTAAAGCATGTTTAATTTTTGATACCATAACAGCCTCCCTATATGATTAATGGATACGATTAGAATAAGTTCCGATTAGAGTTTCCTATGTGTTCTATATTAATAAACTTACTCGTCTTGTGCAATACCCATGTCTATAGGATGAAAACCATTTTCCCTCAGTATCGTTAATAATGTAATTTTATTACTATCGTATACATGTCCTGGCATCAAAACTGATCCAGGAGATTGTAATTCATCTCCAGTAGATAATACACCAACCTTAGGAAGTTCAATAACTGATACTTCTTTATAACCACAAGCCGAGAGAAGGCCTAATTCGACTGCCCCAAGTTGTGTTCCTGCCTTTAAGATCAATTCCCCCTTTTTAATATCACATCCGATAGGTCTAAAA
This sequence comes from Lasioglossum morio, assembly GCA_916610235.2. Taxonomy (NCBI): domain Eukaryota; kingdom Metazoa; phylum Arthropoda; class Insecta; order Hymenoptera; family Halictidae; genus Lasioglossum; species Lasioglossum morio. The sequence goes on from OU744327.1 coordinate 4,222,618, forward strand.
GATGATTGAAACATGAAATTATTAGTTCTTTAAATATCAGAACCTCTCGCACACTTCTAATCATAAGATAACAAAAATGTGAATACCTAATATCTTGTCCACTCTTAACTTCAGTCATAATTTCAATTTCTGTTTCCTCTGTATTATCAGAAGTTCCTGCTATAAGTTTAGTGTCTTCCACTTGTACAACAGCTGTTGCATCTACAATGTCACAATTAAAGGATAATAAAGATTCTAAAAATTTCGAAAACTGTTTCTATACAAGTTTTTAATTTACCATTTGGAATTGAAGCACCTGTATTTACTCGAACGCATGTCCCAGGATGGAGTTTAATTGCAGTGGCCTATAAATTCGTATATTTGAAATTTTACTCTAGCATTTCAATGATCTAGTAAAGAATAGTATTACATATTACTTACAAGATCTCCGGCTTTGATTCCACTTAATACTTTTCTTTTTCCTTTCCCATCATTTGCCAACACTGCATAGCCGTCTTTAATAGATGCTCGAAACGGTGGTAAATCATACTTGGAATGTAAATCACTGTCCAATACTCTACCATATGCTTCTTCCACATTTACAACTGATACAGATTTCAATGGAGTAATACATTTCCGTATCATTTCCTCAGCAAATTCTACAGAAACCATTGGATACGGTGATTCTCTATGACGTTCAACTATATTTCCTAAACACAACTATCAAAATTTGATTATGCAAATTTCTAGTAGAAAGAATTATCCTAATATTTTTTAATCTGGAAATAATCTTACAGATGTTTCATCTTGACATTTATGTCTGCAAACAGAGGAACTATTTTGTATATTCTTATGTGTATCTTTTACTTTTTTTCCATCGTCTCTCAGCAAATCTACCGCATGTGGTATCACAGGAAGAATTACGTCTAAGCATTCTTTAACTGCTTTCGGTGATCCAGGTAAATTTACAATTAGTGTTTTCCCTCGTATTCCGCATACACCTCTTAACGATGTACAATAGAAGATCATTAATAATAAAATATAACTTCTATTTATATAGAATCTTTCATGTAAAATACCTAGATAACATAGCCATGGGAGTAATTTTTAAACTGTTCGTTAACATTGCTAGTGCAATACCAGGAGCTTCTTTTTTAATAACTTGTTTTGTAGCTTCAGGAGTAACATCTCTTTCAGAAAATCCAGTGCCACCAGTTGTTAAAATAACATCCACTTGTTTGTCGTCGCTCCACTGTATCAGATTGCTCTACATATAAGAAACATGATTACCTTTAGAGTTCTTATTAATAGTCATTTAAGAATATATAAAAAGAAGAATTTACCTTTATCATGTGTTCATTGTCTGGAATAATTTTTTGACAATGAACCTTTCCTCCAAGGATTTTTATAATTTCAGGACCGCTTTTGTCTTCGTTGTTCTGTGTATAACAGCTATCGCTAACTATAAAAATATGTTATGTAACTGAATGAAAAATTACTAATAAATGAATGACATGATTGCAGTTAATCAGTAAAAAATTATCTATTATGTGGTATATCACAGAAAAATAAATTCTATAATAACAAGGTATGCTGAATTGATATTTAATTGTTACAAAACCATTACAAATAAGAAATACTTACTTGTCAGTACTCCAAACTTCAGAGTTTCCATAATTCCATACAATTATTTTTACAGGCACACAGATTGAAACAATTGTCAGGCAAATTCTAAAATATACAGCACAAAATTTCTGAAATAAGGAGAATTACATTGAATTACAATTCTGGATAATATAAAACACTAAGCGTACGAAAAATATAGAATTGAAATTAATACATGTAACAATAAAATATTACCATACGTATAAATCTAATTGATATGAACTGATACGAACTGTACGTATCTCTTTTTGAAGAGTGGTCAGAAGATCATATTTTTCATTGTTACCAACTATACAAGTATCGCCATGTTATATCATACATATTTCGATTGTATTCCATTTTACGTGTTCCCTCGTTTCATTATAGATAACAATTTATAGGAAAGTATAAAAATTTCTCAAGAACATAGCGAACAAAAAATATTAACCCTTCGACAGCGAACAATAATACGTGTATGCGTCCATAAAAAAATACATATTTACATCTCAGAATATGTACTCAAATACGTTACTAATGAAAATTCCGTACATAACAAAGTATTTAACAGCAACGCATTTTCATTAATCGAACGCGTTATATAAATTTAAACTACAAATCAACTTGTTATTGTTTACATTGTAAGCGCGCATGCGCAAGAGCAGACAAATTTTCTGCAGCGCAGTGTCGTACACGTACGACATATATGTGTATGTAGTACAACATTCTCTCTGCAGCGTCGCTCATTTCGCATAAAGCAACGCGACGCTGAAGAAAGCGGGGAAAGGTTTTTCTTCGTTCTGATTGGCTAGCAACTCGCCATGAGGATAGTGCTGCCTACGCCTATTCATTGGTTTAGTCCCTCTCGCGCATTATATACAGGGTGTCCCGGGGTTTTTCCGGCCAAACTACGAGAGCGTTTCACAGGCCTGCGCGCTACTGAATGCGCAATAGAGTGGTGGGGGTGGAAAACGCGATTACAGAGAAGCCGGGAAACGAGACGCCATGGAGGAAATGCTATCCGTCAATGTGTGCGTGTTGATGAATGCATGCACCATAGGAATTCGGTGCAGGCGTCTAAACGCTTCGTAGTTGGCAACGTGGTTATGCAGTGCAATTCCGAACATAAGAGTGGGAGTTCAAAGCTGAGTGAGTTTAGTGTTACACACGAAGTCGCAGCAGCAACAGTAGTGTAACGGGAGGTGTGTTGCTATTGTAGATTCAAAGATTTAGGAGCGTGCATCGGTCCGTAAAATTTTCTTCAACGATAAAATTCACTCGTACATCGCAGGGATATCTTTTCTATCGAGGTAACATAATTTCATTTGTTTGTTTACGAGCGTTCTATTTACCTTGTGAAACATAGTACACTATTAATAGTCACCGAGTCAATTATTTTGGCCTACTTACGCACAAAAATCCAAGATGGGAGGCTCGACCACACACACCCTTCGACTCAGCCAATCAGCGTCCACGTTCCAACTCTTAAGGCTAACAACCTTTGACTTCCATTTTATTTATACGAACACAGTCGAATGTAACCGGTTTTCTAAACAAATAATATTGCCGCATTAAATTATATTATTTTAAGGGATCTCGAACGTGTTGGTACGTTTTACCAGTAAGCGCATTCAATTCAATTTATGCACCGGACAATGCTTTACCAAAAATTAGTGACATTATTTTAAAAGACAATTATGTTGGACATTTGAAATTTTACGTTTAATAGCAAAAGAAATTAGATACACGTTTCTATGAACGTTGGTACATGTCTTCTAGGTGCCATATGGAACAGTATAAAATATACTTTACTAAACTATGGTTCCGATGTGTTCATAATCATAATAGTACTTTCAATTGTTCATTTTTATCTACCTTGTTTATGCGGTCAAGTTGTATACAGCGGTTCTCATTTGTAATTCGCACCTTTCTTTGTCTCACTGTTTCCTTACGATAAAGGTTTTGCTTTCGAATGTTTCATTACGATCATTTTTATCGTATTTTTACTACAGATATATTTCATATTGTTATATATTGTTTTTTTTTGTTCATTCTCGAATTCTTGTACTTTGTTTTACAACGCTCACTACATTGCTTTACAGATTTCCTCATCAGAAGCGAAAGGCAGTATTTTTTGTAATACCTTGCTGATTTCCTATAAAATTACTCAAAAAAATTAACAACTAGAAGCTTCGAAAGGAATTAGTGAAACGTTCTTTTAAATTTTAGATGTACGAAGCATGTCTTCGGAAAATTTCCATCTTTTCCCTTTAGTCCGGAAATACTAGGGACGCGTGGGTGCCTGAACCTCGGTTTGGGTCAGGTCAGGTCGGGTCGGGTCGGGCCCCGAAAATTTACGATGCTCGGGCACCCGGAAATTCTGGATATACCTGCACACCCCTAATAAATACCCTTAGCCTACCACCATTATTTTATTGCTATTGAATATCATCTGAATAATGTTACTTTTTTTTATTCACTATTAACAGAAACATTTGTCTCGACGATGGTATTATAAAAACACTATAAAAGTTCGAGTGTTCGCTAACTACTGATATTCTCTAAGCAATTTGACTTGTTAAACCTGTTTGCCAATCGCTAGCACGGGTAAACCTTGTCGTCTGTTGTCTCTCTATCTCTTTCTTTCCTGATTCATACCATTCGTTTTTCTTGTTAAATGTACCGGTAATATACTCGGACATTGCGTTAGCCCATAATTAGGAGTTTTTCTAGTAAAAATACAGAAAGATCTTGTTTTTTTAATCGACTTGCACAATTAAGAATTTGGATACTCGTACGTCGTTCGGGAACGCATATAATTTTACGCTTACAGTTCGAATTCCTTGTACCCTTGCCGTCTATTTATTGCTTACAACAATTTCGTTTGGATCATGAATATTTTCTCTACCAAATACACATTCATTTCACTTGGAGCACGCATGCAAAAAAATTGCAACGTATTCCCGTAGCGTCATCATTCTCGACTTGCCGCGACAAGATTCTCAGTGACCTCCGAGTGAAATGTTTCAATAGTGACCTCACCTATATATATTATCCGATTGTAGTTCGTCAATAAAAGTCTACATTGATTTTCAGTAAGAAAACATCTCGTAACACAATGGCAATTTATAATAGTAACCGGCTAATAAACGGTTGTTAGAAGGTATTTGCCTTGTCTTCTAAAGATGTTTACGTGTGCGTCATTCAGTTCGGCCTTTCTTGAGTTACGGCCGTTAGTGGTTTTCAAAGTCAATATTATGATACGCAGTTTACCATTTTTACTAACTGCATAAATTGAATTTTTTGTTATCGCGCATCAACAATCCGAGATTATTTCTATTATCGTTAATATGTTTCTGTTTCTGTAAACGGGTCATTGAACCGATAACAAAATGAAAAATGGATTGGAGGTGTGGCTATTGCGTATTAATTTATCTTGAAGACACCCGAAACTTCGTATCTTATCGCGTGGCGTATATACGTGGTAGATAACGTTATATTTCCATTCAAAATGAGTGTTACGTGTTCGTTGTCACTGTGAGTAACCAGTAGCGTCAGCGATAAAATCAAAATGAACTTCTTACATTTGCTCGCTGTAAACAAGATGAAAAAGTACATTGTATCGAAGAAAATCACTCGAGAGATAAAATATTTAGGAGTTGCCTGGGCCTGCAGTAAGTTTTCGGTGGCGCGGTCCATGTTTACTCGCGCTGTTCTTTTCGCGTGGTCGACGGGGTCACAGAAAAATAGTAAAATCACAGGATCGAAGAAACTAATTGTAAGTGAGATTCGTATAGATGAATTATAGGCCAAATCTTAAAAAGTGAAATAAAAACATCGACGATACAAAACATGTTTACGCACACTACTGGTTTTACGTACTATGAATTCTCGTGTATGTCAAAATAGCAAGGTCATTGTTTGTACAATACGCAAAAATTGTGATTTACACTTGAATTTATTCGGTGACCGCGAATTAATAAGGTTGGCTAATATGAAGAACAGTGAAATGCCAGTAACACACCGGAAGAAGCATGCTAGTGTTGTTTCAATTTTGCCAGCTAACAAACCCGGTTAAATATTGTTCAAACGATACCGTACTTATTAAAAAAAACTTTCTTGCTATTGTTGAACAATAAATTATTTTTCAATCATTTGAGTTTGAATAATAGTACTTCAAACTAAAAGTGGACTGCACGTGTCTCACTTGTAGTTTGTTCTCTTTACAGTGTCTAGTGACATTATCAGAGTTTACATTATGAACTTAAATTTTATTGTTTATTTAATAACAACGATTGCATAAAAACTAGATTTACGATGCTGCCAAGAAATGTGCGACTTTCGCTAACAATGCGTCAATTTTAAATGGAGCCATATATTATTTCAATCTGCATAATTGAGGTGCACAATAGGTTGAGTTCAATGACCATACTCTCTGCCAGCCTGCTGACTATGTCAATAGATCAAAATTGGATGTCTTCTTAGAATTTTTTAATGGATTTTCAATTATGTTAATTGTGGAATGTTATTAAAACTCGGATCACGTATGGTGAGACGAATACATTTGCTTTTGGGTGTACAATATTCATATAGAAGCCGCGTTTCCTTGTTCTTTTTACTGTTTAAGATAATTATAGATGCTAAACTGCTAATACAAGATACAACACACATAATTGGAGCACAAACTGCATTATTTACGATGACAGAATAAACGTTAGTACAGCGTCCTTCGGGTTAGAGACTGTAGTAACTTTTTCTACTATTAGGATTTATGTACTCCAAAAAAGAAAAGATATGGAGATGCAGAACGAGAGTTAATAAAACATCGTTTTATGTCCAATTGAGTACGGCTTCTAACGGATGAACAAATAGTTTTTTGTTCTGTAATTCCCGCTAAAAGAACTTCGACAAGGAGAATTTTTACGATAATCTTTAGTTTACAAACTAGTTCCTGTTCCTTTCTTCATGAATCATTAATATTTCTGAATTACCATTCGTTAACATTGCTGATCTGAACAAAGAATGATTTTAAGATATATTTTCATTTTTCTTTTGCAATGTGTCTTTTAAATTAGTGTTTTAGTTGGTACGAAGAGTAGAAGAACTTTATTCTCCACTTTACACTTATATTTTCGACGTAGTATCGCATTTATTTGCAAATGGTTAACTTCACTCTTAGAATATTCATTAAACGGCATTTTGCACTTAATAATAGCCACACCTTGTGAATTCTATTAAACGATTACCTCATTTCCTCACTGAAATAGCTGGAGATAGAATAGACAACAATAAAATATACGATTCTATTATAACAATATATTTTACACAATTATCATCTCGTTTGGTATGTTTTAAGTAATTAATATATAAATATAGTAAGTGCAAACAACATACAAGCTTTTCGTTGTTGAATCAGCAAATATTAGCGAACGCTTACGAAACTAATTTTCCATTGCAAAACAGTTGAAGCGAATTGGGAAGTACGTGTTTGCATACAAATAGGAAAACTGTAGTTTCCGGCAGTCGTCGGCTTCTAGGAATGTGTTTCAATTAGAATTAATTCGATGTTCCTTCCGTTACACGCTCGACACTTCTTTCAATCAGATAGCCGAACAAAAGAAAAAAAAAATAGAGTATTGGTCGTATTTCGTAACTAGTGCATACTGCGTTACTGCAAACAGCGAAAACGAAATGCTATAGTGGAGCAGGGGGGAGTAGCCTAGTTGACCTTACTTAAGAAGCCACAATTGCAGCGCGCATAGGTACTTGGAGATACGCGAACGCTATTTAAACAGTTACGATACGTTGAAAATATTAATTTCTGTTAACTGTGGCCTCCTTTCTAACACGTCGACCGCTTGAACAAACTTTTTCTCTGCTTAATGTTAACTGCAATACGCTACGCGGGCCGCAGCATTTTAATGGGAACACCTAAGTCTCTCGTTTATTTATTTGTTTTATGGAAATAGTGTTCACAGAAAAATTACGCTGCTTTACCAGTTATTTTTTTTACAATGTCTCAAGGCTATCGGCTTCTTTCGAAATAGAACTCTACTATTTGTTGTTACCAAATATTCAACCCGCACTTATTTTGTAGCAATTCGTATCTGGAGAATAGAAATAACATTGAATCATGCTTTGCAGCTTATCTTGAAAACAATCTAGCATAGTGGAAACGTTTGGGTGTACAACTCGTTTTCTGTTATCTTTATTCAAGAAAATATGCTATCTGAAACATTATTTGTTTAAAAGGCATCGAATCTTCAATTCTGCAGGCTGTTTTTCAGTTCTGAACAAATAGGATGGCGGTTAGGGGAAAAGCTTTATATCGTATCTATGATAATTGAGGAAACCACTTAGCACTCTTTATTGAAATCATTTGGAAGTTCAATTAACAATTTAACAAACTTTTATCGAAGTGAAAGGAATGACTTGTGATTATAGTGAGTTGGGAACCGCTGCGTTAAAGTAAAAGTGCTGCAGACCAGAACACGTTTTAGGTCTGGAAACGAGGTTCAGACAAAGCTAACACACCGTTCGGTTTAGGTGAGGTTTACACATCATTCCATAAATGGACTATACCGTAATCTGGAACATTATAACACGTATATTGGAATTTCTAAAAAGTCACGATTCGCATCGATTCAAGTTGTGCAATTGTAAAATCGAATTCTTCAGCTTGATGTGCTTGAAAGTCAAGTAGTAAAATTGTGAGAGATTAGAATGTGCATTGTTCAAGGTGCACTATAAGCTAACGGTGTTATTAAAGTGGTTGGACCATTTGTTTCTGTTTGAGTGACTGTTTTTATATTTTTGCTTGGCAATCTTGATCTTGATCTAGGATTATTTAATAATTACATAAATCGTGCAAAGCTGTTAAACAATTAATCGTATCGTGTACTTTTAAAGCAGTTGGAATCCTAACTACGAAGTATGTAAAAAGTGTAAATGATTCACATATAACAAAGTATAATTAATATGTTATCTGTATGTTTGACATTTCCTCTCATGCTTCAACGGTTCGTACATGAAGTGTGTAATCGTGGCATGTATAAACATGCAATTTGTATTATCGGACGGACTAGGAGAAAATGCTGAGTCTTATCAACGAGTGTTGTGCGCGAAATATGTTAATTCGTGTATCAATCGCAAATCGTTCCGAGTGTTTTCTTGAAATTTTCATTTATATCTATACTAGACTGCGGATGAAAGATGAAATTCAAAGTTGTTGGAACATTTTAAAAATTGAAGACGCCAATATACGATTTCCCCTCTGTTAAAATCATTACGGGAAGAAATAACATTCGATTCAGTTTCTATTTCTTGCAATCGATGCAGAGAATTTTAATTCTGGTATACAGGAAATACGTCAATTCATAGTATAATGTGTGAAGTATAGGATTGTTGAAAAATGTCGAACTAAAGAACGTTCATGTAAAATATAAACAAACAATGGTAGACATATATAAAAAGGAAAACTGCAGCTACTAAACGGAGAAACTGGTTTGCAACTGGTTAAAATGCAAGTGTTTTCCTCGAGAAAATAGATCATGCATCAAAGTCTCGAGTCGGCGATGCAGATTCTAATTCTATTCTGGTTCCCGCAACATAGTGTCTGAAAGTGACAATTTCATAAACTTGCAGCGTAATGGTTGCACAGATGTTAGATCCGCGATAGACATTGTGCTTAGAGTGCAGGCAGCGGCAACGTGTGCACGCGCGCGCGCGCGCTGTTCGAATGTGCAGAAAGATCGAGTAATTGTTTGCGAAAATTATTACCGCTCATCCAGCCAGACGAACACTGTCCAAAGTCCAAGGTTATATAAGAGAAGCGTACAAGCGGTAATTCAGTCTTGTCCGCGAGTGAGAAGGCCCCTTACGCGGTTTTGTCCCCCTTCACGCGTCCTATTATATTTTCACTGTGCTTATATTGCGTGCCCTTGCTCGTACACGCATGATGCAGCATGGATAAAATTCGTGTGAACAAAGAAGCGATCACTTGAAGCGGGATAAGGCTACACTGTGATCGGTGCCATCGAAATCCCGTAGGTCCAGTGTTTACTTCATTTTGTTTTCGTCCTCGAGCAAGGCCTATGCAGTTTCTAATTTTGTTTGCTAAGCGCCACTGCAAATCCAAGTGAAACGAAGTATTGTGAAATTTATTGTGTAACTATTGCACGGTTCACAGGCTTCGGTCATTTGTTCCACAATTATGCGCATTATTATAATTTAATTGATTGTCATTCGTTAAATCGCGTACGCGATATCAAGTTGAAGTGTTCGTTGCAACATTACTTTACTCGTTTCATAAAATCGTAAGAGACTACGATGTCAACTTGTCAATAACAATTAACTGGGTTTTGTTGATTTCAGAGTTGTAACCAATAGTCTACGGAATGGCGGAAGCTCACGCAGCTGTGGCATTTAGTTTCTCCATCACTCACGAGGGATGGGACGTTAATTTTGATAGGGAAGTCCTGAATTTGGTATGGCAGTCGGGTGTCCGTTCTTGGAAGAAAAGATTCTTTAAGTCTCTTGTAAGTATAGAGAAACCCTAATTAATTTCGTGTTATTATTGTCAGAGGAAATAATATTGTATTGATTTTAGAACAACTTGAAAAGCGGCGTTTATCCTGCCTCTTTGCGCAGCTTATGGATTACCATAATCTTGGTAACTATGATACATTTCCTGGGTTACAGGATACCTTATGATCTTGTTGGGAGAACTGTACCGTATTTATCTGGGTAAGTTCGATGGAATACAGGGTGGCAATATAACTTGATCACTCTGAACATCTCGTTGATTTTTCATGGTAGAAAAGAATGGTGAAGGAAAATTATGGTTATTCGAGATTTCAGTACTTAAAACTAATGTTTTAGTGTTGCACTTTTTTCTATCATTGTAATTGTCTGGTAATTACTGTGCATTTATTTACCTTTTCGTTTTTTTTTATAGGTCGTCGATATTAACGCACTTAGCAGGATCATGTGCTGTTGGGCTCCTTTTATGGTTGGTAGCGATATACGCAATGCGGTACACCTTGAAATTATTACTTATGTACAAAGGATGGATGTACGAGTCAAGGGGGAAAGGAACTAAACTTTCAAGAGCTACCAGAATATGGACTTCATTAGTGAAGTTGTTCATTATGTGGCACAAGCCTATGTTGTACAGTTTTCAAGGATCTCTACCACGACTTCCATTGCCATCAGTACCAGACACCATGAAACGAGTAAGATCATAAGTTTGCTTACAACTCTGCGGACCTTTATGCGAAATAAAAATCGTCTGCATCGATTGCAAGGAATAGAAACTAAATTAAACGTTATTTCTTCCTTCAATGATTTTAATGTGATTCAAAAATTTTCCACCAATTTTCAATTTCATTGTTATAAATGCATAAAGATCCGCAGGCTACACTTGTTGAGTGTGAATTTCCGTGAAAAAATAATTATTTCATGTATTGCATAGTACCTTCGAAGCGTGCGACCGTTATTGGACGACAAAAATTACGCCCGAATGGAAACGCTAGCTAACGAATTCCAAAAAGGCATTGGCGTGAAGCTTCAGCGTTATCTGATACTGAAATCTTGGTGGGCCACTAACTACGTTTCTGACTGGTGGGAAGAATACGTTTACTTGCGTGGACGATCTCCCATTATGGTGAACTCGAACTTCTATGGCATCGATGCTATTCTCATGCATCCCACTACTGTGCAAACTGCGCGCGCTGCGAACGTTATTTATTCATGTTTGCAATACAGACGTCTGATTGAACGGCAAGAACTAGAACCGGTTTGTAGATAAATATTTTTTACTACCCATTAATTATAGTACATTGTTTGATTCCCAAGCATCTGCTGAATCATGTAGCATTCAGTGACATTTTATTTTTTATAATATACTGGAGATAGGTCAATGTAATGTTACACATTAACATACTACTGTATATGCATTGTATAAATTTAAACATTATATTTTAATTTGGTTTCAGATATTAATTCAAGGCTTGGTGCCCTTGTGCTCATGGCAATATGAAAGATTATTTAATACCACACGAATACCGGGACGTGAAACAGACAAACTCGTTCATTATCAAGATTCTAAGCACGTTGTGGTATATCATAAGGGCAGATACTTCAAAGTTCCTATTTATCATAAAAACCGAATTCTGTTACCTTGTGAAATCGAAATGTGAGTCAAATATCGTACCATGTCTTTCTATATGGAACCATTTTAATATACTACCTAAATTTTAGTCGGTTTCATTCGCTCGTGGTGCAAACATGATATCCCGTGAAAGAGAATTAAATATCTCCGTCGATTTCAGTGTTGCGAACGGTAAAACATGTTTAAGCACGATTGAAATAGTTTTGTTTAAATAGTTTTTATACGTACTTTGAATTTATTTAATTATTAGGTATTTGTTCGTATTATATTATTCTGATTTGCTTCGTATTCATTTTTATTTTCCTTCAGCTTGAAAATATGTTAGAAATATCGAGAGCATCGAGTTTTTTGTTTGTACAAATTTTTAACGCACATTTATGCACTCTATTATTTGTTGTTAGTGCTTCCATTTTTATAGATGTATAGATTTTTATAAATTATGTTGTGTAAATACAACAAATCATATATGTTACAGACAAATGCAGCAAATTCTAGATGATAATTCTGAGCCATTGGTAGGAGAAGAGAAATTGGCTGCACTAACAGCAGGTGAAAGAACTACGTGGGCAGTAGCTAGAGAAGAATATTTCGTGAAAGGAGTAAACAAAACGTCCTTGGATCTCATCGAAAAGGCAGCATTTGTAGTTGTATTAGACGATGTACCATACATATATGATCCAGTAAGTAACATCGTAAAAACTGTAAAAACATTTACTCTCCATATTATTCGTGTATATTGTGAATGCATTTTGTCTTACTAGGCAAATCCAGATAAATTAGACCAATACGGTCGCATTCTGTTGCACGGTAAGGGATACAATAGATGGTTCGACAAATCTTTTACTTTGTGCATCGGCACCAATGGCAGGGTAAGTAATATTATTTTCACTGAATTAACTGCAATGCAACATAGAATTATCAAATATCGAATTGTCTTACAGACTGGTTTCAATGCCGAACATTCATGGTGAGTTCTTTTACATTCAAATATAAAAAGAAATTATATAAATTATAATTTAACTTAACTTATATATAAAATGTAAACTATAGTGTGACAATATAAGAACGAAAACGATGCATAAGACAAGAAGATGGTTGAAAAACAGTCATGTCATAGTAATACAGTTTTTTTGTGAAGTTTTTAAAGACCTTTATTATACAATTATAGTATAATGAACATTAATAATAGTAGTATGTACGTTAATAAAGGAAATGAAATACTATAAAATCATAATAAATTACATTGAAATCGATATTTATAATGAGAAATAATGAGTAGGGCAGATGCTGCAGTGATGTCACATTTGTGGGAGTACATCATGTCTCAGGATACCAACGCTAAACAGTAAGATTCTAAGTTCACAGCTTTTGAACGTATTGAACTGTTCACGGTTTCTTCTGCTTCCTTTGCCTTCTCTACTTTCTCTAAGAAGGCCCACTGCAACATATTAACTACAAATTCAACGAAAATCGCGATCTTCAAAGAGTATATTTCATTTTGATTTTTACACATGAACAAGAACAAGAGTTCCCTGGTTATAAAATTTTTGTTCTGTACACTACACATATAGGATGCATTTATGATAGGCAGACGATTACGTTTTATAACTTCTGTTTATTGCATCAAGTATGCCTACGTAATATTTTCTACATACAATATAATTTTCCAACAACATGTGAAACAACATATTTCTTTGAAGATTCACATCGATATCTGCCATCTCTTTGTTTTATTTCTACATGTTATCGTTGGCGACTTTGTACATTTATTGTACACGATTTCTCTTCTATGTGGCAGGTTAAATAATTCTGTTTATAATGTGCTTGTTAGGGCTGATGCTCCTATAATGGGATCACTATGGGAATATGTAATCGGTAATGAGGTGAACATGGGGTAATTTTTTCTTCTTCTTATATTTCTTATTTTATACTACTAACCTCTTCTTTAAATATAATCGTTCATTTCAAACTAACCCCCGCATCATAACTCATTTCTCTTCTGTAATTTAACATGTAAATAACATATCATGTGTTATATAATAACAAATAATAATCGAGTATATATGTACACATTTACATGTATATCAAATTTCCAGTAATGAATTACTTAATACCGCTTTACATAATTTTTAGAGTGTGTCAATCTCTCAAAGGAAATTGCGTAATAGGATAATTGCTTGTTGTAACGTATAAATCATATTAAGCAAGATTCGCTAATACTCTGTTAAACATAAAAATACATATATGTGTGTACATGTATACATTTCATCGGATTATCGTACTTGTTTTAAAGTATTTGTTAAAATACATTACAGATATGGAGAAGATGGGCGTAACATAGGTAAACCAGAATTTACACCTCCGTCGCCGACACGACTACAGTGGGACTTAACTTCAAAGTGCATAGATACTATTGAAGAGTCGCTTCAAGTAATGATTAATATATTAAAAATATCTATCGAATACATTGACAAAGATTATAAATTACAGTTAGAAACCAGTTGCAATTATTACTTCAGATTCAAAATATATTAAAGTTTGGATAAAAATGTAATGAACTTTCGTTAGAATGCAACAGTTAATTCGATGTAACCATTTGTCTTCGATTCTACAACGAATTTTCATTTGCTAGGTTGCTCAGAAGTTACTAAACGATGTTGAGCTACGCATTTACGTGCATGATGCATACGGCAAAGGTTTTATGAAAATCAATTCAATGTCACCTGACGCATACATACAAATGGCACTTCAATTGGCGTACTTCCGTGATTCTAATAAATTTAATTTAACGTACGAGGCTTCCATGACTAGATTGTTCCGCGAAGGAAGAACTGAAACAGTCAGACCATGCACAATCGAATCTACCGAGTGGGTGAAGGCGATGCACGACGAAGATGCAACCGTAAGTATTTCTTCGTATGTCTATTCAATAACACGAGAATAGATTGGAAAATATGATATATCAATTTTAATTTACAAACGCTACGCACTTTCGTTCCAATCCAATATTTAGTGTGTTGTCGACGACATGTCCAGTAAAAATGTTTTATTCCAGGTAGAGCATAAGTACAAATTATTGATGGCCGCGGCAAATCAACATCAAAAAGGCTATCAAGATGCAATGAGCGGTAGTGGAATAGATAGACATCTATTTTGTTTATACGTCGTATCCAAATATTTAGAAGTAGACTCGCCTTTCCTGAAGGTAGTATCATTTAACAGTAGATTCGTATGATATTAATCGAATGAGCAACATATCTAAGCATTTTTCCTTCTAGGAAGTTTTAAGCGAGCCGTGGAAATTATCCACTTCGCAGACACCGCACGGCCAAACGTCGCTAATAGATTTGAAGAAACATCCAAATTGTATTTCTGCCGGAGGTGGTTTCGGGCCCGTGGCTGACGATGGCTACGGTGTTTCCTACATCATTGCTGGAGAGAACCTTATATTTTTCCACATCTCCTGCAAACTTAGCTCCCCGCAAACCGTAAGCACACATAATTGACTATTTGCATTATTTTTATTAATGTGCAAAACTTCAATGTAATAACACGTGTTTTCAGAATGCTGCTCGATTCGCAAAACAAATAGAAAAAGCACTAGGTGATATGAAGGACTTATTCATTGAAAGGCAGAAGTTACAACGCGACAAGAAGAATGGATCTTTGTAATTACTATACAAGAAGGCACGAAAGAACATTAACAGGAACTAATGATGTTGGATACTTTTTCTTGAAATGTAACAATAGTTTACTCTATTTATAGAATTGGAGAATGCATATTTTTCACGTAAAAAGTACAAACTAAACAATGAACTGAACGGTTCTCATTGGAGAAGTTAAGAGATTTTTCGATATAAATTTACTTACAACACTTATATAAACTTTATAAAGAAACATGTATATGCATCTCCTATTTTTTGATACTATATGAGCTATATTGAAGTTTAAACGAGGAACTGTTGTCAATTATAGCTCTTAGAAATATCCGATAAAGAAAAAGATTTCTATCAATTTATTATCTGAGTGATCTAGTTCTCAGATATTTTACTCAACTGTTAGTTTATTCTTATTTACTCTTAATCAAATGTAAAAAGAAAAGTAGGTAAAATATTTGAAGTTTTTAATATTATTTCACATACTTATCATCAATCTTTTCTATTCATTAGAACATTAGATCATTTAATATAATAATCAACATTTGTGCGAAGTAATCAATATTTTTAGTTCTTATGGAAATGAATCGATCAATTACAATTAATTTCATTTTTACAACAGATTCAAAACGAAATATTTTCAAGCTTAATATTTTATGTAATACTTTATATTTACATCAAATGCTATACTTTCCAAACGATTGAAACGAATCTCAAAATAATTCGCAAACAATTTTTTTTTATAAGAAACTTATGAATTTACAAATTTATTGTTAATAAGGCAACACTTTATAATACAACGTGATCGTGTTAGTATTTAGTATACAATTATGTTAACTAATATGCCATAAATCAATATCTGCAACCTATCAATGCAAAGTTTTAATGTTATAGATAGTTTTATACATGTAATGTATTACTCATTTATATTATGTCTTTATTAAAATTATATTTCCAGGTATTGGTGCTTTTACACTTTTATCAATGATATTTTAGACAAGCATTGCATATTTAGGTGTCCTGTGTTAAACAGAAAAGATAGTGTAGTAAAGAGTAATCATATATAGTTATATTATACGATTATATAAAAATTGTAAATACGTTAAACTGACAATAATGGAATATCTTTTAAACGAGAAGCAAATACTACAAGTTCGATCCTGTTTAGGACCTTCAAAGTTAGGGTCTCGCAAATTTTTGAATTGTTTACATATTGTACCTACATTTTGTAGTAAGAAATATGAAATAAGTGAATATACTTTTTACGCATTATAAATCACTACTATTATCTTTAATATTATTGTTCCTCTAAACAAATATCGGAAATATAAAGTTGAAGGAGACTCGAGACCCAAAGTTCCAATTAGAATATTATAAATAATAATTGATGGTGTTCGTAAAGGACAGAATTGTTGAAGCTGGGCAAAGGTTCATCAAAGAAAGCATTAAAGAAACTGGCCCACCCCGAGCTAGTTTAAATTAAATTCATAGAAAATTCAATTAAATACACATGTTGTAATATTTAGCAAGTCTTAAATTCTACAATACAATGTTATTGGAAATTCTGAATGTGCAGCTATTAGCTCGATATTACCCTGTATTCGTAAGATACTAGAAGTTCTTACACGTAGAAGAGGATAAAACTGATTTGAAGCTCAGGTAGCGCATGCCTAATAATGCGTAACTCTCCCCACCCTATTTAATATCGATCGATATCGATCGCCGCGACAGTAATTATTGATAAATTTATTATTCCTAGCTGTTCAATGCTTATAATAATTCCTTTTGCCTGCGATGTCGACAAGCACTCCCTTGACCATCGAACTTTTTATTAAAAATAAGTATAATAAAACTTAAGGTATAGAATAACTTTTAAAAATCAAATTTATCATGTAGAACTGGTTCATATATTTATAACAAATCCTGATGTAACAAGTCTAGATCTAACTTTTAATCTTACACGGTTTTTCTCCATATTTCTGTTCCCACAGAATCGGTTCTTGGAACATTTACGTATACAAAATAGTGTAAAGTAATAATTCTCGTTTATGAAATATTTTGAATTATGAAATTTGAAATTACGCTTCGAGTGGCACGTTCTACCGTTCTCGTTGGTGACATTAGATATTAGTTCCACAATGTTAGGTCCGACCGATACGGTAGGTTGTGGCACAAAATGATACATTGGGTATGTACTCTTTGATTGGATGATTGGTCTATGTCTATTAATCTCATTTGTGACGTAACGTATATAGAAATCTGGAGTCTGCCTTGGTATTTTAACAAGTTCGGATCATCAAGAACCAGAACAGAGCTGCCCAGAAGTTGTCTATTCTTACATCTTGTCTGTAG
This sequence comes from Lasioglossum morio, assembly GCA_916610235.2. Taxonomy (NCBI): domain Eukaryota; kingdom Metazoa; phylum Arthropoda; class Insecta; order Hymenoptera; family Halictidae; genus Lasioglossum; species Lasioglossum morio. Next base: position 4,240,417 of record OU744327.1, read on the forward strand.
TCTGTGTTATAAATTAACACTGTATTGTTGCTCCACCTTGCAGCGCACATGCGTATCAGCATATGGAACCATTCTTACAGAAGTGATAAAGTAGAATAAACTATTTTTGTTCATCTTTGAGATTCATCTTTGATAGATGAATAAAAGAGAATAAAAACTGATTACTACTTATTTTATACCATAATAATAAATAGCACTTTCATTCAATGATGACAAAAAACATTAAAATTTAAATAGAATTTAATTGAATTAAACGTTTTTGATTCGCGTCTATTTAGACAGACTTGGATCACTTGTTCGTTCTTAATCCCACCAGACAAGCCGTTGGGATCGATGAAAATAAATAATTCATTGTCTTATTTAAAATGAGATATTATAATATTTCGTTTTAAAAATTTAGTGGCAACATATCGAAGTCTCTCAGAAATTCTTCATCGAGAAAAAATGATTATAGAGAGCATATCAACTCCCCTTAGCATGGTACAACTTTTTTAAATAAACTTTCTCGATACCTCTAAAAATAACCAGGCTACCATGGATGGTGGTAGTTGTTGGACCGTTCTGTGTATTATATTGTCTGCTTATGTCGACCCTGTAAAATACTGTATTACATTATATTAGATTTTTATTAAATATATACTTAAATAGAAACTTCCACGAGATTCAATAGTAACACTGCAACTCCATTGTACGATCAGGCTCAAGTGGAAATATCATTACGACCGAAACAACCGAGGGAACATATACTTTGTGGCATATGGGGGTTGCATCGGTACAGTTTTTTCATTTCGTTTAATCATCCCTTCGGAGAGCAGTTAAGTTCGACTAAAAATGAATTACCAGCAATGTTTATTTTCTGTTAATGCATTATACAGAGTGTCTTATACCACCCGTGTAATTGGTACCTTAATAATCGTTTCGTGATTGATTTTCGAGAAAAATGTCTGACACAACTTTTATTATTTTGCGTACGATCTGAATATGCAATAAAAAAATACCAGGTCCCATTTAAAAAAAAAAACAATTTTCGGTCTGAAAATACTATGTACGAATTAGTTGCTAGAATATTTTTAGTTTTCAATTAAAACACTCCACCATGTTAATAGGGGTGTATATTATATATTATATATTGTATATTATATATTACTGTATACATTATAGTGTTATACGAAATTTTGATTCAATTTAACCTTATACAGGGCGTGGTCGGACCTTGGTAAGTTCAACAACAATTTTAACAATAAACCTACTGACATCCAGTTGGACGTATTCAGGATGTTTGCAGGAAGTTAACAGGACATTTATAAAACGTTTAGAAACGTTTTCCTAATGTTTAAAACTATTAAACAACGTTTATATAGAGGGTGTGGTCGGGTGGATGGTATAACCAGGTAGGGGATGATTCTACATGTAAAAATAAGTCGAGAAAAAAAGGAATAACATTTTCTTTTCTCGTTTTCGAGAAGATAGATTTTAAAGATACGTCGCGTGCTTTAGTGTACGCAGGAAGTAGATTCGGTTGGTCATGATCAGACGCGTCAGACGATTCCTATCAATTTCCACGTATATTTGCTGCATTTTCAAAATAGATTTTCTTGAAAACGAGGAGTCAAAAAATGTTAATCCTTCTTTTTGACTTGTGTTTACATGTAGAATCATCCCCTGTCTGGTTGTACCACCCGTCCGGCCACACCCTGTATATTAACATTATTTAATAGTTTTAACCATAAGGAAAACGTTTCTAAAAGTTCTATAAATGTCCTGTCAACTTCCTGCTAACGTCCTGAATACGTCCAACTGGATGTCGGTAGGTTTATTGTTAAAATTGTTATATTCAATTTACCAAGTTGAACAAACCTCTTACAGTCAATATCTTAAAAAGTGAAAAGAATCATAAAAGTTTTAGTATTATCGAAAGGATGTTTCATCCTTCAATGGTAAATTAAAAATGTAGAGTGAAATATTTTTGTTAATATATTTTCCATATATCTTCTCCGAAATCCAATTAATATGTTCAACGTACCCTCATTATTTTCTGTTTCCATTATCTGGGAACACGGATGGATGTGTATTAAGTATAAATTGTTTCAAAAACAATATATTGTGAAACGAGCACATTGACGTCAAGTATAAAATCGTATAATTTAGCTGTTGGGTCCAATTTTGAAATAGTTATTCGTTTGTTAATAGGTGTTCTTGATTTGTTCGTTGATAATATTCGTGCACGTAGGAACGAACGAATCCAATATTACTTGACTAATTATTACTGTCAATTTAGCAGATCCCCAGGCCGACACTTCTGACGTGCCGTGTATACGGATATAATTGTATCGCACATATGTAGATAGTTATGTATACTAATAACGAAATTTTCGCCGTCCACGTCGGAAAAGTAAACGTGATACATTACCCCGACACCCTCTCGTATCGATGAACGGTTCACAGGATCGACACATATTTGCATTAATTACAGTAATGTCGCACACTCGCAGAAGAAATCAATACGTGTGTTCGGAACGAACACAAAAATTACATAGATAATGAAAACTGACGAATTAATGACGCAACATTTGTAACAGCGACGATATACGTTCGACAGGCTTTGCAATTCAAATTCACCCTTTTGCGAGTCAAATACACCATTTTGTAAATCAAAATTTCACCCTTCTCCAAATCGAATTGAACTTTTGAAACATGTCACATTAAATGTAAATTAATTGTTAGGAAATTCGAAAATTTTATTTATCGTAAAGATGTACGTGAAATACTTATTTCAAAGTAATTACAAAATAGCCAACAACTGTAGTCCCGTTGAAAGCACCGGTTCTCGTTAGATCACCGAAGTTAAACAATGTGGAACGTGAACGGCACTAGGATGGGTGACCGTCTGGTAAAAAAACCGGAAAGTGACCCACCCGAGGTGTTTTTCACGTGTTGTTGGCAAAAGGTGGTTCAGAACCCACCATAAACAGTGGGTGCCGTTGAAAAGGCGATGGTGAGAGTGGAAACGAGGGAGATTGGTAAATAAATTTGAAACCCTGAGGGGACCAAATATTATGTTACAAGTAATTACAAAATAAAAGTAATAATTTCACCATCACGTTTACGGTGAAAACTTTTCTACTTCTATTTGTCCAAAGTCTCGCGCAGTTCTAGGATATTATTGAGTTATAGAATTTTCGGTTTATGACGAGTAATATCCAAGATATTATGTAATACTGAATGGAGACCGTTCTGTCCCCCGGAGCATTAAATAGCGTTCGGTTATCGTGTCTGTTTATGACACGCCGTTTCTACTTCTCGTATTTACTGAGGCGCGTAATTCGTGAAATCTGACGTTCATTCTAAATACGAGAAGTATTATTTTTCGCACGTTTAGTTCTCGCGTAACACCAAATTATTTCTAATCAGTATCAATGTTCCATCGAACAGTGTTATTTTTCCTTTACACGACACCCTGTATACACTGCGAAAACATAGAATTACAGTTTTAACCGATGCTCTGTTTAATTTTCAAATTGATAAACAGAGGATAATCCGTGATGATCGAACATAATCTCTTCCCGCGAAGGTAATTTATTCCGTGTTAATTCCAATACACGCAAACATCCATCCTTGGCTCATCATTTTTAAAACAATACATGTTCTTTCATATTTATCGTGTGCTGTTCATTTACAAAAAATTCCATTACACAGATTCACTTTAATCTGTATCGTGTTGGTAACGTTTATTATTTCCACGGTGACTGAACACCGACAAAACCGTAATAATGCATTTTGATTAACGCAATGCAATCTCGCTGAAGATTTTCTGTTTAAACGCAGACGTTTTCAGATGAGTTACTTTTAATTGGAAAAGTACGTGAAACTTCTTCCTCCTACTTCACCCCACCCCGGTTAGGACGACAGACACCATTAAAGCGAAAATCCTTGCGAGGAGATGCTGAATTACTAATTAGTCAGACGAATGTAGAAACGCGGAATAATTAACGTACGAATTGTTAACTATTTATATATCGCTCAATTATAAGCAGTCGAGCACCACGGGTATTTCTCGTTCTATCAAACAATTCGCGTTTCCGTCGCGAACGTAGTTAACCGGGGGTAATCGCGCAACTTTCCTCACTTTTATTCTTTTTTCTATCGTTTAGCCGTTTCGCTTGTATTCCCCTTCGCGCACCGTTTTGTACATTAATAGCTTTGACTACGCTTCTCATGGAATCTCGTGGTGACCACGGTAAAATCCGAGACACGATCCCCTTGTACGAAACAAATTATTCAACAAATTCGCTCGTTCAAAGTATCACTTTCCCATCCGAACCATTTAAGAATCGGAACGTTCTCGAACGAATCATTGCGAATTCCATTAGCAGTAAAATCGAGAGAAAACAGTTTAGTAAATTAATGGAAGAAATGGAACGGTTCTAACTTGTATTTGTCAAGGTGTGGGAGTGGAATGGTTGTTTAGTATTTGATCAACAGGTACGTTTCACGCGGATGTCTGCTTCGGTAATTAAACCAACGAATTGCGCGATGGACTTTCAAATTTTAAAGAAATACAAAGCCTACAACACGAACAGAAAAAAAATCACTTGCAACATGAAGGACCGAAATCGTCGAATGTTTTTCACGATCTAACGGCACCGACAGATTCGTCGTTACATATACTAAACGACAAACAAGCACGCTAAACAACAAGAAAGAGTAATATAAAAAGTTCTACCTCAAGCCTAGGACACACACACACAGATGCCCTTTACGATGCTACATCCAGTTATATCTAGCTTTATACATTTTTTATAAAGAAATGCATCCTGCAACACGTACAGGAAAAATCACACGCAACATGAGAGTCAACCCCTTGCCTTACAATATCGTGTCTGACACGTGATGAAGATTCCGAACACGTTCTGATAAAAATCTATGTTAACAATTTGTTTTAAACAAAATTCTATTTTGGTTTCGTTAATTGTATACAGCTAGTAGTGGAGAACATATAGGTATACAATTTATATAAATATTCTCCTTTTTTTAAGAAACTACGATCTACAAAAAAAAAGTTCTAGTCACTAAAACAACCGTAAAATATGTGGTAAGACGGTTCACAAACCTCCGACAGATTCGTCGTCCATTTTAATCCGCGTCGCACGGTCGCCTATAACTGTATACTAAACGACAAACAAGCACGCTTAAAAAAAAACAAGAAAGAGCAATATAAAAAGTTCTACCTCAAGCTAGGGCAAACACAGATGCCCTTTACGCTGCTGCATCCACTGGGTCAATCAGCGTGCGCGCGCGCGCGCTCGGGATTTAAGGGAGGGAAAGTTTTGAGTAAATAAAAATGTCAATAAAAAATAAAAGGCAGTGGCCACTGGCGAAGCCCGTCGAAGAATTTCTTTGAAACTCGACCGTCCTGAACGATCAGCTTTTCACGTGTTTTTACGCCTTTCCCTTTGCCCTGGCCTAGTCTCTCCCTCTCTCTCTTCAGCCCTTGTTCTTTGACGATATATATCTTTATCGCGAACGTTCTCTTAGCACCGTTGCCCTGTATCTCTATACGAGACTACACCTTTCCTCTTTTTACTCCATCGCGATCCTATTCCTCCCTTTTTCCATATCATTGGCTCCATCTTCCTCCCTCCCACTCGCCTACCCTGTTCAACCCTCCGCCAACGGTCTCTGTTCTCGTCTCGTTCTCTGACATCCCCCATCGCGCTCTGTCCTCCATCGTCCGTTCTCCTCTGTCTCTGTCGGGTGCCATTGAAAGCCACCGCAACACGTTATGTCTAAACGCCAGTGAATAAAAGCTCGAAGCCCACCGAAGTGAGTATACGCTCTCTCCGTCACTTCTAATTTTAGCACAAAGGGTGCGGCGGGCCTGTGTTACGTTTTCGCGCGAACGCCTCGTGTCCGTGTGCCGAGCTGCGAACATGTGCGAATGTGCGCGCGCAACCGTAGAACCCATCGCGATAGAACCAATCGAGGGGTTAAAATGTATTGTGTAGATACCTATGGATTTCCACGAACACGATGGTGTTTGTTCGACAGCCCGTTCCTCCTGTCGTCGCGAGAAAAAGCCAATTCTCTGACCCATTTGAAATTCGCGGAATGGCTGAACTCATGATACGTACACCAAATCAGAGATGGGAAATACTTTTATTGAAATAACACTTTCGAATAAGGTCGGTTTAATTGGAACAAATCCGCTTTATTTGAAATTTTTATTTAGATAACAGTTTTGCCCAACTCTGCACTTAATTAACCCCTTGCAGTAGTAGTTATTTTGTGGCTAGAGCGATTAGTAGATTAGTAGATCTTTGCGCAAAATAAAAATTGTCTGCGTCGATTGCAAGATATAGGAACTAAATAGAACGTGGTTTACACCCTTAATGATTTGAATGAATGAGAAATCTTTAAGTTTTGCCCAACTGTGCACTTAATTAACCCCTTGCAGTGGTATTTATTTTGTGGCTTTAACGATTAGTAGATTAGTAGATCTTTGTGCAAAGTAGAAATTGTCTACGTCGATTGCAAGATATAGAAACTAAATAGAACGTGGTTTACACCCTTAATGATTTGAATGAATGAGAAATCTTTAAGTTTTGCCCAACTCTGCACTCAATTAACCCCTTGCAGTAGTAGTTATTTTGTGGCTAGAGCGATTAGTAGATTAGTAGATCTTTGTGCAAAATAGAAATTGTCTGCGTCGATTGCAATATATAGCAATTAAATAGAACGTGGTTTACACCCTTAATGATTTGAATGAATGAGAATTCTTTAATTTTTGCCCAACTGTGCACTTAATTAACTCCTTGCAATATTATTTATTTTGTGTTATAGTGAATAGTAGGTTGCGGATCTTCATGCAAAATAAAAATTGTCTGCGTCGATTGCAAGATATAGCAACTAAATAGAACGCTATTTCCACCCTTAATGATTTCAGTAGATGAGAAATCTTCAATTTTGAAAATGTTCCTGCAATTTTTACCATGTACAGGGTGATTCTGGGAACTGCGACAAGTTGCTGCTATTTTTTAAAGTAGAAATATAAAAAAATTATAGAGGAAAAAATCATAGGTCATATTACGTCCTAACTTCTGATGACCTTATGTTTTATGCGGACGCATCGATGCACCCGCCAGGTGCAATTGCATTCTTTCCTGCAACCCAATTTTTTTTCTGACGACTGGAAGTTTTTTTTATTAATTTCAAGGCATTCTGTAATTTATTTTGCATTATTTGTGATAAACGATTGACTATCAACCTTTTTTCTGTATCGTCAAATTTCTCTGCACGATTTCGTTGAAAAGCAAAAGAAGCATTAACGCAGTTTCTATTTACCGGACACAAGAAACTTGTCATAACAAATGAATTGATTAATATCTTTTTATTACCCACTGGTGTATTACAGATTCTTAACATTTTCTATAATCGGAATCGAAAAATTGCGTTTCCTCGGGGAATAAGGTTTTCTATATCTTGTAATACTTTCGATTTAAATAAAATTGTTGTATACGAAGGGGAAACATCAATTTTAGTTTTAAAAATAAAGTAATACCAGTTACTTTGCACACATGTTATTTTTATTAATATCTAGAAAGTTAGTCATTGTATCCGATAACCGGATGAAGCATGCTAACTGGTACTTTTACTCTATATTTGAATGCATATGGATCGCAAATATTTTTCAAAATCGTTTTCCCCAGAAACAAAGACATCCGTAAAAAGTTCAACGCGTGATTGCAATATATTTTTACGTATGAAATCATTTCACGTTTCACCGCATCGCCATCACGCCCACAACCATGGAAATCGTGAAAGAATATAATCCCACGTTGCAAAACAACTTGAAAATGTTCGATAAAATTCTATAGCAGGGCTATTTATCTTCAAGAAAAATCACGTGCACACCTTTCTCAAATATACATGAACACATTTGCATTAAATATAGCCAGAGACATATTGAATCGTCAATCGATTCATCCGAAGAACGCGTCCCACGTTATTCTCTTTCATGTTCTCTGTGATTCCAGAAAATCGTGGGAACCATGCAAAAAGGTCTCATTAATTCCAAACAAAAAATTGTAGAAATTCAAATAATAAAATCGACTGTTTAAACGGTTCGATAATAACATTCATTCGTAACATGTTTGATTTATAAAATATATTCTCGTCCGTGAAGGATCGAGGACTTTCGAAAAATGTTTAAACGATCGTTTCATCAGCTGGGTTTCCGCTGTTGCATTCGAGACGCGTAAATAGGTCGGCCTTGATCAACCCAGTTTTCTGACTTTTCGACGAAGGAAAGTCATCGGCTCGGGACGCATCTCGATGGCATTTCGAGCGTACACGCACTAAGGGTGATGTAAATATGTTCGCACAAGCCTAGCGACCCGAACTTGCATTTTCAACACGAAAGACAGTTGACGTAAATCGATTCTTATCCCCTTTCCTCTTTTATTTAGAAGCCACGCGGAAATATACCAGTGAAAATCTATATGGCGAGCTGGCGTCCCCTTTTGAATCATACACCCGCTCTCGTATATCACAAAGTGAATCCTGGTAATACGAGATCGAAGGTTCCTTCGAAATTTAAAAGACAGAATCCTCGGTTTAATACCTCGAATCAAATTCACCCTATCGCAACTCAAATTGAACCTTATGCAAATCAATTGCACCTTTTTGTAAATCAATTACACACGTAGGTTTTGCACTCCAATTTCATCCTGTTGCAAATCAATCTCACCCATTAAGAATATTTAGAATTAATTATATATATTTACTTAGAGTATTATTAAGACTCGTTATTAACTTTCGCAAGGTAATATGGGGTTTCAGAGACCCCAATTAATTTTTATAGGAATGAAATTATACCAGTTTGTTTACTTTTTATCGTGTGTTATTCTTCATTCTAAATTTATTAAAAACGAGCCTGTTTATGAAATTCATTTGTCGGGATCTAAGATAAGATAAGAGAATTATGCGATATTGTTATTAGATCTTACCTTGCGAGTGTTAAAACTCAATTCCCTTCAATAAATACATATGTACTTTCATTTATCAAATTTATTAATCAAAAAATGTGGGTACGATGAATAAACATATCTACACACAGTTTTCGTACATCTCAAAGTTAATGGATTGGTAATTACCAGACTGTGGATCTTTATGCAAGATAAAAATTGTCTGTATCGATTGCAAGAAACGGAAGACACATTAACATTTCTTTTTTCTTCTTTCCTGTAGACATTGTCTCAACAACAATTTCTGTTAAGCAATGTTTTATGTACCGTGCATGCAGGAGATGGTAGTTGACATTAATAATTGACGTTGATCAATAGACGCGATGTCATCGTCCTCGATGATAAGCTGGAAACTTTCATGGTACAGAAGTGCATGTTAAAGACTGAACGAATTCGATGTGCATTAATCCTTTAGTGTACAAATTTGTATTTAACTGAAAAAATGAAATTTTAATCATTATTTAATTCATTTATTATATATTATTGTCAAAAGAAACACGAAAAACCGTCTTCGTTTTTTTTAAAAAAGGTACTTATAAGTACCGTCAATAATAATTAAAAACAAATAAAAAAGTTTATTCGGAGAATGTAAACTAAATAAAATACATAATTTGAAAAAAAAAATCAACAAATAACGGCAACACTTTGAAGTACCTTTAAGCACTAACGGGTTAAACGCTAGTTGCATTTATTGTAATCGATATACGGCGTTCTTAACATCAATTAATTGACGAAGATAACTCGAATTTATTCATTTTTGTAGAAACACACGACTACACACTGTCGCAATTAAAATGGCTGTTTAAATAAAATTTGTCCAGGAATATTTACCGCTATTATATCACATTGAATTGAAGGTATGATACATAATAGATTCGAACTTAATTGGAAAATTCTGCTACCTAAAACAAGATACTTGACCGTTAATTTTCGGTGAGGAGCGAAGTTTATAGAAGAAATGGAAAAGTTAACATTCTTCCGTTTCCGCGACAGGACTCGCGGAGAACTGAACCGCAAAAGTTTCGCGATAACTAATATTGAAGAAGAGAACTGAGAAGCATAACATTAATTCAGAGGCGAGATTGAACCATTCGCGGCATTTGATTAAATAGAAAAAAGCTGTTATACATTTCATTAATAAAGCTGCAATCTTGATAAATGAATATATTAATGGCTTGACCTACAGAAATAATTATTACATAAATAATTATTAGACAGCGGATGTTATGAATTTACGGCAATAACGAGTAGGTGTAATTTAAAACGGCAAGATAATTAGAAACATTTTAAAATACTTGCCGAATTATTTTCAACCTATTAAACATATCAGGACAGAGAATAAATTTCTATTTCGTTCCAGTTTGTTTCGATTCAGAACAATTTTATTTTTCATAGAGATCCGCTGTTTAACAATTCTATAATTAGTAGATATTTGTGAAAACTGCTTACCTAACATAAAGTAGATATTTTTGTATGAAACTACAGTATAATCAGGGAGCACATTACGAACGTGACTTCCGCGCTGTTTTTCCGATTTAGAATTTCCATAGTCCCGCGGCTCGCCACTCTTCAATTTAAAGTTATTTTTAGATAAGGAAATTCTGCGTTCTAATTGCACCTTGAAAGTTTTCGTATAGTTTTTTGCTTTATTATTGCACAGTAGTATTTTTGTTTTTTTATTATTCCACCGATATTCAATTTAAACTTCCAAGCAACGATACCTTCCTCCAACTTAATGCAGTTTTAAAGCTCGTTAAGATTACACTCATTTGAATAAGAAATTCTACACTGTATAAATAGAATTGATGGAAACAATAGAAATTTATACAAAATATGATACGGTACTTTCAGGGTACTAAACAATGGTTTAAATAATTAATCGTCAATCCACAGAGTTCGGCTATTTATAAATAGGGGAATCTTTTCTTGGCATTGAACATTGAATTTGAAACGTTAACTAATTACAGAGTTGAATTTTTCCACGGGTGCTTCACTTTCCCGTGTGAAATATTTCCCATAAAATATCGCTGCAGGTTTTATTTTAATGGGACAATCTTTTCTTGGCACTGAAAATTGCATATGAAACGTTAATCAACTAATAGAATTGAATTATTATGTGAAATATTGTATTTTCCATAATATATCGTTGCAGGTTTTTCTTGGCACTGAAAATTGCACTTGCAACGTTAACACGAAACCTACCGAGCCTGAAAAGTAACACGTTCCCTCATAAGTAATAAAATAATAAAAATGAAAAAATGAATTTGATTTACACTTTGTGCGGCTTGTACTGTAATACTTGCTCTATTAAAGACATCTACACGATAATTTCTTATCAAATAATTGTTATTATTTCAATAAGTGTAAAATAAAAGATCTGGAACCGGTCAATTTGACCGGTGGTGGTAGGTTTAGTGTTAATCAACTGTAGAACTAAATTCTTCCATGCGAGCTTCACTTTCGCGTGTGAAATATTGTATTTCCCATAATACATCGCTGCAGCTTTCCGAATACTGCCGAGAATAACTAACGCGCAACTATTTCATGTATCCAAAACTATGAACACAATATTAGGTAGTTTCGCAGTGTTAGCAGTAATGCATGCGGATTCCTCGTGCAAGTGAAGTGCACATTTACATTTTTGATGCGAGAATCCATTTGCCCTTTTACGCGACGTAACTTTTTACTTGTTTTCGAGAGAGGCAGAGAGGATACTCTGAACTCTAATTCAACCAACAACCAGCATTTCTCGCACTGACAATATATTTTCAACAAATAGTGTTACGCTTCCAAACTTGTTGATCAAATCTGGGAACATGTTACACCGAAGTTGTAACGAATTATATGGGTACGTACATGCACGCGTGTTAGGTATATTAGCAGATAACATTTGAATATTTGGATATCTGATGAAATTTCTGATGACAACGAAACTTTGATAGAATTAAATTTATTTAAAGCATTGTGGCTTACTGTTCCGTGAATTAGTGCAGGCTTTCGAGCACGGATTACTTCCGACGGCTGACTATGGTTTGCTGTACAGTAATCTGTCTTAATAAGGTATAATGTATTTTTTTCCTATTTTCGAAAAGCTAGTAGGATTATATTTACCTAATACATTGTGTATGAAATAGTTGCTCTTCAATAATAACACGCGACAACAAGATACTGCACATTTCTCGGTAAACTACTAATACAAAAAATGATATATGCAGTTTTCAATTTGAACCAACCCATTTTTGTTATAAATGCATAAAATCGATAATCTATTTGGTAGTTCGGTAAGTCATTTCGTTTTCTCAAGGAAAAATGAAAGCCAATTTTTGAGGTGCCAGTAAAAATTGCCATAGCATTATCAAAACAGTTTTTAATATTATTACATTCGTATGTATTCTATAAATTGTAAAAAGCTCAACAGGTTCAATGTACGCAATGTAAAAAAGTTCGCATAGAATAAAAATTATCTGGGTTGAAACAAATGTCTTTATGTTGGAATTAAAATTGCTTCGAGTAGAAAGGGTTAGAATAAGAATAACATTTTGTTCTATGATCTCTTGCGATTTATCAGGCGACTTAAAGATCCACACTCGTTGAATTTCTGTTTTTTATTAGCAGAAAATTGAATTATACGATTTTTCACGACTTCATTTGAAATGAAATTTGCACCGCATGGAAAATGTCGAAAAAAGCAAAAATTTATAATAGCTGAACTAGCAAACCATGGCAAACGAGTTTCCAGGAAATTAATTGTGAAAACATAAGAGTATCTACTCAAAAAATTTATTCACTTCTACTCAACATTTACTTTTCATATTATGAATATTTCAAGAAGTACAGAGAATGAACAATTTTTTATTTAATTTTAAGACAATAACATTTAAAGAATTAATTAAAAAATAATTACACAAAATATATTTGTTACGATAGTTATCAGTTGGTAGGAATAATTTTTTAATGGATTTTTGTGGAAATTTCATCCCGATATCTTTTACAGTTCAAAAGCTATAAAGCTACATATAAAATGCTAGATTGAGACTAGTCTCCCCTTTGGAATCCGAAAATTTTTAAGACTTTAACAAAGCACATTTATGGAATATCCTGCAAAAAGCTGGGGGAAATGCATACTTCGATTTTGCATAAAAATACAAAAGGACGTTCGAATTGTTTGTTCTCAAGATATACCACGATATTGCGAACTAATTGCTACGCGAAAAACAAAATTACATTCCGAATGACCTGGTACTAATTACAAGCGGGATTTATCAAAGTGGTATATAGAATATTTATTAATCTAATATCCAAATGATGGACTAATTATTCAACAATTAATTTAGATCAATCGCTTGAATTAAAATTTGTCGTAAATATAATGATGGCCTGCATTGGCGCTGTTAATCCATTAACAGCGACTTAATTAATTAACAACACAGTACGCGGTTATATATGGTCACTCGTTATCCCTGATTTATATTTAATTATGTTTGCAGTAAAGAAGATAATTTATTCTCGTCAGCCCGTACATTTATACTTTCAATTTTATAGAAAAGTAGTATTGATCCAGTCAGATTTTTTATTTGACAATTATTGAAATTGTAAAGGTGTTTTCACGTGGGTATTTATTAAATACTAGCTGACCCGACAGACGTTGTGCTGTCCAAATTTCAATAAATTTGTTTGTGATCGTTTTGTGAATTTGTGCAACATTTGTTGTCAATAATGTAAATTCTTATTGAAATGTTGATTAAAAGCTGCGACGTTCATTTCTTCGTTGTATTTAAACATGATTCAAAAAGCACTTTCAGTTTATCCCAAATTTTCCATTTTTCCAGGCAACTTTCCCAATTTTTCTTTCCCTAAAACCTTATTCGGACTATTACGAACATTTAAAAAAAAAAATTAGCCAAATTGGTCCTGCCGTTCTCAAGTGATGCGCTTACCAACGAACAGCATTTGATTTTTATTTATATAGATATTTTTTGACTACAGTATATATTACAGTAAAAATCACAGAAAATATAAATAAATCTAATCTTGTTATTTTTATAATACTGTACACATCAGTCACTTTTGATGGCCGGTAGGTGAAATGTTGACGTGTTTCTTATAATGGTTAATTAGTTCGATTTCGAGAACTCGCGATAATGGTAATTTTAATATTCACATGTTTTTATCGGTTCTATTAATAGTCCGGCGTGAGTAAGAAGTTTACTCTTAGATTAGAGCTCATTGACACGAGTAAGAAATAGACATCTTGTAATATCTACATATAGCAACACTCGAACAGAACACTTAAGATAAAATACTTATCGACAAGTAGCACGATAGCTAAGTTATGTACACGCCAGTCTTAATTTCTTGTATGTCAATACGGAGGATAGTTAACTTCAACGATATCGCGAATCGATACTGCGACCCATCGAAAATTTAACAACCGCGCCAATAATAATTCGGTCTATGTATAATTGCGTGTCCGCTACCTAATATAAAAAATAAATGTCACATATCATGTCAATAATCTTCGATTAGTTTCTCCAAATACTATATTATTTAAAAAAAACATTTTTAAAAATTAAGGACAAAGAACAAATTAATGAATCAATTATAAAATGGCTAAATACATGTACATTTTAACCCATAATTATGAAAGTGATCTAAGTAAACATTTTCAAAAAATCAGTTTATCAGTTATTTCACATCGCGTTATTTCCAACTAAATTAATTCAATGTAATTTTTACGATATTGTCAGAAATTAACCGTTAGACAGTGCTTGTTATATTTTCTTTTCCTATAAATATCTCGAAGCAAGAAATATATTCAATCTCTGTTCCCAACGATTGAAATTACTGAGCCAATGCAATAACATTTGAATATATAATTATTATTGTATAACTTCAACAAAAGAATACCGGCATTGTAAATCCGCATTAGAAAACCACAAGCGTAAATATAAATATTTACTTTGGTGCAAAGTGTCGCACGCCTTTCCTATATCGTAATCCACTGAACAAATATTTTCTCGGACAATGAGAATGTAAACTCTCGAACTTATTTGTCTTGTACATCAGCGTCACAGATACCCGGATGGAGAATGATTCAAAATACTCGAACAGGCGATAAAGTCGTACAAATCTGTATTTGTCAAGTATTATCAGGAAAACGGTTTTTCACATTCGGAGAATTAAATCGCTGCTGCACGCCGTTCAGATTTGTTGGAACGAGTCCGAAAATAAATGAAGATTTAAACCCACGCGCTTAAAAATCTATTTTATGGTTAATAATCTGAAACGCGTCACCTCTTGAACGTATTCGTCATTTTTCTTTTCAAGATTTTGCGAATACAAGTATACAAAGAAATAAATTCTTTATGTAACCCTCATACGTTCCTCATATGTAGTTGCATAAAAAATCCTAGAATAATATTTCACCCCTTTCTACTTCACATTTCAAATCAACGAATTATGCTTCAATTATAGCTTGACATTTTAAATAAATATATTTCGCAACACAGACAAAAAGAAATCAAACGTTTAACAATACGTGTAAAAGGTAAACGAATGAATTTTCACCCTGAGGGATAATTCCTTAACACAATAATTCTGTTCATTCGAAGAGTGGGGAGCCGAGTATTGTCTGACAAAAGTTTTCCTTTCAGATTTATTGAAACGAGTCTGAAAGGAAATGAAGATTTAAATCCTCACGGTTAAAAATCAATTATTAAAAATCTATTTCGTGGAGAATTGTCATTTTCCTTTTCAAAGTATGTATATTTAAATTGAAATAAATTCGTAACTTGTACCCTTCAAAATAATTCTGTTCTTTCGAAAAGTGAGATGTGGGGGTGATCTCCATTTCACGTCGCACTGGATCATAATAATGAAATGATTACGAAAAGAAAGAAACAGCTTCTGAAAAATTCTCAGCCTTAAAAAAATTCCATAGCCAAGGTGGTCCACCCCGTTGAACACGGTCATGCTTCAGCTTGGATTTTCTCGAGAACGAAGAGTTATTCCCGGCTGAGGGGAGGGAACATCAATCGAGGGGAGAAAGTTACCCCCTCTGGTTTTTTAACCGGTTAAAACTGATTCTTAAGCTTTACGAAAATGTTCCGCGAAATATATTAAATATATTTTCTAGAATATATTTATTTCTACGCAGGGTGTTTTTGTTCGTCTTTTGGATCATTAATTTTTGTAATCTTAAAAAATTGTTATCGGCGTTTCGGTTCTGATTTGAACCTTTCTCAAGGGAAATTGCGTTTGCTATTACTTTTAATCTGAATCGTTTTTACTTTTCATCGTTTGACTCAGTACTGATTGCTGTACTGGATAGAGATGTACTGTATTGAGTACTCACAAGGAGAGTGCACCAACGACGTCTCACCGATTTAGTTGAGACTCTGTATGCTTATAGATCTCGATCTCCCATTTACGAATATATACCATTATAGACGCTAACACTCAATAGTTGTCGAGATATTCATAAACAAAGTTCTTACATTACTGCTTAAATCTGCTGTTGTAGAGTAGGTATACTTCCACCCGGTGGGCTAGGGTTCGATTCTCGTTTGGTGAAAATTTTTTTTTCATATTTATTTATATTATTTATTCAACAACAAGTTAAAGAACAAACGTATTAATAAATTATAAATAAATTAGCCGAAATTAATGAAATAGAAAGTATCCCCTCGTGTCTGAAAACAGAAAAAATAAAGTAAATATGGGAAGAGAAAATATGGTATACGATAAATTTAATAATATTGCACTTACATATTTTTAATTACAACAGTGGTACGTGTCGTAAAAGCATACGTAAGAACTTTGTTTATGAATATCTCGACAACTATTGAGTGTTAGCGTCTATAATGGTATATATACGTAAATGGGAGATCGAGATCTATAAGTATTATACAGAGTCTCAACTAAATCGGTGAGACGTCGTTGGTGCACTCTCCTTGTGAGTACTCAATACAGTACATCTCTATCCAGTACAGCAATCAGTACTGAGTCAAACGATGAAAAGTAAAAACGATTCAGATTAAAAGTAATAGCAAACGCAATTTCCCTTGAGAAAGTGTCAAATCACAACCGAAACGTCGGGTATATTGTAAAACAGCTATATTAATGTAAAAATTGATCGAAAACGTAGCGCCGATAACAATTGTTTAAGATTAACAACATTTACGATCGATAAAACTAATTAATTAATTTTGGTGTTCCGCAAAAATTTTATATAATCAAAAGAGTTGCCTGACTCGAGAAAGATTAAGAACCACTGCTCTAGAATATTGTACTTGATGTAGCTCGAGAGTAAGAGATTCGTTGATCATCCTTGAAAAGCGTATGAACATAAAATTCGCTCGAGTGCGATAATCCACGACAATCGATGGGCCGATAACGATTATCGATGTTTACAGGGAACGAGGACAGCAGGATGGCGCCAAAGATTCCCCGAACAAGAGATATCCGATAGAAATCTCGGCGAGTACGTTATCCATCATTTCTCGCGCGGACCAATTCGAATCCTGTAATGTAATTAAACGGCCGCAATCGTCAGTCGGGAGGGGGGTTTTGATTAAAAATTAAATAGCTCGCGATCGGGAACTGATTGAAATATTCAGCACGCTGTAAATCGGTGTTTATCTCGGGATATAATCTCTGCCGTAACACACGTTCGCTCCCTCGTATGACACCGCGTAATAACGATGATACAGGATCATCCAACGTTGCCTCCCATAATATTGAATAATCTACACTCCGTAACGGATATACGTATTTATTAAAATTAATGACTATCAGGATATGTTAACTAGTGCCGGGGATTAAGCAGCGCACATAGTTGTACGACTGACGCGGATTTGTCAAAGCGGAAACATTTGAAAAACGAACAGTCGATCGCGGTCCATTAGTTCGTGCACGTGTTGCTAGTGAGTCATTGGGAAACAGGAATTGACAGGTTACCTGAAAGATGGCAGAGAGTTGTGTTCCCATCCTTAAATGTCAGATCGTCGCTTTGCAAAACCGAACATTCAACCGTGTCATTTTCTTTTGAATTTTTTCAAACAATGTAATCTACACATTTGATATGATTTATATGTCAAATACGCTGTTTTACTGTTAATCCTAATGTATATGTCAAATACGCTGTTTTCCTGTTAATCCTAATGTAATGTATAAAAAAACCTGTTTTCTAGTTAATCCTAATGTATATGTTAAATACGCTGTATTCCTATTAATCCTAATGTAATGTATAAAAAAAACCTGTTTTCCTGTTAATCCTAATGTATATGTCAAATACGCTGTATTCCTATTAATCCTAATGTAATGTATAAAAAAAACCTGTTTTCCTGTTAATCCTAATGTATATGTCAAATACGCTGTATTTATATTAATCCTAATGTAATGTATAAAAAAAACCTGTTTTCCAGTTAATCCTAATGTATATGTCAAATACGCTGTATTTATATTAATCCTAATGTAATGTATAAAAAAAACCTGTTTTCCAGTTAATCCTAATGTATATGTCAAATACGCTGTATTTCTATTAATCCTAATGTAATGTATAAAAAAACCTGTTTTCCTGTTAATCCTAATGTATATGTCCAATACGCTGTATTCCTATTAATCCTAATGTAATGTATAAAAAAACCTGTTTTCCTGTTAATCCTAATGTATATGTCAAACACGCTGTATTCCTATTAATCCTAATGTAATGTATAAAAAAACCTGTTTTCCTGTTAATCCTAATGTATATGTCAAATACGCTGTATTCCTATTAATCCTAATGTAATGTATAAAAACAAAACCTTAAGAGGTTTTCTACAGTATTTGCTTTTTAAGAAAGTACAAAGAGGTTCTTTCCGATTATAGGACAATTTATGCCAAACTCAAAAGCACGAATTTTTTGTTGAACGACATTTGTAAACATTTATCATCATTGCGCCTGCAAACCGACATTTCGTAGCCTTAATTTTTGGCCAATGAAGACGTTAAGCGAAAGATCTGTAAAACACTGCAGCCAGTATTTTAACTTTAGATGAAATAAAATGTTAATTTTAACCCTTCGCTGCATAATATATCATAATCTGATACAATTAACAAATCTGGTATCTAGTAAACCAAGAATGTGTTTTCTTACTATGTTTATTTACATTTATCTTTCTGAAAATGTTGTTTTAATTTTTTTGTTATATTTTTCCCTTAGATAAAACACACCAAACTGACCTTCTTTCAATTATTTCATCCCTATTAAAAGAATCATGTACTGAAGTGTTAATAACACTTAAGTATTTAAATAACTGTAGCCACACCAAAAATATAAATGTTCTTTTCCCTTCTACGACATTTTCGGGTACGAAGACGTTTTAATCACCGTAAAATTACTTACTTAATTACTTCAGAAATGAATCTGCCTCGCTAATTACGGGGTTCGGTCACGGTTTCTCGCAACCATAGCTCTGGGTTCTCCACGAAAGTGCGACGGCGAATCGATTTTTTTCAGAGGTGTACACAAGAATATCCGTTAATTGCGCAAACGGATCGTCCTTTCAAAACAAAACTCCGCGGCGAAGAGGCCGTGGAAGAAAAGAAGAAGATAATTCCGGTGTTTGCTGAGCAGGGATCGTCCCCGGCTGACGAAGCGATCATCGAGAAATGATTCTCCGTGGCGGAGCCGTGACTTTGTAGCTGGCACGAGGAATAGGGATAGCAGTGACACAGGACCAGGGGAGGTTTTGACGGTATTGATTTCCCAAGCCCGGGACCTCGTACCATCTGCAACTCAAACAGCTTGCCTAAGATACACCCCTACTATCCGGCGGCAACGGTTTAGAAAATCGTATTCGCGAGCGTCTTTGTTCCGCCATCGTGATCGCTGGTCTTGGAAAAATTCCGCAGCTCGATTCCGCGGGAAAATGGCGCCGTAAACCCGACGGCGAGACGACCGTTTATCGAAGAGCCTCGCACTGAGGACATATTGCCGGGGCGCAGTGGATAGAACTTGCGACTGCGGACTCTCCGCGGGTTTCGAAACCCGCCGCCCACCGGCACCTGTGAAGATTATTATTATTATTTATTATAGACGGACTGAAGCCCTTTTACATAAGTGTTTATAAAAAACAAAAAGATACAAGATTACTCGTCTAATAATAAAGAAGGGACATATACAAAAAGAAAAAAAATATATAATAATGGTACAATCGATATGGTATTATCATATAATCCTGCGTAGTTGCATTTTAAAATTTAGTAAAGAATCGATGAAAAAATCAATCTGATTATGAATAGTGCATGATTTTGCAATAATGCGATTCATTGGATTAATCAATCCATAAGTCGATTTTGTTTCAAGTGTTTGAAGAACCGCTCTTGTTCTCAATTCACGTTCCGGTAAATAAAAATTTATTTGCGCAAGTAGAGAGGAACCCGGCACCTGTCGAGATTATTATTATTATTATTATTATTATTTATTATAGACGGACTGAAGCCCTTTTACATAAGTGTTTATAAAAAAGAAAAAGGTACAAGATTACTCGTCTAATAACAAAGAAGGGACATGTACAAAAAGAAAAAAAAATATAATAATGGTACAATCGATATGGTATTATCATATAATCCTGCGTAGTTGCATTTTAAAATTTAGTAAAGAATCAATGAAAAAATCAATCTGATTATAAATAGTGCATGATTTTGCAATAATGCGATTCATTGGATTAATCAATCCATAAGTCGATTTTGCTTTAAGTGTTTGAAGAGCCACTCTTGTTTACAATTCACGTTCTAGTACATAAAAATTTATTTCCGCAAGTAGAGAGGAATAATGAATATGATTATTAATTAAATGAAAAATAAAGCTCTGGTCGGATACTATTCTTCGAGCAGATAATGATTCTAGGTTCATTATAGTTATTATTGCGGAGTAATCATGATCAAAGAATGATATTGGATTATATTGCTTATACGAGCAAAACCTGAGAAATTTATGCTGCACTCTCAAGCAGCATGATTTCGTACTTAGAGCTTTTCGGAGACCATATAATTGATGCATATTCTAATAGCGGACGGACGAGGGCAATATGTAGCAATCTAAGTGTGCGGATTAAATGGAAATCAGTATAAAAACGAAGAACGAAACCAAGTGTTCTAGAGGCGGAGTTAATAATATTATAAATAAGGTTGAAAAACTTTAACATAGAGGAGAAATAAATACCTAAATCCTTTACCTCATTTATTGAGGAGAGAATATTGTCTCATATTATGATTAAATCAAAATTATATTAAAATATGATTATTAATTAAATTAAAAAATAAAGCTCTGGTCTTAAATTATTCCCCATGTGTCATTTAAAACTGTGATGCCCGAGGAACACTTCAGTAATCATCGCGGGAATAGCAAAAACGGGTAACGCAATCCGCGATTCTGCGGAGGCGGCTATAACAATAATAATCCACTAGCAATCTTCAATAAATTTTCGGGGAATGAACCTCGGATATTGTTCGACGGTCCCGCTCGCTCCGGTGTTCGCAGAGTCGATAAAGCAAAGCTCGTATCTCCGGTGAAACCGAAACGAAGATATTGCTGGCTGGTCGTCGTGCCGAGCAAGACGAGCACGGACGCGTGAAATTCTATGAAAAGCGAATAAAGGGAAAGCTTAATATATCGTTTATGGGAGTGGACTATTTGACTGGAAAAAATGAGATTTCCGCGTGGCATTCCGAAGCATCCTGGAAATGTCGGAAGTTTCTACTTTATTAAATATTATAAAACAGGCGCCGTGCTTTTTTCAACCTGCTTCAATTGAAAATACCGTACATTGTAATAGACCGTGTATCAATGTCTCGAACGTACTAGGATAAATGGAAGATATAACATAGTACCTTTTATCACGTACGCGATTTCTCTATGGTTTTTTTCTTTTTGTAGATTTATATAACGTGACTTATACGATACTTAATAATTCGTATATAAATTCTATTTGAAACGTATTTAACAAGCCAAACAATATTTTCAACCACCCGAGTGCTAAGGATTAAACGATATGTATATTACTCGGAGAAGATTCGTTTGAAATATTGAACAATATATTGCTCGAAGAAGTAGACCCGTACATTGTAATATCGTAAATGCTCTTTTTAAACATATTTAGATGTTTTAGATATGTCAGACTCTTTCGAATTTGCTGAGAGATCTTGCAAAAGACAAGAGAATTTGTTGACTTTACTAAATATTATAAAACAGGCGCGACGGTTTCTTGAACCTGCTTTATTTGAAAATACCGGAAATTGTAATATCGTAATTGATTTTTAAAAACGTATTTAGATGTTTGAAAACTGTCAGACTCTTTCGAAATTGCTGAGAGTTTTTACGAAAGAGAAGAGAATTTGCTGACTTCATTAAATACTATAAAATTGGCGGTGCGCTTTCTTGAGTCTCCTTCAATTAAAAAATTTTAAACATATCTACATGTTTGAAAACTGTCAGACTCTTTCGAAATTGCTGAGAGATCTTGCAAAAGAGAAGAGAATTTGCTGAATTCATTAAATACTATAAAATTGGCGGCGTGCTTTCCTGAGTCTCCTTCAATTGAAAATTTTTAAACATATCTAGATGTTTGAAAACTGTCAGACTCTTTCGAAATTGCTGAGAGATCTTGCAGAAGAGAAGAGAATTTGCTGACTTCATTAAATACTATAAAATTGATGCCGTACTTTCTTGAGTCTCTTTCAATTAAAAATTGTTAAACATATCTAGATGTTTAAAAACTGTCAGACTCTTTCGAAATTGCTGAGAGATCTTGCAAAAGAGAAGAGAATTTGCTGACTTCATTAAATACTATAAAATTGACGGCGTGCTTTCCTGAGTCTCCTTCAATTAAAAATTTTTAAACATATGTAGATTTTTGAAAACTGTCAGACTCTTTCGAAATTGCTCAGAGCTCTTGCGAAAGAGAAGAGAATTTGCTGACTTCATTAAATACTATAAAATTGACGGCGTGCTTTCCTGAGTCTCCTTCAATTGAAAATTTTTAAAGATATCTAGATGTTCGAAAACTGTCAGACTCTTTCGAAATTGCTGAGAGATCTTGCAAAAGAGAAGAGAATTTGCTGACTTCATTAAATACTATAAAATTGACGGCGTGCTTTCTTGAGTCTCCTTCAATTAAAAATTTTTAAACATATCTAGATGTTTGAAAACTGTCAGACTCTTTCGAAATTGCTGAATTCATTAAATATTATAAAATTGGCGACGTGCTTTCCTGAGTCTCCTTCAATCGAAAATTTTTAAACATATCTAGATGTTTGAAAACTGTCAGACTCTTTCGAAATAGCTGAGAGCTCTTGCGAAAGAGAAGATAATTTGTTGAACAGCGTCAATTGTCTCTCCATTGTGTCGATCGGTGATTATTGCGTCGATTAGATAGCAAAGGACCAATTAATTTGTCGTAGCGAGGAACGAACGAGAACCGTTGCGAGCAGTATGGTTGTCCGAGCTGGAATTCTCGGCAAATGGGATTGCTCGGGGAAATTCGACGAGGTCTTCGTATCTTGTCCAGCGGCTATACCGAAATGGGTTTCCGTATGAGTTACGTAAGTGACGTTAAACTGCAGATTCGGCTCGGGATGGCGAACAAAGGACCAGCCAGGAGCATACGGTGCGCATGGAGGAACGTCTGCCTGCTAGAATCCGATGCGGTAACATTCAAGTGGCGCATACAATCCGACATGTTCGTTAAAGGAGAGTCTCCTACCTTTTTACTTTATTCCTGTACGTAATCAATAGACCTTCGGACGGGTCGGTACATTTCCGAAGTGGTGTCTCGACTCGACGTTCTCACAGAAGCGCCTCCTTTATCGAAGCTGTTGGCGCGGAAAGGGCCGTGGAAAGGATATGCCCGTGGGAGCGAGAGGGAAATTGGCAGAAGTGCGCAGGCCACTACATACATCTTCTTCAAGAATCACAGGTGCCGTTTATAAATAACCGACCGCTTATTTATCGGGCTCCATCGGTAAAGAATGGAGGGAGGTGCGGAAGGGGTGACGCCGGGGGAAAATCTTCTCATCTACAGGGTGGTCGACTGCATGCCTCAATTTTTCGTCGAACTACAGAAATATATTATTATTATTATTATTATTATTATAGCCAACAACCGTAGTCCCGTTGAAAGCACCGGTTCTCGTTAGATCACTGAAGTTAAACAATGTGGAACGTGAACGGCACTAGGATGGGTGACCGTCTGGTAAGAAACCGAAAAGTGACCCGCCCGAGGTGTTTTTCACGTGTTGTTGGCAAAAGGTGGTTCAGAACCCACCATAAACAGTAGGTCCCGCTGAAAAGGCGATTGTGAGAATGGAAAGTGGGGGAAGGAAGATTGATAAATGAATTTGAAACCCTGAGGGGACCAAATATCATGTTACATATTATTATTATTATTCATTTTAAACGGACCGAAGTCCTTTTATACAAATGTATGCAGTATTATATAATATGACAGAAAAGAATCTTAATCATAAATCTTAATCTAAAATGCACATAATTATGGACAGCGCGGAACTAAGCAAATATAGGTACTATTAACGAATATTATAATTTCTGACACAGATCATTTTGGCTCTCCTCACTTTCGTCTTCATCAGTCCTTGGATTCATAATTGTTTTGCAGAACATTTTATAGGCGGCATTTAATATTTAATTTGATTAATTATGGTATTATATTCGTATATTGTAATCACGTAGGGGGTGGTAGACTGCGTGCTTCAATTTTTGGTCAAACTATAGAAATATATTTTGTCAGAACATTTTCTATGTGGAATTTTTCATATTAATTAATTATATTCATATTTTATAATCACGTAGGGGGTGGTCGACTGCGTGCTTCAATTTTTGGTCAAAACACAGAAACATACTTTGTATAACTTTTTGTATGTGGCATTTTTCATATTAATTAATTATATTCATATTTTATAATCACGTACGCGGTAAGTCGACTGCGTGCTTCAATTTTTGGTCAAACCATAGAAATATACTTTGTATAATTTTTTGTATGTGGCATTTTTCATATTAATTAATTATATTCATATTTTATAATCACGTACGAATGGTCGACTGCATGTGTGTAAATTTTTGGTAAAACTATAGAAATATTTGAATAAATAAATAAACGCGCGAAATGTCTGGTTGGAATGCATTTTGTTTATCACTTCTTCAGCACTTTCGGCGGTTCGAATTTTCTAAAAACGGATTGATCTAATTTTACAGAAAACAGAGGATGAATGCTGCTATCAAAAATAGATTACGGGAATGTCTGTCGTCCTACGATATCTTTGACGATCGAACATGATAATAATAAACTACCACTGCATTGTACAATAATTTGCCCCTGAAATAACCTTGGGCTCATATTTCGAAATTGACTGAAAAAAATGTGTACGATGAATGTATAATGTGTATAAAAAATAAATGTCTATCAATGTATATATTTAAATTTGTCCAATAACATGACACAATATAACAGCACGTTGTTATAAAAAATTTGACTGAATAAATTTGTTAATATTTCCTGCAAATAAAAACGGCTAAGTTTTCAGTAGATATTGAGAAAGGAGGATGCGCTAAGATCCGACAATGAAATGTTAAGGTTCAACTTTTATTTACTATAAGTTTCGCCGAGGAATACGCGTTTATTAATAATACAACGGATTTTCCTTGAGAAGTGCGAGCATCGTTTATAAATAACCAGCTTATTTGCCGTAGTCCAAGGGAAAAGACGGGATCGTTATCGTCGTGTATTTATAAAAACAAGGAGAATCAGAGCTGCCTTTCAGAGAACTTCAGGAGTTACGAGCGATTGAACATTGCCGCAACAATCAAATGGAGATTGAATTGCAATCGTCCTTTTTCTATTCTTCGCCCCGATATCGTTCGATCAATCATTCAGCGCGAGAAAAAAAACCTGTGGATATATATAAAATCCACCGTGCATGCACATTAAAATCAACATTTACCGAAAGGGAAATAAACTTTGTTCGAGGTACACATTTCTATTGGTGACTGTTATCGTACCAGCAAAATTGTTTATTATAATATATCAGGTAAATATTTCTCTTATTGAATATACAAGCTTTCTACATCGAGATGTGGAATAAATTCTATTTGTAAAATCTACCTTAAAGAAACATGTGTTGTAAATTGTTTGTAAAATATACAAAAGGGTTGTAGATTTATTAAACCCCATTTCATATTGTCTAGAATTTTTATAATAAATTCTGGACGTTGAAATCAGTATTGTCGAATATGATATCATTGTTCACACTGAATCTTTAAAAAGCGAATAATAGATGTGTAAAAAATTTTGTTATCCTTCAGTGTTGTTCGCCAGGGGATTCTAATTTACGAAACGACGGGATGTGTATTTATAGAATCGATTGATGTAGAATCTGATAGAGGACTGTAATTATTATAGCGATCTAACGCGCGAGAAAACACCGGTAATCCACATCGTCGCAGGGATTCATTAAACATCGCTCCAGGCGTTTCGATTAATATTTTCTTTATCGGGCACGTAAAACGACCTTGTACAGCAGCGAAACGGTTTTCCCATTTTCAAAGCATAAATTATTAAACATGCGACAATTTAGGTCGCTGAACATCAACTGTGCGAGGTGAACTTTCGTCACTGAAGCTCCCACAGCCCAGTGGAACGCCTACCACGAAACACTTCTTTTATCTTTTGAGCAGGTTCCGATCTCCCATCCACAAAGTATCTTTTTATCCTTGCTCCTTTTGTATTCCTTACATTTTTGGTCGCTAACAAGAATGCTCCTGCACGTTATTGATCCCAGAAAAAGCATTAGATACTGTAATGTTTATTTTATGATAAGCTAGAGCAATTAAAATATAGAAAACTGGCCAACTTATGCGTTGCAGACACAGTGCGTGAAATTTAAATATTCAGAGTATATTTATTTTTTACCGTAAAAAAAAATGGGAAGATACATGGTAATCTTTATTCGGGTGTATATTGCAATGAAAATTAATGCACAAAATCTAAACAGCCGGAGTGCATTTATTTTTTACCCTTAAAGAGAATGGGAAATTACTAATAAAATTCATTGTGGTGTATATTACAATGAAAATTAATACACAAGATTTAAACAGTTCGAGCGCATTTATTTTTTACCCTTAAAGAAAATGGGAAATTACTGATAAAATTCATTATGGTGTATATTGCAATGAAAATTAATGCACAAAATCTAAACAGCCGGAGTGCATTTATTTTTTACCCTTACAGAAAATGGGAAATTACTAATAAAATTCATTATGGTGTATATTACAATGAAAATTAATGCACAAGATTTAAACAGTTCGAGCGCATTTATTTTTTACCCTAAAGCAAACTGGGAAGATACGTGGTAATCTTTATTCGGGTGTATATTGCAATGAAAATTAATGCACAAAATCTAAACAGCCGGAGTGCATTTATTTTTTATCCTTAAAGAAAATGGAAAATTACTGATAAAATTCATTGTGGTGTATATTACAATGAAAATTAATGCACAAGATTTAAACAGCCGAAGTGCATTTATTTTTTACCCTGAAAGAAAATGGAAAATTACTAATAAAATTCATTGTGGTGTATATTACAATGAAAATTAATGCACAAGATTTAAACAGTTCGAGCGCATTTATTTTTTACCCTAAAGCAAAATGGGAAATTACTCGCAAGATCTATTCTAGTATATGTTACAATAAAAATAGAAAATTTGAGGAAGTGTCTATTTTTTTTTTTGGAGATGCAAATTAGTTATTTATGACTGTTTCTCTCAAATAAAACTAGATTTGGTTGTCTCTCGAACTGAATGGATTTCGAAATAAAATTTCTGCACCCGACAGATTCTGAGACGCTGAAAATAAATGTTGATAGGCGTAGCAAGAACAGCATGAATACAGTGTACACGGAATGTAACGTGACAGCACTCCATGAAAATCTGTACCACGGGGATTTGCGTACAGTTTCGGAGGCGAGTAGAGTTATAGTAAATGTGATTGCGCAGCGGGACGTGGCAGTAACACGTGCGAACTAGCGATGGGACTAAATGCGACACAAATCGAGAACACGAGGGTGTCTTACCAGTAAAAACCAAAGCTACTTACGCTTTGATCGGAATCGCCAGATTTACACTTGTTTTCGCACTCTACCTTCCCCTACGCTACCTGTCATACCTAAACAATTTTCGAAAAATTCTAGAATACAAAATTCCATAGAATTTGATACGATTTTTATTTATTCAGATCTGTAAAGACTGCTACTACTGAAAGTATGATTTTATTTGTTCCCAATTCCTTAAAATTGGTCTACAAAAATAAAAAATTGTATAAACATCCGGTAAATCGTAGACAGGATGCTTTGCCGAAAACGAGTTTCGCATTAAATTTTTTAATACCGCACTAGACTACGTCTCGGCGTTTTTACACCTGTTTTGACCAGAATAGAATCTCCAGACAATTGTTAACGTCGTCGACATAATGTTAATCAATCATTTAATGAGAAATTTGTATTACAAACTGTATACTTTTCTCTATAAGAAAGAATGAAAAGAAGAAGGAGAATTAATATAAAATTAGAACTGTATTAATTTTATAATTGTTGTGCTAACTGTAATTAAACGTACGAATACGATGTTGAATTGTACGAATGATGATGAATAACTACACAAAGTAAAGAAGGATGAAAATAATTCAAGCACATTCGTGTATGAAAGAAATAAAAGGAGATTGAAGCAGCAAATAAAATTAGAATTGTATTAATTTTCTGATTTTTGTGCTAACTGTAATTAAACGTATGAATACGATATTGAAATGTACGAATGATGACGAATAATGAAACAAAGTAAAAAAGGATGAAAATAATTAAAGTACATTCGTGTATGAAAGAAATAAAAGAAGAAGAAGAATGAAGCAGCAAATAAAATTAGAACTGTATTAATTTTATGATTTTTGTGTTATAACTTTAATTAAACGTATGAATACGATATTGAAATGTACGAATGATGACGAATAATTAAACAAAGTAAAAACGGATGAAAATAATTCAAGCACATTCGTGTATGAAAGAAATAAAAGAAGAACGAGAATGAACAGCACATAAAATTAAAACTGTATTAATGTTTTGCTTGTTGTACTAACTTTAATTACACGTACCAATACGATGTTGAAATGTACGAATGATGACGAATAATTAAACAAAGTAAAGAAGGATAGAAATATAATTCGGAGCAGATTAAATATATTAAAGGACATTCTCGTGTATGTAATTATTACGTTTGAATATCGAACAAACCTGAAACGTCCATATATATGTGATATTCACGAAACGATTAATATTTTACTAATGTTTCGATGCTATCACGTTCACGTTAATTGAGTATTTGGTGCTTATTAATGATCGATAGAAAGGACAGCATAGGCGCTCTGCACATGAAACATTCAATTTTAGCGAATTAAGTACCGTAATTTGGACGAGCACGTTAAATTGGTTCCTAATGAAGGAAGTGTTATCATCGTGATGATCACGGAAGTCTTTTCATCGGGAGCGAGCTGTGTCAAATAACAAATGGCTATGTATAAATAGTAAAAGATGTGTCGAACAATCTATAATTACGGGAAGCGTAGGTGATTGGACAGGTATGAGTGTTCTACACGTGTGGGTAGCAAAGTGAGTCTTCAAAAATAGCATAATATTGTAAACCTAGCTGATTTCATGAATGAGAATATAAATAAAATCGAGGAACCTATTGTAAAATAGTTCGACTTAATACCAGTTTAATATATAAATTGCTGGGGAATGTATTAATATCAATATCTAACCGCATACCGGTGCAATAAATATTTATAGTGATGCATTTATTACCTGTAAAGACGTAGCAAAATCGTAGGCCGTAGAAAATCATATTTTTATACATACCTGTCGAGCAGATGATTATTTTTATCAGTTGAGGGTGTAGAATGTCATTTTTATTACGAAGAAGAACTCGGACGTCAATATCGAATCATTAAAAAGTGAAAAAAGAAATAGCGAAAGAAAATTCTTTTCAGTGCGAGTTCCGCAATTCCTGTGGGTGTAGCAATTATAGCAGCGCAGTTAGCTTTCACACAATTAGTTCGCCAGAGACTTTATCGATATCGAATCAATGAATATTGCTTCCTAAATATCGGTGGACCACGGAAATTGAAGAAATTAGTAGAATTTAATGAACATTATAGTTGTTAATAAATAGACCGTGGATTTTATGCATTTATAGAAAAACTGAGAGGGTGAAATTTAAAGCGTTGAAGAAATTACAAAAATTTAGATTATAAAGTACGTGGTTATATTATTTTCGACTGTATACAATTTTTTAAAGGAGGGAAGATGTTTGTAATTTGGCTCCTGTTTCTTACAATCGATGAAGAAAATGTAGATATTGCATGAGAATCCGCAGTGTAGTAATGAATATTGTAAGTTGGACATTTGAAGAAAAGTATTTTTAGTATTTTTAGTATATTGAAAAGAGTATTTTTAATATTTTAAGAAGAGTATTGTTAGTATTTTGAAAAGAGTATTTTTAATATTTTAAGAAGAGAGTATTGTTAGTATTTTGAAAAGAGTATTTTTAATATTTTAAGAAGAGAGTATTGTTAGTATTTTGAAAAGAGTATTTTTAATATTTTAAGAAGAGTATTGTTAGTATTTTGAAAAGAGTATTTTTAATATTTTAAGAAGAGTATTGTTAGTATTTTGAAAAGAGTATTTTTAATATTTTAAGAAGAGTATTGTTAGTATTTTGAAAAGAGTATTTTTAATATTTTAAGAAGAGTATTGTTAGTATTTTGAAAAGAGTATTTTTAATATTTTAAGAAAAGTATTTTTAGTGTTTTTAATAAAAAATTTAATAAATAATAGTATTTTTATTATTCTAAGAAGAGTATTTATCGCAGTGCAGTTACCTTTCACACAATTCGTTCTCCAGAGACTTGTTCGCTCGGCAACACGAATATCTTTTACCATCGCGACAATTATGGTTGCCAAACTACTGGTAAATGTCTGGACGATTGACTGGAAAATTTATTAATATGTTGATCGAAGCGATTCGTCTCGGAAGGAAGCATTGATTCGAACTATCCAATATCGCCGCACCCCCTTCAATTGATTGGTGTTCGTCGATGCATATTGAGCTTGAGGTCCCATCGTTAGCTCGATTAAATAAATCCAGGAGAACGAAGGCGCAGAAACGGATCCAAGAAATGCATCACGGAAGCAGAGAGCTGCGCAAACGACGCGCGGGGGGTGGAGCCGAGGAAAAGGGGGGTGAACCTAGAGAATCCGGCTAAGATTACACACCGGCTTACCAGGTCATGGTCCGTCTAGTTCTTCGACGTTTATTTACATCTAACGACCGACACTTTTCGGTAGTTGTTAATGGCATTATCGCGTTTCTCCATTTACTAGCAGCTTCGACCATTAATCGTTTCAAAACTCCTGCCACGTTAACGAAACTGATGGATGTCCGAAAAAAAAAAATAAAATAATGTTACGTGTTCTCGATATTCGTTGTGTCACAGTATTTTATTTACGATAACGTGTGTCAATCTACCCGTATATGTTTCTCAACGAATTAGGAGCAAGTACTTACAATCTTCCATTTTTATCTCTCTATTGATCTCCGCGCAAACATAGTATACAAAATCGATGCGGCATACCTACAATATTGAAATATGAGTATGGGTTTGCGTAAAATATGTACGATGGCTGGTATTAAAATATCTTCAAGGGCTTTAAAATCGTATCGGGGGAGCGCTCAACCCTTCCACGCTTCCCTTTCAAACATTTATATTTTCATATTGATTCGCATAATGAATATTCTACTGGAAATCCAGCTGTAGTTTTCAAGTATTCAGCTTCGTCTCTTCAGCTACATTATTCTCGTGAACATTGAAAAAGTTACGATTTGACAGAAAGAAAAATTATCGAATTTTTTCAAGATCGCCGTAGCTTCAACTCGAACTGTAAAAGAATATTTTCGAAATATTTTTCAAGAAGCGATGTTTTCGAGGAAAACTACAGGGTGAAAGGTTCCGAAAAATTTCGGGAGGATTCCGTGCAAGAGTAAACGTTCCTGATTATCATGTTTCCCACGACTGAAACCGCACGGTTGGTTCTACAACAGAGAAAGGAGAAGTTCAACGACTAAAACGGACACAAGCACGTTGGCACACGTGTATTCGCGTGTTAGCGTCGATTCTTCGGCGTCTGCCTCCACTGGCCTGGCCGTTTTCTATATTTATGTTTCCCCGCAGCTGGACGATTTCGCTTGTTTCTACTAGAACGAGACCTGGACAAGTTCGCAAACTGGGTCTCGGCTGCTATGACTAGGGCAAGACACGATTTGCGGTCCTTGTACTGGCAGTGCTCCGGCGAATTCAGCTTCGGCTCTGCGACGGTAAATTTACGTGAAACCGCTGTTCAAGAACTTCACTTGCTGACAGTGAAGACAGCTTTCGTTTTTAACACATTATATACGATATATACCGGTCAGCGTTTTATCATTTTTCAGGCTCTAGTCGAGTATACATGTAATTTACGATTTATTCGAGTATAGTAGATCTTGTACAGTTTGTATGTCCGTGTATATTCTTGTATATTCTTGTATGAACTTGCATGCTCTTGTATGTTCTTGTATATTCTTGTATATTCGGGTACAGTATAGTATGTTCTGGTATATTCTTGTATGTTCTTGTGTGCCTTTGTATGTTCTTGTATATCCTTGTATATTCTTGTATGTTCTTATATATTCTTGTATATTCTTGTAAGTTCTTGTATATTCTTGTATATTCTTGTATTATATTCTCGTATATTCTTGTCTGTTCTTGTATATACTTGTATGTCCTTGTATGTTATCGTATATACTTGTATATTCTAACACATTTTAGTATAGTCTGATGCAGTCTAGTATGTTCTGGTATATTCTTGTATGTTCTTGTATGCTTTTGTATGTTCTTGTATATTCTTGTATATTCTTATATATTCTTGTATATTCTTGTAAGTTCTTGCATATTCTTGTATATTCTTATATATTCTTGTATATTCTTATATTATATTCTCGTATATTCTTGTCTGTTCTTGTATATACTTGTATGTCCTTGTATGTCCTCGTATATACTTGTATATTCTAAAACATTTTAGTATAGTCTGATGCAGTCTAATATGTTTTGGTATATTCTAGTATGTTCTTGTATATTCTTGCATATTCTTGTATGTTCTTGTATATTCTTGCATATTCTTGCATATTCTTGTATATTCTTATATATTCTTGTATATTCTTGTATGTTCTCGTATATTCTTGTATATTCTAGTACATTTTAGTATATTCTGGTGCAGTCTAAAATGTTCTGGTATATTGTAGTATGTTCTTGTTTATTCTTGTATATTCTTGTATGTTCTTGTATTATATTCTCGTATATTCTTGTATATTCTTGTATGTTCTTGTATATTCTTATATATTCTTGTATATTCTTGTATGTTCTCGTATATTCCTGTATATTCTTGTATGTTCTCGTATATTCCTGTATATTCTAGTACATTTTAGTATATTCTGGTGCAGTCTAATATGTTCTGGTATATTCTAGTATGTTCTTGTATATTCTTGTATATTCTTGTATGTTCTTGTATATTCTTATATATTCTTGTTTGTTCTTGTATGTTCTTGTATGTTCTTGTATATTCTGGTGCACCCCAGTATATTCTAGTATGTTCGAGTATATTCTGGTGCACCCCAGTATATTCTACTATGTTCTTGTATATTCTGACGCACTCTAGCACATTCTACTACATTGCACTGCTCGTATGCATACATGCGCAATAAATATATAAGAATAACTGAGACATAGCCGCATCCGAAGACGAAACGCTCGATCATGCAAATGTTATACAATCGATAAATAATTGAAATTAAAATGAAGTAAAAATGACGCAAAAAAGACGAGAGAACGAACGGGAACAAGCGGTGTTATTAAATTTACCTCGAACGAGATCGTTCATATCTGCAATCTATACCGTTTTTCACACACGCGCTCACGCACGGACACACATACCGCACACAGGCGAAGAACGAAATTAAATGACGATTCGACGCGACAGTCTGGGGTATATTGTATCACAACTATATCCGATGTCAATTCGTGCCGACAGTTAAATCCATCAGAATACTTATCGGAACGTGACAATCCGTGCAGAACGGTGGTATATACGTACCTATATAGGTTTGCGGTCTGCCGGATATTCGCGGGTATCCGGCGACATCCTTGGCCCGATAAATGGATCTCTGCTTATCCGAATAACCACCGCTCCGTGCTTGAATCACGCGCTCGTGTCTAACCGAATAAAAACACGTGATTGACCACCGCGGAAATCAAACTGCTTCCCTGTACTTTTTCTGTATCCTTGCGGATTTTTATAGAACCGCGGAAATCATCTCTCTGTCTCTCTCTCAGCACCTATTCAGTTTGTAAATAATACATTTTTTGTTTGTTCATATTTCCAATCACCTAAGTGCCTGGCCATTCTTTATCCAAGTATTATAACATAATTAGACAGTTATGCATTTTCGGGAAAAATGTGTAGGTGTAATTTAAAACAGTAAAAACATTAGACGAATTTAATAATACGTTTATATCATTTTCAAACTATTGAAATCTAATTTGGTATATCGTAAACTAAGAATGTGTTTTCTTACTATATGTTTATTTATGTTTATTTTTCTGAAAATGTTGATTTAATTTTCTTTAATATTTTTCCCTTAAATATAAAACACAAACACCAACCTTCTTTCAATTTTTTCATCCCAGAAACTTTCTACCAAAACTCCAACAAACTGCAGGGAAGTAGAAATTGATTTTCTTTGATTTTTGATTTTCCTATTGTTTTAAATTATACCTGTCCATTGTTGTTATTAATTCATCAAATCTGTTGTCTATTAATAAAAGACACCACTCGAGTGCTGAGGATTAAAAGAATTTTACTTTTACCGTCATCAATTTTTAAGTCTGTGTTAGATTCAGCCACGAGAAAAAATCTACAACATTTCTACAGAGGTTTAGAGCATTTCTACAGGTAAATGGTGTTTTACTATGGAAATTGTCTATCTATTTTTAAAACAAGTCCAAATTCATTTCTGCACTATTTCTATTTATTTAAGTTTAGAGCATTTTTACAGAAAAATTTACTATAGAAATTGTCTACCTATTTTTAAAACAAGTCCAAATTCATTTCTGCACTATTTCTATTTATTTAAGTTTAGAGCATTTTTACAGGAAAATTTAATATAGAAATTGTCTACCTATTTTTAAAACAAGTCCAAATTCATTTCTGCAGTATTGCTGCCTTCAAAATGATCGCACAGATTAAATATCATCAATTTTCCCAAAATCGATGGATATTCATTGTTCGCATACTTCTCGGTTCCACTGAACAGATTTTCCGCGAAGAAAAACGGAAGAGCGAAAGAAAAATCGTCAGCTGCGACGCGTGTCAAGAAAAATAAATGTACTCGGTACACAAAGAGAAAGATAATGTCGAAAATGCCGCAGTGCATGTTTAACGAGCGCACTCCGTCTTTCACCGATTATTTATTCGTTTTCGGTCGGAGGCGGGGCGGAGGCGGTGGAAATAAAAAAAAAAAAGAGGCAGCCGTTCCTTGCAAAAGAGGTGGTGCACGCTAAAAGCACGGAAGACAAAGGTGGGGAATGGGATCGGAAAAAAGAGGAAAACGAGGGAGAACGGCGGAAAAATCGGAATCCCGAGATACCCATTTCACCTTCCACCCACAGGAGAGAGCAACAGGATACGCATCAGGTTCTCCGGCAACTGGGATAGCACGGGCTACGAATAGCTCATGGATTATCAGCAGCAATATAGAAAATGATGTCAAACCGCGGCTGCTACGTGATCTTTATCTCCTCCAGCTATATGGATAGTAAAATTCAAGTCGGTCTTATGAATAAATATTACACACCGTGCTCGGTAATATTCTCTACGACGCGTCGGCGGTCTCTCTATCTCTCTATCCCGGAAAAAGGAAAGGAAATAAAAGCCTCGCACTGTACCCGCTGCTTCGAAACCTCTCGTTCAGAGAATTCAAATGCGACCACTCCGATCCGCTGTTGACGTATAGTGTGTTTACACGGGGGGCGTTCGATGATTGAATAAAATATCGCACGTATAAATTAGCCCCTCGCGCTACGATCCATTTCACGGTTTCAGTGATCGCAAGACACAGAAGCCATTTATTTATTTCTTTGCATAATAATTTTATCCCCTCCACATCGCACTCTTCGAAAGAACAGGATTATTTTTAAGAGTACAACATTTTTAACAGTACAAATGCAGAATGTATTTCAATTTATATTTGGAAAAAGAAAATCACAAATAAGTTTGTGAGGTAATGCGTTCCCGATTATTCTCCATGAAATATATTTTTAATAATTAATTTTTAAGCGTCAGGATTTAAATCTCCATTTCCTTTCATTTTTTTTAAGGCTTCGGACGTTTAGGAAAAATAAGAATTGTCTATTAATTGCGAGATACAGAAGTCATTTCTTTCTTTTTCATGATATAAAATATAAGTATAAATTAGCCCCTCGCGCTACGATCCATTTCACGGTTTCAGTGATCAGAACTTTTTTGTTGCTCGTACTTTCCTACAAAAGGAGAAAATTTGTATGTATTGTATGCATATGTGTTCTCCAATAGATGTACATTTAAAAAAACCAAACTAGAATTTAATTTCGATTTAACCCCTTGACGCACCAATTAAAAATTCATAAGTGGTCGTTTCTTCAGCAATTCTTTTATTCTCTATTTTCTTTCGTTGCTGTTGGTGGCGGAAATGATGGAATATGTCTTGCTGATAATCTCAGTGGTGTTGGGGCGTTTGATGTCCGTCCGCAATCATTTTTCGGGTGAGGGGAAATAAGCACAGCACTGTCTAACGAGGTTTCTTAAACCCGTGTCAACTGGGGCGAGTGCGATAAGAGGTTAAGGAAGTTAAGGTGATTATTGCGAAAGGGTTACTGTACTCCGATTTTCATGAAATTTAAATATGTTATGTAGCAACACATTTTGAACAACTTTTTACTTTTCCAATGTGGGGGGTTCGCTTTTAATTTTCGAGATATTCGCAAAAAACTATTGCTAATACTGTATTGAATTTTCCATATTCTCTCCGTCCCCACCACGACCTGACCACAACTCATTCTATTCGCATAATTTTTATAGCTGTCATCCGGAATATGAACTAGTAATGGAAAAATCATACGAATAGAATGAGTTGTGGTTAGGTCGTAGAGGGGCGGAGAGAATATGGAAAATTCAATACAGTATTAGCAATAGTTTTTTGCGAATATCTTGAAAACTAAAAGCGTCTCCCCTATATTGGAACAGGAAGAAGTTGTTTAAAATGTCGAAAACTATAAAATATTTAAATTTCATCAAAATCGAAGTACAGTAACCCTTTGCAATAATTACCGAAGTTAATATTATACATACGTATTTATTAGACTCTCTTTTGAATCTTCATAACGAGTCAGACACGATTGTAAAGCAAGGGGTTAATTTGCCTCACCTTTCGCACATTCGTTTCGTCTTACAGTTACGCCACCAATTCTTCCTCGAAAGAATCAATTTCCTTACAACGAAGTTTCTTCGTTGGCAAGATCACATATCACATGCACGTTGTAAAGAATGGTATATACTTACTTTCTTTCGAAGTAAACCGTATTTTTAGCATCAAGGATATTTATTTTCTATTCAGATGTAGAAAGATATGGTATCTGATATTGCTTATCGGACGACATCGTGTACAATAGAGCTTGTATGCTTATCGCAAACAGCGTTCAGTTACGTGATGTCGCTTCATTTCGAGGATTGACACTGTCAATGCACAATGTGCCACCCGAAAGATGTTAACTTGAACTGTACAGGGTTTATAAGAAGTAATGGTCAGCCGTTCTAGGGGCGAATCCTACGCCTCTGGATCAGTGGACATTTGTAAGAGAAACTTGCTGGAAAATTGTTTCCAACAAAGGAAATTGTTGTTAAAATTTTTTTTCTACATCAACACCTTCCACTCAACCACATCGACCGTGACGATGAGACAGAACATGAAGAAATTAGTTGAGTGAAATATAAAACAGTAAAGGATTCGAAAAATTTAAGAAATATTGTTTTTATTGTAACAAAGTCATTAAGGGATGAAATCATTCTTTATTTTATTCCTGCCTTTCATAATCGATGCAGAAAATTTTTATTTTGCAAATTTAAAGATGCTAAGCACGATAGAAAATCTACATTGTAAAATACTAACGTGAAAAATACTTACAAATTATTCAGGGTCTTCTTTACAAATGTCCACCAGTCGAGAACATATGACCATTAGTTTTTATACACCCTGTACATCTAATACCTTTGATGCAACTAGTTGAAAAATTTAAATTGTACGTGTTTGATGGTGATTCTTGTTCAGGCATTGAACTGGTTATCATCGGAACTAAACAAACAAAGGAAACGCACTTCGTTTGCAACATTAAAATGTTTTAATTGTCCGCAACTTCGTTTACATACCTCGATGGCTGCGAACGCTGTTACCTCTTGCATAATTCCATCCTCTCCTCTCACTGCTAAGTGAAATGAAATACAGATTTACAAGATACGAACAATCCCCTTCTCCGAAACATGAAACGATAAAAAATGACAGTAATCTCTGAAGCCACGTTCACCAGCAGAGACATATTTGTCGTGGCATATCCTCGGGAGGTCTTAAAATACCAAGACAGTGTTTTGTCACTACCCCAAATAGGTCTCGAGAAAATGTAACACCTTCTGCCACCCTCGCTGCATTGTGATACGCACGTTCTCGGAGAGACTGTAAGGGGACATCACTAGAATATTAAATTACTGTCATAAAACCTCTTGTCCGCAACCCCGAGGCGCCATGTTTTCCCAACTTATTGTGCTGTTTCGGTGGTTTTCCTGGGATCAATTCCCACTGTATATACAATCAAAAAAAAATATTGACACACAATATAATGTAGGAAATTTTCAATATACTTTTAATCGAGCAACCCAAAGATCATTTAACCAAAAGTTATTTATTAAGAACACAATTGCAATGGAATATTGCAAGAAATCTAATACAAAAGAACGTCTTATCAGAACGATGTCAATCAGAAGAGTGAGTGTACGCTGGCTTAATAATTCAATAATTGGGTCGCAAAAGAACGATTCTCTATTATTTTTATAAATGGAGCAAATCAATCCACATATAATTTTGGACTCCAAGCTGTGTATTTTGAATAGACATGTAATTATGTACATAACTTAATTGTATTATTTTTTTTTTATTTAATGCAATTAGAATCTCAAGGTAGAATTAGTTGAATTATGTTAACCCTTCAGTTAACTAATCTGGTATATAGTAAACTAAGAATATGTTTTCTTACTATGTATATATATTTTAATTTTTCTGAAAATGTTGTATTAATTTTCTTTAATATTTTTCCCTTAAATAAAACACAAAAACTGACCATTTTTCAATTTTTTCATCCCAATTAAAAAACTCATGCAGTGAAGGGTTAAAGTAAAATATAAACTAGACTGCAGGTGTTTATGCAATTTTCAATTTTGCTAGACGAATTTTAAGAAACTCGAATCAAATGAAATCTTATTCTCCAGGGTAGGTATTTTCCTTTTTAAATTTGAAATAAATCAAAATAACTAAATTCTGTCTGAGTTTATATCATGGCATTTTTCGAAAATTTTCAAAAGCCATATTTGCG
The DNA here is from genome assembly GCA_916610235.2 of Lasioglossum morio. Lineage (NCBI taxonomy): Eukaryota > Metazoa > Arthropoda > Insecta > Hymenoptera > Halictidae > Lasioglossum > Lasioglossum morio. The sequence goes on from OU744327.1 coordinate 4,280,302, forward strand.
TAAAGGTCCACAGTGTATTTATTCATAATTGCGTTATTATAAAAGAAAAATCGAAAACATGCAGAATTGTATGTCACGAAAATATTGGGACACTTTATTGGTTCAAATTTATGTCATGAATGCACCGATGCACCCGCCAGGTGCAATTGCATCCACATAAAATGATTAAACTTATTATTATTATTTTCATTAATGCAACCCAATTCTTTTGTTAACACTAATCGATCTTCTTTTATTATTCTACGTGTAAAAGTACTAGCCCAAAGTTATCAAAGACACTAAACAGTGATAAATGGTGTAATTTTTTGAGAGAGTTTCGCAAGCTTACTTTACTCTGAGAAGAACTAGTTCCATCTAGCTTTTAATAAGCTAATTAAATGTCATCCATTCCGGACAGTGAATATAGTCTATTTTTATCTACTTTGTAACGGCTTCATCGATTGTCTTTTAAACGACGACACTTCAAAGTTCTTCTGCGCTCATGCTTTACAACTTATTAAGATTTTGTAGACCGTTGATCAGATAACGACACTCGAGAAAGAAGGAAAATGTGACATAAAAATAGACAAGTGCTAAAACAACGAACTGAAAATAATTTCGATCACGAGGTATTAATGTCTCCCTTACTTGTCGTGAACAAAGAGCTCCGATGGCGGAGCAGAGATTGTTAATAAAATCATTCTCCTTTGTTAGAATCCTTTTTTATCCATTAAATATTAGGTTGGATGGAAAGTTTTGTCGCATTTTAAATAGGCTGGTAATTTTGCTTTGTAAATCAAAAACACGTGTTGCTAGCGAGTCAACAAGTTGTTACTAAATCTTGTATATTAAACATATATTTTTATAAATTGATTTAAATGTTTCCTTTAAAATACGACAGCCCACGAACCTAATACGTTCGAAAAACAATCGTGGACTGTAACGTTCAGAAAAATCGAGAAACAGTTACATCATTCACAGAAACAAAAATACAAGCAATGATTCACGAACCAGTAATAAATGTTTCCGAACCTTTTCTCGCAAATCTTTGCTCGACACATTCGAGAAATAAAAATGCTATACCGTCGTTCACGAAGAGGCACAGGAAATATAAAGATCTCCTTATTTGTTGTAAAGAGGGGCGAATGTTATCTAAACCGTGAAAAAATTAACAGAAGAGAAATGATCAGCGTAGAGAAGTGTAACAAAAAGGGAAGTGTATCGGTGTTGGTCAGTCCTCCGGACCTGGGTGGCATGGTGGCTTAGAGCATCGAGAAAGGAGGTAGTCTTTGGGTCAAAGGGTCCTCGGGACAAAGGCTCCAGTTGGTCGGCCGATAAGTAGGGGTGAGTATTTGTGGTACAGGGTAGGTCTAGACTATGGGACCCAGGTGCCTAGTAATAATAAAGTATGGGAGGTCTTGGAGAACCGTCGATTAGGCTCGTCATATATTGAGGTCGCTTTCCCCAGTTTTCTGTCAACACCAGCCCACAAGTTTTTAATCGAACACATACGTACATTTTGTCTAATATAAAGTTGATTTGAGAACGCTAAAAATGGCATTGATAATTTTTTGAATACTTTGTCTCGTGAAGATTTTTTTAAAAAATGTCTATAATTATGTCCACGAGCTTATCCTCCAGGATGATAAAGTTTTCTTTTAATACGAGCCCACAAGTATTTAATCGAATGCATGCGTGTGTTTGGTCTAATATAAAATTGAGTTGAGAACGTTAAAAATTACATTTATAATTTTTTGAATACTTTGTCTCATGTAGATTTTTTTTTAAAATGTCTATAATTATGTCCACGAGCTTATCCTCCAGGATGATAAAGTTTTCTGTCAACACCAGCCCACAAGTTTTTAATCGAATACATGCGTATATTTTGTCTAATATAAAATTGATTTGAGAACGCTAAAAATGACATTCATAATTTTTTGAATGCTTTGTCTCATGTAGATTTTTTAAAAAAATGTCTATAATTATGTCCACGAGCTTATCTTCCAGGATGATAAAGTTTTCTGTCAACACCAGCCCACAAGTTTTTAATCGAATACATGCGTATATTTTGTCTAATATAAAATTGATTTGAGAACGCTAAAAATGGCATTCATAATTTTTTGAATACTTTGTCTCATGTAGATTTTTTTTATAAATGTCTATAATTATGTTCACGAGCTTATCCTCCAGGATGATAAAGTTTTCTGTTAATACGAGCCTACAAGTATTTAATCGAATGCATGCGTGTGTTTGGTCTAATATAAAATTGATTTAAGAACGTTAAAAATTACATTTATAATTTTTTGGATAGTTTGTCTGAGGTACATTTTTTTTTGAATGTCCACAATTATGTCCAAGAGCTTTTGCGTCCTCCAGGATAATAAAGTTTTCTGCCAACACGAGCCCACAAGTATTTAATCGAATGCAAATCTATTCCAGAATATAAAATAGAGTTGAGAACGCTAAAAACGACACGTATAACTTTTCGGATAGTTTGTCTAATGAACATTTTTTGTTGTTAAACATGTCCAAGCATTTTTGCATCCTCCAGCATAATAAGAATCATATTCTTCTGTGTTTGCTATTAATCTACGTGTAAGAACAACACGTTGAGTAAGAGTTTAATAAAAGCGCGTGCCCCGGCGTCGCTTGCAAAATGCGTCGCAGAATATAGCGCTGTCCTTCGACATCATCGGCAACCCTTGTAAGTGACACGCAGCAGACGTTGAGAAGAGTGCTTGATCCGAGGACACTTTCTTCGAACGAGCTTCACCAAGGGAAAACAACGATCACGCACAGAGATCGATACGGGACAAATAAATCTTATCCTTAGAGCCTCGCTTAGGATCTTCGAACAGATATTTCCTCTGTAGAAATTAGGTGTGTTTACGTTCTACGTGCAATACCTGTGCCGATATATCTCCTGCCATACCTTCGTCGGGTTGTCAGCATTTGAAAAATCAATAATCGATTTCTCGATGAATTTGTCGACCAGAAGCTAGAGCTCTTAAACGAGAACAGCGCTTTAACACTAGACTGAGAATGAAAACTAAAAATATAGAATAAATAAACTAAAAATAACGAAGAAGATTTTAGGACGCAAATTTTCTGAAACGTTACAGTAGATAGCGGATGTTATGCATTTAGAACAGAAATATGATGTGAATGTTCACTCATCAATTTAAATTAAAAAAAAACTTTAAAAAGACTTGTTATTTTATCGATGTTTCGTCACTTTAACAAAACATTTTTATGTCAATTTGACACCGAGGAACAAATTCAGTTCGTTCTTTAATTATAAAGATGCTTATCGGTTGCATATTTGTTGTTTCTAAAAGTGATCGAACCTGGCGCCGATAGCATAGTTGTATTTTATATTTCAATTTTCGATCGATAAGAATTTTTCCTTTAAAGATGTGTAAGAAACGATAATAAATATCTTTATTAGAGCGTATATAATAATAATTTGACTGTTGAGCGTATATAATAATAATTTAACTGTTGCTTTCAACAGCTCGGTACGTTTAGTGTTAACAGTTTTAATTTAGATATTTAATTTCGCTTTTCGATCAATTTTATTTGAACGTCAATCATTGCGACTGTCTTATTGTTGGTGATTACAGGTTATCCTGCGTCTGGACGCATGACTAGCAGCGTGGCTCTGTGATCTTGTTAATCTCCGCGAAGGAATAGGCTCGAACGAAGATAGAAAGTACCAGCAGAGGGATTGCGAGTAATAATGAGCGCAAACGTTAAGCGCAAGAACGCCTCGGGTTGCGTTAAAGGTCCCCTCTTAATACACTTAATAAATATGTTTATCGCTTCGGTGACTCTCATCTATCGGGTGAGTGGGTCCAGTGACGTCACTGGCGCTTCTCTAACGTCACGTCACGATAAAACAGAACCGTCGCCAGACCACGGTAAAATAATTGGCCGTCACCGACGTGAACGTCGACGGCGCCGCAACGTGCCGCGATCGACAATGTATTTTCGTTTCTATTTACACCCGACTTGCCGAGTATTTTTAACAAAAACGTACCGTCCGCAGAAAAGTAAATTAACGGCGAACCCGGCCACCGACGGCTCCGCGAATTTCCAAGCGACGACAACACACCGTCGAATACGAATCCGATCATTAGCGTCCCATATTTCGGATCTTTTTTGCCAGAACTTCGTTGTTACGCCCGCATCAATTATACAGGATCGTTCATAACCGGTGGCAACTGTCGGATTAAGTCAGTTCTACTGGGAAAAGTTGAATAACATTTTTTCGCTCGACACTTTTGCCACAGAGCTGGGGAAAATAGTATTTTACATAGTAAATAATAAATAATCCTATTTATTTGAAAGTATGTGTACAATTTTGAAAATAAAATATTTTATTTGATGCAGTAATTGTTTGAAAATAAAATAATTTATTTGAGGCAGTAATTTTTGAAAATAATATTTTATTTGAAGCCTATTGAAAATATTTGGACTCTGTCATATTTTCAATTTCAATTTTAAATATTATTGCTGAAAATAATGGTTCGCATTCATAGGTTTAAGTAGATACAATCTTCTCAATTTTATATGATGTTCCACTTTTATATACAATTTTGAGGTTGGTAGGTTTAGTGTTAATGATTTTAATAGGGGAGAAATCGTGTATTGACAACTTCAATTTTTTTATATTTTACATCAATTTTGAAAACCCTAGGTCTAATAATCATGTTCAAAAGGGTAGTAGTAGGTTTCTTTTTCTTTTCATTTATTTCTTTGCATAGTAATTTTATTATTGTGATCAATTTCATCCGGTTCGACGCAAAATGGTGGTACCCTCCACATCGCACTCTTCGGAAGAACAGGATTATTTGTAAAGGTATAAATGAAGAATGTATTTCAATTTATATTTTGAAAAAGAAAATTACAAATACGTTCAAGAGGTGATGATATACTTTTAATAATTAATTTTTAAGTGAGAGGATTTAAATCTTCATATTCTTTCATTTTTTTAAGTCTGCGGATATTTAGGGAAAATAAAAATTGTCTATTAATTGCGAGATACAGAAGCGACGCAAACATATAATTTTATTTAAACTTAAATGTTTCTACAATTACAATGGTACAACGGTTTCTACAATTCTACTAATTTTCGTCACAACAGCATAAAATCCACATTTCCAAGTAGGCAACAGTTAGACAAAAATATTTTCCTTTCGTACCCTGCATCCGAAGAGATTTCAAGAGGATAATATAAAAAAAAGAAGGTATACTCTCAATTATAAAACTGATTGTGTCGTGTCCCGTAAAATGATAAAATTGATTGGAATCGATCGGCGGAAGAAAGAGAAGCAATTCCGTAGGAATCTATCGAATCCGTTTAAACCGATCAACAGTAGATGTTCGTGGAAAAAAAGTAAACGAACGTAAAAACGAATTTAGAATTTCGCGAGAACGCGATTAGAGTGGAGAAGCAGTTCCGCGTCGTCGGGTCGATTGTGTCGCGTGAATCGACTCTATCGAGGGATAATCGTCGATTAATCGTTGGATCTCCTAATGAAGACGTTTTTCCCGCTTTGAAGTTTCACTTTCTCTCCCTGAACCGTTTGAGAGAATATCTGTCTTCTCTGCGGCAACGTGTCTATTTTTGACGCGCGGCTCATACATCAAACTCTCATTCCGTACGTGGTGACCCACATATGTTACAACCGGCGTCCTGTATAAAATCCCATACTCTGATAGAGTGACGAACAGTAAGCTCCATTTCTATCCAGCAGCCGCGTTTCGCCGTTTCGCATCGGACGTCGCATTTGTTTTACCGGATAACATAAGTATAATAAAATATTCTACAATACACCGTTCTGAATATGCACTATATGATATATCGGCGCTACAGGTTCGATCAATGATACAATAATTAGCAATTTTCCAGTGTTATAATTTCAACGTTTCGATTCGGTTTTGAAGCATCATCAAGAAAAGTCCGCGTTTGCTGATTGTGAGAAAACAAAATAAATTTAAAACAATGTTGAATCAACTCCTTTCGAAAAAAACGAAAAAACTAAAAAACTACTTGACCAAAATGGACCAAAATCTAATCAGCTCTAAGTTACAGCGGGGCACATCGATTGCATCATTCATCGTTCTGATCGCGTTGTTACTTTTTCAGAAAACGTTAACGAAAAATTTGATACCATAGAAACAGACATACGCGCGCACACACACACACACACACACTAACAATTTGATAAAAATAGTCTAAAATGACTCCAATGACCATGAAACGTGAAGATCTGTAAAAAATTCGATTTTCGATTTTCGGGGTAATTACAATAACTTCCCTATAAATCAGGAAGTTAATAAGTGAAATGGTACTTGTCAGTAAGACAGTTTGAAATGTACAGTTCAAACCTTCTTACTGACAAGTACCATTTCATTAACTTTAAATTTATTTTGTTTTCTCACAATTAGCAAACGCGGACTTTTCTTGATGATGGTTCAAAACCGAACCGAAACGTTGAAATTATAACACTGCATAATTCCTAATTTTTGTATCATTGATCGAACCTGTAGCGCCGATATCATATAGTGCATATACAAAATTTACGATCGTTAAAAATGGAGAATATTACCGTCCTGAATGTTCTGAACGCATGGAACTTACAAAAGCCCGCTGCAGGATCTTCATTTTTACACCATAATTTCCTTAACCCTCATCCATCCCTCATTTCAGGAACTGAATCTGTCCTTCAGTGTCAAATTGACATATTGATAAAAAAAAACATAGATAAAATAACAAGGTAAACAGTTATATTTCGATGTTTTTCTATTAAAATTGATGAATTAACATTTACATCTCTTTTTCCGTTATGGGTTTCTCATTAAAAATATTAATGTCACGAAGTTTCGGACAAACTTACTAACAAATAACAGAACAGCATTACTTATTTCGGAAAAACTGTGTCAAATTGACACGAGGAACGGATGACTAATTCCTAGCACACGAATTGTGACTCTGAGCCACTAAAAATTGCTGTGCAATTATTCGAAATATTGTTTACATTATTAAGTGTGTCGGTATCCAATCAATAAACAGCGGATCTTTATGCAAAATGAAAATTTTCCACCTAATATGCTTGATAAGTTATACCCACTCATTTTTCGTGATAAATGCATAACATCCGCTGTAGACTAATCAATTACTTAAACATTTAGGTATTGTACCACTCTCGTATCCATAAAATTTGAAAAATCATAGGAAATGGTAGTATTCTAGGTCAGTTAAAAATTAAAAGAGTTAAAATAGCTCCGAGTACAAAGTGTAAAATATTTCGCGACGCCTGAAAATGTGAAAAATGTTTTCCTCGGCTGTTCCCTCCCGTTCTTGCTTTCCTATCTCTACTAGCTGCCAACTGACGTGCAAACTGACCAAAATGATAATCGGTTATTTTTATGTAACTGTAGGAGAAAATAGTTTTTGCAACAGTGTATGGACATGTACTTCTTTTTTCTGACGGTGAAAACTACCCTCAAAGCTAACACATTCAGTTCAATTATTCCACACGTGGTCCGTAATATACAATTCCCTGAATTATTTTGGCTATCGGTGAAACGTCTGGTTTTATTCGTCCCGAAGGTTTCGTAACACATGGTCGAAAGAAAGAGAGCGCAACGCACGAAATAAGCGAAGAAGAAGGCTAACACGTAAATTACTCGACCTGAATATTAACGAAGTCTTAAACTATCTTCGACTAAAATCACTTTCATGAGAGCCTTTATATTCTGACGATATCCTCTCGCCGAGCTGCCTATTAAATTACAATAAACACCACACATACGTGTATATGGAGATAAAGTGTGTTACACTTTTTGTAACAATATTGTATGACAAAACGAGAGGATGAAAAATTTCGAACAGTAGGAAGATTAAAAGAACTCGAGAATATTGATTGGTTATATGAAACTTATTAAAACTATTCGAGAATATAAATAAATAAATTTGGAAATAAATCTGGTTCATGTAATTGCAATGGATCTAAGTTATGCGAAATCAAAATGGTCTGTATTAATTACAGGTTCATGAACGATTGGAAAATTTTTTAAATGGCTCTCCGCAAGTGTACAAATGCGTAAAATCTTCAGTTTATTTATGACAACGTTACAAAGAAAAAAAAACAATTTTTTATGAGTGAGTGACTGTAAAAATTAATTTTAATATTGCTAAATTATATCTTTATTTCAGTTTCCCTTCATTCAAGCACTGTTATGCTTATTTCTTCTTGTTGTATTAAATCTGTACACTTTACAGAATAATTTTGTTACTGAAAATGGTTCCTCGATGATTAAATAATGAAATTGTAACAGTAGGAATACTTTCGTGATCATACGGATGAGTATAGAATTAAAACATACGGTTTGATAAAGAAAAATCGTGTTGTCTGGCGTTCATCTATCTTCTATCTTCTATCTATCTATCTTCTTCTTCTTCTATCTTTTATATAAATAAAAATTAAATGCTGTTCGTTGGTAAGCGCATCACTTGAGAACGCCTGTATCGATTTGGCTAATTTAAAAAAAAAATGTTCATAATAGCCCGAATAAGGTTCTTAGGGAAAGAAAAATGGGAAAAGTTGCCCAGAAAAATGGAAAATTCGGGAAACAATGAACGTGCTTTTTTCTATGGCATGAGTCTGTATAAACTCACGATTCGAATGATGAATATAGGTAATTCTTTTTTTGTTTTGTTCGTTATGGTTTTGGAAAAGTTATCAGGAAAAGAAATTCGAGACAATTACAAAGGAAAGTCAGAAAATTCGGACAAATTGCAAAAATCGTAAAAAAAAATCACAAACATTAAAATAGGACAACGTCTGTCGGGTCAGCTAGTCTTAAATATAAAACAAACAAAATCATCGCTCTATTTTTTTTCTAACGAAAGTTCTTTGATTTTTACATAAATTTAAACATGATTAAACAAACGCGTGCCATAAATGAGGAAAGACGATGTTTAGAATGTCATCATAGTCTGCACTGAAAAGCACGTGATGCAATAAGGAGGAGCAATATTTACAATCAGTTTTTTATCACTGCCACTGTCTTTTATCACGGTAGCAATATCCTAGTAAGACTTTAAGAGTGTGCGATGTAAGCCTGTCCAAACTGCTACCGGCACGAGTCAATTTTTACGAGACATGTGCCAAAAGTCGGCCGCTAATGAAGCCACACCACAAAGAAGCAAGGTAACTTTAGCTCTCTCCACTCATCACTGGAACCTTGGGGAAACTTGGGAAAAGAATCTTGCTCGCGAAAACCCTACTTCGACAGGCTTGGAACTATAACCCTCGAAAGACTATGGAAGCCAAGTGTCCAGTAACAAAAAGAACCGGCCGCTGAAGTTAGCCAATTTAGCGGCGATGCGGTGGTCCTGGACTTTTTGAGTCTTTGCAGAAGTAACATTGTGGATCGGCATCCTGTAAACGAATACATAATTTAATTAGGCTGAGCAAAATTATAGAAGAAGATTATAGAATATAATTTTGATACTGTTATTTTCGCGCACCCTGTAGAAAATGAAAGTTTAGCTCCAGTCAGATTATCTCAGTGTTCTCGTTAGGTATTGTTTTAATAAATAATAGTTTTCGTAATCTAGCAAATGTTCAATAAGAAAAAGAGGCAAACAGTGGGATTATTCGAGTAAAAAAGCCCGCTTTTCGTGGGCAAAATTCAATTAGTCGATTTTCAAATTTCAACAAAATCTTTTTTACTCAAAAATACGAACCCTTTGAAACCTCGAAATTCAAAATATTAAATCTTTCAGCAAAACTATTAACTCGGAGTTACAATTAAATAGTTCAATTATTCCTTGCATAATAATGAAAATGCAATGTTAGTACATTTCAGTTATTAATATTTCAATCAATATACAAAGAATACAAAGTTAAGTACAATATAGACTTGATCTGATGAGGACCGAATGTTCACTAAGAAAAAGAGGCAAACAGTGGGATTGTTCGAGTTAAAAAGCCAGCTTTTCGTGGGAAAAATTCAATTTGTCGACTTTCAAATTTCAACAAATCTTTTTTACTCAAAAATACGAACCCTTTGAAACCTCGAAATTCAAAATATTAAATCATTCAGCAAAACTATTAAATCGGAGTTACAATTAAATAGTTCAATTATTCCTTGCACAATGATGAAATGTAAATTTTAGTACATTTCAGTTATTAATGTTTCAATCAATTTATAATGAATACAAAGTTAAGTAGAATATAAACTTGATCTGGTGAGGTCCGAATGTTCAATAAGAAAAAGAGGGAAACAGCGAGACTGGAAGACCGTTGAGACGAAGGACCAAGCCAGTTCAGCGCTGATAGCGTCTTAAACTTACGGTCTCGTTCGAATAAAGCCTCCAGTGAGCCAACCAATTAGAAGGCAGGAGGATTAACGAGACAGAGCTGGACTAAATAGAGTGGGGCATTTCGACAGTGTAATTTTAGAACTGACAAGGGAACATGGTCAAGTTACAGAATTTCTGTCAGCAGAAAGTATCCCTGTACAACCGTTTTCAACAATATTTATATCGACTTCCTCATTGGCCAATGAAAACTTTCGTTAACTATAATCATTTCAGATCCATCTTCAAAAATCTCGATTGTTGCTATTTATTATTATTACTATTATTATTTATTATAGACGAACTGAAGCCCTTTAACACAAGTGTTTACAATAAGAAAAAATGAGAAAGATAAAAAAACTACTCGTCTAATAACAAAGAACGTACACAATAAACTAATGGAACAAACGATATAATATTATCCTATAATCCTGCGTAGTTGGTTTTTAAAATTTTTGATTATTTATTGATTATTTCGAATCAACTGGAACCTTCGATAAACGTCTTAAGCATACAGAAACGTCAATTCAACCTCCTCGATTCTGTCGATGTCACTTCGAGACGAAGTCCACCGCTCCACTGAATAGAACCAGAATAAAAATGAAATTTCTCCGGCAAAAATTCCATTAGAACGTTAAAGGGTCACGCGAAACTCTGCCTGCCTCTGTTCATTCATCAGGCCACTCCCCAATCGATTGCTACTTTCTCGAGTAACTCAATGACCCTTTGCAACGGAAGGTCTTCATCGAGCAAGCAACCTGGCGTCATCGAGGAACTCGTCAGCGTAAAAAACTCCTGCTATCTGTTCGTTTGAAAATCAACGAAATCCAATCTCCTAACCGAGCATCCTCGTCTGCGATGCTTATTCCCGACCGAACCAAGGAAACTGCCACGCCGCACGCACTATCTCGATGCTAAAAATACACTAAAGTTTAATTCACCGAAGATATTGCGATAAGGAAGTGCGCTATTTTTGAGAGAAAGTTTTCGGCAGACCGTTTCCTCGTTAGCGTTCGCTTATTTCGTGACAGGAAGAGCTCTTCCTGTGTCTCAGTCCATGGTGTCCTGGCATAAACAGGCGAGATTGATATCGGCGATTTCTCCTTGCATCGACACGTTCCAAGAAAATTGCCAACAATTACGATTATCAGTAGACTGCGAATCTTTATCTACACTGAGAAAAAAAAGTAGTTACTTCAATAACACGCGTGTTATTGTAATTTTTTACTTCAATGAATATTAATGTATTCTTTCCAATAGTATGAAATTTAGAAGCAAATCGTGATGTATTTGAATTGTCAATCATGAAATGATTGAACATATTATTTGATTCAATACCATATATTATTATTCGTAATATTTCTTTTTTTCCTTCAATCAGATATGTTATTAAAAAAATTTGAGAAATGTATTGATTTTTTGTAATTGATAGAAATAGTTAAGTTGTTGAGTGAATAACAGGGACGGTTCAAAAGAAGCAGATAACTTACTTCTATATAAAAATGAAGTACTGACTCATTCATTCACCTATCAACGCCCAGGCTAATATAAATAAAAATTAAATGCTGATCGTTGATAACCGCATCACTTGAGAACGGCTGAACAATTTGGCTAATTATTTAAAAAAAAAGAATGTTCGTAATAGTCCGAATTAGATTTTTAGAGGAAGAAAAATTGGAAAAATTTCCTGGAAAATTGAAAGTGCTTTTTTCTATGGGATTTCTGAATGTACTCTTCCTTAAATTGAATATCCACGGTACCAATCATTAATAGATACAATGATCACTCAGAAATACGTTTTTTCTTATTTCTATTTTGTCTACACATTTCCAATAGCTTTTCACAAATTCACAAAATGATCACAAACAAATTTATTGAAATTTGGACGGGACTGTCGGGTCAGCTAGTAGTGAAATAAAAAATGTTCGCATTGTTTGCAGGACACAGGAGCTAAATCAAAATTGTTATTCCTCTTTCAACCCTTCGACAACGGACGATTTTTATAGGGACATAATTGGCAATGATTAGAACTGTTCACAGCTCTAATCAATAATCTTTAAAATTTTACTTTTGACGATATCTCGTGAACACGCGATACTCTTCCCGATGTCCTCAACGAAACAGCTATGTCAGGTAGTTCAATTGCCTCAAATTGAGTACTTAACCCTTATACGTTCCTCAAAAATAGTCGCATAAAAGAGACTAGGATAACAATTCGCCCATTTTTATTTTACACGTTAAATCAACACATTATGTTTCATTTATAGCGTTACATTTCCAAAAAATACATCTCACGATGTAGACATAAAAGGATGAATAATTTTGAAGAATGTGAAAATATTGAATAGGTGAATTTTCACTCTGAGGAACGAATGAGGGTTTAATGAGAATTTCGATGTTCCGATTTATACGGAGGGTTAATTATCCTGTTAACCCTTCGCACTCGGAGCTATTTTAATTGGAAAATTCATCATTTCTTCCGATCTAGAATATTTCCATACCTCATGATTTTTGCAATTTTATGGATATAAAATTGGTACATTACCTTATAGTACAGTACCTAAATGTTCAGTAATTGATTAGATACCGATATATTTAATAATGTAAATAATATTTTAAAGAATGGTACAGCAATTTTTAGTGGTGCCTCAGAAGGGACTGAAACTAATACGTTGACGTCCTTAACCCTTTGCACTCGGAGCAATTTTAACTGGAAAATTAAACATTTCTTCCGATCTAGAATATTTCCATATCTTTTCTTATTTTTGCAATTTTACGAATATGAAATTAGTACATTACCTTATACAGTACCTAAATGTTCAGTAATTGATTAGATACCGATATATTTAATAATGTAAATAATATTTTAAAGAATGGTACAGAAATTTTTAGTGGTGCCTCAGAAGGGACAGCCGAGTGCAAAGGGACTGAAACTAATACGTTGACGTCCTTAACCCTTTGCACTCGGAGTAATTTTAACTGGAAAATTAAACATTTCTTCCGATCCAGAATATTTCCATACCTTTTGATTTTTGCAATTTTATGAATATGAAATTGGTACATTACCTTATACAGTACCTAAATGTTTAGTAATTGATTAGATACCGATATATTTAATAATGTAAACAATATTTTGAAGAATGGTACAACAATTTTTAGTGGTGCCTCAGAGGTAACAGCCGAGTGCAAAGGGACTGAAACTAATACGTTGACGTCCTTAACCCTTTGCACTCGGAACAATTTTAACTGGAAAATTAAACATTTCTTCTGACCTACAATATTTCCATACCTTTTTTGATTTTTGCAATTTTATGAATATGAAATTGGTACATTACCTTATACAGTACCTAAATGTTCAGTAATTGATTAGATACCGATATATTTAATAATGTAAACAATATTTTGAAGAATGGTACAGCAATTTTTAGTGGTGCCTCAGAGGTGACAGCCGAGTGCAAAGGGTTAAATATTTTCAACGTGTCCACTGCTTTGAATTGTACGCGTCTATTTTTATCGTAAATGCATCGAATCCGCAGTTTAGTTGTGAGGATTGAGGTCTCGGAGAAGATCAGACCTCTGAGATGACACTGACACCGAAAGGTCACTCTGTACTCCGCGCAAATACCAAACTGTTATAGTTAATAGTTGATTGAAGGTAAACTGTGGCAGTTGAGGTATATCACTAAACTCTGCGAGCAAGTATCAGGAGTTAACGCACGGTGTTCACGGCACTGTTGAACGGTCGCGATTCAACGACGACTCGAAGTCGGCTGGGAGGTTCTCCGGACTCGCATGGTTGTCCAAGGTCGATCGTGAAACCGAGAATCGAGGAGCGTGGCTCGTTTCGAACGACACCGATACCGTTTGCTCCATCGATCGCACACACTCGATGGATACGATCGGCCAGGCCGATGATGTTCACTGGTGCAGCAGCTCCTTAAGAGTCTTACGATACTCCTGCACGAGGAGAGACATCGATCCAACTTTGGCCTTTAGAATGCATCGCACCATTATATAATTACGTCGAACGTAACGTTACTGTAGTTACGCAAGCAAAGAGCCGCGCCGTACACGCCGCGGTCCCACCGGCAAAGAGCCTAGCAATTTCGTTGGAAAGCTCTAAAATTAATTTGACGTGTTCCTCGCCAACAACTATCGCGATCTTAAGAAACGCGGAGTCGGTCGACCACGGGGGTTAGTTCGACCGACGATACAAGGGGATAAGGTTTTTGAGACTGACATGTTATCTTTTTTTTTTTGTAGTAGAAATAGTTCAAATTACATCAGCTAATTTTTGCGATTTTGTTCACCAAATTTTTGGAATTCTTTTCCGAAGAACTATTTGAGTGGCTGTATTAGGATTGTGCGCATGTATTTGTGGGAATACGGAGTAACCAAGTCTACTTTTTTTGTAAAGTGGAAATAGTTGAGATTACGTCAGCTAAATATTATTGTTTGACAGTTTTCGCGATTTTGTTTACCAATTTTTAGGAATTCTTTTCCGAAGAAGTATCTGAGTGGCTGTATTAGGATTTTACACACGTTTTGTGGGAATTCGGAGTACCCAAGTTCTACTATTTTTGTAAAGTGGAAATAGTTGAGATTACGTCAGTTGAATATTATTGTTTGACAGTTTACGCGATTTTGTTCACCAATTTTTAGGAATTCTTTTCCGAAGAACTATTTGAGTGGCTGTATTAGGATTTTGAACACATATTTGTGGGAATTCGGAGTACCCAAGTTCTACTTTTTTTTTTTAAGTGGAAATAGTTGAGATTACGTCAGCTAAATATTATTGTTTGACAGTTTTCGCGATTTTGTTCACCAATTTTTGGGAATTCTTTTCCGAAGAAGTATCTGAGTGGCTGTATTACGTTTTTGCACAATTATTTGTGGGAATTCGGAGTAGCCAAGTTTTACTTTTTTGTAATTTGGAAACAGATGAAATTACGTCAGCTAAATATTTTTGTTTGAAAGGTTTCGCGATTTTGTTCACCAATTTGTAAGAATTCTGTGCCGAAGAAGTATTTGAGTGTCTGTATTAGGATTTTGCACACGTATTTGTGGGAATTCGGAGTATCCAAGTTCTACTTTTTTTTTGTAAAGTGGAAATAGTTGAGATTACATCAGCTAAATATTATTGTTTGACAGTTTTCGCGATTTAGTTCACCAATTTTTAGAAATTCTTTTCCAAAGAGCTATTTGAGTGTTTCTATTACAATTTTGCACACGTATTCACGGATGTTTAGAGTAGACAAGTAATATTTTTCAAGTAAAAATAATCGAACTTGCCCGAGTTATATATTTTATTATAAATTATTGACCAAGCTTCGAAAAACATGCGTCGACTGTGGCCACGATTCCGGTCGTCTCTGCCGTTCGAAAGCAAAAAATCGAGGAGATTGCATAAATCAGCTTACCAATGATGATCATAATAAATTATGTAGGTACTTAATAGCTGTACATTTTTGTCACGATTTATTCCCGGGGTTCTTTTTTTATGTACATTGAATACCGTGTCGCGTCGAGACACATTTTTTCCGGAAGCTTTGTATTACACAACTACTTCCCGACGAACAGAGTCGGCGCATTAACAGAGCAAGGCTACTGTCTGTCTAAATTCTCACGCAAGTGGAAAAATGTACAAATTGTCGGGTACACGAGGTTCCCAGAATGTTATCTGCTGATACAACGATAAACAACTGGAATTGAATAATTACAACGTTGAGACGATCTCCTTTAACGCGTGCTGCTCGAAACGGAAACGTGATTGGAACGAATGATAGAATGATCGTTAGCGGAATATGATATTATTTAACGAACTGCTTTAAGCACTAGCCAGCACTACAACGTCGTTTATAAAACACAGGGCAATCGTCATCTTAACTGGAAAACTTTCGCTCGCTGTAATGTAATCAGGCAGCTCACGTGAGGAAAAAATTAATTTTCTCCAATTGAATCTGGTTTGAACGGGAAATAAGAGAGCCGACAGATGTCGGCTTTAATAAAAGCAAAGCACGCGAGGTCTTTGTACACGGTAACAATTTTATTAAAACCACTCGCGTAATTTCTTTTTGCGACAAACAATGCGGGACCATCGATACTCGCTGTAGAGAATAACTATTTCGAAATTGGACCACGCGACTTGTTTCGGACATTTTGTTTCGAAGTCGAAAGGATTTCAGTTGGCTGGATAAAGTGTGAAACGAATTTTTAAAAGACACGTTGCAAAATTGAAAAGATAGCGTTTTGTAGTAGTCGTTTGAGTACATTCTAGAAATTAATTGGAAAGATCAATTAGAACTCTTACAGTACTCTCGCGGAACAATAAAAAAAAAAGTTAGCAACGATCGACTCGGAAGTGTAGCCGTCCACGGTGACTTCCATTAGAGTGAAATATTGAAGAACACGAGGAAATACCACTAAGAATAAACAGTGAAACGATTGTGTACACCGGAGTATAAAAAGTAGGATGGCTCATAAATTGCTCGTACGATCAGTTTCCCGGTGAATACCTCGCTGTCATATCCAGTTAAACTCGATCGGAAATAAACCGCCATTCCGTCTAGTGGACGTTTGACCATTTTCGTGACCGAATCGTGGAACTTTTCCAAATTGAATCTGAAATGACTACAGAACCGCACAAGATAATCCGAAGTAAATAAAAAAAAACCTGCCAAATTCTGTGGAATTTTATAGTTTAGCTTAATTTTAGCCTAGTTATCAATAGACAGCGGATTTTATGCATTTATCACGAAAATGAGTAGGTGTAATTTAAAACAGATAAAACATCAGAGGAATTCAAAGACACTGTTATATTATTATCAACCTATTGAACATATTAAGAGAAAAATTTCATTTCGATGTCACTCCGATTTGTTGCAAGTTACGTGATAAATTTTTGCATAAATAAAAATTTTGCATTTTTTACGAGAAATAAAAATTGTCTATTAATTGCAAGATTCTTTTCATACAATAACACTATTACATTTTATTTAAATTTCTCAAACGTTTCTACAGTGTGTGAATTGATGCACTCGTTTCCGTCATAATTGCATGAAATCCATACGAAAAATAAATATTATTAGTGCTCCAATTTGTTGCAAGTGGGGTAAAAAAATTTCATTTTGTACGAAGATCTAGTTATTAATTTTCTATATAATTCTTTCGTCTTTTAAAAAATTATAAATGACGAAGGCGACGAATTTTATTTTATTTAAATTTCCCAAATGTTTCCACAGTGTATGAATTGATGCATTCGTTTCCGTCATAATTGCATGAAATCCACATGAAAAATAAATATTATTAGTGCTCCAATTTATTGCAAATGGGGTAAAAAAATTTCATTTTGCACGAAGATCTACTTATTAATTATCTATATACTTTTTTCGTCTTCTAAAAAATTATGAACGACGAAGCCGACGAATTTTATTTTATTTAAATTTCTCAAACGTTTCTACAGTGTATGAATTGATGCATTCGTTTCAGTCATAATTGCATGAAATCCACATGGAAAATAAATATTATTAGTGCTCCAGTTTGTTGCAAATCGGATAAAAAATTTTCATTTTGCACGAAGATCTACTTATTAATTTTCTATACACTTCTTTCGTCTTCTAAAAAATTATGAACAACAAAGCCGACGTTCTAATTACTGTAGCCCATCAGCTTCGATTTAAGAAAAGATTCGTCGCTCCGTCTTGATTCCGTCAGAAGTTCTACAATTTTTCGGAAAAATGGCTGTCGACGTTGATCGAGTAAAAGGCCGCGGGACGAGAGAGAATAAATTCCATGTCGTTTTCCCGGCGGAGCAAAATCATGGGTAGGGACGCAGCGCTTCGAGTCGCGGCTACGTAAAACGATCCCCTTCGTCAACTGGATCGATCGGATCACCTTCATTTGATACGATTTATTATCTGATTGCACCGCATGCGATACGAAGTCTTCGAGGAGGAAATAGACGGGTAAGACGGGAAATGTATCCGCCGCGAGTTCGTCGCCGCGCCGTTGCGAGAGTCGATTCGTGCCGGTCGATGCAGCAATTAATGATGTTCGCGGTCTCGACTAGGGGGAACTGGCTTAATTGAAGAATTAGTTTAGGTGGGAGTTCGTTGCTGCTTAGTCGAACGCGAAGACGATCGTCCGACAGCTCCGCGTCTCTCGATTTTACGAGATACTGTTCCCGATACAGCAGTCTCTCCGTAACTCTCGCATCGTTCCCCAGCGGTCCAGAAGCCCGCTTTTTCCATCCAAATTTGTTTTTAACTTCCCGATTTATAGGGAAGTTATTGTAATTTCTAAAATAAGAACCCTTCGAAACCTCGAAATTCAAGGTATTAGATTTTTCGGATAACTTTCCGAGCAGACATACTGTTTGAAGCAGGGGTTGAAACAATTCTGAAAATAACTTTGCAACGGTTATACCCGGTGGCGGATCTAACGGTAAGACCCCGAATTTCAAAGAAATTTATTCAATGTGGAACGGTAGGAAATTTTTCATTACTTTTATTTTTTGTTAATAAGTTTAGGAGAATTCTCCTGCAACTTCTATTTCTAAATTGAATTTGAGGTCCCCCAGAATTGTTACCACTTGGAGCCTCCACTTGACCCCAGGATAGCATAGGGTCCAGAATTCGCAGCATTCATTTGTTTTTACGAAAAAAAAATTCAATTGATTTACGAATAATTAAGTTTAGAAGAGAGTTTTTTTGCAACTCTATTTCTAATTTGAATTTGAGGTCCCTCCAAAATTGTTACCGCTTGGGGCCTCCACTTGACTTGAGCCGCCACTGGACCCCAGGATACCATAGGGTCCAGAATTCGCAGCATTCATTTGTTTTTACCAAAAAAAAATTCAATTGATTTACGAATAATTAAGTTTAGAAGAGAGTTTTTTTGCAACTCTATTTCTAATTTGAATTTGAGGTCCCTCCAAAATTGTTACCGCTTGGGGCCTCCACTTGACTCGAGCCGCCACTGGGCCCCAGGATACCATAGGGTCCAGAATTCGCAGCATTCATTCGTTTTTACAAAAAAAAATTCAATTGATTTACGAAAAATTAAGGTTAGAAGAGTTTTCTTGCAACTGTATTTCTAACTTGAGTTCGAGGGACCCAAAGTTTTTACTACTTAGGGCCTCCACTTGACTTGAGCCGCCACTGGGCCCAAGGATACCATAGGGTCCAGAATTCGCAACATTCATTTGTTTTTACGAAAAATAAATTCTATATATTTACGAAAAATTAAGTTTATGAGAGTTTACTTACAACTCTATTTGTAACTTGAGTTCGAGGGCCCCAAAATTTTTACCGCTTGGAGCCTCCACTTGATTTGAGCCGCCGCTGGGCCCCAGGATACCATAGGGTCCAGAATTCGCAGCATTCATTCGTTTTTCAAAAAAAATTCAATTGATTTACGAAAAATTAAGGTTAGAAGAGTTTTCTTGCAACTGTATTTCTAACTTGAGTTCGAGGGACCCAAAGTTTTTACTACTTAGGGCCTCCACTTGACTTGAGCCGCCACTGGGCCCAAGGATACCATAGGGTCCAGAATTCGCAGCATTCATTCGTTTTTACGAAAAAAATTCTATTTATTCACAAAAAAATAAGTTTATGAGAGTTTTCTTACAACTCTATTTCTAACTTGAGTTTGAGGGCCCCAAAATTTTTACCGCTTGGAGCCTCCACTTGATTTGAGCCGCCACTGGGCTCCGGGATACCACAGAGCCCCAAATTCGCATTATTCATTTGTTTTTACAAAAAATTCTATTTATTTACGAAAAATTAAGTTTATGAGAGTTTTCTTGCAACTCTATTTCTAACTTGAGTTCGAGGGCCCCAACATTTTTACTACTTAGGGCCTCCACTTGACTTGAGCCGCCACTGTCGAAGGACTGTTCTCGCGCGTGCGTTTAAACAGTTTCTAAATAACCAGTCTGATAGTGATGGTAAGCACGACTTGGTCCAATAACAGGAAAGTTATTCTAACGTTCATCAGCTGCCGGTGAATAATAGCACTAAACGATGTCACGCGTTTGAATGGCGCAATTATTGTTTAAATGTCTGCGCCCCGGAGTTTCTGCTCGGCTCTGAATCGAAAGTAGCTTGAAATTGAGCACCAAATGGATTTAGTTCGCACACAAAGGAGCTTATGTGGAAGCGTGCGTTCAGCCTGGACACGTGTGTATGTACGTTGGTCGATGCGGTTTTACCACGGACTTATGGATCTATTAACGGGAAACAGAATGAAGCGCGAGCGCAGTAATTGCATTATACCTACTTCGCGAACAATTAGATCCTACGCACCAGCTCCACGTTAAAGAAATTATACAGGCCGGCGAACGGATCGGCAACAGCAAATAACACGTCGATTCGATTATATTCTCCTTAGCGAATTTTCACCGACTGTTTCTGCTCTCTCGTTTTCGAGAAATCCACTTTTTCTTTCAAACTTTTTTTAATCGTTTCTTCGCGAATCTCTCGCCAACGTGTTTGCGACAGTTTTCCGATTCCAACGAGACCAAACACGATGTGTTTCGCATCAGATTTCTAAAATCATCCTTATTTCTCTTATTTTTTAAACTTCCAGCAAAATTGAGGAGAGGAAGTTCGAAATTGTTGAAAAATTTAAAAAATTGATGACGTCAATGTATGATTTCTTCTCTAAAATCTGTTAAAATCATTAAGGGATGAAATAATATTCGATTTAGTTTCTGTTTCTTGCAATCGATGCAGGCAATTTTTATATTGCATAAAAACCCGCAGTCCAGTGATAAATGTGGAAGAATATTGAAACGATTTTAGTTGTTATTTTATTTCTGATTCAATTCGTCTATTATTCAATTTAAGTCTTCGAGACTGGCCATCTATTACGAGATTAGCCTTCTGCATCGACGGTTTTGCTAATAACACAACCAACTTACCAATAGATGCTTATAATTACCATGCGAATCAATAATTCTGACTAATAAACGACTGAAACAATCGAGGCCGATGCGACCATGAGACAAATTCAATTGATTAATAGTTAATTATCGGACACGGCATGATAACGATCAAATCGGTAAGGTAATAGTATAAACACTATTATCTTGTTTGCGTATTACCGACCCCAGTTATAGTTGTTTGCACCAGCTCCGTATAGCTACAATTAAATGTGCAATTACTATATTTTACTACTCTGATACAATCACTTATATCCACTTGAATAAACAACTTTGCTCGCTGTTGAGACTGCCGTTAATCTTTCTACAGCATTATCTCCGTAACTGTCGCGAAGATCTCTACCATAACTCTGAAAATTTTACCCATCTCACCGCTGGAGAGATTTTCCTGGAAACCAGTCAAACAGGTAATTTCTTTTTATGAAACTTTCACCATTGTTTCATCTTGTTTTTCGAAACACGATATACATATAATTACTCGTGTAATAAGCGTTCGGCATATTACAAAAGATTCCGCATCTCTTTTAGGACATCGATAATAATTTATTGTCAACATGATTATTTAAATATTTGTAACGGTCAGAAAACATATAATATATATATGCACGCCTTCTATATTACATGTATATATATTAAACATGTAATTCTATATATATCAAATGTTCTTCGGCTGAATAAAATACGGAATATCAGAACCGAATCATAACCGAAAAATAATAGTTGTAGAACCGAAATACATAACATCGGTTCTCAAGAATCGTAACCGATGTAAGCCAGAACCGATATTCTCGTAACAGTTATTACATCATTTCGGTTCTCCATAACTGTTTCAGTCGGAATCGATATATGTAAAACCAGGGGCGGATCAAAACAAGGGGTGGCCCTAAGTGGTCAAAAATTTCGGGGTCCCTTCCAAAAAAAGTTTCAAGAAAATTCATGAAGATAACTTAGAAAAAAAACTCATCAAAAATTCCAAAAAATATGTGTTAATGATAGCCAGCGCTGTTACGTAACTTGATAAGCTAAACATTTTCTGCTCCAATCGCGGAGCTCTAAGCGGCCGTTTAATTCGTCCCTGGTCCTCAAATATTACCGCTTTGAAACGACTCGAATTGTAACGAGCCAATTTTTTCGTATAACTCCGATTAAACTTTTCTCCAGATTTTATCACCTTTTGATTGTCTGACGGTACCGGGTAAACAAAATCTGTTGAATATATATTGTTTTATAAAAACTACAAGACTGAATTTATATAATAAATTTAATGATATCGGCACCAGGTTCGATCATTTATAGAAAAAACAACAAATGTGCAAATATTAAATCATGTTTCTAACGTTTTTACCCGATGTGGATCTTTTTCAAAGAGACATTTTTGCGTCTGAAAAATATATATAACAAAATTAAAATATAATCAATATTTTTGAAGACCGTGTACCGGAAAAAGAATTTATATATATATACTGAATTTATATAGATTGTTCACAATTTTTATAACAATACGTGCTCGAATACAAAAAATTATTTAAGAATTTCTAACAGAAGCATCTTTATAATTTCAATGATTAAAAAACAAACAATGTGAAAGCGGTCACTCGACCGGTCGTGGTATGATTAGTGTTAACTGGATAGGTGAAATTAGTTTGACAGAATTTTTTTAATGGATTCTTTTATTCGAGAATTTATTGTTACGTAAATAAGCAAGTGTTTATCACTGGACAACGGAGAGGAAATTTAATTATAGAACAGGAGAATTTTCAAATCCCGTGGAAGTAAAAAAATACAAGATTAAAACGCAACGGCGCGCAGCTTAATTTCGAGCTTGAAAGCAAACAGCTACTTTCCGTTTCTCTTCAAGTGACGAATTTCAAGCGTTTAATCTTTTACGGAGACAATAGATTGGAACCTTTTATTGAATGCGATTTATTGCGTTTTAACCAAGTTCATATTGAAACAGGAAAATCCTGTATAGACACGATAACTTTCTCTTAGAAATGAGATCGCAGTTTTATTAAAGGTTACTGTTTCCTTGCAGGAACAAGGAGAGCTGAAACACAAGGAAGGGATAATAATAGATTGCGTAACGGAAGAATAATAAAAGGCAACCCGGAAAGTGGAGCAGGTAAAGATGATTGGTTTACAGATACTACAATTGTGGAGCTATATATTTTACAATAACAAGAAACAAATTGTGTGTTTGAAACGGTTGCACGTATTTTCGAGAAGTTGAACAGTGTTTCGATGATCGTGTACGACGATTCGAAGGAAATGGGGCAAGAGTGTGACACTTACTCAAAGCGCAAGGGAAAAAGACACGGATGAACCATTTAATCAATTTATTTGCCGTACAATCACTCGTAAGTACTGGGGATACGTAAACGATCAGCTGAAATTAGTGTAAATGCGAATAACCTAAGACACATTTGTTTACATACTTGATAGAATATTCACAGGAAGACGACTCGGACCGTGGATTCACAATATTATCTTATGCTAATAACAAATACATGGTGTCCCAAAGTTCCCCTAAAACCCGGAAAGGGGAGTTTCCTTGGGTCATCTGAAGGGACAATTGCCTTAGCAAAAGTGGTTTCCGCGGTTTTGTTTAGAAATTATTAACAAAAAACACGGACCAATCAGAACGCTGCTATAGTGAATTGATTCTGATTCAGCCAACGGCGACGCCACGCTAAGCGAGACCTGTGTTTTTCGTTAATAACTCCTAAACAAAGCCGCGGAAACCATTTTTGCTAAGGAAAATACAGAGTTGAGAAAAATAATATTATAAAAATTGTAAATAATAAATAATCCTATTTATTCTAAAGTATGTGTACAATTTTGAAAATAAAATATTTTATTTGATGCAGTAATTTTTGAAAATAAAATATTTTATGTAATGCAGTCATTTTTGAAAATAACCTCTGAGAATATGTCGCTTCAAATGACACAAGGAACCTCCCATTTCCGGGTTTTTGGGGAAGTTTGGGACACCCTGTATGTTAATGCTACCGGCGCACTGGTTCCATCAATTGATCAGTGCGCCGATATCATTAATATATTTGTTATTAACAACTCTACGATCGATATAAGGAAATATTTATTATTCTTATGCATATACAATTGACCCGTATTTTCTCGGATCATAGACAACAAAGAAGCCGAATAGCAGCGGACATCAGCTAATTCGCAGACTTTGATCTGTACTTACAATCTTTGTTGTTACACATTGTTTATAAAAGTATATATTTATATATATATATACACATATACACGTGCACTCATCACATTTACATACATCTATAACATTCGATTTCGATAGGTACTTCCTTCCTTATAGAACAGAAACATATCGAGTCGATACAGCACATACATTTTTTCCGTTTAATTATTGCTTCGCGGAGAACTAGGTTAAATATTTATTGTATCCTGTGAAGGCTGGTTCAGCGATCCCTCCACGGTGTCGTTCGAAACCGTCGCGTGTCTATGACCCTTCTAATTACTCAATAAAACTTCATTTATCCGAACATTGTCGAGGGACAAGCTAATTCGAACGCTCCGGCTGCCAGCGCTCGAATCATTCTTGCACGGCTAATCAGCTCGCGATTCCGTCGATCTTTATGCAAAACAAACATTTAATTTTCAGTCATCATCAAATATCAACAACATCAAATTTCATATTTATCGCCAATTTATCGCGCAGAATTTTTGGTTCGGATCACGAGGGACCCCGGACACCTATTCAGCGTTAAATTTAAGTAAGAAAATTTGTTTAACGGCGAGATGAGGTAAAAGCACCAATAGTTTACCAGTTAAGAAAAATTCTCTACGTGAATAATGGTGAATTCATATTATTCTTTATTATATAGAGACACTCTACGCGTGAAAATGCTGTTTGAACTTCTTACCACTTTTTGAAAATAATTCTATTATTTAAAAGACATTTTTGAAAATTCAATAATTCTGTTAGAAGTCGAGTATCGTAAAAAAAACGAGGAGACTGCTAATTGACCATACGTTAGTGAGTGGTTAATCCCCTAGTAAATCCATAAACACAAAGGGTGGTTAGTTCGATATCGTTTACACATTATTGATATCGCTAAACACATTGTTGACGCGTATATTATTTATGATATACCATAAAAATAACCGTAAAAAGAGAAAATCAGAACGAATACCCTAGCGAAGGCGCAGCAAAGTGCCAACCATAAATGTTACTATGATGTCGATACGAGGTTGCTTACTGGTGGCGTATTAGAGATCCCCGTTTCACGTGTATGCAAATACACGTGGTACGTGAACCGTGTAGTGCGAATTTAAGGATCCGTGAATACGAATCCGTGAATACGGATCTGCGACTACGAACTAGGAATACGAATCCCCGTACACGGATCTGCGAACACGGATCCGTTCGGCACGTTAAAGTCTGTGTAAAGTACGCGGATTCGTATTCGTAGTTCGTAGTCGCAGTATTCACGTGTACACGGATCCGTATTCACGTGTTCGCGGGGCCGTATTCACGGATTCGTATTCACGGATCCTTAAGGGGGTACCTATTTTTAAAAAAATTTTTTTTTTTTAGGACCTGGGAGAACCGATAGAACCCGTGTACATCCACGAAGATGTATTGGGGGTGCCGTAAACTCCCAGGTCCAGGGGTTGCAGATGACCTTGCGCCCCTTTCTACCTCCCCTGTCTGGAGGAACATCAACCCGCGACCCGCTGTCCGCATTCAGCGGACAGAAGTTCCTCTAGTGCCACTCCTGTTCTTGGCTAATCCTTAAGGGGGTACCGTACCCATGGATCTTCCTAGCATATTACTAGAATATTACTAGAAAAAACAAGTGAAAACAGTGTTTGCGGGAAAACATTTTTTATCCTCATATGAGCATATTACGAGCTACATGTAGGTTCTTTTGACAGAGGAAGGTTGATCGCTCTGCTCATGATTTAAGTAAAAAAGAAAATCGTTTTGTATTAGAAAAATACATTAGAATCTGCGGAATTTTTCTTCATTTGTTTCCCCTACTTTGGACGTTCATATTATTAGATACAAACATAATCTCGTTAAATCATGAGCTGAGCGACCTGCGATGAACCTTCCTCTTTACAATGAGCCCTCACACAGCTCGTAACATGCTCGTATGAGGACAAAAAATGTTTTCACTTGTTTTTCTAGTAATATTCTAGTAAGATCCATGGGTACGGTACCCTCTTAAATGCGTACTACGCGGTTCACGTACCACGTGTACACGTGTATTTTAGTACACGTTCAAAACCGCGGTCTCTAGTGGCGTTACCTCGGCGTAAAATGCTGGGCTCCGTTACGTTGGCGCAGCCTGTAGATAATTACAAAGCGAGACTGGTCGTTTAAACGGTCCAGCTGAAACTTATGAATTAGCAATCAAAGTTTGCCCGGATAAATAGAGCGCTGGATGTAGAGTTACATATCAAGATCCGAAGATCAAAAGCTCAGGAAACGCAGTCTGGCTGTCTATGTGAGTGGAGGGATGTTTCCATCGCCTGGGCGATGTCCAAAACCAATTAATGCCAGGACGAGCAAGCAGAGCGGCGATCGTGCAGCCTCGTGGAGGATTTCGCGATCCACTTTTTGGTTCCTTTACGTGTATGTACGCTCGTGCGGTTAAACGTAACAGCAGTCGCCACACCGGGGTCCATAAAAAACGTAACTTTACACCCTTTGACGCGTAGGGGAGGCCGGGGCAACTTGAAACAGAAGCCGGTTGATACAACGCAATTATCTGGACACCGTGTACAGTGCCGTAACGAGGGTACGAAGCGTCTGTGGCAAGTATCTCACTTGCACCTCCCCGTAACCCAATAATGACAAAAAAAATTAATGTAACAAGTTAAAGTTTGCTAATTATGACAGTCGGCGTTGATTCGTGTAGAGTAGAATGTTCAAGTAAAATAAAAACCACGCGCAACTCTTAACCGGGTCGGTATCTTTTGTTTTGTCCTCGTTACGGCACTGACCGTGTATATCTAGCATAATTATGGCTAGCTATTTCGAGTTTGTTAGTTATACTGGTGCTTATGATGGAATTCAGTATATGTAAACGTGGATAGCTGCTATTCTATCTTTTTCTCAAAGTTACGCTTCACAGTATATATATATATATATATAAAAGAAAACAATACACTGAAAAATTAGCTAAACCGTAGAATAGCTAGGGAATATATAGGGAATGTATAGAGAAATATATATATATAAAAGAAAACAATACACTGAAAAATTAGCTAAACCGTAGAATATATAGAATCTAATTTTATAGAATATATATATATATATATATATATATATATATATTTATATATATATATATATAGGGAAAAGTTGTTCAAAATATTTAGTTTTACATATAACATATCCAAAAATCATCGAAATCGGAGAGGAAGGAGCTATTCTACGGTTTAGCTAATTTTTCAGTGTATTGTTTTCTTTTTCTTGGGGGGACGACTTGGCCCCCTGCCCCCCCCCTACTGGGTGCGCCACTGGTCATCTTGTATTTTGTGT
Organism: Lasioglossum morio; assembly: GCA_916610235.2. Taxonomy (NCBI): domain Eukaryota; kingdom Metazoa; phylum Arthropoda; class Insecta; order Hymenoptera; family Halictidae; genus Lasioglossum; species Lasioglossum morio. Next base: position 4,308,133 of record OU744327.1, read on the forward strand.
CACGTGACCGGGCCGCGGCGACCACGTGGGGAACAGCGTCGTGGAAGGGGAAAATAGAGCGGGGACAGAAGTTCCTTATCTGAACGAATAAGCTACGTATAAGAACGTTATTGTTAACAGCCGAGTTTCCATTGGACACGAAAATGGCCATTTCAAAAATAGTATCTCTCCTCTAGAGTAAGTACACACATTCGAACGGTTCGTTCGAGCTAATAATTGCATAAAGCTTCAAGTCCCAACTCGACGAAGACAAACGAAAATACGGCGATTTGGCAGGAAATGGAATCTGATATCGCTCGGTGTCATCTATTATTTCGCGACACTGTCCAGCTCTTCCGTGCACGAAGCAGTTTCTTCGAATGCTGAGTAACGCGGCTGAACGTAGTAGATTGTTTTATTATTATTATTTATTATAGACGGACTGAAGCCCTTTTACATAAGTGTTTACAATATCAAAGAAAAGAAAAAAAATTTTATTATTCTGCTTTTACATTCTATTTAATCGAAGTCTCCCATTGTCGATGGAACTTGCTGGTGCGCAAACAAAATGGCACAGGACCCGGTTGTTCTGAATCATTCAACCGTGGATCGTTGTGCATTTCCGGCATACAGGATTGTTGAAAACGTGCGCCAACGAAGATTAACGCTGTTATCTCGTAGTCTGTGTCGCGACTTATCTGCACGTAATGAACAGGAATTCGCATAAAGATCCGCAGCGAGATAATTATTATCATACGATCGCGTAATGTGGAAATTCTGTCCAGTTACAACATATCGGGTGCGTTCTCGTCGTGCTCACGACGACTCAGAGAAATACAGTTCGACGTGGATGGCTTTCGAGCATTCAGCTGGGAAGAGCGCACACGCCTTCAAAAAAATAATTGCTTGTATGCGAAGGGCGTATGCAGTGCGGCTTTCAGTATAATGTGCGCAAGGTCGAGCACACAATGCGGCTGGAAACCAATCGGACTGTAATTTATTACGTTAGAGTGGCGCGGGAAATTTTGTAAACACTCCTGATTTAGTTGGCGAGGACCTAACTTAGCGTGTTTCGATCAATTAAGGGGCTTAAAGGGTTTTCGGTTTCGAGGAAGTGTGGAACGCTCGTTAATTTTCCTTGGGGAAAGTTTCGCGTTTCGCTGTCGCTCGGCCAGGCGAGAGAATGAAGCACCGAATGATATTTTACGGGAATTTCATTTTATAAGGGGACAGAATCAGTCTTCGGCGACACGAGCTTCGCTTAAGCTGATTACACGTCTTGATTTACATAGAACAACGGTGAATTACACTTGCTGCACACAGTCGCTGTTGCAATTACGGTAGACCCCGTTTAATAGACCCGCGGTTCTCCTGCGTCGTGTTTGATTTCGATCCCGTTTCCGTGGCTGCTACGTAATTTTAAGACGAATCTCACGTTGTTGTACCGTGTGCATTCGTGTATATGTATACCGACATGAAGAAGGAATTTTTGTGAATTGACACTTATTCCTTGCCACGGAGTGGCGAATGATCGATTTAAAGGGACAGAAATAAGAGATGAAGGAATTCCACGTGATCTATCGAACAAACCAAGGTCCGTTCAAGCGAAATTGAAGAAGATTTAATATGCAAGCTTGTGCAAATAAATCTACAAATGTCAACAGGAAGAAATTGTGTCCCGCCTACTCTCTAGACCAGGGGTGACTTTTTTTCGAGAGGACCAACGTGGTAAAATTTTTAGTATACGATGCGCGTAAAATTCTGAAAAAATTTCATCCAGCAGCTTCGGAATATTCAATTATTTGAATAAATGAAAAGTAAATACCTAAACTAATAGTAAAAACGAGAGGAGTTATAGATTTATTTTTATTGTGGTATTTGCGTAAGGAAGAATATACTAGCGAGTTTGTATTTTTTATTTTTAATAAAACAAGGAGCGTTCTAAACAAATTCTACCCTACAGAGATCGATCTGTATTTTTGCAAGGAAGAATATACTAGTGATTTCGTATTTTTTATTTCCACATTTTTAGACTCAGCGGACCAGGTAGCAAACTCGAAAATATTTACATGTGTAATTCCACTCAAGGGGCAACGAAAAACATACAGATTCAAAAATTTTTTATTAGGAAGTGGTATTTTTAAATAATTCATTTTAGTTCACGCAATTTAATTTAGTTTCGCTGATTATTTGATGAACGTGTTAAAACGGACAAAATTGAACTTTAAAAGCTTTAGTCTGGTCTATTGTTTTTACAACGCAAACACTAATGTTTAAAGAAAAAAGTCATACGATTGAGATGATAAAAATGGAGCAAACTGAAAAATATATCCACCTGTCCCGACATCTGCGATCCGTGAATGGATCCCTCGAAGGAAGAAGATCGCGGAGAATTTTTTAATTAGGAAGTGGTATTTTTAAATAATTCATTTTAGTTCACGCAATTTAATTTAGTTTCGCTGATTATTTGATGAACGTGTTAAAACGGACAAAATTGAACTTTAAAAACTTTAGTCTAGTCGATTGTTTCTTCAACGCAAACACTAGTGTTTAAAGAAAAAAGTCATACGATTGAAATAAAAATGGGGAAAACTGAAAAATATATCCATCTGTCCCTACATCTGCGATCCGTGAATGGATCCCTCGAAGGAAGAAGATCGCGGAGCAACGAAAAACATACAGATTAAAATTGTTTTAAATTAAGAAGTGGTATTTTTAAATAATTCATTTTAGTTCACATAATTGAATTTAGTTTCGCTGATTATCTGATGAACGTATTAAAACGGACAAAATTGCACTTTGAAAGCTTCAGTCTGGTCTATTGTTTTTTCAACGCAAACACTAGTGTTTACAGAAAAAAGTCATCCGATTGAGATAAAAATGGGGAAAACTGAAAAATATATCCACCTGTCCCTACATCTGCGATCCGTGAATGGATCCCTCGAAGGAAGAAGATCGCGGAGCAACGAAAAACATACAGATTAAAATTTTTTTTAATTAAGAAGTGGTATTTTTAAATAATTCATTTTAGTTCACATAATTGAATTTAGTTTCGCTGATTATCTGATGAACGTATTAAAACGGACAAAATTGTACTTTGAAAGCTTCAGTCTGGTCTATTGTTTTTTCAACGCAAACACTAGTGTTTAAAGAAGAAAGTCATACGATTGAGATGATAAAAATGGGACAAACTGAAAAATATATTCATCTGTCCCTACATCTGCGATCCGTGAATGGATCCCTCGAAGAGAGGAGATCGCGGAGCAACGGGACACCCTCTATGAGACCTGTAAAAGTAGATCACCGTGTTCTACAAGAGCGTGGGCGTATGAAAACGTCAGTGGAATCCGATATCATCCCGGTTCAGCAATCCGATCGATTAATCCTTTTCCTGGTATACGCGTTCCCGTACATCGCGGGCATATACACTCGATTCGATCGGAAGCCAAACGCGAGCCGGGACAGTTTGGGACGTCAGCGATCGACACGCTCGTTAACTAAACAGAGTCGATTAAGCCGAGTTAAACACCGGGGGGTGGCAAAAGAATCAATATTGTAGTTTTCAAGAAAACCAATGACACGGTTAAGAAAGAAGTAGCTCAAGAAATAATAAAACATTAACGAACAGAAGATTGTGTTGTTTGCGTATGCTGATGTTATCAAACCATATGGAATGTGCACGTAGTGAAAGAAACTTTTAGGACAATCTAATATACAGTTCCTTTTAGTTTTAACACTGTATTATTGCTGGCACTGCAGTGGTTACTGACACTATTGTGAAAATCAGTTTACTGACTCCCACTAATATTCGGACACTCTTAAAAAGACGATAACTTTTTTAATATTGTGCTACACGATTTGAACTTATTTGGGGAAGCTAGAGCAATTAGTTTTCTACAGGATGTGTGTCAACAATTGCAATAGATCATTATTGTAGAAAAAAATAGTAAACATTGCATTTTACAACTTTTTTGTGTGGACATACATATATTGAAAATTTAAAAACTACTTTTTGTAGGTGTATGCCAATTAAACATATTCTGAAAATTTTGTCAAAATCGGATGACGTTGCAACGTTTAAAAATGGTATAAATTGCAGATTTTCCTGATTTTCGGCCTATAACTGCAGTAAATCTAAGGATTCTTACATCTTGCAATGTGTGTCGTTTTTAAACGCCTTGTACCGACCACAATTTTGACAGACAATGATTTTAAATTCGGCGTCGGTCAAAATCGTTGTCGATCAAATCTGTTGTCAATCAAAGTCGTTTTCGGTTAAAGACGTTGTCGGCCAAAATTATTGTCGGTGAAATCTGGAGTCGGTGAAAACCGAGTCGGGGAAATTTGTTTCGATGAGCTCCATGGGACCCGTATAACACACCGTCGAAAGAGTGTTCCCAGTGGCCGGGGAACGAACAACGCGAAAAAAAAGATGCAAGACGCGGGCAACGCGATGAGAACGGTCGATTAATTATTTCAGAGTGATATCGACATCGGGGAGATAACAGCACGTCTACAACACATTCAACGACACCAGGCCGGACTGTTAGTCGCCGATAACGAACCTCGACGAGAGCCATTAACAAAAAGCACGCCTTGAACGGCTGTCCAGACGATTGGAGCCAGCAATTGGCAGGTCACGCACACTCATTCTAGCGAGACGAATGCCCAAGGCATTCGAATTGGCTTCCTTTTGTCGTTACGTGCGCTGCCTACTCATGTGACCTCATGCGATCCGAATGGAAAACGATTCGTTGGTCCCGCTACAAACGAAAACCTACTCGAAAATACGGTCTCCTCGGACCAGCCTCTGACTCGAGCCACGTCCGCGTACAACGATATCTCGATATATGATCGACCAGCTTTTCCCCGCGACTTCGCTCGCACAGGAAACTGTTTAATGCCCTCGAAAATTGATATTGTTTCTCCATAAAACCTTTTAACCTCCCACTCACCCCTTAGATTGTATCAAAGATCATTAAGACCAAGTTTCATGCAAATTCAACCACAAATAAAATATTCCTCGTACAAACTTTGCAACCCCTTTTCACCGCCTTAGGGGTTCAATTTTTAAAAATGTCGAAATAGGTGTTTGATTAATTATATCAAAGAGCACTAAGACCAAGTTTCATGCAAATTCAACCACAAATAAAATATTCCTCATACAAACGTTGCAACCCCTTTTCACCGCCTTAGGGGTTGAATTTTTTAAAATGCCGAAATACGTGTTTGATTAATTATATCAAAGAGATGCGGATATTTTGACACAATTTTTATTTTAGAAAAGAACTAATTCGATCGAGATGAAAAATAAGGATGACAGTGAACAAATTCACTCGAAATGAAAAAATCAAAATTTTCTACGTGAATTGCAACGAACCGGAGCGAAATAGTAATTTGTTTCTTTATAATACTTGTAAGGAATAAATTATAATACTAATATTTATTCTTCTTATAAATGCATAAAATTTCTACTGTCTAGTGATGAATCGTTGTTAAGGATTGTGCAAGCCATCCCTAGTACAGACGCCATTCTTCAACAGTTTACCAGCTAGCGTCGAAAGAGGAAAAAAAGATCGACCAGCTCAATTATGCTATTGTAATATTATGGTACTAGAATTATGGAATATTGGTAATTCCATGGAGAGAATGGAATCTCGTTTCAGATCACACACCGACAATACCGGGCTACCCTGTATTTACGAAAGTGCATCTACATACACACGTGGACGTTACGTATGCGCATACAACGGAGTTCAATGGAGTTAGTAGGTGATTTAGAATCGAACACGGTCGAAGTTCAAAATTGCTTGGGCATGAATTATTCGTGGATTTGTATCAATCAATTGACTCGTCGTACGGTACTTCGACGGGAAGCAATATCGATTTTATTAATACGATAGGAAAGTTTCCGCGAGGTCTATCGATATCGCCATTGGTTTGCTTGCTATTGCTCTACTTCGAGAGTCCCGTCCATTCGATACTGTCCCACTTCCACTTTTAACTTGTATAATTACTCGGTGACTATTCAATTTGGGTTCTCTCGATTTCAAATTGATCCTCGCGCGTTTATCCTACTATACCAGATTTTGAATAGCACCTGTTACTACACTGCTAATTTCATGCATTTGTTGCTATAACTTACGATTGCGAGTAATACACAGAGCGTTCAAAAGGATACCATTCAAATATGCTGCACCATTATTTGAAATATTCTTTACCATTTTAAATATCTTGGTATCTAATCAATTACTAGATATTTCAATATTGTATGAGGTATTATATCAATTTCATATTCATAAAATGAAAAAAAATGATAGAGAAGGAATTATTCTAGGTCGAAAGAAATGTTTAATTTTCAAGTGAAAATAGCTCCGACTGCAATTGGTTTTTAGTATCAACGTACCCCAGTTTTCCCGACTCCTAATAAATTGTAAATTTGTCGGATCTAATCGATTCCTAGACATTTTAGTATTGTATGAGGTATTAGATCAATTTCATATCCATAAAATGAAAAAAAAATTATAAAGAAGGAATTATTCTAGGTCGAAAGAAATGTTTAATTTTCAAGTGAAAATAGCTCCGACTGCAATTGGTTTTTAGTATCAACTTACCCCAGTTTTCCCGACTCCTAATAAATTGTAAATTTGACTCATCTAATCAATTCTTAGACATTTTAGTATTGTATGAGGTATTAGATCAATTTCATATCCATAAAATGAATAGAAATGATAGAGAATGGAATTATTGTAGGTGGAAAGAAAGCTCCGACTGAATGAGTTTTTAGTATCAACTGACCCTAGTCTTCCCGACTCCTAATAAATTATAAATTTGCCTCATCTAATCAATTTTTAGACATTTTAGTATTGTATGAGGTATTAGATTAATTTCATATCCATAAAATGAAAAGAAATGATAGAGAATGGAATTATTGTAGGTAGAAAGAAAGCTCCGACTGAATGAGTTTTTAGTATCAACTGACCCTAGTCTTCCCGACTCCTAATAAATTGTAAATTTGCCTCATCTAATCAATTCTTAAACATTTTAGTATTGTATGAGTTATTATATCAATTTCATATCCATAAAATGAAAAAAAATGATAGAGAAGGAATTATTCTAGGTCGAAAGAAATGTTTAATTTTCAAATGAAGATATCTCCGACTGCAAAGTGTTAACATACATTTTACATAATTGATTCAAACGAAAACTGCAGAAACAAAATAATTGAAAAATTGTTAGAAAAAAGAGAGCGGACTGCCGATTGGCAGAGAGCTGGCAGAGATGGTTTGAAAATGGCGTTTGGAAAGGAGATTTCCTGTTGTTAACGTCCTTATTCACCAATAATTCGCGCATCCGCTGCGAGAGCCTGCTCCTCTGTGTCGAAATAGCTATCAAACATACCGTGCTATAACAAAATCACCGAACCGAATCTCCCATTACGTACACGTATAGACCTCCACACCGGCGGAAAACTAACCTGTTCGCGGATATGGTTCAACGATTTGATTTCTCGAAGAATCACCGAGCTGACACAACGACACTGAACACCCACATCGGCAACATTCGCGGCTACTCCTTTAACGTTTCGCTCGAACAGCTTTCGCGCTCCACCACCTGAAGCAGTGGCCACGATCCCCCACTACACCGACCATCGTTCTGGCTCGATGCCAAAATGAAAATTTTTATGGAAAATGAGAGCTGTAAGTCTCCGGCAATTCTACGAATTACATCTGGATCGCTTGCGCCCGGAAATCTGAAGAAATGACCCGAACTGAAAGGAGTGACCCAAAAATGACGAGTTTTTTCGCTCGTTTTTCCTCCAGCGAATTCGACTCTAATTTTCCTGCCAAATAATAATTACCGTCGAGGCATAATTCGCTGAATTTTCAAGCTGAGTTGACAATCGGATTTTCCGATATCACGACCAGTGTCTCTTAGAATGTCCCAAATTCATATAAGCAGTATATAGAGTCGCCAATCGAGCGAAGAGGATTCATCGAATAACATTTTCATTCCCGTGATTCTCGCATTTCGTAGAATACTGACGTTAACAATTATGGGCGCGCGTTTATTCGGATGGTGATTGACGTTTACAGCGGTGGCCGTGCGAATAAATCAGATTATTTAATCATTTTTCGACTTGTATGCTTTAAATGGAACGTGCGCGACTGCAAAGTTGTGGAATAAAATACCAAATAGTAATTGTATTTGTTTCAGATATAACGTAGACTGACATTATTTTCCGCGAGACTTGAATAAATTGTTTTCAAGGAATTTGGTGTTCCGGTGGATTAACTAGTTCGAATTAAATAAAGGACACTTTGCGACCAATGAATATTGCAATAGCCTGTCTGGTGGTTCCTGTATGAACGTTTAAATAAATGAGAGAAATTCGTGCAACAACTTGAGAATAATGCCAATGGAGGAATTGGGGTCACATTAGTATTACATGGACCGGACAGAGCACAGGCTGAAGCAGCGTCCATTCGAATCTCTATGTGACACTGTGTAAAATATGTATACTTTACACTCTATTTTCAGGTATTTGCGCAGACAGTTTACGCCGAGCAAGGGAATCACTTTGCCGAGAGATAAACTTTCTTTGAACCGGCGAAATGAAAATGAAAATAAATAAACGAAATGCACGCGTGACACAAACACCTTCTACCAGGAATCTACAACACCCAGCCACCGTTCCATAATGAACCGAATGGCCATGTTAGGTGGAATAAAAAAATATATAGGAAAACTTATTAAAAACCAAGCTTGTATTAAAATGTACTAAAAAGGAGAAAATAATATTTTATAAAAAAATATATAGGAAACCTTATTAAAAATCAAGCTTGTATTAAAATGTACTAAAAAGGAGAAAATAATTAAAGTAAATGTTTACCTTAACACTGAACCTACCACGAGGGGTCAAATGACCAATTTTCGATTTGACAATTATTGAAATTGAAAATGGTGATCTCGTGGGAATTTATTGAATATATTTTTTAACTCCAGTGTATATAGTAAATAAAAATCTTGTTATTTTTATAATACTACTAGCTGACCCGACAGACATTGTCCTGTCCTTTCAATGAATTTAAGCACTTTCATTTCTTCCCGAATTTTCCATTTTTCCGGTCAACTTTTCCAATTTTTCTTTCCCTAAAAACATTATTCGTACTATTACGAACATTTTTTTTTTAAACTTGCCAAATCGGTCCAGCCGTTCTCAAATGATGGGCTTACCAACGAACAGCATTTAATTTTTATTTATATAGATAGAAGAAGATAGATACGCGTCAGTCACTTTTGATGGTCGGTAGATTTAGTGTTAATGTTCACAAAGTTCGTTACTAAAGTCCTACACAATAATTTTTAGACATTATTTAATCACCAGTTTTCTATGCTGCTTACAAGGAGAGTGCACCAACGACGTCTCACCGATTTAGTTGAGACTCTGTATACTTATAGATCTCGATCTCCCATTTACGTATATATACCATTATAGACGCTAACACTCAATAGTTGTCGAGATATTCATAAACAAAGTTCTTACGTATGCTTTTACGACACGTACCACTGTTGTAATTAAAAATATGTAAGTGCAATATTATTAAATTTATCGTATACCATATTTTCTCTTCCCATATTTACTTTATTTTTTCTGTTTTCAGACACGAGGGGATACTTTCTATTTCATTAATTTCGGCTAATTTATTTATAATTTATTAATACGTTTGTTCTTTAACTTGTTGTTGAATAAATAATATAAATAAATATGAAAAAAAAATTTCCACCAAACGAGAATCGAACCCTAGCCCACCGGGTGGAAGTATACCTACTCTACAACAGCAGATTTAAGCAGTAATGTAAGAACTTTGTTTATGAATATCTCGACAACTATTGAGTGTTAGCGTCTATAATAGTATATATTCGTAAATGGGAGATCGAAATCTATAAGCATACAGAGTCTCAACTAAATCGGTGAGACGTCGTTGGTGCACTCTCCTTGTTAGTTGACTTTAACAGAGCGGAATTAGCAAGTCTCGAAGAATCGCATCTTCAAATTGTGTTTACATTAAGTTCAAACTATACACAAGGGATTCTGAAAAAATCAGCTACTATAGTGTGTGCTATCCTGCCTGTCATACTTTTTTGAAGATTCTGTAACACCGTACAGTGGTCTATCTATAAAACATTAATAATATAAACTTAAAGATTCCACCTAGAAGACGTCAACACTTCTGAGTCGAACGAACAAAAACATCGTGCCAAAAGAAACGTGTTCAAACGTGGCTGTAATAATTGTATAATTCACTGCAACTATAATACGAGTTTACATTTGCTAAATACACGAGATACATACAAATGAGTTCGTTCTAGGAAGTTGTTTGCGACCGTTGTATAACAATGATAATAGCCGCGAAAGAACTGGTGCATCAAGCGGGTTAACGGGTTTTGTTTTGTGTGATTATAAAATGATCGTGGATTCATGCGATAATTAAATGGCGGCCGCACGACATACATATGTATGTATCGACATCGTTGCTCAAGATCATCTTCTGCATACATCGACCTCGCACTCGCGTTAATCTTGGTTAATCTTGATCTTCTAGAATCGAACGTGTCGGCTGCGGATCAACTGGAAAACCAATACCGGCAAAAACCAATGGGATATGTAAATCGATACATCGGCACAGCGAAACGATCGTTGCGCGCACGTCTTTTAAAAGCCACTCGGCGATCGAATATTTCTCGTCGGCATGCGAACACACTCGTTCAAGTTAACAAGATACAAATGCAACGTTTCGCGAAACTAGTTTACGGAAGCGAAAGTCGAATAAAAATGTCCTCGTGCCGCGCGTCAAGACCGCTGCCAGATTCCGAATAAAATAAAAACTTCGGGAAACATTTCACTGCAGTGTGACAGTAGGTTGCGGAGAATCGTGTGCATGCTACGAATGCATGGAATCCGCAGTCTAGCTACATATATTTTTATGTAATCGTTTTTCCAGGAATTGATCAGCATACTGCGGAAGTTTATGCGTCTGTACTATTTTCTAATCCACGGGGCACGCTCGACATAGATATTTAATAACGTTCAATATTTTTCATCATATATTGTTCTCTGGTGATTCTTTGATTGGTGGACGTCGAATTGGCCGAACAAAAGAAAAGTATAAAGTAAAGAACATAAATATTTAATAACATTCAATATTTTTCATCATCTTATTCTCTGGTGATTCGTGTCTTTTATTAATAAAAAATTATGAATAAAAGGAAACTTCAATGGAAGACTCGCTTTATATAGGATCCAGTTATTGATCAAAGTAGTTTACATCAATCGGTGTCATTTACTTATATTCATGGAGACACACTGAATATAAACATTTAATAACGTTCAATATTTTTCATGATCTTGTTCTCTGGTGATTCTTGTCTTTTATTAGTAAAAAATTATGAATAAAAGGAAACTACAATGTAAGACTCGCGTTATATAGGATCCAATTATTAATCAGAGTAGTTTACATCACTCGGTGTCATTTTCTTATATTCATGGAGACACACTAAATATAAACATTTAATAACATTCAATATTTTTCATCATCTTGTTCTCTGGTGATTCTAGTCTTTGATTGGTGGACGTCGAATTGGCCGCACAAAAGAAAAGTATAGAGTAAAGAACATAAATATTTAATAACGTTCAATATTTTTCATCATCTTGTTCTCTGATGATTCATGTTTTTCATTAATAAAAAAATTATGAATAAAAGGAAACTTCAATGGAAGACTCGCGTTATATAGGATCCAATTATTAATCAGAGTAGTTTACATCACTCGGTGTAATTTTCTTATATTCATGGAGACACACTGAATATAAACATTTAATAACGTTCAACATTTTTCATCATCTTGTTCTTTGGTGATTCTTGTCTTTGATTGGTGGACATCGGATGGACCGAACAAAAGAGAACTACAATGTAAGACTCGCGTTATAAAGGATCCTTTTATTGATCGACATAAATTTCCTTCACCCGTTGTCGTTTTTTTTTTAATATATACGGAGACACGCTGAACATAAATAGTTAATAACGTTCAATATTCTTCATCATGTTCTCTTGATTCTTGTCTTAGATTGGTGGACGTCGAATGGACCGAACAAAAGAGAACTACATTAATTTTTTTGTGCTTTCAATTTTTCTGCTGTATAAAAGTCTTCATCAGTTTGTAATTTTCGTATTGTATTCTTCATCATGTTGAAATAAATCTCGTATGAGATTTTCTATAATAAAAAAAAAAAAGAGAGAACTACAATGTAAGACTCGCGTTATGTAGGATCCAGTTATTGATCGATGTAAGTTGAAGATTACCCTCGTTTATCTTGATTCTGAAATTCAGACTCGCGGAGCAATAAATATTTCTTTCTACCCGCAGACTCCAGTTTTCGGAACGGCTGCATCCAGTCCGCGAGAACCGTGAGTCACTGCGAGCCACGTAAATATTATGTGAACCGCTGATAATGCAAATTGAAACGATAACACGTTTCGTGGCAGCACATCTGCGCACCGGTAAGTTCCGACATTCGATCAACGAAGTATGATAACAGCTGTGGGCGATGCGTCCCTTAACCCCTGCGAACTTGATGCCCGTGAACTGGCTTCCGCCGGTTTCGCCTATGTCATGAACTTCGGACTAATAGCCTGCTATTAGTCTAATTAATCAACGGAACTGTCCTCGCACGGCAAAACAACGCGCGTTACGTTCTCAACCAATTTTACCCTACGAATATTCACCTGTATTCGCGTGACGATTTTGTATTTCTTATTTTTAATAGCTATTAGCCTAATTATTCAACCGGACTGTCATCGCACGGCAAAACAACGCGCGTTACGTTCTGAACAAATTTGACCCATCTGTGTTTGCGCGAGGAAGAGTATACTAGTAATTTTGTATTTTTTATTTTTAATAGCTGGTGGTTTAATTGATGAATCGGAATGTGTCCTCGCAACAAGGAGCCGTTATATTCCAACTATATTTTACCCTACAGAGATCCATCTGTATTTTTGTGAGGAAGAATATACTAGTAATTTTGTATCTTTTATTTCTAATAGCTAACGATTTAATTAATCAATCAAAAGTAGAGTTACATTTTAATCAAATTTTACCCTACAGAGATCCATCTGTATTTTTGTGAGAAAGAATATACTAGTAATTTTGTATTTTTTATTTCTAATAGCTTGCGATTTAATTAATCAATCAAAAGGAGCGTTCCATTGTAATCAAATTTTACCCTACAGAGATCCATCTGTATTTTTGTGAGGAAGAATATACTAGTAATTTTGTATTTTTTATTTCTAATAGCTAGCGAGTTAATTAATCAATCAAAAGTAGCGTTACATTATAATCAAATTTTACCCTACAGAGATCCATCTCTATTTGTATAAGGAAGAATATACTAGTAATTTTGTATTTTTTTTTAATACCTGGTGGTTTAATTAATCAATCAAAAGGAGCGTTACATTGTAATCAAATTTTACCCTACAGAGATCCATCTTTATTTTTGTGAGGAAGAATATACCAATGATTTTGTATTTTTTATTACTAATAACTATTAAAACAATTGGTCAAGCCCGGGCAACTTCTTATTGTACCGGCGTCCCTCACTATCAACTATTTCATATTACCCCTGCCGTGCTTTGCCTCGTGTGTACACCTGACTAAAAAATATTTCAACTAAGAAATAGAAATATTTGCAAATGCTATTTCTCACAACTGTGTTAAATATGTCTTATTTGAAACAGTAATTTATTATTAGTTTGAATGAAACATATGTAACAGTTGTGAGAAATAGTATTTGCAAATATTCGTAGTTCTTAGTTGAAATATTTTTTAGCCAGGTCTGCTCGTGTGACTACGAGGAAGACCTCCTACATACAGCTGTTTGGTGGGACCCAGGGAGAGAGGAATCGTTTGCAACTCGCGAGCTGCAAATTGCACAGGCCCGATATAAATACTTGTTTACCTACCTGACCAGAAGTCTCGCATTTCGTTTTTCTTGTAGCAACACAGCGAACGTCCCCCACGCAATTTTACCGAGATGCGTAAACTGTTTTGAATGGAAACACCGGAACATTCAGCAACTTCCTTATTGTAATTGTTACAATTTTTTCAATCCTCGCTAGACTGCGGATTTGATATTTTTTATGACAAAAATGGATAGGTCAAGTGCAAGACAGTAAAAGTATTTTAAAGACAATGAAATTATTTAAGAAATAAATAAATGTCTATTTAGCTGTCTTATTAATGCAGACAATTTCCACGCAAATGCAGACAACGATTTTATAATTGATTGATATGTACTCAGAATTATGAAAGTGGCTAAGTAAGGAGTTAAAAAAAATGATTTTATCAGTTGTTTCGCATCACGTTATTTTAAACTAAATTAATTGAATGTAATTTTTTCCATATTCTAAAAACAAACCGTTAGATATAGTGCTTATTATTTCAACATTATATGGAATTCATTGAGCGTTAATGTTTTAATGATTTTATGAAGATCCAACCATTTTACAAGAGGATACAGTATATATAATAAAATATTGTTACTACGAGAAGGCCACTGCTGAAATAAATTCCGGTTCCGAACGTGTTAACAATTTACCCACTTGACTATTGTTAAACAACAGGCTTTTCAATGACTGAGCTGTATGTATAAGAAGGTAAATAATTTTCTTTTAAATAATTATTTCATAGGGAGTTGGCGCGTCATGTTAATTATAAAAATTTTAACTTATTGGGACCGAGACTGGCCCGCTCAGAATGTTAATAATTAATCTGTGAATACTCTATAACTACCTGTGTATTTCTATTCGTAATATAATCTATCTTCTATCTATATAAACAAAAATGAAATACTGTGCGTTGATAACCGCACCAGTCGAGATCTTTTTTTTTAAATGTTCGTAATAGTCCAAATAAGGTTTTAGTGAAAGAAAAATTGGAAAAGTTTTCACGGAAAAATGGAAAATTCGGGAAAAACTAAAATTGCTTTTTAAATTACATTTCAAAACAACAAAAAAAACGGACGTCGCAGCTATTAATCAATATTTCAATAAGAATTTACACATTTCAATAGGAATATACATTACCAACGTCTGTTTGCATTATCAGCATAATCAACATCCGCCAGTTAGTTTATTTCTATTCCAATTCATGAATTTACATTATCGACAAACAAATTTATAGAAATTTGGACAGGACAACGTCTGTCGGGTCAGCTAGTATTAAATATAATTTCATTAAATCAAAGATCTGTCGGAAAGAAATGTTGAAAACTCATGAATTTCATGGTCGGAGGGCCATTTTGAAAGACTGTGCTCGTCGGCCGGCGATGTATCGTTGCGGTAATATTATGATTGTATGTGCACACGGGAGTGGTACGGATTTAGACGCAGCAACAATCCACATATGAGCCAAGGTCGTGCCGTTGGCTTTTTCACTC
The DNA here is from genome assembly GCA_916610235.2 of Lasioglossum morio. Classification (NCBI taxonomy): domain Eukaryota; kingdom Metazoa; phylum Arthropoda; class Insecta; order Hymenoptera; family Halictidae; genus Lasioglossum; species Lasioglossum morio. The sequence continues at coordinate 4,323,605 of OU744327.1, forward strand.
GTAGCCGCTCCTCTTAACCGCCATTCTATTTCGAGGATTTTCTAAAATTTATCGTCCGGCACAGGCAGCGATCATTATATACCCCTCTAATACACACCGGCGCTATCAATTTGAATTTATGCCACGACGCGCGCCGCGGCTTCTGGCATTATTGTTTCAATGACGTTTCGGGGTCAATCACGGTTACAACATTGCGTCGACTACAGTATATATATATATATACGTACGTGTGTATGTATATCTGTCGGCGATAAGAATGCACGAAGTAATTCGTCACGGACCACCGTTGGTGCCAACAACATTACTCTAATAACCGCCATACTATAATCGCTACGCGTGGTCCCTACGGTCGTTGATATGTGCCCATAATTATAAAACTGGTCAATGTCATATATTTCTAGTTTCCAAATTTTTAACCATTTGCACTCGCAGTTATTTAAACGCAAAAATTAAACATCTCTTCCAACCTTGAATAATTCCATTCTATGTAAATTAATTTCATACTATGTATTGTTTAACCCTTAAAATGCTGTACACTTTTTGGCAACACTAATAACGATGTGGTGTCCTCAAGGGAGCCCACGTTAAAAAATTGTACAATTGAAAATAAAAAAAGAGAAAATACGTAAAATATGAAAAATTAAAAAAAATTACTTACAAAGTTATTAAGGAAAAATACTTTCTGGGGTCCCTATAGGACCCCACTCAGCATTTTAAGGGTTCAATTGATATAATACCTCATACATTACTTAAATATTTAGTAATGTATTAGGTACCAAGATATGTAATAATGTAAAGAATACTATGAAAATGGTACAGCAATCTTTAATGGTGCCTTAGAGTCGCTATTCGAGTGCTAAGGGTTAACGGAAAAGGATATATTAACCCTTTGCACTCGGACCTATTTTAACATGAAAATTAAACATTTCTTCAGACGTGGAATAATTCCATTCCATATGATTTTTTTTATTAATATTTTACCTACATCCGAAAAATTAAATTTGACAGGAGGCGAAGAAAAACGATCTAAAGCAAAACTCAGTGGTGCACCCAGAGGGGAGCCAGGGGGTCAAGTCCCCCCAAGAAAAAGGAAACAAAACACTGGAAAATTAGCTAAACCGTAGAATAGCTGCTTCCTCTCCGATTTCGATGATTTTTGGATATGTTATATGTAAAACTATGGTGTCCATATTTAATTAAGAATGTTTGCCCGTGAACACTGACTTCTTAAAATGAATACAATGAAAAACGAGTTTCTTTCGACTCTTGCTTTTGCGAGTGCGTCAGAATATTTTGCATAAATATATGCCGTCTAGTGATTTAGATAACGAGAATAACGTGTTCGTCCGACACAATAGTTTTTACATTCTAATTTTGACAAACTTTGAATTTTAAATAGACTTGAGTTGAGTTTGTAAACGTGCCTTCTTTCCATATCGTTTATGATTAATTAGTTATATGTACGATCACTGAAACAATTTTATATTAGTTATATTATATTATTGTTGTGTTTCCTTCAATTTCGCCATAAAATTCGCGGTCTAAATATCCGAATGAAAAGAGGTAATCAGATAGGCCAGTCGTTTCGTGAAACGTAGATGTCATCTGGTCTAGAGTGTAATTATAATTCGTAAATTATAACTTCTATCTCCCGCTGTGTTTCAAGTGACGGTGCACGATGAAACTGAATCACGCGACCGGGGATCTCTAAATGGTGCGCGACGGTTTTTATTCTTCGTCAAAGAAGCCGAGAGAAAAGGGGAAAAAAAGAGGCGACATTCGTCACAGTTTTATTCCCCGCGGTAAAGAGACATCCCGGTGTATAATCCGATCAAAACAAAACAGGGAGCCGCGCAACTTTTACAGCCACTCGTGCCAATCACCTTTGACGAGCTTCTCGTTTTTTGAAAGGTATTCAACCGATTACGAAATTAGCGGGGAAAGAACGGGCACAAACCGTGTAGAATAAAACGATTGTACGGTACAATTTTGCGTATTCGAGCAAAAAAAAATATCCACGGGGAACGTTCGTTGTACCGTTCCTTTTCGTTTAGCTGGGAGAAAAGCCGCGTGGTGAAAATAGGATGAATATTCTACGATGAGAAAAACGAAATAGGGTAACTGTACCGATTACTGCGGTATCCTGCTTCGATCGTACTTTATCTTCATATTATTCCTGATTTATCATGAAACAATAATATGTGAAAGTATTTTGCGGAAGAATGTGTTATGAATACGAAAAGAAATTGGTGGCCTTCGAAACCTAATACAACAAAATGTGAAAAAATAAAATCGATAACATTTTGTACGTACAACTGCGTACCCATTACTGCGGATTAGAATTCGAAACGTACGAGCGTGCGGAAACAAACTACGCATCTAGGCATTAATTTCAATAAATCCTGAGTACTATAACAAATAACACTGTTTAACAAATTCCAACTTTTTTCGTGTTTCCAAATAACTGTTTGGTGGATCTTATTGAGTATTTTGCGCTGATTCCGAATCTGGTATTAATTTTTCTCCTACACGCACAGTTTTTCAAAAACATGATTTTGAAAAAAACGAATTTTTCAACTTTAAACAAATATTGTGATGTTATTCTAAAAGATATTGAATTGTTCTTTGCAGCAAAAGATTCTATAGACTTTCCTGAAAACAAACATATTTAAACATTTTTGGTGTTGGACAGTGTAATTTGTTATTTATTACAAAAAATATATGGGTTGATTGCAAGACACAAGAGGTTTGTTAGAAATTTATTCCCGGCTAAATATTTATTTCTACGCGTTTTAATCTCATCGCGAAAAGATGCCACAGTAAAACGTACAACCGCGGTAATAGGTACGTTTACCGAAGTGGAAGGATCGAAAAGGAACGTCGTGCAGAAACAAGACGAAAGAACGGTTGGCTGAAGCGAAGACAGAAATGAATAAACGGAACGACACGTTTAAATTATACAATCTTTACAATAGGATTTATTTTAAATTAATATTTACAAAAAATGAGGTTGGTATGTCCATCGATTAAATTCGTAACTCATCGAGTACTAGATCAAATAATACAAGTCCGTTCTCAAACATCTCTACATACACATCGTTATAGGAATCGTAATCGGCTACGATTTACAAACATAATAATCACAAGGTGAGAAGAACTTCTCGTTTTACAATACTTCTGATGCAAAATAGTGATAATATTCATCCCCCCCTTCTCCCATATCCCATCCCCGCTCTCGTTTTCTCCCCTTCTCTCTTACTATTTCTTTCACGCACGCACACACACAATCTCTCTCTCTCTCTCTCACACACATCATTCTCCCTCGCTCCCTCTTGTATATTTGTTTTCTTTAAATATATCTTAAACTCGTGTAGGATTTCTATCGTGTCCCTATTACACATAGAGATAAATACTTCGCTCGTACGTACTTTGGCGCAACAATTTGATCAGCAAACAATTAATATTCGTGGTCGTCGCATATCTCTCTCTCTCTCTCTCTCACTCTCGACTCGCAAACAAAAACGAGGTACCCTCGACATCCCGCGTCCCGTTTCCCGGCTGGACGGCCGATGGAACGCGAGAAGGAAAATAAAAATGATTTTCGCAAACGACACTCGGACACGTAGGAGGGAAGACTCACACGCGATCGGCACGTGAATCATTCTTAGCCTACCTTAATATAGGTACACCGGGAGGTTTGATTGGTGCGCATGCGGCGATGCAGTGGAACGAACCGATCCATGAAAATAGCTTTTTACCTCCGCGGGCTACCATTTAGCTAGCTACATCTTCCGCGGGAAGATGGCCGACGTCGCGTCGCGTCGCGAGTCTACGACATTGAACTTGCAACCGATATATTGCGGTGTGATCGATCGAGTCTCTCTGCCAGTCACCATCCTGCCAGCCGACGAAAATTCATGCTACACAACGTACGAAGCTGCGAGTCTCTTTAGATAGTGATGGGGCCAACGCGAGACTTGCCGAAGCCCGACGTCGCACAGCGTTCACGTTTGGACGAGGGAACCGTGGTCGCAAGCACATCGACTGCCATAACTCTCTGGTGGCCAGAAAAAAAAAACGCCGCATGTCACAATTTCAAACATTCGAGCTCATGCATTAATGGAGCTGTTATAGGATTTACGTCTTTGCCAGAAGAAAGTCATGAAAATAAATTTCAAAGGCTCAAAGAATTAATGCAAATTAATCCTTCACTGCATGATGTTTTTAATTAGGATGAGAAAATTGAAGGAAGCTCAGTTTTTGTGTATTATTTAAGGGAAAAATATTGAAGAAAGTAAAACATTTTTAGAAAAATAAATATAATTTAGAATAGTAAGAAAATACATTGCTAGTTTACTGTATACCAGATTTGTTAACTGTATCAACTATGGTACAGTATGCAGCGAAGGGTTGACTGGATGTCCTATGTCAAGGCATCATCGATCACAATTTAAACACTAAACCTACCACCACACTTCTAAATTTTTTAATTTACGGTTATTGAAATACTAAAAATGATTTTATAAGGAATTGTTGTGCAGATATCTTGTCATTTTTATAAGGGAACACGTACCATTTACGTTCCAAGACTCGGTAGGTTTAGTGTTAAATGGCAATATCTCGAAATTGAAAGTCTGCGAAATGCGGCGTTCTTCGTGGCAACCACAGAACTAGACTGCGGATCTTCATGCGAAATAAACATTGTCTCTGAATCGAGCGGTCCGCTGCGAAATGGAGGCTGTGCCAACTCGTTTTGTCTCTCTCACACCATAACCGTAGATTGCGGATTTTATGCACTTCCGAAGACATTGCAAACAGCTTAGAACGCTGTTCACGTTGTTTCCAACGTCTCGATATTACTAAAAGAAGAAATAGATTGTCGTTTCACTTGTGCATCTCGCAATCAAATCGGACAATTCTAATCTCGTACGAAAATCCGCAGTCTGCACACAAGGAAAACAATGATCTGAGAATACAGTAAAACCTTAAATACTGTCCGGGGTCGTCTACGTAAACGCTGTGCAGGCGACGACGAATCCGTATTTCATTCTGTCCTTTTCTATGTTCGACTCTCTATTGAAGTCTCCTTCGGCCCTGTCGACGCGATAGACGCAGTTATAAATCAAAAAATAAACTCATCTTTGCAAACGCTGTCTGCCCAGAATACGCCTGTCGGACAGTATTTAAGGATTTACTGTATAATCTTAGTTACACAGCTGTGGAACAATGGCGAGACACCGCGAGGTATCGGAATTATTGCAAATCTAATTTCTCACAATTTTGCACAGCTCCTTCCTGCGGTGGACCCCTCAATTGTAAAAAAAAACAGAGGCCCAAGAATACATTGACACTCGTTCTTGGCAAAAATTCATACAATCCGCAGTCTCGCCATAACCCTTCGCGGACGAATCATTTCTCTACTTAATTTTCGAAAATAAAATTAATCCATTTGCACCGTTGGCGTGTATATACATGCTCGACCTTCTTGGTCGCTACCGCCAGAGCATACATACACGCGGAATTTTCTACGTAACGATATTTATATAACGAATATGTACAAATGCCAGGAAGACATAGACAGTTTTCTATACAGGGCGTCTAAAATATATCGTAATTGGAAGGGGCGATTCCTGATGTTATTCGAAGCAACTTCTTCTCGTGCGAGAACGTTCTCCGCAGCTTTGTTCATGAGTTGTTATTGGACCGTGGATCTTTATGCATTTATAGCAATATCGAGTAGATGAAATTCAAAATTGTTGACACATTTTCAAGATTGAACATGTCAATATATGATTTTTCCTCTATTCAAATCATTAAGGGAAGAAATAACATTGAGTTTAGTTTCTATTCCTTGCAATCAACGCAGACAATTTTGCATAAAGATCCGCAGTCTTGTTATTATCAATAAAGACCAATCAGTTCGCTGATCAGACCCGCGGAGAAAGTTTTTTCAAATGACCTTGCGAATCGCCACTTTCGAGTACTGCATTTTTTAGGCAGCCTGTACAGCAAGATGCACATGTTGACTTTTTAAAGAAACATAATCCATTTAAAAGTATCTAACGCGTCGCGAAAAAAAGGACACTCTGCCGGGATCGCCGCTAAGTCTCGATAACTGTCACAGAGTCAGACCTGTCGCGACACGAATCTGTGACCAGACCTGTCTACAGCCGACTGCCGAGACCCACGGATATGTTCTATTACGGTAGCGAAGTAGATTTCCGTCTGAAACGCGACAGTTCTCGAGACATCGGTGTCCAGAGTATCGACTTTCGTGGTCGGAGCGGTTCTTTCACCCTTTGTAAAATATATCTTCACGCTCGGTATAGTTCCCGTGGTCCCCTCGTCGGCGTCCTCGCAATATCCGAAGGTCAACGCGACTGGGAGAAGGACCAGGACAGATCGCGAGCATCCAGCCAAACGAAATCGTCGTGAAATCACGACCACTGATCTCTACGTGAAGTTCGCACATTCAGTCTCTCTCTTTGCACATGTCCCACAGAAAAAAAAAACAAATGCAGTGTTCGACACGTTCCCCGCTGTACTTTCAAGTAGTATACCGAGTTAGCCGATCGGAAATGAAATAAATGAGCCGCGTTCGATGCAAAAGTGGCGCGGAACAGAGAGCAGTTGGACAATGAGAGGAACAAAAAGTTCTGCGAGACACGGTAATAGCGAAGGAAGTTATTAAGACAAACATCGACCTACACCACGTTTGCACTGAACGGCTCGAACGATGGAAACTATAAATGACTTTTCCTGTAGTATTTCATGGTAATCAAGAGTTGGATGTTAAAGTCAACGTGGCGGGGAACGTGTTAATAAAGTGACGGAGTACTAGGAAATTTTCTTCTAGCCTCGATGACCACCCTGAAATAGAAACGATGCTTACACGTACGTGTGCTCGGCGAGCTTCGGACAATCTACACACGGAACTTTCGCATCTCGACGATATCTTAGCGTTATTCGACGATATCGGACCTTCACTCGCGCATTGTAAAATCGATTCGTAGGTTGTCCAAAAAATATTTCACGGACTCTCGAAGTCGGAGCACCGGTTCGGCTCGATCCTCGCGTGTGCTCGTCCCGTTTGGCTCGTGCCGAACTGAATAATCCGTCGGCTTTATCGGTATTAATCGTATCTGGCTAAATAAACATCGGATATCGGATCGACGAGTGTGCATGTACGAACACATGGCGGACCCCGTTGTTCCCATCACTATCTAGCAGATCTCGAGGAATCGGCTATTTGTTTTCACGACAACATCGACCTTTTCCCCCCGGAACTACGAACATCGAAGATATTCACCGGGTACCCCGGGTTTAATCGAACGATTCGCTGTTCCGTTTCGAATCACCGTAGGCAAGCAGATCATCAAATTTGTCGGTGCAAATTTCCAAATTATCGATAACGTATCAACGCACCCCACCTTTCTATCCCCTTCTCCCTTACGCGTCCCCCACCCCCACGGGAATCTCTCGTATAAAGGTGAGCGACAATCTCCTATCGCACATGCACGCGTGACCAGAGAAAATCAATACACAACCACGGCTATCTGGTACATATTGCGTTCGCGTAGCCGGATCGGCTACGTTTTTGTTGATTTCTAGGCTAAGGCTGTATGCAAATATATTTTATTTCTCTCGACTTTCCATGGATCGATTAACGAGCCCGCCTCGGTCCAGAACGGGTACGCTAAACGGAACCGCGCGGCGGCGGCGTTTCTCGTTTCTGCCTCGTCGGGACGACGCTTAATTTCTACCGGTCTGACAAAACTGTAAAACATTGACACGGAGTTTCACGGAGCACGAACAAGCGGATTTGGGCCTGCCAAAAGCGCGATCTCGACGGATGCACGAGCCCCGTACCAATCGTCGACACTCAACTGTTACCCACGAGGATTCCTACGGTCCCTCGCGAAAAGATTAGGGCCGGTTACAATTTCTAACGTCTTTCGTGCTTTCCAGTAAACTTGAAACGTCTGAACGAAATGTAATTACGTAATTACGTTTAATCATTTCATTTCAGTGAATGTCAAGGTGGTGCATATTAATTTACTTTTGTTGAAGAAGACATTAATCAGAAATTGAATACGTCTGGAGTTCACTGTTACAGCAATAGATGATTTACAGAAACGAATATCGACGTTCGATGTTTGACATAATCAACAATTTGGAACATTGTAAGTGACCCTAATTTTTTGGCCAGCGACTGTAGTGTAATCCACGGTTAGATGTCCACGATCCATTCCCACTCTTCTCTCTACCACTTAGTATACTTCAGCGGAGCCCTGCTGATAATGAAAGAAAGTAAATACAATGCTAGAATGCACAAAAACAAAACTACTCGACAAGAACATCTAACTGTGGATTACCGTAGTGCTCGGTTAAATTTACACGGTGAACAAGGATATAGAATGAACAGAGAGTACGGTGTCCTGCTCTCGCGAGAATTTCACATGAAACATAAAAGCAACAAAATCGAATTTACTTTAAAGCGTTTTTAAAATTTCAATAATTGTGAGACAGAAAACCAATATCAAGAGTTACTTGATCGTGGTAGATTCAGTGATAACCACTTGCCCTAGAACAAGCTTTCGAACATTATCTTCTACAAATAAATGTCGTGAATTTTCTTCGAACCAAAACACAATTCTATTTTGTCTTTGTCAATAAACAGTCATTGGAGAATAACTAAATTTACTTCTTTCTCTAGGAAATGATGAAGAACAAAGATGTAAATGTAAATTTAACCGAACACCACTCTACAGTAGGACCTCGCTCGTTGCACGAAACGAGGCCGAGAACGTGTTCGAACATCGAGGTCCTGCGACGAAAGGGATAACCAATCAAACGATCTGTTTTTCTACTGCAATCCTCGCTACGAGTTCCAGTACTTGTAACGTTTGCAACGAACGAGGTTTTTACCGTGCTTGTACGCAGGCCCGCGCATCGATGCAACTCGATTTTCCCGTTCCTCGCAATGCTGACATTCGACCAGCGTCGACCACTGTCCGCTGACTCGCGAACAGCTGTATTTGTTAACCAATAACGGCTAATACTTATTTTGGTTATTGGAACGTCGCAACGCAAACAACGCGGAAACACGCAAACACGGCGACTTTGGAGAAAAACAGATACGGCTCGATAACACCGTGGGCAAACAGCGTATTTTTCGACCAAACTCTATCCAATATTCTACAGTTTCTTTACAATCGGCCGGCCCTAGGTTCTCCATTATATTTTGCAATTTCGGGTTCTACATCAACGCAAGTCCTTCTCTCTTTCATTTTTATTTGTTTGTTATTCGAAGCCGACTTTGGCGCGTTCGTTTAGCTTCGGCTTTGTGTTTCACACGCGTTTAAATCGTTTTCGTTCTGACTTCCAATCCGTTCGGAGGCGAGTGGGCCGGAGAAAACAAAACCGTCAATAGCTTCGACTTTTCTCTTTGTTCCATCCTCGCTCTTCGATGCTCCCCACACTTATCACTGTCGACACAAAAAGATGGTTCCGTCAGTGGTTGTTGTATATGGAACTTGTTAACGCTAGAACTACCAGACCTCGAATCCTTCGAAAATCCCGAGAACGACGCTTCTCAAAGGAACAACTGAACTTTGCGAACGCGCCGAAACTGAATCGAAACGAACGGTTATTAGTAGACTGCGGTGTGTTTATGCGTTCGCGACGAATACGAACATGATAAAAAAAATCTACGATGGCACGAAACGAATTCATGCAACGTTATCTTGAATTTGCTAACTTTCTGCGAACGAACGTCGTCGAACAGCAGCTTTTATGGAGAAATTAATAATAATGCTACACTCTTTGTAATTTATCGAAAAGATTTAGAGATTTCAATTGAACCTATTTCTTGAAAATCATGTAGATCAGGGAGTTCCAACATGTGGAGACTATTTCCCCCACTCTTAGACTTCATCATTGCCGTAAAATAGGGTTGGACACGATTGGGGCCAAACTTCTGCTTCTTCCACCAGCCTCCCTTACAAAAAAGGTTTCGTAACAGTCTTGTCTCAATTGAGACAAACATGCCCACCCTTGCCGTAGAACTTCGTCCCGCTACTGCCACCCCACTAACTATACAGGTGTACGCAGTAGTGGGAGAGGCTAGACTAATTCTTGCAGTTCTCTGAGAGGTACAAGTTGGAACTCCCTAATGTAGATCACTTTTGCATGAACTCAACGCTTTCTCCATCGGTCAATTATAATCATATACAATAACTATGTATAACAAATATAATCATGTATAACTATGAAAGTGGTCTAAGTCTTATATATTTCTTGTTTCAAGATATTTAACCATTTGCAGTCGGAGCTATTTTAATACCTAAATATTCAGTAATTGATTAGATACCAACACATATTTAATAATCTAAACAATATTGTGAATAATGGTACAGCAATTTTTAGTGATGACTCTCTGCGTCACCCCTCGACTGTTAAAAAGGTTAAAGGAAAAGGATATTAATACTAAATGAATTGAAAAATAATTTAGTTAAAAGTAGTGCGATGCGAAATAACTGATAGACTCATTTTCGTTGAAATTTTGGTATAAACCACTTTCATAATTATGAGCAGATATTTAAGTGTTCGGTGCATGATTTCGTTTCGTGAGGAACATTCGAAATAAATCTCGTCCGCGAACAGTGAAAATGATTGAAGCATATTAAATGTTCGTTTCGCATTTCGCATGAAGACTCGCAGTCTATTTGTTATCGTGAAAGAGCGTTCGGTAGTTCCAGTGTTAAACAGCAGAATCAAGACATTTTCTCGCGATGAATGCCTAATGAGCTTATGCATCGTAACGCTATAGGATGAACGGTAACTGTTGGAAGCCGACCAGACTAGACCCGACGTTTCAAAACGAAACCGATTGCGCCCGGGTGAATAATTGTATATATCAAAATTTGGCATGTCAGTTCATTCGTGTTCTTTGTACAGGTGATTCATGAGTTCGGTATCGGTTTTCATCTGTCCAATGTGACCCGCACTCGCTTCGCGGCTCCGATCGCCGTCTAACACGAGATTCATGCGGTTCACGTTCCTCGTAAAACTTGAATGTTTATTGTAAACGGGACTCGCGCCAGGTGGTAAGCGTTCGTGTCAATTGTCGGCCTGGGAAAATTTCATTCGCGCTAAGTTCTTCGCGAGCACGAAAAAAAGAAATGGCACGGAGTCTGGACGAGGATTCTTCAGCGAGATGGAATTATACTGAACAGAGAGGATTCCTTCGTTAATCCTCCGTGGACTCCCAGCCCTGGCTCGTTTATGTCCGCAGTGAAATTTCACTCTTGAATCACTTTCTACCCAATATTTATTCTTACCCGTTAATCCACCAAGAGGATCTTCCGGTTTTCTCACTTTCAACAAATCGAACGATTTCGTATTTTCTCGAACGTACCAAGCTCAATAATTTCTCCTAACCAGAATAATTCCGTTAAACATTTGATGTTCCAACGATTATTAATAATAGAGACTTCGATAAGTGTTCCAGAATGTTTTTAGATGTAATGTCGTTTATTTACCGCAAGACGGAAATACCTCCTCGTCGTTTGGTCGTTGGTGAGTGACGGTGAGACAACTAATTTATTAAGTCAGATATATGTTAATACTCTTAGATTCGTTTAATCGTTTCGCTGTTTGAAATTGTACCCTCTGTTTTGTTTTATCATAAATTCGTGAAATACGCTGTTATGGCAGCTTGGCCTCTCGGTTACGAAGCACACGAGTTTCCCTAAGATCAAGGGACTTGTTCTGGCACGTGGACTCGAATGGGGATCGTCGAAACAATCGTTGGAGACCCACATGGGGTCCCATTGACTGATATAACATTCTTCACTCCATGAAGAATGAATCGAACGAAGAATGAATACGTGTGAACCTCGCGAAAGAATATTCCGTTCTAAACAAACCGACGCCCTCGGCGACCGTCAAACTGTTGTCGCACTTAACTTAACCATCGCACAATGCTAGAAATTACTGTGGAGCCTTCATCCTTCGATTACGTCACCGCGCTCATTAATAACCGAGCCGCGTATCCGGTGTTCGTTAATAATGGCCAAAACGAGGATACCAGGCCGTTGCGAACGGAGATCGACGACAGCTATCACAAAACCGTTTGCCAATTACGCGAGCCAATTTACACGTGGGTGTAAATATTTCGAAGAATCGATCCGTCGACGAAATTTTTGCACGGGATTCCGACGACAACGAGATCCTAAGCCGAAAAATAAACAAATCACGCAGAAAAGAGTAACCATCGAATCTTCAAACTCAATTTTTTAAACTACACTTCTCACTGTGTACTGCTATTCTAATGTTAACCGTGCACTGTGGGTAATTGGACGCTACACATTCTTGGAGCAAAGTGAAAGGAAAAATTTATCTGCGCGAGTATTCGTGAAATTTTATTGATTTTTAAAAGACAGGTATACATTGCATTAAAAACTTGAACCACATCACAGATGGAATTCTCAAATATTATCAACTCAAAAGTCAAAACCAGAACAACAAATTGGATGAGCATCGAGGACGATCCGATATGTGACTGAAAACTTAATGGTATTCTAACGGTGGGATTTACGATTATTAAAAACTACACGAGTCACGAAGAAACGCGTTGATCAAAATTAGTCGACTGTTATCGATCTCGTACCGTGGGTGTGTCTTTATTATCGCAGTCCACGATTATGCCCACAGCCACAACACCTGTCGCTGCACCGGAGTGCACGATTTCATCGGCTATCTCGAAAAGCCGTTCGAATTTGAGCAACGGACACTGGTCGAATCTATCAACGTATCTCTCGTCATTCGAAAGGCAAATTATGTTCTGTCAGATTGACAGGCGGTGTCAGGAAACACCTGGTGGAAGTTCATCCTGTGGAGGGGGTCGTAAAACTGAATCCCAACTTGTGGTGGAAACGCAACGAAAGAAAATAATAATCGCAAGGGAAAAGAGAAGAGGAGAAGATAGTGAAGAATTTTATAAAAAGAGATTTGAGGGTGTAAACTAGAATGAACAAAACCAAAAGGAAAAGAAGGTGATGGCTGCAAGGATGGAAGAAGAGGAGAACATACTCAAGAAATTTATAAGAAGAGTAGTGAAGATGTAAACTAGAATGGACAAAACCAAAAGGAAAAGAAAATGATGGTTGCCAGGATGGAAGAAAAGGAGGAGAAGATACTGAAGAATTTTATAAGAAAGCTGAGGGTGTAAACTAGAATGGACAAAACCAAAAGGAAAAGAAAATGATGGTTGCCAAGATGGAAGAAGAGGAGGAGAAGATACTGAAGAATTTTATAATAAAGCTGAGGGTGTAAACTAGAATGGACAAAACCAAAAGGAAAAGAAAATGATGGTTGCCAGGATGGAAGAAAAGGAGGAGAGGATACTGAAGAATTTTATAAGAAAGGAGCTGAGGGTGTAAATTAGAATGGACAAAACCAAAAGGAAAAGAAGATGATGGTTGCAAGGATGGAAGAAGAGGAGAAGAAGATACTGAAGAATTTTATAAGAAAGGAGCTGAGGGTGTAAACTAGAATGGACAAAACTAAAAGGGAAAGAAGATTATGGTTGCCAGGATGGAAGAAGAGGAGAACATACTCAAGAAATTTATAAGAAGAGTAGTGAGGATGTAAACCAGAATGGACAAAACCAAAAGGAAAAGAAGATGATGGTTGCCAAGATGGAAGAATAGAAAAAGATACTGAAGAATTTTATAAAAAGAGTGCTGAGGGTGTAAAATAGAATGGACAAAACTGAAAGAAAACGAAGATGATGGTTGCCAAGATGGAAGAATAGAAAAAGATACTAAAGAATTTTATAAAAAGAGTGCTGAGGGTGTAAACTAGAATGGACAAAAGTAAAAGAATATGATGGTTGCGAGGATGGGAAAAAAGGAAGAGAAGAAGGTACGCTAGAGAAATTTATAAGAAAAGAGCTGAGGGTGTAAACTAGAATGCACAAAACTAAAAGGTACAGAAAAGAAAACCATAGCTGCGAGGAGATGGGAAATATTTACTAACGGAGAGTGGGGCGTTGATAGGACACGATTCAACAAGACAAGCGAGGAGAGTGGTTCAACATTCTGCTGTGGCAAGCCGTACCGTTAGGAAAGCGTGAGGATAATCTTGTTCTAAAACTAGCGGACCAATGCCCGAAAATCCTGGCAACGAGAATTACACAATGTCGGTGCATAATAGCGTCGGTACCCTCTAATCGGTGAGTTTTCGTTGGACCGGAGAAATTCGATTTTGAAAACTTTGCTAATTAATTCGCGCGGTAAACACATCCGGAGTTCGGATCGCAGACATAACAGCGGTTAGCGGCTCCGAAAAGACCCGTTGGCAAGGTAAGTTCGTTAACGGTTAGGTTAGTAGATGCTGGTACCGACGTTATCGAGACCGTGACGATCGATTTGTTGGAACTTCATCGGGGGACATAATGAACCAACTTGAACGTCGAGGTACCGCGGGTAAGTCAATAGAACTATTAGAGTTAATGAAACATTAACAACAAAGACGTCGGCGGAACGGCCGGCCGATCGCGTTCAATCGTAGAATCAATGTTTCGTTTCACGCATCGTGTACTTATCGATCAGGCGCTTTTGCGACTGGTAACAGCTTTATTATGCCACGCGCGATCGTCGATAAGAATATCGCCAGCAGGGGCTACGAAGAAACCGTTGGTCTCCGGTGAGCTTTTCCCAAATCGGGAAAAGGTTGCCGCGGGAAAAAACAGTTTACGAGACAAATCGGTAGTTTAGCCGCGGCTCGACGCTAAAATTCCGTCAAATTGAAACGGGAATTCGAGCGGATGTGATTTCTGGCCTTCTCCTTCGGGCTTTTCAATTTACATATTTTCTCGACCTTGCGGCTGCCCGAGGTAATATGTCTGCGGGACGTCCAGAAAGGCAAGGTGATCGTGTCAAATTCGGGCGGAGAGATGTAAGCCAAGAAACGAGTTTCCAATGCAAACAGCCACGGATCGCGGGAACCATTAAAACGAGATTGAACGAGAATAAGAGCGGTGGAACCGCAAATACACAAGCTCCGGGCGAGATACGATATTGAGAATGCACTTTGACGAATTGTCTCTGTCCCCCGCGTCGAGCGATTACAATCGCGCGAACTCGCGAACGCGTCCAAGTACACGCACGCTCGATGAATTAAAAGTCAACGGGGATTCTTTGTTCGCCGACCGATTACACTTTTCGATCGAACGACCTTCAATTATTTTACAGGCCGCGAAAAAGCGATCGGTTAATTGAAATCCGCTGTCCCGATCGATCGAGGTCGTCGATTTTTCCACACGTCGAAAGCCGCCTCGCACTCGACACTGTTTGCGTAAGTTTTGTTATTATTGACGGGCACGTCCTCTATTTTGATAGATCAGGCAAAAACTGTTCCAACACGTTTTTTGCTAACGTTCCTTTACGTTTTCAAAAAAAAAAAATCACTTTTGACCTGAAACATCCACAAATACCAACGCGAAAATATCCATGGTTCTTCTGAAAAGAATTTCAAAAAAGTCGAGATGAAAAATTCTAGTCGACTTCGTCGATTTTTGCAGCTGCGGTTTACTACTCCTATAATTTTTCTTATTTTCACATTTTTTAAAAAGATCATTTCTATACCTGAAATACCCGTAAATACCGATGCAGAAATTACAATGGTTATTCTGGAAAGAATTCTTAAAAATTCGAGATAGAACAGCCTCGAGAACTAGATCCCGATCGATCGAGTTCGTCGATTTTTTTTCTTAGCTCGGACTTTTAAACGAGACGTTCTGGGAAACACGGGAGCGAGGTCTCGCGAGACACATCGCGATAATTAATTAGATATCGATCGCTCGTCTAGTCTTCTTCCTGCGTTAACTGATTTACTGCTGAATGACTCGCGCGGCACTTAGACGTCGAAGACCACTCTGCAGAAAGTGCCGATAGATCGGAACTAGAACATGCGAGAGAGTTAATAATATCAGAAGCTGCTGCATAATTACACGCGAGACGTTCGAGACTGTGTGTCGCATCTGGTGGCCAGATACGATGTCGATACGACGGATTACAAAGACTAATGACAGCGCACTGTAGCTATTGCTCGAGTTAGAGGACGTAATTGACGCTTCAACTCCGGAGCAAAGCCGCTCGATGAAACATATCGATTGCGACCGATCGGACGCGCATTCTCCGCGAAAAATGTTCGATCGTCGGACTTTACGCGGAATAAAACATCGTCGTGTATTTCGCACATTCACACATCAGTGTTGAAACGATTGATTTTATTTTGTATTTTGAAATACGAGACTGTGTAGAAGGCATAATTGGTAGATTCAGAGTGTGAAGCAAAAATAAATTAAATATGTTCTCTTATGAAACTAATTCAGAGCACAAAGGTTAACAAAGGGGGATTGATTTTAAATGAAAAAATTCAAGCGTCAATCACGCCGGAAAAGGTAGTCTATCAATTTCACCTGCGACCGGGGCAAATAGTATTTTAAAATTCTTCTGGTTTTTTCTCGCTGCTTGATATTTCCAATTTTTCAAAAAAACCTCATCAAATCGTCAGTCTATCGATCGGTTACCGCTGACCGCACAAAGGGCGAACGAAAATAAAAAATTTCCGTGGATTGTTTAAACTGTCATTTCTGGTGTTCCGACAACAAACGTCCGCAATCTATCGTGATTCTCCCCGTGGAAAATCAAAATTCCATCCACCGCAATGTTTGTTTAAACAACAGTTTCGATCCGAATGCGGCCACGATGATCCTTGTTTTAACAGAAGCGTTCACGTTTGTCGCCGATCGCTAACAAAATTATGCTCTAGCCAAGAAACCTGTTTACCCCGGGGACCGAAGATAGCGATAGTTCCCGATGGCGAACAATGCGGAAACAAAAACAGGATTGACGTCCTTTAGCTTTCATTGGAGAAGCTCCAAATTCTCCTCGCCGGTTCACAGCGAACAATAGAAACATTCATAAAAATGGGGCTTGAATCCGACCGTTATCTGCAATCTGTGAATACGTCGCGAAAATTCTCAAGCATTTCTATCTGTGCGCGTCCGTAAGGAGGGAGAAAGCCCGTCCACGTATCTCTGTAGCAACGATCGAATAAGTTCTCTGTTCTTTCTTGTCTCTAAATTTGGAAAGGTGAAATTACAGAGGCCGCTCAGACGACTTTGTCTTTAGGCGGCGGCGAAAAAAAGTTCTGCGGCCGGCCGAACGCGTAATGAATGCAGCTAGCCTTCGGAGGTCGGGTCATTGTGTGCGCAAAAACCAACGAACTTCGTCAAGGCCGATCCGCAAGGCGCTCAAACCTGTATGGAAAAATCGGCCGAACGCTGAAATACGTGTCCAACACCGAAGACATCGATCGATCCAACAGCGATTTAAACAATTATTAAAAAGTGCTCGACTGACATGGAAAAATATTGATCGACTGAAAACAAAACAGAAACGATGAATTATTTGCTTGCGCGAGGAGCGAATGATAATTGATAAATTAGAAAGAGGAACGATCGATGAACTTCCATGACCGACAAATGTTCAGTTCGCTCGGATAAGTTGGTTCTCGGTACGTCTGATGGAAATTCGAAAAGAACCAGTCCGAATCGGATTGTAGTCGGTCGGTGAAAACGATGTGCATCATCGAGTTGCATCATCGCACTAAAATTATGCGGTACGTCAATGCATAGAGTGTTCGACAGATGGAGAACGCGGCTCTAGCACGATTGCGTCAAATATCGGCGACGGGCGTCACCTCTCACGTTCTTCTTACGAATGTAATCGTTCTCTTATCGGCACGCATCGATTCAGTAAAATTCGAACGTAGGGATAAGGAAAATTGGTATGGCATAGCCAAACCCTTTGATGAATTTCTTGTTTGGTTTTGCTTAGCGGCGAAAAGAACTCCGACGTGGTCTGCATTACATGCCCATTGAGCAGAAAAACAACATAGAAAAAGACGTTAGCTTATCAAATTACGGAATTTATGGGGTGCACCACGTATTATGCGAGGGGAAATCTCTTTTCCACCTGAGAAACGTGCATCCATGCCACAGACTGTGGGACCTTTGACTCTCCTGCTATTTGAAATCAGACCAAACGCTGTTCACAGAAATGTGCGGACGCCGTTAAACGGGCACTAGCTCACCTTCCCTGATATAGACAACCTTATGCAAGTGTTAAGAGAAAGAGAGCCAGCAAAAATTAGAACATTGAATCACCCTAGTTGCTGATCTTGCTTTGATGGTCACCACAAGACAAGCAATTCGCATGTTCCCGCCTCCAGCCGCTTTCAGTCTAATTTTTACCACTGAACGTTGCAAATTAGGCAATTCTGAGTACTCAAGAGAAAATCTTTTCAAGACATTCAACTTTTCAGGTCACGGGGCATTCATGTTCTACAAAATATTTCAAGCCAGCCCATGGCGGATAAGTCTTAACAACTGCACGGACACAATAGCCAAACAAATTGTTTACATTCATTCTTCCGCAGATATAAGGAAGATCTAGGAATATTATCTCAGATTACAAACCAAGGAACATGGAACACCCGAGAAGAAATGGGAAGGGTTTTCAAGAAAACCAACACAGAGGGGACCATTGTCACTTTTGAACCGGTCAAACAAAAATACTATTCAAAGATGTCCCAAGCCAATCAAACAGGGCTTCTAACATCATCCTACTCTCAACTCACATCTATCCCATGCTTTAGTGGAAAAACTAAAAGGAAATTCGACGATGCATTTTTTGATTATTTGGAGACTGACGGCAGCAAGGCAGCTGGTGGAAGATCCTTGCAAGCCCTGTTAGGAACATATATGTATTAACATCATTGAATCTAAAGGGCGCACATTGGAGATAGGAACAACAGAATGGTATGACATCAATGACCTAACACCGTTGTTGAATGGGCCAGAAAAATTAGATCTCTCTTTCACTACTACTGGGCAGCATTTCTTGGGAAAGAGATAATAATGTTACAATACAGTGCTTATGTATCTTCGAACTCTCTTATAACTTGTTTACAAATGACCAATATTTTTTCAAAAAAAGGTATTATTAAAAAAGGGTCTTGTTTTTACTAACATTATGCCCCACCAGAGGACAATGGCGACAAAAATCGACCTTTTGCTCGCTGCAGAAAAGTCGGAACAAATTCTGAAATGCTTATCATCAGACTGTGAATCTCTAAGCAAAATTAAAAATTCTCTAAATTGTCTGATCTTTTAATTGTCCGATCTCTTAATTGTCTCCAAACAGCTGAAAAATAATTGTGGATCGACGCTCCGAGATAGAGCAGCGCTCACGTGCCTGGAAGGTCGTTACAAAGTGCAACGAGCACTCTGAGATACTTTTGATCATTGAAAACTTCCGAATTGCACCATTTGTCGCGAATGATATTATAGTCTCTCAACTGAAGCCGAACGGTGAACAATAAACATGGAAAGTACTGAGAATCTGTCTGGAACTGATGTCCCAAAAAGTTTCATAGAATTCAACAGTTTCAGAGGATAACAGAAACAAGTCCAACGTTGTTCGAGCGAAACGCATTGGACAATGGCGTGCAGATGAACGAAACTTCCTGTTCGTGATCAGAAATGCGCGTGGACACGAGTAGATGGACTGGTTCCTAATCAAGAAGCCGTTGTTGTTAATGCCGAGGGCATTAAACGGTGTGTTAAGGTTAAAGCTTTTCGGTGTAAAACGAGACTGCAGTTTAAACGAGCAATATGTCGACGGGTCATTGGGGGTCAGTGGAGAGGCACTTGACGTAGTTGCTATAGAGTCACCGTTTCCCACAAAGTGGTAGACATTTATCACTATTCTCTCATCGCGGACGAAACTAATGACCGAAGTATACGGGCTATTGCCGCATTGCGTGAGACCGGCTGGGTTAGAGTACGGGCCACGATAATAATAGAATAGCAGTGTCATTTCGTAAGAAAGTTTGGTTCGATAATACGTCTTTTAGGCTCCTAAATACCTGCGAACGAAGCGTCCGTCTTCTTTGGTTGTTTCACTGATTAGAACCGTGCCTACGCTGACACCGGTTTACTCGTTCATTTCTTAGGAGACTCTCTTACGACGGATTTCATTGATTCATATTTAATAAATTGATTAATAATATTTTCACAGATTCATCGTTATCGCCACAGATTGTACGTTCTGTAATTGGACGTTCACATTGCAGTTCTTTCCTTCCATATGTTGTTAACCCTCCGCGAACCAGGTGAACGAAAGTGGCACCCTGTTCATCAACCATTTACAAATTGATCATTTGAATAGAAACACACTTGAAATCGTGTTTCGTCGATTTTATAACGGGATCCAAATAAAGCAAAGATTTCACTTTTAGAAATATTTTCTTTAAAATGACAAACATCTTATTAGCAAGTTTGAAAATAGGGGTTGATTTAACACAATTTATATTTTGTTGAAACATTATACTTGGAACCTTATAACGGGATCAGATCTAAATAAAGCAAAGATTTCACTTCTAGACATTCACATTGCAGTTCTTTCCTTCCATATGTTGTTAACCCTCCGCGAACCAGGTGAATAAAAGTGGCACCCTGATTATCAACCATTTACAAATTGATCATTTGAATAAAAACACACTTGCAATCGTGTTTCGTCGATTTTATAACGGGATCCAAATAAAGCAAAGATTTCACTTTTAGAAATATTTTCTTTAAAATGACGAACATCTTATTAGCAAGTTTGAAAATAGGGGTTGATTTAACACAATTTATATTTTGTTGAAACATTATACTTGGAACCTTATAACGGGATCAGATCTAAATAAAGCAAAGATTTCACTTCTAGACATTCACATTGCAGTTCTTTCCTTCCATATGTTGTTAACCCTCCGCGAACCAGGTGAATAAAAGGGGCACCCTGATTATCAACCATTTACAAATTGATCATTTAAATAGAAACACACTTGCAATCGTGTTTCGTCGATTTTATAACGGGATGCAAATAAAGCAATGATTTCACTTTTAGAAATATTTTCTTTAAAATGACGA
Organism: Lasioglossum morio; assembly: GCA_916610235.2. NCBI lineage: Eukaryota > Metazoa > Arthropoda > Insecta > Hymenoptera > Halictidae > Lasioglossum > Lasioglossum morio. Next base: position 4,344,654 of record OU744327.1, read on the forward strand.
ACATCTTATTAGCAAGTTTGAAAATAGGGGTTGATTTAACACAATTTATATTTTGTTGAAACATTCTATTTGGAACCGTAGCATCCTCCTTCGCTCAGAAGAAGACATGCCCGAGCTAGCCCTGCATAGTGACGCACGCTTGATGGAGCAACGTGCGAGTGAGATGCTGTGACAAATACCGCTGCGCCAAGAACCTAGTCAACCAAACTACGAACCGGCTTGCGAGCCACGAAGAGGACTCTTGCCCGTCAAGGGCCCACTCGGGCATGTCTGCACTAAGGATCCCACAGTCGGTCCAATCAGAACTGTAATTAGACGTTTTAGAGGCCTAATGCAACAATCTAATACACCGAATCAATCCGGAACGAAATTGTTCCTAGTCGGATCGGTAGAAATTCGTTGGGTAACATCCTTAGCTCCTGCGTGCGACAATGATATTTTCGAGACGGTTCGATCAACAAATCTTTTGGCAGTCTTGCACGTTCGCGATCGGAAGTTCGAGATTGCTATTCCAATCATTGGCACCGTGCATCGCCAGCCAAAGCAGCTTGTCTTTGAACAAATGATTCGATCTCAAAATGATAGTTACAATTGATCGATCGGCGAGTGCCTCGGGTTCATTTGTACTCCCGAGAAAAAGCGACACTGGATGAAAATGAATTTCCCAGTGTCTGGATCGAGACTAGTTTTGTTGGTGAACGAGATAGAAATGATTTCGTGTTAGCCAGGGACAGGCATGAAAATAAAGCTCTGTTTGGTGGCTCGAGAGGTATCTCGAGTACACGACACGAAAGCTCCGCGCCATGTTCGAGATAACGGGACCGATTCTCTTGGAAAGCGTCGAGAGCGACTCTCTACGGATGAGGATGAACGACGATAACATCTGAGAAGCAGAAACACTATCGTGAGCACAGCCACAGATGAGGAACATCGGCCGAGAGGGCCGACGATTAATTGCTACGGATGGTCCTTCTTGACCGATCGATGGAGTTGATCGTAAGAGCTGAAATTACTTTTCGAACCGAGTTCAAACCACCCCACGCTCGTTACACGTAGAACGACATTCTCGTTTGGAAAACTCTCGGTGGTAAATGGATTCTCCGCCAACTTTTCGAGGCTGAGAAATGTAGAGGTACATCTACGTATTTATTAACGGTCGAACGACCAGTTTCGCATTTTTATATTTGTAAATTCTTGAAACTACAGAGACGCTTCTAGCGGAGATTATCAAATAGATTTCTTCATTAAATTCGGAAATCCTTCAAGGAATAAAAATGCTACAAAGGAACGTACAAAAAGAATTAAGTTAACAATATAGATGACTCGGTTTTGTGTGTGTGTGTGTGTTTTTAAACAACTTAGAAAACGTGCCGTCGGTTAACCGACGAACAGATCGAGTTCAGAACTGTTGTCTTCGACGGGTCGATGCTGTAACGTATTGCAGATGCCATTTATGCTTGACATGAGAACTGATGAATCGAACACAGGTCAAGCTCTTCAAGTCCAAGTACATACCCGGCTATAGACAAGAGCTGACACACATTGGAAGACCCTGTTCCGTGCCTCACAATTTATGATGGCTAACAAATTACCGCGAAATTACAGTCACGTGCTTCCAGACGACAGTAACCCTTTATAAGACATTGGCGAGGAGACAGATAAGTGTAAACACATAAGTCATCGTTTGAAATGAATTCAAATTCCCGAAAGAACGGTCGAATGTTCTTTGTTTTCTTGTGGATTGCCATGATGTGTGTATAAAATAGTAACTACAACGACGCTTATCGACCATTGCGCGAAGCTGAATCGTATAAACTTTCCAAGAAGCAAACAAATAAAGCACGTTGTTCGTAGAAGCAGCTTGAACAATTAGATTACGTACACGCTCGTAACGGAAAACTCGCAACTAATGATCGTGCTGGCAACAGGCAAGAACCTTGCAAACTGGACACTGATAATTCTAGAACCATGCACTTTCCAGCCGTATGGGCGAAGAATGCACGCCGGTGCAACGTCCATCTTTGCGTAAAGCAGAAGTCTGTCGTATTCAAGCAATTACCAATTCGCCGTTATTCGTCGCAATCGATAACGACAGTACAATTTCGAGCTGTTCGCTGTAACAGCGCCTGGACCGAGACTAGCCATGGGATAGAAAATAGAAGGTAAACACAGCTTAAAGGGAAGAAGGGAGGAAACTCGCATTTAAACGGAATATGTTATGGCAATACGCGAATCACTTGAAAATGGCTAAGAACGTAATCATGTCACCTACACGAGCAACAAGAAGAGCAACGTGGAGATTTAAAAAGATTTTCGAAACCACATTCGATTATTAGATGTACTTTTATCCTAACAAATGAAGGAGGAGAAATACCTATCAAAAGTTTCTAGGATCTTAAAGTCTCTAAAAGTATCTTCTCTAGAATACTTGTGGAGTATTTCATTGATATTGGCCGGACCCGAAGAAGGATGGAAAACACCCTTGCTGGAAACGTAAACTGACGGGCCATTGCCTAAAGAGCTGATGGATGCAGAGCTCACCCCAAATGCTAATTTCTTGGGTGAGGATTAAAGTACTACAGAGGCAACGAGAATTCCTCGATGAACTTCATTTTCCCAGGTGAATTGAATGAAGGAATTGTTGGTCACAGTGAAATCTATTTGGTGAAACATTTTATTTAATTAACTGCCCCCAGCTAGTTGGACTTGTCAACAAGCTCCTCACGTCCCTGGGAGGTCGTTACAAAGTACGAAAAGCACTTGTGAAACGCCGTATCACTACGTTGAATTTATCCAAGTTATCAGCCCCGTATCCCCCTAAAAGCGTACTACGGAATGAAACGCTCAATTATGGTGATCAGCATCATTTGGTGCAGACCTAGGAAATATAGGTCCCACCGTATAGGACATATGGTTCGGTACTGATAGAGACAAGTCCAATTCCATCGGTCGAACGATGCACGCTTTTAACTTTTACAGCATTGTCAGCTTGCGCAAGGATGCCTTCTAGTTATTCGAAGGCAGTTGACATTGTCAACAGGACAGTAAGAAGACACCGACATGTACGTGGCCACTGAGACAGCTTGGAAATCTGCGCATCCTCTTGCACAACTTAGACACTCACTCCTGAAATATCATCCCCTTTTGGGTACGAAACGCATGGAACTTACATTTCGATTCCAGATTTGACATAGTGTCTTACACACAATAGATGGAAAAACTAGAACTGGTCTTCACTTGGTAACTGGTACTTTCTCTCTACCCTTGCTGACCCAGGTTTTTTAACATTCATATATTACGTTCCTCAGGGTGAAAATTCACCCATTCAATGTTTTCACATACTGTAAAATTATTCATCCTTTTATGTCTATGTCGTAAGATGTATTTCTTTAAAATGTGACGCTACAAATGAAGCATAATGTGTTGATTTAACGTGTAAAATAAAAATGGGTGAATTGTTATTCTAGCAAGCTCTTAGGGACTCTGGACTAGTACAAAATCTCTCAGATATCCAAACCCGCAAGCATTTTGATCCCAGAAGAGGACGCTTTCGACACGGGACTTACGACACAACCTTATGAACGTTAACCGGTTGTACTAGGGGAAGAGTAACCCTACATCACTGCCCTTTCCGTATTAGTACAACCGGGAGCGTACAAGGGTTAGAGGAGCAAGAGGCTGTCTTTACCCTAGTCTTAATTGTATCGAGTCGAAGCAGGGCGTGTTTTGCGGCACAGGGCGACAAGGGCGTACGTCGAAGAGGACTCTGGGAATGTTGACACTGGCCTCGGTGTACACGCCGTTGTTGTACCAACACCTGAGAGCGTTAAATTTCCAGAAGGACGCGGTTCGTTATCCCGAGGCACGCGCAATACGCAAACTTACGGGATCAAGCTTATTAGTAGAACTTTAGGGAGGACCAACGCAGCTTAGCTACAGTTTAGCGAGATTAGATGACGAACATCTGTTTAGGATGCTGCGGCTGCAAAGCCAACCGAAGCTAAAAACGTAAACACGACGATCGCTTAGTTGAACAGGATGTCTCTATTCCAGTGATACTTCCTAGCCTTCTAGACAAGATGCAAACGTTCTAACAGCGTTAACGCTGAAGAGAATGAACCCAAACCCAACTTAAATCTACTTAAATGTGGAGCAAGAATACCGCAGCGTCAACGCAATAACCAGGCATATCCACAACAGTTAGCGAGAGCCTGAGTTACTCTCTTCAACGAATACGACCTTAGTGAATCATTTTTGACAAACAGCCGCCTTGACATTCTCGGATATCTGCCGCAATTCAGAGGCAGATTCAATCGTGCTCGTACTCCGGTGATGGCTTGAACAATAATCGACTTTAACGGAATTGAAAGATACATATGCATCACTGATATAATGTATTTGGATCCGTTAATCAGCGGCGTTATCTTTTATCGCGATTGATCAATTCACGATGTCGTTCCTGGCTGAATCAGGTTCTTATTAAGCAGTGGCAACACAATGGCAATTAGCGAATCGCTCGAACATGACTAAAAACGTGTCCGTATCATACAAACAAAAGAAAGGTTTCATGAAGAACTAGTCTATCTTCCTGGAAAAAAATTAGAGAAGTAAATCGAAGCTTGCAATGAACAAATTTGTACAAGGCTTTTAGAGCAAGGGTACGCGGACGTGCTTATTCGCGAGGATTGAGCGATTATGCGGTCGCATCACGTAGGATGGAAGCTAATACGAAATCCGCCGAAGGATTTCTCGAAATCAACGATAGCCAGACAATGCAGTAACTGAATGCCTAATGTGTATGTTGCCGAAGATAAGGGGAACATTCTGTCTCTGAAACGAGCGACATTCGAAGATTTCGAAATTGATTTTTTTCCCCGATTCGGTCGACCGAGGAAATCTATTAATTTGTTCTTTCAGATTTGCGATCCGCCGCTGCTCGATTCAACCTTGTTCCTTTGCCAACACCGTGCAACCTATATCTGCTGTACCGATTCCCAGAACTATCGCAGTGGCCGTTCGTCCTTGAAACGCTAGTCAGCCTGCCAGAGTACCACAATCGCACCGGTATGCAAAAAGAAACTTGATAGGTTCGGATGTGTAACAAAGTTAGGGAATTAATCTTGGCTCCGATTCAAAATTGTAATGCATCCGAAATAATCGGCGAAATGTATCGCACGCGACCGAGCACATAATCTAACAGAAATTACGACATTGGATTACGAATTTATAGAGCATAGCAGACACGTAGAATTTGGCGAACGTTCTTCGGGGGAATTGTTCTACATTCTCTTCGACGCAAGAACGATGCCGAACATTTCCAAAACACCATCGTAGCCGATCAGTTCTCGTTGGATAACAGTTCCACATCCCGCGCGACTATGCTAGTCTTGTCTCAAAGTAAGTAGGTCGTTAATAGTCCAATCGTAACTTTTACGACCACGGTTCGCGTGGACATCTTATGTCACTTACGCAGCAACTCCGTTAAGATCATTATTCTCTCGAGTTCCGCGCGACCGTCTCTTTCCTTTGTTTTTCTCGCATTTATTTCTCTAATGGTTTTATGAAGTTGTAAGAAATTCTTGTAATCGTTTTAATCGTTTCAAGTTATACCCGTACATGTTTCCCATGCGCCAACGGAATTGACTTAGAAAAACAAGTGCAAGTAGAAAGCCAGCGTTGAGAGCTGTTTCCATCCTTTCTTTATTCTTTATAAAATAGAACGTGTCGAATATTTCACTGTGAATTGTTTTTCATTTACTAAAATCGGTTTGCAGAGCTGAAGCATGCATCGTTGCGAGTCCGTCTAGTGCGGCAAAGACAGCCGGAGGAGTACTATGGCGACATGTATTCGCGTGTATTAAACCGAGTATCAACAGTATTTAGCGAATACCAGTAGAGATACGTGCAAACAGCTCGAAACCTCGGGCTTCGTGGAAATCGGCTATTCAAGCCAAATAACGGGTATGAGACCAAACAGCATGGACACACCAGGAGCACCACTCTTGCCGGATCACTCGATGCCTCTGGTAGTTGCAATGGCACACGGTACAGTGATCGTTATGGCACATGGTATACGTAGTATGTAACGTGGCAGTTCAACCAATAGTCGAGATCGCCCTGCGCAATTACGTCGCCTCCCTCGAGCTTTCCGCGAACGAGATGATTCCTTCTCGTTGGGTGCCATCTTCGCCGAGACCGTTTCGTTCATGTCAATTTAATCACGTAAGGAATCCAAGCGGAAATCATCGTCAAGAAAGCTACGCTCGTTTCAACAATAAATAAGAAATTAACTAAAACAAAAATACACTTGTACTTCAAAATTGCTTCCGTCCCCAAAAAGGCCTAGTTCGATATATTCAATAGTTATTCTAAAAAAAAATTCACAAAAATCACTTGTTCTCACTGTCGTTACACGAAAAGCGATACACGCGTGAATACGAAATTCTCAGGATGTCCGCGTTCATATTAAAAATAGTCTCGGATAAACAGAAACTTGACTAAACGAATATATTTGCATGATTTCCTGCACTAGATGCGAACCAACTATCTCCGAACGGTTCCATCGTCTCTGCTTTGTTCAAAGATTAATAGAACTGTGCATCGCAGTTCGGATTAATTAAGATCACGGTTAATATCAACGAGATCGCGTTGCACTCGGTATATTATGGATGGAGACTCCATCTACTATGATGAACGTCAATTGCTCGCATACCTATGCGGAATGGCATACGTCTTGCCACCCGCTTTTACCGTTCGCCTTTCGAACAGGATTTCGCAACCTATGCCCGATCCCTGGTTCTAGATGAGTTCTTGAAAACAATGGACCTGCGCATCCTAATCCTGATGAGATTTCGCCTACCGATTACGAATTTGTCTAGCCTATTGATGTTCCTGCACACACTACCGTGACAAATCAAGTTATCCAGCTCTCATACGTCTGGAATCGGAGTTTGTTGCGAATCTTCGACGTGACACTGATAGCTCTTCTAAGTATCTGACTAGTCTCGCTGATCGAGATAATCTGTAATCGCTGCAGTAAATACTACGTGTTTGTAAATTTCTTGAAATATTCTCACAGTTCTGCAATTTGATCTGCTTGTTGTCGTTTTGAGTACACGAAACCCACAGTCCAAAGATATGTAATAGAGACTTCGAAGAACGCAGCGACGACTCGATGAACTTTTGATTTCTCAGAGAAAACTATTTTCGATCTTGCGCTTCACAGTCTTTGATTAAGAGAGTGTTTCGCTTCGTTCCAACGACGATCTGTTCGAAGTAGACGGCCCACAGAGGTTTCTTCTTTCGGCCAGATTCGCGTTTTTGCGCAGCATCGCGATGGGACACCGCCATTGAAGTGAGGAGTGTTGTACCGACGATATTAATGGACGTCGAAGGCGAAGCGTCACATGGCAATAGATGAAACAATAAAATAACGCAATTGACCGCTTTCCATGAGCAGAGTTCCACTTGATCTGTGTTCAGTGAATAATTAATTCCAACTCGAGACTGTAAGAGACATATACCGGGGTCCCCCTCAATCGTAGGCACTTTCCGTGACACGATGATGACATCGGGAGACGATGCACTAACAATCTTGCCGATCGTTCTTCGAGATCTGCCGAAGTTGCTAATAGATGTAATCGCAGCCATTTCGCCGTTGATTAATTTTTTCAACGAGTTCACCGACTTGACACGCCATTGCGAACGTTGTACAGCGTGTCCCGAAAATGTGCTTCTTTGAAAGGGGTCACCCTGTACGTGGATACGTGGATCGTGTTTACATTGTCACTGGACGTTTACCCGCAACGAAGGGGTACCTTGAGGACAACGGTTTTATTGCTGTACAGAGCGCCGTCGTTCTTGATGGATTAATCGGCTCGACATCAAAGTCGAGGTTAAGAATAGGTGGAACTGCAATTGTTACATGATTTCTACAGCAGTGAATCATTCGTATGCGAACTGTCAGATACGCATCTACGTCCGAACGAACAAAAAAGATGCTGGAAATATTCGAATTTGCGAGCAGTCGCGTGTCTGAGATGCCCAAGAACGAGAATGTGGTCGGTATTAATCGTTTCTGTACGCTGATCGCGTGTACTTTTAGATAAGTTTAAATAGAGGATTCATTGGATATAGCGGGGAACATAATTAAAATTGGGGCTACAAGGACCCGTTATGGGAGGAAGGTTGTCATCGTGGTTGAAAGGGTGAGCGTCACTTTGAGGAATGGGTATATTAGCCATAAGCAAGGCAAAACAGAGTATGATGACCCGTTGCTGGAGATGATTATCGTACAATACAGTAAGACTAACGTATGTTCACGTAGAGAGTATGGCTACGTGTCCTGGGGTCATCCACGAGAAAAGTTTTGCTCGATGTTCACAACGACGATGGGCAATCAAGATTGACTATGCAAGAAGTGGAGAAACGGCATAAGTCGAAAAATTGGATTAGTAAACAATGGGAATAGCATTTTGTTGAAGTGAACAGTCAAAGTTTACGGTATTACATTGTTACATGCAGTATATAAGTATTTTGACGTGAGAATATTTTAATTCGTAGCGCCGCGCACGAGCGACGATTGCGTAACCGACCGATTACTGAACCAGGAAATAAACTATTTATGAACGGAACAGCAGTTGACACGTGTTGCGAAGAAATATCGAGGCTGAAGAGGAAAGTATGATTTGTAGAAGAAGGCAGACTTCAGTTCTTTTGATTTTCATCGTAAATGCATAAAATCTCCTCGAGAAACAACGGAGCCAGAACGTGAAGCAGAGAACACTGGTCCGACCGTCTTTTTCGCGAGAAAGAAAATGACGCCGAGCCTTCTAGAGAGTTGCTACATCAAAAGACGCCCACAACAGCCAACGAGAAAAACAACCTGATCCTTTGTCCCTGTTTCTCAGAATAGGAATGCGAAACTGAATTTGTTCTTGAACAGGTTTCGAACGATGCGCAAACCGCACTGTAGTTTAAACCACGATCGAATCGATGTGTAACGAAAAGGAATACATATCGGGAGGACATGGACAAGTGAGAAGGGCTATTCGAACAATTTCGGGAATTATCTTTAGACGAAAGTATCTTGGTGGTAAAAGGGACCCTAAAAGGGTTTCTCTCGTGCAGGAGAAGGAAACAGAATGCGGCCAGAGAATCAAATGGAAGGTGTTACCGTGTCCGGCCAACAAGAACAAACTCGGTAACACCCTTAGGGCTAACTAGATTCTGACCAAGTAAAAGGAGAGTCTCGGTAACGGAGCAACCTAAGGACAGCCTGGACATCTTACGCACAGGGTCAATGATTAATTTAGAACCAAAAGAGATCCCTTGTGGTGGAAGCAAAAGTCCCGTTTTTCTGAAACAGTTAATAAATGAAAGCGTAAAAGGGAACATTCAGACGACGACTTGATAGAACGGCTTATTCAAGAAAAGAAGGTACATAGGTCGCCCTGTCTTGAAAATACACTTCTAAAGTGCCCTTCTCGATGGGTCGAGCATTTTAGCTGACTATGCAGAGAGACTGTTGCAGCCAACCATGCACTGCAGCTCGATTTTTTGTGGCAACCAGCCTAAAACCTTCGACTATTCTCCTAATTACTGGCAACGACCGCCTTTCTATCGGAAACAACTGGCAAGCACGCTTCCGGTGTCTTCGACAGACGACACAATATTGTCAGAGTCTTAAGGGCCATACCCACACCGTCCGAAGAACGCTGACCTTTAAGTGCAAACGAGAAGCTAATTGGACATTGGAATGTGCGAAAGTAGTAATTGTGTGATAACGAGATGCAAGATTTTGTATTGTTGGGGGTTGAAAAGAAGTCACCTGCGACAGGGGCAACAGGGGTAACAGAAACCTGAATAGAAAAGAAACAGTGGAAGAAACGTCTAATCGCCATGTGTGCAGATCGGTGTATGGACAAGATAATGCGAAATATCTATGAGTAGAGCATCTGGATCGTGGAAACGATTAGACTCGTAAATTGCAATGCCAAACTAAACATAATAAGATTTATTTCTCAGCTGATAAAACCAACTTCAAACGTGATTCGAAAAAGATACAGAAAATTTCTACGGTGCCCCCCTTCTTCCGATGCTCTAAGCACGTGCTCGGTTTGCTTATTGGTTAATCCAGCGCTGGGTGTAACCTTACAATTCGACACGGATGTCGCGGAGGAGTTTTCGAACTTGTGAAACGAACGATCTCGCGATTCGCCGGAATGCTATTTCGATCAATAAATAACTGAGGACTACAATGCCTAGCATCTCCATACTCGTGCGTCACTGTATTGCGTATGCGATGCAGACGAAACTGTAGCTATGATTTAGCGATCCGAAAGCACAATCCTCTTGGCCGACATAATTTCTTGTTAAGAATTTCACCCCTCCCTCTCTACTCCCCTCTTTGTCTGGCTTCTCGAGCCAGCCTATCCTCCTCTCCCACTCTTGCTGCTCGTCGTTGTCTTTTTTTGCGAATCAACGACGTGCACGCGCGTTCAGGAAACATATTTACAGCCACGACGACGCAAACGTGACGAAAACCAACGACATATTGTTCCGTCTATTTATTCGTGCTTGTGCGTTGCCGTGACGCACACGACACACGTATCGCTCGTCGGTTTGCAACCAGAACGACACGATCGGGTTCTTTTGCAATCTGTTCCACCGGATCGTAGAATCCACGATCGTTAAAGTCGTTCCAGAGAATCTGGGAATTTAGGATTTCGCGTGGGTCCGATCGTGGAAAGAGGACGAAATTGAACAAATGTGGAAACCGCAGTGGTCGGTCGCCGTTACCGCATCTAGATTTCCTCCCCTTCCCCCATTTCTCTTTGCCAACAATTGATTGATCCACTAAAACCTTTGCTAAGCCACTAAATCGAATTACGGTAACATCCCCGCCTTCCTGTTCATCAGGGACTAACATGAGATAGCAGAAATTTTCTGCCACGTAATTATTGAGTTTACCCCTCGGCGTTGATCACGACGCAGTGACGCAATACCACCGACCTATTCGCAGAAGTTCTCGTAACACCATGCATGCGTTAGGTTCGTCTGCGATTGAACGTCTTCCATAATAGTTTCTAATACGAATTTCGGAGTTTTGTCTTTAAAGGGATTACAATCTCTAAGAAGGAGGTGCCTAGCGCATCGTCCGCGAGGAAGCAACCTGGTCGAAACGCGCGAGAGAGCGTGCTACTGAGGCCTTTCGAGAGAGGGTTAGCGCGAAGCAGTTGAGTGAAGCTCGAGCCATCCGAGCTAAGAGATCCGGTTTGCTAGACGATGCGGCAGCAGCACAGTTGGAGAAGTCGTTGACACAGATGAATATTTCTATTCCGACACGAGTGAATCCCGATGACACTTTCAACTCGTGGTGCAAGATTCTGTTCTGTAATAGAGTACAGTCGGTATGGTAACAGCCTGATCAGTCGTGGCATATTTCCATGATCGATATTATAGAGTAAATTTGGTTCTGGTGTGATACAATGGGGATGACGAGAGAAGTGGTCAAGATCATGCCCGTGTGGACGTCAGTCTCATTCGATGATTGTTTGCTTTGATTACTCCGGATATAATGGAGCGAAGATATTAGCAGAGAGAGAGAGAGGATGATCGAAGCTGATTTCATTTCTCCGTGTTGCCCTAAGGGATTAACAGACGCTATCACGAACTGATATGACACGGGACCAGTTGGTTTAGTTTCTCTTAAGTCCGTCAATGAAATGACTAGTTGTATGTTGAAGTTACGCTATGATGTTAGACTTGTTGGGCAAACTTGACGGATTAACTCGCAGGAGAGTATCTTTCAGACCCACGTTTGGAACGATGCTCGTAATGGGACTGGCCTCCCGTAATGCCACAACGGGGGCAGAAACATTCCTATCCTTTTCCACGCTTATCCGATAACGACTAGACATAACAGCGGCATTATTAAGGGATTGAGAATGATTGATCCGATAAGAGACACGAGCGAGTAGACGAAGGGGACGAATCTCCGGGAAACTAAGAGGGAGCGATAAGCACGGCCTTCCCAAAAAAATGCGAACTTGTTGTCAAATAGCTTAGGGAATTCAGAAATATCAGACTGCCTGCTGATCAATCTACGAATCTCACGATCATGGTTTCGAGTCCCGCTCGCCAGAATCCTTCTTTCTTCCTGTAGCTCTACCACAATTTACCTCGGAACACTTTGAGATTCATTTATAATACGTTTAAACACGAGCGCGCAGTATACGAACGTATACATTTTCTAAAGATATTTATATTTATATGGAGGGCGATTCTTTCATTGTGGCCGATTGACTTTTTGCGAAAGAAAATTATTTTTCCATGGAACATCGTTTAAAAGAGATACCTTTCGTCCGACCGATTTTCGCGTGTCTTTTTTCCAGGTTTGCGGAAAGTCCAATAGGTCGCTTCGTCGGAACCACCCTGTATATATTTAGCGTAAAATGAATTTTCGTCACGCGATCGACGCGCGCGCAATCATCGTTCAAGACTGCTGATGTTTCCTTAATTCGCGTTGCCCGCTGGTGATCATCGAATTTTATTGTCCTCGATGCGACACGATATATACAGAGTGACCCGGAAACATTAGAACCGACTTTTCCGCGATACGCTGAAAAAAAAGTCGAATCAACGGTGAAAGGTCGTACGAGTCCGTTTCCGGAAATGCTCTCGACTGAAAATTCACTAACGAATCTATTCACCTAACTGAATCGAATTAACCGAATTAACTACTCGTGCAGGGGGACCCGTTATCGATCTCTTAGCGAAAATAAAACTGTGTATTACGTAAGCGAATCTTTCGAGAGTATCCGTGTCTCGCCGACACTTTTATCCGCGTTCAGCTGATCGTATAAAATCAAAATCACCGCCGTCGGTCAAACTCGAAACGTATAAAAACCGTTTCATAAAACAGTTTTTCCACCATAGATTCGTAGGAACTCTTACCACCTGCTCGATTCTCCTGGCAACTGCAAAAGCTCAGTGCCAATCATTTTGGACAACTTATATATACATATATCGAATATAATGACGGTGTGAAGTGTCCTCCGCGAACAAAAAAAGTCATCTTTAAAAAAAAAAAAACAAATATAACAAACGCGTCTTTTGGCAATATTCGCTATCACTGCTACTGGCTGCTATTGCTGTCTCAGTTCTGTCGTGTATTTGTGGTTTTCAACGATTCGAGATTGTGTATGCCTCAACATTTTTCTATCTCCTTAATTCTCGTACGTGTATGCACAATTTCCATTTGGCCATTTCGAGTGTGCATCGTTTATTTTAGCTTATTCTTTCTCACTATGTCTCTCTCTCTCTCTCTTTTACACACAAGCACACTCTTTCTTTCTTTCCTCCGGACATACCACACGCACAACAGACACTCTTCCTTTCTCTCACTCTCTTGCTCTCTCTCTCTTACACAATCAGGATTGTCCGTATGTTTACATTCCGTACTAAAAGTGCAGATCTATATAAAAGATAATGTTGCTTCTTTTGCTTACAGCAACTTAAGGCGATATAATATATGAATACTCTTACAATGTATCTATGTACGAACGCCGGTGGTCCTCTATTAAAAACGTTCCAAAAATGAATCCTTGTTTGCTCATACCCCCGCCGATCCTATTTCATAAATACTCTTTTTCTTTTTGTTCCCCCTTCCTCTAACCGTTACATTCTTTTTTTCTTTCTCCTCTCACCCTTGCTCTCTCTCTCTCGACCCCCTCTCTTTTACTGCCTCTACCATTTACGTAAGGTACAATAATTCAACAACGAGCATCTGTAGCCAGTATATAACGAGTATTTTTTATAAGATTCACAATGTACTATATTAAAGATATTTCTCTCTTTCTCTCTCTCCCGTTCTCACCCGTTCTCTCCCTCCCTTTCATTTTCTGATGTTCTCCACAGCGAGCGAGCGATGAAAAACGAGTCGTATATAAATATTACTCCAATGGAATAATCGAGTGTGACGACTAGTGATATAAATGTAAATCGTATATCATGGCAAAATTTTCTTTCCACTCACTCTCTCCCTTTCTCTCGTCATCTATCGCTCTTTCTCTCACTCCCTGACTCTCATTCTCTCCCTATCTCTCAATTAATGACGAAGAAGATTCACATGATAGTAGACAAATAGACAACAATGCACAACATGACACAATTGGTTTGTTGGTGTATTACCTAGAACTTTCTCTCTCTCTCTCTCTCTCTCTTTCTTTCTTTCTCTCTTTCTCTCTCGGCGAGTCTTTGTAAACGTTTGTATGTGCTAAAAGAGGCGGGACGAGATGAAGAAGAAGGGGCGTGGTGTAAAGGGATCCCGGGGGAACATTTATATAGATAGTTGATACTATTATGTACAAAATAACTGTCAGGCAAGGTGACATTACCGACTATTTTTTAATAAGAATTATCGAGAACAAACTTTACACACGCCTCCTCCGTAAACCGGACACTAAAGCCATCTTAGGGAACACACACATGTACGTATATACTATGTTACATGTATACATGTGTACCTACGTGTACACATATATATATGTATGTATACATATGTATCATCATTCTTATACGTCAATATGACAATTATTTGACTGGAAAAGAAAGATATTTCTCATGTAAAGTAGTTTACTACTATAGTGATCGTAGTGTTTACGATGGTGATTAGCGCAAGCACGCGCCCTATATGTGTGTGTCTCTCTGTGTGCGTGTTGTGTGTCTCTGTGTACGTGTAGATGTACGTGTACGTATATTATGTATACGATCTCTGTATATGCAACAACCGAAAGGAAGTTTCTTTAATATATTATATTTTCTTTTGCATCTATCTTTCTCTCATCCATTCACTCTCTCTATCACCTGCCTTTCTCTCTTTCTCTCTCCCTTTCTCTTTCTCCCACTCTTTCCCCTCTGTTTGTTTCGCGCATTTCTATTCCTTCCCGTAAGTATTCCGTTTCCGACAATATCGGACTCAAAATAACAAAGCGCAAAATCTGCGATGTGCTATTATGTTCTACCTTTCTCTTGTTCTCTAAATCTTTCCCGTTCTCCCACTGTCTCTGTGTTTGGTTATCCCGAAATCTGTCTCGCCTGTTAACTCTTCGCTTTCGGTATCCCCATGCACACACCAATCATACACCCGCACTCACGCATACCCGTATTCTTTCTTTCCCCCTTGCATACGTATACTTTCTTACTCGCTCTCTACACCATTCCCGCCCCCCACCCATCCCTCCCCTCCCCGGCCTCCATTCCATCTTACTTCATATATCATTATTCTCTCGCTCGATAAAAGCGACCAACGAATGACGAACCATCGCATATGAATAAATACGCGACACGTGTATCCATCTTCCATCGGGCGTAGAATTCAGAATTCGGCGAATTCCTTGGCGCACTTCTCCGTCAGCGAAATCCTAAGCGTCTCCTCTTCATAGTCGTCGAAGTTGCTAGTATCCCCGGGCCCTTTACATTTCGGTATGAACGGTGCCTCGATTTTCTTTTGGAAGACCGCGATCCAATCGGTACTGGCGAACCACTTGTGACCCTTGATGTCGTTGACACCGGCCTTCAGATTCCCGTACCTCTTGGTCAGATCGATTTGCAGTAGGTTACGTAGCAAGTCTTTCAAATCGGAACCGAAATGCGAGGGGAACCGCGGTTTACCCGAGACGATCTTCTCGTAGATCAGTATCGGCTGATCAGCGAAAAACGGTGGATAACCGGCGGCCATCTCGTAGACGAGAACTCCGAGCGCCCACCAGTCGACAGCCTTGTTGTAGCCTTTGCTCAGGATGATCTCCGGCGCCAGGTATTCCGGCGTGCCGCACAAGGTCCATGTTCTACCCTGCACCCTTTTGGCGAAACCGAAGTCCGTCACCTTCAGGTAACCCTGGGAGTCGATCAGCAGATTTTCCGGCTTCAGATCCCTATAGATTAAGTCGAGGTAGTGGAGATACTCGAACGCCAATACGATTTGCGCCGCGTAAAACCGTGAATGCGGCTCCGTGAAACGTCCGACCTTACGCAGATGGCTGAACATCTCGCCACCCGGTACGTATTCGAGCACCATGTAAAGATACGAATTATCCTTGAAATGAAACTGCAACGAGACTAGGAACGGGAAGCTGATCGCCTGCAGTATTCTCTTCTCGTTCAGCGTGTGTTCGACCTGCTTCAGCTTCACGATCTTCTGCTTGTCGAGTATCTTCATGGCATAATACTCTTTGGTCGGCTTATGTTGCACTATCATGACACGGCCGAACGAGCCGGTCCCGAGTGTCTTGATCCGCTCGAAGTCATTCAGATCGGCGGTGTTCGTCGGGTTCTTCTTCCACTTGTCCTCGAACTCCTTCTTCGCCTTGTCGAGAAACTCCTTCACGCTCTCGGCAGCGTCAACCTTTTTGTACGACGTCGCGGCATTGTTGCCCATCTTAGCAGCCGCGCTCGTACCCGAGCAAGCCAGGACTATACGCAGCCCGCGAGGTTCCAGAAGACTGCGTCTTCGTCTTGGTTTCTCTTGACCACCGCGCCGCAGTCGAGCCTGCCAAGGCCCCGACTACCTTCGGTTCTTCCAAATTTTCCTATCGTTCTTACCGGACACTTGTTCCCAGCACTCCGGTCCTCTCGCGCACACCGTTTTTTCTTTCTCTTTCACACACGCGTTCCCGTTTTGTTTGTTTTTTCTTTTCTTCTTCGATCTACGTTTCGTTACACACGGCTCAAGTCACAGTCAGTCCTCCTCCTCCGTCTTAAATACGATATTTGTCAATGCTCGGTCCTACAAGATCCCCACACACGTTTAGGAGGGCACTCACACTTACGCAACAATATATATATGTATATATATTGGGCACACGCGCGCACCGTACAGTGGTATACAACCTCCTGCAGGTAAACGAATTACCCCGTGTCCCCGGTTGGTTCTTTTTATTCCTTTCTTTTTTTAGATCGATTCACTAGATAGGAACCGACGTGCTCGCACTACGCTCGAAGTTTAATGGTCCCTTTATCGCACGACAAAGTAAGAACGAATGATTTCGCGCGGAAAAATGGGTCAGCATTAATCCTCACCCGCACCTCGCGCCATCTTTCCTGTCAATTGTACTTGCCCGTCGTTGCTGTCGTTCGCTACAGCCACCTCGGTGCTTCCTCTCACTCTCTCTCTCTATCTCTCTCTCCCTTTTTCGCTTTTATTCCCGTCGGAGTATAATACGTAGTCTCGGACACTGTACCCCGGGGTTCCACTCGATCCGACAAATCAAAACACTGTACACTAGTCGTTCTCGCCGTGGAACGTGCCAAGCGGCGGAATCTGCAATTAGACGTACAGTTTAAACGAGGGTCGAACGAAGCGAGAGAACGACGTTCATTTATTCGAATCGTTCTCAACCCTCGGGACCGCTTTAGTGAAATGTCGTCGTCTGTTCAAACTTACACGGCACACACACACACTCGACTCCGGGGCTTGGACGTATTAAATGAACATCGCGAAACGGGTTAAATGCCGCGTCGCCCACCGCGATTGCGAATACTGTAAGTATATGCGATGTCGCAAAACCCGAACTCACTGTTATTGTTGTACACGCGAAAAAACCGACTTCGAGCTCGCTTGTGAACGAAGCAGGCGGTGGTAGTGGAGGCAGTCGGTACCGTTCCTAAAGATGGCGACGCGGATCTCTCCACTTGTTCGTTCGGGATTTCGCACGGATACGAAAATGACGAAGTGCCGCTCTAGGCAGCAAGAGAGATACTGTGCTGCACCGATCGGCTGTTGCTTCAGCTTGTCGCCGGTAGATGTAGTACGAGCGAATTTCACCGACGCCTCGGTAAGTGCTGCCTCCGAGCGGTAGCGTCCGGGTACCTTCAATTCAAAGTTCTATCATGCTGGTTTCACTTTGCCACTCTCGCTGGCCCAAGGTTTTTCCGTCGAATCGCGAAATGTTTCGTATATAAAGTAACCCCGATTGTGTCACCTTCTCAATGGGAATATACAACTTCTTTTCTGGGTCGCGTGGGAAAAACATTGTAACATCCTGTGTGAATGACTCGCGAGATTCGACATTGGGTCTCATTCACCTCGATAATCACAACAATTCGTGTTACTGTAGTATCGATGACTGACGAACGACATTCCAGTGTTTTTCATTTACTGTAATGGCAAACGATATTTAGAATTCACGACTGATTTCGCAGATTTATTATATATATACAATATAAAAATATATATATATATAATAATAATATATTAATAATATTCGCGATGACGTTTCTGTTTCGGCCAGCTGAAGAAAATTGCTGCGAATGGAAAACCTGACAGGTTATAACCGGTTCGTTGGCTAATAATAAAGCGAAAATTTGATTTGGTTGTATTTAATTATGGTGTAGTGGTTACGTTGTTGCAAGCTGATATCGAGTCGGCTTTATTACCAATTTGGTAGTTCCATCGCTATTAATAATAATCGATCTGTTTTGTGGTATTGAACCGTGGTATGTACACGGAAGGTTGAACACCCGATGACCTGTGATAATCCTTTGGCAATTAGTTTGTAACTGTAGATAAGCATGCAGGCACAATTTTAGAGCGGCAGATACGGTCGAGAAAGCTAGGTGGAGTCGATGGAGGACGGGACGAACCGGTTACCACCGAGTCAAAAAGGTACGACCAGGTCAGGCCTTTCGGATACACAGTATTTTTGTGTGTAGTTCCGGCACATTGCACGCCAGGCTTAGCTAAAGCTGGTAAAAGACATTTCTATCGAGGTTACGTTCAGATGTGTTTCTTGCATCAATCTCAGTTTTGTTTCTACCCTATGGGATGCGCGCGACCACGCGCTCTATTGATTCCATGACCTCAAGCTGCAAAACCGCGTGCCAATTTGTCGAAGGAAAGTAAAATCGACTATTTGTTTGTGCCTTCCTTTTCTTAGAATTGTCGTTCCGACTTTGCAAAACAAATAGTACAGTATTAATAACGAAATACAATGAAATCTATTATACATGAGGCATCGCGAACTATATGTATGTAAAGCAGCATCTGTGTTGAATTGTAAATATAAAAGCTTATACAATCGGTTCCTCGCATTTCGAAACAGTACACTATACTCGATTTTGTATTATATTCGATTTCTCTCGGTTTCTGGCATGCGAACGTACCAAAAACATCGGTAACAGAACTACATTCCGAAAAATAAGAGCGTATTAAGAAAACCGAGAATGTAGTCCAGCGAAATGAAAATTTAGATGCGTGATGCTATCTTTAGTTTGACACTGCAAAGCCAGTAGAAATATAGGTTACTGTCATCGAAATAGCTTGTGACTGAACACTTCCACTGACCCACTAAAACGAAATTTAATTTTATCGAGTAAAGCTGCATGTCAACAGATTTCAGCAAACGGTTGATTTTAATATATTTGCAGCCTGTAGAAGCTCGTCAGATAAGTATACATGTATGTTCTGAATAAATTTGTATATATTTAAAATAGCTGCCGACAAATAATTCTGGTTGCGACGGGTAATTCATGTATTTCATTCACGATATTTCACACGTGAAGGATTAAATACAACATATATACATGTAGGTAGCATGTTTCTCTTCCTCTACAAATGTCGCGTGTTTATTCCTTCCGTGTCTATCATAAATAGAAGTGCACTAGGAACGGCGAGCGTATACGCCTTCCTAGTGGAAAGTTTCATTGACATCCCTGCTCGATTTGGCATGAGTGTGTGTTCAATGTTTCACCGTGTAAAAGGTATTCGAAAAGAAGCATCTGCTTCGCACGTCTTCACCTGCACCGCACAAAGCAGCTGCTCGGTGTTATCTTTGTGCTTACGTAGACTCCTGGCACGTGGCACACATCGTACGAAAAAAATATACATTCATGAACCGCCTAATCTGACACGTTCGCACAAATTTCGCGATCGAAACAATTCAAAATCCATGTAACCTAAACTATATCAGTTTCCCTAAATTTTCGTGATTAAAATTTGGTAACGTTTATATTTCCCTGTTAAGCATAAAGAAATCAAAGTACTTTTGTAGTTAAAATTGTGCGTTTTCCCCTGTACAATTTTGAGTACAATCGACTGTATTACTTATACAAATATATACACACATATATTATATGCATATATATGTGTATATAGTACAGTCAAAATATCTACCTGGAGAACGTTAGTACAGAAGCTTATTTTCATAACTGATAAAACCTATTTTCGAAACGACTCGTTTCGACTAAAGTTAGCGTTGGCTGGAAATAATGTTACGCTGTAACAGAAAAGCGATATTTTACTGTTTCACAGCGAAGGCAACCTGTAACATGGACGTAAACGCAGCGGAGCCTTTCGGTCGGCTGCGCGGATCAACCTGAAAGCATCGCGCACCTTTTAATATACACCGGAAATGGGGCCATACGCGAAACTTCTAGAACTTTCTGAACTTGGCTTCCGTTTCAATCTCGTATATTACCCATCGTTCCGTACGAGATTTCCTTCTAATATAATCAGTGTATTAAATCGTGCATAAGATCCATTAGCCGTTACTTTTGAAACAATGCCGAGCGAGATACAGATTCTTCAAACAATTCGTTGCTAGCGCCGGAAGCGCGGGGATTTTTTACGCGTTTTACAAGACAAGATACAATTGGTCGGTGTGCTACTTGGAGGGGCATTAACAAAGCAATAGTGGCAAAGTCACTACTACTATGAATTTTAAATGTTGTAAACTATCAACAACGCTAATTATAGCTATGGAAACATTGCGTTTCCATTATCACTTATTCGAAATAAAGTAGCGCCACCATCGTAACGATAAGCGCAGCTGTAATATTTTTATTTATTTGCAGTATATACCTTCGCGAGAAACTCCATTGGACTCTGTCGTAACCGCGGGTGAAATATACCGATAAATTTAGTCTTGCAAATGAATTTTTCTTACGAGACAAAGTTGTAATAATACGAACCACCGGTTAACCATATTCGTAGCGGCGCTTGGTAGAATCCTGCGATACGTTCGCAGATTATATCCGCAATTTTTCCTGTACAATTTATATCAAATTTCGATTTATCGCGTTAATCGGGGACTGAGTCGTACGCCATCTGTAAACGAGCGGGAAAGAAAAGTGTTTGAAGGCCGCCGGCCTGCCGGCCGGGCCGAGTAACTCGGGTCTCGGGCGAATCAGCGTGCGAGTCTCTGCCATTTGCGCGTCGGTACGCGACTACGCGGTAGTGGTGATACCAGAATTCTACGTCTGCTTACCGGTGCGTAGAAAACGCAAAGCTTATTTAGTGCGTTCGGTACCCGAATACCTTATCGACCTCACAATTAAATCGATCACCATGGCGGATACGGAAACCAAGTAAGTCCCGCTGATTTTTTTATCGATTTGTCTGAAGAAAATCAGACTTTTTCACTGAACGCTTCCCGCAATGTTTCGTTACCGAATATACAGCAACGATTTGGCCAACCGATCTTTCGCCGATTCACAATTTCTGGTCTCATTGATCGCCGACGCGTTCTTTCGTCCAGTGCTCAGTCACTTTCACAACTTTGTTTGTATCCTAGATAGTTTGATTGTGTAGTTTTGAAAGCGTACACAGTTTTGTAAGAGTACAGCCACGAGAAAGGGACAACAGGAGGGAGAGAGGGGATATATACTCTCTCTCTACGTGATATTCTCAGCTTGATTCTCAAGGCGCATTACGTTCTCAGGATTACCTGGTTTTGCCACGATGCGTGCTCTACTTGCTGTGCCACTTTTCTGGTGGCATCGTTTATGATTTTATTTTTCCCACTTGTGGCTTCGCGGACATAGGACAACGGCGAAGTGGCACAACGCGTGTCAGCGAATGTTTGTTATTCATGCTTGTTCTTCTAACCGCTATTCTCGTTCGTATTTCGAAAATTGTTTATTGTCGAAGTAAACGGTTTTCTTTTTGGTTACCACGTAATTACAGCATATCCGAGAATATTCGAACCGATATTCGCTGGTATATCTTTTCCTGATCGCTGTTCAAACAGTCATACAAATATTTACACGTTTACCAAAAGAAAATGTCTCGAACGTATATGTGCACGAAGGCCTGGGAATATTTCGCAGATGGTCGTGCGTGGAACGTCTTAAAAAGAAAATACACAACTTATTGATCTGTTCTTCTTTATCGATTATGCATTGAAAATACTAATGTTTAAACTTTTCATTTAATATTCTCAAGAAATTGTATCGTATTTATATCAATGATTTTCGATGGTGCTGGGATTTGTTGTTTCGATTGTAGAAGAACAAATGTATATATATGTTGTATGATGTATATTTACGGTCCACGACAGTCACGATTTGCCGCGCCGAAAGCCGAAACATTCTGTATGTTTCTGTTCGAGACGCGTGCGTGTATGTGTCTCTTGGTGGCTTGGTGGAAAGAGAGGGTTGCTAGAAAGGGGAACGAAGAGAGGATAATATCAACATTGCTAGGTGCCGCCACTGTCGGCGTCCTATCTCTATTTCTTTTCTCCATCGTTCCATCCTCGTCTATAGCAGTGAAGTATAAACCGATACCACACCAATCGAAAATTCGATACGCGCCCAATTTGGTTTTAACTCTCGCGTGCTCCGAACGTTTTATTTTTAAATATTATTTTATATTTCCCGCGTACTTACACAACTACGTGCATTTTATGATACAAGAAAATTATGTTTATATTATATGAAAAATTATACGTTATATTTTATTTTCTAGGGAGACCAAAATCGCCTCTACTCCAGAGAAAAAAGTTGTAGAAGAAGAAAAGAAGCCTGTTCAAGAAGTTGACGAAGATTCAAAAGCATCTGAGAACGGAGATGCGAAGGAAACCAAAGAAAATGGCTCGAGCGAAGAGAAAGAGTCAAACGATAACGAAGCAGAATCAACAGAAAATGGTGATTCCACAGGTACTGAGTATAACAATTTCTGTAATCACTACATATTTTATAAATATGGTTTCTACTTGTACATCGGTTATTAACAAGCATTATTTTTCTTTACAGATGCTCCTGTTGATAGTTGCTGTATAAAGAGGAAGTCAACAACTATAAGTGACACAACAGAAGAATCTGCCACTGACGGTGCAAGTCCTGAGAAGAAAACAAGACTTGAAGAAAAATGTGCTGAAGCAGAAAGCAATGGAGAAGCAGAAGCTACAGCCTAATATTTCTTTTTTTTATGTTTATTGCAGACTTAATCTATAGATGTAATTTTAACAGCCAACTGAGAAATCAAAACAGTCAAAATTAGTTATTCGCGCATCGTCTAAATCGACGAGCATGAAAAATCAAGAACAGTAATAATCTATCAATGACTAATGTGTTCAGACATTTGTGTGTTTGTTGCAACCATTTTTATGAATCTGATTGGCAAATAGCACTGTCTACATCCACAGCATCATCATACATTTCTATCTTAAATTGCTACCATTCATGTTTCCTGTATTTTCCACACTGGCGCCCACACATATATATGTTTACTAGTACTAGATTTGTAAAGGAGGGGAGATATAAATAATATTAGAAATAATATATTTGTTTCATAAAGATAGATGATGGTATGGTGCTTAAGAAAGAAATGGTAGGTGTTCCATTGAGAGTTCTCGTTATTTCTAATGCACAGACTTGCATGCGTATATACATAGACATTTCGTATCAGAAATGAAAGAAACAATATTTTTCTGAAAATTATAATACATTCCTAAAGTAAACAAAGCTCGCCCAAGGATTATAACGTTTACTGACAAAAATTAGAAAATTAATTATTATTTGTAAAACCCTTACATCGAACATACCCATCTCACACCACTTATACATATACATGACTTATGTACAATTTAACTTTCAACACGATAACAGAATAGACGAATTACTACATATTTTGGTGCATAAACATTAATGCAATACATAATTTAAATGATTTAATCGTTAAAATAAGACTATAGAAGAAAAACCATTCAATCATCGAATGTAAATCATATTTTCCAGAAATTCTTTTATTACACATTAATTTTAATCGAAATACATGACAATATGTAATAATTTGTATTAGTATGTATAGAAATGTTGGTGAGCGAAAACGTTGAATGTTAAATTTTGAGGTAACAGCAATAAAAAATACTGCATTGATAATTTTAGTGGAAAGTTATATATTTAAACCTTGAAATTTATACACGTGATTATATAAAATATGAGAATTCTATATATGTTTGTAGAAAATATAAGAAATAGAAATTAAGCGTGCATTTTAATATTAACAACTGTGGTTTATAATGTTGCGCATTGGAATCGGTACTGAAATGAATATATACATTTAACAAATTTTATAGAAATACAATATATAAAATGCTTGATTCAATGAAATACTAGACTGCTGCGAAAGTCAAACGAATCTCAAGAATTTGCTGATGTCTGACGCTTTCGATTCGCGGAATTCAAATGTATACATACTCTGAAATATTTTCGTAGAGAAGAGCGTCATCTCTAGGAGAAATAACGATTTAGAAAATCCACAGCACTATGCACATTTTATATAGTTTGTGCTGTTGGCCGCTATGTTAGTGTGTACATTTACAATGTGTGATTAATAATTATTTTGAAATGTTTGCAAGCGAATGACATGTCTCGGAAATAATTTCTTCCCGTTATATTGTCTACATAGTTATACAAAATGACTACAAAACCAATGTTCCTAAAACCCGGTAAGATTTATCATCTATTCAAGTGTTTAGTATAATGTTTATTGTCATGACAGTACTCAGTACGTTATCGTTTAGTTTCATCTAATTATATAGTCTTTATAACGATGTATCTTACACCATGTAATAATATATCCTTTGTAGAAATATCATTATACAAAATAGTGTATAATATAACCTGTCCAAATACTAATTTGTATTGTTTTGAAAAATAGTTTATACTTCATACATGAAACATACTAATGAAAAATTCTATGTCTTTATTAATTGTTGCAGGAGACGGCACATGGCAGGAGGATAAACCTGATATAGATGCCCATTCGTCTACGCAATTTGTATACAATGCTCATCATTCGCTTGCAATTCATATGCAACGTCAACGATTGCCTACATTCAAGTATAGAAGCCATATTATTTATCAATTAGAAAAGTATCAAACATTAGTTTTAATTGGAGAAACTGGATGTGGAAAGAGTACGCAGCTGCCTCAGGTAAATGTAGAATTAGTTTCATCAAATGATTATAATTTATAGGAACAAACACAGCAACACAGTTGTAATAAGTATCGCATAAGATTGTACATTGTAATATTTACTTTTTACTCGAACTTGAAATAAATATAATTTATTTTCATTCGATAAGTAATGTTTATAAATTACAACTTCAGTTGGAATAGGTACAAGCATCACTATAGTCACATATTTCTTTCCCATCAATTTTCTATGTTGGTCGTATAAAGTGATTCTCTGATTTTATAGTGAAGTAAAACCGATAATATTTCGTTTTGTGGAAAGTTAAATGCGTTTTAATGTCAGTCGAGAATTTAATCCTCGGCAATTTTTTTCGAGAAAAAATTGAATTAAAAAATGCGTAATATTGATTCTGTTATTTTTGAGAATTACGTTTTTAATGAATACAAGTGAAAGATAATAAAAAAAGAATTCATTTGAGTGATCATAATGTAGTATGTCGTGTATCAGTAGTGTATCGTACCGGAACGGTCATTGCCACCATTGCGCCGCGCGACGGCATGCATCATTCCCTGAACGCTTCGTAATCAATGAATTATCTAAATATTAAATGACAACATAATTGTTCATAGCAACATTACATGTTCAATGATATTATCTTTAAAGCAAACATCTGGTATGTCTTATGCAGCACAATTTTAAGTGATATCTTTTGTTGCATACAATTCTTTATTGTTATTTCGCGCGACATTTATATAATTCGATCAAGAATCGTAAGTATTTACTATACATACAGTTGCGTATATTAAAAATACGTATAAAATATATCTCGAGTGTTCTCAAACAGTGAAACGAATAAAATGTTTATTGGCTGAATTGTGCATTTTTATAAATGGTAATTATAATACTAAAATTATACACATAAATACTTGAAACACGTTGAATTTATCTAGTCTTTTGTTTTTGCAATCGTCCGCGAAAATAATGAAAACAGACTTTATATTTCGATATACGCGAAATAAATTTCTGTTATATTGTTGCTCGTATATTTTTTAGCAAAGTTTAAGTTATGACTTTTGTCGACTAATTTGTTGTGCAGTATCCACGCACCGGTAAAACCTCGTATAAATTATTTCTGTAATTTATAGAGCGCGTACGCGCACGCGCATATTAGAAATTTTGTGATTCCACTGTTTCGCCATTCTATTGTCGACTTCGTACTTTGCACGAGTTTTTAGAATATTTCATTGCCTGCTTGAAGAATTAATATATGTTTGTGAAGTTCACCTGTCATCGTGACTTTCGTACAGTTATTCTGAGTTATTTTTTACGGAGCCATGTTTCGTAAAAGGAAACAACAAGAGTTAACAGTTTTTATAATCAACCATTTCACTATTGACGATTTGAAAAAAATTATGTGACAATAGTGCGACCGAAATTTTTACAATACACAGAAATTTAACGTTATTCTGATCGGAATAAATTCGAGATACAAGAAAGAAAGAGAAACGTACGTTGCATGAAATATGTATTTGTAATACGTTTGTTTATCGATACGACGCTCGTTAATTAATCAAAATATACAATATTCTGTGCAACCATGTGGAGCCGCGTCTCATGAAGATATCTCTGAACGTCACAGCATCTTAAAGTTGTAATGTGAATTACCACTAATTGTAGCGGTCGTATCAATTTACTGGAGAATCTGGAAATAGCATGATACAAAAGAGAGATTATTACTATAAAATCTTGAAAAATAATTAAAAAATAATAATAACAGAAGTACCGACGCAAGCGTAATCATTCGATGTATCTCGTGATGAGTTCAAAAGTTGATCGCATTAATTAAAAGTGATAATTGAATATGTACACGGAATATCATTATTCTAGAATGATGAGGAACGAAGAAGAGAAATCGTTCTTCAGTTTCTCTGAACATCCATGCATCACTGAGAAACTATACGCATTAGAGTGTTGAACGCGATCAAGTGATAATATCTATAAAAATTTAGATATAATGACGAATTATCTATCTATATCGCATGCAATGTACTTCAATTTTTTACGAAAAGTGTGATACCATGAGATAGCAAATGTGATGTACAGTGTGCAATTAAGATAATTCTGACAACACAAAAGTGCCAAAGTATTATACAAAATGTTTGGTACAACAACTATAGTAAGCAGGTCGTTCCTAATAATTTTGATATTATTGACATTGTACTTCCTTGGAATGGATCTTTTACTGTACTCTAGAATACAAAATTATAACGTAAGACCAATATCGAATGGTACGCAATATGTTTCGATCATACCTTGTGATATTAATCCGCTGTGTACAGTGACGGTAAAAGGATTAATGCTAGATTATCCAAATTATTTTCTTCTGAGTCCACTCGCAGCGATTATGGACAATCTACTACAAATAAGCAATTCTTGGACATGGGTCACACCAAATGCAATCAGTTGTTTCCATGTGTTAGTAGCAGTGATAGCTGGCAAATGTGTTTCCAGTGATTCATTGTCTCATAGACGCTTAGGTGTAATACTTTTCCAAGCGAGAACATGGTTGGACGATCTAGACGGGCATGTTGCTAGGAAAAGAGCAAACATCTATGGCGAACACTCGGATGTTGGTTCGTCCGGTTACATTGTCGATGGTGTCTGCGATGCTTTGGGTTGCGTGGCATTACTGATTGGCCTATATCAATTTCTTGCCCGTACTTCAAGTAGACGCGGAGGATACGATAAGCTGCCACAGCTACCTGTTTCTTCGGTTCTCGAACCTGGGAATGTAATATCAAAAACTTCAAACACAGCGCTTCGTAATATATTACTAATGACCGTCCATTTGTTCCTGACCAGTGCCGCCTGGAATCGATATATATATTTGTACCAAGATCTCCTCGAGACTGAATATAGAACACTGTCAATTACCAAACAACACCTTTATGCCAAACAGACAACTATATTCAGAAGTTTGTCATTTTGGATTGTAATCCTTTGCTGGAAATTTGTTAATTTTCATGCTGTCATGGATTATGTGCTTTTGGCAATATTTTTCGATCGTGTAAGAGAGTATATGAAACTTGTGAGATGGACCTCGTACATAGTTATATTGCTGCTTGTTTATATAACTGAATTTCATTTTCTGCGGGCCTACGCGTATGTACAAGGTGTACCATCGTTTATCGACGAAGATACCTCTTCGTCTAATGTTTTCACCCAAACATGACAATATGAATCTTAAGAAAGCTCACTTTCCACATTTATAAATTACCAGCAATATATGATGACTACGAATAATCATATATTGAAATTTACAAAGTCACTTATCTACATGGATAACATTCCGAAAAAAAATTTTGTACGTTATATTTTTCGGTATAAATTTTGTATAAATAGCAAACTGATATAGATGCGATACACGTAAAAATGTACATTGACCCCTTAAACACTAACTTATAAATAATAATGTCTTTGTTCTATGTTTTGACTGTTATACTAATGTGATATTTACTTAATAATAACTTACTACAATGTATCGTTGTAATTTCATATGCTGGACGTGTTAAAAAGTTAACAAAGTTTTATCTTATGCATTGCATTTTTCAATAAAATATATAAAATATTAATGCTTATTTAAATTATTAAATATTTAGTGTTAAACATTGTTCGTTTTATTCGATATCTAATTAGCTTTCAATTTTTCAATATAATTATTAATACATGTATCTGCATATACATATATATCTATCTCTGTGATGTACAACGATGTTGTTTAAATATTTCATTGAATCTCATCTTCTTTAAGGGGTTAATGTTACTACTATAAAACAATAATGTTAATTGGTAACAGATTTTTCATACAGATAATAAATTCACTTATGTGCACTTCACACTCTTGCCTCTTTTTGTTTTTTCTTCTGGTGTATTTCCGTTACGGTTTAATGTAAGGTGTGAGAATTATTGCATTTCTGAGTTTAGTCACTTAATTTGAATTATTATATGTAGGTTGTATGTATTATATACGTGTATAAATTTATGTTAAATATATGGGTTGAGTAATGTACAATGTATCTGTTCATTATTATTGCTATCCGCGTTATGTAGTAGATTACGTTTCACCTTTACTTTTATTTACCAATATGCCCCAGAATTGCCAGTTACATAGTTGCAGCACTTGTGAGCTTTCCGATCTCACATAACAGGTTCTTAACGTACATTTAAAGCCGTTGTAACGAGCTTTCGATCAAATCCTATATAAATATGATACTAAACTACAATGACGTATTACATGTACTGTGTAATATTTTAACGTTATTGCGTTAGCCGTTCTAACATTGAAACTCGCCACTAGGCGCGGAGATCTACTTATTCGCGTTGCACTTAAACAATCATCAATGTCTAACGGTGTTATCGAGTTTGCGAAGAAATATAATTTTCGTTATCTTACATAAGCACATTGTTAATTCCGTTGTCCTTGCCCTAAATATCTTTCATTCTCCTATTTGTAAGGATTATATTCGCTCGCACCGTAAATACGATTTCCTGACCAAACCAGAACTGACTTTGAAAATATTTCTATTCGAATTGCAAGATATTTTTTATCACTATCGGTATCTAGTACGTGACGTGGTCGATACCTATTTGACGATCATAGTAGTTGATAAATTCAAACGCGCTATCGGAAGAAATTTTGAAATGGCTCTCGCGAGTACGAATTTCGATTCCTTTCTAACTTTAATCTTCTATTTGCATTATTAACTTTCTATCTCGCCGATAAACAGTAAGGAATATTAATGATCTTAATGACTCCAAAAATTTACTCCAACAATTTCTTCGCCGATTTGAGTGAACTTATAACTATTGATACATTAAAATTGTATACTTTTTTAATATTCGTTCAAGATTCGTGTATATTTATATTTGTATAATTATTACAGTATCTCCTCGAGGCAGGATGGTGCGCAGATGGAAAAATGATCGGTATTACCGAACCGAGAAGGGTTGCGGCTACTTCTTTGGCAAGCAGGGTAGCTGATGAGCGTAATTGCGTCCTAGGTAGCGAAGTCGGTTATTCTATACGCTTCGACAATTGTGTAGATGAGACAACAAGAATTAAGGTAAAATTATTTAAATATTTTTTCTCCGTTTCATCTTTGACAGAATAATTTTTCATTTTCATATATAACAATTTCTGAGATGACTTCGAATAAAACGTGTTACGCGTATTCATACTTTATCTCCGGATATTTTGCGGTGTTCTTATTTCCGGAGTTTTCAATTGCTTGGATCGTTATCAGCTGTGTTTGAAAATAGAACTACTGAACGAAACTACTATTAACTATACTATTTAAATGTAATATGAAACTGATACTGTACTTTAAAATATTGCTATTATGTTTTTATACATGTAGCGCCGTTCTTGATTATTAATAATTCAATAGTTGTCCGAGTCATTTATGCTGAAATGTCATGCAAAGTTATCGCGAGGACTTCAAAATATGTAATAGAGCTTATATAATAAAATAAATAGCTTTATTGCACATTTTGATGTCCTCACGATAACTTTGCATGATTCTTCAGTATAGATCACTCGGACAACTATTGAATTATTAATAATCAAGAACGGCGCTACATGTACAACAACATAATAGCAATATTTTAAAGTACAGTATCAGCTTCACAATACGTTTTAATTGATATACTAGATTCTGTAGTTATAATGTAATATTTTCTTTTAATAGCTGCTGTTATGTATTTCGAACGATTTTGAATGATCAAATATATTTGTTCTATTCACAGTATATGACAGAAGGAATTCTTCTACGTGAACTTATGGGCGATCCTTTATTGACGAATTACTCCGTCATCGTTATAGACGAAGTACACGAGAGAACCCTGATGACCGACATCATAATGGGACTTTTAAAAAAAATAATTCGGGTAAATGAATTATTACACATCCTTTCTATTGTTTACTTCAGATAAAACTGTCGTGGGAAATGTTATAAAAGTTCTTGGTAATTTTGTTGTAGAAACGCAGGAGCTTAAAAATTGTTGTTTGTTCTGCCACGGTTGATGCTGAACAACTTCGAGACTTTTTCAACACGAACACCACAAAGGACTCTGCCAAAGATACTGCAGTTATATTGACTGTCGAGGGTCGGCTTTATCCAGTAGACATTTTCTACGCAAAAGGTAATTTTCAATTGAAAGCCTGTTTGAATCTATTTCACGGAAATATTAAATTTCTTGCGTGTTTTTTAGAACCAGTGGCAAATTACGTTAAAAGCGTTGTGGACACGGTTTTGAAGATACACGAGAATGAAGAACCCGGAGATATCTTGGCGTTTCTCACAGGTTTGGACGAAGTGGATCAGGCAATTTCTCTTTTGTCAGAGCATGCGAAACTTATACAAGAAGGCAAACGTGAGTAGAATCTTGTCAAAATGATTCCTGTCGTGTATACCTGAAGAGTACATGTACATATACGTAGTTGAAACGGTCATTCGAGTAACGCGATGATGTTCGGTTGAATGTACGACGTTATATAACTGTTTAAGATAGATCGTGAGGATTTTATCGTCTTATTGCTTATGCTGTCCTTTTTTCAGTGAAACTTTTACCCCTGGCTATGTATGGATCTCTTCCAAACTCAGAACAACTGAAAGTATTTTGGAGGGCAGCCAAAGACACTCGTAAAGTAATCGTTGCAACAAACATAGCTGAAACATCCATCACCATCCCGAACATCGTTTATGGTAAAGATCAAATCATGTCCGCGTAAAGTTCAGTTAATTTTTATCGTAATAATGTCATCATTTAGGAAGGAAATGCTATCAAGAAATTTCTAATATCAGAACATTCGAAACATACGAAAGTTTTATCGAAATAGAGGGAACTATTGAATTAAAAATGAATTTCGTTTCAGGAACCTAGTATATGTCTATATATGATAAATGTAATCCGAAGCGTAATCGAGATGTTGTATTTTATGTTTAGTAATTGATTGCGGTTTTGTTAAAATTCCTTGGTTCGAGGCGGAAACACAAACCAACTCTGTGGTAATTGTCCCCGTATCGAGAGCTTCTGCCAACCAACGTGCTGGTCGAGCAGGTCGTGTCCAAACAGGGAAAGCATATAGGTATATTTCATATTTACAATCTGATGCTTATATTTATCAAATTCATATCCGATTTTCCTTTACAGATTGTACACAGAAGAAGCATATTCCGAATTGTTCGAAGCGATGCCACCAGAAATGCAGCGTTCCGACTTGGCACCAGCCATTCTACAATTGAAAGCTTTAGGCATCGATAATGTCTTAAGATTTAACTTTCCTTCTGCTCCACCGAGTAAAAATCTTCTTGTGGGATTAGAGTTGCTTTATGCATTGGGCGCAATAGACAGAAATGGAGAATTAACAATGTCGTTAGGAATCACGATGGCGGAGATGCCCTTAGAACCTGTTTTAGCAAAATCTCTCATAGTATCAGGTTAATATTTTCATGATTTTTATAATTTATTTCATTTTTAATTGAATTTAATCGTAATAGATAATGTACTAAATTATTTCATTTATGTGCAGGTGAAATGGGCTGTTCGGAAGAGTTCACAACGATTCTTGCTATGCTTCAAGTACAAAATGTATTCATAAGACCAGGCGGAGGTCAGGCTGCTGTAAAAGCCAGAGTGGCGCACAGGAAATTCGAAGTCGAAGAAGGCGATCTTTTAACTATGCTCAATGTGTATACTGCTTACGAGAAAAATAAAATATCTGCCTGGTGTCAGAAAAATTTTCTTAATTACAAAGCGTTACGTCGTGCCACCGAAATTCGAACACAAATGCGCTCTATGATGAGAAAACTAGACATTCCATTAATCTCCAGCAATGGTAAATAACGAGAATTATTGAGATAAATTATATATCAATCACGCTATATTAACGATAAATTTTTTTTATGTCTCATAAGGAAACGTGGAACAAATTTTGAAATGTATAACAGCCGGACTTTTTCCAAAAGCCGCGTATTTACATTACACTGGAGTGTACAAGACTGTGCGTGGCAACAGAGATCTATACATACATCCAAATAGTTGTTTATATACGCTTCTACAACCACAATGGTTTGTATATAGATTTAATTATCTTCATTTTGTGTATTCACATTACACATTTTTCATTAAATCATCTGTTTTTCAAAGGTTACTCTTTTGTGAAGTTTTACAAACCAATAAAACATACATGAAGGACATAACTGTGATACAGCCGGAATGGTTATTGGAGTTAGCTCCTCATTTTTATGAAAAGACATCGCTGGAACCAATTTAGTACAATTTTTGTAAATACTGTAAATGAACAAATAAAAAAGAAAAACAATTTCATAAGAAATCATACAATAATAATAATTCATAAATTACCAGTAGACCGCGGACGTTAATGCAATTTTTAATTTTCGCAGGCAAATTTCAAGGAAGTGGAAACAAATAAAATCGTATTCTATTCTATGGGATTTTATATTCTAGCATTTTTTGAAACTTTTTGGAAGCCATAAATGCGTAAAGATCCACATTTCAATAAATGTAAACGAATTAAAAATTTAAAGATCTTCAATTATGTAAATATATTACAAGAATGTATTCTCAAAATTATATTTGATATTGCAATCATATGTCCATACTGTTTGTTCAAAAGTAAGATTTTAAATTTAACGTAAATGTCAGTGGCGCCACCGATCGATGGAAAGCATAATGTTTTTACCCCAATTAGCTGCTACCGAATTCCATAGATTTGACCGAATGTTTGTTTTTATCAGATGTACTAACAATAAAAAAAAATTACATTTTAAAGTTTCGCTGCTACGTACTCTTAAAAATGTTTTAATCGAGATGGAAAAAGATATATCGAACAAATAAGATAATAGTATTGAACAAGAGTTCGTAATAAAGCATCGGACGATTTAGATCCAGTTCAAAACGACAAGTAGTTTAGAACTATATTCTTGATGCGATATTAACCTTAATTTTGTGGTACCTGCTCGAAATTCAGAAACGGAGCAGCATGGCTAAAATAGTCGAGTCTTTAAAGAAGCTAAGTGTCGAGCATGACAAACGAAAATATGACGAGAATCGTACGACTATGAAAAGAAAAAGGGAATTAATATCATCGATAGAAGAGGCAGTGTCTCTCGATCGTAATTACGTTCTCGGTGTTTGTGGAACACAAAGGCAAATTTCCCACATCTTTACATAAATAGTGTTTTACGTCAAATCTACAGAACACCTAAAAATTTCCTCAGTGTACATCGTAATTCGGATTTGTACAAATACATCTCGGTCAGACTTACAAACATTTCCCTCCATTTTATTTAAAACGTGATCTTCGCGTGTTACATAGAAAGATCAATCATTTCAAAAAAATTCCATTTTCTTGCAACATATTTTCAATCTTTCTAAGCAAAATTGTTATTTTACTTTTTCTTGAGAAAAGTAAATAACTTCTTTCGCTGTTTGAGCATTTAGATTTGACGTAAACTATTTCACAGATTTGTACGCTCCAAAACTATGTCTAAAGTATTTTTATGTTTATACAGTGATCCAGAATTTCGGATCGGCACAGCTTTGTCGGATCACACCTGTGTAATCTATTCCGTTGGAGAAAGCTTAAGTCGAACCATAACGTTAACTCACAATCGTGCTCCTATTGTTGGCATAAGGTTTAGTCCTACTTCTAAAAACATTTTATACACAGCAACGAATGATGGGCAAATTACAGCGTGTGATTTGCGCGCTAAAGGAAAAGTTATCGCAGAATTTAAAGGTATATATCGATGAACCAATTAAGGCAGTAGACTCGTCTCATCTCATTTCTCAATAACTCCAAAGGAGTTATGCCTCTGCTCCTATCAGTCATACAGAGAAGAGAAAAGAGTGGACTATGTTCCTCTACATTGAAAATAGTCAAACTTAAAACTTCTATCTGTGGATAATTATTTAACTTTCAAATATTCAAGATGTTCCAACAGTACACCTCCTCGATTAGATAGGATTTTTCAGTAGTCAAAAACGCTAGGTAAAAGATCAATCTAGGTTTTCCCCAAATTTCCTATTTTTACGTTAACGAGGCGTAATTTGTACTATTCTCCAGCATGTAGCCGTCTGAGCTTTATGAAAGTAGCTACATGCGCAGCTTTATGTTTCCGAATAATGCAAATTACTAGATTGATCTTTGAAACGATCTACACCCTTAAGTATGCAAAATATCAACGAAAATACTGTAGAGCTTATACGTACTATTGAAATGTTCGAAATGCAATGTTTATACTTCTTTTTTCAGATACTACAGAAGATGGAAAAGTGAAAGCTCTCTGTAGTTTCGATATAAGCAACGACGAAAGACTGGTAGCAGGTGGAACCGAACATATTGGAGGAGATGCATTCATTTTATTTTGGGACACACGACATACTAATAAAAATACTCTTCTCGGCGGGTACTGGGAATCTCACATGGAAGATGTGACCTGTTTGGCATTTCACTCTAAGAAGCAGGATGTCTTAGCCTCTGGTAGTACAGATGGTTTGATTAATGTATTCGACCTCACACAGCCATCGGAAGATTCAGCATTGACTTAT
Source organism: Lasioglossum morio (assembly GCA_916610235.2). NCBI lineage: Eukaryota > Metazoa > Arthropoda > Insecta > Hymenoptera > Halictidae > Lasioglossum > Lasioglossum morio. The sequence continues at coordinate 4,380,487 of OU744327.1, forward strand.
TCCTTAAACACTGAGTCTTCTGTAGTGAGTCATGATTTTATCTAGTAGCAGATACGATAAAATAGCGTTAGACTGTGTGCTTTAAACATATCATTTATAGGATAGGATAGGCTGGCTGGACGATGATAATCTTTGGTGTACAACTCATACACATTCGTTGCAACTTTGGGACTGTGATGGAGCCACACCATATGCGAAATTTGAACGTAATGATTTAGTAGTTTCTCAGGTTAATATAAGTTTCATAACGTTAATTATAATTTATGCTGATCTTGTGATGTATCTACAGTTAGTAATATTATAACTGTCTTTGTATATATGATTTTTCAGAATGACGATCCAGACAACTGTTATACAGTTAGATTTCATACTTCGAACGTACTCGAACAATCATTCCTTCTTGCGGGTTCCAGCAACGTTAAAGGGTAAATTGCGATATAATTGAAAAACTTGAATTATAAATAATCTATAAGATTTCATTGATTTTTATTGAAATATTTTAGAGAAAATTTGAGGTGTATGAGTGTTGCGAACGATCGATTAGAAGTATGTTACAACATGCTGGGAAATAAGCAATTAGTACGTGATAGTTGGTTGCATGAGAAGGTATTGTCTTCAAGTTATATGTAAATGTAATAGACCGAGGATCTTTATGCATTTATAGAAAAATTGAGTAAATGAAATTTTAGATTGTTGGAGAATTTAAAAAATTGAAAATGCCGATAGATGATTCCTCTATAGCATTCAATTTGGTTTCTATTTCTTACAATCGACGCAGACAATTTTTATTTTGTATAGAGATCCGCAGTCTGATAATGTAAGATCAATTGTCTAAACAAAGAAAGAAAACTAATACTAATATATAAATTGTAGAGTGGTTCCTTAGTAACGGTGGGAGAAGGTGGATATATTAATATTTGGAGGCAAGGAGAAGCATCGTTGTTGCAAGAAAATTCTAGCCACAAATTGGTGGCAAAGATTGGCACCGGGAAAGGACGCGACCGTCATCACAGAACTAAGCCATATTGAAAATGAAAGTGATAGGATAAGAATTTGTAAATGCGAAGAGTTTTTGTAAGTAAATGTAATAAACAGAAGAGAAATATCACGTAACATTAACATAATCGTACATTTCTCTCACGTTCTTCTTTATTACAATAACGGTTGTATGTACATTTATAATAAATAGATATTATTTCTTTATGCGGCTAATGATTTAACAGCGATTCTTGTATCGATCGAAAAAATGCAGCAAAACATGTGTATATAAACGTTAAGGAATGTAGATCACATACCAGTGTTTATGAGTGTGTATATTATATAGTGCATATATATACATATACATATGTTATATATATATATATGTTCTGTATATAATATGCGCTATAGATACGTATGCATATGTATATAAATATATGTAATATATGTTAATATAAATATGCATACGTGTACATACATGCATGTATAAAGTTGAAGAAGGAAGAAAAATATTGTAAACGTTTGTTTGCTCTTGCCAAGTAACAGATTTAACGTTAATGGATCGCCTTACAGAAAAATCATTTAATTTTTTTGTTTGCAGTATACGGATTTAGTAAAATAGGAGCTTATAACTTGTATTTGTCATAAAATAGACGTATTTAGCGTATTGTGTTAGTAAATGGTAATCTTGATGAAGTAATCAAGCTGAGAGTAACACAATAATAACAATTATTATTAGGTTTGCAACCGATCGGGATCGGTTTTTGTAGTTTAAAATTGATTCAAGTCTAAGAGAATTAATACTAATGCATCGAGCGAGCGTGTCTTAAAATAGATACGCGTTCATTTTATTAGATTATTATAATTTTATATTAACGTTTCCAAAGACGATCGCAGTAGCGAGTATCACAATGATAACAGTAGATATAGCTTTAGAGTAAAATAGTAGGTACAGAGTAAACGTACAAAAATACTTCCCATGAGCATCAAAGGACGTAAAGATTCACTAAAACGTGGAAAACCGCGTCGCTAATAATTCTTTATATCCTCTCTTAAAACTTATGCAGTCAGATGACATCGAACCATTTTAGATGCCACGAGACGCACGTAGGCCGCCGCACTACTTTTTTTAAAGTTGTTATTCCAATTTGATTCTTTTTTTTCGTGTTACCCTGAAGATGGTGTGCGACTTCATTGTACAAGGAAACAATTTAATAACAACAACTTTTAATCACATCGAAGTTACATCTGATATATCAGCGGAATGCTCTTAATATATGTAAAGAATACAATTTTCTTTTTGAATTTATGATAATGTGTACGTGTGAACATGCACGTATATACACGTCTGGAATGATTTCTTTGGGATTAGATCTCAGCGTTAACACTAAACCTGCCAAGCGTTAAAAGCATCTGGTAAATGTTGCCTTATAAAAATGGTAACACTAAATTTATCGGGATTGTCCGTAATTTTTAATGTAATAGATGCTTGGACAAGGAAACTTTCCATAAACGAATTTTCACAATTTCAATAATCGGAGAGTATAAAACCGGTCGTTCGACCGTGGTAGATTTAGTGTTAAATCTCACTTTAACGTATTTTCTTTGTCGTGAACATTATGACGCCAAGAACAGTTTATAATTTGTAGTTGATGTTCCTGAAATGAAGTCGAACACTCATCCATGAAGGCTATCAACAGGTTAATACAATATTATTTATGTTCCGATACATATGCTTGAGACTTTTTAGTAGTAGACTTGTAAAAACTCGTTATGTTCTCTTTTCTCTCACACTTTTACAACTTACGGAAATACTTTGAAGAACTATTGTCATCATGATTGATTAAGACAAGTCGATACTGTTGCTTATGTTGCCCTATAACGTTAAATTAGTCACATGTTTCATTATCATCATGCCTCTACGACGCTGTCTTTCACTTCGATCATATTGCACGCTACAGCATCTTCCGAGGCAAGCACGTACCCTATTTATATGTATATATATATTTATATATGTTTATATATACATATATCTATATGTATCAAAACAAAATTCTGATTTCATCATAACGATCTACGCTCTAGGGTCATGTCTTCGAAGATAAATTTCATACATTGTCTTTCTTGTCCTTTACGGATCTCAATTTTTAAATACAATTCCTCACTTAACGATTAATAAAAGAATTAATAAGTATAACACTTCGAACGTGCAGTATGATCATACTTTGTATAGTACTTTCTCTGAAATGGGTTCCAGATTCGCAGCAATACTTGAAAACATGTTTTTTATTTTAAAAAAATCTTATAAATAAAATACTTTTAGATAATCGAAAATCATCGTTGATTTCACGCGATGGAATAAATAAAAATAAATTGTAAACAGTCGAAAAGGGGGGGGGGGGAGGGTGAGAATAACAATAATGGCAGTGGAAAATCTCGAATTAAAAATATTAAATAGAAAATGTTATTTAGATTGCTGTTTGTCGACAAGAAAAAAAGAAACGATATGTAAGAATGATAGCGAAAAATGAACGACTTCAACCCTCTGACTCATGCGAGTTCTAGGCCTATGCCGGAGTCATATCTGGCTTACGCCGATATTTCACAAATGCAGTTTTAAGTGGTCGAAAAGGATCTGGCACTAAGCGATTTCGAACTAACAACTTCAAAAGAAAAAGAGGGGGGATAGCGATTTTCTCATTTGTTAACCCTTTGCACTCGGAACTATTTTAACTCGGAAATTAAACATTTTTTCCGACCTAGAATATTTTCATTCCCTATAATTTTTCAAATTTTATGCTGCAGCAATTTTTAATGACGCCTCAGAGTTACCATTCAACTGCTAAGGGTTAAATTAACACTAGGTTTACAGGACCCAGTGGCCCGCACGGAGTCCCAATGGCGTAGGATTTGTTTAGGGGAGCTTTTCTGCCATCACCCCGGGGCAGGGCGTGATTGCCATGGGGGTGGTCGGTCGCATTCGTTATCGAGATTCCGACCACCCCCAATTAGCTTAGAGAGGTCACCGTGGGGTTTTTAGAGGGTGTGCATCGGCCCTTCTGACGGGAGAGAGTCCCGCATAACACCGTCTCTCCCCCGGAGGGCGGGGTATGCGTAGGGCATTTTCTCCATGCAAAAAAAAGGTTTACGGGACCCATCAAAATGACGGGTTTTAACATTCTTAATTTGCGATTATTAATCTCCAAACTTATTTCTTGGGGTATATACTACTGGAAAATGGCCAAAAATTTGGATAGAAACATTCTTGTTATGTTTCTAAAATAATGTGAAATAGTTATTTCTATACCTCCGTAAACCTTATAAGACAAGAACAGGCGAGGGAGAGATCTGAAGCTATGTGAGCACTGGAGTAATGCGAATAGCGGGTCGCAGTGCTCACCATTCTTTGGTCCTGTAGAAGGTGGATAAGGTCTCGATTTGAGTAATGGACTGTTAGGTTTTTTTAGTGGGTGTGTAGTCTCTTCGAGAGTACCGTGTCGAGACCCACACTTATCCCCCGATCGTCATGTTTAGAGGGATGTTAGTGCGTAAATGCATTTTTTCCTAACAGTCCTTGAACTATAAAAAAACCTCCGTAAACCTAGTGTTAATAGCGTCCTCTTTATATCGGAATAAACGGCGACGGGTCACGATTGACTCCGGCAAGGCGTAGGGAGGGTTAACTGTGGCTTGGCACACATAATAGCGATTCGTTACCGATAATAATTAATCTTACCCATCGCTTTAGCACATATTAAAATACTTTTAAAGTTATGATATAAGAATAGCTACCGCGCGGTCATTCACATATCCTTTTATATAATATATATATATACGTGCGTACGTAACTACAGGTGCATATGTGTACATTCTTTAGTAAAATGGAGTTGTACACGTATGCATGTGTCGATGAGTTTTATCCATATGCACGCATTACATACTTTCGCACAGTTTTGAACCGAACATACGTACATGTGACTTTTATTATACATATGCCATGAAAAAGTATATATACACATCATGTATATATGCACTCCTAATATAATCTAATTCTCTACCCTTGCGTTTTTTTTCAGCAAGTCAGCAACAGATTTGTTTAAAAGATTCATCTAAAATCATGTTTCTAAAATTGTCAGTCGGCTTAATAACATAACGAGCAATGAAACTTTTATTTTATACGAATTCAACAAGATCGGCTGAACTACCTCGCCAAGCCGGCTTTTTTAAATACTTTTTTGTATTTTTGTTGTTGTTGTTCTCGCAAATAGTTGCGAGCAACTAATCGTTATCCTTTTATTTGTCCATATATGTTTTATATTTATTCTCTTCTTCTACGATAAGTTTCATGAGACTTTGCATAAAAATTATATTATTGCCTTCAATAGCAGATGAAAAGTAACGATATATTCTTTATCGATTTATCCAGAATAATACGTATGTTATCTTTTTATTGACAGTCACGCGATTTTTATAGATACGTTAAATGCATTATTTTTCTTTACCGTATTGCATGTTAACGTGCAACACCATAAAAATTATCACTGAGCAAGGAAGACAAGAACAAAAAACGAGGGAGGGGTGAAAGACTTGGAGAAAAGTAAGTGAAAAATTGAAACCGAATTACGAGGGATACTGAGGGAAAATATTAAAAATGGTAATTCGAAATAATTACCGCGAAAATGTTGAAAGTCAAAATGATTTTACACGGCTTCTAGGTTGAGCATCTTTTGATTGATTCCGAGAAGGAGTTAGTTGGGACGTAGGGGTAGCTTCGCCAGTTGTAGGACGAGAGGATCGAGAATGCTTTCGACCGAAACGAAGGAGTCGTCAGAAAAAAATTACCTCTTCCTCTAATGGTTGTTGCTGTTGTTGTTGTTGTTGTTGTTGTTGTGGCGCTGGTGGTGGTGGTTGTTGTTGCTGTTGTTGATAATGAGGATACTCCGGAGGAGATCGCGTAATTCGTAGAGAGCGATTCGAAGAATGAAGTTGACTGGTGCTAGGGTTATTGTTACCTAGTTCCGGGGAAGAATACGTTGAGCTACTCACGATTGCCGGGCTACTACCGGTTCGCGAATGTCGATCAGGACTATTATTACTTGTGCCTCCGCTCCTGTTAATCATACAGAAAAGAGAAAAGATTAGACTGTGTTCCTCTACATTGAAAGTAGTAAAACTTGAAATTTCTATCCATGGAAAATTATTTAGCTTCCAAATATTCTAGATATTCCAACATCCTTGATTACGGGGGTAGATTTGTTTCCAGGATTGCAAGGGTGCGGGATGCGCCTTTTTATTTCTCGATAATGCTAAGATAAAAGATCAATCTAGGCCGCAGTCGCCCCAAAATTTTCTATTTTTACGTTTACGAGGCGTAATTTGCATTATTTGGCAGCATGTATTATACGGTCCCTGGAAGTAGTGTCGCCAGTTGAGGGAAGGGAGCACGAATTGAAGGGAAAAGTTACCCTTTCTCCTCCAGTCACGTAATGTAGAAGGGGAAGGTAGATTGGAGACACAAGTTGGCCTGGAGACCTTCTTGTTATCTCACCACAGTAGCTGTCGCAGCTTTATGCTTACGAATAATGCAAATAAACGCCTCGTAAACGTAAAAATAGGACTTTTGAGGGCGATTTCGGCCTAAATCGATCTTTTATCTAGCGCTATTGAGTACTGAAAAATGCATGCCGCACCCTTGTAATCCCGGAAACGAGGCTACGCCCTTAAACAGAAATTACATATAATTGCACACACCTAGTATTATTGTTACTTCCGCTAGCAAGCTTCAAAGGTAACTGCTGTTTCACAGGAAGATTGCTTTGCACTTTTTGTTGATTAGTAGCGCTAATCAAATTTAACGGTATTCGTTTAGCATCCAGCTGAGATTTTCGTGTCTGCATTGTATCCGTTCCTTGGGACACGTGGGATAGATGGATGGTCGCGGATCCAGGCGCAGAGCCTGCAACCAATGTCACTCCTTGTCTCTCCAATGCTTCGAGTCGCCGATATAATTGGTCTCTTTGCTGTGTTACGTCCTGCTTTTCTGCCGCGAGTTGTTCTCGTTGTCTTGCCAACTCGGTTCTTTCTTCCTCCAGCTGTTTTTGTTCCTGCTGAGAAGCAGCACGGAACGCTGCTTTCTCTCGGCTCAGTTGATCTTGCAAGTTACGCAACTCCTCTAACTGGCGGTTCGTATTAGGTCTATTATTTGGTTTACTTATACTTCCTTCTTTACACGCAGCTAATTGAGCTTGTAAACTATCGATTGTCGTCATCTGATTACTAATTATACAGAGCAGCGTATAAACGTGATGAGACAAACGAATCGCTGCCCATTGTTGATCCTTGTTCGCTTCGGAATCCTGACTGTCTTTCTCCTCTGGACTCTCTTTCACAAACTCGCCAACTTTTGGGAGAGAAATGACTGATTGAACCGCCGCAGAATCTCGTAACGGATATTTTTCCTGGAAGAAGAATAAAATCATCTGTTACAATCAATTTTTATGGTTGTCAGATCGCATATTTACTTTGTTGTGATCGAAACCAGCAAATGTCTCCGCCCTTCGAGGTACGCTGAGAGCAGCTGGGACGTAGGTCTCGCTATGCCGTTCACCTGCGGAACTTAAACTTCTTGAAAGAGTAGCACCGCCTGTACTGAATGATAGCGAGCTAGCAAGTCTTGTTGCTTCTTGTACAGCCACAACCACCTAGAAACGTATATCGTTCTTTTTATCTTCAATATTATGTTAAGAAATATTGTAAATACTGTTCAAATAACAATGTTTCCAAACCTCTTGCCACAACTGCGTGGTTTCAGACCCTTCGCTGTGAACCAGTCTAGTGTAATCCGGAATCTCTTTATCAACCTTTTCTAATCGTTCACTATCATTCGTCTCATTTCCTCCCCACACGTTGGCGGCATACGAAAGCTGCATTTGCAGATTAAGCTTCTCTTCGAGTAAAAGTGCCTGTTCGGTGTCCTTCTTTCGTAGTTCAGCTGAATATTTGAATAAGAAATAAGTATTACCAATAAACACTACAAATCGTTTTGCTAAAATACTTTATTTGTACGCTATACGCACCAACTATTTTTTGGATATGAGATTCTTTAGTTTTCACTAGACGTTGTCTTTCTTCAACGGAGAGTAATGATATAGAAGAAGATCGTGTATCTCGCAATTCATTACTACTATTATTTTCAGTTATTGTATCGGTTTCATTATCAGCGTCTTGCGGACAAGCTTCGACCGCTGTTCTGATCGCTTGGATCCACAACTGTTTATCTTTGGGCTTCTGAATTTTCAACTCGAACATCTCTGGTTCAGCTGGATTGCTACTTACTAAATAGATTCCTCTAGATTCTTGACCAGCCTTCTCACGCACTAGTAGTTTCTGAAGCGACACTATACCAGCCTTAGTGTCAGGCACAAAAAAGGCGTATTTCTGATCTCTCTCGGCCAAGAAAAATAATATATCAGACAGAACAACTACTACGATGGCAGTCATTTTTCCACGACCTTGCATTAAGTACGCAGTACCTTCGAATTTCAATACTCTATTAGATGCCAAGATATCCGACTTCTTGAATTTCACGCCACGATATGTTGCAAAAGATTTTGCATCGATCCTATTTTAATAATGATCAAAATGACGTTATTAGTCAACAATAATTAAAGAATATGTTCAATTAGGTATCGAATTCACTTACTTATTATAGATCTCTAGTTTCCTATCTTCCCTTTCTTTGTCGGCTACGCAAGCATCCACATCCGCTAAAATTTCTTTAACAAGGCTTAATGCTTTCCGCAAATCTTCACCTTCTTCTTGAGCGATGCCCGTTTTTATAAGTGGCTCGACCAACAGTGGATACTTTGTTAAACGTTGGGTAACGAATAAGATGCACTCAGGAATCCCCTTCTTTTTCAGTAGAGGGTGCGACTATAGAAACATAATTTATTTTCATGTTACTGGTAAACCGAAGAATATGTAGATACTTGGAATCATTCTAGGGGACATATTGGGTTGGCAAGAAACCCAATTTTCTTATTCAACCAATGAACTTTGATCAATGAAATATTTTCCGTTTCGTTCGATGATCTTTTGCCATCTTTCTGGTAACTTCATAATTACCATTTAAAGAGTTTTGTAAACTTCAAAATAAATGGTGTCATCACTTCTCAACCGAGCTCCAACCATTTTTCTCGTGCCACCAAAGATTATCATTCATTTCGAAGTTTACAAAACTCGTTGAATGGTAAAACATTTAATTTACGTTCGAAGATCATGGAACAAAATGGAAAATATTTTATCGATTAATGTTCGTTGTTCGAATAAGAAAAATTGGGTTTCGTTTCACCTTAAAATACCGAAATTACTTTCCTGCCAACACAATATTTCTCGATGTAAATTCTACATGAAACTTTACCTGACAATGTCGTACAAATCGTGCAAATCGAGGATCATGTCGGAAATAATACTTGTAAGCTTCAACGGCGTCTCTGTGACGACTACAGAATTCTCCATAGGCACTCTTCATACGTTGTGCATTTTCACTAGCAAATTGATCAACGAGTATATCAGCGATTGTAGGAACAACAGGATTTTCATTTTGCCGCTTTCGTAATTTTTGCAAAAATCGTAAATGAATATCGATGAGGTCGCGGAGTCTTGGAAACATACGTTCAAGGTCTGGTTGACCGAAACGAAAATGTCGCCGGAGACCCTCCGCAAAAATTCTTTCCATAGCAAGAAGCACTAAACAATGATGTTTCTCGGTAAGGACAAATTCGTAAATGTGCTCTTGTCTCTTTACTTTCCGCTCGCAATTATCAACGAGTCGCAACGCGATGTTTTGCCCAATGGCAGCGCTCCAAGAGTCAGGCTCTTCTTTAGCTAGGCCTAATTCTGGGTCCAGACCTTCCAAATCGTCTACAGTAAACTGATGAGTATCATCACAGAAATCGAATTCTTCCCAACCACTGGAACATTCCGTTATATATATCAATTAATCATTTATTTTCTCGTACAAAGTAGATTGCGGATCTCTATGCAAAAAAGATAGATTTTCATACGAACCTTGATATGTCACGATGTTGTCCATCCCCATCCTTTTCTTCGTTTATCGTTTGACTGAAAGAAAAATTGAATTACATACATTAGAACACTCTATCTTGTCTCACACAAAACGAATTGTGTTCTCCTGAAAACCATAATAACGAGACTGCATAGATTAGATAAATACAACAGTTTTACCGGCACATCGATATTACCTTACACAGAAATTTAATCGGCATAGCAGCACCTAAATTTTATTTTCATACTTGTATTCAATTTCTTACGTCCTACACGAAACGATCATGACTATGTATAAAGGCAAACGTTAGTTACTGGGGGGGTACAGTTTTTTGTAACTGCTTCGTACCGATGTATCAAGATGTAATGTTGAATGATAGATGAATTTTTAACATTACTATACAAGAGATTTACAAGTTTACTATGTATTTATAACAGGTAGGTCATAGATGGTAGATGAATGCTTCGAAAAGATATTTGTATTCTTATTGAGCAGGGGATGTACCGAATGCTATAATTCTATGCTTGCGAATGCACATTCTTGGATTGTCGTGAACACATTACTTTTTACAATTTACAATGTACAGACATTTGTTCGTATCCCAGTAGAACATTTGGTACGTTCTCATCAAAGTGATATGTATATTACATACACGAGAAACGTTGATTACGGAGTTTAGCGAAACATTCAGAGACATATAATAGCTATAAATCTTTGGTACAATAGAGACAACTAAGAGAGGAAGATGCCGAAGGTATTGATATTGGTTAAACACATGGGAATAATATAACTTACAGTATTCATTCGAAGAGTAAGCTTAGAGTTTACGGTATTCGTGTAGAAATACGTTGTTGTGTACACAAAACATGTTATCGTATGAACATAAATCAGAGAAGCAAGCATAGGTAGGGGCAAGGTGAGATGTTTCTTTTCAATACAACATAGAGGCAATTCAATTGCCTTTTAAACAATGTGTGCGAGGAAAGAACCGAGGAACGATAGACACGGGCCATCCTACTACTGTGTAGGATTGATATACACGAACAGAAACGTACGAACGCTTCGACAGAATAGGAGGAACACATCAGATATCTGAGACTTACTTGACTCCTAGCTTAGTAGCAACTCGCCGCCAAGGGCTGTAGCTTGTCACGGCTTTCTTGCTGTTAATTTCCCTTTAATCGTCGAACAATCGATTGGTTTGTCGTAGTTGCACGAGAGGGAATGCACGGGGGAAGGAAAAAGCACACACTGCATTAGGGCAACTTCATTTTGCCTTCTTGTTTCACCTCCTTCTTCATTTTTCTTATTCTATCACGTTTTCCAATTGTTACGCATCAAGATCATTACTGCACAGCTCTTTTTTTTCCATACGTAAAGAATCTTTCTTTTTTTTATTTCTCTTAGAAAAAGTGTTTACGGACTTCAAAGTGAAATTCGAGAAGTGTGTGATATTCGTACGCTGTTCACCATGAATTGTTATAATTACTATCTCTGTCTGTTTCATTTCTGCGCGTATGTATATGTAGATATGTGTACAGGCTGATTCTGGAACTGGGACAAGTTGCTGCTCTTTTTTAAGTAACAACAGAAAGAAGTTATACAGGAAGAAATCGTATGTCATAGTACGTTCCAACTTCCTATGACTTTATTTTTCATGTGAATGCACCAATGCACTTGCCAGATGCAATTGCACTTTACTTTTTAACGGGACCCAATCTTTTTGTTAAACCAATCGATCTCGTTGATTATCCAACATATGAAAGTACTAACCCAAGGTCATCGAAATGTCAATACTTCATGAGATATTTGACATTCTGTGTCACTAGCGCTCTTGTAGTAAAGTACGTTTCTGACACAAATATCTCATGAAGTATTGACATTTCGATGATCGAATTAATGCTATGTCATCTTTCACAAACGATGAGAAAATCAATATGTTTATTGTGTTTGTGGACTGTAATAAAAATGCAGTTGCTGCTTGAGAAGCAGACCATCACAGATATCCTCATCGAACATATTTTATAAATAAGAAAAAGCTTGAGAGCATACGGTTCGTTTTTCAAACCGAACAGAGAAGTCGCAAAACCATTGGGCGAATGTAAAGGAGTAAATGTGAACATGTTGGCATACTCAACATTGAATCCCAATACTTTCAACACGATAAGTAGCTAGGGAATGTGATATTAGCCACAGTTCCGTTTCAAGAATTTCGAAACTACATTTTCGTGCAAACGTCACACAATGTCCAACATATGATTTCTTCCTCTATCATGTTTTTCTATTTTTACTTAAAAAAGAGCAGCAACTTGTCCCAGTTTCCAGAACCACCCTGTACAATATATTTACACGTTATTGAAATATTTGAAGAAGTTTGGGCGTGATATTTTGTATATTAATTAAATATGTATATGTATAAGTTTTTCTTAGTAATGTTAGAGACTCGAGGATAAACACGTTCAAGCTAGCCATACTATTGGGCCAATTGCAAACGTAATTAGAAATAATAAGCCTCCAAGCCAGCCAAAGCTTCTGAGTAATAAGCAGATACGATACCCCTTCTAACTAATCATTTCCTATATCAAACATTGTACATGTATGTAATATAGAAAAAAACATGAGATACAAAAATTCAATAAGATCTTTCCGAATAAAATGAGAAGTGTATTTCGTTTCGTTCGCATAAATGTGTAAAACTAGTGCTCACTATTTTGCATTATCAATGAATATAAATAGAGGCAAATACTCGAGTTCGGGTAGCTCCGTTGAAAAATACGTTCGTAAATAAGTAGACAGTGGATTTGATGCATTTATGGCAAAAGTGTGTAAAGGTAGGTGTAATTGCATACAGCAAGACCATTAGAAAAATTTCAAAATACTGTTGTATTATTTTCAACCTGTTAAACGTATTAGGAAAGAAAATCAATTTTCTGGATTATTTTCAACCTATTATAAACTATTCCTTATAAAATTGTGTAACAATATAATACCTTATGAAATTGTATTATTTTCAACCTATTAAACACATTAGGAAAGTAAATCAATTTCTATTTCGATCCAGTTCGTTGCAATTCAGGCAGAAAAGTTTTATTTTGATCCGCTGTCTACTAATAAGCAAAGAAAAAAGAAAAGAAATTGAAAATCGCGCATCCTGTCAAGCGCAAATGTGTACCCGCGCATTTTACGCATTTTTTAACTGACAAATTGCTTGTATGGCAAATAAAGGGAGTTTATTAAGAAAAAAATAACTCCGAATTTAGGCATAGCCATGCCGAATTGCGTGCGAATCTTGAACCACAGATACGCAGATCCAATGCGGGGAAATAAAAGATGATTTTTCGAATGAAAACTATTTACCTTCCGCTTCCGTATGAAGATGGTAAAGGCAACGACGCTGTAGAGCCTCTCTTGACGTTGCAGCTACTCGATATTGTGGTCATGTTTGATGCGGGCTTAGCGATAGATTTGCTGGAATGGTGTTTGGACTTGATACACTCCAGCACTAGTTGATCCTTACATCCTTGACTCTGATGTATAGATACTCCGCAATCTGGCGAACAAAGTTTTAACATTTGTCATAAACACGTACTTATAATAATTACACAGCGGATTTTATGCATTTATGACAAAAATGAGTAGGTGTTATTTAAAAGAGTAAAAATGTTAGAAGAATTTAAAAATACTGTTATATTATTTTCAACTTATTAAATATATTAACAAAGAAAATTAATTTTTACTTCACTTCAGTTTGTTGCAATTCATGTAGAAACTTTTTATTTTGCATGAAGACTGCAGTGTTTTATCGATAATTAGGAATATTATTATTTAACTTTTGCCGAACGTTGAAAAGGACAGCGAAGCGAGAAATGTGAACATAACGAATCCAATAATAAAACTTCTTTATTTTTCATTATTTTTCTATGGGACTTTATATTATATTTGGTATAATTTTCATTAGAATGTCGCAAATACGTTGGTAAAAGTAGTGGGGATAGTTCTGGGACAAGCACAAGCCAGACATTGAGACATTTATCGAGAAAACACTATACTTCCTGCCAGATATGTATAAACAGTATAATACTTACTGTCGCAATGTAGAAGCGGTTTATTATTTGTTGATTGTTTCATACAAACATCACATATTAGACTTCCCTGAGACCCAACCATTATTGTTGCCCATATATGCTGCTGTAGACTAGTTTTTTTACCACTCTTATCCTGCAAAACCATTAAAATTGTTCCTACGATCTTCAACACACTTATACACGTGTATAAAAAGCCCTTACCTTTTTCTTACGGAAAAATATAGAACCCCGTTTTCTTCTAGTTTTCTCGGAATTTTGATCATCGTACGCTGCCGCACTGAAAATAAAAACGATTCAATAAAAGTTATTCAAATTTGTAATATAAAAAGCATCGGAGCAACGAAAATCTAGAAGCATTACTATACGGTGTATTCGAAAAAAGTGATCGGAAATATGTCTATATCGTAACTACATATATGACTAAGCGTTTCGTGAGGAAATATATTACACAGAGAGAAATGTAACAAATGATACCACAAGTATATTATTATTATATATGTACATGTATACGAGTATACTATAAAAGAAAGTGCTTAGTAAATTAAGCTAATACAAACCAGCCACTTTCCCTTGTATCTTGTTAGCAGAATATATATTGCTCCTAAGTGGAAAACTGAAAATATAAACAATGAAATACTTACTCGGTTAATAATTCGTCAAGCAATATCTGAGCATTCGGAGTGCCTTCTCTATCCTCGTGGAACTCGTGGCTATGTGTCGTATGAAGATCCTCTGTTTCAGTCTCGCTTCCACTACCCTTTTCGTTTCTTTCGTGACGGCTGTACCATGCAGGATGGTAGGAAATTGTCAAGTACAAACACAAAGTATGCGACTATTGTGTAAAAGATATTGCAAATCAGAGAGTCTCGTGTGTGGTGTGCCACCGAGATATCGAAGCGCCATAAAAAGATATATACGTGTGGATACACTTCAAATACAGAAAATGCCATTCAAACGAGCGAGAATGTTCGAATTCGAATAACGATTAGAAACGAGAGTCGTGTTATCAAGTACACTCAAATGGAAAACTGATATCCTTTCGAATATTTTCAAATTTAGAGATAGCGTACCAATAAATTGTGCATTAAACTTCAAGAATCGATAATTAATTACTCGTAAGTTTATAGTAAATAAAATAGTGGTGCAACCATGCGTCAATACTTTTATATACATAGTACGAGTTATTGCAAGCATTCTTAGTTGTAGATAAATTTGTCTTGTGGCCAATAAAGTCATGCATTAATTTTTGCTTCAATTTCAATCGAAATATTGAAATACAATATATATATATATATATATATATACATAAAGTATGTGCATCTTTTTGTGTGCTGCTTATGTATAGTGTTTTATAAAGATCGTAGGCTAGATCGTATAAAAAAAAATAGGAAAACTTACTAAGAATTCATTGTAAAATTGAAAATCAGATTAATCAAATTCGTAGACTCGATATTCGAAACTTTAGAAACAGAGATATAATGCGTCTATTATTTACTAAATTATACAAATGATAAGATAGTAAAATTAAGCATAAAATTTGACGTGATAAGTCAGGGCTGCCGAACTTCGTCGCAAGCCATACTGTCCCCGCCGTTTATCAATCTGCCCGTTTCTCCACTACATAAGTTTACTAATCACTAGACTGCGGATCTTTATGCCTTTGTGGCTTCTGAAAATGTACAAAAACGGGTGGAATATTAAATTCGACAGAATTTAGTACAATTTTTGATTTTTCCGAGATCTGCAAAGGCTACCACCGCTGTAAATAAGATCGTATTTTATTCTACTCTCTTAAAGCTTGTCTAGAAAAATTGAAAAATGCATAAACATCCGCAGTCTACAAATCACCATTCCATGCACCTTGTTATGGTATGGCAATAAACAAATAGGGATAAAAGCCGTGCATCTCGACTGTCCCAAATAATGGGGGATCATCTTTTCGCTCATAGCTGCCTTACGAGAAACTACATGCGGCTGGCGAGCCAGCAATTCGGCATCCCTGACGTTGATCTAGCTTTACGATCTATAAACATTATTATTTAACTTACACTATGAGTGATGGTGTAGTCCTAGTTACAGACTCTGCTAAATGAGCATTAACTTGTGGTGTAACAATCGAAGGCGTTGAAATAGATTTCTGAAGAGGTAAACGAGAACCTGTGACACCAGGCATTAAACCACTACTGTCTGCTAATCTTTGACTACCTTTGAATCGTTTTGTAACTATCTTCTGATATTCGCTCTGTTGAAAAAAAATTCTGTAGTTTTTGTTATAAAAAAAAGAAACGAACAGAAAAGAAAATGTTTAAACAAGTTTATCAATGTAAGCATCCTTTTACCTGCACAAGATCGGCTTCGTTAAGGGAATGAGTGCTCGCTTGTGATCTACATGCACGATTGCCAACACCTACGGGTCTGGTACCAGACTTTCCTTGTAATTCTATTTCCATTTCACTGTCTAGGCTACTTAAACTAATACTGCGCTGTCGCTGAAATTGTAATGGATAAACTGTTGAATATATTGTTTCATGAAAATAAGTACTAAAGTAAAAACAAAAGCGAAATGAAGAAAGCGATAAAGCAATTATCATCATGCTACGAGTATTACGATAAATGCATTTTCATCGAAAGAATTTATCAGACGATATTAACCATGTTTTGTGCTTGTAGATGATTTTGTCCGGAGGCTCTGCGACGCCCGCATCGAGTATCTTCCAGATCTGTCCAGCTACGTCTTCTGTCTATACCTTGTGCATTCTGTGAACGAGGACCTACCGGTGGGAAGTGTGTAGGAGAACTATTAGTGGAGCAATTAGCGAGGAGGTCTGGATCAGATCCTGTTTCATTATTACTCGAACGTGGCGGGATTTCAGGTGAGATTAACGGACAGAGGGAAGGACACGACGATGTTAAACGTTGCTGTACGTCACTGTGAGAAGTGCGATGATTGTATCCCCAGTTGTTCAGCGTCAGATCTCTCATACGCTGAATGCAATCATGGATTTCATGCAAATGCTGCAAGTTGTCCTCTGCAAGGTGGTGAAACAATTGTTAGCCACGAGAAGCACACGAAAATATCAGACGATTGTTCGTGCACGATTTTCATAGATGTTTAAAACATAATTATCCTTTCTCCAATGTCGAGTTATACTCGTCAAAGAAGTGCACAGGGTTAATAAAGCTGTATTCTTTCAAATTGAACCATTGAATTTTAGTTTCATCGGTCACGAACTCGTGTAATTGTCTGATATTTCAACATCGAGCGACATTGAGTTGTTACAATGTAACGCGTGGTTTCACACGTATTAGAAAGTGAAATGAATTTACCCAGAACAGGGTAGTTCTTAGCGAGACCAGGCGAGTGCGGTGTCACACTAATAATCGGCACCAAAGGATTAGGCTGTGATTGTATATTAGAGCCAATTGCAAGCAACGGATGCTGCTGCTGCTGTTCGTCGATTCCTTCAGACATACTGATAGCCGTTTTCTCAATATTGTCTTTGGTGTAGCTGACTTCAGCGATTATATTCTCACGTTGCCTCAAACAACCAAGGTCTCCATTAATAATAGGTATACGATCGCACTCTGAATGCGATGAGCCCAAGTAATCGGTTATTACATCTTCTTCGCTGTCTTCTCCGCTGTTTGGACACTCGTCTATAGAGAGACAAACATAAAAGCACACCCTGTTATTACATGTATCTGCATAATAATAATGTTAATCAATGTCGAGTATAAAGATCAGTTTAAACAGCGTATAATTAAAAATAACAAATCCTAGTTGAAATTATAAATCACTTGCTTGGTTGAATAAGGACTGTAACAATTTCTATTGTCCCATGGAATAACGTGACAATGTCGAGTATAACGATCAGTGCAGCGTATAATTAAAATAACAAATCCTAGTTGAATATATAAATGATTTGAACGGTTGAAGAAAGATTGTAAGAATATCTATTGTCCCGTGAAATAACGTGACTCGTGTATGACAAGAAATGTCGCATTTCGGTGAACTACATCGAGATACGAGAAAACCGATATCGAAATGTCCTCGCGCCTATTGACTGCAGAGGGAACAAATAGAACTTGCTCTCGACAATCGCAGCCTCCCGCTCTCATATTATAGTAATGCATAAAAGCATATTCAATGAAAATCGGGTCAAATTGTTACATGTTACATGACATGTTATCTACACGTTACACAATTACGCGAACGCAAACAATATAGAACGAACGTTTTTCGTCGTATCCGATCGACAAGGGAAGAGGGCGAATTAAAAATAGTATCGATATCAATATTCATTTTTCTCTTTCCGCCGTGTTAATATCGGTCACGGATAACCCAAGGTCATTTGTCCGATCTCGCGAATTTGTACGAATCGATCTAATGTTGACTGACAACGGGGAGGGAGGGGAAAAAGAAAAATCAAGGAAGAATTTTCAATCTTATCACTCTGATTGACCAAAGCAAACTTCCTCGTACATTTAACCGAACAGTTTACACAGCGAATTCGCTAGGAGAGAGTCTCTGTACGCGCAAATAACTTTATCGTAAAAAAGACACCACCGTTTTAACGATCACTCGTGCGGAGTAGATGATTCGCGCGACAATCGTATTCTATTTTACGTACGCGACAACTTGATGAGCCGTTTATTGTCATCTTCCTATATCAAGAATAAGTTAGTGTGTTCGAGTCGTGCAAATCGTACTGTTCTGGGAAACAGGGGTAGACACACTGTTGCTTTCCCCGTAACTCCCGAGCGCGAATTGATCCGTTGGTCCGCGCATTTCACCCCACCTCCATGCATCCCCGATCGTGAACCGACCTCCAACCTTCACTCTAATACCTTTACTACCACCCTTTCCGGCAAATTCGTCTCTCGCCTTCACTTTCGTCGTTTTTCTCGTCGAATCAACCCTTTGCGCTCGGAATTGTTTTAACTCGAAAATGAAACATTCCTTCCAATCTAGAATAATTCCATTCTGCACCATTTTCTTCATATTATGGAATTAAATTTTATTCAATGTTTAGTAGCTGATTAGATACCAACATATTTGATAATCTCCACAATATTTTGAATAATAGTACAGCAATTTTTAGGGTTGACTCCGAGTCGACACTCGAGTGCTAAGGGTTGAACCAACATCCGGTAAATTATTTACTTCTACTCCAATTGTCACCGATTACTCCAATACACGAACACGAATGATTTTTCTACTAACTTCACTTTAAAATATCGAATTCCTGATCAATTTTCTTACATTTTCATACAATAAAGATCTTGAAATTGTAATTCATGGTAAAAATAAATTCAAAGATAAACAGCTATAGTATTTGTTTTAAAAGTTTGTCCACGCTTACAATAAGGGTACTACTGGTAAATTGTAGCAAACATGCTAGAATAATACTGTTAATCAATAATGGTACATTAAAATACGAAATTTATTACATAATATAAGCATACGTGAAACATTATTAAATTGTATGATTATAGAGAGCTCTTCTTTATTAGGGTTTTATTAATAGTAGTATTATATCCCTTGAGAGAAAAAAGAAAAATATGAAGGTAATCACACTTTATATTTCCTATGTACACACATGGAAGCAACAAGTGGTAATGTTTTCTTTATCCTATAGAAATATTTTAAGTTGGGATGTTTCATAGGATTCACTAAGAAGGGATAGATATTTAACACTAAGTCTAGGGTAGACTCGTTCTCATGATTGCAAGGGTGCGGGATGTGCCTTCTCATTTCTCAATAATGCAAAAATGAGGTGTTACGGTTGTTAAAAGCACTAGATAGAAGATCAATGTAGACCTCAGTCAATACAATATTTATTACAATATTTTATGAAATTATTAGGACTAATCATAAATAACTTCCATTCTTTTGTAATAGACATTTATTTTGCTTTCATTAAATAACAAAATTATATTAATTTATTATGTATTCACCAATATATTGATGTGGATTTTGCTCCAATATTGCCTTTAAAAGGTTGAGATTCTAGTTAGCTGGATTGGAAGTTATTTATGATTCAATCTAATGCTACATATACAACTTTATGCCTCCAAATGCAAATTAAGCCTTGTAAACGTAAAAAGAGTTTTGACTATTGAAACACCCCATCTTAGCATTATTTAGAAATGAGAAGGCGCATCGCGCACCCTTGCAATCCTGGAAACGAGACTGCCTCCTCAACTGCATCCAAAAAGAAAATAGTACTAATTGTGTAACATTAACACAACGGAATACTATGAAACTACTATTAAAGAAAAAACTATTTACATGTAATATAATCTTTATTCTATTCAAGATTACAGAACAGGATGAAGAATGAATAACATTATAGTATATTAACAACAGCGATACAAGTGATGTAGTAGTACAAACAGCAAAGTCTCAAGTGATAAGGTATGTAACTATAATAACTGTACTTAATAGTATTTATATAATGCGTACATTAAAGCGTTAATAATGCATTAAGAAAGTGCCAACGACAGTTTTCTAGTACAAAGCACTGAATATATTATATACCTATCGAATATACATTTCCATAGAATATCATATCCAATTATTTGAAAATAAATGTTACCTTATTTCAAAACTGTTCTTCTATCATCGTGCAAAATTCCTATTCACCAAACAGTCATATGTTTATAATATAAAAACAAGTAGCAACCGATGCGTACAAATGTGTTTTTATATGAAATCGCATAAAGATATATATATTTTCACAATGTAACGATTTAAATATGATAAAATAATGATAGATAATATATATAGACGATTTTTACTTAATAACGTAAAAAACAATATGAAATATAATTCAAATGAAACAATTTAATTAAATAACTTGAAAACACATTACGCGATTCTATTCCAATAATATAAAGAATTGTTGATATTGCATATGATATTGATAAATGACGAGTACTCAATGAAAATATTGTTTGTATTGTTAACAACTTACCAGATGAAAACGGAGCCAGTATTTCCTGACGTTTCTCCATCTTTTATTTCCGACGATCGAACGTGTATTTAATTTCCCGAGTGTGAAATCTGAAACATTTGTAAACGTTAAGAATAACGCTAAACAAAAATGAAATAATCTTTCAAACATTTTTTTAAATTTTGGAAGATCAGATATAAACTACACAATGAGCATGTCGATGTAAAATTTGATAAATGAAGATGATGCACCACTAACGAAACAATCGAAATTTATCATTATAAAGAAAAGTCTGCAGTATTTCATACTTCGAGTGGGACGACGTATACACTTTGTTGCCAAAGGAAGCCGTATTGACAGATGAACACTGGGCTTAATTATTTCGTATATTAAGATCTACTACTCGACGTCAAATGGAATACGTACCTAAAGCAAAATAATTCTTATAAATCCATTAACATTACACACGGTTTATTATATCTAGCTCGTTCATGAGGAAACAAAATGTTGCATCTACCAATTTGTATCATGCATTCAAGGCACGTCGACCATTTTGTACTAGCCCTGTGCTGTTCAACATAAGGGGTGCGCCGGAGCGGAGGCTATAAAGTGTCGCCTCTATCGGTGTAGATGTGAATTACACACAGTAAAGTTTTGCCTCTATCGGCGTATAGGTGAATTACAGGAGGTAAAGTGTCGCTTCTATCGTCGTAGAGGTGAACTACGATTGAAAGAGGAGAAGGGATAAAGAGATTCGCCTGTAGGGACTGTAGGGCTGCGACGGAGAGGGAGATATGTCACTCGTTCACAGGAGAGACAAAGACAGTAGTGATACGACAAAGCAGCTTGATTTTTCGATGGACGTAGAATAACTTTCTGAAACGAAGGAGCCATATTTTCTGATGCTCTTTGTGTTGAAATGTTCTCTGAATTATTGCGGAGTCCCCAACAGAGCCCTTTTTTGGAAAAAATGTGTAGAAAAAAATATCTTCTATGAAAACATACGGTATTATTGTTTATACAGTTTCAAGAGATAAATTGTAAAAAAGGGCTTTGTTGGGAACCCCGCGGTAATACAGAGAATATTTCAACACCAAAATTATCCAAAAATATTGCTTTTTCGCTAAATGCAGCTCAAGTAGCCGATCGTTATAGAAAACCGAACAATTCGTATTCCAACATGGCTGCTTCGCTATCGCGCTTTCCGATTTTCCACCGCAGCGCGTCTCCTGCTATTTTTGCATCCACGGTAGAAACCACTGATCTGTGATAGAAACACTAGAAACCCATGGTATAAACTAGGAACGTAGAGTACTCCAGGAAGGTAGAGTCAGGTAGAGTACTCTACCTTCCTGGTATATGCGTATGGTAATCGCTTTTCAAGTTTACAAAATAATTTGAACATTCTCCGCTAGGTTTGTATCATTCGCTTCTCCCCACTCTGTTAGCGTATAAAATTTAAAATATGTATCGACGTTTGATTAGGCCCATTTGAGTAAATAAGTAATAAATTGCACCATATATAGCGCGCAAAAGAAACGAACAATTTAACATAACAATAACGTATACATTTTCATAGCGAAACAATAAATAAATTCATAGGCCTTTTTGGCAGGATTTTGAAGTTAATTACGTGGACATTCAGCAACAAGTACTATAAGAACACGTGGTATCAAATTTATAAATGCGAGTGATTAAGGATAATAGAGGGGAGTTAAAGTTTGTACATTACGTGGGATAGAAATTATTTTAGTACTCGTCTGGGACCTCAAAGTGAGTTAACAAAAGCTTATAAAGATACATGAACTATTATTAGATTTTAATTAATATTTTGAACGTGTCAACGTTTTCACCTTGATACACTTAAAAATTTACATTTCGACCTCGTTAATAATGTATCATTATTGTCTGGTTGGGAATCTTTTTACGTAATACGATATAGTTCACGATAGAGTATTTGAATACGCATTATCAATAATATAAGTTTATTACAGCATGACTATAACCACGTCACTAATACGATCTCATTGTCAGATCATCTCAGATCATCTCTCGCGAGCGTGAAGTAGTGACACACACACACATTCGAAGTTTTCATAGTACCGTTATTCCTACTGTATTTTATTTCTCATTTTGCATATTCGGCGATTATATAAATATATATATTCGGTGAGACAAACTTTTAATTACATAGTTTGACTGGTAGATACGGCTACAATGTGTCATTGTAGCGGTGTTAATCGATTAACGATATATCAGAAATGAGAAAAATGTCAGCGAAGTTTACTTTCGGTAGGGAGCTATACGTTTCTGATGGCACGTACCTAGTCTGGTTTTTGTCATCAAAGGTGGGAAGTGTGTTAGATCGTCGCGGTAACCCGCGATAATAACTTTATTATCGGCTTGAAGCGTGACCGAGTCACATACCAGTGAACAGAATTATGACAAGCGGACTCGGTGGAAACATGTTCACCGTTCTCATCTTCTGCACCGTGTTTTTACCTTCAGTTTTACACGCCAGTTATTTCGGACTGAACAATGAAAACAACGACCAGTGTTTCTGCAAGGTATTATTATTTTCCTTGTTTTTCCGTTGTTCAAATTTTCCGGCGAGAAATGTATAAACATAACCCGTCGAACAGATGGGATGTGTCAAACAGATGGCTATACAGGGTGAGTCTCAAATAACTCGTAAGTTATTTCTTATACCAAAAAATGTTTCGAACCAAAGTTGCATGGTTTCCTGGGATACATACAATGCTGTAATTTGTTTTTTTTTTTAATTTCCGTTTTTAGAGAGATACGAAGGTCACCTTCAGTTTTTTAAATGGAACGTCTAATGTTCTCTCTCGAATTTGGATAAATTATGAAATTCTCTGTGAGAAAGTATTATACGAAGTGGGACTTAAAATGAATAATTACTGAGATATTTTCAAGTTAATAATCATATGATGGTGAAAATAGATGATGAAAATCATCATCATGAAATGTCTACTTGGTACTTTATTATTACCAATCTGTGGATCTTCATGCAAAATGAAAATTGTCTGCATCGATTGCAAGAAGTAGAAACCGAATTGAATGTTATTTCTTCCTTTAATGAATTTAATAGAGGAGAAATAATATATTGACATCTTCAATTTTAAAAATTGTCCAACAATTTTGAATTTCATCTACTCAACTTTGTTATAAATGCATAAAGATCCGCAGTCTAATTGTTACGATGTTCTGTAATCGGCTTCCGCTGCAATTATTAAGTAGAATATTTCTTAATTGCTTGATCAGACATGGCAGCTATTACTTCCTTTGGGGAACATTAAAAAGTTTATCGCGAGCCACCAAGGACAGAAGATATGAGAGGATGTGCATGTGCTGCAATACTTATAAAAACGCTGGAAGAAGTTCTTTGCTCGCTGATAACGATACGCAATTGCATTGACTGCAATGAACAGAGCTTTGAACAGTGCTTGAAATAAAACTTGTTTTAAAAAATATCTCAGTAATAGTAGACATTCCATTTAAAAAGCGGAAGGTGTCCCTTACATCTTGATAAAAAAACGAAGTAATAGAAAACAGATTAGGCACTGTACGTCCCTCAGGAAACCATGCAACTTTTGTTCAAAACATTTTTTCGTACAACGAATAACTTACGAGTAGACTGCGGATCTTTATGCAAAAGAAAAATGTTCTGCAACGCTTGTGGGCAGCAGGAGTTGAATAAAAATTCATTTCATCGCATAACAGAATTTTTACAATGAAAACATCGTAACAATGTTTTTAGATTTTTCTAATCTTTTACTGTTTTATAGTTCACTCAGCCAGTTTCTTGATAAATGTATAAAAATCCTCACCCTGTATACAGATAGCATTCTTCTGATGGATATCTAGTTTCACTACTTTCGAGTTGGATGTTCATTTAAATAAATCTGTGTTACACATACTTTATTATATCTAACAACACTTGTCAATTTCTAGTTGAAAGGTTCTATAGACGACTGTAGCTGCAATGTGGACACGGTGGATTATTTTAACAATAAGAAGATTTATCCAAGACTTCAGAGTCTTCTAGTCAGAGATTATTTTCGTTTCTATAAAGTCAATCTGAAACAGGCGTGTCCCTTTTGGGCGGACGATAGCAAATGCGTTATGCGACATTGCAGTGTGCAACCCTGTCAAGAGGTGAGTGCTTCAGGAATTACGTTACGAAAATTGATAAACACAATGTTAAAAGTTTCTTTGCTTGTAGGAAGACATTCCAGATGGACTGAAAGGAGATGCCTTCAGGCACACGCACTTCAATGAAAGTCCAGTGGATAAATATAAAGCCAGTGCTCAATTTAACGATTGCATGCGTAGTGCTAAAGATCATAACAAAGAGCTCGGCTATTTGAATACAACCATTAGGTAAAGAAACTTCTGTATACTTGAAATAGATACTATCCCTGTGCTACGAAACAATAATATTTCTCCAGTTCAGAAAATTACAAGGATTTCGAGTTGTGGAAGCAATACGATGACGCTCAGGATAACTTTTGCGTCGAGGAGTCTAGTCCCGGGGAATACGTGGATCTTTTGCTGAATCCTGAGAGATATACAGGCTACAAAGGACCCAGTGCACATAGAATATGGCACAGTGTTTATATGGAGAATTGCTTTAGGTATGTTCATTCTATCCTTCGATGAAAAGCAAAATTTCATTCTATATTGTACGTTTAATTTCAGACCAGAAAATTCACCTAGTTTTTATATTCAATCTTCAAAAATAAATGGCAAGTAGCACTCGATGTTTCTGTATTCTAAACGAAACAATCAGTTCATTTTAACACACGTACTTTTTGTTTTAGGAATGTGCTTGGAGAAGAGAGTATTTTATCGCGTTATATCGGGTCTTCATGCTAGCATTAACATTCATTTGTGCGCGAAATATTTATTGTCGTCGAAAGATAATCCAATGCTGGACGGCGGTCAGTGGGGCCACAAATTAGAAGAATTTCAAAGGAGATTTTCGCCAGATACAACTGGAGGCGAAGGTCCGAATTGGTTGAAAAACTTATACTTCATCTATTTACTGGAGTTGAGAGCTCTAGTTAAAGCTGCGCCGTACTTGGAACGCGAAGAATACTATACTGGTAGCAAAGTACAAGATAAAGATACACGCGCAGCGATAAATGATATTTTAGGCGTGGTCAAGTATGTTACATTTCATGAATTGTATTGATACGGAAGTTCATGCACTTATCTAATCAACGTGTATTGTTTAGGTCATTTCCAGAGCATTTTAACGAGAGCGTCATGTTCGCCGGTGGTGCAGAGGCTCAATTGCTGAAAGAACAGTTCAGGCAACATTTTCGAAATATTTCTCGCATTATGGATTGCGTGGGATGCGACAAGTGTAAACTTTGGGGAAAACTTCAAATACAAGGATTAGGCACAGCATTGAAAATCTTATTCTCGGGAAAGTTCGATAGATGGGAGCCAACGTTGCATAACTTTAGCAGAAGACAATTCTATCTAGAAAGAAGCGAGATCGTTGCTCTTATAAATGGCTTTGGAAGGTAAATATTGTTGGACAAAACGTACACTGAGTTCGATTGTTCATGATCTTTAAGTCAATATTTTGTTTCTACAGACTATCGGAGAGTATCTACGAATTGGATAGATTTCGAGACCTGATGAGATAACAGGATTATAGCATGTAATTATGTAATTATTGCGGGGAGAACACATCACACAAATTACTTAATATAATTTAAATTTATATAATAAGAGTTTCTCGAATAACTGATTTGGAGCGGTTAGATGTTACTTACACAGTTTATATACTTTCGAATAGGTAAACAGTTGCAATAAAAATCGTTATAATTTACTTTAAACTAGAGATTATATTCACATTGAACGTATTGCAATTTTTACGAGATTCTTCTTTCTTGAAATATTGTTATGATTTTAATGATCAATCATTTTTATTCTGTCTGTGATAAACAGTTTATCTATGGGAGAAAGAGTTCTCATACCAATTTCGAAAGTAGCTTACTGCTCGTAGAAATATTCCATGCTTGGGCAACTCTTGCAGTTTTCGAATTAGCATTCGTTCCGATTAAAATTTGTTGCAGATGCGATCGTAGTTGTTTTCTTGGTATAGTTTGAAACCGTGTTTATCGGTGACATTAGAAGTAGACTGCGGATCTTTATGCATTTATATGGCTTCTCTAAAAATATTAAAAAAATGTTAAAATATAAAATTCACTTTCTTAAAATTCGTATAAACATCCGTAGTCTAATTATAAGAATGTATACTGCAATACGTTCTAGTCGATAAGGTACTGTGCGTTGGAAACATTGTCTATGATCGTCTAATTTTGATATCAACGGATATGGACGTACAGTTTTCCGAATAATCTTCTATTCCAGGTTTCTATATTCTTGCTACACGGATAGCGAGACGAAGTATTATATTATTTTCTGATAAATTTACACATAAAACACAGACCTCTTGTATATTATGTTGGGTCAGTGGGACAATAATCTTGGTTTTGTAAATTCATAGGTACATCGCGTACAATTGTGTTATCGTCCTGTTTAGTTCATTGTGGAATGTCTATGATTTTTTAAAACATTTATATATATATATATAATCATACATATATGTATACTGTTACATAACTTCCGAGCGAGGTGGTAGAATAACTAGATTTTTGCACAAGTAGCTGCATGTACACGTTTTTTAAATTTATACAGACTTTATGCTGCTCAATTTATACCGACTTTGAGGGTCCAGTGTTTTTTAAACGTAGAGCGCTACCATGATGAAATAAATTCATTGTAAATAGCAAAGTGTAAGCCATTCGACACCTTGCATGACCGGAAATCGACATTATTTTCCCACCAACTCAATATTTTTATATTTTATAACTTATAAACTATTTCATACTATTGTATATACATATAATTCTATGCAGACTACCACTCGTAAGTCGGCGAGCATTCGATCGATCGAAAGATCAACGATTATAGATGAGATTAAAAGGATTAAAGAATAGTTTGAAGCAATTAGAAAGCGATACTCCGCTTTGATCATTTACATGACGTTTTCATGACACAGGTTCGCCTTTAGCGCACGCGTATTAACGTAAGCGTCCGCAAAACTTATGAGTGATAGCGTGTAGTTATTTATTACAGAAAGATCCAATTGTACTGCTTGAAAATTATAAAGCATCTATGTTCTTTTCAATTTCCCAATGGAATGTGTAAATGGATAGTATTTGAAATGAGTATTTCGTACGAAATAAAAAGATATTAACCGAGTCTCGTCGATGTTTCTACGTCAGATAAGCTGATAGGTGTGATACGTTATCGTGCATTCATCTCGATTGATCCAGACACTTTCTCTCCTTTTGCTGATCCCAATCTTGTCCTCCTTTTATCTATCTATTATCAAAGTTCCAGTAGAGAAATACGGAATATTATAGGATTCTGGAGCTATGCGTTATGTTCTTTTCTGCCGACTTAATTACCGTAATTTCTAACGATTTATCACAAATCACCGGATACTTATCTTTAACAAAATGGCAATTAAAGAGTACAAGCTCCCAGCTTGATTTTATCGTTTCGTTTCGATTAGATGTAGCTAGATAATATTTGAATGCAAAATTAAATATATACATCTACTATTTGAATAAATGTTGGAAAGAAGAGATTGATGATAATTAAAATTTAGAAAATATACGATATTTCAATCTGCATCTAAAATGAATAAGTGTCCGATGACTTAATGAACGGGGGTGTAAACCATAGGGTATAGATGAAATAGTTTTTAGACAAAATCTATCACAGTGTCGCGCCCGATTCATTTTCAAATGCATTT
Source organism: Lasioglossum morio (assembly GCA_916610235.2). Taxonomy (NCBI): domain Eukaryota; kingdom Metazoa; phylum Arthropoda; class Insecta; order Hymenoptera; family Halictidae; genus Lasioglossum; species Lasioglossum morio. Next base: position 4,409,437 of record OU744327.1, read on the forward strand.
TTCTCGAAAACAATGCCTGATATAACACCGACGTATCGTTTCGATAATGTTCTTAAATAACATACACCGAAGACATCTTGGTATCTGCTATCTGAACCTGTGGAACTTGATCACGCTTCTGAATAATCGCCGGCCACCCTGACGGCGATGCCAAAAGGAGATCCGGTGATTGCGATAATGCTATTATTATCTTGCGGTTCGTTATTATTATAACGCTATTGGCATTTACAGATAGGACGGTTCGTTTGAAAAAATGCTCAACATAAAAGTGTGTCTTTAAACACAATGACAAACTCAAACACAAATGTGTACAATTTTTCTGTGAGATAGAAAGAAATCGTTATCAAAATAAAAAATGATCACGAATAGTTCGTGAGTTCACGGAATTTTTCAGGCTTCTTGAACGTTCTGCTCGAATCGTTAGAATTAGTTGTTCGACTACATAATAATGACCAGGTCAAACCACTTCAATGAAGTCGCGATCCAGCTCCCTGAGAATCTCCAGGATCATTGTTCACTGTCCCTTCGCCTACCCCTTCCAACTTTTGCGGCAATAGAATTTTGGTGGGGGACACTGGACGCAATGGTGAGGACGGTTTTGTTTCAATCTCTTTAGACAAAAATATTCTACGACAACGATAAAGTTTAAAAAATTGTGAGTATAACATGCCGCGTATGACTCGCGAGCTACAAATTGGAACTTCTTCCAGTGGGTTTCTTTCACTGGGGGGCATACCCTGCGAAGGGCCAAGAAGCTCCACCTGCCTCGTATATTAGATGTTAATTATATATTTTTATGGGACTTCCACCAACTTATTTGTGGCATTCTTATTATTTGTGGTAATATACTAGTCGAATTCTTTGAGAACATATTTTCAAAATGTTAAGTTGTGTATGTAAACATATACAATACACAGCACATGTAATTATAAATTATGCTTCACATGTACAGTAAAAATGGGTGAAATTGTATCTAGTTTGATGTCCTTTAATCAGAAAAATGTCGCAAGTGTATCGGTAAAGTTTCATTAAAAATAAGTGAATTTCTTGTCCTCTTCGGCCACAAAAAAAATTAGTATTCCTTTACGATCTCTGTCACAGCACAGAACCGAGAATCGGCTTAGATCGCGACTCGACTGTACTAGATTCTCAGAGCGTCGATCTATCTATGAGAATAAGCGACAAAAAAAAAAGAATCGATCTTGAACGTTCCGACTGTGAGTGGCCCTTGGATCAAACAGCGAGCTTCGTGGCCCTAATTCATCCTTTATCGCATCACTTCCGGGCTGCATGGAGTATTATGTCTAAGGCACTCGTGTGCGTTGTAAACAAACACTCGGTATCGTGAACTGTCATCAGCCATTTCGGTGAAACGCGTTCTGCGAGCGAGATATACGACACATGACATACGACGTACCAGGGGGCTTGGCTCAGGACTCAGGACTCATTGTCAGTCCATGGATCGCGCGCTCAAACGAACGCATCGAAAACCTCCCTTCTTCCGCGATCCGTTCGTCGGTCGTAGCTCGTCGCCCACGATCGGTCCGCGCAAAGTGTCATTCGAACGGATTCCAATTCAATGGAATCATTTATTATTTAAAGAAGTTCACATGTGTCGCGCAACCACGAGGTCCCCGCGTCGTCGCAACAATTCCTACGAACCACAGACTGCCAGTGCCTGTACACGGACCTCACGACTCCGCTTTTCGTTCGATAGTGGAAATCTCGTACCTAGGTACGTTCGATTCGTTCAAATTCGAATTTTCCCTTCGTGGAAACTTACGGCGGAACTTTCTGACAGTTGTAAAGTTCCCGATGCTTGTCGGTTCCGAGATCATCAATCTTCTTAAGTACAGTGTCGAGGGTTAGCTATCCCGGGGGATAGATGTGGGATTTATTTCAATCTAATATACAGGGTGAACCACGAGTCGTGATCGGTAGAGATCACTCTGTTATCAGCAGTCCGATCGGGAAATGTTTTTATTAGTTATAGCATGGTTTCGAGAGTACTTTCGCCCGATTATATAGCAAATTTTTTGTCAACTCTTTCTTTTCATGATTTTCCAAGGCCACGTTTAATTTTTTTTTGCAATTATACCTGTAATTCTTTTACCCCTATTTGTTAGAGGATTTCAAGGCGAGCTCGGTATACATAAAACGAGAAACAAGTTCAAGGAATAAAATTGCTCTTTTCATTCTTTTTTACAAAAAATTTGCTACAACACTCTTTTTTAATCATTACTAAAAATTGTTTAGAACGAACTATGCATATGTATACATATACGCGAGCTTTCTGTAAATGTAACTTCAATTTAATCAGAGAAATGTTTAAATTATAAAACAAGATTTTCATTGTATCGCTCTCACCGGCTGTCGAATGTTTTTATTACTTTTCTACAGTAATAATGAATTTGGACATAAGACAATCAACAATATATTTATACTAGCATAATTCCCGTCGAAAAATCAACGGCTGGCTTATATCTGGATTTATGCAACTAATTTATTTTTAGCACTAAATCCTGTAGAATATCCGAGATAAAAACAACAATAATAATTTTGTAAAAACTGACTGTGCGACAATAAGTTTGGACTCATTTTCAAGCTATAGATCTCTAGTTTCCTCTAGTCTCCAGTTTACCCTATCGTACATTTTATTCTAAAACTTTTTTCGATTTATTATCGCTACGTCAATGAACGTTTTTAAAAAAATTTTAAAGAAAAAAAAGGACCATGACGAACAAAACAAAAATATAATTACGCATATCCATCGTTCGAATCGTGAGTTATGGTCTTGAGTTCATACAAAAACCATTTTTCCATTTTTCGGGGCAACTTTTCCAATTTTTCTTTCCCTAAACACCTTATTCGGACTATTACGAACATTAAAAAAAAAAAATTAGCCAAATCGGCCCATCTGTTCTCAAGTGATGCGCTTATCAACGAATAGCATTTAATTTTTATTTCTATAGATTTAACGAGTAAACGGAAACCACGTGTTCCTGTTCTGAAACAGTGTCGATCCGTCGGCTGTTTCGAAAGGTCCTGCAGTCACGTGGATTTCGAGACGCGCGTCGCGCCTTCGGTAAGCAGAGTATAAGACCTTTGACACACGAGATTTAAAGTATTATGCTCCGTTTACCGTCAGCGCGGTGCGGGACGATCACCGTTGGATCCGAGAAGCTGGAGATCGACGGGACAGGGGCATGGATCCATGTATGTCGGGTCTCTTTCCCAGCTGATTTTCGCGATTCCCATATTCTAGCATAATACTGCCGATAGATACGAGGGCATTATGCTAGAAATATGAGAAACCGTGAATTTATTCGGAGCTTCGTTCGCCGACGAGGTCGCGAACGCGACTATCGTTGCTGGCGAAGGCTCGAGCAAACGTGGAAATTGTTGTATTGAACCGAGCTTGTTAATCTCTCGAGTGGCTTCGCGCGAGAAGGTTATCGTTATCACGAAGAAAATCTTGCTTTTCTTTTCTTCGATTCTTTTCGGCTTCTGTAGAGGCTGCCGTTGCTGCGCGTTCGCGGAGTAATGCAACAGATTCGGAAAGTGGCGTTTCGATGAAGATGAGGGTGGCGGTGGTCGGCGCTGGAATAATTGGCGTGACAAGTGCGCTCGCGGTGAAAAACGCTTTCCCGCGGTTCGAGGTGTGCGTTTTCGCGGACGAGTTCTCACCGGATACCACTGGCGATGGGAGCGCCGGTCTTTGGAGCCCTTACCTTCTCGGCGAGACGCCTGTCGATCAAGTACAGTGAGTATCCGAGAGTACTCTCGAGAGTACTCTCCGTTTGTCTGTCTATTCGAGAATACTTTAGAAATGTTTTCCTCTCGGAGATTGACGCAAGAGCAGTGGGGCACCCAGGATTTAATCTTGGGACCGAATTGAACAGAATGACCTATACTAATTGAACAGAACCCTAGTAGCGCATAAAATATTAGATAGATATTTTATTCAAATATTGGAAAAATATTTTATAGCCACACTATTTCATAGGAGAAAAATATTAGGTCTGAATATTGTATACATGTACAAGAATAAACATTATCTGTATATTAGGAAGAAATATTCCATTTCTAATATTAAATAAAATAATATGAAATAAATATTATTTGTATATTACGAACAAAATATTCTACTTCTAATATGAAATAAAGATTCATTTAATATTTAGAAAAGGATATTTTTCTCTTAACATGAAATAGGTATTTCCTCCATATTTAAAAAGAAATATTTGTTACTTATTATAAAATAAATATTGTATGTATATTTGAATATTAAAAGAAGATTGGATCTCTTGTTAATATTATATTAATGTGTATACAATATTTTGTCCTACTAGGGAATGACCTATATATATATATATATATAGTATAGGTCATTCTGTTTCAATATATATATATATAGGTCATTTTGTTCAATTCGGTCCCAAGATTAAATTATATATTTATTATATATTATATATTATATATATATGAAAAAAATGTGTAAATTTATTTTAAATTCGGGGCCCTATGGAGTTTACTGTACATTTTTAGTGGCTACGTAAAGGTTGAATTGTTGCGACTGTTCTTCGTAACGTACGATAGCTTACACGCGGTCGGTACCTCGATAGAAAATGGGCTGGTACCACGTTTCGATGGCTCGAGGGATTTTGGCGATCTGGCGAGGCGCCGGAAATGGGAATCTCGTTGCTACCAGTTTACCGTGTAACCAGCGATCCTCGAGGCTACGCTGACTCCAGCTGGACGAAACTGGCCTATGGAGCGCGGAAACTCTCATCCGAAGACTTGAACAGACTGAACAAGGAGCATGGATCGAGCTACAAGTACGGTATCGTTAGAATTACCCGCGACTATCATACTCTTGAGTGGACAATTGTAGATTTCGGTTGTACACCCGAGGGTTAACCTAACCGTACCACAATCGGTCAAATGACCGCTTTCACATGATTTAGTTTTTAATTATTGAAATTACGAGCTGACCCGACAGGTGTTATCCTGTTCTTTCAATCGAGAAAAGCACTTTCATTTTGCCCCGAATTTTCCATTTTTTCCGGGCAACTTCTTCAATTTTTCTTTAACCTTATTCGGACTATTACGAACATTTTTTTAAAAATATTAGCCAAATCGTCCAGCCGTTCTCAAATGATTTGGCATTTAATTTTTATTCATATAGATAGATAAAGATTCTTCCATTAGAAATGGTTGAAGAAATTTCTGTATTCGAACACGTGCTATTATAAAAATTGTAAGCAGTCTGAATAAATTCAATATTGTATTGTTTATAAAACGGCATATCTGTGATTGCCAGGAAAATTGAGCTTTAAAGTTTAAAGTATAAAATTTACGTGTTCATCAGAAGAAACATCATGAAAATAAATTCGAAAGGCTCAATAAAATAATGCAATTTAACCGATTGTCCTATAGCAAAGCATTAGTGACCGACACGTTAAACGGTAATATATCTCGAAAGTGGAAGAGTACGTGACATGTGGTGTTTTTTCAAGCTTAAAAATCGTTCGTACCGTAAACTTCCTATTTTTCCCATATTCTATAAAGTTTCAGCTTTAATTTTTTTTTAAATTCATCGGTATATCTCATTTCTATCGAAAGTTCTTTCATTTTGTCGTCGATTTCGTTCGAATTGCCTACTGTGCGGCACTGTCGTCACATTTTGTACCCAGCACGGTTAGTGTTAATCAAAAGAACAGCGATCGCAGTCTGATTCGAAATGATTTCAGGGACGGATGGATGTTCCTGACGTACACCGGCGAGCCGACGAGGCTGTTGCCCTGGTTGATGAAGAAGTTCGTCGCGGCGGGCGGTGAGTTTCGCAAGAGAAAAGTCGAGAAGTTTCACGAGCTGATCGACGACGATGGATACGATTTGGTAATACATTGCAGCGGTCTCGGTGCTCGGCTGCTCGCCACCGATAACACGGTTACGGCTATCAGAGGTCAAGTCGCCAGGGTGTGTATTTGCGTATGTACAATATGTATACTCGTAAAGAGGAAAGTCTATTCGGATTTTCGTGTTCAAGGTGACGGCGCCTTGGGCGATGCACGGACTCCTCGTCGACGACCACGACTCGCACTACGTCATTCCGAAGTAACGAATCGCTACGCTGCACCGTACAGTAATGTCTCTATTAGAGCGACAGCCTCGGGGGGACTTTGTCGCAGAATCCGTGCGCAGACACTATTTTTTTATCTACAAAGAGTGAACCGAACATAGAGAAGAACAGCGCGTGTAAATAGAGACTACACGCCTTTGAACTGCGTCGGCGACGGTGTTACTGTGAAATAGGAGACTTCGTGAAGATCGACGTATTTCACTTTCGCGAATCACTAATTAGACGTTTCAGGAACACAAAGTAACTTTATTTAAAGATTAAATCGGCATGACGTGCCGTAGCAGAGGTAACAGTCGACTAACGAGATCGGGTTATTAAGTTGAGGGGGATAACTTCGTCGCTAATCAGTGGCGGCTCAAGTCAAGTGGAGGCCCCCAGCGGTAAAAATTTTGGGGCCCTCAAACTCAAGTTAAAAATAGAAGTTGCAAGAAAACTCTCCTAAGCTTATTAACAAAAACGGGATCCTATGGTATCCCGGGGCCCCACGCGGCCGCCATTCCGCTTACCGTTAGATCCGCCACTGGCTCTAATTTAGACATTACTGTATCTGCGCGCGATAACGTCAGGTCGCCTAATTGAATGCTATTTCCTTTTTTAAGTATCGACACTATGGTGTTGGGCGGCACGCATCAAGAGAACGACTACGATTGCACGCCACGGAAGGAAGACTCAGAGTTCATCTACGAAGGGTGCAGACGAATCTTGCCCGCGCTCAAGGTAATATCGATGATCCATAGATCCTCAAGGAAAGGTGACTGATATATATTGTTTTGTAAAAGTGACAAGACTGAACTTATTTAGATTTCTCACAATTTTGATAAGCGTATGTGCTTGAATAAATAAATTCGTGTAATAATTTCTAATAGAAATACACACACACATATCTTTATAATTTCAATAATTGAAACATAAAAAGTATGAAACCAGTCATTTGACCGATCGTGGTACGACTAGTGTCAAGGGGATAGTCTCGTTTTCAGGAACGCGACTTCTCAATTCTCGATAATGCGAAGATATGTATGAATATTTTACAGGAATTGCTACGTCTTGAGTGTGGCGTATCAGGTTAAATAATTCAACTCTAACACTTCCTTAAAATGTATCATACTTATTATTAGTCTTTTTGGGGTTTTTAAATACATTTATCCTATTCTGGGCTACATTTTTATTATTTTTACCATCAGATTTAGTAAAAAGTTACTATTTCCTGACAGGTAAACCATTTCTAAAGTGTATTCTTTATGTATAATGGGGTTAAAATGGTTATTTTTAATTGGTGAACCAAGTTCACCACGCGCCTGGTCGTGTAACTTTCAATAGCGCGCACGCTCGAGGGTTAAACGAAAAACGTGGGGCGCAAGATGCATCAATTAACCCTTAGCACTCGAGTACACTAAACAACTAAAAATTGCTGTACTATTATTTAAATAATTGTTTACACTGTCAGACATATCGGTATCTAACCAATTACTACACATTTAAGTATTGTATGAGGTATTATATCAATTTCATATTTATCAAATTTAAAAAATCATAGAGAATGGAAATATTGTAGGTCAGAAGAAACGTTTAATTTTCCAGTTAAAATAGCTCCGAGTGCAAAGGGTTAACTATTGCATACGTGGTAATAAAAAACGTGGTAAAATAGCACTTTTGAGGGCGAACGCGGTCTAGATTGATCTCTTTATTGATATAGATTGATCTAGCAATCTTCGCTACTGAAAACCCCCATCTTTGCATTATCAAGAAATGAGATGCGCATTCGACACCGTTGCAATCCTGGAAACGAGTCCACCCCTCACGAGCAATCTATAGCTATATTCTTTAACTTCAGGGACTCGAACCAGTGAAAGAGTGGGTGGGTCTTCGACCCGGAAGAGCCAGCGTCCGCCTCGAGTCGGAAGTCCTCGAATCTCCTCGCGGCAAGAAATACACGGTATCGGAAACAAGGAAATACGTCTATCCTCTATCCGATAAATCGTAATACTCGATTATACAATATCTATGGCATCTGTTTCAGATAATACACAATTACGGTCACGGTGGAAGCGGCGTGACGCTCTGTTGGGGTTGCGCCATGGACGTCGTTGCGATTCTTCAAGCTAATCGGATATTGACCGCGCATTTGTAACATTCAATGAACAATAAACATATATGGCACGCAGGTGACTGGACGTTCGTGTTCTCATTGTCGCGACGCTGGGTCGGCGATCCCACCCTCGCGATGAACGCGCGAGCCGTTTAGAAACGTTTCGTGATGTTCTTTGCAACTGCGCGAACTTGCTCGAACGTGGGAAGACTGCAATTAAGGGAAACGGAGTCAAAGGTTCGGGTTGCGTTTTGCGTGGACGGCATGCCGCAGTGATATCGACGGAGCTGCGTCGAATCGCGTCGCGTCCTTAGAAACTAGAGATCGCGGTTTCGAACGTGTACTAAAATACACGTGTACACGTGGTACGTGAACCAAATTCAACGTGTAAGGTTCATTTGCTGTGTTTCGAGCACATAGGTGTTTTCATAAATCTCTGTTTGTCTACACCGAAGCTATTACAATATTGCGATAGATTCGAATGCATCGCAGCTCAAGGGAATAATTTTAAAAGTGCAAAGAACAGGTGTAGATTCGACGCGACCGTTGAGCCATGCAAGAAATGTGGAAAACGGGACTATCGCAAAATAAATTTATAATACGTTATAAATGGTCTAATTTCATTATGAGAGAATTATTTTTTTAAATTTTTAGTTTTTCTTTTCAATGAATTTAGAAAAACTAGAGTCATTGTTTTGTTCTCTATTTCGTCCCCCTTCACGGTCCAATGGCGCCATATAGGCGACATGACACTTTTACTTACTGGGTCCAATGGCCCATACATGGCGTCATTGGACCGCTAAGGGTTAATAAATTTTCACTAAAATAAAAATATTTCTTTTTCTATACTTGATTTAAAAATGTTTTACAGCTTCTCTTCGTATGAAAAATAGCTGGACCTGGTGGGAAGTACACTTGAAATACTTCCGGACCGTTAAGGGTTAATATACTGCTTTTTGAATCGTGTAAATATTGTTTCTTGTTTGGTTTTAATGAGCATTCTCCCAAACCCTAGTAAAACCGTGAAATTCAGCCGATTACACTCGCATAGGCACCTCTTTTTCGCCTGGCACTAAAAGGGTTAAGTAATTTTCCCCCTCATCCGTAAAAGAAAAGGGAATAATTTTAAACATTTAGCGCAACAGAGATACAGCAACTGAACCTTACACGTTGAATTTTATTTATTCCATATTTCTGGATCGAATGGTCATTCGATGATCACATTGTGTACACGACTGAATTCGTTTAAATGTCGACTAACATTCTACACGGAAAAAAGATACGTAGTAGAAATAATTCTGTATAAAAAAGGACAAACAAGAATAATATTATCATGGCGACGTGCGTCATTCGATACCATTAAAATTCGCCTTTCGTAAGATATTCAAGTGTTCCGTTTCTTCTGACACACCCTGTACACGCGTGAAACAGGGATCTCTAGTAGGAACCCGCGGAACGTTTCCGTGATAGTCGTCGCGTTCAGAAACGATTCCGTCGACGATCATCCGCGGTTATCCTCGTAATTCCTGACAGTTTCGCTGTCCCTTTGGTCGCGCGATGGCAAAACAATTGATGGAGGCGGCGTCGCGCGAAACGCGACTCGCCACGATTTCGCGAGAGACAGGAACCGGCTTTCGGATCTCGTGTCGGGAGAGAAATTAACCTGATACCGATTCGCGGAAATCGAAAACCGAAAGGTAAACGGTTCGTCGGTGCGTTCGACGATTCGCGTTGTTCGTCGAGAACGAGTCGACGGTACGATGCGCCCGGTCCGATCGAATTAAACGACTCGATGCCGCGCGACGACGACGTGTCGTTCAAAATAATGAGATACGCCGGTCATGAACGTCGCTGGACACAACCGCAGACGTCCCTCGATGCCGAACCGAGAACGGGAACACGAGCTCGTCGTTGAGAGAAGCAATACCAGCGACTCCGATTCGAGCGGCGACGTACGATTCTGCAACGCCGTGCACGGAGATCGGTGCAGGAAGCTCTCCAACGTCTCGTCGAGCATCGTCCCGTTCGTCTCGGAATCGACCAAGCACGATCGAGAACCGATCGGGTGTTTACCGCCACTGCCGGACAAGAAAGACGATAAAGGTATCGCTTCTAACCTAGAAACAGCGATCGAGCTAACGCGCGGCTCGATTCGATCTTCGAATCCCTTTACACGTTCTGCACTCCAAATTCACCCTTTTGTGCAAGTCAATTTTACCTTTCTGTAAGTCAATTTCATACTTTTACAAATCTAGTTCAATATTTTCTAAAGGAAGTATTTTTAAATGGTAAATTAACCCTTTGGTTACCCTGGACGAGATATCTCGCGCCCTGATACTTCTCGATGAACGTCTTTGGCGAGATATGTCGTCTAGGTGTCTAGGTGGGGCGAGATATCTCGCCAAAGATGTTTATCGGGAAGTATCCGGGCGCGAGATATCTCGTCCAGGGTAACTAAAGGATTAATTGTGAATAAATTCAAAATTTTATTTATTCAAAAGATGTACGACAAATACTTATTTCAAAGTAATTACGGATTCGTTAACTTTGTAATGTACGAAAGCTGTGTGTAGATATATTTCTGATTTTTGTAAAATGAAAGTACATAGTAATCACACCGAAATAAATAATTAATTTTAAATTATTCTTAATGGGTGAAATTGATTTGAAAAAATGGTGAAATTGATTTACAGAAGGGTGAAATCAATTTACAGAAAGGTGAAATGAACTTGCAAAAGGGTGAATTTGTTCGAAATTCTGTGGAATCTTATTCTCTAGTATTTTTTGAAAATTGTTTCAAGCCATAAATGCATAAAGATCCGCAGTCTACTCTTAAGTAACAGCTCTAGTTTGCTCGCGAACTGATTTGGGGAGGGGTGGATTTGCCAGCGGAGCTCTCGTTCGCGGACACCGACGCGGAGTCTCGCAAGGGCAGGGACGAATCCTCGAACAAGTCCAAGAAGAAGAAGAAACGCAGGTACGCAAGCTGTCGTTGTGGTTGTCGTGGTTAGCGATAAGCAGGATTCTCGTGAAGGTATCTGACGATATGCACGAGCAACTGCAAGTACGAGGTGGTGAGGCGCGTGGCGGCGCGTTTCGGGATGAAAGAGGTTACGGAGGACAGCAGTTGGAACCTTTACTGGACAGACTTGAGCGTCAGCGTCGAGAGGGCCAAGGACATGAAGAGGTACCAGAAGGTCAACCATTTTCCCGGAATGACCGAGATATGCAGGAAGGATCTGCTCGCGCGGAACCTGAACCGCATGCTCAAGCTCTATCCGAGGGACTACAACTTCTTCCCGAAGACATGGTGTTTCCCCGCGGAGTAAGCTGAACGCGATCGTTAGGCTGCGATCACAGTGGATCCGTGTCGGACGATTCAGAATCCCTAAAACGTGGCCAAAAATCGAAAACATACTCCAATTTTGTTGATATCGGTATTCCGAGGGTTTCATCGTGATACTGAAAAGAGTGTCTTGACAGATTACCTTGAAATCTAGTATTCCCATATTTCTTTTCGGGTCGCTGAATGTGAATTTGATTTCAAAATTTCAAAAAACAAATTGACGGATTCAATATTCAGCGTTTCGAATTCACCGCAGTATTGATTTTTAAATAAATTAGCCCTTCACTGCATTATTTTTAAAAATGGGATGAAAAAATTAAAAGAAGGTGTTTGTTTTTGTGTTTTATTTAAGGGGAAAATACTGAAAAGAATTAAAACAACATTTTCAGAAATATAATCATAATAAGAAAACACATTATTAATTTACTATATTCCAGATTTGTTAACTGTATCAGATATGATACACTATGCAGCGAAGGGTTAGAGTACTCCTTGTGTTTTAGCCATGTTTATTGTTGTCATTTTCATATTTGGGAGTATTTGCAAGAAATTTTTATGCAGCCATCTTGAGGAAGCTCTGAAAAATACTTCTATATAAAATTCATCGTGAACTATCGTGAACTCCGCTTTGTAATCGTCATTAATCGTGATCGCAGCCTTAGACAGACATGCGATGAATTTTCCGACTGAGAATATCCATGTTTTAGTCACGGAGAGGCGATGGCCTACGCGAAGCTGAGGCGGTCGAAAACCTTCATCGTGAAGCCCGATACTGGCTGTCAGGGCCGCGGTATCTACCTAACGAGGAACCTGAAGGACGTCAAGCCCGCCGAACGCATGATCTGCCAGGTGTACGTGGCCAGGGTACGCAAGTCTTTCCAAAGCTCGACCGTTCTTCGTTATCTCTAGACTGCGGATGTTTATGTATTTGTAGAAAAAATTGAGCAGACGAATTTCGAAATTGTTGGAAAAAATTGGAAAATTGAATATGTCAATATATGATTTCTCCTCTATTAAAATCATTAAGGGAATAGATAACATTCAATTCGATTTCTATTCCCTGCAACCAATGCAGACAATTTTTATTTTGGATAAACTTTACCTTGACGGACTCAAAGTTTCGGCCTTTTTCCAATGAATTATGATGTATTTGGTATGTAATTCAGTAGATGTGTGCCCAGCAAGGATGCAGTCGAAATTTCAATCTTCTAGGATAAATGATTCAGTATTTATGGTTGTTTAAAGTTGAGCATTTTTCGCTCTGATAAGTAAGGGCGCCGCCATATTTGGTGGCACTACAATCTTAACCCAATCCTGAATCATTGATTATAGAGGATTGAAATTTCGACTGCATCTGTACTGAATTACATACTAAATACATCATAATTCATCAAGAAAAAGGCCGAAATTTTGAGCACGTCAAAGTCAGTGGCGGTTCAAGCCAAGTGGGGGCCCCAAGCGGTAAAAATTTTGGGGCCCTCAAACTCAAGTTAAAAATAGAAGTTGCAAGAAAACTCTTATAAATTTATTAACAAAAAAGAAAAGTAATGAAAAATTTCATACCGTTACACATTAAATAAATTTATTTAAAATTCGGGGTCCTATGGTATCCCGGGGCCCCACGCGACCGTTTAGTCCGCTTACCGTTAGACCCGCCACTGGTCAAAGTAAAGAACAGTCTTTATTTTGCATAAAGATCCGCAGTGTATCTCGAATGCGAATGATCACTGGTCCCTGTTCTATATTCTCAGCCTTTTCTGATCGACGGCTACAAGTTCGATCTTCGGATCTACGCTCTGATCACCTCCTGCGATCCTCTCAGAGTGTACGTGTACAATGACGGCCTGACGAGGTAAAGAACGCGTGCCGTTTTCTCTTTTCTCCTTTCATCGTCCTTCGTTCCTCTCGTTTGTTCGTCGTCAGGTTCGCCACGAGCAGATACAAGGAACCAACCGGACACAACACGTCGAACGTGTTCATGCACTTGACGAACTACGCCGTGAACAAGCACAGTCGAATGTACGTTATCGACGACGAAGTCGGCAGTAAAAGGTCGGTGGGTAAATGTCATTTCTTTTTTTTTTCTTTTTTTATACACATACAGGGTGGTCCGCGCAACTTGCACACCTATAATAACTTCAAAAATATACGTTGCACTAAAAAGTTTTGTATACAGAAGTTGCATGGTCTTAAGGGGTACATATTGTAGTGTATTTATTTATTATACAGGTGGAAGCGTTTCAGAGATTTGAAGGTCGACTTTGTTTTTCTAAATGGAACACTATATTTTTTTTATACCAAATATAGAAGAATGTCGAATTCTGAGTAAAAAAGTATTGACCTTCATTAGCCCTAAACCTAATAATTAACGAGTAATTTTACTTTATTTCCTGAAAATTTTCTTCGCCTGATATCAAGTTAGAAATTTAAACTTATCACAGATTTCCGTAGGATAGCAGGATGTATACATATAAATAAAGTGAAATTATTTATTGGAAAATTTTGAAAATTTAATATGTCAATATATGATTTCTCCTCTATTAAAATCATTAAGGGAACAGATAACATTCAATTAAATAAATATCATTACGTTTAGGGTTAATGAAGGTCAATACTTTTTTACTCAGAATTCGACGTTCTTCCATATTGTGGTATACAAAAATATAGTATTCCGTTTAAAAAAAAACCAAATCGACCTTCAAATCTCTGAAACGCTTCCACTTGTAAAAAGGAATAAATGTACACCTTTAGACCGTGCAACTTCTATATAAAAAACTTTTTCGTGCAACGCATACGTTGGAAGTTGTTATAGGTGTGCAAATTGCGTGGACCACCCTGTATATACGTATATATTATTATCGATACGAGAGCCGTTTCAACGCAGGAAGATATCCACGTTGAACAAGTGGCTGAAAGTGAAGGACATCGACGTGGACGAATTGTGGCGGAAAATCGACGAGATCATTATCAAAACGATCCTGGCGGCGTACCCGATATTGAAGCACAGTTATCACACGTGCTTCCCGACGCACGATAAAACCTACGCGTGCTTCGAACTGCTCGGCTTCGATGTGCTGCTAGATTGGAAATTGAAGCCGTACCTTTTAGAGGTAACGATAACTGTTTGCGAGCCAACGATCGGATACCACGACTTCGATACGTTCGCGATCGAGATTAGATTAACCCTTCGCACTCGGAGCTACTTTAACTTGAAAATCAAATGTTTCTTCTGACCTACAATATTTCCATTCTCTATGATTTTTTAAATTTGGTAGATACGAAATTGATACGATACCTCGTACAATACTTAAATGTTTAGTAATTGGTTGGATACCAACATATCTAATAATGTAAACAATATTTTCAGTAATAGTACAGCAATTTTTATGCCTCGCATTTAGAGTTAAACAAATGAACGTAAAGATTGCTTCAGAACTTAACTCACAAGAAACTTGTTTACCTCGAAATGCGAGGCGTTGCTATTACGTACCGTCGAAATATTTCAAATATTCTGGCAACTAGATTCATGGTGATATTTTGTTTCGACGTCGATTACAATATTATGAAGTTAAAAATACCCAGTTCCATTTAAATATATGACAGCGATCGTGATTTCTTGTTGAAATTGATTTTTTTTTAAATTTCAAAGATTGCAATTTCTTGTCGATTAAATACTGATTAACTTTGGTACGAAACACTTTCTTTGAAGGGGTTGAAAAATCGTGGGGACTAATTTGTGCCGCACCCTGTATAAATTTCTCTACATCACTAATAAGTTGTTCTTATATTATTTAAAATTGATTCGTAGATAAACTGAACGGATTGGCACAAAGCATATTTAGAAATAAGAAAAGAAGTTCAAGCTTGAACTTTGTTACGGTTACGATCCCTGATGTGTTCTCCTTGTTATATTTAAAAAATTATACCACGTGTACCATGAAATTATTTATGAATCAGTAAACTAATTAACTATTGGCGTAAGAGTTAACATCGAGTCTGGCTCGGCATAGAACCTAAAAGTGTTAATTGTAAGCGGAGTCTCGTAATTGTCTTATCTTCGATTATCTTCGCTGGTAAATGGAAATTGTTCGTCCCGAGCATTGTGTATAATAGAAGACGTTCTCTATGGAAACCCTTTAGGTGAACCACTCGCCGAGCTTTCACACGGACGCGCAGATCGACAAGGATATAAAGGAGGGTCTACTGATGGACACGTTCGCTATGCTGAACTTACAGCAGTGCGACAAGAAGAAGATCATCGAGGAAGACAGGAAACGTGTCAGGGACCGATTGCTCCAGGGTATAACCTGCAAAGACAGCAGGTAAATCGTCTGCGAGTTTCAGAGATCTCGGACAAAAGACTAATTCAGCGATGTTCGCTTCTCGGCGAAGTGTCAACGATTCGACGACGATGATGGCGGCGAAGCTCGATAAACCGGAGGAGGATTACCTCGAGCGACAGTTTCAATGGGAGGACGAGCATATGGGGAATTTTCGTCGGATTTATCCGTGCCCGGGTTTCCAGAAGTACGAGCCGTTTTTCAAGCAGAACAGCATCTCCGTGTTCCAGGATACGGTGGCGTCGCGAGCCAGAGAGGAAGCCTCGAGGATCCAGAAAGAGGAGAACGAGGTCGATCATGCGAAATATCCTATACATACAGGACTATAAACTGGAGTGGTTCTTATTCTCGACATTTGAATTTCTTTTACGGCACAGTTGTTCTACATAATCAATAAAATCTCTGCAAAGTTTGAGCTCAATCAAATAAACATGCACCAGACGGATTAAACATTGAAATAATTAATCTAATGCTCATAAAATCATTTTTCTCGAATATCTTCTAAACTCCAGTTTTAACGATCGTAAATTTTGTATATGCACTGTATGATATCGGCGCTACAAGTTCGATCAAAGATACAGAAATTAGCAATTTGGCAGTATTATAATTTCAACGTTTCGGTTCGGTTTTGAACCATCATCAAGAAAAGTCCGCGTCTGTGAAAATCTGTAGCGCCGCTATCATATAGTGCATATCTTCTAAATTATTTGTCGCATCAAAAAACATGTTAGACAAAACCTGTAAATGTGGACAGGCTGCGTCTTTTCTGTCGTATTACTTTTCTTCGTAAAAGAAACGGTTTTCGAAAGAAATTGAAGTGTGGTTTCATTATTTTTTATCTTGTGGAACGTACTTTTGAAAAGAGTAAATAAGAACCACTCTATTATGCGCGTACAAGATGTAACTAGGACCGTTTTGGCTTACAGGCGAAGCTGAAGGAAGCCAAGGAGCAGGAGAGTAGAAAGGTGATCGTGAAATGGAGCGATTCGAAGCTGCATCCGGAGAGCCCGAAGGTGATGGCTTACGGTCGGAAGACAACGTCGACGTCTTCGACCATCTCCAGCAATCACGGCAGAAGCAAATCCGCGGTTATGGCCAAGAAGCAGCCGATTCCACCAAACGTCAGTTTATCGGCCATCTTTCACTTGAATCATCTTCCTTTGATCCTCGCGGAGACAATGAAGCTACCGAAGGATCCCAACTGTCGCAAAAGTTACGTACCTCCTATATGCCCACGATAAGCCAGCCTGCAGCTGACTATACGATGTTAACCCCTTGCTCTACAATATAAGTTACTTCGTGTTCCTGAAACGTCTAAGTAGTGATTCGCGAAAGTGAAATACCGTCGATCTTCACGAAGTCTCCTATTTCACAGTAACACCATCGCCGACGCAGTTCAAAGGCCCGCATGTGGTCTCTATTTACACGCCCTGTCCTTCTCTATGTTCGGCTTGCTCTTTGTAGATAAAAAAATAGTGTCTGCGCACGGTTTCTGCGACCAAATCCTTCCGAGGCTGTCGCTCTAATAGAGACATCACTGTATATTAATTTCCTTTAAACCGAGATGAAATTCTCTTTTGGTTCTGTTACTGTGATTACTGAAACCGTAAAATAAATCGTAGACAGTGGCGGATCTAATGGTAAGCGGACTAAGCGGCCGCGTGGGGCCCCGGAACACCATAAGTCCCTGAGTTTCAAAGAAATTTGTTTAATGTGTAACGGTATGAAATTTTGCATTACTTGTCTTTTTTGTTATTTAGTTTAGGAGAGTTTTCTTGCATCTTCTATTTCTAACTTGAGTTTAAGTGTCCCAAAATTTTTACCGCTTGGGGCCTCCATTGATACTAGAGCAGGGGGTTAACGCGTTCACACGATGAATTGTGGTGCGTTAGGAGGTGCGTATCTTTCACGATCGATATTTCCGAGATCGAAAGCTATCGAGTAACTATCACGGAAGCTCGTGAAAATCAAAGAACGGACAGTTGGAGTGATTCTCGATTGGTAACCAAAGTCGATGATCCAGTCGTTTGTCCAATTCCAGGCGAAGAAACAAACGGCGAACACGAATCCGGCAGCAGCGAACGCTTTGTATTCGTTCGAGCCTGAGATAATCTGCGAATCCGAGGAGCGGGAACGCGTGACGGCATTGGCTCAGCGAGACTTCCTGATCAAGAGCTACGGCGTGTTGGAGCAGATCTACATGGCGATGAAGAGGAACGGCACGCTGCGAGCCATCGACGAGAAGAAATACGGACTGTACGGTAGACTCGGTTGCACTGAAAACGGGTCCAAGAGCGCGATCTACTGCAGACACAAATGTCACCAACACCGTCGCCAAACCGCCATGGAGGCCGATTATTCGTCGCAGTACTCTTTGAAAGCAAGTAGTGTGAGAATCGGTGGAATAGATACGGCGACCCGTGGCAAATAGATGTTTCGGACGTGTATTGGGGATACATGTATCCACGTGTACTAATACATATCCGTAGTTTAACCCTTTTAGTGCCAGGCGAAAAAGAGGTGCCTATGCGAAAATAACCGGCCGAATTTCACGGTTTTACTAGGGTTTGGGAAAATGCTGATTAAAACCAAACAAGAAACAATATTTACACGATTCGAAAAGCAGTATATTAAGGACGAAATAGAGAACAAAACAATGACACTAGTTTTTCTAAATTCATTGAAAAGAAAAACTATTTTTTTTAATTCTCTCATAATGAAGGCGCGGGCCGATATATCGGCCTCCGGCACTAAAAGGGTTAATCCGTACACAGTAAAATCGCGATCTAGCTTCCTGAGAATCTCCACGATCACTGTCTCTTCACCTACCCCTTTCATTAGGGGGCATTCCCGCGAGGGGCCAAGAACATGCTGTCCTTTTCTATATTCGGCATTCTTTGTACTTTATGCGCGGTTGACGCTGTCATAAAAAATTTCCCTATTCAATCTCTGTCCCTGCTCGGAACTCGCGATGAGAGCTAGATCGCGACTGTACTGTACTTCTTGATACACGGATACACAGGCGCTGAAGTAAACGTGTACACGTGCATCGAAATGTACAGATAGAGTCCCATGGAAATCACCGACACAAATTTCCCCGACAACGTCCTTAACCGAAAACGATTTTAGATTCGTTGTGATGATTTCCATGGCACTCACATAGATAATACACGGGTACACGCGTAACGAAATACACAAATAATTGGTTTTTCTTCATCCAAATAAACAGTTAATATATTGATTGTGAAATGAACTGTTTGTTCATTTCCGCAATCTCTCATGTTAACTCTGGTATATTTCAATGTACGATCCGTGTAGCTGTATATTTGAATACACGGGTACACGTGTATGAAAATTCACGGATAATATACGTGTATCCGTATATTCAAATTCACAGTCGCACGCGTATTTGTATATATTTTGATACACGTGTACAGGTTTCAGTACACGTATATTTCTGCACGGATTATATTAATTACACGTGAGATGGGTATCTGCAGTGGCAACCATGGCCAGCGAAAATGCATTTTCAGCGTGAAATTGGAAACCCATAGGGTTCCTTTGGGACATGACGGTGGTGTCAGTCGCTTGTCTGTTCCACCGATAGATAGATTCCTCGCGGGTTCCTCTCGACTGCGATTAAACGTCCGTTCTTTCTTCTTTTATTCCTGCAGGGTAAAGTACCGGCAGATGACATTTCGTTTATGAACGCGGGAAAAGCAATCGCGGACAAAAGGTGTTGAGACCGCTCGCGTTTCGGTTTTTCTTTTCTTTTTCAAAGAACGTACGAGAGGTGAGACGCGAGCCGACACGACTTCTCTCGGCTCGACACCGAAGGGGAGAACGAATGATACGAAACGAATCATGTATCGACGCGTTACAGATTTCAAAGTGACTTGCAACGAGGCGCCGGTCCACGTTCGACCGGATATACCGCGGGCATTCTGGCCGGATGAATTGAATTCGAACAACCGAACCAGTCGAATCACCAAGGCTCACGTGGTTCGCACTTTGTCGAACGTGTTGCGCTTGCACACGCTCGAGAATCGGAAATCTCTCGATCCGACGGACGTCTGACGACTCGCTTTGCTGTTTGTTCGCGATCATTTCTAGCACCAGTAAGATTTATTGCACAGCGAAGACACGTCTCTTCGACGCGTTGCACTTCGGTCAATAAAATATTTTTCCGTAAATCGTTCGAGTTCTTTTATGCGGAAGTACCAAACAGAGGAGAGTACTCTCTCCTGTAAAATTCTTTCTCTGTCTCTCTCGAAATATTATGCATGTATAGCCACCACGATCGGTTCATGTTTACGCGCTGAAAAAATTGATTTAAATTACTGAGTATGTGCACATGTACTGTACATTTACCGCAACATATAATACGTATGTGTTCATAATTATAAGAGTAGTCCAAGTCAAAATTTAAAAGAAAAATGAGTTTATCAATTATTTCACACGTCACAATATTTTAAACTGAATTAATTCGTTGTACTTTTTACGATATTATAAAAAATGAACTGTTAGATATTACTTGTTATTTCCCCATTATATGGAATTCATTTAGAGTTAATTATGAAAGTGACCCAAGTCAAAGTTTAAAAGAAAAATGTGTTTATCAGTTATTTCGCACGTCGCATTATTTTAAATTGAATTAATTCGTTGTAATTTTTACGATATTATCAAAAATGAACCGTTAGATATGACTTGTTATTTCCCCATTATATGGAATTCATTTAGAGTTAATTATGAAAGTGGCCCAAGTCAAAATTTAAAAGAAAAATGAGTTTATCAGTTATTTCGCACGTCATATTATTTTAAACTGAATTTATTCGTTGTAATTTTTAAGATATTATCAAAAATGAACCGTTGGATATTGCTTGTTATTTCAACATTATATGGAATTCATTGAATTAGATATCTCGAAACAAGAAATCTTTAGACCACTTTCATAATTATGGGTACATATATAAAGTCTTTTTAAACATGTGTCTGGTCGCGTTATACGGGAGTCTACTGTATTATATTGGAATCAGAGTCGCCAGATCAAGACTCGTCTCCCCACTCCATTCGAGTCGACACCCCTGATTCTGGCGACTCCGATTCCTCGAATCGGATAAACTCCGCGGTAGTCCGGGGGTGATATTTCGCAGGGCGACGTTTATAGAAGAGACGATGTAAAAACCAACATGGTATGGATTTGTTATTTCAAGTGCCATATAAATATGTACAATGAGTGAACATGTACACGCCGCAGGAAAACGAGAATGATTCCGCACGCGTGCCTGGACCGCGTGCCGGAATAGCGAGACACGCACGCCGATCTGTAATACGTATAACAATTTTTCTTTTATTGCTGACATATACATATACATGCGTGTGTGTATATATATATGTATATATTCAGTATTCACACGATAAAAAATAATGAACAAATTGTTCCGTCTCGCGGTTTTCTTTTTTTCGTTTGCTCAGCGATGACAACGTGTTCGCGCGTGTGTTTCCATCGGATGTCGCGTGTGACGGTGACTCGAAAACGTTCCGTTTCTTTTGTTTCCCCCGGTTACAGTTTTTTTTTTGATTCGGTTGGATCGGCGTCTCTCCGAGATTCCGGGAGACGAAGATCGACGTAAAGATCTTAACGTAAAAGTGTGTCGCGTTTTGCACGCACGTGCAATCACTCGAAGCGATTAAAATTAACAACGAATATAAGTTGGTTGGCGGTAACGAACATCGACGTCATAGAAACTAATGGTAGAACCGTGACAATGATAATAGCGACGAAGCGACGCAACCAAATCCCTCCAGCATCCATCGAGCCTCGATTCGCGACCGGTGCTGGATTTACTATTACATTGGATCTATCAAACGTCCTGTTTCACGTAGTACGCGTTTCCATTTTCGGGACGGATGTTTCGCACGGGGCAAACGTTAGATCTAAAAAGATCCCTGTTTCACGCGTATAGAAATACACGTGGCACGTATATCTGCGAATACGGATCCGTTCGGCACGTTCGAGTTCGACAACTCTGTGGTTGTCAGGAAAAACGCATGTCACAATTTCAAGAAATTCGACTTTACGCATTCGTTCAGCTTTATAGTATAGGGTTTACGTATTTACCAGAATAAAAGTAATGAAAACAAATTCGAAAGGCTTAAAATATAATACAATTTCACCGATGTTCTATGTCGAAGCGTTAGCGATCAAAACTTTAAACAGCAATCTCTCGAAAGTGAAAGTATGTGACATACGACGTTCTTCCTGAAAATCGGAAATATAATACCGCAAGTATTTCTGTGGTTGTCAGAGAAAACGTGGCACGTGGTAATTGTCAAAAAATTTACAGATTATATTTTATCTACAGATTTACCAGAGAAACGGCACGAATCAAATTTGAAAGGCTCAAAGAAATAATGCAATTTAAAACTTTAAACGGCAATAACCCGACTTTATAATATATAATTTACAGATTTATCAGAAGAGAAGTCGTGGAAACAAATTCGAAAGGCTCAAAGAAATAATGCAATTTAAATCTTTAAACGACAATAACTCGGTTTTATAATATATGATTTACAGATTTACCAGAAGAGAAGTCGTGGAAACAAATTCGAAAGGCTCAAAGAAATAATGCAATTCAAATCTTTAAACGGCAATAACCCGACTTTATAATATACGATTTACAGATTTACCAGAAGAGTAGTCGTGGAAACTTTGAAAGGCTCAAAGAAATAGTGCAATTTAATACTTTAAACGGCAATAACTCGGTTTTATAATATATAATTTACAGATTTACCAGAAGAGAAGTCGTGAAAATAAATTCGAAAGGCTCAGAGAAATAATGCAATTTAAAAATTTAAACCGCAATATCTGGAAAGTGATAACGCGTGAGATGCGGCGTCCTCCCTGAAAACCACAGAGTTAGCCTATTCGGGAATGATCGAGCACCGTTCGCAACCGAGACTTCGGCTGGGCTCGACGAAAATGATTCTCTAGAGAGGAAGAGGCGCGGATGAAGACTTCTCGACCGCTTTCGAGTTTTCGATACGGAAAATCCACGCGCGGTGCAATTGTACGCTGTCTTTCCGTTTCGTCGACCTCCTTTCCGATATTTCTTGTAATCACACGTATACAGTCAAAAAAAAAAAAAAAAACGAGAAACAACTCCGACACACACTCACTCGCACTTGGCATGCGTACGTACACGCGTACGTATACACGCATGCACAGCGGCAGGCACAAACAGGCACACATGCACGCATTAATGATTCGTGGACGCGATAAAGGGGGTATTTACAGGTCGCGTTATCGCTGTACGCGGGTTTCGTGTCGTTTCGTCAGCACCGTGTCGAGTTTCTTCGAGGATGCAAAAGGCTTTGCGTGTACAGAACGCGAGGAAACGCCGAGGCTCTTCTCGCTGATGATTCTGAACCGTTTGAAACCGTTACATAAAGATACTGATAAATAGACTGCGGATCTTTGTGCATTTATAGCAAAAATGAAATACAAAATTGTTGAATAATTTTAATCCTCTTCCTCTATTAAAATCATCAAGCTCAGAAACAACATTCAATTTAGTTTCTAATTCTTGCAATCGATACAGACAATTTTTATTTCGCATAAAGATTCCACTGATAAAATTCTGTTTTTCATAATTGTTCGAAGGATTGATATTGTAACGGTTTTCGGTTGGTTGTTTTTAATTTTTCGAAAGTAACTCGTCTAGGCAGATACGGATGGAATTTTACCAGGATCAAAGATGGACGCGTCAGCGCTGAAGCTGAGAGGAGAAGACAGCCTCTTTTCGATCCCCGCGGCCCGAGCAACACGTTTTTCCCGGAAGAAACTATTTCGAGCTTAATCCCTTGCATTCTTGTGTACAGAATCGTCCGCGACAGAGAAAAAAGAAAGTAACGTTAATGATTTCCGGCGTGACCTCATCCCCCACCTGCCGCGCGACACGACAAGATGCACAGGGTGTCCCGGTTGAAACGGGATCACCTGAATACCCGACGACTTTACCGTTGCACGACAAAAATTTCTTCTCGGTCTAAAGCGTGTTCTCCAACGAGATCTTAAAGCAATCGATATGCTTCCGAATGGAACCTCGTATTTTTTCGATATTCCTATACAGAGAGCATAATGGAGCATTATGTCTCGCAAAGCTATGAATGAAAAAATTCGAAGTACCATGTAAAAACGTATCGATGACTTCGGAATGAAGAATAAATTTTTCGCATGATCGCGCGCGTCTTGTGGAACGGTGTATATAAGCGTGTTTTCCTCTACAGATCCCTATTTCACGTTTACATAAATACACATGCTACGTGAACCGTGTAATAAGAATTTAAGAATCCATTCGTGCACATTAGAGTCCTACAACTGATGCGTTATTGCTTTTCGATCGAATTATTTCGTGCGCTATGTCCGCTCATTTATTCAGTATCTCTTTCCTATCGCCGCTATCCGCTTCCAGAATAAGATCTAATAGAGAAACCCGTGTAATTTAATTTCACAAATATTCGTGTACTTCAACACATTACCAACCGGTGATTATTGCATAATTTTGAGAAATCTATGGCACGTGACTAAACACTGTTTAATGGAACCTTCGATAGCAACAGCAATTTTTATTGTGAATTAATATGTCACTGTCAATAACTTCATCGATTGCAATATAAAAGAATATTTAACTTCCCGATTCATAGGGAAGTTATTCTGTTTTTTTATTGGTGCAGCACAATTATTGAAAATCCTATTGATAAGCTTCCAATAGTTAAAGTGTTAATATACGGTGATATAACGTCGAACAATTTACCGCGACTTTATTATTGTCTCATTTCTAGCATCAACAGTCAAAAAGTATTCGATCGAAAAACAATAACGCATCACTGGTCGGACTCGAATGTGTGCCGAACGGATCCTTATTCTCGGATCCACAGTTCACGTGTATTTTAGTATACGTTCAAAAACCACGATCTCTAATTTCTACGCAACGGCAAATAGGCGGATGTTCGGGTGGTACCGTTTCGCTGGAACGCTCTGTATAGAAGAAAGATACGCGAAAAATGGTACTCTCTCTATTCGTTGTAATACTAGTATGAGCATTATGTAGTTATAGGATCCTGTGTTTATGTTACGCGCGTGTAATATTCGTTAAAAAGGATTACAGTAAAACAAGCTTAAAAGCGTGGATTACACAGAGAGAAACGCCGAGCAAAAGATCGCCAGGAACAACGGGAACGTCTGCGGGTGAGCGGCGAACAGAACGAGGCTTCCGGTTGTTCCGAACGACTCTGATACCTTTTCGAAATTAGTTCTCCGTTTAATACAGGCGTGAAAATACGTAAAATGATAAAATTGGCTATATTTCATACATATGTATATATGTATATATATATATATATATATATAAAAACGGAAAAAGGAAACTATACAATCCGTGGGACTCGTTTAATTTCGCGTTAGCTGCCGACGGAATTAAATTTTCGCTTCCCCTCCCCACTTTACCCCTCGATTCTCTATACTTTGCTTCGTCGATCGTTCGCGTCGATTATGCTCGGTTGTCTCGTTAACGACACCCGAGGCGTCCAACGGATAAAACGGTTCGGTTAAAACTCGATTAACGGACTGCGGATCTTCACGCGATCGATCGATCAAAATCGAAAGTTGTTAATCGTTAAGAAGCACCTACCAAATCAATTTTAGATGAGAAAAATTGCTCGAAATCCACGCGTTAAATAATTACGTGATAATAAATTCGTATTATGTCTAGTCGAAAATTGTTACGACCGCGCAAAGGTTCGCAGTTCATCGATGACGGGGGCGTGTATGCGATGTAACGTATGTACGCGCGAGTGTGTGTGTGTGTGTCAAGTGTTTATATTATGTGTGCATAAAAATTTCGTTACTGTAACTAAACACGACACCTCCGTTCGATACATTAACGTAGTATCTTGAGCTTTGATTCGCGTTCGCACGAATTCATTACCGTCGGGGTTTCGAGAAAAACAAAGTTCTCCGTGCTTTTGGAGCGTGTATTCCGCGAGACTGTTAATTAGGACAAAAGGTACTGGACACAACGCTGTACAATAAATTTTAACTTTGTTTTGCATTCACACATTTCGAAAATCGTATCTTCAGCTTTGGGAATTGACGTTCGATTACGGTAACGATTATCATATTCGTATAAAATCATCGGTTAGTGGACAACGCAAAGTAGATATTGGACAGTGTAATAATCGATCGAACGAATTCCTGCTGTTGCCTTTTCCTCGAGAACACACGGAGAACCCACGTAGAAAAGGTTAAAACACGTTGTTGATGCGTGTCGAATGAATTAACAGCATAAACCATGGCAAGAAAGGATATACGATCTTCGGTGAAACAGAAACTCGTCCCTTATTCTCCACTGTCTCCTTCCCTCTCTCTCTCTCTTTCTCTCTTAACGATACAAGCCTTCGATAGATCTCCGCAAACAGATAGAAATATTTTTATACATATACTGTATTAAAACTTCTATTTACATTCTGGATATACTCTAAACTATAACACTAACATATCTCGAAAGTATATAACTGACCATGGTTTATACGAAAATACTTGAAATATAAAAATACAAGAGTTGCAGCACTTTCATATGTGTTAATACGTTGTTTCGGGGGGCAAGAAAACAGCGTTTGCAGTATCGGTCTGTTCAAACGCGTTCCTTCGGAGACCCAAAATACTTCGGTAATCATTGAATTATGCGAAAACACTGGATTCAGGAATTTTTTTCCGACGTCTCAAATACTCCATGGTAGATACGAACATTTACAATAAAATATCGCGTTACGTGAACGATTTTACAATTGTCCGATGTTCACGCAAACTCTGTCCTCGAACAGTTCAATGTGCATTCATTCGTTTCTCCATTTCTGTTTGTTTTCATTCCTCGAAAAGCACCACTAGGTGTTTTTGGATTTTCTTGATCAACGCGACGAGCATGACGTCTAACAGCGATATTCTTTAAGTAATACACGTTGTCGACTTGCAATTTATCAGGAACGTTCATCCGAATTTCAACGAAAGGAGCAGAACATTCGTTTTTCTTTTTCCATCGCGGAGTGATGCTGCGTGCATATTCAGCGTCCGTTCGTCGCCAATCGCGTGTATATTTGCTTCACCATATATGTATACGATTATCCTTTGAATTTTTCGAATTAAATGCAATTAACAGTTTACGATGAAATCGAACGAAGTCCTTTCGACGTTTTTATACTTTCTTTTTTTAACATTTCTCTTTCTTTCTCTCTCACTTTTTTTTCCATTTTTCTCACAGGTTTCTTTAAAAAACGTGCATGCCTCCCTGGACTTTTGTTTTTAATATGCTTCAGGTTTTAACGGTAACAGAAAACAAATCAACCGTCTAGAAAATCCTCTCGAGTTCGTGTTATAAATAAACTTTTTGTTAAACGGACGAATCCACTTGTCATGAACAGACTCAAAAATTTCATTTAACTTTCGAACATATGTTGCTCCTCTGCTGTCCTCTGAATCATCGATACCACTCTCGCAATGATACCCTAATATTTCAACAAGTTAAAGCTAAGATATTAACAAACAGCGCATGTTTATATTATATGCACGATTTCGCTCGTGCACTAGTGTATATCGCATGTGTATACGTGTGTGCAATCGCACGCGCATATGTGCGTGTTACAAGGTGTAAACGCTAACAAAGAGTCACTCGTGCGTCGCATATACGACGTGTCAAGAAGTGTTATGGTTTAAATTTGACCAAGGGTATATTTTTCGACTGCAAACACTTATCACACACCCATTCTGCGTAAACTTCTGCCGTTAGTAATTGATAGGCGGTTTCCGACAATCCTGTGCATCCCCTGGAACGAATTAATCGAATACGTGTGTGTATAGTAAATAGTAACCGACTAGAGTTAGTAGTCTGGACGTTATATATGATAGACATACTTGCAGCGTACCTGTGAAACCAGAAATTGCAACCAGACTCGCAAAGAATTGCTTGATCGTTGTCGTGCACTTCTTTGTGACACACTCCGCAAGGATAAATCGGTGGAGCATTGGGGTTCTGCGGGTTAAATACCATTGGCTGGTTTGGAGGGTATATCTGCAACAGTATCAAGCGCCTTATTATTTTGCTCTGCAAATCTCTATGCAAACTACAGTAATGTCCGACTGAAAGTCGGTTCTCTGTTGCCACTTAGATATAAGCAGGACACTATTTTTTATGGTATAAAAGACCGCGCCGAACGTAGAAAAAAGAGACGCTGAGAGTATTTTTTATTCCTTGCGTTCGAAACATTCATCGTCCGTTACACAAGTAAATATCATCAGAATTATATCATATTTGGTATCATTTTGATTAGGAAAATGCTACAAATAAGTTGGTGAAACTCCCATAAAAAAATAATGAAAAATAAAGAAGTTTTATGACTGGATTAGTAGTGACTAAGGCAGCACAAGCTTCTTGGCTCATTGTGGGGTATGTCCCAGTGGAATGGGCAGCGTTGGGACATACAGTCAAGCTTTCAGTACGACTTACAGTCGGACATTACTGTATTTGGATAATGTTAAAATTACCTTTCCTGCTGAAACTGGCATCGGTTTTGGTCCCATACCTGGTGGGCCTTGAAAACCATGGGGTGGCATAGAACCACCCATGTTAATAGGATGGCCAATTGGTGGACCTCCACCCATATTACTGGACATAGTGCCCATTGGTCCTCCCATATGGCTCATTTGATTATGATGACTGATACTCATGTTGGACATGTTGTTCATCGGAGGTCCACCCATGTTCATGCTGTTTATTTGATTCGGACCGCTCATGTTCATATTATTAGTCACCATTGAGCTCATAGTGGTCATAGGTCCGTTCATTGGCCTTCCTAAATTGTTCAGATTATTAGCCATGTGATTTGGATGGGGTTGAGATCCGTTGTGTCCCAATGGGCTGTTTACGTTGTTCATAGATGGCCCATTCAACGGGCTGTTCGGCGGTATATGGCTATTGATATTATTCATGTTCATAGGTCCGTTGGGCATGTGATTGGACCCTCCCATAGTGTTCATAGGAGATCCTAATGGACCTCCCATAGGACTACCCATACTGTGCCCCATGTTATTCATCGGACTACCCATTGGTCCACTGTTCATGTTGTTCATTGGACTACCCATGGGTGGACCACTGAGTTGAGAATTACCCATATGACTCATATTCATGTGATTGTTCATGGAGTTCATTGGGCCAGGTGGCATGTTTGGACCCATATTGTTCATGGGACTCATACCACCTATCGGCGCGTGGTTCATAGGAGACATGGCTCCCATGTGATTCATATGGTTCGTCATGGGTGAGTTTCCCATTGGGCTCATGCTGCCCATGTTGTGAGGCATCATCGGGCTCATTCCACCTATCGAAGTTAACGGACTCATGCCTCTCATGGGTGGCCCACCGATGTGATGCGGGTGGTGTGGGTGCATGTGGGGCGGTCCACCGTGCATCATTGGAGATTGCGTGGTTTGCGGTGGTGTATCGTCAAAAGGGTTACTCGCCACTATCGTGTCTCCGTACCCTGTCAACGGCGGAGGTAATAAATCCTGAAAATATACATATTTATCGTTACACGAGACGAATGAGCGATATATGCGAACGGTATAAGCTAAACCCAACTTACCTGCACGGATGGAGGTTGCTGCGGAGGTGGCTGAGCAACGTTCGCGTTTGTACGTCTTTTCTTCTTGGGATTGGCACCGGCGGGTGGTGGCGGCGGTGGATGAGGGTGAGCAGAAGATTCAGGATGCTGGGCGCTAGGTCCCATATTCACACCCATACCCATACCCCCCAAAGGCATCCTCGCAAAGGGTGGCATGCCTGCAATATTGTGGCTCATTTCCCTCGCTCTCTTCCCTTATTTTAACATGCCTTATCAGCACCACAATATTTTCGGCAACAAGCGTCTTCCGCTGCTCCACTAATATTTACAGATGGAAAGGAACGCATCATTACATTGCGCCTTCTCGTGATGACTATCCTTAAGAATACTCTAGGAATAAATTCGGTCCACAACACGCCGTACGTTTGAATTACAGAGCAGTTCTCGAATAAAGTATTCGATAAATCCAGTGAAATCGTTGCCTCTATAAATTTCGAGTTGCACGACTTGTAAAAGTTCGAGATAATCGTAAATTTATGACTGTATACAGATAAATGAATACACGTACGATTGGAATGTATTATATCTGTGTATGTAAATATAAATAAGGGATACTTCGGTGCGGGTTTACGAAACAACGGTCGTTCGTGTAAAAATAATGCGTGTCCTCGAACGACAGTACGTTCGCAGCGATAAAAGTAACGTAAAAAAAATAGGCAACCCCTTGAAAAGAAAGCAAAATAAAATCCGCCGATGCCAGTTTCTCGGACCAACCTAACCTACACATTTTTCCAAATCGTCTATCTGTGCTCGTCGATGGGCAATAACGCGCGCACGGTTTCGCGAGAAACACGAGCCAGAGGAATAAAGACGATCGGTGTACTTACCAGCGCATTATAATTGACAAGATATCGATGCGTACATGGCTCTCCCGTTTTTTCGGCAGGGACCAAACCATTGAATTGTGTCGTGCGCCTAGCTAGCTTTAACCGTTGGATCGACGCGATTCCTTGATTCTCGCGTTCGCACTTCACCAGTCACATATTTTACGGTAGCACGGGCCGCTTCCACATTCAAGAATACGCGAAAAGGACACGGTAAACACTGGCGAGATGTCAAAAGTGTACGAAGTAAGGAAACGCACGCCAGCCTTTCAGGTCGCCATTGTCGCGTTACGCGTGTCCCTGTAGTTGTATTGTTCCGCGTGAGGATGCTACACGGTGCATCGCACAGATGTCGCAACCGTCTGCATTCCCGAAGCATTCGGACGTTCGAACAAGCGGCAAGCAGAGTAAATCATAACACAACATGAAAGGTCATGCGATATTGGACGTGGACAAATAAGTACGTACATACATATTTTACAACGAAATATTATACGATTCTATCGAAGAAATCGGGAACGATAGTTACCGGATTCGTGTCAGTCCAACGTAGTGCCATCCGGTAGATTTTCTCAGTATGATGCAAGTAGGAATTGCAATCCCGCAGGATCCTGCGTCAGTTTATAGCCTCGTATTTCTTCAAAAGGTGATGGGAAATCCCACAAATGTTGCGGGATTATGCGCGCGAATAACGACACGCAAGAAGAACTATTTCGATGTCGTATTGATACTAATTATTCGACCTAAACGAGTAGAGGCTGTACGAGCTTGTTTGATCGGTACGACGTGTTTTCATTATAGATAATGAAAAGACAAATTCAACCATAATACGTTGACCTGCAAATGATCTTCGAAGGAGTTATTCTTCAAACATTACAAAGACCTTGTTCATGCTTTGTCATCTATATCCTTGAGTTTTAAAATGTCATGTATATATATGTGCTCATAATTATGAAAATGGTCGAAGCCATATATTTTTCTTATTTGAATACAATTGAAACAGTTTGTTTGAAATTTATTCTCATCTTGCGTCATCTTGCGTAAAGATATTTAATTATTGAATAGATCAAATTGTATTTTGGTTTTGTTGTTTATACCGTCCCTTGCGGTGCCGCCCCCTTACGGTGTCGTCTGATGCAGCCTCCTCTCTGTATCATAGCATGGCACGGCTCTGGTCCAACGTTATCCACAGTACATATCGACCATAGTCCTTATCACCATTAACTACAATGAAATTTATTTTTTAGATTGGGCAAGAGACTAGAGAAGGGCCTAGGAGGACCAATAATTGCAAGGAAATAAGGATAGAAGCAGGGAAGGGTTGTAGGGAATTAGAGAGCGACCTGCAGGGTCCTTCAGGATCAACCAAAGTTTCCCGGGACCTGTAAGAGTCGTTCTGAGCCCCTAAGACTTGCGAAGTCTCGGGGGTTCGTCGGGGGCACTTGCCCTAACTTGGGTGCACGATGATAAATCGATTGCGCTGCAATCTCGACGGAGATCGCAATATTTGGCGTTAGCAAATTTTTGCTCGAGGGTTGCGAGCAGCATACGAATTCCTTGCAACATTCTCGTTCGAATATTATCGATGGAAGAGTGGCTATAATCGATCTTTGCACTGCTATCGAGTACAGTAAACTCGATCGCAGAAAAGTCGTTCTGCACGATGCATACCCTACAGAGAATGTTTTTGAGCCAAGGGGAAAGTCGGAGAAGCGAAGTTCGGCCAAGATGGAGCAGTTTAGTTTCGAGCATACGTTACTTAGACAGCACTATTACGCGCGGCTGAAATTCTCCGTGGCCTCTCCTTGTCTCTCTTTCGGCGATCCCCACGCGTTACACCTTCCATCCGCATTAGGATCCCGGAGTTGTCTCTCTGTGACCCCGGAGTGGAGGCTGTACACGTCACTTTAATTATTTGAGTTACATTAGCAAGTTAGCACGGTTTAACAACTGGAAATGGGTTCCGCGCAATATCTACTGCGGACAGTTGGCTTCCAGCTATTCGTAATACAGTTGGCGAAACTGCGATCAACTTGTCTTATCTCGAGCGGGTTTTATTTCGACGAGGATACCCGGCCAGAACGGGTCCTGAGACAGTTCCGACAGGGAACTGGGGAGAACGTTCGTCGTCGTCGGAGGAGGACGAGATACGTTCCCTCTTGCGTTCCGTCGCGGGAATCGAGTCCGAACGACGACGTTCGCTTCCTCGATCGAACGAAAATAAAACTTCGAAGTCGTTCGAAGTCGAAGATTATCTCTGCGCCGCGTTTCGACGAATTTCTCCACGTTGCTCGGGGTTCGCTCGATAAGATATAATATTTGAAGAAGCTCTTGAATCCTGGAGAAAAAGGAAATCTCGAGCATCCAGGTCAGACGCTCTCGGCAGGGAGACTGCTACCGGTTCATCGATTCCGTTAATCGCTCGGCCACTTACAGCTTATTTCTTTCGGGCGCGGGGGGGAGCGGGGCGACGATAGATTAAACATCTGTAGCGAACGTCTTGGCCTTAAATCATATCTTTCGTGGATGTATGTATGTATCTATACGTACGTGTGTATACATATTCTATTCGTATTTGTGTACGGATACATAGAACACGATAGGCAGACATCCATCGTTGAATATCTATCGAACCGAGTCTCGCGATTAGCGAAGAACGCGCGTTTACTTGGACCAGACTTGCCCATTGAAGTTCATCAGCCTTAGGACAGAAGAGGCATTAGCAGTCGCATTAGCAACTACTATCCTGCGCGCTCATCTAAAGTTTGCGCATTAAGATGGTTTATTATGACATTGTCGTGGGCTCGTTCCATCTTCAATTCGTGTTGCCCCTCGTTGAAAACGTAAGGAACAAAGCGCGAGTGGATGTTAAGACGAGTTCAACGGCGTATTATACTATGACCTTGATGTCACTTAACAGTAACGTCTCAACAAGTATACATCTCAACATAGTATACGGTGATTCTCATTTTTCGATACTTGGAACACCACGTATAAAGGGTGGTAAACTAAATGCAGCCACCTAAATATCTTTTGATGACATAGCAAACGTTTTTAATGCAATAGTGTCATTTATCTGGTCCCACTTTTATAAAATTTGTCTATGGAACTTGAAAATTGCATAAACATCAAAGGAGATTTGAAATTTGGAATATCTCTAGCTCCGTAAAAAGTCGCAGGACGGTTGCGTATCTATGGTGAGGAAAGTCTTCAATAAAATGGAAACAATGAAGTATCCTTGACCCGGTACGCGGACTTTCTTCGTGACTCGACGACGCGTCGCGACGAGACAGAAGATTTCCATGACACGTTCCTCGCGATCGTACAAACGAAACGATTCGGCTGCCACGTACCACGATTTCCCAAGGATTTTTTGGCTCTTGGCTTCTTCCCTCTGCAAGCCTTTTCTCTTTTCCTCTTCGGTGCTCGGGGCCACGTCTCTATCGTTAAAACTTCCAAGTTAAAAAGTTAAATTGAAAACGAACGGGATAAAATAACCAGAAACTGAAATTTTAATTCCCTCGAGATTGCAACGAGGCGAGGCGTCGCGACGCAGCTGGGAAAACTATGCCGCAGGTAGATCGTAGATCGTAGTTTCTGGTCTCGGTCGTTGCGCAATCGTTTTCGAAATCGGACCGCGCGCACCGTGGAAGTAATCGTTATTTCCCTCGAATTAAAATAACCGGAAAATCGTGCTTTCAACGTTGCACGGCCAGGATGCAGATCGTTCGATAAAGCGGACGATCGAATCGAGAAATTTCCACCGCGGCAATGAACACGCATCCAGGGGACACGATTTTAACGTTTAGCGTGCGAGCGTACGAGCGTAACGTTGCAAGTAGTCCCGCGGTGGTAAAACGGTGAGCGCCAGCGAACGAAATTACGCTCGGCGATTGTTCAAACTGACAGGAGAAAGGCAACGCAATTTTCACGTGTTCATTGGTCGCGATCGATTGCTGTCGAAAGCGTGGCAAAACTCGGTCGTCCCTCGATATCGTCGATGAATTCCGGCGCGGCGACGAGAATCCCGCGAGAAATCGCGGCCGTCGCAACCAGTTGAATTCACCGATTCGCGATGCGACGTAATCTTACGCAAGCAATCGGGCCTGCTTCTTGCGTGGATGTGTGCGCTAGGAATGAAAAAGAAACGTAATTTGCGAGAGCCAGAATGTATGAAGAGAGTTTGTTTGAACGAAATAAAGAAATGAGGCAGATTTTCGCTTGGGAAATTTGTCAATCGATGATTGAACATTAAGCGGGCCTTACACGATCAATCGGAATGACATTCAAGTCGAAGATTGACATTCTGATTGATCAGTCTGTCATTCCGGATTGACCGTGTAGGGCCCACTTTAGACTGGATGGAACATCCATTTTTTCGAGATCGAGAACGCCCCACACGAGAAAATTTGTGGTTGGATAATGACAGGATCAAAGAACAGGAACTTAATGACAGATCAAAATCCTAAAGTTGTGCGGTGATGCCTTCACGTTACGCATGGAGCCAAAAATTTGGAAATTTAGAGAAAATATCGACATTTTCGAGAATTAAAGAACGTTTATGCACGCGAATGGCGCAGAAGTTCTTTCTTAAGCAAGTAACAGGTCATCTTGAAACTTGAATAAATTTCAACAGTCAAACAATGAGGAAGTGAAAGTCGAAACCTATAACGTATACCTGGAAAATAAGTACTACCAAAGTATGTACATTCGATGCATAACAACGCTACACGAGTACATAAGAAATGAAATAAAACTGATACACTGTTGTTTCCGACAGTCTTGGACAATTAAAATCATTCATCTTATGCGAGACTTGAAAAATCGTGTTTTGCCCAACTTTTCGGCCAAATGTTGCAGTGCGCGACGTCCGGATCGGTCGAGATCCGGAAGTCGATGCGCCCGGGCGCAACGTCCGAGGCAAACGAACGCGAGAATCGTGGAGCGTGCGTCGGACGACTTGTTGCGGTGTCGTAAGCGCTCCCCGAGGCTGTCGCCCGCTCTTTATCGTAGCTTATCCCCGAGGTGAACGGCCGAATGGATCGTTTCCGGGAAACCGACGCTACTTCGTGTCCATTCAACAACGGCTTCATCCGCCTTTTCCTACTTTCTCTCGTTCGCGCGCGCGCGCGCGCGCTCGACGGACCGTAACGCGCGCGTTCCACTGAACTTTCACCTTGGGATTTCCAGTATCCAGTCTCCGGATCGAGCTGGGCCTCGATCGCGTTCGAAAAAACCTCGAAAACCGTCGAATTGGCGCAAAGGCTCATCGCGTGCAACGCTCGATCCTTGCGTCAGCCAATACTCTTCCGCGTCGAGCCTGATTTCATTAGCTCGCCCCGCTTGGCTTCGGCTGAACGCGTTAACGATCGAAGACGTATATCGCTAAAGTTTTTCCAACCCAGCCCCCCCGAATCAGCCGACCTGAATTTCCAATTCCGCCGAGCTCCGGGAATTTTATTAACCGGAAGAAGTTGCCGCGTCACCGGCCGACTGTTTCTCCTCCGCCGCGCATCCACAGCTTCCACAGCCTCCCTCCACGGTTCTTTATCGCGTAATTAGTTTTGAGAATCGGGGGAATCGCGATGCGAACTTCGAGCTCGTTGATTCCCTCGAATCCGCTCGCCGCGAGGATCGATCCTTTGCGGTCCGTGTTCGATTCGCATGTTCTACGTCATGGGTAAACGTATAGGTAATCAAGACCGTCTTAAGCACAGGGCTAAATGGGCTAAGCCCCGGGGCGCATGCCTTTTGGGGGCGGCAATTTTTATTGGTATTATATTTTTTTGTTATTATTAGTTTTTTAGTTATTCAAATTTCGATACGTTGAAAACTGTAATGATATATAAACGTATCTCACAGAATTGTTCGAAATCTTAAAAATTATTGGTTTTTCAGATGTGTAAAATAAAGCGTCAACATTTTCTCCATTAAATTATAATAGCTGAACTAGCGAACCGAGGAAACTAAGTTTTTATAGTGAAAGCATAAGAGTATCTATTAAAAAAATTTATTAATTTCTACTTACAATTTATTCTTCGTATTATGAATATTTCAAGAAATACAGAGAAATTTATAACCAAAGACATCGACGATTTAAATTATCTGAAAAACTACTAAATAAGTAACGAATGAACGATTTCTAACTTTATTTTAAGACAACAACATTTAAAGAAGTAGTTAAAAAATGATAACAAAAACGATTTTTATTACGATAGTAGATAGAAATAAATTTTTAATGAATTTTAGTGAAAATTTCATCTCGATATCTGTTATGGTTCAAAAGTTATAGTAAAATGCATCACCCTTGCGCCTGGGGCCGAGGCAGGTACGAGGCACGCGTCGGCTCTTAGCTCAGCGGTCAAAATGTTCCGTCGCGACTAAATTTCGGCTGATTTCGCTATTGGCAAATATACCGATGTTTCGCGACCTTTTCACGTTTTTTCTACACACATTCAACATAGGAAAACGACACTCCCCTTACTTAGCGTCCCCTCCTGGAGGGGACGAAACTTACCAGGGGACGGGGACGTGGGTTTTACCCACAAAAAACGCCTTAGCTGGCCGAGAAAATTTTCTGAACTCGGGCGAGGCAAACAATACACGTTGCCTCGCCGGGCCGCGGCAAACAACGCGTTATCGCATTGCTTGCCTCGCCCGGCTGATTTTCATTAAATCGTGGATTACACAGTCATGGAAAATCCGAACCGTATCGTGTTTGGTATCATTTTAATCAGAAAAATGTCGCGAATGTGCATTTAAAAGTGGAATCTGAAAATTTTCAAGACTTTAAAAAAGCACGTACATGGAATATCCTGGGAAATAATCTATAATTATAACGATATAAGTTCCTTATTTTTAAATTCATCTTACATTTTTATTGTTTTAAATTACAGCAACTCGTTTTCGTCATAAAATCCGTCGTCCACTTATCACGTCAATCATCAAGAGCAACAAACTACGGTTCTTTCAAACGGAGACGCAAATTGAGAGTACTATCGAGAGCACCTATCGACAGAAACTCTCAGATCGAAACACACCTTAAGATTCGCCGAAATAAAATCAGGATCGGAGCTGGTTGTCCGGTTCACGCTGGACACAGGACCGCGAAGGGTTAAATCGTTCGCGTGGAAAAGCATTCGCGCGGATCTCGCCGGTTATCCGGTTTTATCGTTGAAAAATAAAGGTCGAATCGGCGAGAACCGATAGTTTCGCGAATGGCCGATCGTTCCCGAAGGGAGAAAATAAAAGCTGGCGCGCGTCGGGTCCTGGTCGTAGATTTTCCTGGCGAACGATTTTTCCTCGATTCTGTTCGGCGACGGGAGGCGAGACGCGATGGACGTGCCCGCGAGGAAAGTGACGATTCGCGGGACGAAACGCGATCAAGCGAAGGTAACGGCGCGCGTCCGCGCGGTTCGTAAACTTGGGGCAATTTAATTGAAAGTAACGTAATTGCACCCCGACCGGAAAGGAGCGAGGCCGCACTGAGCTGAGATTTATGTCCCCGTCCGAGAAAGGAATCGCATTGCGCGGTAAGTTATTCGAATTTTCCCGGAAGAGATTAGCCTTGGTAAAAGGGCTGGAAATAGGACCAAGCCATCCTTCTCTGGCTCTAATCTAGCGGCGAGCCGGTCCCGTTGATCCACCCGTCGCTAGATTTATTTGCCAGTCGAGGATTTACATGCGACCGAGTATCGTCGAGTAACGCGACCGCCTCGATTTGTATTATGCTTGTTAGGTAGCAGCGCGTTACTACTCGGAGAAATCGAAAGGAGAGAGACCGAATGATGCAACGACCATTGTGTTCTCTCGCTTTCGATTGACAAGCGACGCGTCCGTTGTTAGTCACGAGTAGTTTTCCGCGATAAGGATATTAGATCATATTATACTTAAATACTCGGCATAGGTATTGGATATGTATTATTCCGGATCGAAGAAACGTTTCTTTCGAAATCGAAAACGTCCCACACGGGAAATTTGTGCTACGATGCCTTAATGACAGGATCAAATCCTAAAGTTGTGCGTTCAAAGGATAGTATCCACACTTTTAAGAATATCAAAATCAAAGTATGTATATTCTGTTATAGACTGCACACATATTTTATGCGTTCGGACAGTTTACATACCTCTGAGATAATGAGCGAAATTGTTTAAATTCAGTATTTACGTAAAACCATTGGTCGAACGTGTTGGCATATATACAATTAGCTAAAGTTCCGTTTCACGAATTTAATAACTGCATGAAATTCGTGGAAATGTTAAATATCTCGTGAATTATTGACATTTCGATAAACCAAGGTTAGTTGTTTGATACGTTTGTAGAATAATGAAAAAGGGATCGACTGGTTTAACCTTTATACGTTCCTCAGGGTGAAAATTCACCCATTTACTATTTTTATATAGGTGATGAAAAGGCGATGGTGAGAGAGGAAAGAGGAAGAGGATTGGTAAATGAATTTGAAACCCTGGGGGGATCAAATATCATGTTACAATACTACTTTCACATACTATAAAATGATTGGTTCCTCTTGATCTGTATCGTGAGACGTATTTCTTTAACCCTCATCCACACGGTTAATTTTTTGTACTATTCTAAATGAATTTGAAATAGGTACCCTGGTACCACGTCGTGTGGATGAGGGTTAAAATGTTACGTGATAAATGAAGCAAAGTTTCCTAGTTTAAAGTGTGCAGCAGAAATGGGTGAGAAAGTATCATAGAATCTTTTATGCAACTATATCTGAGAAGCGTATGAGGGTTAACAAAAATATTATGTTGCATTAAAGGATAAAGTGCAATGGGACTTTGCAATTCTACATGTACAAGCCTTGTATATGATTGAAGTTGAGGATACAGCTGTGTGCGAGTGCGCATATGGAAAACGTCATCCGGGATACAATTGTTTTTCCATTACGCGGTTTTCGGAAACAGTTGAGCACACAAAGACTGGAATAATGGTGAATTCAGAAGAAATTAATCTGGGAAGATGGATGGACGAGGGCTAAAGGAGACGATGAAAAATTTCCTCGGATGCTCGTCGGTTTCTCCGACGAATTTTTCGGTCATCTTGGATCGTCGGACCGATCCACTCGGTCCGTGTTATCGGTAGGAGGATCGCTCATTACGTCGAGTTCCGAGCGATCCGGCGGCGTAATCGTCGGATAAACTCGCCACGGGTAGAAATGACCGGGCGACGAATCGCGCGACGTGACCAACAGGACAATCAGCCATATCAATCCTTTATTCCCTTCTCCCCCCGGTTTCCTCTTCCGGCTTCGGCGGGTGAACTCGTTCCGTTCGAACGATCGAACCGTCTCGAAAACGATCGGCTATTCAAACGGCTCTCGAGGACGAATCGCGCTGGTCGAAAAAAAAAGAGAATAGAAAAAGGAAAACGCGGATCGAAGCCAATGACAGATAGGTAGCTCGGGGATGAAAGGAGAAAAAGAAGAGACGAAGAGTGACGAAGAAAAAAGAGAGAGAGAGAGAGGGGTGGGTTGAAGGGCGTGGGACGATAGGTCAACACATTCGACAAGGAATTCATCCCATTGATGGCCGCAAAAGCTTCGAGTTGCCCGGTCGAAAGTACATCGACGAATTCAGACCCCTTGTAATCTTTATCGATACAAGGCACGATTTCCCCAGCCTCTCCCGCTGTCTGCCTCTTTCCCTGTCGTTTCCCGGAGTTCACGTGCACGGACGGTACTTTCGATCTCTTCGCTTTCCTCGTTCGTTCCGTTCGACACTCCGTGTTGGCCTTTCCTTTTCTTTCTCGCCGGGCGTCTATCCTACGACGAACAGTTTAATCGTATTTCACGGTGGATCACCTCTCGCCGTTCGCCTACTCTTGCCCTTTTTTTTTTTTTCGTTCACGCCAATTCGACGGCTGTTACCCTCCCGGACAAACGCACGCCTCTCCGAACGAAAAAACACGCGAGATCGTCGACTACCCATTAAATCCATGGCTCAATCGGAGTTTTCCTACGTTGGTGTTACTCTTTTCTCTTTTTCTCTTCAATCTCTCTTTATTCATCGAACCGTGGAAAATCGAAAGAAAACTGTCGGGGATTCGGATAGGTCTCGCAACACGAACTCGCGACGGAATAGTTTATTTACAAGTCTCGAGCGACCGAGGAAAAATAATGGAGACGCTTACTAATCGGTGCGGCCGGCGAAACTGAAATCTACATTGGAAAAATTCCATGTGCCATCTAATATTGTGGTGCCCAAGGTGGTTAGGTGGTTATATATTATATATATTATAATAATATATATATTTATGTTTATATTTCATTAGGGAGCCGTTTCGAACGATTTTTACGATCATACAGAAAGATCGAAGGGGTGGGAGAGAGAAGGGGACAGGGGTGGTGAAAAGTAAGACAGTTTATATGTACATAATTATAATCTTTCTTTCTCTATTATATAAAATAGTTCTGTCACGCTAAAACGCCGAGCGGGTTGCCATCCGAA
This sequence comes from Lasioglossum morio, assembly GCA_916610235.2. Lineage (NCBI taxonomy): Eukaryota > Metazoa > Arthropoda > Insecta > Hymenoptera > Halictidae > Lasioglossum > Lasioglossum morio. Next base: position 4,450,388 of record OU744327.1, read on the forward strand.
GGGGAACCGAAAATTGACAAGCGGGTTACCTTTCTAAGGGGAACTGAAAATTGAAGAGCGGGTTGACTTCCGAAGGGGAACCGAAAATTGAAGAGCGGGTTGCCTTCCGAAGGGGAATCGAAAATTGAAGAGCGGGTTGCCTCCTGAAGGGGAACCGAAAATTGACGAGCGGGTTGCCTCCTGAAGGGGAACCGAAAAGTGAAGAGCGGGTTGCCTTTCGAAGGGGAACTGAAATTGACGAGCGGGTTGCCTTCAGAAGGGGAACCGAAAATTGACGAGCGAGTTGCCTCCTGCAGGGGAACCGAAAATTGAACGGTGGGTTGTCTTCCGAAAGGGGAACCGAAAATTGGGCGACGTGACAGTGTGTATTTTTCTGAGAGAGAGAGAGAGAGAGAGCAGGAGAGAGAGTGACAGAGAGCGGGAGAGAGGGGAGTGGGAGAGAGAGGGGAGAGAGGGGGAGCGGGAGAGAGCGAGGCGCTGCGGGGGTTGGCGAGCGAAGCGAGTAGGGGGCGGAGCCCCCTAGTATCATTATAATATACATGTACATACCCGTTAGGGAGTCGTTTCGAATGATTTTTAACAATCATAAAGAAAGAGCAGAGGGGGTGGGAGAGAGAAGGAGACAGGGGAGGTTAAAAGTAAGACAGTTCTATATATACATAATTATAATATCATTATAATATATATACATACCCGTTAGGGAGTCGTTTCGAATGATTTTTAACAATCATAAAGAAAGAGCAGAGGGGGTGGGAAAGAGAAAGGGACAGGGGAGGTTAAAAGTAAGACAGTTACATATATAGATAATTATAATATCATTATTATATATATTCATACCTGTTAGGGAGTCGTTTCTAATGATTTTTAACAATCATAAAGAAAGAGCAGAGGGGGTGGGAGAGAAAAGGGGACAGGGGAGGTTAAAAGTAAGACAGTTACATATATAGATAATTATAATATCATTATTATATATATTCATACCCGTTAGGAAGTTGTTTCTAATGATTTTTAACAATCAAAAAGAAAGAGCAGAGGGGGTGGGAAACAGAAGGGGGTACCGGAGCCACCTTAATAAACTATAGGTCCCGTCGCGAAGTAACCTTAGCAAAGAGTTGAGAGCGACGTGAAATAAATATAAAGAGAACTGAAATCTAAAAACGCGTGCGAGATTTGTCAAGTGATCAGTGGTGACGTTTCGATCGCGAGTGTCGCCGGTATCAGAAAGAAGCGGGAAAAGCGTAAGAGGCGAAGACTGGGTGAAAAAGAAGAAATCGGATATCCCGCGGGAGAACAAAACCGGAAAGAAGCGCTAAGTGGAATTGAAAAAAAGGAGGTTAAATCTCGGGTAAGAAAGCGTCACGAACGATCTCGTCATGCGGCGAAACGCAGCACGTTCGTTGTTGGGTAACGAAAGTGCAACGGCGTGAACAGGAGTGAAGAAAAGAGAAGACGAAAGCGAATAGAGGAGAGAGAGAGAGAGAGAGAGGGAGAGAGAGGGAGTGAGAGAAAGAGGGCGAGAAAGGGCGAAGGGGAGAAAAGTGCAGCGGTGCAGCAGTGCACGGCGCACACTCACGCACCGCGTCTGGGTTCCCCCTACCTTCTAACCTTTACGGTGCTCCTCTACGATGTTCCGAGACGGAGTACCGGCTGGTATATATCGTGCCGTCTTTGTCGTCGGCCACCGCACACACTTTCGTATTTATTGGCCGAAGAAGGGGAGGGAAGGCCACGGACGTACCTCGCGGGCCAGTGCGTTCCGTGATTTCGAGGTGAGAGGACACCTAGCAGCCTTTTCCACTTAGGAGGACCCTTGATCGCTGTTCGCAACGAGTCCGTGTTCGATCCATCAGGACAGTGCTTTCTCGTTCGAATCCGAATTCGTTTCCTTTTTTTTTTCTCTCTCTCCGAGACTGTCGTAATTCGTGGATCAAGCGATTCGTCGCGAGAAAGTATACAGCGGGAAAACTCATCGCTCAGCGCCGCGCACCAAGAGCCCTCGGCAATGGCTTCGACGATCAAGGTGAGTGACGAACGTGCAACAGGTAGATGTAGATACACACGCACGCCCTGTACACGTGCGCCGGCTGATTTAAAGTTTCGGAGTATCCGGCGGGGAGGCACGCCTCGCCCCACGCCTGTCGGGAGCAATTCGACGATTCGCTGCTCGCGGAGCGGGCTCTTACCTCCCCTTCTCTGGGGGATGAATACCGTGCTGCAAGCCCCTGGCTCTTCTGGTTTCGTTGGCTCCGTTGGCTCTGTACAAGACCGGCAAATTCGATATCGTGACCGATCGCGGCACTCTCCCTTCTACACTTTGAATATTTAGGAGGCGAGCCAGGGAATCGACGTTCCCTCGGGCACGTACCTGTAGCTTTTCTCCGGAACGGAATATACGCGCCACGAATCGCGATCGTCGCTCGCTCGCTCGCTCGCGCGTCCTGCGCCGTCTCCCTTGCCCGCTGGTTCGTTCCCTGCGAAAATTAGCCCCTTGCCGCACGGTCTCTTTCGCAGTCTCGATAGAACTGACTTTGCTGTAATTCCTAGTTCCGTAAAAGACATCTGCGAAACTGTTGACGAAATAAACGCCTAGCTTCGATGGTGACCGACAGATTTTGGTCGTCGTCGCGAGACAGACTCGCAGTTGTACGAAGTTGCACTATACGATCAATTGGTTGCTGGCTGCGAAGACAGACGAATGTATTCGCAGTCGTCTCTCTAGCCTGATTATTATTATTATTATTATTTATTATAGACGGACTGAAGCCCTTTTACATAAGTGTTTACAATATCAAAGAAACGAAAAAAGAAAAGAGAAAGATACAATACTGTTCGTGTAATAACAAAGAAGGGATATGCACAAAAGAAAAATTTAATAATGGTACAATCGATATGGTATTATCATATAATCCTGCGTAGTTAAGTGTGTATGTGCGACGAAGTGTAAGGAGGAGTGGTTTTTGGATTTGTAACCCCAAGGGGAACAAAATAAAGATATATAATCCTGCATAGTTGCATTGGAAAATTTTGTAAAGAATCACTGAAAAAAATCAATTGTATACTGAATAAAACTAATTTCAATTTTATTAGTTAATAAAATTTACGAAGTATCCCTTGTCGCAGAATCTCTGTCACAGTCTCGGTACAGTTGTGTCTTCTCATTGCCAGTTCCTAAAAAAACAATCCTTAAAATATATCCGCGAAACTATTAACGAAATAAACAGCAAAGGTGTCGATAGATTTTGTTCGAAGTCACAGAGACCGGCTAGACCTTGCAAAGTACTATACGATAAATTGGTTTCCGGCTTCATAAAGAATCGTCGAAACGAGTGAAAAACTTGCCGCGCAAGACAAACAAATCTATTCGGAGTTGTCTCTCTGGTCTGCTCGTTCGTTCCGCGCGAAAATTAGCTGCTCGTCGCACGATCTCTTTCACAGTCTTCATAGAGCTGGTTTTCTCAGTTCCAGTTCCCTAAAAGACATCGTCGAAACTGTTAACGAAATAAAAGATTTTCAGACAGACTCGAAGTCGCGCGACATTGACAATTACAATACGTACGAAACGATGAAAGAATCGTTAAAACGAGTGAAAAACTTGCCGCCCGATACAAGATAATGGATTGGAGTCGTCTCTGTCGTCTGCTTGTATGTTCCGCGCGAGAATTAGACCCTTTCGTTGCACGATCTCCTATTACCTCTTCCCTGAAAAACATCTGCGAAACCATTAACGAAATAATTGCTATCAGCGAAAGCATCAGATTTTCGTACGAACTCATCGTCGCGAGGCAGACTCGTTAAAACAGGTGAAAAACTTGACGCACAAGTCAAAATAATGGATTGGAGTCGTTTCCCAGATGTGCTTGTACGTTCCGCGAGAAAATTAGACCCTCTCGTTGCACGATCTCTTGTTACCATTTCCCGAAAAGACAATCCCTGAAAAAAACATTTGCGAAACCATTAACGAAGTAAACGCTATCATAAAGCTCTACCGGATTCCGTCTCTAACCGGGATTATTGGTAACGAAAGAGCAGACCACTTAGCAAAAGAGGCTTTCTCCTATAATGTTCCTCGTTATGTTTCTAGCATTCCTTTTACTGATCTATTTGAGTGATATTGTAAAAATGTGTTTGATAACATCCTCTCTTCTATAAAAACCGAGTGGTCTTTTTAAGGGGAAAACCTATATTCAGAAATTGTTTAGTGAAAACCGACTTCCTTGGTTCTCACAGCTAAACTTATCCCGTTCGACTGTTGTCACCGTCAACAGGTGTAGAGCAGATCACTAACACCTAGCTGCTTCTCTGGCACGCTTTGGTTTCATTGATGATCCCGAGTGCAGTAGCAACGAGGTAGATGAGACCCTGAACCAAGAAAAAATATTAATTAATAAGCTCCGTTCAATCAATTTTTATTTACCAATGGACGTTTCACTGTTAATATTCAAACCAAATATCAGGACTTATCATTATATGTTATCATTTCTTAAAAGCTGCGCCGTTAATGTATAAGCGATTGGTCTATTCTATATTTTGTTATTATATTTTCATTGTAATGTGAACTGAGAAGAAGAGCGGGTTGTCAAACACTTACAGCGAAATCTACTTATGGATTAATTAATCCAATGAATCGCATTATCTCAAAATCATGCACTATTTATAATCGTATTGAATTTTTTCAGTGATTCTTTACAAAATTTTCAAATTACGCAGGATTATATGATAATACCATATCGATTGTACCATTATTAAATTTTTCTTTTGTGCATGTACATTCTTTTTTATTAGACGAGTAGTCTTTTATCTTTCTCTTTGTTTTTATTTTCTGTAAACACTTATGTAAAAGGGCGTCAGTCCGTCTATAATAAATAATAATAATAAAAAATGATGTCGGTGAAAACCGTACAAGGCAATTAGTGTCGGTGATTTCTACGGAACCCAAATATTTTTTACCCAGGTCTGTTCGTAACTAATTTAGGATATCACAATTTAAACGAACGGAATATTAAAAAGATTTAAAGCCACCAGCTTATCGGCTTCAGCTTAATCAGATCATTGAAAAGAGAAAGAAATTTTTATTTCGCTCCTGTGTCTTACAATTAATCACTATTATTATATCGTACATATAAATATACTAACCCATGATCATCGAGTTGGCAATATTTCACAAGATATTTGTGTGAGAAACATACAGTATACTGTCGATTGTACCATTATTAAATTTTTCTTTTGTGCATGTCCCTTCTTTGTAATTACACGAGCAGTATTGTATCTTTCTCTTTTTTTCGTTTCTTTGATATTTTAAACACTTATGTAAAAGAGTTTCAGTCCGTCTAGAATAAATAATAATAATAATGTTTTTGTACTTTCAATTTTCCGCTCTGTCTAAATTTTTCATCAGTTTCTAATTTTTGTATTATATTCGTATTCGCGTTGAAATAAATCTCATATCAGATTTTCTGTAATAAAAAGAACAAAAAAGTAAACGTTATCAGCTAAGGCATCAGATTTCTTACGAACTGATCGTCGCGAGACAGACTCGAAGTCGCACGGTTCTGCACGATCAATTGGTTGTCTGGTGCGCGCGTAGAATCGGCGAAACCAGCGAAAAACTTGCCGGCGCAAGACAAACGAATGGATCCGTAGTCGGGACGAAACAACTTTCGCTGGTTGTGCCGCTTAACTTCGTCTCGGGACGAGTATAGATAATTCTGTATCTTCGGGAGCAAGCGAGTTATTCAACTTTGGTCTATCCCAACGATAGGAAAACTTGATAATCGAATCGCGTTCGGCGCACGAGAATATGGGAAGCGATACGGAATTTGGCGAACATTGCGGCGCTAAACTAGCTTGCACGCGAACTTACTGCACCGCGGAGATTCTCGCGCTCGACGTGGCACGCTCGAGCGCAGACTTTGGAAGCTTTTCTTTTTTCCCTAAGCCGTGCGAAGCTACGTTCGAATTCGATTGAACGGAGCGGCTCGTCCGAGTAATCGTTTACCTCCATAGAGTCGTAAAACATCGGTCGGCGTCGTCTCGCTTGTTGCCAATTCTAACACACTTTCTCCACTCGTTTCGTCACAGCGCAGAAAATATTTCTATCGCGTGACTCTCGGGTCTGACGGTGAGAATCCTTCTGAACGTTGATTCGAGAAATTCTAGAAACCTGTTATCGAGGGATTTATTGCAACATCGTGATTCACTTGACTTCGATTTCTGAAGGACTGTCGAGTTACTAACGGTTATAATTAGCCGAGAGCCGGTTGTCGGTTACGTCGTCTGACGGCACTTTTCGCCGGGGCGAACTGTTTCTTGCGCGAATCGTCTGGAGAGTGGAATAAAAACGAAATGTCGCGACGATAGGTTTGTAGACCGTGACGGGTTCGCCGTTCGAATCGAGAGACGGAAAACAGGAGGAGTGATGGGAAACGGGGAGCGAGCCAGTGTAAGCGCTCTCGAGAAGATCTTCGAGGCGCGGAGTTTCATTGGATCGTTGAGTTTCTTTTCGCGTTTTCGCCGCGATTCGTCGAGCACGCGGTTGAATTCTTCCAGGTATTAAGCGACCAATAAACGTCGAGAGGCAACGAATCTTCTTCGCAGTCGTTTCATCGGGACGAAGATATCGGCTCGCGGGATCGTCGACGCTCGAACGAGTATCGGATCAATCTGGGTATAGGCATCGCGCGTTGACGAAATTGCGTGCACTCGCGATCGGATCGATCGATTCGGTGTCGTTCGTCGATTTTCTTGTCGGTCGACCGCGAGAACGAGTTATTAAATTCCGGCACGTAACGCGGCTTCCACTCGAACGATCGAGACAAAACCTTTATCGAGGGCGTCGCAACGTCATAACTCATGCGCGCCGCGGCCGAGCGCTTACGTTACGACTGCTCCCGAGGAATAACAAACCGATTTCCTCGCCGTTCTCTAGCGCTTGTTTCCGATTCGACGGCCTTCGCGACGCGAAATCGACGCGCGACGCATCGAATACCGTGGTGGTTCTCGTTTGACCGGGGCTACCGGATTGCTTCAACGTTTTATCAAAGACCGGTAGCCAAACCAGATGAGGGGAGCCGGCGCGAATCGAGGGGAAAAAAACCCACCCTCTACCACTACCGGATACATGCACGTCAGAGGAATATATAACTCGTAACTTGTCCCAGTTCCCAGAATCACTCAGAAGATGCACAACAGTTTCGAAGTTTCGTAAGAATGAATGCAGTGCAAGTTGAAAACACAATAAGCTTCTTCTGCGTTAGCATTCTGTTTGTGTACTTAATTGAAATAGTACTTATTACGTGATACATATAGAGAATATGTCTGTATTTATTAGAGACGGACTGAAGCCCTTTTATATAAGTGTTTACAATAAAAATTACAATAACTTCCCTATAAATCGGGAAGTTAAAAAGAGAAATATAAAAGACTACTCGACTAATGACAAAGAAGGGACATACACGAAAACTAATGGTACAAATATGAGATATGGTATTATTCTAGAATCATGCCTAGAATCATGCATACCAACAACCGTAGTCCCGTTGAAAGCATCGGTTCTCGTTAGATCACCGAAGTTAAACAATGTGGAACGTGAACGGCACTAGGATGGGTGACCGTCTGGTAAAAAAACCGGAAAGTGACCCACCCGAGGTGTTTTTCACGTGTTGTTGGCAAAAGGGTGGTTCGGAACTTGTCCCAGTTCCCAGAATCACTCCACATAGAAGATGCACAACAGTTTCGGAGTTTCGTAAGAATGAATGCAGTGCAAGTTGAAAACACAATAAGCTTCTTCTGCGTTAGCATTCTGTTTGTGTACTTAATTGAAATAGTACTTATTACGTGATACATATAGAGAATATGTCTGTATTTATCAGAGACGGACTGAAGCCCTTTTACATAAGTGATTACAATAAAAATTATAATAACTTACCTATAAATCGGGAAGTTAAAAAGAGAAATATAAAAGACTACTCGACTAATAAACAAAGAAGGGACATACACGAAAACTAATGGTACAAATATGAGATATGGTATTATCCTAGAATCTTGCGTAGTTACTTTTTAAAATTTTGTAAAGACTCAATATATATATATATATGTATATCTTTATTGATTCCCCTCGGGGTTACAATCCTTTCTATCTTTTCCTCCTTTTCTACTCCCGTCGCTTTTACATTCTAAGTCTTATGTCTAACTTATGCTCTAACTTACAACTACCTTAACCTATTATAGATAGATAGAGAGGAACAATATTTACAAAAGTCTTATAAAGACTCAATAAAAGAATCGATTCATTGGATTAATTAATCCATAACTACATCTTGCTTCGAGTGTTTGAAATCCAGCTGTAGTTCTCAATACGCGTTCGACTACATAAAAATTGATTATTTATTAGTTATTTAAACATTCATTAATAGGCGATTCATATGGTAGTCTGCAGTGTTTCTTTCACGTACCTGCATCTACGATAAGGAGAATAGTACTAGGAATAGTTCCGACTATTTAACGAACATTTACGGAGGAAATATTTGAAGGTACGTGTATTTGAAAACGATACAAAATAAGAGAACAAAATTACACTTAAAAAATAATCCTTAATTTCTTGGAAACATTTTGAAATATTCTGGAACAGCTTGTCCATAAGCATACGCGTACATGTATAATAAAGTGAAAACTAGGTACAGAAGACTCTCAGAGTAGCTGCTCGCCGAGGGAGAAATTGAACGTGTCCATTCGCAAGTTTCAACTTGCTGTTCGCGATAGTTCTGCTCTCAGATGGACGCGTGCCGTTACAATAGAAACGAATCGACGGCGACAGCAATTCTGTAAAGAAAAGATCGAATTGGAAATGAGGAGAAATAAAAGCAGCTGAACCGGAACGTCCAGTCAGACTGGACCGATGACCGCGTAGAGAGAAAGAGAGAGAGAGAGAGAGGGTAAATGGTTAATGCGAGTCGTCGGGGGTGTCCGGTTAGCTCTGATCGCGAATAATTCGCGGCCGCGAGGCGAAGCGAAGCGAACCGACGGGAGCCTCGTTAATACCGAGCGACGCGATGATCGTTGGTATTTGCGTTGGGTCTCTTCGCGCGTTAAATCGTAATCCATACGCCGCGCGTTGTCGATATCGACCGTGAATCACCGAGCTGTGTAATTATTGTCCATCGGTTGCGAGTCGATAACTAGACGATTGTAAATTAATTTAATAACTACGAACAACACGGCGCGGCCGGCCCGTTGCTCGGCCAGTACACGAACAATAAATTATTGTTTATCGAGCCGTTGTGTGCGTGCCCGTGTTTGTGTGTGTGTGTTCGTATCCCCGTCGTCCGTGTAGTTAGCGCGCAAGCGCAAGCGAAAACGGAACGCGCGGCGGCCGCTGCGGACAATAACTATAACGGAATATTACGGGTGGAAGCGGGGGTGCGAGTTTTCCGTCTCTCCGCGTCCCGTTTAACCGGTGAATTATCATTCATAGACTGTGACGATAATCAACGGGACTGTAGGAAGGACTCGCTCACACGTTTGCCGAGAGCGGCAACGAACGGGAGCACACGGTCGACAGGAACCGTCAGCGTCTCGCTCGGACGTAATAACCCGGCGAACGTTACGGCTACAGTCGTTCGCAGTCAACGTGACGGCAATAAAATCTATATCATGGCCATTTGCCATTTAGACCGGCCAATAATTCTTATAATCCACGCCGGCTCGCGGAAGTAAGCGGTTTGCGTTCGCGTGAGCTCGAGCCCGGACCCGAGCCCGCATCCCAATCCACAAATCATCCTGGTAACGCGAGCCTACAGGCCCCCCCTCCCTCGGGTGATTTACCGAACCGTACCAATTATTAGCATCCCACGGGGCGAATCGAAACTCGTAGCCTCGCATCTGACGAGTCCGGGCAACGACATACGGGTCGCGAATCTTCGTTTTCGAACAGATCTCATGAAATCGCTGTACTCCTCCGTTTTGTTCTCGTGGAATTCATTGAAATCCCAATAGCAGTCGATGTATATTCAATTTATACTTTTCAACGGGAGGTACACTTTTTCGAGTAATGAAATCGGACACTTTTTGAAGTAGTGTTTCGGTATCTGATCAAATTTGAGTATGTTGTAGTCTTTATTAGTTATCTATGTTGCCGATCTCTTCGGTTGTAAGTAAAGAATAATCATCAATTTTCATATGTCCATCTTTTGAAAAACATGTCCATAAAGAGGACATTGTCTAAAGAAGATTTTCTTCGAATTTGAGTATATTGTAGTTTTTATTAGTTATCTATATTGCCGATCTCTTCGGTTGTAAATAAAGAATAATCATCAATTTTCAAATGTCCATCTTTTGGAAAACATGTCCATAAAGAGGACATTGTCCAAAGGAGATTTTGTTCGAATTTGAGTATATTGTAGTCTTTATTAGTTATCTATGTTGCCGATCTCTTCGGTTGTAAATAAAGAATAATCATCAATTTTCAAATGTCCATCTTTTGAAAAATATGTCCATAAAGAGAACATTGTCCAAAGGGAATTTTGTTCAAATTTGAGTATGTTGTAGTCTTTATTAGTTATCTATATTGCCGATCTCTTCAGTTGTAAATAAAGAATAATCATCAATTTTCAAATGTTCATCTTTTGAAAAATATGTCCATAAAGAGGACATTGTCCAAAAGAGATTTTCTTCGAATTTGAGTATATTTTAGTCTTTATTAGTTATCTATGTTGCCGATCTCTTCGGTTGTAAATAAAGAATAATCATCAATTTTCAAATGGCCATCTTTTGAAAAACATGTCCATAAAGAGGACTTTGTCCAAAGGAGATTTTCTTCGAATTTGAGTATATTGTAGTCTTTAGTGATCAATAAAAAAAGTGTCACTCTTTTTCAATCTAATCATAAGGCTAGAACTAACAAGCCGATGTAGACGATTTTTCAGGAGATTATAGTGAAAATATAAAAGTATCCACTGAAAATCTCATTTGAAAAAAATGTTTTTTTTGGTCACTCATTTATTTTGCAACCGTTTGAAACGAATGCAGAGTTTTCATAGCAGGGAACTTTTTAAAAATTTGTATAAACATGAGGATATAACCACAAACGTTCCCTTTACGGACCTGTTTTTAAAAAGATGGATATTTAAAATTGACGAATTAAAAATTATTTGATGTGAACGCTGCACCGCTATGTAATCGGATGGCCGAGCACATATCGGGATTAAAATACGTGAAAAAATTATTCCTATCTGTTGATAATTATCGTAATAAATATACATTTGTTGTAATCATTTTCTAATTAATTGTTTGAATTGTTTTTTTGTTACTTATTTAGTACTCTTCCAGATAATATAAATCACCGATGTCGTTGGTTATAAATTTCTTTGTATTTCATGAAATTTAGTCTTGATATTATGAGAACGTAGGATTTGCTTTATTTTAGCCTTAGAGCTAAGAAATGTGACTTGGTTTACATTAACCTTCTCTCACTCATTCCTACCTTGTCCTAGTCTTTTAGTATCCTAATTATCACTAACCTACTTATTTACTTACTTATTACATCCTTTCCCATCCCCTATCTTTTGTTTTCTTTTTGTTTGCTTGGCATCCTCTTTGGTATATTTATGCTCTCCTTACTCTTCGACATTTCTGTCTTTCTGCACGCTCACTACATCCTCGATCCCAATCATTTCCCCCATTATCCTGCATTCCTTTGTTAGATGCTCTAGGCTTCCATACTTGTCCCCACATAGGTCGCATCCTCTTGCCAGTTCCTCCAGCCAGTTTCTTGATATTATGAATATTTCACATGACGTTATAAATTGAAATCCCAAAAAGTATTCGATTTCGCACGGAACGACCCATCCGTAACTTGGTGCGAATGTTATACTCCAAGTACCACAGTCAACTTGGAAAGCAGAGAAGAGAATAACCGTAGAAACGTTATAGTACTGTAAAAATAAAAGACTGCAAATAGATTAAAGGAAAAGGAACCTAAATAATAAAAAGAAAGAAAAGAATAAGAGACCTCTCTGTGATAATAGATACTAGGCATCGCGACGAAGGTACAAAGAAGAAACAGTTAGCAGGGCCGGCGTGACCTTTTGCGGGGCCGGGTTCAAAAATTTTGCGGGGCCAGAATACACATTAAGATCCTATACTTGAATTTCATAATAAGGAATTATTTATTATAAGTACAAAGTATGTTACATAAAATTTTTGGAAGATGAATATTAAATAATTTTTCTCGCTTTTTCCGCCGCAAAATCTGTGATTACGTCATCAAACGTGATTGAATTTGCTACTTCGCTTTCTATTGAAAGAATATCCAGAGATGATGAATATTCAATCTACTATACAGAGGGTCCTGCAAAATATCTGATGAGTTTTCGTAGACCGCGGGGCCCTACAAAACGCGGGGCCGGGTTCCGCGAACGCGCTGAACCCGCCTCGCGCCGGCCCTGACAGTTAGACGGTAAAAAAGACGTACTATAAACTAACCAATGTAAGAAAAGAAACGGAATACAGTGTAAAAAGAATGTTAAACTCCTATCACCTAAAATAAATTAACCTTAACCTTACGTATATACTCGAATCGTTCGAAGCAATTGTAATAATTCGCTGGAAAACCACATCGGCAGATGGTTTTAAATATAGATTGCAGGCCGACATTGGGATCCGACGGAATTTCGTTTGGTCGCGACAAAGATTAGCCGACCCGCTTTTCGATATTCACGAGTTTTCCTAGCAATTTTGGCGCGCGGGGGTTGCTGGCCGAATGGCGAGGAAGAGGGGCGGCAGCAGAGCGACGCGGGGGGTTGACGGGAAAAATCGAAACAGCGCGCAGAGGAGCCGCGTGTCCTGGATCGCGACGCGAGTAATTTAAAAACGAGCACGATCGTTAGAGGCGGCACCCCCGGTGGAATCGAGAGGTGCGACGCGATCCGACGAAAATAAAATTGAACTTTACAGTATCGGTCACGGCGCGGCGTCGTGTCAAAGGAACGAGTAAAAAAAAAAAAAAGACAAAAATAAAAAGAGAGCAGAGAGATGGCACCGTGTGCGCAAACGGCCCCCGGACGTTTCGCGAAAGTATGTTCATCCGTCAAGCGGCGTCGATTTAATTGGAACTATTTCCTGCGCAGCGACACCTCGCAGACGGGTTCCATGCATGTTTTTTTTTTTTACAACGACGAAACTCGCAATCGCGCCGAACCAGTCAAGACCGAGAGGAAAAAGCCTCGGGAACAAGCACCGACGCACTGCGAAACTGCGAACAGAGTAATCCACCATCGGCTATGGGCTATGTAAACGGTGCTCTGCGATCCAGCACCTCCGGCAACTTCAGCTTTCGGAAAGTCAGCCCCGTGAAACAATATTTCGTCTCTCCGATCCGTCGAATCCGTCTATCTAGTTTGCGTTGCGACTTAATCCTCGGGGATAGGGTCAAGTTCAATATACACCTTCCGTATCAATTTCAATGGGCCAGCCTCGGTCCACCGGGTCTCTCCGAGCTCGTGCGTTTTTTCCATCGATTGGTCGCGCAGTAATTTGAACGCTCGCGAAGACGCAGCGGGGAACGCAAGTGAAAATGACGCGACAGAAACGTGCATACGGATAGAAAGAATTATTCGTTGTGTCAAAATAAAAAGGTTTCGCGACATGCGACAGCGAATGACGACAGACGGACAGTTAACCCTTTGCACTCGGAGCTATTTTAACTGGAAAATTAAACGTTTCTTCTGCCCTACAATATTTCCATTCTCTATGATTTTTTAAATTTGATAAATATGATATTGATATATCATAACTCATACGCCAACAACCGTAGTCCCGTTGAAAGCACCGGTTCTCGTTAGATCACCGAAGTTAAACAATGTGGAACGTGAACGGCACTAGGATGGGTGACCGTCTGGTAAAAAAACCGGAAAGTGACCCACCCGAGGTGTTTTTCACGTGTTGTTGGCAAAAGGGTGGTTCGGAACCCACCATAAACAGTAGGTCCCGCTGAAAAGGCGATGGTGTGAGTGGAAAGAGGGGGAAATGAATTTGAAACCCTGAGGGGACCAAATATCATGTTACATACATATAGTAATTGTACCAAAGAAATATCATAACTCATACAATACTTAAATGTGTAGCAATTGGTTAGATACTGACATATCTGATGGTGTAAACAATTATTTAAATAATAGTACAGCAATTTTTACTGGCGCCTCAGAGACGCCACTCGAGTGCTAAGGGTTAATCTTCTCCCTGTGTCTCCGGTGAAAATGCACTCCAACCTGATTTTTATCAGTAAAGAAGATCGATATTTTTTCTATGGAATATTTCCATTCTCTATGATTTTTTAAATTTGATAAATATGAAATTGATATAATACCTCATACAATTCTTAAATGTGTAATAATTGGTTAGATACTGACATATCTGATAGTGTAAACAATTATTTAAATAATAGTAGAGCAATTTTTAGTGGCGCCTCAGAGGCGCCACTCAAGTGCTAAGGGTTAAACTGTGCGAAGTACAGTATCTCCACGATCACTGTCCCTTCGCCTACCCCTTCCACTGAGGAGCATCCCTGCGAGGGGCCAAGAACAATGCTGTCCTTTTCCACATTAGATATTTTTTTTTTTTATTTGGAAATCTTATATAAGATATAAGTAGTATAAGAGTATATAGTATATCCACATTAGATATCTTGTGTACTTTCTGAGCGGTCGACGGAGTCATAAAAAAATAGTTTCTCTACACGATCACTGTCCCAACTCGGAACAGGCGATGGAAGCTAGATCGCGACTATACTGTACGTAGTATATTCGCTTCCCGTCGAGCCTCGAATATGATCGGTGAACACGTTCGAACCCAGCTGCAAAGTAGGTACTTGTATCGACCTCGAAGTAATCGTAGTCCATTACCATGACAACAGAAAGGACCGCGCGCGGAACACGTTCTCTTCTCCGGTCTGTTTGATGTTTCCCTCATGGTGTGCGGTACGGCGGTTTGTTTGCGGCTGCGGAGCCTACCGGAAACAGTCGTGCGGCAGTTTTATTCGCGTTGATATTATTCGGAGAAACCGGTCCGGGAGCCGCGGCCCGGAGTAATTTAAAAGACGACTCTCGTTAGTCGAGGCGGGGCGGTTGGCGGATAGCGGATAGCGGATGGTGGCAGGAGGAGGGGGCAGAAGGCAGGCGGAATGTGAGCGCGTAAACTGGTATGCGTACAACTGCAACGAAACACGGAAGCGTGTCGAAGCGGCACACCGGGCCAAGAGGGGCAAACAAACGGAGGTCGTAGGTACGCGCATACCGCCGTTACTCACCGTGGTTGTTGCTTGTTTAGCTATGTTAGCTTTGGCGTGCTTTGCTGGTGCTGCGTTTAGCCGGTATCTGCCGTCCGTTCGCTCGTTCACCGACGCTATTCGCTCTATCCGCTCTATTCGCTCTATATTCGCTAGCCAACCGACCGCGTCCCCTTTCATCGCGCGCGTTGCTTCGATCTTAAACCATGGACGCGCTTCGATACGCCTCTTCCGCGACAGTGGTCGTCATACTTCAAAATCAGAAAGGACCCCGCACTATATATATATATTTTATTGGATTCCCCTTAGGGTTACAATTCTAACATCATATATATCCCCTTTTTTTCCCATTTTCTCACTTAACCTCTATCCTTACCTCTAACTTATTAACTAACTTATGACTAACTTATATACTATTTACAGATAGAGAGAGAGAGAAACGCTATATACAAAAGACTTATCCTAACATACGAAAAGACATTTACAATTTATTACAATATTTTACAATATTTACAATATAATAATAATATACTATGGTATACCATAGTATACTATAGTATACCATACTATACCATAGTATTTATTTATTTGTTGTGGACTCCCGTTTCCCTTTACAACCTCCCTCCATTCATCCTCTCTTTCATTTCCTCTCTCCAAACTGCCACTTTCCTCAACCACTCCTCCCCCCCACCCTCGTCATCCAACACTTCACACATCCTCTCTTGCCATCCCTTCTCCTCATCCACTCTCCTACATGAAAGGACCCCGCACTAATCATGTGGAAAATCTATCCCGGTTCAATCAGTTGGATTTTTTTATATGATGCAGCTTATGATCTACTGAACAAAAGAAAAAACATCTATTAATCGAAGATATAATTTATTTTACGCTGTACAAAAATGAATATGAATAAGAAGAACCAAAACGAAAACGTCACGTGGCGTCGCAACAGAACCGATGGCATCGAGAAACAAAACCATAACGAAGAGAGCACAGCCGATCTTGTAAATCGATGGGCTCTCTCCTCATTGTTCCAATCACAATTCCAACTTTTTTAACGGCGACTCTGAGTTACCACTCGAGTGCTAACGGTTCAGACAGATTGTCGCGAACCTTTTCCTCGAATCTTTTTGCGAATGTTGACTTTGACTCGGGTTCGGCGAAAGGAGCACGGTTTGAAGACCACTGGTCTGCGACAACGTCCTCGAACCCTTTACCTGTCCCTTCGTTATATTCGAAACTTCGGGCAGCGCGTGCACCGGTATCGATCAATACGCAAGGTAAACAGACGCGCGCGACCAATCTCCTTTGTAAGACGCGACGCGATTTTGATCAGACCGGTCCTGGAAATTCTGATGCAGCCGGTCGCGGTCGTTCGTCGAACGAACCCGAAACCGGGGTGTCCTCCTAACGGCGGGAACCGAGCGACGTCGATAAATCCCGGGATTTCAATTTATAACGTTCCCCCGTGTACCGGATAAGCGTTGTTGACTCCCGATGACCCCACGAATTTGGTTAATTGCTTTATGCCCTGACTCTCGTTCTACGAAAGACTGTTTCGCGCTCTACCGACCTCCTAGCAGACGCGCGCGTCCTCCCGCTGCTCCATTTACCGAAAGCAGGTACATTTAGGTACTTAACTCCTCCCTGAACAATGTTTCAGTTGCTGTTTGTCACGTGCACACTCCTCGTCTGCATGGTCGCGGCAGATTCGGACGAAGGACAGACTGGGAGATCGCGGGTCTCCGACGAGCAGCTCAACATGGCTCTCAGCGACCAGCGTTATCTCAGAAGACAGCTGAAATGCGCCTTGGGAGAGGCGCCCTGCGATCCCGTTGGAAGACGACTCAAAAGTATGCGAGCCTCTTATTAATATCTCCGCTATTAACCCTTTGCACTCGGAGCTATTTTAACTGGAAAATTAAACGTTTCTTCTGACCTACAATATTTCCATTATCTATGATTTTTTAAATTTGATAAATATGATATTGATATATCATAATTCATATGCCAACAACCGTAGTCCCGTTGAAAGCACCGGTTCTCGTTAGATCACCGAAGTTAAACAATGTGGAACGTGAACGGCACTAGGATGGGTGACCGTCTGGTAAAAAAACCGGAAAGTGACCCGCCCGGGGTGTTTTTCACGTGTTGTTGGCAAAAGGGTGGTTCGGAACTTGTCCCAGTTCCCAGAATCACTCCATATAGAAGATGCACAACAGTTTCGAAGTTTCGTAAGAATGAATGCAGTCCAAGTTGAAAACACAATAAGCTTTTTCTGCATTAGCATTCTGTTTGTGTACTTAATTGAAATAGTACTTATTACGTGATACATACAGAGAATATGTCTGTATTTATTAGAGACGGACTGAAGCCCTTTTACATAAGTGTTTACAATAAAAATTATAATAACTTACCTATAAATCGGGAAGTTTAAAAGAGAAATATAAAAGACTATTCGACTAATAACAAAGAAGGGACATACACGAAAACTAATGGTACAAATATGAGATATGGTATTATCCTAGAATCATGCCTAGAATCATGCATACCAACAACCGTAGTCCCGTTGAAAGCACCGGTTCTCGGTAGATCACCGAAGTTAAACAATGTGGAACGTGAACGGCACTAGGATGGGTGACCGTCTGGTAAAAAAACCGGAAAATGACCCACCCGAGGTGTTTTTCACGTGTTGTTGGCAAAAGGGAGGTTCGGAACCCACCATAAACAGTAGGTCCCGCTGAAAAGGCGATGGTGTGAGTGGAAAGAGGGGGAAATGAATTTGAAACCCTGAGGGGACCAAATATCATGTTACATACATATAGTAATTGTACCAAAGAAATATCATAACTCATACAATACTTAAATGTGTAGCAATTGGTTAGATACTGACATATCTGATAGTGTAAACAATTATTTAAATAATAGTACAGCAATTTTTATTGGCGCCTCAGAGGCGTCACTCGAGTGCTAAGGGTTAATATTCTCTCTGTGTCTCCGGTGAAAATGCACTCTAACCTGATTTTTATCAGTAAAGAAAATCGATATTTTTTCTATGGAATATCAAATTTTATTTCATCTAAAATGAAACGCGTGACGATTCGTATTTGTTAATATACGGCAAGGGGTTAATAATGACGATATTGTATTCATTTAGATTTCGTACCGGCTTTTTTTTTTAAATACTTCAATAGCGAAGTTCACTAAGAAATTTCTGTTCTCGTTAACCTTGTTTTCATTCAATTATAAAACGAGGACTAACAAACCGATGAAAATGAGTTTGTACGAGCTTACAGTGAAAACACAGGAGTATCAACTAAAAATATTGTCATCTGTAGAAATTGCATTCTCACCATTAATTTTGCAATTTTTTTGAATATTGTTAATTTCACAGATGTAAAAACCAACAACCAGATAAAAAATGAGTTTTCAGTATCCCACAGTGAAAAATAAGAGTAACCACTAAAAATGTTGTCATTTAAAAAAAAAAAGGTTTTTTCACAATTTATTTTAGAATGGTTTTAAACGAATGCAATATGTTTCCATAGCAGGGAACTTGAAAAAAATTTGAACGAAAATAAAGATGTATCTCCAAGTGTCGCAAGCGTCGATCTGTGAGCCGCGCGGAGCATTTCGGCATAACGCGACTACCTAAACAGAGACGAATCCGGGCAAACCCGCGTTCTCGCCCACCGGTATCGATCGTCTTCTCGTTTCCATCCGAAGAGATATCCGATGGCAAAAATTTCGGGGTGGAAGCGCAATTACCTTGAAAACATAACGCCTGGCCCGGGAACACCGGGAAGAACCGACGCGCGACTGTAGGAATTGCTATTCTACCCGATTCGGAAGATAAACCGACCTTCGCCGGAGTTAACCCCATTTCGCGGGGGGAAGAACTCTCGCTACCGGCGCGGCGATCGTAACCGGCGAGTCATCGAATTGCTTAGATCGGATTTATATCCGTATTTCGAGGGCTCGCCGAAGAGAAGACTTTGCCGATAAATTTCTATAAAGTTACACCCGCACTGGCGCGGCGCACACTGCGATATTTCGATCATTTAGGAGAATTGAATTCTTCATGATGATTCTCTTTCTTATCATTTGTTTTGTTCGAACTACTTAAAATATTATGAGGATTTCTTTAACGTGAAGTTTACTGTATTGCGGATTTGCATTTACTTTTACTGTATTATCATTTAGGGGAATTAATTCTTGCTGATGTTTTATGTATTTTGTTCAAACTACTTAAAATATTATGAGGATTTCTGTAACGTGACTTTTACTGTATTGCGGATTTGCATTTACTTTTACTGCATTATCATTTAGGGGAATTAATTCTTGATGATGTTTCTTTTTCTTATCATGTGTTTTGTTCGAACTACTTAAAATATCATGATGATTTCTTTAATATGACTGTTACTGTATTACGGATTTGCATTTACTTTTACTGTATTATCATTTAGGGGAATTAATTCTTGATAATGTTTTATGTATTTTGTTCAAACTACTTAAAACTGTTACTTACTGTATTGTCGAATATAAGTATTTTAACACTTGCATAAATGTCTTACATCAATGTACAGGGTGAACCACATTTTCAGAATGTGTTAGTATTTGTCCAGTGCATTTCCCTACATATATTAAGTTTTAATAAACTTTAAATACATACAGGGTGAAACCACGTCGTGATCAGTTGTGATTACTCTGTTATTTTGCAGACCGAGCGAAAATGTTTTTACCAGATATGGTTTCAAGAGTGCTTTAACGTAATAATAGCAAATTGTTGGTCAAATCTTTTCTTTCATGATTCTTCAAGGTCACCTTCAACATCATTCTTTTATATCTACCCATTAGAGGATTTTAAGACATGTTCGACAGGTATCATAATATGAAAAATTGCAAATAAAACAAAATAAAAGAATTACTTTTTCGAATATTTTTACACAAAAATCTGCTGTAATCAGACGAAAACATTTTCGATCGGACTGCTGCTAAGATAGTAATCTGTACTGATCCACGATTCGTGGACCACCTTGTATTCAAAGTTAATCAAAACGAAGTACGCGTAGAGAAACGCACCGAACAAATACTACCACATTCGGAAAAATGAAAGAGAACCCTCACGATTCCAATTACGTTGATGAAACTTTCTATTCATTCTTTTCTGACTACATTAAATCAGAACTTCGATATTCAACGAAGAATGAGATTTATATTCGCTCGCGCGTGTAGTGAAATTTTACGAAAATGCGTATAGAAGAGTTTGCAGATGTTTAAATCGACATTGTGTGTTATCCAGGCTTGGCGCCGTTGGTATTGAGAGGCTCTTGCCCGCAGTGTAGCCCCGAGGAGACGCGACAGATCAAGAAGGTCCTATCGCACATCCAACGGACCTACCCGAAGGAATGGTCCAAGATAGTGCAGCAGTACGCTGGAGTTTCTTAACGCGGGACCACGAGGACCGAGATGGCGGCCGATGGATATCTTTTATATCCGGCGATCGACGATATAGCCTAATTGTTACGAGCGTGCCAAAGCTTTCTACCGCGTGAACGTCGGTGACACTCGATGGAGGATTCACCGAATTTTTATTCAGCCCATTGGTCTCGTTATTCTTCTTTCTGTGTAGAGCTGTGTAGAGCAGAGCGAAAGAAAGAAATTTGTTTGCACAACTAATTGCAGAATTTTATTAATGTTTACTAAACGCGATTCGCACACATTGCCTTTTAATAATAACGAGATTGCATTTATTTCGATCTCGTACTAGCTTTGTATAAATATGTACTTCGATGGAGAAATTCATTTATAATTTTAATTTTTCTGAAAGAATAAATCAGGAGCAAGTCATTTTGACACATTCGGTAGTGCCGGTGTTAAAAGACAATTAAGTATACTGAAAAATTTCAACCCTCATCCGTCCCTCATTTCACAAAACAAAGAAAAATTTCAATGTTTTTCTGACACAAAATAAACAAAAATTTCAATGTTTTTTAAGTGAAATTGATGAGTTAACATTTACATCTTAGGTTATTCGGTTATGAGTTCCTCATTAAGAAAATAAAAGTCACACGAAGTTTCGGGAAAATTTACTAAAATATAACAGAACGGTATAACTTAATTCAGGAAAACCGTGTGAAATTGTCACGAGGGACGGACGATGGTTAAACATATCACAGACAGCATTTCTATAAAATTTTTTGAAATTTTCCATTTATCAACTTTTTATTTCCGTTTCCGTCATGGGGTGTATCCACACCCCATACACGGAGGGAAGGTTAAACGAAAAAATTCTTGTTTTTCACAAACCAGTCCAAATAGAGAACGAATTTCGTCGAGCAGAGGATCGACGAACGAATGTAAATTTGATTTCGGTGATATCGGAAACGTCGTCGGCCGATAGAGAATTAGCGAAAATCTTGAAACAGCTCCATTCCACGCTCGTCGAATGATCGTTAGTCGAACAGTCCGATACGATAGTCCACTTACGGGATAAATGGTCTGTGAATTCTCCGTAGGAGCGTAATTTCGATGGGTAGGGGTGTGTGTGTGTGATTTTCGTCGATGAAAATTCGGCGCCGGAGAGCGTGCGTTGGCCCGGTCGTCTCTCTGTATCGGTAAATCCGCCATCGGTGACACCGACGACGCCGGACGCTCGAGCCTCGGTGTTTGTTAACCGTAAACATAGTATTTCACGCGTTGCTTCGCAGACACAATGATGTTATATTTACAATAAAGTATGTTTTCCTATAGAGAGAAGAGAGCAGCTTTACTCGGCGAACCGTGGAGCGGCTCGGTTGTTCGCTCGATTTAAGCCTTCCGTTATAGGCAGCGCGCGCGGGGGGGTGGTGGTTCTCGCTAGCTCGGCGCGGAGGCGGCGGCGGCGGCGGCGGCGGCGGTGAGTATCGCGATTTTTATTCCCGGAACGAGAGGAGGCACGGAGCCGTGAGTCGTGCAGCCGTGAGCCGTGAGCCGTGGGAGCCGTGAGCCATGAGCCGTGAGCGGTGTATAAAAATGAAAGGAAGCCGGGGGAATAAGCAACGGGGAACGATCGTCTGCGACTCTCTGACGTCAGAAGCGCGGGGACAGTAATAATGGCGGATGCAAGTAGTGGGAAAGTAATAAGCCGGATTCGTATTTTATATTTTATTCCTCGCGACTCGGCCGGCTTCAATTTCGCTGCATTACAATAGACAGAGCCTTATTCCTCGAAACTATACGAGACGGAACTTTATATCGGCGTCGTTTTATAACGTCTGAACTCTCGAAAAAAAACGCCCACCGTATCGACGATCGTATTCATCGATACCTTTGTTTCGATTATTTTACGTCGCTTTTTCAACTGCTATGGTTATCAAACGACGGGACCTACAGTTTAAGGTGGGTTCCGAACCACCTTGGGCATCACAGTTTTTTAAAAAAGCACATTGAATTAATTCAAGAGGTGCCCGGGCGCGGGGATTCGAACTCGAGACCGCCTGGTCGCAGTCGCGCGCTCTATCCACTGGCCCACTGTGTGCCCTTAAATTCATCGATACCTATCCGGGCGCGGTACGGAGTACAGAGTACATCCAGCTACCGCGCTCGCGTGCTGTTCTGCCGTGGCAGACCGACGCGACGCGGCGACCGTTTAACGACGCGTACACAGTTTCGCTTTCTAGCTATTCCGCCGGTTACGGGAACCGTTGCGCAACGATTGCACCATGCATCCTTCCATATCGCGCCGCGTGTACAGCATACGGTAGACGGTATTAGATTCATTCGAATGCTACCTTCTCACACCGGTCCGCGATCGATAACTTACGAGACTCGAATGCTTCCACGAATTTTGACCCATTTCATCTTACGCTTTACCTAGGCCCGATCCGTCGCGGAGACTGTTCGGACACGTGCGAATCGAACCATAAGTCGCGGAATCAGTATCTGTTTCGTTGAGAAACGGTCTTTCAAGAGCATTCAAATCCGTCGATTGCGTGACGGATCGTAGACTCTGTTGGACCCGTTGGACCTGACCCAAAATCTTTTTGTTTTTTTTTTTATTTGAGCCACTGAAACCTGTTTTAGGTTTATTTCGGCTTTTACAATTGTACAATGGATATACATCTTTAGTACAAATACAGTCTTAGTGGTCGCTAGATATGGAGTTTACAATCGTTCAGGAACTGATAGATGAATTCGCAGGCTTTAACATTTGGTTTGGCAAAGAATATGTCTGCTTTTAGTGGGAGGAAGAACTTGATTTTACGTTCTTTGGGAGTCGTTTAGTTGACACTGCCATAGGACATGGTCCAAGTCCTCGGGGTAGAGGTAAACTTGCAGCTGGGATCATTGACAATATTCACGCGGAATAATGAGGCCATCTTTTTGTTTTCGTCGTCAAGATAAAGATACGCTCTTAACTTTATTTTATGAAGCCTGATAATTGCTTGATCCCTTCACTATTTTAAAGTGACGTGTTTCAAGGCGCGTGTCCATCTGAGAGAAAAAATATCTGTTTCGTTGAGAAAAGTCATCTGAATGATCGTCGACTCTGCTAAACCCGTTGGACCTGTCCTAAAATCTTTTCATTTTCGTCGCCAGGATAAAGATACGCTCTTAACTTTATTTTATGAAGCCTGATAATTGCTTGATCCCTTCACTATTTTGAAGTGACGTGTTTCAAGGGGCGTGTCCATCTGAGAGAAAAAAATATCTGTTTCATTGAGAAACGTCCTCTGAATGATCGTCGACTCTGCTGAACCCGTTGGACCTGTCCTAAAATCTTTTCATTTTCGTTGCCAGGATAAAGATACGCTCTTAACTTTATTTTATGAAGCCTGATAATTGCTTGATCCCTTCACTATTTTAAAGTGACGTGTTTCAAGGCGCGTGTCCGTCTGAGAGAAAAAAAATATCTGTTTCGTTGAGAAACGTCCTCTGAATGATCGTCGACTCTGCTGAACCCGTTGGACCTGTCCTAAAATCTTTTCATTTTCGTTGCCAGGCAAAGATATGCTCCTAACTTTATTTTATGACCATTTTGGTGTGACATGTTTCAAAGTACGTGTCCATGTGAGAGCAAAAATATCGCGAGTTACCCTCGACAGTCAAATTCGACGATGTACACGGTATTGAGAGTGCTAGCCGCAGGAAAAACTCTCGGAGAATGGACAGTAACTTGAAACTTCCAAATGGACACGCTCACTTTTTCCCTTGGCGAACAACTGTCAGCTATACGCACTAGACCGGATCGAAAAAATATTTTGTTTCATGATTTTGGTTTTCAATAGTTGTGGTTCGACGCTCTAGATATTGGCAATATCAAAATCCCAAAGGCTTCGGGTTGCGCATCGATTCCAAAATTTTTAGGGAAAATATCGATGTTTTTATGAATATCAAAATCAAATCTGTTATGGACTGCGTAAGAGCAACCAAAAACTATGGTTAAACATATATTTTATGCGTGTGGCCCGTTTACGTACCTCAGAGACAATGATCGAAAATGTTTAAATTCAATCAAATGAATATCTGCTGCGAAAGCAACAATAGAAAGATGAATTTGTTCGCAAGAAGTTCCTTCAAAACAATATTTGAAAAAATTGATGGACAAAGCAATTTAATTTAAAACATCGCGAAACCAGACAGATCTTATGAGTCAACTCTCACAGATGGATATGTACTTTGAATATTATATATATATATATATATATATATATATATATATATATATATATATCTGCAACTTGTATGGCCTAGAGTAAAGAGACGGATAAGCGTCGGTATCGATCGGTTAAGCTTTCTTTATCCCAGTTTGTCGGTCGGTACCTTTTGCGCTGGTTTTATTAGATAATAATTATTGCCGTCAGCGAGAAGACGCGTTCCGGGTTATTTATCGCGATAAAACGAGAGGACGCGACGTTCCGCCGGCGAACCGTGGCAGGAAATTCGTGTTTAAGAATGCAGCGGGGGATGCGGTGGATTTTAAATTGTTAATATCTTGTAAAGTACGCGATATTACAGACTTGACGAGAACTAGGACCTGCCAAAGGCTCATTAAAAAGTCAGCGTAACACTCGGGGAAGAGCCTCCACCCGTGAGAGACGCGTACACCGAACCGGTATGTTCGCGTTCTCCCAATTAAGCCAGCTACAAACTCCAACGATGCGCGAGTAGTAACGCTTTCCCACAGAGAATATTCCTAACGCTCGAGAGCCCCGGTTAGAATGAACCGTTAAAGGCCGAAGCTTACGATCGTCGAAGCGTATCCCCTGTTTATCGCATATATTTCACCACCTTTATCGAGAATGAACGACAATCAACAAGTTGCTAATTGTTTCGGGCATAATTAACGGTGTATCCGGGGGCCGGCCAATTTACACAAGCCCATACCGGCCGCCATAATATCGACGGCACGCCTCGCCTCGTCTCGCCTCTCGCCTCTCGCGTCCCGTCCCGTTTCCCGTAATGCAAATTCTTTTCCCCGGCGTTTTCACCTTTATGCCGTCGGAGCGTATATTTAATTTCGACCCGCTGTCGATATTCCGAATCGGAATCAATTACGCGCATTCCGACGAGATTGAATTTCCATAGAAAACACCGAACGGCGATGCAGCGTGGCGTCCCAATTTTTGTCACTACCCCCTCCCCCCACCCCCCCGTGGGACCCGGTCGCGTTCTCGATCGTCACGGTGATCGAGCCTCGTATTTTTTCCCTTTGAATTCTTACGGCCCGCTATAGACTATCGGTCCGGTCAAATATAAATGATCACGCACTGTGTAGTTGAGATGGTGTCTGGCAAAGAAGGAGTTTTCCAACGAGGAAATTCCATCTTTCCCATGTGACGCACTTGGGGCTCCCTTACGCCACTGTCGATTTTAGAAAGCTTTTGATGGCTCGTTAGAAAATTAACGTTGCATTATAGCGTACAGGGTGGTTCTGCGAATTGGGAAAAAGTACTGCTCTTTTTTTCAGTGAAAATAGAAAACATGATACAGGAGGAAAATCTGTCTAGTCAAATATAAATGTTCATGGTGGAAAGAGGAACTTTTCCGACGAGGAAATTCCATCTTTTCCATGTGACGCTCGCTGCCTTACGCCACTGTCGATTTTAGAAAGCTTTTGGTGGATCGTTAGAAAATTAACGTTGTACATATTATAGTGCACAGGGTGATTCTGCGAATTGGGAAAAATTACTGTTTTTTTTCAGTGAAAATAGAAAACATGATACAGGAGGAAAAGCTGTCCAGTCAAATATAAATGATCATGGTGGAAAGAGGAATTTTTCCGACGAGGAAATTCCATCTTTCCCATGTGACGCACTTGGGGCTCCCTTACGCCACTGTCGATTTTAGAAAGCTTTTGGTGGATCGTTAGAAAATTAATATTGCATTATAGCGTACAGGGTGGTTCTGCGAATTGGGAAAAATTACTGCTCTTTTTTTCAGTGAAAATAGAAAACATGATACAGGAGGAAAAGCTGTCCAGTCAAATATAAATGATCATGGTGGAAAGAGGAACTTTTCCGACGAGGAAATTCCATCTTTTCCATGTGACGCACTTGGGGCTCCCTTACGCCACTGTCGATTTTAGAAAACTTTTGGTGGATCGTTAGAAAATTAATATTGCATTATAGCGTACAGGGTCGTTCTGCGAATTGGGAAAAATTACTGCTCTTTTTTTCAGTGAAAATAGAAAATATGATACAGGAGGAAAAGCTGTCCAGTCAAATATAAATAATCATGGTGGAAAGAGGAACTTTTCCGACGAGGAATGTCCATCTTTCCCATGTGACGCTCTTGGTGCTGCCTTACGCCACTGTCGATTTTAGAAAGCTTTTGGTGGATCGTTAGAAAATTAATATTGCATTATAGTGTACAGGGTGATTCTGCGAATTGGAAAAAATTACTGCTCTTTTTTTCAGTGAAAATAGAAAACATGATACAGGAGGAAAATCTGTCTAGTCAAATATACATGATCATGCATAGGTCATGTTGGAAAGCGGCAGTTTTCGGACGAGGAAATTCCGTCTTTCTGTTTAATATGTACTGTGGTGAACAATCTTAATAAATAATTGGAAAGCGACGTAAAATAAATTAAAAAAGTTCCATCTTTCTCATGTGGCGCTCTTGGTGCTGCTTTACGCCATTATCAATTTTAGAAGTGACCACTAAAAATTGCTGTACATTATTAAATATGTTGGTATCTAATCAATCACTAAACATTTAAGCATTGTACGAAGTATTACATTAATTTCATATCCATAAAATGAAAAAAATCATAAAGAATGGAATGATTCTAGGTCGAAAAAAATATTTAATTTTCAAGTTAAAATATCTCCGAGTGCAAAGAGCTAATTTACAAAAAAAAATGTTCGTCGCAACTGTGTTCGATCAAGATAACTACGTTTTTATTCCGTGTATCTCCCAGCTTACGTAGTCGATGTCCATCAACATTATTCAAATTAAAAGTTGAGGGGAACGAAACTTGTTCGCCGATTCAACGAATCCCTCAGGGATGCAGCACCTTGCTGCACCGTGTTCGATGTCTTGGCTCGAGGCAACCGGTAGTCGAGGGAATGGAAGGTCAGAGCGTGGTTCAGGATGAGCTGGCAACCCAGAAGAGCCCGAGGCAGGCACGCCGGCATACTCGTGGCCATGTCCCGTTGGGCCGTTGGCAAAAATAAAGGAGCAAACCACTCCGAGGTGCGCGGCCGAGTCGAATAAAGTGCACCGTATTATCGCGTTGTAATCGATCCGGCTACCTACTTTCTTGGCTAAATGGATTACGGGGAGAACCCAACGACGCTTCTCGACCGTTCGAGCTGTTGCACGCTTTCGGCACGGCTCGACACGGCTCGGCGTGGCACGACCATCAGCCGAGAAAGCGGGTAAAACGTGAAAGCGAGCAAAACGAGAAAGCTAGGACCGGCTATGTCGCGTATCCATCATATTCGTACGTATCGTTGCGTAAAATTGCATTCGCTGCTCGGTCCCGGCCTCGGCGAACGGGGGTAACGGTCTTATTCAGCGGCAGGCAAGTAAAGTCGACTGCGGAACGAACGACGGATTCGTCGAGCGAACGTGTATACATAATAAAGTCTCTGTGCATGCCGTTCGCAGAGCAAACATTGATCCACGAAACTCTTCGATGCGATTCAATATTTACGTTTCTCCGACGAAAGTGTATCATCGCGCGTCGATCAACGAGAACAAACGAAGTCGCGGCGGAGCGCGTGCGTGCAACCGAGGAGACACGTTCGCCGGAAGCGGAGGGAGAGAACGATCTACAGTGATCCACAGCTCCATCGGCGACGAAGAATATCGCGCGATGACCCCTGTGCGCGGGACACCCGCTTCTCCCGAACCGTTTCGCCGTCGACCGGCCCGATTCGCACACGGCAAAGTGAAACGTCCCGTGTCCCGTTGCGCGTCGACCGTTGCCGACTCGCGATCGTCCAATTAAGAGATCACGCGTCAACTCGGCTTTCTCTCTCGTTCGACGTCGACGCTTATGGAAATAACTTTCTACTTTCGGCGAGACTAATAACTTAAAAAGACTAGTAACCACACCTGGGTAAAATATATTTCAACTAAGAAATAGAAAGAAACAACTAAGAAAAAAATAGAAATATTTGCAAATACTATATATTTCTCATAACTTTCTTTTTTTTTTTAATTGTTGTATTCCGGATACTTAATATTGTAAGCTCAACGCGTCTTTATTCGTTGTTTGCTGATTTAGAACTGTCAACAACATTTATTTAAAACAAAACCAAAACATCATACAAACTTGTTAACAAAACACGTATTACACAAATCGATAAAAATATATATGACGTATAAATCAATAAAAGTATAATGGTCAAACACAAATATTCAACATTCTTACAATATATATATTTATTAGGTACAATTTCTGAATGAAATACAAACTACAGACGTAATACAAAAGATGTAGTGGCAACGAGTTTGAATCGACAACGATTTTGACAGGCAATGAATCTGAAATCGTTAAAGCTTAAAGCAATATTGACTTATGGATTAGTTAATCCAATGAATCGCATTATTGCAAAATCATGCACTATTTATAATCGTATTGATTTTTTCACTGATCCTTTATTAAATTTTAAAATGCAACTACGCAGGATTATATGATAATACCATATCGATTGTTCCATTATTAAATTTTTCTTCTTGTGCATATACATTCTTTTTTATTAGACGAGTAGTCTTCTATCTTTCTCTTTGTTTTACTTTTCTTTAAACACTTATGTAAAAGGGCGTCAGTCCGTCTATAATAAATAATAATAAAAAATGACGTCGGTGAAAACCGTACAGGGCAATTAGTGTCGGTGATTTCCACGTAACCCAAATAATTTTTACCCAGGTCTGTTCGTAACTAATTTAGGATATCACAATTCAAACGAACGAAATATTAAAAAGATTTAAAGCCACCAGCTTATCGGCTTCAGCTTAATCAGATCATTGAAAAGAGAAAGATATTTTTATTTCGCTCCCGTGTCTTACAATTAATCACTATTATTATATCGTACATATAAACATACTAACCCATGATCATCGAGTTGGCAATATTTCACAAGATATTTGTGTGAGAAACGTACAGTATACTATAAAATAAAACTATGCTATCGGCGCCAGGTTCGATCACTTTTAGAAACAACAAATATGCAAATTAAATACTTAAGTTACTCGACGTTTCGATCCCTATGTGAAATTTTGCCGCCAGCATATTTCACTTGCCACCATTGATCGATATTGATCGACCAATCAGTTTAGGTCTTCCATATCTAAGACACTTCTGTTTTGTTCTCTGGGCTAGCACGTTTTCGTGCTTCAGTTACAATTCTGCCGGCTATGGGTTAAGCTGATTTGTATCTCACAATATGTGGTTAAGTTTTTGTCCTTTTCTTTCACAGCAAGTACGT
The DNA here is from genome assembly GCA_916610235.2 of Lasioglossum morio. Classification (NCBI taxonomy): domain Eukaryota; kingdom Metazoa; phylum Arthropoda; class Insecta; order Hymenoptera; family Halictidae; genus Lasioglossum; species Lasioglossum morio. The sequence continues at coordinate 4,480,589 of OU744327.1, forward strand.
ATTTCATTTTTCCTTTTGTTTTTTTTTTGTTCTTTTTACTAATTCTTGGTAATTGCAATGGCTGCGTTATATTACCTAATGTTTATTATTTTTTTGGTTTTCAAAATCTGTATTATTATTTTCCTGTTTCAGACGCAAAAATTTTTGTCTCTTGATAATGATCCACATAGGGATCGAAACGTCGAGTAACTTAAGTATTTAATTTGCATATTTGTTGTTTCTAAAAGTGATCGAACCTGGCGCCGATAGCATAGTTTTATTTTATACAGGGTGTCCCAAAACTACCCTAGGAGCCGAAAATGGGAGGTTCCTTGGGTCATTTTAAGCGACATTTTCCTTTGCAAAAATGTTATCCGCGGCTTTGTTTAAGAGTTATTAACGAAAAACACGGACCAATCAGAGCGCGACCTAGACGCGAGTTGGCAAAATCGGCTCGGCGCGCCAACTGTCCATTGGCCATCTGTGCCAACTCGCGTCTAAGTCGCGCTCTGATTGGTTCGTGTTTTTCGTTAATAACTCCTAAACAAAGCCGCGGATAACATTTTTGCTAAGGAAAATGTCGCTTAAAATGACCCAAAGAACCTCCCATTTTCGGCTCCTCGGGTAGTTTTGGGACACCCTGTATTTCATTTTTCGATCGATAAGTACAGTATACTGTAATGCAACGTTCATTGTCCAATAAGCAAACCAAACATTCACATCGGAAACAGCATCGCGCGTACCATGGTAGTCTCGTCGTAGGATTCGACGTTAAAAAACGCGCGTGCAATAAGTGAACGCGTACAGTAGCTAAAACGAGTACGATTATTTTCATCGAGGTATCGGGGGACGAGCGTGGACGGCCGTATAAATGAAAACGCGAGCGCGCCCGTGTTTCCATAATAAAGCGATGGAAGGTCGGCGAACGAGAGAATTTTACAAGTGCGTTTCAGAGCATTAGAGAATATTTGCACGCTGGTCGTAAGCGTTCGCATTTTCGGAATAACGATAAACCGAGGTCGGTACACACGCGGTACACGAGAGTCGGGGTAGCCGCGCGTTCGTTGGATCGCAAACCTTCCCCGGTCCCCCATGGTTCGTTATATAGTTACAGGATCGTGGTACAACGATCCCGATGTCCGCCTCTTCTCGTTCTTTCGAGCGGGATCCACCGCGGCATGGTTTGAAAGTTAAAACGATACATCGAGTGCGGCCCTCGACTTCCGTCAATGCAAACGATACACGGATCTCGTCTGTAGACCAATCTTTTAGTCAATTCTAACAATTATACTCTGGTTTTTATGCATTTATAACAAAAATGAGCAGGCGCGATTTAAAACAGTGAAAATATTAACCCTCATTCGTCCCTCGTATCAAATTGATACAGTTTTCTAGAAATAAGTTATACCGTTCTGTTACACGGTCCAACAAATTCAAACTTTTTTTTACGTTTCTAAACATGTTTAAACAATCATAATGTATTAGTATTGCACATCGCTGGATTCGGGAAAGTGTAGAAAATCTTTCTAGCGAATCTTTCTAGCGAAGGCACAACGCGTACAGATGAAAGAAAATGATCAGTCGATCGAGTGTTTCTTTTTGTACTTCAGCATTCAGCAGAGTTTAAATTTAAAAATTTATGATAAAATCTCATTTTTTATTTATGTGTCTAAACAGTGTTGAAATTATTTTACAACCCCACTAATGTAGGTATTAATATCAATAGGAGTATTTTTTTACATGGGAACGAATTAATCATTTATACATTACTTATTATGGGAAAGATTGATTTGGTTATACGTCCTATTAAGTATAAGTCTAAACATCAAGGACGGATTAAGGTCGTATACCGAGGTTCTACTTAAAATTATTAATGAAGAATAGTTGAAAATTTATATTTAGCTCCTGTAGACGAATGTGATAAAATAGTTTACGAAACCTTAAAGTCGTTTTCTAAGAGAATGGTTCATATAAAACACATGGTTCCTTCTGTTCAGAGATGCAGAATCACTCTACACTGGTCACGACATATAATTTTTAAACACCCTGTATATCAGAGTTAAGCAAAAAATTAATCATCGATTGACGACTAAAGGCTATAGCCGGGTTTGATGGTCAAATTCGCCCCCGGCGGGATTTTAATCGAGCTTGGACCATTCGATAGCCTATCCAAAAAAAACCCTCTGTGCCAAGTTTCAGCCCCCTATCTCATCTGTAAGGGTAGTTATCGAGAAAAATCGAAAAACCAGTTTTTGGCCCATTTTCCCTATTTATTGACAATTAAAAATTCTGAAAAAAATCTGACACATTTCGGATACCAAGCCACATATTAGGTATCATTTCCAGATTTTTCCGCTGCAAGCTCTGCTTGTACAAAATGAAAAACACGAAAAAAATCGAAAAAATGCAGATTTCATATAGAAATCTAAAAGGTGCTACTCCAGATTTAATTTAGCAATGAGATATTATCAAAAGTATTATGCTCAATTTTTTTCAGATTTTTGTGAGTGGTGCGTCATAGTTAAAAAAAATAAAAACCGCTTTTTTCGACGTTTTTCCTAAGTTATACTTATATTTTCAGAGTCATAAAAATATATTATGTGATATTAAACGTACTACGTTCAGAAAAACATGTCTCAGACTTTAAAACTTGCCTAATACCAAAAACGAAATAATACTGTGTACGATATATTCGAATATTTCGAAGGTGATTCCAACGGCGCCGGATGGTGCAGCGGCTATGGTCCCCGACTGCGGAACCGCTGAAGACTTTTTGGACCAGGTACGAATCTCGGCCAAGTCAATTTTTTTTTCCATCATATAATTTTTTATAAACCATTGTAAAAACATTTTTTACCTATGTTTAGACTATTTTATAATAATTTTTCGGAAAAATATTTTTGAAGTACTTTTGCCTCTACTCATTCGCGGACTGTATTACAGCTCCACTTAACATTTTTCACGTGGAATTGTGCATCGTTTGTGTATCTTGTAAATAAGATTGATTAGTTCCGTGACACAAAATGATCACCTGAAGTATTATTAGGAATACTTATCTTTAATAATTGTAGGGGGATTGGTATGCGGTGGAATCGTGTAAGGCGGTTTCAGACTTCATCGCTATCTTCATCAATTGTCGGTGTTATTTGATCAGTATCAAAAATCTTAGTGAATATCTCTGCTGGCCGAACTATGTCCATATTGAATTGAGCATGAGATAAATAATAAATAATAGCAGCAACATGTGAGCAACATCCAATAGTGCGATTCCCATTGGCGACTGACTAGAGGCAAAAGTACTTCAAAAATATTTTTCCGAAAAATTATTATAAAATAGTCTAAACATAGGTAAAAAATGTTTTTACAGTGGTTTATAAAAAATTATATGATGGAAAAAAAAATTGACTTGGCCGAGATTCGTACCTGGTCCAAAAAGTCTTCAGCGGTTCCGCAGTCGGGGACCATAGCCGCTGCACCATCCGGCGCCGTTGGAATCACCTTCGAAATATTCGAATATATCGTACACAGTATTATTTCGTTTTTGGTATTAGGCAAGTTTTAAAGTCTGAGACATGTTTTTCTGAACGTAGGAACGTTTAATATCACATAATATATTTTTATGACTCTGAAAATATAAGTATAACTTAGGAAAAACGTCGAAAAAAGCGGTTTTTATTTTTTTTAACTATGACGCACCACTCACAAAAATCTGAAAAAAATTGAGCATAATACTTTTGATAATATCTCATTGCTAAATTAAATCTGGAGTAGCACCTTTTAGATTTCTATATGAAATCTGCATTTTTTCGATTTTTTTCGTGTTTTTCATTTTGTACAAGCAGAGCTTGCAGCGGAAAAATCTGGAAATGATACCTAATATGTGGCTTGGTATCCGAAATGTGTCAGATTTTTTTCAGAATTTTTAATTGTCAATAAATAGGGAAAATGGGCCAAAAACTGGTTTTTCGATTTTTCTCGATAACTACCCTTACAGATGAGATAGGGGGCTGAAACTTGGCACAGAGGGTTTTTTTTGGATAGGCTATCGAATGGTCCAAGCTCGATTAAAATCCCGCCGGGGGCGAATTTGACCATCAAACCCGGCTATAGCCTTTCTACTTCAATCGTTAATCGCAATTAACATTTAATATCCTAGTTTAGTGGTTAATTTCGGTTAAAATTAATCTCGACTAAATACTAACGATTAAATACTTATTAATCGTTAATTGCGATTAACGATTAAATTTCTACTTTAGTCGTTAATTTCGATTAACGATTAAATTTCTACTTCAGTCGTTAATTGCGATTAGCGATTGTTAATCGTCAATCGGATAATTGATCGGATTGAAAATAAAAATATTTTTGTTGAAATATATTATTATTTCTGTCAATTCTCCATCCGCTCTTTCCTACCTCTCTCTGTCTCCCTCTCCTTCCATATTCTAATTTATAGCTAGACCGTATGATGATTAATTTCAACAATTGATTAAATAAGTCTCCGATTCTTCGATAATTTCTTCGTTTAATCAACGATTAACGGTTACCTTCATCAATCGATTGAATCAATCGCCGATTTTTCGACGATTTCCTATTTTCTTAAATCGTATACATTAATCAATCAATCATGATTAAAATTTCAATCGATTATTGCCCAATCGTGCTGTACATGTCAGTATCAGAAAGTTCATTTCTCGACGAAATGTTACTCGATTTTCCAATCTTGTACTCTATCCGAGAAACGGATAGAAAAGTTGACCGTCAAGATGACGGCTCGGCTACATGTAAACAAGCCACCTGTATTTTCTTCGGAGTGATAGCTATTGCTCGCACGCTTCGTCCACCGAACAATGAAGGAAACCAAGGAACGCCCGAGGGGCTGATTTTTGAAAGACAATTGGAACGATTCGAGACGTTTCCTCTTAGATATGCACTACGATACACGGTTCCAACGTCGCATTGATACGATAAGCGAAACAAGGGAAAAATGTGGGTCCGGAGCAAGAGGAAAGAAGTTTCGAAGCGGAGCAAACTCTCTAGGACGTCGGCCATCGTTTTCGAGGAAGATCCACGCGTGTAACGAAACATCGTTACACAGGTCACCGATACATATTTGCGAAACACGCTGCAGAATGGCTGTTGACGCCGCGCCGGCCGAGGAGGATTCTTTCGCGCGACGAGCGGCTCGTTCGTGCGTGTATTGGCCCGATTCCGCGGAGATCCCTCCGAAATCCCTGTTTCTGTTCCGACGCTTCCACAGATTTAACGAGATAACGGAGCCTCCGATCGCACAAGAAAGCTTAGAAGCGGATCCCTCGATGCAACGATATCGGAAGTTTCTTAGATAACGCTCGCCTCGTATCGAATCGAATCGTTTGTATCGCGTATCGCACCACTCCTCGACGCTAGTCACCGGGTCCTTTTCATTCCTTTGAGGTGTCGATCCTTCCGTTTCATTGATTTTAGAGTCGATCGTTCGGCGCGTTAACTAGTATTATTGAAAGTTTTAGACACGCGATCTGTACCTGTTTTTTGTTATTTTACGTTCGATCTTTTGGGACTCCTTTGGCCCGCACTGTTTGCAAAATGGTACGAGCTTTTGATCGATTCACTCGATCCTTCCGTTTAGTGAATTTTAGAATCGATCGTCTGCGGTGATTATCACTCTGCGGATGTTTATGCAATTTTTCATTTTTTTTTGGCATATATTAAGAAAGGGGAATCGTGTAAAATTTTATTTTCAGTGGTACTGGTATTTGTAGTCCTGGAATATAGAAAAATCGTACTGAATTCTGTGGAATTTTATATTCTAGTATTTTTTGAACATTTTCGAAAACCATAAATGCATAAAGATCCACTGTTTCATTATTATTGAATGTTTTCGACACGCGATCTATACCTGTTGGGCATCGTGCACATAAAACAGCATGCACAGAACTGTGTATGCTGACATTACAAAGATAACTTATAATCTAGAATTGATAAATAACTAATTGATTAATAACCGTTAGCAGTTGAAGTGACGTTAAATAAATAAATAAAATACTAAAAGTATAAATAGTGAGACTTACGAAATTTGTGTATACAAAATAGGGGACAAAGAGAAGGTTTGCACAAAAATGCATCTATTGTATAGGGTGGAAAGTAACCCTTGTTGCAAAGTTTGTGAATTAGGGCACTCTCTATTATTATTATAGATCGGACATTGCCATATCACTTGATTAGGATCCGGTACCAAACAACCACATGGACAACTTCTGTCATCAGGAAGTTTAATCTTAAAAAATAATGTAGCTCGTTGGATTAGTTTAGACATCAGCTCCAATATTATGAAGTGAAAAATATATATTGATTTTGAAAAATTTACATATAATACATACATACAAAATTGGTCATTGCTATAGAGTGCAGTTATGAAGTGAAAAATATATGTTCTATAATAATAAGTATAGCTAACAACCGTAGTCCCGTTGAAAGCACCGGTTCTCGTTAGATCACCGAAGTTAAACAATGTGGAACGTGAACGACACTAGGATGGGTGACCGTCTGGTAAAAAAAACCGGAAAGTGACCCGCCCGGGGTGTTTTTCTCGTGTTGTTGGCAAAAGGTGGTTCGGTACCCACCATAAACAGTAGGTCCCGCTGTACAGGCTGAAAAGGCGATGGTAAGAGTGGAAAGAGGGGGAAGAGGATTGGTAAATGAATTTGAAACCCTTTTTTTTTTTTTTATAGTGCGGAAATGCGTTACGCATACCCTGGCCCCCTTGGGGGGCCAGGGTTATGTGGGACTGTCCAGAGGACTCTCCGGCCAGCCTCTACCCACTAAAACCGCACTCCCACCTAAGCTATTGTAAGGGGGGGGGGGGGGGCAGGATCTCCGAGAACTCAACTGGCCACCATGAATTTGAAACCCTGAGGGGACCAAATAATCATGTTACATTGTACATAATAATAAGTATATTTTTATAACTGCGCGACTGGAGGTAAATAAAGGATTAAACATGATGATAATGAAAAAAAAATGAACTGCTAGATCGGCTGGCCGGATAGTCGAACGTCGTGTCTCGTTTACGAAAGTATGAAAGCGAATCCTTGAAACGTCTCACGCGAACATCGATACGACGTTGATCGGGGCCGCGCGAAGAGGATCGAAGACAGGTTGAAATCGCGAGGCGTATTTAAATTCCGCGTCAGCAAACGTCGCGCGTCGCGCTTCGCGGTGCGGTGCGGTACAGCGCGGCTCCGATGCGGCGCGATATCGAAGAATATTCATTGCTCGAGTATCGAGCGGCCGACTATCGCGAGTCAAAGTAGTATTCATCTGGTAATCGGTGTCGGTGTCAGTCACGCAATGCATACGGAAACCTCTTATCGAGATTCCACCAAATCCCATTAGCAAAGAACGACCTCGACCGCGTTGCTAATGGAATCGGAATCGGAATCGGGATAGGAAACGGAATCGCGCTTGGAAGCTCGATGGGAGACAACGGCGCCGTATTGGCCGCCAGCTGCGAAAACGGGCCGACCGGTCCAAAAGACCCAGTTACCCAGAAGCGAGTGTAAGTCGAAGCATACTTTGACCACCTGAACGATAAAACCTGTTAGACGCACCGTGATCCAGATCGACGCGTTGTAAAATTAATGTACCTACATCAATTTTCAACGAATGTATTCGATTATGCAATTGACGAAACGATATTAATTAACGAAGTTTTATTAATACAACTATGAGCACTAGGAAAACATGTCTGTTTGATTGAAATATTTACACGTCAAGTGAGAATCAATCAGGCTGGAAAGCGTGGAACAAACATCGAACAATTAATTAACAGTTTCATAAATAAACTGAAATATACCGATATTGAATCGATCGTTCCTTGTGTGAAACAATAGATTCATTTTTACATATTTCAATAATAGAATGTGTAATATATTTGAAATTTCTATTACATTCTCGGAAACGATAATATTCATTAAAGTTATTGCAACTCTCGTTACAAGAAACGTTCAAAGATCAAACTTTGTCAGACACGATTTTTCATCAAAACAATTCCTTTTCTTCACAATAATGACGTGGAAAATCCACTGAACATTATATACACACAACAATATTTTCTTTATGTATTTTATGTTAAGCATTACGGTTCATAATTTATTACAAAAAAAAACTACTTAGTGGATTAAAGAAAATGGACAAAGGATAAAGTTTGCCATTGCCATTGCGACAATGCATTTTTGTCTTTATAATGTTATAGCCGACGTTAAGACGAGTTCAACGACCTACTATATTACTGTATTACGACTTTGAGCCCGTAAGTAATGCTAAAATAGTTTTCCCAACTTTTCGGGTGCAGTGCCGCACTGTGCGCCGATTAAAAGCACACGGTCCAACAAGGATGGGGGTTTGGGCAGCGGGGAAATCGCGTCCGAGCAGATTCGAGTGAAGACGAGAGGAAGAAGAGAGGCCCGGAGCGAGAACAGAGAACGGGATTAAAGGATACGACTAAAGGCTAACGAGGCTCGAATACACGAGGCATCCCGGCGCATTCAATACGCTTCCGGCAACTCTTGCCGCTCACAATGCTTGAATACAGGCGCACGACTCGCGAATGACCCCGAGCTTACCCCTCCAATGCACACACGTCTACGCTGACGCCCTCGGCCGCGCATTTTGTCGCAGGTACGAACACGAACGAGCCATGTCTCTCCTCTACAGGACGCCAAACAAAGAACGTCTCTCTTAAAAGTCTGCGGAGAGAGTCTTTAACTCCGACGAGGTACGAAGCGCGGCGAACCACGGGGAAAGAAAACAACAAGTACTCAACTATTTACCGGATAACATCTAGGCCCTCGCGTTCCAGCTCAATTTGCTGGCAGCCCAGCGCCCGCCAGTCGCTCCTGTAAACAGAAACTCCTCCCCGAAGACCTTTCCGTCGACTTTTAATTCGTTCAACGGGGCGAATTCATTAGAATACGTAAACGGATGAAAAATACGCCGCGGAACGGAAGGAACTCACTTTCTTCCCTTGAGCGTTTCAATAAATAGGAAACGATATATCGATTTCGAAAAGTGGCGGATTCAATCGAAAAGTTACATTCCTTATCGAAATACTTGTTGGATTAATTAGATGTAATTTCTTATCGGCGCACAGGTTCGATCGTATGTTACAAACTATATTGATATATGTAATTGTGAATATATAATGAATATATAATTATATAATGAATATATAATTATATAATGAATATATATTATATATCTGAATATAGCCAACAACCGTAGTCCCGTTGAAAGCACCGGTTCTCGTAGGATCACTGAAGTTAAGCAATGTGGAACGTGAACTGCACTAGGATGGGTGACCGTCTGGTAAAAAACCGGAAAGTGACCCGCCCGGGGTGTTTTTCACGTGTTGTTGGCAAAAGATGGTTCAGAACTCACCATAAATAGTAGGTCCCGCTGAAAAGGCGATGGTGAGAGAGTGGAAAGAGGGGGAAGAGGTTGGTAAATGAATTTGAAACTCTCAGGGGACCAAATATCATGTTACAAAATATATCTGAATATATAATTTTTATAATAAATGCTTATTCCTCGGTGATATACATCGGGGGTTCATTATGTGTGAATCAATTTGATGCTAGTATCCTGTTGCAAACAGTTAACGGGTTATTTCTAACTAATGTGATGTCACCCACAAAAGGAAAGGAAAGTTTCCTTGTTGGATTATTAGCAATAATATTGCAACTGTCAAAGAGCAAAAAGGATTCTCGTTGTTCATGAGACACGGTGCAGTTTCTTTAAAGTAGAATAACAGAACAGAGGTTATCATCAGATGACTATATTTTCTCTTTCGCACCTACCATATTTGTTTAATTTTCTTCACTTTGAGTCCGCTAGCGGAACAGTCAAGTCGTCCTTCCGCGCTGTTTAATAAAACAGTATTTAAAGTGAATTGTACAACGTTTCAGTCATTCTTTGATATCCAATTTCCAACAACATTGTCGTTTGAAATTTTCAAGCGTTCGAATTAAACATGGGATACATCGGTTGAATTGCATTAGTTTTTCTTGACCCTTTCGAATTCAATTTTACATTTTTTTTCGAAAGGACCAGATTGTAAAATTTCTAGGCTCCGGGGGCCGGGTAACAAACTCGAAAAGATTTACGTGGGTAATTCTACTCATAGAGTAACAAAAAAGAGAAATAAGTTCAAAATTTTTACATAACTTTCTTTTTATGTTACGTAATTTTATTTATTTTTTACCCTTTGCACTGCAGCCATTGTAATTCGAAAATTGGACATTTCTTCCGACCTAGAATTTTTGCATTCCCTATGATTTTTCAAAGTTTATGGATACGAAATTGATATGATACCTCGTGCGATACCTAAACGTTTAATAATTCATTAGATACTGACATCTTTTTGAAAGAAGTGAAATTTTACGACGCTTGACAATGGACAAAGTCTATGGATAATGAGTTGCATTCAGGACAGTTTCTCCGCGAAGACGATCCTGTCTGTTCGTGGTTGGATCGTTCCACTGGATCCTTATCTCCGTTCGGAGAGCATACGATCCATCTTTGAGTCGACCTGTATAACCAGCACCGATTATGTGGCTCGTTTCGACACGTGCCTTGAAGATTTTAGCAAAGTAACTATTTACAATTTCAAGAATACAACAATATAGATCGTTGAATTCATTTTGACATCAGCAATAATAGTACGAAATCCAAGATATATAATAATCTTCAAAAATTAAAGGTGATCCTGATTTTTTATAGATTACATAATACATAAATCCTATACTCTATAACTCAAATAATGCATAAACTCAATATCTTTTGAAATCGTGACATGCAGCGTTTTTTTTCGTACAACCACAGAATTATACACGAAAAGATAAGAGTCTTTAAGCACAAGACGATCCTGTCTGTTCGTGGTTGGATCGTTCCACTGGATCCTTATCTCGGTTCGGAGAGCATACGATCCATCTTTGAGTCGACCTGTATAAAAAGCACCGATTATATAGCTCGTTTCGACACGTGCCTTGAAGATTTTAGCAAAGTAACTATTTGCAATTTCAAGAATACAACAATATAGATCGTTGAATTCGTTTTGACATCAGCAATAATATTACGAAGTCCAAGATATATATTAATCTTTAAAAATTAAAGGTGATCCTGATTTTTTATAGACTACATAATACATAAATCCTATACTCTATAACTCAAATAATGCATAAACTCAATTTCTTTTGAAACCGTGGCATGCAGCGTTTTTTTCGTACAACCACAGAATTATACACGAAGAGATAAGAATCTTTACCGTTGATATAGCTCGTTTCGACACGTGCCTTGAAGATTTTAGCAAAGTAACTATTTGCAAGTTCAAGGATATAACAATATAAATCGTTGAATTCGTTTTGACATCAACAATACTATTACGAAATCCAAGATATATATTAATCTTCAAAAATTAAAGGTGATCCTGATTTTTTATAGATTACATAATACATAAATCCTATACTCTATAACTCAAATAATGCATAAACTGAATTTATTTTTAAATCGTGACATGCAGCGTTTTTTTCGTACAACCACAGAATTATACACGAAGAGATAAGAATCTTTAAGCACAAGACGATCCTGTCTGTTCGTGGTTGGATCGTTCCACTGGATCCCTATCTCGGTTCGGAGAGCATACGATCCATCTTTGAGTCGACCTGTATAACCAGCACCGATTATGTGGCTCGTTTCGACACGTGGCGAGGGGACTGCGCGACAGAAGCAAAGGGAATTGCGAGCGGCAGAGGAACTGTGATAGGTAGAGAGACGAAGAGGAAGAGAGCGCGAGGGAGAGAGCGAACGGAGGGGTCACAGAGAAAGGAAGACAGAGGCGGCACGGAACGAGGGCTCGGCTCGAAAAGGCTTAATGAAAGTTGCCTGTTGCTCGTACAAATCGTCGTGTCAACGGAGAAAATCTCCATTCCCGGCTCTTTGGCCCGACCCATAGCAAACGAGTGGCCTTTCACGCGATAGCCGCTCGTAACGTCCGATCAATTCCGTTCCGTACTACTCGGCTCTCCCTCTAGGCCGGTTCGATCCTAATTAAGGTAAAGGCTCCGGTAATCGACCTCGTAGTTGACCATTTTTCAGCGAAACGAAAAATGATGTTTTTCTAGACTTTTTTTTTTCACTTCCCGATTTATAGGGAAGTGATTAGTTTATTTATTTTACGTCGCTTTCAACTATTTTTTAAAGGTTATTTCGCGACTGAACCTACAGTTTATTAAGGTAAATTTCCAACCATCATGGCCACCACAGTATTAGATGGCACATGAAATATTTTCCAGAGGTACCGCCGGCGGGATTCGAAGTGTTTAGACTTAATAATCTTTCGAAAAAAGCGCGATAGATAATTATAATATTCTATATAAATAAAAATGAAATGCTGTTCGTTGGTAAGCGCATCATTTGAGAACGGCTGGACCGATTTGAGTATTTAAAGAAAAAAAATGATCGCCATAGTCCGAATAAGGTTTCTAAGGAAAGAAAAATTGGAAAAGTAGCCCGGAAAAATGGAAAATTCAGGAAAAAATGTAAGTGCTTTTTTCTATAGGATTTTCGTATGAACTGACGATTCGAACGATGGATATGCATGATTCTTTTTTTCTTTTGTTCGTTATCGTTCTGGAAAAGTTTTCTGGGAAAAAAATTCGAGATAATTGTTCATGAAAATTCGGATAATTGGGTTATTGGTTCCAATGGTACTTCCGAATGTATTCTTTCTTAAATTGAGTATCCTTGGCCACAATCGTTAATAGATACATGATCACTCAGAAATACGTTTTTTCCCCTCATTTTTACTTCGTTTACTTAGTTCCTCATATTAATGAAGAACCAGCAAACATAAATTAGATTTTATATGGCATTAACTTCTATACCATTCTACTTGTAATCTGTACAAATCGTTGCGAGTACACGACATCAAAGTGACCATCTTTTAACGGCCCACAGACTATGTAATTTATCGTACAACAAAATCCTACAGATTACGATGGTTCAACCGTCTGAAAGACAATTGCAACGTTTGTGGTGCGGTTGTACAATTTGTAAATCGACACGTTAGAATCGTATGTTGAAAGTTTGTCGTACAATGCGGTTGGACATGCGACAGATTTAATCGTTTGTGGACAGTTAATAATAACTATGAAGCGAGCAGACTCGTTTCCTGGATAATGTAAAACATGTATTTCGTAAATCTAAGTAAATTATATATATATTTATATATATATACAAAGTTTTATTGAAATCGGTTGACGCATAAAAACGCTACGGGCATCGTAGGATGTCAAAATCATTGAATTCAGGGTTCACATCGCAGATTCTTACAGTTTATGCTATTTTCCATCAATTATATTTTCTAAGAACCTTGATCGATTTCGATAAAACTTTGTACATGTACATATCTGACTTAGATTTACAAAATACATACTTCAAATTTTCATTACAGGCACAGATAAAAAATTTAAACAAACGTTAAAAAAAACGTTAAAAACGTAAAAAATTTAAACAAAATTTAAACAAACTTTACCGTTCCCTCCACAATTGCAACCAACAACAATTAAAAAAGAAAATAACTTCCCTATAAATCGGGAAGTTAATTATTTACATATTAGCTAGTAAACCAATCTTTCAAACGTCTCAAAAAGACTCAAGCTGTTGGGTGTCCAAGTTCGAAAAAGTTATTCGCTTTTACAAGGTGTACGAATACTTTGTACACCGAGTGTAGCTGTCGCAGCTTTATGAAAATAACTAAATTACGCCTCGTAAATTGTAACAATAGGACTTTTGATCTATCTATTCATTACCGAGAAATGAGAAGGCGCATCATCCCGCACCGTTGCAACGAGTCTATCCCCTTAACGGACGGCGTTTCAGACTTGAATCGTACTGAGAAAATCTACTTCACGGCCCTGACGATGAACGTCCAATTAAAAGCACAATAGCGAATACATGTTCGTGTTCCTTCTGGTCGAATTTTTGGAAAATCGAGTCCCCGATCGAAACCCGCCGATATTCTTCGCATGGTCTGGTTGATATTCCTTAATGGCGAGCTCCCGGGCTCGGGGAGACTTTGCGTTGCATTACCGGTAACGTGACTGCGCCTGCGGTGCAATCCGGAGCAATCCGGTGCAATCCGGTGCACCGGTCCTCCTCCAGGTCCCTGGCGAGCAAGTTTCCGCACGGAGACAGGACTTTGTGGACTTTCGGTGAACGGGAGTGTCCCTCCATAACGCGATAATTGTGTATCGCTTCTACTCTCGAGTCTGGGTCCGCGCGGCCGACCATCGTTAATCCCCGAGCATGGTAATCCGGGCTGCTTGACGAATCACTTTCGAGGGTCGTTCGACGCGAACCAGCGCGCATCCCGTCGATTTCGCGTGAAATCGAAAAAACGATATATTTCCGCCCTTTGTTTCTAGATTAATTCCCTTCGCGTCGGGCCGCTCGGTGTTCCGTGCTCGTTCTTCTCTCTATTTGTTTTTTGTTTTTTTCTTTTTTTTTTCGTTTCGTTTGTCACGGTCCACGCGAAAAAAGGAAGGAAACAGAGCGAAAGGTAAATTTTTATTTTATCCTAACAATTTGGTTCTGTATATTATTCCGTGTACTCGCGTGGAGACAGTGCTCGGGGGTTGAATTCAAGTGAACGCTAAACTGTGCGAAATTTAAATAAATACTTTACGTGTTACCTTTGATCAAAAGGTTTTTTTCTGGTGCTCGGAGCGACGAGACACGTATGCGAGACGACCTAATATACCGTGCAATGTTGCTCGACTGGAATCAACGTATGCATACGCACGCTCCGTAACCCCGGCGTTCTAGAGAATAGGTTCTAGGCGGGGGTGGGAGGGGTTGCTTTGAAACGGGAGAGGGGAAACCGGTAATTTTTGGCGCGGAACGTCTGGGAATCGTAAACGATCGATTCGGTGGCGCGTGTAGCGGAGGATCGCATCGGCAAACAGCTCGAATTATACCACGAATCTCGAGATAGCGACGGATACCGAGGAATTTGCCGCGGTGGATCGCGTATACATACGTGGGACGATTCAACAATGGGATTGTCGTGACGATTATTAGCTGTGAATACCGAGGACAGAGAAATTACACCGTAGGAGATCCCTCTTGTCGCGACGCTCGAAAACGCTCTCGCGATGCTGCGGGGGTTGGGGGTGGGGGGTAGTGAAGGCGTACGGGACGCCACGCTGTTCTACGCCGAGTAATATGATCCTTTCGACAGAAGCGAGGAAGGAACCTCCAACCTTCTCTGCTTCCTCCTATCTCTCGATCCTTGTAACCTCGTTACCCCCCGAACTCTCGGAAGATGGGGGGACGAATGTTCTCAGGCGCGACACGTCACGACTGATACGTGACGACGCGGGTGCCTCGTTCTTCCCGATAATTACACCTCAGTTAGTAATTCGCCCGAGGGCAGGAAGGAGGGGGTTAGTTGTACCGGCTCGATAATGTAATGTACTCGGAATAATGCACACGCGTTTCCCCGAGACACCCAGTCCGTGCTACCCGCTTACTCTATACCCGCTACCCACCTCAGGTGTATTCGACCAGGCTTCCGCGTTATCTACGCCCGTTGTAATTACATTTTGACATTTCGGAGACTACGGTAATGGTATAATCTAATACGGTATAATGTTATCAGGCGGCAGACTCGACGCGACGTCGCCGAATAGCGCGACACGCCGCGAGCAGCGCGTGGCACAAATCTTATCGAGGGGAGGCGACGACGGCGATCGGTTTTTCATCTACGGCTAGAAATTCTCGGGTGCTCGTCGGCGAATTAAATGCTTCGCCCGTCGCGCCCTGCGCCGTGCACTTCCAGCCGCTCAAACACGGTCAAACGGACGTAAACTGGGTTCTTGGAGTTCGACGCGACGCGCAGCGAACAGCACGTGGCAAAAATCTTATCGAGGGGAAGCGACGGCAACGGTGATCGGTTTTTCATCTACAGCTAGAAATTCTCGTGTGCTCGTCGGCGAATTAAATGCTTCGCCCGTCGCGACCTGCGCCGTGCACTTCTAGCCGCTCAAACACGGTCAAACGATCGTAAACTGGGTTCTTGGACTTCGACGCGACGCGCAGCGAACAGCGCGTGGCACAAATCTTATCGAGGGGAAGCAACGACAACGGCGATCGGTTTTTCATGTACAACTAGAAATTCTCGGGTGCTCGTCGGAGAATTAACCCTTTGGGTACCGTGGATAAGATATCTCGCGCCCCGATACTTCCCGATAAACGCTTTCGACGAGATATCTCGCCACCTAGCACCAGTGGTTTGACATTATACACGAAATATTTTCTGTTCTGTTCGGTCATTTTGTACCCAAGACGCGTATGTTTGCAATGTTCATCTACACTTTCTGGTATCGCTTGTGGTATATTATGTGCAGTATGTTGGTAAATATTCATTTCTCCCTTTTACAAATCAGGATATAGTTCCTTATAAAATATATTTGTCTATAGTGTCTAGGTGGGGCGGCGAGATATCTCGTCAAAAGCGTTTATCGGGAAGTATCGGGGCGCGAGATATCTCGCAAAAGGCGTTTATCAGGAAGTATCGGGGCGCGAGATATCTCGTCCAGGGTAACCAAAGGGTTAAATGCTTCGCCGTCGCGATCTGTGCCGTGCACTTCCAGCCGCTCAAACACGGTCAAACGGACGTAAACTGGGTTCTTGGACTTCGACGCGACGCGCAGCGAACAGCGCGTGGCACAAATCTTATTGAGAGAAAGCGACGACAACGGCGATCGGTTTTTCATGTACAGCTAGAAATTCTCGGGTGCTCGTCGGCGAATTAAATGCTTCGCCCGTCGCGACCTGCGCCGTGCACTTTCAGCCGCTCAAACACGGTCAAACGGACGTAAACAGGGTTCTTGGACTTGGACACGAAGCGCAGCGAACAGCGCGTGGCATAAATCTTATCGAGGGGAAGCGACGACAACGGCGATCGGTTTTTCATCTACAGCTAGAAATTCTCGAGTGCTCGTCGGCGAATTAAATGCTTCGCCCGTCGCGACCTACGTTGTACACTTCCAGCCGCTCAAACACGGTCAAACGGACGTATTATATTTAGTGTATAGATTATTCAGCTATACACTAAAGTCGCGATCTAGCTCCCATTTGCCTGCTCCAAGCAGGGACAAGGATCGTGTAGGGAAACTATTTTTACATGAAAGTACAAAGGATGTCGAAAGGTGTATTGGTGAGACGATACTAGTGCAATAATGAAACATCTTTAATTTTCACTTATTTTTAATGAAATGTTACAAATATATTTGCGACATTTTTCTGATTGAAATGACACAAAACGAGATACAATTTGGCCCGTATTCCCCCCAGTGGAAAGGGAAAGCGAAGGGACAGTGATCGTGGAGATCCTCTGGGAGCTAGATCGTGATTTTACTGTAGGTAGAAATTCATCGGTGCTCGTCGGCGAATTAAGATCGATTCATACTCGTCAGTTCCGAGCATCCGTCAAAATAGACTGTCCGAATTATTATTATTATTTATTATAGATAGACTGAAGCCCTTTTACATAAGTGTTTACAATAAAAAAAATGAGAAATATAAAAGACCACTCGTCTAATAACAAAGAAGGGACATGCACAAAAACTAATGGTACGAACGATATGGTATTATCCTATAAACTCAATCCTATTTTATCATCTAATCCAATCAATCACATCCTATAGACTCAATAAAAAAATCAATTATTGTTAGAGCGGGTTGACGGCTCCCTGCTGTGCGTGGCCCAAATAAGAAGGGTTTTTATGGGCTCCACAACTCCTTAGGTAAACCATCGCTAGCTCTCCCTTACAACATCATGGCAATAGGGTTAGGAAATGTACGAACACCGAAAAACACCGCCAGTTATTAAACTGACATGTATGAATCAACCTTTAGCACTCATAAGTTTCTCCGTGTGAAAATTCACCCATTCAATAGTTTCACACACTGTATTATTATTATGTATTTGTATTAAGAATTATTCATTCTTTTATGCCTACGTCAGAGACGTATTTCTTTAAAATGTGACGCTGTAAATAAAACATAATGTGTTGATTTAGCGTGTAAAATAAAAAATGGGTGAATTGTTATCTTTGTTTCTTTTATGCAGCTAGTTTTGAGGAGCGTGGGAGGGTTAAAAGTTTCGCTCGTTGTGACGGAACATTCGGAGGTGCGTGCGCCGTATACTTCGAGCCGCTCGAACACGGTCAAACGAACGTAAACTGGGTTGTTGGACTTGGCACGCTAACGTACCCTTCGGTGTCCAGGAATCCCAGGACAGGGACCGAGGAATTCTTCGCGGAGAAGTTTCCTCTCGCCTCGACTGAACGTACGGGACGAGACGAAACGATAGGACCGTTTTCCTATATCTCGAGCCAGAACGAACCCAGACACAGTGTTCAAACTTTCATCAGCCGATTGGAGGTGCAAGAACCTTGCAACTTTCAAACCGTTCAAGATATACGCACGGTCTTCCTCGTGCACCGGATTCAGGGCCGTGTTGCGCTGTGATACAGAGAGGCGGTCGCACCACACGGCGTCGTAAATTACAATTTGATCGAACCGTTCAATAATCGAAAATGTTTGCGCAACGCTTTTCTATATTGGTCTATATCACTCTAACATTCATGTACACCAGTGTTTCCAAAACTTTCAATATCTGTGTACCCCTTCTACAATTTTTGAAAACACCGAGTGCCCCTCGTCAAACAAACAAATTGCATATACTTTAATAATAATCAAGATATATTTATTTTTTCCTGTTTTAGTATATTAACAAAAATTAAAATTCTCTGATAATAAAATGTAAATCATATTCATTATAATGAATGAGAAGGATGAAATTATTTTTTTTTATATATATATATTTATATTATATTATATATTATATTCTATCTATAGTTTCCTATATATATTATTTATTCTAGATTTATATTTACGTTTCTTTGCATACATTGTCTTATGTATGCATATTGTTGATACAAACATTACGAATGTCAATTTTTTTGTACTTTATTCATTAATAGTACTTGCAAATTTGTGAAAACAGTCGCATTGGGATTTGAAAATTACCGCCAAGTATCGACTTGTGTAGGCATTGATCGTTTTGTTATGATTGGCTCAATATAAAGTGTGTCGGTCCTACGTATGTACTGTATTCATTTCTGAACATTCATATGGTTTCAGTACGATTTCTACCGGCAATGTGTCAGTTTCCTTCTAAAAATTCACACTTATAATTTTTTGTTTAAGCAAGTTAGAGAAAGTATTTTTTTACCTTCATATCCTTTATCTGTTTAACACACATTAAAAAGATATTAATTTTTCAGGTGCATTAAAAAAATTGTCTCTCTTTAAAATGATTCATATCAGGATCGAAACGTTGAGAATTTATTAATTGCAAGATTGCTTGTTCTTCATTTTGATCGCAACTGTGCGCTGATATCACCACAAAGAAGAAGTTATTGTAATTACCCCGAAAATCGAAAATCGAATTTTTTATATTGGGATCATCATAATATGGTACGCAGTGCGTACCCCTGTAAAACTCTTCCCGTCGCGCCCCTCACTTTCAAAAACACTGATGCACACGATTCACCTTATTTTTAAAAATCCCCATCGAAGGTTATCTTAAATTAAAAACATTTAAGCGACGGAATTTCGAAGACTCGCGCGTCGTACTGAGAAAATCTAATTCCATCGAAATTTCAACGACTTCAACGAGAGAACGAAGCAAATTGGTCGCTGCAAAGACGAGCCGATGGATCCTCGGTAAAACGAAGTAGAAAATCCAAGTTCGCTACTTTTTCTTTGACGCAGCGCTAATATTCTTGTATAAACGATAGTTTGTGGGATGTAGAGCAGCTAGGAGAAACCGTGGGTAGATCCGAAAAGTTACAGCTGCCGATGGGACAGTCGCATATCGAGGTTGGTGATCGGCATCTCGACGTTGCGAGATCGAAAATCGAGCTCCGGAAAATATCTGTCGGTAGATAGCGGGTGTCGGGGGACCGAAGAAAAGAGGTTCAGGGTCGGTTCGAAGGAACGCGTAATGTATGCCGGATAATGCTCGCCCCTTTGCCGCTCCTTGGCGGTGGCGAATCGAGGCGAGGCGAGAGAGGCAGGGCAAGGCGTCTCATCTTGGTCACCCGCTTGCTCTCCTCACCATCCGTTGAGCCCTCTGCCAATCGGTCCTGCGTCCTCCGTCCTCCGGTCACGGGTCCTCCGCGCCCTCTCGCTCTTGTACGGGTGGTTCCCGGTCGGTCGGCAGTCGCGCATTAATGCGAGCCGAGGACATGCAACGAAGGCTCGACGTAGGCTACCCCGAGGATGCTTCTTGCAAGAATAAGAGAACAGGATCGCTGGGGATGTCCCGGGATTCTGTCCTCTATCGATCTCTCGCGTACATAGACACTAACTTGTGCCCTCCGCAAGCCGTGCTATGTATCTGCTGTATACATATACCGATCTCTCCCTCTCTATTCGTTGGCTCGTCTTCCATCTCGTTCGCACCCTTCAAGCACCCCGTCTCTTTCCCTCCGCGATATCTTTCTCCTTTACCACCCCCGATCGTCCCTTCTCTTTCTTTTCGCTTCCTCGTTTCTGTTCGCGATTGTCGGTCGCTGTTTAGCCTCTCTTCTCTCCTCGGTCTTTCTCTCTCTTTTTCTCTCTGGAGCCTACGGCATCCCTGTTCGTCCGGCTACCACCCGATCTCTCTCTCTCTCTCTCTATTTGCCACAGGTTTGATATCTCGCTCTCTCGCCAGAGCCGGATTCCTAGCATGAATGCACACGTAAACGCACCCACACACAGCGTGCACGTTCTCCTCCGCGCTGCGCACCGATTCGGCTCCTCTAACTGTCTCTCTGTCCGATTGCGCCAAAAGATCGAGAGGGACGAGTCGGACAACCGCGCTCGCCACCAAGGAATGTGTTATTGTGTACAGACAACAACACGACAGCGCATCGTCTACTTTTTTCTCATTCGGTACAATAAACTGATGGAAATATATATTTTAATAAGCGAATGTCTTCGGACACGCCTGCATGCATAACGTACATGACAATATTTACTTGCGCCAAAAGATCGAGAGGGACGAGTCGGACAACCGCGCTCGCCACCAAGGAATGTGTTATTGTGTACAGACAACGCGACAACGCATCGTCTACTTTTTTCTCATTCGGTACAATAAACTGATGGAAATATATATATTTTAATAAGCGAATGTCTTCAGACACGCCTGTATGCATAACGTGCTTGACGATATTTACTTGAATAGAATTCTAGGAATTTGTTATTCTAGGATTTATGCTTCTCGGTTGTGTCGAAGTCACTGAATAGCAAATGTAAATTGGGTACTAGCTTCTTTCGTGCGCTAAAGTACATACCAGAGTTGGGCAAAAATTTAACCAACGATTGACGAATTGCTATTTTATTTTAATTAACAATTGAAATCCTAAATTAGGAGTTTAATTGCGGTTAACGTTTACATTATTTTCAGTTGTAATCGTCCATCGGGTAATTGATTAATGATTAACTGTTGGAATTTCGAGATGAAATCAAAACTGTATGGTTAAAAAACGTTCGAACCATAATCTCTATAATTATTCCATATTCTGCAAAGTTTCAGCTTTCATTTAAAAATAACGTTTTCATTTGATCCTACTACCGAGCATTTTATTCGTTGCGATATATTCGAAAATGTTCGCTATCATTCTAGAGATCATTGGTTGTTCCCAACCGGTGGACCGGGGTTCGAGTCCCGTCGGGGTAAGAAATTATTTTTTTCTGTTCATTCTCAGTTTTTTTCGCGACTTTCTACTTCCGTTGCATCGACACGTCACATATCCGTCCCGTCAGAAAATTGTTTCTCATTTCTATCGAAAGTTCATTGATTTTGACACAGAATTCATCGGTTTGGCCCACAGTGCGACGTCCCGAGTTCCTACGCTTCCGTTTCTTTACTTTCCCGGGAGCCGCGTACAGCGAACGGCACGCGTTCGGCCTGTTTCTCGCGATCCAACGTGAAACTTGTCGAAGCAGCGTTATTTCGAATTACAAACGGAAATATTCGGTAATTGGCGGGGAACGGCGCGAGCTAATCCTTCCGTTGTGTTTCGTTTCGGACCGCCAGCCCTCGGGGATACGACGACCCCGTTCAACTTTTTATCGCGCTTCCGCGTAACTAAATTTCTCGCAAATTTATTTCACCGCTCGCTTCGCTTTTTTCTACCCCTCCACCGCTTCGGCGCGAATCGGAAAAAGAGGACAAGCATCGCGCCCTGTGGGTACGGTTGTCCGACGCGAAGGGAATTAATCCCGGTACACGGGCTCGAAGCACACGTATTCGTTCCCGCTCTTAATTGTACGTATTAGTTTCGTAAAAGTCTATAGATTATACGCGACGGTAATCTAATTCCGACCAACGCTCCGGTTGGACCCGATCGACGAACTCCATAGTCGATAACGCTGCAGGTACTTTCTTCTCGGAGACACGCGGAGCGGCGCACTATGGGGCAAACGGCAGAATTCTGTGTCAAAATCAAAGAACTTTCGATAGAAAGGAGATAGAGCGATGATTTTTTTTAAAATGAAAGCTGAAACTTGGCAGAATATGAAATAATTATAGAGATTGTGATACGAACGCTTATTGACCTTAAAAAAGTTCGTTAAACTTGCACAAGTTCAAGAAAATTGTGGTTTTTCCAAGACCACGTGTGGAAAATTTTATGTTTTAACATGCGACACATCATTTCCCGTAGATTTTTTCACGCTGATTTCAAATCTGGTCTCAAAATTTTCCTACGACCTCTGGTTTTTTCAAAAAAGTCGAATTATTGTTCAAAATTTACAATTTAATTTTTTCAAGGTTAAAAAACATTTGTACCTTAATGTCTGTATTTAACCATATTCTACAATGTTTCAGCTTTAATTTAAAAAAAATATTATCGCTCTATCTCATTTGTATCGAAAGTTCTTTGATTCAAAGTCAGAACAGCAGCTCTTTGAGTTCGCATGCTGACATGATTCACGTTCAACTGTTTCGATTTCAAATGTATCGACGAATACAAGAACTCGTTGGTCGAAGTCTAGCTTTGGAAGAGAGAGCATCCTATAAATATCGTTCAAAAGATATCTGCATTTTTATTATAAAATTACTTTGCTTCCCAAAAAATCAACCCGTATCAGCCGGTAATTTTGGAGCGTTCGCAACAATTCGTCGATGATTTTAGACTCTTAATTGCATGTATCAGTTTCGGAAAATTCTATAGATAATACGTGACGGTAATCTAATTTCGACCAACACTCCTATATTAGGCCAGATCAACGACTCCAACTCGATAACGCTTCAGGTACTTCTTTTTCGAAGACACGCGGAGCGACAGTGTGTCGTCCGAGTTGGCTGATGGTCCAAATCGAGCTTCCCGGTTCGAATCAATAATTTTCGATCTTCATTAAAAAATGAACGGCAGATATCAAGTCGTTAAGTGTGAAACATAACAAATGTGTTTGCAATTTCTGTTTTATTTGTCAAATTTCATACTTAACTGACGGGTTACGAAAAGTCTCTTAACCCTCATCCACCCCTTCTGTCAATGTGACATAGTTTGCCCGAAATAAGTTATACTGTTCTGTTATTTTTAGGTAAATTTTCCCGAAACTTTGTGCGACTGTTATCTGTTTAATGCGGAACACATAACCGGAAAACCTAAGATGTAAACGTTAACCCTTCACTGCGTGATTTTTATAATTGGGATGAAAAAGTTGAAAGAAGGTCAGTTTTTCTGTTACATTTAAAGGAAAAATATTTTAAAAAATTGAAACAACATTTTCAGAAAGATAAACATAAATAAACATTTCTTATCGGCGCACAGGTTCGATCGTTATGTTACAAACTTTTTAATTTTTAATAAATGCTTATTCCTCAGTGATCGAACCTGTGCGCTGATAAGAAATTACAACATGAGTAATCAAAAATACATTTACGATCGATCATTGAATTACCCCATAAATAAACATAGTGGGAAAACACATTCTTAAATTACTATATACCAGATTTGTTAACTGTAACAGATATGATACACTATGCAGTGAAGGGTTAACTCATCAATTTGACTAAAAAAACATTGAAATTTTTTTTATTTTGTGCCTTTGTCAATTCGACACCAAGGGAGATATTCGGAAACTGAGAAAGACAGCGCAAAAACACTCAGTCCGTTAAGTGTTAACAACCTGATAGAACTATCCAGATATTTGCTCCAAGCCGGAACAATTCGCCGTTGATTTTAGGCTGATAATTGCATGTATCAGTTTTTTAAAATTCTATAGATAATACACGACGGTAATCTAATTTCGATCAGCATTCCAATTCCAATTGCAAACTGCAGGTACTCTTCTTCTCGGAGACACGCGGAACGACAGTTTTGTGGTTCGAGTTGGCCAATGCTCCAAATCGAGCTTCCCGGTTCGAATCAATAATTTTCGATCTTCATTAAAAAAAATGGACGGCAGATATCAAGTCATTAAGTATAAAACTTAACAAATCTGTTTGAAATTTGTGTTTTATTTGTGAAATTACATACTTAACAGACGGGTTACGTAAAGTTTTTTTCATTCCAACTGCCTAGAACGGGCCACATAGATTTACGTTTTCGCATTACATGTTTATTTAATTCTCTTAAGTGTTAACAACCTGACATAGCTATCCAGATGTTTGCTCAAAGCCGGAACAATTCGCCGTTGATTTTAGGCTGATAATTGTATGTATGAGTTTTGTACAATTCTATAGATAATACGCGACGGTAATCCGATTTCGATCAGCATTCCAATTGGACCTAATCACAGTCGATAAGGCTGCAGGTACTCGCCTTCTAGGAGACACGTAGAGCGACGGTTCGAGTTGGCCGATGCTCCAAATCGAGCTCCCCGGGTTCGAATCAATAATTTTCGATGTTCATTAAAAATGAACGACAGTTATATGTACCGAAATGTTTGCTCGACGCCGGAACAAACTCGTAACGGCCGGTAATTTTGGAGCGTTCGCAACAATTCGCCGATGATTTTGAGGCGTGCAGAGAAGCGTAAACGAACCTTCCGTTCGACCAGGATTTATGCAAGTTCTCTTTCTAGTTTTATACGGTCTCGAAGATTTGTTCCGCGCGAGCGGGAAACGGAAAACAGAAAGCAGAACGCGTAAAGCAGAAAGCAAACGAAATGTTAATATCGCTGTCCCCGTTGGAGGCGGCGGCGGCGGCGGCGGCGGCGGGTGGAGCGAAGGGGGTGGAGCAAGAACGAATCGTCCTCCGTCCGTCGGAGCTAATATAAGAAGGTCGGAATTAAAAGTTGAAGAAATCGAGTAAAAGGTTAATAAACGACGGGGGCGTTGAAGGACAGCGGGCGGAGTAAATAAGATGGCGGAGGGATGATAAAGGCACCACTTAATGATATTTGCTTTCGCGTTACAGTTTGTTACGGGCTATTGCCGGGGCAGAGTCCGCTTAAACGTCGTTGAATGGTGCGTCGGAAGAAAGTCGCGAGTCGTACGGCAGAGCGCCGCGGCGGCCTTTGCAATTACCGCCGCGAAGAAAAAGAAAGCTGAACGAGGCGAGAGCCAGTTAAGGCCTGCCGAGGACAATCTCGGCCATTTACTAAAATTGTTTGAGCGAGTCTCCGGGCCCCCTTTCGTCTCGGCTCGGTTCGAACGGAAGCGTAGATGTCGCGCGCGCGCGCTTGGGCCTCTCGCCGCGCGAACGAGCGACAATTCGAGGGCCGTGAATTTCCATTTTGTCTGCCGGCTTGGTCGTTACGAGCGTGCCCCGCTCCGCGGGCTCTCCGCGCCGGCACAATTACACCGATTCCGAGCGCATAAAAATGCATGAAGTCACCGTGGAATTCCTTGAAATTTCGCGGCGCAACGACGTTTCGGAAGATTCCGGCTCGCAGGGGAACGCCGCCGCCGCCGCCGGTCTAAGCAACTTGCGAACGTACCGGGCATTTCGGGTACTCGATGGAATGGTTCTTTCCCTCGGCCCGAGAAGAGATTCGATCGCATCGGGTCGAAACGGTCCGCCCGATCTATCGTTTTGCCTTCTCGTATACGACCGTCGACCGTCGGGACCGGCTTACATATGGAACGGCCAGGCCTCGTTACAACGTTATCGCGACTCGGCCGTTTGATTCCCATACGCGACAGAAATAATGTAGTTTTCCTCGTAACATGGATTCCCGTCTCGGGTTACGACGCCCGCCAAACATACTGTTCCAACTGCCGCTAAGATCGACGGGTATTTCCGGCCGGCTTCCCGTAGCCGACGCATGCGGAAATTTATTTATTTATTCGTCGAATAAACTGGCAAAAACCTGCTCGAACGAAAGCGTCCCGCGGTGCTCCGGAACCAGGGACACACTGACATTTTTATGGACACCCTTACACCGTGAAGGATATTAGCATGAATCTTGCAGCCGACTATTCGATTATTATAATACACACTTTGTATCATTCGATTATCCACTCTACGGCTTCCCGATTCAATGTCGCAGCTTTCGTCGCGCGTCGCGTCGCTTTAACCCTTTGCACTCGGAGCTATTTTAGCTCGAAAATATTAAACGTTTCTTCTGACATACAATATTTCCATTCTCTATAGTTTTTTAAATTTGATAAATATGAAATTGATGTAATACCTCATACAATAGTTATATGTGTAGTAATTGGTTAGATACCGACATATCTGATAGTGTAAACTATTATTTAAATAATAGTACAGCAATTTTTAGTGGCACCTCAGAGCCGCCACTCGAGTGCTAAGGGTTAATAACATTAATAACAGATATCGAATCATCGCGTCGTTACTGTTACTAATTAAGGTAAAGGCACCAGTAGTTGGCCAGTTAAGAGAAGTTTTCCACGAGAACAATAGTAACCACTTGCTCTGTCATCAAATAGCGAGAGTCGATGCATGAAGATACTCTTTAAGTCTTCTAGATTATGTAACAAGGTCACTTTTTAAAAAAAAGTTTACTTATACAAATTTAAGGAACATATTGAAAAATTCAGTAATTGCTTCAGAAGTTGACCACTTTTGAACATGAAAAATATAGTAATTGACCTTCTCTTCGTTAGTAGTTGACCACTTATACTAGAAAGAGGGTTAAAGCAATAATGTTGGGAATCATTTTAGTATCAATTAATTTCAACAATTACCAACACAAATTACAATTAAAGAATAAAATAAGAGATATATCAGAATATTACTAACCTTAATGAATTCAGACGTCCGTTATTACTATGCATACTTCACTTCGCATATAATTGTTCTGAAATTTAAACAACAAATGCCATAGCACCCGAGATTCACTTTCATCAAAAGTGCACAGCTTACAATACTTTTGACGGTGTAACAAATGACGAGCACGCAATGAACATTCTAAGAACGGAAGAACAAACTCAACACGGACATAAAGAGAATGCGCATTGCGTTTTCTAGAACATTCCTTTTCGCGCTACATACGAACACGTGTGTCAAATCACATCAGCAAAAATGGTGTCCGCGGTTTCGTTTAAGAGTTATTAACGAAAAACACGGACCAATCAGAGCGCGGCTACTTGCAAAGGAAAATGTCCCTTCAAATGATCTTCGGAACCTCCCATGTCCGGATGTTGAAGGAATTTTTAGACACCCTGTGGAATGGTTTAAAAGAGCTTTCACATGATTCAAAGCAAATTTTATTGTCATATCTTTTCTTTCAAGATTCTTCAAGGTCACCTTCTATGCAAATACATGTACAATTTTTTAGAGAATTTCAAGACGAATTTGGTAATTTATTGTTTTACAAAAAAGCTCTCTTGAAATCATGTTATATCTGCTAAAAATATTTTTGTTGGTTTTGGGAAGCAGGGTAATATTTTAATTAAATAAAGAAAACAGATATTGGTTTAACGATATTTAATAGATGTTCTCTCTACCAAAGCTGGCCTTAGATTAGAGTCTAAAGTTTAGACTGACTGCGTTCGGCAGCTCGTCTATACGTTTGAAAACGAAAAACATTTGAATGGGATCATGTCGGCGGACTAAAAGAAGCGCGGCTCTGTCTTTGATTCGATACCTACAGGTACCGCGAGATACAACGTTACGGACCCGCAGATGTGGGATCCGAAACGTTATATAGATATATATACAGCAGTCCCTGGAACCTTATTAAATTCTGTACATATATCTATAATTTTCAAAGATATATTTGCAAAAAATAACATGAAAGATATTTCCGTACCATCGTTATTCTTTTCTCGTTTTAAAAATAAGATTGAAACGAGATATCCCGTCCATTGTAGCGATAGGGTTGAGAACGTTCCGAACAACCTTAAACTGTAGGTCCCGTCGTTTAATAACCATAGCAGTTGAAAAAGCGACGTAAAATAAACAAACAAGGGTTAAGAACGTATCTTTGGATTTCCAATGAAAATGAAAAGATTTCGAGTGATCGGGTTCAGCGGGGTCGACGAATTCGTCACGCAACCGGCAACACGCAATGCGGCGCAACCATCGGAAGCGAGTGCTCTTCCGACGTGGACACTTTCGCGTTTCCCGACACGTAATAACAGAGTTATCGCGACTTAACGTCCGCCAGTGAATAGAGCTAACTGTATTAGTCTTTCAATAAGCAGCTTCGGTTTCTCGGGAAAGTTTCGACTCGCAATTGCCAGCCGGTAGGCAACTTTATCGCGTGTACCTCGGGTGCCGGTGTACCGGTGTGTGGCAATCCTGCTCTCTCTCTCTCTCTCTCTCTCTCGTTCTCTCTCTCTCTTTCCGAGCACAATCTATGAAATTCACACGCGCCACCCGAAAGCTCCGTAGATTAACATTGCCTCCAGTTGCGAACCGAGCGAACGACTACGTCGACGCCAACCCCGATGTCGTCGTAGTCGTAGCCGACAAGGTCGACGACGCCCCGTGCAATGACTTGGCAAGTATAACTCGGAAATGTCGCGGCAAAGGACTGGGAGAGAATGTACGGGAATGTTGGAGGTGTCATCCGGGAATGGTCGTGTCACCGTAGGAAATGGGAAATCGGAACATCCAGACGACGACGTAACGTAATTCCGTCATCTTTCCGCGAAGCGATCGCGCCACGATTTTTTAATAAACCTACCGTCCTCGTCGAGTTTCATCGACTGGCATTTCCGAACCCCCACAACCGGGGATTAAAGGTTTCTACCTACCTCGCACCTCATTTCCACTTATTTTATACAGGCTGAACCATGAATCGTGACCACTAGATATTATTCTGTTATTAGCAGTCCGATTGATAATGTTTTTAATAGGATATGGAGAGTGTTTACAGGAAATTTGGTGACAACTCTTTTTTGTTTGTCGATTCTTAACCCTCAGTCTCTCGGTGTCAAATTAACACGTTGATAAAAGAAATTGATAAAATAACAAATCTAACAGTTACTTCTCCATGTTATCTTCATTTAAATTGATGAGTTAAAAAATAAAAGTCACCAAGTCTCGAACAAAGTTACTTACAAATAACAGAACGATATAACTTATTTCGAGAAAACTGTGTCAAATTGACACGTTGATAAAAAAAAAAATTGATAAAATAACAAATCAAACAGTTACTTCTCCATGTTATCTTCATTCAAATTGATGAGTTAACATTTACATCTTAGGTTTCTGCGGTTATATGTTTCGCATTAAAAAAATGAAAATCACCAAGTTTCGGACAAAGTTACTTACAAATAATAGAACGGTATAACTTATTTCGGAAAAATTGTGTCAAATTGACACGTTGATAAAAGAAATTGATAAAATAACAAATCAAACAGTTACTTCAAGATGGTATCATCATTCAAATTGATGAGTTAACATTTACATCTTAGGTCCTTGCGGTGAAATGTCTCGCATTAAAAAATAAAAGTCACCAAGTCTCGAACAAAGTTACTTACAAATAACAGAACGGTATAACTTATTTCGGGAAAACTGTGTCAAATTGACACGTTGATAAAAAAAAAATTGATAAAATAACAAATCAAACAGTTACTTCTCCATGTTATCTTCATTCAAATTGATGAGTTAACAATTACATCTTAGGTCCTTGCGGTGAAATATCTCTCATTAGAAAATAAAAGTCACCAAGTCTCGAACAAAGTTGCTTACAAATAACAGAACGGTATAACTTATTTCGGGAAAAGTCAGCGTTTACTTACTAGTGTAACGTCTTCGTACGATTGCAATGGTATTTTTGAGTTATTTAAATTGAAATATCTCCTGAACTACTAACTTGTCGACATACATAGGTTAGTACCTTTTTTATAACGAATGTCCAGCTGCATCGATCGATGTATTAAAAAATATCTCATTCCATTAAAAAAAAAATTAAGTTGACCTTCATATGTCCTTTACGCGTCCACCTACAAAAAAGCAACTAACATCAAATTACTGCCGTCTCGAAACCATGCAAGTTCCATCTGATTTATTTCTTCCTAACAGCAATACAGCCGCGTTATTCGGGTGGCCCGTTTTAGACGAAACACCCTCTATAGCAAATAATTAGTTTTATCGATCGTAAATGTTGTTAATCTTAAACAATTGTTATCGGCGCTACGTTTTCGATCAATTTTTACATTACTATAGCTGTTTTACAATATACCAGACGTTTCGGTTCCTAACCCTCTATAGCAACCTAAGTGTACGGACAGAATGAAAATCTATGGAAAAACGAAGTATGAAACCGAGCATTCTAGAAGCGGAATTTACAATGTGGTGAAAATGGGTGGAAAAATCTAAGGTGGAGGAATATTTATAGGATTATTAGGATTTTATAAAGAATTTGGAATTATATTAAAATAAAGTTTACAGTATGATACCGCAGTAATCGGTACAGTTAGCCTACCAATCGCTCGTCTCGAATTTCGCCGAGCGCAGCGGTGCGGTTCGCGCCGTTGCGTTGCACTGTGCGGAATGGATCGGGGCGCTCGGAGGATGAGCAGGAAAGTCGGCTGGCGAGAGAGACACAGAGAGAGAGAGAGAGAGAGAGAGAGAGAGGGAGGCGGGCGACGTTAATATATGTGATTGAAATTTTTAATTAACAACGCGCGAGCATTGTTGAACGGCGAGGTGAAACCATCCTCTCGTCGCGATTGAGAGCGTCTCGCGCAACGGCGAAACAAACGTTTCGTGTCTCGTGCGTGGTGTCTCGGCGTCCCGCCGGACCCCGTCGAGGGTGTTCGCGGCAACATTTCTCTTTCCGTTGGTGGCTGTCGTATGCAAAGAAAAATTCGCGTGTACCAATAACCTTGATAGATATCGGGAGAAAAAGCGGAATGGATGGCTGGGCTTGGTTCGTTGGCTCGTTCGCTGGCTGGTTTCCTGGCTGGCTGGTTGGCTGGCTGGTAGCTGTAGGCTGCGAGCTGGCTGACTGGCTGGCGAGTTTGCTGCCGGCTGACTGGTGCTAAGAGCTGCTCGAAACAGACCGGGGGGGGCTTATGGGTCTCCGAATATTAATCCAGTACCCGTTGGAATGCATTATTCTCTTTTTTTTTTCTTTTTTTTTTTTGCCGGCGATGCGGTGTTCTGTGCGTTATTTTTATTTTGATTTTTAATAAACATGACCGCCAGAGATTTGCTCGCGAGCTATGATGCGGAGAGACATTTTCTTGATTAAAACCATCGATCTCTCGCCGGGATTACGGACACGTACTTCCGGAAATGAACGCGTGCCTACCAACATCGACACCGACGCCAACGGACGGGTCTCGGGATCCCGTGCTCCCCGGAACGCTTTTCGGGCTTGTGCACTGCCGAACGCGCCTCTTACCGTTTACACGTATTTACATTAATTAGCAACGTCTATCGATTCGCCTATAACGGGAAACGTCACGGCGACGATGTTGCCTCGCCTTGATTCGCGTCGCGACGAATCTGGGAAACGGTTCCGCGACAGGACTTCCTTCTTCTTCGAAAAGCGAGGCAACGTGTTCGGCGAACGAGCGTTCGCCGTTAATCTTGCCGGGAACACGTTCGAGAAGCACTTAATCGCGGGACAAGACTGAGCGGAGGCGTTCCTGGTTGTATCGAATCAACGGGTACGAGAACACCGCGATAATTCCAACTACTAGATTCGAAGAATGTCGAATCGAAAGACAAACTTGAAAGAGTAGGACGCCGCCGCAGTTTGGGCAAACCTGGTATATCTATAATTAATAGTAAATGTTTAATGTTCTCGGCGCTACGGTTCGATCAATTATTAAGTACTGAGAAAATCAAAAAACAATTTTGCAGATTATCAAATAATCGTCGACGTTTCGATTATAGTTTGAATCCTTTTCAAGATGTATTTGCATTGCGTCTGTAAAAATATATATTTATTGTACAATTTTCAAATATACTATTAAACTGCTTGAAAATAATAATACAAAATGTTTGTGTAAATTGTTCATAAAACTAATTTAGTTGTTTTTGATGTGATTTAATACTTTAATATGGACATCGTGATACACAATACGTGAATTGTGTATAAGCCCATTGCTTGAAAAGGGCTGGACCGATTTGGCTAATTTCTAAAGAAAAATGTTCGTAATATACCGAATAAGGTTTTGTTGGGAAAGAAAAATTGGAACAGTTGCCCGGAAAAATAGAAAATTCGGGAAAAAATGAAACTGCTTTTTGCTATGGGATTTTTGTATGAACTGACGATTCGAATGATGGATATGCGTAATTCTTTTTTGGTTTTGTTCGTCATTGTTCTGAAAAATTTTTCTGGAAAAAAAATTCGAGACAATTACAAAGGAAAGTCGGAAAATTCGGATAATTGGATTTTTAGTTCCAATGGTACTTCTGAATGTAGGTACTTTTTCTTAAATTGAGTATCCTTGGCCACAATCGTTAATTAGATACAATGATCACTCAGAAATACGTTTTTCCTTCATTTTTACATTGTTTACACATTTCCAATAGCTTCTCACAGATTCACAAAACGATCACCAACAAATTTATTGAAATTTTGACAGGACAACGTCTGTCGGGTCAGCTAATTAATCATATAACAATCATTTTTATGCATAAATACTGTTAATTCCGAAATAATTTGTCAATTCTATTGTTAAACTTTGAGAATAATTACCATTGCGTGTACATTATTAACCCTTTGCACTCAGGGAGCTACTTTAACTCAAAATTTAAACATTTCTTCCGACCTAGAATAATTCCATTCTATATTAATTTCATTCTTTGTCCGAATATAAAATTGATAGAATACCTCACACAATACTTAAATGTTTAGTACTTAATTAGATACCAACATATTTAATACTCTGAACAATATTTTAAATAATGGCAGAGCAATATTTATTTTTGACTCTGAGTCACCACTCGATTACTAAGGGTTAAATTTAAACTAATAAATTCTAAAAGAAACTATTCTACTTTAACTATCTACTTAAACTATTATACTTTAAGAAAGTATTCCACAGTAGATCCTAAAGGAAAGATACATCCACTAAATAAAAAGTTTATAAAATTAAATACAGCAGTAGATCCTAAAGGAAAGATACATCCACTAAATAAAAAGTTTATAAAATTAAATACAGCAGTAGATCCTAAAGGAAAGATACAGCCACTAAATAAAAAGTTAATAAAATTAAATACAGCAGTTCGTACAAACATTACTAATCAAATTTAAAAAAGTGCCGAATCCTGGCAATTTCTCCGCACTGTGCGCCGATAACGAGGAATTGCGCGTGTCCGCTGTACTTCCGGGAACGTTGCCGACCATCTCGCAATTAGACTGAACGATTGGACGATAGCGAGGAGGGCATTCTTCGAAACGAAAGAGAACGTCGCGTCGAGACGAGACTGGCCGTTACGAGCGGAATTAACGGTAGATTGTATCGCGAGACCGAATGAAAGAGTTTAATTGCTCGCATTACGCGCGGATCGTCCGTCCAGCTCGTAAGAAACGGCGCGCCGCGGCGGGAACAAAGCTTGCGGGTCGCTCGGCTCGGAACGACCGAGCGAGAGACGTTCAAATGACAAAGGGTGTATCGTTTTCTTTGATATTTTTCAACGACTGTGGTCCGGGCCGAGTCGACTCGCCCTCGCGGCTCAACGTCTGAAACGCCTCCGCACACGGTGTCCGGTTTAATATTAATGCTGGCGAAATTGAAATACTAATTAGTATTCCGAACCGGGCGGCGCGCTCCGGCACGATACCGTGTCGGTGTCGTCGGTCTCTTAAAACGAGACGACGGGAAACGAAACTCGGCGAGGATCGGTTTCGTGTCTGGTGAAACACCCGACTCCCGCGCTCGCGGGAAATTACTCGTAAAAATGGCTGCCGGGTGAAACGCGAAGAAACGTCCCCCGTACGTTTTACGGCTTTCCACGATTCATCCGGCGACGTTCGTAAACGTAAACACGTTGGATCGGTCTTTTATCGAGCTCAGACCCGAGTTTAATCTCGGACCGGGAACGCAGTCGATCGAGCGGACGCGCGCACTAGCTTTACACTTCTATCTGTCTGTCCCGTGATAGAATTGTTGACGATATTTCTGTAAATATTCATATATTGGTAAAAAATAAAAAAAACACTCTTGATATCACATTTCATACGGGTATGTTTCGACGCGGACTAAATAACTCGACAAACTAAACTTCTAGAAAGAAACAATGCAAACCGTTGCCTAGCAACACGAAGACCATATATAGTTACGATGCCTATTGTATTTATTTATACGATACCCGCTCTCTAGCACAAATCTTCTGAATACGTACTTTTACGTGATCCGCGGTCCAGTAACAGACTGCAAGAAATGTTAAAGTAACATTAAGGCGTGTGTTTATATGATAGCGTTTATCAATTCTTGTAATTTGCGTGTCTAATGGTTTTTTTTTTGTTAATATTGTTTTTGTTTTGTCTTTTTTCTAATGTTCTTACCTTTGATCTCATTTTGTATTACAATGTAATATGCTTTATGTTCTAATAAATCTCATATGAGATTTGCTATAATAAAAAAAAAAAAAATGTAAAAGTATGGAGATAAAAAGGAAATATAATATTTTGTTGAAAAATAAAATCAGAACAGCGATGGCATTAAATTTTATTGGATTCCCTCCCATAAGGGTGTTCAAGGTAACGAACTTGCGGACAGTTTAGCTAAATTAAGGTGGGTTCCGAACCATTTGGGTGACAGGTTTCATAGATATCGTCGATACAATCTCGTGGGACAAACTGTACGTAGTTATTTCTACGTAGTCGCGTTATCCCGATCTCGAGTACCGCCGACAATTTTTGTCAACGTTTTTCCATGTTTTACATTTACATGGCCGCTGCTTTCAGCGCGTCGCGTTTGCGGCCGCACTAAATTCTTTCGTGCTGGATTCCTCCCGCCGCATGCTAATTTATTGCTATCGCCGCGAGCGGTGCCACGTTCGTTGGATTTTTTCCTCGTAATCGCGTTACCGTCGGCATCGCTCGTCTCGCGACGTTGAATTCGTCGGAATCAAAGCTCTCGTCGCAAGGCACCGCGTCTACGACGTCCCGTCTCATCGAGTAGGTTTATTTGGATTGCCCAGAGGTTCGGCAAAGTGCGGGCCAAAGTTAACGAACACAAGTTACTTAAAATACGAGAATTAATAAAGTCAAAACGTCACTTCTTTTTACACTACGTCAATTGAATTGGTGATTGTTGCATAATTTTGAAAAATCTGTGGTATATAACTAAACACTTTTTAACGGAACCTTCACAATAACAACAGCAATTTGCATTGTGAACAAAGCAAGCTAAAGAGTTGACAAAAAATCATATTCGTCGAACTTCAAAATCAAAATTCATATTTTTCGAACCCTTTTATCACTCTGGATCCAAACCTTGGTTTAACCACCTCAGGCTCTCTAGTGAATTTATTTGCTGGGTTAACAGACTTCGATCTGGACACTACCAACTGAGGGCCTCCCTTTTTAGGATTAAACTTGCTGATGACACGAGCTGTCCATGTGGTGGTCTGATACAGGATCCTAATCATATATTATGGCAATGTCCGACCTATCATAATAATCGAAGTACTTTGATTCACAAACTTTGCCACAAGGGTTACTTTCCACCCTATACAATAGATTCCTTTCTGTGCGGACCCACTCTTTGCCCCCTATTTTATATACATACGTTCCTGAAGTCCCACTGCTTATTTCTCTAATGTTAATATTGTACTAAAAAATGTAAATTATATTGTTCAATTCTAGTCTATAAGATGTCCTTGTAATATTAGCATGCACAGCCATGTACTAATAATCCCATGTGGGGTTTCATAGCTTAATAAAAAAAAAAGTCACTTTCAATATCGACATCTAATTGTTTCATTCGTTACGGATGACGAACAGATGTTCAAGATCATCTCTGGCAGGAACCGTCCTAGATTAAATACTGGGATCCCCCCTAGTTAAAACTACATATCTGTTCAGTTTAAAACCAAAGCATGCTGAAAATAGGACGAAAAAGTCGTATTTGGGATGTTTGTGACGGTATCAATTGAGAACGACAGAACATAGAATGCTGCGGTTTGAAACGTTAGACGTGGTGTTTCTTTAGAAAGGTTTTAGGTCAAACCGTATTTAAAAAAGTCCATTCGTTCAAAAGTTATATGCAGAAACGTGTCCAAAGGAGGAGGAAAAATCGCATTTAATCACTAATGACGTCACAACTTTTGAACGAATGGACTTTTTCGAATGCGGGTTGCTCTTAAACCTTCCCGAAGAAACGCCGCGTCTAATGGTTCGAACCCCAGCTTTCTACGTTGAGTCGTTTTCAATGGATGCCGTTACAAACATACATACAGACAGACAGATACGATTTTATTATATACAACCAAATCGGTCCAGCAGTTCTAATGTGATGCAGTTACCAACGAACAGCATTTCATTTTTATTATTTATATAGAAGATAG
Source organism: Lasioglossum morio (assembly GCA_916610235.2). Classification (NCBI taxonomy): domain Eukaryota; kingdom Metazoa; phylum Arthropoda; class Insecta; order Hymenoptera; family Halictidae; genus Lasioglossum; species Lasioglossum morio. The sequence goes on from OU744327.1 coordinate 4,517,587, forward strand.
AGATATAAATGCACGTTTTATTAGGAGGAACAGCGAAAGCGGCTGGCCGAGAGCTACTATAAACGACTCGACGGCGACGTCCTGTCCAGACGCATTGTCCTTCGTCAGCGTCGCCAATCCTCCCGCGGACGACTGGTAGACGTTCGAGTTGCAACGAGAGGAGACGAGTACTCGAGACAAGGACACTTTCCCTGCTCGACTTTCTCGGGAAGGAAACAACGATCCTGCGGAGCGGCGATCGACCTGGAGGTCACTCGAGACAGCGTCCTGTAAAACTGTAAACAGTCTCCCGCGAATGCGTACGATCGTTCCTCAAAATACACGTGTGTATGACTGCAAGACAGATCTAGAGGCGAAGACAACATTGGAAACGTCCTCTTCTTTTTTAAATCTATCGCCATATATATATTTTATATTATATTATATAGAATACTATAAATACTATAATATAATATAAATAAAAAAAGAATATAAATATAATATATAATATTATAAATACAGGGCGAGGCATTTATCCTGGACCACCTGGAATATCTCGAAAACTATGTCACGGAGAAAAAAATGTTCTTCAAAAGTTTTATTCAACTATTCTGTACAGGCACTTGCACTTCTGCACAAAAATATACTTATTACTAGACTACGGATCATCATGCATTTAAAGGATATGAAAATGTTCAATAAATGCTGCAACATAAAAGTCGATAGGATTTAGTAAAATTTTTATGTATTTTTGATCTACAAAGGTTGTTTCCACTGAAAATAGGATCTCATTTAATTACACTTCCTTAAAATTTGATTCTAATCATTGAAAACTACATAAACATCCGCAGTCTTCTAATTACACTATAAGAAGTTAGATACAGTCGATTAACGTTGTCAAACGATGTTGATATCGGATAATAATACTGTCGTCGATTAAAGCCGTTGTCGGTCAAATCTGGAGATCGGTGATTTTCATGGGACTCGTTTTAAACATTGTTCTTCATCGAGCTTGTACGGGAACTGAACGAGGATGCGTTCTAAACGCGCCATTATAGAACTAAGTTTGCGTAGACAACGCACGTGCACGGAAATTCATACGAAACACGCAGGGCACGCAAACATTTTATGTTCGGATTAGACTGGTATAAGTTTCAAGTTCCCAGGTGGAAAAGTTTTCTCGAAAGGTAATGCAATCTTCTGGAGAAGTTTCGGAGTACGTATCGAGAGTGAGAGAGAGAGAGATCGACGGGCGTAGTTCTCTTCGCGAGGACGGGGACGCGTTCGTTTAACGACCACCCGATAAATGGAGACACGGGGGTTGTTCGCGGAACACGGTGCGGACCGACTTGTTCGCACAGTGGACAGCGTAACACGTGTGGTGGCAAAGATAAGCCGGCGAAAATACGCGGAGTCACGTATTTTATGAAATATATACGCGAGCGGTTTCCCTTGCTGCGAGCCAGGGGGACAGGCGTTTGCTCGATTCGGCCTCGATTCGGGCTCGACTCTGCTCGACTCGACACAACACGGTGCGCCGCGCACACTGGCTGGAAGTTTGAACGGCATTAACGCGTCCGGCGGCCGATAAACGAATTTTCCAGCGAGATACACCGAAGAAACGGCTGAACGGTCCTTGACTCGAAAGGACCCGCCGCCGTGCAAGGGTCGGAACACCTGCGGCCCGTGCGATAACCTTCGCTTATTCAGGGACGCGTGGACCGAGGGCCGCGTCTTCGCATTTCGGAGCGACGCGCACTGTCGTATTTAACCAGTTAACCCCTTGCCGTACCATTTCCTTTACAGTTACAATGATTAGAGGAGAGTCTTTATCCCGAAAATTGTCATAGAAGAGAAAAGACAGTTTATATTTTCGCTATGGCTACATTTAGTTTTGTTGGAATTATATTTGTATAAGTTTGTAATGCCCACGTTTTATATTTATTTGTGGGGCTGTACTTCGGAAAAGCCTATTGTAGACAATTACACGTATTAGCAAACATGTAATGTGTATTAGTATGAGCGCCGCACAGTGGGAAAACTTGACCTAACTCGATTCAGAAACAAGTAACTTTTGATAGAAATGAGATAGAGCGATGAGATTTTTTTTTAATTAAAGCTGAAACAATGTAGAATATGGGGAAATAGGGAGATTACAGTACGAATGGTTTTTAACCTTGAGAAAATTCGTCAAACTTGCGCAATTTCAAGGAAATGTGGTTTTTCCGTTACCACGAGCAGAAAAAATTTTTTCTTTAACACGCTATGTATCATTTCCCGTAGATTTTTTCACGCTGATTTCATATCTGGTCTGAAAATTTATCTACGACATCTGGTTTTTTCAAAAAATCGAATTATAGTTAAACAGTTATATAATCTCCCTATTTTTCCTATATTCTACAATGTTTCAGCTTTAATTTAAAAAACAATTTCATCGCTCTATCTCATTGATAAAAACCATGAAAAAAAAACTATAAAAATCGTAGTTTTTTTCCATTTATTTCCGTAAATAATGGGAATTTTGAAAAATACTTCGGATAAAAGTTAGGTCTCATCAAAATACATATTTTATGTCTGATTGATTTTTGTCATGAAGACAATAGTCTTTGAGAAAAACGATATTAAATGTTCAAAACTCCATATAACTCGTCCAACACAAATCAAGTTTTATTGTTAATTTCATTACTTAATTCATGAAAGAATACTATTAAGAAACGAATCAAATTTCATTTAATCTAAAAAGAAAATATAATCATATCTAGAAATATGATGTTCTAGTCACATCTAAATACATGTAGAGAAATGTACTTCTAATTACAGTCAAATACATATAAAGAAATGTACTGAACGAATGCTACCGAATTCTAAAAACGAAAGAGAACTTTCACGATCTCAATCACGTCGATGCAACTTTCTTTTCGTTTCTAATTACATAAAATCACACCTTCGATATTTAACGAAGAATGAAATTCCATTTTCGCGCTCGTACATACAGTGTAATTTTACTGTACATTGCTGAACAATGAAAAGTGATCTCATCGCATCCTCAAACTTCCAAACAGTGCTAAAATCTTCGCGATATTACTTTGCGTAAATACCGATATCAAGGTTGTCAGTCTGGCAAGGGGTTTCAGCGAAATCGCGTCAGCCAACAAGCGCGTTGCTGCTCGAACAATTAAACTGTCGAGTTACGTTAGATCGCGTTCTCTGGGTAAACGCGTGCAACGTGAATCGTCTCCGAAGAACGGATTTTCGTTCTCCGGTCGGAGGTGCGCGCGAGACCGCAGAGAAAAAACTTGCATCTTTATCGGAGATTATTAGCTATTTTATAGCGGCCGGGGGTAACGATGAAGTGGCACTAAACTTCGCAGAAATCCCGCGCAACGTAAAACGATATTTATTACACCACAAACAGCCCGCCGCGACTAAGTTTTTTAACTAGCTCTATACTTTGCTGTGTATACTGCCTATTACTTTATCGCCGGTCGAACATTTCTATCGACCATTATTTCCCCGGCCTCGCGACTCCGAATCCGACTCTGCTACTCCAGATATAATTCGAACTCGAACATAATACAGCTTCCAATATATTGTCGACGATTAGGGTATTAAGCGCCGAGGCTTTTGTGACGGGTCAGCGATCCGGCTCGTTTGTCCGACGTTCAGAATGAAAGTGGAACGAGAAGGAAAAAGCAGAGCTGAAAACGCGCGCGGCCAAGAAACGGACTGAGAGCTCATTGTGGCGGTCACGAAAATCAAACGATCCGCGACGAATGGCTCGCGGCTCCCGCGAATTCCGATTTACTAATCTCGCCGTGCAATCGCGGCCGTGCCTCTACCATGAAAATCAGGAATTTACCTTCTTATCGATACACGTCAACCTCGCAGACGTACAGTTACTCCTACTAATATTCGGAATACTCTTAAAAAGACGATAACTTTTTTTAATATTGTACTATACGATTTGAATCTTTTTTGGGAAGCTAGAGCAATTAGTTTGCTACAGGATGTGAAAAACAATTTTGTCAACAATTGCAATGAATCGGAATTGTAGAAAAAATATGAAAAGTTACATTTTACAATTTTTTTATGTGGGCCTGTATTGAAAATTTTAAAAATACGTTTTGTAGATCTGTGTCAATTAAACATATTCCGATTTACTAATCTCGCCGTGCAATCGCGGCCGTGCCTCTACCATGAAAATCAGGAATTTACCTTCTTATCGATACTCGTCAACCTCGCAGACGTACAGTGACTCCCATTAATATTCGGAATACTCTTAAAAAGACGATAACTTTTTTTAATAGTGTACTATACGATTTGAATCTTTTTTGGGAAGCTAGAGAAAATAGTTTGCTACAGGATGTGAAACAAATATTTTGTCAACAATTGCAGTGAATCGGAATTGTAGAAAAAATATGAAAAGTTAAATTTTACAACTTTTTTATGTGGGCCTGTATTGAAAATTTAAAAAATACGTTTTGTAGATCTGTGTCAATTAAACATATTCCGATTTACTAATCTCGCCGTGCAATCGCGGCCGTGCCTCTACCATGAAAATCAGGAATTTACCTTCTTATCGATACTCGTCAACCTCGCAGACGTACAGTGACACCCACTAATAATCGGAATACTCTTAAAAAGACGATAACTTTTTTTAATATTGTACTATACGATTTGAATCTTTTTTTGGGAAGCTAGAGCAATTAGTTTGCTACAGGATGTGAAAAACAATTTTGTCAACAATTGCAATGAATCGGAATTGTAGAAAAAATATGAAAAGTTACATTTTACAATTTTTTTATGTGGGCCTGTATTGAAAATTTAAAAACTACGTTTTGTAGATCTGTGTCAATTAAACATATTCTGAAAATTCGTCAAAATCAGACGACGTTACAATGAGCTACAAACGTTTAAAGATCAAGAGCATCAATCGATTTCGATGAAACTTTCGCAGTGCATATAATTGACACAGATCTACAAAACGTAGTTTTTAAATTTTCAATATAGGCCCACATTTAAAGATCAAGAGGCAAACGTTTAAAGATCAAGAGCATCAATCGATTTCGATGAAACTTTCGCAGTGCATATAATTGACATAGATCTACAAAACGTAGTTTTTAAATTTTCAATATAGGCCCACATAGAAAGTTGTAAAATGCAACTTTTACTATTTTTTCTACAATTCCGATCAATTGCAATTTTTCACCAAATTTATTTGTCATATCCTGTAGCAAACTAATGGCTCTAGCTTCCTAAAAATGTTCAAATCCCCTATTTCCCTAGTCCCCTATATATACATACATTTCTTACGTCTCAATGTTTATTTCTTTAGTGTTAGTGTTGTATTCGAAAATGTTCATTATATTGTCTCAATGCTAGTTTATAAGTTATCTTTGTAATGTTAGCATGCACAGCCACGTGGCTTACCCTTTCCCATCATTATTTCTTACTGGTACTACAAGAGAATATTCTTAACTATAATTTACTGACAGATAATCAGTAAATTCTAGTGTTTGGCGAATCGTTCGTCGTTCTAATCTGTAAGCAGTTCGAATCGAACAAGGACATTAGCTATCCAACATCCTTGTACGCGAAATATAAACATTACCGAAACGCACTCGGCTAATAACAGGCCTGAAACAGGCGAAACACGGCGCGAACTTTTTTGCAAACATTCCCATGGACGATTCGTAAACGCGATACCGGGCCACGGGCAACAACTGCCAGTTTCCGGCCGGGCTCTACTCGTGTCTAAAACGAATGGCGCGGGGGCGGTTGCGTAAATTCTCTGTGACGCATTGTGCCGAAACATAATTCGATTTCACCGAAATCCAAAACGAGCGTTACATCTCCGAAATCCGAGTGCTGCCGATGGAACGCGCGTCATTCTGCTAATTGTGTAGCTAGAACGGCAACGGTAAATTATTTAATTGTCGTGGAATCCCGTTTTACCGATTGCGATTCGATCCGGCCGGGGTGTCCCGGCGATTTCTATTTCATTTTTTCCTTTGTACGCGCGTATATCGCGAGTATCGTTGACCGGTCGTACCAGGACACACGAATTGCGTCGCTCGGAGTGACTGGACACTGGGACCAACGAACCTATGGGACACGAACCAACACCACAGACAAAGCACTCCGGTATGGTATCATCGTGCTCTTGTTTTCTCGTGTTCGGCCCTCGGCTCTCGACCATCCTCTAACGGTGGCTATTTAACTTTTTTTTTTTACGATACACCGAGAACGCGGGTCCCGACCACCACCGGCGACCATGCTAAACTTCCCAACGATCGCCTATTGTTTATCATTATACGTCCACGCTTGTAAATAGGCCGTATTGGTAAATGCAAAGCTACGCCCTCTTTCCCTCTCTCTCTCTTTCCTTCGCTCGGTTCTACGAACGGAAACGAGAACGCAAACCCCTATTTTGGTTAGACCGACGAGTATCCACGGAAAACGAGTTAACTCGTCTCGTTCCTACCCAAATTCCCCTAAATCCCATCTTACAGCTTCTCTTCCAAATCGACAACTCTACTACGCAGATTGTCGGAGACATCCGCAAACGTCGCCGGTGCTGTGTTACATCGATACTCGTTGGAATATCGTCGGTTAACTCGCAAACGTAATACGACGCCTCTTCCGCGACGCTATTGTCTCCGTTTAGCAGCTTTTCCGCGTCGGACGTGATAGTCGTTGTAACTATAACAGCTCGATTCGTTCGATGGTATACGGTTGAATTTTTATCGTGATGCGAGAGAGTCGAAGCAATCGTCCCGATCGACATCGATTACTTGCGTTTTATGAAATAACGCGGAATTTTGTGTAATTTGTACAGAATATACGGATATTGGAATCACAACGTGAATTCCGAGAAATACGGTGTTTAGAAAAAAAACTGAAGGACTTTAGAACAAACAAGGATGATTCATTTGTCAAAAGAATTACAAGTAGTGTGCTTTACATTTTGTGGTTGGAAAATCACAACGAAGAATCATGTGAAACATTTTCATTTAGGATGATGATCCACTGTCTAATAATTACTAAGAGAAATCATGTTGCAATGTAGGTGGAAAATTTTCATTTTGGATGATGATCCGCTGTCTCGTAATTACAAAGAGAAATCATGTTGCAAATTATGTGGAAAATTCTTATTTTTCATGATGATCTGCTGTCTAATAAAATTAGAAAGAGAAATCATATTGCAATTTAGGTGGAAAATTTTTATTTTGCATAAAGATCCACTGTCTCAATTAGAAAGAGAAATCATGTTGCAATTTAGGTGGAAAATTTTTATTTTTCATGATGATCTGCTGTCTAATAAAATTAGAAAGAGAAATCATGTTGCAATGTAGGTGGAAAATTTGAATACCGGATGATGATCCGCTGTCTAATAATTAGAAAGAGAAATCGTGTTGCAATTTAGGTTGAAAATTTTTATGTTTCATAAAGGTCAGCTATCTAATAATTAGAAAGAGATATTATGTTGCAATGTAGGTGGAAAATGTTTATTCTGGATGATGATCCGCTGTCTAATAATTAGAAAGAGAAATCATGTTTCAATTCTGATGGAAAATTTTTATCTTTCATAAAGGTTTGCTGTCTAATAATTAGAAAGAGAAATTATGTTACAATTCTGGTGGAAAATGTTTATTTTGGATGATGATCTGCTGTCTAATAAAATTAGAAAGAGAAATCATGTTGCAATTTAGCTGGAAAATTTTTATTTTGGATGATGATCCGCTATCTAATAAAATTAGAAAGAGAAATCATGTGGCAATTTAACTTGAAAATTTTTATTTTAGCTGATGATCCGCTGTCTAATAATTAGAAAGAAAAATCCAGTTGCAATTTAGGTGGAAAAATTTTATTTTACATACCGATCCACTGTCTAATAATTAGAACACGATCATGTTACAATACTGGTGGAAAATATTTTATTTTGCATACCGATCCACTGTCTAATAATTAGAACACGATCATGTTACAATACTGGTGGAAAATATTTTATTTTGTATAAAGATCCGCTGTCTAATGATTAGAAAGGGATCATGGCGCGCCTAATAACAGTATCGTGACAATTGTTCCGCGAACGTCGACCGTATCGAATCTCGTCGAAACGATTCCAGTTCTCCTCTTCGTGGAACAGCAAAGTTGCAACGAGGGTAAAAACCGCTTGTTCCTACAAACAGCGCAAACGTGGACATAATTTCTCGCGACGCTTCGTTGCACGCGAGTTCTCATTTTCGTTATCTATTTAATTGACCGTGAGTTTCACCGCGTTTCACCATCGCAATCGACGCGTCGCGTCGTTTCGCATCCGTATCGCATCGGTGTAAACAGAGCACCATGGTCGCGTGAACCGCGACAGAATCTTTCTGGTCGGGCGCGACTTTGTTCGACGACCGACGAGCGCCCGCATAGTCGGCCGATCGAAAAATCATCCGGCCGACACAGATTAAAACACAATGTTCTCGATTCGATGTTGGCGATTCGCCTGGCAACACGATCGATCCCCCTCGCGAAACGTCGCGTCGCTGTGCCGCCAATTAAATGAAACTCGTTCGATTAGTCGGTTCCTGTGGGTTCCCGGCGATCGACCAACGAGAAGTCTCGAATCGCAGCCTGGATAATTTCAACGAGAAGTTACCGTATCCCATAGCGCGGACCTCGTGACTCTAAATACAATATGTTTCCTCGATAAACGGTGAAAGTTAACGTTGCTGGTACACCGGCGAAAAAGTTTCCTCGGCAAATGTTCCTAACGGTTATTCACGCGTATTTTTACCATCGTTAACCCTCGGCCGCCATCGATCCCGCAGATTCGTCGTCGGAAATTATAGTACGGCCGTTTCACGGAGGCGGTTAAACGAAAACCTCGTTTCGTAGATGGAAAAAAACACGAGCGCAAATTAGCTGAGAATTTTCATTTTCCGAAACAACTCGGAAAATATTAGGTCCGCCGACGACGATGTTTCGCCCGCTTCGAACGTATTTAAGTATTCACGGCACCGTTGTATTTTACAGAGTCTATAGAATCTGCTACGGTCGACGAACGCGCGTTCAAACTTGAACGTCGTGATTCTTGTTCGAAAATGAAATTTCTCGCGAAATGGGAGAGAACGGTTTTCAAATTCGTGTACGGCGCAGAGAGAGAGAGATAGATAGAAAGAGAGAGAGAGATTTAAGAAAATTAGGTATTACCGGAACGTAAAGTAGACGCGGGCCCGGAAGAAAGGTATCGCGACATAATCCGTGAAACGGCTCCTACCACAAGCTCGACAACACCGAGGGAATTTTTCACGGGTGGAAGTACGGGACGCGGACGAAGACGAGGACCAGGACGAGGATGCGAGGCCGCGTCGGGGTGTTCCCGCGGCCACCGCGCCTTCTAAACCTTTTTCATTTATCTTCGCTCGGCGCAGCTTAAGCAGCAATTTTCCACCGCTCTTTGCATCTGCTTGTTTCAGCCGCTCCGAGCAATCCCCTTAATGTATATACTTTTTCTCACTGTCATAATTGAGGAGCCGTCCGAAGCTAGACCACTTCCAAGGAGTGTTCTTCCCTCATAAATTTTCGACTTAGGTTTCCGCGAGCTACGTTTCTTCGCGCCTCGTTTCGCGGCAAATGCTCGTCAAGTGGCTGCCGCGAGGAACTCCCGAGGATCCGATCCGCCTCTGCCTTTGCTCCCCGATATACCCTGGCAGTATTTATGCTCGGCATGCTTTTCCTTTCTTTTTTTTTTTTCTTCTTCTTTTTATCGTAGATAAAACTCATAAGAGATTTATTTCAACGTAATACAAAATTCCATATAAAAATGACAACCAGGAGGTATGCTTAAGGTACAAAAATATATATACAAGTATAAAAACGTTAAACCCTTGTCGCAACTTTTCTTTTCCAGTTACAGTGATTAGAACGTCTTCATCCCGAAAAATGTCGTAGAGAAGAAGAGGATATTTATATCTTTTGTATGGCTACATTTATTTGAATGCTTAAGTAAATATTGATTACGAACGCATCAAATTTTATTTCATCTGAAATGAAACGCGTAACATTCATATTTGGTAGACTTTGTTAAAAAACCTTCGTCACTAGTCTGGCTCGTCAAAATACGGCAACGGGGTTAATACGAATACATGTGTACACGACAAGAATACATATGCAAGTGTAAAAACATTAATATGAATACGTGTATATTGGACACAGTGTAGACAAAACCACCACCCATGGCACAACCATAAATTCTACTAGGCTCGCTACAATATTTCTGGATGTATAGAAAATGTTTCATAAGTTCGTCAAATTGTCGTGTACAAGGTGGTTCTTTTAAGTAAGACCACCTAAATGTCTCTTCAGGTTATTGTGATGCAAAAAATATTGATTAATGTGCGTGGTGTCAATGGACCAATATCTGGCAGGAATATTTTTTTCCAAAGGTCATTTTTGTCGGCGTTATCAAGGTCAACAATGTTTTTTGATACATAACTACATTTTTTTTTATTGCATCGTGTAACTGATCGAAAAATACATTCAATGTGTTTTTCTGAATGTATTTTTCCGTCAGTTACACGATGTAATGAAAAAAAAAATGTAGTTGCGCATCAAAAAACACCGATGACCTTGATAACTTCGAAAACAATATTCTGCCCAGGTATTTGGTCCATCGACACCATGCACATTACGTAACAAATCCTCGTCCTTCCGCTATTAGAATATGCATCAATTATATGGTCTCCGAAAAGCTCTAAGAACGAAATCATGCTCGAAAGAGTGCAGCATAATTTTTTCAGGTTTTGTTCATATAAGCTACATAATCCAATTTCATTCTTTGATCATGGTTACTCCACAATGAACCCAGAACCACTATCTGCTCGAAGAATAGTATCCGATCAGAGCTTTATTTTTAATTTAATTAATAATCGTATTGATTGTTCCTCTCACCATGCGCAAGAACGTGTATTGAGAACTAGAGCTGGATTTCAAATACTTAAAGCAAGATCTACTTATGGATTAATTAATCCAATGAATCGCATCATTGCAAAATCATGCACTTTATAATTGTATTGATTTTTTCACTGAATCTTTACAAAATTTTAAAATGCAACTACGCAGGATTATATGATAATACCATATCGATTGTATCATTATTATATTATTACATTTAGTTTTTTTTCTTCTTGTGCATGTCCCTTATTATTATGTTATTATATTATTAGATAAATAGAAAAAGGGTGATCTATATAATATTAGAATTGTAACCCTAAGGGGAATTCAATAAAATATATATATATATTATTATTAGATAAATATTTTATTATGTTATTAGACGAGTAGTGTTTCTCTTTTTTGTTTTGTAAACACTTATGTAAAAAGGCTGTCTACAATAACAAATAATAATAAATATTTTTTGCATCGCAATAACCTAAATAACTACAACTCTATAGATTTGTCGTTCGGATTCCTTTTGTATTTGATCGGTAACTGGCGAACCGGTAAATCGATCAACGTTTTCGCAAAACGTCGAAAAGCTTTCGTTGGGTGTACGATGGTTGTAACTCGTCCCTCCTGGGAGGAAGCGGACAGTTTAACGCGGGAATGTCGGACGATAGAAATGTAATGCGATTACGAAGAAATAGTGTCGAGCTAAAAGCCGCGGCACCGATCGCGGAGCAACAGGAAACAATGTCTCCAATTTGTTCGAGGGGAGGAAAAGTTCAAGGAAAATATTCAAATATAGTAGACCCGTGAGGGATCGCGCCACCTCTCGAGCGATACAAGGGTTAACGAAGTTCCGAGCGGTTGGATGCGCAACGCCGTCGATCCTCTTTGTCCCCGATTCTCACAGACGAACACCGACTTCCGGTAGAAATCGTTGGGCGGGACCGAAAGCGAACGTTCCCCCCCTCCGACACACGGAAAAATGTCGATAGCCGTGATTGCGAGAACGTTGCTTTCCGCGCGATTCTCGAAACGCTCGAGTGTTTGCTTTCGCGTGAAACATTCGATGATTCGCAAATATGACGGAACAGTTTTCCGCATCGCGTATCGAAAACGTAGAGAACTTTGGAAACGTACCGCCATCATTCCAACGGCCGATGCGAAACAATATAAAAAAAAACGCTCGGTACCGATTATTATTCCGTTTATGTTTGTACAGCATTAACAGCTTAATATAGAAAAACAAATGTTATTCCACGACAACGACGGCCGAACGAAACGAGAAGTCGATTCCTCGCTGACGCGGGTGCATCGTACGAATTTCCGTCGGAGAATTGCGCGACTCGTCTCGAGTGCGGTATCACTCGTAACTGAACTCGTTGCGATCTTTGCAAAAGTGGTTTCAACTTTCCGGAGAGAACCGGAAGGGGACGCGGCGCGGGGCACGAACGATATCGTCGATCGGTTCGAACCAGAAACTTCATCTCCCATCGAATTCCATGGTTTGCCTTCTGTTGGCTCGCGACGACTGGACGCAACGTCGGATTCCTCGGCCGCGCAGTGGAGTATATGTACTTGAATATGTATGCGAGTAATCTACAATAATATTGTTCCATAAACGGTACTATTGAGTTAGTAACATATAGATACTTGAAAGTAGCATATTCTCGTAACCAAGGGAAGCGTTGAAAAACTTGTGTTAAAGAAATGATTTTTTTACAAATGTAGTTTATAAAATCGAAATAACAACGTACCCAGGATGTAAAGGAAGGTATATAGAGTAATATTTTACGGCTTTTTGTTTTATACCCTTCGGTAGTTTTGATAAAATAAACAATCGAAAGTGGTATAATTTTTTTCTTCAGAAAATTAATATGTATCATGTAATAATTTTTTTTGTCCGCGTAACACCTCTTTAATTTTTTGCGAGATTATTCAGTAGACATTGCTTTATACAATCATTAAATGTTTAGATACGGACTAGTGCGGACACAAAAGATATTTAGCTTTTTGTGCTATACATATTTTATTATAAATTAGTATTTTATTATAAATAAAAGTTTAAGAGTATTCACATACGTATAAACTGCAATATATAAAATTTTGAAAACATTTTGTTTAAAAGAAAAAAACTAGATCGCTTCGATATTTTAAACATTAAATTGTATTTTTGATTTGATAATGTTGTAACTGGTGTTAAGACGAATTCAACGTTATATAATATTATGACGTTGACACTATTAATAACGTTGCAATAGTCTCGATCGTAAACTGTCAATTCCACCATCACGTTTTCCATAATCTGTCAGTAGGTATATTTTACTGGAAAGACCTCGATACATGTTCTGTGTCAGGCCCGTGCGAAGACAAGCAACGAGGGAATGCTCGATGAAGGCTTCGCACGGAATTGTATCGGACAGTATAATGAATTACGTATTTAATTAATCGTTCGAACCGTTGGCTGAATTGTTGATCAGCGATTCCGGAGAAATTGTGTACAGGTAACCCACCTACCCTTTCGCTCTAACACGATATGGTAAATTACGGGAACCCTCGTATAGCACTGCAACCTATAACATTATTTCGCTCTAACACGATAAGAGAATTGCGAAAACTTAAATTACCTTAAAATAATGACGGGAAGGAATAATGAACTATAGTGCCTTTACATGAAAATATACCGGGTGAGTCACCTAAAACAGGCCACCTGAATAACTCGGCTGCTATTGGTATTGAGAAACAATTTATCAGATGGAATTTTCTTGTGTTCGAGGAGGCATTAATCTGTAGTTAGTATCTTTTCTATAAGTGAACGCGTAAAGGACATGAGAAGGTCACCTCCAGATTTTTAAACAGAATGCCCAATATTTTTGCTCGACCATGGACGACGCACAAAATTCTGCGTAAAAAAGTATTGACCTTCATTTATCATAAATCTATAGTTAACGAGATATTATGGAAATAATTTTCCATCCAAAACTGACACAGTGACAGAAAATAAACAACAATTTCAATATTTCTTTTTAATCAAAACGATCAGTTAACATTTAAATATTAAGCTTTTCGTCACATAAAGTATCAAGAAAAATTTACCTACACACAACAGAACAGTATAATTTATATTCCAGGGAAAATTGTGTCAAATTGACACGAGGTACGGATGAGGGTTAAGAAAGAAACCTCAAACCAGATCAGAGCATGAACTACATTACTGTTCCGGAATTCATCAGCACCATCGACGAAACATTATCACCAGCCTTCCTGTTTACACGAATCGAATCCTTTACTCTCGCGATGATAATTGTTTTCGCAGCCATCCGTCCGGGCAGGGTACTCTCGTCTGATCAACCGGACCGAGAAACTCGATCGGTCCTGAACGAACGACAACGAGGAGGGTTGGAAGCTTTGCGACGCTACGCTTCCTCCCGAGGCTTTATTTTCTCGCGGATCATAGTCCTGGTGCACTCTCGCGTTCCGCTCGGCGGCGTCCGGGCCTCGGCGACGATCCGCATGCATCAAAGCTACATAATAAATTGAATATTATATGCAGCGACCGGGGGTGGTGGTAGCGGGGGGGGGGTGTTATAGGGGAGGCGAGGAAACGCGAAGGAACCGAGAAGGAGAAAGGGAAAGAGAAAGGGGGGAGGTGAGCAAGGTGAAAGAGGAGAGAAAAGAGGAAAGAGGAGAGAGAGAGAGGAAAGAAGAAGGGACACAGGAGGTCCTGGACCTGCGCCATGCGAGGCGAGCGTCCCGTCACGGAGCGTTCCGACGCTCGACTCGCTCGACGGCTAGCTCGACGCCGTCAGTACACGCGTCTCGACGCCCGGGGATGCGTCCGGTGCCGGGATTCTAACGGGACGCTCGTCGAACCGATTTCGATCGCCGCCGACTCGTTCGAAGACCGAGAGTGTGCCGCGTCGGAAAAGTCCGGAAAACCAAAACAGGACACAGTAACCACGTATGACGCGCCGTGTGCATTCGCGAGTATAATGCTACACTTTTCTCACGAGGTAATGTCCCGCACGATGGGATCGTACGCAGGGGAGAACCGATCGATCGAACCGTGCCTCGATCCTTTGGAATCGCGAGTTTCGCTGGTTTTGCAAAGGATTTCGCGATGTCCGTCCGCATTCTCTCGCATTCTCTCTCTCTCTCTCTCTCTCTCCCTAGCCATCCGATTTTACGGCAGGACGATATATCAACGCGATATTTTCCAGCGGAATTCCCTGCCGAATTCCAAGTGAATTATAAGGGTACCGGGTTCCGAAGGCTCGGAGCGCTCCACAGGCTCCAAAGGCTCTCCCGGAGATTCAGCGATAACAGTCTGAAAATCCGACGGCCGATAATCCACGTTGGCCAATTGAATTTTCGATATTCGTGGAATTATTGCCGAAAGGGTGGCCCTCACCCTCGCGACAACGAATTCTCCTCGACCACCCCCCTGGCCAACCCCCGTTGGTCCTGCTTTCGCCGCGATTCAACGGCGATCTCGCATTTTCTCGGTTCTTTGGGAAACCAAGCAAAAAGGGACAAGGGACACTGGAATACGAGGGACGGATCCGTTCGTATATGACGCGTTTTTACCGAGACGACCGTGGCTAATGGCCTCGCCGGTGACTTTGATAAATCCATCCCTCGAAGGTGATTCATTATGCGAGCCTGTTCCTCCGTGCGTATGAATTTTAATACCGGAACGCTGCGCGATTCGAACCGTCGTCGTCGTCGGTGACGTCCGCGCGCGCGCTTCGCTTGGAAATGGAGCGCAGCGCGGCCCGACCGATCAAGAATCGCGTTTAACGTCTACGACCACGCCAGTCCGGAAATAAACAACTACTATCTCGGATATCTTCTGCTGTCCGTTCGTTGAATTCGAAAGGAATGTTCGTGGGAAACGATGAAATTCATTTAAGGTCGATTTATACTGAAATATGTTCGCCGGAATAATATGCGACCAGACAGAGATATTCTTCAATGGATTTTAACGGAAGTATGTAGACCTACAGTAGGTGTACATGCTTCCATTAAAATGCATTGAAAAATATCTGTCTGGTCTGATATATCCGGTCGGAAATATACCAGTATAAACAGACCCTAAGGCGGATATTCTCGTTTTTCCCCCGAATTATTCGGGGGATCGTTCGCGCGGGGAGTCGAGGAACGCAGTCGGAACAGTTGGAATTTTGACGAGTCGTTGGACACTGTCGTAGTTACGGTGTTCGGCGCTTTGTACCGTTAAGCAGGAAACGTTGGCACCCTCCGCGAATAAGATTAATCGGTCCAGGGGGGACGGCGTTAACGATTACGATCCGTAGGTAGGAAAGAAACGAAAACCCGTCGTCCGAGAATATTCGAATGTAGAAAGCTTCTTCGAGATTCCCAACGGCAGATAACTAATTCCCGAGCGAACCTCCGAAAGACACAGTCGGCGATTATCTTCGAAGTTAAAGAGGGGCCCGGCAAAATGTAATCCCCCGGCGTAACGTTTGTAATCGTCCGGCCCTCGAGTCGGCGAAGTTGTTTCGCAAAAACGGACGCTGGCTTTCGTGCCGGCGTCGTAGATAATTAATCTGTTTCCCCGGAGGATGGCCGGGTTATTTGCATAGGTACCGCGTATGCAAATGGTTAACCGTCCGCCTTCGTTCCGACTCCCCGCTGCAAAATTATTCTTCGGGACCGGTGATCGCGTTCGCCGAATCTTCCGATGCCACTTTCTACCCCTTTCCGGTTGAAAAGAGACACGGCCCACGGTCGGCGAGTTCGTAGCGTTTCAACGTGCCACGGGGCAACTCGTGCACGCTTCGAAATTAATTTCGAACGTTAAACGAGCTTTTCGTTTTGCGGTAACGCGAATATTTACTCGGGTTTTACCAAAAACTAATGCAACGTTGAATATCTCGCGGCAACCACCGTCGTTTATTGCAGCCTATCGCGGGCACGTACCTTTCGGTACGATTTTTTTTTATTGAGAAATTTGCATCGTTGAAACGATCTCTGATTTCCTACATTGTCGAAGAATTATAGAAAATTGGAAACCCGCTATCGTGCCGTCCGGCGCGGCATGGGGCCATGGGTCATGGGGGGTGGCGTGTAATCGGTTGGGCGCAAGGGAAAACAAAAGGTAGCGATGGATCGCGATACACGGAAACGAGAAACAAATGTTTCGACCGGCCGAGAAATTTCGCGAGACTCGAACGGAATCGATCGGAATCAGGAAAGGGAAGCGAAACGATCGGGGCCGGTGGGGGAGGTGGGGTGCGGGGGTGGCTGTTTTGTTCTCGATGATAACAGCCACTGGCTGTACCGCGAATGCTGCGAGTCTGCGAACGCCGCGATGCGAGATCCTGGTTGCTGCCAGTAATTAATGCCTGGCGCGCGGCGGCGCGGTTCTCGGACCGGAGAACGTCCGGGAAGGTCCGGAAAAATTACGGGTTTGCATTTCCCTTGATTATCCGGAGGCTTCTCGGGAAACGGTATCAGTCGTTAAAATTCCCTGGCTCGCCGAGATTTAAGCCGCGCTTAACGCCGTCTCAGCGTAACGAGGGCAAAACGAGAAATTGCGAATTTCTTTTTTTTTTTTTTTTTGTTCGAGGATTAGTAAATCATCGGGCTAGGGACGAGGGGTCCCCACGCTCGCGATCCACCAAAACTCCTCCTCCGACTCAGGAATCGAGATCAACTTATTTCCAGTACAACGACGAACGACCGGCGACGGTGGCGGAACCCACCGAGTTTTCTCTACTTTCTATTCTCTTTGCCCTTCTCTCTTCTTCACCCTCGTCTTGTTACCGTTCCTCGACCAGGCTTTTAAATCGTTCATAACGTTTGCGCGATTCTTTTCCCCCGAAGAGACAATGTTTGCGAGCAAACAGTTGATCGCGGTAAACACGCGGAAAAGGGTCGGAAATGGAATCTCGGTTCGAAAAGCGAAATCCCTCTCGGCCGGATCCTTCCATTACCAATCTGGCCCCCCCCCCCCCCTCCCTGAAGAACAGCCGAACGACGAGAGCGAAAATCCGATTTCCTCGTGTCGATTCGCGGCCCGCAACCGACTAATCGACGAACCAGCATAAACATGCCGCACCGTACCATCCGCGACGTGTAAATATGTACGCGTACCATGCGTATCGAAAGACCGTAGTCTTCGTTTGCACACCACGAAAATCGGCATCGCACGCTGAAACGAATGTTCGCTCAGTTCGCAACAATTTTTTTCGGACACGAATACCGGTAAATAACAACTTCAGAAAAACATTAATCGAAAACATTAATCGGCTTCTATAATGTAAACATACAGGGACCGTTTGTTTCGGCGACGAATACGAGACGAGAATCAAAAGTGCACTCCACTTTCTACATAACTGGTTGCATTTTGAGATTTACATCACTCCAACATACAGAAATTTTTATTCAATTAAATAACTACTTTAACCTCCATATGGATAAACAGGCACCTGGGTTCACAATTGCAATTTCTTTTTAATACTACAATACTTTAATATTTTTAACAATTTTCTGTATCTCGATCGACAATTGTTCAAAACTACAATTAATGTTATTGGCGCACTGGTGCGATCAATTGCAGACAATAAGCAAATTTGCAAAATATCACATGAAATTTAATTCAACGTTTCGGTCTGAATTTAGACCATTTTCAAGAATGTAAATTTTCTGTATTGCGTCTGTAAGAATTTATCAAATAATTAATATATGGTTAGGTAAATGCATTCCCGAACAAGCAGAGAACACTAAGGTATTAAAAAAGAACACAAATGTATAAACTCACTTGCTTAGAACAATTTACTAATTTAAATTCCTAAGAGTCGAGGAACAGCATGTTGGTTTCATGCCATTAAATTTCATGTGATATTTTGCAAATTTGCTTATTGTCTGCAATTGATCGAACCAGTGCGCTAATAAAATTAATCGTAGTCTTCAACATTTTTATTGAGAAAGAGCACAAATCATTGTAGACTTTCATGTTCTTGGATGATCAGAGAATTAATTCACATACAAGGGTTAACGCGAAATAAATGTTTGCTAGTGTGGTCGACACCTTTGTTCATGCTCGAAACAACGAAATTTCAAGTCTCGAGATTGTAAATACTACAACGCGAGTAATGAAACGTTAAGCTGCATTTATACGGAACGCTTTTCACTGTTTTTTGCGTTTTAAAACCGATTGTCGCTCGATCGATCGCATTCCTCTCAGCTTCGTATTCGTATAGGATAACAGCCAAGTGCCACCTGAGTTTATTCGCAATTATAAGCGATCGAACGAGCAAGCTTTACGAGATTGACCGACCCGATAGTCGACGCCGTCACTCGTCCGGTGTGTCGCCATTCAAACGAGACACGTGGGTCCCGTCATGCCGCAAAGGGTCGAAGCTCGTTTCTCGCGTCATTACATTATCTTGCCGCTTCGTCGGTCGACGAAGCTGCGTCGAAAGAATTTTAATCATCCCGTTTCGATCCCGATTTTCCGGGTCCACCGTCTCGCGTCGCGCGGTACTCCGGATATCCAGATATTTCTTTCCGTTCGAATCCGTTCCGGTGGTCGTCATTCAGCGTTGAGAAAAGAGGATCCCTCGGCTCTGCTCCCGTTCGACGGTACCATCGATCACGCACCGCCGAGATAAGACAAGGAGCTTATAATCCGAGATCTCGCCGACGGAAATGAAAGAGATTTCACGGGTATGCGGGTGTAGATATGCGCGTGGAGACGCGTCAACCGATCGCGAGCAAACGGGGAACAGGGAAGAGACGACCGAAAATTTTGGTACCGGCAGTGGAAAATCGACGCTCGAACCGGGTGCTCCGAAAATGATCGTTTCCTTGAAGAGCGGTGACTCTCGTGGATATTTCAACGAAATTTTTCCTTGGAGAAATGCTCTCCGCAACTTTCTTTAACATTGACCGTACACCGTTAGTCGAATGATCGGTTTCATAGTTTTTATTGTTAATTATTGAAATTATAAAGAGATGCGTGTGCGTGTTTACATTATTATATATTTATTCAAGCATATATTTTTATCACAATTGTGAGAAATTGAAATAAGTTCAATATTGCAATTTATACAAAAAAGTGTACGTCAGTTTTCAGTTATACTCGGTACAGTTAGTGTTAAGGAGTTACAGTAAAACTTGAAATACTTTCCGGGGTGGTCATCTTGAACCTTGTCTAGTGCCTACACACTTCAGTGCCTGTCAACGCTGTGCCGGCGACGGCGACACTTTTAACCCTCATACGATCCTCAGAAATAATTGCATAAAAGATTCTATGACATTTTATCACCTTTTTATGCTTCACACTTTAGACTAATAAACTTTGCTTCATCTATCACATCACATTTTAGAGAAATATGTCTCGCAATACAGATAAAGAGGAAACAATCATTTTATAGCATGTAAAAATGGGTGAATTTTTACCCTGAGGAACGTATGACGGTTAAGTTAAGCAAGTCATCAATGCAAACGCTGTTTGACCAGAATTCATTGTCTCCTCAGAAATAATTGTGTAAAAGATTCTATGACGTTTCTTCACCAATTTTTGCTTCACACTTTAAACTAATAAACTTTTCTTCATTTATCACGTCACATTTTAGAGAAATATGTTTGACAATACAGATAAAGAGGAAATAATCATTTTATAGCATGTAAAAATGGGTGAATTTTCATCCTGAGGAACGTATGACGTTTAAGTCAAGCAAGTCATCAATGCAAACGCTGTTTGACCAGAATTCATTGTCTCCTCAGAAATAATTGTGTTACGAGCCGAGGGTTCGGCAGCTTGCGGAAACCGAGGGAGTTTAGGAAATTTGAAGAGTTTTGGGGTATAGGTAGGAAAAGATACATGAAGGACTAGCCGATGCCTGTTTCATCACCGGGGCGCCTTGCATGTGGAACAAAGGAGTGGACTAGCCGATGTCTGTTTCACCACCGGGGCGCCACAATTAGGGTTCACAAGGACTAGCCGATGTCTATTTCACCACCGGGGCGCCTTGTATGTGGAATTGTGGAAAAGCGGACGTGCCGGTGTCTGTTTCACCACCGGGTTGCCACTGTCGGTTACTAAAGGACTTTTTGGGATAGGGTTGTGGTTCCGCTGACTCGTAACTTATGAATTTGATTCTGATACACCTCGAGCGGTAAAGGTGTATCGTCGTAAGATACTAACGACTGGAAATCGAATAAGGAATAGCGTGGTTGAAATAACTACAAGTGAATTCACACACAATGATATAATCTTAACAATGTCAATACAAATGTTCAGTGTAAAATGTCGCGAACTAAGTATCTCTGTGTTAACGCACCGAGGAATGCGGGGGCTATGCTTCTACAGCGATTGGGAATTGATACCCGATCTTATAATGAAAGAAATCACGACGTGGACCGACGCGCACAACGTGAACTCTAGAGATGAAAGCCCGACTATGCAGGGAATCTATGCCCTTATATACTGTAAAACCCAAGCCAGAAATAGACTAGGCAAGGGTGGGGATCACAGGAAAAACCCGATTCCCGGAAACGGAGACTCTAAGAACCGCGGCATCTGCATATTCTTATCTTGTAGAAACTCGTAGGAAAAGATCCTAAGAGTTCTTAAAAAGGCCATGTGTTTCAATGCATATGTCCAGAAGGGCCGAAAGTCGGTAACGGTCGCTGCCGCATACGTAACAATTGTATAAAAGTTTCTATGACGTTTCTTCACCAATTTTTGCTTCACACTTTAAACTAATAAACTTTTCTTCATTTATCACGTCACATTTTAGAGAAATATGTTTGACAATACAGATAAAGAGGAAATAATCATTTTATAGCATGTAAAAATGGGTGAATTTTCATCCTGAGGAACCTATGACGTTTAAGTTAAGCAAGTCATCAATGCAAACGCTGTTTGCCCAGAATTCATTATGTCTCCTCAGAAATAATTGTATAAAAGATTCTATGACATTTCCTCGCCCATTTTTGCTTCACACTTTAAACTAATAAACTTTGCTTCATTTATCACATTTTAGAGAAATATGTCTCGCAATACAGATAAAGAGGAAATAATCATTTTATAGCATGTAAAAATGAGTGAATTTTCATCCTGAGGAACCTATGACGGTTAAGTTAAGCAAATCAGCAATGCAAACGCTGTTTGACCAGAATTCATTGTCTCCTCAGAAATAATTGCATAAAAGATTCTATGACAGTTCCTCACCCATTTTTGCTTCACACTTTAAACTAATAAACTTTGCTTCATTTATCATGTCACATTTTAGGGAAATATGTCTCACAATACAGATAAAGAGGAAATAATCATTTTATAGCATGTAAAAAGGAGTGAATTTTCATCCTGAGGAACCTATGACGGTTAAGTCAAGCAAGTCATCAGTTCAAATGCTGTTTGCCCAGAATACGCCTGTCGGACAGTATTCGAGGTTTTACTGTATAAACAAAAAACCACAATGAACGGATTCTTGTCCAATCCCAACGCTCAGCAGGATCTGTCACCGAACTCGTCCGGTGTTTCCGCGCTCAAATTGGTCCGTGTTCTCAGTTAACAACTCTTCAACGAAGCCGCGGGGAACATTTTCGCGAAGGAAAGCATTCCACCAAATATGTTCGAACGTGCACGGAACACCCAGTATACGAAATTATTATATCGATTCGCTTATCGCGCGAGTCTTATCGAGTTCGCGGGAAAGCTGAAGGTCTAAAAGCCGGGGATCGAATCTCGCTTAAACTCACCGTGTCGAGACAACGAGTGATTCTGCGAGAGGAACGCACCTTGCGGAGCTTCCGCGATCAGCATGTTAGCGATACTCGATTTTTCCATTATCTCCCCGGTGGAACTGCATCTCGAAGGAGCGACGCGGTTCGCGCGGTTCTCGAGAGAAAGAGACCATGAGGAGGAGGAGGAGGAGGACAAGGAGTGGGGAGAAAGAGAGCCGAGGGACTTTCATTTGGCCCTGTCGTAAATAAGAAGGAACAGTTGGTCCGGGTTGCACGCGTGCAGAGTGCGCGGCTCCGCGTCCGCCGCCGCCGCTACAATTCCCTCTCCTGCGGAAATCTCTGCCCCTAAATGGCCGAGATAGTTATTTACGAGGGACCGCGTAAAGGATAATTGTTCCGCGTCTCCTTGGACAGCGTAGTTGTCGTAGCTGCGGCCGGTCTGAGGAGGAGTGGGACGTGCTAGGAGAGGGTCGTACGATAAGTCCCGATACACCAGTTCCTCATTCCTGTAGCTCCGATCTGGCCGCGTGGGCGGCGGGCACGTACATTACGCGAGATTGCGCGAACTTGGAGCCGGTCGGTTATACGTCGGTTGACAAACGTATCGATTCAGAACGGGCAGGAACGGGACGAAAGAAATAATAAAAAAAGACGAGCGGCTGGTGCGGGAGGGACGGGGACAGGGAAGAAACAACCAGAAAAGAGAGTTCGGTGAAGGAGAGGGGGGGGGGGGGAGCGGGTGTATGGGTTCGGTTTAAACCAGCGGGAAGAGAGAGAGAGAGGATAGGAGGATGGGAGAGACCGGCGTGCCGGAGGGAGAGGAACTGCCAGAGAAAGAGGGAGTCGTTATTATTGTTCAGTTATTTCTTTTTCTTCCACTTTCAGAATGAGGGTGGCACGGCTATTACTGTGCTACGTACTTCTCGAAGACTACAGTACCAATCTCGGCGGGGCTGCAATTACCAGCGACGCCGTGCGCCAGGACGCCTCGGCGACGAATCCCACGCAGAGAGGTACATATACCTACTACCTACGAGTCTATACACATATATATGTATATACATATCTATATACATACATACATAAACATATACATATCTATATACATACATACATAAACATATACATATCCACACACATATATATATATATATATACACATACATAACATACACACACATATATATATGCAGATCTGTACGCTTGTTTCTATCTATACCTATGTCCGTGCCAACGTGGATCTTCACCTATATAGTGTATGTCAGCGAACACACGCGTACGTGTATCGCGAAACGCATTGTTCCCTTTCGAAAACGTGTGCGAGAGGAATGCAGCTGCCGCGAGCCGAACGGTTTTCACGTTTTCAGCTCGCGACGTCTTGCGGACGTTCCACCGTCGATCGCGGTACACGTTGCTGGTTTGCCACTCTCTGGAAACCGGGCTTCTCGAAACCCGACGAATTCGACCGACGATTTTAAAGAGCCCTATTGTAATTCGAGCAGCAACGAACGACGATGAACCCGATATCACGGGGCAATATAAAGGCTTTTATTTCGAGCACAGACACACTAATTGACGCAGTTACTCGGCCAACAATTCAAGCCTCACTGGATCGGTCGAGAGAGTGCCGACAGTCGGAGAATCGCGTAGTATCGTTGTGTGTTCACACGACAGAAAGGAGTGAGGAACATAAGTTGTCTATTTCAACAAGTTCTTTGTTACTAGACAGTTGATCTTTATCTGATATAAACGTTTTCTTCCTGGATCGCAACAAACTCGAGTGAAATAGAAATTCATTTCCTGTCTTAACCCTTTGCTGCATAGTGCATCGTATCTGATGTAGTTAACTAATTTGTTATTTAGTAAACTAGGATGTGTTTTCTTACCATGTATATTTATTTTTCTGGAAATATTGTTTTAATTTTGTTGTTAATATTTTCCCTTAAATGAAACACAAAAACTGACCTTCTTTCAATTTTTCCAATTAGAAGAATCAAGCAGTGAAGGGTTTACCCTTAGCATTCGAGTGGTGATTCAGAGTCACCACTAAAAATTGCTGTAACACTATTCTAAATATTATTTATATTATTAAATATGTTGGGATCTAACCAATTACTAAACATCCAAGTACAATATGACATATCATATCAATTTCATATCCATAAAATGAGAAAAATCATGTAAAATTGCATTATTTTAGGTCGGACGAAATGTTTCATTTTCAAGTTTCAATAGCACCGAGTGCAAAGGGTTACTATGTTCAATAGATTGGAAATAACATAAAAATTTTCACTATTTTAAATTACACTTACTCATTTTTCTCGTAAATGCATCAAATCCGCTGTCTACTTATTACTCGTTTTACTTTTCACGGATGAGAACGTGTCGTGTCGCACACGCGAATTCGAAGCATTTGTTGCACCGGGACTTGCGGAGAGGTAAACAGCGACGAACAAAAGAACGCAAGCACGGCTGATTTATTGAATGTTTTGCGCGCAAGTGAACAGACGTAGCAATTACCTTTAAAGAGAGCATCTCTAACTCAAACGGCAAATTGTTGTAACAGCTCGGTGACGATAAGACGTTCAGCATGGAACGAGGAACGTTGATCGCGTTAACGGGGGCATCATTGTTGTCGCGTCCTCGGCTAAGATGTCGTCTAGATCCATTACGACTATGCCGTGTGTAATCGCGAACCGCTTGCGGTAGCCCGTTATCCGATCTCGGACTGTTGCATTCTCCGGCTAATGAGTAATCAACGGAACGTCGCGTTGCGCGGCTAAACGACGAGGAATGGCTAGGCGGCAAGCAACGAGCAGCCTCGCCGATTTTGCGCGGTTCGCCGCGATCGACGCCCAATGGATGTCGATGTCGACTCCTACATTTTCTTGTCGCGCCGAATTTCTCGAGAAACGACCGTCCAATGAATTTCGTTTTGTGTGCTAGGCTGTCGTACACGGCGAACACACCTTACCAGACCGGGGAAACTTTAGATTAAACCCGGTCGCGCCGCGCGAGATCGCGCTCTCGCGTTCGAGATTCACGATCGAACCAGGACCGGCAATTACCGGCGAGTGCCCAGCGAGTCGGTTCCCTGAGCAAATGAAACGACGTCGCGTGGAACAAGTGGCTCTCTCAAAAAACCGATAACTTTTTTAATATTATTATTATTATTTATTATAGACGGACTGAAGCCCTTTTACATAAGTGTTTACAACATCAAAGAAACGAAAAAGAAAGAGAAAGATACAACACTGCTCGTGTAATAACAAAGAATTATTATTTATTATAAGGTGGTTCGGAACCCACCATAAACAGTAGGTCCCGCTGAAATGGCAATGGTGAGAGTGGAAAGAGAAAGAGGATTCGTAAATGAATTTGAAACCTTGAGGGGACCAAATATCATGTTATATACATTATTATTTATTATAGACGGACTGAAGTGAAACCCTTTTACATAAGTGTTTACAATAAATAAAAAAGAGAGAGATAAAAGACTACTCGTCTAATAACGAAGAAGGGACATGCACAAAAATTAATGGTACAAACGATATGGTATTATTCTATAAGCCTGCGTAGTTGCTTTTTAAAATTTTGTAAAGACTTGATGAAAAAATCGGTACGATTATAGATAGTGCTTGAGTCTGTAATATTGCGATTCATTGGATTAATTAATCCATAAGTAGTTTGAAATCCAGCTCTAGTTTTCAATGTACGTTCAGGTACATGGAAATTGATTTGCGCAAGTAGGGAGGGATACCTAATCAATATGATTATTAATTAAATGAAAAATAGAGCAGACAATGGTTCTAGATTCATTGTAATTAATATTATGGAATAATCATGATCAAAGAATGACATAGGATTATTTAGCTTATATGGTATTATTATTCTATAATCCTGCGTAGTTGCTTTTTAAAATTTTGTAAAGACTCGATAAATAAAATCGGTACGATTATAGCTTTAACTTGAGTCTGTAATATTGCGATTCATTGGATTAATTAATCCATAAGTAGTTTGAAATCCAGCTCTAGTTTTCAATGTACGTTCAGGTACATGGAAATTGATTTGCGCAAGTAGGGAGAGATAATCAATATGATTATTAATTAAATGAAAAATAGAGCAGACAATGGTTCTAGGTTCATTGCAATTAGTATTGTGGAATAATCATGATCAAAAAATGACATACGATTATTTAGCTTGTATGAACAAAACCTGAGAAAATGCTGCACTCTCTCGAGCGTGATTTCGTAAGAAAATACTCTTTGGAGACCATGTATTTAATTGAGACATATTCTAATAGAAGAAAATACTACATGTTGCATTTTGCAACTTTTCTCAGAAATACGTTTTGTAGATCCGTGTCAATCGTATGCATTGTGAAAGTTTCATCGAAATCGGTTGATGCGGGAAAACAACAGACCTTGAGAGATGTAAGAATCCTCTGATTGAGTGCAGTTGGAGGCTGAAAATCGTGAAAAACAGCATCTTTTTCCATCTTTAAACGTTCGTAGCTGATTTCAAAGTCAACCAATTTTTCTGCAATTTTCAGAATACGTTTAATTGCTACGGATCTACGAAACGTGTTTTCCAACTTTTCCATATAAGCCCAACATTCATATAAAACTTTTATATAAAACAACAACTTTCAGTATCTGTTTCTGCAATTACGACAACTCGGAATTTTTTCAAACATGTCTATCAAGTCGTGACAAAAATATTTAAAAAAAAGTAAATCTTCGTTTCTCATACTTTCACTTTCGAGACACTGCAGTGAAAAGTTTCGATGCGTACGAATGTTGCATCGGCCATCGGTTGCACTGCATTATTTTCCCGAATTGATTTCCCACGACTCATTCACGGTAAACACGTAAATCCTAAAAGCCGAATTAACGCATGAACAGCAAACATGCATAATGAATAAACATTTACCTTGCAACCACAGATGTACATCCGGTTGAAACGTATACGCGAGTGATTATTCATTAAACAATTATCATTACCGCGTGGCTGGTTAGTACCGCCTTAAAATACTTCTGTAGGATGTTCTCCGACAGGACACAGCGGGGGAAAAAAAATCGACGCGGGTACTCGCAGTTACCGGCACAAGGGGCGAGAAAAAGCTGCGCAATAAGGAACCGGGACAAAGTGGTTACCGGAGTAACATTCACTCTATCTCTCTTCCTCTCGCGTTCCGTCTCGCTGTGTCCTCGCGTCTCAACGGTCGTGAATCCGAAAGCCGTCTCTGAAATAGTGCTAAGGCGGGAGCGTCTTTATCGGCAAACTTTTCCCGTGAACATTGTCGGGAGGAAGAAGCCGCGTTTACACCGATCCACGGATATCTCGCAGAGATCGTAGTTCCCTGGAGCGAGACGGGCGCGCGGCGCACGGAGGAACAAATGTTCGATACGATGTATCAAGAAATAAAGGAACAACCACCCCCCCTCGAGACAAATTGCTGCGACGGTGGCAAGCAACGCTTTCCCGTCGAATCCTAGTGAAAGCTTCTCTCTTTGTCTCTTTCCCTGGTCGCGCGTTCTTTCGCTCCCTTTCACCCCGATGGAGGAATGTTCTCGGTCGATCGACTCCGAGTTCTCCGCGGACGATCCGCGCGCGAGACGAGCCTGTTCATCGGCCGGATTATATTCATGGACGGTAACGGGTTTTTTTTTTTTTTTCTTTCTTTCTCCCACGGTAAAAATCGCGGCACGCTCCGCGGGCTGAATAAACGACGGCATGCGAAACGTACAGGTGGCCAGGTAGGTAGGCGTACGAGCAAGCAGAAGCACGCGGAGACCGAGGAAAATTGCGACGCGATGTAATCGATGCCGTCGCTGATGAAAACTACGATCGGGTTACTCGGCCGAGCAATGTCCGCGCGAAGCCGTCGCCGCGGTAATTAAACTCTTTGTCAGGATCGGGCCGGCGGCATGGCGCGGCGACACCGGTACGGGAAACCGATGCGGCAAATAAAAGAGGCGAACAAAATAGAAGGAAAATGTAGGGTGGCCGGCTGGTCAACGAAGCATGGTGCAAAAAATGATCGCGAGCGCGGCCGCGCATCCTGCTACGCAGTAATACGGTCTCTCTCTCTCTCTCTCTGCTCTATTCTCCACGCTGGTACGCGGGTCAACGGGTCCTACGGGTCGTGCGGGTCGAAACGGGTCGTGGCCAGCCGGGCAACAGAGTCCGTCGGATTTCGGCATTTAGCCGAGATTAGTTATCATCGACGCGCACGCTAGCCAAACCCGCGGCATCGTTTGCACGCGCGTTCATTGTCATCGTCGTTCCCCGCGGGCTGGTTTAAAATGCGATTCTATCCGGCCGTGATTATTTCCGTCGTTATTTTTTTCCTCTTTTCCCGGAACATTCATCCATTTATTTATTTCTCTGAACGTTATTGCTGAAAGAGCCTGGCATCGTATCCGCTGGAAACGCTGCGGAGGAACTGGTAAATATAGATGATCGGATTCCTCGACACAGGATTATTCGATGTATACGGTGGTCGGTGCGAGGGAGACTTGTTATCTCGTTGGCGACTCGTCACGTATGAATATCTCTCTCGGAAAAAAGGTGTAACCGCGGGAAAGCGGAGATCCCAGAATCCTGAAGTTGTGCGATGAGGCCTTCGGGTTGTGCGTTCAGCCCGAAATTTGAAAACTTAGGGAAAGTATCGACGTTTTTAACCCTCGTACGTTCCTCAGGGTGAAACTTCACGCATTCAATATTTTCACGTACTCTGTAAAATTATTCATCCTTTTATGTCTACGTCGTGAGATGTATTTATTTGAAATGTGACGCTATAAACGAAACAGTATGTGTTGATTTAACCGGTACAATTAGAATTGGTGAATTGTTATCCTATTTTTGAAGAGCGTATGAGGGTTAAGAAAAGGTATGGATAAACGTGATTGAACACGTGTTTCGAGACGTACTTCAGAGACAACGAGCGCAACAGTTTCACAATTCGATGCTAAGAAAAAGTAATTACTAAAAATCTCCTAGATGGTCGACGATACCATAAAGTCATTCCAAGCTGTATTCAAGTATTCAATTATTTATTACACCAGCTGGTAGACCATGCGAAAACGCTTCGAGGCATTCGATTAAGGTAAAATAAATGAAGATAAAGTAACTCGAATTGTTATTTAACCGGCGTTTCTTCGCCCCGTCGAAATGAAATCGAAACCGAAGCTGCCGGCTACTAATTAGATCTAATTAGCCGTGACGATTAAGCGGCCGAAACCGAGAGCCGGGCTGATTTGATATGCGCGGCGGCTACAGTACAAATGGAAAGCAGAGCGCCAGACAAACTCGTCGGAATTCAGAGGGTGGGTGCATCACAGCTTAACTCTTCGCGCAGCAATTTTCTTTGCCACGTGTACTATGCCTATACTGTTCCAGAAAGAACAAAATCATTACATCCACTGTACTGTATTGCAATAACTCCTGATCGACGGAAAGTGTTGTCCGATCGTTGCATGACTCGCGGCAGGTACAATACAAATGGAAAGCAGAGCACGTTGCAAACTCGTCGAAATCTAGGGGGTGGGTGGACCACGACTTCACCCCTCGCGGAGCTATTTTCTTCGCATTCGCAACCATTACACTTTCTTTGCAGCGTGTATAGTGTTCTAGAAGGAACAAAATTATTACATCCACTGTACTACATTACAATAACTCCTGATCGACGTAACACAACAATACAAATGGAATTTTGCAATTTTCTTTGCATCTGCAACCATTACAATTTCTTTACCACGTATAATGTTCCAGAAGGAACAAAATTGTAACATCCAGTGTATTGTATTACAATAATTTCTAACCGACGTAAAGTGTTGTCTTATTATTGCATGACTCACAACGGGTACAATACAAATGGAATTTTGCAATTTTCTTTGCATTTGCAACCATTACAATTTCTAGAAGGAACAAAATTATTACATCTACTGTACTACATTACAATAATTCCTGATCGTCGTAATACATCAATACAAATGGAATTTTGCAATTTTCTTTGCATCTGCAACCATTACAATTTCTTTACCACGTATAATGTTCCAGAAGGAACAAAATTGTAACATCCAGTGTATTGTATTACAATAACTTGTGACCAACGTGATGTGTTGTCTGATCATTGCATGACTCACAACGGTTACAATACAAATGGAATTTTGCAATTTTCTTTGCATCCGTAACCATTACAATTTCTTTACCACGTATAATGTTCTACAAGGAACAAAATTACAACATCCAGTGTATTGTATTACAATAACTTCTGACCGACGTAAAGTGTTGTCCGATCGTTACATGACTCGCGGCTGCTGCAATACAAATGGAAAGGAGAGCATAAGGCAAACTCGTCGGGATCTAGAGGGTGGGCGAACCACAGCTCCATCCCTCGCCCAGCAATTCTCTTTGCATCCGCAACCATTACAATTTCTTCACCACGTATAATGTTCCAGAAGGAACAAAATTCTAACATCCAGTGTATTGTATTACAATAACTTCTGACCGACGTAAAGTGTTGTCCGATCGTTGCATGCCTCGCAGCAGGTACAAATGTAAAACAGAGAGCCAGGCAAACTCGTCGGAATCAAAGAGGTGGCTGGACCACGGCTTCGTCCATTCGAATTTCTCTGCCGCGGTATACAGTGTTCTAGAAGAAACAAAATTATTATATCCACTGTATACTCTATCGCAATAACTCTCGACCGACGTAAAGCGTTGTCCGATGGTTGCATGACTGGCGACCCGCGGCGGTTAGCTGTTCGCCGGGCCCATTGACGCGCGAAACCTTTCGCGTCGAAAGTTTTCTGGAAAACTGAGGGCAAGTTTGTCTCAAAGAGAGAGAGAGAGAGTAGGTTGGGTAGGTCGAAGGGTGGCGAACGAATGGCAGAAAGGAGGGACCACTCTCTCGCGTCGAAGCTCGAGCCTCCCGGAAGTTGAAGTGGCTCCACTCCGGCTCCACTCGGCTCGCTCCGCCCCCGGCTCGCGTCTTCGGCCGTCTTTCTGGGCCCGAGCCGGCTACTTCGCCAACTTTTTCCTTTGAGGATGGAAGATATTAATTAAACTGTCACAGACACGATATCGGGGGGAACCTCTAACTTTATTTCGCCACTCGCACAAGTTTACTACTCGAGCGCAGCGCGGTGCGCTCGTGCGCTGCTTGCGGTTTTCGCGAAAACTCGATCACCACCTCGTCGGACCTCGCTAGCCACCGATCTTATCTCGTAAGCATACCGACGCGTCGTCGACGACGTCGACGTCGGCTTGGTTATGAATGCGAAGCGACCCCGGGAGACCGGCGTGCAACGCGTGACTAACGCGTTCCTCGTTTCTCCGGATCGGACGTCCGCGCCCGACCGCTCCGGAATGAATCTTCTGAAAACTGAACCACTATATCAGGATCTCGAGCCCCCACCGTCGAAAGTCCCTCTCCGTGAACGACCCTGGGAATCGGAAGTTTCGCGAGAATGTGGAAGAGTGGACGGAACTCGCAACTTTGCTTCTCCACCCTTCGACAACCTTTTTCATCGTCGACAAACTCTTGACGAACGATTCGTTCGTTAACGTTGCTTGCGAGCGAACCCACCGACTAGATTCGCTTTCATCATATAAATTAACGATTGCTCACTACCAGGGATTTTAACCTTTTGCACTCGGAGCTATTTTAACTCGAAAATTAAACGTTTCTTCTGACCTACAATATTTCCATTCTCTATGATTTTTTAAATTTGATAAATATGAAATTGATATAATACCTCATACAATACTTAAATGTGTAGTAATTGGTTAGATACCGATATGTCTGATAGTGTAAACAATTATTTAAATAATAGTACAGCAATTTTTAGTGGCGCCTCAGAGGCGCCACTCGAGTGCTAAGGGTTAACCGACATCTGTCTTTGTCGAATAAACTCGAACAACGGCGCACAGTTCGGCAAATTGAATTCTGTGTCAAAATCAGTCAGAACCTCTGATAGAAATGAAATAGACCGATGATTTTTCTCGTAAATTAACCCTTAACCTATGAGGCGCCACTAAAAATTGCTGTACCTACTATTATTTAAATAATTGTTTACACTATCAGATATGTCATAATTGTTTACACTATCAGTATTATATCAATTTCATATTTATCAAATTTAAAAAATCATAGAGAATGGAAATATTGTAGGTCAGAAGAAACCTTTAATTTTCGAGTTAAAATAGCTCCATGTGCAAAGGGTTAAAGCTGAAATATTGTAGAATATGAGAAAAAATAGAGATGAGGTAGTAGACAAATTTCACGTTTTACGCATGTCACGAAAAAGATCTAACCAAAACATGCTACTGAATAAATTACATTTTTTCGTGTAATGCTGCAAGTGTAACACGGATTTTCAAAGTAGAAAAACGTTTCTACCGTAATCTCTCTATTTGTACCACATTCTGCAATATTTCAGCTTTAATTTGAAAAAGATAATGGCTCCATCTCATTTCTATCAAAAGTTCCGACTGATTTTTACACACAATTCATCGCTTTGCGTCTTCAACCCTGATCCATACGGGTAATTTTTTATATATGAATTTTATACGAATTTGAAATAGGTGCTTCGTAGTGTAATTCTCGTTTTAACGCTTTATCTACCGGTAGCCTGTTAATGCGCTCCTCGGTAATTGTTCTGTACCAAATGGAAGCTTAAAAATCTTCTTTTACACCATAAAACTAAACGAAATGATTCGCTGACGTAATTCGGGGCGAGTTGCTGATTTATGATTGAAGTTTCTGTTGCCGTTGAAGGGTCTATTAATAAATTCTCAGCCACGGGACTTCCGAAATTATGGAACGATCGCCTGTTGCCAAAGTGTTAACAAGTTCGGTAGAACAGAATAAAATCGCAAACGGCCGGAGCAACGTGAGCCGGCGCTGTCTCTTGATAATAGTTCGATGAAGCTAGAAGCGTGAATGGGGTCTTCTCGAGCCTCTCCGGTAGATTCCAGAATGGAGTAGCAGCTTCGACGAGTCATCGTGGCGGCATTTATTATCGGTATTGATAGAGGCGATACGCGCGAGCAAATTAAACCGGTTGTGACGTCGCTCAGGTTATCGAGCCCTGGGATAAAAGAGGGCGAGTCCTCTCGCGAGGCTTTCTCCGGTCTCCGGCTGGCAAACGGAAACGTGCCGGTCCGTGGAAAAGATAAATTGTCCGAGATTAACCGATTAAGGAAGCTCGTCGTTGATCCATCGAAACGGCGAGAAAACGGTGTCTCCGGCGATTTCACGGCTACGCGCGGCGACTATCATTTATAACGACTTCCCGGCACTGCTGACTCGTCGCGGTTTTATTAACTCTTCCAGGCTCGACCGTTAACCGGAGCCAGATATTGCGCGTTCCCCGCTATCCCGACCTACGGTGGCACCGTTATTCCTTATTTTTCCCTTGGCCCGAGATCGATTATCCGTGAAAGTATCGCAACCACCTGTCCGTCTACCTGTCAACGCGTAGACTGGATCAAAAGGCCGCTTTACAAATCGCACGAAGCATCGATCTACCCGGCTCCGTCCAAGTCGAGAGCTCCGCAGCCCGCTCCCGCCGCTTTACGTCGCGTCGAGAGATCGCGCTCGAGATTTTTAAATCGACCTGCGTCGAATTACCGGATCGATGTCGTTAACCCTTGTTAACTTCCCGATTTATGAGGAGGTTATTGTAATTATTTATGTATGTAGCCAATCAGAATGTGTAGATCATTTGAAACCTTTTGTATTTAATATATTTGCAAACATTCCCTTTTCAAGACAATAAATTAATAAATTTATACTTATTTTAATAAGAGCGATAGTACTTTGTATTGAAATAAAACGAAAAATACGGAAGATAATTTAGTACTTACCCCGTTAGTTTAAATTACATTCGATGGAATTATACATGAAATACGATATTATAGAAATGATCACCACGATTGCGTTTGGTGGAGCGAATACGACAAACCCAATTTTCGATGACTCTGGTACATAAATCAGGTCGTATCTCACCGACCACACGAACTATGTTTGTTTTAAGATCATTTACAGTTTGTGGTTTATTGGACTAAACAAGAGACTTAGCACGGCCCCACAAGAAAAAGTCGAACGGCGTCAAGTCGCAAGATCTTAGAGGCCAATTAACAGCCGCATATCTCGATAGAATTCTATCGTTGTATTTCGATTTCAACAAAGGGATTAATTTGAATAATTTCAAAGGATTCAGCAACTGAGCATCCACGACGACTTGCCGAGCATTACCGAGTACAAATAACATGTTACACTAACAACCGTATAACGAACACGGCGGCTGTGACAATTGAAAGATCTATCGCTTTTATTGGAAGAGGAAATGAAACACGAAATGAACGCGAAAGCAGTTATTCAAAAATCATAGAAAATATCCAAGAGGGTATCTCAAAATTTTGGTAATTATTGCGAAAGAGTCACTGTACTCCGATTTTTATGAAATTTAAATATGTTATGCAGCAACGCATTTTGAACAACTTTTTCCTGTTTCAATATAGGGTGGTCGCTTTTAGTTTTCGAGATATTAGCAAAAAACTGTTGATAACACTGTATTGAACTTTATTGAATGTAACGCTGCTCCGCGCGGCGTCTGTTTATTTTTTTTGTAATCACGCTGTGGAGATGAGAGAAAACAGGGACTCACTCTATATACGGTGATACATATATAAGGTAAACTTTCAATTTTGAAAGACTACTCCTAGATTTTCGTATGCGTGCCTCTCCGGCCCCACCACGACCTATACACAACTCATTCTATTCGTATGATTTTTCCATTACTCGTTCAAATTCCGGATGACAGCTGCAATGCAAAAATTATGCAATTACAATGAGTTGCGGTTAGAAAAATCCACGAGTAGTTACGTTGCCACGGAGCGTACAAGAATCCAGAAAATTCAATATAGTATCACCAATAGTTTTTTGCGAATATCTCGAAAACTAGAAGCGACCCCCTATATTGGAAAAGGAAAAAGTTCTTTAAAATGCGTTGCTTTATAACATATATGAATTTCCTCAAAATCGGAGTACAGTGACGCTTTCGCAATAACTACCAAAATTTTTCTATGTCGATAACAGGAGATCCATGGTTGCACAGAGAACGATCGATTTATTGTAATTCGTGAACTTTTCACCGACGCGATTTGCTCGAGGAAGGCGGTTTCGGTTGCGTTTGTTGCCAATGGCTGGTCCGAGGGAATTGCAAGAGCGGGGAAGGAGCAGGTGGGCGTTACAAGGGTATGGACGAGGGAGGAGGAAGAGGGGGTTCGCGTTAATTAGCAGGGAGTAACGCAGACGTACGTAGAGGTACGTGACCACGCGTGTAAGGTATGCGGGCTGGAACGCGATATTTCCGATGCCATGCTCACGTACCCGGTTGTAATCACCTTGCGCCTTAAGGACACGCGCCACTGCGGCCATACGTGCGCGGCAACGTATTATAGGACGAAGGAGGCGCGTGAGCGGAATCATGCGACCCGCGATGCGTATACCGAGGACAGAGGCGTCAACGGTGTGTCAGCGCCTCTTGTCTTCGTCCTCGACCTCGCCGAAGAGGAAACTTTTAAATGGAATTTCGCGTTCGGGCTCTCGCGTTCTAGCGAATCCGGTGATCTTATATGGCCGCGCCGGATAAAATAGTTTCGGAAGTTCGCCCAACGGTGTTCGAGAGTCTCGACAGACGCGATACCCTTTGTTATGCCATAGCTTCGCGATCATGGATGTTCAAGGTCCTTTGTTCCTTGTTCGCGATATCCAAACGCGCCTTGACAACTTCACGTCAAAGAGCTGCTCGAGACGAGACGTTCTACGTTTGATGCTCGTTTGCAAATAATTTCATATACATATAACGAGGGACGGGGTTCGATGTCCCAAGCGAGCGCGACGCCTGCTCGCAAAGAACGCGTTTGCGTTCCGAAAACCGTAGAACCGATTCGTGCTATCCGCGTTAAAACAGTTAGGATACAGATATAGTGGAACAGTGGAGATCATAGATAACAATCAGGTGAACACCCTGACGAAATTGAACCAATGTAATTTAAATTACTAATATGCGTCGCATTTTTTAATATACATATTGTCGCATTATTTATATTTAAACAGTTGCGCTCGTCGTCTCCGAGGTATGAAAACTGGTCATACGCTTAAAACATGTGTTTAACTGTATTTAAACGTACTCTTCGATTTTGATGTTCTAATAATGTCGATAGTTTCCCTAAATTTTCAAATTTTAATCTGAATGCGCAATTTGAAGGCATCATCGCACAACTTTGGTATTTGATTGCTCCTATCATTAGGATACAGATATAGTGGAACAGTGGAGATCATAGTTAGCAACCAGATGAGCACCCTGTCAAAATTGAACCAATGTAATTTAAATTACTAATATGTGTCGCATTTTTTAATATACATATTGTCGCATTATTTATATTTAAACAGTTGCGCTAGTTGTCTCCGAGGTATGAAAACTGGTCACACGCTTAACATATGTGTTTAACTATGTTTAAACGTACTGTTTGATTTTGATGTTCTAATAATGTCGATGGTTTCCCCAAATTTTCAAATTTTAATCTGAATGCGCAATTTGAAGGCATCATCGCACAACTATGGTATTTGATTGCTCCTATAATTAGGGCGTCGAACCACAACCTTTCCCGTGCGGGACGTTCTCGATTTCGAACAAAATATTTTTTCGATCCGTTCTACTGTAGCGAATCGGTGACACGAGATTAGCACAGCTCACCTCGCCGCACCAGTATATTCCCGTACTTAGATCGCGACACCCTTTGGCAGTTCTCGAGCGCTCCCTCGATTCCCTTGATCCCCTCGAGTCGGCTAATTGCGGATTACAGGCCGACGGTGTGATTTTTTCGTGAACGGACAAGTCCTCGGAAAATTGAAAATTCGGTGTCGACTGGGCACGGCTCGCCGTTGACTCGACGTTGGCGTGCCACGTGGAATATACAGATATTAGACTTTCGGATGAGCGCGCCCGACTACGCTTTCTACCGGCCCTGCTGCGCCCATCCGGCCGACACCGTTTTCGTTCTATTCGAAACGATTCAGCGGCTCGGAACGCGCTAATATTTCCCTGGCTCCGATCCCCGCTATAACTAATCCCGGATTTCAATCTGTTGAAGCCGCCTCTGCCACCTACCGCCTCTCCGCCGTCTGCCGTCTGCCGCGAGGACAACAGCCAGAGCGAACGCTCGATCTCGTTCCCGCTCCAACTCTCGTTCTCGCGCCCTCCCCAAAGAAAAGCATTTAGTTGCAAATTCCCGGAGCCGACTTTAATAAACTTCTTTTTTTTCTTTCTTTTCACCGTATAAAGAGAGACCCGCTAGCTACGCCGCGTCGTATCAAGGGACGAGGAAGCGTGAGGCGAATCGCGAGAGCATGCCGTTGCACCTTCCTCCACTTTGCTCTCGTTCGCGCGCGTGAGCAGCTTTCCCAGTATGCATACAGGGTGCTTCTGAAATATGCTTGCGGTCCTCCGCTCCTCGAAAGCAAAACTTTTGCGGCTTGGATGCGGCCTCGTGTACACGACGCGGTCGATCCTACACGTTCCTTTCCTTGCTTTCTTTTCCTTCCCGCGAGAACTCCGAAAAGAATCTCTTCATCCTCCTCCTCCTCCTCCTCCTCCTCCTCCTCCTCCTCTTTCTTCTTATTCCACCAATAGCAAGAGCAATCGAATCTTGACCCGTTCCGTCCGATAAACGATAACACGACGTCTCACGGGCACGCGTCTGTCGCGCTTAATCGAACTATCGGCGTACATGCACACGTTCGTATACGTTCGGACGTACGCGGTCAAATGGGAAATCGCGTATAGAGAATCCCATCTCGAACCTTATTCGATACGGTCTCGGAAGAACCAATGGGGTTCGCTGTCGTTTTGATAGCACGGACCGTTTGGCATTCGGTCCACGTAGCTATCGGTTGTCTCGCGAACGACGACTTCGCGCGTTCCAGAATGGATTTCTGTCGCGGATGGAGAGCACACGCTTCGGACACACCCTGTACGCGGCAAAACACAGTCTTCCGAAACGCACCTGGCCAAGCATGAAAAACGCTAGAAGAACAATAAAAACCTTTCTGAAAATACCGTGCACCGTTTTTGGGGTAGGCGATTACGAATTTCATAATATATTAACATTTTAATCCACTGTTCTGATGGATATATACGTTTGTCTATTCTTGAACACTTGTTTGAACATCAAAATGATACATCAATGTTTCAGATAAATGTTTGTACATGTAAAAGAGTTTATATTTTTATTGTAGTAAGGTGTATAAAGCACCGAGATGTTCAAATATAAGAATATTGACACAATATGATCTTATTTTGTATTACAATGTAATATGCTTTATGTTCTAATAAATCTCATATGAGATTTTCTCAAATAAAAAAAAAAATATTGACACAATACTTTTCTTAATCTGGTTGTTTGTATTATGTTCCATCCGGAAAATCAGAATTTTATCATTAGTAGTGATTAAAAACTTCAGATGGTACTCGTTCCTTCGATATTTTAGGTTGAATATCACTCGGAGAAATTGTACGCATCCGAAGGTACCTTCATTCTGTGAAATATGTCCTCGTTCGTTTTATCCGTAAGCTCTTCCGACTGTAGTCTGTTCTATATTTCTTAAATAATTTGTGTGACGCTTCCATCACTTCTTCTGAACAAACACCAATCGGTAAAATGCAGTTTGAACTACTGATATGGTACATGCATCAAAATCTTGGACTGATGGTCCATGCATCAAGTTGAACAATTGAGGCGTTTCGAACGAGTCGACGTTCGGTAACAAAGATTCATTGGTTGCATTGAATGATACAGCGATTTTATGAAAAACCAT
The DNA here is from genome assembly GCA_916610235.2 of Lasioglossum morio. Classification (NCBI taxonomy): domain Eukaryota; kingdom Metazoa; phylum Arthropoda; class Insecta; order Hymenoptera; family Halictidae; genus Lasioglossum; species Lasioglossum morio. Next base: position 4,557,119 of record OU744327.1, read on the forward strand.
TCAAAACTAATATAAAATTGAATAAGTTCCCTTATTCATTACGATGAAGATTCCTATTCAATAGCAACATAGTATTCGATACAACATAATCCGCAATTTAAATATATTCATATATCGACACCGAGTTTTCAATTTTTATTATGAAATTAATTCACTAAATTCTTATTATTATATATTATTAAATACATAACAATTAGACTCCAGGAGTAGTACAATATATATCGGGATGAAATTTCTATTAAATTTCATTAAAAAATTATTCTTGTCTACTGATAACTATCATAATGAATATATTTTAAAAGTCACACAAAGTTTTGGGAAAATTTACCTAGAAATAACAGAACAGTATAACTTATAATCTCCAGTTTTAACGATCGTAAATTTTGTATATGCAGTATATGATATCGGTGCTACAGGTTCGATCACAAATACAAAAATTAGCAATTTTGCAGTATTATAATTTCAACGTTTCGGTTCGGTTTTGAACCATCATCAAGAAAAGTCCGCGTCTGTGAAAATTAATGTAATAGAATTTGTTACTCATTAAACTGACTATTTAATAGTTATGACAATTAGGTAGTAATACATACTTGCTAATTGCGAGAAAACAGAATGAAAATCAAAGTAAATGAAATGGTACTTGTCAATAAGAAGGTTTGAACTGTACTAAACTGTAACTGTTGTGGCAAAGTCAAGACGGAAAACATAAGAATATCGTAGATCTAACTAGCCAATCCGATGTCAAGGATCAAGAATCTAATTTCTGTATCGTTGATCGAACTTGTAGCGCCGATATCATATAGTTGCAAGTATAACTTATTTCGGGAAAAACTGTCAAATTGACACGGAGTCACGGATGAGGGTTAAGTAATATCGTTAAATCGTGTTATCTAAAACTCAAAATCTTTATCTCTATCTGAGATCACCTTGGCGATTGGAAATTTAATTATGTTAATAACACTGTCCAACAACAAAAATGTTTCCATATAACTGTTGGCTGGATCTTATATAGTTTTTCGTGCTGATTTCGAATCTGACCTTAATTTTTCCCATACACGCACAGTTTTTCGAAAAAAAATACATTTCTTTTTCAAACTCAAGTTTCTCAAAAACTGTGCGTGTAGTAAAAAAGTTAACATCAAATTCGGAATCAGCGTGAAAAACCCTATAAGATACACCCAACAGTTATATGGAAACATGAAAAAAGTTGAAAGTTGGACAGTATATAACCAACCAGGATTTGTTATTGCACGTGGACAAAGTCGCGGGTACAGCTGGCAGTACTACAAATCTAGAAGCATGAATGGCGTCTTCTCGGGCCTCGGTTCGTTGCAGCTTCGAAGAGATCGAATCATGACGAATGCTCGCGGGGCATTTACAACGTCGACTTCGCGCGTTCCAGAATGAATGCTCTTCGTGAAGAGCACAGTGTCGTCGGACACACCCTGTACGGTGGCGTGATGTGCGTCGTTGTCGTCGCAGGTCCTCGACGCGCAACGACCGAGTAGTTATGCAGTCGGGGAACCTCCGCGTTCCGCATGTGCGATCTTACTAATTTCCGGGATCGAAACCTGTCCCAGTAGGTGGGTGGTAGCTCGGGGGAAGAGTCGTGGAGAGGCGAGTCGCCGTGGGATCCGGGGACACGGCCGCGAATTCGATTAATTAAAGTTCGAATTCGCGCCGGTTCTGGGTTCGTGGAAATGGAATTATCGTGGTGGCAGCGGTGACAGTGGTGTGGCGGCGGCGACTCTGCTCCGTAGCATCGACGTTTTCGCGGGTCCTACGAGGCTACGGGGCTCGCGCCCCGCCATCACGGGACAACGAGCTCACGGGTTCGCAGGGTGGCGGTGGTGATCCGAGAGGGAAAGGGGACAGCTGGGCGCCGCGACGGTAAGCGACGCGAGCTGTAACAGCTTGCGACTTTAAACGCGACGGACCGCCGCGCCGCACCGCTCCGGAGAGATGCGACCGAGAGTCGGGATTATACAGGGTGTTACCTGTAACGCACGACTTTCCCTCCACTTGCAAACATCTCATAAAAAAAAATATTTAGAACAAGATTTGCAAGGTATGGAGTGCACATTAGATATCAGTAAAACAATTCGAAAACAGTCTGTTGTCATGCCGAAATCGAGGTCACTTTGGGTATAGTAGGACCAAATCCATGTAACATGATATTTGATCCCCTCAGGGTTTCAAATTCATTTACCAATCCTCTTTCCCCTCTTTTCCACTCACACCATCGCCTTTTCAGCGGGACTTATTGTTTATGGTGGGTTCCGAACCACCTTTTGCCAACAACACGTGAAAAACACCCCGGGCGGGTCACTTTCCGGTTTTTTTACCAGACGGTCACCCATCCTAGTGCCGTTCACGTTCCACATTGTTTAACTTCGGCGATCTAACGAGAACCGGTGCTTTCAACGGGACTACGGTTGTTGGCTAGTAGGACCACATATATTTTTTTTTACCACTTTTTTATTCGCTCGCTTTCTTGTCTGTGTATCTGTTCGGTACAAATCTTGCAATTGATTTTAAATTAACTTACCGATCAGCTGGAGACTTGAAACTTTCAACATAGTTCAGACCTGGATGACAATGGAATATTCATTCATGATGTGTACACGATGGTTTTATGAATGTATTACTTGATTTGCGTTAGTAGAAATGTCGCTATCAAATAATGTTCACGCTGTCTCAATGTCGAATACGACGAAAGATAAATACGTCACATTTCCATTACTGTGAATCGAGTAATATATTAGTAAAAGTATCATGTAACATGTGTGTTTGAATTAGTCTCGATGTCCTCCGAATATGGGAGAAAGAAAGAATGAAGAAACAACGATGAAGTGACCTCGATTTCTTTACATTGATATCTATTGTGCACTCCATACCCTGCAACTCTTGTTCGAAATTCTATTTCTGTCAGATGGCTGCAAGTGGATGAAAAATCGTGCGTCGCGTTACAGGTAACACCCTGTATATTTACGGCTCGTCCAGGTTTCGTCCTGCTCCGCCACGCCTTGCGAAGAAAAGTTTCGACAGAGATTCGAGCCGTGAGAATTTAAAGTTCCACGAATCTGGGTAGGAACGAGGGACTTTACCTTCGACTTGGAACGCCACGTTTCGATAATCCGCTTTGGTATCGTCCCCGTTCGACCCGTGGAAACCGCGCGGCGAGCGACGAACTGCATCCGTCGAACTGCTTTCCGCGAGCGTTTATCGTCCCGCAGAATCGCCCCCGCCAGGATTAATCGAATAGTTATTCGGTCCGCGCGTGCGGACCCCCCGTTTTTAGCGACCCGCGGCCTGATGAATGCGCCATCCTTCGGAATAATACGTACGCCCTCGTCGCACGAGTATTCCCAAAAAATATTCAGCCTGTGACCTCGACTGTCTTCGCTAAGACGTCGTAAATCTAACCGCAGACTCCGATGTTCCTCTTGAAAAGCACCAGAAGATTTCTGATCTTCGTTTCGTGAAATCCGTATCGATGAAATCGTTTTCGCCGACGTTTATAACAACCCGGTAGATTATTTTCCCGGTACGATGCGCATCTTCGAAATGCCGCCCCTTAAATGTTTTTTGTTCGTTTGTTTTTTGTGATTTTAAAAAATACGATAAATCATTAGTCGCAGAACGTCAGAATCTCGAAAAATTTGAGTTTATGCATTGGTTGAGCTTTAGAGAAAAGATGTCATGAAAACAAATTTGAAAAAGAGTTCCTTACAACGACAGACAATATTTTGGAGGTAATTGTGCTTGTAAATCAAAAACATGTTGCTAGTGAGCCATGGGAAACAGGAATTGACAAGTTATCTTAAAGATGGCAACAAGTTGTTACAAACAATAGCAATTAAATCATTGAATAATATTAAACATGTATTTTTATAAATCGATTCAAATGTTTTCTTGAAAATACAACAGAACTTTCTTTCCAACCTGATAGGTACGCGTTGCGTAAAGATTTGTAATTATTGAATGGTTCAAATTGTGTATTTTGATTTCGCTGCTTATGTCGCCTCTATATTTTTTTTTTATTTAGTGCAATTTGAATCTCAAATTAGAGATTATTTTGCCGTACATTGTTTTTCAATACATTGTGATATTCTGAATAGTATAATACAAATTATAGCCTCTGTATTTTGTAGCATGGCACTGGTTTCTAAAGTAAATTACGAGACCGAGAGTTTTCGGAGAAAGGTGCGCATAAGTAACGCTTCTTTGCGAGCAGGAGAAGTTGTTGAAAGATCGAACGTCGTCTCGCCAACTTGCTTTGACTTCGATAAAAATCCGTCGACGCTAACAACCGTGATCGAGAACACACGTGCTCGGTCGAGTTGTCCTTTGACGATGCCGCGCATCTTCAAAATTCCCTCGTCGAGGCAAGAGACGACAACACGACGACAACACGACACCGACGACGCTCGCACGCGACTATCGCTGCTCGCGGACAACTTTTTACAAGAGACGATTTGTTAGCCGACCTCGAGGCTCGGATGGATAATGCTTGAAGGGTAGCTGGAGGAACGGTCCCTTTTTTCGAGGACTGAACTCGTTATCGGAGTTGGGTAACCAGGTGCATGTACTGTACATATATACTTGTGTACATATACATACCGTTTATATATATATATACATAAGTATGTATATGTATGTACAGTACATATATATATAGGTATGTATATATGTATATACAGTGCCTAGCAAAGTGAAATGGAGGCCGAGGGTGGGCGAAGCGGAATGGGGATTTAGCATACGAATGCCCGATTGTGTTTGTGGGCTGGTACGCCGGCCTGATTTACATAGTTATTATGATATTATGCAGACGCAAAAAGATTTTTATCATCGTAGCTGTCTTTGTCGTGAAGAGAAAGAGGAGTCGGTACAACTTGTATGACACGCGCCCTGTTTTTATCCCGCGACACCGTCGAACAACCGAGTTGTCCCGATCTCCCCGACCCGATACGACCGTTTCGTGGAAATTAGGCGACAGTTCAGACGTTCGACCAGCACTTTAACGAGCATAGACGAACGCCCGTTCGAATTTCAATGTTTCGAAGCGAGGATCCGATACGAGCATTCGTAAATACAATTCCAGCAACGAACTTGCGATGAAAACCGCTTCGATCACACTGTTATTCGATCGAATACTTTCCGTCAGAGACAGTGGAAACGCTCGAGCGGCGACTGAGAAAAATTTCGAAAAGGAGACAAAAGCGAGCCAAAAAAAGGCTGAGAAACGATGGTTTAGTCGGCTCTCGAGATGTCGACGTCGCGGGAGAAAGTCTCGCCCTTTGTCTCGATTTCCCGACGTTTCTCGGAGATTTCGTCTGTCGAATGTTCGGGGTCGCGAGCGTTCGAGAGGACTCTCCGTTTCGGAATCAAGACGGAGCACGCGCGGCCGCTTAACGTCGCCGCAGATTAAAAGCGTCGCACAGTGGTCGATTTACTCCGAAACGTGGCCAAAAATCCAAAAAATGAATTTTGAAATCGAGAGTTTTTTATACGTGGGTTGGCTACCGTGATAATTGGGCTGTTGGATGGTTAATAGGAAAAGGGCCTGACTTTTCTACCTATGCGAGAAATTTAGTCTGAAAGTGACCATCGTTAAGATAGCAGCTACGCACAGTAAATTGGTGAGTAAGAAAAGTGTCTAGATGTGCATATATTTGTGTTATATTCTACTAATTTTTATTCTTCAATATGGAGGGTGTCCCTGGAGGTAAATAAATCATGTTTATACATTATATGAAATGCAAGTAAAAATGGACAATGTAATATATAAGAGATAACAAAATTTCATATGAAAATTTTAGAAACTTAGGAAAATAGTTATGATTTTCAGGGATTTTCAGCATGTGACTTGTACACACCTTTAGTTTGTACTATCACCTAGTAGGATCAACAGACATTGGGTGCAGCGAGGTGCATCCGTGGCTGTTATTGCAATTTTTGTAATGTACTGCATGGGCTGGAAGCCCGCTTTTTGTGATCTAAACTGTTGTAGCCTTATTTCAAGGTTTAAAGTAATATTATTATAGGTCGTTGAATTCGTCTCGATACCAGTTACAATATTATGAAGTAAAAAATATATGTTAATATTTAAAAAATTGAAGTAACTTTTTTATAAAAAAAGATTTTTTTCTCAATTTTTTATATTGAAATTTGTAGAAAAGTGAATATTGATCAACTTTTATTGGAAACATGTTTTTGTCAGATCAATCATATTTGAAAAATCGTGTTAAAATACCGGTATCACGCTTGTTCCTTCGCACGGAGGGGATTCTTCAAAACACATATTTAAAAAAAAGAATTTCTTCTACTACAATTTAATAATTACCCGACTACTGTGTGTTCTTTATATAATTTGATATTAGATTCATATTTCACAAGACAAAAAATCTTGAGGTATCATGTTTTAGCTGTATTTAATACTTTCTTACTACGTACATCCGCCATATTGGTTCCATCATTTTGTTTTCTGTTATTTTAATGTCAGATTCATAATTAATGACTTCAGAAACCCCAAAATACCAAGTTTCGTCTCATTCTGGCAGTTTTTATAGGTTTAATCTCCATTTTACAGCCGCCATTTTACTTTTTTTACGATTTTGATTTTAGATTCGTAATCAGCGACCTCAAAAACCCCGACCTAGTTTCGTATAAATCAAAGAAAGATTTGATTTTTGGCCACGTTTTGGAGTAAATCGACCACTGTGCGTCGTCGCGAAGAGATACGCCAGGCGAAGACGTCTCCTTGTTCCTCGTGTAGCCGTGCTCGGATATTCGCGTCGCGTTGCCTTAGTTTTCTGTAACGTGTAACCGTACGTATTTGGTCGTGGAGGACGAGGCGAGAGAAGCGAGCCGCGCGACAGCGGCCAACTAAAATTTCAAAGCGGACCGGAAATTAGGTTCACCTTTAATATCGATGTTAATTTCAGACTTCGCGCGCGCTCGTCCTCCAGGCCAGAATGTACTTTCGTTGCGCCGTGAATTTATTTGCGCATCTTCTTAACCGCCGCGACCGCGCATTTTTTTCTCGCGTTTCGTGCGGCAGCGGTTGCAATCTGCCGCAGTCCGCGTCGCGTCGCGCGGCGCCCGCACCGGGGTGTAACGTTTCATTTAATCTTTTACCCCTCGCGAATGGTCGTCCGGAAATTACGCGCGGTCCGCTGCCTCGAATATTTCAAACGAATTGGAACTCGAAAGAATTTCAATGATTCGCGGACCAGACTGATCGACGATCGGTTGCTTCGTCGTTCCTCGCTCAAGATTTCATTTCCGACACGCGACGCGAACTCTCCCTCGTGAATCGCGTGCCAACGACTTCAGTCGATTAAACAATATAGTGGTATACGTGTCCATCTCGGAGTAAAACTATCGCGAGTTACTCTCAAGAATCAAATTCGTCAGTGTACACGGTATTGAGAGCGGTTAACCGCACGAGAAACTCTCGAAGAGCGAGCAGGATGATGAAACTCCAAAATGGACAAGTCCAATTTTTCCTTCGAAGAGAAACTATGAACTGGACGAACGCCATTCTTCAATTTTTATTACGAAATTGATTAACCAAATTATTATATGTATATGGAATATATACGTATATATTTCGGTTATGTAAATAAACTTATTTATATCGATCGTAATATTGTTAATAAAAAATCGTTGAATGCTATCGGCGCTACGGTTCGATCGTTAAATACACAAAAAATAATAAATTAACTAAGCAATTTTGCTAATTTTATATAATCGACGTTTCGGTCACAATTTGGACCATTTTCAAGATTAATAAATTGCGTCTGTAAGAAAAATGAAACATTTTTAACTTGATAAAATATAATTTTCAAAAGGTGACCGAAACGTCGATTATATAAAATTAGCAAAATTGCTTAGTTAATTTATTAGTTTTTGTGTATTTAACGATCGAACCGTAGCGCCGATAGTATTCAACGATTTTTTATTTCGGTTATGTAGTTTGTTTTCCAAAAAAAGATTTATTTTAATGTAAATCTATGTAACTTTTTTGGTTACTACGATTAAAAAGATGATTATCTCGTTCAGTAAAATTCGTCTCTATTAAAATGTATAGGAATTTCGTTTCTTTCTTAACATGTTTCATAGGTTCAACATTATAGAAGAGTATTTTTAAATTCGTCTAATGTTTTTACTGTTTCAAATAACACCAACACATTTTCGTCAAACATTCATAAAATCCGCTGTTCCGAGAATTGACTCTCGCGTCAAATCACCGCGAGGAAAAAATGTTTGAAGTACTCTCCGATGAACACGAAAACCGAGAGTACTCTCGAGAGCAACTATCGACAGAAACTCTCAGATCGCTACGTACCTTAACGTTTCTCCGTTCTCGGTGAACAGGGAAACAAAAAGTCGGAGATCGCGAAATTCACTTTCCGAGCTAATTTACGGTGGTCCCGCATCTCGCCACGATTATCGATCGTCGTTAGAACATTTTTCCAGAAACGCCGAAGTTTCCGGCGCGTTCCTCGAAGCCCCGCCGAGTTTCCGTGAGTCGAAGCGTAATAAGATATAAGTAACGACCGGTATTTTGCCGGGAAATCGTTACGTATGCGATGATGCCGTTTCTCACTTTCCGGAGCGTCGTAAACCTTCGTCGTTTTGCCGGTATTCCCGCGGCGGATCCAATTTATTTGCGAAAAACTACGTAACCGTCGAGCTCGGATCGTGAGGAACGTGTGCGAGCGAACAAACGGTATTATAAGTTCCGAACGATGGAAACAAGGAAAATACTTTCGCTGGAATCTTTCGGTTCGGCTCGATTCGCGGAGAAACGCGCATCCGCTTTCTTTTTTTTTTTTTGTTTTCAATGCAACACCGTTACTTCGCGATCGAAAATCTTCGTGTCTGCGTTCGCCACGGATTCCATCGCGAAAGACGCTGTTTCTCCCAGTAACGATGCATTCGAATCTTCCGGGATCACCGGGGGGCCCTTTGTTCTCGTTTCTATTATACTTTTACTTGTCTTCGAATCCGGTCTCAAACTTCGTCCTTCGTGCACGACTTTCACGAAACGTCTCGCGTTTCTGAAATGTTTCGCGAACGTCTTGTCCATAAGTACTTGAACAGTGTACATCTTCTATAATCGGGAGCGCTTTGCCGTTTACAATGTCCTAGGAGAAAAAGAATATTTACGCTGTTCGTATTCCAATGTTTTCACCGAGGGTTAATATCGACGAATGTTCCCCGTGTCCGATATCAACAAGCGAAGAGCTTCCTCGGGAGCGTTTCTTCTATTGTGCTGAAAGAGAGTCGTTTCGCGGGCTTCGCGTTTTTCAGTCGCGTCCTCGCTCGCGTTTGCCTTTCCCGCAGCACGTTACTACGTAGCCTTCGAGAAGCTCTACGGAACGGTCGCCAAGTTACAGACGGATTTTTCGATCGAAGGGTGCATTTTTTTTTATTATAGAAAATCTCATATGAGATTTATTACAATATAATTACAAAACAGAAATACACTACATACAATACAGAGTATGAAGATTACAAAACAGAATAGGTTTGTTGTAGAAATACAGATATTATAATACGAACATATGATTAATAGGAACAGTATATGAACAGAGAGAGAAGAGAAAAAAAAACTTATACTTTAAGGCCACAGCTTTTAAAAAATGATAACATGTAATGACAGGCCCTAATATTAGGTTTGGCTATCATTACTGAAACATTCAATGGAAGCTGGAAGTATATTTTACTGGGTTTATTAATCAATGAGAGTCTCTCATCATTGTATAAATTACATTGCCACAAAACATGATTCAGCGACTCATCTCCATCCCCACAACTACACTCAGGATCATTAATGAAACCAATGCGTGCTAGGGATGAAGCAAAATGGCAGTGGTCAGATCTACACCTATTTATACTGACAATAGTTGAACGGGATAAATTTAACTGAGTAAACCAAGGAAGTCGATTTTCATTAAAATAATATCGAAAAGGGTGCATTTCGACGTTCGAGAAGGGTGTATTTCTACGTTCTCCTGTCCGAAAGGGAAAGGCGCGCAAACCCAAACGTAGAATTTTATTTCGGTTCAACAGAAGGGACTAACAGAGACGTTTATATGTCTCTTTAATTTTGTTTGAAATCTTCATCGCGAGCCTGCCTCGCCATTATAGAACAAGGACTTCCACCGTTATCGGATCCTGAATTTATGCGTTGAGGAGACTCGAGTTCTTTTTACGCACGCTTTTACCGTAAAAGGGAGCAGCGTCTTATCGTTGCTCCTTACAGTACAGCGTCGAGGAATTTTTACGTCGTGACAGTCGCATGTAAAAAAAAAAAAGACAGACTTTCTTTTACAGAGGTAAACAATTTTGAGGAAAATCGCGAGAACCGTTTCTGAGCGTGAATACGATGAAACGTCAAGCAAGGATTAAGCCTAACCCATACTGTCGGCGCGTGCGACGTGGTTCAAACGTTTTGGAAGCGATCGAGTTTCGAACAAAGGAGCGATCGAGCGCAACGGCGTGCCGGACCGTTAATGAATTTAATAAGCGTCGTAAACGCGTTGGAACTGCCGCGAACGAGCTCGGACGAGCGTTTAAACGCGGTTCGCGGCGTTCTTTTTGCGAGACCGATGCGGCATTTATTAATCCTAATGGTCAGATAATTGCGCCTCGCGTAGTTGCGATAATACCTCTCATTATTCCTTGATTCGTGACGACCCATTTACCGACCCCCAATGGCGGGTTTAACTACGCGGCCGCGTGGGGCCCCGGGACACCATAGGGCCCGAATTTCGCAGCATTCATTGATTTTTCCATAAAATTCAACAGTAAAGTCGCGATTTGTTTCCAATCGCGCGTCGATTCTAAGCAGGGAGAGAGATTGTGTACAGACATTTTTTTTATAACCGACTGTACTGAATTTCTTTACAAGAAATAAAAACAACTTTGTCAATTTTCAATTGTAAATCATACAATTGTGTAAGAATGTTGAATATTTGTGTTTGACCGTTATATATACTTTTATTGATTTATACGTTATATATATTTTTGTCGATTTGTGTAATACGTGTTTTGTCAACAAGTTTGTATGATGTTTTGGTTTTGTTTTAAATAAATGTTGTTGACAGTTCCAAATCAGCAAAGAAGGAATAAAGACTTGTCGAGCGTGCAATTGTGAATATTTCTTGTTACTTCTATTTCTAACTTGTTACGTATGCGGACGCGATCGTTGGTGACTTTTGACCCTTTTGGAAATATGCATTGAAACAGATGGCCTATTCAGAAAAAAAACAGAGGGTTTACTGGGAATCAATTAAGATTGGGCACTTGCAGACGATGCAGCAAGCTGCAATCGCTTTTCCAGGAGCCCAGTTTTATCGGAAGTCCCCACCCTCGTCTAGGCCGATTTTGGGGAGTATATAAGGGCATAGATTCTCTCTCCATCGTCGGACTTTCATCTCAAGAGTATCACGTTGTGCGCGTCTATTCACGTCGTGATTTCTTTCATTACAAGATCGGGTATAAATTTCCCATTGAGGATTTTTATATTTCCTCCGGTGCGAATCCCATTATGGGATTCTGTAATAGATCGTCCACGGTGCGTTATAACAGAGAGTTCTAGATCGCGACAAATTACACTATTCACTTGTAATTCCTGTACTTAATTAAGATTATATCATTGTGTGTTAATCTAATTTAGAGTTCATTTTAACAACGAATATTCCTACTCGATTTCCCAGTCGTTAGTGTCTTACGACGATACACCTTTGCCGTTCGAGGTGTATCTAATTTATTTTAACCCTCATACCCTCCTCGTGAAAATTGACCATTTTCTGTATCCAGATACTGGATTATGTTTGATTTCTTTCTAAATATGCTACAACTAAAACACAAGTCGATGGCATTTCCATTATAATAGTAACGTCACAAAAATACAAATGACGGACAGTGCCGGATTAAGCAAGCAGGGGGCACGTAGCAAATGTTACCAGGAGGCCCTAGCTTGTACACGGGTTAATAATTTAATAAGTTACGAGTCTAATAAATAAGTCTACAAATAAGTTCTGTTATTTGTAAGTAAATTAGTCCGAAACTTCGTTCATTTTTTTAATGCGAAACATATAACCGCAGAAATCTAAGATGTAAATGTTAACTCATCGATTTAACCCTTTCGCTACAACAGCCCCGTCCGCCGAAGTACCGTCACTGAACAGAAACTTACGCCGGAAATATGCACAGTGCGCGTGGTTTCTGTATATATGTTCTTCTAAGTCTTAAATAGGAACTGTGCTGAATAAAACAATCATTGCTCTAATGTAATAAGTATATTTACATTTTTAATATGAAAGGACTTATAAAATTATTAAAATACAAAATACAAAATTATAGGTAACATAGGTATTTATATAATTACAAAGCTTAACGATTAAATGTTTAATATAATTAATAGCGACACGAAAATTATGAAAATATAATGTATAAATATAATAATAATAAACGAAAACTGTTGCCACCGACTATAGATAGCCTTGTACAGATAATTTCGATGCCGCATATATGCGGCGCTCGGCGCGAAAGGGTTAACTGAAAAAAACATCGATAAGTAAGTGTTTGACATGTTATTTTATCGATTTTTTTTAAATCACTGTGTCAATTTGACACCGAGGGACAGATTCAGCCCCCGTTCGTGAAAGATACAACGGCTAGTCCTACGTGTACACTTCCCACCGTGACTAAAAATCTCTTATACCTAACCTCCCCTCGGTTTCCTCTAGTTGCGGAAACCTTGGCTGGTAACAAACTTGAGTTTAAGTGCCCCAAAATTTTTACCGCTTGGCGCCTCCATTTGACTTGAGCCGCGACTGCCAGCACCCTTGTCGCATCTCGCACCGCGAATCGCACGCGTCGCCTACCACCTTTCGCGAGTACAATATTAACGCGCGTTAAATATTATCTGTCGCACGGGCAAACAGCGGGGCACCGCGTTTAGATGCGCGGCTATAATACGCGTGCGTGCACGTACGTGCATACGGTGTACAGCAGCGGTGGATGGGATGAAATTAAATTAATCGAATTTCACGGTGAATTGCGATAAAAGTATCGTTAGGAATACGCGCGCGATCCATTCGACCGATACGCGATTAATTAAAACGGCAGCGGTGTGTGCGAGACCGCTCGCACCTCTCTCTCTCTCACACACACACACACACACACACACAGTCTGTCCGTGAATATAATTCGCAAATCTTTTATTCGAGCGGAACGCGTCGAGGACCGTCGGGCCGGGCCGGGTCCGGGCCGAGCGGAGTCGAGCCGCGTCGCTCGCCTTTTCGTTGGCTCTCGGTCGACGTAACTTCCGCGAACGGTAATATCGTTCCTTTAATAAATGAATGGAACCGGCCGGGGCGAGCGGAGTCTTTTTGTTTCGCCCTTCCCGGCCCCGGCCTCTGACTTCAGCTCCGAACTCCGGCCTCGGCCATGACTCCAACACTGACACGCTAATTCGCAGATTTGCTCGTCAAATATGCCAGAGGATTTAATAAATGCACCGTCCCGCAAAACTTTCCCGATGAAACTTAAATATCTCGGGAACGCGGCGAGCAGCCGGAAGTCGGCCGCCGTTCGAGCCCGGAGCGGAGAATCCACGGACGCGGATCGAAATTTTCTCTGTTCGGCGTTGTTTCTTTCGCGAATTAATGCGCTCGTCGGGAGAAAAATTTGCTGATCGTTGCGCGAAAAAGGAACAGTGAAACGTTCGCGCTTTCGAGATGGGGAGGGTGCAACGGCAGAAGAAGGATGAAGGATGATGAAGAAGGTGGAGGCGAAGGAGGAGGAAGAAGAAGAAGAAGAAGAAGAAGAAGAAGTTTCCCACCCTCGAAAGTCAGGCTTCCTTCTGTGCTCCCTCTTATCTCGAAAGTTCTCTCTCTGTTCTATCGTAATAACATGGAACTTTGTTAAACTCTCGTTTGAGGAAAATCTCTCAGTTGCCGTGGCTCTTCAACGTTAATAGTCGACGGCAGCTCGGGCTACCGTTGCCGAGTTAATGCGATACACAGAGACGTACAGTTTTCCATTATCGTTGGAATTACATAGTCGAGGGGCAGCCGTATTGTCGTTCGCGCGCTAACAAGAACTTCCGATAGTCGATCGCCGGGCCATTTAATTCCGCGTCGGAAAGGGTTTTCGAGGCGGGCTCGTAGCAGATAAAGCTAGCGGGGAGAGGGGAGCCGGGGCAAAACGAAAAGATTCGTTCGCGGTTCGTCGGAGCGGTTCCTCGTCCCGCGGAACGAAAGGAATTTCGCGATATCGAACGGTATTGCGAAGAAGCTCGCGCGGCGGGTGCTTACGCAAACGGGCCGACGCGAGGAAAGCGGCTTCGTTCCGCGGAGAAAGAAAAATGTCGGGTCCCGATCTTCTCGCGGAAGAGTTCCTCATATTTTCGTTCCACCGTGCCGGTGCCGGCCATTTCTCAGGCTGTCTCCTCGCCGGGGAACGATTACGGTGTATCTTCCCCGGGAAAGCGAGCTTGCGAGTACTCTCGGCTCGGCTCGACTTGCCTCGGCCGGGCTCGGTTCCCGATACGCCGCACAGTGTGCCAAATGAGCATTTTAGCTGGACAAAAGTCACTTTCAAATCAACAAAAACTAACTGGGCCAATATATTCTAAAATAACCCTGTATAAAAACCCTTGAATATTAAAACTTAAAATTGTTTCGTTATATGTTTACAGAGCGTGTAAACTTCATCTAAAAGACGGACGGTCAACCTATAAATTTATAGCCATATTTCCATGCGCGCTAGAAAGAGCTAAAAACTTACTAAGGAGTATCAAAATTCCTTTATATGACATATATAGCATCTCAAACCATGTATTTTAACTTTAGTGATTCCAAATTATCGATAACTTTTCTCTATTTGTGTAAATAAAGTGTCAAAGATGACACTTAATTTTCCACAGAAACGTATATGTAACTCGACTTCGTTAATGAATTAGTATCTACCAAACGTCTGCAAACGTGATGATTTTTAGATATTATAAAGTAGAGGATCTCTACTTTATTTTGATACCAAACTCGACTTGCAAAACGCTGCAAAACTATACGAATTTGTAAGGATACAAGTGGCCGTGGCCCATGTGGCCTGCAACAGGGTACAGGGCCTTAGAAAGGGTCGCAGTTTATGATTACGGTGCGGACGTGACTTCAGGCTATTTTTGAGATTTAGCAGTACTTTCTGTTTTATGATAATTTATTAGGGACTTCACATTTTTAGCTAAAGGTCTCAATAGCCGCTGACGTACCATAAAACATCTGCAGACCAAACGCGGATAGCAAAGACTTTCGGTAGACGAGGGCTCAAGGCGAGGGTACATCCAGCTTCCCTCACCTTGTCGCCTTGTAGAGGGCGTGCGTTAATTTTAAGAATATTCGATTGGTTTTCGGAGGTAACCGCCTACGATGCGGAAACAGATAAAAAGACAGCACGAACAAGCAACAGGGTTGTCTGTTGGTGTAGCGCGAACGAAGCAGTTGATTTAATAAACGTTTATGTTATTCCGGAACTTCTTTTTATATTTTTTCGGCGTCCTTACAAATTGTTACAATGAAATTGCGACGTTTTACGTTCCGACGCAGCCGATGCCGTCGCCACTTAGCGGTTTCTTTAGTCTACTCGATTTAGACTTTTGTCCAGCTAAAACGCTCATTTGGTACACTGTGCGCCGCGCCGCGCCGGTGAGGACCGGCCGCGAAATAACATAGTAATTTGTCGAAGGTGCGGCTCGCGAAACGTATCGCCGCTTCCTGATATGTATTTTTATGAAACGTGCCAGCGGCGCACAGAGCAGCCACATCTGCCCCGGCTCCCGGCGATTCTTTATTCACGTTAGCCGACGTGCCGACGTCCTCGACGCGTAAAAATCTTCTTTCTCTAGCCGAGCGTCGCCCCGCCACCAATTGCCGTCCGATCCTGTCCGTAAGATCTCCGGGAAATACGACGAGCGATATCTCAGCCCTCGCTCCTACGCGATCCCATGCGATTCGAGTCCGTTCGATCTCTTCGGGAGTGTTCTGCTCTTGCCAGTTTTCGCCCGTTCCCTGTCGTTTTTTTGCGAAGTAAACAGATATCGTTTGGCGGAGAACAGATGTACAGGGTGCGAGGAGCGCTCGATCAAACGGATCGGGCATCTACCATTCGAACGGAAATGATCGAAAATATTAGTCTCGATTTCGTAATTTCCAACGTGCTGGTGAACGTAGACGATCGGAAGAAGAAGAATACTCTCAGTCGCGGGAAAATTTCAAGACCGCGAACAACATTAAATCACGCGTTCTTCTATTTCTGTAGCGTCGAGTTCCGAGGCGTCACCCGGGGGGGGAATTTGAAAATTTACGAGAGCGCGAACCAACCCGTTCTGGAAATATCATAACCGATGTCTCGGTTCGACCCCTTTCTTTATTTACGATTATCGCTGCGATAATCGCAACAGCTCTACTCGAAACGAAAAAAATATAAAAGAAATAGTCGCGTGCACGCGGTCGTCCGTACTATCGCTGAAAGCGAATAATTCGTGCTGGTTTTATTGCGCGTTGCGTTTACGGGTGCTGCTTAAGCGCGCTTCGTCATTCCCGAGAGGGTAATAACATCGAGGAAACCGTCGCGGAAAATATTTTCCCGGGAGACCGGGAAGAAGGAGCCCGGTCCCGCAGAATCCGGATTCTCTGCTCCTAATCGTCGTTCTTCGAATCGTATCCGAATCGTCCGCTCGAGGAGAAGAAGCGACGGACTAACCTGTACACCGGCGCGGAGATTGAATTATTTTTCTCTTGGAATAATTTCGCCGTAAAATAAAAGGCGACGTTGGCGTTGTAGGCGCGCCCAAACCACTGCCACCGCCTCCACCTCCGAATCCGAATCCGAGGGAAACGAAACGATCCGGTGCACCGTCCCGCCCCGCTACGGGCGTCGTTTCCACCGGTCCCTGCTCGTTTTCCGGGTTCCTCCGGATCCTCTTTTCTCCCTTTTCCACCCCTTTCCTCTCCGGTTCTCTGGTTCTCGGCCGTTGGTTGTTCGCAGGGGCACTCGTCCCCGACACGAGTCGACACGAGGGAGGCGAGACGACGCCTGTGCACACCGGCTTCCTCTCCGCGTTTCCTTATATTACATTCCAGATCCACGGGGCCGCGAGCTGAAAATGCCTTCCCTCTCCTGTTTCTGTCAGTGAATATCTTATCATAATAGCGCGGCGACACGACGCTGTTTTCTCAAGGCGTAGAGGGTCCACCGGGCCCAGAACCTCCTCGTCTACGTTCTTCCATAACCTCCGTCCCTCTCAACTCTTTCAACCATACCTCCACACCATTCTCTCGTGCACGAATAACAAATCCCTTCACCCGTACGCGCCAACTGTTCGCGCTCTTTCAAGCTCTTTCGTGTTACCGTTTCGCGCTCGAGAAGCGTTCTCGAGACCCCGAAAGAGACTGTGAGAGAACCAGAGAGAGAGAGAGAGAGAGAGAGAGAGAGAGATACACCGTGGTGCATCGGCACTCGCCGACAGCTGGAAGCTCGGTTTTTTCCGTTCGCTGCACAGAACCGATCGGATGCAACGTTTCCCGGTCGCGTCCCCGTGTGTCCACGGATCGCGTCGTTTCCACGCTCCGTTTCGAAACTTTCACTGGATAGGCACGGCCGATGTCGACGCCGATACAGCGCGCCATGTGGTCGACCTCCGATACCGTCGACTTCATTTTCACCAGCCCCCCCGCCCCGTCTATCCGATCCGTTCCGTTATGATATCGAAGATCATCTCTTTTTTTCCTACACGTAGTGTGGTACTCTCTTCCTTTCTTTCTCTCTCTCGCTGCTCCCGCGAAATATTCCAACTTCCGCCCGTACGTTTCGCAGGAAAGTTCGCCCCCGAGGAAGTTGCGCGCAAAACTCCCGGACTAAAGGGAACACTTTGGAATTTGCGCGATCGCCTTGACCAAGTTTTCCGTATTTTTTCGAGAGAGAGAGAGAGTTAACTGCGCCCTACCGCATCCACCGACATATCCCTGTCGCCGCGCACGGCGAACTATCGTTGCTCGAGCACAGACCGCGGCTAACACTCTGTAAAAAGTTTCGTCGATCCACGTGCAATTTTTCCACGGTGTAAAGCTGCCGTACTTCGAGCCCGAAGCTAATCGAGAACAGCCGCGCGATTATGCGAAATGACGTGACCGAGTATCCAAAGTCTGGAAACTACGAGACGATGTTTATATACTGTTCCTTTTAATCGTATGTTAGTATTATGTAACATGATATTTGGTCCCCTCAGGGTTTCAAATTCATTTACCAATCTTCTTCCCCCTCTTTTCTACTCTCACCATCGCCTTTTCAGCAGGACCTACTTGTTTATGGTGGGTTCCGAACCACCTTTTGCCAAGAACACGTGAAAAACACCCCGGGCGGGTCACTTTCCGGTTTTGTACCAGACGGTCACCCATCCTAGTGCCGTTCACGTTCCGCATTGCTTAACTTCGGTGATCTAACGAGAACCGGTGCTTCCAACGGGACTACGGTTGTTGGCTTTCGTATGTTAGTATTATAATATCTGTATTTCTACAAGAAACCTATTCTGTTTTGCAATCTTCATACTCTGTATTGTATGTAGTGTATTTCTGTTTTGTAAGGACGCCCGAAAAAATATAAAGAAGGCTCGGATTTCACATAAACGTTTTTTTCAATCAGACTGCTTCGTTCAAGTGTAATATGTTTTATTGATAATCCAGAGTGCTCTTGCGATGAGGGAAATGAGACCCTAAACCATGTTCTTTGGCAATGTAAACTATATGATGCTCAAAGATTAGTGCTTTTGAAAAAACTCTATGGGTTGGGATTTCAGTTGCCCCTAGACGTCTCCATGTTTATGGCGGGGCCAGCCATCAGGGCTTGCCATTATAGTGTATCGTTTCTGAAGGATTGTGACCTGCGTGTGTGAAAGTTTTGCAAAAAGAAAAATACTAACCTGTATGCCTTTATGTCTGCCCTCATGTAATTTTTGTATTATATCTTGTACCATGTTGAAATAAATCTCATAAGAGATTTTCTAATAAAAAAAAGTGTAATATGTCACGATCTAAACTCTTAGTGTTAACGCACCAAGGAGTGCGGGGGCAGACTAAATCAAGATCCCTGACTCAGGAACGTACCGTCTATGACTCGATAGGGAACTTATGCCCTGTCTTGCACTGATTGTTGAAACGTGGCTCGACGCGTACAGCGTGAATCTCTCTAGATTAATGCCCGCTCCTAAGGGAATTCGATGCCCTTATATAGTGGCCAAAATCGGCCCAGACGATAGTGGGAGGTTCACATTAGACCGGGTTCCTAGAAATTATGCAACTCGTTGCATCGCCTGCAGGAGCCTAGTATACAGGGTATCCCGAAACTACCCTAGGAGCCGAAAATGGGAGGTTCTTTGGGTCATTTGAAGCGACATTTTCCTTAGTAAAAATGTTATCCGCAGCTTTGTTTAGGAGTTATTAACGAAAAATACGGACCAATCAGAGCGCGACCTAGACGCGAGTTGGCACAGACGGCCAATGGACAGTTGGCGCGCCGAGCCGATTTTACCAACTCGCGTCTAGGTCGCGCTCTGATTGGTCCGTGTTTTTCGTTAATAACTCCTAAACAAAGCCGCGGATAACATTTTTGTGAAAATGTCGCTTCAAATGACCCAAGGAACCTCCCATTTTCGGCTCCTAGGGTAGTTTTGGGACACCCTGTAGATTGATTCAAAATGAGCCCTTTGTTTCTTAAATAGACCCTCTGTTTCGACTCATATCTCCGGAAGAGTCAAGAGTCGCCAACGGCAGCGCCGCATACGTGACGGCAGCGTCTTCGCTCCGCGAGTTCGCCACGAAATCGAAGCTATGCCTCAACCGTCCATCGTTCGATCGCGAAGGCACACCCGAAAGCCAACAAGCTGTTAATCGGTGTCATTGCGCCGTCACGTACGCTTTAACGAGGGCAACGAATCACGCGTATCGAATCCGCGCCCGTTGTAAGCGATGTGAAATATTTTCCGCGTGTCCGGAAAAATATAGGGTGCCGCCACGCTACCACGATTTTCCCATATTTCGTTCATAAATCTGCGGTATGCACGGTGGACGGGTTCGATTTAAATTCTCGAAAGAAGGAACTCCCGGCGAGATCAGCCCTCTTTTCCTTGAAAACAACCGAGGCGAGCAGCGAGCAACCGCCGCGCCGCCAGTTCGACAACCGAACCACGAACCTTTCCATAATTTTTCAATCTCGCTACCCAATTTATACACTGGAGAAACATGGAGCGGAGACTTCGCGGCTCCGTTAATCGAGCAACGTTCCTCGAGAACTCCACCGAGTTTCTCGTCGACCTACGTATCGACGAACAGCAAACATTGGAAGATCTTTGTCATTTCAACTTATGCAATCTGTCTGCTTTCGCAGACAAATGCTTTGTTTATCCATTATTTAAAACATATTTTTGAAGGTATATCTCGTGAACGAATGCATCTTTCTAATTAACTTCCAGCTTCCAATAGATGCCTCAATGTTTGTTGCGGATCGCGCTAGCTCAAAGGCGGCACGCGAGTTGGCATAATACACACCCAGTGTTTCTAAATTATACTCTAGATTTTTACGTATTTTGACGTGCTGATTACGAATATGATAGTGAACATTGGATTAGGTTAGGTTAGGTTAGATTATTAGCAATAATAAATAATAACCTAACCTAATCCAATTTTCACTATTATATTCCTAATCAGCACATCAAAATACGTAAAAATATTTTTAAGTTTTTGAGAAAACGTAAACTTCAAATTTAATTTGGTGCAGTATGGATTGGATAAGTGTGAATGTGTAAAATATGTACTGTGTTGTGTTATCATATTTTCATTATAATGTTTTTTGTGCTTTCAATTTTTCTGCTGTATAAAAGTCTTCATCAGTTTGTAATTTTCGTATTGTATTCTTCATCATGTTGAAATAAATCTCGTATGAGATTTTCTATAATAAAAAAAAAAAAAATACGTAAAAATCTAGAGTATAATTTAGAAACACTGGGTGTGTATTAAACACTGAGTGGGTGGGTGTGTGTGGTGTCAGGCCGGCTCCTTCCGCCCCCTGGTTTCTCCCTCATCTCTACAGCGTCAAAACGTAAACAGACGCCGCACCGGGACAGACTTACGTTGCCGTAGAGGGTGTAGAAATACGAAAAATTCAATACACACAAAAATTGAAATATCTCGAAAACTAAAAGCGTCCCCCCTATATTGGAAAAGGAAAAAGTTGCTCAAAATGTCGAAATCTATAACATATTTAAATTTCATCAAAATCGGAAGACGTGGACCTGTTGGAAATATTTACCGAGGAAACTAACTAGAATTTCGCGTAGACGATAGTCGCTCGCCGAGGGAAAAACCGAACGCGTCCATTTGCGAGTTTCAACTTACTGTTCGCTCTTCGAGAGTGTTCTCGTGCGGCTCTTCGCTAACACTCTCAATACCGTGTACACTAACGAATTTGACTCTGGAGAATGGCTCTAGATAGTTTTACTCTGAGATGGACACGTACCTGGCGACTCTGGCTGTAAAAACGAAAGCATCACTGACCAACGACGACGATTGTTTTTTGCAGATGTACCGAGCTTCGTGAAGCCAATCGGTAATGTGACCGCGGCCATCGGGAAGGAGGTCACTCTACCGTGCACGATTCGGAATCCTGGAAACTACAAGGTAAGGGAATTTAAATGTTCGCGCTGTAGAAGCGTGGCGCCGTTAATTACACGATGCCCTCGCGTCGCGCCGGTGAAACGTTAATTACACCGTGCCGGCCGCGTACAAACGAGTTCACGGATTCACGGGTACGCGGGTCCGCTGGCGCTCGCCTAGGCACGCCGATAAGGGGGATTCGAGATTTCGCGATTCGGTAATCTCGCGGAAATAAATGGGTCGCGCGGTTGCTCCGGGCAGATGTCGCGCCCGTTGTCTCGTTGTCTTTTTGCACGCGTTTCTTCCGCCTCTGTCTCCATTTCGAGAGGAGGAAGAGGAAGAAGGTTCGCCGTGGCGCGACCCCCCCACCGAGTCGACACCAACGACGACGGGGCTAACTTTCCAACAGTTTTCCATGGCACCGAAAGGCCATCGTATTCATTCACCGGGTGGAAATAAACCGAAACTTTGTCCGTCTGCCGAGGACTCCGTCGGACACGAGAAAGCTTCTCGGAAGTTCGCGACGGAAACACAATTCATTAAGCTTCGCGCGCCGGGTAACGAGACGAAATTAAATGCCATTCTGCCGCGAGTGATTAACTCGTTGCGTGGCGAACAAACGTCGCGCGTGTATTTGTTTACCCCGGCTGGTATCCCCCCCCCCCACCGTTCGCGACGGGGAGGGGGAACTTTCGATTCCGAGCGAATTAACACCGACGCGACGGGAACGAGACGCTGTACTTAGTCTTACCATTACAGAGATGCGAAGTCTCGCGCAGAAATTACTTCGAATAATTCGGCTGGATCCGTTTAGGACCGCCACGCATATCCGGGTTTCTTAACGGGCGGCAACGGAATTGTGGTTCAGCTGGAAGGCGTTCATTTGCCTGCGATTTTTACTGCAGTTTTTTTTTTCTTATTATAGAAAATCTCATATGAGATCTATTACAACATAATTACAAAACAGAAATACACTACATACAATACAGAGTATGAAGATTACAAAATGGAATAGGTTTCTTGTAGAAATACAGATATTATAATATTAACATATGATTAAAAGGAACAGTATATGAACAGAGAAAGAAGAGGAAAAAAAAGAATATAAACTTATACTTTGAGGCCACAGCTTTTAAAAAATGATAACATGTAATGACAGGCCCTAATATTAGGTTTGGCTAACATTACTGAGACATCCATTGGAAGCTGGAAATCTATTTTACTGAGTTTATTAATCAATGAGAGTCTCTCATCATTGTATAAATTACATTGCCACAAAACATGATTCAGCGACTCATCTCCATCCCCACAACTACACTCAGGATCCTTAATGAAACCAATGCGTGCTAGGGAAGAAGCTAAATGGTAGTGGTCAGATCTACACCTATTTATACTGACAATGGTTGAATGATTACTGCTGTTTCTGCTACTATCAAAGATGGAGGTGTACCCAAAAAATCGTAGAATATTTGCCTATTTTCTATAGACATACTATTCTTGCAAACAAAGGAGACAATGTCGGGTGCATTCTATTATCGATTCGAGATTTACACGAGGTACATTTGTTACATCCTGATCCGAGAGAAAATCTTGTGAAAACATTCTTTAATTATTATCGAATTAGTGTTCACTCATTTGATCAGCTGTTGGAAAGAACAATCACAAGATACATGGTTGAGACATCGACTGATATACAATAACGTACTGACGATCGCATATGCGATTGCGACGACCGTGTTTTTCTTTGAGGAACTGCGGTAAATATTGAATGCAACTGGACGCGCGGCGCAACTACGGTCCAAACAAATGTGCAACGCCTAATTGAATCCACAGTATTTCTGACCAGGATTCCGGTGCCGCACGTTAGAAAAACGGATGTGTGGTAGCGGACCTTTCGCGTTCCATCTTGTTCGACGCGGTCGACATCTTCACCGTTCACTCTCGCGGAGAAAACGTCACCGACGTTGAACCTTCTATGTGCGAGTCACCGAAATTAGGGTACGCGAGAATCCCCTTCGGCGGTTAAACGACGATGCCGAGTGCCGACCGAGCAGAACTGTTGTCGGGGTGTGACGGATGAACGCATCGGGTCATCCGGCTATAGTGGAAAGTTGGGAAGGCAAGCAACCCGTTTGTGTACCGTCGAGAGTTACTCCCGAGAATAAGGGAATTGCATCCGGAGGATCTGTGTTGTACAGCGAACGCCGTTCGCCACGGACTCTTAAAAGAGCGTCGACGACGGTTCTGTGGTCTTACGTTTCGAAGATTTCGAACACGTATTCTCTCGAGGCATCGGCTTATGCTGCTGGCATATCGGCGACGTTTCGTCGGTGATTAACGGGACAGAGAGTCTCTTCTCGTCGTCGACTTTGGCAACTCCCGTGGCTGTTGGTTCGTCCCGTTCGTTCTCGTCCCCGCCCTCGCTCTCCCATCGAGCATCGATGAACCGGAGTATTTTCGGGTATGGAGTCGCTGCCAGGCCGATCGGGGGTGTGGGGACCAGAATAGAGAAGTACACCGGAGAGCACGGCCGTGGGGGGACGGCCGAATCGGCGAACGACGGACTGAGCCGGTACGAAGAGACGAGCGGAGAAGAGCGGAGAGAAACGGAGAGACGACGACGACGGGGCGACGGGTGTGAGTTGGCCGGAGTGGTGTTTCCCCGGGGTAAGCACGAGCATATACTTGCCCGGGGCTTATTCAGACAAATCGGTGATTGCTGCGGAGGCGAGCGAAAGGGTAGCTCGCCACACCACCGCCGACGCCGAGAGCCGACGCCGAGAGAGAGAGCCGGGAGCCGCGCACGGCGGCCGTTGCCTTGCTGGAGGAACGAAGACAGGGCTTTTAGCCCGAAATCCGTGATGGAGATGGAGGCGAAAAGAGGACGAGAAAGATGGACGGATATAGATAGTACGGAAGTGGAGACGGGATGAGAACAGCGGGGCGCGGGGAGCGGCAAGTTTTCGGAGAGATCGAGAGAGAGAGAGAGGGAGAGGTAGAGGGGCGGGAGGAAGGGGTTGAGAGAGTGGAAGGAGGGTGGGGACGGACCGAGATCGTCGAGGTTAGAGCGAAGAAGCGCAGGCAGGGGGGAAGGAGAGCGAAGAATGATTGTTTCCATGATTACAATGGAACGGAAGAGGAAGAGGGATGGAGGCCGGCCCAGGAAAAGGGTATGGGGAGCAATCTCTTAGCGCTAACGTAGATTCGTGGCCCAGGGTCTCTCGAAATATTACACTGGAGGGGCACCGGGCGTACCCACCAGGGAATTTCGTAACTCCGCGGATAATGTGTGTCAGCCGTCGAACCTGTCTCACGGTCTCCCAGAGAAATCTCGCGGTTCGTTTTCCGGCGTAAGGAACGAGACGTGTCCCGGGTACCAGTGGACCTCCGAGAGTCTCTCGCCTCGACGTCGCTGCCGCACATTCTTCTCGCGGATAGAATTTACGTATCCGTCGAGGTAGACCCCCCCGGTAGACCAACCCATCGTGGAGGCTAGTTTGAATTTCACGCGCGTCTCCCCTGTTCTCCCGCTTGTTTCCGAGCCCGGAACCCTTCCGGCAAGGTGGATAGACGTCGCACGAAGCGTACAATCTTCCTCGGAAACAATCTCGCTCGGCGCGGCGGAACGCTTCGGATATCCCGGGTAATCGTACGCTGTCCGAAATTATGCAAAATACAGGGATCCAGGATATCCGATCCGGATTCGGAAGCTTTTTATCGGATAAGGGAGTTCGTTCCCGCGGGACGCCCCCGGCCATTATCCACGAACAGGATCGAACGAGTCGTTATCTTTGTCGTCGAGATCACGACTCTGCCGGCGACGTAATAATTTCCGTCCTTGTTCCTCGCGGGACAAACAGTCCGTCTCCAGTGACAAACTACTTAAGACATTATCGATTGTCTCCCGGCGCGACGGCTCTAACGAAAGAATTCAAACGGCGCCCGTTCGTCGTTCCTCCCTTAGACGATCCACAAGACGACACGATTTGTCGTACAACGTAGTACGCCAAGTTGCACAGATAGTTTGAAATACCAGTCGTATTCGCTTCTGCCCGCAAACGAGCGCACAGTTGTACAGTAAATCGTACGAAATTGTATTGCAGTACGTTTTCGCGATAGAACCGACCGTATCAAAACAGACAGCAGCAGCCGCATTTGTGGTAATATTACTGGAAGAGAACAAAGAATGAATAGATGGTTACGTAAACGGCACGCTTGTTCTACCGTAAACTTATTACAAGATTCACGTACCAATGAATCGGCAGATTTCAAGAATTATTCAGGAACGAACGAAGACGCTTTCCGTTTCTTCTTAGAATTGGTTTGCCATTTTCTACAAGAGACCTATTCTGTTTTGTAATCTTCGTACTCTGTATTATATGTAGTGTATTTCTGTTTTGTATGTATGTCTTGGATATTTGGTCCCCTCAGGGTTTCAAATCCTGTTCTACACCTCTCACCTTTAACCAGCTCTCCCTATCGCCTATTTCAGCGGGACCTACTTTTTATTAAGGTGGGTTCCGAACCACCTATTTCTGTTTTGTAATTGTGTTTTAATAAATCTCATATGAGATTTTCCATAATAAAAAAAAAAATTGGTTTGCCATAAAATTACAAAGAAACCGCAACTACGAGAGAAGCAATTAATACTGAAGAAAGATGGATTGTTACTCTGACAATGAGATGCATGAGGTAAAATAGTGTCCAAAGCTTGCTAGACGATTTACGGAACAT
This sequence comes from Lasioglossum morio, assembly GCA_916610235.2. Lineage (NCBI taxonomy): Eukaryota > Metazoa > Arthropoda > Insecta > Hymenoptera > Halictidae > Lasioglossum > Lasioglossum morio. The sequence goes on from OU744327.1 coordinate 4,583,578, forward strand.
TAAAAGGAGAACATTCGAAGGACATACCACTAATACTTGTTAATAACTGTCCACAAACGGTGAAACCGCATCGTACGACAGATTTTCAGCATAACGTATTACCGTGCAAACGTCGCAATCGTCGTTCAGACTGTTGAAGTAATTAGTAAACTGCATCGTCTGCGAGCCGTTTTAGAGTGCCATTATCTCTGTCGCAATTCTCCGGATGTCACGATCGTTGTTGCGAGGACGCGTTTGTTTGGCGGCCAGTCCGTATTCGAACGCGACCGGACGCAATTAAAAAAACGCGTCAACACAATCGAAACGTCGTCGTTATTCGAGAGAAAAGGGCAGGCGGCAAGAGGACGATCGAGCGTTTAAGACGATCGGTTTTCGTGCAGGGTTGAACGGGAGCTCCGAATGGGAGACGGCTCGGAGCGATGTCGGCCGTGTATCGTCCTTGTGTCCCGTCGAGTGTTTCCGCGAGCCTAAATGGTGGGCCGCGTCGACCACGCGCATACAGTATACAGTATACGGCATACAGTATGCAACGTACAGCCAACAGACCAGCAGTAATTGCTTTTAGTCGAGAGGCCGAGCCGCAGCCGGTGATGTGTCGTCGCCGCCGCCGCCAGGAATCAGCCCAACGAAAGGTTCAATTTAACGTCGTATCGCGCGCCCTTTGCCCTGCGGCCACTCCCGCATCTCCTACGCGTTATCTATAACGCTGCACTTGCTAATTAATCCGAAAGCGACTGTCCTGCGATATCCTCCCGTGTCCCCTATGTCCACCTATCCACCCGTATGCCTTTAGTTAGTCGATCACGAGGATCACGACGACGATCAACGATGACGTGGGCTCCCGCGGTTCGTCTTTCGACGAAATCGGCACACATCTATTTTCCAGATAATCGCCGATCGAATAGAACGATAACTCGCTCTGTAGAGAATGAATCGTTCTCGTGTATCCTCTAGATAGTGGTTCGACCGTTATCGACTAGTGTTTCGATACAAAGTACCGCATAACGATGCATCGTGAAAGGAGAAGAGGAACTTGTTAAAAATACGCGATCGAGCGGACGAGCGCGCGTCCATCTTTGATACGGTCCTGAGAACTTCGCTTCCGAACGGCGATCGTTTCGAGGAAGATAGTCGATTGTTTAGTTCCGTGGTTGTAAGGAAAAACGCCGCGTGTCAGAATTTCAAATGATTTCAGTTTGTATATTGAATAAATTTTGCGATCGAAAACGATTTGAAATAGAATGATGATTTCGGCGCACAGGTTCGATCAATTATAAATTAAAGAATTCCATTTTTATAACAAATTTGCAATTTGAAATCTCGACGTTTCGATCCTGGTGAGGATCATTCTCAAGAGATTTTTGCGTCTGAAACAAAATGTAACATTGCAAAAGCAAACCAAAGATAGAAAAAGAATAAATTTTTTAAATTGGAAAAATGAAATAATTTTTCTTACATGTTATATGGAAAATTGAAATTTAACTTTAATAACCACGTGTTGCTTCCATGCTGGTAGATAGATTTCAGTTTATGCATTAATTGAGCTTTAGAGTAGAAGATTTTACGTATTTACCAGAAAAATGGGGTAAACTTTACCTTGACGGACTCAAAATTTCAGCCTTTTTCGAATGAATTATGATGTATTTGGTATGTTATTCAGTAGATTTGTACTCAGCGCGGATGCAGTAGGAATTTCAATCCTCTAGAATCAATGATTCAGGATTTCGAGTTGCGCATTTTTCGCTTTGACAGGTAAGGGCGCCGCCATATTGGTTTGTAGTGGCGATCGTGCGTCACTACAATCCTAATCCTGAACCATTGTTCCTAGAGGATTGAAATTTCGATTGCATCCGCGTTGAGTACAAATCTACTGAATTATATACCGAATACATCATAATTCATTGGAAAAATACCGAAATTTATAGCTAATAATAGTCTAGACGGTTTAATAATAGTCCGTCGGTCCTATTGTACCTCATCTACGTACGTACCTCACGTACGTACCCCATCCTAGAAAAATAATAATAATAGACGGACTAGTAATAGTCCGTGTTGGTGTGCAACGATTGCCACTTCCTTAAAACTGTTTAAGGGGCGGTTTACAGTCCTCAGGTACAAGCGACCCTCCTAGACAATACACATAAACATATGTAAGGAATATAATAATTGTATGTAGTAAACATTTAAGGATTTCATATACTGTTCCTTTTAATCATATGTTAATATTATAATATCTGTATTTCTACAAGAAACCTATTCTGTTTTGTAATCTTCATACTCTGTATTATATGTAGTGTATTTCTTTTGTAATAAATCTCATATGAGATTTTCTATAATAAAAAATAAAAAAACATTTAAGGATGGGTCGAAGAGGAATTGACTATGATTAACAAGTAATGCGGATAGCTGTCGTTAATCATAATAAATCTTCGACAAGATGAGGCGAGAAGAAGGGTCACCAACGTCATCTGGTGCCCCTGGACCTGGAAGTTTACGGCACCCCCGGTACCTTATTCGAGGAGGTACATAAGTTCTACCGATTCTGCCAGGTCCTTAAGGAGGTAGGGTACCCACGTGACATTACTAGAATCTAACCAGAATCTAACTAGATTTTGGGCCCAAAACAGGGGTTTACGCGGTGTCGTTTCACGTCCTCATATGATTTTATTTTGAGCTGAGTGAGGGCTCATTCGAAAGAGGAAGGTTACACGCAGTGCGCTCTTCTCGATATTTTCGCGAGAAAAATCTTTTTGTGAACGAAAATTACACTGCGTGTAACCTTCCTCTTTCGAATGAGCCCTCATTCAGCTCAAAATATAATCATATGAGGACGTGAAACGACACCGCGTAAACCCCTGTTTTGGGCCCAAAATCTAGTTAGATTCTGGTTAGATGCTAGTAATGTCACGTGGGTACCCTACCCCCTTAAATAAAAAAAGGTACAAGCGACCCTTAGGGTAAGGAAACAGTGAGAATCAAAAAGTCAGTCGCAAAGAAACCATCAAGCATAGCACGCGCGTCACCACATTATTGCAGAGAAACCATTCTTAACATAGTTTAGTCATAAAGTACATACATTCAACTGTCCACACCTTTTTACATTGTACACGCGGTATCGTAGAAATTCCACTACCTATATTTAATAAATTCCATCAGTCCGTCACGGTAAAGAGCAGCCGAAAAATGTCCCGTGTGAAGAATTAGTGATGAAACTATTACTGGGTGGCACGGTTTTCCGGTGGTATCGGTTAAACGGCAATATTACCCGAAAGCGAAAGTATGTGACATACGGCGTCCCTCCTTACAACCACACGTTTCTGCCCAGCTACGTAGATCGAGAACGTAGCAATATTTCCTAATTGAAAAGAGCTTAGAACGAAGGGACGCAAAATGGAAAAGCTTGGTGGAAGGGGTGGGGGGAGGGGGAGGGTGTAACGAGGAATCGGTGGTATTTCGGAATGGCATCGTGACCGTAGCCGTGGAACGGGTTAAAGGCCAAATGGCACGGGCTCGTTTCATCGAAGGGTAGAGCGGTCACGGTTCCAGGACGGTAGTTTCGTAGAATGGATTCGCGTGAATACAAATCTGCGGTTATCGAATATTATTCCCTCGGCTGTGGCGGCCGTGCGTCCGTGTGTCCGCGTTAGGGGCGCGGTTAAAAGCTCCGCGGCGCGAAAAATAATATAAAATAACGGGGCGATTCGACGCGGTGCGGACGCGGACGTCGCACCTCGGCGAATATAAATGCGTTCCAACGAACGATTCGATCGTACGTCGACGCGTGCACGTCGCATCCGGCCGCGACGAGACTCGTTCCGTTCCGTCGAGCCGAAAACGAAACGACTTTAATTTCTAATTGGCAGATTGTTTGAACATCGGTTATCTGCCGGATCGATACCGAACCGGATCCGTGGACAAAAAAAAATCGGCTCGCGACTACGTTTAATATCCTGCGACAACAAACATTTGTCGGACCGGCACAGACGTTTACTTACACGCGCGCGTGCCCGTGCAAAACAAATTGCGCTCGCGAAACGATCCCGACGAAATCTGTTTTTTCGGCCCGGCACGCAGCCACCCGGGCCCGATTCAGTATATTTACGGGGAAAATGTTTCGAACGTCCTCGAGGCTCGCCTGCGATTCATTCCGATTTCCTCGAAACGAATGTCGCGTTTAGCAACGTAAATTTGCGCTGGGTTAATAGACTTCGATCTGGACACTATCAACTGAGGGCCTCCCTTTTTAAGATTAAACTTGCTGATGACACAAGCTGTCCATGTGGCTGTCAGGTACAAGACCCTGATCATGTGTTATGGCAATGTCCGATCTATGAGAATAATAGAGATACTTTGACTAGCAAACTTCGTAACAAGGGCTATTTTCCACCTTATACTATAAATTCCTTTTTGTGTGGACCCTCTCTTTGCCCCTTATTCTACATACATGGATTTTTGAAATCACACTGTTTATATCTGTAGTGTTGATATTGTACTTAAAAATTGTTCTATGCGTTAAATCTGTCCTAGTTTGTAAGCCATTTTTGTAATGTTAGCATGCACAACCAAGTGCATGCTGCTAATAATCCCATGTGGGGTTTCAATGCTTAATAAAAAAAACAAAAAAAAAACGTAAATTTGCAGCGTCGAGCAGGCAAAAAGACATTTTTGAGCAGCTTTTATCGGTTCTCCGGTCGACCGCGCTATCTGCACTTTCAGGTTTCTAATTCGCGGATTCGCTCGAGCCTCGAGGCGACCAGCCGAATCGGAACTTTGCTCGCGACGAATTCGCGACTCCGTTACCCGTTCCACCGACCCGTAAACGGCTCGTTTCCCGAGGCCGGGATCGACTTCGATACTTGAACGATACTTTTCCGCGACGATTAATTCCATCGCGGCGCGTTTCAAGTTTCCAGTGGATTTTCTCGGTAGACTTGCCGCCGAGCTCCGGCTAAATAAACTTTTGAAATTTTACCCGGCTGGTTTTGCCGTTGTTGCCGCGCAAAAAGCGTAAACCACTGGCGGCCTTGCCTCAGCCTCGCCTCGGCCGTACCCCGCTATCCAAGTACCAGATAGCTACCGAAAACTTTGCTCTCGAGACCGGTCTTTTTTCCCCCGACGAGCCCCGCTCTTCCACGCATCCGTGGCTTCGGGTATTCCTTGAGAGCGGGACGGAATAACAAATCGACGAAATTACGATAGATAGAAACTCGGGTGTAACGCGCGCTCACTCCGAAGCGATTCCCTCCGCGGCGCACCGCCGAACAGGATCCGATAACGCCGGAAAACTCTGGAGACTCCGCATGCTGACTCGGTTCGAAGACCTCGGCGACATGTTTCGAGAGAACTTTTCACTCGTGAAAGATATCGCGACGAAATTTCAACTAACGATCCTCGAGAAATAATAACTTGGCACGATCTCGAGTAGAATCTTTGTCGGTGCTAATACTATTCTTTTTACTTGAATCTTCACTGTTAACTGTTATTTGTTCGCACGTTATATACAGGTGGAGGCGTTGTAAACAGGTCACCTGAATAACTCGTTTGCTTTTGAAGGTAGAAGGAAATACTTCCAACCAAAATTATTAATCTTTTTTGTAGGCGGAGTCGTCGAGGAGATATATAGATCAACTCTGGTTTTTTAAATAAAAATTATGAGCGACTCGGTACCAAGTAGGTTTGGTCTGATACATTTTCTTCTATCTTCAAAAGCAATCGAGTCATTTAAGTTAACTGTTTACAACGTCCCACTCTGTATATCCTTGCGGATCTTCAATCATTTATAACTTCTGAAAATGTTCAAAAAATGTTCAAGAAATGCTGTTATATGAAAGTCCATAGAATTTCGTACGATTTTATTATTATTATTATTATTATTATTATAGATGGGCTGAAACCCTTTAACACGAGTATTTACAATATCCAAAAAAAATAAAAAAAAGAGAAAGATACAAAACTACACGTGTAATAACAAAGAAGGGACATGCACAAAAAGCAAAATTTAATAATGGTAAATTTTGTAAAGAATCCATGAAAAAATCAATACAATTATAAAGTGCATGATTTTGTACTAATGCGATTCATTGGATTAATTAATCCATAAGTAGATCTTGCTTTAAGTATTTGAAATGCAGCTCTAGTTCTCAATACACGTTCTTGCGCAAGGTAAGAGGAACAATCAATATGATTATTAATTAAATTAAAAATAAAGCTGTGGTCGGATACTATTCTTCGAGCAGATAATGGTTCTAGATTCATTGTAGTTATTATTACGGAGTAATCATGATCAAATAATGACATTGAATTATACAGCTTATACGAGCAAAACCTGAGAAATTTATGCTGCACTCTCGAGCAGCATGATTTCGTACTTAGAGCTTTTCGGAGACCACATAATTGATGCATATTCTAATATTGGACGGACGAGGGCAATATATAGCAATCTAAGTGTGTGGATTGAATCGAAATCAGTGGAAAAACGAAGAATCAAAACCAAGTGTTCTAGAGGCGGAGTTAACAATATGATAAATAAGGTTGAAAAACTTTAACATAGAGGAGAAATAAATTCCTAAACCCTTTACCTCATTTATTGAGAAGAGAATACTGTCATTTTTGACAGTTTTGATTCTGATTTATCTCAAATCTACAAACGCTTCTACCACTGAAAATCAAATTCCCTTCGATTCCACTTTCTATAAATTTGCCTACAAAAATAAAAAAGTTTCATAAATATCTGCAGTCAAGAAATATAATATAATATGCTATATGACCGCGCTCGAGCTATCCAAACATTTATCTATTCGCATCGACAGGTGAAGCAGTTCGGACGTTGATAAAATTGCAAATTGTTGTTAGAAAGGCGATTCGATCTTGGAGAAGTTCCCTTTGATCCGGTGGGGTAGGAAAATTTTGGGTAGTTTTTTCCCCCGTTGGTTTCCCGAAGGTACGAAACGCGGAGCACTGTGCATCGCGGGCGCAGGAAATCGGAGCCAGTGTGCGGCTTCAAAGCGATTCCCCCGTGCTCATCGCTTTGACTCCGACTTCGTCTGTAAAAGACGTCTGGCGAAAGTCGAAGATTTATGGCTTCTGAAACTCCATCGGACATGTTTAGACGGAGTTCGCCGTCGCGCGAATTCATTAAGTGATTCGAACGCTTCTCTTTGTATCGGCGCGCGTACGTCGACGTCACTGTCGTAACCGTTGTCGTTGCAGTTGCGTAACGTTTCGCCTGAAATAAACGAGCAGGACGACGACGCGACATTGGGAAACGCCGAGTCGAGATCGTAAATCGATAACCAGCTGTATACGACCTGTGCTCGTCGCGCGTCGCCCGTATAAATTGGACGCGTTCGAGATCCGAGTTCCGAGAGATCTTCGCCTCGATATTTTCCTGTTTGCTCGATCTCTCCACGGGAAGACCGAGCGAAGGTGGAAAACGAAAGGGAAAATAAAAATGTACACGTACAGGAGGACGGCTGGTATACATAAAAGCGAAAGGTCGAAGGTGGCCGTTTTCGACGGCACGATAGTAATCGAAATCGTACTGATACCCTTATTTATAGCCGGTCGAATTTCTCCGTTCCGCTATAGGGTTCTGCATAAAAATCTCATGAAACCGGACAAATGCGAAACAACGATCGACCTCCTCGCCGGAGGAAAGGAGGGTTTTATCGGCGTCCGAACGAGCCTGGAAAAAAAGTACGTCGATACGGGACAAGCGTCGACAAGCATCGACGACGTATCCGTAACAAAAAAGAAAAGAGAAAAAAAAGGAAAAAGGAAACGGAAAATGAACGTCGACTTCTTGTTCGTTTTTACGCGCGAGAGATTACCCGGTATAACCGACGGTGATTCATCTTCGGAGCTAACGACTCAAGTTTCTAGGAAACATACGAAACGCCCGGGCCCGTTCGATCATCGGACTCGTCGAGAGGCGTCGCGATAGGAACGATGCGCGGAAAATAAATTAGCGCGCGTGAAGCCGCTCTCCTCTCGTCTCTGCTCGTCTCTCCCGGTCTCTGCCGGTCCGTGTCTCGTCGGCGTAGCAGCGTTAACACGGCGTTTCTAATGACATAGCGTGACGACGAGCCGGGATCGTTCGCCCGTTCAATTTCCGTGACGAAACAAGGAACGAGGATTTCGATGACGGTCAATCTTCGGCCAGATTGACGCGACGGGACGCGACGCGACGCGGCGCGATTCGCAGTTAGCTGTTCGCAGGGTTATATCGAATGAACGACGGGGGAGAGAGACGCTGCTCGAAATTGGTACGACTCGCGCGATTCGTGCTCGACACTCAACACTCGGCACTTCAGCAGCTCCTTCAGGAACGAGTCCCCTGGAGCACGCGGAAAGTTTAATTGCCGTTTGACGCGACGCGGTGAGCAGCGCCGTCGTTCTTTTATTCGATTCGAGTTTCCGCGCGATCGAGAAACGATCCTCTCTCGGCGACTTTTCATACTTCTCAACGCGTGCATTGCTCGCCCGAACAAAAATGGCCCGAGTAATCTTTCGAACGCTCAGTGAATTATTTTACTATTATTATTATTATTTACTAGATCCATAAGCCTCGATCTCTGTTGCGGCTATACAATAAAAATTTTGTACCTCAATTTTCTCTTAGACAGTTCAAGGAATTCAAGGGGTGGTTCTTGACGATAATATAAGACGAAAATGAAGAATAAAAAGATTGCAATTTCAGTCTCGTTATTTATTGTTATTGTTATTTACTAGCTGACCCGACAGACGTTGTCCTGTTCAAATTTCAATAAAGTTTGCGATCGTTACTTCCTACTACTTGTACCGCTTCGAAGATTATGATTTCTGCAGTTTGTCCGAATTTTCTGACTTTCCTTTGTTATTATTTGTTAACTTATCAAAACGAAAAAAGAATTACGCATATCCATCGCACTTTCATTTTATCGCCAAATTTTCCATTTTTCCGGGCAACTTTTCCAATTTTTCTTTCCCTAAAAACCTCATTTGTACTATTACGAACATTTAAAAAGAAAAATTAGCCAAATCGGTCCAGCCGTTTTCAAGTGATGCGCTTACCAACGAACAGCGTTTGATTTTTATTTATATAGAAAGATAGAAAGATTATAGACGGACTGAAGCCCTTTTACATAAGTGTTTACGATATCAAAGAAACGAAAAAAGAAAGAGAAAGATACAATACTGCTCGTGTAATAACAAAGAAGGGACATGCACAAACGAAAACCTTAATAATGGTACAATCGATATGGTATTATCATATAATCCTGCGTAGTTGCATTTGAAAATTTTGTAAAGAATCACTGAAAAAAATCAATACGATTATATACAGTGCATGATTTTGAGACAATGCGATTCATTGGATTAATTAATCCATAAGTAGATTTAGCTTCGGGTGTTTGAAAGCCCGCTCTTGTTCTCAGTTCACGTTCCGGTACATATTATATCCGATACATAATATTTTCTTTGTTATTAGTTGTTATCTCGATAATCATTTCTGATATTCCGAATCTCTTCGTCCCCTCGGCAAGAAGCGAAGTTTATTCTAATGTTAAATCGCGTTTCACCTCGTTCTTTCACGGGAAACGTCACTCCACATTTTTTAAAGGTTGATCCCGCTTCAAGAAAGCCGTTATAAAGAGGGAAAGAAGGGATTTCGTACGCTCGGCAAGGTGCGGCGTGTGCTGTAAAAGCTGGCGCGACCACGTCCGAGCTCTTTCCGCTTGTTCCGGTGGTCCTCGGGTAAACTCTAGGAAAATCGGTCGGAGTTGGTACGAAACAGCGATAAGAAACCGAGGGAGGAAAGTCCGGCGAAGAAGCGGACATACGACGAAGCGACGGCGACGGCGTCGGTGGCCAACTGGAAACGGGAGAGCTCTGCCGCGTTTTCCGTAGTCACGTTCCACTGACTTTTACTCGAGTTACAGAACGCGAATATAAAATGTCCGGCTGCGGTTCGTTGTTTTTATCACGGCCGATGAACGAAGGGCCCTTCCCCGGTATCTCGTATTCCCAAGGGAATCTTTCTGGTCGAGCTACGTTCTTTTCAATTTTCTGCTCCGGCATTCCCGTGCAGCTCGTCCCGAAATATTTCCAAAGGATAGCCGACGGCGTCGTGAGCTCGCGGAACGGTTAACTCCGATTTTAAAGGCGTAGGTGGAGTTCGGGGAGAACGGCGAGAAGGGCGAGACGACAGGGAGGAGTGAACGTGTACCGCGCGGAAAATAGAGACGCTTTAAATTCGCGTGTGTTAGCACAACAATGGGTCAAAGGAGTTTCGCGCAGCGCGAAATTCCATCTCACGGCGGAGAACGCGCCGACGTCGACGTCGCGTCGACGCGCCAACTTTTGATCAACGACGACGACACGCCGCGCCGCGCCACGCCGCGCCACGCTCGGACCGAGTTACGAGAATTCCCGCAAATTGGATTTCCTAGTCGCGAGGAGACCCGGGACTAGGAGAACTCGCGCGGAAAGGGAAACCGGCGCGAAAGATTGCCCGCTTTGTCGATCCGAGCCGACGCGACAACCGACTCGACGAGCCCCGCGTTTGTGTTTCTTCCCAAAAGGGAAACACGCACCGCTTGTGTCCCGTATTTGTCTCGCTTGTCGACGCCCCTCCGCAAAAACTAGCAAATTGAAACGATTTCGGAGGATACTTGTGCGATTACGTTCTAATTTTCGCGGTTCCTTTTGCCGGGCAACGCTCGTTTGCTCGTCGACGCGTTGAAACGCGTTTCTCCGCCCGAGCTCGCGTTCAGTTTCCGTTTTCGCTTTCCGGCACAGGCTCGGGCTCGACCCGAGGCAAGAGGTGGGAGGCACGGGATCGGTTCTCGCTTTTTGTTTTCGAGCGCGAGAAAACAATTCTCTAGATTCCTTTAATTATTTCGTTCCACGCCGCTGGCGAGCCAGCTCCCCGTACAGTTTCGAGTGCAACGGGAAATGCTTGCCGAAATCACGCACCGGAAACCAAACAAAAGGGGGCCCGCCGCGCCCCCGCTACGAAAACCGAGTCGAGCTCGAATAAAAATTCACTCGGCCAAAGCTTCGATACCGCTCGTCGGCGCCGGCTGCGCGCGGTTTCGTTTGATCGAGCGACACTCGTTTCCCTCGCGGGAAGCCCGTTTTCTCGACGCGATACTATAAACTTTCCATAACCCGTAACAATTACCATAAAGTATGCTACCGTTGCATCGAAAATAAGATCGTGCTTGAAACTTCAGCTACAAACGCAACCGTAGACTCGAATACATATTTACATCGTCTCGCGAATGGTCCTTCCCTTTTTTTTGTTTATTTGAAACCGCGTAAATATCACCGGCAAGTAGTGATGGCGTACAAAATCACTAACCGTAAATGTGCTCACTGCTCTCCTCATTTTTCGTGTCCTTTTAATTAGTTCTTTATATCATTACGTCAATTACGTCGCTTGAAATTAGCTAGAAATTTACTGCATTTAACGATGAAAATAGAAAATATTCAATTACCTTTCCCATAATAATCGTGACTTTTTAAACTTGAGTAAATCACTGTTACGGTCACCTCCTCATTTTTCATGTCGATTTCATTAGTTCTTTATTTAATTACATGAATTACGTAACTTGAAATGATCCAGAAATTTATTTGGTTTAACGATAAAAATAGAAAATATTCAATTACCTTTCCCATAATAATCGTGACTTTTTAAACTTGAGTAAATGTGCTCACTGACCTCCTCATTTTTCATGTCGATTTCATTAGTTCTTTATTTAATTACATGAATTACGTAGCTTGAAATTAGCCAGAAATTTATTTGGTTTAACGATAAAAATAGAAAATATTCAATTATCTTTTTCGTACGTTATTTCAATACTTACAAAAAGGTATTAATTCTAATTTCAATCAATTCTAATCACGAGTGGTCCAAAGGCAGCAGTTCACGTCATCCCCTACTGACAAGCTTATTCGATTCTCGATCGATATAATCTCGAACGCAGTCTCTAGCTCGCAACTGGACGTTCGACGAATTATTCGAGGAAAACTGAAATCTGGTACAAGCGACAGGGTTAGATCCCATTGGGAAATCCAAACTTTCTATCAAGCCGAAACTTTTAAGCTCGGAACGTAAAGGATTTCTCGATGGATCGTCGTTTTAAGCCGACATAGGACAAACGAAAAATCGTCGTCTTTGAGTCTCGCAACTTCCAATCGCGTCGTTTACCCCACAATGGCGAAAACGATCCGGCAGGGTTACGCGTTCGACCCGGTTTGACTTTTTGAAAAGTTGCGAAGTAGACTTTCCGTGCCATTCGGTTGTTACGAAGACCCGCGATAAGAGAACTGGTTCGAGAGACGATTTCCACGTAGAATCGAGAACCAGTGATCGACGCTGTTGCGTTTCCGCATTCGACTGTACCATTGGAGCCGCGTTGCTTCGTTTCGTCTCGTCTCGCAGCTGTTTAATCAAGTCCGCGAGACGCGCCGCACCGTTTCATTCTAACCTCGTCCCCGCTATTACGCGCGTCACACTCGGATTAGAACATCGAGATAATTGCCAGGAACGCGGAGGAACGTGAGCGCGCGCGTTGCATCGCGCCACGTACCGGCTCTGCACGGCGGAGCGTGTGTAACGAGGGTGCGTCGCATTCCGTTGGTTTCCACTGGAGAATGCAGGTCGACGAGGGGACAAATGGGTGGACGGCAGGGCCGGACAATTTAACGCTTTGGGACGGATGGCCCAGTATGGACCGGTGTCGGTATTCGTCGGTCGACGCCGATTCTTCAAATTCAATGTACGAACACAGTCATACCTACTTTCCGTGGCTCACAAAAACAGCTCCTATTACGAATTCGAACGGAATGCAGCTACAACCCGTTCGATTTCGCTCATTCCACACGCACTCTCGGTTCTAGCCGAATTATTAACTAACTTGTGTGAAAGTGTCAAAGGGACCTCGAGGGACTACTTGTAAGGCACGGAGAAGATATTGTATTGTGTTGTAACATGATATTTGGTACCCTCAGGGTTTCAAATTCATTTACCAATCCTCTTCCCCCTCTTTCCACTCTCACCATCGCCTTTTCAGCGGGACCTACTGTTTATGGTGGGTTCCGAACCACCTTTTGCCAACAACACGTGAAAAACACCCCGGGCGGGTCACTTTCCGGTTTTTTACCAGACGGTCACCCATCCTAGTGCCGTTCACGTTCCACATTGTTTAACTTCGGTGATCTAACGAGAACCATTTTTTTTCATTTTAAAGTCTCTTTATTTACATAGCAGTATCTTACAAAGTATACATAATAACATCAGTCTTGGTGTTTTCAACGGGACTACGGTTGTTGGCCTCACGGAGAAGATATAAAAGTATGTTTATTTAATGTTAATTGAGTTACTATCACCTTAGAATGTTCACGGGAGACCGTAATTCAAAGTGTAACTGACTTGAAAATTCGAGTGCTGGAATCAATCGACCGGCTTGCGTCGGCGAATGAATTCTTTGAAAACGATAGCATTGTAGCCGGGACCATTTTGTTTCTTGTTTTATATGATGGTCGGTTCTAGCTGCGAACGGCTACGCGCAGCCCCGTTAACCTCCTCTCTGTGCACGGCTATTCTAATGTTAACCGTGTACAGGGGTGCAATCGGACACTGTACATTTTTTCAGCAAAATGTAAAGAAAAATTTGTCTGCATATGTATTTTGTGAAAATTATTAACCCTTAGCACTCGGCTCTCCCCTCTGAGGCACCACTAAAAATTGCTGTACCATTCTTCAAAATATTGTTTACATTATTAAATATATCGGTATCTAATCAATTACTAAACATTTAGGTACTGTATAAGGTAATGTACCAATTTCATATCCATAAAATTGCAAAAATCATAAGGTATGGAAATATTCTAGATCGGAAGAAATGTCTAATTTTCCAGTTAAAATAGCTCGGAGTGCAAAGGGTTAATATATCACAGATAGGATTCCTAGAAAACCTTTGAAAATTTTCCATTCGTGAACTTATCATTCACCCCATCCACAAAGAGAGGGTGAAGGGGGTAGACTCGTTTCCAGGTTTGCTAGAGTGCGGGATGCGCCTTCTCATTTCTCAATAATGCAAAGATGGGGGTTTGGAAGATTAATTAATACCGCGATCAACTTCTTAAGTCATATTCTTACGTTTAAGAGACGTAATTTGCATTATTCGGCAGCATTTAGCTGTCGCAACATTATACTTCCGAAAAATGTAAATTGCGCTTCGTAAACGTAAAAATAGTATTTTCGAGGGCAATCCCGGCCTAGATTGATCTTTTATCTAGCGCTGTCGACTACTGTAAAACCCCATGTTTGCAATCACGGGATCGAGTCGACCCCTTTAAGAGATTACTGTACAGAGAAGTAAACATCGGGTGGTTTTCTGTTTGATGTCTCAGGTGGGATGGCTCCGAATGGAGGATCAGACGATATTGTCGATGGGTCAGCAAAAGGTGACCCACTCGCCCCGGTTCCAAGTCACGCTGGAGAGCGCGAAGACGAAGAATCAGAGCCAATCGAGGGACGAGGAGGAAGCCACTTCGCGGCTGCAGATTCGCCAGCTTCGGGAAGCTGACCGAGGCTGCTACATGTGCCAACTGAATACGAAGCCCATGTTGAGCCAGCTGGGATGCGTCGATGTCCTAGGTATGCCTAATTGCGCGTTATCCCGCATTCCGTGGCGGTTGGATAGGTACGGGGCCGCATGCGTTTGCGGTCGCTCCCAGAGACGTCGCGCACGCACCTGGCACAAGGCACGCGGCGCAAGGCACGCGGTATATGTATATACGGTACGCGATAGAACGCACGAAGCACGCGATACGTGGCACACGCACCGTTTCCTCGCGGAATTAGCCTCGCCACGATGAAGGGGATGGAAAATACGCGTGCCTCGCAGCTACGATACGTTTCAATGGAAACGCCGCGCCACCCAGGACTGGCCAATGCAGCTCGTAGACTGCATACATACATGCACGTAGACGCGTATCCCGTATACAGGGTGGCCCGTCCAACGCAGCTAGCTGAAATATTTTCAAAGCTGTCGGCCGTGCCGGAAAAATCATTGCTGTTCGATATAACTAGCATTTCTGAGATCATTCAAAGATCACGTCTACTTGCACCTTAACATTTGCAACTGCATTTGTAATGTACAAGGGACTATAAAAATTAGCTTCAAAAATTAATTTTAACACCGTCTTAGCCAGCTTTCCAGCATTTCCGTACGGCTAGCGCGTTTGACCCTTTTTTTTTATTTTTTAAATTGAGAAAATCCGATTACGGATAACCATCCCTGTCGCCATATGCTTGATACCGACCAAAACCCCATTAGCCGTCCCTAGACATTTACTGCATGGACCCAGGATCACCGATGTACTCAACTGGGCCCCCACTGTCCATTTAATACATCCCATTGAAACCCCCCATAACACAAGGACGAGCAGTCGACGGCCAGACTTACTCGTCCCCCTTTTTTTTTTTTTTTTTTTATAGTGCGGAAATGCGTTACGCATACCCTGGCCCCTGGGGGGGGCAGGGTTATGTGGGACTGTCCAGAGGACTCACCGGCCTGCCTCTACCCACTAAAACCGCACTCCCACCTAAGCTATTGTAAGGGGGGGCCAGGATCTCCGAGAACTCAACTGGCCACCCCCTTGCTCGTCCCCCTTCCTGGTGAACGCGTTTGACCCGCGTTAAGGCTACTTAACTGGCACTGTTCGATGTAATTAACAGTTTCGAGATAATTTCAGCCTCGAGTCTCGGATGACTCGACTGGCGCACGGTGTACATAAAACGTTACATTGCCGGGTCGGTCGTCTTTTATTCGTTCCGCTGCGTTGCGTATCCCTTTCGCCTCGATCCTCGATCCCCGATCCTCGGTACATTATGCGGGCACGTTCTCGCGACCCTCTCTGTACCTGTACTTTACATCCCGCACCAGACACTGATGCAAGCGCGTGCAACCGCGTGCCCGCGATTCATTGTACCGGCGTGCGCCGCGCGAGACGGAGTGCGGACACCAGGGGTGGAAGGGAATTCATTGGGAGCGTTGCGCCTACAGTCTACAGTCTGCAGGCTACCCTACAGCCTGCCGCCTATCATTGCCTGCCTGCATCCGACTCGAAAGACCGATCGGACCGAATGGAATGAAATTCCTTTGTGGGGTTACGCGGGGAAGGTCTCGTTTCTTCCTTTCTGCGCCGACCCCGACCACGACCACGACCAGAACCAGGACCACGACCCCGGCTCCGATTCCGATACCGAGCCTCCCCTCGCCATTCCACTGTACGGAATATTTGTCCAAGTTGAAGCCGTGTAATTGAAATGGCCTCGCAGCAGCGTCGGCGCTCGTTCAAAAGAAGCGAGATTTCATCCCAAAAATGTGTTCCTCTCCCCGATAACACGGGCTTGGTAAACGCTGTTTAATTTTCCACGAGACCGAAACGTTTTAACCTGATTTCGGCTCCTCGTCCAAACCCAGCCCAATTTCCATAGCGGCTTCAACGCCGTGCGGACCGTTGGATCTCCTATCTACTGTGTTATATCCTCGTGGCCCGCGAGGTCGTGTGCGTTCTTCACGCGGCCCGATAAATTCCGTCGCGACCGTGTAAACGCGCGTTTAACGACGCGCATTCGACAAGAACGAGACGCCTCAAAACTCCCAACTTCAAATTGAATCCCAAAAGTTCCGACGGTTTTTGGACGCGGAATGCGTCCCACGCTTCTCCAATTTGCACTCGACGCTTTCTTCGTGACGCCACGCGAGATCCTTCGAACGGTGCACGCCGGATGCGCATAATCCCCGAGACGTCGTCGTCGGCGTCGTCGGATCCCGAAGAACAGGCTAACAGCGATTACGTTACGTTCCGTAGTGGAGTCGTAGTTTTCCTGTAAATTTTCCTAGAGATTCTGATTAGAGATATCCCTGTTTCACGTGTATATAAATACACGTAGTACAGCTTGTCAAATCTAGCTGTGTGGCTGGATGTCCCCCGCAAGGCGAAATGACCCCGCTGCGCAGTGGCAAATAGGCGGTACTTCACAACGATATACAGGGTGTCCCAAAACTACCCTAGGAGCCGAAAATGGGAGGTTCCTTGGGTCATTTGAAGCGACATTTTCCTTAACAAAAATGTAATCCGCGGCTTTGTTTAGGAGTTATTAACGAAAAACACGGACCAATCAGAGCGCGACCTAGACGCGAGTTGGTAAAATCGGCTCGGCGCGCCAACTGTCCATTGGCCGACTGTGCCAACTCGCGTCTAGATCGCGCTCTGATTGGTCCGTATTTTTCGTTAATAACTCCTAAACAAAGTCGCGGATAACATTTTTGCAAAGGAAAATGTCGCTTCAAATGACCCAAGGAACCTCCTATTTTAGGCTCCTAGGGTAGTTTTGGGACACCCTGTATAAATACACATGGTACAGCTTGTCAAATCTGGATGTCCCCCGCAAGGCGAAATGACCCCGCAGCGCAGTGGCGAATAGACGGTACTTCACAACGATATAGAACTGATTGTCGCCTATCAAACGATAAACGTGGTGACAGTTCAGTTAAAAAGTGAAGTGCAATAATGTCAGTTGAAGAATTGCAATAATTCTTATATTACAAAGGTATTTCATTAAACAAGCTTAAAATAAAATAATTCGTCTGAGTTAATATACTGGTCCCGTCGTGCAATTCAACTATCATATAAACAGTTGTTTTGTATATTTACTGCTGTAAGAAATAATGGACAGTATGCACTTTTTTTACGAGGTGTGTGCATACGTTGCATCCTTCTCTCATCGAGTGCGATCTTTGTTTTCTTCTGCGCATATCTACATTTTGTTCAGCCGCACACCTAGATTTGGCAAGCTGTACGTGAACCGTGTAGTAAGAATTTAAGAACCGTTCGGCACTTTCGAGTCCGACAACTGATGCGTTATTGTTTCTCGATGGAGTTCTTCTTCGAACCGTGTACACTAGGGTGGTCCTTATTTTTCGAGCATGAAATTTTCGACACGCCTCCCCTCAATATTGTTCCTTTTCATGAAACAATGTTATATCCAAAGTTTTAAAGCTATCGGACGTCGGGAAGTCGTGCCTCATCGAGCGCGAAGTTTTGAAATAGAAGTAACTGCGCGCTGAATGTGAAGAGCATACAAAAATATCATTATTTCTTACGTGCATTCAAGTACAAGTGTACTTTGTACGAATTAAGATTATTTCACATTAATTAGCCTGTCTAATTGCTGTCCGCCACCTTCCCGCTAACAATCCTATAATAAAGTATATCATATAATGTAAAAATCCTATCACAACCCCTCAAGAATTCTACAAACGGTTAGAGGTCCCTGCAGCAATACTAAAAACTTATAAAAAAACTTTTTCTCTTTTTTTTTTCCTATAAAATTTCTCAAGTTTTTGTCAACTTCAACGTCAATAAGGCCTTCCCCTTATCCGATCAACCTTATCTTTTGCAGGAATTATTTTCTCACCAAATGGCACAATTTTAGGGGGAGGCGTGAACAAAAATCTCGCAAAAAAACATTTTCACCAAGTATAACTAAGGACCACCCTAGTGTACACGGATCCTTAAATTCGTACTACGTACACGTTCGAAACCGCGATCTGTAATTTTGATATCGGAGTAAGAAACAGCTGTCTCGCTTTGAATAGGAAAAATCCTTGATATTTGATTTTTGTCTTCCTCTTCCTAATCTTCCCGATTCGATACTCGATCGTATAAAGCCTGAAGTATGAAATACCGTGACTAACCGCTGAAACGGACCGAACCGGGTTGATGGTTTCAGTTCCGCCGGATATACTGAGCACTGGGACGTCGGAGAGCGAGGTCTCCGTTCAGGAAAGCGAGAACGCGACCCTCTCGTGCAATGCTTCTGGAAGACCGCCACCTCGTGTGCTATGGCGCCGCGAGAAAAGTGGTTCCATACTTATGAGGGGTCCTCACGATTCGCTGATACTGGGTAAGATATTACACTTTTATCTCGGCTCGAGAACTCTCGCGTTTCGTCGCGTCGGTCCGCGTCGGTCCTCCTCGATGACAAACAACGTTCGATTCTTTTCTTTTTATTAATTCTCGAGCGTCGCCTCTCCTCCTCGAATAGCCATGCCGAGTGGTATAGCTGCTGCAGTGGTTTCCTTCTATATGACAGAAAGCTTTCTTAACCGTTTTCTTCGACTGGTCGCGTTGTAATCTGTAACGGCCCAAGACTCGCAACCATTCGATGCGCGTACACGTTCGGGTGGCTTTTAGTTGCTCTTGTCCGAATTAATTTTACGCCAACCCTCAGAGTTGCTCCACATAATTGAAAAAAATATCTGTGCAAAGTTTGAGTGCCTACAGATAACGGGAAAACATTAAAATAAATAATTAAATGCACATCGAATCGTTTATGCATGTTAAAACCTATAGATCTGTGCAGACAGTGTCTTTTATGTCTTATTACTTTTCTCGTGAAACGAACGGTTTTGGTTTCGTTATCTTTTATCAATAAACATTAGCGAGAAATGTGTTTCTCTTTTCTCGAACTTGCGGAACTTATTTTTTTTAATGGCAGATTAGTTTGCAGGAGATTCCACATATTCTTTTTCAAGTCTTAGAAATGTTTGGGTTCCACTTTATCAAGGGTCGCGGTCTTACGAAGAGAACTGCGTTCAGAAAAATCCTCTGAAATTAACCGTTAAATAAATATGAGCAAATCTGTGGGCACTTCGAAAGTTGAAAATAAGAGCCACCCGAAAACAGACTGACGATTGACGGGAAGAAGCACAAGCTGGAAAAGATTGACAATTTTGCTGGGAGAAATTCGGCTGGCTAAAATTCCGTTAAAATTTTTGTTGAAAAATCGCGGCGCGATCGACGAGCCGTCGAGTGGGGATTACCGCGATCGGGTAGGTAATTAAAATTCGAATCGAAGACGCGTCGCGTCGTGTCGCGCCAGGTTCGAGCAGTTTCGAGAACTAATTATCCAAGGTGTCTGGGCGAGACGATTCGCCATCAGGATCCGCTTAGCGGGACACGAAGACGTCGTAAATTCGCGAATACCGATCGAAACCAATTACGAGCCGGAACATGTCCCATCGAATAGAGATTAGTTTGTCCGCGATGACTTTCAATATCTTTCGGTGATCTCCGTGTGTGCTCTTTTGCGTGTGCCAATGCCGTCGGCATTCGAGCGTTTCCGTACGAGACCGCGGGGACGTGGATGCACTTTTCGCGCGAGTGCCCGGCAAATAATTGTTAATCGGCGAAAATATATTCGTCGATTGAACGAATCCTCCTGCCGATAAATCGTCGTGCAATAATTTCGACGCGGTCGACGCTGTGTAACAAAAAGTGTCCGCCGGCGAATAATGAATCTTCCATTCTCGCCGGATCTCATTAGGCCGTGCGAGCAGCCGACGCGTTTTATCCGAATCGCGGGACGAGCCGATGATTTATGTCGCTCGATCAGTCGATGTTAATGCAATTCATCGCGTTCCATCGATCGCGGAAACGTCGCGGCCACGCGTGTACACTTGAACGATAATACCGTGCATCGACCCTGGGACAGAACAGGACAGGATGGGACGAGACCGGACGGGACGGGACGGAACAGGACGTCTACGCGTTCGCGTTAACTCCGTCGCAATGCTGGCTCGGGAGTTTTCCGTCGAGTTTGCGTTCTATTAATTGTTCGTTTGACGCGAAATCCTCTTAACGCGTTCGCCGCGGCACGATTACGCAAAATCGTCCCGGTAACCACACGAAATATTTCATCCGATTTCGTTTAACATTGGAAAGATGATTTCGGCGCACAGGTTCGATCAAAAATAAACTATAGTCCTTGTTTCATAACAAATTTGCAAATTTGCAATTGGTTGTTCTTTCTGTTGAGAACGAAAATTTAGTTTTTGGTAAATGTATGTTTTGTGATTCAGACGCAAATGTCTTTTGAAAATGATCCCAATCAGGATCGAAACGTCAAGATTTAAAATTGCAAATTTGTTATAAAACAAGGACTATAGTTTAGTTTTGATCGAACCTGTGCGCCGAAATCATCTTTCCAATATCAATTCTTTTCGATCGCAAAACTACCTCGATATAGATTTCGTTTAACGTTCTAATTGTCGCAGTCTCTGGGCTTCTGTTGATCAATGTCGAAACTCGAACGAACTTTCCAACGGTCGAACGATTTTTTACGAAAACGTGCCGCATCTTTCGGTCGGGTAGTGTGGGAGATTTAGGATCGGCCCGGAAGCGGACATCGCGGAACGGTGGCCAGGTTGTTCGAACGCGGAACCACCTATTTTCCTGTAATTCGGTGTACGCGTAAACGTCGGCACGCTGGCGCGAGGCCAGCGTTATGTATACGAGTACGAGAGCTTTCAACAAGATATTCATACGATGCGCGATTTTCTAGTGGACAACCAGTATGGCGAGAAGCTGGAATTAACCAGGGTAGACAGGAGGCAAATGGGGGCTTATCTTTGCATAGCCAGTAACGAAGTGCCTCCGGGAGTCAGCAAGAGGGTCTACCTAAAGGTTAATTGTGAGTACCTTTGAACAACCGATATCGCTACTTTACACTTTAACGATTAACGGATCCGGAAAACTTAAATAGCTGCTGCGGCGCGCAATTAAGCGTCGCCCGACCACCCCGGCCGCGTCTGTTTATCAATTATTTATTTCCACGAGGCTTCAACGAAATTGCACGGCCACGGCCCCTTCAAAGTCAAAAACTCTACGGCGGCGAATCAACCACGATAGAAATTCCTCGGTCGAAGCTACTATGCTCGCCGCATCGTTTCATTAACGTTCAATCTTATTGTCTTTCTTATTCGTCGTCCGTTCTTGCCGTCTTCGTAGATTTTTATTTGATACAGACTTCTACAGATGTACGTTTCTCTCCGCAACACGCGACTAGAAGAAATTTGATCTCCGTTTAATAGAAAAGAATAACGTATGTATAGTGTTTGTTTGAAAATTATTTGTCGTGACCACTATAGATACATGAGAAAATATAAAACAAATACTTTTCATTTGACTCCTCCTTTCCGAGTTTGAAAACTCGGCGAACACGCGTGCTATTGAATAGGAATCGTCTGGCGCGTCTGTTCATGGCCGGCTCATTCTACTTCTCGAGAACGCTAGGCACGCGAACTTTGACGGATTGTTAGTCAATGTTCTCGAAAACGACGGATCAAGTGAAAACATTTACTCTATATTTTCGACTTATTTTTCTGTGTAGTATCATTCCCTCCACGTTTATTCAAGTTTAAGACAACCTGTAGACATAGGGCATAAAATAGTTGGCGAATCTTTAAAGTCCTTTTTTCAAGAGAACGTTTGAATTGAGACCTATATATTGGGTTGGCAAGAAAGTAATTGCGGTATTGTAATGCGAAATAAAATCCAATTTTTCTATTCAAGCAATGAACTTTAATGAATAGAATATTTTCCATTTAGTTCGATGATCTTTTACCATCATTCTGGTAGCTTCATAATTTCGCTCTCATAAAACTTCAAAATTATCATAAAAACTTGAGTTTTATTTCATCTTAAAATACCGAAATTACTTTCTTGCCAACCCAATACAATGGTTCCTTTGAGACTTTTTTTGTATTTTTGTAACAAATCTCCACCTATCTAGAGGTGCAGGATCACACGTTATAGTTACAGCGTATAATTTTGAAACACTCTGTACATGTATTTAATCCTCATCCGTCCCTCGTGTCAATTTGCCACAGTTTTCCCGAAATAAGTTATACTGTTCTGTTATTTGTAAGTAAATTTGGTCCGAAACTTGGTGTCCTTTATTGTTTTAATGCGAAACATAAACCGCAATAACCTAAGATGTAAACTTTTTTTTTTATTTTGGAAATCTCATGAGATTTATTAAAGATGTAAACGTTAACTCATCAATTTGAATGAAAAAGGACATCGATAAGTAACTGTTTGACTCGTTATTATATCGATTTTGTTTTTTATCACTGTGTCATTTTGACACCATTTTGAGGGACAGATACAGTTGGTGAAATGAGGGACGGATGAGGGTGTAAGTGTTTAGACAGGATCTTTTATCCCGTTATTTCGGAATCGTAACGTTTCAGTCACGCCCAACGCGAAGGTGCCCAACCAGCTGTTGGGTTCTCCCCTGGACACGAACGTCTCGCTGATCTGCTCGATCGAGGCTTATCCAAAGACGATTAACTTGTGGACTAGGAAGGATATACTTATCACGAACGGGTGCGTATCTACGCGTTAATAAATCGAATCGAATCGTTTCGGGTCTCCCGGCCCACCGTGTTGACTGTTTTCGTGGGAGTCTGTCGCATGTTGTTATCGGATGCGAGGACCGAGTCGAATCGAATCGAATCGATTCGATTCCATCTTAAACGGGCCAAAGTAGATGTTCCGTCCGCTAAAGCTAACCGATCTGTCAACGCAGCGGCAGATACGAGATCAGCGAACGGACACACCCGGACGAGGAGTGGAAGACAACGATCGAGCTGAAGATAAAGAGGTTGGAGAAAACGGATTTGGGAGAGTACACGTGTTCTGCGTCCTCGAGCATGGGGAGGGCCAAGGCTACGATTACGGTGTCCGGTGAGTCGTCGAAATCGGAGATTACTATAGGCGTAGGGCGTTGGGAGTAACACGGAGCCGAACGTGTTCGACCAGTTGAACGGTTCCAGAGTCTTCCTAGTTTCGCCATCCATTATAGAGGTTAAATTCTTCTCGATCGAAATTAAGACAAAAAATAAATTGATGATATCGGCGCCAGGTTCGATCATTTATAGAACGGAAAACAACAAATGTGCAATTAATTCATGCTTCTAACGTTTCGATCCCGATGTGGATCTTTTTCAAAGAGACATTTTTGCGTCTGAAAATAGAAAACGAAATTAAGAAATAATCAATATTTTTAATCAAAATTTGTTATTTTTGTTTATAATTTATACATTGGGTTACATTTAAAATTGGATTTCATATAAGTTCTAACAACGTATGCCAGAGCCTTCTTGCCTCTGAAACAGCACGTGTTTCAGTTACATGTCTGCCACCATGGCTTAATGTTGGTTTTCGTGTAACTCAATATTCTTAAGTATTTGTCCACTTTTTGACACAACATGTACGTGTATTATTTTTGTGATCTTTTTCTGTGACACCGTTTCAAAAATATTGATTATTTCTTAATTTCTTTTCTATTTTCAGACGCAAAAATGTCTCTTTCAAAAAGATCCACATCGGGATCGAAACATTAGAAGCATGAATTAATTGCACATTTGTTGTTTTTCGTTCTATAAATGATCGAACCTGGCGCCGATATCATCAATTTATTTTTTTTCGTCCTAGTTTGTCGAGGGATATTGCAATGTCTCACATTTTTTGTATTAAATATAGAATCAGGAATAAATTTGCCCATATTATCTCGATAGGATATTATCGGTCTATTTATGGGGGAAAGTCTTGCTAAACAACACGCCTTATTGCTGTGTATATGTTACGGGTAATATGTCTAACATGTGACAATGTTGAAATCTGAGAGGAGAATCCATAATCGACAAGTTTATCGCTATAAAATATAAACACAAAAGAATGTCAAGTATGGACTTAACACACTGGCCAACGAACCGTGGATATCACATAAAATGCCCGGGCAATTTGTGAAGCACCAGCCCATTATTCACATTGCGAAAGATGGGAGATTCTATAGAATGCCTGTCTTAGACACATTGCCCGTAACATATACACCGTGAATCGACAATTCCGAAGAAATATTCTACGGGACGGTTTCGAAAATTGGAAGACCAATCGTAAAGTATACGTGTCCATTGACATTCGGCATAAAACGATTGGAACTAAAAAATAATTTTGTAGCACTGTTCCCGAATGCACACCGAACGATGTTTTTCAGAGATCGAGCGAGTGACGCCGCCCACGCGGTCCACCTCGGCCAACTGGAAGAAGTCGAACAAGGGGAAGTCGAAGTTTCTCCAGGCAACCACGATCAACCGGGTTTTCCACCAGATGAGCACGCCGGCGATGCAGAAGAGCACCGCGAGGATAGTCCACAGCAAGTACCATAGTACGACGACGACGACGCCGGACCCCCGTGCCCCGTTCATCAAAGACGAGACGATGTTCAAGAGCCGCGACAAGCCGAACGCGACCTCCAAGAGCCGCGCGATCCTCGCGAGACCGTTGATCGACGCACGGATCTACGCGATCTGCACCGTGCTCTATCTGAGCCTGCGATAAAAACAACCAGTCGCGGCGTAACGAAACGACCCGCACTCTTCGAAGATCGAGGACCCCCGGGGCATACCCGAGTCGAATCGGATCGAATCGAATTTGAGGATTCGAACGCGAGGAACGTACCGCGCGACACCGTCTTCCGGCGGCGGCGGCGGCGGCGGCGGCGGCGGCGGCAGCGTTCCCGAACAAACGATCAGGAGGAGGAATCGCAAACTCGGAAGTTTTAATTGAACTCACCGAGGGCAAGTTTCTTATTGCGTTCCGAAGACGATGACGAAGGGCGCGCGAGCTCACTAGACGACGCTCGATGCTCGACGCTTGTCGGTCGTCGCAGCGACGACGACGACGATACACCGAGTATAATCGATCTCTCGTCACGGACCAGCGCCGTCACGAAAACTGTTGGAAAATTTTAAGAGATAAACGCTTACGAAGGTATTTTTTATGAGCCTTTTATCCGTTTCTGAACGCGGAGGAGAGAAGAGACAGACAAGGGTGGGGGGGGGGGGGGGAAAGGGAAGTAGTTCGTGAGCGGAAAGCATCGTGTTCTTCGGTTGGACTGAATGTCGCAACGTTGCCGAATATTTTTTTAACGACGAACGTGGGGAAAGGAGTGAGCAGGCCGGGGATATCTTCAATTGAAAACTCTGATTTCTCGTTTGTGGGGTTACTAGATGTCACGATGTGATTTTTATAATGTTAGCGTCGAAAGCCTTACCACATGCAGGGTGTCTATCTCAAGTGGGCCACCAGTGTCATTCACGAGAGAAAATCGTTCGGAAAGATGGAAACATGGGGAAAAAAACAGGAAATATTATACCGGAACACCACGAACATTACGGAGAACCGAGGATAACCGAAGGAAAGAAAATAACCAGAACGAAAATATAACCGTGAACCGATTACTCGCGCGTTTTCAAATTATTTCAGCAATGGCAGTGGCGATCCAGTTCAAATGAACATCCGTTAATATGTATGTATATCGTTACGCCGTTACGTGATAATTATTGTCAACGATTAATTAAGTGTTCTACCGTTTCCCGTAAGGTTCGCGCCGTGCCGCGAATCGATCCATCTCGAGGTGGGTAACTCGTATAATTCCGCTATAATATCATCAAGTTATGTTGTCCTGACATTTACAATTTTTGGCGAGTCTACTCGTTGCGTATCGATATCGATTCGACGAAACAGTTTTTGCGTCTTTCTACTTGACACGCTCTGGTCGACCTATAATATATGTTTCGATCTTGATTTTACCTTGAATCCCAATTTTATGAAACGAGCACTAGGCCCTCGCCTAAAGCTTCATCGAAATACTTTGTAAAGTTTCTATGATATAATATGTATACGCGTATAATAGAATTCCTGCTAAGCACGAGTTGCCCCCCTCGAGCAAACTATTCGATTACACTCGAACACGCAGACAAATAATTAGCATACTAATTTGTACGTAAGGAATAATAAGATATGTTTGTTCAACGGTACGATGAAGCAAGGGAACCGAGATCGTAATCGTAATCGTAATCGTACTCGTAATCGTAATCGGGATCAGGTTCGAGATATCAGGATCGTAAATGGCAACACGATGAATGTAAACGAATCATATCTAAGTCAGATTCATATCCGTAGGGCATATAGTAACGTACTGTATATTTTAGGAAGATACTAGACCCTACTTTCGTTATTTTCTGTATTTTTTTAATTACCCGTAGGCGAATAACGTACCTCAATATGCCAATAATTGAAACGAGACCACGATGTAAACGTAACCGACGTGGTTGACTGCGAGGAATCCGCCAACAGTTCGAGTAGTTCGATCGAGCGAACGAAGCGTACGTACACTTGTTTTTGTATCGCGGGATCCTTATCGTTATCGAACGCGCGGAACATTCCAATTCACCTGAAATAAACGATCATTTTCTAGTTTCAAATCTACGACTCGTGTACTTTAATTCGTTCGCGATATTGATTTGCGATACACGAACGAACGAATACCGCGCAACGATCGTTCGCATTCACACCGATACCGTGTATCTAATATACTTGTACACCCGGCTATAGTTTGCTTTTAAGGACTCGACAATAAGTGTTCCTAAATAGATCGCGGTTTCTAATGATTTCTCCTTTTTAAATGTTCCTCGCAAAACACCGCAAACCATATCTCGCTCTGTAATTCGAATCGGTGTGCGAAATGGTGCTGGTAGGAGAGCTTCGCGATCCTAACGTATCGAAACAGATTTTTAAACGAAGGAGAACCGAAGCTTTCCGCCGATATTATGCGATTCTCATAAATGTCTTCTATTACAGAGAAGTATAGGTTTTAGTCGCAGTGCGTGGTATATTGTCTTCGGAATAGTAGCATATCCGCGAGGTAAACGAACGAATCGCATATGTTGAATATACCTATTTAACAGATACCGTATATCATGAAACACTGCTCAATATAACGACTCTACAATAACTATATTAATTAAAAGAATGTTGTTGTTTATAGAAGAAAAATATATTATGGAAATACGAAGAGAAAATGTGCTCAAATTGGATAATTATATAGCTTTGGAGAAAAGGACGTGTTGACAAATAAAATGTACCATGCAACCAGCACAGATATTCGTTCCTGTTTACCTTCTTTACGCATTAACAAGCTCGCTACCATTGTTTGTAGACAATACAATGATGTTTTTCTTATGATTTCATTGGTTTCAAATGCGCTTGTGCTTACTTTTTGCAACTATAAAACATAGATAGATGGTATCAGTGTTTTTATTGTTTTCGAAACCCACCATCGTTACAACGATGAACAATCACAGACTCACTTTTCACAAGTCCATACAGCACTCTGACATCTCACGTCCAAAAGAGAATGCTAAATGCCATTAGAACGCAACAAACAGCCACGTATGGACTTTTCCTTTCGCCGATCCTAGCACACTTCCAAAACGTACCCTGTATACTGACAAACAAGTATTATTCGTACCTTAATCTTTCTTTGGTTCGTTATTTGCAAATTCAGAGAAACTCACCCAACTCTTTTCATCCGATTGTCCATGAAACTCGGTGCGAGTGCTTTGACATAAGTGCAGGTACATATCAGTAACAGGAATACCGACAGCAGACTCTGGAAATTAAACAGGGCAGACTACGCGCCACCCAAAACATACGTTTACAATGATTTTAAACAGTAAACAATTAGGTTATGTTCACAATTATCGCTCGCTTTTGATTGCGCGCCATTTCATTCGAATTGGAACGTAGAAATGATTAAAGTCGTGATCTTACCATTACGATTCAAAGACAATGAACCAAAAAGCCTGGAAAATGCTTCGGATAATCGAGTCACATGTAAATGTCAGCAAATTTGACGTAAGTCGCAGCAGAAGTCAACCGGTTCCACAGGCGAGTATGCAACAGGCGAAAAAGTTCAAAAAGGAACTAGCATTTCCATGTACCTTAGAGGCGAAACTCCGGTCTTTTTCAGGAATCAATTTCCAGTGCGCATGCGTACTCAAGTTAGAACACCGTGAACATAGCCTCGAAACTACGCGATAAATTCCTAGCGATTTTATGTAGAATATGCAACCGCGCGAAATTTAAATCGTAACAGACGAGTCTGTCCCACGATTCACGTAATCCCCTTACCATTTTCATTTCGCCTATTTGCATGCAAATCAAGCGATTAAGCACGCGAAACAACGATTCAGAACAGAAATAGACTTGTAAATCGAAATCGCGTTCCTGCTACTTTCCAAGAAAATAGAAATATATGATCGGTATTTCAGTACGTGAGACACGAAGTTCCATAAGATAATATGTAGACTGCGGATCGTTATGCAAAATAAAAGATATCTGCACTGATTGCAAGAGTTATTTCTTCCCTTAATGATTTTAATAGAGGAGAAATCATATATTGACATCTTCAATTTTTCAAATATTTCAACAATTTTGAATTTCATCTACTCAATTGTACTATAAATCCATAAAGATCCACGGTCTAATGATACGTCTATCCTTATACCTCTTCAAATATTACCGCGCTTTACAAGGTTTCCAATTTCTCAAATATGAACTTTGCTTCCTCTTTCATCCTGCGTTCCAGAGAATGGGATAGAAATACCAACTGAAATTGATGGCAACGTGGCATGTATGTAGTGTGTCAAGGTCACCGAATTCAGGAACACGAACATGACAGATTCTAACCGAACTTTCATCTCTGGTATATTTCGCGATAAGTGTGCAAGTTTAAACGTTTAATGCCGCTTCTTTTGTGTTCTCGATTACATTGATTTCGCACAGTGTTCCCATGCAAACAATGATATCGCTCGGACGTATTATCGGCAACATTCGATAACAACTACAAATCATCGTGTTGTACGGGTCGCCTGGCTCTCTATACGCGCATTGTTGATGGCGTATTATTTATAAAAGTGTTTAGAAGGAAATAGTAACCGCGTTCGATGCACAGCCGATCCTTGAACCGATGCCGGTGTACGAATGCTGTTCGAAACATGTCGTGAGCGTTTAGTATAACATTGGAAACAGTTAGCGATATCGAAATAAATCCGTTTCCCGAGTATACCGATCACGACCACCGCGTGCAGTAGTAAAATGGCTGCCGAGAAACGTCAATACATTTTATATCAATAACAAGCTGTCGTTGTAAATAATCGCGGACAAGGGGGATTGCAATAAAACGGATGCCGTTCAATTAGTGTTTCAATTTTCCTATTTTTCATAAACGTGTGTGCGTGAAAGTAGCGCGTCTGAACCAAAAATGGCAGAATTTGTGCGTGGAGGCCCGAGCGTGTCGAACAGTGCTAAGGTACGTTCGAGGGTATTATTCATCCTAGATTATTCATCCACGACTATTGTGTCGTCGAAAGAAATTTCGGGCACCGAATAAATCCAACGGAATTGTACATCTATGTATTATCGAACGTACGGATAATCTCCGAAGCTTGGGATTTCCGCACAGTTTAAATTTTTTTTCAATATTTTTTTGGAAGATGTTTCTCAAACGATTCGTCGACTCGCTGGTAATAATTTCAAGCAGAAATACTAAACAATTATTTTACGAGTAGTATTAGTGTTTTATTGGCAAAAGTATACATTATTTAGAATACCTTGATATATGTACATTGTACGAAAACAAAATCATATGTGTAACGAATTTATGTTGTAGAATTCAAATGTTTATGTGATTGTCATATTGTTTATGTTTCTGTTGTTATGTCTACAGATGGATCACAACAGTAAAGGAGGATCGCCTAGCACTGGTAGCGAAGATGGGGGGCAGAATGAGTCTATGAACGCGGAAAACGAATTTGATCCGTTTCTTGAAAATATTCCAGATGATATACAGGACACAGAAGAACCTGATAGCGCCAATGCAATAATATTAACAGCTCCTCCGGAAAATCAGTGAGACAAATCAGAATAAGACCATTTAAAACTTTACCAACTGGTAGTCTTTTTGTGTGCAAAAGTCAAAGCCGGGGTCAGAGAAATGTTTATAGTCGAATGACCGGTGAGACATGTATAGGACTTTCAACCACTACTAGTTGGTAAAGTGGTAATTCAGTGGTTTCCAACCTGGGAGGTGCAGAAATGAATTTTCATACCATAATATCTATAAATAAGTAGAACTTCTTATTATTTAAAACGTGTCTATATTATTATATCTATTAAAAAAAGAAAGGTAGTAGCATAAAGGTTGAAAACTGCTGATTTAATATGCAAACACGAGTTTGAACAAGATTCGTAAATACACTGTTACATTTTAATACATATAGAATGGATATTTTGCAGGTGGTATCATGGTAGACTAGATAGATTTACAGCAGAGGAAAGATTATGGGATGCAAATAAGATGGGTAGTTATCTAGTACGAGAAAGCGATAGAAAACCTGGGAGCTATGTGTTGTCTTATTTAGGAAGGACTGGTATTAATCATTTTAGAATAACTGCTGTGTGCGGAGATTATTATATCGGTACGATAGACATTATTCAGATTCTAAGGAATACTTTATATTTTAACGTGCTTGTTGATTATAAGTAACAAAGGAAATCTGTCTTTATAGGTGGTAGACAATTCAATAGTCTGTCAGACCTTGTTGCGTATTATACTCATTGCTCTGATCTTTTGAAGAGAGAAAGACTTATACATCCTACCCCACCCCCTGAACCAGTGAACGATAAGAAACGAATTGTCGCGATACTGCCATACACAAAAATGCCTGACACAGACGAGTTAAGCTTCCAAAAAGGCGATATATTTTTCGTCCATAATGATATGGGAGACGGCTGGCTATGGGTTACTGCCCACAGAACCGGAGAACAGGGGTTGATTTTTCGTGAATTGGTAGAAGATCTAGACGATTCGATCGATCCCAATACCGTATTCTCTTGGTTTCATCCTAACGTCACCAAAAGCGAAGCCGTTGATATGCTAGTGAAAGCGGGACCCGGGAGCTTTCTCGTGAGTTCACGGATACACGGTGAAGAAACTTTCAACGACAAAGTTATACGATTTAAATGGACACGTTTTACGATAACGGAAACGATATAACTTAGTCCAAAAAAGTTTTTTCACGTGACTATAGATAAGGCAGATATGTACATAGATTAAACCACAGTATTATCAGCTGAATACTTTGATTCGCTATTGAACTGAAACGAGTTTTTGTATACAGGTCAGACCGTCGGACAATAGTCCAGGAGATTATTCTCTTTTCTTTCATATAAATAATCAAATTCAAAGATTTAGGATTGAGAAGAAAGGAGTACGATATCTTATGGGTGGGAGAACTTTCGAGTGTCTCGATGCTGTGATCAATAGGTAGAATATATTTCTCTTGACACATTGGATTTCTCGAATGTTCAAATTGTTGTCACAAAGTCGATGTTTAAAGGTATCGAAAGGAGCAAATAGTGGAAGGCCATACGTTGGGTCAAGCGTTGGTAACAGAACCTGATGGCAGTGTAAGAGTCAATAGAGAAGTGCAGCACGCGGAAAAGATATACGCGACTCTCAGGGAATGTCGCGAGCAATCTGGTGCGAAGAAAAACAAAGGGATAAAAATGCAAGGGTATCTAGAAAAGAAATCCGAGAAGAATAAGAAATGGAAAGCACTGTATTTTGTACTCTTAGTAGACGCTACGGATACGCACTTGTATTTGTATGACAATCCAAAAAGAACCAAACCTAAAGGTCTCATAGACTTAAGCTGTGCTTATTTATACCAGGTACATGAAGCTCTTTAGCCGGATACAGTACACGTACATCGTTTAACACGTTTTTCATTACCATTGAGATTAATCGCACCAATGTTGTCTAACGTTAATCGCGTGCATGGCGAATTATCGCAAGATTCGTCACTGAAGCATAGATGTTTTAGGTCCATGAAAGTGTATTCGATCGACCTCATTGCTTTCAATTAGTTGAACGTGCTTTACCATGTTTGGCCACGATAACATACTTGGCAGCTCCGAACTCAGAGAATGCTTTAGATTGGATTAATGCCTTAAAGCCGTTATGTGTATCGCAACTGACACGTGCTCCAAAGGTTGCCCGACTTCGTGAACTGCGTTCGTTACATCTCCATATTTTAGATGCACATAGACTTCCATACAAACTAGTACCAAACCCATTCATCATAGTGGCTCTAAATAATGTAAAAGTAGCTCGCACCAAGGTTAAGACTGGTTTACATCCAGTCTGGGACGAAGAATTCATTCTGGAGTACGTATACGATTAATTATCATGAAACGATAGTACTGTCATACCTTGTTAACGATTAAAGCAGATGCTTTAACGATTAATTGCCCGATAGGGATGTACCGCCCGATGTTATGTCGTTCTCCTTAACGTTGTACAACAAAGGTAAACGCAGCAAAGACACGGAGGTGGCAGAACTGACCGTTGAACTGGCAAGTTTAACAAACGGCGAAGAGATGGACGAGTGGTATCCACTGTCAGGAGTTACCCCCATAGGAGAATGGGGTGTACTACGTTTACGTATAAGGTATAAATTTCTGTTACAGCAGGGACTTAATACCAGTCAAATTTTCATACCGGTATTATGCCAAGAGGCTGTACCGACACCGAAATATGTAATACCAAAATGGATGAGAACCGAAACCGTTAAAATACCGGTTTCGGTATAACCGATATTCCGAATGATACCGGTATTTTACGTACCGGCATAAGTTTCTGGTTACAAGTGAGAACGTTTTTAAAAAATCATTGATTCTTACACGGTTGTTGAATTACAGATACCGGCACGATTTGGCAATGCCTCCAGACGAATACAGTCCATTGCAGCAGTTACTACTAGATCCAGAATTACATGTTGTTAGGGCATTAGCGGATGTGTGTCATTTGGATAGAGTACCACTGGCAAATAGTCTACTTAGAATATTTAGGTACACACGGAACTTTATAATCGATTACAGGTATATTATGTACTAATATATATAAATGTATATATATATGTGTGTGTGTGTGTTTAGGCACGAAAGAAAAGAAGCTGATCTGTTAAGATCTCTAAACCAGACGGAAGTAAGTGCACTTTGTTGTTTACGTATGCCTGTTCAGAAGTCATTCGGTCACGCGTTCGCTGCCATTGCAATTGTTTTGATGTTTCGTTTAGGTAGACAAAGAAGACGAAACGCCAACATTGTTTAGAGCTGCCAGTCTTACAACTACTTTAATGGATTTATACATGAAATCAGTTTGTACCTCGTTTCTAAAGGCCGCTCTACGCGACACGATAGTGAAATTGATCGAAAGTAAACAAAGCTGTGAATTGAATCCAACCAAAATGGATTCCCCGGAGGACGCATGCAGCAACGCTGAATTTTTGCTGCAGGTACAGATATAATAGAATGGAAATTCGATAGAAATTCCGTTTGAATAACGATCGATTAAAATCGATGGCATTTTAGGTTCTAGATGAGGTAACATTAAGCATTTTTACGAGTCCCGATGCTTGTCCAAGGACTCTTCGATATATTTGTGGATGCTTGCAAAGAGCAGTCGTTGCCAAATGGCCCCACGAAAGACTAGTCAGAACGCGAGTAGTCAGTGGATTTATATTTTTACGTCTACTCTGCCCTGCCATATTAAATCCTAGGTCATTTAATTTAATAGCAGAACCACCACCTCCAGCCGCTGCAAGGTAGGGTAGGTCTATATATTTAACATAAGATATTTCGATGGTATAGTAATTATTCTTTATCTTGCCGTTCATAATTTTATAGATCGTTAGTAATGGTTGCGAAATGTTTACAAAATTTGGCTAATTTGGTAGAATTTGGCGGTAAAGAGCCATACATGGAAGTGGTAAATCCATTCATTCTAAAGAACAAGGAACGAATGGTTGTCTTTCTTGATCAGTTATCGGTAAGTATAGATTTACAGTAAAGTCGTGATCTAGCACCCTGAGGATCTCCACGATCACTGTCCCTTCACCTACCCCTTCCACTGGGGTGCGCGCGATCTTAATGGATTGTACAAATATGTTTTTGAGAAATCGTATATAGATACGTTATGTGAAGAAGTAGAAAAATCTAGACGGGTTAATATTTCCAATATCTGCATACTTTGTATTAGTAATCATAAAGATTTTGTCCAGCTAGCACCTAGAATCACAGCACTGCGGCGCAGTCCGTGTTGCTGTTCTTGTATACGTTCGGCATTCTTTTAACAAGCGATGGGAGCTAGATCGTGACTTTACTGTATCAACTTTGACCATCTCGAGCGACAACTATTTGACAAATTACTTGTACTTGTTTCGTACCGCGTAGAACGTAACCGAGAAACCGGAGTCAGAAGGTGCAGATCCAAGAAACAAGAGTTGCATATCCGACACAGCAAGAGATCTGGCCACGTTACATCATATTTGTGTTTCACACTTGAAAGAGTTGCAAGTTCTATCCAAGACTCAGGTAGGTGTCAGCTGTTTCGCCATTCAGATCCATGAAATAGAGCATCGTTCAAAATGACTGTAACAATTAATTGATCACTGAATCGTATATCTGCATACTCTCTTTTCAGCCAACAATAAAGCAGTTGGTGACTGTGACTGAAATGCTAAGCAAACACAAACAAAAATATATGGAAATGATACGGTAGTGCTAAAGCTATACGCCATGAACAATGCCAAACGTAACAAAACAATTTATAAGATTTGACAAACAGATACGCAGTAGTATTTAATAATAATTATTAAGTGATTTAAGTAATTAAACGTACAGACTGACGTGCCATATATATTATTGTATACACACAAGCCTACATTTACCATTTCGTATGTAATTAGAAAATAGCTTATACGTATAGTAAAACAGTAACATGACAGTGATATAGTAACATACAGAATCATATAGGCGTATAACGATTTTATATTTACCTAGGTGCTCGAAAATAAAATACAAATTAAACCAAAAAAAAAGATATTGCGCTACCATTTATTGCCTGCGAAAAGATGTCTCTTTACTTTTTATTTCGATTCGGGTAAAAAGAAATTGTACGTTCTATACGTATAAATGTTGGTTTATTAATATGAATAATGTTATAAACTATTTCTTACATTTTTATCGTTGCAGTGGTTCTATCATGCCATTAAATGACGGATATTATGTTAAATCCTACCAAGTTAATACAAAGACTCTTAGAAAATCTGTTAACAAAAATATACATTAATTTTTCAGTTAAAAAATTAAGAAGCATACGCGTATAGTAACATTTTTAATACACTGTACTGTATATTACGATGTTGAACAGTGTATAAATTATTCTATTACTTCATGATTATGACGTAAGTTGTTTTAAATAAGAATGATACAGACTTATCCTTGTACCGTTTCCAGAAATGAGTACTGTGCAAATCTCATGAGCGTGGAAGTTCGTAAATGTAATTCACAGGAAAAAAAAAGAAAATCTTCGCATTACAATTTGTACTTGATATATAGATTTTGTATATTTGTATTCTTTCATTTGATAACAACAAGATCCGAATAAAATGATATATAAAGTATGCGTATGGTATTATATGCATCATCATTTTTCCAATGTAATTTATATATATATATATACTAGTAAAACTTTGATGAACAGTAAGGTTGAATATTCGAACCTAAATAGATATGACACATAGATTTATAAACTTTGATTTAGAAATGTAATCTTTTTTTTGTAATATTTTAGGACCGTTTGATTCGAATAATGTGTCTTTCTCTTTTTTTTTATCACGCGAATAACATCCGTACGAATAAAATTAATTGAAGATTTATTGATTGCTCCGTCAATGTTATAAAACCAAACAGCATAGATGACTTACAATGAATACATGTATATAAAGACAATCATTCAAAACAGAATGAATATAAAGAACACTTTTTGTACAAAGTTTTATTTATGAATTTAAACTACATAACACCTATGCTGTGCAATTTTATATATACACATTTTCAATATTTAAAAAAGCTAGTATTACAATTGTACGCGTTCACATATACGAGAATATTCGCGAATTGTACTATTTAGATCATTCGGCAAAGTATTTAACCCTTGATTGTTCCAAAATTGAACGAGATCCGAGACATGACCGTTTCAGCGGTACGACGAAACGTCTTGGGAAGCATATTAGGATCTGTTTACTTTATAAAAAACATCGACTTCTTTGCGGTTTCTGACAGAGTCATGTCTCGTCCAAATCAGATAACATTATTGTCTGAACAAATGTCAAAAATATACAATTATAACGAGATTTCAGTTTATCAGTGATATTTGTAACGTCTTCAAATTGCTAACCACGTTTCTCGTTGCGTAATTTCGAAAAATGAAATCGCGGTGTGGATAGAAAAGCGACAGAGAATAGAATACAAATTAGGATGCAACGATGACGTTATAAAATATCTACCTTTGTGCAGTAATGACAGTACGGCAAGTATAATTATTTAAGGATTCAAATATCAATGTAAACCTTCAGTTCTCTTTTGGCGCGACAGTATTCTTAAATGATATTTTTCATAACAATTGGAGTAACAACAGCGAATGGAAAGAACGCTTAAACTAGTACAATCGGAAAAATAAATTCGTATCTAGTCAATTTGTTATATGTGAACATATAAAAATATCAATGTAAAAAACTAATCGATTACTGTATCATCTTCGTCATATGCAAGAGCTTGTTTCGTTGATACATACAAAGAGCACGAAGTATGCTTTTAATTGCACTAAAAATGAAAAACACGAGCGAACCCTGCCTACCCACCTTTAAACTGGTAAATAGGCGTTTATATCAAAATTGCATACTTAATCACAATAGTACTTCCTAGCTAGCATGGCATGCTTAAGATTATTTAATCACAGCACAAAACGAGTTATCCATACTGTATTTTCTTTGAGTTTTATGGCTTTTGTTCTTCTTTTTTTGTGGAAATGGAATTCTTTTTAACTATGCAGAGTAAGGCATGAAAGTAAAGATTAAAAGTATGTTCAATCAATGAATTATAGATGTACAATTAGTTTAATAAAGCATGCAATGAATGTGTCTATTTGTTTTACCCACAGTCTTTGAGCTATGCAATCATTTTGTGGGATAATGCTTTTCGTTTGTGTGTTATGTTAAACGTAAATTAACGATAAAACTGGCGAATAGTCTTAAAAATATTTTTTCACAGTGACTATTCTATGCAATCAAGGGTTAACATTCTTTTGCAAATGGAATATTAAGAGTTATATGGCAGACTGTTGAACAAACAATGTTTTTCTTTTATGAAATTGAACTTCAAGAGTAAAAATGTATGCAATACTATACAATGATATTACATACTTTGTTCTCTTTCTCTCTTCCTCTCTCTCTCTCTTTCTCTCTCTCTCTCTTCCAATGTATAGAAAAAATTGTGCTTGAAAATTAGTACAATATTCTATAGAATAAGCTGCAAAAATGTGCGTAAAGTGAACATAATCTAACGCTTTTTACAATTTATTTCGCGTTAACGTTTCGAATGAAAAGAGTTATGGTTTTCATGGATTTAAAACAGACAGCACCGACGTCTCCTATGGCTCGAGTTACCTGCTCTCATACTTTTCTTTTTTGCTTTGCCTCTGTGTTCTTTATCTTTGCGTATTTCTCTGACCTATAATTCAATAATTTCACCTGATCAAAAAATGCGTTACCAACGCACCAAAACAGTTCTGTCAATTGATCAAACATTCAAAGAATCTTGTTCCTAGTTAAGCATGCTTACCAAAGTATAAAAAGCATCGTCTACGCCCATTCTAGTTTTTGCAGAAGTCTCGACAAAAGGCACACCATATTGACGGGCAACTTCTCTTGCTTGCGACATATTTACTGCCCAAGATTGTTGTAGATCACATTTGTTTCCTACCAATACCATTGGTACTTCTTCCGCGTCCTTTACTCTTTTTATTTGTTCCCTATATGTGCTTATGTCCTGCAACATTAAACGCATAGGAGCCCATTTGTTAAAATCTCTTCGAAAATTTATTTACTAAACGAATTACAGTCAAACTTTGGTAACTAGAAATTTCCAGAGAAGCTAGTAAGGGAAATTGTTGTCTTTAGTAGATAATGGAGTTTAACCCTCTGAGTTTTTAAATTTGATTTAGAAACTAGTTTTGTTATTGATTAGATACCGATATAATTAATAATATTAACAATATTTTGAATAGTGGTACAGCATTGAAATTTACTTTTGTGAAACTTATATTTGGTTGTAACTAAAAGATAAATAAAAGAAGAACCAAATACATGTAAGAGAAACACTCTAGAAACACATACCTCAAAACTTTTAGCAGAGTTCACAGCGAACACTAACAAAAATCCTTCGCCTGTCCTCATGTACTGATCCCTCATCGCACTATACTCCTCTTGACCAGCTGTGTCCAATATATCTAAAAGGCATGTCTCCCCATCTATGACTACCTATGTTGAAAATATTTTTTAGAAAAATTCCTCAAAGATAAGCGTTCGTTTAACACTAACCGTACTGGGTACAAAATGTATCAGATATATTGTTTTATAAAAATTATAAGACTGATTTTATTTCAATTTTTCACCATTTCTATAATAATACATGCTCGATTAAAGAAATCTATTGAATAATTTCTAATGGAAGCATCTTTATAATTTCAATAACAAACCCTTCTGTAATTAACCAGATATTTCATTAAATAATTTGTTCATATTCCTCTAAAAAATATTACAAAATTTCTCTGAATGTCCATTCTTTACTTGCTAATATATTAATTAAGTCTTATAATGAGAATGTATGCAAATGTGTTAAACACAGAAGGTTTTAAATAATTCATACATTTGGTTGACTACACAAGGGTTAACAAATAAACAATGTGAAAGCAGTGATTTGACCGGTCACTGTACGGTTACTGTTAATATAGGGAAACGAGTGCGTAAACATACTTGTTTTCTATAAGAGTCTTCTATCGTGGGATCATACTCGTCTACAAAATGATTTTGTATCAACTGAATGGTGAGAGCAGACTTGCCAACACCTCCGGCACCCACAACGACAAGTTTAAATTCTGTCATTATGTAATTATTATTCCAAGAGGATCTACAGCTTTTAATGCAAAGCTACAATTGCGTCTTGTCTAGAAAGTAAAAGTTCATATTTTAACCTTAACGAGGCGCAGAGCGTTAACCGCAATATATAATATTATTCAATTGAATAAATAAAGCGAATGGGGTTAACAAGCATTAATTATTCCGATGTTTTCTATCGTTCGTTGCGAAATAAAAAGGAGCACGAAAGATTGTGTACGTATTTTTTCAGTAATTACGAGCGACAATTCTTTGTTGAGTCACTCATCAGAGTCGTTTTGACAAATTAACTCCAACTAGATCGTCGCGAACAATACGTACTCTATGGGCAACAATCTGCACCAAGTTCGTGCCGACTTTAATACGATCGGTCCTTAAGTCATTTATATTTTTAATTCGCCGATGTACATCGTTCATTCCGGAGTTAGAGTACAGTGACTTAACAACTTGAAAACAGAAGGACCATGGCAAAGCAAGCACACCCCAATAACATTACAGCAGAAGCATGTGGGCAGATGTGATCATCGATTAAAAATGATAAATCGTAAAACAACCCAAAGTACGCGTCTTTTAGAATGCAGAATTCGGCTAGAATATATGTAGAACATTTGATGAACCATTCTTACTTCGAACTCTCCGAAATACCGACGTTAAAGCGAGAGGTGTATTTTCAGAGTACATCGAACAAACGAGCAACGCTATCGACGTGAAAATAAACGTCGTTCGAGCAGGAGATCTTTCTCGTCTTCATGCATGGCCTTACCAAAGTTCAAAGACACATTTCAGGAACACGCACCGGCTTTAAAAACACACTTTTCCAACTCTAACTATTACAAATCAGACACTGGAGAGAAACCATCTGGAAAGAAGCACCAGTGGTGCCAATTGCCAATCCACAAAGATTCGATGACACATCTCGAGGGAGTGGATCCACAGGTTTGCGATAGCACTGTCGCCCTATCGAAAACGGTAAACAAAATTTAATCGTGTCATTACTTCGTTCTCTGTACACATTGAAATCGTGAAACATCAAATTTATGGTCGAGTAAGTTTGATGATAAAACAAGACGCGTTCGAAATGTCAACCTGTACGAAATAGCCAATAGCAAAGCCTGAATCTTTTCTCGGACCAATCGATGCAGTCTATTCTGCAGTGAACCACGGAGGAGAGGAAAATAACTGTGTATGTTTATTTGGATCAGAGAGTAAATGAGAGTGCTCACGCCCGGGTTTTGCCCGTGCCCATTATAGTGCTGCCCCCTATTCTAGTGCTTAGCCTGGATCAGCTCCTACATCATCTTTAGCATGGACACCGAACTGCCAGTCCCCCCGCTATTCAGCGGGGCGGTAAGTGGGCGAAATGGGCGCGGGGATAACGGTGGAAATTACAGTGATCTGAAAGACCACATCGGTAGAAATTCCACCACTAGCATAAAAGTGAAGATAAATTCTAGTATGTTCACGTATATATATGCGTTAAAATATAAGTTATGTACATGTACAATATCAACATTTTATATACGCTAATACAATGAATAAATAAAGACAATGTCATAAAGAACCGCATATATTTATTGCACCACCTATTCTTCCTGAATGTCTGACTCGACTGAGTTGCACTTCTGAATTTTGAATTTTCGACCGTCTGACTTGCCGTTGACTTGTACTACTGATTTTCGAAAACTCCCGGGCGTCTGACTTATCGTTGATTTTACTACTTTTATGAAATTTTAGAAAATTTTCAACAATTTTCGACCGTCTGACTTGTCGTTGACTTGTACTACTGAAATCGAGAAATTGCAGAAATTTTTGAAAATTTCACAAGAATCGAAATATACAACAGTCGGCGTTGCCAACCTCGTCGTGGCATATTTTTACAAAAGCGATTACAGAAACGATAAACAAACGAATGGATATTAACAAACAAATCAATATTAACAACGGGTCCAAAATTATTTCACAAAATCTACAACCAATCAATATTAAAAACAGAGTTTCACATTACCAACATCTTGGCAACATAGGAATCTCAATTATCGGCATCCGTCAGATTACGAAAATGGCGGACAGTTGATCGAATCCGCAGTTTCAGTTTATTCGCAAGTTTTCTGATCACGAGAAAATCTTACGATTCGACTGGACTGTACCCATACTTACATAGATCGCGAAGTGTTCGAACGCGTTGAAATTATACATTTTTCCTACGATGTCGTGTATTGTGACGTAAGAAAAGTCTCTAGCCATCTTCTTCGGTGTCTAGTAACACAGCGGTTGGAATGTTGCGCGTGAATAGGGAATAGGGAGAGAAAGAATGGTCTCGCGCAATCATCAGTCGGGCAGTCTCGAATCGGTCTGTAGGCGTCATCATGGTGTGTGGGCCGGAGAGTTTTTGAGAGTCGAATGAGTTTGTTTTGAATCGATAAAAAAGCGTGGGTATTTTCGTTCATACGGTAATGGTGTCGCGAAGGGAACTGTGCTTGTCCTACGGTACCGCTATGGGGAAAATCGTCGCCGATACGGGAAATAAGCATTAAAAACGGAACGATACGAGGGGCGCGTACGATGTCGCGCTCGGAACAAGTTTTCCTCGTACGTCGTCTCGTGTGGATGCGCGAATGGACCACCGTTTTACTGTTGATATTGTCCGTGATTCCTGTGACTGTTACGAGTGCCGATTCGATTTTATACGGTGGCAAGGATAATCAGTGTCCTGTGGAGTGTGGCTGCCTTGGGAATGTGGTCGACTGCGGTAACTTACAATTGATCGGAGCACCCAGCGGTCTACCACCATGGACAGAGATTTTGTGAGTAAATAATCGCTCGTTATTCCAGCGAGAACAGTGAAGGATAACAGACCCCGTCCTTCACGACAATCAAACATATCGAAACACCCTCCTACCGCTGGTTAAAATTTTACGATCGTTTGTATTCGTCTTTTTCTTCTTTTTTTTTTCTTTTCCTCTCCCCTCCCCCCAACCCGATCGCGTTACGTGCGACAAACCGTTGAGGTTTAAAGTTAAATGCTACGCATATTCGCTGTAACACGATCTAACGTAGATAAGATAGTATACAGGAATTTGTAGCAGAAACATCATGTTTGATACATTCGTTCTATCGAACGGAAAATGATCGCGTTATTTTTCACAGCTACTAATCCGCAAATCTCTTATCCGTTGCTCGTCGCTTGAACATTTCCGAAGATGTTCTTCAACATGATTTTTTAAAAATTGTCGCGTTTTACGAATGTATTTTTAATTAAATCTTGTTTGAAAAATTGTGTTTTATTTGTGAACGCATTCTTTCAATTTTCTTCTCAATTGCGATATTGAAGAACTTTCGATCACAGTTGTGTGTAGGAAGCTTTACTTTCATTCCTTACATGGTTAAAGGATAATGGTAGTCTTGTACTTACATATACATTAGCAGGAGTTCTTGACCATATAAGGGAATATGCACAGGGACAGACTATTGTTGCTTTATACAGCTTAGAGTCAAGGAGAGCAGGATCTAAATGAAGAGAGCATTGCCTTTACTGTATCTAGACGACTTGTATCTCCTAGATGATAGCGGTTTTATCTACTGAAATGTAGAAAATGTTATGCACTACTGGACTATGGATCTTTATGCATTTATAGGAGAATTGAGTAGATGAAATTCTAAATTGTTAGGGGATTTTAATAATTAAATTTGTCAGTATATGATTTCTCCTCTATTAACATCATTAATGGTTTCTATT
Organism: Lasioglossum morio; assembly: GCA_916610235.2. NCBI lineage: Eukaryota > Metazoa > Arthropoda > Insecta > Hymenoptera > Halictidae > Lasioglossum > Lasioglossum morio. The sequence continues at coordinate 4,627,144 of OU744327.1, forward strand.
TTTTGTGATTGACACAGACAATTTTTATTTTGCATAAAGATCCACAAGTTTTCATGTGTGTTGAAAATATAAATGTAGAAAGAGGAGATTCTTATTATTGCAATTCGAAGAAAACAATAATAATAAAGCAACTTGAATCGCCGTGGAAGAGTTGAAAATTCAAAGTATCAAAATTTTTACATTTTCAGAGAACTGAAGGAGAATAATATCGCCAACTTGGAAGTCGATGCATTATTACATTTATCTAAGCTCAAGGAATTGTAAGTATCAGTGGTTGGATTATAATTTTCTTGAGAGACATTCAATTATTTTTAACTATTTTTACAGGGACCTCAGTGGGAATAAGTTTGGGGACAATTTTACAATTGTACTGTCCGATAGTATGCAACTACAAGGGCTCAAAATAAATAAGAATCAATTGACGAAAGTGCCGGATTTATATTTCATGAAAACTCTGACACATCTTGCTCTGTAAGAAAACGACTCTGTTTCTTCGATTGACTATAGCGAGTTTAACTTTTTCTGTGAGAGATCAATTTGTTTTCAGAGCTCATAATTCGATTAGCGACATCAATGGAACAGCATTACTGAGTTTACCGCATCTACAGAGCTTGGATCTCAGTGGGAATAAAATAAGTACCACTAAACATGGATCTTTCCTCGCTCCAAATTCCCTTACACATTTGTATGGACTTTTTATAATTTTCTGTTTGTCACCCAGTCTTTGATAGAGACACTTTTTAACATAACTTTTGTTTATAGAAATCTAAATATGAATCAAATAAGAGTGATAGAAAATGGAAGCCTGGATAACTTGACTTCTTTGGAAGAATTACGTTTGAACAAAAATCACTTGACGCAATTAAAGCTTGATACGAACAAAGATCTATTTACAAATTTGAAAGCATTGCGTATACTGTAAGAAATTATCTGTATTATTTTGATTAAACAAAAGGTCTGTGTGTATGAACGCAGGAATTAAAAGTGTACTGGTTTTACAGAGAACTGAATCGAAATGAACTGCAAACAATCCTGGGACTCAGTTTTAGAGGTTTAACCAATTTGAAAGAGTTACGCTTGAAGAGAAACAAAATCGAGAATTTGGAACCCGGCGCGTTTTGGCCACTGAAAACCTTAACAATTCTGCAACTAGATTTCAATCTTCTGACTACCGTTAGGAAAGGTAGCATGTTTGGATTAGACGGTTTGCAAAAGTTAACACTCTCGCATAACCGGATAAAAACGATCGAAACGCAAGCTTGGGATTTGTGCCAGGAGATCGTGGAGTTGTTAGTAACACTTTTGTTCTTTTCTATTAACGTAAGGAGAACAGTATAAAATACAATTTAAAACCCATTTGCAGGGATTTATCGCACAATGAAATAGCTTTCGTCGAACAGGATACCTTCGAGTACCTAAAGAAGCTGGAGAAGCTCAAAATAGACCACAATCAAATTACAGAAATCTCAGATGGCGCCTTTAGTTCAACACCAAACTTACAAATACTGTAAGCGAGCACCTTCAGACAATCGTTTATTCGTGTACGAATTGATCGGTTTTACACTTATTTCTGTTAAAGGGAACTCAACTTCAACAAAATATCTTACATGGTGGAGGACACCAACAGCGCTTTCGGATCGCTGGGACAATTGTGGAAACTTGGATTAGCGCATAATGGGATTAAGTCGGTGAATAAGAAAGCGTTTACCGACTTGAGCAGTGTAACTGAATTAGACTTAACTGGGAATAACGTGACAAGCATTCAAGAAAATGCTTTTTCATCGATGACCAGTTTAAGCAAACTCAGGATGAACTCGAGTACGTGTTGAAATTAGGGATTTCCCAGTTCTCTGTTAAGGCTTACACCCAAGGGCCTTAAGAGGGTAGACTCGTTTCTAGGATTTCAAGGGTGCAGGATGCATCTTCTCATTTCTCGGTAATGTAAAGATGGTGGTTTTCAGTAGTCAAAAGCACTAGATACAAGATCAATCTAGGCCGCAATTGCCCTCAAAAGTCCAATTTTTACGGTAACGAGGCGTAATTTTCATTATTCGGAAGCATAAAGCTGCTTAAGTAGCTATTTTCATAATCGCGGCCTCAATTGATCTTCTATCCAACGCTTTTGACTACTGAAAACCCCCATTTTTGCATTATCGAGAAATGAGAAAGCGCATCCCGCACCTTTGCTATCCTGGTAACGAGTCTACCACCTTAACAGCGAGAACTGTACCGAAATTAGTTCTACGATCGATCAAAGAATATTCTAACTCTTACTCTTATTTCTTCTCGTTGCGTACAGGAGCCTTGGTCTGTGATTGCGGTTTGCAGTGGTTAAGCATGTGGTTACGAGATCACAGGTACAGCGACACAGAAGTGTACTGTGGATACCCTGATTGGTTGCAGGGCATGGCGTTGACGCAACTTCATCACAAGAATTTTACCTGCGGTTAGTATGCTTGCTCCTAAACGCAACTATAAAGACGTCAATTGTCAAACCGATGTGTTTCATTGGAATGTTCATTTCTAATAAGATCGATTCGACAATCTATCATAGCTACAACTAATTAATAAAACGTTAATTCGTATCGGTACAGACGAGTACCCTAAACCTAGGATAATCGAGGAGCCGAAGAGCCAAATGGGCATCAAAGGGGGCAACGTGACGTTGGTTTGTCGCGCGACCAGCACGGCCAACGCGCCTCTGCAGTTCACGTGGAAGCACGACAATGTCGAAGTAGAAACCGGCAATTTGCAAATAAACACCGACTCCATGGAAAGCAGCGGTGTCACAGAGGCATCCTCCATTTTGCACTTGACCAATGTTTCACGCGCGAACGCTGGAAAATACCAGTGCATGGTTACAAACACTTACGGGACAACGTACTCCGCGAAAGCGAAACTCACCATTTTAAGTGAGTCACGTGTTCCTTGTATATCGTAGACAATGTTGCCGAAATCAAGAGAAATTCGTGTTAACTTACAACCTGACTTTTTCATAGTTTATCCATCGTTCTCAAAAATTCCACACGACATTCGCGTAACCGCCGGAAGCACTGCTCGGCTGGTGTGTTCCGCGGAAGGGCAACCGTCGCCGCAAATAGCTTGGCAGAAGGACGGAGGGAATGATTTTCCAGCGGCCAGAGAGAGAAGAATGCACATGATGCCGACCGATGATGTGCTATACATCGTCGACGCGAAAACCGCCGACAGCGGTGTTTATTCTTGCACCGCGCAAAATCTCGCCGGCGTTATCGTCGCGAATGCTACGCTCACAATACTAGGTAAACGTCCACTTGCCTTCTAAATGTTGTTACGTATTCGCGTGGTTTGTACTCTCCTCACAAGAAGTCTCCTGGCGGGAATTCAAAAGGAATGCGACAGCAAGCCGTCCGATTGAGTCGTTCCACTCGTACTATCAGTTCTAGCCGAATTACACTGTCCAACAAATTTCAATTTTTTTTTGACGTTTCGATTTTTAACGTTTAAACATGTTTAAACAATCATTAAAGATGGAGAGACACCAGTTTCGCACCAATTTTTGAGGGTGCTTCTCAGTTTATCTAAAAAAATAAGGGTGCAGCGTAAAATCGAACTATATTAGACGATAACGCAGACTTTTATCTTGAGAAACAATCCCCCATTGAAGTTTGCAACGTCGACATTAGATAGAGGATAAAAGTTTCGACGCGAAATACAAGATCTAGAAAAATTGTCGAAACTTCTTCGAAGACTTGTTGTGAGGCACGGAGAGTACGTTAATCGTCCGATAGCGTCATTAACAGGCATTTATCGTTTCTCGTATAGAAACTCCGTCGTTCGTGAAACCGATGGAGAATAAGGAGATAATGGTCGGCGGCTCGATCGTGTTGGAATGTATGGCAAGTGGCATGCCCAGACCAAAGTTATCTTGGCGCAAGAATGGAAATCCATTGCAGGCTACGGAGCGGCACTTCTTCACGGCCGAAGATCAGTTGTTGATCATTGTCAATACTATGGCCAGCGACGCTGGGAACTATGAGTGCGAGATGAGCAATTCTTTAGGCAGCGTCGTCGGTGCATCCCACCTGACGGTGAAACCCGGTAAGTCAGAAGGATTTCAATGAAATCACGGATAAAACTTACCTTTGCTGATGCTTCTTGTCCGTCGTTGCAGCTCCTACTTCTAGTCCTGCCGCGGTGAACGAAGACGACATACTGGGTTTAATAATAATCACCGTGGTATGTTGCGCCGTTGGCACGTCCATCATATGGGTAGTTATAATCTATCAAACCAGGCGACGTCTGAACGCCGTCGCGCAAGGTGGAAACGCGCAACCGTCAACGACCCAAGTGGTTGCCGCTGCAGCACCGGACACACAGACGCATTTATACCTAGAGACGAGCTCGCAGCACAGCAAAGATAGTGGTATGGGAGACAGTACCAATCCTAGTAGCGATCAGTTACAATTGTGCTTGCCTGGTATGTATGAATATGTTAGATACTTTATTCCGGTTTAAGATCTCTACGGGAGTATTAATTTATACTTTAGTACAACTAATTTCGTATCCAATTGTGAAAATCGTTTGACAACTTAACATATTAACTAACACTGTTTTCGTCCGAAGTGATTCTACGTTCTCGTTATTCTTCTTTATCGCTTACGGTGATTGGAACGCTCGGAGAACTTCCGTACATTCAAACAAGACATACTTTTATATTGCACGATGTCCTCTAAAACTTGAAATATCTCGAAAATATAAATATGTGTTTTACAAACACGGATTTAATGCTTGTCGGTCATTCGCCGACGAGGCACAAGAATGTACCTAAATGTGTAATGTCGATGCAAGGCTGTGTTACTTTGTTATTAGGTCTATAGGTTTTGCACTCGAAATTCACCCTTGTGCAAATAAATCTCGCCCATTGAGAATATTTAAAATTAATTATTTGTTTCCTTAGATTAAGTTATATATTTATTTCCTGCGAGGGAAACATAAGACTCGATACTCAATTCGCTTTCGATAAATCGATATGTACTTTCATCTTTAAAATTTATTAATCAGAGAAAGGCCACAATGATAATGCATATTTGCACACAGTTTTCATACATTTCATACATACAAAGTTAATGAATTAAAATAAAAGTTGTCTGCATCGATTGCAAGAGATGGGAACCAAATTGAATGTTATGTCTTCTCTTAATGATTTTAATAGAGGAGAAATCGTATATAAGATCAATTAATTACTTTTAAATAAGTATTGTGTACGTCTTGATTTGATTCTTTTTACACAAAACTTGCTTAAAAATACTTTGTTTGTAAAAGGTTGAGATTAATTCGCAAACAGGTGAATTTCGAGTGAACAAGCTATACTCTTGTGTCTCGACTGTGGCTCGTTCTCTTTCTTGTTCCACGTTTCCTCTTCCTACTCTGCGAGTAACAGAATTTTGCTTCTAGGGGAGGTAGTGACGTGTTCCGTGCACAACGAAGAAGAAACGGCAGCGGTGAACAGTGGTGCTCCGTTGTTGCGGTACACGAATCACGAACGGCATGATACGAAGAACGATGACTGCGCTGTGTGAACGCAGCGATCTTTGCGATGTGCGCGAATTGGTTTGAATCGGTTCGACGATTCCGTCGCGTTTCTTGTATGAGTGGACGTGACTTATTTCAAAACGTTCGGGTAAAACGGACGATTTTTACGAACGATCGCAGTATCGCAGTAACCGATCAGGATACCGGGAGGATTTCACGGTTTCCCGATCGTTGCGTAGTATAGTATTTATTGTCATACTTACGATATATTAATCGCGTACTACACGGATATGGGTAAGTACATACAAGTGATAAGCGAGAAAGACGCGTGTCATTGTCGTACTTATTGCCGCAACAAGTGTCGCGAGTGCGCAGTGGACAGAAAGTACCATTCAAAGTACTATTTGCCTGTCGAGCACAATCGATGGGACTGATGCCCGCATCTAGACAAGATCTAGAATCTAGATCTACAGCAAACCCGGTCAACTGGGGGCCCGCGGGCCGCACACCGCTTCTTTCCCCTCTTCTCAGTGCCTACCAGCATCCCCAATCACTTGGACTTATGAAAGAAACAGTGTGCCACGCCAGCTCACTGGTTCTGAAGGCAAGTTAGAAGTGAAGACTGGAAGATACGGCCATCCCACACACGGTGAAACCACGAATCGTGACCAGTAGAGGATTAAACAATTACTCTGTTATTAGCAGACCGATCGAAAATGTTTTTTTGCAACTCTTTTTTTTGCAAATACACCTATCATCTTTTTTACTCCTATCTGGTCGAGGAGGATTACCAAGGCGAATTCGGTATTAAAACATTAAAAATATTGCTATAATCATGTGACAGTTCTTTTGAAACCATGCTACATGTGATAAAGACATTCTCACGTTGTCACGAATCGCGGTCCACCCTGTAGAGGAACGAGAGGACTGTCGGCTGCGCTAGCTGGCGTCCCTCTTTTTTTATATCCTCTTCAAATGGGTTAAATGGTATTTTAAAATACGGAATCAAGTGTCCTAAGCAGTTCGTTGCTTCGCCGTCGGTCGTGCTCGAAAGAGCAACAACTACGTATAGTTTGTAAATATTTAAAGTAAGGAGTTTTGTCGTAACACGTTGTATCATCTCGAGAACGACAGCAACCGAGTACGATACAAACAAGCGGGATATTAAGTCGTAAGCCACGAGAGCCACTTATTGTTATAGACCAGTCCTTTGTGATAGATATTTATTTTAGGTTTACGCGATACTGTTAGACGGTTATATTTATAACGCCCGAACAATGTGACTTTGTCTATAAAAAAGAACGAAAAATGAAAAGGCGAGAGGAAGAAAAAAAGAGAAACACATATACAAAATGCCCTCCCCCCCATGCACACCGATACTATATTATTGTACATTTTTATCGAAGACGAGAATACGTACGTGTGTATTATACATGTGTGTATATTCAGATGTATTCATGTGTGCACGCGTACGTACAATTTACTCGCACCAAAGTGCTCGGTCGTAAACGCGTCGCGATAATTAGTCTTCCCCTTTATTTTTTACTCTAGTAACCGGATCATTAATGCCATTTCAAACGAGTGCGCCGGAATAGGTTTTTATTCGTCGCAGACGATTGCTCATTTTTACCGATAGGTATCGACGCCCGCCTACATTCGAGTACACGCCTAATACAGTATCGTCATCGGTAGACTGCGGATCTTTATGCGTTTGTAATAAACTCGAGTAGAAAGGGAGGGGAGGGTGAAATTCAAAATTGTTGGAGAATTTAAAAGTTTTTTTTTCTTTCTTGCAATCGATGCACACAATTTTTATTTTGCATAGAGATCTGCAGTCTAGTTATCAGCTTTCATCAACGATTTTACCTTTAGTATTATATTTACTAAAGTTTTACTTGTATGTCGCGCTCGGTTTCATAGGATGTAGCGTATCTGTTCTGCGATCGATCGATCGAGTAGCGTACAGCAGCGTTTCAGAACGTTCGAATCTCACCCTGCCAATCAAGCAATAAATAATTCAGCGTATCGAGTAGGACTCAATCGTAACCAATTAACACTTTGCACTCTTTTCGAAACTGTTTTAACTCCAAACCCAAGGCGTTTCTTCTGACCTAGGATATTTTCATTATATAAGATTTATTTATACAACAGTTAGGTTTTTATAAATTTTTTATACTGAAACGCAGTGATGTAAATATTGTTTTAAATAATAGTGAGACAATTTCTGTTCAGAATTCTTTTAATATCTCTGTCGACAAATCGCAAAATTATTGCAGACTTGTGATGTCCTTGGACGATCACGAATTATTTTACATTTGAAGTATAAAACTATGTGTTGAAATTATAATGCTCGACACTGGTCATCGAATTGCTTGGCCGAACTTCATCGAATATCCCGAAACGTTACTGTACACGATGATCCTATGATTTTTGCCTTTCAATCGATCATTGCGACGCGGAAGATACGAACTACATCGCGACAACCTTTAGCAACTAGATTAAGTTTCATGCGTTCGCGTGTTCAGTATCCTAATATCATTCGCAGAGACGAGAATCATTGGAAAGAAAAAGTATATATTCTCGTGTCTCGTCCGTGTGTGTCCGTACTTTGTCTGTGTATGTACGTATGTACGAGTAGTGTATGTAACGCGTGGTTACACTTTAACGGTTAAGCGAGCGATAATACGTCGATCACTGAACACAGTGATCACGAAATCACGAAAGTCACAGACGCCGAAACGAAAAACCAACTCTTACAACAGTAAGACTTCTTTTTTCTTTCTGAATCTGTGACATTCGTGATTTCGAATTCATTTGTGATATCTTTTTGTTTGCCCCGCCGCGTAGAGAGTATAAAGACGAGAAAAACATTGAACGGGGAAGCACAAATCTTCGAGCCTGAGAACGTTTCGCTATTCGAGATATATTGTAACCCGTGGGTAATAACGTTGAAAGTAGAGATCGTGTATTTCACGCGTACTTACACGTACTTCGGTACGTGTTATTTTAAGAGATTACACGGATACACCTGTACCAATTTACGTATATTTAAATACACGTGTATTAACGTATCCGCATTTTAATTCGTATTCATTTTTAGGATACAGTTGACTAAATTTTGAAAGCAAAGTACAGGTATATCGGATGAATGCATAAGTTCGTGCGCGATTTGAAAATAAAATGGAATAGTTAAATTTTAAAGAATACAGCTTTATCAATCAATTATATAATTTTTAAACGACTTCTTTTGAGATAATAATATCCTTAGGTGTTGGAAGACGCCAAATTTATTATTGTACCAACAGTCGCGAAATTGGTGAAACCACATTCTCGATATATAAATTAATATCCGTGTTCCAAAAATTGTACGAATTAAAATGAGGATGCATTTATGCACGTGAAATAGTACACGTGTACCTGTGTACTTAAAATGGCACGTACTGAAGCACGTGTATGCGAATACAAAACCACGAAATTCCACGAACGAGCGACATTAATCAAAGATTAAAAAGTACAGATTGCGTATATCGTCCGTTGAACTCGAGATTCGAGACGAAGCACCAACAACGCCGATGCGTCCGGTCTAAAATGAAAAATTCTAGAAATTTTCTACGAACATCTTTCAGTTATTATTTTAGTATAAGATGTGACAATAATTAGTCGGGGAGCTTCTTTTCTGTTGCGTTTCTCTCTGATCGCGAGTCAAACCCACGATCAATGCGCAAACCACACATATATTTTTCTAGATCTTGTATTTCGATGATATCGAAGAGACGGTGGAAAATTCGCGTCGAAACATATATGTACACAAGCAGAGTCTCTTTCGATCGCCGTTCGGAATTTTCTTCGGTACGCTTACGGCAATTGTGTCGGGTAACATTTGTAAATGTTTTCTAAATGCTATCTATTAATGTTGCGATAGAAATCGACGAACATGGTAATGATAGACGTACGAAGTATGACAACACGGATCGACTCAATAATCTTACGTAATATTTTACTATTGTATATTTTGTATAGAAAAGATCTTCTCTTCGGCGTCGTGGGCGGGAAATACGAAAGTCCGACAGTGAATGCGTGAAATGCGTTCAAAACCACTCGGAACCGGTGAAGAAATCGTTGCACCAACTGCTATTGGTTCAATGAGATACGAGTGGTCGTTTAATCCCTTATTAGAGATCCCCATTTCACGTGTATGTATATACACGTGTGCACGTGTATCAAACGAATCTAGATGTCAATCCGCGTAATAATTTTTTTGCACTCGGAGTAACTTCTAATTCAAGAACCGAATTTTTCTTCCAGCATGAAAAATTTTCTTTTCATATAATTTTCTTAATTTCATCGATATAAAACTGATGTAATACCTCGTCCAATACTTTCAGTAGTTTCCTAAAATATTAAATGCGTTTAATAATTTATCGAACACAAATTTAATAACGCGACAAATATTTTCAATAATAATATAAGAATTATATTAATTTTTTACTACACGTGTGCACGCGTATTCTAGTACACGTTGAAAACCGCGATCTCTACCCATTATCGTTAATCCTGCAATGGCACACTGTCTCTGATAATTCTGCGAAAATTTCTTCAAGTACTTCCAGCTAATTGGTATCGCCTCGCGAAACAAGTTCGGAAGGGTCGGTGTGTTTGTAATTATTAGACTACAGATCTCGGTATGCAAAATAAAAAAAAATGTTCGCAATGATTGGAAGACAGAGAAGCAAAATAAAAATTTGTTTCTTCTTTTGCTAATCAGATTAAGCTGAAATCGATACACAGATGATTTGAAATTTTTTTCGATATGTCCACTGCTTTAAATTGAGCTCACCCATTTTTTTCCCATAAACTCGTGAGATCCGCAGTCTAGTAATTATTCAGCAATACGGCGGCCCGGCTGAAACCCATCGAAGAAATCTAATAAAATTTGGCTGTGGTCCCAGTGTGCCATTGCAGGATTAACAACACAATTTTTCGTTCGTTTGTACCTTGTGCAGTAGTAGATCCATCCTTCGGCGTTATCGGCGCAGCGTTCCGTTCCGAGAGACCCGTGCAGCCACGTTGCGAAACGAAAGTTACGAAACGCGGAGGGTTCGCGGACGATTCGTGGAACTCGAAGTGTTCGCCGAGCGACGAAACACTTTTTTTCGAACGGTTGCCGATCGCGCAACAACTTACCAATGACAAGTATTACATTGTATTGCCAATAAACAGAGGATCTATCGCGAGAACGTCGATCAGCTCGTGCCCGTGTGTGATACACCAAATAAGGTATCCCCGTTTAATTCAGTATTTTTCCTTGTTGTTACACGATATTGTAAACAAATATAAATAATCATTCGATCAGACATCATTCGTCTACCGTTCGTGGCCAGAAACAGCGTGCCCCTTAATCATTTCCCACGACGTTCCCTCTCAGTTTTCTTTGATCGTTTATTTACCAAACGAGAGAATTCTTCGTTAAAATATACAGTTACAGATACATAATTACATAGAAAAAAAAGAGACGGACTCTGTATAGACTTTCTTTTAAAAACTTTCAAATGACACGCCTGCGCATCATACCTTGGTTCTACACTCATCTCTGTGTACGCGTCTCTCCGTGTACGTGTGTATGCACGCTACTGTGCGAAAGAAAGAAACGCCCAGTATAATTATAAGATATAACGACAAACAATATCTTTATGTAGAAATTGTATTGTATAATGATTGATTTATTGCATTTAAAGCATTAGATAATCCGCAATAACACGTATTCTGAGAACTATTCAGAGGCGGATTAAGCCAGCAGAGGAGCTTGTAACAAATGTTTAATATAACAATTTTGTACGATTTTCCATTGAATATTGCCGGGTGTTTCTTTCTGTTGCACAGCAGTGTATATTTATATTATATGTACAATTGCATAAATACAATTTACGTATTTAGAATCGGTATCGTCTATCTACGCTTCACTCGCCGGTCTACATTCGCTAGCTAGAAATTCACCAATCGGTTTACTTGCAATGAGGATTTCCTAGAAACGTGCGCAATTCACGGCACTGAACTCGACGGTCGTCGACGATCGTCGACGATCGTTGACGACCGCTGCAGTTGGGATCAGGAGTGGAGAAGAAAAATAAAGTAATGTAATATACAACGGCACGTACGTACCTAGGTACTTATTTCCAAGTATCACAATAATCAAAGTATCATACATTGACAGTGTGTATGAATGTCTCTCTCTGTGTGTGTATGCATGTATGTATTTATGTATGGATATGATGTGTACCGTGTATTGTCCACGATCATACTGTCCAGGCTTTACACGCGGCAGAATTCGGATTGTCGAGGAAACTAAAACTTGTACACATATACAATGGACGCAGAAAGTGCTCGTACAATTTTAAAAAACGAATAGCTTTCTCGAAATTGGAACCTTCAGCTTCAGATTTTTTTTTAGACATTAGAAGGGTTTATTTACTTTAAGAGCTCACTTCAACGTCATGTTAATATCTCTGAATGCGTTTTAGTGTCGACAAGAGTGTGCAAGGGAAACAAATAGACATTCACAAGAAAAATATATCGATGACCTTGAAAACTCTGGACGAAATGACCCCGATCAAAGAAAAATAGAATTTGCAAAGCTTTCGCCTTGTGATACCATTTACATTACATTCAAAAGATTTGTTATGTCATCAAAAATAAAGGAGATATTCAGGTGTCTACATTTAGGTGGGCCACACTGTGTACATGCACAAAGTTTTATTAAAAAAGAAAAATCTTTGAATTTATAGAGTTTGCGATTCGTTTAAACTGCAGATTCTTACCATTTCTGATATCTTCAATCAATAATATTTCACAACAATCTTGACTGTTTTCCATGAAACTTTGTACATGTACATAGCTGACTTAGATCTACCAAAGGCACCTTCAAAATGTCCATTAAAAATGATTTACACATCAACCAGTAGACTAAACTTTCTAACGTCTCAAAAAAACGGAAGCTGTTGGGTCCAATTCTGAAAAAGTTATTCGTTTTTAAAAGGTGTACGAGTACTGTTTACACCCACTGTATTTTGTCTTTTACTACAGCATTTCCTCGCAGCATTGCGTCTCTTGTCCGTCTGTCTGTCTTCTCCCTGCCTATCAAGATTAACGCAACGATGAAACACGCGCGGCGATATTTCTAATGACTAGACTCCGGATGTTTATGCGAAATAAGAAGTTCGTGCATCAATTTCAAGACGCAGGAGTTAAATATAAATTTATATTCTCAATACTCTTGAAGTCTTTCAATATTTTCACTGTTTTAAATTGCGCATTAGCTTATTCTTGCTATAAATGCATAAAATCCGGAGTCTACTAATGACGATTCATGATATAAATAAATTAGTAGAGGAAGGGGGTTAAAATAATGCACGGGCGTCGTTTCCCTGTTCGCCGTTGCGTAAAAACAGTGTCGTCGGAGAACGGTAAATGCACGACGCGAAAAACAGATTCCCTTCGAACGAGCTCAAGCACCTTCTCTCCTTCCTTGAAACTAAATCGACCCGAGGGAAAAGGAGATAATTCGATAGGAGATAGATCGCTCCTACGCATACGTTACACCACACGCAAAATATTTCTCAATTCGCTATCCTCACGCACACGTTTCTACCTCCCCTTCCCTTACAAAGAATATGCAACTATGGCTAAGAACAAACAAAAAGTTCTACACTGAAGCCTTGATCTAAGAAAAAACCGTGGAGTCTGTGCCGTTTCTTAGATCCTGTGGTTCTAAGAAGTCGAGCTTCTTTCGAGGGGTATGCTCTGCAGTGGAGGGGATATTTGTTTTTCATAGATGCTACGGTCTCCATTTTCTTAGGTCAAGGCTTTACTGTATGTTAATACGTCGACAGTATCCTGCTCCGAGACACAGTGTTCTCTCCATAGCGTCGCGCGTTGACTATACCGTTGAATCGTTGTCCAAACAGCGCTCCGATTGTCCAAGAAACGAATACAAAATTTATTTTCTTTCATTCTCATGAAACGTTTTAAAGTAGACGTGGTTTCGCAAACCATTTTTGCACACGTGGATGAAGACGAACTACAGTGGCGTTCCTTGGTCGTCTTTCTTGCGAAGTCAGCGTGCATTATATCAACTGATTCTTTAAAATTTAACCATTGAATTTTATTTTCAAATCGGGCACGAACTTATGCAATCATTTAATAGTTAATCGCATTCTGTTCCTACCGATTCTGCCTCCACTTCCAAGCCGATTCGGAGCAAAACGAGCTTGAGAAAGATTAATAGGCGAGCGCCACCGTGGTTCTCGCTGCTCCAGAGATTCTCGCTCCATGTCTCGAGAGATACGCGACGTTGCGGAGGGAAAACTGTAGTATCGATGATCTGAGGAAGCGATCCTCGCAATAAACAACAATTTACGCGTATACTTATACTTGGTGGATAAGATATGGAATACGCAACGTTAGTCCTTTAATCCTTTGCACTCGGAGCTATTTCAACTCGAAAATGAAACATTTCTTTTGATCTAGAATTATTCCATTCTATACTTTCTATGCTTTCTTCTTTTTATGGATATAAAATTGATATAATACCTCTTACGATACGTAAATGTTTAGTAATTGATTGGATACCAAGACATTTAGTAACATAAACAATATTTTGAAGAATGGTACAGTAATTATTAGTGGTGACTCTGAGTGCAAATGATCAAGCCACTTCACCGAAATTTCAACTTGCATTTCAATCAAATTCGCGAACTGTAGGATAGCGCAAGACGAGTCGGACATATTCTTGTCAGCGGGTCAAGGACGTCGAGTTGCATAAAGAAATGAATAATACCAAATATCAAATAATTTACTATTTTTTGCTATTGTTTCAGCTGTTTACTTTTCTTTTATAAACATTTTGCACCACTATCGTTGTTATTACGTATTGTTGAGAGTTCTTCCTAGGCACGGACAAGGTTCAGCACCGTACTAATCCCGTAATCGCCGTGTAATCTATTTAAAAAAAATATATATATGTATATACATCTAAGCGCATGATAATGGTCTAGAGACTTTTGTCGATCGTTGGAGGAAGCCGCGAGCAATTTCCGTCTCTCGAAATCGCGCTATATCTTGTCCACCAACTGTACATACACGCTAAAACAAAGTTTCTATCACTAGTTTCAACGAGCTTCCCAATATTCGAAACAGCCATCTCAAAACGATTACGCGTGCAACGATCATTAGCACCGAGCGAGCCGTTTCTATCCTTTCGTAAAATAATATCATTCGTCGTTCGGCAAATATTAAGCGTTCCGACGGGCTTTACTGTAGCGTTACTTTTCCACCGACGAGTCCGAGTCAACAGATCTCTCTCGTCATCGATTTTTCCTGAAATCGTATTAATACTAGCTACAGCCTGAAACCCGAATTTCGAATCTAGCCGACTCTTTCATCAAAACCGTGCTCGATCCAGGCTAATTCGCAAACTTTATTCGCTCGCACGCCGAACCAAAGAAACAACCCGGATAGCGCCTTTCATGTTCATTTCGCGCAGCGAATTCTTCGCGAACGATCGATACACTTTTTCCACGATAAAACACGAGGGAACTGCGAAGCGTATTTACGCACGAGTAATCCTTAGAAAGCACCGAACGCGATGCATTTAGCAAATTCTCCACACCACATTTTCGTGAAATTTTGCACATCAGTACACCGTATGTAGTTTAAATTGGACGAGGCTCCAGCGAGGACTATCGATGTGCAAAACTTTACGAAAATCCGGCGTAAGAATTCCGTAGGTACCACGGCCTGAAACGAGCCCGACAGTAACTGTTTGAAACTGTTACATTTAGGGCTTGATTGAAACAGTTATGAAGGACTGAAATTTTGGTTGATATCAGTTTCGCTTACGGTCCTCGGTTCTCTTTAATGAAAATTAAAATTGCTATAAATCGAACAATGTATACTGATATGTATTGTTACAATAAAACAACTTTCAATTATGACAGAAATATAACAGTTTTTAATTTCAATAGTTATTGTCGGAACCGTTTCAAGCCCTAATTGCTACAACTTGGAACTTAGAACCGAAAAAATAACGGTCCTAGAACCGATATCAACCAAAATTTCGGTCCTTCATAACAGTTATTTAGAGTATCGGTCCTTCAAAACTGTTTCAAGGACCGAAGCCGATGTCATAACTGTTTTCAAGCCCGGTTTCATCCGGAGAACTCTGTAAAGCACAAGAGAAAGGCGTCGCTCGCAGATAAAAGCATCTGCGAGCGAGGATGCGCGAAACTTTTTGAGTTTGTCGCTGAAATGGCACTAGTTACGACTGCATAGTCACGTATACACGTTTGCGAGGAGACACGAAGAGCGTATCGATCGTTACGCGGTTCCTACAGTTTGTAGAACGGTCCGAGACGGCAACGCATCGTGCACGAGATCGCGATCGAGGAAAGTTCGATCGACGACGATCGAACCGTTAAGTAGAATAGCCACGCGGCGGCCGTTCTACGCGAACAACCGATTTCGCAACGTTCGTAGGAGAAACCGTAGGCGGCTAACGCGAAAAAGAGGCGACAAATTGTAAACGGTGAACGGTAGCGAGGCACGACGTCCCATTGCCGTCGTCGAGGACGATTAAACGCGCAGGTGGAACGGATTCCCTTACAAAAGTATCAGCAAAAATACAACGTTTTCATCGTTAATTTGTTCTATAGCATTGTGACTCGATTTACACCGTACATCGATGTTAAATCTTCTTCGGACATCCTCGAGCAGGCGTTTCCGATCGATTTCTTCAATTCCCTGTGCTCGACGAACTTTAACGGAAAGCATAACTCGAGTGTGGACGTCCGAACGCGCGTAAATCAGAGTTTTGAATTATCTAAGCTCACAGCGAACGCTCGCGAAGCGCAGCGTCTCGTTGATCGCGACCTCGACTCGCCCCCTGAACCACCGACGATCTCCGCTTTCTTTCAGCTTATTGTCCGGTGATTACGTTCGTCTTGCAGCCGCGAATTTTCTGTCGAGCACAGCCTCCGGCGGAGCATCGATTCGATCCTTGTTCTTACGTGGAACTGAAACGCGCGCCGTACACGGGACATTTTCTACGAGTAAGAGACAGCTTGAACGCGGAGGCCGTGTACCGGTACCGAAGTGATCGTTTACAGCCGCAAAGTCGTCGTTCAGCAACGAATTTGTGGGAGTCGCGCGCGCGCGATAGCCCGAGGAAATTGCGTGCACGCGACGTCAACGGCGAATGCTTCTCTCAAGGACAGAATGGACGCATCCGCGAGGCGCGCACGGTCAAGTAACGTGACGCGTAGGAACTTTGTGTCTTCTCGGCCGACTGTATGTCAGGTGCGAGTACGAGTGCGAGCAGGAGCGCGTTGCAACGCCACGTTGATCGCCCTATGGTTCCGAGGAGAGTCAGTCGGGTGTTGAGCAACTTGCTACAGTAATGTCTCTATTAGAGCGACAGCCTCGAGGGGATTTAGTCGCAGAAACCGTGCGCAGACACTATTTTTTTTTTATCTACAAAGAGCGAGCCGAACATAGAGAAGTACAGCGCGTGTAAATAGAGAGCACACGCGGGCCTTTGAACTGTGCCGGAGACGGCAACTGTCCGTGTCTCTTTCTTTTTTATACGGCGACTGCGACTCTCCGCGTCGCGTTAATAGTGGTTCACACCGATATGCTGAGATCAGATTACTAAGTTGGGGGGGATAACTTCGTCGAATCAATCGCGCACAGCATTGTCGCTCTAATAGAGACATTATTGTACCAACTAAGAGCTGCTCACACTCCCTGTGTTCGAAGAAATACAACAAAGTCGCGATCTAGCTCCCATCGCCTGTTCAAGAACAGAGAAAAATATAAAGGATGTCGAACGTAGAAGAGGACATTATGTAAACACGAATCGCGCGGCAGCTCGAGCTTTTTAGCCTCTCGTGAGGATGCCCTCCAGTGATCGTGGGGCAGTGATGCCAGAATGAGACAAAACGGACCCTTAGTACTCTCCTCCTTTTCCCCTTCCACTATCCTATTCCATCACCATCTAACGTCCCCCACATTAAGCCGTAGACACGCTGCGCGTGCACATATTACTCTGGTCATCAGAGAGGGGGTACATCATTTCACCGTGATTCCCCTCATCTGGCATCACTGTCGTAGGGATCCTCAGAGAGCTAGATCGCGACTTTACTGTATTAACTCGTGTAATGATAGACTACAGTTTCCCAACGTTTTTGGCCAGAATCCGTCCACTACCAAATTCTCCCAGCGTCCTTGTGCGTATATTCTTTCGATCGTGATCGTCCACGTTGAAAAACCATGTTCTAAATTCGATAGAAGACCATCGAATACCCGTGGACGGTCTTTCCGAAACCATAGGGCAGATCTTCGGCCTACTCCCATCGAGCGTCGGCGACGAGGATCGACGAATCGAAGGGAGCACTCGCCTCAACTCCTTCCAACCTGCGTTCGAGTAAATATCGAGAGGGGAAAGAGTCGACTATTCGTTACTTTGCACATCATTCACTTTCGACCACACCACGTTGATCGCCTTATGGTTTCGAGGAGAATCGGCCAGGTGCTAAGCAACTTGCTATCAGCTAAGAGCTGCTCACACCCTCTTTGTTCGAAGAAATATTAACTCGTGTAATGATAGACCACAGTTTCCCAACGTTTTCGGCTAGAATCCGCCAATTACCAAATTCTTTCAGCGTCCTTGTGCGTATAATCTTTCGATCGTGGCCGCCCACGCTGGAAAACCATGTTCTAGATTCGATAGAGTACCCGTAGACGGTCTTTTCGAAACCATAGGGCAAGCCTTCGGGCTACTCCCTTCGAGCGTCTGCGACGAGGATCGACGACTCGAAGGTAACACTCGTCTCGACTCCTTACAACCTGTGTTCGAATAAATATCGAGGGGGGAGAGAGTCGACTATTCGTCACCTTGCACATCATTCACCTTCGGCCACGCCACAGCCACTTGCTCGACGCTGATTCTTCTTCCTCTTCTTCTTCTTCTTCTTCTTCTTCTGCTCCTCCTTCTCCTCGTTCTTCACGCGCTGTGTTCATTGCTCTGGCATTTTTTCTCGTTTTTGCTTGATTGTTCAGTCGGTCAACGAATCGATCCTCTAGGTAACAAGCATCGTCAATCGTTGTTCATGTCCTTCAATTCGGTGTAAGCGATCCTCTTCCGGTAGAGATTGCTGTTAGGCGAAATCACAGTCCTCTTGTTCGGCATCGTGGACGGTCCAGGGACGATGTACTGCCGTCTCTTGTAAACCACCATTCTGTAAATAGGATAATTATTGTTAGATCGATCGTTCCGAGTACTTGTCAATTCGTTACGGAATGCGCGCAAATCTATTGATAATTCTACCGACTTTGCTCGACGCGTCGACTAGCTAATAATAATTACTGACTGCGGATCTTTACGCATTAATGGTTGATAAAAATTTTTGGAAAAATACTGGAGTATTTTAATTCCATAGAATTTAGTACGATTTTTATTTATTGTAGACCGACAAATATTATTAGTAGTTTGCGGATTTTATGCACTTATAACAGAAATGGTTAAGCCCAATTTGAAAAAGTTTACAGCTGAAGAGAATTTAGAAACATTCCAATATATCATTTTCAGCCCACTAGAACCATTAAAGAAGCCAAAACAGTTTTTCCTCCTGTTTCTTAAAATTGATGCAGAACATTTTTATTTTTCATGAACATCCGCAGTCTAGTTATTACCAATGAAAGTAAGATTTTATTTGGTACTTATAAAATTATTAATTTGGTAAATTAATTTGGTACTTGTATTTGGTGGAACAATAATAGAAGGGACGATGAAATACGTCGATAAATAAATTGGTCGGATTTTATATGATGTTCCCCAATTGCGGTAGTCGACCCTTTCGAATCGAACGACGGCCATTAAGCGATTGGAAACATCTCGAAAATTTACGCGCATTCGAGGCCGCATTGATGGAACGACTTTCCGCGCAACAAATTAACAGACCACCCGAGTTTAACTATGATCGCTCGATTAATCAAGCTGCGCCGACCCATTAGACGATTGCCTGCGCTACGCAACAGAGAGTATACCTGTTTCTTGGAAACCATGGATACCATGTTCAATTACGTTATCTTCGACGATCGACTCTATCTGTATTTCCTACATCACGATCCTCGACGTAACGTCATTCTAATTAATTTTTTTACAGCGCTGCAAGCTAGTATCTCTCACTCAGAGCGAAATCTCGAGACATCGTTCACCTCGAGGCCGAGCGTGGACGTACAACGAACAATTGCTTTTCCCCTGACGGATGATTAATCCTTATGTAGTCAACCAAAACGTACAGATTATTCAAAACATTTCTGTATTTAACCCTTAACACTCGAACTAAAAATTGCGGTACCATTATTCAAAATATACTTCACATTATTGAATATTTTCATATCTAAACAATTGCTACACATTTAATTAAATCAAATCTTTAATTACTACGCTTATATTAGCTTGCCGTATTATTTACATCAAATCTTTTAATCGAATTTTCAACCACTTTCCGTTGAGCTAGAGACTTGAAACTTTAAACATAGCTCAGAACTGGATAACAATGCAGTATTAAAAGAATTTTTTAAAAAAGCTCTGCGTTAAGAAGATAACTATCTACTAAGTAAATACATAAATATATAAAGAAAACTTTTTAAATCCACGCTTATATTAAAATGCACTAAAAAGGAGAAAATAATATTTTTTAGATATTAGTGACTATAAAATAAAAGCGCCCACGAAGATTACGTTAATATTGTATGGCCCTCCACGCTTTTCTTTATAGTCACTAATATCTAACAAAATTATTTTCTCCTTTTTAGTGGATTTTACTATAAGCGTGGTTTTTAAAAAGTTTTTTTTATAGTTAAAATAGTTCCGAGTGCATAGGGTTAACATGTTTGCACAAATTCTCGTTAGAAGAGTATACATTAATATATTAGCGAGTAAAGAATGGACATTCAGAGAAATTTTGTAATATTTTTAGGGGAGCTACGCAATTTCGTGGAGGAAGAAATCGCAAGAGAGAACTCTGTTCGCGAAGGGATCACAACATTGTCCGTGAACCAAGGATATTTCTTGCTGGACGATCGAACGAAACGAGTCCTCCGGATCGCGGAGCCCTCGACGCGCGGCGTTCGAGTGGTCTCTTGAGCCTCGTACGGTGACGTAACTGGTCGTTCTTTCCCGCAGATACACGGTTTGAAAGTGCACTACTCGGGAATCACGGCCACGGGAAAAGAAGAGCGGTGCATGCTGGGTCTCACGCGTAATCACGTCGAGAGGAACAAGTGCATCCTTGAGATCGACCATCGCGGAATTTCGCGTCAAACGGTTGAACGACGTGTTCCTGTCACGCCCATTCGCGTGTTCACGTGTTCGCGTGCGCTTGTACACTGCCGTACAAAAGTTTCCATTCTCTCGCGGAATCCTCTCCTCCCCTGTGACCATTCTGCATCTTCCCCTACGACACATTTCGAGATACCAATTCAACGACCAATTGCCTCATTCCGCCGAGAAATTCTACGAAATTGTCCAGGTGACGAACAGTGGAAAAACTTGACCTAACTCGAGTCAAAAACAAATAACTTTTGATAGAAATGAGATAGAGCGATGAATTTTTTTTAAAATTAAAGCTTAAACAATGTAGAATATGGGAGAAATAGGGAGATTACAGTACGAAGGGTTTTTAACCTTGTGAAAATTCGTCAAACTTGCACAATTTCAAGAAAATGTGGTTTTTCCGTTACCACGAGCAGAAATTTTTTTTTTTAACATGTTATGTATCATTTCCCGCAGATTTTTCACGCTGATTTCAAATCTGACTTCAAAATTTGTCTACGACCTCTGGTTTTTTCAAAAAATCGAATTATAGTTAAACAGTTAAACTTTACTATAATGTTTCAGCTTTAATTTAAAAATAATTTCATCGCTCTATCTCATTTCTATCGAAAGTTATTTGTTTTTGAATCGAGTTAGGTCAAGTTTTCCCATAGTGTGACGCCGTGACAAGGTAACAATCAGCGGCGCCATGCGTGGAACGTTGTCGCGCGCTTACTTTTCAAAATACATTACAAAATTGAGACTTTACAGGTACCTCGGTTGATCCTTTCGCTACCGTGGACGAGATATCTCGTCAGATGATCTTGTCGTACATTGCTATCGACGAAATATCTCGTGTATCTTTATTACTGATCAGACCTGGGTAAAAGATATTTCAACTAAGAAATAGAAATATTTGCAAATGCTATTTCTCACAACTGTTACACGTGTTCCATTCGAAACTAATACTAAATTACTGTTACAAATGAAACATATGTAACACAGTTGTGAGAAATCGTATTTGCAAATATTTCTATTTCTTAATTGAAATATTTTGTTACTGGTGTCTGTTACTGATATGAAGTGATTTTTAAGACACGTCATCTAAAGATGATAAATATTAAACACTCCATGTTTCACACGATTAACGTTTATCTTGTGAAATGCATAATGTGACGGAACAATTTTCCTTCCGTCGGTCACTTCTTGTTTGCGAACCACACATTCTTTTGTCTGTGTTGCATTTTTGTGTATTAGATGTTCTGCATCGATTACAATTATCCCTCTGAATTCCATACAAAATGAACAGTAAAAACTCGAATATTTAGCACCTTCAACCAACGATAGATAGCATTTATTAGAAATCGATTGCGTGCGTAAAATTTTCAAATAAAACACTTCACATCGATAATAAAGATACACGAGATACTTCGTCCACAGCATTGTGCGACGAAATCATGGTGACAAGATATCTCGTTCATATTATCGTTTCTTCGACGCCGTGGAAACGTGATAGTGAAAGGTTTAAACGATGTTGTTCTTCCTTCGATACCAGACAAATTGTGGAAGCTTCTGCGAGAGTCTGACACACGGAAGAAGCTTCCGGTGGCGCCACTGGCTTTGCTACCTTGCTCTATCCTCGTCCGATCGTCTTCCATTCGCACGCCATTTGCAATCGTTGCGTGTCCAGTGTCGAGTGATGCCTAGAACCAGGCCGACTACGAGATTGCTCGTTCTCACGCGACCGAGAATGCGACATTGTTCGATCGCCGCATCTCGAGGATTCTCTTTCGTTTCCGGTTTCTGTCGAGCGATTAGCGTCGAGCGACACCGCAGAGGTCGGTTCTTAGACGCGTAGATCGTCGATCCGGAAGATTTCGTGACCTGGTCGAGACTAAGGCTGCAGCTTTTCCGAAGCTTCGAAGGAACGAAGGGAATTTCAAAGTTTCGACGTCTTCCACGTGCTCGAAATTTCAAAGTCTTCGAAACGTATGAATTTTTCGGTTTTTACCATGCGAAGGATGCCCCATATAAAAAAAGAACTGCGTGCCACTTACCCCAGAACCCTCGAGAACCACAGTCTCCTAAATTAGTCTAGTGTACACAATATAACACTTACGTAAAAGGGCTTCAGTCTGTCTATAATAAATAAATAATAATATAAATACGTTCCGTCGCGTCGTAAAACCCTCGAAGGAACAAGCGCGAATCCGAATTCAGGTAGATAAACTCTCCACCGACGACCGTTTTTTCTTTTTCAATCTTCTAATAATTTACCACGGAGATTCTGTATTCGAAACTTTGATTTTCTCATCGCCTTCGAATTTTCAAAAATCGAAGTTTCATACTTCGAAATCTTCGACCTCCGTAGGAAAGTTACAGCCCTAGACTCGAGAACTCGAGGGAAAACAAAAGGATTGCGAGGTTTCTGTCTTCTTTGAGACAATTTCAGGAAGGAGAAGACAAGGAACAAAGTGCCGCTCATTCGAGCACCGTACTTCCCCCAAACCTTGAGTACTGTCTTTCGACGGATGGGATCTCTGTCGACATCGTTCACCGTATTTCCTACCATCGACGAGATTCATCTGAAATTGATACCTTCCACGAATTCGCCGAAAATCCACAGACAGAAATTCATTTACTTGATTTACACCTCGAAGAGCGCGCCTACTCGGGAATAACACGCAAAACGTGGGATTGGTCGCATTCGAGGAAGGGAGGAGACCCGATCGAGAATGATCCTGAATGATCCAGCGAGAACGAGCGAGTCGCGAGACGGTATCCGACATTTAGGGATCAGGTCGGGTAGATGTTTCTGGTTTATTCAGTTTATTTAAAAGTCAGCACACAGACGACGGGTAATACGAACGGAGGAAAGCGTGCGTCGGAGAAGAACGCGATCGAGTCCTGGCATCGATCTTTCCGTCCTGGGAAAAGGATAGACGACCGGCGTGCTAACGGATCGAAGGGTCTACGATCTTGTTCGGCTTAGTCCTAAACGACGAATCTATGTACACTTTGATAAATACGCAACGAGGAATCGTACTCGGGGGGGGAAGCAGACTTACTCTAACGAAGGATTTCGGGGAGAACGGAAATTGCACCTGAACGTCGAAACAATCGTTATTATTTACGTAATCTCTTTGTACGTCCAACCTAAACCACCGACTGTCCACATTCAGCCATTTTCCTCTGAGCAAGCTCTCCGCTCCTGCGAGATTAACGCGCTCGCTGCCACGTCAGCTTCTCCGAACATCTCCGAAGGATCGAATTTCTTGTTCGTAATTACCAGACTGCGGATCTTTATTCAAGATAAAAAACAAAACGTTTGCATCGAATTATCCTGTCAAGCCGAAACTAACACATCGACGCCATTAAATATTCGTAACATGTCCACGGTTTTAAATTGTATCTACCGAATTCATCAAATCCACAGTCTAGCAATTACTTTTCTCGATGTCTCGTCGTATTTTCGAGAGCCTAATCGAATCTGGAATCTCGACGTGGCAGTCGAAGCGTCGACGAGCAGCAACTTTGGCGGTTCCCGGGTCTCTGTGGACCGTTCATTGAAACGCGATGTAAACACATTCAGTGTCTAGATCTGACTAGATAGATCCGCTGCTCGTCTCGATCACTTTCAAACGCTGCCGGCCGTTCGACAGCGCAGCATCCGACCAAAACCGATGATACTCCGACAAACAGGAGTTCCGTGTACCACTGGAAAGGATAAATGGCTTTTCGATTTCGAAACACGAGTGACATATATTTGTAAAATTTTGTTTACGCGAGCGTTACAGTACTCCGCATTGGATCACGGATCTTTCTGCGCAAAGTTTCGATTCGTTCTGCTGCTACGTCGATGTTGGTCCGATGTTCTGCGCTGTCGAGGTAACGCGAGCTAGGACTCTCCGCTTTTAAAGCCGACCGAAACAAAGGTACGCTGCTCGTCACTGTTCTTTGCTACACCCTCTTCTACTCTCCCCCCTCTTTCACTGTTTCGTCACACTCGAATATACACTAGTAATACTAACAACGATTATGGCCAAATGATCGTGCTCGATCGTCCGAGACACGAACGAGAATCTAAGGCTTGGGTCGCCGGCTTCTGTCAAACTTATAAATTGGTATTTATACATCGTAGGAACGTGTTGCTCGACCAGCGATGAGGTCCCTCAATAATCACAGAATATCCTTCGCGGCGGATCACGCGTTAGTGGAATGGTTAAGTAATAGTAGTTAATAAACGCGACCGTTTCTTCAACGGTTAACCAGCCGCCCCAGCAACGTAGACTGTCGTAGACGATTCTGCGCCGAAAGTAGTCTCTGGAACGCGTCTCTCCGTTCCGCAAAGCCTAATGGCTACTGGAAAAAAACCTTCCGACACCGTGGACGGTCTTCGACCGTGTTGCCGGTGACAGTTGACGATCGGCAAAACGGAGTCCGATCGAGTCTAGAGAACAGAATCGGCGTTAGACACCGTTCTCTGCCGGACTCTTTCCGTTTCGTCGTCCGATCTCGAAAACTCGGTTAATTATTTATCGTTCGAGCCTCAAGGTGCGATTTTCTAAGCGCGTCTGGACGCATCGTTTCGCGATCCTGGACCTCTTACACGTAGACTCGTTCCCAGAATTGCAAGAATGTTGGTTGCGCCTTCTCACTTCTCGATAATGCAAAGATGAGGTTTTTGAGAAGTCCAAAGCGCTAGATGAAAGATCAATATAGTCCGCAATCGCCCTCAAAAGTACTACTTTCACGTTTACCAGGCGTAATTTTCATTATTCGGAAGCATGTACCTGTCGCCGCTTATTAAAATAATTACACACGCAGCTTTATGCTTTCGAATAATGCAAATTAGGACTTTTGAAGGCGATCGCGGCCTAGATTGATCTTTTATCTAGCGCTTTTGAATATTTAAAAAATCCCATCTTTGCATTCCGCATGTTTCCTTGCAATCCTGGAAACGAGAGTCTAACTCCCTTAAGTGCGTCCAGACGCACAGCAGGAAGTTACGACGAATACGGATCGCAAATAGCTGTATCCAGACTAAAGATCGCGGTTTTGAACGTGTACCAAAGTACACGTGTGCACAGCGTGTATACGTGAACCGTGTAGTACGAATTTAAGGATCCGTGAACACAGATCGAGGGAGAATTCGATCGAGAAACAATAAACGTATCAGTTGTCGGACTCGAACGTGCCGAACGGATCCTTAAATTCGCGTACACACGTGTGTTTTATAATACTCATGAAATAGGGATCTGTAGCCCAGACGCGGTTAGAGAAAGGAAGAGAAGCACCGACTCCGTTTGCGAAGAGGATCTGCTCCGGTTCGCCGATAGATACTACCTAACAAAGAAATAAAAATCACGAATCGCCCGAAGTGCCCGCACTCGCGCTTTCGTTTGGTCCTCTGTTTCTCTCTGGTCCTACCGACCGGTCGCCGAGCTAAGCGAAAACAAAGAAGAGGCTAAAGTTCTGCTCGATCACGATTGCCTCTGAGACAGAGAGGCAACTGCGATCTCGCGCCGATCACAAGGATTCTCTACCGATAGAACGATTTGCTTTCGCGATAGGTATCCCCATAGACGCGTACGACCAGAAGAAGGATATCTGAAACAGAAAGGTAAGGAAGAATCCGCATTATTATCGTGTCGAAAGTTCTCACGAGAAAAGTAAAAGTTTTTCTCGATCGCACTTGAAATATATAATAAATTTATGATTTCGGCGCATGGTTCGATCAATGAGCAACAACAAATTTGCAAATAATTGACACATCCTCAACGTTGCGATCCCAATGTGGATCATTATCAAGAGAGACATTTTTGCGTCTGAAAAAAAACCAAATAAATATGCTAATCGGAGAACAGTATTCGATCAGAGCTTTATTTGTAATTTAATTAACAATCGTATTGATTGTTCCTCTCTACTGGCGCAAATCAATTTTTATATACCAGAACGTGAACTGAGAACAAGAGCGGGCTTTCAAACACCTAAAGTGAAATCTACTTATGGATTAATTAATCCAATGAATCGCATTATCTCAAAATCATGCACTATATATAAGCATATTGATTTTTTCAGTGATTCTTTACAAAATTTTCAAATGCAACTATACAGGATTATTTGATAATACCATATCGATTGTACCATTATTAAGTTTTTCTTTTTGTGCATGTCCCTTCTTTGTAATTACACGAGCAGTATTGTATCTTTCTCTTTCTTCTTTCGTTTCTTTGATATTGTAAACACTTATATAAAAGGGCTTCAGTCCGTCTATAATAAATAATAATAATAGTTGAACAAAATATTGGGACACAGCCAAAAAGAATAAAAGAAGAACAACGAAAAAGAGAAAAAAGTTCTCTAGAGATGCTCGAATCCCTTATGCACAGAATCGATGTTCACGACACTCGAGACACTCACCTCACCCTATGAATCCTGCGGCCAGCGATATTATAAGCGCGAGGATACCGGTCATCACCTGACCGGCCGTCGAGACGACCACCGCCGGTTGCGACGCCGCGTTCTCCACCACGTCGTTGGTCACGAAACGATCCTCCGCCGTCATCCGTTCGCCGTATTGAGCCATCAAGTCCATCACCACTCCGTTCGACCAGCCGAATCCAAGTTGCACCTCGTACTCGCCTCCACCCCCGTGACCGCCCGACACCGTCGCGTCGTACTGTCGACCGAAATCGAAATAATTCGCATGTCTGTTCGCTCGTGGCTTCGAATTTCCCCCAAACAGTTACTCGCATCGGCCGTGCGCGCCTCGAACTTCCTAAAATGCTGTCGTCCATCGTTCGTTACAGGTGAATCGCATCAGAGAAAGTACCGACTCGGTTTCATGGCAAAACTGGATACACGGGAAACAGAAAAATACATGGAGAAGAGAGGAGCACGGTTTGGGCTTGCAATCCCGAATTTCTTAAACAGGTGATGAAAATTCCGCGATTCTACATAGAAGTCTATAGGCTGAACGATTTTTTTGTCCAGGATATCTTTATGACGACTCGAAGATCAACCGAGGAGGTACAACAATTAATAGTATTTGTTTTTTACGATCATATCTCCAAAGTCATATCGTACGATTATATCTCCATATCATATTTATAAAGCAAAATTTCGTTTTGTAATCTGAACATTGTTCTGATTTTAATTTAATTTAGTTATATTTACGGATCGTTCGTATATAGTTTATTCTAAACAATTTTTACCTTTAGTTAACTTCCGTAACCTCGTTAATAATTAAAAGACGAAGCGTTATCCAATATGTTTGTGAAGGAAAAAGCTTCGTTATTGATATAATAATTTTTTATTTAACCCTCATCCGTCTCTTGTGTCAATTTGACACTGTTTTCCCGAAATAAGTTATACCGTTCGGTAATTTGTAAGTAAATTTGTCCAAAACTTGGTGAATTTTATTTTTTTAATGCGAAACATATAACCGCAAAAACCTCACATGAGAATGTTAACTCATCAATTTGAATGAAGAAAACATCGAAAAGTAACTGTTTGACCTGTTATTTTATCGGTTTTTTAATCACTGGTGGACGGATGAGGGTTAAATATCTTCTTTTAATACGTATATGTATATATTTCAATTATAGTTTGTTCTCGAAAAAAGGTTTATTCTACTTTAAATTTATGAAGTATACTATATCGAAGAACTAAATGCTTAATCCCACGGGTTCGAAAGAAATCCCACCTCCACCCGGCGGGATTGAAAATGGCGCGGGATTGCAAACCCTAAGCCCGGTGTTCACGATACTCCGAGTTCGAGGCGTTCGAGCGCGAATGCTTTAGGAAAAATTCGAGTGTTCGATGTTCCATCACGGACACGATCCGCACCACAGTTCACGTGTCTATACAATTAATTACCTTCTCGAACATGCTTTGCGTCTCGTTGAACGCTTTGTAATTGCTGCGTACCCATCTCTGACTGATCTCGTAGGCGAGTCTCTGCGCCCACGGGTCTCCGGTGTTGTTCAACGACATGATGACAAAATATTGGAGCGGTGGCCAAGCGTTCGGGTAGTCCCATTGTTCACCGGAGTGTTCCAACGTCGACGGTATACCGCCCAGGTTCAGCATGATCTGATTCTTCTCGAGATACTTGAGCACCTTCGCCACGTACTCCTCCCGCCTCTTGAGATCGTAGCAATTGGTCCAGAGCGGTAGCACGTTCGTCGGATAGAAGTAATCCCTCTTGATGTCGTTCATGATGTCGTAGTCAAGCCAGGCGCCGACTTCGTCGTGCCATAACACGGCCGTCACCGCTCGCTTCCATTCTTCCGCGACTTTCCGGTAGTACGCAGCCTTCGTCTCGTTGCCCAACCTCTGGCTGTACTGCGCCAGCAGCTGCGCGTTTCCGTAGATTATCGAGTTCAGGTCGACGGGGATAATGCATCTCGTTTTCAAGTTCGTCAGGTTACCTAGAGAACACCTCTATACAGTCTCCGAGAACTTCTGTCTGTCTGTCTATCTTTCCCTCATTCTGTACGTTCTTTGAATTTTCGCGCGCAACCGACTACTCGCGAACCGACGCGCCGCTTTCACCCGAGAAACAGAACGGACACGGGGGGCCTTGAACGCGAGCCCCGCCGATCGTGATATCTCCCCCGAGACACCACGGATAATACGGAACGCGTGGCACAATAATTGCCGACACAGTTTCTCGAGGCGTGCGCGCCTGCTTTGTTTCGGAACGGTTTTCAGGAAGCGAGAAGAAAAACAGAAAGAAAGAAACAAAAAAGCGTCGCGTACGAAGGAAGGGGGAAGACTGGTTTCGCGAGCAAAGAGCGTACCTTTGTTCGTGCCGTCGAGTATGAACCAACGGGTGGAGAAGTCCCAGCCGGATTCCGCGGCAGTCTTTAGCTCCGAATAGTAATTCTCTTTCTCCTCGGTGGTGCGGAAGCTTTGGCTGGTCAGATAATCCTCTCTGGTTGAGAAAATCGTCTCGTCGTTAAACGATCGAACCGCGAAAACAGCAGCAGGTACGTATCATACAAGTTTCCCGAGCGAAATCGAGGATTCCGGACAGGTGCCGGTAAGGAGTGGGCGGTTAGTGGGCGGTGCCGGAGCCAGCCACCTCCCCCGCTTCTTCGTTTACAAGCCACAGAAACCCCGTTCGCTCGGTAAAGCTGTGCACGACAGGGGTGGGCACGATATAGGGACCCCTCAAACTCCTGCTTCCCCGATCAACTTTCCTTTCTTTCCTCCATGGTAACGACGGATGCTGAAGGGGGGATAATGATCGCTATGGTGGGGGGGGGGGGACGGTCTTCGCTGAATTCAGACAAAAATGCCCACCCCTGCTGTACGGAGAAAACTTTCTAAACGATTCTTACTTGTAGGATTCTGGTCGCGGTCCCGCGGATTCCTCGTAGTATCTGGCCAAGGTGTACTTGATGCCGTCCACCTCGACCTCGACCGTTCGATTGGTCATCCAGAACTGAAACTCCTTCTCGAGAGTAGGAAAGTTCGCTTCCAGCCATTCGTAGTCGTTCGTCACCTTCAAGTACTGGTCGACCATGGGCAAGAGCAGGGGCGGATGGGATCTCATGGCGTAGTAGATCCGCCCACCGTTCGGTATGAAACCGATCTTGTCGACGATCGAGACGAAGTTTGTCAGCATCCCCTTCACGGTGGTGTACATCTCCGAGAGAAGCAGCCCTTTAATGATCCAGTACGAGTCCCAGTAATAGAACTCCCGAAATCTGCCGCCGGGTACGATCACCGGGTTCGGTACGTAGATGATCGAGTATCGATCCTCGTTGATCCTTACATCGTCCTTCATCTGCCGACCGAGCATCTTCCAGATGTGATTCAGATCGGACGCGAATTTCCTGAGATCCTCGTCGACGATCTTGTTGAGGAACTTCGGTCGGTTCGTCCAGTCTACCGGATCCCATTCTTCGAACTCCGAACCGGCTGGGTCGAACGTTCTGTTGACGAACTGCTCGATCTGTTGCCTGGTCGGCATCTGATCGACCTGCTCCATGAACTCGTGGAATAACGCCAGCGTCTGGTTCGGCGACTGTTTCATCTTCATGTCCACGAACGTTTTCGAGTCCTTGTAGATCGAGGCCATCTGTATCGTGTGCAGGAGCTCGCCATGGCAGTAAATGTCGCTGCAAAGCCACACAACACGATCTCTACCTTTCCGTTGTTTACCCCATAGAGACCGACATCTCGGATGTTCGAGCAAATTCGATTCGCGACTTCTTCGCAGAGCGAGACAAGCAATCGCGTTTCTCGCTTCATCGGGACTAGGGCTGTTACTTTCCCGAAGCTTCGACTTTTCGAGGGATTCGAAGGAACAAAGGGATCCTCGAATTGTCCAAGTCTCGAAGGATTCGAAGGAACGAAGGGAACTTTGAAGCGTCCGAAGTTTCGAAGTCTTCGAATCGTATGAAGGTTGTAAGTTAATCAATCTTTTAGCTGTGGTGGCGTATTTTTTGTTTATCGAAATGTAGGAGTGTCTGTAATTGTATCGAATATAACTTATCAGCGAAATTTCGAAGTTCAAAGTCCTTCGAAACTCCGTTTCTTTGAATCCTCTAATCATTTGCTACGGAGCTTTCAATATCGAAGCTTCGATAATTCGATTCTTATCACCTTTGAAGTTTCTGGAATCGAAGCTTCGCAATCTTCGATCTTCGAAGGAAAGTAGCAGCCCTAATCGGGACCGTTCCGCTTCGAATAGGACAGTGTTCGGCAAACTGCGGCTCTTTGGCCACTTGAGTGCGGCTCTTCCACAAAGGACGTGTTTGAAATAAATCTATTTTATTTTAATTCTATAATATATTAACACAATTTTCAATCAGTCAGTGTTTTACAGCCAAATTCAAACGAAAATCAATTTCTACTCTATTTTTATCAATACATAAGATTATTACAAAGCACGATATCTAGTTTTATTCTAGGGTTCTTGTAAAGAAATTTGGCTCTCAAAAGAAATCGAAAATAGTTCTACTGCTGACATTTGATTCTTTCGACTAACGAGTTTGCCGATCGCTGGAATAGGAGAATACTCACGGGAACGCGAAGAGTCGAACAGCGAGTCGCGAACGATGACCTTGAAGACACGAAGCACTCGCGAGACGTATCGAAACGGCCAATCAACGTTTCCACAGTCGCGTCGATAGGCGGATCATTAATTTTGCGCGCGGTTCTCCGTCGATTTCGCGAGCCAACCGATTTTTTCCCACGACTGTCGATGGATCGACGGATCTTTACGGGAATTACGCCAATTAAGAAACGTACAGACATATATCCAAGCGAACGGGATGTAGAGAATTCGTTACTACGTCCATGTCGTTGCAAACGCACAAAGATCCGCGCTTCGATCGTTTTCTTTGGCAGAGACGCACGATCGAGAACGACGATCGCGGCTTATCTAAATGATTTGCGTTTCACACGGCCCCGCCACCTTCTCGCGCGAATCAAATGGTTTTTTTTGCACGGCGTCTCGTCTCGCGAATAATCGAGAAAAATCTGTGCGCGTCGATTCCACCTGATCGCGATCGGAGCTACCGAGCGAGTTTCACCGATCGCGCAAGAAAAACGAAAGTTTCGCGCGGCTCTGTAAACGCCGATGACACGGTTGCTTTTCATTTTGGAATCGCGCCGGTTCTCGATGCTCCACGAATTTGAAAACTGTTTCGTGTCGAGACAAAGACAAATGCGACTTCGTTTCGTTATCGGTTAGCGCTCGTGGAATTTGTAATCGACAAAGACACGGTATCTTGAATTTCGAATTCCGTGAGAAATTCTACGTACAGTTATTGGAATTCTGTGAATTCTTCTACGTTCTGTACATTGGAATTCTTTGAAATTCAACGGAGAAGATGGACGACGACGAGAAACCTGCGTACTTACATCTCCTCGGCGGAATCTTGTCGCGACACCGTGTCGAACGCGCTCGGATCCCCTTAATCGGTCTAATATTTGTCGCGAGCAATCTAGATATCCATTACAGCGACGCAGCGTCGCGGTTTAGAGCGACCGGTGCGAGAAAGACGACGTGAACGTTGAACGCGCGCTTCGCTGTACTTACAAGGGACATTAGCCAAGTGTAACACGCCGATTTTAACGAAGTTTGTACAGGATACACTTCGTCGAAGAATATTTCACACGTATTTCTTTTTTCCTTGCTGAAATTCGTGTTTAACAGGTGAAAACCATAATTTTGCTATCGCAAAAACACGTGTTCTATTTAGGTACATAGATTACGCGCACAAAGTTACATAGATATGGATAAACAATTAATAAGAAATATGATAAAAAAAAAATTAATTCTTTAACCCTTATGTACGTAACATATTTGCACAAATTCTCAATTTAAGACTGTAGATTAATATATTAGCGAACAATGTACATTCGCTGAAATTTCGTGACACTTGCAGAGGAACATGAACAAATTGTTGAAAGAAATGCAGTAAATCGGTACCCGGTTGGCTACACAAGGAGTAAATATTTATAGAAATACTTTCTTCCGAAATCTTTTTATGCGACTACATTCCTCGATAACACGCAGATTGAAAAGATGAATGTCAGCAACCAAGAAAAATACGTGCAAAATACTTTTCAACAAGCTACATCCTGTATAAGTTTCATTCAATTCGGCGTGTGACACTTGGATAACGTTCCTTAGTCAGAATTTCGTTTCTGTTTCTCGCTGAATCGCACGATCCTTTCCTTCTCGACGTATTCCACGTGCAGGTACGTATAAATATGGAGGACGTATAAGTATTGGGTTGGCAAGAAATTAATTTCGGTATTTTAAGATGAAACACAGCCGAATTTTTTTATGCAAGGAATGAATTTTAATGAACAAGATATTTTCCTTTTGTTCGACGATCTTTTGTCAAAGAATATAAATAAGAAAATATTTTATTGATTAAAGTTCATCGTTTGAATAAAGAAATTCGGTTTTATTTCATCGTTAAATACCGAAATTACTTTCTTGCCAACCCTATATATCCCTGTGTTTGCGCAACGAACGTTAATCGAAAGGACGCGTCGTGTGGTCAATTAAATTTCGACTGTTTGAAACGAGCGAGACCGTTGCACGATTCGTTGACGATCTTGGGAGAGGACGTCGCCGACACTGGCGATCGTACCGAACCGCATCGTTCGCAACAGATAACGCGACACTCAGGGTCAATTGGAATTTAATTGTCGCCGATAATCCCGTGCGGATTGTTTCCGATGCGAGGCGAGACGAGTCGAGCAATTATACGCTCGACGGGAAACTAATGTCGCTTTCCTGATAACGCTAATGGGAACCGTTGTTGTCTACCCAATTTGTCGCTCGTTAGTCTACATCTTTTTCTCGGTGACCAGACGACATCCGTTCGTGTAATTTTACATCATTGATACAAACCACGACCTATCTTCTACGTACTACCGACAGAAGGTTATTTCCAGTGGCGCGTTACCGTAATTTGGCCAAATGCACGGAGCCCCAAGTAAAATGTGGCCCCGGACACAGATCAAAATCGAAATTCTACGTTTTCCTCGTAAAAAATTTCAAAATTACCTGAAGCGAAATCTACTTATGGATTAATTAATCCAATGAATCGCATTATTACAAAATCATGCACTATTTATAATCGTATTGATTTTGTTCAGTGATTCTTTACAAAATTTTCAAATGCAACTACAAAGGATTATATGATAATACCATATCGATTGTACCATTATTAAATTTTTCTTTTGTGCATGTCCCTTCTTTGTTATTACACGAGCAGTATTGTATCTTTCTTTTTTTCTTTTTTCGTTTCTTTGATATTGTAAACACTTATGCGAAAGGGCTTCGGCCCGTCTATAATAAATAATAATAATAATAAAATCAAACTCTAATTCTAGAAAATTGATAATACAGTAAGTGGAGGGTGGAGAGAAGGAATGGCTGGAAAGAACGGGATGAACGAGAAGCAACCAGAAGAGGAAGTCCGAAATATGTAAAAAAATGTAAATAGCGTCTACTGTAAATAGGTTTCTTCTCTCTATCTATTTAGCACAAGCATAGACATGAGGTAGTGTGCAAATTAGAATAAGTTTTGTTAAAAACGGTGAGAAGTGGAGGTAAATGTGGAGGAATTTGTTAACGAGATTGTAACCCTAAGGGGAGACAATAAAGTTATACATACATTAAAGTCGCGATTCTTGTTAAAGAATCTGTGTTCTGCACGGACAATGATCGCATACTGACATTATTACTTTTACGACTGCGTCTACCGCACCGACCAAATGTCGAGGTAATTTTAACACCATTTCTAACAATTCCAGCTTCCAACTTACAATTGTTTTGTTTCTTCCACCGCGAATGTTATTTAGTCGGGGCTAGGGGCCCCGAAATTCTACTTTGCCCAAGGCCCCGACTATTTATAACGCGCCACTGGTTATTTCGAAATTTGTCTTCGAAAACGACGCTCCAAGCTAACGATCATTATTCTTTGCGCGCACGGCATAATCTCGTGCCTGGCCGTGCCATCTATTCGCAGGATTTTCTTTTATAGCTCGTAAAGATCTCCGGCGATGTACGAGACCGCGTTTCCTTTTGGATTTTAATCTGCCGCGAACTATCGTCGAATTTCTTTTAATAGTAATTACCTGTAGAAAGTCCAGCAGAATTTCTTCGTTACGCACCCTCAACCCTTAAACGACCGAGAAGATGCGTCGTACCGGTAGAAAAGATAATCCGCGGTACGATGGCTGCGTTACCCTATTTCGTGTTTGCTCGCGGCTCTCTTGTTTACAATACGCGGAGATAAGAGATTGCGCGACGCTCGCAGTCGAGCAATGCTCGTTATCGCGTCATTCCTCGGATCGCGCTACCACGACGCGTGTTTGGATTCGAACGTGTTCTTCTCCGACTTGTCTCTCTCTCTCTCTCTTTCTCTCTTTCTGGTGTCCCGTCGCGCAAAGGTCACGTTCATCGTACTTGCGGAACACGTTAATTTGCAAGACCGGCGAGCGACGCGTGCGACGTTTCGTGTAGTTCACTGTTAAGGCCATTTCTCTGACTCGACCACGGTCACCGTGCGACCGAAGCTATTTCTTGATCACACTTCGAGAGAATGACATTTTTTTTTAGTTCTCGACGTTTGTTGCATCGAGTGCTTTCACGATTACCAACGTGACGAGTACGAAGCTGGCAGGATTTCTCGCGGCTTTATCAATTCGAACGTCGACTCGTAACTACCACCGCACGATATTACCCATTTTATTATCGCCCGAGAACTATCGGAGCAATAAACACGTAGTAAACGGTTCGGTAAAGATGTTCGAGCGGTAAAAAGGTAACAACACCGCGAGAATTATCAACGGTAGAGCTCCGAGCGATAAACCACCGTAAATACGCGGACTAATAGATAATAAATTAAAACTAGCTCGGTGAATCTTTTCCTCTGCCCGAAATCAATCGTTTATGAAATACGAAAAGTCCGTTTTTTCTCTCGATCTGATGATTTATCTTTTAGCGAACAAAAGGCTGATGAAGCATTCTTAAAATTGATACGGTCGAACGTACGTCTTCATGAATAAGCAGTTAATATTGATTGAGAATCAAAAACACGTGTTGCTAGTGAGACAATGGGAATAATTTTTATAAATTGACAGAGCTTTCTCTCCAACCTAATAGATAAATATAATTGCGATCGTCGTTAATCCCGACAACGATCTCCGGTGATCGATGATTCAGATAGTCGCGTGTTCGCAGAAAAAAACTCGTCGGCGATAAATCGACGATCTATTTCCGGCGGGACGTATTTCGCGAAGACGGATCAGTCCGCAGGGGTCGTCGACTATTTTTGCAGAGTATGACGCGGTCAATGTTGGGAGACGCGATACTGTTCGCGTCCCGTGACGGGCGCGCGTGCGACCTATCGGATCAGCTGCTCCGCGACTATCGAGAACTCGACAATTCGAGAACCCGAGACTCATCGGTTCCCGACCTCACGTGACATCTCGATGCGCGCTGTTGCTCAAGCTAATAAACGATCGATCAATCTTTTAAATAGCCGACTGTCCGATCCACTCGAGAATTGAAGTTTGAACAGGTGATTTTTCTTGCGATCGAAATACAAAGCATTAATTTTAATTTGTTTTTCAAAGGATGCCTCCGTTCATTTGTCAAACGGTAAAATCTCGAATAGATTCAATGATAAAAAGCGCACTCCAACATAAATAAATTTTCATTAAAATGATATAACTACTTTAATATAAAATTGTTGCGATCGTGCTACAAAGCATTAATTTTAATCTGATTTTCAAAGGATGCCTCCGTTCAATTGTCAAACGGTAAAGTCTCGAATAGATTCAATGATAAAAAGCGCACTTCAATATAAATAAATTTTCACTAAAATGAAATAACTACTTTAATATAAAATTGTTGCGATTGTGCTACAAAGCATTAATTTCATTTCGACTTTCAAAGGATGCCTCCGTTCAATTTTCAAACGGTAAAATCTCGAATAGATTTAATGACAAAGAGCGCACTCGAACATAAATAAATTTTCACTAAAATGAAATAACTACTTTAATACAAAATTGTTGCGATCGAACTACAAAGCATTAACTTCATTTCGCCTTTCAAAGGATGCCTCCGTTCAATTTTCAAACGGTAAAATCTCGAATAGATTCAATGATAAAAAGCGTACTTCAACATAAATAAATTTTCACTAAAATGAAATAACTACTTTAATATAACATTGTTGCGATCGGACTACAAAGCATTAACTTCATTTCGCCTTTCAAAGGATGCCTCTACTCATTTTTCAAACGGTAAAGTCTCGAATAGATTCAATGACGAAGAGCGCACTCCAACATAAATAAATTTTCACTAAAATGAAATAACTACTTTCATACAAAATGAATATTTGCTAGTGTGGTCGACACCTTGGCTTACGTTTGCAACGCTAAATTTCAAGTTTTGTTCCAATAATGAAAAATTAAAAATATCCTTCGAGTCTCTTCGGAGCGAACGATCCGCATGGAAGCACGAGCGGAGCAAAACATTTGCGTATCGACGCGTCAAAGGACGTTTTCCCAAGGAAGATCGGGCTACCTTTATCTCTGCAGGTTGGTAGTCGCGTAAGATCAAAGCGACCGCGACGTTTTACAGTCTAATTGTTCCGTTCCGCGAGTCATTCGATTACGCAACGCTCG
The DNA here is from genome assembly GCA_916610235.2 of Lasioglossum morio. Classification (NCBI taxonomy): domain Eukaryota; kingdom Metazoa; phylum Arthropoda; class Insecta; order Hymenoptera; family Halictidae; genus Lasioglossum; species Lasioglossum morio. The sequence goes on from OU744327.1 coordinate 4,665,206, forward strand.
ACGACGTAGCGCGACGCGATCCAACGATCCAGCGATCCAGTGATCAAGGAATCTAGAGATTCAGAGACTGGGACAAGACACGCTGACCGATCTGTAGCGATCGAAATCGCGATGAAATCCGCGTATAGCTCCGATCGCGGGATAAATCGAGAGTCAGGGTCGGTGTCGACCCAGTCCCCGAGCCTGCGACGAGCAAAAGAGGAAGCAGCCGATCAGGAGACATGCCATGCCGTGCGTGGAGCACAGGTAGAACGAGAGAGAGTGAGAGAGCGAGAGAGAAGAACAAGCACGGAGGAGATCGCGCTCTCGTTCCTACAATTTGCATTGCGATCGATCGCGATCAACCGCGACCACGCTGCATTCGAAGTCCGTTTTTCGTATTCGTATAGCGGGAACTCGCGAACAAGCGATCGCTGATAAACGTACGGCGATTCGGAACAACTTATCGCGCAATAAACGCGCGCATTACATTATGCATGTTTATTTTCGCGTGTTTGACGATAGCAACCTTTACGACTACGATTAGTTTCATTACGATCTAATTAAGAAACGAGACGAAACACCGTAAACCGCGGTGCCGTACTGACAGCAATGTGTTGATGCGTTGATGTGTTTATGCCACTTACCTCTCACAGGGGGGCGGTTTCGCGTGGCTCTTGTCCGCACTAGCGTTAGTTTGTAGAATGACGAGGAACGCGAGGAACGCAGCATTCAGTAGGTAATTCATCGACAAGCAGGGCGTGAAGCTCGATGCCATTTTCTCGTGATTAGCGATCTTCCTTCTCAGACGATCGCTCTCTCACGACTCCTATTTCGTTCTCTTTTTCTTTTTCTATCGTTCCTTGCGCTCGAATCTTCTCGAGTCTCTTTTCTCTCCTTTTGAAAAAAAAAAATCACCAAAAATATTTGTTTCTGGCTTCTTCTTCGTTGCCCTCGGTCCTCTCTTTCCCTCTCTCTATCTCTCTCTCTCTCGATCTCTCTTGATCCGAGATGATCGGTCGCCTTCTTTCGGCTTTGTTTCTCCCTCTCGTTCCGCTCGCGCTCTTTTTTCCTCTATGAGCACGCTTATCCCTGTGCTCCACACACACACTCTTTAGGACTCTCGGTTAAGTCCTATCCCAGGTCCCTTTCGTTTTAAATTTCGTTTTCGGGATTTTTGGTTCGCTATAAGCAAGATGGACAGGACGAGACGCGCGAGACGAATATCGAGGTGTTTCCTTACTTGTTGGTGACCGGTCGAGGTTTCGGACCGTCCGAACTTCGCAGCCTTCGAGGCGGTTTCAGCTCCAACTGCAGCGCCGCATCTTCCCTGCAACAGGAAGAATCGCGAGGCTCGATTAGCACACCTGTCGTCTGAATTTCATTCCATAAACTGATTACAAGGTAAATCTATCGGCGCTTAACGTGACCAGAGAATCGATACCGTAACAAGCTATAATTAATGGAAAATTATGTCTCGAGATAACGATCCCGTTCACCGCGAGCAATGCTTTGATCGCGTTACACAGAGAATTCTATTCGAGAGAATACGAACTTGCGAGCGAATTCGATCGGTCTCCGAGAAGTTTTCTGTCCGGGGACGTTCTTTAACGAAACGACAGATAGGACACGCGCGTTCGCAGGCGACGATCTCTCGATCGACTAACGAGCCAACAATTTCTTCTTTCACCTGGCGATCATGTCGGACACCGGTCTGCCCGCGCAGACAGCCGAGGATCGTCCGAAAATAAAAAGCAACACTGTCTCGTGACGATTGTTTGCTCGCCGCACTAGGCAGCCTAGGAATTCGACTCGAACGATTGCGCAATCCGCTTCCGAATCCGGCGGGAATCGAACAATCGACACCGGAAGAGACTGCGACGGACATTATTCTTCCGCGAATGTTGTTTTACTTCTTCTTGGAAGTCGACTGTATCTCTCTGGCAATTTGTCGCTTTGCCGGAAGCAAATGAACGTTTATTAAGCTGAATTTACTCAGATGCAGACTTTTTCTTACGAAATGCAACTAATGCATTCAAATGCTTTATTTCTAACGAAATGAAGGAGCAGAACGGGGGGGGGAAGCAGCTGATGGAGAACGACGCAAAGTCGCGACCGATCGATTGCGGAAACGAGATTTTCCACGAGACACGCCCCGAAACGCGGTGTGCCCGGTGTGCAACCGAGCAACGAGGGAAATTTCCTTCCGGACGGGAAATGGCGTTGCGACCCTGAGAGACGAACGGCCCGGAGATTGATGGCAGCGTGGCGTCTCGGCCCGTTAATCCAGGCGAACGATCGCTGCTACCAAGCTCGCCTGTTCGTTTCTCGAAAGCGGAGGATCCTTCTGCCCGACCCCGTTTCGTAGATGGAAAAATCACCGCGATCTCCCCGCGATTGTTCGCCGTTCCCTTGATAGATAAAGGAGCGACTTCTATCGTCGGTAATTCGCTTCGTCGAGAAGAAACATCAAATTGCAGCCGGTACGCTGGCCACTTCCGGCGTTAAGCGATTCACAAGCGTGCTCGGACACGCGGAGAACACGTGTGCCGCGCTTGTTCACCTTCCCAGACGACGATCCTGGCTTCCGTGACTTTCGGTCGTGACGACGACTCGCCGAAACTGCAAGCCAATGCAATTTAAGTAACGACACCGAAACTGCGAGGTTACAATTAATCGCACACTTCGTTTCTCTTGAATACAGGCTCTCCAAAAATTCCTCTAAAACCTGGAAATGGGAGGTTCCTTGTTTAGCAGTTATTAATGAAAAACGTGGTAAAAAAACACGGAGCAATCAGAACGCGGTTACAGCGGATTGATTCTGACTCAGCCAACGGCGACGTTACACTAAGCGTGACCAGAGAATCAGACTCCGTTCGATGTAGCCGCGCACTGATTGGACTGTGTTTTTATCACGTTTTTTTGTTAATAACTCATGAATAAAGCCGCGGAAACTATTTTTGGAAACCATCTTCGAATGACCCAAGGAACCTCGAATTTCCAGGTTTTAGGGGAATTTTTGGACACCCTGTATAGACTAGACACTTTCAACGCAATAAAGAGATCGCACGAATTGTTTGGACAGGTTCAGTCACTGCTGTTTCACGGTTTCATTGTACACGAATCATCCAATCGATTTGTCAAAAGTAGAAACTGATTCTGATATGTAAACCCCGCAGTCTACTGATCACACTGGATGAAAACAAGATGAAGACGATATATTCATGTATCTTCAGTATCATATATCTGTTTTGTAAATTTTTATTTTCTCTGTATTGTATGTATTGTATTCTGTATTTCAATTATGTTGAAATAAATCTCATATGAGATTTTCTATAATAAAAAAAAAAAGAGATCGCACGCGTCACTGGAAGAGAGGAAACTTTCTCGCGACTGTATCGTTTCGCGTGATTTTTCGGTGATTCGGGGGCAATAAACTGTCGTGTTTGTTCGCGTTAGATAGCGTCGCGAGGATGATTGTCAACAGAAAATTACACTGAAAGAATTCTGCCGTTCGCGGACAAGTCGTTCGTGAATAGGAGAAAGATACTCGATGGTCGGAGAGGTACGAGAATGAGTAGACGAGAGTGCCGTCGTGTTCCTGGATCGAGACAAGAATCTCGAGTTCCACTCTGCTCGTGCGTGCAGCGAGGAGTTCGCTGTATCGCTTTCAGACACTGCGAGATCTTCCGATAGACGCGCGCGCGCGCGCGCGGCAAGACTCCGACACGCGATAGCCTAAGTAAGACTATACATTTTCGGGGCGAAAGGATCGTCGCTTTGCAACGCGACACCTTCGCACTGTTTTCGTCCACCCGGTTTTAGAATCGAGTGGAATTGTATAAACGATTAGGCTACTGGAAAACTGATCGGCGAGCTACTCACCGTGGATCTTTGTATAGAATTTTCCAAAGTTATCCTCGAAAAAGGATAATAATCTGAACTTCTGTAATTTATTTTGAAATAATTCTCAGAGCCGAGGGGTTGAAGCGCGAAGCTCAGTTCGATCGACCAAGAAAAGAGTCGAGCACTATCTATAATTGTATTGATTTTTTTTATAGAGTCCGTACAAAATTTTATAAAGCAACTACGCAGGATTATATAATATAATCCTATATAATACAATGTCAATAATTTGATCATGATTACTCCGCAATAATAACTACAATGAACCTAGAACCATTATCTGCTCGAAGAATAGTATCCGACCAGAGCTTTATTTTTAATTTAATTAATAATCGTATTGATTGTTCCTCTCTACTTGCGCAAATCAATTTTTATGTAGCAGAACGTGAACTGAGAACAAGAGCGGCTTTTCAAACACTTAAAGCGAAATCTACTTATGGATTAATTAATCCAATGAATCGCATTATTACAAAATCATGCACTACTTATTATCGTATTGATTTTTTCATTGATTCTTTACAAAATTTTAAAATGCACCTATGCAGGATTATATGATAATATCATATCGATTGTACCATTATTAAATTTTTCTTTTTGTGCATGTCCCTTCTTTGTTATTACACGAGTAGTCTTGTATCTTTCTCTTTTCTTTGATATTGTAAATACTTATGTAAAAGGGCTGCAGTCCGTCTATAATAAATAATAATAATAAAAATTATAGAATAATACTATTAGTTCTTGTGCGTGTCCCTTCTTTGTTATTAGATGAGTAGTCTTTTATATTTCTCTTTTTTTATTGTAAACACTTATGTAAAAGGGCGTCAGTCTGTCTATAAAAAATAACAATATAAGAGTTTCGACGTCTGCGCGATCGATTGGCGTGTGTCTCCGCGATTGTTCGGTACTCACAAGATGACAAATTTTAACCATTAATCTTTGTAATTTTCCGTACCTATCCTCGAAAAAGCGAACTTCTGCAATCAATTTTGAAATACTTCTCAGAGGCGGATCCAACGGGTTGAAGCTTAACCGGAATCGGTTCGATCGACGAAGAAAAGGGTATCGACGTCTGCGAGATCGATTAGCGCGTGTTTCCGCGAGTTTTCGGTACTTACAAAGTGACAAGTTCTGACCATTAATCTTTGTAATTTTCCCTAACTATCCTCTAAAAAGCGAACTTCTGTAATCAACTTTGAAATACTTCGCAGAGGCGTATCCGAGGGGTTGAAGCGCGAGGCTAATGGTCTCAACCGAAATCGGTTCGACCAAGAAAAGAGTATCGACGTCTGCGTGATCGATTGGCGTGTGTTTCCGCGATTGTTCAGTACTTACGACGCGACGAGTCAACCTTCTATCCCACCTGGAAGGTTGGCGTCGAGAGGCACGCGCCGAGATCGCGAGACCCGAGATCTCGAGGACGATGGGGCTAGCCAGATATCGAGCGCCGCTTCGATCCTGGATCGAGAGATCGAAGTGCGACGCGCTCCGACGTCCGTCCTGGTGCGCGCACGGTGCACGGTGTCGCAGCGTGATCCCTCCAGCGAATCGACTCCTCGACTAGCGATCGTCAAGGCGAGTCGAGCGTATTTCACCGAGAGCGAGAGAACGAGATAGCGAGAGAGCGAGCGACCGGCCGAGAAACAGAGACGGGACACCGGAGACCGATAGAGAAGGGAGAACGAAAGGATAGGCGGGAACAAGAGGGAGGATGCGAGGAAGCGTGGAAGCGAAACCGATCTTCACCGGAAACGAGGGAAACCCGGGAAAAACCAGGGAAAAATTTCGTTCGGAACGAACGACGGAGGAAACGGGCGGGGTATAATTTTGGCGATCGATTGGTCGTGGTGCGTGGAGAAGGTGGCCGTTGCGCGCGATGCACGCCGAGAGCTACAGGTTGCTACTAAGTTGGTCGGGAAGGCACGCGGTCGCTTTATGAGCGCGATTATCCGCGAGCGAGGAACAAACCGAGTCGAGCCCCCGTCCACGAGACTCGCCATTGGCTCGAGACCCGCAGGAGCGTCGCGTCGTGTTGGTCTTCGCATCGCACATGACACACGACCAATCGTGTCACACGACGATTCGTGGAACTCGTATTCTAATCTCAATCGACGGATACACCTCTGATTCCATCGCCCGTCGGAGCCGAAATTTCTGTTTATCTAAGATCTGACGCAAAAGTCTTATCCGTTATTGTTTCACAGAAGTCGACTAACCTCCTTCGCCCTTAATGATTTCTTACGAAACACGCATGTTCGTTGTACAAGCGGTACGCTTACTTAAACGAGTCTGGTCCCGATATTATATATATATATATTTTTATTGGATTGCCCCTAGGGTTACAATTCTACTATTATATAGATCACCCTTTTTCCCTTTTTCGCTCTTAGCCTCTAACCTTACCTCTAACTTATTAACTAACTTATGACTATCTTACATACTATTTACAGATAGAGAGAGAGAGAGAGAGAGAAACGCTATATACAAAAGACTTAACATATACTACGACATTTACAATTAATTACAATGTCTTGGATATTTGGTCCCCTCAGGGTTTGGTCTCGATATTATATTAAACGATTTTCTCTGTTTTCAATCATTTCGTTCGCAATTACTATATGTTCTAAGAAAGAAGACAGTTCCGTGTGCATACGCGCTTCGAGCAGAGGAAGGATTCAGTGTGCAAGTAGCTTACTCAAACGAGTCTGGTCCCGATATTATATTAAACGATTTTCTCTGTTTTCAATCATTTCGTTCGCGATTATTGTATGTTCTAAGAAAGAAGACAGTTCCGTGTGCACACGCGCTTCGAGCAGAGGAAGGATTCAGTGTGCAAGTAGCTTACTCAAACGAGTCTGGTCCCGATATTATATTAAACGATTTTCTCTGTTTACAATCATTTCGTTCGCGATTACTGTATGTTCTAAGAAAGAAGACAGTTCCGTGTGCACACGCGCTTCGAGCAGAGGAAGGATTCAGTGTGCAAGTAGCTTACTCAAACGAGTCTGGTCCCGATATTATATTAAACGATTTTCTCTGTTTACAATCATTTCGTTCGCGATTACTGTATGTTCTAAGAAAGAAGACAGTTCCGTGTGCACACGCGCTTCGAGCAGAGGAAGGATTTAGTGTGCAAGTAGCTTACTCAAACGAGTCTGGTCCCGATATTATATTAAATGATTTTCTCTGTTTACAATCATTTCGTTCGCGATTACTGTATGTTCTAAGAAAGAAGACAGTTCCGTGTGCACACGCGCTTCGAGCAGAGGAAGGATTCAGTGTGCAAGTAGCTTACTCAAACGAGTCTGGTCCCGATATTATATTAAATGATTTTCTCTGTTTACAATCATTTCGTTCGCGATTACTGTATTTTCTAAGAAAGAAGACAGTTCCGTGTGCACACGCGCTTCGAGCAGAGGAAGGATTCAGTGTGCAAGTAGCTTACTCAAACGAGTCTGGTCCCGATATTATATTAAACGATTTTCTCTGTTTTCAATCATTTCGTTCGTGATTACTGTATGTTCTACGAAAGAAGACAGTTCCGTGTGCACACGCGCTTCGAGCAGAGAAAGGATTCAGTGTGCAAGTAGGTTGGCTGGTAGGTGGCACCAAGGACGAAGGATGGGTTGTCTGAATTTTCTTCGGGATTGAACCTGTTCGGTAGAACGATTTTCGTACCACGATATCTCGAGAGGGATATATCTCCGGGGAACCTACCACCTACGACAAACTTGTTACCCGTTATGGCTGAACTTCGTGCGTCCGTAGCCCAGAAAATTATGCAACAGCAGTGGTGTCAACAGGTTCCACTTTATCCACGCTCCACCAAAAGCATCGACAACAAGGAAAAAGTAAAGTTTATTCTAGATTGATGTCTGCTTAAATACGTTTACAATGCGGTACTCAGTTGGATCGCACACTGCTTTTTCGTTTATTCCGCGGGAGAGGAATAGAGACGATAGTATCGACCAACCATTCGCACCTTGAAAAGCCGTCGAGGAAAAAGAAGTGGCGTTTTCTTACTGACGCTAACACGCCTAACGAGCATCCCATGTTCGTATGGTTACGCGAACGAGGAAACGGAAGCGAGAGGAGAACGAAAAACCTTCGCATGTCGAAAAAGGCCCCATGGGTAAAAGCGAGGAAGCGATTCCATCGCGATCGGTGCAACAGTGTCGACGGTAACGTCACCGGGGACTCTCTCGCTCGATCATCGTAGCCTGCGGTACGCGGCAATAAGTCATCGTGTACGACATCAATCGTCGTTATCTATTTGCAGAATCCGTGACGCGATGTCCACCCGCGAGCGAACTTTGAGCCTGGATCAAATATGTAATCGGACATGATTTAACGCGACGCAATCGTCTCGACGATGATCGACGGTTCTGACAATCTGTGTCCTCTGTTTTTTTAAGAATTCTTTTTTCTCTCTCTCTGTCTCTCTAGCCATTATTTAACCCCTTCAGTCTACCATCGAAATAAAAGTGATTTTGTGGTGGTCGATTTGTAGCCATTGGAGAATACCAAACGTGGTAATAAGGATACAATAAATTTAAAGTTCCTATTTGTTAAAGATATTACGGACGACGCAGAAGATCTAATTATATACTATTAACACTTCGCTCACGAAGCTATCTTTTTACCACGTTTTTATTAGGTCGCTTTCTTATCTGTCTGTTTGTTCGGTACAAATCTTGCAATTGATTTTAAACGAACTTCCCGATGAGCTAGAGATTTGAAATATTTTGTACTTTAAAATTGAACATCTCTTCCGACCTAGAATAATTCCATTCTATATCATTTTTTTCTTTACTTTCTAGATATGAAATTGATGCAGTACCTCGTAGAATACTTAAATGTATAGTAATTGATTAGATACCAACTAGAGATCCCTATTTCACGTGTATCTAAATACACGTGTATTTCACGTACACATATTCCGGTACGTGTCATTTTAAGTGCACGGGTACACACGTGTACTATTTCACGTATACATAAATACACGTGTGTTTACGTGTTTTAATTTGTTTGAACTTTTAATATACAGTTACTAATTATTCGAAAGCAAAATAGGGCTATACATAAATTAATATCAATGTTCTAAAAATTAAACGAATTAAAATGAGGATCCATTAATACACGTGTATTCAAATATACATACGTGAAATAGTACACGTGTACCCGTGTACTTAAAAGAACACGTGGTAGGGTACGTGTATTTAAATACACGTGTGTTATTAATACACGTACAAAACCACGATCTCTAATACCAACATATTTACTAATGTATACAATATTTTGGATAGTGGTACAGCACTTTTTAGTGGCGACTCTAGGCCACCGCTGAAAACATGTATCTGAATGAACCAAAGTATCTGAACCGTACGTCAATCGAAAAGGTTTCCCCGCTTTCCACGAGAGGGAAAACCGGAGATCGCGTCGCAACGATCAACGATAGCGCGTCACGATTCGGCGAAAGTTCGATGGAGGCGGTCACCTACCCGCCCACGCGAGCAAATCTCATCCGTTTGACTTTGAACACCGAGGAGCAGTCCCCACCAACCCCGTGCCGCGTTACGATTTTCGTCTAGCGAGAAGTAGGACGCGCGCGTCACGGTCCGCTGAAAGTGCCAGCACGAAAACGTATCTGCTCCAAGGTCCTTAACGAAAACAAAAAAAACACAATCGCGTTGTACAATGTCTGCGTTCGAACCAGTTTCGTTTTTCGATCGTCACGGATGATAAGAAAAAAAAAAAAGGAACGGTAGACGATCGCCTGGGTACGCGTATATCCAGCTGATCGCGGCCGTTTCGCGGATTCATGTGTGTACAGTTGCTCGCGAAATTGTTCGAGCAATACCGCGTGGTAACTAAAATTTGTTCGAATAACGCATCGACCGGGATAAAACAATAAATTAACCGCAATGAACCTAGAAACATTGTCTGCTCGAAGAATAGTATCCGACCAGAGCGCGTTGTTTTTCATTAATTAATAATCATGTTATTATTATTATTATTATTATATACGGACCGAGGTAATTTTATACATATCTATACAGTTTTTACAGTATTACTGATAAGGACAAAAAGAAGAATAACCAAAAAAAAAAAAAGAAAAAAAGAAAGATATTGATTGTCCCTTGAACGTGTGTTGAGAACTAGAACTGTATTTCAAACATTTAAAGCAAGATCTCTTTATGGATTAATTAAAAAGCAACTACACAGGATTATAGGATAATACTACATATATCGTTTGTACCAGTAGTTTTTATGCATGTCCCTTCACTGTTATTAGAGGAGTAGAATTTTATCCTTTTTCTTTATTGTAAACATTTATGTACAAGAGCTTCAGTCCATCTATAATAAATAATAATAATAATAATTTTGAAAACCTGCGGAGATCGGAATGGCTTGCAAATGGCTAACATTCTCTGGCTCGAGGTTACGCGTTCGCTCCAAGTAAAACTCTCGAAAGTTCCGAAATCAAAAAACGTGGAAATATAAAAAAAAAACTTGTCAGCTTCTCGATTAGATTGTTACTTAAGCTGCGTGTTTTCCGAAAAGATGAATCCAAGGCCGACGCCTAACTGTGGCAGATGCCAAGTAACGCTGATAGCGTATCAGCCGACATTATTGAGCAGCCGCGAGGGTACTTTGCCGTAATCGGTGCACGCAGGAAGGTCGAGAGCATGGTTTTCCTCGAGGATCGCCGCGTGCCGCGGTCAACAAATTACGTAGGCGCGTGCAACGGCACGCGTTGATGCGTCGATTAACGCGTCAATTAATGCGTGGCGAATTCAGCGTTACGTGCGAAACGTGCGTGCCGGCGATAAACGGAGAACGCGCCGATCGGGATCGCGGTTGCGTACGTGCGTCTATTTGGTTAGACGATTACCGATTCGAGGAGGGAACACGCGTGTGCATACTTCCACGAGCCGAAGATTGCAGAGCGGAGCAGAGCGGAGCAGAGCAGAGCCGAGCAGAGAGCAGCGCAGGGGTCGATTTAAATGGCGCGAGGAACGAGAACAGAGGTCGAGCAAGATTCATCGACCCCAATTGCGCGCAAGACACCTCCTCACCGTCTAATCTCGACGCTACACAGGCCCGAATGGACCAGTTGCTTCGGCCACAATCATCCTATTGGCTATTTTTAGTCGGAAATGGGTCGGTGCAGGGGGACCGCGTTATTCAGAGAACACGACACCGTGTTGTTCCTTCTGACGACCGTTTGATACCCAGCCTCGTGGCTCCAATCGCTTAGTCCGAAACCGGAAACCCGACTTCTGCGTCGCCTCTTCTGTTCTTCCGTGATCGAGGTCGCGTTCCCTGTGATTTCTGACTTCGTCGTCGCCGACCCTCTCATACCAATTCTCCCATATATACGAGGCGTAGTTATACATAAAAAATTGTATTTATTCGTCTACACGAATGTTATTCCCTTTAAAATAGACTCCGTTAGATATTCCAATCCCCGAAACACTTCTGGAACGCGATATTTTGGATAGAGCTTGGATCTCATTTATGCTTGAAGAAGGGGAATAGTTAAAAATTTTTATTGTTTTATCCGTTGGTCGCCCAACGTAATTCGGCTAAGTTTCCCGCGGGGCCCAAATCCGACCGTCGGTACGCAGAATGGTATAATGTGTTTTTAATATTTTTATGTTGCATATCCTATATATTGTAATCATCCCTACATAAGGTAGGAAACACTTTGCTTTACCGACAACATTTTTATTGGTTAGCCACAGCTGACCAGCTGCGTACAAACCTCTGTCATCGACAGAGTTGTTATCACCTTTTGTCAGAAATGTAATAGCATTTCATTTTACAATGCACTTCTCTTCGATAGATGTTGAATGGCAGTCTGTTTCACAGAATTCCCTAGCTGAGGTGCACTTATTCCCTATGTGCTAAAATATACATCCCCAAGAATGCTAACACCGCACACTTAAATTTGGGATACTCGTTCATGTATATTGTATATCCTATATTTAATTAACTCGAACAAAAAGAGCGTCACCCATATTTGTGTTAAATCCTAAACGCACAGTTTCTTTTTAAATTTTTTTTTAACTTCCCGATTTATAGGGAAGTTATTGTAATTATTAATATTGCGTTGTCATCCAGTTCTGAGCTATGTTGAAAGTTTCAAGTCTCTAGCTGATCAGGAAGTTACATTAAAATCAATTGCAAGATTTGTACCGAACAGACAGACGCACAGGCAAGAAGCGACCTAATAAAAACGTGGTAAAAACGACGACCTTTTAAGTTTCTCTTTATTTTTTGAAAACAAAAAATGTCACACGGGTCCACGTTTAGTGAATACAGAGGCTGAGTTAGTGTTGCCTTTGGCCAAATAATCACGAACAAGCAATGAAGTGTGAGTAAGTTAATTATTGTACAATCGCTGATCGTACCAACACATGTGTAACCTTCTCGATAAAATGACAATAGACAAAACATCGAATACGACAACCAATGACAGACACTTTTCATTTAGGTTTACCAACGCAACAAAGAAAAACTGCATACAAACTGCTATATAAACTGCATACATTTGTATAAAATGACTTCGATCCGTTTAAAATAAATAATAATAAATAATAAAAACGTGGTAAAATGGCGTGAATCGGACTAATACAACCCTGTGAAATTACAAAATTATTTCGCTATCGTACGACAGAACGCAAACCACGTTGCTAAACCCTCTTAGACGGATATCGATGATATCAATAAATAAAGCAAGGAATTTATTGGTAATGATGGATTGGTACCAATTGTTCGTTTCTAAAAAAGGATCCACTCAGACGATAAGACGGTAAAACGGAACGGCATATCGCGGTGTGTGGCAACGAGTCTCTTAATTGTATGCATCGACGAATTAATTGTCGGTCGCGTAACGAGCCTGCTATTAGATAATTCAGGAACGCGTCTTTTTTTTTTCGCGTAGCGTCGCAGCTGCGCACCTGCGCTACTTTGCATGGGAAACCCGATGGAAGACAATTGGGTGACTGGTTTCTTATTCAACGAGCAGAACGCGTGGTTCTTTTTTTTCTCGCGGCTCGAATTGGCTCATGGATCCATCCGTCGATGGCTCGTCGATCCGAAGAGAACCAAGGAGAAATAGTTATGCCATCTCGCAGCAGTAACATAAAAATTTATTAGAGCACGTTCGGCATAGAAGATTTTCTTCTCGAATACTTTCGAGAAAGCGGAGTCGATCGGTTCTCGGCTTCCGAGCGGAGCGAATCAGGAGGGAATCGCGAACGAGCAAATGGGCGTCGATTTATTGCGAATACGCGATAACTTGGTCGATTACGCGGATTCGAAACGCGTATCGAATGTACACCTGTGACCGGTACTGTGATAAGAGACGCGCGCGGTCTTCTACGTCGAGAATCCGGTTCAACGATTAACCTGCCGCGGATTCACGCGACGAAAAACCAGTTCGATTATCTAACCGATAGATCGCGTCGATGATAGAACCTGGACACACGACTCGACCTTCCGCCCGTTTTCCCGTCAGACATTTCCTTAGCGATCGAGGTGAACGGAAACACCGAAATTGTGCAAGTTCGGTCGACGCTAACACAATCGCTCGCCGTCCGAGAAGTCTCGAAACGATTTTGCAACTCGCGAACTCGCTCCGAACAACGGAGGCGAATCGAATGTAATTGTTACCATTTCCGAACGGAGACAATAACATCGCTGAGATTTAGGAAGGATCTTCCGGAAACAATTTAGACGGATGCTAAACATTCTTGGAGAAGTAATGCAACGATGTTTTCGACGATCGGTTCACCGGACCGGAGGTAGCAGAATTCCTACCATATAATTTGTTTACATAAACGCAGAATTTCTCAAGCTTCGAAAAGAGAATACGTGCGTTTATTTATTAACGTTTCACGATGTCCTTTGTTGACTAACTGTGCTACGGTTAAATTTAAATATACAGATAACGTATGCAGATATCTACTTCGTGTTGCTGATACAGGGTGAATCACGAATCGTGATCAGTAGATTCGAAAGTGACTAATCGAAAATGGTTTTAGCATGGTTTAACTCTTTTTTTGTTCATGATATTTTACGGTTCAGTTTTTAACAAATACTCCTATAATATTTATACGCCTATCCGTTAGAGGATTTCGAGACGAATTCGGCAAGCATAACATACAAAAAATTGCTCTTATTTATAATAAAAAAAAACACATTTTTGATCGGACTGCTAAAAACAGAGTAATCGCTACTGATCACGATTCGTGGTTCACCCTGTATAATCGCTTGTCTATATTTCAAGTAGGTGGCGCTTCTGCCGCGTCGCGGATTCTCGTCAAATTGCAAAAGCGCGTATCGCCATCTTTTGGCGAACCGTCGCGACAAGACGTACGGAGGAAACACCGGTCGATAAGGAAGAGCGGTTGTAATTTACAATCGTCGATAATATAGAGATCTGCTACCGGTAACAGGGAGCTGGGGAAAAACGTGTTCGCCGAGTAGCCGGATAACGAGCTAATATACAAAAATAGAACCCACGTATCTCGGAAATGATTTCCAGGTAAATTAACTCGGAGCGGACTTCGAGCAGGGTCCATATCGAACGTACGATTAAAAAGCAACTTGGCGCGTCTCGGGCTGACGCAACAGCACTCGTCAGCCGTGCACTGGGACAATTCTCCGAAAAGCGACGGGAGACAGTGTGAACGACCAACAGAAATTTCGATCGATCATTTCACAAATCTATTTCGAAACGAATGCAAACGCAACCTTCATTTTTCCTCGAAATGAAACCGCCGCGAGGAATTCTTTCAAATTGTCGACGTTCGCAGTATTTATATTCACTCGTGTCTCGTCTGATCGTCGTGCAGTCGATCTACGCGGGAAAAACAAACGAGTTTTTGCGCGTCACGATTCGAGATACAGCGTTCTTCGGCAATACTATTCAGAAAAATCTTTCCGCAATTACTACTCGTTCACCGATAATAATAAAGTTTAATCGGAGATGATTCTTCTGATATACGCCGTGGGCCGATTCGCCGTACCGAGGAAGGAACAAAACAATAAAGCGCAATTGCACAAGCCGACGATTATTTCATTGACCGGACTGACGTCAGTTGATCGAGAACGAACCAATCGGAGAGCCTGCAGCGGCGAGCCCCCCCGCAAGAAAATCGCTCGATTTTCTCTGGTCGTCGTCATCCGCGATTCTAATCGTCATCATGCTGCGACAATCGACTCCGATATCGTTCGACCTCTCGCAATGACGAATGTTCCGGATGACGGACATATCGTTTATTGCTCGCGAGATCCTTGCGCCGCCGTTTAAACGTGCCACAATGTTTCCGTTCTGCCGTCCATGTTCCACTAACGTGTTTGTTCATGCTAGGGCTTCATTGAAACAGTTATGAAGGACCGATATTCTGAATAACTGTTATGAAGGACCGACATTTTGATTGAGATCGGTCTCGATTATGGCCCTTCATATTGATCCTCATATCGGTTCTCGGACCGTTATTTTATCAGTCTTATATCGGTTCTAATATCCTCTTGCTAGAGAGTCAGGATAGCTGATCTTTGTCGATCGGTTTAGGCACGACGATTTCTTTATATAAAGGATATGTTATTAATTCACTTGAACATGCCTAAGTTAGATAATAAAAATTAAAATCGCAATGAAAGAGTAAATGTAAAAATAGTGAATAATGTATACTCATATCTATTGCTATAATTATAGACAGCAGATCTTTATGCAAAATCAAAATTTTCTACCTGAATTCCAACAAATCGTAGTGATATATAGAAATTCATTTTCGTTCTTAACATTAGTTTTTAGTTAAATAAATTTAACTAAATAAAATAAAACTAAAAGTTAAATAAAAAAAATAGTTAATAGTTTGAAAATAATATAACACTATTTTTAAATTCTTCTAATATTTCTACTGCTTGCAATTACACCTACTCATTTTCGTAATAAATGCATAAAATCCGCTGTCTATTCGTAACTGTTTCAAGGACCGAGGACGATAGATACCATAATTGTTTTCAAGCCACTGGTTCGAGCTCCTCTAAAAATTGTTTTACAACTTCGAAAATTGGTGAGACGGTGGATTAAAGCGACAACGCTGTATCCAATACTAATTCCGAAGGAAATGGCGTAAGATTACGATGTTTCTCATGTATATTCAAGTTGAAAAGATTGGCCGGTTTTCCTGTTTCGTTCGTTATTGGAAACTCCGTTCACGGATAATGAATTCGGTCGTATCGGTTTTTACGATCGCGAGGCGAGCACGTGCACCGCACAGAATCGGCAATGACGCGCCCGTGTAGTAGGCATTCGGGGATTTTATTAATTGCAGAATCGAACGAGATCGCGCGATGCTCGTGAGAGACGGAGCCACCGTGAAACCGAATCTAGGCCACCGACGACTGCCAAGTTTTACGCGAATATCTCTGTCGTCCCGTCTCGGTCGAGGTTCTGTTCTTGGTGGCAGTCCGAACAACGTGCGTGACGCGTGACAGGCAACGCGTGACGCCTTGCACGCGTGTGCTCGAACATGCGCCTCAGGATTTTTCAACGCCTTCATTGCCCTTCCACGCCACTTGCTTTCCCTCGATTCCCGATCTCGATTTTAACTTTAGGTACCAACCAAACTATTATTGTTTCATTGTTTTAATCGACAACTTAAACGCACGTTCTATTTTCCACGCGGATTAAGAGGTAAGCAGACCAAGAGTCAGTTTGGGGCCCAGGATGGCTCTGGGGGCAGAAAATGTTTAGCTTGTCAAATTCTGTAACAGCGCTGGCTACTATTAACAGATATTTTTGCTAAAAAAAGGTCATTCATTGTATGGCCTCCTGACATAAAATTTTTAAGTGTATGGCCTCTAAGTTGCACTGTGTGGAATTTTGAATTTTCTTGAAACTTTTTTTAGGGGGCTCCGGAAATTTTTGACCGCTTAGGGACCCACTTGTTCTGATCCGCCCCTGCGCGAAGGAATGATGTTTCATCGTATTGTGTAAAAGTTGTGTAAAACGAACCCTTTTACTATTTTGAAAATGAGGAACTCCAATGCTCTTCCCCGCTATTTACTTTCCCTCGATTCGCAAATCCAATCTCCATTTTAGCTGTAGGTGCTGTTAACTGAAGTGCGTTATCTATGTAAGCAATGATGTATGCCGTGTATGTCGTATGATCGATGTTGCGCAGTGTAATGAATGTGGTAATGTTAATGGTTCAGATATTATTATTGTCGTTTGTTTGGTTCCCGCGACTGTTCTTCATGAAACCTTTGCGGATTGTTATACGTGGATAGCGGATTTTAATGCATTTACAAAAAAAAATGAGTTGGTGAAATTGAAAACATTAAAAGCATTAAACGAATTTCAAAATACTGTTATGTTATTTTCAACCCATTAAACATATTAAGAGAGAAAATAAATTCCTTTGGTACTCTGCTTGGAAATCAGATAGAAAATTTGTATTTTGTACAGAGATCCGCTTATTAAACTGCGTCAATTCTCTATCAGGTACCAATTAATTTATTATTTTTTCATTGTTTGAAAGAACATCTTCGACGTACGTTCTAGTTTTCACGCGACCGAATGATATACAATTTTATTGTTGTAAAAGTGAATTTGTACGGCGAGTTCTTTTACTATTTCGAAAATGTGGCCTTCAATGCACTGTTGACTCTCAAATCCAGATGCAGGTCCTTCGCTATTGGAATAACAACGCAGAATCGCGACGGTTCAGCATTATATAAGATACGACGCGGAGAATTGTTTCTATTATTATCTTAGTATTTTCACGAAGATTCGTCTTCTGTGAAGATTGCTTCGACCGGTCGGAGAACTGTTGATTCGAATCTAATTTCAGCGACCAACGCCTACGACTCGGTTCAACGACATTTCAACCGTTCTTCCCTTTGGCTAGCGATACGTAATAATTACAATTGCAAACGTTCGCGTTCATGTGAATTTGATATATGTACCAATGAAGTACAAAGGGGTCCAAATCCATGTCTACTAATTTACGACCCACTCGCTCGAATAATCAACACCCAAAGGATCGACGCTCGGCTCAGAAATTGCGAACGATGGCTGATTACGAGGAAAACTGCAACGTCAGACGGAGGCACGTCTCGTCGTTCGATCCTGTACAAAGTCTCGCAACGCGACACTTATTGCGTCACGCACGTTAAAATAGCTGGCACGAAGCACATGATCGAACGTTTCGACACGGACAAATAGTAGCCGTCGTCGAAACACGCGGGCAATTGGGTAAAAAAAAAAGAAGCGATAATTGTTCGGGGATCTTTCAAGGACTGTTGAGAACAGTTGAGAACGATTCAGGATGGTCGCCAACTACCACGAGCCGTCCCGACAAAATTCCTACGTCGAGGAAACTCCAAGTTGAAAACCACGCTTTCCACGATAACCGATCAGAGTTCAATGTTAACCGCATCGCGTAACAGTAGAAACACAGTCGGTAGTGATTCGAGCGAGTCGTGGAACGACGCAATCCGTTTGGAATTTATGGAATGCGAGTCAGAAGCGAATGAGCACCGCTGACGATCGAGCCTCTTGGTCGATGACCGGTCGAGCCAATCGCGAGCCGTCCCACAACCAACGCCTACGAATCCGACCAATCGGAGAACGAGCACGGCGGAGGCTCGTCTCGCGTATCCGCTTTCTTCGAGTTCCGAGAGTGGCGCATTGTTGACACTTCGCATGGCAATGCGATCGTGATCGTACACAGTTCACGCCGACAAGCGGCGCGACGCTACGATCGTGTGTCGATAGAGGGTGGCGAACACGAAATATGTAACTCGTTGTAATTTATACCCATGATATAAGGCTAGTCAAACGACTCTATTACGCGGTTCGCAGACGTACATTCACAGGCGTTTTCGATAAAAAAAATCACTGTGCCATTTTGACACGGTGGTGGTAAGATTAGGTCTGAACGACTTGTACAATACTTCTGTGGTTTGTCAGGAAGAACGCCGCACAACACATACTTTCACTTTCGAGATATTGCCGTTGAAAGTTTTTATCACTAAAGCTTTGACATAGCATCATTTTTTTTTTGAGCCCTTCGAATTTGCTTTAATGACTATTTTCTGCTAAATACATAATTCTATGCTGTAAGGTTCAATGAATGCGGGAACGCAAATTTTTTGAAATTGTCACATGCGGCGTTTTTCCTGAGAGAAAGTGTCGCTTCTTTCAATGAAAATATATATTCCCTCCAGAATTATACGAATTCTATCGATCGGTAATAAACTTTATCCCCTCCGGACTCGACTCAAAGATACGTTCCATGGCGGAGCGAAGAATATTCGTCAGGGAAAAGATTTGACAAGCACCCGAATCTAATAATACCATTCGCGCGACCCTCTAACTCACTTTAAAATCAATCCTGGCAAACTCTCAATTGTGACATTGCCATACCGAATCTACTACCAGACGTTACTTAAGACAAACCGATATCTTGTTCCAATCGATATACATGGTTGAACCCTATCGACTCATCGATCTCGAGACCAACACATCGATATTCGTTACTTGCAGAGCCGCGGGAACGTCGCGAAGCTTGCCAAATCAATGGCAAACGTTGTCCGCGATAAAAATAGTCTTTCCAAAATATTCCGCTGCATCGCGAAATGCCGAGTAAACTCGAGCGCGGAACGCGAATTGCCAAATTCAAGGTTACCTTCAGTTTTCATTTAACCGAGAACAGATCCCCGTGATTCAGTCAGTTATAGCGGGCGAACCACGTGCAAATCCTTTGCCCCCACTGATAGAGTTCTTTACACTGTGCAGGGACAAGGACAACATTACGTAAGACCGTTGAACAGGGTACAGTCAACCCTCCTGTAACGCGATTAATTACCGTGTTATAAGAAACTCGGAATTATTACAAATTATATTAAATTTGATACAGAATCAAGTCGCAATTTTTGCTACATATTACGAGACTACCGGGTCATAGGAGGATTTACTGTATCAGCATTGCTGGGCCGCCAATGAGAATCGAATTCACGTGCGACGACCATCAACACGTGTCTTCGCGTGGATGCTATCGCGAGAAACCTGTAGTCCGCCGACGGTTTGGAAAAACGTACCTTCGTTGTCACTAAAGCCAAGCGAACAAGACAGAAGAGATGCTGTGGCAATCACTAAATTCACTTACACCCCCAGTTCGACGGTTGCCGACGATTTAATAGACGAAATCGTTCTAGTAATCTCGTATGTTAAAACACGCGCGAAATGATAACCGACCAACCGAACTGGATACTACGGGTACTTGCGCGACAATGACGAAACCCGTCTAATCGTTGCGGAGAAACGTAAACGTGATCACCGTGCCGCGTTACGTATGTGACTGACCGAGAGTATCCCGACACCGAGACAACCTCCACCGTTCAGATTCTCCCTCTCTCTCTCTCTCTCTCTCCCTATGCGTGCATCCCCTCTTCCTTCACCCTTTTCGTCTCTCTTACTTTGTATGATTCCCCTCTCCCCGTACACTTGCCAAATCTCTCACTCCACTCCTCTACAGACTGCATAGGAAAGATAGCATTCGCGTAAACGCACGAAGATCGTTAATCTAACGATAATCGATTTAAAGCACTGTTTCCCAGTCTGGGAGCCGCGGACTATTTACCAAGGTAGGCGCCAGAATTTTTTGTAGTTTTCAGTTTCTTTTTGGTAATTTTATGCAGAAAATAGAAGGTATGAACAATGTCGAAGTATGCGATATAAACGATGCAAAGGAGAAGTTAGAAAGAACTAATAGTTTAGAAACGAGAATGCGATGTTTTGTACACCGAGAGGATGGATTGTGTTAAAATTTTGTCAACGGGAAAAAGCAGCTTTTATCTTTTTCCCCATTTTGTGGAAAGTTTGTCTCGCACGGACAACGATGATCCAGCCTGGGCGAGAACCCGGTATGAACTGGTTCGAGTCGACGCGTTTGCGTGCGCCGCGCCGTGGCAATCAGCCAAACGTCGAATTTATGCGACGATCAACGAAAGCTGCCGAAGACAAAACACGTGCACACGAGACGAATCATTCACGAACCTCGTTTCGCGAGTTGCCCACATACCCACTGACCGCGTAATCCAACTGAATTTTCATTGTGATCGACGCAATCGCAAAAAATTATCCCTGATCCGACACGATAAAAAGACAGAGTCGATACCAGACACAACGTAGACCTATCGGCGCAATTTTAAAGCGCATCGATGATGCACGTGCACAATATATACAAGCACGTGTGACTCTTATTAGAATAATTAATTAGACATTATACCTATCGCGGCGGGAATAGACGACGCTGGATCAATTCTAGTCGGCGCTCAGGTTTTACATCGTCTTCAAATAACATTGACATATTTATTAAATGACTGGTCTGTAATTGTTTACGTCAGAGCTATCGAAAACTCGTAGAAACGTGGAAATTTGTAATTTTCTCAGAATTTAATTTCTGAAAGACTGTCATGTAAGAAAGATAGTGTATATGTATAATTGTTCGAGACAAATGCATCGTAACGGGTCGATGGCGACCGAAAGGGTATGAAAGAAGTCGAACGTAACCGTAACACGTGTCGTTCGACCTTAGACCATGTGTACTTATAGACCCGGTTTCGGATAACATGGCTTGTTCCAAGATTCCTTCGTCTACCAGACGACGGTTGTGGGCAAAGTGCTATAGTTTGTTGAAAAGCCTTAGTGTTAGTGTTAGAAGGAGAAGATAATAGATATTTTAGTATATTAGCTATATTATAGTTAAATGATTCTGTCAATTATAATTTTGAAAAAGTTAAATTTCAATGTAGGCGTTGACAATATGAAATCCTTATTTATTTCCTCAGTACTTACTTTATTTTAAGAAAAGCCTATAGTAAGTACAAAATACTTACTTGTGAAAAGATATATATATTGTATGTCGTTCCTCATATACAATTCTTTATGCAACGAGTTTGCACTATTTTTTCAAACGTTTACGAAACGAAGCATAAATGTACTTGTATATCTTGCTTTTATATTATTATCCACCATCTTCAATTATCTTTTAACGTCAGTTGTGGGAACTAGATATGTATTTCGTTATCTTGGAACACTGCAACCTATGCTATACCTAAATATGTCCTATATCTATAAGTACATGTGTATACATGATCTAAGCGTTTGACCATATTTTACTATAGCATACAACACAGTGTTCAGTGTCCTCCCTCTTCAATCGTGATAGGATAATCGGTGCTTAATAAGGACGTAATTAACCCTACGTTTTTAACTAACGAGTCGTGAATGCAACGTTCAGATTCAATTTGACTGAACGTTCCTTTACGTCCTGACATTATATCACGACCAATCGTGATACGATGCTTGACGTCTGCAATGGTAACAATGACAATCGATTTTCAACAAAAGAAATACGTCGTTTGATCGTTCGAGCCACTTTGGCCGTACTGTTCTCCAATGATGGAGAGAACGAACAAAAAAGAACGTCGACATTGTGTGAACGGCGGTGAAGTGCATTGTGTACGTACCGAGCTTTTCAAGCGCCCTTAGATTACTCGAAGCGTCCTTAACCTCGACACTATTTCACCATAGGAAAACCATGCCACGCGAACGAACGATTCACTACCGATCCCGGCGAATGTCTTCACGCGAGCACGTGTCACGGCGAAGATCTTTCGAACCGATCTGCAGGCATGCAAGAAAGAATCGCGCGCGTAATTCGAATATCCCACCGCTTCCGTACACGGTACACGTGACTCGTCGAACACACACTGGCAGCCTGTTGTCAGCAATGTAATTGGAGGTTAGGAACGACTGTTTCACGATTTAATTCGTTCCGCAGGACGACCCTAACCAAGACGCACAGAGTCGTCCGACGCGAGCAGTCGCGATAACTCTCGATAATCGGACGGGACGGCAACGGCACAATGCGAGAAAACTCTCATCGGCCGGAATCGAAACGCGACAGAGCGTACGGCACTGGTAACGAACTGTAATAGACGCGGCCTTTTAAAGAGGCACGAACGCTCCGGTGTCCAATCGTAGACTGACGCACAGCCATGAATCGCACGAACTTTTATGGTCCCTCTATCGACACTTATTACCAATAATTATGCAGTTGACGCGACCGATCGCGGGGGGTTCCTTTGTCCCCTTTGAAAATTACTTGCAGCGGCGTGTATTCGTGAATCAAGTGGTTAATGCTCGATGAACATTTCATTAAAATCGACATTGTTCCTGATCCGATGTAAAAGCGTTGAACAAATTGTAAAATTCCTCGAGGACGACCACAATTACCTCCTTTGTTTTCGCTGCTCTGTCGACATCATTGAAGCAAAAAGCCTGACCATTGTAGTTTCAATTAACATCGGGTCTTCTAATTGTTTTCTTCGATCAATGGAAATGGCCGGATTGACCGAACAAAAATAAATTCTACTCGAACGATAACGTTTGCGATTCTACGCAGCCGATCGATCACGCGATTTTTGTATCATGTCAAAATTGTGTTGTGCGATCTACGTCGAAAGAGAGAAATCTATGATAAACTGTACACTGTACGCATTTATGATATTTTAATATATTTTGGTGTTGGAACGTTGTTTTTGTCGTTGGAAGTCGTTAATTATAAAAAAAAGAGATCATCAGAGAAGTGTCAAGGGAACTACATAGATAACTGGTTCATTGCCACAACGGTCATTAACAAAGTGATTTCTCAACGTTAGAATTCTTCGTGCGGACACTCGTGTCCTTGCTGAAATTCCAGCTTTATCTCGGGGCAATGTCTGACGACTTGTCAATGACATGAAACAGCATATCGCCTTCTTGTATATATTCTAAATAAAAATCATGAGTGTTTATGAGTAAATATTGCGATGGAAGTAACAGAAACGAAACCTAAGTGTATGCATATGTGTTGTCCGAATGTTGGCGATGCGTGTTCAGAAAGTCGATGATAAGTACGTCGTAAATTATCGTACATGTCTGCCCCAATGTTTTCTGTCGCGACTACGAAAAATTTTTCCACGATTAAACGATTCGATCAATTGGACGGGTCAACGAGAACGGAGGATTACTCGAGCCTCCCTATGCAAGTACGTTGACATAGTGTCGGGAGTTCTTTCACGCGTAAATGCCGGCGCGCGTGTGCGAAACCACCGAGAGAGACGTGTAAATAATAAGTATATGTACAGACACGGCGCACACGATCGCTCGAGTGTAGGGCAACAATTGCAGTAATGTTGTGAAATATAGCGTTTCGTATGAAGATGTAAGTAGACTTGTTTCGAGGCGATCTTGAGAAAGGAATATTCTGTTACCGTTAACCTAGCAAGTATTTTTCATAAATCAATGAAATAGGTTCATTTTTTATTGCGAGAAAGATTCTCGGCGATTTGAAAAAATTTTCTTTTCAGAAGTAAAGCCCTTAGGATTTTGTTGAGACACCCTGTATACGTGTAATACTTCAGTGCGAATTAGTACTAACGCCGCGCCGACCGGCGACAGATTGATTTAAACTGCCGCATCTCACGTACATTGAACTCGGTTCGAACCGATAACAGTGGCTATTACAGCGCTCAGAGATGAGTATAATTTCATTTGACCTCGGTTCACTGGTACACACGGTATTTGTATGAGTAACATTCGAAGGTTAGATGTGATATCGTGATAGAATCGACAATGTTCGATGCCAGGAAACGATGTTTTTGATGCGTTTGGAATAGTGACCTATAAAAGGTCATCTAGGTTGTGGTCCGATGGACAAGATTTTGTCATGTCTCTGACTAATTACGATTTCTGCACGCACACCAAAATGTGTCATTAACTTACCGGGTTCCAACCAGTTGATATCGATCAAATTTATCGCCGCCTGTCCCGCGATGACAGCGCAGTTGGTAGCCTTGATTGGTGCGCTGCCCGCTGCTACTCAGGCAACGGCGAGCTCCTTGCCAAACAACCAGCATCACTAGACAATTAAATAAATTAGTCTCACGCTCTTTGTCTCCGATTACAAACTACATATACATATATTATTCTTTAGAGTTGAGAATAAAATGCAGCAGTGCGCGAATACTTTTTTAATCGTTGTTCAAGTTTTGGCTTATTGGCAAAGGTAGGGTAGATGTACCTATTACTGCGGTTGTGAATGTATTTTCACATTTTTATAATCTCAGGATTTGATAAAACGTTATTTATAAAAGTTAAAAAGATAATACTATTTCTCTTCTATCTCCATCACCAAAGAACTGTTCATATGATTGTCCATTCTTTATATTTCTTTAAATTGCATAGGGAAAAGTTTTATTATTATTTCGATACAATAAAAATATAAAAAGAAACGTCTCTTGCCTTTTTATTAAAAAATTAAGACCTCAGTATTAGGTACATTAAAGTGAAGAAGGAGCTCATTACTGTGGCACAAAAATCAATAGGAATGTCCGTAATACTGTTGTGTGAATTGCAACTACGATGAGAAACGAGGATATGATAGGATGGTAGGATATGATTCTAGATAAAGAGTATTATAGATAAAATAATTAATCTCAAAAGTAATGAAAAAGACAGAAACAAAAATAAAAAACAAAGTAAAGTGAAATGCACGAAAAGATCCACTGAGTGAGATCCAAAGTAACTGAATACTTAAGAAAAGTAAAGAAAGAATGGAGATTTTAAGAAATAAAAAGGAAGAAGGATAAAGGAAGACGAAGGAGTTTACATTAATGGGTACGCAGTAATTGGCACACGGCTCTTTGTCGTCCGTAGTAATACGTAGAAAAAAGTTTTGAGGACCACCAATTTTTGTTTATATTCAGAACATTCCGTTCTTCTATTCTTACACATATTACTTCTTTACAAATTAGGAATGATATTAAAATAAAGTACGGTCGATGCATGAGACCACAGTAATTGGTACAGTTACCCTAACGTTCAAAATTCGTATCACTAATCAGCAATAATTGCGAGATAAAGTTTTAGGTATGGCAAATTTAATTTTTTTTTGCGTTTTCATCGGTTACCAAAATTTAAATGATAGCCGGTTTTTATTTGGCAGAGTCCCTCTCGCGTTCGTCAGAGTAAATTTCATCTCAACTGTCAGTCGAACATTTTTACCGATGGTTGTTTCTATGCCAAGTAATTACATACATTTTCACGAGTCATTTCCGTTAACGAATTCATCGAATAGCGTACGCGGAAAATATCGAGCAGATTAAAATACTTGCCAATTATATTTATAATTCCATTATATTCTTAGATGTTTCAGAATATAACGCCGCAATGTCTACTGACTGTATGTATTTTCGCCGTGTCATCAGATAAAGAGCCTTGAACTTTACATAGATCGGGTTACGCGTTTTAGAACGATCATTTTCGTCAACTTCTCGAATGCAATTACCTACGAACGGCAAGGATGTTCACTGTGCGATTTGCTGCATTATCTATTCTTAACCAGTTCAGCGTAAATTTACGACGAGATCATGAAAAGGTATAATCGTTTCTTTACTGCAATAAAGAGTACAAAACTAGACGACACAGACATTTCTAGTTTATTTTCTGTTATCGCTGCGTGTGTACGTACGCAATCATGATTGTGTAACTTGAAATTTGTATTATTATCTACGTTAATGCTTTCACGCGCTACAATATATAGATTTCGCTTGAAATTTGCAGTAAATATAAGTAAATGCACGTGACGAATCTAATTTAAGGTCAAAACTGCACGCATACACATGTATTTAGATCGCAGAACAGATGCTGTATATCTGAAGCGTGTGTCACTGCAGAGGCGGAAATCGCCGTCGTTGTATACTTTGTTGTTAGCGTCAATTGCCATTTCTTAAAGTCGTAATTATATCAACAAAGTTTTACGTTCGAATACGTTGTATACGCAAAACTTTGTGCCCTAATTTTTCGTTCTATCGTCGCTGATTAATAATATCACACTAACAAACGTATCAAATTTAAACCAGCATATGCATAGCCATTGAAGAAACCGCAATGTTGTTTCAAACAAAGACACGTCCAACTAATACAATTGTAATCGTATAGCTAAGCAAAATGCAATCTGTATAGATGTTTGTGCAAAGTATAGAATGCAAATCATAGCATCGTTCGTTTAATATATGGATTAAATGTGCATGACTTTCATTTACCTTGCGGACGTCAAGTATCTATACACGCGATGGCGTCTTCAATATTCCGCGCGGTCGTAGACAAACAATCAAAACCTCAATCGGTATTATCATGCATCACGAATCCTTCTTGCTTATCGATTCACCACTGCTTCACTATTTTCTGCACAGTGCACGCGTTGCGGACTTGCGAGTAAAAAATTAGTTGTCGAGTAAAAACACGGGAATTTTGCGCAACGATCGACGCGTCGACGTTTCACGATCGTAATACAAGTAAAATTATTCTAAGAGAAGTGACGAATCAACGAACAATACAGCGGACAATTCGGTTAACGGATGTTTGCTCGAATACAATACGGCGAATTAGTATCGAGTTTGACACGAACGGCAAACGATCAGCACCAGTCGAGGTACCATCGAGTACTGCCGAGCAACAACGACCAAGCGCATGCGTCTTTGCACCCTTGTGCCTTGTGTTGCCGGGAAGTACAAAGCTTACGTTGGAGACTTTGACACTGTTCGATTAAAGTAATTCATTTGATCGATTGATTAATCGCTAAGACGAATTTAGAGCAATTTACAGTCACCACTAAAAATTGCTGTACCATTATTGAAAATGTTGTTTACATCAGCGGTTTCCACCCTGGGAGGCGCGGACTATTGCCAAAGGAAGCGGCAAAATTTTTTAATAAGGGATTCATATTCATACCATAATATCTACAAATAAATAAAACTTAACCTTTTGCACTCGGAGCTATTTTAACTAAAAAATTAAATAATTCTTTTGACGTAGAATATTTTCATTACTTTTTAAAATTTTATGGATATAAAATTGGTATAATATCGCATACAATACCTAAATGTTTGCTAATTGATTAGACAGCAATTTTTAGTGGAGTCTCTCAGAGTCACCATATATCTTTTAAAAAAATAAAAGATAGGGAAGCGTGAAAAAAAAATTTTTTCGGGAATTGTATAAAAGTTGAAACCGCTAGTTTACATTATTAAATATATATTGTAAGATACAGGAAATTAAATAATAATAACAAAATAGATCGTGTAATTTTCACAATTGATCTTTATTTAAAAAGTATGCGAACAAATGTATGAATGATATTTTTGAATGGGAACGTTATATCGATACTTAAAGTCTTTATTTGCAAGAAAAATACTTATTTCACAATAATGTCCAAAAATTGTCTAACAATCAGTTATTGTTGTGAGTAAGTATATAAAAACTAACGGTTATTAATACTATACCAGTCCCACGGTAATTCTCGTTTGCAGAGTCAATGACGAATCCTTATACAATAAAAAAAGAAGGTGAATTCGGTGCATGTTGCGACGTAAAATCGAAGTAACAAAGTCAACGCGTACGTGCAATTCTTGCATTGTTTCTTTTGCATTTGCATGTTCGTTTACAACGCTATAGATGAATATAAAAGAATGTTATATACATTGTTCGTCGAAATAAAAATAAATGAAATCATTATCGTAAAATGGATTATAGTCTCGCTTACGTTTAAATGGATGGAACTTATTTTAAAAGATAAATTAATAAATATTATCATGAATCGAGATGATATGATAATTTCCTATAATCTCATCATGCGCGTAAGTACGAATCACCGAAATCGCTAGAATGTACAATTAGGTAAAAAATTTGTTAGCAAAGTTTCAGAATCCGAACAACCGGTTCCAACAGTCCGTCAATTGTCATACAATCATTGTGACGTGTGGAATTAATTTTATATAATTATTAAATATATAATTAAACAAAAATATTAGTAAGCTACAGCCTCTATACATACATAAATCAATAAATTTGTTCTTCCGCCGAGTTGTCTCTATCTGAATCGTTAAAATCAAATCGTGTCTTTAGGAAAAAACTTCGGCAAACCACTGATCTGTTCGCGAATAGCGCCTTGCCGAAGTGGTCAGTATAAAAATGCACTAAATACATTCGTAAAATTAAATAATTAGATATAATAAATATAAATATATCGTTTAAAAAAGAAAGCGATCTTGTTCTTTAAAACTAGAATCTTATGGTAAGGGTGCTACCTTAACGAATAAGGTATATTTACATAGCAATGTACACCTATTAGATGACTTTTATACACAAATGAAGAAAATGATGTGATGTTTAATTTGTCCACGAAACAAACCCCGTTTGCTTCCTAATGCATCATTTTGTGAAGCTTTAAAATCTTTCCCAACCGTTGTTTCGCTGTTTTCATCCCTTTTTTTGGTTTTCGTTCTAGAAATTCCACAACAACGTTATTTAAACAAGTATCCGTATAGAACACAATGGCGCTAAAATACGAAAGATACGTTACCGACAGGAATCGGTGCAGCCAATTTCGCTTTAACATCCTTTAGCCTGTTAGGGCTTGTCAGTATCGAGCCGAACCCTGTAGTGGTTTTTATGGAATCTTCCGAAGAAGAAGTCGACGTTCCACTCGCTGTACTTACGGGCAAAGGTTTCGGTTTCTTTTTATTGTACGTTCTCTTAGCTGTGCTCTGTTTCGTCATAGAAAATAACAACGGGTTAATTTCGAGTCTGTTGTTATACTATGCGAGAGAAGATTATGAAAGTTGCAACAAATAGAGTGTACAAACAACATCAACGAGAGTATTATCAACTGTACAACACTTTTGATGGAACAAATGTAGCGACGATGTTGTCTGTAGAAAAACAATTAGACGTTGGTTGCTCCTAAATTTCGTCTTTTTGATGATCAGAGTCCTGTTGCTACAAAAGTCGCTATATTTGTTCCACCGATGGCAGACAACGCGGGAATGGAGAGAATGACAGTAAACGTCCGATGAGAACGCGCTGAGGAAACGAAAGAAAAAGCAATGTATGTGGAACGTAGTGAAGCATAAAGCCGTATCGTATAATATGCCTACCAATTTTTTCTTGGAGCCCTTCTCCATGTTGTTATCCAGATAATCATCCTACGCAACACGGGTATGCAAGAATGAAAGAATCATGGAAATTAGGATGAAGTTGAACATAAATGAATTGAGCTGTGCTCTTGGACAGACAACCTACTAGTTATTCACATGTATGTAATACGAACACAAATTTATATGCGGGCGATTCTGAGAACGCTTTTATTCTCATAAATGACAATGGCTGAATTATTCACGTTATGATAAATAATATTTAAAAAAAAAAAAAATTATTAAGAACGGAACCGAAGTACGGCTTACGTACCGACTGTTTGGCTCGTTTCGCCGCGGCCGCCTCCAAACCTTTCTCGACAGACGTTTTTTTAACTCCCTCCCGAGCTGGACGATTCGTTTTCGGCAACAAAGGACCTACCCTTGCTTTTGGGTTCCACGCTTCGTCTATTTGACTCTTAGATTTCGATTTGAAGATATAATCCTCGTCGTCCGAAGCGTCTAGAGCTGGATAAACTATTCCAACAAAAGAAGTAGATGAAATCAAATTTGTTGGACCGCGTTATTTTCTACAACAGGGTGTTCCACCTTGTAGCTCGCGAGTTATGTGCGGCACAATGCCCGCAGCTTAGGTTCTACCCCCCACCCGTTTAGACTTCATCGTTGCCGTAGAACTTCGTCCGTCCTGTAGCGAAGAAGTTTGACTAATAGTAGGAACCTTGCGATTCTCGGAGGGAAACAAGTTGGAAATTCCTGTTCTACAATGATATTCGTGCTAAAAGAAGGAACAATCACGCTATCTCCACATATACGTACTGAAGTCGTCATCTTGATGAACTTTATCGATATTTTCTATCGACTGATCGTCGTCGTCGTCATCGTCGTCGTCTTGCGGCTTCGTTTTAGCGGTTTTCGAGGATTTGGACGTGCTATCGGACGTGGTAGAGTAACATTGCTCGCTGAACGACAGCATCCCAGCGATTGCCTCCCGCGTCGATGGTGATGCCCTGCCAGAACTGGTCGTTTTCAATTTATAAATACTAAGACACCAAAAAACGTAAAGAACAAGGGCACTACGCTAACCAAAACGAACGCTGTCTTTTTATTACGCTGATAAACTACGCTTTACGAGCATGCTTCGAAAATATATTCTTTATCGACGTACATTCGTATAGAGTTCTGTAATCTAATCTTACCCTGTAGGAGGTGGTGGCATGGCTTGACTGTACTGTGGAATCACAGTAGATCTGAAACCAGTTGGTTCTATGAGTGTACGATTCGATAAATTTAACGCGTTAACTACCACAATGCCCGACGTACGCATAGATGTATCAGTAGACTGCGGATGTTTATGTAATTTTCAATTTTTGTAGACGAGTTTATGAAAGTGGTATACGATAGAATCTTCTTCTTCGTGGTAGTAGCCTTTTTAAGTTTTAAATAAATTAAAATCGTACTAAATTCTGTCATATTTTATATCCTAGCATTTTTTGAACATTTTCAATAGCCATAATATACCATTGCATAAACATCCGCAGTCTATATACAGTAATGTCTCAATTAGAGCAACAATGCTGCGCACGATTGTTGCGACAAAGAGTCCCCCCCCCCCAACTTACAATTAGTAATCTGATCTCGGCACGGTATATCGGTGTGAACCACTACAAACGCTTCGGGCGTAAGGAAGGATAGCATATAGAAAAGAAAGAGATGCGGAGGACAGTTGCCGTTGCCGGCACAGTTCAAAGGCTCACGCGTGGTCTCTATTTACACGCGCTGTCCTTCTCTATGTTCGGTTCACTCTTTATAGATAAAAAAATGGTGTCTGCGCATGGTTTCTGCAACCACATCCCCCCGAGGCTGTTGCTCAAATAGAGACATTACTGTATCAGTTACGCGGTAGTAAACACGTTAATTTGACCAACGACGAATACACATACGTTACGTCCAACCTTTGTGCACCGTTCCCTAAGGTGTACGCCGAGGCTTTCAACAGTTCTTCAATACCATTTTTTGGTACATCGTTCAAGATGTCTACATCACCATCGTAATCGCGTTTCACCCGTTTCTGCGCGTTGGTTTTCGGCGTTCTTTTCCGTTTCGGAGATTCGTCCACCGTTAACCGACCGTAATCGCTCTCGTTGCTACCGTCGTGGAAATCGTATATAGAGGTCTGTTTCCATGTCAAATCTTTCGTGGATTCGAGCGGATGGCCCGAAGGTAAATTATTATATACTTTGATTGTGTCGTGAGTACTTCGAACGACCTCGTTGTTACCCAGTTTGAATCTGATCACGGTCGGGCTTTGTTTTCCCGGCTTCGTCGATCGTTTACTGTTCGGAGGTCCACTGGGTTTCTCTTCCAGCGCTTGACCCTGTGTCTTCGCGTACGGGTACATAATCGGTTTGGGTAAGGTCAACTTTAATGGCGGTCGACCGGACGGCAGTGATTCAACAATCGTGGTCTCAACTTTGTTCGTTTCTTTCAGAGTCGTTTTAAACGGATTATCGACCATTCTATCGGCTACATCGTAGTCGACGAAATCTTTGTTCAACGGTTTTTTCTTTTTTCGTTTACTCTCCCGTTCCGGTTTCGGAGGATTCAAGGATATCAAATACCGTTCCGCATGACGAATCTCCTTGCTGAAATCTTTCAGTAACTTCTGACTGTTTATAGTCTCCGGTATCTGTCCCCTGCTAATCATATTGTACTGAAACAGAGACGAACTATGATCTACGGAGTGAACAACGTAAGAACCCCTCCAATCATGGCAAAGACGCGCTTACGTCTTTATCCGTGTTCCATTGTTTAAGAATGCTAAGCAACGCTTTAACACCCTGCAAAAGATACGGCGGGCACTTCTTTCCTTCGTTGTTCAATTCTTTCAATTCCTTTAACAATTTCTTCGCTGCAAACCAATTGATTGTCTCGAAACCTGGATATTGAAATTTCGCGGGAGTTTTCATTTTCCTCTCTAGCTCGTATATTCTGTGAAGCGTTCGGCAGATTATAGTAGCGATACGAAACGTAAGCGAAAGTATCCGGCGATGATATAATTACTCACTGTATCTGCATCGGAATGTTGAGACTATGTACAAAATTTCCGCCGAAAACCAACGAGTCGACCGGAGTTAGAACAGCGTGTATCCATCCAGTCGGAATCATCATAGTCTGGCCCTGTTTCAAAACGCATCTGTAACACGCGTCCGCTTGGTCTCCGAAAAATGTCTCGCTCTGGGTCGAGCTGCACATCCAGTGCTGATACAATTGTAAGTTCGCGGGAGTCGGCCTAATCAGGTAAAACACCTTCTCACCGCGCAACACATGGTACCACACGGACGTGCCGCCGAAATCAACATGGAAATCTGTGAAACTGTCTTTGACCCCCATTAGGCAATATTTTTGTACTTCAGGACGTTTTATGTCACTATCCTCGGACCAATCGCGCGGCCAAACAGAATTGACCCAGTCGAGTTTACGCGCGATGTATGGTGCTTCGACCATTGGTGAAAGACTGCAACGTTTATTTGTCAATATATACATGTATTTCCTAGAAACATTTAAAGCCAACATGTGGCAAGGCAATGAATATTGATATACCCAGTGTTTGTAAATTCAAGACTAATCACATTTAGCACCCTTGTCCTGCAAGGGGAATTGTAATACTCGACAAAGTCTCTTAATTTCATTCTTATGTTACTTTGTCTTGTGACGTCGATCACATCCATCTCTCGGTCACCACCTGTGTCAAAGAACGAGTTTATTCACTAAAACTTCTTTGTACGGGGAACACTGATCGATATGTACCTATGTAACTTTCCACGTCGTACACACTAAAGTTTGGAGGGGGTACAACCATATCCAATCCATCCTTTCCGTCGATTATAATAGGATTCTCGAATCCATTGGTTTGTAAATATTGAAGCGTTAATTGTTGACCCCTCACGTGTTTAACAATATCGTCGGCTTTCGGAAAGTGTCTGGACTTTAGTTCTCTTATAAATACTGGTGTTCCAGTTTGAACTGGTTTATTGTCCGCATCTGTCTCTGAGTAATCGTGTCTGTGCCAGTTCAACTTTACTTTCACTGAAATGTAATAGTCGACAAGAATCGTTACAATTGTGCAGTGTGTATTATTTTATATGTAATTTTCAAGATACCCACTGAGAGAGGGTCCACACATGGCTTCGCAACGCGAACAGTGATACTTGTCGAGGTCTATGGTCATATACTCTTTTACGGATACACACCTAACAGAAAGCATAGTAAACAGGTTAACAAGCATTGTCGCGTAGAGATGTGTGTAAACGTTATAGAATGTTTGTATACAATTAAACAGTATTGTCACGAAACGTAAGTATAGCATCGTTCGAGAATAGGTTATGTTAGTAACAACAAAACATATTCTGAGCCTTGCGCACGCTATGCTCTAATTATTGTTTATAAACAACGAAATACGGAGAGCTGTTCGCACGGACGTGACCGAACAGTTAAAGGTTCCTTGTGAGAAGCGAGCACAGGGGAATGTTTGTATACCATTTGGCGAGATATAATTCAAGCATAGCGTTCAGAAGCATCATGTTCCATCGACGAATTTCAAAATTCTTACCCCCCGTGGTACCACTCTTTACAGACGTCACATTGTATCATAAATTGTTCGGAATCATAAGAACGTCCACACAAACAATACGTGACTGGTAACTCCATTTTTCGTGGTTATTAACGTTGAATACAATACGGTGACTCCGTGTCGTTAACATTGGATGGTAACTATAGTAGCCGCGATGCGTCGCTGAAGAATCACTTCCCAAGGGGGTGGTTCTTTGGCGCACGAATCATTTGCGCACAACGGGATGGCGCACTAATATATACATATATATATATATATATAAATATATAATATACATATCAGTGTTTTAGTACAATCTTAGACCATAAAGGTCTAAGAATTAGACGTTCGAATAAGAAAGCTGTTCATTTGCTAAAAAATCAACTTTTTTCAAATGTATGTATATTGCTTTGTGAATGTTCAGCATTTTTAAAAACGATGAGATCAATTGAATTTTTTTAAAAATTGTAGTCGGAAAAAATATGAACATTTCATAAGCACTATTTTTCACCATGAAAATTTCTATTTTCTATTTAATAATATTGGTTTATTTGAAAATAATTATTATAATATTGGTCTGTTGTCCATAAGAAATAGGCAAAAATTGTTTCGTATATAGTGCACGGACCTAAAGGAGTGAGCGTAAAGTAGACTTACGGATGAGAGAGGGGGCGTCACGCGAGCGGAGAGGGATGGTTGACTGCGGCCATATAGTTTGGCGCCGCTAGTGTTGCCATCTATATAACGTTGCGGGAACATTTTCATTGTTTTTTCCAATTCTTCTTGTTGATAACTCTTCACCGATGACCTATTTGTGTATCCTTTCACAATATACACTGGCATTTTGTAAATTAATGTGTATCAACACGCAGAAAACACAAAGCCACAACGATTCACCAACTTTACCGCACGTGTAGCGAGCACAAAATGGTTCTGGCGTACCGCGATCGAGTGTATTCTACAGACCACGTGCTACAGACGCAACGCTAGTATTTAAAGTCACATATAGAGCGCACCACAGTGTGCGCAAGTCAAGACGGCCGACAAGTTGATACCCCTTCCGTCTTTCCTGATACCCCCGCAGAACCATGCACAATCCTTTAGGTCCGTGGCCATCCAATACCTCAATACCTCCCCTCTCTTTCTTCATGACGATACCAAAGCCAACTCTAGTCTGTGACTATACAATATACGAAGAAGCAGACAGAAGTATCGATTTTCACAAGTGGCTCTCGAAATAAGTAGAGGAGTGAAAAGGTATTTTTCCTTTGTATCCTTGTAAAATAATTCCTTTGTATCAGACTACTCTAATACATACATGTATTCATAAACTACATACTGGCGATAAATACTGAACGCTAGATTGAACAAACAAAGAAAACGAAAATTGGCGGGAAAAGCAAGAAACGTGTATAGCCAACGGTTAGAACGAATATAGGAGTTGTTCTCATCATATTATTGAATTATATAAATATAAAATATTTGTTTATAAACATTTTGTGCGAGTGAAAATCGAATATTACACTACGACGCTAGTTTAATGTTTGCATGTGAAATGTCACTTAATTATCATATTTAAATTTCGTTGGTTATACGAGATAGCGAGAATTGTCGTATATTTTTATTCCAATTTCTCTGGATCGCTCGATAACGTTACCGATACATTTTAAAAGTGTTTATATACACTGAAAATGGTTCACCGTGAGTAGTGCGCATGTGCAACGGCGAGTACTCGGAATTGGCCGGAGCTGGTAAAGAAGAACAGTCAAAGTACGGGGAAATTACTTTGAAACCTTTTGAATTTTGTGGTTTGCATTAAGAGTGGTGTTGTTCATGGGCCAGTAAACATGTTACGCGCGAGAGCGTCGGCGTGTACGCTAGGGGAGCAGGTGGAAAACTGTAACATGTAACTGGAAATTACGAGGGAAATGTTGCTGCGTCGAAGGTATTGTGGCTTGCGAACGATCGAAAGCGAGCGGGAGTCAAACCGATTCGCGCCGCCATCTTGGAATATAACCGTGCTTGATCATTGCTAGACCTTTTGTTCAAGGAGGGAACTGTCAGTGCATGTATATACACATACATACGTTTGTGTTATATTTCGTGTGTTTTTTGCTACTTTGAATCTACGATTCGACGATACGTTAGACCAGTGTTTTGATTGTGATTATCTTATTTTCACCATTCGCGACTTATTCGCCTGCGCCTAGTGAATTGACTTACAGAAAAGAATCACGTACCACTGCACGTACAAATTTCTCTATCCGCTACGAGTTACAACCCTTTTCGTTTCACAAGCTTACGAAAGAAATACGAAGTTACCACTCTGTTGTAAATACCACTGTATTATAGAATTTCAATGAATCGTCTGCCATAATAGCTATGTTATACATTAGATTTTATATAAATCGGAGGGAAAAGGGTTCTAAGCAAGTGAAGCGTCTGAAAATAGAGAGCGAAAGAGGTCGTTCGACCGTTTCAAAAGCTATCGAACAAGGTATACGATACTCGCGAATAAGCGTCCTCCGAAAATTCATGTAAATATTTGCCATTTCTTTTCACGTCGATTTCAAACGAGTCTACCGTTCGTTTAGAATACAAACGATCCGTTAATTTACATAACGGTTTTTTCGCAATCCCCTACTCACATTTTTTTTTTTCATCAAATTGCTGGCATTATTTCATTTTACTCAATTCTGTAATGTTTCTTGAGCTCGAATAAACAATTTTCTATTCTGAAATTTTGTAATTTATCTCTGTGTATTTTATAAGAATTTTTTCGTACAGAATAGAAACGGAGCAAGCAACGAATACTGTAAAGTATCCTGTATCTTAAACTCAAAATAGTTGCGAATTATGCGGATTGCCCTGAAAATATGAGATTCTTAACACTGGAAGAACAGGAGTACGCGGTAGGCTTACCTAAGAAACCGCTACTTCACGCCAGTCAGACCATGATGACCACTACAGACACCATGGAGATGAAAGAGAATAACGTGTTCGAAGAAGGATCCGTAGTATCCAATCTTCCTTTATTGTTTGCTAATGGGCATCCAACTTCCCTGGAAAAAATTACATTAGTATGGATAAGATTTTCTAAGATGTTTCTTATATATTTCAGAAATATTTGTATATCAGCTGATCTCGGTTGGCTGTGTAAGAAAATTAGATGTAATGAAATTTCGAATTTCAGGTACAGTTGGAGCGTTTTGTAACATTCATGGTTCAGTGTTCACTGGGACATGACACTACAGACGAGATCACTGAACCACGATGGTGGCCGAAAGAAGTGAAATTTATGAATCCTTTAACGAGACCTAAGAGAATCAATGAAGTAAGTTGATGTTCTCGTATGCAAGCAACATACTGATAATTAGATTGCGGATTTTGATGTATTTATAGTAAAATTGAGTCGATGAAATACAAAATGGTAGAAAAGAAGTAACATTTAGTTTTGTATTTCTTGTAATCGATGCAGACAATTTTTATTTTGCATAATTGATTAATGCTTATTGCATTTCAGAACTGGATGGCTAATTTGAAGAAGTTAGTGTTCAGATGTTACACATACCACAGGAGCGAATATTTATTGCGTTTTTGTTCATATCTCGCTCGATATCCACACGAAGACTTAGAGTATGTTAACAATTGGGATTCCACTACGAGTCTTTATCACAAAAGTACTGGAAAATTATTAGTCACATTTCGTAATGAGAACATGGTCAGTAGATATAAAAAGAGTTGCCATTTGATTTGATCGTAGCTTCATTGTAAATTTGAAAATACATTTTTTTTTCTTGTTCACAGAACTATGACAAGAGATACGAGAGTCCACGAAAAAAGTTACTCTCGTGCAACGGTGTTGCTAGTTGCAATTCGAATAAATTAAAGCTGCAACAACAACAGCATTCCATTTTAATGGTTGAACCACCAGCCGAAGACATTTATTTGTGCGACAATTGCGATGCCGAGTTTATAGGTCTCGAAAAGATGAAGGTACAAAATAGATTCCTTGGGATAAGTTAAATAACACTGAATACTATATTATAATATTTTGTAGGAACACGAGCGTATGTGTTGCGAACAGGAGCAAACTGGAAATAATTCGCGGTCGACCACGCCGGATGTATTGATTACGAAACCGGAGTTAAAGCAAGATCAATTTTTGGAGTATTTTCGATTACGTTCACCGACAGCGAATGCCACAACGGTCGAAGTTCGCGAAGACGCGTCCACGAATAATAATGTCGCTGAACGAAGCTCCCGTCGTGTTCGTGGTTCTATCAACTTTGCAAGGTGCTCGAGTATTCCCTTTTCGTCTCCTGCTGGAATGTTATTAGCAAAAAAGTCGAAAGCTATGACCGAAGATACCCAGCAAGAAAGACTGGAGAGGATAGAGAGACACCTTGTTGCTCCTGTTTTGAACAGTTCGTGTAAACCGAAATGGTTAGAGACGGAGTTTGATAACGACAGATGGATTGTAACGTATAAACCGAACAAAGAAAAAGTTTTAGACGACTACGTGCACCAATATCAATTTGTAAATACTGTTAAGAGGAAGCCAAGTGAGTACTCAACCATTAAACGTTTTCTTTATATGATAACGTTGCCGAAACATATGAGACAAGAACTTGGAATCTGGTAGCACTATTACAAAGGTTGTTTCTTTCTTTTAGTGTTAAGTATACATTCGCAATTGTTATACCTTGCTTGTCGACCTGTATATGTTCTTCTGACACAGCTGACACAAGAACAAATAAATGAATTCAATCAAAATCCATTGAAAAATAAATATGTTGAACGAAAATTGTCGATTGACAATTTAGAACCGACGGCGAAAACAGTAGATAATATTTCGCCGAGCGTATCCTCCAAACGTAAAGCACCAAGCGATGAAAACGATTCGAATTCAATGGAGAAAGACTATGACGAGATCCGTAGAAACGAGGCAAGTGTAGGAAATTTATCTCTTTCCAGAGTCACAGATTGCTGTGGCGAAAACAATTTAACCATAGCCCAATCAATAAAAGAAACAAATTTCTGCACAAATACACCGAACAGGATTACAGTGATCGACCTTTGTTCATCGGACGACGAAGAAAATTCAATTATGTCTGCGCTCTCAGATGAAAATAGGAACCCGTTGAAGTTCATCACCGATGATGATGTGACAAAATCTTTGTTACAGAACCTATCATCGGCAAAGTTTTATTTGCCCACTCGTTCGACAGATCAGATCAGCGAACGGCCAAATGGTAACATTTTAAACGATGGTAACGAGACTTGTACAAGCAAATATCGTAGTACAATGTTGAGTACGCGTACGAACATTTCCCCAATACTTAGACCGGCGCCATAGTTTCTTTATAGCTTTGGTTCTCCAATTATCCACTGTACGCGGCGTTATTTGTTACAATATTTATTGTTTCTATTTTACATGGTAATAAAACATTTAATAATTACGTAATACACGCAACCTTTATCATTTGCAGTGCATTGTAAAGTTTCATAAGATGAAAAACTCTTACTAACGTTTGTAACACGAAATCAATAAAAATTTTCGGTATTCCCAGTTGATATGTGTCTAAAATCCGACGACGCTATAAAAGAATGAATTTTGTGCACTTTTGATACTTTCTGTAACGTTACGAAGAAAAAATAAGTAAAAAAGAAGTGGAAAATAAAAAAACACGAATAATAATTCTAATTTCGAACCGTTCGCGTTTTTCCGTAACCGTAATTGTTCCTGCAATTCGTTACACTCGCATTATATTTCGAATTTTGTGTTTTTGTACTCTGAACGGTTTTCTGTCTTTAGTAATTATAACGTTAACTATATCGCTTATCTTTAAGAACACATTTATATGTAGGAACAAGACAAATAAATTGCATATTTTTATTCTTGTTTTTTCTTCTTCAGTTTGACAATCTTTTCCATTAAAGATGCGAACAGTTTTTCTTTCCAATCCATCTCTACCTTCTTTAACACTAACGTTTTCGTCGAGATATTGTGAAGCGGACCGAACGCGAGAGCGACGGCTGTACATGCCAAGCAGATTACGTTGTACGGCATACTAAAATCAGGCGTGGGTAGACTGATGAGCAACGATTCTGTCCTCAATTGTACTAAGTACCCGTCTCTCGAAGCGTTGAAACTAAAATGTTCATTGTATCGTTAATCGAACCCAATCGCTATTTAATATAATTTCTCTATAAAAATATTCCGAGGGTATACCTGGATGTTATAGTACTTCCATCACGCGGTAGCGCACTGTAATTTCTTGCTATCGGAAGCAACGCAGTAATCACGGCTGAGCCCATATAAAATCCGTGATTGGCATCCGGTGGATATTCTTGCCACTTTAGAAACGAATAATCCATTTCTATGGAGAACTTAGTAACCGATCGTGGTGGTAAGCGCAACACCATTTCAAGATAGTATGGACTTTTCCTCTCTTTGCCAGGTAAATAACGTTGAGCCACTGAAACACAGAGAAACACAATCAAATCAGGAACTTACGAGGGTAGACTCGTTTCTAGAATTACAAGGATGTGGAATGCGCCTTCTCATTTCTCGATAAAACAAAGATGGGGTTATTCCGTAGTTAAAAGTACTAGATAACAGATCAATCTAGGCCGCAATCGCCCTCAAAAGTCCTATTTTAACATACGAGACGAAATTTGCATTTTTCGGCAGGATGGTGCTGTCGCAGCTTTATGAAAATAGCTACATGCTTACTGAATTCGCCTTGAAATTCTCTAACAAGTAGGTGTAAAAAATTGTAGGTCCATCTGCAAAAAATTGAAGGTGACCTGGGAAAATCATGAAAAAAAAAAAAGAATTGACGAAAAATTTGCTGTAATCACGTGTAAACTCGCTTGAAACTATGCTGTACCTGATAAAAGCATTTGCGATCGGACTGCTAATAACAGAGTAATCTCTACTGATCACAATTCGTGGTTCACCCTATATAATTACTCTGTTTCTATAATGGTTTGAAAGAAAATGCCGGTATAAGTCCCTGAATCACATATGATGTGTCGAAAACAATGAGGGAACAACAACTGTGTAACGCTTACCAGATTGTTACTTACATGGAACTATACGTTGTCCTTCGCACGTGATTGTAACAGAATGGAAATATACAAGCAAGTACCATGGAATATTTTCTAACAGTACCACGTCGAGTGGTTGCCAGTAATTGTTATAAAGTTTAGTTACCAGACTGCCCCTTTCCTGTCCATAGCCTACGAAAGAAACGTTTTCTAGACGTCTTCTCCACCTGTATTTGTAACTCAACAGCGTCTATACTTACCGATAATATATCTGTTCGCAAACAAAATCGATGGATAGTTCAAACTAACTTTGGGAGGAGTGTTATGAGTAACTGCAATATTAAATATTTCTTTCGCTGTGTGTGATCTAACATTGTAAATGGCTATCTCGTTACGTTGACCGCCTCTTAGAGTAAATTTAGTAAGCGGAGGCGGTGTTAATCGATAGACCTGGTTCGTATTGTTATTAGTTATGTCTACATATATATTACTCATCGACGCCAGTGGACATGCCCCTTTAATACCCATTCCAAAGAATTTTAGAATCGACCAGTCCTACAAGAACCATGAAATTAATCTCAAGCCTCGTAAAATTGCAACAAATATTTACCTGGGATGTGTCTACCATGGTGTCGTATACTAGCGAAACGGTCAGTCGTAATTCTAATGCTGTTTTTGTACAGTTCGCATTGGAGCATTTTACACGGAAATGAACACCAATGGAATGATAATTTGTGTTATGAATGTATGCTGAATTCAACAATGTTGCTAGACCTTTCTGTTGAAACAAAACAACATATTAATATTTCCTTATACAATCAAAGGCTGGTCGTTCGTAATCGTACCTTGGAGTCGCATGGCAGTAATTTTTTGAACGGTGTTAAATTCTCTGTACAAACTATTTCCCTCGGCAGGGACGAATAGCGTAAATGACTAGAGTTAATACTATTGTTTTCTATAATACCGCTAGGTCGGAATGTGAATTCCGGAGACATACTGTTGGAGGGATTAACAAAATTTAACGAGGCACAAAATAGTCCAGCCAAAGCGTTTGTCAAACCTTTCCATTCGTTATCGATGCTGAGAAATTAGATAAGAGATTAGAAAGAAGTTTATTTTGTGAACAATGTTCTTGGAAGCTGTATCTTACTTGACAACATCGTTGTTAAACCACGTAGTGATTTCTGCACCAGGACCAGCATCGTGATAGGGGTATCCCCATTTTTGATAATTCCATAATCCTTTAGTTAAAGTAAGGTGCAATTCGTCTACACCGTGACGACTTATAATTTCTCCAAGTCCTCGTGGAAATAAATGAGAATGTTGTACTGAAACGTGTGTATATAATTATTAGTAATGATACTTTTAATTAGCACAAACGTGTTTTAATTTTCGTTTTGTAACTTACGTGTCTTTGTTTCTTTCGGCGCTTCCCATACAGTAGTAAATTG
Source organism: Lasioglossum morio (assembly GCA_916610235.2). NCBI lineage: Eukaryota > Metazoa > Arthropoda > Insecta > Hymenoptera > Halictidae > Lasioglossum > Lasioglossum morio. The sequence goes on from OU744327.1 coordinate 4,708,271, forward strand.
AAAGTACGCGTAAACATGATTGCTCGACAATGGTTTCAACATTAGCTCTTCGTCGAAAAAATCATCGTACGGAAACACAATTTTGATAACACAAAACAGTGTGGAAAATAATAGCAGTACGTTCAAATGTGACATGTTTCAAATAATTGGAGACTTAACCAATTCGGTGCACCGTGTCGACGTAGTTTCAACCGCAAAGTAAATACAATTCTACGTTTGACATTAGAAAAAAAGTTGGTAATACAACTCAATAATTATCAGCAAGTCATTTTCCGTTATTGTTTAATTACATTCTACAATTACTTTCAACTCATTCTTATGATCGACGAATAGTGACGGAAGGAATGTAAACACGAGATAGAATAGAGGTGGAGAGCTATCGATGGTACCATCGATAATTATCAATGATCATCGCTATTGAAAACTATCGATAATTGACACTTCCGATATCGGAGATTATCGATAGCGCCGGCTATCGATAGTTCCCCATTAATACTAAATTTAGGGACTTTGTAAAGTATTGTTTGTGGGGTGGTAATGTAACGGTTGTTGAACCTGCAAGCAATAATAGCGAAGAGTACGGACACTATAAATACATCATTTTATCATTTCATAATATTTCTTCTTTTTTAATTTATTAATCTTGTAAAATTAACAGAAATACTTCGAAAACCAATGTTAATAAATATTACATTCTAAATTAAAATAAATAGACTTGTAATTATTAGATATTGCCGCGCACATATCATATTAATTCCAGTTGATTTAAATTTCCCGCGTGCCCTGGTTCTCCCTAGCGCATCTCGATATCCGTAGTTTACTAGTTGGCAGTGCTGCAACCAACTACGATGCCGGCGTAAAAAATCCACGTCTATTCTCCAACTCGGTGTATTCGTTTGTCAATGGACAATGCGTATCCGTGTACGTTGGTATACGTTTGTATACATATATACAAGTGATCGATAGTGTCGTAGGTTGTTATTCTGCGATCGAAAATGTCAGTGGCACTGGACAGTGTGATCTAACTACAGAAAGAAGAAAAAGGAAAGAGTTGCAATCACTGGTCGAACATGGACCCGGAGGAGAGCGAACCGCACGCGAAGCCGGGAGCAACGCGCAGTGAAAAGAGCACTGTTATCGATTACGATGAAGATAGAGTAAGGTTGGAGTTGCTAGGTTGTGTTTATAGTTTAGCTGATATTTACTTACCCATTCCCGAAGTCGGTTTGTTTCTAAACGTACATACATAGAGACGACAATATTCCATAAACATTGATTACTTGGATGATTTCAGCTGCACGAGATGACAGCGTCTTACTCCGAAATATCGTTCGATTCGCAATCGTCGCCGCCGATGTCCGAATTAAGATCGTTGATCGATTCGCCGGATATTGATGGGACGAGATTCTTGGAAGACAGTTTGGAAAAGATGAACGTAGCCGGCGGTCGGCCCGATCAGCTGAATTTAAGGAACAGAGGTGACAGTAGTCCCGTCGACGACGAGGAATTGGATCCTCCCAGCTATCACAAGGCCATCGGATATTTGCAACTCGAAGGGACCGTGATGCAAGATGGGGACATGGTGTTGTTCGTCGCCGAAGATTTAGAAAATAAAATTAAACTCTCGAGTCCAGTGACGAAGAAGGGGGAAACCCCGTCGTTTCCAGGTTCCCGTAGCTCCACCCCCTGTTTGTACAGGCAGGCACTGACGCCTCAACTACCTCTCCTCGATCACAATATTTTAAACGAGCTGGAAATGGAAGCGAGGAAAGTCGCGACTTCGGTCGACGCGTTGACGGAGAATCTGGCCGCGATTCTGCACAGTGTAAACGATTCATTTCGTTCTTTAAATCGTTATTTTTCGCTGTGAAAGATACGACTGATACTGTAGATTTCCGGTGACGTCACCGGAAATCGGTAGCACTATCTTAAACCCTTTGCACTCGGAGCTATTTGAAATTTTAACTCGAAAATGAAACATTTCTTCCGACCCTAGAACAATTGCATTCTAAATTAATAGGTTTCTTTGTATGAATATAAAATTGATATAATATCTCGTACAATACTTAAATGTTTAGTAATTGATTAAATACCAAAATATTTAATAAAGTAAACAATATTTCGAATAATGTTACACTCGAGTGCTAAGGGTTAATCAGCAGGCGTTCAATTCTTGAACGAATTCATAAACGTGCCATAAACATATACACGTGTTTCATCACGTTTGCGTAAACTAACTGCAACTACAGTAGCGGTAAAAACAAATAGATCAACGGCTGAATTTTTCAGGCATCGGCGTTGACGGTCGGATGTTTAGAAACGTACAGAGACGCGGTTTGCAAAACGTGCGACGCGATAGATTACAACATTAAATCGATGTACCAGTTAATGGCAAAGTGCGAGGAGCTATCCAAGTCTATGGGACCAGTGTACAAATTAGCGGAGCAAGTGCGAGTATCAGAACCGTTTTATCCAGACATCTTGTTTCTCTACCAAAATATCTTCTTCGTTTAAATGCTTCTATTATTCGAAGGAGATATTTCGATGTGAGACACCACGCGTAATTTTACTCTCTTCGCTAACATTTCACTTTCGGTCGCTTTTTCAGTAAAGAGATGAAGAGGATGCTGGAGCTGTTCGAGTACGCTATGAATCTGTGAAATCTACACGGTGGACCGGTTTCTATTTCCCCATTGTTTCCCCGTTGTTTCTACGCGCAACGATAGAGGTTGTTTCTGGAATTGTACAATACACAAAAGAATTAAAAGTTAATAATATAAAAAGGATGCGAGAACGTACCTTGCCATTCTTCTTTTCACTTAATTATCGGACAGGCCAGTGACAAAGGGTTGCGGACAGAGGACACGGAACGGAGAATGGAGGAACGGAGGACGGAACGGTCACCTGAGTGAAAGCAAGATTTTGCGGCGCGGTGGCGGTACGCTGTTTCCGGCGGTGCTCGAACAAATAAGTCGAGTCAGACGCGGAAAGAGCAGAGTCCGGGCGGTTGGGCGGCTCATTCTGCCGCTCTTTCTACCTTCTTCTTTTTTTTTTATTTTTGTTTGCACGTAGAGACACCTATACGTATCTTTCACGGGGCGATCCCACAATGAACGAGCCGACTCTGTTCCCTTTCAGGCCGCGAGCCTGAAGTAAAGTTTGCCGGGAAAACCCGCGGGCATTATGCTCCCCCCATCCTATTCGGAGCCGGGCACAATGTCACCGCGTAATTCGAGCGTATTTGCGCGGTTCGGTGGCCCGTTGTAAACCGGAGCGGTAAATAACATTATCAAAAAGCGACAGGCGTCGCGACGCGCGCCTCATTTAGCGCATTCGGCCGCGCGTAATTATTAAAGACAGGATGATTTTAATCCGGCACACCGGGGAAAAAAGGGGTAGAGGGTGGGGGTGATAGCGGACAAACACCTCGTTAATTTATCCCGGTGTGCCCGACGCCCATTCAATGCGCGGCGCGCGCCTGTAGAATCCAGTGCGCCGCGTCACGCAGCCTATTGCTCTTTACAAGGGTGTTCGCTCTTCCGCGCGCTCTGAATTCCCGTTGTCGGATACCGATTCCGTTCCACCGAAGGGGAGACCTTCGTCGGAAGAAGGACACAATCTTCGCATTGTCCCGGGGTCGTTTAAATTACCATTTAAATGAGATCCACGTACGCGCCCTCACCCGTGCAAATCGCTAGATACAGCGATTTAAACAAGTAGTTGCGAGGAACGAGGGCCGGATTTGTCCTCTAATAAACGCGAGCACGACGCAATTAACGTATCCTCCGGTGTACGATACCGTCGACAGCGAGATCTATCGATAGAATTCGGATCTTTATGCAATTTACTGGTTTTACGGCCTACTTTTCCGACTCGACGGAGATACGCCGCACAGGCATAATTCGTTTGAGAAATTTTTAAAATAAGTTTTTAAACAATAAGTAATATAGACTAATCGGATAATATAATGCTCATTCTTTATTTGTGGAAGCATATCTTAAATATGTTAAGAAACTTCGGTCTGGCACTGATCGTTTTCGCAAGGTGTAATACTGAACTAACTTTGTGGAAAAAATCTCGGTCTACTTCGAACCACTTTCGTCACAATTTAACCGTTCACTGCAACATTTTTTTAATTGGGATGAAGACAACATTTTCAGAAAAATAAACATAATTTAGAATGGTAAGAAAATACATTCATAGTTTACCGATGATACAGTATGCAGTGAAGGGTTGAGTTTAAATATCAACTTTCAAAATTTCCAAGAATGAATAGTGCTTCCATAAATAAAACATGTATAATTAAACTATTCTGTTGTACCTGCAATTTCATAGTTTTGCAATTCAAAAGGTATCGGAAAGCGTAATCTGTTTCAAAGGGTTCTTGCTTGAGAGAAAAAGCAATTCTGTTGAAATTTCAAAGTCGAAAAATTGAATTTGACCACTTTTCTTCGTTCGCATAGGATAGGATAGATCGCGAGGACGTACACCGCAAGGTCCTCCGGGTCGGAAGGGTTGAGAGAATCTAATTACCACGAAAAACATTTGCTGCTAGTCATCGTTTTCAACCCATCCTGTACGCTTCGAGGGTGACGACATCGTTCCAGTGAAGTGGACAACACGGAAATTGGGAAACGAAGCGTGCCACGCCTCGAGCAACGCACCCACAGCGTCGCGCGGCGCTTTACGCAAATATCGATGTCTCTCCTTGGTCTGCGTTTCTTTTAGCCGCTGGCCACGGAGCGAGAGGGACAACAAACGTTTGAAAGAAGACACCCCTGACTCATTACCAAAGGAGCAGGAACGGATGTTCATAGATACGTGCGCGAGACAGGGTTAAAGACAGGACAAAAGGAGAGAGAGACGTCGGTTTCCTGAGATTTCGCCCGCAACCAGCTCTCCCGGTGAAACGAAAGAAAGAAGATTCCGCGTGACGGCAAGTCTTTTAATTAGGCGGTCTGTGATCTACCGAGCATTTTTCGTTTCCTTTTACGTTCTTTGTTCCTTCTCTCTCTTACTCAGTCTTTCTCTGCCTTCCTCCCCTTGTTCCTTTCTTTTTTCCCCCTTTTTTCGATCCCTGCAACCCCCTCACGCATGAGCACGAGTCGTCGCGGTTCGATCGCGAGTCTTCCACGGTCTCCGTTCAAGAAGATTCGGTTTCCTCGATTCCTCCTCATTTCGGTGTCTCTCGACGCGTAATTAACAAGTGTGTGTGAGACATTTTTTCGGGATTAGTGATCGGGATTCAATAAATTGAAATATTTAATTATTATACAAACTTCTTTTCACGGAAAGAATGTTGTCTATCACGAATTCTTTTCAAGAGTGTCATATGACATATTCTCAAAATTTTCGGTAACCCGACGCGTCCTGACCATTGAGTTCCCCATATTTTGGGTTCTCGCACACCCCTAGTAATTAGTGTGAGTAACTGGCTCGCAAAATGAAAAACGTCAAAGTTAATGGCTACACTGCGGGTCTTTATACAAACTGAAAACTTTCTACCTGAATAGCAAGAAACTGGGCTGAAATAGAAATGTAATTTCTTTCTTAAAATGTTTAACAGATTGAAAACATCATAACAGTTGCATTAAATTCATCTAATGTTTTTGTTGTTTCAGATTGCACCTGTTTTTTGATTTTTGTCAGAAATGAAAATTACTTTGGTCGAATCGTGTACGACACGAAGAAATTGTTGTGGGAAATTTTCAAAAAAGTTTTCACCCTCCCCGTAATCGCAGTCTCTGTCTATTGGAGCTACTGATTAAAACTGAATTACGAAAAAGGGGCGTTCTCTATCTCCTGGTAGCGAGTTATCTTCTCTCTCGTATCTACGAAAAATACTACGCGGAGAGATAGCACTAGGTACATATTCACGCGTGAGATATCGGCGAGGGTTGGTTGAACATCCATTACCTATACTCTATACCTATACGCTGAGAAAAATAACAACTCTCGCTTCGAAAGGCAGCACATTAGAGGGCACGAAGGGAAGGAGATAGGAGACAAGGAAAGATTGATGAGTTTGGATAAATAACTGCGTCGAACCGGAGGATCACGGAGGCAATTACGCTGCTTCCTTACAAGTCTGTTTACTCGCTAATCCATCTATAAGGCGGACGCGGGGTTGGTGGTTTGTAGATAGCCGAGGAAACCGCGATTGATCGACTAGGCTCGAAAACGAAGGGTTGCTAAATTTTCGGTTTTACACGTACGTAACCATGGAAATTTGCATGAAGACCCGCAGCCCGCTAATACATTTAATCTCCTTCGCCTCATTTGCACTATAATTTACCGTCCATGATGTGCAATGGCTGCTCACCGTACACCACGAAATTGTTCGATCGTGCGACTTCGTTATTCTTCGCGCTCTTGTTCGTTGATCATCGGTTTGAGGTCGATTCCGTACTATTCGCGCAGGACACGGAATACGTACTGCTAGTTTTAGTTTTTTCTCTTGGACCAATTGCTTCCTTGAAGTGCGTGTTTTTTTTTTATTATAGAAAATCTCATATGAGATTTATTACAACATTGTTTCAAAACAGAAATACACTACATATAATACAGAGTATGAAGATTACAAAACAGAATAGGTTTCTTGAAGAAATTGAAGTGCGTGTTCTTCGTTAAAGTATTTTCAATGTTTCTCAAAAGAAGCTACATCGTGACGTTCTAAAATATTGTGTAAGGAATAGCCGTGAACTATACGGTCGAATGTATGTATACGTATTAGCAGACAACCCTGTATATAGTGAAACTTATAATGTAGAAAATCGAAAATAACAACAGAATTGTAAAATTACGATCGCCAACGAATTAGAAAAAGAAGACAGATCGAAACGAACGCACCCGTGACAAACACGTCTGTCAACGATTGCTTATAATAAATACGGCTACTTCTTAAAATTGAAAAAAATTTTGTTCGTCGTCTGTTCATCTTTTGGAGTGTCCAATATTCTCCTTTAATTTTTCTATGGGCAACTTGGACAAATGCTCGGGGCCTCAATCAAAAGGGGGTCCCGAACACAAACCAAGATCGAAATTCTACGTTTTCCCCTGAAATTCTACTTTGCCCAATGCCCCAAATAGGTATAACGCGCTCCTGGTACGAACACTGCTGTCTGTCGGATATCGGAGAAGTTTTAAGCATCGACGTCTATTGAAATCAATTGGTTTAATTTATTCGAATGTCGCCGGTCATCGGTGCGCGCGTTAATTATTACGTGAGCATCGAGCACCGAAACCGCACGCGTCCCGTGGAATCGAGTTTCGCGGGTGAAAAGCCACCGTGTCGGTTTCGCACGGCGAATTTTCTCCGTCAGATTTGATCTTCTCGTTGCGGATTCGTTTTCAATGATTTTTACGACGTCCCTTCGTCGTTCGAATCCCTCGAGCATTCGGTTCGAGGGCCGATACGATCGAAAATTTTCGATTCTATGCTCGCCCTCTCCACTCTCCTCTCGCGCGCGTTCTCTCTTTTCACCGTGGCCTTCCCTGTCTCGCGCGAATCGAGACGGCGGCGGCGCGCAACCTTCGTGGGGAATCGCCCTCTCCGCGAAAGACGAAGTTTAAGGAGCCTTCAAGAACCGGCCAATTAAATTGCGATTCGCAAATTAACTTTGGTAATTATGAGTGGGCTTCGAGAGCGGCGCGATGAGGAAGGGTTGAGGAGAGTTCGGATTACAAACGAGACGGCGCGGCGGGGCGGGAACTTGGCAACTTTTCAGTCGCTTTTTATACAACTTTTCTTGTTAAGATCGTGATTATGAATTTTCTGTTTGATTGCCCCCTTCCGCGGGCCCGCGACGCACTCACTACCATAATCCTGACACCCGACTAGTCACGCGACGCGCTCGCCGCCCCGCACGGCCGGGTATTTGGCCGAAAATCCAGGAGAATTGTCGGTTTCGAAATTTTTGCGTGTGTCGTGAAAGTTTTGCTGTCCAACGTAGTTGAAAGCCTGTAGACTAAGGCTTCGATATTGTTTTTGTATTATTTGTACACCCGTGAAGTAGCTTTCTTGAACAGTCTTTGAAACAGCGCGTTCGTTCATTGGCGATTTTCAACGGTTTTAAGGATATTGTATGAATTCTTGTATTACAGAAGTTTTTCAGGTAGATGTACAGAAGCACTTCCGTACAGATTTCATCTTGTCATCATCTAAATTACAGTATAGTTATTAATATTTGAACATGATTTTGAACACGATTCTGTACATTCTTATTACGATTATTAAACTTTATTGACAATTTTGTTATACTATTCAGCACTATCCATCCCTCTTTGTGGTATCATTGCATTCGATATAGGCTTGTGATCGATGTCCAAAAAGAATTGGTCGCAGCTTTTCGCAGATTGAAGAGTTATAATTAGCTATATAATCCAATGTCATTCTTTGATCATGATTACTCCGCAATAATAATTACAATCAGTACCCCGCAAAGGGAATAAACTATTCTATCTATCTAATAATTACAATGAACCTAGAACCATTATCTGCTCGAAGAATAGTATCCGACCAGAGCTTTATTTTTAATTTAATTAATAATCGTATTGATTATTCCTCTCTACTTGCGCAAATCAATTTTTATGTACCAGAACGTGAACTGAGAACAAGAACGGCTTTTCAAACACTTAAAGCGAAATCTACTTATGGATTAATTAATCCAACGAATCGCATTATCACAAAATCATGCACTATTTATAATCGTATTAATTTTTTTTCAGTGATTCTTTACAAAATTTTCAAATGCAACTACGCAGGATTATATGATAATACCATATCGATTGTACCATTATTAAATTTTTCTTTTTGCGCATGTCCCTTCTTTGTTATTACACGAGTAGTCTTGTATCTTTCTCTTTTCTTTTTTTTTCTTTGATATTGTAAACACTTATGTAAAAGGACTTCAGTCCGTCTATAATAAATAATAATAATAATAATTAATATAACCCTCATCCGTCCCTCGAGTCCTTCATTTCACGAACTGAATCTGTCCCTCGGTGTCAAATAGACACAGTTATAAAAGATCGATAAAATAATAAAATAAACAGTTATTTCTCGATGTTTTTCCCGACCTAAGCCCAAACCGAATTTTCGTGTACAACGACCACCACAATATTCCAAGGACTGTAAGATACCATAAGGAATTTCACTATCGTGATTTCATTAATTCCGAATGGATTATCCATGGATTCGAATTGAAATTGGAATTTTCAGGTAGCGAGGTTTTCCCGGTCAGAATAAAACGACAGGTGACACGCGAGCCAACCGTAAAATCTGCCATCCGGTTTTCACGGGACGGTCTCGCGCCGAGCGCCGGTAAAAAAGTGTAAAAGTTAATTCTATGGCGAGATTCGTTTGCAAATACGAGAGCCGCGTTGGCGTGAAACGCGTCGCGCGTCCACTGCACAAGCGTCGAGGCTCATCCGATGCAGAAATGCAACCTTGACGCCGACATCCGGTAACGCGATGCGACATCGCGGCTGACCGAAACGCGACGGTAATTGACGACGGTCTGCGGTGTCGGAATGGAAACAAAGGTGAAAGACACGCGTGTATTTGTAACCGGTGAGAGAGAAAGAGCGGGTGGATGCATGCGTGCGTGCGTGCTCGACGCCGAGATTGTATGCACGTGTGGGTGGAGGGGAGCGGTTGTCGGCCAGGTAAATAAAAGAAAAGCGAATCCCCCCACCGCCTCGTCCTTTCCATCCTATTCTGTTCAACGTTCCTCGGTCCTCTCGTCCTCCTTCCATCTTCATTTCACTCGCAAGCGCAACAAACTGCTTCGCCTTCGCTCGTCCTTTCGCCACGCGAATTTCCCACTCGAAACATACCGCGCGCTTCTCTCGCTTCTGTCCTCGTTTTTGGTTCACGTCCACTCGATGTCAAATTCAGAAACATCACCGTTTTGCTCTCACCTAGTTTGCGTTTACAATTATTAGCGGTACCACAGAAGGGACCTTCGACTATCGTAGCAACCTGAAAAGTGCAATTGCACCTGGCAGTGCATCGGTGCACCCACGTAAACAATAATATAGAACGTATTCTCTATCATTTTTTTTTCTATTTTTACTTACGGGGGTAGAGCCGGTTGTCCATGGTCGCAAGGGTGTAGAATGCGAATTTTCATTTCTCGTTAATATGCGTGAGATGGAGTTTTTCAGTAGTCAGAAGCGCTAGATATAAGATCAATCTAGATCGCTGTCTCCGTCGCAAGACCTACTATTACGTTTTCGAGGCGGAATTTGCTTCGTTCTTAACCATAAAACTGCACATGCTGCCGTATAATGCAAATTACGCTTCGTAAACGCAAAAATAGGACTTTCCAGGGCGATGGTAATCCTGAAAAAAACGAGTCCACCCACTTAAGTGAAGTTTTTACTGAATCCTCATATGCTCCTCAAAAATAGCTGTATAAAATAGACTAGGATAACAATTCACTCATTTATATTTTACACGTTAAATCAACACACTATGTTTCATTTATAGTGTCACAATTAAAAGAATCTCGCGACGTAGACATAAAAGGATGAATAATTGTACAGTATGTGAAATTATTGAATGGTTGAATGTTCACCCTGAGGAACGTATGAGGGTTAAACAACTTCGAGAAGTGTGAATGGATTTATGTAGTCAGCTGAGTATACCGGGTGTCCCAAGCGTTTAAACTGTTGTTTGCAACGGGACAGGAAATTGTGCAACGAGAAAATATGATTGGTTAAATGTTTCTAAGTGGAAATCGTACTTTCTTCAGATCACTGACTCTTCCCATACGCGTTGTTCCTCTCCTTATCGGTCGTGTCTCCTGTTTGTATGTATATGCCTCCATCAACACATAACTGTTATTTAATTACTTCAACAATTGGTTCGTTATTTCCACCGTAGGATTTTGTGAGGTAATCAATTGGATGCAAATGTACCATGGTCTTTCTGGTTCCCATATCGCGGTATAATTATGATTCCATCCCGTCTAGCCGTGAACTCGACGACCATAAAGAGGCGGCGAATTACGTCTGATATTTTATCAGCTAATAAAGTGCTTTGCGATCTATATTACGGCCGGACGTGCACGAAGAATCTGAAATTAATATTCCTGCGAACGAATTCGACATCCTGTTTCCATGTAGAAACGCATCGCGCTCTAACGCCGATAATAACGCTTCGTATCCGGTGTTCGCGTTTCCTCCTTCCGGTATACATTTTCCGATAATGCGAAAACTTTCCTGAGCAATCATCAAACAATCATAAGCCATTAACCTTTTAACGAAATTATCAGTTATATAATTTTCAATTCGGTAGTATGAACGTTTTTCGTCGCGTCGTCGAGGCTCGTCGTTCCAACGAAATCCACGGGAATTCGTTGAATTTTAACCAATCGATCCAGCCCATTCAATCGTTTAATCGTCGTTTTAATCGACGGCCCCCGCGCCGCCGACTGATTTTTCAGTTGCAGCCGGTCGCGGTGAAAATCGTAAGAACCGCTGAATCCGTGTAAAGGGATACGCATTCAAATTCTACCTCTGTCTGGCGCGCGATTACAAAATTACATTCAAAAAATTGAAAAAAAAAAAACGAACCTTTGATCGCCGATTTCGCCACGTCAAAGCGATTTTACCCGTCACAGAAAGGAATCGTACCTGTACGCTTCACGGTCTGAAAACCCTATAAAGATCGTAAACGTGATAAGTTCGGTTCGATCGATAGAAATAGAAATAAAAAGGAAACAAAAACAAGCGTAACTCGGCTGCCGTTTCACCGTTACCGAACGACGCTACCAGTTGCAATGTTGATTGTGGCTGCACGCTTCGAGTCGCAATCCGCGACAATGCAAGTCTTCGAAATGACGGCCCATGAATGTCCTTTCTTTAAAATAACCATCGATTGTAATCTAAAAAATAAAATTCCACAAAATGTAAGTACAAATACTATTAAAAACTAAGTAATTTGTTGTACGAAGAAGATCTTTTATTCTCCTCTTGGTTCAAATGGTTCAAATTGTATTGGGTTGGAACAAAAATTCGTAGCGGTTTTAAATTAAAACTCGGAGAGATAAAATTAAGATATTTATTCATAGGTTTATTGAATAACGTGACAAGTCACCTAAGAAATGGTAAAAAAGTAATAGAGGAGAATGCAGAATATGTTATTAAACGAATCTCTGTATAAAAATATCCTAATTTTATCTCTCCGAGTTTTAATTTAAAACCGCTACGAACTTTCGTTCCAACCCAATACAATTTGAACCATTTGAACCAAGAGGAGAATGAAAGATCTTCTTTTGAATATTTTTTGTAAAAACGCTACGAACTTTCGTTCGAATCTAATATCTCGATTTCGCTGGTTATGCCGCCCCCTTGTGGTGCCGCGTGATGCTGCCGCTTCTCTGTATCATAGCACGGCACGGCGGTGATCCGCGAGCACGTCGCGGCTGAGAACAAGCAGACTCGAGAGTTTCGAACGCGAAACATTCGCCTCGGAACAACCATGGACGGAGTTCCCTTTTGTCGTGGCAAATGGCGGGTCGTGAATCATCTTAAGCTGTCTGCGTCGCCGTGTAAAAATCATTCCGACTCGTAAAGAATTGAAAACGCGAGATGAAATACATAGGTGGTTGCGCGTCGAGAGAAACAGAAGGAGAAAGCGAGAGGGGGGAATAGAAGGAAATGGCGATAAAGAAAGAAAGAGGAAAGAGGCGATGCGTATCGTTGTGCGCGGGTTGGGACTTATCGCCGATGGCGCATACCTGCACTATCGCGACGACGACGGTAGCGTTGCAAACGGTACTTTCGGATAATCAGCATTTGTGTAACTCTCTTTCGCTCTTTGTGTCATTCGCCTGTCCCCCACGAGTCGGTCGAGCTATCTCGTTCCATTCCATTCTGTTCAATCCCTGTCGCTCGCGTCTGTTCCTTCCGAATCCATTTCTCGCTGGTCCTTCTCTATTCTCCTCTCTCCTCTCTTTCTCTCCCGACGGGGCTCTCGGTTCTCGACTCTCGCTGTAGTCGCTATAGTCGCAAGGACTGTGGTCTCCGACGGTCGGTCGCTCATCCCTTCGTCTCGTCTCTGTTCCTCGCGTTGAATGCCGTTCACCGTTGTCCTCGTCGCTCCTCGCCCGTATCCCCACTTCGGCAGCGTTCGTTTATCTCCGTCTCGTTCCGTCACGCACTCGAGACACGCCTCCCACTCGTGGCGCGCGACCGGCGTCGCACTCAGTCGACGCCGAGCCGCCACGCGTGTTGGCCGCACTCTTATTCGCGCGTTCGAACGCGTCTTGATCGTGTACAAGGATATCGTACCTTTGAACCTCGTGTGTCCAGTTTGCCGGTTACGATTCCTTCTCTCGCGTACACGTTCCTCGAACACTCGAAACACGAACGAACAGGTTCGACTCGCTTCGCGAGAAAGCGCAGCGATGCTAGATCATCGGAGCGAGGAAGATCCAGCCGCCTCGTGCCGCGTGTGAGTGCTCGGTCTCGTTCCCTACTCGTACCCACGCGAATAAGTGGTAAAGAAGTGTCGAGTGCCCAGCGCGTTTATCGCTACACAGAGAGAACTGCTTTCCTCGTTTCGCATCGAGCTCCGTTCACCCGGCAAACTTTTCTTCAATTCTCTCTTCTGCGTCTTCGGTTTCATCTCGTTACTCCGCTCTGCGACCGTTCACCTACAACACAGCGTTCTTTTCGGCTCGTTTCCACCTCCGAGAAATCCATCCCGTCGCCTCACGACGCGTAAACGTCATCCACAAGCCTCGACATCCACCACCGGGACTACGCGACATGGATTTCGTGATACTCAAGGTAAATGTCTTACTGTCTACCATTGTTGACGTTCGACCTCTCGTGGGGCCCGCGTTCGATCTCTCCTGCGTGTCCGCGATCTCGGCCTCGGTCGATACGGTCGCCGATATTTCTGCGTCCACACATTTACAGGAAACCTACCATTTGCTAAAATTACCGGTTGCAGGTTTTTTTATTGCACTATTATTGAAATAATAAAAATGTATTCGTTAGAAATTATTTTATACGTGTTTTTAGTAGAGTGGGTATTAAAATAGAAGACGCGTAAAGTCTGAATAGAATTAATTACAAGGGTACCAGGTTTCTTATTTTACAATTATTAAAATAATAAAAATGTATTCGCAAGAAATTCTTGAATACGTGTTTTTAGTAGTGTGGGTATTAAAATAGGAGACGCGTAAAGTTTGAATAGAATTAATTATAAGGGTACCAGGTTTCTTATTTTACAATTATTAAAATAATAAAAATGTATTCGCAAGAAATTCTTGTATACGTGTTTTTAGTAGAGTAGGTATTAAAATAGGAGACGCGTAAAGTCTGAATAGAATTAATTACAAGGGTACCAGGTTTCTTATTTTACAATTATTAAAATAATAAAAATGTATTCGCAAGAAATTCTTGTATACGTGTTTTTAGTAGAGTGGGTATTAAAATAGGAGACGCGTAAAGTTTAAATAGAATTAATTATAAGGGTACCAGGTTTCTTATTTTACAATTATTGAAATAATAAAAATTACTCCAGAAGAAATGATCTTACAGATATCTTTAGTACAACGCGTATTACAATAAGAGCCACAGAAAGTCTAATTAAAATCAATCTTGTCATTTTCACAAGGGTTGCGAGTTTTTTATTTTTCATTTATTGAAATAATAGAGATGATTTCGTAAGAAATTGTTGTATACGTGTTTTTGGTAGAGTTTGTAATATAATAGGAGACGCATAAAGTCTAAATAAAATCAATCTTATCATTTTAACAATGGTTCCAGGTTTTTTTGTTTTGCAATTACTGATATAATATAAATGATTTCATAAGAAATTGTTGTGTACGTGTTTTTAGATGAGTGTGTAATATAATAGGAGACGCGCAAAGTCTAAATAAAATCAATCTTGTCACATTAACAAGGATTCCAGTTTTTTTGTCTTACAATTATTGAAATAATAGAAATGATTGTATAGATATCTTTAACGAAGCCTAAATAAAATTAATTTTGTCATGTTTACAAGGGAACATGTAGATACCAGTTACTTTTAAGGCTAGGTTGGTTTAGCGTTCAGGTATCGATTCTCGTCCTCGAATCACGAGAGCTCGTTGCAATCGCTGACGATTAATCCGTCGGCGTTTTAATTGCGTTCTGGAAACGATCAGTTTGTTTACGTATACCGAATAAAATATTGAGTACAGGAACAATGGTATCCTATAAAAGTTTGTAATCGTCTACGACTTCGGGGAAAATCGCCAGGAACTGGAACTTTTAAGGGAAGCTTTACGGCTTAGAATTTCATGCATCGTTGTCGACAACGATTTCACGGAACCCATGCTCGAGGCTGTGTATAAATCTCCCCCCTTCAATGACGTCACGACCACGTTAGCCGAAGTAAACAAATAAACTGCACCCGCGGAATTCAGTGAATTTTAATGACTCCGCAAGAACTCGATGGCTAATCTAATCAGTAATATTAACCCGTTCAATCTAGCTCTAACAGTTGCGTTAAATCATAAAAATCTTTCGTTTCTTCAATTTCCCTTTTATGGGGGGTCGTAAAAAAGATTCTAAACGCAAGTTTAAAGTAGGTATCAAGTTACTGACGCAGGGGTCGGAGATGACCTTTTTTTTACGGACCTGTCGTTATTGGGGCGGCAAAGGCGTAAATATTTGAACTGCTCGAACTTGTGTTGCAACAAATTTATTTTCAGTCTGCCAATATTGTTCTTGTCCGTGGACCTTTATAGCGGTTTAGTGTATTTATTGCAATTTATGACCAAACTGATTTAATGCATTTATGACTGAAACGAGTAACTGTAAGAAACAGTAGAAACATTAGAATAATATTATAAAATAAATTTTTATTTCACTCCAGGTAGACAATTTTTATTTTGTATGAAGATCCGCTGACTAATTCTAAAGCAAGGAATTAATGTCTGGGGATTTATGATAAAAATGAGTTCGTGGAATCAAAAACAGTAGAAACATTAAAAAAAAGTTTAGAAATACAGTTACACTATTTCGTATCGAATTTATTTGAAAGACAATAAATGTCTACTTCGCACTCTAGTTTGCTAAAATTCAGATACAAAAACTCTACTTTGCATAAAGATCCGCAGCCTAATGATTACACAATTTGATCAAAATACATTGACGAAAGAAGCGGCATTTACACACGTACCTTGAACCGACGATAGGTGAAAGTTCTCGGTCGGGGGGATATTCGAATAATTTGAAGTATTTGGTACAGTTTCAAAGGTCCTATAGTTCGAAATAGTTGGAATTCCTTGAAGCGGTGGATCGTATTCGAAGTGTAGTTCGAACTGCGAAGGGTTCGAGCGTGACTCTAGCATCTAAAAGTCAAGGAACGAGTCGTTCTCGACGATCGTACCCACAGAGGTAGGTATATCAATGACAAGAGAACAAGAGCATAGCGGAAAAAAGGAAAGCGAAAACTCGATGTCTATTTCATCGAAGTTGTTCGAAGCTGACTCGGTTGGTCATAGGTCTCGTGTGATGGGTCACAGGCTCCGAGAGGGACAGGAGAAGAAATCAGGGATGGAGGGAAACACTGAAATCGGAGATACTCGCGCGGGGGGGATGGTGTCAGAGCAAAGCATTCGCATTGGAATAAAGGGTTAACTCTCGCGTAGTCCTATTTATTTCCCCTTTTTTCGCCGAGGGTTCTCCGGAGCGTGTTCAAATAATTGCCGGTGGAACGACGACCCAGTTATCGCCTTAATTATCGTGCAATCAAGCTTCCCATCGAGGTCTCTTTATTGTCGTTAAGTTACCTGTTCGAATTCTTTTTGTCTCGGCAATAATAATGATGGCACTCGTATTTACGGATGAATTCCTGCGGGCGCGGTAAGCGCGCGCATTAAGACGGCGACGTTCATTTTTGCCGGATATCGCGGTAATGATTATCCGTCTGAAGTGTCCGTTATCCGCGTTTCCGTTTTACATTGATTCATTTTTTTTTCGATCTCGATCGCCGCTTCAGATTTCGAGACGAAGCACTTTTACGTGCAGGGGGATACGTTCATCCTGCACATTGCACGCTGCACCTGTTTCAGGGTGATTTCAGAGAAACGAAAATCATCTCCGATTAGAAGACTCTGAAGTCTTGGATGAATTTTTTTATTATTCGAATTATCCACTGTGTCTGCATTGCAGCTATAGTCATCTAGAGAACCTTCAACTAAATAAAAACTTATATTAAAATGCACTAAAAAGGAGAAAATAAATTTTTTAGATATTAGTGGCTACATGTAAATAAAAGCGTGGAGCGTTAAACTATATTAACGTAATCTTCGTGGACGCTCCACGCTTTTATTTATAGTCAATAATATCTAAAATAATGATTTTCTCCTTTTTAGTGCATCTTGATATAAGCGTGGGTTTTAAAAAGTTTTTTTTATATATTTCTTTATTTTCTACATTTGTCTTTACTACCGAGAGTATTTAGTAAGGTCCTGAGATTTTTTTTAACTCCTAAATACACAGTTTAAAAAAAAAATGTTCTAGCTCATCGGAAAATTGTGTAAAATTCGATTATAAGATTTCATACAACGCGGCAAGCTAATACAAGCGTGGTAAAATTGATACGAAACGTTATTAGTCGAAAGCAGAGTTGGGCAAAAATTTCATGTAATAAAAATTTCGAATAAAGTTGGAAGAACCCCACTTTATTCGAAATTGTTATTCATATAAAAGTTTTGCCCAACTATGCTCGAGAACGTATGTATCGAAACTAGTATCCATCGGAAGAGTGCTACTTCAAATAACTCTGAAGTTACTTGCTGTACGAAAAAATGTTTCGAACAAAAGTTGCATGGTTTCCTGGCAGACATGCAGTGCTCTAATCTGCTTCTTATCACTTTGCTTTTTCATCGAGATACGAGGGTTTACCTTCGGTTTCTAAAATGGAATGTCCAATATTTTTTCTCGTATTCGGATAAACTATGAAATTCAGCGTAAAAAAAAAGTATTATACAAAGTGGGACTTAAAATGAATAATTACCAAGCTCAATTTTCAAACAAATTTTATTTCAAACAGTGTTCAAAGTGCGGTCCATTGCATTCTATGCACTCGTGACCCTCGATGAAAAAGCAAAGTAATTAAAAAAAAAAAACAGATTAGAGTACAACAACTTTTGTTCGAAACATGTTCTGCACAACAAATAACGAGACTTACTGTGTAGACGTAGTGACGTCGAACAAGCCGGGTTGCAGCGGTCGATTCAGGGCAACAGTTGTGAAATGTCCTTAAAAAAATCTTGTACAAGATAGGTGGCAAAGTGGGTCCGATGATAATCTGAGAAAAGTGCGTTCGTTGCGCTGCGCCGCTGCGTTCTCGTTTGTGAATCATCGCTAGGATATGTCTCCGGGCGCATTCTCGAACGTTCTTTTGTTGTCGTTCGGTTTCGAGTTGACTCGACCGGTGGAAATCAAACTGGGGTTGTTGATCAACCCTCTGCACCTTCATTACATAATCCTACGACTTACCGTACGGATAACGATAGCAATACTATTTTTATTTCTTGATCTCCGAGATGTTATCTCGAATAAAAGTCGAGGCTGCCAGCGGCGTTAAAAAAAAATGCTTTCAGGTCTGAGGGCCACTAAACACCGTACACCATGGATTAAACGACGAGGAAAGGGTCGTGAGATTTTGTAATATTTAAAAGGCTGTTTTCCTATTTCGAGTAAGCACACCTTTCTCGCGCGACACATAGTGTCGTGTGGATGCTTGGCAAAGCCAGATACGCAAACACCGTTATCATTGTCTACGCGTCGCCCGTTGAAGGCTGCAAATGTTGATGCCGCGCAAATACAGATTATTATGAACTAATTTACAGAAACTGCAGCTAAACAGAAACGTGTGTAACCTGATACGAGTTTTTCTGTCAGGCTTGGTAAAGACCGATGTAAAAATCTCGTGAAACTTGGAGCTTTTACTACGGCGAGCATCCGGCGAAATTGTGCATGCTGACATATTTTTTTTTTTATCTTCGGGACCGAGCGAGAAGAAAGCTCCCGGTGCGGTTGCGATAACAGTTTTTTTAGAACCCAATGATGCCCAGCGGTCCGGTTCCTGATTCGCTGCGTCCGAACACATTTCTTGCAGCGAGACATAATAACCAAAAGCGAAACAGACGGAGAATCGTATTATCTTCAACACTGAACCTACCACTACCAGTCACACGACTGGTTTCATTATTTTTCATTTTTACAATTATTGATAATCACGAGATAGCTACATTTTCTGTAGAATAATAAGGTCTCAGCCAGTGGATTGAACTCTTCTTTTAGTGGACTAAATATCTCTATATTTACTGAACGATACACTGAATTGATACGACTGTTCGCACGTGCGGTTGTACACAGAGTGAGTTTGTTTTCCTCACGTACGCCTCATTACATTCATGGTTACTTTGTGTTATTAGAGATGTCGGGATTATAGATCGGTAACGCAGTTTCTCTTATTTCCAACATTTTCAATGAGATAGTTGTAACCTAAGAAAACTAGTGTAAATTAATTGTAAGTTAGATACTAAGCAAAATAATTTTTGTAATGTATATGCTATATAAATCTTATGTGGTTTAACACTAGAACTACCGGACAAGTCAAAATGACTCATACGAATTTTTTTCGATTCGAAATATTAAAAGTATAAATATGTCTTTTGAGAAATTGTTTTAGTAAACTTTTCTATTGAAGTACATATTTAAATATCCCGTGTACGAAATCTAAATAAATGTCATATTGTCGTTATTAGAAGGCAATGTATACCAACTGCGTTTAGTGCTCGGTAGTTCTAGTGTTAAATCACTAAATAAATAATAATAGATCAATTTCTTTATCGAATCACATATTGTAATCAAAATTCTAGAAAATATAAATAGATAGAGCCTCGTCACGTTCGCAAGCTGAAACATTTCAGTCGTGTTTATTGCTCGGTAGGCTTAGCGTTAAGGCGATAAGGAACAACTGGTCGCCGCTAGATCAATCGTTCGCACGATCGAGGCACGAGATTCCGCGAAACTAATCGCTGCGAATGCTTGGAAACGTACCGGGTCGAGAGAGAGAGAGAGGGTTGCGGAGACCGCAAATTGGCCTGTACTTCCGAAACACGGTGTAGACAAATGTTGACGAAAACGAGCACGTTAGGGGATCGGAACGCGTCGTTCTGCCAGCTGGGTCTCGCCAATGATTTTATTCACGCGCAAGTTTGGTCATTAGAGCGATCGTTAGCCGAGTTCTCGCAGCATTGTTTCGACGAAATCCAGCGGCTCTTAACGTTTCGGCGAACAATCGTCGTTCGCCTGATAAAATACTCCAACTTCGAATAACGAGCCAGGGGGAGGGGGAGGAGGGGCACCAGCGACGGAGTATTTTAATTTGAAATCAAATCTTCGTCGAATCATGTTAAAATATGAAAATTCTCGGCAACGAATAACGAGGAGGAAGTGCGCGCGAGGGTGGCAACCGAAGAACGAACGGAGAGGAATCCAAGAGCGATTTGTCGCGAGAAGACGATTACAAATATCAATAACGCATTCGAGCGTGTTTGCAACGGGACACGCGATGTTCACCTTGCCTTATCGTTCGAACGAAGCAAGTTCATACGCAGGACAAACACAGCAGGGCGATAACAGAGTTTCCCCGAAGAACCTGTGGGGTTCAATGTTCGTTTGCGCTCTTTCTCGCGGTGACTCGATCTCCGCGGATAGTGTGGGCTCCGTGAGCCTTCGTGCCCTGTTGCGTTTAACGCAACAGTTTATACGTTCCTCAGGGTGAAAATTCAAACATTCAATATTTTCACATACTGTCAGATTATTCATACTTTTACAGTGGGTGTACAAAGTAAATAAACTTATTTATATCGATCGTAATATTGTTAATATAAAATCGTTGAATGTTATCGGCGCTACGGTTCGATCGTTAAATACACAAAAATAATAAATTAACTAAGCAATTTTGCTAATTTTATAAGGTGTACAAAGTGTTCGTACACCTTTCAAGATAGAACTTTTTTACAATTGTACGAAACGACATGATTTTTTATAATCATTTAAAAGCATTGGTTTATGAAATGATACGCAGAAAAGGTTTTTCAAAAGATTATATTTTACGGGGTTACATGCAAAAATAAAAAAGGCACTTTTTAAAACTTTTTTATTTGGGCCCTTAATGAAAATTTAAAATATATGTTTTGTAGATCTATGGTAGTTATACACATGCTGGAAATTTCATCGAAATCGATTAACATACACACGGCTACAAGCGGTTAAACATTGTGAAAATCGTTGTTTTACACTACTTTTGAACAGTTTCTGCTTAATATTCACAGAATCGTATATCTTTCGATGCGTGTCGTTTTTTCCTGTGTCAACCGATTTCGATGAAATTTCCAAAACGTGTATAACTAACATAGATCTACAAAACATATATTTCAAATTTTCATTAGGGGTCCAAATAAAAAAGTTTTAAAAAATGCCTTTTTTATTTTTGCATGTAACCTTGTAAAATATAATCTTTTGGAAAACCTTTTCTGCATATCATTTCATAAACCAATGCTTCTAATTGATTATAAAAAATCAGGTCGTTTCTGATAATTATAAAAAAGTTATTCTATTTTAAAAGGTGTACGAACACTTTGTACACCCACTGTATATCTACATCGTGAAATGTATTTCTTTAAAATGTGACGCTATAAATGAAACATAATGTGTTGATGTAACGTGTAAAATAGAAATGGTTGAATCGTTATCCTAGTCTGTTTTATGCAGCTATTTTTGAGGAGGGTACGAGGGTTAATTTTAGCGGCCGCGATATAGAGAGAAAGCTTGTCGACTCGATTTTCTCTCTCGTCTCGGACCGTGTATCGAAGTCCCTCTTGGAGGGGTGCGGCGATAAAGTGCTTTCAATTAAATGGCCGACCACTCGGTTCCTTACGTGGCGCGCCGGGTGGCACGTCCGTAGAAATTGAAAGTGAAGAATCTTGGCCCGATGGTCCAGACGCTCGCGAAGACCTCCACGCACAGTAGGTCGGTGTAATATGGTGCTTCGTCGATTCCCAGATCCCAAACCGTGGATTAAAGCCAAGAACAGGTGTGGCCAGGAGCCGAAGAAATTGTCCTCGTAGAATGCGAAAAGCGGACAATATCTTCGGCTAGAGGAAGGGAGAGTTCAGGGTCATTTCGGTTCCTGGACAACGGAGTTTTAGTGGGTTTGTCCTATCCTTAGCTTTATTTTGGATGGACGAGCCCCAACACTACCCCGTCGACCATCGTCGAACAGGGGTTGTGCGTAAAATGCATTTCCCCACTGTCCTCAACCCTTCAGTACCCAAAATTTAACTTAAAAAATCAAATTTTAATCATTATTTAATTCATTTATTATATATTATTATCAAAAGAAATACGAAAACCCAATTAAAATTTTTTTTTGTTATTTTCGAGTGTTCTAAAAAGAAAGTTACTTATAAATACAGTCGGTATTTAAAAAAAAAAATTTATTCTGAAAATTTAAACTAAATAAAATACATAATTTAAGAAAAAGCAAATAACGACAAGACTTTTAAGTATCTTTAGGCACTAAAGGGTTAAAGAAAATAGAAAAAAAAGGGATCCCAGACCGAGGAACAAAGCGTACGAATTTCTGTTGCACGCTTTCAGACAACGCACACTGTTTCCTATCGATTCCTTTATATTATTTCTTTATTCCTTTATATTATACTTTATAATAGGTGAATATTAATATTCAGTAGGAAACACGCTCCAAAAAATGGAATTTCTCAAGAAGTGCACAAAAGTTGCAGGTTTTTCTTTTTCAGCGCTCACCGGGAACATCACTAAAGCCCTTAGGAACGTATACAAATTTTATGATACGCAATCCTTCACTTACCACTTTACGAACAAGCTGTACTAACTCGGTTCGTAAATATTGTAACGTACTTGTAAAAGTATACTAATTAGAACATTTATTTTTCACTCCGTAAGTTAGTCTTTCGACAGAACTTGACCTCTCAACATTGTCATTTTCTACTGAATCTACAAGAGCATATATTCTTAACACTAAACCCACCACTGCCGGTCAATTGACCGTTTTTATATTCTTCATTTTACAATTATTAAAATAATAAAGCTGCTTACATGGATATCGATCCGACAAATTAATTTGTCCAAGCACATATTGTAATAAAAATTGCACAAAATATAAATAGGTAGAGCCTTGTCATTTTTATAAACTGATACATTTTAATTGCTTTTTCTGTCGGTAGTTTTAGTAAAGGTTTTGTTTATCTCGATCGCCAGTTTTTAATAGAAATTGTGATTTCGACGCACAGTTTCGATCCTATATTACTAATTTCCTAAGCAGTTGTACAAATTTATAATTGAACGTTTCGGTCTAGGTTAAGACCATCTTTAAGTAGTTTTAGTGTTAACTATAATTCACTGACGGATGTAATCACGAATTCTTTGCGATCACTGTGCATCGGTTGAGATCGGGATGCAGCGAGCGTTTCGAAGAAAAAAAATTGAACGCGTCACGGGCAGACGGATGCCGGGGTAAAATTCCGTGTAACCGAGGAACTCGACTCCACGGTTTCCTTCCCGGACGCTTATCATCGGTGAAATCGAGCGGCGAGCACTCGACGCGACCAGAGTTCGAACTCGACCGTGGCCGAGCTACATTTTTCGTTTATCACGGTACATTGATTCGTCGAGATCGACTGGTGCAGGTCACAGGGAACCCGAGAACCGTTTCCTCTACTCCGCGAAAAAGTGAACGCGCTCTTTTTTTCGTGGCGTCGCAGTCGTTTTTCGATCGGACGTTTATCGCTGTTAACGCGTTTGCCAGCAGAACGATCAACCGATCACCGGCAATCGTCCACTTCGCCTGGAATATTTTATCCGTCGCGCCTCCGGTCGCCTCGTTCACTTTTTTTTTTCGCGCAACGAACTGATTGCGGGTCGCGCGCTTTCCACTTTTTCCACCGCGCTGTCTCGCGTCTCGCGATGGGCATACGTTTCCGTACCGTTTGCAAATCCATTTACCGTTTACTCGCTAGAAAATCATTTCCGACGAACTTTTGTTCTCCATTTCGACTTCAATGGAACGTGGTCTTCGAAAGCAATGCAAACTAGGGGAGGAAGAATCCTTTTACCCTTTGCACTCTGAATTATTTTTCAATTTTTTGACTAACAGCTTCCTACTATTTCAAATGTTTTATTTGAAATTTACTTCAGAGGATGGTTCCTCGACTGCTGTTTATTTTAAACAATTTTCTTTACTGATTGTATCAAGTATTGCTCTCAAACTTTGTTGTAATTCATATATGTGGAACTTGTATTTGTTTTTAATTAAAGAATATTTTTCTGAATTCAGCTGTAGCATTTTCCCCTCCAAATAATTAAAGAATATATACAGAGGAATAATCAAATACGTATAAGAACCTATTCATATATTTCTTTTTCTGATGTCGAGTCACTCTCGCCAAAGGAGTGCAAAGACAGGGTAGATTGAAAATCGATAATTTTTGGATTGATAAACGACTCGATCTATCGAATGACAATCTGCAGAGACACGGTATTGACCTCTCGGAGAGTTGACGCGAGGGTGCTCGATGATCTAGGATGGACGTCGAGCAAGTAGCACAGCTGATCGATGAGATCCAAGTGGTTTGGCTGCGAGGAGCGGTTGAAGCCGCAGGTAGCTGCGAAAAGGAGCGTTTAGATGAGTAAACGCGACTTCCTGGAATAACGGTGCGTCGGTTGTCGTCGAGGAACGCCTCGGGGTGTCGCTAAAATGTCGTGGCGCCGTTTTTCGAGCGTACTCGAGCCCTCGTGGATGGTGCCGGAATAGACTCTCGAGCGACAAAAGTAAAAAGCATCCCACCGCGAGATCCGCGTCCCCGAGCACCGACCATTACGCGATGGGAAATTACGATGGTAATCTTCGGGACGATAACGGGGAACCTTGACAACGATTCTGTGGCCACTGTGCGTCTCCCTTTCACGCGTTCGTCCACGGTCCCGTTCCCATTCGCATTCTCGTTTCCAATGCTGGTGTTCCCGTAGCAAATTTTCGCCTCGTTTACCGAATCCTATTCGCGATGCTGCACAGTGGGATATTTCGACGAAATTTGTTTAAAAATCAAAGAACTTTCGATAGAAATGAGATAGAGCGATGAAATTTTTTTTAATTGAAGCTGAAACTTTGTAGAATATGGGAAAAATAGGGAGATTATGGTACAAACGTTTTTTAATCTTCATAAAATTCATTAAACTTGTACAATTTCAAGAAAATTGTAGTAATGACAGCGAAACGATACGTGATGACGAGATGTGAAGTGCTTCATGTTTCGCAAGTAACTGAAAACGTTAACATACTTCATTATTATTATTGTGTACGTTTATTGTGTTCCATTGAAGGCTCCAGCTCATCGGGAAGTTAGTTTACAATCAATTGCAAGATTTGTACCGAACAGACAGAGAAGAAAGCGAGCTAATAAAAACGTGGTAATAAAATAGGACTTTTGAGTACGACTGCAACCTCAATTGATCTTTTATCTAGCGCTTTTGACTGTTAAAAAACCCCATCGCAGCATTATCAAGAATCGAGAATGCGCATCCTATACCCTTGCAAACCCCTCAAGAGGGTAGACTCTCGTTTCCAGGATTGCAAGGTTGCTGGATTTACTTTTTCAGCAGTCAATAGCGCTAGATAAAAGGTGAATCCATAGACCGCTGTCTCCCTCAAAAGCCCTATTCTTACGTTTACGATTCGTAATTTGCATCATTCGGCAGCATGTAACTGTCGCAGCTTCACGCTTCCGAATAATAGAAATTATAACTAGGTAATTTCTTATCGGCGCACAGGTTCGATCATATGCTACAACAAACTATATAATTTTTATATTAATTTATATTTATAAAATATATTATTATTTAATATTAGTTTTATTAAATATATATTAATATAAAAATTATATAGTTTGTTGTAGCATATGATCGAACCTGTGCGCCGATAAGAAATTACCTAGTTATCAAAACATGGCGATCGATAATTGAATACCTCAATGGAAATTATGCCTCGTAAACGTATTTGAAATGATCAGTTTCGATCTACGCCACGATCCTAAAAATATTGAATGGTTCGTTTATCTTCTCGAGTTCGATCCGTAATTTCATGTATCTTTCGAGCGTGTTCATTTGAGAAACACGAGTAATTGGTTTGTTGGAAGAAATTGTGCGACGCGGTGCCGACGATCAATTGCACATTTGAAAATGATCAGTTTAGATCTACGCCTCGTAAACGTAAAAATAAGACTTTCGAGGGCGAACTGCGGTCTAGATTGAACTTTTATCTAGCGCTTTCGACCACGGAAAACCCCCATCTCTGTATTATCGAGAAATGAGAAGGCGCATCCGCACCCTTGCAATCCTGGAAACGAGACTACCCCCTTAAGAGTCTGCTGCGATGCTCGTCCGAAGATTAATGCTGCAGAGACCGAAGAGAAAACATCTAGTATAAATTGCCTCTTGCCAAGCTCTCGTCCAAAATACTATGGCACGATCCTCCTCCGTGTCGAGCATAACGCGAGGAGATAGGACGACATCGGCAGTCGGCGAGAGCGTCGTTATCACCGTGCAATATCTGCGGATATTGACGGATGAAAGCGGTGGGGAACGAAACGGAACGGAACGGAACGGAGCAGCGCAGCGTTTCGTAACGACGAACGGGTCTCCTCGGGGTCCGAGCCCGCCACCCACTAATTTATTCTCCCGTTTCCGGCGTCGGAGTTATTATTGCGCCGGCGGAATCGGTCGGAGGAGAAAGTTTGGCTAAGAAATCCAATCGATTAGCGCGCCGACACGAGGACCCGACACGACTGTGCAATTAAGCGGTCCCTTCCCTGGCTCCCCCGATAATCGACAAGGCTTTGAAACGCGAACGCGCTTAGAACCGGCGTCGCCGGGCTCACAGTCGGGCTAACGACGCTCGTCGCCCCGATGCCGACGATTTTATCGGCGGCGCCGCGACGCTCGAGACCGAGCTGCTCTCTCTCTCTCGTTCCTTCGACGACGATCGCGTTCGCTCGCGAACTTCCTCCGCGAAATTACGGTACGCCCTTGTTGTATGTCGGTTGCTCGTTCGCGTATAAGTTATTCGCGCTGCTCGTCGCCATTGTACGGGGAACTGGTATCGCAGCGACGCGCTCCGTGCGATCCATCTCTCGTAACGGAGCGCGGAACAACAAGATGGTCCATCTTAAATATTATTTTCATTGTAATAACCCTTAGCACTTGCAACCTATTTAAAGATCAGAGGATCAAACTTGTCCAGAACCTTATTAGAGCAGGTTTCCAATTGCCATTGGACATAGGTTGCTTAATAGCTGAACCCAATATTAGTGCTTGTTTATATTTAATAGCCTTCTTAAATACATGTAACCTACGTGCCTAAGGATTTTTTATTTTTCTATTGCTTATAATATTTTTGTTATACTATACAATATACTCTGTACTAATACTTTGTTATGTAATACTCTATGTTGTGATAAATCTCATATGAGATTTCCAAAATAAAAAAAAAAACCCTTAGCACTCGAGTGGCGCCTCTGAGGCGCCACTAAAAATTGCTGTACTATTATTTAAATAATTGTTTACACTGTCAGATGTGTCGGTATCTAACCAATTACTATACATTTAAGTATTGTATGAGGTATTATATTAATTTCATATTTATCAAATTTAAAAAATCATAGAGAATGGAAATATTCTATCTCAGAAGAAACGTTTAATTTTCCAGTTAAAATAGCTCCGAGTGTAAAGGGATAATATAACAAAATGTATACGCAAGGTGACACCTGGAAATCTCCGACACACCTTCGGGTGCACAGAAACTGTTTGCATCGCAATATTTCCCCCTCCATATCAAGCAATTTTGGATACAGGATTAGTCTTTTTTTTTATTTAATGCAATTAGAATCTCAAAGTAGAGATTATTTTGCTATACATCATTTTTCAATACATTATTATTATACTTCATACAATACAATAGAAATTACATATAAATAATTTTTTCATCCCAATTAAAAAAATCATGCAATCAAGGGTTAACACGACCACTTCAAATAACACCCAAGTTATTTGCTATACGAATAAATTTTTAGACACATCGAAATATTTCTTTGTACAACAAATAACTCGGGAGTCATTTGAAGTCGTCGTGTTACGAGACTCACCCTGTATATCATTTCTTCATATTATCACGAGTAACGGCAATATCCAAGATGGACAAAATTATTGCTCCTCCCTGTATATTCTCTGCTTCGTTGGCCATTCATATTTCGATTCTGACATGGCTCCAATACAAATCGCTACTTAATCGTCGCAGGAAAAAAGAGAAACTTGGATTTATCGACTTTTCACGCAGCTTTGAAGCAAGTGTAGCAGCACGTATTTTTTATATCCACGACGTCGGCAATGCTCGTTGATTGCGCGCGCGAGAGAGGGAGAAAGATTTGTGGGGGTGGATGATCCTGGTCCAGCGGTGGCCGTCGGAATTGCTCGTTTCGCGGTGATTCTCGACGTTGAGGCACAGAGAGCAAGAGAGAGAGAGAAGGAGAGTGAGAGAGTGAGAAAGGTGGTGAGAGAGAAGCAAATCAACGCTCCGGCAGCCGTTTGAGCGACTTGTAAAAACAATTGGAAGCTGCGCCCGCTCGCGTTCCACGACCACATCATACCGTAGCACGCTTGCTTATGCTCCGGCGCGTGCTCGCGCGTTCCGCGTCAAACAAAGAGACGGCCGAAGAAAAAGTCTGGTGAAACAAAACGAGGGAGGAAAGCACAGCGAACGAGAGAGAGCGAGAGAGAGAGAGAGAGAAAGTGCGGGCGAGAAGCAGCGTACGGCCATAAACGATTATCGCGGCCGCGAGCAACGATCCTCGTTTTTCTTTCCTCCCTTTTCTCGCGCAGCTTTTCACTTTCCCCCCTCCCCCGAAAACGAGGAAAACAACGTCGATGCAAGAAGCTGTCGGTCGATAACTCACCAGCGAAACTTACTTCTGATAATTAAACTACGGGTGTTTATATGCGTTTATCGCACTATTGTGCGGAACCCGGCGCGCTAAGAACTTTGAACAAGGTTTAACGAGATTTTTACGGTGCTCGTAACCCGATGAAAGCATCGACGAGCGACCGCGTCCGTTCAACTTTCGGTTTTTGCGCATTAGCTCGGAAAAGTTTCTGTTCGCATAAACACCGGACCGCGTCCCGTGACGTCGCGACGCCCGGTGGTTCGACGATCGTATTTCCACAGCGTCCCGAAATTTCTGGGCTTCGTAAAAAGTTTTACGACCAATATTTACCATGTCATCCGACGACTGTTCGAAATGCATATAGTAGAACGCGTCGCCCTTTTATTTCGGCCGATCGTCGCCGATTCGTATACATGTACACAGCCTATGGAGATTGTCGGAGGTAAAGGGGGTGGGAATTTCGATCGAAATCGTGGAAATTCAAACGAAGAACGCAGATTGGCCGGGCCCGTACGGCATCCGGACGATCCTCTCCGCGGTTACATTGTCGAGCGAGCGACGCGCTGTGACGCATCGTTTAATCGACTGCACGCGAATTGCCTTTCGAGTAACCAAATGCTTGTTAGCCCACTAACGCGTCGACTGCCTATTCGTTTAATTCGAAACGGCTCCCCCTTTTCTGTTACCCGTCCTCCGTTTGTCTCTCTGCCACGTTGTCTGTTCTTCTCTCGCCCAGTGGTCGACACGTCAACAGATCGATCTCTCTCTCTCTCTCTCTCTCTCTCTCTCTCTATCCCTCTCCCTCCCTACCGTCGCGCTCGCCGAAATCACCGGGAGGCTTTGCGAGTCGACGATCCGTCGCCGACGAATCACGCGGACCGCAAAACTCTGATCGGTGTCGCGTGTTTTATTCGAAATGGCGCGTTCATCGGGCCAATGAAATTCGCTCGGCCGTGCAATGTCGCGATTCTCGATGCAGGAGCCGATCGCGCTCCGCGATCGTCGGTCTCGCCGATCTCGAAAAGGAGCGAGCGGTACTCGGGACCATAGACGGACCGAAAACAGGATTTATCGAGCCGTTAACGCGCCTCGATCGCCTATGTATACGTCTAGCGAAATCATTTTTAACCCTCGTACGCTTCTCAATAATAGCTGCATAAAAGAGACTAAGAAAACAATTCGCCCATTTTTATTTTACACGGAAATACATCGCACGACGTAGATATAAAAGGATGAACAATTTTACAGTTTGTGAAAATATTGAATGGGTGACTTTAGTGAATTTTCACCCTGAGGGAACGTATGAGGGTTAACCCTTTGCGGTCGGAGCTATTTTAATTCGAAAATTAAACGTTTCTTCTGACCTACAATATTTTCATTCTCTATGATTTTTTTAAATTTGATAAATATGAAATTGATATAATACCTCATACAATACTTAAATGTGTAGTATACCCCGCAAAGGGAATAAACTATTCTATCTATCTACTTAAATGTGTAGTAATTGGTTAGATACTGACATATCTGATAGTGTAAACAATTATTTAAATAATAGTACAGCAATTTTTAGTGGCGCCGCAGAGGCGCCACTGGACCGCTAAGGGTTAAAGCAGCGGAGATGATTGAACAACAAAAACGAAACGATGGAGAGGAAGGACGATTCTCGGTTAGTCGCGAATATAAAAGATTTTGTCGAGTCGCGAGAGATTTAGAACGGCAGCGAGACACGGTGAACATTAATTAATACCGATCTAATTAGCGGGACGGGTTGAGTCGATGAGGCGGGTCGCGAGCCAGCCGAGGAATAAAGAATCTCCAAATAAAGCCTCGAGCAAATGTTTGCGTATATGTTTGATCGGTCTGCGCGCGAGGCTTTCGACTTATTTTAATTATACGAACGCGCATTTACCGACGCGGCGTGGCACAGCGTGACGTGACGGGGCGCGATCGATCCTCCGCGTCGACCACGACGAATATTTCATTGGGTCCCGCGCGTGCATCGGTGATCATTGTCGAAACCGTGGCGTACGCGGACGCTAACGAAGCGTAACGAAGCGTGAGACCGCGGCGGTTCTCGCGTCGGACGCCACGCGGAAGGATAGAAAATTCGGATTAATTTTACGCGCTCGCTCAAAGATATCGAAACGCGATCTCGCAGGCGGGTTCGGTGGGACGGGGTCGGGCAAGCGACGAGCGGTTTCTCGCGTCCTTTTGAACCGTTTCAAACGGCGATGCTATCTTTCCGGTTTTTTCTCGGGCCGTCTCGCGGCCTCCGCCATGCCACCGAGCCCCCCGCGCACCTTCTTCTCGATGAATGCGCCACATTCAACGCACAGGACAGTCCACGCTTTTCTGCGCGAGCCCCAAACCACCCTCGCACAACCCCGCGAACTCTAGACTCCGCGAGCAACCCTCCGCCGCGAGAAACTCCGAGACCACCCGACCCAGACACACCGTCGTTTTTCCGTTTCTGTTCCGTCGACGCGACGCCCCGTCGACTTGCCCAAAAGTCGGCTCAAAAGTCGAATCGAGCTTTGCATGTTAAGGAAAAAATATTACCAGCAGCTTATTTACTGCACTCGTAGTTTATTATCACGATAAAAGACTACTGTATTACACCTTTAACCCTTTGCACTCGGTGCTATTTTAACTGGAAAATTAAACGTTTCTTCTGACCTAGAACATAATTGTTGTCCGTTCTTCCTGACAACAGGGATGACGATCGATTGTCGTTTTATGATTTTATATATATTACAATAGTCCGTTGATGATTTAGCCTTTTAACCCTTTGCAGTCGGGGCTACTTTTTAACTTGAAAATTAAACATTTCTTTCTGACCTAGAATATTTCCATTGTATATGTTTCTTTGATTTGATGGATATGAAATTGATACAATACCTTGTACAATACTTAAATATGTAGTAATTGATTAGATACCAACATATTTGATAATGTAAATAATATTGTGATTTATGGTATCTGAAGAATTTGTCTGGGTAAATATAGAACAGTAAAAGATACGAAAAATTTAAGCATATTGTAATGTTTTGAATGCAATCAAATCATTAAGGGATCAACTCAATATTTCCATTCTCTATGATTTTTTAAATTTGATAAATATGATATTGATATATCATACCTCGTACAATACTTAAATGTGTAGTAATTGGTTAGATACCGACATATCTGATAGTGTAAACAATTATTTAAATAATAGTACAGCAATTTTTAGTGGCGCATGTAATATGTGCTATCATGTAATTACAGTATGTGCTTTCATGTAATTACATTTATTCAGGTACTACTTAGGAACACGTGATACAATATTGGCGGCTAGACTACGACTAATCGAACTCGAACAAACATCCATCTAGAACTCTGGCTCATAAGAAAAAGACGCAAGAGGGCGCATTGCCTTTATAAATTTCCAACATTGCATTTTTTCCCAGGGCCAATTAGTCCTCGGCTAGTGAGACGTCGTCGGTTTTAACGATAATTTTCCAGCAGTCTGCTCATGTTCTTCGATAGAAAATGCTCGAGATTCGTTTGTTGCTCGGCTGAGAAATTAGGTGTACGTTTAATTATGATGGGTTGATAGTAGCCTCCGAAGTATGTGAACGAATTTAGCTGTCTCGGCGCGGCGGAACTAACTGCGAACGGATACTCGAGATTTTCTACGCAGTTAAAGCGAACCCCCTCGAGGTACGACTTCGTCAGGATCCAGATTAGACTTAAAGTCGTTTCGCGAAATTTATTCTATCCGATTATCAAGTGAAATTTGGTGCTGTTTAATTCCTTATGGAGAATTCGCATTTCCACGAATCCGCGAAACATCGAAACGCACTCGCAGTTTTCTGTATCGTTATCATGAAAATTTATATGGAAAATTTCATTCGACTCGTTGGTTTACGATCTTGCACGACCGTCGAGCATATTCGAAGACTGTGGCGGACCTCGAACGACACGAATCTTTGATTCGACGGTGGCCATACTAGCTCGAAGCGGTGTCTCGCATACGAAATCGCGGGCGTTTTACTCTGGCCGTAACCAGATTCGAGTCGACGCGATGGGGCAAAGTTTCGATACGAACTATGGCCACAGAAATAGAAGAAAATCTCTTGAAGAGATTTCCTTGAAAAACGAAGCCCCAATGTCCCGAGGGGCGTGGTTCCGATGCTCTCTTTGTGTAGAATGTCTCAAAGAAGCGTAGTTATTCTTTCCTGTGTATAGAGTGCAGAAGGGGCGTGGTTTCGATGCTCTCTTTGTGTATAGTGTCTCGAGGGAGCGTAGTTATTTTTTCCTGTGTATAGAGTGCCCAAGGGGCGTGGTTTCGATGCTCTCTTCGGATATAGTGTCTCGAAAGAGCGTGGTTATTTTTTCCCCTGTATAGAGTGCCCGAGGGGCGTGGTTTCGATGCTCTCTTTGTGTATAGTGTCTCGAGGGAGCGTAATTATTACGTCCTACGTATAGAGTGCCCAAGGGGCGTGGTTTCAATGCTCTCTTTGTGTAATGTCTCTACGGAGCGTTGTTACTTTTGTTTTCCGTGTATAGATTACCCAATGGGTGTGGTTTCGATGCTCTCTATGTGTACAGTCTCTACGAAACGTAGTTACTTTTGTTTTCCGTGTAAAACGTCGGAGGGGCGTGGTTTCGATGCTCCTTTTGCGTAAAGTGTTCGGAGAGACTAGTTTCTTTACTTTTCGTGTGTGGGGTGGCTCGAGGGTTAGTAGTTTCCTTAGTTATCCGTGGATAGCCAAGACGTTGGTACAATTTCCGGTCCATGTCGGCTTTAGTTGCGTCCCACGACGGTATTTTGTGGTGGAAGCATGCTAGCTCCGGCTCCGGGCCGGTGTGCGGAAGATCCTCCGAATCGGACCGAGAACGCGGA
Organism: Lasioglossum morio; assembly: GCA_916610235.2. Classification (NCBI taxonomy): domain Eukaryota; kingdom Metazoa; phylum Arthropoda; class Insecta; order Hymenoptera; family Halictidae; genus Lasioglossum; species Lasioglossum morio. The sequence goes on from OU744327.1 coordinate 4,742,219, forward strand.
AACATCGCGGAATGCGCGTGGCCCACGAAGACGCGGAACGGTATGGCGCGGTGCGCTACGGAACGTTAACGCGATTACAACGTAATTCGGAAACTATGCCGGCAAAGCTTGTGGCGGCAAGGATCGAAGTACTTTGCGAGTTTCGAGCAGCGACGCGTACTCGAAGCGTCGACACATACCGGGGGCCTTGATCCGATTAGTCGACCTCTTCATCCTCCGGCTGCGCGTCTTCCATCCGCGCGTCTCCGTTTCCCGGGCCGTCGTTAAACCCCAGTTTCCCGAGAGCTCCATTTAGGCTTCGTCATCCCCGTAGCGCTCGTCTCGCGTCCCACCTGTCGAGAGAGCTTGCGAGATTCCACCGGATTCTTCGTATCGCTCATATTTTTCTAACGCAGTCTACTCCGTTCGCGAAATCTCTCTTGGAACCCTTTCTCGATTGTTTTTACACCCTTCCCGGGTTCGTCGGAATAAAATCGTTGTCCAGGAAGACGGGCACATGTAGTAAGAACTTAAGGATCCGCGAATAATTATTATTATTATTATTTATTATAGACGGACTGAAGCCCTTTTACATAAGTGTTTACAATATCAAAGAAACGAAAAAAGAAAGAGAAAGATACAATACTGCTCGTGTAATAACAAAGAAGGGACATGCGCAAAAAGAAAAAATTAATAATGGTACAATCGATATGGCATTATCATATAATCCTGCATAGTTGCATTTGAAAATTTTGTAAAGAATCACTGAATAATAATAATAATAATACGATGATACGAAATGCGAATTCAAATCCGAAAAGAATTTGATCAAACAACAATAACGCACCAGTTATCGGACTCGAACGTGAACACGGATCTGTATTCACGGATCCTTAAATTCTTACTACACGGTCCACGTACCGCGTGTATTTACATAAACATGAAATAGGGATCTCTACTGGACATGCGACCGCAAAGATTCTTTGATTACATATGTATATCTAGTAGCTACGGGGGAATTGAGCAAACCAAGTCTAACAGAGATAAGAGTCTAGGGTCAGCCAAAACTTACCTTGCAAATTTGTCGAGTTTCCGGGGATTTGTCCGAAGATTAGAGGACGAACTAGGGCTTCCGGGTGGATACAGGGAAGGTGTTCCCGCGGATCTGTGTTTGAGGGTTGCGCGCGTACGCGAGATTCGCGCTCGGGCCCGCGCACGCTGAATATTCGAAAGCACGACGCGGCACCGTCGACGTCGACTGAATATTCATCTAGCGCGACAGCCTTCCTCGCATCCTTTCTACGGATATCCCTCCGTGGAAAGGGCACCTCGTGTCTGGTCTCTCCGGCTTGAAACTCTACCCTCAGAATTTATCGATACCAGTCTCGATCGCCCGGAACAAGATCCGGTTTACGTAGATCGCTCGTAGAGTACACTGGGTTTGCGAAATATATAATAATAATAATGAATATATAATATATAATATATAATAATAAATATATAATATATAATATATAATAATAATAAATATATAATATATAAAACTTTATTTTTGTTCCCCTTGAGGTTACAAATCCGCATAATTCAACTCCCTACTTCTCGCCGCGCTTATACACTTATCCTTACAACTAACTTACATACTAACTTAAACCTAGACTTAACCTAATTGGTTTGCGAAACTAATCCTTCCAATTCCCTAAGAACAAACATTTTTCTTTTTTCATTCATTTACTTATAGTAAATTATATTATATTTATATTATATTTCATTCATTTACTTATAGTAAATTATATTATATTTATATTATATTTCATTCATTTACTTATAGTAAATTATATTATATTTATATTATATTTCATTCATTTACTAGAATCCTTATAAATAGATTGCGGATCTTTGTGCATTTATGAAGAAAATTGGTTCGGTGAAATATAAAATAGTAAATGATTTAAAAAATTCAAGAATGTGGGAGATTAAGGTTTCCGTGGCCCCTTATTTACAGGTTATATTTGTGTTCTTGGGTTTATTTTTAGTTTAGTATTAGATTGTAATGTTGCTTTCAATGTGACGAAATCGTTAAGGGATGAAATCAATTTTTCTGTTATTCCTGCTTCCCTCGATTAATGCAAAACATTTTTAGTTTGCATAGAGCAGAGAAGGTAAATCGATAGTGGGAAAATCGAAGGATAAATACTTGAGGAACCGTGTTTCCGCGTTAGTGCACGGCCGGGCGTAAAGTTCTCGAAACTTCCGGCACGAGGAAGCAACGAGACTCGTACTCGAGAGTCACGTAGCGAGAGATCTATCTATTTTTCCGGGCTTGTATCCCGCGATTCGTTCAATATTTCCGCTCCGAAGGTACGCCGAAGTCGTAGAAAACAGACGCGCGCGGTTCGGTTCGGTTCTCCTTGGTCTCGTTCGAATGCGTCGCACGTTCTACCCGCAGTACGACGGAGTTTACGACAGCACCGTGCTACGGATAAACACGAATAGACAACCGATCATGGTCCGAACGCTCGTATGAGACCAAGTTGCGCAACCTTTTGTGCGACCAACTGTAAACCTAAATGCACCATTTAACCCTCGGCTGGTCGGTCGGCCTGCCTCCGCCACCCCATCAATCTTTACAAACCGATCGCGACACGTTCGCGTATGTTGCGAAATTTAATTTGTACGGTGCCGCTTCTTCCGACCGTCGACTCTCTATGGAGATTTCGTTCCTTTTACCGTATATAATTTTTCAATTTCTTCAACTTCGATCAACTTCGATCGGGTTACCTTTGTCCAGCTTCGTCGCCTACAATCAAACAGGGATCTTGACAAAAATTATATTCGTTCATCTTTCTTCTTCTGGAAACCGAAAGAACTTTTCGATCGAGCTTATTTTACGTTACAGTCTATTCGATCGTTCGGAAAGTCATTTCGTTCTCTCAAGGGATAACGAAAGCCAATTTTTTTTATCATTCCAATAATAAGTTTCATGGCATTTCGTTCTATGATTCTTTGCGATTTTTCAAGCAATGTAATCTTAAATTCCCTCGACTCAATTCGATACAGTTTTCTAGAAATAAATCATACTATACTGTTACTTGTAGATGTCAATGTTGTATAGATCAATTTTATGCATCTGTGACAAAACTGAGTAGGTGTAATTAAAAAAGGTGAAACCACCAACAAAATTTCAAAATACTGTCACCCCATGTTTCCAAGAAATTGCATCTTTTCCTCCTGCTTTCATGCAATGTTCTACACTCCAGTCCTACGGCGGAAATATGTAAAATAACCTACTCGTTTCTGAATGACTGTGGTTTAAAGGTTTAAGAAAACAGTTCATCTTTAAAATAGCTTGTGTCTTGGTTCACGATTATTTATAATTTGTATTATATTATTCAGAATATCACAATGTATTGAAAAACAATATACGGCAAAATAATCTCTACCTTGAGATTCAAATTGCACTAAATAAAAAAACAAAATACTGTCACATTTTTTTCAATCTTCCAAACGCGTTAAGAAAGCAAATAAACTTCCACTTCACTCCAGTTTGCTGAAATTTAGATACAAAATGTCTTCGTGCACAAAGATCCGCTGTAAAGTAATAACAAATGGAAGCAATGCCATCTCACCACGGAACGCGAAATTGCTTTCCGAACAACCTAATAATAGCGAGTCGGAAACTATACGTTTACGGAGCAATTTCGATCAGATTTCTGAAATGACCCGCGCCACTCGAGCGGTTAATTCATCCGTTATCATGTCGGTGATGGAAAGGGAGAGAGGAGGGTAGTCGAGAGCTACAGAAATCGGATCTGGAAGCATTAACCGTTGAAAAAGCGGAGTAGAAACGTTTTGAATGGGCGATGCGGGTGATTAGAGATCGATGGAAGAAATTTCGCGGAGAATTGATGCGCGGTGTATCCGTGTTCGTTCGGATTCGACCCGGATTTCATTGACCAGGCCTCGGGAGAACTTGGAGAGTTTCGCGCGATGTGTGTCTCTGGTTACGACCACGAAGAGGAAGATGCCCGTGGAGAGGACCGAGATCGAGGAGAGGCATGAAGCGAGCGGCCCGCAGAGCGAGGAGAATCGAGCGGTCGGGAAATAGGTCGTCCCGATTACCGTCACCTGGGAACGGGAAACGAGAAACCGAGAATAGAAGAAGGAGAAGGAAGGGGCGGGCGTGTTTCGCCACGGGGCGCTACTTGCACGGCTCGCTTCGCGTCGCGGATGCATTTATCGTCTTTATTACGAGCCGGGGGAGGTAGGAGGCGGCAGAGACCGCTTATTCAGTAACTATATTCGAACGAGAAATCATTAAATAAAGTGGGCTTAACGAATGCACAAGTGTATAATCGTCGCGGCCCTCCCCGCACACCCCGCTGACGGCACACACGTACAACACACCCTGCAACCACCCCCGAGCAACCCGTTCCCGCGACACCACCGCGAATCGCGTCAAATTAATTTCGACGAGCCCGGCTCCGTACCTTCTTCCATTATCGCGTATACTCCCGCGGTACGGGAGAACCGACGAATAATAAGAGGACGCGCGCTGGAAGCCGAGTCATTTTCAGTTCTCGATTATCTTGCGCGTCGACGCTCAAGGGATCTCCTTCGCGGATGAAAATCTTGCCACTTTCGCCGCACCCTCGATTGGCCAGCAGCTGGCTCGCAACCCCACATTTTTTCCACTGCCGCGTGGGGCATTGCTGCTGGCCCCCCGGGCGAGTATCGAGAGCACCGAAGCCACGCCCACTCGGCAAGTTGCTCGATTCCATTAGCAGTTAATCTCCAGACTCGCGATTGGTTTGCGACGACGAACGAGGGAATCGCGGGATCGGTGAAACGGTTAACGAGGAGACAAACGAACGAACAATCATCGCTGGGGATCGGAACGGATTGCACGGGGCACGCCGCGGAAAGATTCGAAGCGGATCAAACAACGAAAAAATAAAAAAAACGCGGACGGAATAAACGCGAAGCGAGATTTCGTCTGCCGGATTGCTCGTCGACACGGGGCAAAAAGAGGGTGAACCGGCGAGTAAAACCGCCTCCGGTTACCCTTCTCCGATCTCCCTCTTTCTCGCTCTTTCTCTCCCCCGTCGTCTCGGATACCAAGGTTCCTCCAGACTCGAGAGCAACATCTTACCCCGAGTTTTATCGGTCCCGCGTTCTCGCGAGGAAAACGTGTTCCAGCTGCAGCCGCCACCGTGAAACAGGCTTTACAGCTTAACGTCGTCGATATATTTGGGTCATGGGGTGGGGGAAGGGTGTCGAGATGATTTTTCATTCGCTTGTCTCGAATAGCTGATAACTCGTGTCGCGTCGCCCGCGCGACCGCGAAACAAAAACACATCGTGTTTGGTCGTTCGTCGTCCTTTTTACGGCTGTTTAAATCGTTTCGGTTCGTCTTTCCTCGGTCAATTTGATTTACGACCGGGCCACACCCTGCTCGTCTACGCTTGCTACGACTACTGTAAGATGTTCTTGATCCTCTTCGAGCTGGAAGATTTTTTTTCATAAATTTATTCGTTTAGCTCGTGAGTTGCGACTAAGGCCACGGGGATAGAGGAAAATACATACCGCCGCGCTGTACGCTGTGTGGTTCAAGGAACTACAAAGCGCGCACGGAGAATTGATTGTTCACTGGTTGCATTAACATTTAAATACTCCGACACAAAGCGAAGTTACACACGAGATTAGAGAGCACCGCGCAGACGTAAAATGCAACGGTTAATGCATAGCACGCCACGCAACTGATATCTGAATTTGTTGCGAAACCACTAGCCTCGAGTATCTCATGGGAACTTTAACGCTTCATTCGATTCCAGCGATATTATCGGGTTAGGTCGAGCAAATATCGTGTATTCCCTGGAACTCGTACTATGAGCCGTTTTATGGGGAAATCGATTAGAATTTCGTTGTCGTTCAAGATTTCTGTTGTCGTTCAAGATTGTCGTTATCGTTCAGGGTTTTTGTTGTCGCGTAACATTTTTGTTGACGGTAAAGATTGTTTTCGTTGTTCAGGATTTTCGTTGAAGTTCAAGATTGTCCTTGTCGTTCAGGATTTTTGTTGCCGGTCAAGATTTTTCTTATCGGTCAAGATTGTCGTTATCGTTCAAGATTTTCGTTGCCAATTCAGGATTTTTGTTGACGGTCAAGATTTTTGTTATCGTTCAAGATTTTCGTTGACGATCAAGATTTTCGTTGATGTTCAAGATTTTCGTTATCGTTCAGGATTTTTGTTGACGCGTAAGATTTTTGTTGAGGTTCAAGATTTCTATAGTCGTTCAAGATTGTCGTTGTCGTTCAGGATTTTCATTATCGTTTAAGATTGTCGTTATCGTTCAAGATTTTCGTTGACGTTCAAGATTCTCGTTTTGCTCAAGATTGTCGTTACCGTTCAGGATTTACATTGACGTTTAAGATTTTCGTTGTCGTTCAAAAGTTCTGTAGTCATTCAAGATTGTCGTTGTCGTTCAGGATTTTCGTTGACGTACAAGATTGTTGTTCATCGTTCAGAATTTTCGTTCACGATCAAGATTTTCGTGGGCGTTCAAGATTTTCGTTGTTGTTCAAGATTGTTGTTACCATTCAGGATTTTCATTGACGTTCAAGATTTCTGTTGTCGTTCAAGATTGTCGTTGTCGTTCAGGATTTTCATTATCGTTTAAGATTGTCGTTATCGTTCAAGATTTTCGTTGACGTTCAAGATTCTCGTTTTGCTCAAGATTGTCGTTACCGTTCAGGATTTACATTGACGTTTAAGATTTTCGTTGTCGTTCAAAAGTTCTGTAGTCATTCAAGATTGTCGTTGTCGTTCAGGATTTTCGTTGACGTACAAGATTGTTGTTCATCGTTCAGAATTTTCGTTCACGATCAAGATTTTCGTGGGCGTTCAAGATTTTCGTTGTTGTTCAAGATTGTTGTTACCATTCAGGATTTTCATTGACGTTCAAGATTTCTGTTGTCGTTCAAGATTGTCGTTGTCGTTCAGGATTTTCATTATCGTTTAAGATTGTCGTTATCGTTCAAGATTTTCGTTGACGTTCAAGATTCTCGTTTTGCTCAAGATTGTCGTTACCGTTCAGGATTTACATTGACGTTTAAGATTTTCGTTGTCGTTCAAAAGTTCTGTAGTCATTCAAGATTGTCGTTGTCGTTCAGGATTTTCATTGTCGTTTAAGATTCTTGTTTATCGTTCAGGATTTTCGTTGACGATCAAGATTTTCGTGGGCGTTCAAGATTTTCGTTGTTGTTCAAGATTGTTGTTACCATTCAGGATTTTCATTGACGTTCAAGATTTTCGTTGTCGTTCAAGATTGTCGTTGTCGTATAAAATTGAATTTTACTTTACATGTTTGAAATGTTTGCCAGGCTCGATGTTATAAGACTAAGGGATTAATAACCGCGTCCGCCTCCCTGTCCTCCGACTGCAATTCGATATCCGGCTGCGAGAAACCGCGCCGAGTCCGTTGTCGCAACGAGGATCGTGTTGTCCCCCGGTTTTATCACTTTCCCCGGTAATACTAGCACGCGAGCAAGCCGAGACCGTTCGGAAACGGGGTTAAAAGAGTGAACGTTGCCCCCCGTTGGTTCGCGGAGTCCCTGCGAGCCCACAAATTGTCGTCCGACTCCGCTGGAGCCCGCTCCAAAAATATCCAATTGCAGCCCGCTGCAAACTACATATGTACAAATATCCGAGGAACAAGGGGTGGGAGAGCGAGACGAAGGGAGAAACGTCGGGCCGAAGGGGCGACGGTAAGCTATAATAAATGTTTCTTCGCACTGCTCGCATTCGTTACGAAAACGCGATGGATTCGAGGGGAATAGAGGCGCAGCTCGGATCTGGACCCACCGAGCACTAAAAGCGACTTGGTATGCGTTTTTTTTTTTTTTTATTATTATAGAAAATCTCATATGAGATTTATTACAATATTGTTTCAAAACAGAAATACACTACATATAATACAGAGTATGAAGATTACAAAACAGAATAGGTTTCTTGAAGAAATACAGATATTATAATATTAACATATGATTAAAAGGAACAGTATAACTTGGTATGCGTTGTCATCTAAAAATCGCAAGCTCCCTATAAGCGATCTAATGAGGCAGTTCTGGGATGACCGTTAGACGTCTGTGTACAGATCTTCGTTTCGAGATCAGCAATATTCTCTTCACAATAGCGAAATGATTAACTTTTTCCAGCCGTTTTAACTTGAAAATTAAACACTTCTTCCGACCTAGAATAATTCCATTGACTACGATTTTTCTCCGTATAAGAAGTCTAATAACAGACAATACTGAAATGAGCGTTAGATTAGCAATATTCGCTCCACTTTAGCGAAAGATGTAACTCTTCGCAATCGGAGTCAATGTAACTTAATAATTAACACATTCACGATGGCGTGTACCTCCGGTGGTTCAAACTTGACTGTTAAATAATAGGAATTATTTCATAAATTGCAGCACCGGCGTGAACGTGTTAAATCTTTCTTCCTATATAGAATAATTTTTCTACGTATAAGAAATCTAAGAAATCCAATATTAAGAATAAAATGGTACAGCAATTTTTAACGGTGACTCTGAGTCGCCACTCGAGTGCTGAGGATTAATGAACAAACTGATGAAATTTCTAATTCCTCGTGATAAACAGATACGCTACAAGTCTTGGGGGGATGAAATGTTTAAAAAAAAAAGAAGAAGAAGGGAGCATAGAAAATTTAGCTGGTGAAATGGGAGACGCGAGAAAGAAACGGCTGGGCAAACGTACGGTCACACGATACGAGGCGCCCTACGAGTTTTCCTCCTGTTTCCCGGCTACGACGGGACCCGACCCGACGCGCGACGTGACATTGATGGTGACGACGATGATGTCGATAGCCAGAGGTCTCGGTTTTGCCAGCTGTTGTACGCCGCTTTCGGGAAACGTCGATGTAACTCGAGAAGCGGAAAGGGGAATCGGTCTGAATCACGGAGCACGCGCATCCCCTGCCTGTTCTCTCTCTCTCTCCCCCTATTCTCTCCCGGTTCTCCCCCGCGCAAGGCCAGTCACTTATTTCGCTATTTACCCGTTTGCTCTCCTAACACCGTGCGCTGCTCTCCTCGGATCCCGTTCTCTCCTCCTCTCGCTTCGGATTCATTCGATTTGATTTATTTATTTTTTGCGCGAGATCCGATCTCTTTGTCGGCTGAGTAATAATTACCGCGATGATGTTATCGTTTGTGGACAGCCGAGCAAAGAGAGGGAAACGCGACCACGAGAAAGAAAGTACAATCGAGGTTTGAATTGTTCGAACGAACCATGATAAGATAATTATTTACATTAGGGGCTTCCACACCGATTTTGATGAACGATCGGTTCATTATTCTGAACAACTTTTTCGTATACATGTTACCGCCGCTCGATTTTAGTTTTCTAGATAAAATATATAATCATATATATAATCTATATAATAAAAATGAAATGCTGTTCGTTGGTTACGACATCACGTGAGAACGGCTGGACCGATTTGGCTAATTCTTTTTTTTTTAATGTTCGTTGTAGTCCGAATCAGGTTTTTAGGGTAAGAAAAATTGTAAAAGTTGCCCGGAAAAATGAAAAATTCGGGAAAAAATGAAAGTGTTATTTTGCTAGGAGATTTTTGTATGAGTTCAAGACCATAACTCACGATTCACACAGCAAAAATCATAATTTTTGAACCGGTGCAAGTATTATTGGTTCTCAATAAGGAAAACATTGATGTCAACGAATTGAATTTCAAGATTCAAATTGAAATTGCTTCACAAACAAATTTATTAAAATTGGACAGGACAACGTCTGTCGGGTCAGCTAGTCATATATAAAATATATAACCATATTATATATTATATATATTATATATATATATATATATATATATATATATATATAACGAGGGAAATCAAAATAAATAAATATATATTAGGGTTACAATTCTTGTACAAATCTCTCCTTTCCCTCCCTTTCGCTCTAAACTCAATATATCCTGTTTTTATATTCACGTACTACGAATACTAGGCATCACATTATTTCATAACCTGAGAAAATCAACGCAGATTTTTCAAGAAGAAATTCTTCAAGTTTTCGCGGAGGTTCGATCGCCAGCGAACGCTGCTGTCGCAGCGCGGTGCACCGTCCAGATAACGTTATCTAGCAAGAGCAAGCGCAGCGGGGTTCTCGGGCTAAGGGAAGCGCGAACGCAAAAGTTTCTAATTTCGCAGAATCCGAAAATGTACTTGCCAGCCGTCCCGAGACGGTTCCCTCGTTCCCTGGTCTCCTCTCGGTTTTGCCGTTTCACCGCCGGCAGATTTGCGAATCTCCGTCGGTTGCCGTAATTACTAATTATCCCGAAATACGTCGGAGCCTAACTAACTGGTAGACGGATTCTGATTTCTGTTTGAGACGCGGCGCGGCGCGGCGCGATGCGCTCTCTCCGCGCTCTCGATGCTCTCCGTCTGTATGTCTGCCTGTCTGTCCGTCCGATTCTAAACCGAGCCTCTCGCCGGCATCCACGCCTTTATATCGCGCTGACGCTTCGAGATCTAATCAACTGCATCGACCTTAGTCACCTCGGTTTGCCGGCGCGACAACAGAAAACAGACAGACACCGGAGATTCGAACGGATCGATGCGCGCGCAACCCTGTCACGGTCTCGGCTCGTTTCCGCGTCCAGCAACTGGTAGCTTATAAAAATTAATGGGACGTCGTGTTTCCTCCTCTCCCTTGCGACACCGGATCACAGGGAAAGAGAGAGAGAAAGAGAGAGAGAAAACCGATGAGGAGACGGACGAATGGAAGAGATAGCGCAGACAGATTAATAATGCAGGGGACACGGGGTCGGCCAAAGCGAGAAGTTAACATGACAAATAAATCAGTTAATTAAATGATAAAAAGGGAACGGGGTGCGCGAGGAGAACCGACAACGCTCTCTATTCACCGTCCTGTGGATCGCGATAGAAACACGTAAACAAGATTCAACTTCATCAACATTTCAACTCTTTCGCAAGATATTTCCTCTCGGAACAATATTTACCGCCAGCGTTTGTTTTAGCAACATCCTACGTAGTTACTGTTGGATGCGTACGTACACCGAAAATGCACAGTCAAAAGCACGCAGAACAGGAAACGGATTTTTTAAACTCTTTGCAGTCGGAGCTATTTTATTTCGAAAATTAATAAACACGTCTTGCTATCTAGAATAATTCCATTCTATATGATTTTTTTTTCATTTTGTCAATATGAAATTAATAGAATACCTCGTACGATATTCAAGTGTTTAGTAATTAGTTAGATCCGAACATATTTAATAATGTAAACATAATTTTGAATTATAGTAGAGGAATTTTTAGCGGTGACTCAGAGTCATCAATCGAGTGTTAAGGGTTAACTTGAAAATTCAACGGAAGATTTTAGGAAAAATCTGAGACCACCTTGGCGATTGGAAATTTAATTACGCTAATATGTATGTATAACTTTATTGGTTCCCCTTAGGGTTACAATCATCTATACACCTTATTCCGCCTTTATCTTCAAAATCACAATTTTTTAGGCTAACCTTATTCTAACTTACAAACTACCTTATGCCTATAATTATGCCTAATAGATAGAGAGAGAGAGAAGAAACCTATTTACAATATAATTACGTTAATAATTAACCAGTATGTAGGAAATATAGGAATCCTCCTATAAGAATATGTAATCGTGACATCTGTTGTTTACTATATTGTAATGAGCATGCCACTCTTGTGTGTATGCTATTGCGTGTTTGCATTGTATCGCAGCGTTCCTTCTTCTCTGTTAGACCTTCGAGTAGGACAGACGTGTACGTTTCAGCCAGTATAAACTACATTGTACAATCCAGTGTTAATTACGCTAATATATAATATATAATATATATATATATATATATATATATATATATATATATATATATATTGTAACATGATATTTGGTCCCCTCAGGGTTTCAAATTCATTTACCAATCCCCCTCTTTTCCACTCTCACCATCGCCTTTTCAGCGGGACCTACTGTTTATGGTGGGTTCCGAACCACCTTTTGCCAACAACACGTGAAAAATACCCCGGGCGGGTCACTTTCCGGTTTTTTACCAGACGGTCACCCATCCTAGTGCCATTCACGATCCACATTGTTTAACTTCGGTGATCTAACGAGAACCGGTGCTTTCAACGGGACTACGGTTGTTGGCTTTATATATATATATATATATATATATATATATATATATATATATATATATATATCCACTCGTGTACCAACACAGTATTTGTTATTGCAAGTGGGTACAGCTGGTCTGGTAATAAAATTGTGATTGTCACATATGCGTGTTAACGATTACTTGAATCTCTCGGTCTTTTTCGCACCGGAATCGTGAGCGGATTCCACACGTATTTGATATACAGAGTGGAGAATAGTTAGCTCGTTTGGCGACCCGTTGTTTACAGCTGCGTAATAATCGAGGCTCGATAAATTGATAGGAACGATGCGACGAGTCCCGGCTCCGTTGTACTCTGATCGATCTCGGACCCATGGTACCCCGTGAAACCCCGTGAAACCCCGTGGATAGCCCGCGATAACCCCGGCTGTGCCTATAATAACGCGGGTGTCCCCGTTCGTCGTAAGTTCGTCGGGACGGTTTAATTAAACGAGCAGCGGCTGCTTCCGGTCGCGAATATTAATCGCGTAATTTCACGAATCACCGGTGGATATCGCGAATATCGGTGTATAGCCCGGGGCGGTCTCTTTTTCGAACGTTTACCACCGGAACCGTTGTCTGTCCACCCCGTTTTCCCTCTCGCGCGCCGTACTTTCCGACATTATTGCAGTAATGTGAACGGTCGAACGCGGCTGCCAGGAAACTTTTCCGGAGAAAACGAGGCGTCGTTAACGCGCTATCCGCTCGAAAATTCGATGTTACCCCGACCAGTTCATATTACCCAGTCGCCGCAGCTTTTAATCCCTCGGGTAGGAGGACACTTATTTTTTCTGCGAGCTCGACCGAGTATCGAATTGACCGTCGACTCGGCGATCGCAAAAAAAAAAAAAAAAAATAATGGATAAAGCGAAAGGGATTTATTTAATGGATCGATCGATCGACGCGGAAATCAATTTTCCCTTCCCAGGCCGTTCGTACGCGTCCAACAGTTTTTCCGGGTGTGTCACCCGACGATTTTGGACAGCCGCTTCGTCGCGGGACGGAACTATGCTATAGTCCAGGTCTGGCCAATCGAAACAGGTTCACGGGCCACTTTGATGACGCGTAACGTTACAGCGAACCGCACTTTAAATTTAAAAATTCCTTCGGTAACATTTTTTTTTTTTTTTATTATAGAAAATCTCATACGAGATTTATTTCAACATGATGAAGAATACAATACGAATATTACAAACTGATGAAGACTTTTATACAGCAGAAAAATTGAAAGCACAAAAACATTATAATGAAAATATGATAACACAACACAGTACATATTTTACACATTCACATTTATCCAATCCATATTTTTCGGTAACATTTGACGTTCGTGGATATCAAATATAGAACTGGAGTTCGTAGTCGCGCTTGCGCGTTATAACAATGACACATGCAAATTTTATTTAATAATTTTTGTATACATGCAACGAGTATACATACATAAATTTTGTATACATAGAAACAAAAGCATGCGACCCGCGGGCCGCGTGTTTGCCAGGGTTGCTATAGTCCCGGGGTCGGCAAACTTTTTTTGGAAAAGGCCAGATCGTAAAATTTTTAAGTCTGGTGGGCCGTAGAGCAAGAAAAAACCAGCTTAAAATATTTCTTAAGTAGGACTTTTCAACCAGATAGCACCCTAGATTGATCTTTCATCTAGCGATTTTGACTACTAAGAAACCCTGTCTTTGCATTATTACGAATTCAGAAGTTTAATCCCGGACCCTTGCAATTCTTGTATACGTATAGTAGTTTGTGGTGTGTGTACGCACACTAGCAGCGCGAGTGTCGTCTGCTAAAACTCGTAGACTCCGCTCTTAATAGAAAGTGATATTTTCACATAAGCTTTTTATTTCACGTAATTTGATTTATATTTAAGGTTTTCATGTAAAGAACGACGTTAACCTCGCGGATCGGATTCGAAAGAGGCGGCGGGCCGGATGTGGCTCGCGGGCCGTAGTTTGCCGACCCCTGCTACAGTCGATAGTCTGTGGCATCGACGACATTTCTCCGATCGAGGACCGGGAACGGTACGATCGTGTGCACGCTGCCGCCCAGCTTCGTCCCTCCTTGTTTCTCGTCGGTTCGTCTGGTCTCGTCTCGCCTCGCAGGAATTAAAGAAATCCTCGCTAATATCTCTTGACGATCGACAGACGGAGCTGCCGGAGAAAAAGGGAGCTGGAGCGAGAGAGAGAGAGAGAGCGAAAGAGGTCGTTAACCGACGATCGTAGATCTCTCGACAGCCGGCGAGAAAGGAACGGTGAACGGCTAGAATGAAAGAAAGGAGGAACACGAAAGGGAAGAAAGGAAGGAGAGAGCCGCGTGGAAAGAAAGACTGAACGCGATTCGACGAGAAGGGGAGAAAACACGGCAGGGGGGGGGGTGGAGAGATGTACTGCGCGACCAGGAAAGCTGGAGAAGATGAAAGAGAGAGTGAGAGAGAGAGAGAGAGTGTGTGCGGGGTTGGGTGTATAGGGAGAAGAAAGGGAAAAAGGGGAAACACCGGTGACGAACAGGAGGAGTGGGCACGAGGAACTCCCGAGATTCCGGCTTTATTGGCGCAAATGGCAATTATCTCGAGTGCGGGGAGCGTTCGGGGAAAAGAATTAAAATATTTCCACCGTTCGTAGCTGTCAAGTAATTTTTGCGATTTCACCGTCTCACCCTCTCCCCTTGCATCCCCCTCTTTTCTCCCACCGTACCGTGTCTCCTACTCTCGCCGTTCGCTCCCTAACGAACACTTTACCGCCCGTTTCGCCGACGAACAGCGTCGTTACAAGACGACGCGCTGCTAGACGCAACTAATTGGAAATCTTCGCCAGGATCGCGCGGCGCGTTTCCGAGCCGGTGCGAGACGCACCTTCGGTTGCGCCCTCTTCTCATCTGTTATACCGGGTTCGAACGATGCGCGAGTTGCTCGACCGATTCTTCAAAGTCGCCGGAGAAACGGCTGCGAAACGGCCGTTCTTATCTCGTCGCGATAATCGTTACGATAAGACGGGAAATTCGAATAGGAGAGCGTACGTCGGAATGAAGAGAATTTATATATATTTTTTTGTTTTTTTACGAGAACGGCTGTTAATCGTTGCCGTAGCAGTCGATCGATTACTCGTTAAATTTATTCTCGATAAAATATGAAAGGAAATGATTAAGCTCCTCCTCGATACAGCACGGACGTTCGAGAAACCCGTTAGCCGGTTGCTCTAGCAATTAATCGACGCGAACGAGCGTCAGACGCACCGGCACAAAGGCACTTCACAGCAAAATCGGGCAACATGCTGTGTACTTACGTTGTGTGCACGTTTTGAGACAGTCAACAATCGGCGTGCACAGCACGTCCCTCCGGCGTAACGGGTTAATTGACTCCCTGTAGGTAAAGTGTTAATCCCGTCCCGAAAACGTAGCAATGACGGCTGTCGATCGGAGAGGAACTCGTGTACGTGTTCCCATTGTTCGGAATTGTCTTAGACCATATGTACTTATGGACCCGGCAATGGTATAGGATACACATTAAGGCAGCGATTTACAACCTTTCTGCTACTACACTACCCCAATATTGTAGATATTATAGTAGGTTTAATAGAACAAATATAACCGTACTTTTTATTAGATATAATTCTCAATTAATATTAAGAAACTGGAAAAATGTCAGCCATTACGTTTCTTTGGTAAAATTTGCAATTTTTCATAATTTTCGGCCTATAAAACTATCATGTTTACCACTTGTGATCGTTTATAATTCGTAAACCAATTTACCGATTTCAATAAAATTTTTAATACTTATTATAATTTACACGAGTTTACGGAACACATCTTTGAAATTTTCATGTTATTGTCGTAGCTAAAAAAGCTCGTAAAAGTCAGTTTTTACTGTTGTTTTTCACCAAACGCATTTTCTCAATGTATTTATTAGACGTCATTTACTAAATTAATTCTTCTAGCCTTACAGAGAAATTGAAGTCGTGTTCCATTCGTAAAGAAGTTATTCTGATTTAAAGTGTGTGTGATCATTTATGCTCCCAACTGTATAATCTAACGAAGTTGTCGAATAATAATAATACGTGTACAGTGTGCAATTGTACACTAACAAGTAAAGGGTTAAGAAGCTCGCGAATCGATGCGAATTGGAATATTGCATTTCTGCGTGGCACGCAGCCGCCGATACACGAGGGTGGACACGCGTGTCGCGTCGCAATCCGTTTGCAAACACACCAAGCCGCAAACGAAATGGGGGTTGATTTGACCCTTGGGGTCACTCGTCCCCGAGGGTTCTCACGGTCCCGCGGATTCTCGTGCGGATTAACAGGGCCCCACCGGTTTAAGAAGTTTCGCGAACGAAGCGGGATCGTTCTTCGAGCCCGCCGACACGGTCCGAAGTAGTTCGGTCTACACCGAGAGGAGTTAACTTTCGAAGATAATGGAAGCTGCCGCTTTCTATATCGGCCCGACGCCAGACTGTTCGCTTAACTTTGAAAATCCACGCGCGTAAACGAGACGTAAGGGAGGAGAGCCGTCTACCAGCCTTCTCTTGTTTTATCACCGTTATTATATTCTAGTTCGTTGCACGAAACTCCGGAGAGAAACACTGCCCGGTAATATACGACACGATTTATTTATTTTGCAAAAATCCTGGAATATTTTCCAATCTTTCCTCCAGCGGTGAAAAATATTTTCACGTTGAACACCGCGGAATCGGACGATCAAACAGATGCTGGTTGAACTCGCGTTCCATTCGTGGAAGAAAAAAGATTAAATCGACGTCGATGAACGTCGAACGGGTGAAACGAGCACAATTGTTTCAGATCTCGACGATTTTCCGCATTATTACAGTTACCACTTTTCGTGGTTACGTTCTACTTGTTAAACTTTCGCATCGATTTTACGGAAATAAATTATATTGCAAGTATCTTGGCCGGAAAGCAAACGTGTGTTCGCGAGCACTTCATGTTGTTCGTGTTACTCGATTGGAAGTGTATTTTAATGCCGTCGGCGACGGGGGCGGAACGTGTGCGCCGATTTCAGTCGACCCGCACCGATCACACGGATTCGATTAGTCGAGGAGAGGCGCGCGTGCCGCTTTAATAACGAAGCGTAATTTAAATGCATATCGCGCGACGTACCGCCCGCCCCCCCACCACGGCATCCCACCCCCGCCGTCACCCTCACCACAGCAACACGGATTATCATAGGGCGACGCGCAACGGGTCGCCGGTCGCTGTTCGCTGTTCAACCTCCGATCGATCTTTGGAGCCGACTTATTGTTAATAAGATCGCACGCGGTCTTCTCTCGCATTCGTGGATATCGTTGCGCCGTCGTCGAGACAATTCGATAGAAATTTAATCAAATTCCTCAATGTACAGTGAATGCAAAAAGTATTCGTACGCCCCTTGAAACAGAATAACTTCTTTATAATTGTAGCAAACGATCTGATTTTTTTATAATCAATAGGAAGAATTGGTTTACGAAACGATATGCAAAAAAGAGTTTCCAAATAATTATAATTTACAAGAGGCAAAATTTTCAGTATATTATTAATAACTAATATAGAACTACAAAACATATGTATGTTGTTAATTTTTCATTATGGACCCAAATAAAAAGTTTTAAAAATACCTTTTTTATTTTTGCATGTAACCTTGTAAATTCTAATTATTTGGAAAATCTTCGTTGCATATCATTTCGCAAATCAATGCTTCCAATTGATTCTAAAAAATCAGGACGTTTGGTACAATTACAAAAAAGTTATTCTATATCAAAGGGCGTAGGAATACTTTTCACACTCACTGTAATATTCATCTCGAAAAATCGAATCTTCTTCCAACGTGATTATCAGCGAAAAATCTTCCCGACGAATTGGAACGCGCCATTTCTTAAAAGTAAATCACCTATTTTGTAGAGAATCGTTGAATTTTATAATGAGGATCGGAACCATCGAAACGATGATAACAAACCGATTCTGCTCTTGCCAACGAAGCCGACGGAACAATCGCTGAAATCTACTGTATTTCCGTAATCACGACTAATGTAACGACAACGCGAAAATCCGCCCCTATTTACGCATGGATCGCAACATATTTCATTCACACGATTCGAATAAAATCCGGGATTTCGATTTAACGAGGAACCGTGCCCGGACCAACGCGCCTCGCTGTTGATTCATTATGTACGAATCTTCGTTAACTCGTGTATTATCGCCAACTTATTAATACGATTCCAAAGAAGAAACAGCGAATGCTTGTAGAAAATAAAAATTCGCCAGCTGAATTGCACGAAACTGGAGTGGAACTGTTTATATTCTTTTGTAACTCAGAATTGCTGCTAAAAATTATTGTACAATTACCACAGCGGTACAGTATTATTCATGCAATATCTCGTACAGTACTATTTAAGTACTGTACGACGTATTACATGAATTACATGTCCACAAAATGAAAAGGATCATATACAATGGAATTATCCTAGGTCGGAAGAAATATTTAACCCTTTGCACTCGAATGGTGACTCTGAAAAATGACCAAAGCATTATACAAAACAGTTTCGACAATATTAAATTCGTCAGTATATTATAAATATCAAAAAGCTCCACTGTACGAGAAAACAGGCTCAATATCATACGTCCAATGTAAATAAGATGCAAAGAATAAAAATGATTTAAGAAATATCTCGATTAACACGTCGAAAACACTACGACCGTGTTTTTCAATTCTCTCAAATCGATTACAATCATTTCCGGATAAAATCCTGAAAAAAATGTCCGGTCAAACGAGTCGCTAATTACCGAGCTGGTATCGGAGGGCATTACTCGAACGAACTTGCTCGGATTCCAAAGAGTGTGGATCCGAGCAAAGCCGTGGTTAACAGGTCCACGGGGTCTGCAGCGCAGCGTTGTAGAATCGTGGCGTTGCAGAATGCAGAGTGCAATCGAATTGCACCGGATCCAGAGGACAGTGTCGCGATAGGAGATCGGCGAAGCACGCGGAGCCCGGGATGGCAGAGGAGGAAAAGGGTGCGTTTCAGAGGGCGGCTCGGTGATTGAAAGAGCGCGCGAGCAGGCGATCTGCCGAGCGGAAATCCACCGATGCAACGCGATGCGGTGCGATGTGCGATACGGTGGGATGACTGGAGTGCGTTTGGTCGTGTGTGCGTGCACGCGCGGCCAAAGTCGCGGAAACACGGAACATGGAACGAAGCGGAGCAGTGCGGAGCAGAGCGGAGCGGAGCGGAGCGAAGCAGAGCGAAGCAGAGCGAAGCGGAGTATAGGCGAGAAGAGGCGAGCCGCTTTGTGGCCGTAGAATGCCGAGGACATCGGGATGCGGTGTATTTTGAACTCGTCCCCGTAGACTGCGGGACTACCGCCGCGCGATACGCGTTCGCAATCAGTGTTAAGTGTCCTCCTCTCGATGCAGCCAGCCCACGGTCACGGCCCGCTTGCTTGCTTGCTTGCTTGCTTGTCGCGAGGTTGCTCCGAAACCGAGCCAGCTTCGAGTCCTCGGTTACATTGCGAAATACGTTCGAACTCTCGCGAATCTCGGCATCCATTCCCGGGCTATCTCTTCTTCGCGACTCGTTCCATTCCGCTCCAGCGAGCGTAGTAAGAAATACTCATGGAATACAATGTGTACACAGGGTGAATCGAAAGCAACGGTCTGGACCGACATTTCGAAAACCATCCACCCCCGTGCAGCCGGTTTCGAACAGATTTTCTTCAATTTTTCTGACACGCTATGTACGTGGTCTGTCCGGAAGGTCTCCGACTCTTTGCTTTTATCTTCGTTCCTAAGTGGGCTAAGGCGGATAGCGCATGTTTATATGTTTTTATTTTTTGTATTTATTTAACGTCGCTTTCAATTCTTTGCTAAGGTTGTTTCGCGACGGGACCTACAGTTTTTTACGGTGGGTTTCGAACCACCTTGGTCACTACAATATTAGATGTGTAGGGTTAAAGTACGAATGATGTGTGTGTATTGTATGTATGTACGTGTGTGTATTAACAGACAACCCTATGTATAGTTAAATTTATAAAATAGAGAATCGGAACAGAAGAATTCTAAAATTGTAATTGCCAACGAATTGTAAAAAGAAGATCAGATCAACGATTGGTTATCCGTGTGTCTTGTTTTACAAATAAATACGGCTTATTCCTTACAAATGGCACATGGAATATTTCCAGAGATGTTCCGGCATATGTTTATATTAGAGGCAACCTTGTAATAAGTGGACTGCCCATGCAACAGTCTCTGCATGCCGTCATTTGGAAATGATACACAGTTTTGTAAGCATCGAGTCGAGAGACCATCGCGTATTATAATGTGCGAACGTGTGGAACAACGGACATGCATTAAATTTTGCCAGAAACTTGAGCATTCTTGTTCGGGACACCATTGGTATAATCCTCTGTACAGTCCTGATCTAGCTCTTTGCGACTTCTGGTTGTTTCCCAAAATGAAGAAACCTCTTAAAGGACAAAGATTTGCGGACCTCTAAATACAATAAATAAAAATGAAATGCTGTTCGTTGGTAACCGAATCACTTCAGCTAGATCGATTTGGCTAATTTTTTTTAAATGTTCGTAATAGTCCGAATAAGGTTTTTCGGGAAAGAAAAATTGGAAAAGTGGTCCGGAAAAATGGAAAATTCGGGGAAAAACTAAAAGTGCTTCTTGAATCATATTTCAATACAACAAAAAAATCGAACGTCGCAGCTTTTAATCAATATTTCAATAAGAATTTACATTATCAACTTCAAACCAATCGAAACGAAGCATTTCATTGTGTACACATCCACAATGGCTTTTCACAAATTCTCAAAACGATCACAAACAGATTTATAGAAATTTGGACAGGATATCGTTTGTCGGGTCAGCTAGTAGAAGCAATAATACAGAATACGACGAGACAGCTGTTCGCTATCCCTAAGGATGATTTTAAGGAGTTGCGGTTTCTAACGGAGAATACTTTGAAATTGTCACCATTGATAGGACAGTTCCACCCGCCACAGCATAACACTAGAACTACCGAGCACTAAACGCAGTTGGCATACATTGCCTTCTAATAATGACTATGGCATTTATATAGATTTCGTACACGGGATATTCAAATATGTACTTCAATAGGGAAGTTTACTAAAAAAATTTCTCAAAAAAAAAACATATTTATACTTTTAATATTTCTAAAAAAAAATAAAAAAGAAATTCGCATTAGTCATTTTGACTTGTCCGGTAGTTCTAGCGATGAGGTGGGCTACTTCCCGAACAGACCACGTATTTCAATGTAATCGGGAGCCGGCTAGGTAGGTAGTTTCTAGACTAGCCGATTACCAATCTCGCGAGAACGCAATCGAGAATCGTTTCGTCGCTGCTCCGAGGGCCGGATCGTAATCCGTGCTCGCAAATAAATAATTTAGCGATCCCGGATTGCGTACGGCGAATCCGAATCCTCGAATCGAGCATTTTCCACCGGATAACCGGGCAATCGACGACGGTTTTTCCGCGTAACACGGCGAACGAGCGAACACGGGAACGAGTCGTGGATAAATCCCGAGTAAAACGTGTTCGCGCGGAAGCGTATATGGGTTCCTAGGCGTGGGAAGGGACGTGGGACACCGTGGAACGGGACGGGACGGGTACGAGGACGGGGGGATGATCCGAGCATCTGTCGGGGCCGCAAATTGCACGGTAGTTTTCGCGAAATGAAATTCATTCCACGCAAATTAGCGGGTATTCATTCGTTCGTTTTCACCGGTCGGATGCACGCGTGCACGAGTCATATATTAACCGCGCGTTCGTGTTTCTTCTTTCGCGCGATCCTCGCCCCAACAGCCACCCGCCGCACCGCGCGATCCCAAGCCCCCGACACCCTTCACTCGTTATTTTTCTCGATGCATCACCCCCCACAGATTTTTGGCTATCCCGTCAACATAATCGATCCTCGACTTTCCCACCGGATCCGAAAGTCGTCGTCGCGTCGTGGGAACAACGAGTCTCGCGATTTCGCCGAAGAGTTGATTAATCTTTCACAATGTATCGCTGGAAATTAAATCCTTATTCGATTAACGTTCTGCCGTGTGATATTCGTAATCTTGAAGGTTAGCTGACATAACTAACACTTGTTAGAAACCAGTATGGAAGGAGAAGTAAATCACAAATTAGCACTTGTAACTACCCTAGTAGCACAAAAATATTAGATAGATGTTTCGTTCAGATATTGGAAAAATATTTTTTAAGCCACAATTGTTCATATGAGAAAAATATTGGATCTGAATATTGTATACATGTTATGTGTATATTAGGAAGAAATATTCTATTTGTAATATTAAACAAAGATTTGTATTATAATGAGAAATAAATATTATTTGTATATTAGGAACAAAATATTCTACTTCTAATATGAAATAAAGATTCATTTAATACTTAGAAAAAAATATCTTTCTCGTAACATGAAATAGATATTTCCTCTATATTTAAAAAGAAATATTTGTTACTTAATATAAAATAAATATTGTATATATATTCGAATATTAAAAAAAGTTTGAATCTCATTTTAATATTATATGAATGTGTATACAATATTTTGTGCTACTAGGGTAGGCAGCTTTAGTGCAATATAACAGAGTTCTAAATTTATTATAACGATGGTTTACCACGTTCCTTTATACACTGCCTTTTCTTAATAAAATTATTGCTTCAGTAAAAACCAATCCTTCTAACGTATCAAGGAAACTCAAGCTGTTGGGTCCAAATTTGAAACACTTATTCATTTCTAAAAGATGTGCAAATACTTTGTACACCCATTATATGCACAATCTATCTGTTTGACGTTCCCCTTCTCTCTGTATTATTCTCTATCGAGTCAGTCTCGTCCACAACGTCGAAATAAATAGTTCTATCGTAAATTCGTAAGAATAACCGTCGACAATTCTATCTCATTTTCGCGATCGGTCTACGAGATCAAAAAATTTCACCAATAATTTCCCTCTACAAAGCCAAAGGGTTCGTGTCGCGTTGAAAATGTTCGTGACTGGTCGGACTCGACGTTACAGAAAGCAATGGGTCTTTCAGCGGTTTCGACGGTTTGAACGAGACGCTTTTATCGTGAGGATACGGTGCGACGCCATACTGGCCCGAGATAATTCGCAAGCTGGCGCACGGTCCTATGGAAACGACACTATGAACAGAGAGTCGCTTACCGAGTGGCAGCGATTCGCTCGTTTCTTCGCCGCGTCGTCGTGCAGCATGCCGGCAGCATTTTCCTCGCAGATAGGCGTGCGAGGGTAGAAGAAGGTTTCGCGTTCCGCGTTTCACGTTATCGGAGAAATCGTAGTGCTTTGAACCGGCACACCTTTTGTTTCGGCCACCAGCAGAAAGAAGGTATCGCGCGTTTCCTCTCTTCATCTCTCTCTCTCTCTCTCACTCTCTCGTGTCGTTCTCGTATCACGTGGGGGGTGAGGAGGGAGCGACGATTATCCGACGGCATGAAAAGCGCGACATCCGTCGTTCTACGGGGAATAAGACGACCCCGATGTTCTTTCGCGCGTTTTCTTTGCCGTTCCGAGACGCGTTCGCGATCTTAATGTCGCCGTTCGAGTTTCAGGGAAAGACGCGCATGCGACGTTCGCGTGTCCCGTTACCCTTAGCCGTTGTCGTTTCCGCGAGACGGAACAATAAACGCCTCCGTTCAACCGGAGCGGTGTCTCCTCTCTCTCGGCCATCGGGAAACTTTCCGACCGTGTTCCGACGCGTTCATTTTAAAGAGAGTTCATCCCCGAACGCGTCCAACGAGAGAAAATCGAACCGAATATCCGCTGACACGGTGGAAGACGTCTTATCGGCTCGTACCGGTGGACAAGTTGGCTTTTGCCCGTTGAACAAGCTTTCGATCGTTTTCTCGAGGAACGCCGCTCTCGACGCGATTAAACCGTTCGCTTCTCGAGCTATACTGTCTCCGAAATTCTCCGATTAAGGGTCTGTTTATACTGGTATATTTCCGACCGGATGTATCAGACCAGACAGATATTTTTCAATGCATTTTAATGGAAGCATGTACACCTACTGTAGGTCTACATACTTCCATTAAAATCCATTGAAGAATATCTCTGTCTGGTCGCATATTATTCCGGCGAATATATTTCAGTATAAATCGATCTTGAATCGGTGTATTTTGACCTGATGCACCGAAGACCATGCGCCACGGGTTTCGCGAAAGGAATTCCGATAGAGTCGATGGTCAAACAGCCAAGGACAAGACGCTGGGAACAAAGTACAGAGGATGTCGATGGGGAAAGATGGAACGGTCACAGGCTGTCTTGCCAGATTATGAGCCAAGAACAGGTGTGGTTTGGGGACGCATAAAACATCGGCACCATGAAATGCGAATAGCGATACGGTGCCGATGTTATATGCGTCAAAGAAGGTTGAGGAGAAGGTCAAAAGGACCTGGGCGGTGGGGGTTTAGTAGTTATGGCGGTAGACATAGTATTAGCTAATGATAATTCTCCCAATACCATCCGAGGGGGGAGCCGAGTCCCACACTACCCTCCCCGAACAACATCGTAGGGGAGGGTGTCCGCAATAGGATTCCCCCACCGCCCTTAAACAAAAAAAAGGCTGTGATGCCAGATGAGGGGAATCACGGTGAAATGATGTACCCCCTCTCTGATGACCAGAGTAATATGTGCACGCGCAGCGTGTCTACGGCTTAGTGTGGGGGACGTTATATGGTGATGGAATAGGATAGTGGAAGGGGAAAAGGAGGAGAGTACCGAGGGTCCGTTTTGTCCTTTTCTGGCATCACTACAGTATTCACTTGATTTTTGTCCCAGGGGCTGTTCGTGGAGCGGACAAAAATCGCGATGTAGACTTGCTTTTCTGATTTATGGCTGGGTCTACCGCTCCGATCGCGGCGAGCGAGACTACAATAGAGCAACGGTGTCGGCGACGGCTACGCACATTGCGACCGAAACTTTCTTCGTCGATTACACCACTAAATTACAATTGAAACTATATCGTGTTTGGTCTTGTTTTACTCAGAAAGATGCCAGAAATACGTTTTCAAAAAGTCCCATGAAAAAATAATGATTATTAAGAAGTTTGAACATTCGATTCATTGAGTCAATGTAGTGGTGTTCACACCGATATACCCGGGCCGAGAACATTAGTCGCCGCCCTGCGGCGCGGGACAGCGTTGACAGGCAGTGGAGTGAGTAGGCCTGGACAAAAATCGAGTCGTCGGACCTGGGACAAAAATCAAGTCTGTACTGTATTAGCTAATGATCATTCTCCCAATACCATCCGAGGGGGGAGCCGAGTCCCACACTACGTTCCCCGAACAACATCGTAGGGGAGGGTGTCCGCAATAGGATTCCCCCACCGCCCTTAAACAAAAAAAAGGCTGTGATGCCAGATGAGGGGAATCACGGTGAAATGATGAACCCCCTCTCTGATGACCAGAGTAATATGTGCACGAGCAGCGTGTCTACGGCTTAGTGTGGGGGACGTTAGATAGCGATGGAATAGGATAGTGGAAGGGGAAAAGGAGGAGAGTACCGAGGGTCCGTTTTGTCCCTTTCTGGCAGCACTGGTCACAGCCAGTGATGCCAGACGGAGGAACCTGGAGGAACTTGCCCCTCCGGCTGGGCCCCCCACTCTTACTTTTCAGACTCTTGTGAGTATCACACAGGCAGAGTAGAGGTCCTTGGCCAGTTGAGTTCTCGGAGATCCTGCCCCCCCTTACAATAGCTTAGGTGGGAGTGCGGTTTTAGTGGGTAGAGGCTGGCCGGAGAGTCCTCTGGACAGTCCCACATAACCCTGGCCCCCCAAGGGGGCCAGGGTATGCGTAACGCATTTCCGCACTATAAAAAAAAAGGCAGAGTAGAGGTACGTTCGTGTGTACCACGTGCGCAGTAGAAGTAAGAGTGGGGGGTCCAGCCGGAGGGGTAAGTTCCTCCAGGTTCCTCCATCTGGCATCACTGGTCACAGCGGGCCTGGCGCACCGCGCGGCCCGGCGGCCGAGTGAAAAGAGAAGACGCGCGAAACACTGTTAGAAGAGGCAGGTAAACGCGCGTGGCTAGAGACAATACGCGAGAGAGCGCGGAAAACAAAAGGGAAAATTTCGAGAAGAGGAGGAAGAACGGAAAGAAACGAGTTTGTCGGTAGCAGAGTGGCGGGACGAGGCTGCAGCTAAACCGGACGGGGAATGATAGAGGGCAAGTACACACGGAAAGTGGAGCATATTCCAGCGATGGATGCGTCCATTGTCTCTCGCAGTCGGGGAACCGGGCCCGACTCTGTCTCCGTACCCGTGTTCTTTCTACGTTCGTGGCGATCCGACGGTTTCGCGAGCATATTTCTCGCCGATCTCTCGATCCTTCCTTCGTCTTCGCTGTTGCTCGCTCGCCTCCTTCTTCCGTTTCCATTTCCTTCGTTTTCCTGGCTCGACGTTTCGCCCGCGTTCGCTGCGCCTCCGTCTCGACAACCGACACCAGCAATTTTCGATGACCGCACGAGTACTCCAGCGATGGTCGTTTCAGATTCCACCTCCGCCAACGGTTCTATCTCTCGGGCTATCGAAAAGCCCAGGTGAACGATCCCGGTACGCCCGCGGTTTCCTGTGATTTCTCGTCAATCCTGCCAAAAAAAACCCGATAAAATATAATATTAAGTTTGCCGTTCGACGTTCAATTATTTGATTGACCCAGCCATAGGCGGCTATTTATTTTCACGGCGAGTTCGGCGGAAAAATAAAAATCGTATACGAAGAGAGAATTCGGTCAATAACCAGACTCTTCCTTTTCTTTCGATTCCGAGGAGGGATGTTTGCCTTCCAGCGGTAGCAAGAAGTGGTAATTTTCTGACGCTCACGCTTTCGCGAAGCTCTCCGGTTTTTCTGGTATCGTCCCATCGAATCTTCCTCTTCCATCGGAGTTTCCCTTTTTCTTTTTTTTGTCCTTTTCGGAGCGGAATCCATCGTGCTCGATTCAGAGGCATCCGTCTCGAGCATTTCCCGCGGCAGTATTTCCTCCCTTTCCCGTCGTTCTCGACGTTCTCGTCCCGACGACGATATCAAGATCTCCAAAAACTGACTGGACGGTCCGCCGCGCCGCTCCCTTGGAAGAATAGGTGGCCTCGATATACACGGTGCTCCAAACGAAACACTGAAATCAACAAAATTTTATAGCCCAACAAATTAGGATTGTTAAACGCACCATAGGATAGCAAATCGATTCCTATACAACCATGCTTTAATTCTCAGTGTTGGTGTGCAACGATTGCCACTTCCTGAGAACTGTAGGTTTAAGGGGCGCTTTACAGTCCTCAGGTATAAGCGATCCTTCTAGACAATACATATAATTATATGTAATGAATCTTATAATTGTAAATATTGTAAATATTATAAATACATGTAAGGGTGTTCTCGTATCTCGTGGGAAATTTGATCAAATAAAAAACTCACAGTCGGTTGCCCTGTTAAAAGAGTTTTCAAGATTTATTATAACCAAACTATTTACAATATTTACATTTTGATTTTATTTACCTGTTAAAGGAGAAACGACATTTAAGTTTTATTTTATCCGTCTATTTCCCTCTACAAGCTTTCTACTAATTCCTCTTTATGCTTTTCTTTTGTTCTCTCTCGTCTCTTCGACTCTTTCTCTGCACGTTCTTCCTTTCTCGAATCTTCTTTCCTCGATCGATCTATCCGCTCTCTACTTTCCTAATCTTTCTAGATCCTCCGTCATGCCGCCAATTTTGAAGGAAAAAAATATATTTTCTTTACATACATTTAAGTTAATTAATTATAAAGTATGGGTCGAAGAAATTGATTACGATGAAGAAGAAATGCGGATAGCGGTTCGTTAATTGTGATATATATCTTCGACAAAATGAGGCGAGAGGAAGGGTCACCAACGTCATCAGGTGCCCCTGGACTTGGGAGTTTACGGTACCCCCGATACCTTTTCGAGGAGGTTTTTGGGTTCTACCGGTTCTCCCAGGTTCTTATAAAAAAAAGGTATAAGCGATCCTTGGAGTAAGGAAAAAGCGAGAACCAAAAAGTCAGTCGCAAGGAAACCATCAAGGGTAGCACGTCGCGTCACCACATTGTTGTAGAGACACCATTCTTAATATAGTTTAGTCATAAAGTACATACATTCAACTGTCAACACCTTTATACATTGTACCCACGGTATCGTAGAATTCCACTATATATATTTAAAAAAGTCCATCACTCAGTTTAAAATAACAAGGTGTCTTGCAACGCCCTTTGTTACAAACGAAGCAATTAACTTTTAATTACTCGCATACAATACATACTCAAAACATTGAATCTACACTAACAAACATTAATTTTCCATTGAAACAGTTATTCCACTGAATAAAAATTCATTTATATCGGATTCATATAAACTTCCATGTAAACAGTTATGTAGAAAAATGGAGTACGAGTAGCTGAAGATTAACCCTTCGCTGCATACTGTATCATATATCTGATACAGTTAACAAATCTAGTATATAATAAACTAAGAATGTGTTTTCTTCCTATGTTTAATCACGTTTATTTTTCTGAAAATATTGTTTAAATTTAAAAAAAATATTTTTCCCTCGAATAAAACACAAAAACTCTCAATTTTTCATACCAATTAGAAGAATCATGCAGTGAAGGGTTAAGTGAACGTCTCTGACGATGCGTCTTCGTTGTTCTGCAATTCTTCGCCAATAAATAACCAGTACCCGAGGCTGTAGGAAGCAGTTGGACATTTTCGGTGGTACACCCTGTATAAGTCTCGCGCGATCCCTTCGATCGGACGTCCCCGCGACAATGGCGAACGACGTCCTCCCTGGTTGAAAAACATGGACAGAGACCGAGCAGGGAGACAGAGGAAGACGCGCGTAGGTTCGCAGTTTCCGGTTGGTGCGTCTCCGGGAAAAAGTAATATCGCGAACGGGTATCAACGTAGAAGCTTTCGGGGTGTCGCACCACGTCGCGCTTGGTGTTCGCAGTAACCCATATATCCGTGCTCCATCCACTCGGCCTCGTCTCATCACTGCCGCGGGGCTTTCGGTCATTCGCTAGCGACGCGATACCGAGCGACGTCCGACGAGAAGAAGAGACGGATGGGGCGTCCAGCGATATTCCTGCCGTTCGAAACCGTTCATGTCCGCGCTCTAGATTCCGAGGAAAAATCTTCATCGGTCTCGTAGAAACGATTCGAACCATTTTTCCACTTTAATAACGAATATAGAATACATCGAATAAATAGTAATACGTATGATGCTTGATTAACACATCTTACTGTCTCGATCACTACCAACTAACTCCATTACCAGATTTTGTTCATATGAGCTAAATAATTCTATGTCATTCGTTGATCATGACTATTCCACAATATTAATTACAATCAACCTAGAAACATTGTCTGCTCGAAGAATAGTATCCGACCAGGGCTTTAGTTTTCATTTAATTAATCATATTGATTGTCCCTCTCTACTTGCGCAAATCAATTTCGACGAACATGAACGTGTATTGAGAACTAGAGCTGGATTTCAAATAGTTCAGGCAAGATCTACTTATGGATTAATCAATCCAATGAATCGCATTATTGCAGACTCAAGCACTATCTATAATCGTATTGATTTTTTTATCGAGTCTTTACAGAATTTTAAAATGTAACTACGCAGTATTATAGGATAATGCTATGTCGTTTGTACTATCAGTTTTTGTGCATGTTCCTTCTTTGTTATTAGACGAGTAGTCTAATAAACATTTATGTAAAAGGGCTTCAGTCCATCTATAATAAATAAAAATAATAATTACATTTTTACTTATACGTGTAATCATCTACAAACATACTTGTAGTTGATTATATTGTATCTACAAATACAATCTTCCAAAAGCGGATCTAGGTACGTGCAAAATAAAAATTTTCTACCCGAATTGCAACAAGCTGAAGTTCTTTGTTAATATGTTTAGTTGGTTCGAAATAATATAACAGTATTTGTAGATTCTTCTAATGTTTTTCCTGTTCTAACACATTCCGTGCCGAGCCTCGTTCCTTTCTTCGAAATATGTTCTACAGTGTTAAACTTTGTTGATTATTCTCCAAGGTTATGAAATAAAGTAATGCCAAGGATTCGTAGTACAGAAAATATGAAAACTCGGTATAGAGAGTTTATTAAGAAAAAAGAAACAAGAATACAGATGAAGCTTCTCGCTCAAGTGCTTCGGTTCGACTAACTTTAGGGTAGAAAAACGTGTTCAGCTTATACCGACAAGACGGTCCTTTTTATTAATGGCCGAGGGGTAGGAGAACCCAGGTATAAGGGATAGCGGTGCAGAGGAAACTTAATTTTTAGCTAAATCCTAAATACCAAGTTTAACAAACCTGTTATAAAATATATGGTTCTAAAGCATTAAATAACTATGTCAGCGTGCGTGCGTCGTTTAACGTGTGCCATTGGTGGTACACGTGGCACGGGACGTATTAAATTACATCTACCAACTATTGTCATAAATGCATAAAATTCGGTGTCTAGTGATTAGTACACACCGCAGTCTAGTGATTAGGAGGATCTAGTCAACCAGGCTTCCGCGGTGAACCACACGCAACACCATTCAGCGCGATTTGTTTCGGAAAGAGTCTGCCGGTCGTTATTAGCAGATTAGATGCGAGAGTTACAGTGAAAGAGAGCGAGACAGAAAGAGAGAGAAAGAGAGAGAGAGAGAGACAGATGAGGGAGTAGCAGGTTCGGTTTAGCGGCATTCAGCACCGTCAGTTTCGTTCGACGTTCGTTTCGACGAGGGTAATAAATTGTGATCAATTCGGACGGTCGACACGCCACGATTCCACCCCTGCCCACTGTTCGAGTGGTGTAACACGACTGGCTATTTGCATTTAACGGCGCATTGGAGAAAACAGCCGCGTCGATCGATTCGCATTCGCGCGAGCACTCGATACACAGAGGCCCCCCTTCGATCCTTGTCGGAATCGAGAAATTTTCTCGAATTTCGACGGGTGGCGGCCGGTGTTTTTTTCATTTCGACAGAAAAAGAGGAACCGGAAATTGGAAACCGGGCGAGAAGGAGGAGGTGAGCCCAGAGTAAAGAACCGGTAGCTGTTCGAGCGTGGAACAAAGAATTGCAGGGAAACAAGATTATCGCGTCGCTGTTGTTGTCATGGTCGTAGTCGTACCCGCGATTAACTTTGCATGCTCTCTCCTTCGCGGTTACCGGTGCTCTTACGATTCTGGCGCCGTTTAAGTTCGTCTTAGTTGCTGGGATCCTTTGCATGTCCTTTTTATCCACCGATCGGTTTTTCGTTGGACTTTTTTTTCGAAATTTTTGACCAAAATATAATAAAATTTGGAGGTACAGATGGATTGAAATGATCGACGCGTCGCGACGCCCGTAGTCGAACGATTTTCGATAGTCTCGTCTGTTTCTTCGTTGTTTCCTTCCATCGGTTTCTGTTCTCCAGGATCGGTCTTTCGTTGGACTTTTTTTTTTTAGAAATTTTTATTATTATTATTATTATTTATTTTAAACGGACCGAAGTCCTTTTATACAAATGTATGCAGTATTATATAATATGACAGAAAAGAATCATAATCTTCAGTCTTAATCTAAAATTCACATAATTATGGACAGCGCGAAACTAAGCAAATATAGGTACTATTAACGAATAGTACAGCGCAATTTCATTTTGAATGGCTGTAACGTGCCATTGAAAAAATCAATATTATTATAAAATGTGTGTTGAGCTAGCAATAATGCGATTTAAAGGATTTATTGCTCCATATGAGGATTTGGATTTCATTGTTTTAATCCTGCTCTATTTCTCAAAACACGTTCAGGTACATAGAAGTTAATTCGCCTCTCCTATTTTTGACCAAAACATAATAAAATTCGGAGGTATAGATGGATTGAAATGATCGACGCGTCGCGACGCCCGTAGTCGAACGATTTTCGATAGTCTCGTCTGTTTCTTCGTCGTTTCCGTCCACCGGTTTCTGTTCTCCAGGATCGGTCTTCCGTTGGACTTGAATTTGCGAAATTTTTTCACCAAATGCGATAAAAGAGAAACGGAGTCGAACACGCCTCGACGTGATCCGATAGTTTGCCATAATGAAAAAAAAATGATCGCTAACAAAGAAAGAGCGCGCATAAATTGCACGGTTCCCGCCGAATCGATCGCGGAAGCGTTTGAAGCCATTGAAGACGATCCCGCGTCGGAGCGAGACTAAAGCCGGGCTGAACTTGCAAAAGGCGGTTCTGTTTATGATCTCGCTGAGCTTGCTGGCTGGCTATATCATTAGAATCCAGGCGGCATGTATACGGTGTGTTTGTGGTGCACTCCATCAGGACGGGAGCGACAGAAGCGACCGACGGGTCCCGAAACCGTGGCGAGACGAGACGTAGGGTGAGGCGAGCCGCGGGCGGCGCGGTGGGGCGCGGCGGGGATTTGAAAAAAAAAAAGAAATACACTTTCTCGTTTTGTTCTGGATCGCGCGCGGTGGTCGCGCGGCGAGGAGCTCTAGAGCCCGTGACCAGGAAATGCAATTAGGGACGTTCTGCGTTGTATTGAAGCCTAATTTTTCCCTTCCACGGCGACGAACCGAAAGGAGAAAGACAGAGAGCGATAGAGAAAGAGAGAAAGAGAGAAAAATAGAAAGAGAGAGTGAGAGAGAGAGAGAGAGAGAGAGAGAGCAAGTGGGTGGAGGAGTTGGAAAGAGAGAAAGCGGTTAGGCATTCTCTCGTTCCCTACACCCATTGCCGCATTCAGCCCTTGTCCAGTGGCAGCGCACATTGTTCGGGCGATACGAATCCGAGTCTATTGACGTTGCCGTTCGTCGAATTCTCTCCGCGTCTCTCCCTCCTCTCATCCGTCTGTCTCATTCTTTTTTCTCCTCTTTTATATCGTTACGCTCCTCTTCCCTGCCTCTTCGGCTATTCCCTTTCTCTCTCTCTCTCTCTCTCTCCCGCTCTGTCGCGTTCCCTTTCGCTACAACCCTCCCGTCTATTTATCCGTCTTCGTTTCCCGTTGTGACGCAGCGACGAGCAACAAGAGCGCGACTTTATTAGAATTTTATTGGATCGCTGCGACCGCTTTCATTAACCTGGACGTGGCTAATTGAGTCGAGGCTTTACTTCCGTTACTCTTTTTCTCCGTTCGCCACCGAGCTCTCTCCGTCACTGTGTCTCCTCGTCTCGCGCCGACGAGCCTCCGATATAAATCTCGTTTTCTCTCTCTCGCTGTCTCTCGTCGCGATGCCTCGCGTCCGCCGTGAAAACGCGCGATTCGTATCCCTGTCCCGAGACCCGATCCTCGATCTCGTTTCTTCCATCTCGTAGACCCTCCTTATTCTTTCGCGTTTCCTTTCCACGCCACGTCGCGTCGCCCCCCTCCCCCCCGTCGTCTGGCTCCCCGCCGACGCCGATTCCGCCGAGCATTCGATTTCCTTCCGTTTTTCTTGGTTCTCCGGGCGGCGTTCATCCCCTCGATTCCCAACCCACCTGCCACCCCCACGGAGAACGCCGAGCGCGTTTAACCTTCGGGAAAGATGAATGCGTCGGATGGCTGCCGCGGAGCTTACACAGAGCGTGCCCTTTATGTCGACGATAATACTCGCGACCGCTTGGTACTTCGCGCCTCGCCTCGTCCCGCTCCGCCTCGAGTCACCTCGTTCCTCGTTCCGCGTTGTCTCCTCGCATCCACCCCTGTTTCCACTCTGTCACCATTACTCCCGGCATATTCACAGCAGTTTCTTTTCCACCGATGTCAGAGAGAGAGAGAGAGAGAGGGGCGGACCGTCACCTAACCCACCTGCTCCGGCGAACTTTCGCCTCCGGAAGAGGCAAAGTCGGCCGCCACTCGACAAGGATTTCTCTTTCTTCGTTTTCTGCGTTTCGCTTCCACCCTCCTTCGCGTCCTCGTCTCGCCTCGCCTCGCCAAGCCGCTCGTCGACGATACCGTTCTTTTTACGGCGAAAAAGAACGCGGCACGTGTCACTCGCTTCTTAGCTTGTACCGCGCGATGCTCTGTTGGAAGAGATTGCCCCACGGGGCACCGAACGCGGCTCCGTCGAGATCGAGAACGGATATGCTGAAAGAAACGGAGAATCAGTGTCGTCAGAAACTCGACCAAAACAGATCGGTTTTTTTTTTTTTTTAATTATTTATTTATAAAGGTCGCATCGACATCTGGGTCATTAGCGACCACAATAGTTACAATATTTAGTTACAAAAGTACGTAATTATACTTAGGGTTAATAGATATTGACAATTTGGTATAGTGTTCATTATAAAGAACTTATATATACGCTATACATATAATGGTTTACAAAGAACTGATCGGTTTTATTTCTCCTCCTTTTCCCCTTCCACTATTCTATTCCAGCACCGTGATCACACTCCAACGTCCTCTATTAAGACCGTAGACTGGTATCATATTACTCTGGTCATCGGAGAGGGGGTAGATTGGATTCCCCTCGATTTTCTCGATCTGGCGATACTGCGGAGCAAGGCTGTAACTTTCCTTCTGAAGGACTATTTAGTTTGAAGGAATATTTATTATAATCATGACACCACTATGCAATACAATACGTTAACACTGTACCTACCGGAGACCTATTAATAGGATTCTCAATAATTGTGCTGTATCAAAAGAAAGCTTAGCAAATTTTCTTTTACATTGCAATCTTAAATGAAGTCATTAGATGACGTTATTGAGGATGACTTGTTAGTTCACAATGAAAATTGCTGTTACTATTGAAAGTTCCATTAAAAAGTCTTTAGCCGTGTACCAGATTTTTCAAAATTATGCAATAATCACCGGTCGGTAATGTGTTAATGTGTTAATGTCTATTTAACTGAACTATGTTGTTATTATTTTATATGACGACGGCCTGTTATCAATGCCGTCAGCTGTTCTCTCGCCGTAAAGGTATTACTCACACCATTATTCCTCACAGCTCGGCCATTCTGACAATGTGACAATCCCGGTCATACACAATTACATTAAAATAACGTTCGTTATTCGTTCTGTGGTGCTCCTCGAGTTTGAAGGAATATTTATTATAATTGTAGGATTTAAGTCGTCGATAGAATAATACGGTTTTAAACACAAAATAATTTAATATGTAACTTGAAATATAATGAATTAAATGAAATACAATTAATTAAATTATCCCGTCTGAATCTCCGTCTGAGATCACACACGTCTTTTCGTTTTGACGCGTCGTACCGGAATGACAAAAATTGTATAATATAATATGAATAACGCAATCGATAGACATAATATCGAATCGTCGCGGCTCGGAGACGGCATCTCCCTACATAATTATGACACCACAATATGCAATACAATACATTAATATGTCGTCAAGAACCTTAGTCCCGTTGAAAGCACCGATTCTCATTAGATCACCGAAGTTAAACAAGGTGGAACGTGAGTGGCACTTGGATGGGTGACCGTCTGGTAAAAAATCGGAAAGTGACCCGCCTGGGTGTTTTTCACGTGTTGTTGGCAAAAGGTGGTTCGGAATCCACCATAAAAACAGTAGGTCCCGCTGAAATGGCGGGTAAATGAATTCGAAACCCTGATGGGACCAAATATCATGTTACAATACATTAATATGTCAATGTCTATTCAATGAACTATGTCGTTATTATTTTATATGACGACGGAGCACTCTACGTAGCAAAGGACAATGAAATCTCGGTTCACGGGGCACAGTAAGCAATGCAAATCGAATCGAGAGCCTCCTCTCGTTCCTTCGAGAAACGAGCGTCGAAACGTTGCCCCCGGTGGCAATTTGTAACGTTCTCGGGGCAAAGAGCGCTCTCGCTGGATTCGACGGATCGTCCGCAACCGGTCGCGTGAAATCGAACTCATTCCCTTTGCCGCGGAAATGGCTTTGTCGCCTTTGTAACCGGACGAGCCCCGGCGACGCATAATTACGCGTGTCACACGCGCCCCCTCCGTCAAATTGAATTCGTTACGCGGTGAATTATTCCATATCTGGTTTGTTTCGCGGCGGACGAGATGTTTTCGAATGCGACGCGCGACACCGTTTTCTAATTTGTCAACGTCCACGGCCCCTCCCGTTTGTTTCCGTTGTAAAAGTTTCCACTTAATGCTCGCAATTATAGATGCTCGATAGGAAAACAGGGCCGCCGCATGTTTCATCCTTTTTTTTATTTTGTAATTACTCGAACTGTGTACGGCTAGATATTAGCGGTCCGGATCCGAGCGAAACTTTTAAACGGAACACCTTGTTTGTAAATGTACGTGTAAAACATGTACGAGGTTTGATTAAAAAATACACGGAATTTGTAAATTTCCAGGGCTGTAAAAGGACAATTGCTACAATGTTTTTTTTTTTGTTTCGGCAAAGTTGTCCTTAACTCTCATACGCTCCTCAAAAACAACTGCATAAAAGAGACTAGTATAACAATTCACCCATTTTTATTTTACACGTTGAATCAATACATTATGTTTCATTTACTGCGTCACATTTTAAAGAAATACATCTCACAACGTAGATATTGAAGGATGAATAAGTTTACAGTATATGAAAATATTGAATGGGTGAATTTTCACACGGAGGAACGTATAAGGGTTAACGTATGTTGAAATAGTGAAAAAAATGGAACAAACAATTTGTATTAAATGTTGCTATAAGATTGGTATAAAGTGCAGCACCGCATTGGAAATATTGTTATTTATTTATTTATGATTTATTTTCATGTGGTCACATTAACAGCTGGGTCATTAGCGACCACATGGTTTACAATCGAATGTATCTTTCATGTTACTTGTGGAGAGGATCACGGTTAATGATTACATCGTGATGGGGAACAGCAAAGACGAATTTTTAACAGTTTATATATATATATACTTTATTATTATATTATATATAATAAATTATATGTATTATAAACATATAAACTATCGATAGATTTTAAAAAATGTTGAATGTTGCTGTTAACGAATGTTCTACGAATAAAATATTATATCGTTGCTTATTTAAATTATATTTCGCTATGCAGTCGTGTATGAAATGTACACTAAACAGGTAGTGACCGATAAAATTCACAATCAGCAACACGTGTCGTGCACAGTGGTATTCGCCAATGTAAACCAAAAAGATAGAAGAAAGATATAAAAAACCATGGGCAACAACCTAACGAGCCAAAAATTGATTACGAGTATTCGCGACTCTAAAGCGTGTTTCCAACTCCTACATCTTAAAACAAGTCTGTTTCGTAATCCATCAAGAAACATTGTTAATCCTCATTCAGGGCACAAGAATTTGGTGGTAACGGTGGTATCGTTAATCCTGATCCGGGGCACAACACACTTGATTCTCGCAAACGAATTTCTTGTCGCCAGCTAATAGAATCGCGGAGGAGTCCGCGGAAGCATTGTTCAGGGTACTTTAGCGACGCGTAACGAACATCGGGGCGGCCGAGAGTGGCGTGGAGCGTGGAGCGGCGAAGTTTCGCGATAATTCGCCGATTCGAGGCCGCTCGAACGCGCTCGCGGTTCACGTCGGAGGAGTCTCGCGCTCCGCGGAGTCTGCTAGATTAATTATCACGGTTCGCCGGAGAAATCGATCGACTCGTAGCTCGCGAGGAGGCGCGATCGCGTGTGCACGCGTCGACACTCGTCGCGGGGTCTCGCGAGGGAAACACGCCAGCAGTCGTTTAAGAGTCAGACAGCGGTTTTGAGGATCCCAGGAGTGTTCTCGCGAGCCGAGTCGAGTTTTATCGCGTTCCGTTGTTCCGCGAGGAAACCCGTGTTGCCCGTTATTTCGTTACCGTAGCCTACGTCGACCCGTGCGAACGCACACGCTCGCGTAAACGCACACATATATCGGGCCAGACATGCTCGAAACCGAGGAACCAGTCTAGAAGACCGCAGACGTGGATCGTGTCTCGATACACACGCAGCGCTACGGTCGACGCGCAGTTGAGCGCAGCGCAGCACGATATTAATAATCCCGGAAAGTCCTGGCGGACTCGAAGCCAGTCGACGTATTCTCCGAGGCCTGGAGAGGACGCTTCACCCTCGGGGAACGACTAATTAATTTATCCGATTACCAACCAGTTCAATCCACCCCTTTAGCGTCTCGATACACCGACGATTTTCAACCCTATCAATCTTTCAACAGCCACCGACGGTTGTCTCTTGTGTTTGCTATCCGTGGCTTGCTACCGGATCAATTAACCGAGACGCGTCGATGTCGGAGTACGCGGCCTGCTCCGAGACCGTTTTGCTTTTTCGAGGGAAACGACACCCCTCCCCCCTCTCTCTTTCTCTCTCTATCCTGAACTGAACAACTATCACTGTATTTTAGTTCAGCAAAGATTATGTAATTGTTCAGGCACACTTCGAGCGGGAGAGGCGACTCGCAGCCAAAGTCCTCAACGAAGAGAACATCGAATCTGAATTGTTAATCCCGAAGGCGCGAGCTTGAGAGACGATTTAGATGTCTTTCTCTCTATCGAACTGAACAGTGCGTTTATAGTTCAGCGAAGATTTTGTAATTGTTCAGGCATTCTTAGTCGGTTCTCAACGGTGAGAATCTGAATCGATACAAACTTGAAAGAGGATGTAGGTGTTTCTGTCTATTTAACTGAACAGCTATCACTGTATTTTACTTCAGCAAATATTTTATAATTGTTCAGGTACACTTGAAGAGGGAGGCGACTCGCACCCTTAGTTCTCAACGGTGAGAACATTAATTCTGAATCGTTAATCCGGACGGCAGGAACTTGAGGGACGATTTAGGTGTCTCTCTTTCTATGGTTCTGGTTTGATTTGGTCCTGGTTCTGTTTCGGTTGTGGTTTTGGCTTGGTTTTGGTATTGGTTTTAGTTTTGGTTTTGGTTTTGGTTTTGGATGCCTGGAGTTTAATTATCTGTTATTTGGTTCGATTATTTAGTTTGTTTGTACTGTTGTCTGGTCTATTGAGTTGTCTATTATTATTTCCCCTTTGGTTCTCTTATCACGGTTTATTTAATTGACTTAATGGCTTTAAACGCGGTAATAGGGAGTGGCCCGAACACCCCCGGCCGGCGATGCTGCTATGGATAGACTCCGAGGTGCAGTATTCCACCCCTCCGGGGAGGATCGCCCATACTAAATGTCTCTCTTTCTATCTAAGGGAAGAGTTATCACTATATTTCAGTTGAGCAAAGATTTTGTAATTGTTCAGGCACACTTGCGCGAAGGAGGCGACTCGCACCCCTCGGTTCGGAGCGGTGAGAACATCGGGTCTGAATCGTTAATCCGGACAGTACGAAGTTCAGGGACGATTTAATAGTTTGATGGCGGGGGAAGGGAACACGGGTACATCTTGGCGAGCAAAGTTATAGGGCACGTTATGATCGAGTAACACGGTGGGTGTTGGGAGCGGAGGGACAACGGAAACGTCCTGTCTTTGATAAAGATTCCATTTAAGAGGAGCAAGCACTCGGAGAGAGCATTCCCAACCTCGTTTCATCGATAGTGTGTACTCAGGCCTTGGAACGTTCTGGCTCGTGTACCTCAAAGACACTCGAGGGAGAGAGGAGAAGGGCTCCGGCATACCTCTGGCATACGGCTATCATGCCAAAGTAGTAGTAGCAGCAACAGCAGCAGCAGCGAGCCTCCTTCACGATAAGATCTGCGCGCATCGAATTTAACGATTTCCTTGAACATCGACCGGCAAATATTAGCATAGCTATTATTGCTCCGCGAACGGTGCTCGTGCAAGATCGAATCGAATTCGAATTCGAGTCGACGCGCCAAAGCGTTGCCAGCCCCGGCGTAAATGGTTCGTGTTCCAGCGCGGATCCGCTGATTCAAGGAGCCTTCGGGGTCGTTCCTGCTTGGATTATTTTTGCAATTTTATCGACTCCGTATTTTTACGGGCACGCCACAAAGGGAGCCGTTTTAAAACAAGGTCCTTTATTAACGATGCATTCCGACTATTTTTA
Source organism: Lasioglossum morio (assembly GCA_916610235.2). Lineage (NCBI taxonomy): Eukaryota > Metazoa > Arthropoda > Insecta > Hymenoptera > Halictidae > Lasioglossum > Lasioglossum morio. The sequence goes on from OU744327.1 coordinate 4,782,405, forward strand.
TAGCCGGCATCGATTGATTAGCTCGCGATAATAGTTCGCTGTAAAAACCGCGCGTGAACGCGTCGACAAGGTAAATTCGTTATTAATATTCTTTCGCAAAAGATTACGCCGCCGAGACGCGCGAACCATTAGCTCGCTTTTTACGTATTTATAAACTAACCTCGAGAGGAAGCGCGCGGCCACGGCGAGATATAAAGTGCAGACTTAATTAGGTTTTTCTTTCGACGTTGAAGTCCATTAAAGTCGTCGAAAAATAAAAAAAAAAGGAACGAGATCGTTGAACTCGGTAAATTGCGTACAAGTTGAACCAAATCGCGGGGAGTAAATATTTTGCTAGTCCGAGATAAGTGGCTTGATCTTGTCACCGGTGTAAACAGATCGGCGGTTTTTTATCAAGATTTTATCAAGCAATTACAAGAGGAACGCCAGCGTCCCAACGAAACCCCGTTAAGGCGATATCTGATTTTTAATTAAGTCCCGACCGCGATTAAATCTCGAGTCTCGCGCAGGTTTCGCAAGTTTCGAGGAAGTTCGCCGCTCTCCCGGCGATATCAGCCCCTCTTAGAGTCCCCTCTCGATTTCCCTTTCTCCCTTTCCGTTGTAGAGCTTCTTTCGAAACAATCACGCGGACGGAACTTGCGACGCCATCCCGGGCGACGACGCCGACGTGCTCGTCGACGGTGCTTTCTTTCCGCCGTGGACAAGGAAATTTGAAATTTAATTCTGCATGCCAACCTCGGACTCTCTCTCTCTCTCTCTCTCTCTCTCGCGAACAGGCGATCCTCCGAAAGAAGAACTCTCTGTTCTTGGCGCTTCGTTACTTCCGCTAGACTTATTTCCCACCGAGATCGTTATTCTTCTTACGTACTTATTGCTAACTGATTTCGCTAACTTCCAACTAATCCCTTTCTCCCGGCTCCATTCCTCTCGTCGGCTTCGCGCTTCCATTATTTTAATCCTGTCGAGAGAAATTTTTCTCCGATGAACTCCGTCCGATTATCATTCACAGGAAAAAGGAACTTTATCCGAGAGAAACGCCGTGTTTGCTTAACCCATCGCCGCCCGTAGGAACGAGTCCACGTGTCGTTCAAGTTCAACCAATTTTAATAGAATTTCTCAAGTCTCTTTTGTCAGGTTGTTGACAGCTCGATATTCAATTCAAACAAGAAAATGGGGAACGATCTTCCGCACTGGCGAGCTTTAGATATTCCATAAAATGAAACAGTCCTGGAAAGATCGGCACCCCGTTGTTCAGTTCGACGGAACATATCTGGTATACAAGTTTCATATTCCTGGTTTTCGTTGAAGATAAGGTTTATGTTAACCCTTCACTGCATGATTTTGTTTATTGGGATGAACAAATTGAAAGAGGGTCAGTTTTTGTGTTTTATTCAAGGGAATAATATTTTAAAAAATTTTAAACATTTTCAGAAAAGGAACATAAATAAACATAGTAAGAAAACACATTCGTAGTTTACTATTGTATACGAAACTAGCTGACCCGGCAGACGTTGTCCAAATTTCAATAAATTTGTGATCAATCTGCTACTTGTACCGTTTCAAAAATTATGATTTTTGCAGTTTGTCCAAATTTTCCGACTGTTCTTTGTAATTTTCACGAGTTTGTTTTCCTGAAAACTTTTCCAGGACTATAACGAACAAAACAGAAAAAGAATTACCCATATCCATCGTTGGAATCGTGAGTTATGGTCTCGAGTTCATACAAAAATCCCATAGAAAAAAGGACTTTCATTTTCCCCAAATTTTCCACTTTTCTGGGCAACTTTTCCAATTTTTCTTTCCTTAAAACCTTTTTCGGACTATTACGAACACTTTCTAAAAACAGTTACATTAATAGTAACATTAATAGTATGTTACAAACCGAAAAAACAGGCGAAAAAACCACAACAAACAAAAGTTTTTATGCGTCGGTGACAGAGATATTTGGCTTTGAAAAAAAAATAACATTAATTGTACTTTCAAAAACAATAGCCAAATCGATGCAGCCGTTCTCAAGTGATGCGCTTACCAACGAACAGCATTTGATTTTTATTTATATAGAAGATAGAAGATTTGTAAACGGTATCAGATATGATACACTATGCAGCGAAGTGTTAAAGTTACCTACTCCACTAAACTGTGTCTTTCAATTAGAAAACAACTCCAGTCCAATAACATCCTTCAACACACGAGAACATTTGTCAGTTTCATACGAAATCCAATACAATATTTTTCAGCACCGACAACGCGAGAAAATCCATCTCCCTTCTATACAGAATTTTCGAAAAAGCCGATTCGACGAAGTTGAAGCTGCTGTGTTGAAAATCAGACATTTCACGCGTCCCGGCCCGATATCGAATCCCGCGATCGTCGATGGCTCCCGATAATCGGTAATACCGTGGCGAAGTGGATTTAAAAAGATTCGAGAGATAGAGGAGAGGACCGGGAGTAGAGAAAGAGTGGGAAGAGGAGAAAATCGAAGATCGGAGATAAATCCGTCGGCTGTGAATGCGAGTTCGTGTGTAAACGCGGGTTTCGTCTGCTCCCGGAAGGGACGCGGTTTCACCGTCGCGGTGTAGAACGGGGTTGGGAAAAAGAGAAGCGGTGAGATAGAAAAAGAGGAAGGGGTGTGTGTGCGAGAGAGAGAGAGAGAGAGAGAGAGAGAGGCAGGGAAAAAAACAGCTGAAAGAAACCGTCGAAGAAGATCGTCGTGGCGAGCGCGGATGGAACCGATCGTAAATTATTCCGCGCGTTTAGGGGGTTAAGCGACTCGCGCCCCTTTCAGCCAGCGGCGCGGTTCAAACCCGAGCAGAACCCGAACGACCCGAGCAACCCGAGCGTCCCTGCGACCCTCCCGCGCTCTCGCTTACCGTCGAGCCGGCCAGGCCATCCATTCCCGACGAACCTCGCGACAAGATGCGAACGGATGGGGTAAATGGAGGGTGGAAATCTATGGTGCCATTAGCGTGACCTTTCCTTCGTTCTCCGGCTGGGTCGCGGGTTGAAAACCGAGCCTAGGAGGAAACACGGTCTTCCCGCACCCGACATTCCTCGCTCGTCGTAACTTAAAGCCCCGTATTTTTGCGAACGGTTTTATTAAAATAGTAAATCGGCCGAGGGGGGGAACGCTCGCGGACAAGCTTTATCCGTTTCATCGACTCTCTCCGAGCTCCGCTTAATTCCCTTGCAGTCTGTTTCGCCCATCCTCGTTCTCGACCTTCGTCCTCCAACTACCGCTCCTCCTTCTTCTTTCCGACCTCTTCTCCTGCTCCTCTTCATCGACAGGGTTTCAAGTACCATTTTAAATCTTACGAATCCCATCAAGTCGATTTTGCGCGCTAATGAAGGCTCAAGACGGACGAGAAATTTTAAGAACTTCCTCCTACCTACTCTTCTCCCACGGCGAGATACCTTTTCGTTCGGGTATCGTTAACGTTGATGGACGGTTTATAGTTATCACTGTTTATTCATCGTACCGCTACACGATATCTCGTTCGTTCCTTCCGTCCACCTGAAATAACGACACGCGTCGAAATTAATTTGGTGTTTGTCAGCGAATAGTTCAAAGTCATGATCGTCGCGCACGGAACTTTTGGCCGTCAGCTTTTTCGAGGATTACCGGTCGACTGCAGTTGGGCAAAGTGTTAACAGGCTCCTTTGTGTCTCCATTAGCGTTTCCTCTCTTTCCCCGATTCTCGAGGACTCCGGGGCGGAAGGTGAGCGAAACCGGAACGTTTAAACACGCTGCCGGTTTCGTTAATTTCTTTCCGAGGGCGAGAGAGAGAGAGGGGAAAAGAAAAAAAGAGAGAGAACACGGGACGCGCTCGATGCTCGGAGATTTTGTTGGGCGCGTGGCAGCAGGCTGATTAACGGGCTGAAAAATGTAAACGCCGGTTTCAGACGGTCGTGTTCTGCGCCGTTGGTGAAACGAGCTCCCTCTTTCGTTCTCTTTCTGTTTTTTCCCTCTCTCTCTCTCTCTCTCTCTCGAAGTTTTTTCTCTCTCGGTAGCGCGTCGTCCCCATTCTCCTTCATCTTGCGGAATCGCGGGGACGTAATCGTCGCGTTTGTATCCTTTTCCTCGAGCAATTAGATCCGGTGGACCGCTTTCAGGTAGCTTGCGCGCGTAGTCAGGCAAAAGGCCTGCGAGAGAGCTCGAGCCCGCGCCCACGGCCGCGGCTCCATGAAAGCGCGGCTAGTAGACGAAGTTGCTTTCATTTCTAACTACTGCTTGAAGACTTTGACTCGGCCGGAGAAGTAGCACCTCATTATCCTACATACCGACTCGTTTATGCTCGACGTTGTCGACCCGCGAGCCGAGCCGAGCCTCGTCTCTGCCAACCGACGCGACCCGACTAGCTACAAGCGTTCACAGAGAGCCGATCTCTCTCCGAAGCGTGCCTCCACATCTGCCACTGACTTTTTTTTGTTGCGCGAGAGTCCACCATGATTCGCCGATGTCATCCTGTTGGATACCATAGCGTCTTAGGTATAAGCGTTTAGGCGTAAGGGACGATTTTCCCAAGGACGAAAGTCAAGTTATAACGGTTATATGTATAGCGATCGTAATAAGCTTTAAGCAAAATTTTAAATGTTATCGGCGCATTGGTTCGATCAATTAAATACTTTAAAACACTGTTTGCAAAATATCACAACATTTTATCTCGACGTTTCGATCTAAATTCATTTTGCAAACAGTGTTTTTAAGTATTTAATTGAGCGAACCAATGCGCCGATAACATTTAAAATTTTGTCAAGTTATAAAGTCAAGACCGTCGTCAGTCTGGTAAAAGCAGATCGCTAGATTGTACAGTTTACAATTTTACTGTTAACATATGGATTTGATACAATACAACAGTGTTTCCCAAAGTGTGGGACGCGTCCCGTGGAAATCGCCGACACGGTTTTCACCGACATTTCACCGACTCCACATTTCACCGGTGATAACTTTGGCCGGCAACGGTTTTAACAGAAAACAACTTTGATCGACAACGAATTTGACCGAAAACAACTTTGATCGATTATTAGTGCTTGCGTATATATGATAGCCTTCTTAAATACATGTAACCTACGTGCCTAAGGATTTTTGATTTTTATATTGTAACTAATACTTTTGTTATACCATACAATGTATCTTGTAATACTCTGTACTAAGCATTGTAGGAGGAATAAGCATTTATAAAAATTAAAGTATGTAACATAATGATCGAACCTGTGCGCCGATAAGAAATTACAACCTGAGTTATCAAAAATACATTTACGATCGATAATTGAATACCACTAAGCATTATGTTGTAATAAATCTCATATGAGATTTCCTAATTAAAAAATGAAAACTTTGATCGACAACGATTTTGACGAAAACGAATCTAAAATCGCTGCCGGACAAATTCGTTGTCAATCAAATTCGTTGCCTGTCAAAGTCGTTTTCGGTTGAAGACGTTGTCGGCCACAGTTACTGTCGGTCAAATCTGGTGTAGGTGAAATGTTGTTGGTGAAAACCGTGTCGGGGAAATTTGTGTCGGTGATTTCCATGGGACCCGTCCCCCCTGGGGAACGGGGAGAGTTCGACAAGGGTACGCACTGCGTACCAAATTATGATGATCTGTCGTCCCAACATAAACAACTTAATTCTTCTCATTGATTATAATGGATGTTATTTATAATATAAATTTTATTTATATTTTATTATCAGTGAATTTTATTTTTCGTTTAGGTACGTCAACAGGAAAAAATAAATATATTTTGATTAGTATTACAGTATATGCAATTCTCTTTTTGACGTGGGGTACTCAGTGTTACGAAATTTATAGAAGGGTTACACAAGTGTCGGAAGTTTGGGAAACACTGCAATACAGGATACGCGGAAAAGCTGCGTCGTTATTTAGAGCAACACGTTTTTACAACGTGCGACGACCGTGCTGTGCCGGAATGGCGGTCTGAAATACAATGGATTCAATTAGGCGCTGCACAGTTGCTTGAATCGTGTGTAGTTGCTATCGTCAGTACATTGTCGCATATATCAGTCCAAGTACGCGTTCGTTGTTCTGCCATACGATATAATACTAACCCTTAGCACTCGAGTGGTGACTCTGTGTCACCGCTAAAAATAGCTGTACTATAATTCAAAATATCGTTTACATTATTAAATATGTTGGGATCTAACGAATTATTAAATATTTCAATATTGTATGAGGTATTCAATTAATTTCATATCCACAAAATAAAAAAATCATATCTAATGGAATTATTCTAGATAGGAAGACATGTTTAATGGTTTTTTTTCTTTTTTGTTAATATTGTTTTTGTTTTGTCTTTTTTCTAATGTTCTTACTTTTGATCTTATTTTGTATTACAATGTAATATGCTTTATGTTCTAATAAATCTCATATGAGATTTTCTCAAAAAAAAAAAAAGAAAAAACATGTTTAATGTTCGAAGTAAAATAGCTCCGAGTGCACAGTATATACGGGACACAGTGTAGTTTATTAAAAGAACGTACCCGCATAAAGACATTTCCAACACACCGCGAAAACAGAACATCTAATCTCGAAACCGTGTTTCGCTTCATCGCGTTTCACCCCCCGTCAGAGCTAAACGCTGCCAAGAGTTGACCCGAATCTGTACGCGACTACCGGCCTGCAAGCGGTTTACGCGTCTCTCTAGTTTTCCACTGACTTTTCTCCCGAGCTCAATTTGCCGTGGAAAATCATTTTATAGAGACCCAATTGACCTACTCGCGCGACTTGTCGGATGCAACACGATTTTTTTTTACCCCGTTCGCTTCAACTGGGACACCCGGTGCACACGTTGATACCGCGAAGCAGAGTTGAAATGAAACCTGGAAATCACAATTTCGTTCGGGGTTGAAAATGAAATGTTTTTTAATCTTTCCTCGAAACACGACAGGTATCGTTATTAACGAGATGTTTGTATTTCTTCGATCTATTCGCGAGTGTCCCACATTGAATTGCCTCCGAAGAACAATTATCCGATAAACTTGAAGTACGAAGAAATTCGCACAGCGGCGTGCGGACGAAGAGGGGTGGCGTTTCCTTGTGCCGGTCCTCACCCCCTGCCTCTTCGGATCAGAAGGATCCTCAAAGCCCCTGACGGAGCCGGCGACAAAGCAATGCACCAGAAGCAATTTTTCCGAATCCGTTTACCAGTTCTTTGCTACGGCTCCGAAGTCCCGGCGACCGTTGTTCCTCTCGGTCGCCCACCCCCGACATTAGCTTCTCGCTTTCATCCGGAAGTGCTCGGCGAATACATACATCGGAAGAGTGGGACCTTCTGTCCACGGTGCGTCAGGAAAACGTAAAACGACGAACGCAGGTTGTAATCTCAGAAATCCTGATAGTCCAAGATCCACCGATTATTTTTACAAGTTATTACTATCAAGCTAATATTCCGTGAGTAGCTTCATTTTGATGAGACGCCCAACTTTTTCTCTTGTGGTACCTCGATTGTGCTTTGACACAATTTATTTTCCATTGCAGTTCAACTAACTGAATGTCCTGCGCAAATAGGTCATTCTCTTCGTCTTGAAACACTACCAGAATGTAAATAAAACACTGGAGATTTAAAAAAAAAAACAGAGTTGACCTTCACATCTCCTTGAAAGTCTCAGTCTGGTGCATTTTCTTGTATCTCCAGAAGCAAGCAAGTTAATCCGGGCGATTTTCTTTCAAGGGCGATGGGGAAATGCATTTTACGCACACCCCCCTTCCAGGTCTAAATGACGATTAGGGGGGTAGTGTGGGACTCACCCTGTCTGTGAAACAACGTGACAAGGGCATACCTACTAAAACCCCACCGCCCAGGAGCCCAAGAGGGACCCTTTCCTCCTTCCTCTCTGTAGCTGAAGATTATGGAGATCGCTGGCCTGCATACTACGCGAACTCCCATCCTTTGGCTCCTCCTTCCACATCTGTTCTTGGCTATCAAAGTTATTCAAGTGACCTGTATATTCGAGAATCCCGAATTTTTCGAGAACCCGTCCCGAATAAAATTCTCGAACATCCAGACCACTGGGATTCCCGAGAGAACGTTCGGGTTCTCGCACACCTCTAGGCAGAAGATCGAAATTCGGACGCGCGGCAGCGTTCCTTTCTTATCGCGCGGCTTCCGGTACGAACTTCGAACAACGACGGTTTTCGGCCGGAGCGGAACGCCCCGACCGGGTTGATTTTGCACGGCGCGACTCGCGATTCCGAGGGAAACTCGAATAATAACCGCAGAGAACGGGACGAGAAGAAGGGAGAGGAGAGGGTGAGACACACGTATGGTCGGCGGCGAGTGCCGAGAACCACCACCGTAACGAGGAGACTTTAATAATGGCTGTATCACCGCGAACAAAGGTATATCCGTCCGGGTCGCGCGCTGCGACGCTCGTGGAAAATGCGTCATTATCCACTCGTGAAAACGACGAGGGTTTCGTGCAGGATTCGCGGCTCCGGAGCCTAGGGGATTGGGGCGGGGGCGTCGCGATGGCTACGACGCTTGCGAACCCTGCGATCGGCAACATTTTTATCTCTCTATACATCTCTTTCTCGATCCTGTGCGCCATTCGATCCTGAATCAAAAAAATTTCAAGATTTATACCGAACAGACAGACAAACAGACAGACAAACAGACAGACAAACAGACAGACAGACAAACAGACAGACAAACAAGCAGACAAACAGACAAACAAACAAACAGACAGACAGACAGACAAACAGACAAACAGACAGACAAACAGACTAACAGACAAACAGACTGACAGACAAACAAACAGACTGACAGACCAACAGATAAACAGACAGACAAACAGACTGACAGACAAACAGACTGACAGACAAACAGACTGACAGACAAACAGACTGACAGACAAACAAACAGACTGACAGACAAACAACTAGACTGACAGACAAACAGACTGACAGACAAACAGACTGGCAGACAAACAGACTGGCAGACAAACAAACTGACAGACAAACAAACAGACTGACAGACAAACAGTAAATAACAGAGATATTTAAACATTTTATTTGTACCTGTACCGAACGAAGACTTAAAAAGCCTAAAGTGACAGTTCAGCCATTAAACAATAAAGAAAATCAACCTGTACTTTGCATTACAAAGTACTATTGACGCGACACATGATCATTTTATTCGATCAATCTCAAACTTCGCACAAATTTTTTTCCCACCTAAAGGAACAATTCTGAGGGGGTGTTGTGCATTGTATTCGTTAGTAAAAAATTAAGGAGCGCCGTAGCGAACATAGGTCGCGCGGTAGGCGACAGGTGCGTCGCGTTGAGATAATGCTGGAGGTCTAGAGAAATAAAGGGAAAGGTAAACGGAAGTCGACGGAATCCACGATTAGAAAAGTAAGTTGAGGGAATAGCTGGCAGGTGCGTCGAGCTAAGATAAGAAGAACAAGGGACCGGTGGAATGAGAATGTGCCTAAGGGCTATAAGCTGCGACGATTATGGGGTACGATGCAGCCCTCGGATGGTAGTAGGACGATTTCGCGGGTCACGGGGGATGTTTAAAGCGTTCTCCAAAGGTGACGGGCTGGAGAGATCGGTTTCTGAACGTCGCGGGACGGCTCGGAACAACTCGGAACGATTTACTTCTGTGTCGGGCCTCGCCAGAACGATGGAAGCTTACCACTCGACGCTCGGCCGTAAAAGCTTTCGCAGACAGTGCGGGGAGGAGGTCAACCGAACCCGTACGCTTAAGTGCTTCGGCTTGGTGTGCGTTCCGGGCACAGAGTCGTGTAACGCCGGTAACGGCAAGCAGAATCGCGTCGAGTTGTGTCGCGACTAGCTTCGTCCCACCTCGCCTCGTCTTGCGACGAGAGCGTCGCGACGAACCGACGAAACGCAACGGGGGCAATGCTACCCCACGCCGCATCGCGTTACACGATCCCACTGTTGCTCGCGGATCGCGAGCCCGCGGACAACAAGCCGCTGAAACCTCGGACCTACGCGCCGCCAAATGTTTTTTTTTAGCCCTTTCGCATCATTAACGCGATTTTTTTCTGCTAATTATCAAAGCGCGTTACTTTCTAACGAGTCTTGATACCGATTCCTTACGGGTTCTTCCTGACGACGGGGATGACGATAAATATTACAATAGTCCGTTGATGATTTAGCCTTTTAAATTTGTACTCGGAGCTATTTTTTAACTTGAACATTAAACATTTCTTTCGACCTAGAATAATCTCATTCTCTATCATTTTTCTTTTTCATTTTATGGATATGAAATTGATCTAATATCTCATACAATACTAAAACGTCTAGGAATCGATTAGATTCGACATATTTACAATGTATTAGAAGTCGGGAAGACCGGGACAAGTTGATACTAAAAACCCTTTCAAGTCGGAGCTATTTTTTAACTTGAATATTAAACATTTCTTTCGACCTAGAACATAATTGTTGTCCGTTCTTCCTGACAACAAGGGATGACGATCGATTGTCGTTTTATGATTTTATAAATATTACAATAGTCCGTTGATGATTTAGCTTTTTAACCTTTTGCAGTTGGAGCTATTTTTTAACTTGAAAATTAAACATTTCTTCCGACCTAGATAATTTCCATTGTATATGTTTCTTTGATTTGATTGATATGAAATTGATACAATACCTTGTACAATACTTAAATATGTAATATTAAATAAGGGATCAACTCAATTTTTGTTTCACTCCTGCTTCCCACAATCATTGCAGAACATTTTCATTTTGCATACAGATTCGCAGTCTAATAATAATACATCAATTTTATAATTATCTTCAAATTCTATACAACGAACAATGACGCATGAAAACACATCGCAGCTACTAATCAGACACTTTTAATCAATATTAAAACACTCCTCAGTACGTTCTCCCGTATACGGGAGTAACGAATAAACAGTCTCGGAAGAAACGAAAAAGAAACTCGTATATCCAGGGCACGCATTCGATCCAAAGAAATCTCGTTGATCGGGCCGACTCAGTGAGCAAACCCCGAAAGATGGATCACGGTGAAGGGCTCGAGATCGCCGGGAATGGTCCTTTCCTCGATCAGCCTGAAAAAAAAAGAAGTAAAACGAATGAAAAGTACAGGAACGAATAACGCAATACCTACCAAAGGAAGAAAAATTGAAAAAGAAATGAGCCACTCGTCCGACTCGCCGGTGGACGTTCCGAACGATCGATTGAGAAAATTTCCGTGGAGCGAGTAGCGCGTACACAGAAGGGTCAATGCCACACCCTTAACCGCGCCGCGCCGCGTGCTTCTTATCCAATTCTATTTTGTCGCGATCCAATCTCAATCCCAATCTCGATTCGGAACCTAGTCCCGATATCATCCTATCCGTGACATTTCTGCCCCTCGAGCAAGGCTTACTCTTTTTCTTCCTCTGTAAGCCGCCCCCGCGTAGCTTTCTTCGTCCCCCGACTGCTCCCTTTCTTTCTCCCTCTCCCTCGCTCCTCTCTTTTCTCTTTCATTCTCGAAGGGAATCCTTGCGGCTACACGGCGCGATCCACCTATTCAGCCTGCATTCAACGACTCGAAGACCCTTCTGTCTCTCCGGCTACGACTTCGTCTTCCCTCGTCGACGTATCGCGACCGAGAAACGATTAGGTCTGCTGGAAATTCTTATCCATTTTCCGAAATCAAGAGAAAGAGAGAGAGAGAGACAGGGTACCACCGTACATTTTAAAGTGGTAGACGTTTATTCAGCGTGAACGAGTCGCTCCATCGCTCGAGGCGATAGGCGGTTCGATAAACTCATCGAGGAGCCGGTGATCCGCGCGCGAGAGGCCTCGTTTCCTCCGAATTTAGGTGAATTTTTTCCGGGAACCAGCGCCGATAGTAATTCCGCGCCGTTCCACGACCTGGAAGCGTCTGCACGCGGGATTGCATCTCGGCGATATGAAATACTTGGCGAACTTCCGGTAGACGGCGCATGGCGAACGGGGTCAAAGTTTTCATTAGGCAGGGGCGAAATGAAAAACGAAGACGCGTGACAAACGCGAGCCGGATATCATCGCGATGGAGACCGGCGCGGCGTGAGGGTAGCCGAGAAAACATGCGATCGCAGTGTTGCGATCAATGCTAATTAGCTGGACAATGATGATGTGGGAGGATTTAAATATACTTTTAAATGTGTAACCCAAAGATCATTTATTCAAACGTCATTTATGAAGAATATAAATGTAATGGAATAAATACAATACAAAAGTACATCTTTACAGAACGATGTCAATGAGAAGAGTGAAGTTACGCGTGTTTAATAAATCAATATTTTTGTCGCCAGGAAATGATTCGTTATTATCTTTTTAAAATATCTTTGATTTATATATTGGATGATTAAAAACAAAATGGAGCACATCAATCCACAGATGATAACGTAATTCCGTAAAAAAATAGATGCTAGTCATACGAAGTAATGTCTAGACAGTGAAAATATTAACATTTCTCTGTCGGTTAAACTTGCCAAAGATTTTTTTGTCGACAGATCCTCCTACATTTTATAAGGAAGTCTATAAAAGCTCTTATAACAAATTATCGTGAATCAATATTTATAAAATACATTCAATCAATATTTCAATAGGAATTTACATTATCGTCATCTGTTTGCATAATCGGCATTATCAACATCTGCCAGTTCGTTTATTTCTGTTCCAGTTTATGAATTTACATTACAAAACTGATAATGTTTGAAACGATACAAATAGCAGGTTGACATGTTTACGTAAATTTATTGAAATTTGGACAGGACGACGTTTGTCAGGTCAGCTAGTAAAAGAATATTTAATTATTATTATTATTTATTATATACGAACTGAATCCCTTTTACATAAGTGTTTACAATATCAAAGAAACGAAAAAAGAAAGAGAAAGATATAATACTACTCGTGCAATAACAAAGAAGGGACATGCACAAAAGAAAAATTTAATAATGGTACAATCGATATGGTATTATCATATAATCCTGCGTAGTTGCATTTGAAAATGTTGTAAAGAATCACTGAAAAAAACAAAACGATTATAAATAGTGCATGATTTTGTAATAATACGATTCATTGGATTAATTAATCCATAAGTAGATTTCGCGTTAGGTGTTTGAAAGTCCGCTCTTGTTTTCAGTTCACGTTCTAGTACATAAAAATTGATTTGCGACCAGTAGAGAGGAACAATCCATACGATTGTTAATTAAATGAAAAATAAAGCTCTGATCGGATACTGTTCTCCTAGGAGATAATGGTTCTAGGTTCGTTGTGGTTATTATTGCGGAGAATATTTAAAAGAATATTAATCGTGAAGAAGGTTTTCTCGAGCTAACACCTCGAATCGCAGCAGTTTGGAACGTGGGCGAGATTCTCGCTACTGGCTCGTTGCGAGGCTGAGAGGACCGGTGTGGTGCGGCGAGTAGCGACGAAGTAGGGACGAGGAATCAGCAGCGTATCGCTACATAATTTAACAAGTTATCCCGACTTAGCGAAGTCAATCTCTCTCTGCTTCTCCGTTCCTCCAGCGGCTATCTCTGCTGCTCGGCTCTTAACGAACCACTCTGCGAGATTCCTCGAGTTTGGAGCCGAGACGTGGCTAGGCGAGGCCGATACCACCAGCCGCTCCGGCTCTTCCCTTGGCAAAGATACTGCCGCTGATTCCCGATATCGTGTAAACGCGTCTTTGCTCTGCCCGCTCGAAAGCCACACGCGAAACCAACGAGAGGAGACACCGTTCGTCATCGATCTCCAATTTCAAGGGGTTAAACGCGTTTGTTTAATTTCGACTCTGCCGTCCACGAATCAGACTCCGTTCTCAATCCTACTCTCGTACCCCACCTAAATCGACGGCTTCGAATTATTCCCGAGTCGTCGATTGTACGAATACAAACCTCGTAATTAGTTCGTTGCATATAACGTCCGATGTTTAATTTTTAACGTTAAACAACCGCGACTACTTCTTATCGAATCACACGTTTCTTGATTGTATTATATTATGGTAGAAATTGAATTTTTCGGTCACTCACATGCTTCATTTACAAGATTGTCATCTCTATTTTGTAGTTCCTTTTTACTATCAACGAATAGCGCGCATCTTTATGCTATATAAAAATTGCTTTCGCCAATTGCGAGTGACTAGAGCTACATAAACAGTTTATTCTTAGTTGAACACTGGAACTACCGAGCACTAAACGCAGTTGGCATACATTGCATTCTAATAATGACAATATGGCATTTATTTAGATTTCGTACACGTGATATTTAAGTATGTACTTCAATAGAGAAGTTCACTAAAAAAATCTCTCAAAAAAACATATTTATACTTTTAATATTTCTAATCGAAAAAAATTCGCATGAGTCATTTTGACTTGTCCGATAATTCTAGTGTTAATAATATTGAGGAAAAATAGATTTCCACTCTTAAATTCTTGTTACCTTTCTACTGTTTTAAATCGCACCCACTCATTGTTCGCATAAATGCATAAAATCCACAGTCAATATTATTTTTCCACACATAAAGAGACAGCACGCGATCGCACTGATTGACGTTGAAATCGAAAGGAAAATATACGTAAATAAAAATTGAAGAGATAGGATCACAAACATTATGTCTCAAAGCGTAATGAACCTGTCAACCGTAATAGTATTGTTTCGATGAAAACGCATCGCAACATTTGCATTCTAAAATCAGACATTTCATATGAAACAACCTAATAGAATATCAAGGGGCGAACCGCGCCGCACGCCAGATGGCTCCTGTTTCCTTTAGTTCCTCAAGTTGGTATCTTTGGGCTCGAGATAGCAACGACTCGTCGGCGAATATGTATACGCAGATCGTAACACGATTATTCCTGAAAACTGGAACTTCCTAATAATTTAGTTACTTGTTACGACGCTGTTGAGACGCGAAAGTCTCGTCAGAGGGAAGATCCCGTGGATGGATCTCCGTTTCACCGGGACACCGTTGAAACGGTGTAACAGAGAGATAGAGAGAAAGAGGAGAGGAGAGGAGAGAGTGTGCATAGCTGGGGAGTGGGTGTCGCTCTCATCGAGATACGACGACGTTCAACCGACTCTTTCAGCGTGGCGCGTCGCCCCGCGCGCGTTAACCTCGAACGAGGCTCGCAGCAGCCTCTTTTGATCGAGGCATCCGCAGATACGCTCCTGAAAAACCCACGCGCCTCTCTCACTATGGGCCCCGCACCCATTTACGTTTCTCGCACGGCGTACCTTACCCGAAATCTTCCGACAACACCTCTCGTATCGTGCTACTTTCTTTTGTGCACTTTATCGCGGATCAATATGTGTAACCATACCACCAGTCTGTTTCTGCCAGTCTAGATATGCCTGCCCTTTCCATTCCTGGCCTCGAGAACACAGTTATTTATACTTGCCAGCGATCCTGGAATAATCTTCTCGAACCACCTTGAAGGTGGATCGACCCTAAACGCACCGAGATATAAAAATAATTCACATGTTGTTTTACAGAAATAACAAGAGATTTCCTTTCCTTCTATGGGTGACATCACATAAGTTAGAAATAACACGCTAACTGTATGCAACAGGATATTAGCATCAAAATCGGTTCACAAGGAGTGAACCACCGATGTATATCACTGAGATATAAGCATTTATTAAAAATTAAAAAAGTTTGTATATATATGATAAGAAATTACAACACGAGTAATCATCAAGAATACATTTACGATCGATAATTGAATTATCCAATAACAAGAGAGTGTAAGAAAGATATTCAGTTAACCCTTATCAGTCCCCCGTGTCTATTTGACACAGTTTTCCCGAAATAAGTTATACTGTTCTGTTATTTGTAGATAAATTTTCCCGAAACTTCGTATGACTTTTATTTTTTTAATGCGGAACACAACCGAAATACTTAAGATGTAAATGTTAACTCATCAACTTGACTCAAAAAGCATTGAAATTTTTTTTATTTTGCGTCACTGTTTATTTGACACTGGGGGACAGGTTCAGTTGGTGAAATAAGGGACGGATGAGGGTTAATCATTTCTTATGAAAGAGTCTTTATCATTTCAATAATTGTATAATCAAATATGTAGAACTCTTAAGCGTTCACTCCCAGTTGTCATCCAGGTGTGACATTTAGAGTGAATCCTCGAGAGAAACCCGCTGCTACCCGCTTTAGGAATAATTTTTATAGCGAACGAATCGTTGAGGAAGAATTTTTATAACTATCGCATCGTCAAGGAATAATTTTTATATTGATCGGATCATTGAGGAAGAATTTTCATATCGATCGAATTGTTAAGGAAGAATTTATCTATCGATCGAATCTTTAAGGGAGAATGTTTATATGAATCGAATCGTTAAGGAAGAATTTTTCTATCGATCGAATCTTTAAGGGAGAATTTTTATATGAATCGAATCGTTAAGGAAGAATTTTTCTATCGATCGAATCTTTAAGGAAGAATTTTTATATGAATCGAATCGTTAAGGAAAAACTTTTCTATCGATCAAATCGCTAAAGATCAATTTTTACAGCTATCGAATCCTTAAGTAAGCATCATTTAATTAAGATCGAATCGTAAAGCAAGACTTTCTCTATCGATCAAATCTTTAAAAACGAATGTTTATATGAATCGAATCGTCAAGGAAGCAATTTTCTATCGATCGAATCGTCAAGCAAGAATTTTTCTATCCAAGGAAGAATTTGTCCAACGATCGAATCGTTAAGGGAGAATTTCTATGTATAACTGAATCAATTTTGATTTCGCACAAAGACCTAATCTATTAATTGCAAACGCCAGCGAATAGCGTAAATTGGTTGAAAGCATTAGCTGCAGACCCGGAGTTTGGCGGAGCGTGCACGAAAAATACGGCGGAGCTGGAAGCAACTCGGAGAGACGGATTTTTCGAAAATGGTTGCGTACCGCAGCTGGAACGTTTCGATGAGGCGCGCGACAGGATACAAATAGATACGCGCGCGGTTTCCATGCTGCGTTTGTGAAATCGAATGCGTTCAATTTACATAAGCCGAACCGATTGCACGCGCGTATTTCGACGCGGTGCGGGTTGCATTCGCTAGCGCGAGCCCACACGCAACCGATCGGCGTTGGATATCATAACGGAGAAAAACATATGATGCGATCCATTGATCGGCGCTGTATGCGTCGCTTACCACGCGTTTCACTCGCATAATATAATACCGTCTGTGCCGTGTCAATCGCGCAATTTATGACACGCAACTTGTCCTGCAGTCGCGTGATCCCTGCAATTACTAACGATAGTTCCTTTTAATTCCGATGAAGCTGTGAAAATTTGAAAATCGGTCACTCACAGTAATTTGATCTAGTAATTTTGTATAAACGCATTCACGCGAGTTCAACGATATAGAATACCGCGTCAACTGCCACGCCGATCGTTCGTAGCGTCGCACAGTGGGTAATCATGCCGATTTTAGAAGTACATAATTCAAAAAACCAAATGTGCCCAACGCAAATGTCCGTAAAAGTTAAAATCGACAATTTTTCTTCTCAAATCATTTACTGCTAACCGTGGCAAAGGTTGACAGTAGTATATTATGAAATTGATGATTACGGCGGCAGGTTCGATCATTTATAGAGAACAACAAGTGTGCAATTATTTAAACATGTTTCTCGACGTTTCGATCCCTGTGTGGATCTTTCTCACAGAGACATTTTTTGCGTCTGAATAATAGTATATGTATAATATATTTTTTTGAAAAACCATATTGTGAAAGTAGTAGTTTGAAAAGACATTCTTTTCACCCTTTTATTTATTCCTTAGAACGTTAATATTGATTGTAATTATAACAGCCGTGTTCAGAAGCATTGAAAGGAAACAATTTCTCGGAAATGTTTCAATAATGTTTCTCATGGAGGTTTCTAAGAAATTCATTTCTTAAGTTTCTTGCAGGCGAGTTTTTGTGTTTTATTTAAGAGAAAACCATTAAAAGAACATTGTTTCTCAGAAATAAAAATTTGTCGCATATTAAGTCTGGCAAACATCGATAGCAGAGTACAATTTTATTTCACTTTCACAGATGTGAATATCGTTGTTTCAACTAATTAACCTTTCACTGCAATGATTTTTTTTAATCGGGATGAAAAAATTGAAAGAAGGTCAGTTTTCGTGTTTCATTTAAGGGAAAAATATTGAAAAAGATTAAAACAACATTTCCAGAGCAATAAATAAACATAGTAAGAAAACACGTTCGTAGTTTACTATAATACCAGATCTGTTAACTGTATCAGATATGATAACTGTGTCGATCGTAATCGGTCATTTTCAAGAGTAATCGGATGATAATGACAAAGACGAGCGACGTGAAAAATGTATTATCGCGAAGGACACGGTGGTTGCAGAGAACGTAATCGTTAGAAAGGAAAGCGCAATTCCGTCGCGATTGCAGATATTTTTCGAAAACCCTCGGGAACGTTCGGCTGGAGATTCCAAAACGAAATGGAACGACGCGATGCGTGAACATCGCTCGTCTATTCGAGGCCCCTAAGAGCGGTTCCACGCTAACGATTTCCAGCCTTTTTTTCCCCGACAATCGTGATCCTTTTCATCCGACGAGAGTGAGAGAGAGAGAGAGAGAGAGAGAGAGAGAGAGAGAGAGAGAGAGAGAGAGAGAGAGAGAGAGAGAGAAAGAGAACGGTGGTCTCTCTGTGTGTTCCGCTGACTGTCGCACGTTTATCGCGAATTTCTCGCGCGACAGAATAATCGGTGGCGTGAAAATGTGTCGCGGACCGAACCGAACGGAATGGGGTAGGGGGTAGAGGGAGGAACGGGTTTTCGATCTGTCCGAATTCGTTGATCGACGACGACGTAGACGAGAGAGAGAGAGAGAATACGCGTCTGGGCATTCTTGATTGCGGCCCGGTCGGTCTGGGGGGGAAAAAAAAAACAGCTCGTTAATTCGCGCTTTTCGACGAATAGGTCATGGGGCAGGGCAGGGCGGGCGCGACGCCATAGCGAGCGCGCGGGGGCGTGCGACAAATCGAAGGAGATGAAAGGTGGTTGGGGAGAGAGAGGCCGGTAATATTTCTTAGGGGGTGTGCGTTAATTGCGCCAATGTCGCGGGATTAATTGCTCGGGAATTGATCGGCTGCGCGAATTTCCTCCGCTCCGTGGCTCCCGGTGAAAACTCGATTTCGCGAAGCAGCCTCTCTTCGCGCGATCGTTGGTTTATCATATTAATGGACGCTCCTCCGATTTCAATTCGCGCCGCACAAGAGAATAGTCTCGGGTTCCATCGACACGGATCTGTCGTATCAAGAAACGAACACTCTTTGTTTTCAATTTATTCGAGTAAAAAGACGCTCGATCGATGCGACGCTGTTATTGCGATCGACAATGGGTTAACGACTTTCCGAGAATTTCTTTAAAAATCTACAAGACTGCAGACGTTATCTATTCACGGCGAGCACGCGGAATTTAAGACGGTAAAGGAATTTAGTTGGTATTCGACTCTGTTGCTGCTTGTAACGTCGCTACGATGAGAATCAGGGAATTTTCGAAAATCCCTGAGTCTGTGATTCTCTCGATTTGAAGTTTCCTGGTACGCGGCGGTTCTCTGTGACGATTTTCCCGGGGCACCGTTGCTTTCACGAGGACCTCCTCTGAACACGGGAAGTTCGCGATAAGTGGAATGACGACGTTATTATTATTATCAGTATTATTAGCATTTTTATCGGCAGCTAACCCAGACCAACCTAGCCCGCCGCTTCCTGCTTGGCTCTCATCCGATTGGTCGGATAGGATCTGCAATCAAAGTTGCGAGATCACCGTGGGGAGAGCCGCGAAGGAAACTCGCTCGCCGAGATAAGTCACAGTTTTCCGGGAATACGGCGTGCTACGGGGGATGATGCGGATCCCCCTGGCCTTACACGAGGAAAATCTCGAGACCCCTTACCCTTGCCGATTTCAAAGAAAATCGGATTTTTCTGATTCAAGATACAACGGTGTTTTTGGGACACCCTGTATACTGCTTTGCAAATATAACTATTATCATATTATTAACATCAAACTTACCACTGCCAGTCGAACGACCGGTTTTCACGTTTTACCACGTTTTTATTAGCTTATTGTGAATTTTTAATAACTATGAAAATACTTGTAAGATTTTAAACGAAAAACGTGCGGCGCAAGATGCATCAATTATTTATTGCATGTGCCCCAACGTTTTTCGTTTTTAATCTTACAAGTGTGTTCATAGCTATTCAAAAGTCACAATCACAAATTTTCAGGACGAGGTTAGAAATACTGTATGGTTAGAAATACTTTTTTTTTTTAATTAATTTTTATTTTTCATTTTGCAATTATTGAAATTATGAAGCTGCTTGTACTGAAATTGATTCGATAAATTTCTTTGTCCGAGCATACATTGTAATCAGAATTGCAGAAAATATAAACAAATCTGGCCTTGTCATTTTTATTAGGTAAACGTTTTAATCTCCTTCAGTGCTTGGTGGCTTTAGTGTTAACCTTTTGCAATCGGAGCTAATTTAACGAGAAAGTTACACATATCTTCCGACCTAGAATACTATCATTGTATTCGATTTTTTCATTTTACGGATATGAAATTGATATAATATCTCATGTAATACTTAAATGTGTAGAAATTGATTAAATACCAGCATAATTGATAATGTACACAATATTGTGAATAATGGTATCTGAAGAACTTGTCTGGGTGAAATATAGAACAGTAAAAGACACGAAAGATTTAAGCATATTGCAATGTTTTCAATCCAATCAAATCATCAAGAGATAAACTCAATTTTTATTTTACTCTTGCTTCCCACAATATCGTGAATACTGGAAACATAAAACAGTAAAGGCAACAAAAAATTTAAAAACATCGTAACGTTGTTTTTATTGCAACGAAATCATTAACCTTTCACTGCATGAATCTTTCAATTGACATGAAAAAATTGAAAGGTCAGTTTTTGTGTTTTAGTAAGGGAAAAATATTTTTAAAAAATCAGAACATTTTCAGAAAAATAAATATAAATAAACATACATTACCTACCAGCATGGAATCATGATTGTTAAAGTTTAAATTTCTTTCCTTACATAACAAACGCAAATGTCTTTTGAAAATGATCCCAATCAGGATCGAAACGTCGAGATTTAAAATTGCAAATTTGTTATAAAACAAGGACTAGATAGTTTATTTTTGATCGAACCTGTGCGCCGAAATCATCTTTCCAATATAAATAAACATAGTTGGAAAAAAACATTCTTAGTTTACTATTTACCAGATTTGTTAACTGTATCAGATATAATACACTACGCAGCGAAGGTTTAAGGGATGAAATCAATTTTTATATTAGCCCTGCTTCCCACAATCAATGCAGAAAATTTTCCACGGTGTAATAATGGTGGAGCAATTATTCGTGAATTCGCGTTAAATTTCAAAGACGACACAAGGGAAGCTAGGTCCGTTGAATCGCGAGAAAGAGAAAGCTGACCGTGGCGGGTGGCTGCGAAAAATCGCGGGACAGATCGCGTCGAAGGGAAAGAACGCGAAATCGCGAGGGGAACCGATGGTACCCGATGGGCTTCGAGGTTGCTACGTACCGAACCTTTTGTTCCCGAAGAACTCGCCGGGCCCGGGAACAAAGCCCGTCGAAATTAGTTTATCCCCTGATGGCTTCCGATCGAATTATCAGCTGTATCCGAGGGTTTCGCTTTTGCGGGACGGTCATTTAATTTAATTCCGGCCGCACAAAGGACACAGGAACGATACTCTTGGAAGAGGATCGACTCGCGACTCGGGAACGCTACGCACTGCCGGATCGAATCGTATCGATCACACGAGCCGTTAATTCGATCGCGAAGGTGTTCGATCGAGAGCGAACACCTCGATCATCCCACCAGCGCGGACAGCTCGCGCGGCACACGCGTTGCAACTTGCAACTCTCCATGGATTGGCTCTTGAACCTGTTGACTGGGCCAACCGGGCATCGGAGCGCGAAACAAATATTTAATCGCTTGTCCAATGAATAATCAACTTGCACGTTTTAATGGAAAAAAGTGGACGGGACCGCCGCGCTATTGTCTAGCTGATGTTCCCTCCCAAATTTACCGCGTTTTATTCACGGAAGAATCTACTAAACGTGTGCCGATAATTATGAAAGCGGTCTAAGTGATATATTTCAATCCCGATTCATCGATACGATCCAGAAATCAATGTTATTCAATTCTCATCGAGCGCGAGTTTGCTCAGCGATGAGCAAAACTTGACCTGTGAAATTACCTAATATCGGCGGAAATGTTGAAACAGTTTGATCTTCTTGATTGAAGTGAAATTTGTTGGATCGTTGAAAACGAGAAAACGCCATTAAGGGTCTGAAGAGCTTACACGTGAAAAACGTTGGGTTTCCCTGTTATCGATCTCTCAGCATCTCTTCAGTTCTGTGGGGAATGTGTAATGGAACGATTCGGTACGAGGCAGCGAGTCAAAATAATTTGTACCGGCGCAAGTCAACTTGTTTTGGCGAGCTTGCAAGTTTCCCCGGTTGAGTGGTTAAACTCGTTCATCGAGGGCGCAAGAATGGGACTCGAATGGGACTCGAATGAGATTGTTGGCATAGTTCCGAGATAATAAAAGGATATCGCGAGACACACGTTGGTCTCCGCGAAGCGGACAGAAACGCGTTGGTATCGAACGGACGAGGGTTGAAGTTCCCCGCGAGCTAGTGAAAGGTCTCGCGACGGTGATGGTAACGGTGACGTTGACGGCAACGGCGTCGGAGTGTGCAATTGATAAGCGGGGTGGAACGGCGGCCGCTTCCGTTCTCGTTTCAAAGAAAGCATCGCGCGAACGTTTGCCTTATATTCTGGAACGCGGAGCGTGGCTGAAACTGTGTGTCGACGATAGCGTCGGCGACGGTGACACGAGGTCGCGCCTCTTGAAAGAGTTCGTCCAACTTCTCTCGCAGAGAAGGAAGTTTCGCGCCACCGGTCTCTGAGACGGGGCTAAAACGGTTCGCGGATCTCTCTCTCTCTCCCTCTCTCTCTCTCTCTCTCTCTCTCTCTCTCTCCAACGCGATAGTTTAGATCCCCGGAGCGCGATAATATTGTGTGTCGAAGCCAGTATTTGCCAAGGGGGAGAGTCCATGCTCGGTCAACCGTGGTCAGAAGAGTTCTGCGTTCGTTCGCGAACAGAGTCAAGAGAGGCTTTAGAAATACAGAAACTTGTTTCATTCGTGCCCCCGGACCGCGTTTATTCTCCTTTTTCCCTGTACCCGAGCCCGTCGTCCTCCCTTCCCTCTCCTTTCTCCACCAGCTTTCTTCCGTTTCCACTTTTTCTCTGACTTTTCTTTTTTTTTCTCTCTACGCCGCGCCGCCCCCGCGCGCACCCCACCTTCGACTTGTACTTCGCGCCGTGCCGCCACGACGTTCTCTCCGGCCAGGCCGGCCCATCCAATTCTCTCTCGGATTGAGAGAGCCGCGCGACGATGCTCACAATGCTCGAACGCCACGCAAGAAACTTCGAGGACATCCACGGCAAAGAAAATTCCCAAGGATGCCGACGCGACGCTTTGCTCAAACAACGCAACGGTCTTACAACTTTCCTCGCCGGCCGAGAAAATTTCCTAAAGATTCTTATCCGAGTCTGTCTTCGCCTCGCCGGGCGTTGCGATATTCATTTTTTTTTTCTTCTGTTTCGTCTTTGTTACAGAAATAATTTCATTGTCTTCGTCGTCGCGTTCGTTTCACGACTTCGGTAAACTTGATGTGGGTCTTCTCCGATTATAATGAGTTTTCGTCACAGTGGGTGTACAAAGTGTTCGTACGCTCTTTAAAACGGAATAACATTTTTGTAATTGTACCGAACGAACTGATTTTTTATAATCGATTAGAAGCATTGGTTTGCGAAACGATATGCCAAAAAGATTCTCCGAAAATTATGATTTACGAGGTTACATGCGAAAATAAAAAAAGCATTTTTTGAAATTTTTTTTATTGCGGCTCTTAATGAATATTTAAAATATGTGTTTTTGTAGATCTATGTTAGTTAACCCACATGCTGAAAATTTCATCGAAATCATCTTCGAATATCATTTCGTAAACGAATGCTTCTGATTGATTATAAAAAATCAGGTCGTTTGGTAGAATTATAAAGAAGTTATTTTGTTTTAAAGGGCGTACGAACACTTATGGGAGTAACTGTACATATTTTTTTTTTATTGAGCCACTGAAACTTATTGTAGGTTTATTTCGGCTTTAATAAAGATACACTAGTTTCACAGTTCGAGTACATTTACAATATGACTAACCACTAGAGATGCAGATTACAATCGTTTAAAAACTGAAAGATAAATTCACAGGCTTTAACATTTGGTTCTGCGAAGAAGAGGTCCGCTTTTAGTGGTAAGAAAAACGTAATTTTACGTAAATTATTTACAAGTTCAATTCTTTCGGAGTCATATAAACAGCACTACCATAATACGTTATTGAGTTACTTTAATGAGTTACGCTTACAACTCACTGTACATATGTTAAGGTGATCGAAATCATCGGCAACGTTACTTAGACTCGATATAAAAAAAAAAGTAGCTACTACATAATTTCAGTTCGTGTCGAAACGACGGTGTGAAACGAAGTGGTAGAGCTGTCGGAGTAAATTGCGACGCGTACACAGTGCATGCCGTTTGAAAAGCGGCTACGAGTTCGCCAGGGCGAAGTCACAATCGAAGGATTGAACGATGCCGGGAGGCACGAAACGGAATCAAAGCCACGCGTGTCGCGTTCCGTCGATAATCGTGATGAACGTCGCGCTAGATGGGACGATATTATCGTTTATCCATTTGGTTGATTCGTTGCGTGAATAGCTCTGTCAGAGGCTGCGCGAATCCGCGAATGGATACGGAAACTGTTTCGCGAATCAATGCGAATCACGGGTACACCGGGGGAAAATATTCCGCGGCGCGCCGGGTCGGGCCGGGCCGCGCGCCGGTTAAATGCGATCGCGAAACGGTAAATAGAATCAAAGCCTGGCCACCGGCCGATATTTCGTCGAACGTCCGATTTTAATTAAAGAACCGCGCGAATAAATATTATACCTCGCAATCAACGGGAGGATAAATAGTCGACCGTGATATAAAAGTGGCCATCGTCGGGGCCGGAACGTTCCGCGTTCCGAGTTTCACGCGGGCCACGCGGAAACCTCGAAACATCATCTCGTCGCAACCCCAGAGAAATAACAAGCTCGTTAATCGGCTGTCGGTCGCGACTTCACCTCCGTTTTCGTACCCTTCTGTTCTCCGATCCGAGGACCAAACTTATTTTTTATCCGCCCACTCACCGGACTAATTAGAATTCTCGCAGACCCGTCGATCGGCTCCTTATCTCGGTTACAGGCCGACGTCGCACAGTCCGGACAAACCCATCATACTCAATACTCGTTTATAGCATAATATCACGATGTGCGATCAATTTCTTTTGTCAAAACTTTATTATTAATCGCATAACAATAATTCTTATTCTTTTTTATTCATTAGTTTCTGCACAGCAACAGCAAATACCATTAGTACACAAGATTAAATATTCTTAATTGTTTTTAAGCTTATTAAGATTCATCGTTAAATTTCACTTTCTGTGAGTAATTAGTAGACTGCGAATCTCAAATAACCGATATTATAATCTTCATTTTCCATTTATTGAAATTATAAAGCTGTTTACAATGAAATTGAATTATGAAATTTCTTTGTTCAAATACTTAATGTGGTAAATATTGCACAAAATACAAATGAATAGAACCTCGTCGTTTTATAAGCTAAAACATTTTGATCGGTTTTGTGCTGGATACTGGACGCGGTTATCAATTTATGTATTCTGAAATTTAATGTAACTAATAATTATTCTGCATTTATTGTGCGAAGCAGGAATAAAATAAAAATTGAATTGCATCCCTTAACGACTTCGTTACACTAAAAACAACATTATATTATTTTAAAATTTTTCTAATCATTTGCTGTTTTATATTTCACCAACCAATTTCTTTTAAAATGCGTACAGGTCCGCAGTCCAGTAATTAGCATTGCAAGTGCAAATCGAAACCGAAGACTCAATTAGTTACTCATCTCAAACTTTTCAACTTCCCACAACCAGCGAAATTTTAGCGAATTTTAGCCGTCCGGTTGTAGACGACCTCTGAACTGTTACCAGGCGCGGCCGGGCCGCTCGGGTTCCTCTTTAGAATATAAAAATCCGAAGTGGTCTCGTGCAGAATTTTTTAATGCTCTCGCGTCTAGGAACGAGACGCCTCGCGTCTTTGTGCGCGAGAACTCGTGCACAAATTCGAAGTATGCAGTTTACACGATATCGCGTAAGCCGCGGCTAAACGCCTGTTTTGAAACCTGACCCAGAAACAGAGAAGACGAAACTAGAATGCACGAAAGATGTAACAGAAAGAAAGAAATGCTTAGCATTTACTAAATGGTATCTTACGGCGTCCATTAAAAGATGGAAGATCCGTGCGAACAGCGACGCTGAAACATTTTGTTCAAACAGTAGATGGAATTATCAATGTTTATAAAAGAACTATTAGATGTAACATAAACGATGTCCAATTAACGACCGTCAAATTTTCCAAACAAGACGCTTCTCATACACTCATTTTTTTATCATTATTAGTCTGCGGATGTTTATGCAATCTTCATGTTTTGTAGTAAAATTTTAAGAAAGAGGGACCAAATAAATCCTTTCTTCATTGGTAATTGCCGTTGTAGATCAAAAATAAATAAAAAAAACCTACTACATTCTGTCGAATTTGATATCCCAGCATTTTTTGAAAATTTTATAAATAACAAATGCATTAAGATTCACACTCTAATTATTAGTCATATCAAATTTCAGAATACATAAATTGATATCCGTATCCAGTGACCACCACGTAACCAACGTGTTAATACTGAACCTACCAAGCACAAAAACCGATTAAAATGTTACAGCTTATAAACACGACCAGGTTCTATTTATTTGTATTTTGTTGCCGTATTTACCACATTACGTGCTTGGACAAAGAAATTTATTGATTCAATTTCAGTGCAAGCAGCTTCATAATTTCAATAAATGAAAACTGAAGGTTTTCCATGTTCCTTTTCCATTCTCACCACACAAATCCACAGACGTTTAAAGGGTGAATTCGAGCGTTACTCCCTTTTACATTGTCGGAATGATTACAATTGATTTCTTATCCTTATTTCCGGATTTCTTGTTTGTCGGATTTCCTTTTTTTTAGAAAACGACGCGGTTGATTGTCGCGTGAAGAAACGAATTGACCAGGGAACCCGACGGATTTTAATCGAGGTCTAACAAGATTCAGTCGGAAGAAGGTTTGGAAAAGACATAGGTAATTGGCGAGAGGATTTCGCAACAAAGAAATCTCGTTGAAGTAGCGCGCGGCAGTCTTTGTGGTAATCTAGCCATGATTCGATGCGAGGAGTCGCGTTCGTCTCCGCGATGCCTCGCGTCGCGTCTCGTTCCCCTTAATTATCCAATAACGGCAGCGGTTTCGGTCTAATCGGGGCCAGTGGTACCGCAATTACGGTCGATTGCTCGTTTCCTTGGCCGGTCCAAGAAACCACTCCGCGGAGACACAGCAAAGGTTGCGCGCGTTCCTCGTCCGTCGACCCCTCCCTTCGTTCCCTTCATTCCGTTCATTCCTTTCATCCCCTTCGTCTCCTTCATCCCCGAGGATCTTTCGACCGATCGAGACAACGCGCCGAGAGGATCGCTCCGTTTAACCCTCGCTCCACTAATCCACCGACTACGTCGATCCTCTGGCCGTTCTAACCATCTCTTCGGCAAATTAATTATATCACCGTCGTCGTGCAGCGTCGCAAGGTTCCGTCTCAATTTTCGAGTACTTGATCAAAATCTCGATCGCAGTAGGGCGTTATTATTATTATTATTATTTATTATACAGGGTGTCCCAAAACTACCCTAGGCGCCGAAAATAGGAAGTTCCTTGGGTCATTTGAAGCGACATTTTCCTTTGCAAAAATGTTATCCGCGACTTTGTTTAGGAGTTATTAACGAAAAATACGGACCAATCAGAGCGCGACCTAGACGCGAGTTGGCACAGTCGGCCAATGGACAGTTGGCGCGCCGAGCCGATTTTACCAACTCGCGTCTAGGTCGCGCTCTGATTGGTCCGTGTGTTTCGTTAATAACTCCTAAACAAAGCCGCGGATAACATTTTTGTTAAGGAAAATGTCGCTTCAAATGACCCAAGGAACCTCCCATTTTCGGCTCCTAGGGTAGTTTTGGGACACCCTGTAGACGGACTGAAACCCTTTTACATAAGTGGTTAGAATAACAAAGAAAAAAGAGAAAGATACAAGACTACTCGTCTAATAACAAAGAAGGGACATGCACAAATAGAACAATTTAATAATGGTACAATCGATAGGGTCTCATGGAAATCACCGACACAAAATTCCCCGACACGGTTTTCACCGACTCCAGATTTGACCGACAACCACGAATTTGACCGACAACGGTTTTAGATTCGTTGCAATAATGCGATTCATTGGATTAATTAATCCATAAGTCGATTTTTCTTTAAATGTTTGAAAACCCGTTCTTGTTCTCAATTCACGTTCCGGTACGTAAAAATTGATTCGCGCAAGTAGAGATGAACAATCAATACGATTATTAATTAAATTCAAAATAAATCTCTGGTCGGATACTATTCTTCGATTTATAACTAGTTGGGGCCTTGGGCAAAGTAGAGATTTGGGGCCCCCGAGGAAGAACGTTGAATTTGGATCTTTGATATTGGATTGTGTTCGGGGCCCTCTGTTGCTTGAGGTCCCGGGCATTTATATATGGGCCCAAGTTGCCTATAGGGTAACGTGCCACTGCTCGAACGTGAAATTATAATGTTACGTGTCCATCTGAGAGATCCTCTCAATATGCGTGTCCACTTGATTACGTGGCCACGTGAATTTCATGCGTGTAGCTCTCAGATGAATTTTGGACGCGCCAAAGTTTTCTCCAATTGTTGCAATGTTCTTAATAAGAAAAAGAAGCAATTTCAAACCAATTTGAACATCAGAAAAAACCACGAGGGGTCCTCTCCATAGTTTCTCCTTGCGTCATGATTATTCCATTCTTCCATCGCGTTGTAAATAACGCGTTTGCCTGTATTTTACAAAATAAACACTGCCGAGAAATTAGACGAGCGAAGCGGAGAGCAGCGCAGTCTGATTCTATAGACACGGCGTGCTCTTTTAATTGTAATCACGTACAAAAGCGTATTTACCGATTCAAAGGAGAATTCGAAAGTAGGTCGTTCCGTTCGGTGGAAGCGTAATCGAAGGAAATAACACTTGCCTGTGATTCTCTTCTCTTTTTTTCTTTTTTTTTCGCAAAAACGCGCAAAGACCGAGCGAACACGATCGAACCTCGTATCATCTGGCGCGATCATTAGCTTGATGGGAATGTTCTGTAAAAGTTCTGTTCTCCAGGGATTTCCACGGGCCCCCGGTTGATTCGTGGATACTTACGTAGAAACACGAAGCATGCGCTTCGAGTACATCCTTGCGCTTCAGTCTCTTGCAGAGCGAGTTTTCTGAAAGCAATTAACTTTGCCGGGCAAAGAGTAAAAATTCGACGTGTACGCTCGGAAAATGTAACCGCCGCACGCTGGACAGAGTCGGATGCCATAGAAAAACTGGTGCGCTTCGCCGATGGGAACGTTGTTAGCCGTTGAAGGGTTTGACCTAAAAATCTGGTCTTTGATGGGCGCATCTTGAGCGTCGTAATTTTGCGCACGAGCATCGGATCCAGGGGCGTCTGTGTGTCTATGGAACGGAACCGAGCGAGATTTTCGTATTTGCGTTTTTGGGGCCGAACGTCCTATCTGTCTATGGGCGCGTTGCAAAGGTGTTTTCAAAAATCCGGGCCAAAAGGGTTTTAATCTTGATAATGAACCGCGTAGCTGCGAACGAACACCGCGCGCGATGATGTTATCTCGGGCAAATTGGAAACGGAACTGTGTTTAACAACCAACTCCGTTGCACCAACAACGAGTCAGCGCGTCAAACGTTCGTTAAAAAACGGCCCGTTCGCGAAAACGGATCCTCTTCGTCGGCCGAATCAGGTCAAAACGAAAGATATACAGTAAAGTCGCGAAGCTAGCAGCTCCCTCAGAATCTCCACGATCACTGTCTAGGGGCATCCCCGCAAAGGGCTAAGAAGCTCGTACTTTGTTATAAAAAAAAGATATATATAAAAAACCTTTTGGTTCGGAACCCACCTTAATAAAAAGTAGGTCCCGCTGAAATAGGCGATAGGGAGAGCTGGTTAAAGGTGGAGGTGTGGAACGGGATTTGAAACACTGATGGGACCAAATATCCAAGACATATATATATATATATATATATATATATATATATAAAACCTTTTTAAAAACCACGCTTATATTAAAATGCACTAAAAAGGAGAAAATCATTTTTTAAAATATTAGTTACTATAAATAAAAGCGTGGAGCGTTAAGCAATATTAACGTAATCTTCGTAATCTACAATGCAAAGATTATGCGAATAAAATGAATTGTGGTTAGGATAGGTTAGGTCGTGGAGGAGGTCCTATGCATCCCCACCACTCATACGAAAATTCAGGAGCAGTCTTTCAAAATTGAGCTTTCAAAAAATGCTTACCCTATATATGTATCATCCTAGATAGAGTGAAACCCTGTTTTCTCTCTCACCCTCACAACGTATTTACAACAAAAAGGTAAACGTTGCCACGGAGCATGCAAGAATACAGAAAATTCAATACGGTATTAGCATTAGTATTTTACGAATATCTCGAAAACTAAAAGCGACCATCCTGTATTGAAAAAGGAAAAAGTTGTTCAGAATGTCGAAATGTATAACATATTTAAATTTCATAAAAATCGGAGGGTAGTGGTAGTTTACGAATAATTATCAGCTACCGTCCAAATTACACAGGCGCTCCGTCAAAAATTTGTAAGGAAAAGCCGTATTTATTATAATCATTGACAAACGTGTTTGTCACGGGCGCGTTCGTTTCGATCTGATCTTCTTTTTTCAATTCGTTGGCAATTACAATTTTAGAATTCTTCTGTTCCGATTCTCTATTTTATAAATTTAACTATATATAGGGTTGTCTGTTAATACACACACGTTCATTCATACAATACACACACATCATTCGTACTTCAACCCTATAAATTCAAAGTCCCTTAAAGTGCTCCATTAGAGAAACATTTATAAAAAATGGTGGGAAACCTGCCCTACACGATCTCTGTCCCTGCTCGGAACAGTCGATGGGAGCTAGATCGTGACTTTACTGTAATCCACATGTGTCTGACAACATTGCAAGGATTAACCGGTGACGTCGATAACCGTGACAAATGAACGGCCGCGATCAGACGGTTCCGCTCGGAGTCCCGTTCGAAACGTTTTTGACGCGAATGCTCGTCGAGGAAATACGAACGAAATAGGGGTCGGTGGGAGGGGAGGACGTCGGGGTGGGCGGAGGAACGCGGTGAACATTGGCTTTTCTTCGCAGCAACAAAAGGCCCGGGCGGACAGAAGTAACAAAGTGCCGGGAAGAAAACCGGGAACACAGAAACACTTTTTCAGGACGAAAAAACTTGGAACAGGTATTTACTTCCTGCCTCGATGGATTCTCGACGGTTCCGCGTTCATTCTCGTCGAGCCCGCGAGAGACGAGGCTCTGCTCGCGCGGAAAACCATCTATCCGTCTATTCGTCTAACTGTCCGTCTATCCGACGAGGAAAACTGGAGCACGCGATTGAAGAAACAGTTTGCTCGCCGATTCTTTTCGCTAATGATTACATGTCGGTAAAAGAGACAGAGTATGTTCAGTTAAATAGAAACGTGTAACTTGTGCGAATGTCCTTGAGTAATTGTAATCATAATGAGGGGAACGATCATCGAGGCTGTTTAAAGACGGGTGGTTTCATTTTCAAAATAATTATGATGACTTTGATTGAACCATTCGAGTTTGTTCTTGAGACAAACAACGTACGAATTTGTAACCTTGAATCACCTTGAGCAATAATTGTCTAAATGAAAGGAACGATCATCGAGGACGTTTAATAAAGTGTGGTTCCATTTTCAAAACAATTATGATGATTTTGATTGAACCATTCGGGTTTGTTCTATGGACAAACAACGTATAAAGTCATCTTCAATGATCTTGAGTAATTATAGTTCCAATGAGAGGAACGATCATCGAGGATGT
This sequence comes from Lasioglossum morio, assembly GCA_916610235.2. Taxonomy (NCBI): domain Eukaryota; kingdom Metazoa; phylum Arthropoda; class Insecta; order Hymenoptera; family Halictidae; genus Lasioglossum; species Lasioglossum morio. Next base: position 4,814,654 of record OU744327.1, read on the forward strand.
TTAAAATAAGGGTGGCTGCATTTTCTAAGAAATTACGGTGTTCTTGATTGGCCTTGAATAATTATATTCTTAATGAGAGGAACGATCATCGAGAATGTTTAAAAAAGGCTGGCTCCATATCTACAAAATTATGATGACCTTGATTAAACCATTCAAGTTTGTCCTTGAGACAAGCAACGTACAAATTTATAACCTTGATTCACCTTGAGTAATAATAGCGAACGATCATCGAGAATGTTTAAATAAGGGTGGTTCCATATTACCTTGATTAAACCATTCGAGTTTGTCGTTGATACATTGAATCAACCCTTAGATATTTGAGGTGGTAACACCATTAGGTGACTCACCCTGTACAATAGATTTCCCGTAAAATATCTGCCACGAGTCCGACAGGATATTGTAGGGAAAAGGATTAATCCTCCGAACGTCGCACGGGGATGGGCCTCGACGAGCCACCGGCGCGTCGCGTCATACGATACCGGAGCCATTTTTCTTGCATCGAGACCCCCGACAAATTGCGTCCCCTATATCAAGCTTGAAGGTGTATGGGACAGCGGATCATTTTTTCCGGAATTTCTGCGTCCAGACAAATGGCACTTGTTCCATGGTTTTCATAGAGAGCGGCGCATCGGTGCGAAAATCGCGCGTGCCCCGACGTGTTACCTGCAAATACAGAACGTTTCATAATTGATGGCCAGCTGATAAATACGAGACAAAAAGAATACAAATGACTGTTTTTTCCAGAGTGAAACGGATCGATCGGCAAACCTTGTCCGCGTAAGCTGGACAGACTCTGCCTCGTGATATTCGAGCTCCGGCCGGAACGATTATCCCTTCCGGTTATTTCGAAACAGATTTCCTTACTTGGAAATTGGAAAATTAAACATTTCTATCGACCTAGGATACATTTATTCCATTGTATATGATTTCTTTCATTTTACGGATAACATCAAACGTGTGAGAATCAAATGAACGATAAAAATGTAATTTATATTATTTTCAACGTATTAAACGTATTGGAAAACGAAATGAATTTGCATTGCATTCCAGTTTGCTGCAATTTAGGTAGAAAATTTTTATTTTGCCAACATACCAATATGCTTAATAATATAAACAATATTATGAACAATGGTACAGTATTTTTTAGTGGTGGGTTAATAATTGGGCTCAACCTCTACGAAAAATATTTCAAAATTAATTAATAGACTCGCATACTTATATTGGAGATAATGCAACAGTATTTTTCAATTCTTCGGACGCTTATTTCAATTAAGCGGCCGCGTGAGGCCCCGAGATAACATAAGGCTCCGAATTTCAAAGAAATTTATTTAATGTGTAACGGTATGAAATATTTTCATTACTTTTCTTTTTTGTTAATAAGTTTAGGAGAGTTTTCTTGCAACTTCTATTTCTGACTTGAGTTTATAGGCCCCGAAATTTTTACTGCTTGTGGCCTCCATTTGACTTGAGCCACCACTGGGCCCCGGGATACCATAGGGCCCCGAATTCGCAGCATTCATTTGTTTTTACAAAAACATTCAATTTGTTTACGAAAAAAAAATTAAGTTTGGGAGAGTTTTCGTGGAACTTCCATTTCTAACTTGAGTTCGACGGCTCAGAAATGTTTACCGCTTGGGGCCTCCACTTGACTTGAACCGCCACTGCTTAACAAACTCGCGGACGTCATTTTAGCAAAGGAAAATATGGCTTAAAATGATCTCAGGAACCTCCAATCTCCGGATGTTGAAGTAATTTTAAGTCACCTTTGTTTCGATTATTTTACGTCGCTTTTTCAACTGCTATGGTTATTAAACGACGGGACCTACAGTTCAAAGTGGGTTCCGAACCACCTTGGGTTAATAATTTAATTAATTCAAGAATTTTAAGTCACCTTGTAGATATAAACTACTCATTTCACAAATGACTGCAGGAACGATTACACAAACCGTTCACATGCTAAAATTAGAAGACATCTAAAAAAGGTAGCACATATCATCAAATCAAGATATGATTATAAAATCCGTAGAATCATATGACGTCGAGCAAACAAAATCGAACTGACAAAATCCATCATCCTCTGCGAAGGGGTTAATGAGGCTGATTTGCGTAACGTAGTTGCGCGTAGGGCCTGCAACATTGACAGGCGGTGTAGAGCAGGTTACGAAGCCATGGAAAGTGTGCGGAGGGTGTTTGGAAAATCTGTGTGAAATCGTTGCCGGTTGAACATCCGCGGGAAAGAGGAAGCGAGTAAGGTTTTGCGTGGACGCGTAATCGTAATCCGAGCGGGAATTCGCGGAGGTCGAGGGGGGGTTAGGTTTGGACCAGGGTGGCATCGGCGATCAATCGCGAGTTAACAAGGGAATGCCTTTCTGCGGGGACGATCGAGGCCGATCTCGTTCCTCGCTAGGGAACCCGGGGGCGGGGGTGTGTATCGCGGGGGCTCGGTGAAGGGGGCTGTGGTATCGACCGGGCCTTGGCAGGGGTCTCGCGAGACCGCAACGTAACAAGCCGCCAGGCATTCGGAATTACGAGAACCAGTAATTACGCGGCGTCCAGTAATTCCGCTAAATCGCGTTGTCCCTCTGTCCGGGCACACAAGCGCGCGCGATGACGTGTCCTGCGTCTCTCCGCGTCGATCGTCGCGCTCGAAAACGGACGTTCCGCGTCTCTCTGTTAGTCTGGCTGCACGGGGGTGGGGGATAGAATTCGAGCGGATGTTAGAATCGCGGGTTAGATGGGGTGGCTCGGTGGTCGGGCCTGCCGAGATAACTGAAAGCAGTGCGGTTACGACGGCGGTTGCGACGAGCATAGCACCGGGACGGGGTTACCGGGAGGGGTTGGGAAATAGGGATCCGGAGGGAATCGGGAGAGGAAGGACGCGTGTACCGGAGGAGTTCGTCGGAAGACGGGTCAGAGGGTAGCAACTGCTATCGAGGAGACGGAGGCGCAAGACCCTAGGATCGATGGGTCGCCGAGATCGCTCCATTATGCAAGGATTTGCTATCGTGCGACGTTGATGGGATTTCGATGGTGGAGGGTCCCGTTCGACCGACCGATGACACCCAAACGCCGCGCTACCTACCCGCAAGAACCCGGTTTAACGGACGGTAGAGCTCGGCCAGCGTGGATCAACGCGCAGACCAGAGCCCGACGCTGCGACACGAAATTTTCTTGTCGGGTCGTTTACGATCCGTGCGGGAAATGTCGCGTCGTGGCTTCCTCCGAAAATTCCAGGTTCTTCGTTCCACGGAGACACGAAACTGTTGAAAAACTTTATTGCCTTAGATAAGCAGTGTCGGATTAAGCCAGCACGGGGCCCGTAGCAAATGTTACCAGGGGGCCCTAGGTTTTGCAAGATAATATAATAAAACACGATGAATGACCTTCTTTTTTAGCAAAAATATCTGGGAACGGTATCGAGCCAATTTTAGATCAATTTTTTGTTGCAAGCGCGGGGCCCGTAGCATTTGCTACTACTCCTGCTACGGGGCTTAATCCGGCACTGTAGATAAGATGACTTTATTTATTCAATGCAAATAAAGTTACAAAGTGGATTAAACAGTGATCCCATTGTGAATGCAGAAAAGACAAACTGTATTGAAATGGGATAATGCTAATGCTGTAGCGTAAATGATGAAACCAATCCAAATAAAGCATTATACTATGTTTATACATTTTTAATAGCTTTTCATAAATTTACAAAACGATCGCAAACGAATTTACAGAAATTTGGACAGGACAACATCTGTCGGGTGGCTAGTATGTATAATAATTTCGCTTTATTCGCGATCAACTCGGAAGATTTTACCGTTGAACGAGACGGACGTTGAATCTGCGGCTCGGAGAGCGTTGTCAGATCTAGGAGTCGTCATCGAAGGCTGCCAACGGCGATGGGACAGGAGGATCGATACGGACACGGTGTTAATTTGCACGCGGGTGCGCGCTTCCGTCCACGATGGAGGACGATGTAGTTTGCTCGAGGCGGAACAGGTCGGAAGTTCCTCTCTCGTCCTGGGTCGAGCGAGCCGAGCGATAATTGAAGGAACCGTCGAGGACGAGCGATAGAGGGAAACAGCGAGAGAGAAAGAGGAGAGAAAGAGAAAGAAAGAGAGAGAGAGAGAGAGAGAGTCCCGCGATCGGCCGCGTTAAAGATGAACGCGGCCGCGGATTCGACGCGATCAAAGCGGCAACTCGCATAATAAAGAGGCGCACGAGTGGGTTCGGTTGTTTCTCTGTCGACGAGCAAGGGAACGCTTGAAATATTCAGATCCTTTGAAACGGACACTCTTCGACGGTATCGGGGACCGGGGCCTAGATATTGCTTTACCCTCTTTCCGAGAGACCCGGAATTACCGGCCACGGGAAATCTACCCATCCCGCCTCTCGACGTGGAACGCGGCAAAATTGACGCGACACGGATATACTAATTATTATGCAATTTCGTCCGGGCAGATTGAAATCTTTGTCGGTTGGCTTGCGATCGAAATTTAATAAAGGTCTTTCTGGTAGCTCGTCCTCTGTAAATTCTGTCTTTTCTGCGTCGCCCTCGCCAGCTTCGATATTTCATTTACGATATGTTGTCCTTACGGGAGCTGAAACAGTTTTAGAGCTACGGTTACCGTTCCGAACGTACATGGAAAATCTAGCTCGACCGCCGGAGATCGACAGAGGCGGTTCTTTTCTCTTTCACCGTAATATTCGAGTTTTCGATAAACCGAGATTACGGTAGGAAAATGAAATGCGATCCGAGCCGCCGCGACTCTGCTCCACTCGTTGCGTCGATATTTCAACGGAGCTCTTTGTCTCTTTGTATCCGGGAAGATGCACGTAAATTGGGTTGCTGGAAGAAGAGTCGTTATCGTGCAACCCCCCTTAACCTCGGTCACAGCTGCGCCATTCATTGAGATCGACAAGATGGGATCGCAGGATAATATTCTCGACCCGCGAGATCGGTTGATCCTCGTTCGGTCAACGAGCCGGTCCCGTTATTTCGTCGTCGAAGAAGAAGAAGAGGCTCGGCGACGTTCTTAATTAATGGTAGCAATTTGTATCGAGCGCCGCGTATCGGTCGCGTGCCGGTCAACCTCGTTATCGTTTCGAGCTGACTTCGGTAATTAATTTTCAAGATGACGCCTACTCGGCCGATTGTATCGGTGACTGGAGCACAAGGCCGAATAAGGGGAGACACACGAAGTCCAGGGAAAAAAAAGAGGGAAACAAGATGGAGAAGTGAAAAAAAAGTCTCCTAAACGATTCCTCGACCCGATTTCGTCCCGCTGCACCGGCAACGACCTCTTTGACCCGGCTTCGTTTCCCTCTCGCCATCTGTGTCTTAAATCCCCTTTGAGACGCTTTAAGGATTAACGGATTAACGGGAGAGCTTCGGCCTGGCGTTACCAACGAGCCAGCGAACATGGTCGTCGGAATCATTCGGATCCGAAGTTTCGCTTGGTCGAGCTACTGTGCACCGAAACCATAAAAAACGCGAATTCAATCGATGTCGTCTCCGGTTGTACCCCTGCTACCTTCCCCCCCCCCCCCCGTCCCCCGGATCTCTGCGCACCCGTAGCATCCACGCGGGTTTTTTGGAAAGCGATCCGATACACAGTTCGATCGAGTTTCGTTCAATTTGTAGCCGTACTCGACAAATGATACGACTTTATCAACGAAAATGGAGAATTTTCCGTTTCGGGGGATGATACCGACACCCACCACTCTAAATTTTCTGTCGCGTGCAATTCAAACGACCGTCCCTGTGTTAGTTTCGTGTACCTGCATTTTTAATATTCTTTTTTCATATTTTGTGAAGTGAATTTTCTAACTAGCTACTAGTAATCGATAATGCTGTGTTACATACATGTATTCTATGCACGTTCATTAAGTATAATGAGGGCTAATGGAGTTCCGTAAGTTTATTAAAATATTCTTCTGTTTGAAATAGCGCAGAGAGGAAGCACGTATTTCAATCGAGAGAGAAATAAAATGTACAACGGAAACAATAATAGTGAGAATTAAAGCGACACAATGTCTGTAATAAAGTTCCTAATAAATGACCGTTCATTTGAATTGAAATTTTTATCGTCCGAATTAAACGGAGTTGTCCATCTTCCTGCTGAAGATCCCCGCGATGAATTAACTTTGAGAAATATTTCAAGTCCGTGAATCGGCGAACCTGAAGGGAGCCGTGGTGAATATTCAAAGAGGTTTAAAACTTGAATTTAGGTTTCGAACCACGTTGCGCGGCGTCTACCTTTCGGTGTTCAGCCATCGTCGATTACCCGGCTCGATCGAGATCCGCCCTGGAGCGTGAAAACCGAGGGATTAGCGGGTCCGTCGCGGAACGACGAGATCCCGGGTGTCGTTCGCCTCGGGACTCCGTTGAAATTTCCTCGAACCCAAACTCGAACCCAAACCCCCCTTCCCCACCCCCGGGGGCAATCTCCTCGTCCACGATTTCCCTAGAAAAATATTTCCCTTGTAGACAGTGCGGTTCTTCGAGATTCGCGGAGGAGATATTCTTTTCCTACGGTTTTTTTTTCTCCCTCTTTTTAAATAAGAAACGATCCGTCCCCGGCACTCGTAGCCTCTCGTTGCACGAAAACTTTTCCACAGTTCGGTGGAGGAAACGATTGGACGGAAGAGGGACGTCTTCTTTCTTCGAACACAGTTGCCGGGACGACTTGGGAACGAAGTTCCGTGCCGAGCTAATTCACGATCTCTCCACGGCTAGCTACTCTTTGCCCGTGCTCCTCGATCCAGCCTCTCGAACTTTCCCCCCACCCCCGGCCGCCCCTCCGCCGTGCCGCCTCTCCAACGGGAAAATGATTAGGGGGTCGTTCTCGCGACAAAGTCGTCGATCCTTTCGAAAGCGGCGCACAAGTTGCCGGAAGAGGAACTCCTTCGCCGGCTGCCGTTCATCGAGCACCGACAATCGTTCCGTCGTCCTCGAGGAGCCGGAGGAGACCGAGCGGGAGCGGAACGGAGCGGAACGTCCTCCAGTGCTCGCTCCGACGCGCCTCGTCGCGAGACCGGGGGCGGTGGGTTCGTTTGCCAAACGAAACGGAACCAGCCACGGCGAGATGCCAGACAGGGATGCTCAATTAGATTCGCGGCTCCGTTGCTCCACGGGTGTACAGGCTCTTTGGCTATCCGGCTCTGCAGTTCTCCGACTCTATGAACTCCGTTGCTCCATAGCTATTCGACTCCGTTGAAATTAAGAGCAGAAATGCCACGCCCACTTGGGCCCTCCCACGCCCCTTCGGAGCTAGATTCTTCGGGTTACGTAGCGCAGCCTGGCCATGGTTAGAGGAGACTCGTAGAGTAAAGGTCGGTTCATACGCGTCAGTTCCGAACATCCGCCAAAATAAAGTTACCCAGGTTTAAGTGAAACTGTCCGCAATCGAGAATGAATGTACGAGTGTGCGTACCACAAAAAAGAAAGGTTTTTATGGGCTGCATAACTCCTTACGTAAACTATCGGTAGCTCTCCTTTGCAACGTTATAGGAATACAGTTCTCGCTAGTTACTGATCCACCACCTATTAGTATATTAACGTTCCCCAAACGCCTTACAACATCCCAGTGTCTAAGGCAGGGCCCGCTAGATAGCCTTACTGAGGAGTCCTCTAGCGGGTCTAGGACGAAACACCACTTTTCCTTTTTCCTCTACTATTTAGATAGCATACGTATGACAATTGTTACAAAATTGCTACAAGTAGGGCTAATATAAAAGTAATAATGATCGAACCTGTGCGCCGCAAAAAAAAAAAATTCCTATAATCTAATATGTCGATCGAGAAAATAAATCAATTATAGGAATACAGTTCGGAAATGCACGAAAACCGATAAAGAGCGCCAGTTATCGTAAAGTTGCATTTTACAATTTTTTTTTATGTGGGTTATATTGAACATTGAAAAACTACGTTTTGTAGATCTGTGCCAATCAAGTGCACTGTGAAAGTTTCATCGAAATCGGCTGATGCGTATAACAACGACAGGCGTTGAAAGATGTAAGAATCCTTAAATTTACTGCAAAATGTTGTAAAATGCAACTTTTATTATTTTTTCTACAGTTCCGATCAATTGCAATTTTTAACAAAATTTTGTTTTCATATCCTTGAGCACACTAATTGCTCTAGCCTCCCAAAACAGTTCAAGTCGTATAGTACAATATTAAAAAAGTTATCGTCTTTTTAACACATTACCGACCGGTGATTATTGCATATTATTGAAGAATGTATGGTACATGACTAAATTTTCCTTTAGCATTTAGTAAGAACTAACTAAGTCACCCTGAATAACGTCGTCTAATAGTTTCATTTAAGATTGCAATGTCAAAGAAAATTTCTATTTTTTTTTTTTTGGTACAGCGGAATTATTGAAAATCCTATTAACAGGCTTCCCCGGTCGGTAAAGTGTTAAGAGTGTCCGAATATTAGTGTGAGTCACTTGAACCTTAAAGACAATTGTACAGACATAAAAAAAGAACATTGTAGCATAGATATATATTGAATAAATTTTGCGATCGAAAACGATTTTAAATAGAATGATGATTTCGGCGCACAGGTTCGATCAATTATACTTTTTTTTTTATAACTATGTTAAGGAATTTTTTCATAGACCTAAGTTGCAAATTATTTAATTTGTTGTAAGTGAATAACGAAGTTAGTACAAATAATGTTTTTCCGAAATTTATTATTGGCAATTTTAAAAAAACTTACAGACTTCCCACTACTTCGTTATTCACTTACAACAAATTAAATAATTTGCAACTTAGGTCTATGAAAAAATTCCTTAACATAGTTATCAAAAAAAAATATAATTGATCGAACCTGTGCGCCGAAATCATCATTCTGTTGTAGCATAGATTTCGGGAAATTTACAAATTCCTAGCGGCGTAAGAATGTGCAACCACATTCACGCACGGGACGAGTCTACTGCCTTAAGCTTTGATAACTGTATAATTGAACTCTGTTCGTAAAATCCTGGAACAGGAACGAGACTACCAGAAGATAAACGACCGGAAATGGCGGAATTCCAGAGCGATTCCCGAATCGAGAGCATCGTCGCCACCCGCCTCTCTCGGATCGTGGCTAGATCCAGCGATCCACGGGCTCTGGAAGCAGCGTCGAACTCTTTTTTTAGCACCGTCGGGCGGTTGGTTGCTCGCGGAACGCGCTTCTCTTCCGCCACACCGCCTCGATATTAACCGGCCTCGCTATTTCGAGCAAGGCAGACCGGAGCAGCGGAGAACAAGCACCGCGCGGAGCGAACGAGCCTCGCGTGTTTGCGTTTACGCGCCACGATCGAGCTTTCAACGAGCTGCTAGCCGAGTCAATTTTAAGACCGGTCGCGAGAAAACAACGTCGGGAGCCTGGAACAGCAGAGTACGTTTCTCTTTCTCTCTCTCTCGCACTCGCCCTTAACCCGTTGACCCTTTCGCTCACGGAAGGCCGTGTATACAGGGTGTTAATTTTAACCCTACGAGCTTTGATATCTCGTAAACCGTCGGCAAGTTGCGAGGGAATTATTTTGATGAGCGTTGTTTGATGTGAAAAGCGACATCGCGCGGTTGCCTAAAGTTGCTCAGGTTTGTTGACTCAGCGAGCTGATCTCTGGAGCCATCGATCGCGAGAGACAGCGGGAAACAGACACGCGACCCGGTGCATCGTTGCACGGAAACTAGTTTCACGAAATCACAGCGATCACGCGAGTGCCGCCGAGAGTAATTGAACGTATCGCGAGGAGGTGTCGTCCGCGAGAGAAAACGCATTTAATTCCCGAAGTACGGTCTATTGGAAATGGGTGGTTAAATAAACCTAAAAAACAGCGTATTTTTTTTAAACACTAATTTATTATCGAACTGGAAAGGACGTTGTATCGTGCTGAAGGCTAGACTCGAAGTGAAGAGACGCCGCAGAAAAAACAGTATCGAACTATTCGTTTTTCACTTGAGACAAAAGAAACGCAGGCCTGTGGTTCGTTGAATCCGGTGTATCATCTGTTTCCAGTGATTCTTACATTTAACCAAATTCATTTTTGTCTTTTACCTAAGAATTAACACGCTAAGCAGGATCAGATGAAACCACTATAATCTAGCAAGTTCTCTTGCTAGAAAGAATTATATAAACTATACAACATGTGAATGTGGACATGAAAGCGAAAATAGTGATCATTTAATATGGAGATGGAAAATTAATGAGAACCTTCGCTAAAAAGGATATAGAACTAGAAGATGAGGTTTGCAACATATTAAATAAGAAAGATGATTCCATCCTAAGGGCAATATCAGTGTTCTTAATACAAATATATATATATATATATAGACCAATTTAAACAGAACTCTACAGTTTTAAACAGTACAACTTAAAAGAAAGAAATAGTACAAATTTTTCAAATCATTAATCATAGCAATACATATTTTTTTGTTAACATCATTATATGTAAAAGGACCGGTTTGCATTGGGCAAATAGAGCTCAGGCTCTACAACGCCATCTTTATGTATATAAAGAGAAGAATAAACCATAAACCATTTACCTAACAATTCAACAGTGAACCCTCCTGAGCGTTATGAGAAACTCAGAATTCGTACAAAACCGATCAAACTCAATTGAATCTGATGCAAGTTAAATCACAATTTTTCCTCCGCGTTGTAGAAGGTCCTGGGTATGCTTCTCGACTGCGAGCAGTTAACGTATTAACCCTTCACAATCGGAGCTATTTCAACTTGAAAATTAATTTCTTCTGACTTAGAATAATTCCATTCTATCTGATTTTATTCAGTTTAGATGCAACAGTATGTTTCATTTTTTAAGACTCGTTCTTATTATTTCGTATATGATCTACTCATTTCACAAATTATTATTATTATTTATTATAGACGGACTGAAGCCCTTTTACATAAGTGTATACAATAAAAAAAGAGAAAGATACAAGACTATTCGTAAAAAAAAAATAATAATACAATCGATATGGTATTATCCTGTACACAATTGATTACAGGAAGTTAGATTATTAAGGTTAAATTCTTCTCGATCGAAATTAAGACAAACAATAAATTGATGATATCGACGCCAGGTTCGATCATTTATAGAACAAAAAAAACAACAAATGTGCAATTAATTCATGTTTCTAACGTTTCGATCCCGATAGTTAGATTATTAGGTGCATTCTGTTATCACGAATTCTTCACCTCCTAAAATGACAAAACATCTAGAGGGAGCTTCATCAAGAGAACACTCTAAAATCCGTAGAATTGCTTCGAAAACTGCTCGATTGATTAAACACCAACGTATCTAACGATGTAAACAATATTGTGCAAAATGATCGAGCAGTTTGTAGCGGTGACTTTGAGTCGCCCCTCGACTGCGAAGGGGTTGGAGCGTGGAGTGCACGGAGATAACGGGTGAAATATCCGAGGATCTCGAGCGTAATTACTTCCGAGGAGCGTATGGAGGTTAATGGAGATATCAGTCGGCGTGTAGGTGAAATTCAGCGTGGCGCGAGAGGGGACACAGGTGTGTTTGCGGGACACGTGGAACAAACGGAACAAAAAAGAAAAGAAAAGGAGAGAGGGAGTGCTCGCTTTGAAACCGACTGCGAACGACGTAGACGACGACGGCGAGCCGTCTCGCCTTGCCGGTTAACAGGTCAAAAGACGACGCGACGTCGACTCGAATTAATCTGATTCCGCGTGGCTGCCGCGCCTAGGCGCCTCGAAGAACCGCGACGCGACGAGGAGTCGCGGGGAGGGGGTTGGAAAACGAACGACCACTCGATGCAGCAGGAGACGGTCTGGCAGTCTCCGTGAACGCGCTTTAACTTCGTTCCAATTTGCCAGGCGTTTAACAGAGAGCTCTTCGCGCAGTGTCGCGCGGGCTGACCATTTAGCTCTCCCTTTGCCACGAAATTCACGCGGCACGCGCGCTCGCTCCACCATCTATGTACTCGGCTCCTGGCTCCCGGCGTTTTATCAAATTTCTCCTGTTCCGCCGATGAGAACTCTACGTCCATCCTAATGAGACCCGCGCCGCTTAATTTCGTTGCTGACATTCGGCTGTGTGGCTCACGGTGGCTCCCGCTCTCCGAAGAATATTTCAACGATCTAATTTTCGATGCACAACAAATACCATCTCGTTAAGGAGGTAGACTCGTTTTCTGGGATTGCAAGGGTGCGCGATGCGCCTTCGCAATTTCTCGGTAATGCATGCGATAGGGTATTTCAGTAGTCGAAAGCTTTAAAAGTAGTAAAAAAAAACTCAAAGCTCCGTTTTTTACGTTTACGAGGCGTAATTTGCATTATTCGACAGCACTTAGATGTCGCAGCTTTATGCGTATTATTTCGAATAATGCAAATTCACGCCTCTTAAGAGTAAATAAATACAAATAAATTTTTGAAACATATCACGTTTATACAAAAGGATTAAAAAGTATAAAATAACTTTTCCTAGTCCCATACAGATAGTTCAGAAAATTTGTGATTGTGAATTTTGAATAGCTATGAAAATACTTGTGAGATTTAAAACGAAAAACGTGGGGCGCAAGATAATAGTAATGAGTGTATCATATCATTTGCAGTGCAATAAAATTGTTAGTGATTTAGGTGAACTGTTCATGCATCAATTATCATGCAAATTATCTATTGCTTGCGCCACACGTTTTTCGTTTTAAATCTTACAAGTATTTTTGTAGCTATTAAAAATTCGTAATCGCAATTTCAGGACTATCTGTATGGGACTAGTAATAATTATTTTATACTTTTAGCCCGTTTTTAAAAACGTGGTATTTTTTAAAAATTTATTTTTATTTAAATAATCATTTTCTGCTTTTAATTCTTGCGTATGCGACATTTTTCAATTGATTTGTATCATTTTTACCACGTTATGAAATTACAACAGAGAGCTGTACTAAATTTCAGACAGTATCGCGACCGCGACATATCGAAAACAAATGCAAGCGGTAACGGTGTAACGGTTCTTTCGCTTTGGTGAACAAACATTAGTAGAATAGTTTCTAAACACCACACTTACCTCGTCATAATGGGAACGCTGGCGCGCGGAGTGGGGATCGTTTACCGCGATGACGTGGGGCGAAGAGGAATATTTAATAATTGTTTATCTCGTAAACGCACAGTTTTTTTTCCTTAATTTTTTTTAATATTGCATTTTGATCCAGTTCTGAGCTATGTTAAAAGTTTCAAGTCTCTAGCTCATCAGGAAGTTAGTTGAAAATTGATTGTAAGATTTGTACCTAACAGACAGACAAGAAAGCGAGCTAATAAAAAAACGTGGTAAAATAAGACTTTTGATGACATCTTTTGATAGCGCTTTTGACTACTGAAAAACCGTTGTAATCCTGGAAACATGAGTCTACCCTCTTAAAATGCATTGATTATTGAAAACAGCTCCCAATTGTCTTCCACAGCTGGAACGGTGCGATAAACGTTCGCCAAGTAATTCACCCCTTAATCGCAAGCAGTCTACACGATCCTGGATCTCGGATCGTGGGCATCGGTACCGTTTCACGCCGGTCTACCCCGTAATCTCCGATCAAAGTTGACCGTCCCCTGGCAAACTAATTGTCGGCTAAACGTAACGCAAACCGCACGAGGTCGATGAACGGCACCAAGACGGACTACGCGACGCTTCGCTTGTCCACGTAACGGTCGAACAATTAAATTTCGGTCGATTTCGATCGTTTACGCGGGATATCGGGGCTGCCGTGCCGCTCGGAGGCTCGGCAATTAGTTGACCGTGCCTTGTTTACACCAATTACGCAAATTAATTCCAGGGGAACGGGTTCGGCGAACCTCCGCTGTTTCCCTGGCGCGTCTCTACTCCCCGCTGTGCCTCTATCCGCTCTTTCTCCTCTCTCTCTCTCTCTCTCTATTTCTCTGTACGTTCACCGTGTGTCTGTCCCTTTCCATCCAATGCTCTTTTCTGCTGCCAAAGATAAACGAATCGGGTCCCGTTCCGTCAGATAGACGCAATGCAATAAAGGCGGGCCAGCCACCGCGTCGATCGTGTTCTCCACCGTGCCCCGTTCGAGAACGATCAAAGCTTATCAGATCATTTTAACATACCGGCCGCGCGAACTCTGCTCCGCCGGGCCGGGCTGCGCCGTGCACACGTTGCTCACCGTTGCATTTTTCTCGGCAACGGGTTATAACTTTCTTGGCTCCTGCTACTTGATAATCGCTTATCCGTTCCCAGTAACATTTTATCCGTTCCTAGGAGTCAAATTACCAGGTCCCTCCTAAAGCGTTCACAACGACACCAATTTTTTGGGTTTCACAGAAATTTTTGCCTGTTTCATTTGTATAAACGAGCAGAAATTACTTTCATTAATATTAGTAGACTGCAGATTTTTATGCAGTTTTTCCTTGGAGAATGTTTTCAATGTGAAAAATCTGTTATCGATTAAATGAATTTTGATTTAAGTCCAGTTGCCCACGATTTATAAAGAAATTGGTTGTGTGAAGTATGAAACAACAAACGATTAGAAATATTTAAAAATATTGTAATGTTGTTTTTAATGTAACGACGTCATTAAGGAATGAATTCAATTCTTATTTTATTTTGCATAAAGATCAGGAGTCTGGTTGTTAGTTATATTAATTTAATAATACGTAAATCGATATTCCTATCCAGTGATCACCGCGGCTACCAACGTGTTAACGCTACACCTATCGAGCACAAAAAATGAGTAAAATGTTGTAGCTTATAAAAACAACAAGATTCTATTTATATATATATTTCATGTAATTTTTATCTGAATATGTGCTAGGACAAAGAAATTTATTCAAACAATTTCAATGTAAGCAGCTTCATAATTTCAATAATCGTAAAATGTAAAAAAATATAAAATCATATATTTAGAAAGTGATGTGCATTAAATATCGCTACGAGACAAGTCATTTCTTATGAAATGAACTGCTAGATCGGCCGACCGGATCACTATGGATCATGGCGATCATCAAAAGGACACCGCAGTAATCATATGGAAAATCTATCCCGGTTAAATCAGTTGGATTTTTTATATATTGCAGCTTATGATCTACTGAACAAAAGATGTAATGAGCAGAAAGTTCAATAATGGACAGTCATCGAGTTATAATCAGTCAAATATGACAAATTCGAGCTGTCGGAATACTCAAATCTCGAGAAGTATTTATTTTTTGGAAAAATGTTTGAAACAAAAATAGTACGGTTTCACAAAATCTGTTAGGTGGTGTCATTATTTTTTTTTAAATTTTGAATAATCTTGAAAAAGTCTGTGAACAGGAATCTTTCACAAAAATCTTCTGTCAGTATTTTTTTCACTCCAAACCCTCTGGCCGTGGTGCGTGTGAAAATCGAAGGAGTGGGGTGACGGAAGTGGGGGTGCGGCAAGCGTGTTAAGTAAATATACTTCCGGAGATTTATATTTCACTAATTATAACTCAATAACTGTCCATTATTGAACTTTCTGCCCATTACATCTTTTGTTCAGTAGATCATAAGCTACAACATAATATAAAACAACCCAACTGATTTAACCGGGATAGATTTTCCATATGATTAGTGCGGGCTCCTTTCCCGCAACCGGCGCGATCTCAATAACTCAATAACTGTCCATTATTGAACTTTCTGCCCATTACATCTGTTGTTCAGTAGATCATAAGCTACAACATAATATAAAACAACCCAACTGATTTAACCGGGATAGATTTTCCATATGATTAGTGCGGGCTCCTTTCCCGCAACCGGCGCGATCTCGATCGTTTGGCAACGCGATGACATTCCACGGGGGAGGCAGAGGGTGCGCCAGACGGTAATTACACTAGGCCCGGTGCGCGAGGTTCGCTTCGACGATCGATGCGAAGAAAGATCAACGAACGCCGCGCCGACTGTCGAAGGAGATACGCGAACTGTTCGCCGCGCTGCGCCGGGTGAAACGAAGAGAGACAGACCGAAGCGGAGAACACGGCCGAACGGGACAATGGTCGCGGCCGCTTTGTCTCGAATACTTATGCGTTTTCCCTGCTCGGTTCTCGTTGCCCGGCAATTATCATCGGAGAAAATATTACGTCGCGCGGGAATGGAAAACCTTGAAAAGAAATCGAGAGACCCGTTCTCCGGCCGGGACGTCCCGTCGCCTGGACGTCCACTGGACATCCGCGACGTCCGATCGGTATACGTTCGCGTCGCTTCATTACTGTTATAATTATTGCGAGCGGAAGATCGCTCTGTCGTGGCTTTCCGATCAGCTTCGATGAATTTCCCGGAGAACGTAAAGGCGTACGATCCAGGGATCGATTTCTCCTGGAAGGTACGACCTCTTTTCAATTGCAGGATATTGCCCCATAAATAAACTTATTTATATCGATCGTAATATTGTTAATATAAAATCGTTGAATGTTATCGGCGCTACGGTTCGATCGTTAAATACACAAAAATAATAAATTAACTAAGCAATTTTGCTAATTTTATATAATCGACGTTTCGGTCACTGTTTGGACCATTTTCAAGATTAATAAATTGCGTCTGTAAGAAAATTGAAAAAATTTTTTTTTACTTGATTAAATATATTCTTCAAAAATTGTGAATACGAAGGAGAACAATATTTCCATTTCTCAACTCACTTGCTTAGGTGTGATTTAGTATGAAATTAAGAGAGTCATGAGACTCGTGAATTAATTGTGCTCGGCATGTCAATATTCACTGTACTGATCGTTTCGCCAGAGATCTAGGTTATATAGATCAATATAACGGCGGTAAATTCGAATATACAAAATGTGTTTTTACCTTCAACTTGTGAGAATACCTTAATGGTAAATCAGAATTTTTTATTGCCCCATGTTCAACTATTTTACATTTCACTATTGGCATAATAATAATAATAGTGGCATGTAAGATACATTCGATTGTAAAAATTGCTGTACTATTATTTAAATAATTGTTTACACTATCAGATATGTCGGTATCTAACCAATTACTACACATTTAAGTATTGTATGAGGTATTATATCAATTTCCTATTTATCAAATTTTAAAAATCATACAGAATGGAAATATTGTAGGTTAGAAGAAACGTTTAATTTTCCAGTTAAAATAGCTCCGAGTGCAAAGGCTTAAAATAAATACATAATAATAATAAGTTTTATATTTTGCATTGGAAATCTGCACGAGTGTAATTACGCACCAGTACAGGTTAACCGGGTGCAATCGGGAGCTTTCAATGCTTATGTTCTATCGCTAAATAAATTGCTTCATTCTTCCATGATTTTCAAGTGTGTCTTTTGTTGTTTCAGGTAGGCGGCTTAGACGATAATAGAGGTATAGCGGAGCTTGAAGAATTTCGATGAGTGGCATCGAACAAAGATCCCTCGATATTGCGGCGATGCACAGTGAGGTACTCGACCCGAAAAGGCGTAAAAAACTGTTCCAGCGTTATTTATGGACTCATGGTTATCATTAGATTGTGGAACTTTATACATTTATGGCTTATCTATCTTTCTCTAAGCATGTTAACCCTTCGCTGCATAGTGTATCATTTCTGATACACTTAACAGATCTGGTATGCATAGTATACATGTATAGTAAACTAAGAATGTGTTTTCTTACTATGTTTATTTTTCTGAAAGTGTTGTTCTAATTTTTTTTTTTTGATATTTTTCCCTTAAGTAAAACAGAACAACTGACCTTCTTTCAATTTTTTCATCCGAATTGCAGTGAAGGGTTAAAGAAATGCTAGAATATAAAATTCCACATCCATTTTTACATATTTCGGCTCTACACAAGCTACTACAACTGAAAATAAGATCTTATTTGTTCCCACTTTCTTGAAATTTGCTTGCAGAAATTAAAAAATTGCATAAACATCCGCGGTCCAGTTGTAATACAGTAGGTAATTGAACTCGTCTTAACCTCAAGGGATAAACTATCGTCGATTCTACCTCCGTTTCGCGATCGGGCTACAAAAGATAATTAAATGCCATGCAAAATTAACCACAATCTCTCTGTACAACTTTCTTCCGACTTTTCGGTTGAAACACCGAACTGCGCGACGCGTACGGTGCGGAGTAACAGCCGGGGACCGTTGAGCGATCAACAATTGTCGCGAGCAGCGGTTATTCCCGTCGCACACGGGGCAGAAGACGAGCAAGGGAGGCGGTTCGCGAGCGAGACTCGGTAAATTCTGGCGGCGCGTTCGGCTGAAATATTACCCGCATATTGTAGCGCTCGGGTTGCGTGGTAATATAAATTAAAATAAGATACATCGGGACGCGGCGTACTCGCCGAACGGTGCGCGAGATAAAGCGCGAGGAACAGCAGGGGCGGGCCGAGTACAAAGGGAATCGCGCGCGCGCTCGGGGTTTTTAACGTTTTCGAGGATAAAAGATTGCGCGAAAAAAAAAAAAACAAGAAATGAAGGGAAGAGCGTGTTTCCCGGCCGCGCCCCGTACATCACCGAAACGATTCGAGCGTGGAAATCCGGAAACCGTTGTTGCGTGACTCGCCGTGTTTCCACGATCGCGACGAGCGCCCGAGAACAGGAGCTCGCCGTGAGAGAGAGAGAGACAACATAGAGACAACGGAGACGACAGAGAGGAGGGAAACTGGAGAGAAAAAAAAAATGGCAGAGCCATTCTTCGAGCAGGGTGTTCTCTCGCCGATACTTTCTCATCGCGTAACGAACCGCGAGCGGCAACGCGGGGCGGAGAATGATGTATCGGTGAAACCGGGAGGGTGGGGGACGAGAGAGAGGATTCGTCGGGAGAAGAATTCGTTGTCGCGGAGAAGAAGACTCCTTCGAGTCGTCGGATCAAGCTTAACCCTCCCCCCCTCTCGTGAAAAAAGATTTTTCCCTGGGAAATCCCCCCAGTCAATCCCGGTGGCCGGATTACCACCGGCTGTAAGGGAATCGAGGGAGGCGACGCGATTAAAGTCCCGTCGAGGACGATCCGAGGGCCGAGGATCGAGACGCGCCCAACGACCGGCTGCTGCTGCTCGAAGAAAACCTTCTTGTAATTATCTCGGATGCATTTTCCGAGGACCGAGACCCTTTGCCGCACGGAGGAAGACCGTGGAAAGCAAAACCGGTCGTACAAGCGGGGAGAACTGACACTGACATTGAAAGAAATTCTCTCTTCTCCCCTCGTCGCGGCGCTCCCGATAAATTTGTCCAGTAGTTTCGAGATGAAGATGTTCCGGTTTCATTCGGGAGACGCTGATACCATTCGCTCCGCTCTCATTGACGCGTTCGTTGCATTGAATCGAAGTTAATCGTTGTAATCAAAGTTGGGATTACTTTTCGCACTGTTTTCGATCGTGCACCTCGCAATGCTGTTCTGAGCAAGATGTTCAAGCAACTGTATTATAAGGAAAATGAATTGTTCGATATATACGAACTATTTGTGTCGTTACCTTTTCTTCGACGTTTTATGTTCAACGCTTTGCTGACCGGCGATTTGGAGTCACAACCAGCCTGTGCAAGATCAGAGCAAGTTGTATTTTAACAATTTTAGTTTAAAGCAAGAGTTTTTTTAAAGTTCGCAACTTCTTTGTGCGAGCAACGTTCGAGCATGAAAACTGAGTACACTCGCGATCGGTCAGCAATGCTTTAAAATAAAAATATTGCGGAATCACCAACGCTCGTAGAATATCGTCACGAGGTTAACGCATTTTGTGGAGATCACAAAAGTTCACACAGTGCTTGGGGTATAATACATACGGCCGTAAATACGAAATAGTTTAACATTTAATTTGAAATATAACGAATACAATTAACTAAATTATCCCGTCTGAATCTCCGTCTGAGATCATACACGTCACACACGTCTTTTCGTTTTCAGCGTCGTACAAGAATTATTTAATATAGGATATTATAAAATATGAAGAACGCAATTAACCCTTTGCGGTCGGAGCTATTTTAACTGGAAAATTAAACGTTTCTTCTGACCTACAATATTTTCATTCGCTATGATTTTTTAAATTTGATAAATATGAAATTGATATAATACCTCGTACAATACTTAAATGTGTAGTAATTGGTTAGATACCGACATATCTGATAGTGTAAACAATTATTTAAATAATAGTACAGCAATTTTTAGTGGCGCCGCAGAGGCGCCACTCGACCGCTAAGGGTTAATAACATTAATAACAGATATCGAATCATCGCGTCGTTACTGTTACTAATTAAGGTAAAGGCACCAGTAGTTGGCCAGTTAAGAGAAGTTTTCCACGAGAACAATAGTAACCACTTGCTCTGTCATCAAATAGCGAGAGTCGATGCATGAAGATACTCTTTAAGTCTTCTAGATTATGTAACAAGGCCACTTTTTAAAAAAAAGTTTACTTATACAAATTTAAGGAACATATTGAAAAATTCAGTAATTGCTTCAGATGTTGACCACTTTTGAACATGAAAAATATAGTAATTGACCTTCTCTTCGTTAGTAGTTGACCACTTATACTAGAAAGAGGGTTAAAGCAATAATGTTGGGAATCATTTTAGTATCAATTAATTTCAACAATTACCAACACAAATTACAATTAAAGAATAAAATAAGAGATATATCAGAATATTACTAACTAAATGAATTCAGACGTCCGTTATTACTATGCATACTTCACTTCGCATATAATCGTTCTGAAATTTAAACAACAAATGCCATAGCACCCGAGATTCACTTTCATCAAAAGTGCACAGCTTATAAAAACCTTATTTTTTTACGTTTTTCTATAAAATGGTCAATTACTGGTACCTGGTCAACTACTGGTGCCTTTACCTTACGTGACATTCGGCAGAATTCCCGCTGCTCGGAGACGGCATCTTCCTACATATATTAGACTGTTGACAAGTTGACAAAAACACAAATTTAACCTTGAAAGTAAGGGCCACGGAAATCGTAATGGTCCCGACATTTTATTCGGACCGGCAGGAGTATTTCGGTGAGCGAGCAGACTCGGCCTTGTTCGACAGTTGATTCCCGAACCCCCGAACGAAGTAGAATGAGCCAACAACGATCAGACGCCGCGGCTGGCAGCCGAAAGTGGTAGACAAAAGCGGAAAGTGGTAGACGAAATCGATGAAAGCGGCGGTCACCGCGTGCATGATACGGAGACGATAGTTAGGACGTCGGGTGGATCGGCGGACGATCGAATGATCGGACGAACGGACTCGAAGAGCAAGGGCGAAAATCGCGGGATGGGTTCCGGCTGGATCAATGGGTTTTCGAAGCACACGGACAATGGTCGATAGCGCGAAACGAACGAACGGATCGGCGAACTGAACGGCGCGGCGCGGCGGGCCCCTCGTATTTCGGCGGAATTGGATCGCGTCTGGATGCTCGACCGACAAAAAGCAAATCGCTTGGTATATCGGCCAGATATACTCGGAAGGGAGAACAGCAGAATCAGAACCGCTGGCATTCGTAAAAAGGATGACTCGCGCGCAAAGGGGACACCCCTTCTCTGTCGTTCCCTGCACCGTCGCTCCTCGTTTTTCCTTTTCCTTTTTGTTTGCCTTTGTATCAGCAGCCTCGAAAAAATTCGACGTCCCTACCCGTGCACTCGCGCGCGCGGCCCTATACCACGCGATTTCCAGTCGCTTCCGCGTCGCGTCTGCTCGTTCTCGGGGTTTTTCCCGGACACGCGTACAAGGTCCCATCAATCCTGACTTTGAAATCAGGCGAACAATCGGTTCTCTCGCGGAAATGTAAGTCGGAACCGTGACTTTCCAACTCGAGCAGTTACTCGCCCCTCGCGACGCGACGATACGGTGGCGCGCGCGCGCTCGCGCGGTGATTCGTCGGTCGTCGCCGTCTCCACGGCGAGCCGAGAGGATAATTAGGGGAAGATAACGATTCGGTGGTTCGCATCCGCCGCAAACGGGAACCTGCTTAATTATCTCGATATTTCTTTCCCCTTCCGACGCGTCCCGACTATACTTCCTCCCCGCCTCCTTTCCGTTTCGTTTCGCCTTTTCGTCCCGCTCGCTCTCTCAGACTATATCTACGCTTCTACCCCGAGTCCGCTGTTCGCACTACGCGTCGACGACCGATTCCCCTCGACCGTCTGATAAATGGCAGGAAAAGCTAATTTCCTTCGGCGCGCCGATCACGGCTCCTCGCAATCGACTGTCGAACTCGTCGCCCATCTCTGATCACGCGAAAGTAATATACTATTTCGCCGGGACGAAAACACTGCTTCAACGGGTAAATAAACAGGCCAATCAATCATCAATAATGTGGGATTTGTGAAATTGTCGCGAAACTAGTTGCGAAATAAATTGCTGGGGTACAGGTATAGTGCTTGTAATAAATAAGCAGATATCTTTGCTTGTAAATGAGAAACATACATGTTGCTAGTGAGTCGTTGGGAAACAGGAATTGATACGTTAGTTGAAAGATGGCAACAAGTCGTCAGAAATAAATGTAAATTAATATATATCATTGAATAATATCACATATATTTCTATAAATTGATTCAAACGTTTTCTATAACCCATCGCTGCATAGTTTATCATATCTGATACAGTCAACAAAAATAAAATATAGTAAACTAATAATGTTTTCTTACTATGTTTATTTTTTCTGAAAATGTAATTTCTTTCAATATTTTTCATCGCAATTAAAAAAATCATGCAGGCGTTAAAATACGACAGAACTTTCCCTTGAAACGTATAAATAAATGCGATTGTATCGGCGCACCTCGTTGCCCGCGCACTATATTCACGCTCTAAGTCGACCAGGTCGCATCGATTATTTTCCATCGGCGTGCATGCTCGATAATAATCGAGGGACCTAGAAAAATATCGATCAACGCCTCGGAGGTCTAATTACACGTCCGACCCGGGCACGAATAAATCGACGCGTATAATTCACACGAATTTTTCCTCTGAGCGAGGCTCGGTCCTCGGTTAAACGAGAAAAGCGAGAACGGAGAGGACGAGCGCCGCGCCGGGCGCCGTCGATGCGGAAAAACAGTTTCGCAAGAAGATTCCCGGCACCCATTGAACACCCTACAACCTCCAAGCCAGAAGCCCGTAACCCACAGTCCATAGCCCATAGCGTTTCGCACCCTCCGCCTCCCGACTCGACGGAACAAGTTTCCCGCGCGAGCGTCACACTCGACGAATCTCGATGCGTCGTTTCAGTTTATACACTGGCACGTTTTAAGGGGGTCCGTTCTCCTCTCTCCTTCCTGTTCCCTCTCTCTCTCTCTCTCTCTCTTTCTCCTCGGGGTTTTTTTTTAATACGATTACGTTCGCTCCTCGGTCAAAGCCGCGCAAAGCAGGAGGCCGCCCTTTGCGAGGCGGGCTTCCACGGGCTTCCACAGGGACAATGCTCCCGTCAAAATTACCCGGTGAATTGCGCAGTTACCGTTGATCCCGGCTTCTTGAATACCGCCGCTTAAGCCCCGCGGCCGCGGCTTTACAGGGATCGGCCGTTGTGCTACCGTGGATCAGCTTTCCGCCGGAGAGGCGACTTTCTGCCGAAAGGTGTATCGAAGCGGGTCGCTCTTCTAGTAATAATCGAAGGGGATCGGCAGCCTTCGGGTGACAAATAGGAAAAATAAAAATTCGCACGGGAAACAGCCTGTAGCAAGATAGAATTTAAGAGGGGGGATATGTACAGGGTGGGGCACCCAAAATAGGCCACCTGAATAACACCGTTGCTATTGGTGTTAAGAAAAATGCATCACGTGAAACTTGCTTGGGTTCGAGCGGGCATTAAGGGGGTAAGGTAGCCTCTAATATTACTAGAATCTTACTAGAAGATCAGGGCAAGAACAGTGTTTGCGGGAAACAATTGTTTGTCCTTATACGAGCATGTTCCGAGCTGTGCGAGGGGTCATTTGATAGAGGAAGGTTGATCGTAGGGCGCTTTGGTCGTGCTGTGTACGGCGAAGAGGACGTCTAGTATGATATTTGTATTTTTTTTTGTAGGTGGACACGTAAAGAACATATGAAGGTCACTTTCAGTATTTTAAATAGAATGCCCAATATTATTGTTCGACTCGGATGACGCACAAAATTCTGCGTAAAAAAGTATTGACCTTCATACATCATAAATCTGATAGTTAACGAGATACGATCGATGTAATTTCCCATATATATAATATCTATTACCTGGAAGCTATGTAAGAGGTGCTCGAACTGATTCCCTCAATTTGAATAAGTACATATGGAACATTATTTCCATAATATCTCGTTAACTATTAGATTTATGATAAATGAAGGTCGATACGTTTTTACGCAGAATATTTGGACATTCTATTTAAAAAAAAAAACTTAAGGTGACCTTCGTATGTCCTTTACGCGTCCACCTAGAAAAAAGCTATAGATTAATGCCCCCTCGAAACCAAGCGAGTTTCATCTGGTACATTTTTTCCCAACACCGATAGCAGCCGAGTTATTCAGGTGGCCTGTTTTAGGTGACTCACCCTGTATATACATAGAGGAGAGCGAGAAATACCTGGAAACTTGAACAATGTGTTGCATTAATTTCGAAGAATGGGCTGGCCGAAGTCTAATCTCCAGGTGTCGCGCGACAGAGATCGGGGGAAAGAGGATCTCGGGGAGAAAAAGTGACTCTCCGGTAGCTAACGCGTTCCAGCCGTATCCTCTTTCGTCCGATACGAAACGACCGCTCGTTTTTCGAGTGATAATCGTAAACAGCGCGTCGCTGTTCGCGTAAGAATCGAATGACAAAACCAGTGGTCACGAAAACAGTCTGTGGCGACAAGAAGAGGAGGAAACAGAGTATCTCTCGTGCGAGCGAACGATGTATCGCACTAGTTTCGAAGAATGGGCTCGGCGAACTCCAATCGCCAGGTGTCGCGCGACAGAGATCGGCGGAGAGAGGATCTCGGGGCGAAAAAGTGGCTCTCTGGTAGCTAACGCGTTCCAGCCGTATCCTCTTTCGTCCGATGCGAAAGGACCGCTCGCGATCCTTATCGAGCGAGGTCGGTGGGACCTCGGGAGACACGTGCGTGCGTCGAGGACGCAGTAGGGGTTTCGGGGGGCTTCGGGGAACTTTGGGGGAGCTTTGGGGAGCTGCGGTGGGCACGACCGACGGCGAGGAAGGGACACGCTCGCACAAATTCCGACGGAAACGCAACGAACTGGAGTTCTGCCAGCTTGGTTCTCGATTAATTTATTCCGTCTGGAGCACGCGTACTTTCTGTCTCTCTTGGTCCGTTCCTCCGCAACGGCAGTCGTTATGCCTTCTCCCATCCTCTCTCGCTCTCTCTCTCTCTCTCTCTCTCTTCCTTTCTCTCGGGATCTCTCTCAGCCGTTCTTCACCACCGGTCGAGACTCCTAACCCACGAAACGTACGCGGCGTGTTCAGACACCGTGACGAGAGGAAAGGACCAACTATATAGGCTGGTACACGTCCGCGATAACCAGATGGAGGCGGGGGCGGGGATCTAACATAACCGGGACCAGACGATGCGCTACGCCATGCCGGATTCTACGGTGACTCCTCTCTCTCTCTCTCTCTCTCTCTCACTCTTTCTCTTTCTCTTCTACCCTATAAAATACCTTTTCTTTTATCTCGGCGAAACTATTGTATTTATCCGTCGCGGTCCTCCCTCTTCCATCTTCCGCGTTGCGATTTCGCGTCTTCGACCTTCTCCCCAGGCCCTCTTACCCTCCTACGCTTCGCCCTCCCGCGACTAACTTCTTTCGGCGTGGCTCCCTCGGCAAAGCGATTCCGTGCTCGTAATATTTCGTTTCGTGAGGGGAGGGGGGGGGTGGAATTGAAGTCGAAGGACATGGAGGTAGGCACGGGGGCGGAGACGCGCGGCTGGTGTCTGCGGGAGATCGCGGCGCGATTTAATTTCGGTTCGAAGGACCTCCTGGCTCGCGGTAACGCAGTCGCGCGGTGTCCGCTCCTGGAATTTTAATTCTCCGAGCGACAGCTTCCGCACCCGCTTCGACGACAGACCAGAAACTACTGGGGAATGAATGCTGGAACAGCACCGGCAGAATTGTTTTTCTTTTTTTTTTTGTTTAGCATTCCTCGTTCGTATCGGCGGAGTGTATCGGGAATATTAATCTGTTCCGTTGAGACTCGCGGTGCCGTTATTTTATCTCGACTTAATTCCTGGTTAACTTTAACCCTCGTACACTGTTCCAGTCTGTGCGACCTTTGCTTTCAATTGTAGTTCCTCTTGCCGACGTATGCTAATCGATCGAGCATCGACAGCATGTTTTTGCTCGTGGCGCAGCGTCTTACGAGTACGCGATTCGAAACACGAAAACGGTAGGGTCGTCTGAAAAGTTTCGAGCCCAACATGGAAAACAAATGTTTCTTCGGTCGAATGAAATTTTATTTTTTCAACTTAGTCTGCTTTCAAGCCAATACACCTTTTCCCAGCGCGATGTTTTAAAAATTTTAACCCTTCCACAGTGGCGGATCTAATGGTAAGCGGACTAAACGGCCGCGTGGGGCCCCGGGATTGATAAATTTTTAAATAATGTTTAATGTGTAACGGTATGAAATTTTTTGTTACTTTTCTTTTTTGTTAATAAGTTTAGGAGAGTTTTCTTGCAACTTCTATTTCTAACTTGAGTGTGAGGGCCCCACAATTTTTATCGCTTCGGACCTCCACTTGATATGAACCTTCGAAATAGCAGTTAAATCTCTATCTCTTTAAAAAATCTCTGTTCTCCAAGCGAAACTTTAAGCTTAGTGAAACAGAAAAGTCATTGGTAGTGTTGTATTCCGGATACTTAATATATATTTATTAGGAACAATTTCTAAACGAAATACAAACTACAGACGTAATACGAAAGATGTTGGTCGTCTAGACAAGACTCGACAAAGATTGAAACAGAAGAAAATGAGCAGAAAATATAGATTTTGTGGTCCTGTAAAGTGGGGGTTGTTTTACGTCTAATGGTCAGTAAGGGATGAATCATGGGGATGAAGTTCAAGGATGAGTAATAGTAGATCCAATAACAAACTGAAACACTTAAATTACATTAGTGATTACTAATGCTAAAGAAAATCTTATCATTGGTATACAACAGTATCCAGATCTGGTGAATACGATGGGTCGTCAACCAATTCCAAGTGCTATTCGTGAATTTTGGCCATACCGACCGCAGAAGTATGAGCACGTACGTTATCCTGATGAAAAAGCACTTTTTTTTTTACAAAAACACAGACATTGCGCGACACAAACGACTGTCAAACAATAATTGAACGTCCAAAATGCTTGAAGTTTTCACAGGTATCTTTTAAACCATATTTCATACATTGTACTATTGTAGTACCAGAATGGCATTGACGAGTAACGTCATCTTGAGGGTTAAAACATTTGAAACGACTACCACGGCCGGACGATTCCGTAAATACTCGAACCGATTTCATCGGGGGGAAAATGAAATTTCGGCAACAGCGACAGAAGGTCATTGCACCTCGCAACCGAGCGCATTCCGCGAAATTACCGTTCGAACGAAACGAAATTTCGGAACGGTGATTGGCAGAGATTTCGAGGCACCCCCCACCCCCACCCCCTCACCCGCGACCATCGGCAACGGCAGGCTAATGGACCGTAATAGAGGCCCTAATCGCGTTTAACTTCGCGCACGAAATTAGCGGCGCGGCATGGCGCGGTGTACGGCGCAGCTTGATGCAGCGTGGTGCGGCGTGCGGTGCGGGCCAACGCTCCTCTCGAAACTGCAATCACGGAAACGCGATATCGAACGTTCCCTCGTATCGGATTAGCGTCCGCGTGCCCCCTCGGGCTACGACAAGACGAACTTGACACGGAAATGGCCGATGATATCGTCAGCGATACGCGGACGTTCCCCGCTGCCTCCAGGACGCTGTCAAACTTCGTCCGACCAACCGACGTTTTCGATCGCGTCCGACTCGATGGTTCCGCGTGGTCGCGAGGACCGATGCGACGCTCCGACACCGGCAAGATAAGCGTTTTGCCGGCTGCGGTTTCCGCCTCGAGCGCGCCAGATGGATACCTCGTTTTATTTTGCGTTTCCAGGGGAAAGTTGCCAAATACGAACGGACTGGTCACACCCGAATCGTATTCCCTCGTTATTATTTGCAGTAGACTCCCGTACGTAACGCGGGTTGTCCGTTACGCGTTGTATGAAATCGTGTTATACGAGAATTTTCATCGGATAATATGACACGGAATGATTATTGTGTAGTGTACAATCAGTACTCGACTACGCGGATTCTTAGAAACGAATCGGAAAACCAATTCCGAACTGTGAAATTTGTTTTTTGATTGCCAAAACTAATTATGACTTCTAAAAATTTTCAAAACATGCTAGAATATCAAATGCGACGGAGTTTAATGAGATTTTAATTTATTTCTGATCTGAAATAGTGCTACCACTGTAACACTTCAAGGTTACCGGTTAAACAAACATACACTTGAACTATATAATTTATTTGGTCAAAAATACAGGGTAATATGCGGTAGCGCCTCAGGCTAATTTCGAGTAAAGAACTAAACTCCTCCTCGCGTGTCTCGGTATTTATATTTTCTCGTCGGAAAAGGTAACGCCTTTTCCGAAGGCGCGGGGGTGGAGTTTGCTTTTCTGCAGACCTCTCAGCCCCTGTTTGGTGGAGGAAGGGGACTCCTGCAATCAGGAAGTCCCGTAACGGTTTATTGCAGTTAAGTTTGTCACGTGCTTTAAAACGCTAAAAATGTTGATTAGGTTTTTGGGGCCTTGCAGATGTCGCGAAAGGTTTTACAGCTTAGTCCTTGGCATCTGCAAGGGGACCGCTCTAATGATTATTACGGTCGCTAACCGTGTGCCGCTACACCACGAAAAGTAAGATCTTGCGGGTGCATTAATAGGAAGGCTGAAAAGCTGTCGCAATATTTTTAGCGCGGAGCTTGCGTTTAGTCTACTGTGTTATGTATATTTATGACAGAAATTATTACGAGATTTCAAGAATACTGTTATACTAACTGCGACTCGTGAAAAAGTCGTTCCAATATTTTTAGCGCGTTAGTCTGCTGTGTTAGGTATATTTATGACAGAAATTATTACGAGATTTCAAGAATACTGTTATACTATCTCCGACTCGTAAAAAATATCCACAGAAGAAATACATTTGTCGTTCAGCTCGAGATCCTTACAACCAATGTAGACAATATTTCTTTTTCGCAAAGATCCGCAGTCAATGATCGCGGATTAATTATTTCCTTGAAATACATAACATTTTGTTGCTGAAGGGGTAGATTATCGGCAAGTTGAATGTAGCTTCGTCGACGATTATTTTCGTGGAGGAGGCTCGATACGCGAGTCCTGCTCGAGCAGCGCGTGTCTTCGAGGGGCAGAGGGGTTCCAGAGAAAGAGCCTCCGTCGCGGGATTCCCATTCAGAGACATCCAGAATGGTCTTTCCGCCATTCCGGCAGACAAGACTTTAACGAATTGGACGTGCTGGACGTCTCGCCGCACCGCACCGCACCGCACCGCGCCACGCCACGCCGTCGAGCCGTGCCCGCGCGGTGAACAAAGCCGCCTCTCGTGCCAGCTGGCTGCGCTTTCGCCGCGAATAAAACGGTTACTTGCCGGATAATAAGAACGACGGTTCCAGCCCCTCGATGCCCGGCAACGAAAGAAACTGTTCTCGATGGGGGACAAGAGAACCGAGGGGGGCGCGGCGATGACCGCGGGAGAAATCGCGAACAACCGCGAACGAACGGTTGCACATTAAATTCCCATTAACGCGCCAAGCCGGAATCCGAGCAGCCCCCGTACTCCATCCCCCCCTCTCGTTGTCCCTTTCTTCTCCCTCGAGTCGAGGAACTCGAGACCCTCCATTCGTCTCCCGATCGTCGACCGTCTTTATCTTTCCCTAATTTCCCGCCGTTCCGTTCAGCTACCCCTCCCTTTCGTCGTGACGCGAATCCTCCCCTCCCGACGCGTAGAAACGATTTATCGCGACACAGGCTCGACGAGCTCGTTTACGATCCTCTGTTTTCGGGGGTGATCGCCACCCGTCGCGTGACCCTCGCGTTCTTCTCGCCGATACATCACCCCTGAGTAAAGGGTGCGGCAAAATTAACTCCTCTATTATTAGGTTCGCTCACGATTCCGAAACGAATGAAAGGCTTCCGTCCCTTCGAACGATACGTTTGTTTGGTAGTTAAACACGCCTTGCTGGATCAACTTTTAACACTTCGACTGGTCCCCTCTGAAGCTTCACTGCAAAATTATTAGACTATAATTCAGAGCAATTCCTGCATTCCCAGAGGTCTTTGTGGCGCGAGTAAATACGCTCGATTTTATACCAACACGATAAAAGGGGTTATATGTACATGCACGTAGGTAGTGGAACCAAATGGAAGTTTGCTTCCTCCTTTAAGAATCTTAATACGTTTCTAATGATTTATCAATAGAATCAGCAGTCCAGTTGTAATGAAAATACTTAAGATTAAACAGCACATTCCTGGAAACACACTCGATTTTATACGAACACGATGAATGTGAGCATATGTGGATAGCAAGGGGAACCAGATGAAAGTTTGCTTCCTCCTTTAAGAATCTTAATACGTTTCTAATTATTTATCAATAGAATCAGCAGTCCAGTTGTAATGAAAATACTTAAGATTAAACAGCACATTCCAGGAAACACATTCGATTTTATACGAACACGATGAATGTGATCATATGTGGATAGCAAGTGGAACCAGATGAAAGTTTGCTTCGTCCTTTAAACAATTTTTAATACGTTGATAATAATTTACCATTAAAATCAGTAGTCTAGTCATAAGTAACGAAAATGATCTAGATTAGACGGCACATTTCAGGAAGTACACTCGATTTTATACGAACACGATGAATGTGGTTATATGTTCATGTAGCTACTGGAACCAAATGGAAGTTTGCTTCCTCCTTTAAGAATCTTAATACATTTATAATGATTTATCAATAGAGTCAGCAGTCCAGTTGTACGTAACGAAAACACTCTAGATTAGACAGCACATTCCAGGAAACACACTCAATTTTATACGAGCACGATGAATGTGATCATATGCATGTAGGTACACTGATGTTGCCTCATAAAACTAACAAGATTCAATTTATTTGAACTTTGTGCGCGGTTCATATTATAATATCTGCGCTACTAAATGTTGGAATACACCGATAACCTAGCTTCTTAGGTATAAGGGTTTGAGCGTAAGGGGCGGTTTCTTTCAGGGACAGAGGGGCCCAGGCGGGACCATGAAGTCAAGAGCCTGGTCTGCCCGTCAGTCGGGGAAAAACAGCTAGCCTGAGCAGATCGCAGCATTCTAAAGAGCATTTACTTAAACTAAACTATTTACGTAAAGTACAAATACAGGATACGCGGAAACACTGTATCGTTATTTATATAAAAACACATTTATAATACCAATAGGGTATATAAGGAAAATAAAGTGTAGTTTGTAAAATAACGTGTGTAATTTAAGAGACATATCCAACACTAAATATATCTATTTAATAATTAACCACGAAAGCCACTTCATTCTTTCAACAACTGTGAAATAAGAAATCTGTCGCAGATCATTGAACCGGTATCCTAGGTTTAATGTTAATAATTTGTATATGTTGATAATAATGTACTCATAAAATCCGCAGTCTAACCACGCGTAACGAAAATACTGAAGAGTAACATCCCGATTTTAGAGTCACGCTAACACCGAGCACAGAGGGTTGAAAATCGGTTCGCTCCGTCGTGTTTTCTACCGTGTGATTTCACGACAACTAGATCAGGTAAATCGTACCGGATTCTACGAAATTGCGAGCGTGTTGTCGAGTCGTATACGCCGGTAGAACATCGCACGGACGGCCGTGCGAAATTGTGTAAAATTACGGTCGACCGATTCGGTGTCCTCCCACGTGAAACCTGCCGTTTCCCGTGGGCAGTGCCGCGGTGAACGTTTTGCCAAACCTGAAGCGCGAAGGTTCACAGCGCGGGCCCGGTCTAGGTTGGCGGAACGCGATCGAGCAGATTCGTGTTTCGCGGTCGTACAAGTTTCTCGAGTGGTTGATCGCGCGATTCAACGAGAGCCGGCGGTTTCTTTGGCCGGTTTGCGCACAGCCACTCTACGGTCCACAGTGTACGCGTCGGTTTACGGACAACATCGCGTCGTTTATCCGCTCGACCAACCGCTCAACCGACCGAGCGACGAGCGTGACGCTCGTTGCCTCGGCATTCAACCTCGCCGACTCTGCTCGGCTCGGCGCGAAGCGCACGCTTCTACATAGTACACGTAGCTGCATCGTATACCTGGCTCGTGCACGCGTGAACGAGCAACGCGTTCCGCTCTTTCGAGCGGGAACTGTCTTCATCGTGTTTACGCCGCTCCGCGGAACCAATCTCGTTTTCAACGAGGCAAAACACGGGCCGAATGCGAGTACAGTACCACCCAAAAACCGGAGAACTTCGCTCGATATCGTCGCACGACCGGATATCAGCTTTCTCGATTATCCATCTCGCGGACCATGTTCTCTTCGCGACAATTTCTAACTGGCTCGAATAGCGTTTGCCACGTGTTCCCTTTGTGAGAAGCAGTGATGCCAGATGAGGGGAATCACGGTGAAATGATGTACCCCTTCTACGATGACCAGAGTAATATGTGCACACGCAGCGTGTCTACGGCTTAGTGTGGGGGACGTTAGATGGTGATGGAATAGGATAGTAGAAGGGGAAAAGGAGGAGAGTACCGAGGGTCCGTTTTGTCCCTTTCTGGCATCACTGCTCGAGACCCGCTTTAATATCCGAAACATCGAAAACGGTGCCGGTCATCGCAACAACGCTGCTTTAGGGTACCATGCCGCAAAGAACACGGCGGCATCGGTACCATGCCGCAAAGAACGCAGTTAAGAGAGCAGTCGTCGCGGTAATGTGTTTTGATCGGCAATAAATACGCACGCCGCTAGCGGCAACCTCTTAGTCTCGAGGACCACAAAGTTCAGTTGTTGCACGACTACGAGCCAGTCGATATCGCTCGACATTTTCCGGTAACTTAGCTTACATCTTCGATTCCGGTTCGCCCTTTTGCGCGACCAAATGGTTCGAGTGCCGTTGGCCCCGCTACACAGATTCATGTTTCGTTCTTTATTCCGTCCCGCAAGAACGTGTCGACAATATTTCTGTAAATATACGTATATTTGTGAAAAACTTTTTTCAAACTGTTTTCTTACTTAGTAAGGGGCCCAATCTCCTCCACTAGCAATTATAGCTTGGTACCGTCTCGGCATACTTTCAACCAATTTCTCAGCGTACGCTACAGGCAGCGACCTCCATATTTTCCGAATATGGTGTACAAAAATTCTTAGTTTGGTACTATGTTGCTCTGTCAACTTACCCTTCATTATGGACCACATATTTTCAATTGGGTTTGCATCAGGGGATTGGCATGGCCAAGGTACAGTAAAACCTTAATTACTGTTCGGGGTCATCTGCGTAAACATTCTCTCTAGTGCCTACTCACTCCACTGCCAGGTGACGTGCCGGCGACGGCCACACTTTTCGGTCACGCGATGCATATTTCATTCTGCAGACGCAGTCATAAATCAAGGAAAATATTTAAAAATACTGTTAAATCCTAAACGCAGTCTTTTTAAAAAATGTTTTTTTTGGAATATTACATTGTCATCCAGTTCTGAAGTATATTGAAAGTTTCAAGTCTCTAATTATCGAAGATACAGACAAGAAAACAAGCTAATAAAAACGTGGTAAAAATACAGTAAAAAACATTAAATAAGTCATCGTTGCCAATGCTTTCTGCCCAAAATACGTCTGTCGGACAGTATTTAAGGATTTACTGTAGTACGGTGATGGCGTTTTCCGCATTCCATTTCGTACCAAATTGATGGTTTCCCGTACGCTGCACTCATCTCGGAAAGCTCTATTCTTTTCACTGTCGGAATCAAAACTGACAAATATTCATCCAAGGCGTATTAAATGTATCTGCGTTTGTTTTCATTATCCTTGTCTATCCCTCGTTGGGTGACAGGTTTCGAAGACATCGCCGACACGCTGTTATGAAACAGATTGTACATACATCGACTGATACAGTAAATGCATGTACACGTCCGTTATTCTGCTGCACGGTCGTCGCACGTTAGAAAAACGTATGTCTGTAGCGGGCCTTAATATTTGGCTATCGTCAGACATAATCGGGCGTTTTTCCAGAATTTCTCGTGAACGTATTAACCTGTCCACGAAGCGTAAGCAGACGCTCGCGCGAGGGGACCAAGCGGAGAAAGCGGAGGACCACTTGCCCGGCATAATCCGTCCGTCCTTTGCTGTTCGCCCCATTTCCCTGGAACCACCCTCGTCTCGCGCGCGCTTTTCTACCCTAGATCATCGAGCGGCTGCGGATAGTTCGGCCTGGCCCTCGC
The DNA here is from genome assembly GCA_916610235.2 of Lasioglossum morio. Lineage (NCBI taxonomy): Eukaryota > Metazoa > Arthropoda > Insecta > Hymenoptera > Halictidae > Lasioglossum > Lasioglossum morio. Next base: position 4,849,029 of record OU744327.1, read on the forward strand.
GTTATTCTCCTGCTCGTCCTCCCGTGAACCAATAACATGCGTGCTGAATATCGACAACCCGTGAAAGCTTTCGCCCCAACCTCCCCCCCCCCCATGGAATTTTTCGCTTGGCCTCCCGTGTCGAGGGACGCGGAGGGAGAATGCGTGTCTGCAACCGAACCGCGAATCACCGTCTTAAACTTTCCCTTCGAAGTTCTCGCACGCGAAATTTCTCTATAAGGATTCGCGGAACTTTGTCGAATCGCCGGCAAAGTGTTCTCTCGTCTTTGCAGGACTCGCGTGAACGTCGTTCCGTCGCGACACTGCTGGAATCCTCGAAGAAAGAAACTTTGAAGCGCGAGCGTCTCGCGATCGGTTGTTTACACCGGCTGATTCACAGACGAACGTTAGAAAACTACTTATCACTGCACTTCTGGTGCAATTTATTTTTTTCAGACCTGCAGAGACCACTGAAAATATTATTTGATATTCCTGCTTTCTTAAAATACGTCTGCAAAAATTGATTCATTCGCAGTCTATAAGAAATAATATTAAAGTAAGGTATAGGTATTCAATTATCGATCGCCAAGTTTTGATAACTAGATTTGATTTCTTGTCGGCGCCACGGTTCGATCATATGTTACAACAAACTATATATAATTTTTATAATATATGCTTATTCCTCAGTGATATACATCGGAGGTTTTCACTAAAATGTGAACCAATTTGATGCTAGTATCCTGTTGCAAACCGTTAACGGGTTATTTCTAACTAATGTGATGTCACCCATAAAAGGAAAGGAACGTTTCGTCTTAGGCGCGTTTCATCCTAGAACGTTTCGAACCGTGGCGCCGACAAGAAATCAAATCTAGTTATTAAATTAAGGTATGTTATATATTGTGTATGTATGTGTATTATATATGTGTACATAAGAGAAATATGTATATGTATATACATATATAAAAAGCAAATATCACGCAACGTACACCTCCACGGATTGTAGTGAGCTAGTTAGAAAGAGTCTATATATGTATTATAAGTTTGAAGGGAAGCGGAGACCCCTTTCAAAGAGAATAAGAAATTCATTCGCAGTCTAGCTATACAGGATGGGGCATTTTAAACAGGTCACCTAAATAACTCGCTTGTTTTTGAAGATAGGAGAAAATGCATTAGACCAAACTTATTTGGTATCGGGGGGCTCATAATCTGGTATTACTAATTTTTCTGTAGGTGGAGGTGTCAAGGAGATACGAAGGTCAACTCTGTTTTTTTAAATGGAATGAGGTATTTTTTAATACATCAATCGATGCAGCTGGACATTCGAAATAAAAAAGTATTAACCTATGTATGTCGCAAAGTTAGTAGTGCAGGAGATATTTCAATTTAAATAACTCTAAAATACCATTACTGTCGTGCTAAGACGTTTGTGTTTACTTACTTGTGTAACGTCTTAGCACGACAGTAATGGTATTTTAGAGTTATTTAAATTGAAATATCTCCTGAACTACTAACTTTGCGACATACATAGGTTAATACTTTTTTATTTCGAATGTCCAGCTGTATCGATTGATGTATTAAAAAATACCTCATTCCATTTAAAAAAAAACAGAGTTGACCTTCATATCTCCTTGACGCCTCCACCTATAAAAAAATTAATGACATCAGATTACGAGCCCCTCGACATCAAGTAAGTTTGGTCTGATCCTTTTTTTTCTATCTTCAAAAGCAAGCGAGTTATTCAGGTGACCTGTTTAAAATGCCCCACCCTGTATATGTGTGAAGTTGATATAGTAATAACTTAGTATATATTGCAAAATAATGCAATGATGATCACAAACGTGTCTGTTAGCTTTATCACGGGGCTGCTTCCGTTGCCGGGCGTATTTCGCGAAAACGATGAAAAAGTTTCGGGTTCCACCGGATCAGGCACGATCGCGGAATTAAAAGGGTCGAGGCAATCGCTCGCAGCTTGTTGCGGGGAAGAGATTGATACCGAGGCTCTCCCTCTGGCAATTAAAAATGCAACGGGAGCCGTTCGTTGCGTTTTCGATCCCCGATCGACGGGACAATTGACCGAGCGCGTTTAATGGTCGTCTCCGATCGATTATCGCCGCGCGAACGATTCAGCCGCCTTCTTTCCTTCCTTCATTCCTTCCTTCCGCAGCACCAGCGAAGTTGTTTTTTTTTTAAATAAGTTCCACAGCTTGGAACCTCGGAAATCTTTATTTCGAAGAAATGCCGAGAAATATTTCAGCCGGGACGGTGTTTGCTCCGAGATCACGGGAGAGGAGGGAATCGGGCGAGAGAGTGTCAAGCACGAAGAAATCGCGCGCGGTGGTCGATCACCGCAGACGCTGATCTATCCGGGGTCGACGCACGGATTAATAAAGTTTCAACGACCGTGTGTCATCGTCATTGTCATCCTCGGGATGATAGTCGACGTCGATTCTCCGGTTCGCCGCAGCTCTCCTCTCTCTCTCTTTTCTCTTTCACTTTCTCTCTCTCTCTCTTGTTCCACCGGTCTGCGTTTTCCTCGTTTCAGCCGACGCTTTTTACGAGCGGTACACGCTTATTAGTGCGCGCGGCCAGATGCACGGTTCGGCGAGCGCTCGCTCTCGATCGATACGTCGATTCTTCGAACAGAAGGACGACGATAAATCCGGTGAAACCGTCGACGGCTCACCGAGAGGAACAGGGAGAAACGGGAGAAGATGAAAATAGCTGTGCGCGCAGCGAAAGACGAGTGAGAAAATTGAACGAACAGGGAAAATACGCTCGTATACGTCGAGAACCATGAAAACGTCGACGGATCGCGCTCATCTATGCACGTAGCCGTGCTCCGACCTCGGATTAACGGAGAAACACCCTCTCCTCGGCCCCTTTTGCTCCTACTCTCTCTCTCGTTTCTCTCTTTCTCTGTCTCTCTCCGATTCGTTCCCTCGGTACCCTCTTATTCTCCGCGTCTGTGCCTCTTCTTTTCGCGGCGCGGGAAAGGGACAGGGAACGAGGAGAGGAGTACAGTTTTCGTTGCTCTTCTCCTTTTCCGTGCTTGGCAAATAATAAGTGCCGGAGCGCAGTTCGGTACGATGCGCTTTACGTCCCTCCCTTTTCGCCGTGACAAGCCGAGTGCCTCTTCTACGGAAGGGCTCGTTACACCGTTCCGTTCGAACCTTAACCGTTTACCGCGTTACCCGGTCCGAGTTCCTCCTGCTCCGTCTCCCGGACATCATCTTCCCCTTTTTCCTCCTACCCTCGTTCGTTCGCCCGATCATCGTCGCTCTCCTCGAATTCGAAGGCATTTCAAGGCCGACGAACCTTCGACATTTATTATCACGATCATTGCCTCTCGCTTTGTTACTCGATATCGCTCGGGAAACGCGTCTCCACGGTCTCGCGAGGAGTACCGGCAGCTTGAAAGGAAAGAAACGTCGAGGAAAACGTTGATCGATCTCGCGTTGCTACCGCGTTGCCAGCGAGCGTCGCGTTCGGCTCTTGCCCGGGAAACTGGCAATCTTCGTCGAGTGTGCTTGTCAAGAAATACTTTCATGTCGGGCGGAGATATCATGTCGGTACTATTTTAAACAGATGCAACAAGTTCGTCCGTGATACCGTCGGTTTTCCTCCGGACGTACAAAGCTTTCCGAACACATGTTAATTTGTACAAAATCTCAGCGAACCCCTAAGTCTCGGTAACGAGCATGTTTCAACGCACGTTTCAACGCAGCGATAAGTGAACTTCAAATATGTACCTTTTTTTTATTATAATAGCAGTATGATACGAGAAACGATTGCGAACTCGAATTAACTTGCACGTGGCGATATAATAGAAGGTTATATTTACAAGTACACTAAATACTGTACTATTCGTTAATAGTACCTATATTTGCTTATTAGTTTCGCGCTGTCCATAATTATGTGAATTATAGATTAGGACTTGAGATTAAGATTCTTTTCTGTCATATTATATTATTATATAATATTGCATATATTTGTATAAAAGGACTTCGGTCCGTTTAAAATAAATAATAATAATACTTGGTAGCAGATCAGACTGCAGTGAATCGAGCGCAATAGCTATACACATTATAATAATACGTTCACGAGTCAAAAGCGCGCAAAATACAAAAATTGCTTATTTCAACATATGTACTTCTATGCTTTCTAGCAGAATTTCGCATATATTTCTCTTGACCGCGGAAAATTTTCTAATTCCAAATGTAAAATTTTCCGACAGTCGGGGGGGGGGGCAGCATCTCCGAATGGCTGGGTAGCCTGCGTCCGACCATCCTCCTGTGTGATCTGCGAAAATCGACGTGGGATAGACGCCAGACGAGATAGAGAGAAAGAGAGAGAGAGAGCAGAGACAGAGGTGGTGCTCGTCGATGAAAAATCGTCGAACCGTAGAGTAACGAGGTTCGACGTATTCCCGAAGGTTTTCCAACACGGCGCAGCGTCGAAAGCTGCGGCGAGATTCCTCGCGAGAAGTTCGAATACGCGCAACCGTTGAACGGTTGGTCGAGTTTGTTCGTTCCTACTCCGACGACCGCTACCGCGTGTTCTTCTCTCTTGCTCTCTGTTGCTCGTCCGACGGTTGCAGGGTGGAAATGCATAAAGCCGGGGCCGGGCCGCCGCGAAACGCCCGTCAAACTCTTCTCACTTCGCGACGCATTCACGCGGCTCTCTCGAGCGGATCGACGAAAAGGCGGCTCCCGATGTTGCCGCTGAAACTTTTAATGTCGACGAGTCGCGGTCAAAGGCCGAATCCCAATGCCTCCGACTGTACCGTCCCGCATTAATAACGTCGTGTTTTGTAATTAAAGCGAACCGTCATCCCGCACCTCTACCGCGAACACGTGATCGCCCGCGGTAATCGTTGTCTACCGAAATAAAAGACACGCTATGCTTCCATGAAATATGTTTTCGACGAATTCCTCGCTCTCTCGACCACCAATTATCTCCAATTTCATCTAGATATCTGTCGTAAATCTAAATTGGTATCGAACTGAATAAATATACATATACACAGGGTGTTCCAAAATTCCCCTAAATTCCGGAAATGGAAGGTTCCCTGAGTCGTTCGAAGCGACATTCGCCTTAGCAAAAATGGTATCCGCGGCTTTGTTTAGGAGTGATTAACGAAAATCATGGACAAATCAGAGAACAATACTGGAGGCCATCGAAATCCGAAATATTATCTATTTCAGATAATTGTGTAACCGAGGGTAACGTTCTAAAGACAAAATTCTGAAATTCAAAGTGAAACTAATTATTCTAAGAACTAATTTGTTAAATTTGGTATTTAGGATTGCTAAAAATTAAGTTTCCTCTGCAGCGCTATCCCTTATACCTGGGTTCTCCTACCCCTCGGCCACCAATAAACAAAAGGACCGTCTTGTAGATATACGCTGAACACGTTTTTCTACCCTAAAGTCAGTTGAACCGAAGCACTTGAGCGAGAAGCTTCATTTGTATTCTTGTTTTTCTTAATAAACTCTCTATACCGAGTTTTCATATTCTCTGTACTACGAATCATTGGCATTACTTTATTTCATAACCTTGTAGAATAATCAACATCATTATAGAGCATTATATAACAGGTTTTATATATATATTAAATGACGTGTTTTAATTATTTAATTAGTTCCCCAGCATTATTAAATCCATGTACAATTGCTGAAATATAAAAATATCGCTTAATGATCCAAGAAATCTCCCATTTCCGGGTTTTAGGGGAATTTTGGGAAACCCTGAATATATTATTACTAATTAATTGTATATCATACAAAAATTACATTAAATACGACGTGTTACGATTAGGTAACCTCCCTTGTCAGTCAAAGAGACCGACAGAACATAAGGAGCCGCACGCTGCGTTCGCACCAACGCTGACACAAATAATGTACATTAAATAATTACAACAGTCTTCGGCAATATCTCTAACGATTAATTATTCCCGTAATAACGAGATTCAGAATTGAAACCGCGTTCCAACAAAAGCCTCGAGCGGTTCAATGGAAAGAAATGGATAGCACTCGGGGAAAGTAATGGTAATACTAGAATAATAGATGAACCTAGAAGAAGAAAAGGAAGTTTGAGGGTTCCGAGCATTCGGAGCGCTCAGTTGCGTCCAAGGGGTTGAAACGTACTCGCGCATATTCGATGAGCGTCTCGGAGATCTTCCGCCTTAACTAGATTTTCGACAAGCGGCCATAGAGAGCGGGTCTACGAGAACAGGAGAAAAGAATCGCGGATTGAAGCGGAGAGACGGTTCGAGTCTCTGCGAGAGAGAGAGAGAGAGAGAGAGAATGAGAGAGAGAGACTCGTTCCGGGAAGTTGGTTCGTTTCGCTTCGAGATCGTGGAAGGCGACGCGCAACGCGCTCTCGAACGTGGAACGCGACAAGACAGCGTCGGCTGGCGTTCTGCCATGGAACCGGCTCCTCCGGTTACCGATTTCGGTCACGTTTCCGCGCGTCTCCGCCGCCGCCGCGTCGTGCCGGTTTCTTGCAAATTAAAAGTTCTTCTCTATCCACCGTCGTCGGCGGACGGGCACCGGTAAATGAGAATCGCCGCGGAAAAAGGGCTCCGCCGGAGAATAGAGACTCTGTTGCCCCCGGAAAGTCTGCGAGCCGGCTTATAAACGAACACACGCTCGCCTCTCGATCGTGGTGCTGAATCCATGATTCCGTTCTACGCGCGAACGGGTGTCGGCCTTTTCGTCGAACAACAGTCGGCCCTCGTTCGTCCCTGTGTCCCCCGTTCACCCGCTGCGAAAACTCCTCCCTCGTCGAACTGATCGAACGGAGTAAATCTCCGAATAGCGTAAATCGAGTACGGCGCAATCGAATTCTAGCCGGCTAAGTACCAGATTATAGTGGAGCGGCGAGGTGATCGTAGACCGATGTGCACCGTTATTCTCTCGTCACGTAAAGTTTACAACATTTCGCAATTGCATTTTCTATGTAAACTCTCCGTTGTCTTTCTCAATTCTGCTTCATTTTTGTTAGTTTGAATCTCCACTATTTCTTTGTTTCTTCTGCTTTCAGTTCCATAAGTAGATCATTTCGTGCACTTCACTTTACTTTGTCTTTTCAGCGCTTTTCGATTTTCATTTTTCCATATCTTGTTATTTTACCTGGAATACTCTTTATGTAGAATTGTAGTGATTTTTTTTGTATGTATTTTGCAGTAACGAGCTTCTCCTTCACTTTAATTCTATGATTGAAAAGGCAAGAGAGGTTTCTTTCTATATTTTTATTGTATCGAAGTAGGTATAAATAGGTAGAGATGGAAGAAAAACTGGTCTTATTTTTACCTTTTAGGAAGAATGTTTTTTCAAATCCTAAGATTATAAAAATATGAGAATGATTGACAATTTTGTCTGACTCGTCAACAAACGAGAATACAATTTCATTGAATTGTACAAAATTTATATTTGACTCTTCATTGCATGATTTTTTAAATTGGGATGAAAGAATTGAAAGAATGTCAGTTTTTGTGTTTTATTTAAGGGAAAAATATTTAAAAAAAATTAAAACAACATTTTCAGAAAATAAACATAATTTAGAATAGTAAGAAACTACATTCTCTGTTTATTATATACCAGATTTATTAACTGTATCAGATATGATACACAATGCAGCGAAGAGTTGAAATGCAAAATTTTGACAAAAATTTTCCGATTCTGAGGACATTTAATTTTTGCTCTATTCGTCGCTAGAATTGTCGTTTGGCCCACTGTGGCGTCGGGTTTCGAGAATTATGGCATCAAAGAGAGCCTGGTGTTTGTTCCGCGAAAGATGAGCCGACTTCCGTCCGCGGACGGCGAAATTCCCTGATCGACGATTACACTTTCACCGCAGGACACCGATGAAAATATAATATCGAGTCGTTTGGAGGGACAGGTTGCATCTCGAGAGTCGATTTCCGGGCGTCTGGCCGAGTTTGCACAGGACGACGGTCGTTAAGATGTGTAAACTCGGAATCCCGCGCAAATCGAGTCGGCTCGAAATCTTGCTCGGAGTCGAGACCGAGTGGAGAGGTCCCTCTTTTTCCTACCCCGAAATTTCCAACGCGTTTGCGATATCGTGAAGCGCTCCGCTCAGGCTGTTCTCGTCCCGTGCCCCGCTCCACCCCCGCGTCGCTCCCGTTTCACCCCTGAGGGAATAGCGAGCGTGTTTGAACGCGCCGATTACCAAATACGTTTACGGAGCCGCGTTGGACAAACAACCACCGCCTGGTGGCAACGGTGCTTCTCCACCCTCAACCCCCGGAAACACGCGGAGACGTTTCCGTCGTTACCGTTCCCGCCAAAGGAACCCTCAAGACGAACCCCGTTGCGTTCGAATCAACGATGACTCGCGCAAGGTACTGCAGCCTGAACAGCGTAACCCGATCATCTTGAATATCAACCTTTGACGAGGGCAGAAAATGTTCAAGGAAACGCGTTATTGCCAGACTACGAATCCTCCTGCGATACGGGGAATATTCCAAGGTACTCGTCCCTCGAAAATCTATTCCCCGTTTTAATCATTTTAATTAACGGTTACTCGTAAATTCTTCCGGCGTCTACGTATTACATCTCCTCCATTGATTTTCATCAGAAATTCGTAAAATATTCAATCTAATTATCGGATACGGAGAAGCGAATGTCATGGGACGTCGACGCGTATACACCTACGTTTCTTTTTAAGTGGTCCTCAAAAAGTAAAACAAAAAGCGAAAGTAGTTAATTTAGGTAAAACGTACGAGGTTTGATGAAAAATATTGTAGAGAAGGTGGAGCGACGCGCAATGGTACAGCCGTCAACGTAATTAATAATGATAATAACGGTGGTAATGGAAGGGGAGAACGGCGGCGTTCCCGGTTCATCTTGTCGATGTTGTCGCCGCGGGATGTCCCGAGTGTATTTCGGTTTGTGTTCGAAATGGGACGCGGACAGTTCCGGAAACGACGGGGAATGGAACGGAAACGGAATCGAGGGCGTTTCGCGGCGGTGCCATGACGCGATAATCGCGATGGGACAGCTCTGACAGCCGTCAGATCCGACGCAGACAGAGACGGATGGCAGGCAATTTAAAATCGCGCTCTGGCCTTATCTCGCACCGTGGCCACCCTCCCTCTCTCTCTCTCTCTTTATCTTTCCTTCTCTTCTCTCTTGATCGTTATTTATACCACCAAGGTTGATGCTTCTTAATCGCGAAATTCCGTAAAGATTACTCGCTCCCTTTGATTCTCTTGTCTGTCGTTCGCGTTTGCACAAGGTTGCTCGGACCACTTGAACGATCTCGATTGGTGGAGCTCTCTTATTGCCTTCTGCCTACAAATTCCAACGACGAAAAAAATGGACCTCCACCACCACTCGGAGCAATTTTAAATGCCACTGGCAACTCTCCGAGCAATCTCTTCCGCGAGGAGACTCTACGGCGCCAACGATTTGCAAAGAGTTCGACGTCGATTCTTCTCGCGTTGAACGTCGTCGTTCGCGACAATATTAACCCCTTGCCGTGTTTTAACGAGGCAGACTCGTGATAAACATTTTAACGAAGTCTAACAAACGTGAATGTTACCTGCGTTCCTTTTTTAAATGAGATTAAATTTTATTTTAGATTATTTTGATTTATGGATACGTTTTATTTATTTATATGTATACAGGGTGAACCACAAATCGTGATCAGTAGAGATTATTCTGTTATTAGTAGTCCGATTGAAAATGTTTTAGTTTCAAGAGAGCTTTCATCCGATTATAGCAAATTTTTGTCCACTCTTCTTTTCATGATTTACCAAAGTGCCTTCAATTTTTTGCAAATTATTATTCATGCAAACACTTCAATAATTTATTTACGCCTATCTATCAGAAGATTTTAAGACGAATTCGGTAAGTATCATAATAAATTGCATTTTTTATTCTTTTTACAAAAAATTCGTTATGATCGCGTGAAAGCTCTCTCGAAACCATGCAGAAACATTTTCGATCGGACTGTTAATAACAGAGTTAGCTTCACTGATCACGACTCGTGGTTCACTCTGTGTAATGGCAGAGAAAACTAACTAGAGAACTCTCAGCAATACGAATGGCGTTCGCGCAGCTGATAGTTGCTCGCTGATGGAAAAATTGAACGTGTCCGTTTGCGAGATCCAACTTTTCTGTTCGCTCTCCGAGAGTTTTTCGTGCACTCTCAATACCGTGTACTACACCAGGGTGGTCCTTCGCTATAACTGGTGAAAAATTTTTTGCGAGTTTTTTTTCACGCCTCCTAAAATTCCTGCAAAAGATGAAGTCAATCGGATAAGGGGGAAATGTGTCACATTGACGTTGAAGTTGCGAAAAACGTGAAATTTGATAGGAAAAAAATTTTTTTTTAACTTTTTAGTTTTACTGCGGGGGCCTTTAACTGTCTGCAGAATTCTTGATGGGATCTTCACACCGTTAACCAGAAACACGAGATTTGAGCGAAACAGCAATTAGACAGGCTAATTAATGTGAAATAACTTTAATTCGTACAAAGTACACTTGTACATGCATATAAGGAATTATGATATTTTTGAGGTATAAAATATTCCACTTGAATTTTCAATAAACTCTTCAGATTTAGTCTTCTCGACGTCCGATTGATCTAAAACTTTGAATATATTATTAACTTCCGGATTTATAGGGAAGTTATTGTAATTTTTTTATGAAATGGAACAATTTTCAGTGGAGGCGTGCCAAAATTTTCATGGTCGACAAACAAGGACCACCCTAGTGTACACTGACGAATTTGACTGTCGATAGTGTGAGATATAGCCGGGATTGAAACGGTAAATGCGATAAGAATGAATGAGCTTTATTTAAACGTTTTTTTCCGGCGTCGGACCTGACAAGACTGCTCGACGTTCGCTTCGTTTTCGTCGTTCGCTTGTTGTTGGCAACGAACCGCTTGTAAACAACATGAACAATATACCGGGTGGCGCCACATGAGCAACAGCTTACAAGAGTAAGGGTACGTGCCCGTCTGAGAGTTTGTGTCGATAATTGTGTTGGTTCTTATCATGAAAGTCTGCTTCTATATACAAAAATGATCTGTTCTTTTTTTCTTCCTTTCCCTCCCATTTCAATACCAGCGGGATGGCTCTGCGTACCTGTGGCAAATAGTTTTTTTTTGTGTTACGAGGATGACCGAGAAGCTCGGTAAACACGCGGCGAATACTTCGTCTACGGCTACCAGTTTCAGTGTGTCGTTAGACAAGTAAAGACGTGCCTTTCTTGAGCTCTAAAAATATATATATAAATCTCTATTTGGTCCCCGCAGGGTTACAAATTCGTAGACCTTTCCTCCTTTACTCCCTACTTCAATACAACCTACTCTAATATAAATCTTACATCTATTCTCTTAACCCTTTGCGGTCGGAGCTATTTTAACTCGAAAATTAAACGTTTCTTCTGACCTACAATATTTCCATTCTCTATGATTCTTTAAATTTGATAAATATGAAATTGATATAATACCTCATACAATACTTAAATGTGTAGTAATTGGTTAGATAGACATATCTGATAGTGTAAACAATTATTTAAATAATATTACAGCAACTTTCAGTGGCGCCGCAGAGGCGCCACTCGACCGCTAATGGTTAACCTATACTTAACCTAATAACTTATACCTAAACGCCTTACCTATTACTTACTTACTAATTACTCTGTTAGCTAAAAATATATATTAAAGTGAAACAATATAAAATCATTAGAAACCTATTCTGTTTTCTAATCTTCATACTCTGTATTATATGTAGTGTATTTCTGTTTTGAAACAATGTTGTAATAAATCTCATATGAGATTTTCTATAATAAAAAAAAAAAAAATATAAAATCATTTGTGAGTGTTCATATCAATTGTCCTAAACCAATAAATTGCACTCGTGAGTAACTATCAGAGAGTAAATAATCTCTTTTACCGTGTACACTGTCAAATCAATGTATCAGTCTCGAGAGTACAGCTTGTCAAATCTAGCTGCGCGGCTGAATGTCCCCCGGCAAGAGAAAATCCCCCTACTGTGCAATGGTAGGTAGAAGGAGCCTCGTAACGATGTTCATACGTTGCATTCTTCTCTCGTCGAGTGCGGTCTTTTATTCTTTGTGGTCGTAAGTATTATTATTATTTATTAATGGTTTATTTTACCACGTTTTTATTAGCTCGCTTTCTTGTTTGTGTGTTTGTTTGTTTGTTCGGTGGCAAAGTTTGCAATTGATTTTAAACTAACTTCCTGATGAGCTAGAGACTTGAAATCGGGCATATGGCTCAGAACTGGATGACAATGCATTATTCAAAAAAAAAAATTTTTAAAAGTCTATCCGTTTCGGAGCAATAACGATTAAATATTTTTCCTCTTCACCTCCCCACGAAACCTACGTGATCGCGTTCAGCGATCCCCACTCCGCGCGACAACGTTCTCTACTTTACTATGCGTGCGCACTCTGACTCGTCCCCACTCCACGGACCCACTTCGTCCCGACGTAGCTCAGTATATAATAACACGTCGCCGCGCGACGATTCGTAGTACATCATCGCTTCTTTTACCAAATGAAAGAATCGTTACACCGTTACTGCTTGCATTTGTTTTCGATATGTCGCGATCGCAATACTGTCTGAATTTAATACATGTCTCTGTTATAATTTCATAACGTGGTAAAAATGTTAAAAATCGATTGAAAACTTTCACATACATAAGACTAGAAAGCAGAAAATAATTATGTAAATAAAAATAAATTTTTAAAAAATACCACGTTTTTAAAAACGAACGAAAAAGTACAAAATAATGTTTCCTAGTTCCATACAGATTCCCGACACTGTACTGATAGTCCTAAAAATTTGTAATTGTGAATTGTTGGATAGCTGTGAAAATACTTGTAAGATTTCAAACGAAAAACGTGGGGCACAAGATAATAGTAAGGAGTGTAGAGAGTAGCTGCCGTTGAGAAAACTCACACAACAGTCCATATCATTTGCGGAGAAATAAATTTTTTAGTGATTTAGGTGAACTATTTATGCATCAATTATCTATTGCATGCGCCCCACGTTTTTCGTTTGAAATCTTACAAGTATTTTCACAGCTATTCAACAATTTACAATTACAAATTTTTACGACTATCAGTACAGTGTCGGGAATCTGTATGGAACTAGGAAACATTATTTTGTACTTTTTCGTTCGTTTTTAAAAACGTGGTAATTTTAAAAAATTTTTTTTTTTTTTTAATGTGGTCGCATTAACATCTAGGTCATTAGGGTCGTAAGTATCGGTCAACCGCACAGCTAGATTTAACAAGCCGTAACTCGCGACAGCTTTTGCTCTCCGATGAACACGTACCTTGACACGCGATAGTTTTATTCTGAGATGAACACGTGCCTTACGACATGGCAGAATAGTCGGAATTGTATAACGATACACAAGCGAGATGAATGACGTGGTTGGCGATCGGTAGCCGAGGCATTCGAAGCTCGTGTGGGTCGTTGGGGTCGCGGAGGACAGTGCGCGAGGGTATGTTTAGGGTCGCGGTCAAGATGGGAGACGCTGTCGCTCGATCCAACTGTCGGATCCACGCTCGATCGAGGTCTCCGATCGCGTAATTGAAATTCCCTTTGGGTGAATGCGCATCCGGGCACGACGGGCTGCCGTTTGCGGCCGGTTGCTGGCTGCAGATTGCCAGTCGAAGGGGTAGGTCCGATGCGAATATGTCTCGGTTCATTAGACCACGGGAATCGTGGTTCGCGCGTGCGATAACGCGGCAATTAGGGTCGGTTCGAGAACGCGACGGTGCTCGTTCCCCCGCGGTTTAATTAGGCTACGCGGAAATAATTGCGTTCGAGAGCGAGCCATCGCGGCATAGCAATCGCCAGCCAACCAGCATCCCCCGATGATCCGATCGAATTCGAGCCTTTTCTTCGGGCTCTCGCAGCGTTAAACGCGCCTCCGACTCCGCAATTACCGCCATCCGAATCGTTATTATCGTTATTGTTATTATTATTATTATTCTCGTGATTATTATTTCATTAATTACAGGGGGCGAAAACACCCCCCAACAGCCGTTTCAGCGCTCGCGTCGCATCCCGGATAGAGGGACTGTTTACAATGAGGGCACGCGCGCTCGGAAATATTTGATTGCTTACAACCGGCAGCACGGTTTTACGGAACGGAAATAAAGGACTCGGCTCGATGTGCATTGTGATGATTACAGCTTCGCAATTTATCTTCGACTGTACGCGACCGTTTTAATTGTATGGAATTTCGAGTCTGGCTTTTCACCGGAAACGACGAGCTCGTTGATCGTGCTCGTTGAAAACCGGTACATTTCAAAGCGTGCAGAGCGCAGGAAAATTATGAGGAATAGAAACTGATACGCTCTCGTGCAACGGGATATAATGATTTCTGTATCTTGTTTCTTGAGATTGAAACCGCGAGCTTCCGCACAGTCAACCCTCGCGGAACGAGAATTGCGATTTGATTTCTAGCAGATTTAATTCAATTTCAACTGACTTATACTAATTCCGAGTTTCTTGTACAGTAAGTTCTCGACTTACGCGGTGAATTTGTTTCAGCGCTTTCCGAATAGTGCCTGAGCGCCACCGTTGGAAGGTTATTAACCCTTCGCTGCATAGTGTATCACATCTGATATGTGTTTTCTTACTATTCTAAATTATGTTTATTTTTCTACCAATATTGTTTTAATTTTTTTTCAATAGTTCTCCCTTAAATAGAACACAAAAACTGACCATCTTTTTCTTCCCAATTAAAAAGAATCGTGCAGTGAAGGGTTAACACATTTGAAAGGAAAATCCAAATGAACCGTCTACGATCATGAAAAATTCGTCACTTTTAACCCTCATCCACACGACGTGGTACCCGGGTACCTATTTCAAATTCATTTAGAATAGTACAAAATATTACCCGTGTGGATGATGGTTAAATAGCTGAATATGCCTATGCTGTACACAAACAAACATTAATCTAGTTCTAGCAATCAACAAACGAATTTCACAGTTAGGAATTGGTTTTCCGATTCGTTTCTAAGACCACACGCTTCGCGGACTTACTGTAATCGCGACTTGGATCGTTGACTGATATAAATAAATTGTCAGGCTGAAGCGATCGAAAGCGTCATTGTTATTTGACATCTGCTCGTTCGCGAAATCCAGCTCGATCCATCAACTCGACTGTTTCGAATACGTCGGGAAGCAGCGGCGGGGAAAGCCTCGGCACCGTATATTCCCAGCGAGGCTGTCAGAACCGGTGGAAAGAATGGCGCAAAACACGCTCGGCGGCACGCTTCTCGTTGGAATCGGTGTTGGCGCGGCCCCTCCCGTTCCTGTCAACCGACAAGGCGCGGCGGGATCGCAGATAAATTTGCCGGGGACTCGGCGAATTTACGGCTTAATCCCGATTCTTCGGTTTCGCGTGGTTGGCGAGTAGTCCGTTCGGTTCCCAAGGGGCGTGATCGTTCGAAGAAAACGGGAGCCAGAAGGGAAGCGGCGAGCCCGAGTAGAGACGAAAAAGAAGAACGGTGAAGAATACTAAGAGGGGTACAAGGCTCGATCGTGGCATCGCGTTAAAATTTATGACTGTTATTAATATTTCCGGAGGCCGGGCCGCTGGTCCATCCCAGCTCGTTAAGCTTCTCCTCCTGACCGGCCGGGCGCGACAACCAGAAGAAGACACTCATCTCCGTCGCGAAGTATGTACCAAAGTTTCTTCTTGGCTGATAACTTTGCTGCGAAACCCCTCACCCCCGCGTCCTCCGTTTGCGGCTGGCTTATTTTCGGCTCTCTTGTCCGTGGATGAAGAAAGTCGTCGAGAATCCGAGGAGGGAGCGTGCCGCGGCTGCTCGAGGGATCAGAAGAAGTTCGAGAGGGTCCGGGAGCGGGAGGGCAGGTCATCGAGATGTTTCCGGGACTTTGTCGCGGAGGGTTCTCGCGCGACCCGTTGCCGCGGGGGCGCCGAATCGAAAGGGGTGGATGAGAAGGCGAGGGTGTCGGAAGGCGGCGCGATGCACAAGTGAAACGTAAACGACATGTTTTCCGGCAGTCTCACCTACGACGGTAATTACGACCGTCGGAGGCAACGTCGTAGTCGTCGTCGGAGGCAACGTCGTCGTCATCGTCGTCGTCGTCGTCGTCGTCGTCGTCGTTCGGTAGTCGTCGTCGGTGTTCAAAGCCGGAGCACTTCAGACTTCCGTGTTTACGGAACGCGAGCGACAGCTTGACGGCTCCCTTTTTTCTTCCTTGTACGCGATTCCCTCTTCCCTGCGTTCCCGTCCCCTCCGGCCCCCCTTGTCCACGGGCCACCCCCTCGGCTCCGCCACGTTCGCCTCCTGCCTCACAATCCGCGCTTTGCCGGCAAGGCAGAAATGCCTGCAGTAGGCGGCTGGTTCGCCCTTTCCCTCCCCCCTTGCTTCCACCTTCTCTTATCCCCTTACCTTTGCCCTCTTTATACCTTCTCTCACCCTCTAACCCTACCACCCGCACACCCTCCCTCCAACCTTCTGCTCCTCTCGCCCTTTTTTTCTCTCTCTCTCTTCTTTCCTTCGCCGCCTCATCCCTTTTCCCATTTCCCTTTTCTCTTCTCGTCGTTTCTCGCCTGCTAAACGTGCGCGCGCCCAAACGATTTCTTTTTTTTTTTCAACTCCGTATGTATCGCGCGAAATAAATCCGGCAGCCAACGAGAGAGAGCACGTTTCTCGCTCGGCTTCTAAGAGAGGGATAAATGGAAACAGAGAGCGAACGAGAGAGAGACTGGGGCGGTGTGTCACAGACCACCGAAATATCGGGCTCCGCAACTCGGCTCGTATAAACAGCCTGTCGATGAGCCTCGCTGAAACGTTCGATCGCGACTGTCGATCCGCTGAATTCCCGTTCCCAGCGTATTCTCAGCGGGTTGACGGGACGCGAACTGCGAAATTGAAAGACCGAGACTTGCCAGTCGCAACAGAGGTTTCAACCTTTGTCAAATAGCGAAAACTATCTTATCCACGCATTTTATCCTTTCACTCGGTCCTACTCTGTCCCACTATACTGTTTACTGCACTCTTTCCTGTTCTCTCACGTGTTTGAACTGAAGTTTGATTACCTTAGATTTTCTTGGATGCCTTCAGTTGTCCTCCCCTTTTCTTTTCTTCTTCAACTTCGCAAGCCACGCTTCGGCATTTCTATCTTATCTTTTACTGGCTGCATCCTCAATCCTGATCCTTCCTTCCATTTCCCTGTAGTCTCTTGTTGAGTGCTCCAGATTTCTTTTCAGTAACCTCTCGCTTCCTAGTCAATACTTGTCCCAATCGAAAATTGGTATGTTATTCGACTGTACGTACGTGGAAATAAATAAGGCTACTGTTTTCTGTTTCGAAATACTCCTTTGGATAACGAATTTCTTGAAGTATGGAGGAGGATGATGGCACGCCGCCGCGTCGCTCGCGTCTGATCGGCGAATAATTGCCAGAGGAAAGCGGAGAAGAAAAAGGAAGAGAGGAAGCGGAGAAAAAGAGAGAATGGGCTGGAGGTCGGCCCTCCCGACGAACCGAACACAGGGAGAAAGACGTTTTCGACGGAGGAAGCAGGTCTTCGTAATTTTTCGATCGATAATTCGGTTCGTTCATTTGCTCGCTCGCTCGCTCTCTCAATCTCGTCTTTTCGTTCCATTAGTCGCGGTCGAAGGATGCTTCCGACCGTTTTACGGAGAATACTCGATGCTCCCTCGCCCACCCGCTCTTTTTATTCCGCGTCGAAGAAGCGATCGGGTCCCTACGATTCCACGAGTCGTTACCGGGCAGCTACGTATTTTCGCAGTCACGATAATTTTAAACGAGCCGCGTCGATCGATCGGCGCCCGTTGCGTTGCGTTTGTCGAATTTCCGGGTGCATACACTCCACTTTGCGGATCGGTAAAGAACCGGATCGGTGGAGAACTGAATCGGAAAAGAACCGAATTGGTGGAGAACCGAATCGGTGGAGAACCGAATCGATGGAGAAATGAATCAGAAAAGAACCGAATCGGTGGAGAATAGAAACGGAAAAGAACCGAATTGGTGGAGAACCGAATTGGTGGAGAACCGAATCGGAAAAGAACCGAATCGGTGGAGAACTACAACGGCGAAGAACCGAATCGGTGGTGAACCGAATCGGAAAAGAATCGAATTGGTGGAGAACCGAATCGGTGGAGAACTAAAATGGCGAAGAATCGAATTGGTGGAGAACCGAATCGGTGGAGAACTAAAATGGCGAAGAATCGAATTGGTGGAGAACCGAATCGGTAGAGAACCGAATCGGTAGAGAACCGAATCGGTAGAAACACCCTTCGACTCGAAACGGAAACCAACCCCAATGAAGGTCGATTCATACACGTCAGTTCCGAGCATCCGCCAAAAAAAAGTTATCCAGGATTAAGTGAAATTGTACGCAATCGAAAATGATTTTCTCTAAATTATCTGCGGATCTGGTTGACGGCTCCTTGGTGTGTGTGGCGCAAAAGAAAAAGGTTTTTATAAGCTCCACAACTCCATAGGTAAACTATCGGTAGCTCTCCTTTGCAACATCATCGACGACCCAAAACTGAATACGCTTTCTTACATTTACAAAAATATTGTTCTCCGATCTATCGAATTACCAGGCTCCCTTGTACGCGGATAGTCCTCGTTCGGAGTCGATGGTCGATATTTTTGAAATAGAGCACCGAAAGTGGTCGAAGCTGTTCGATCAATTAACGCGATGATTCGCGGTTGCTCGAGTTTGCTGACTTAACGAGCCCACCTCCCGCTTGATCGAACCGTAGAGCAAATTTCCGGCCGAGGGTACAAGTAAACAACCAGCTTATTACATTTGTTCGGGACTCGTTAACCAAGAATTCATCGAACTTCGATGCTCCCGGGAGAGCATCGTCGGGACTGGTTAAAAACAATCGACCTCGTTTCAAGAAAAACGTAACCTGCGCCAACAACGGTACTTCGATACTTCTTCGGAGTGAAAATTCTGCAAATAAATCTGCGGGGAAGCGAGTCAGTTGGTTGGCACGTTTCGCACGCATTCGCGACGCTGCGAACGCTAGAAAAATTTTTGTATTCTGAATTCTTTTCGAAAGGTAATCTCATCCGGTAAAGCCGACTTGGGGCGTCGACAAAAATTAGACTGTCATTACTGGCGATGCTGTATTTCCACAGGAAGTTTCCCAATTTTCGAAGGCTCCAGGTTTCCCGAGCTTCTTCGCAAGCAATTCGAAAGTTCCGGCTTCAGGGGTAAAGCTACGTTTAATTGGATCCATTGTGATTATTGTTATTAAATCCGCAAGGGTTGCGACTCGTTAATTCCTGCCGTGGGTCTGTCGGTTGGAAGGCTCGCAAGATTTTTCTTCAAGTATTCTCGAAATGTTCGCACAGAGGGTGCCTTGTAAACGAGATTACGTGGCACCTGAAATATGGCAGTGGGTGTGGGGCGCGCACCCCATCGGAACCACCCTTCCGCGAGGACACGATCCTTCCATCTTCGGCCACTCCAGCTCGTTTCTTTCCGTCTTGTTACACGCCTCTCCTTTTCTCCCACTTCTTCTTCTTCTTCTTCTTCTGCTTTCTCTTAAGAGCAACGCAGATTAATTGTTTCCTCTCGCGCGCCGGGAACGTGACCTTGTCCTTCCGATACTCTTTCCACCCTCTTCGCTCTCGGCATAAATCTCTGTTCCGCTCGCGGGGACCGCCATCGATCATTTCCTCTAATTGATCGATCGGCCAGATCGTGCGCCCCGCGAGACGTTCCTGCGAAAAATTCCCAGTCCTCGAAGACCCCAGTTGCAATAGTTTCATCAACTTCATCCCTCGGAAATGAACTTTCTTCGCTCATACATTCGAAAAATATTTTCTTCACGTATTTACTCTCGGTGAATTTACGATATATGTATACAGAATGGTTCACCTAACTGTAGCCGCATTACCATCTCCTTTATTTTTGATGACATAACAAATGCTATCACCTACCGATTTTTGCAATAAATTAATAGAATCCACAGTCTACAGGGTAGTCTACCTAAATATTTTTAATGCAATGTAAATCGTATCATAAACGTATTAACCCTTAGCACTCGAGTGGCGACCCTGAGGCGCCACTAAAAATTGCTGTACTATTATTTAAATAATTGTTTACATTATCAGATATGTCGGTATCTAACCAATTACTACAGATTTAAGTATTCTATGAGGTATCAATTTCATATTTATCAAATTTAAAAAATCATAGAGAATGGAAATATTGTAGGTCAGAAGAAACGTTTAATTTTCGAGTTAAAATAGTTAGCAAAGGGTTAAACGTATTTACATAAATTAGTAACACGACCTCGACCTCTGACCACTTCTCTGAGGTGAGAAGTCACCTTTGACTTCTAAAACTTGAAGTTTGATATGATACTCATTTCCATCGATACCACTGACATTCGTAGCGACCAATGAGAACCTGCGGATACGTAAGTCAGAAGTCTTAAATCTGAATGCTAGCTCGCATATATTAAATAATTTTGAAACGCTTTAAAGAGTATTGGAAAAAAAAATAAGTAAGCACGTCCCAACATTGAAATCGGGTTTCCGTTCGATTTAGAAAGTATGCGAACAAACGCGCGAGCGAATTGCGCGTTCCACCGTGTTTCGGGGTAAAGAAATGCGAGGAAATCTACCGCGCAACCTGATAGCAGCGCATTATCGGAGATTCCGGCGCGAATAGTCGAACGGTATCGGTAGTGTTTTTCACGTGAATCGGGTTGCTTGTTTTTCCGGTGGCGAAAATTGAAAGCACGCCGCGCGCCGCCGGCCCGTGAAAGAATCCCTTGCCACCGGAAAAACTTCGACCCGGAATAAAATACGGAGTCTCGTGAACGTGTAAATCACGGTACGGGGAACGAGTACGCGTCGCGGCGCGAGCCGTGCGTCGCGGCGCCGAGCCGCGCCGGTCTCGGAAGAATTATCGCGACAACCACCGTCGGATATCTTCTTTTCCTCTCTAACCACCGCGCCTACGACTTCCTCTTTTATCCACGGTTTCCGTTGTTTCCTTCGCGGTCCTCTTTTTTTTCCCCCCCGTCGTCGCCGTTCCAGACGAGATCCGGTTCGCGACCGTCATCCCTTAAGAATTCTTCGCGAAGTCGCACGACGAATCTTTTCTTCTGTTGCGCTTGTTCCTTTTTTTGGTCGCGGTTGCCTGCTCTCCGAGGCGAAATTGGGTTAAACTCGCCGGGTCTCCTTCCCTTTAAACGAAAAGGTCATCCTCGAGTTTCCCACCGGCAATCTTTTCGACTTCTCGATCCATTTCCAAGATTGCCGACCCAGAGTTGCCAACTAGAAACTTCAAGGTTCAATGAATTTATCTAAAATCAATTACAAAAGTCTTCGTAAAGCTGTTACATCGAAAAAAACAACTAGAAAAATAAATACAGTTTTACGAATTCTGAGACAATTACTATTCGATGGCGACCCAGAGTTGCCTTCTAGAAAGTTAAAGCTTCAATGAATCTACCCAGAGTCAATTACAAAAAATCATCGTACATCCGTTAAATTAAAAAAACTGTAAAATAAATATATTTGTACAAATTCTGAGACAATTACTAATTTACGTAACATTGATCGACGGCACCTTTTTCTCCGCGTTTCGTGTCTGATCGATTGCCCCGTGTACAATACCGTCCGTGTATCAAGAGGTTTTCTCTGTACAAATAAATAAACAAATACTAAATTGTAAATAAATATTGAACACTGTACAGCGCAGACTGGACTGTTACTCAGCCCACTGTTCGTGCACTGTTAGCGAGTTAACAGTTAAAATAATAGACTGTCCACTGTTGTAGAACCGCTATAAATTCTGCTTTGCAAACTCGTTTATATCAATCCCCAGGCAAGTATTTTTTACCGTGGATTACGACAGTCTCTCGGTTATCCAGAAAGTATGGTACGGGTGTCTCTTGCGGGTCAGTGTGCTGTACCGAGCGAAACGTTGAAACTTTCTCCAGAATTTCGTTGGTAGTCCGATTTTTAGCGTGCCTGTTCTGTTGAAGGATTTTTCGAGTAAATGAAATTTAATATAGAACAGAACACAAATTACAGGGATACAAATAAATGAGAGACGCGGTCTGCTCGAGTGCAGTGATGTTGACGCTTCCAGCTCGCTAAGAAGACTAACTTTGCAGCTGTGTACGGTTACAGTATTCACTTGATTTTTGTCCCAGGGGCTGTTCGTGGAGCGGACAAAAATCGCGATGTAGACTTGCTTTTCTGATTTATGGCTGGGTCTACCGCTCCGATCGCGGCGAGCGAGACTACAATAGAGCAACGGTGTCGGCGACGGCTACGCACATTGCGACCGAAACTTTCTTCGTCGATTACACCACTAAATTACAATTGAAACTATATCGTGTTTGGTCTTGTTTTACTCAGAAAGATGCCAGAAATACGTTTTCAAAAAGTCCCATGAAAAAATAATGATTATTAAGAAGTTTGAACATTCGATTCATTGAGTCAATGTAGTGGTGTTCACACCGATATACCCGGGCCGAGAACATTAGTCGCCGCCCTGCGGCGCGGGACAGCGTTGACAGGCAGTGGAGTGAGTAGGCCTGGACAAAAATCGAGTCGTCGGACCTGGGACAAAAATCAAGTCTGTACTGTATTACTCTCGGTGGCCTTTTCAGGGATTCCCCAATATTTTGCCGACAGGCAAAACGTGCTTCTTCTGGGACCGAAAGTAATAAACCATCCTAAAAATAAATCGGGGACCAGGGGTGTGTGAGAATGTAAGTGAACGATTGGGCACGAGAGGGCGCGGAGCGAGAGGACGAGGGCCGATTACCGATCGTGGAGTTGTTGTCGTCTCGTGGCCCGCAGAGAGTGAGAGTTAGCACAAGCAGAGAGTATAAAAGAGAGTTGTATTACACAAATATATTCAGTTATTATTCAGTTATTAATTACTGATTTGTTTTTCCTATCCACAAGGGGCTGCCGGCCGGTCACAATTCACCTGAGGATTATCGGCAGGGAAACTTTAAGTTAACTGAATTTCTTAGTTTACGCAGAAATCCAACAGTTCACGGTAACAATTCAGCCGTTCCGACGGCAAGAGCGCGACACGATTCTCGTTCGAAGCTGGCAACGGTGGGTGCAGGTGCGGGCGCGACACGCGACGTGGATCCGCGGCGGGCGATTTCCACCCCCCCGCAGTTCTGCGTCGGGGATGGAAAGCGGAGATCGAGACGCTGTCGGCGAACAGCTGGCGGTTGCACGCGTATTTGCCGTCGGAGGAAACTTTTCAAAAGGTTTAAAGGCTAGAACCTTTGAAAGGATTGAAAGGGCGGTGTGTAGACGAGAGAGCGCGCTAAAGAGAGAGAGAGGGAGGAGGGGCGGTGAGTCGTGGATGGCGGAAGGCGAGGGTGGAAGTGCGGCTGCGGCTTGCGGCGGCAGTGCGTGTCACAGTTTACAGGAGCGTCGCGGCTCCGATAGAGCGATAGGGCGGGCGACGGGCACACGGCCTCCGTCTCGTTAATTTTCGCCTCTCGGAGAAAGGCTGCTGCCGTTGCGGGGGGGGCGTGTTCCGTTGGTTCGTTCGTTAGCCGACCGACGCGAATAATGCGGATTCCTATAAACTCGTCACGCACCGCGGCCGGTATCGATAGAAGAATGTCCTTTAATTAATGCTCGCTCGCGGTGCGACGCGAATGCCGGCTCTACCCTCTTCCATCCTCCTTTACCTTCCTTCACCCTCCCAATTCGGTCCTCATCTGCTCCTTTTTTTCCTGCGCGTCGTCGCCGACATCGTTCGAGGGCGCGTTTTTTAGACGATCGCGTGGCTGTTCCAAACTCGAGAGAGAGAGAGAGTGACTGTTGTTCCACCCTTCTCCGGGCTAGAACGACCACCCCCGCCCCCCGACGGAATCGTCGTTCGATTCCGAGCGAACGAGCACGCCGAGTTACGCGGATTTTTACGAGCCCGCCTACCTCCTGCGAACTTTCTTCTTCCACCCTTCTCTTCGGGAGAGAGATTGCCGATGCTTCCTTTTGGATGCGAGCTGGCTTACCCTCCGTTACCCAGCGATTCACCGAGTCGCGAAAGTGCCGGAGAATGCGGCGGACTGCTTCTCGATGCTCAATGATGGTGCTCGATGCGCGCGCTCGAGAGCCACGGAAATGCTAGACACGATCCACGAAAGCTAGGAACTCGCCTGACCCAGGAGTATTCTTATTTAGACGATTCCACGAGATTCGGCACGCGCTCTGCTGGATCTTCAAGTGTCCCCCCTCTCCTCTACCGGATTTAATCCTCGATAATGGACAATTTCGCGAGTCCCGAACACGATGAAATCCGAGCTCGTTCGAGCGACAAAACGATATTATAATTGTAGTGAGACAACGTGAAGGTTTCTTGAAATAACAGAATTTTTTGTCCTCGACCGTGCTCGTTGTTAACGAGAACACGGGAAAAGCATAGGGCATCGACACTTTCGCTTCGTGGAGCGTTCCTCTCCTCTGAAAATCTATTTACAATAAAATAATTGAGTTCCTTCTTCTCTGTTTGCAATCGTCCGTACCCAGAAGACGTTCTCCGTCGACGATGAGAAAAAGAGGGCGGCCCTCTACAGTGTTGAACCGCGTTGAACCGTAACGAGAGTGAAGAGACCTCTCTTCGAGAAGAGCCCGGAAGAGAATGAGAGAGATAGAGAGAGAGAGAGCCACGCTTCGTGTAAAACAGTCGCCGTTTAAAACTGTAAATAGCGTAACGAGGCTCGTCTCGGGATCGCGGAGAGAAGGACGCGATGAATATCATTTGTAATTCCGTTAATGGACCGCGCAGCGAAATTCGTCCTAGAATCGTCAAAGAGGTTGGGCCCTGCGCGGCAAGCCCGTCTCGCATTTAAATGTCACTCGAGAATCTACTCTCTCTCTCTCTCTCTCTCCTCTCGACGTTTCTCTTTGCGTTACTCGCCAATTGACCTCGTCTATTAAACCGAGGAAGACGGACGTTTCTGACGGATCGGAGTAGCTGCGACCACCGGGTCCCCTGCAACCCATCACTCGCTTCTCTTTCCCAAATATAAATTAAAATAACCTTTTCGTTTGATCCTACTACCGAGCATTTTGTTCGTTGCCATATACAGTAAATCCTGGTAAGTTGCAAAAACGCTGTTCTCTGACTGAGCAACTTACCAGGTAGACTTGCTTTTTCTGATTTATGGTTGGGTCTACCGCTCCGATCGCGCCGAGCGAAACTACAATAGAGCAACGGTGTCGGCGACGGCTACGTACATTGCGACCGAAACTTTCTTCGTCGATTACACCACTAAATTACAATTGAACCTATATCGTGTTTGGTCTTGTTTTACTCAGAAAGATGCCAGAAATACGTTTTCAAAAAGTCCCATGAAAAATAATGATTATTAAGAAGTTTGAAAATTCGATTCATTGAGTCAATGTAGTGGTGGTCACACCGATATACCCGAGCCGATGACAATAGTCGCCGTCTTGCGGCGCGGGACAGCGTTGACAGGCAGTGGAGTGAGTAGGCCGATGCAACTTATCAGGTTTCTAGCCCGCGCAACTTATCAGGATTTACTGTATTCCAAAATGTTCGTTATCATTCTAAAGATCATTGGTTGTCCCCGATCGGTGGACCGGGGTTCGAATCCCGTCGGGGTAAGAAATGATTTTTCTCCGTTCATTTGTTGTTGGCAAAAAGGTGGTTCGTAGCCCACCATAAACAGTAGGTCCCGCTGAAAAGGCGATGGTGAAAGTGGAAAGAGGAAGGGGATTGGTAAATGAATTTGAAACCCTGAGGGTACCAAATATCATGTTACAACTAAATGTTTATTAAGTGCTTGTTAAATTAAATATATGCCGCGTGCTTTCCTTTTCTAATAAATTAATTGTTCCACATTTCGTATCTTACATTATTAAGAAGATTATTAATCAGATAAAGGTAATAGCAGAGAGAACTAACTAGAAGACTCTCAGCTATACGAACGGAGTTGGTACAGCTGATAATAGTTGCTCGCCGAGGGAAAAAATTGAACGTGTCCACTTGCGAGTTTCAACTTACTGTTCGCTCTCCGAAAGTTTCTCGTGCAGCTCTCCGCTAGCACTCTCAACGAATTTTCACTCGCGATAGTTTTACTCTCGGCTGGACACGTGCCCTTCGAATTGATGAAATGATGAAAATACAGTCAGTAATCCGGGAATGTCGTACCGGTTTAATATACCCGTTGGCAATTTGGAAGTTGGCTGGCGCAAATGGAGGACCGAGAGGACTCCGGCGGGAAGCTTCGTAGCACCTGGTTCAAAATAAACGGAGACATTGCGGTCCCGGGGTTAATACCCGGTGCCGCACGGAAGCGACTCACGCTCCGTTTGCCGCAATAACTGTGTTCCCGCGATCTTTTGTCATTATCTGCGAGAGCGGCCAGTTCCGTAGAGCTGAGCCGTCTTGCGCCACGCCAAACCTCGGCTCCCCCGCAAACCAGAGAGCTGTTTGCACTGCCATTCTGTTTCCGTCTCGCTCGCTCCTGCACCCTCGAATCTTCGAGATCCCCGGCAGGCCTTCGAGGGATTTGCCGAGACAGGATCGAGGGACCGCCTTATCTCGTCAACAGACGTTGTAACGCTTCAAACGATTACGTACGCAAATATTCCTCCTGAGCGTGAAAAGAACAGAGAATGGACCGGTTTGCTCTAATTACCGTGCGCTAACGAATCGAGGGGTCCTTCCTTGTACCCTGCGAGACGGCTAGGCTCTTCTCTTCGACAGAGATTGCCTTCTGGGACATTATACAGTATATTTTTTATAGACACGACGATGTCTACACGATAGATGCGATCAAGAATATCCCCCCCTCCAACTTAGTACAGTCATGTTTCTATCAGAGCGACAATGCTGCGCACGGTTGATGCGACCAAGTTATCCCCCCCAACTTAGTAATTCGATCTCGGCTCGGTAGATCGGTGTGGACCACAACTAACGCGACGCGGAGAGTCGCAGTTGCTGTATAGAAAAGGAGACACGGACAGTTGCTGTCCGCGGCACTATTCAAAAGCCTGCGCGTGGTCTCTATTTACACACGTTGTCCTTCTCTATGTTCGGCTCGTCCTTCGTAGATAGAAAAATAGTGTCTGCGCACGGTAAATGCGACCTAATCCTCCCGAGGCTGTCGCTCTAATAGAACGATTACTATAATCTGACCTCAGCCAGGGCCGTTTTAAGATATTCGTCACCCGTGGGCTACTAAAAATAATGCGCCCCTCTTCATAAGAAAATACACGGAATAGCTAGCGGGAGGGGGATGACCAGCAAAGTTATACTAATTATACTAATAACTAAATAACTAATAGCCAACAACCGTAGTCCCGTTGAAAGCACCGGTTCTCGTTAGATCACTGAAGTTAAGCAATGCGGAACGTGAACGGCACTAGGATGGGTGACCGTCTGGTAAAAAACCGGAAAGTGACCCACCCGGGGTGTTTTTCACGTGTTGTTGGCAAACGGTGGTTCGGAACCCACCATAAACAGTAGGTCCCGCTGAAAAGGCGATGGTGAGAGTGGAAAGAGGGAGAGGAATTGGTAAATGAATTTGAAACCCTGAGGGGACCAAATATCATGTTACATACAACTAAATAACTAATAATAACAAAAGAATATAATACCAATAAAAATTGCCGCCTCCAAAAGGCTTACGCCCCGAAGCTTAGCCCATTTAGTTCTGTGCTTAAGACGGCCCTGACCTCGGCTCGGTATATCGGTGTGAACCACTGCTCACCTAGTGAAAAGAAAGAGACGCGGACAGTTGCAGTCGTCGGTACAGTTCAAAGGCCCGCGCGCGTGATATCTCTTTACATGCAATGTCCTTCTCTACTATTCTCCATTTTGAACGATCGTAAATTTTGTATATGCACTATATGATATCGGCGCTACAGGTTCGATCACAAATACAATAATTAGCAATTTTGCAGTATTATAATTTCAACGTTTCTCTACGTTCGGCTCGGTCTTTGATAAAAATAAAAAGTAGAGACCCTATACGATAGATGCGACCAAATTCCCCCGAGGTTGTCGCGTCTATAGAAAATATACTGTACTGTGCCAAACTCGAAATTCAAGAGTTCGTCCTTGGTAGAAATAGTTCGCGTCTGATCGATCTTGTTGCTGGTTTGCAGGTGAACGGGCAAGACGTTTCGAATTCCAGTCACGAAGATGCGGTGCGTTGCTTTCAGTCGGCTCAGGAGCCGATCATCGTGGAGGTGCTGCGACGGCAACCAGCGGTCCAAGGACAGCGACCAGCTTGGAAAGATCAGCCCGCGGAGAAG
Organism: Lasioglossum morio; assembly: GCA_916610235.2. Classification (NCBI taxonomy): domain Eukaryota; kingdom Metazoa; phylum Arthropoda; class Insecta; order Hymenoptera; family Halictidae; genus Lasioglossum; species Lasioglossum morio. The sequence goes on from OU744327.1 coordinate 4,877,336, forward strand.
AACGAGGTCGAGGAGAAGACAACAGGAGAGGACAGCAAAAGAGAGACGACGGCTCCCGTGTCGCCCACTCTGGTGTCCACGGCGGTCCAGACCGACTGGGCCGGCTTCATCGAAGAGGAGGAACTGCTTCCGGTGCCCATCGGCGTCGACGAGCAGACCAACGACAGCTTCGAAGACTTCCTCGCGCACGACATCGACTTCGAGGTGCGTAACGATTGTATTAGGTCTTTCGCAAAGTAATTTCGTTTTTCATTTCTTGTTACTAGACTGCGGATCTTTATGCATTTATGGCTTATTGAAAATGTTCAAGAAAGGCTATAATATAGAATTTCACAGAGTTTTATACAATTTCCATTTGTTCTGCATCTACACAGACTGTTTCCATTAAAATTATGATTCTATTTCATTCCACTTTTGTCGACAGAAATTGGAAAATGCATAAACATCCATGGTATGTATAGTGATTACTTGGCCTCATTTTAAATCGCAAAATCCTGGTATGTCTTGGCATTTCGCACGTCATTTCCGGTCTTGAAGTGTTCTCTAAGTATTCAAGTAGTTTTTTGTCATCGTATCAAATATGCAAAATCAAAGTACGCATTTCCATCACCGTTTGCTTTCTCATTACCGCAAGGGTAAAAATGCTGTGCACGAAAGAATATAAGTTGTGTGCTATCTAAGGAGAGGTATACCATCGGAGTACCATTTTCAACATTTCTTTCGGGCGATGCAAATTGCGTTTCAACTACAGCCGTAAAAATTCATATAAGTAAATTTTCTGCTATTAAAAAACAGAAATTCTGCTAGCATGGGATCTATAAGTTGCCTGAAAAACCGTAAAAAGCCATATAAAATAAGCCCTCGTGTTTCAAAAGAATCTCCATTAGTTTCTTAACACTTTGCGGTCCGATGTTCCTTATTTAACAAGTTTTTTTCTTGACTCCCATCGCATGTAGCGTTTCTTAGCAATCCTAAATAGAATCTAAGTGAACAATGTAATTGTGTGACAAGTTCTGAAGTACCGGAGAGGAAACGCATTGGACCGCAACGGTTAAAGAGTTGTTCTATCCGAGTACAAGCTATGCAGAGAACGCGTGCAAGATTCGCCGGAATCGACCGGAGGACGAACACCGCGCCGGTGCACCTTGTAACGTTTCGATCATTTAGGGTCGTTTAATTCTTAACGATGTCGTTTCTCTTTTTTATCATGTATTTTGCTAACACTACACAAAATATGATGATTTCTAATCACTTTAACATTACTTTTGTTGTATTGGCCGAAAATACGTATTTTAACTCTTGCAAATTACTGTTTGAAATGGTATTTAGTTTAAAAGCTTTTAATTTAAATATATCTGCATTTTCATATGTCGGTCAATTGAAAGAATATAATGCATTAAATCATTCCTCCTTTGTGCTTGAACACCAAATGTTGAATAAGGTGGCTCTAGAAATACTAGAACACATTTTGAAAACGAAAGATAACTCTCACGACCCCATTTACATTGATATAATTTTATTTTCATTTCCGCCTACGTAAAATCACAACTTCGATATTCAATGAAGAATGAAATTCATATTCGCTAAACAATGAAAAGTGTTCTCCAATTTTTTATGGTAATCGTTTGTTATTAGTCATAAATTATGTAGGGTCTCTAAAGTATATACCACATTTTGAAACCAAAAATATTGAAAACTTACCTTAAGGAGTGAAATAATCGCCAAAATAAACAATATGTCAAATAATAGTAATTAAATAAATAATACCAAACGAAGAACAAAAACTATCAAATGCAATAACAATCGAACACAACAACAGTTAAACAATAACAATTCAAAACTATAACAATTTAATAAGTAACAATCAAAGTGCAGGCTTATGAACACGTTCTTCTTACTCGGACAAATTGTGTTAGACGACTGCGCGAGGTGACCGCGTGAGGCTGTGGAAAACAAATGAAAACTCCCATGGACGCAGACCAACGCAGAATTTGTTTGCATAGCCGACTAGACAAGACTTCAATGTATACATACTATATAGTTTGAAGTCCATATTCGCCCATATAAGAAAGTTTTACTCTGTAGAACATTGGTACATACTGAAAAGTTCTTCGAGTTCGTATGATTATTAATCATAATAGACTATATGTATAATATTTAAAAACGAAAAATATTGTAAACACACCACAAAGGATTGAGTAATCACTAAAATAAATATTATAAAAATTGAAGTTCAAATACACACACTTTTATTTCGGTAAAGTATCGCTGCGGATTGATGTATTTTCACCATTTGTATAGGCAGTCGAGTTCATTCGAGGCTTATTTTTCATATCTGATCGCGATAAAAAGTTAAAAACAATATCGATTCTGGGTTACGGAGGTATTGCTTTCAAGGTAAGAGTAAATACGTAATTTTTAAAAAATGTTCAATTTCGGAATTAAACGACCCTAAATGATCGAAACGTTACACTGTGCGGTGTAAACGAGAGGCCGTAACATTTGAGGACGCAAACATGGTTGTGTTCGCAGGAAGTGACGCTGCGGAAGGCAGGAAGCGCGGAGAAACTGGGGCTGACGGTCTGCTACAGCTCCGGGTCCGGCAGCGAGGACGCAGACACGGAAGTTTATATCTCGGAAATAGTTCCTGAAAGTCTCGCGGCGCGCGACGGCCGGCTGCGGGAAGGCGACCAAATCCTGAGGGTGAGTTCTCGGTGAATTATTACCGCGGACCGGGCTCGGCCAGATATGAGAAACTCGCCCGCGCCATGGCGGAACAACGCGAAATGAAACCCACCGCCCCGAAACGCCACTAATCTTCCCTCCCCCGTTTTCCGCATCCGCCATCACCACCTCCGCAACCGTACCCTATACCCTACCGTGAACCCGCGGCCATCCCTCCCGGATTATCATTTAGAGCGTAAGAAATTCGGAAGTAGCAGCCGTCATCGACCTCGACGAGAATCGAACTACTGGGCTGATTCGATTACTACGGCCCGGGGTCGGGAGAGAACTCGGCCCAGCTCGTCGCGTTTCCTGCACACGATTTCCTTCCGACCTGCTACCCTTCTAATCTCGTTAGGCGGATTGTAATTACGGACAAAGTGGTCGACTTAAGGGAAATCGGATGGAAGAACGAGCGACGACCGCGTTCCCCGGGATTTCTTCCCTCGAACCCGTCTTTACACCAGTTTCAACTCCTTCCGGGGTGAGATCTCGGGCCCAACGACCTCGCTCGTGTGTCCGCAGTGTCCGGATCTGCCTAAGAACTAGAGATCGTGGTTTCGAGCGTGTATTAAAATTAAGGATCCGTGAATCAGATCCGTTCGGCACGTTTGAGCCCGGCGGCGACTTGATCCGTTTACGGTTTTCGTTTGACAGAGTCGGAAAGACTTCGACTACACGGATTCACGCGGATTTACGTGTATCCGTGAAACAGGTATCCACGTTTCCAGGATTGCAAGGGTGCGAGTTTCGTCGTCTCGTTTCTCGATAATGCACGCGATGGGGTTTTGTCAGTAGTCAAAGCCGCTAGATAAAAGGTCAATCTAGACCGTAGTCGCCTTTAAAAGCATGTTGCTGTCGCAGCTTTATGAACATGCGTAGCTTTGTGCTTCCGAATAACGCGAATCTAGACCTTACTGAGAAACCCCATCTTTGCATTATCGAGAAATGAGAAACGAGTCTACCCCATTAACATTACGCGGGTTGAGATCCGGATTCGCTTGCTACACGTGTATACACGTGTATTCGCATACACGAACAAGAACCTACTAACAAGGAGAGTGCACCAACGACGTCTCACCGATTTAGTTGAGACTCTGTATGCTTATAGATTTCGATCTCCCATTTACGAATATATACCATTATAGACGCTAACACTCAATAGTTGTCGAGATATTCATAAACAAAGTTCTTACATTACTGCTTAAATCTGCTGTTGTAGAGTAGGTATACTTCCACCCGGTGGGCTAGGGTTCGATTCTCGTTTGGTGAAAATTTTTTTTTCATATTTATTTATATTATTTATTCAACAACAAGTTAAAGAACAAACGTATTAATAAATTATAAATAAATTAGCCGAAATTAATGAAATAGAAAGTATCCCCTCGTGTCTGAAAACAGAAAAAATAAAGTAAATATGGGAAGAGAAAATATGGTATACGATAAATTTAATAATATTGCACTTACATATTTTTAATTACAACAGTGGTACGTGTCGTAAAAGCATACGTAAGAACTTTGTTTATGAATATCTCGACAACTATTGAGTGTTAGCGTCTATAATGGTATATATACGTAAATGGGAGATCGAGATCTATAAGTATACAGAGTCTCAACTAAATCGGTGAGACGTCGTTGGTGCACTCTCCTTGTAAGAACAAGACCCTCGTATTCTCAGCACAACGTTAACCTCTGTGTTAGCCAATAATGAAAAGCCCGTTTGCGCAGCGATTGTCTTTACACGTTTTTTCGTTGGAATCTAATTGAAATTTAGTTGAAATCTGAGGGAAGACCTCTCGAATTCCATCCGATCGATTGAAAATCCGCTGCACGACGCGACGCTGCATCGGGGGTGCATCGATCCTCACTCTGTCCGTTTCAGGTAAACGGGAGAGACGTGGCGAACAAAGAGCAGACCGAGAACCTATTCGCCGAAACGAAGAATGCGGTGACCATTCTCGTCAGCCGATGTCTCTTCCAGGTGAGCTCTTTCACTCGAGGCTCTAGCTGCCCTCTAGATGAGATTATCTCGCCGCAATCTCGACTAAACATACTGTTCGAATCGTTTTTCAGGACGACGAATTCGACGACAGGCACACCTACCGCCAGGTGAGTCTTTGCTTCCTCGTGAAATAGAGCCGTTCCAATAGAAATCATTCGATTTATCGGATGTCCGAAATGCTTTCTATCCAGCTCGAGGCTTCATTTCGATTAGAATCGTCGTCCATTTATGCAGTAAACGCAATATCCGCAATTATCGTTCGGTCTTCGAGAGATATAAGATTTAATGGACGAACAAAGTAAGAGGACGCGCGAATAAAGAGCGGATGGCGGCGCTTATTAGGATAACGTAATTGAGTATGGAGCGACTGATAGGCTGATTGGCGCAAAGTGCTAGAAAGTATGGCAACGTGGAACAGGGGGAGAAACGGAGACGCAAAGGGAACAGAACAGGGATAGAGATCGCTCTCGCGCAATCAAGGCGCACTTGAAATAGACAAAATTGAGCGAACGCGTCGCGCCGGGTCAAAGACGACTTTTGTAAACGAATTAAGACGCTCCGGTAGGGGGACCGTCGCTTTCTTTCCTCCAAACCGAAACCAACACTCGAAAACTGTTGTAACACCGATATCGCACCTGTTATCTCTTTCGGATTCCATTTTACCCTTTGGACTCGAAACGATTTTAATCCCAAAATCAAGTCGTTTCCTTCAACCCAGATCACTTTTATTCTATGTAATCTTGTTTACATTGTGCACATCGAATGAAACCTGTTTTGAACTTTTTTAAATTAATAGAATACAAACGAATTTAATGATATTAACACTTTACCGACCGGAAGCCTATTAATAGGATTTTCAATAATTCTGCTGTACCAAAAAAAAAGGATAGAAATTTTCTTTGACATTGCAATCTTAAATGAAACTATTAGACGACGTTATTGAGGGTGACTTAGTTAGTTCATACTAAATGCTAAATGAAAATTTACCCATGTACCATACATTTTTTCAAAAATATGCAATAATCACCGATCGATACTGTGTTAAAACTGTTTTGAATAATGATATGGCAATTTTTACTGGCGTCTCAGAGTTATCGTTCGAGTGCAAAGGGTGAAACAATAATTTTTGGAATTCTTCTCACCATTCGAGTGCAAAGGGTTAAACAATTATTTTTGGAATCTTTCGCGTTCGTTCTCCGTTTGTTGAATCAGTCGTTGAGAGTGTTTTAGGAGTCGATTACCTGTATGCTCTGTGTTCAGGAGTCGCCGCCGCTGTCCCCGGAGCACCTGCCGTCGTACCAGAACAGCTTGATCGAGCAGCTGATCCGACAGCAGCAGCAGCAGACGGACGAGCGGACCAAAGAGTCGGAGGACAGCGCGTCGACGTTGAAAGCACCTCCGCCAATACCGTCGCACACTCCTCAGCAGCAACCACAGCCGCAGCAACAGCTTCAGGCGAGCAGTGTATTCTCGACAACGACGTCCTCGTCGACGTGTTCGTCGCAGACCTCGCAGAAATCCGGGCGGAACGCGTCCTCGCCGGCGCATTTACCCGAGGACCGGAAACAGTGGATGCAGGAGACGATGAAGGACTGCGCGAAGAAGATGGAGGGTTTATGCGTGCGGGGGCAACAGTCCGCGCCGGTCAAGCTGACCGAGGCGTACTCGAGCCACGTGTGGAGCGAGACGGAGCACATCTACGAGACGATACCGGAATCGGACAGCGAGCCGATCTATTCGTCGCCGTACGAACACCAACATTGGACCCAGAACAATCATGGGACAGCGACCACGTCGACGACCACGGCGACCACCACCACTCAGCAGACTCAAGGGAATCAAACCAGGTGGCATTCCTCATCGAAGAGCAACAGCTCCGGCGAGGAGAAGGACAGTTCGAGCGCGTACAACACCGGCGAGTCTTGCAACAGTAACCCGCTCACGCTCGAGCTGCACCAGGCGGAAAGAGATCACCATAGAAGCACGCTGGTCCTCTGTCCTCCGAAAACACCGACCACCATGCAACAGCAACAGCAACAACAACAACAGCAGAGACTCGGCTGCACCTGTCCCATATCCGCTACCAACAAGCCAACCATGGCCAAGAGCCAACAGAGCAGACGCGGTTCCAGCTCCAGCCACCATCACAGGGACCGTGCCGACCCTACCGTCGCGTCTCTGCCAGCAGACACAATGTACACCAACATGGCGAACCTCCAGCAGACGATGCTCCTCCAACAGCAACTGTTCAAACAGGCCCTGAACCGACGGAACCTCACCACCACCCCTGCCAATCCCAAAGAGACCGCCGCTACTGCGAAAAAGTCCAAGTCTCACGGCAACTTCCAAGCGCCGAATCTGACCCGGTACCAGTTCGTAGGCAGCCAGCAGGTATGCACCTCGACCAGCTGGGTACCCCCGGAGGACAAGGGCAGTAACGATGTACAGATGGAATGGAAGGTGAAGAGAAGAGCCGACGGGAGCAGGTACATCGCCAGGAGGCCGGTGAGGAATCGGATTCTGAGGAACCGCGCGCTCAAGATATCCGAGGAACGAGCCGGACACAGCACGGAAGACGACACCATGTCCGAGATAAAGGTAATCGCCTCGAGCTCTTGTTCTTGAGAACGCTTGTCCCGGTCTGCGATCCTCTTTCAGACTGCGAACCTTTAGCAAAATCAAAGAGTCGTGTAATACTGTACGTACTATCTATAACGTAACATAAAATTACAAACGAAACTCTTTTTCGCAATAAATGTTGGATATCACCTCCTAGTTGATGTTTACACGTTCAAGCTCGTCGTAATGAACTCCGAAATACTTTTTGTAGAGTGATTTGGTTCACATTTTCGTTAAACTGCTCGGCGCAGTGGATTTATTAGGAACATTCTGACCTGAATACTTGTTTTGAAACGCACATATCGTGTCCTTGAATGAACGAGTTGAAAACTACCGCTCAACTAAGAACAGACGCTTACTCGGCGAAAATCTGGGCATCAACGCGCACGTTTTTATTAATGCTTCGTTTCAATACTGCGATGAATAACTAACAACAGACGAGAACAGCTACGCAGTCAACTACTGAACCCCTCTCTGAGCCGTTAGATTCGCTGAACAGCCGATATATAAAGCGCAGGAACGTTCAAAGTCAGGGTTGCGTTATAAATGATAGATACTGTATAATCTCGTTTGATTCGCAGGTGGGCAGATACTGGACGAAAGAGGAGCGCAAGAGACAGCTGGAACGTGCCCGCGAACGTAAACAAAGGCAGCAGGAGCTGATGTTGCAGCAGCAACAACAACAGCAACTCCAGTTGCAGCAGACGAACGAGCTGCTGAACAGCGAGCACCCGGACGAGAAAACGAAAAAGCCGCTGAACATCCTGGAGCTCAGTCACAAGAAGATGGCGCGTAAGAAGAACACTTTGGATGACTTCACCACCGTGCAGGAAATGCTGGTCCATGGAAACAGAGTGGGAGGTGCGGGTGGGCCGGGCGCCGGTGGAAAGCTGATGGGTCTGCTCTCGGTCACTACGGTCTGAAGAAGACACGATCAGAATCGAAGCTGCTCGCTGCAGTTTCCTCGATCTTCTAGCGTGTTTGTGTTGCCCGTGAAATTAGGGCGAGTTCTGCTACAGCGCGTAGTCGCGGAAACTTTCGCGAGGACGCGGTAGAACGAGGTCGAAACGATCGCGAACGACCACGCGCTTCGATCGATTTGTAAATAGTTATTATACAATGACATATGTATACATATGATGAATGTATGTAGATTATTTTACACGAACCAAATCCTTCTCTGTGAATCGACAAATAGAACGAGAGTACGTACGCCTCTGTAGATATGTACAATAAATGTAACGATGTATACATCTTCTGTGTAAATACTTCCGACTGTCGGCCGGAAGAGGACGAACGATCTTGGCGAGGAGAGGAAGCAGTCGAATCGCAGTGACGCATCGTTCGAGATACACCGGCCAGAAAATTCTTATTCGAGCGTAGAGGAACAGTCGTACGAAAAGCTTGCATGTTTTTATTACGAAATTCAAAAATCTGGTCTCATCGATATATCTACTTATCCAATTACATAAACGATGCGTTGATATTTAAACTGCTCAGCACTTTCCGCTCCGGAATGTTCAGGTGCTGAACGTAAGCGGGGAAACAATGATGCGTCGAGAAGTTCAACAGAAAATCCCGCAGGTATTGACAAAGATTCAAATGGTAGATCGAGTCTTCCAGCAGCTCCGGATCCTCTTCTCCTTCCTCCGCTTCGTTCACAGCTTCCTCCAACACTGAGAAACACATTCGAGTTCTAAATATCGCGAACCGGGGAACACCATGAAGAATGATAACACGCGATCATAGTATAAAAAAAAACTGTACTCACGTAACATGTTTTCATAGCCGGGATCTAGGAAAGTATTGTTGTCTTCACCGTCGTCGTCGTCGTCGGATTCCTGTGCGTCAAAAACACAAACACATATACATTTACCGTCTAAGATTTTCACTTGCTAGTTGTTGTCAAATAAATATGAAATTGTTACTAACGTCCGACTCTTGATTCGCGGCGACCGCTTCCATGTCGTTCGACAGTTCGTTAATAATCAGCTTGAAGATCTTGGCCAACACCGGTATCGTGGTCCACTGATAAGGTTGCGACTCAGCTTTACTCCTGGTCCTCACGCCTTCCTCGTTCCCTGTAGACGGCCACGAATTTTTACCAGGAGTTGCGGGAATGCAACCGGTTGCAACGGTGAAAATTGGCAGACGCTGGTGCAGTATAGTTGTGTAAGTGCTAAACACGCTTTCGGTCTACAAACCTGAAAATATTTGATCACCCTTCACGGTGATCTCGTTCAGCCGACTGTCGTCGTGAGTAACACCGTACTCGAGCATCTTGCACAGCGCTACCGTGGCCACCTTTCGGTCGTACCTGCCGAAGAACAAGTGCTGTCTGCTGACCCACTCGGTCAACACGAACGCGAGAGCGCTCTGCCCTGTAGGGCCCGGCACGATCGACAAAAAGTTTAGGACGGCGTCGAATTCCATGTTTATCAGATGGGCGTATATCATCAGCAAACTCTGCGCCACGGTCAAAGTCTCTGTCCGTTGCATCTTGCTCAGAACAGCCTTCAGTAACAGGTCGAGATTCTCGCCCAGCGTATCGCCTGCCTTCCTGATCAACGTCGTTACCAGCCGACCGACGAAAGTGGCAGTGAACTCGCTCGACTGAAACATGCGTTAACTTAGCTGGATTCTTTAAAGAATCAATCACAAAAGTATACAGTATTCCTTCGGATGATGTGACTTTCGTCCGTGCGGATGATGTTACTTTTTTTATCCCCATTACTAAGAGGTTCTTCTCCTTGGGCGGTCGATCGCGCTACAAAGAAACACGATCCGAGCCAATGATGAAATTTTCTTAATTTTCGAACGCAAAGAAGGACAGCATGTGTACACGTCAAAGAAAGTAGTACCTCTACGCTTTCTGAGACTCCATACTCCTGAAACTGTCACATCATCCGAAGGAATACTGTACTACGCTGTCGATAACAAACTCGAGAAAGACAAAGCCACCTGTGGATTCAGTAGCTGCGCAACTATCTGCAATATATACTGCAAGCCAGTTTGGCCATCGTTGTCGCGATGAACGGTGACTTGTCGTGCCGCGACGGACAGGTAGGTACGTATCACTTCGCCCCCGCTCTGCAAGGTTTCGTTGTCTTCCGAATTAAGAATACAGTGACACGCGGCAGGGAAAGCAGTCTCGACTAGCGCACTACTTAAAGGTGTGGGCGAGTACTGCACTAGGACTTGCAGTACATCCAAAGCTACGTCTCGACACCTCTCTAGAAATCAGAGAAAGAGAAAGAGAGAGAGAGAGAGGGACAAATCGTTAAAAACATCGTTCATATTTTAATTAACTTTGTTACGTTGTTGAGGTCTTCAACCCTAATCTACGTTGTTAGTCTGGTGATCAACTTGTTAAACACGGCTTACCGTCTCTCGACTTGTCCATAGACGTCACAGCCATCATGCTTGTCAGAATGGGTATCAAACGAGTCTGCAACGGTCCTATACAATCCGGGTTCTGCGTGAGACTCTTGAATATATCTTGGCATAGGTCTAGAATTGTTGGATCGCTATAGAATTTCAAGAATATGGCGATAGTCAATGGACCGATTTTACTTTCCACCGAAGCGGTGAACGCTTTATCCAGCTGTGAGAAAATAGAGAAAGAGACAGTTTTTTTAAGGAAAAGGTAACGTACAGAGATGTGTGTATGATATTGTTACCGAGACGAGGACTTGGAAGGTTTCCATGACTAAAGTCAAAACCTCCGTGGACGGTTGACTGGCTAGATTGAAGAGTCCTTGGAATATTTCTGGCAAATGGGATCGAATAATGCTGACCATCGCTCTGCTAGTTTCCGTAGTCGACGCTTCGCAGAACCAGTAGATCGCTTTCACCGCGCTGATTCGGATACAAGCGGGTTGATTCTCTTGCAAACCGTTAACAGTTGCTTCGAGAAACTGGGAGCTTAACGCCGATGGCATTATCTCGGCGTACTTACCACCGACGCATAAACAGCGACCAAGAAGCAACGGCGGTGCTCCTAATAATTGCCATACGTGACGGTGAAAATTTGATAGCAGAGAAAAAGGGAAAAGCAGAAGCTTCGTGTACCTGAATCGTTCAGAGTGGCTAAAACAACCGTTGCTAAGAATTGAATAATGTCGAACTGAAGCATCCCAGAGGCATACTTTTCCATGACAGCCGGTTTGACTTTGCTTAAAGCTAAAAACGAAGATTCTCGCAGCTTCCACCACGACTCGTTGTTATCGCCACAGTCGTTAGCGTTTTGCAAGGCAGTGGTTGCTTCGATGTGCCGAGTGATCACTTTGCACAGGGCGTTAATTGTCTTTTCTGCGGAATAATTGACGAGAGCCTGCGTGAAAAATGAAGATGAGACCCGACTCAACTTTTCTTGACAAAAGGCTATAGCCGGATTTGGTGGTCAAATTCGCCCCCAGCGGGATTTTAATCGAGCTTGGACCATTCGATAGCCTACCCAAAAAAACCCCTCTGTGCCAAGTTTCAGCCCCCTATCTCATCTGTAAGGGTAGTTATCGAGAAAAATCGAAAAACCAGTTTTTGGCCCATTTTCCCTATTTATTGACAATTAAAAATTCTGAAAAAAATCTGACACATTTCGGATATCAAGCCACATATTAGGTATCATTTCCAGATTTTTCCGCTGCAAGCTCTGCTTGTAAAAAATGAAAAACACGAAAAAAATCGAAAAAATGCAGATTTCATATAGAAATCTAAAAGGTGCTACTCCAGATTTAATTTAGCAATGAGATATTATCAAAAGTATTATGCTCAATTTTTTTCAGATTTTTGTGAGTGGTGCGTCATAGTTAAAAAAAATAAAAACCGCTTTTTTCGGCGTTTTTCCTAAGTTATACTTATATTTTCACAGTCATAAAAATATATTATGTGATATTAAACGTTCCTACGTTCAGAAAAACATCTCTCAGACTTTAAAACTTGCCTAATACGAAAAACGAAATAATACTATGTACGATATATTCGAATATTTCGAAGGTGATTCCAACGGCGCCGGATGGTGCAGCGGCTATGGTCCCCGACTGTGGAACCGCTGAAGACTTTTTGGACCAGGTACGAATCTCGGTCAAGTCAATTTTTTTTCCATCATATGATTTTTTATAAACCATTGTAAAAACATTTTTTAACTATGTTTAGACTATTTTATAATAATTTTTCGGAAAAATATTTTTGAAGTAGTTTTGCAACTAGTCAGTCGCTAATGGGAATCGCACTATTGGATGTTGCTCACATGTTGCTGCTATTATTTATTATTTATCTCATGCTCGATTCGATATGGACATAGTTCGGCCAGCAGAGATATTCACTAAGATTTTTGATACTGATCAAATAACACCGACAATTGATGAAGATAGCGATGAAGTCTGAAACCGCCTTACACGATTCCACCGCATACCAATCCCCCTACAATTATTAAAGATAAGTATTCCTAATAATACTTCAGGTGATCATTTTGTGTCACGGAACTAATCAATCTTATTTACAAGATACACAAACGATGCACAATTCCACGTGAAAAATGTTAAGTGGAGCTGTAATACAGTCTGCGAATGACTAGAGGCAAAAGTACTTCAAAAATATTTTTCCGAAAAATTATTATAAAATAGTCTAAACATAGTTAAAAAATGTTTTTACAATGGTTTATAAAAAATCATATGATGGAAAAAAAATTGACTTGACCGAGATTCGTACCTGGTCCAAAAAGTCTTCAGCGGTTCCACAGTCGGGGACCATAGCCGCTGCACCATCCGGCGCCGTTGGAATCACCTTCGAAATATTCGAATATATCGTACATAGTATTATTTCGTTTTTCGTATTAGGCAAGTTTTAAAGTCTGAGAGATGTTTTTCTGAACGTAGGAACGTTTAATATCACATAATATATTTTTATGACTGTGAAAATATAAGTATAACTTAGGAAAAACGCCGAAAAAAGCGGTTTTTATTTTTTTTAACTATGACGCACCACTCACAAAAATCTGAAAAAAATTGAGCATAATACTTTTGATAATATCTCATTGCTAAATTAAATCTGGAGTAGCACCTTTTAGATTTCTATATGAAATCTGCATTTTTTCGATTTTTTTCGTGTTTTTCATTTTTTACAAGCAGAGCTTGCAGCGGAAAAATCTGGAAATGATACCTAATATGTGGCTTGATATCCGAAATGTGTCAGATTTTTTTCAGAATTTTTAATTGTCAATAAATAGGGAAAATGGGCCAAAAACTGGTTTTTCGATTTTTCTCGATAACTACCCTTACAGATGAGATAGGGGGCTGAAACTTGGCACAGAGGGGTTTTTTTGGGTAGGCTATCGAATGGTCCAAGCTCGATTAAAATCCCGCTGGGGGCGAATTTGACCACCAAATCCGGCTATAGCCTTTGAACGCCATTTTTCGTGATAACTCACCGCCAGAAGCTCTTGAGCAGATATACGAACGTTATAGGCGAACGCATCGTCGTCTTCTACAAACTGATTTGGACTCGTCGACCATAACTCAATCTGATCTTCGGTTATCTGCATGAAAACGATCAGGTAGTACATAATATCTTCCAACAAATTATCTAAATGGTTCGAGAATCTCTTGCGGTCCACAATGATATTAACATACTCGAATATTGCGATGATCAAATTGTTAAAGTTAATGATCACGCCTGCAAACAGAGATAGAGTGCAATTAAAACGAATCGAAACTCTGCACGGCAAAGTTTAACCGAAATTTACCGTCAGAGTCGACTTCTTTATCGTTCTCCTCCCTGTCTCCGTTCACTGTTCTTTCTTGATAAATCTTTGCGCTCTGAGTTAAAGTTTTCCAAATGGGCGGCAGCATCTGTGGCAAGAAACTCGACACATGCTTAGGTAGTTTAGTTACAAGGCAATTTATTGCTTTAATGACGTCGGTTTTTAGCCCACTGTCGCAGGTTGGCCCATCGGGCGCTTGCAAACATTGAACAAACTTCTCGCAGAACATGGGAATGACTGGTTGCAGGTATTGTTCTGTAAATCCCTTTTGATACAGCTCCGTGGCAGCCACCAACGCTGTGATCGTGGTGAATATTTCAACAGCACGTCCACGAGTTCTAATAGAATATTGCTAAAAAGTGAATAAACATTATTACAGTGATAACATTAACGATCACGAAGAGAACATACATTTTCACTTTGAAATATCCTATACATTTCTTGAAGAATAACTGGTCCCACGTTAGGCAACTGGATATCGGTCAGGTCTGAAGTAAATTCAGTTAAAACTCTCATTGCTCCGTGCACAGCGTACTCGCTTTCCCCGCTTAAACAACTAACAAGAATATCGAACAAGCCTGGCCAATTTTCTGGCCAATCCCAGTGAGCAATAGCTGATATCGCATACGCTACTGCTGTACGTACCTGAAACAGATATGTGCAACTTGTACAACCATTGCTAAACACAGGATCTCGAAACTCTTAAAAAGTTAACTAAGATACCTTGTACATTACATATATAAAAATAAATTGCACCTACTTACTTTACTAATAGATTCTCTAAGTCCCAATGGCAATAATTCTTTGATTCTCTCTTTCGTGGCAGGCTTTATTTCCGGTGGTCTAAACTTTTCAGCCACAGAACACCAATGTGTTTCTACATACTGTTTCAATAATACAGAAGCTAGTTGTCTGATAGGTAAAAGTCCATTAGGATTTACTACGAATTCCGTTAAATGAATGCCAAATTCTTCTGTAACTTCTAATGCTTGAATTCTTTGCTCTGCTGCTTGACGCGTGTCTCGTTCGGGAGACAGAATACCAGTCAATGTTTCATACAAAGCCTCTCTAAGAGAGCCTTGCACATCAGATCCCATTGTACTCATTGCAATAATATTTGATCTCTTTACGTTGCACCTGTGAACATCGAAATGTTTCATTAAAAGATTGATTTACTATGTTAGGGTAAAAAATGTGCACTAACCTGTGTACATATCTTTGTCGAGTATTTATTACGACGCTACTGAATCTATTCGAGACTCTTACATCACAATGCCTTAATCTCCTAAGTTACGTTCCCTGTAAACATAATAATTATATCAGAAATCGAAACCAGCGGAGCACGTTACGATTAAAAACATTCAGCGTCGAGACACACGTTATAGGGGTTATCAAAAATCAGTTAGTTGAACCATTAATTTTAATAAATTAACCGCGTTAATCACCGTGCAATTGCAATTACTCTGTACAGCGTAAAATTAAGAATAAAGTGAAATAAATGCGTGATATGTGTTGTTCGTTGAATGTTACAATTCGATAAAGCCGGTTTCATAAAAAGACGAAGAAGGTTAAGGTAACGTACTTTATATGTGAACCCCTACAATTTCTTCTTTCCCATGCTGCTATTTAAGGACGTGCTTTAATTCCTACGTTTCCAATTCAATTTCAATTTCTTCATAAATAATATCAAATTTATAGCTGACAATTTTTCATTCAATTCACACTAAATTACATAAATACACTGTATTCTTCGCACACGAGAAGACGGCCAACCAAAGACATTACAGAGAAACTTGTAAGCAATGATGACAGTGATGAGATATCGTTATCGTGTGCTTTCCACGCGCATGCACGAAAATTTTAACGTCATGAACTCACAAAGTTGGGCTAAAATGGGGTACCTTGGTCACCCTCCAGATGATTTGATTTCGCAATATGAGTGGATAACATGTGTGTGTTGTACAACTATAATAATATATAACACACTATATAATATATAAGTTTTGCACTCCAAATTCACCCTTTTGCAAATCAATTTCACTTTTTTGTAAATCAATTTCACTCTTTTGTAAATCAATTTCGGTTTTTTACAAATAAAGCATTTATATTTCTGTGAACATCCAGATAGCCATCTTTACAGCTTGTGCAATAATTAGAATCCGCTGAGTTTATTAATAAATCATTTGTTTATTTCCGGTTCACATATGTTTTATATGTGTCATTTACATTTGATGTTTCATTTACAATTTATTAAACAGTGTAAATACAACATTAGTGTCAGTATATGTGCAGACATGCACATACAATCAACACATATATTAGATTTCGACTAGCACCAATTGAATTGGTGTCTATATAAATGTTTAATAATGTTCTCTTATAGGAAAAATAATTTAAATTCAAAAAATAATTTAACCCTATATCTTTCTTTAGACCTTTCGAACTTTTTGTGACGTGTGCTCAAGGTATATGCGTAATAGTTAACAAAATTCTGTCGATCGCTACAGTATTTTACATACAAAAAACATAACAAAACAGGTACACTATATATAAGTATACTGTACTATAGGAGATTAATATATAAAATAAATAAGTCATTCTGAAAGAAATTAGTTAAAAACTATATAACAATCTTCTTCGTAAAAATGATTATTTAAGAAAATCAGTGCTTGAACCTGCAATAGCGAATCTATTGGCAGTAATAAATTTATTTTAAAAATTTTCGGACGTCGTTATGCTGCGAGATCTTCCACCTTCTTTCCCGACAAGTTCATCAAGTCGGAATGAATTCTAAAATGCAATCTGGATTCGAGAAGATATCCGGTAAAATTTTTCCTGCAATCGTACAAAATAATATCAATTAACGATCGGTTACTACAAATACAGATAACGAATAAAACATAAAAAGGAGCTTACTTAGCATCTTCTAGAAACTCGATAGCCAGTGGAATGTTTCCTTGATCTTTCGCTAACAAAGCTAATTCTACTGTTGCAAAAGGAATTATATAAGTATCTTCCCTAATTGATTTGTCTAAAGCAAGAGCACGAGTTAAAGAATCCTCGGCCAATAACGGACGTTTTAATTGGCGTAAACAGGCGCCCTTCAAAAGTAACAGAAGTGCCTCGTTGTCTCCGTGAAATTCAGTTTTTCTGTAAATAAACGTTTCGGTTTACATGAATGTCGAATTACGTAGTACAGCGGTCGTGTAATTGCTCAAACAAAACTTACGGGCCATTTTTCAGTTCTTTTTCAGCTTCCTCGATTTGTTTAAATATATTTAACATTAAGTCTTGCCGTTTGCCGATCGTTCGGAACAAATTCCACACGTACATAAGCTCGAACACAGGAAGAACTAGCTTATCTTTCTGAGCAAAATAACGTTCCGTTTTTTTAATAACAAACTTCTCCATTGGCCATGACTTTCCTGCAATGCGTTGCTTGAACGTAGGAGCTTGCATCATTAAAAGATCGATCAACTGTTTCTTCTCGCTTTTCGACGGTGGTTTTTGCATAAGAAGTATTGCTGCTTTTTGATATAAATAAACGGTACGCGACCAGTTCGATTCCTTAACTAAACAGTTGGCGAACGTCGCAGCTTCTTCCCATTGTTGCAGAGAACAATGCGCCCACATCAACTCCCAGAAACAAAGGTGATGGAACTGAGGCCATAAGTCTTGGCTCTTCCAAGATCTTGTGTACCATTCGATCGCGGTTTCAAAATTTCCTCTTATCAGTTCCAGCCTTCCCTTGAAAAACAAAAACCATACGCCGTTTGGATAAAGACCCAACTCTTCCTCCAACGCTTTCTCACACCACTCCAGATCGCCGTCCGTGTTGCTTAGGAAAACAGATACTAGTAGATTGTAAGATAAGAGGATCATTGCGCACAAAACGTGCCGTAATCCTCTTCTTTCGCTATATCCTGCATCTAACTCTGATAAACCGTATTCCTGTTCAGAAAAGAAACAGATCAGATTATCGTTGCGCAAGCTTTCTCACGAAAGTCATTTATTACCTTATCACCCGAGAAGCCTATAAACTCTAGCAGCTTGATAATCCTTGCTGGTAACAACGAGATCATCTAAAAAGAAACATCATGATGCTGTTATGCGGACGTCGTGCTACTTAAACTTGAACTGTCTTAAACAGAGGTATATACCAAATTAAACGCTCCAATTCCTGTGCGAACACCGCTTTCGAAATGGACTTTGTGAACATCGTTTTCCCATTTACGATTATTCAAAATTGTTAGACATTCCCTGGAAACGGAGAACGCGCGTGAGACAACGTGAAAACTTGCCCATTAAAAAAATTCAGACGGATAATTAGCGTTCGGTTTTGTTTACTTATACGACAGAAAGCAGGCACGAATTTTCAATCCAGCTTTGACAAAGCTGACCAAAGTCTCGTCCTCCACAAACGTGAGCATCGACTTTAAAAGGAGTGACTCGGCATAACATAGTTCCGCATGCACTTCCTCTGTAATATTAAGACTTCGTCATTCATGCTTCTACCTCTCGGCCTGTCTTGTACAGTCAGCACTATACATATATAGATTATACTGTCACACAAATTTTTTCTTTCCCTTTTGCGTTTCGATAACCATTAGGCGTATTCTCCTTAAATATTACAATATTTAAAATATAGCGTTGTACGTGGGAGAGTCTAGCCTGTCGGTTATGGAAACGCGAAACTGATGTTGGACAGTGTTATTACCAGATAGAGGTGATTTGTTAGAAGCTAACAATGTTGTGGTAACTTGATTTTGGAAAACACTAGACGAGCTTTTATGAAACAGATATGTTTTACCAACTTTATCAACAAGTAGTATGTAACAAGGTGGAACGAATAGTCATAAACGAGATATTATTCCTTACATAGACTGCTTAGCAACAAAATCCTACATGCTTTTGAGAATATTTGATTCACCTGGTCATGCGTGTTATTTCTAAAGCAATCTGGAGTTCCTTAAACATGCTGTATCACGTTAATACATCCATGTCCATGTACTTACCAATCGTGTAGGCGTCGTAGTTAGTCTTCTTCACCATTTTACCAATATTTTGTGTTAGAGTAACGTGTTTGCGTTTCTTTGAGCATAAGCTCATACACTGTTTCACGGCTGCAGTTGCCTTGGCAATGTATTCCTAAACAGTATTTATCACCATGTATTACCAGGTAACATATTTTCCATATATTGCAGTTTATTGTTGATGTAGTACTTGTTCGAATGTAAGGATCGCCTCGAGAAACGCGAAAACACTTGTTCCTAACGAATGATATATGCTGCTGGTTGCCCATGGTTCCATAATTTTTCTTGCTTTGTCGAAATCATTGTTGAAAAAGCAATTGATCGCTTTCTTCGCTTCCATTATGGCTGTATCCAAGTCCATGGAAGTAGGTATGTGAACGAAAGTAGGTCTGTGAACGAAAGTAGGTCATTTAATACATAAATATCAAATTAATTAGTATATAAATGTATGTGTACTCATTTACACGTATAATAAACTGTACACTTACTCTGATATAGTTTCCTGGGCATCTTGAAACTAACATAGGAATAAAATGAAGATTAATATGGATATAAACAACGTAGATATTTTTGTTATTATAATATATATATATAAAGATACACACCTCATCTTCATCTATGTCTGACATCTTGGACGAATGTTTATATATGCTTAAAAAAGAAAGCACCGTCTATCATTCAACTATGTATTAACAGTTAGTTTATACTAAATACACATCAGATATTTTTTTTTTCTATTAAAAAGATGTCACGTGTGGCAACAGTTAGTTATACACTTTGCACATGCTCCGATTATATCGTTTTATCTAAAGAAACGATAATCGTTCTAGGTGAAAGTTATTCTTTAACACAGATTTCTCAAGTGTGCTCCTTCAGTTTTAGGTCATTTCTTTTCCATTCCCACAATGGGAACACACTTAACTCCAGGCTTTCAGCATTTCATTCAATAGAATAGAATCTATTTAGATTCTGTTTCAAATGTATGAGCAGAGTTCAAAGATTATGAACTAATCATAAATGCGATATGATAAACTCAAGTGTTTTCACTGATAACAAATAGAAAGTACAAAAAGCAACTGCACTCAAATGCTACAGTATGCACATCAAGTTTCATAGTATAATCTCATTTTTAATACATATTCAACTCGATTGAATGTAAACAAAAAGAATAAAATGTTTTACCAATGATTACACGTCCGTACATGAACAGCATGCATTGTTTATTCAGCGAACAAAATAAAATTGTATATATACAATAAACAAATCATTATTTCGCCCCCGTAATAGTTATGAAAAATATACCGATTGTTCGTCGAATGGAAACGGTATACATATGCACGAGACATATATATACGAAACAAAACAAAAACAAAATAATTCCTGCATAGTTGTGCAGAAGATCGAAGACACGAGAGAGTGACGAAAAGAATTAAAAAGTAATCTGCAGTGATGTGTCACGAAGAAAGCATAATCCAGTTAGAAAACGCCGATTTGACAGACTTAGACGTCGGCGAGAGTCTACGATGAAACATAGTAAAAAATTTCAAATTGAATTAAACTATTGATTAACTCGGTTACAACTGTTTACAAACGAACACGGAACAATATCCGCGACACTTTCTACGGAGCCAATAAAAACTGTTCGTCTCGATGAAATAACTCACCATCAATCCGGGAAACCAGTAAACGTCAATTGTCAGGTGAATCGAATCGAGTCACGCAAAAATTGGAAAGGCTAACGCACAGAGTACATTTACGACGATGAAACTCCGGTCTTTTTTCGAAACTAATTTCCAGCGCGCATGCGTATCTAAGTGGTGCACTACAGTGAACGTAGCTCTACAGAAAATCGTAGTATCGATATCTGAACGGGAGCAACATTTAAAATGAGCCTGATACCGCGATACGATCTTTCACGTGAAAAGTTTCTGATCGGTAGAGCTGGTGTTTATTCCTCAAGATTTATGTGTATATATATTATGGTTCTAAATAATAGAGTAAGAATACATAGTTTGGAATCGTTGCTTACACACATGACAAAGTGAGACGTGGAAGATCGACTACTGGCAAGCAACCGATTATGCGGTTATCAACGTACGTACAATACTACTCTACAACTACACTAGAACATAATACACGTCTATCCCACTTCGACTACCTAAATGTTATGAACATGGACCGATTAGAGTGGGATAACCAATTGCCTTCTGTGTAAATACACGTGACTTCATCCACAGCTTAGCTCAACATTGTCACGTAACAGCTGACGCATCAATCGAGTCTTACCACACATCCAAAGCGTTTTTAAATCATTAGGAAGTTCTTGCATCAGACCAATGTGATTAAAAGCAGCAATTTTCATATTTTCCCTTGAAAAAGTGTTCTCAATTAGAGCTGCGTTTTTAAGGACTAATATTTTTGGGATACCCTGTATATATATACTCTTCGCAGAGTCGTCTTTCCCTTCCACTTTCCTGTCGTGCATGTGACACTGTCACGTGACTAATTCGGCACTGCCAGAGAGGGGGTAACTTTTTTTCCCCTCGATCCATTATCTATTGCTGTTGGTAAATATGTATACTTACCACTAGACTGCGAAAGTTTATGCAATTTGCAATTTTTCTAGACGATTTTTAAGAATGACTATCATTTTCAGTGGTAGTAGCCTCTGTATTGGGTTGGCAAGAAAGTGAAATACAACGAAGGATATTATATTCTGGCATTTTTAGAAAATTTTCAGAAGCCCCAAATGCAGAAAAAATTCGCAGTATAAATAGTTATCGCGCTTATCGATGCACTTCGATCGGAAAAGAATTTCAGAAAAGTGGTATTATCGCGAGTAGAAATGATTAAAACATAATCCGCAAATAATGATAAGTAGACAGCGGATCTTTATGCGAAATACAAATTTTCTACCTATGAATCGCAACAAACTGGAGTGACGTAGAAATATATTTCCTTTCTTAATATATGTTTAATAGATTGAACACAATGTAACAGTATTTTTAAATTCTTTCAATGTTGCTACTGTTTTGAATTACACCAATTCATTTTTATCATAAATGCATCAAATCCGCTGTCTAATAAGTGACAAGTAGTGAGCGTCACTGTTACTCACGTGTTCTCGATCACATTTTTGTTGTGGGTTCTCAACTTGGAAAATTATGCAACGGGAGAACACTTAACAATTGCATCGTTTGTTTATGTTTGTCAAGGTCGGTTATGCTTGATTAAACTTTGATCCAAACGCGGGGAATATGCTGAAAATAAAAAAGCATTTTGTGACGCGTGGCGGCTCATTGAACGAATCTATTTGTATAATTAAAAATAAAATTAACATGATTATCCCGTTCATTGCAGTCTTGTTATTTCCGTAGTAAATGTCTCAGAAAATTTACATATACGCTTTAATTATGAGGGAGTGCCTCGAGCCGCAAAAAAAAAAGTAAGATGTAATTTCAGCAAAAATACTAGGTATGGAGTTTATGTTCTACGTTGAAATTGTGGTCGTATTTTTTCAAACATTTGGAAACGAAACGTTCTTTGTAATCTGTTCTTCTTAATTGAATATCTCTGACATTCGCGGGAAACCATATTAGTAATAAAGAATCGTTAAAAATATCTTTGACCATATAAAAAGTTCGCTTTTTTACAAGTATTTTTACATTGAAATCTAACTCGTTGTATTGCAACTATTCGGGAAGTTAAAGATGCGCAGAACGTAAACGACACCCATAGATACGCGAGCAACGCAGTAAACAATAACGTACAATTTTCGAGGTGTAATTGAAGTAACTTATGCAGATTATAGCATGCACGGTGCAAATTTAATCTGGCCATTTCTTCGGTGGCAGCACCAGTAAATAGCTTGTCATACGTCAAAAACAGTGAACGTTTACCACAGAAGGTTTATCCGTTGCGTATTGCATTGTAGATTCGGTAAATTTAGAAGCCAATCGTCAATTAATCGCAAACTCACGCTGCATGATCATTTCCCGAAGAAAATCATTGCACTCTCGAACGCGGAACCAATACTTGTTTCATGTATGCAGTAATCCATAATCCCAAAGGCTGTAGAACGATTTAAATATTTCTGTAGCTTCCTCGACGTTGACGTAATTATACGATTACGTAAATATTCCTGGCCGTAGGAATATTATATTCCCGCTTTCTTTTTGTTTATTGTGATATCCAGGTACATACTTATGACGTGTAACATAACCTACTTAGAACGAACGATACCAAGGTGTACGAGTTCATAGTATCATTAGCATCTTCTCTCTATTTTCGAGTATATTACGCGGACGTCGATGACGTACGTTTAAGTTTGATCACCCTTCGCTTTTCGTTAAAAGGTACTGTAATCAGAGGTCATTATACATATATGCTCTTATGTAAATATTTGGAAATGCTGGCTCTTTTACCAACGATCACTGCAAAGACAATTCATGTTGTAAGTTTACGAAGAGAACCATTCAGTTATGTAACTGCATTAATGTCCACTATTTTAATAACTGGTTTCGATACCACAATACGATCGGCATAATTTGACCTACTACCAATGCAAAAATATGTTGGGATCCAGATTTGTAGCGCATAATGCCAGTGTCAATAACACGGATTCTTTTTTCAGCGATTGTTCACAAGGGAATGAGGAACTTGTATCGCTTCTTCAATTATCTTGGAAAAGTGGCAGGTGCCAGTTAACATAATTTCCAATAATTATGGAAAATCAAAGTCATCATGGCCAAACTTACCAGACTCATCAATCCTTCTGGAAGAAGAATACTCATGCTGTACCAGGCAGGTATGCGTGCTGTTACATTATCATTAGGGATGGGATAAAGTTCAATGTCCAAGTTTCGTTTTGTAAGTTACAAATGCTGTTCGAAAGTAATACGATTTCAAGAAATGTACTTGCATTTTACAGATCACACGTTTGCAAGGAATAAAGAACTTCACCCTGGAATATGCAGAGTACAACATTTAAACGAGAACATCTAAATGTCTTGAAATTCTATAAGAATGCCAATGATGTTGAAAAGAATCCTTTCTTCAAGAATCAAAAGTAAAGAAGCTCTTTAGGTGTTCCCATTTAAATGCTACTTGAAAGTATAGCTTTTCGTTTTCTTGTCAGATTCGAATCTACTTGTAATATACTTTATCCCATCTCTAATTATCGTACGATTTATGAGGATAGTTTCGAGAACAGTTATGTATTTATACATATATTAAATGTGTATAAAAAGACCAAGTCCAAAACAAGATGGTAAGCATGGTAAAATGGGTGGTACAACGCTCATGTCTGGTAGTTCAATGAATGCGGTGTCCACCAGTGGAGGCATGTCGAGCAGTAGCGGGGGATCTACGTCTTTCCAAGACTTTCAAGAAAGTATCGACGATGCTTGGGATTCGGGGGACGACGAATTCTGCACGGTATCCGATGTAAAGATATCGAAGCGAGTCAGCCACTCGGCTGCCATCAGTGTGATTAATAGCCATCGGTCGAGAAAGTCCTACTTAGAGTCTGGAGCAAATTCGAAGCCGTCTCAACGGGTCCAAGAAATAATACCCGAAGAGAAAAAGGCTGAAGCACTCCAAAGATTAGCCGTTCAACCTTTGCACTTGCGGAACGCTAATTTGTCTATGCACTCGCATGTGAACAACACTCAACATTCCACAGACGACACAGACATTAAATATGGCATTTCCCCGCAACATAGACCAACTCTCCCAGGCAGGCCTCAGCCGTTAAGGCAAACGAATGCTCCTACCAAATTTTTTATACCTTCTAAGGAACAAGGTGCATACGGTACAATATCTTCTGCTGCCTCTCTCTCTTCGTTTGTGCTCAATTTCGATTTATTGGTGCTTGTAGATGGTGAAAGTAAAGTAGATAAGTTTCAATCCCTTTTGGAGGCTTCTGTATTAAACTTAGATGAATTGAGGCAGCTGTCTTGGTCAGGTGTGCCCGCAAGATTGCGTTCCGTTACATGGAGGTTGTTGTCTGTAAGTAGAAAAGTACTTCTTCGTTGTGCATGAAAATTTCGTTGCAAACGTAAAACTGATCTACTTCCTTCGACGTGTAGGAGTATTTGCCAGCTAATATAGAACGGAGGCAAAGCGTGTTAGAACGTAAACGTCTCGATTACTGGAATTTAGTGAAACAGTATTATGATACTGAGAGAGACGAAGGATTTCAAGATACATATCGTCAGATTCACATCGACATTCCGAGAATGTCTCCTCTTGTTTCGTTATTTCAGCAAACAACAGTACAATTAATCTTTGAGAGAATTCTCTACATATGGGCGATTCGTCATCCTGCTTCTGGATACGTCCAAGTATGTGGAAATGATCTGGATATCCTTATAGATAGACTCAAATGTAGATTGGACTAAACCGTTTATTTCTCTAGGGGATGAACGATCTAGTGACACCGTTCTTCCTGGTATTTCTGCAAGAGGCAGTTCCAGTGTCCGCATGGCAAGACTTAGAGAATTACGATGTTGCTTCGTTGCAGAAAGAACAGAGGGACATTATAGAGGCGGATAGCTTTTGGTGTTTATCCAAGTTTCTCGATGGTATACAAGATAATTATATCTTTGCTCAATTAGGCATTCAGCACAAAGTGATCCAGCTGAAGGAGCTTATACAGAGAATAGACGGTATGAGTCTGTTTTGTTAACTCCTCAGCGATGAAAGACGCGCATCTCTTTATTACACGCGGAACGGAGCTAACAGTCGAAACTTAAATAAGCCTAACATAAACGTGGAAAAGATAAGATAGGTGGAAAAGAAGAAATCCAAGTGGTTGTCGCTGAGGGGTTAAGTACGAGCATTGCTTTCGTTCAGTTTGCTTTACGATCTCCGTGTTCTTTCAGCGCCGTTGCATCAGCATCTTCATAAACACGGTGTAGATTATTTGCAGTTCTCGTTTCGGTGGATGAATAACTTGCTAACCAGGGAGATCCCACTTCATTGCACGATCCGTCTGTGGGACACTTATCTGGCGGAATCCGACCGGTTCGCCTCGTTTCAATTGTACGTTTGCGCCGCGTTTCTTCTTCGTTGGAGGCGTCATCTGCTTTTACAACCCGACTTTCAAGTGAGCATCATAAAACCGGCGTGTCATTTAAATAGAACTACGTTGGTAGATATTAGAGATCCCTATTTCACGTGTATTTAAATGCACGTGAAATAGTACACGTGTACCTGTGTACTTAAAATGACACGAGCTAAAGTACATGTAACTAAATACACGTTCAAAACCACGATCTCTAGTAAATCTGTCCATTTTTGCCGTAAACCTTCTAAAGGAAAAGGAGAGGAAAGACTGATCGTTTCTTTTGTTCAGGGACTGATGTTAATGCTACAAAACCTGCCTACTCAAAATTGGACAGACTCCGAGATAGGCATATTGGTCGCGGAAGCGTACAAGTTAAAGTTCACGTTCGCCGACGCCCCGAATCACCTGCAGGCACACGATACCAGGTGACCATTTTGTAACGCGTCCAGATAACGGTATCGCAATAGTGGCCAAATAACTTTGGCACAAACGATTTTGTGCTGAGTTGTTCCTCCTGTGTTACGGTCGTTATGTATATTATACAACTACATGATCCACGATCGCCTTCGGTTGTTCTGAACCCGATTATTTTCTATCACACTCTCTTTGGTCGAAGATAGCTCTATATATTTTCGTTACGTTTTACGACAATTATACCAATATTTATAGATTTTATTATTATTATTATTATTTCTATTTTTTCTTTTTGATTGGTAATAGAATTATAGTGATCGATAGATGTTTCTTTCGCCGTCTTTCGGCTTGCCAAAGACGTAGGTGCAAGCTGTGACACGAGAAATGCAACGCGAATCAATTGCCGTACACGATCCGCGTTACGTTTGTATAGTATGTTTCGAATTATTATACACATATATATTAAGCGAAAAAAGTTTTATAAATCAACTGCGATTACATGGTTGTTCTTTTATGCGAACTGTACACAAATCCGGTATGTACTCGAACGATAAGATTTTCTTTCCCCAGGTCGAGCATCCTTTCCATATAATTCAATTTACACACCACGCTGTTTTTCACTGTTACTTTTTTGCTTCGTATAAGCATAATATTTAACATACACAAAGGATAGCGTTTCCTTTTTGTTTTAATTGCTGGTATTTTAGACTCTCGGAAGATGTGGACATCGCGCGTTGTTCAGAAACCGGAATCTCGCGTCGAAACTTCGACGCAGTGTTTTGCCATGCTTACGCATTGCCATAGTGTATAACGAGGAAAGAAAGAAGGTTTCTAAAAACCTTTCAGAATATCTGTATGTTAAATATTCTTAGTCATTTTGTAGCCGTCTCGCCGTACGGTCGCGAGACACGATATTTTATTCGTTGTTAAAAAGAACTAAAGTATACCGGTTGATAATTAACGTTTCGAAGAAGGACCAATCAAATGATGTATAAAAAAAAATGGAGTGAAAAATGCGATTCGTAACATAAATTACTCGTTACGTGCAACGGATTAAATCGATCTGTTGGATGTTGTTATGCTTCTTTCTGGATAAAAATTCGTTCAGGGAAACGTTTTGTTTTTCATTCGCCGACTGGAATTGTTTCATTGAAAATTTGTACAAGGTTGAAAGAAAAAGTACGAGAGGACTGCGTAGCGTCGTTAACTAATAAAAAAGAGACTGGTTCTATCTCACTCATACGTGTACACCATACCCGTCACGGATCGTTTTTAAATAAAAACTCAAACAGGATACTATTTTACAAGTAATGTAATGTTAACTACATTAAAACTTACAACATATTGCACATTATTCTACGTTACCGATGCGACACTGCGTAAAGATACGTCTCTTAAATACTTATTATCAAAAGGTGAGTGCTCCGTTCCCGTCGATACACATTTTTTGGTATAGCATGTCAAATAAATAAAAAAAAAAAGAAGAAACATGTGTGACGGCGATTTATGATCTAATCTGTATTCTCGTTGCTATCTCAGTTGTCGTCGACGTCGATCTGCCCGTAGTCGATGCTCAGCGGCTGTAAGGATGTCAGCGAATCGTTGAACGCATCCTGCCGAGCGAAGAAAAATGATTAATAACACGTTCGGCTTATATGCATCTTCTTGACGGACTCTCGCAAATACAACGGTACAGATTTTTCAATAACAGAAAGAACTTACGTAATCTACGGTGACTGGAGTAGGATAAATGCATGGTATACACTCCATTCGCGTGACCCCGTTATTCTCTGCGGTGCATTCACAATTCTGGCAGGGATTCGGTAGCGCGGTCAGAGCCACCCTCTTCGAGAACACACTGACGAATTTTTTGATTGAGGCCATCTTGTCGAATCGCAGTTTGTCACCGCTGAATATAGTCCCGTTGTTCTCCAAAGACAGAGGAGTGCAGTATCCCAGCGCGCTCTTCGAGAGTTTTACCTGCCTTCTCAGGCCAACATCGCCGGTCAGCGTTCTTGAGTCTTTCTTCGTGTACGATTTGGTCGCGTCCAGTCCATAGAATATCTTGTTCAGCCTCTCCTTCTCGAATCCGAAGTCGCCGTCCATCAGAATATGCAAAGTGACATCGTGCTCGAATAGAGCTTCGTGTAGCACCGTGAAGTCCAGCTGAAATTGTTCTTTGTTAGCGACGATCATTGTGAACGCGAAGAAACTCGTCAAGTTAACTCTTTGTACTAAAATATCGAGTCAGACTCGTGACGAAGACTTCAAACAAGATCTGTTAAATATAATATATTTATGTGATTAATTCTCTTTTTTATCCTAGTAAAGTATAAACGCTAAAGATGAGGTTCTAATCATTGTAATCGCAAAATAAAGTACTGCCGCGTTCGCTTTACCGTTTGGTTCTCCGGCTCGCAGTGCGAGCAAGGCATCAGGATGAACGTCTTGGAGACGCCGGCTCTGAAGACGAGTTTCGTGGCGAACACGATTGCCGCGAAAACGTCGCGGCTGCCGTCGCCGACTGGAACATGGTCGAAGTAGTCGACGAACCTCGCCGTGTTCTTCGTGAAGATTTGACCGTCGAAAACAACGCTTCTTGGTTGATCAAACACGCCGTCCGCTCCGAAGACGACCAAGGACCAGCGAGTGTCCTCGAGACCTTGGTCCTTCAGCTCCTTGCTCAGCTGAGAGACCAGCTGTTCCATGCTGCGGTTCTGCTTGATATCTCGATTACAACTCTTCCCTTCGACGATGAAGACCACGTCGGTCGACATGGGCACGTTTTCTCCTTCGAGTCTCTTGAACTGACCTTCCGCCACCTCACTGCCGTTCACCATCTTGCAGCTCGTACACGCGTCCGGTATCCTCAAGAAAGTGTTGCGGTACATACAGGCCTGTATATAGCTCAAGGCTACCGTGCAAGCTTCCGTTTTACTCGTGCTCAAGCTGCAAGCCTTCGAGTACTCTTCAGGGCCTACAACGTCGAAGCAACTTACGAACTCGGAGGATTTGTTGGCTAGCAATTCCTCGCAGAATAACACGATCTCTGAATCCTCATCTTGTTTCTTTGTGGAAGCTCGGTTCGCGCTGCTCCTGCAGACATCATCTTCGTCGATTGACCAGCTTCCAGCAAAAGTCGCCACGTCCGATTCGATCACGCCGTTCGAAGCGGTCGTGTCGTCCATAGGCTCGTCGTTCATCGTACCGAGAAGTCCTGCGGTTTTACCGTGGTACCAGCCGGACAGTTCCAGAGTGCACAGGTCGAACTTCAAATTGCACTCGAGACGCAGCTGGTTGTGCTTCCGTTCTACCGTGATGATGTTCTCCGCTTGGTACACGTACATGGCACCGTTCTCCAATTCGATCGGAAGTTCGAGGTTGGTCAGCGTGGTTGGCGAATGCTCGGAGACGATTTGGATAGTCTGGAAGGGTAAACGAATCGTCAGATTGCGAAGGAATTAACAGCTGATATGAAAACGATACTAACGTCGTCGAAGATGTCCAGCTCGATAGCGTCCTTCCCGATCAGGATAACGATCTTGTGCGTGACTCGATCAGGTTTCATGTCGTACTTGATGAGAATGGTGAACGTGTCGTGAACGAAATCACGGGCTAACAGGTACGTGCAAGGACCAACAAAGTCCAGATGTCGACCATCGAAAGTGACGAAGTGCTGCGAGCCAATGATCATCGCCGTTGCTGAAACAGTCAGCGTAAAATTCCATCGATTGCTTATACGTTATAATATTGTGACTACATTCGACTGAATTCGAAGGAAATGTTACCTCTGAAGGGCGGCAGCCAATTGAGAGGTTCCATGTACGCCTTGTATCGGTAGAGACTCCAGAAAGTCACATTGGAGGAGATGAAGTACCACCTCATGTCGGAAATGGCTCTGAATTCCGGAATTTCGTGGAACTCCGGGGTCTGGTTGAACGCGTGCCAAGACATGGGCAACTTCTGCTCGAGACACATCAGTCCCCGGTTCGGATCGAAGATGAACTTGGTCTTGGCCTCTCGATACTGGCTCTCGGCTTGCAGAGCCGACTGGCTGATATCCATGAGCTTCGTGTGGATCAGTCGGATGACGTTCTCCAGTTTTGCTTGTACCTCCAGATAGTCGTAGAGGTAGTACGCTCTGTCGTACACCTGCTGCATTTTCTCGATGGCGTAGTGGATGGAGGGCAGCTTCTGGAGCTCCTTTAGCTCGTTGACGATCTCATCGACGACGTACTTAAGCTCTTTCCCGAACGGGACGAACGTGAAGTACCTGTCCTTCAGGAACTGCATTACCATGCCGGTGTACACCCGCACGTTGGTCACGATATCGTTGGCTTTGATGTTTCGGTAGACCTTATCTATGTCCTGCGTGAAGTTGGTGAACCGGTCGAAGTAGGGGGACGAGATCAGGTCGTTACGACGGTCATACAAGAAGTCGACGACCTCTTTACTAGCTTTCCACGCCACAGTCTCCAAATAATGTATCGCACGGATGAAGACAGGCTCGACAAGTAGGAGGAACCGATGCCACTGCTGGGAGATCGTCTGCGAGATCTTACCCCAAAGATTCTCTATGTACTTGATGAAGGAGACGTGCAAGTCCTTCACGAACTTGTCGTACTTCTCGACTAGTTTCTCGATGATAGTTGCTACTTGACTGATCGAGTCGCCTCTCAAGATGGCAGCGACAATCTCCGAAACCTTGTTGAACGCGTTCTTCACCGCGTTGATTACCCAGAGCAGTGAGTTCCTGATCGCTTCGCCCGACTCGCCCATTATCGCCCATATCTCGTTCAAGATGTTCGGCAGGGACTCGATGTGGTGTCGCAGAGACAGCGCGTCGATCACGTACAGACTGACCGTGACCACGTCCTGGATGTAGAAATCGTTCGCGTTGTACGAGTCGTTCAGATAGACCTTCAGCTTGTCCAAGTCCTCCTGTAGCTCCTTCAGATCGCTGTTGAATAGTCGAAAGTGATGAACTAGAACTCTTCCCTAAGCTTCTTTATTTTACTCACTTCCAGTCGTCGAGGAACTGCTGAAGATCCTCTTGAGCGTCGTTCCAAACGTCTGAGATCACGTTCACAGTCTCGCTCTTCACGTACTGCTTCCAGTAGTCGACGTCGTTGTTTATACCGTTGTACAGATCCATTGCCGAATTTCTAATGCCGTTCTACGATATAAACATAAATTAAATGGAACACTAGTTTTGAAGGAAAACAATGAAAACAGTCGATTGAAATTTACAATAATGTCGCTCTTTAAGTCGGGTCTCCAACGGAGAGTCGAGGTCACCAGTCTGGAGTGATTTAATTTCAAGTAGAAGGACACGTCGGAGATAGAGAAGTCATCCTCGTAGGTCCTCCAGATGTTGAAGAACGCGTAGCGAGCGTCGGGGATCTCTCCGTACATTCGCAAGCTCTCCACCGCGTCTGTTACAAGAGGAAATTACTCTAATCATTCCCTGTAAAAAAACCTCTGGAAATGTTACAGCAATTTAATTTCTTAATCCTTCAAACGTACCGGGAGTATAATTCAGCATCATCTTGATCAGCTTCTCATCGGTGTCGAAGAGGAAATCTCCGGTAGCATTCAGATGGGGCGTGTTCACAGCACTGCCGTTCACAACGAGCTTCTTCTCGTCCGGATAGACTCGAACATTCAAAAACTTTCTCGCATCATTGTAATCCCTGTGGAACAGCACTTCTCTCCTATGGACGTTCAACCAGGTATTGAACTGTCCAGTTTCCGGGGTTAAATAGCTGCGCACGTAG
Organism: Lasioglossum morio; assembly: GCA_916610235.2. NCBI lineage: Eukaryota > Metazoa > Arthropoda > Insecta > Hymenoptera > Halictidae > Lasioglossum > Lasioglossum morio. The sequence goes on from OU744327.1 coordinate 4,909,734, forward strand.
CTACCGTTGTTGAAAGTCTCGAAGAGGACGTTCTCATATTTGTGGACAAATCCCTCTAAATTCAAGTCCAACTTGGTGCTGGCATGTTTCCCGATGATTTGGTAAATATACTTTCTGGTGGAGGGCAGGTTGCTCTCGTCGCGAACCAACGCGGACACCGAGAACAGTTTGTCCGGATCGTTGGAATAATCGGCGATGATCTCGGCGTTGAACAGATCTCTGGAGTCTATCTTCTTCAGCTTGCCCTGCACGATCAACGTCCTCGGGAAACTGGGATGTCTGAGTCCGAACGTGACTTGCTGCTGCGGTTCAGGAATATGAAGGTTCATCAAATTCGCCCAATTGATGACGGCACCGACGGTCCTGGGCTCTTCCGAGTCTTGGTCCCAGTCGAGCTGCAGTAAGGTCCTCATGTCGTTGCTGCTGATCCAATAGGAGCCGTTGAAAATGAACTCCCTTTGCGGGTAGGACACGGTCAGGATCATGATCTGGTTGCCTACTCTTTCGGTAGTCCTGTTCTCGATCTCGATTTGGTACGATATCCATACATCCTCGGCTAAGCTCAGCGAAGTGTTTTGTGTGAATTCGCCCGGCAAAACCTCGTAGTCTGTCTTCAGCTCCACGGTTCTGTTCGTGTGTATCGCCTTCAGGTGGATTTCCTGGCCGGTGTGCGTGGTCTTTATCCGAGATTCACCGGCCACGTTGAAGGCCGTCTTGTTGTTCAGCTGGTACACGTTCACATGCTTGTACTCGACCGTCGGGTAGTTTGTGCCCTCATTACCAGCACTGTACTCGTACTGGTTCACGTAGATAATCCCGATCGGCTTCAGCGAGTTCTCGATCGATATTTGAATTCGGTCCTTCTCGAAACCAGCCCTCGACTCGCTCTTCGAGTTGTACCGTCCTTGCAACACGTTCTGCCCGTTGTAAATCATTTCCGAGTAACCGGTGGTCATCTGCGGTCGCTTCTGGTAACCGTAGGTCAGTTGACCCACGTGTCGTGTTTGCAACGGCAACTCCGCGCGCAACACCCCGTCCAGATCGGAATCCAGCTTCTGACTGCGATACGTGTACTCCGAACTCAAGATGGCCGTGTTCTTCGGCCAGAACACCTCTAGGTACCTCTTGTTCTGTTGCCTGAAACAAATTCGATTTCATTAACCCTCTGGACACGACTGCTCCTCTGAAACTTCACGCAAAAGTCCCATTTAAATACAGTATTAAGTCTTGTATTCGATTCGCTTACAGAGTGGTGAATACTAAGAAATGACATCCAATCTCCGTGACGTTCGCCACGGGTAGAACAGCATTCAGGGTCCCGTTGACGTTTACCAAGCTTTCGTAGGACACGTTCGCCGAGCCGAAGTGCGTGCTAGCTGGGAAATACACGTCCGCGTTTATCAATCGTATCTCCGAGTCCGAGATCGCGTCGTAATTGAACAGAAGCACGAGAGTCTCCTGCTGTGGGTACTTCGGAGTGTAAAGCGAGTATTTCATCTCGATTTGTTTGTTGTCGAAGGTGACGTTGAAGAGATTGTTCACGGACTGGATCGGTAGCATTCCCCAGGATGCACGTAGGTGACCGTTGATGTCCCGCTTGCTCATGCGGATCTGTAAATGAATGCTGGGTTTACAGTGAATCCTTGAAACACGAAGAAGGGGAGATTAAAAGTACGAACCGAGCCATCGGACGCGTAATTCGTCTTGGCCTTGACGGTGTTGTATCCGATCACGTAAGAGGTATCCGCAACGCCTTCGTTTGCATGGTAGCTAATCAGAAAACGATGATCGTCGCTGTACGGTGGTGGTAGCTTAGCAATGAACACCCCATCAATGTTCTCAAAGTTGCGGAACCCGATGGTAGCGTTCGCCGCGAACCTCCATCGGTCTCGATCGACGTCTACGTCAAATCCCGCGTCAATGTTCCTGAACAATTTTCCCGGGTTCTTCATGTACAGCCTGGTATCCAAATCCTTGGTACCGTGATCCTTTATTTCATATCCAGCGAGAACTCTACCGAACATATCCACCATGAAGATCAGCTTCCACTGCAGGCCTGCGTAGAAGCTATCCCCGTTCAGTTGGTTGCGCATCGATATAGTCCCGCTGTCGTTGCTCAACAACATGTTCCCGTTGAAAGTCAAATCCCTCAGTTCCTCAATCGGGGTCTCAGCGTGAACGTACAACGTGCTGTTCCCATTCACTTGAACGTTGGCGAATGTGGCCACCTGGTATTGCTCCACCTGTCCCGGTTCTTTCAGAAGATCCGCATGCCCTCTGAAGTCCCAATTGAACGAATTAATCAAATTCACATCCAACGTTCCATTCGCCTCCTGTCCCTGCAAGGTCAGCTTCAGTCCGTAGTTCTCCTTCTTCAGTTTCACCAGAATAACCTCGTTCCCGGATCTCGATCGCACATTCATATCCATGTCCACGTTGCTCAAAGACTTGCTCTTCGAGAGGAACGTGGCCGACACCAGAGACGTTTCCTTTGTTTGGGAGTTGATCAGCTCCCCGTCTAATTCGTACAAGCTGTCGTCGAGTTTCTTCAAGTTGCCATGGAACAGCAAATACGGTTCCGACAGTTTTGGCGTGTAGAGTTCAGCTTCGACGGAACCAGCGCTGTAATTTCCGGACAGTTTGTACGTCCGATCATCCAGGTGTCTCACGTGAATCGTCAAGTTCGCGTTATCGTTGCTAGGTACCGTGTTCACATACACGACGTCCGCCTCGAGGCTCTTCAGCATCTCCAGCCAGGTTCTCATCGCCACCGAAGCTTTGATCTCGTTCTCCGTCGCGTACCAGTCCGACTGGAAGGAGAACGACTTTGAAACGGGCTTGGCGATGTCCATGCTCACCCTGGCGTACTTCTCCTTCGCGGAGAAGTCTCTCTTGGCGGTGATCGTGGTCTTCGGCAGTGTCAGCATCGGTGTGTCGACTTCAGCCACTAGGACCGTGTATATCATTGCATCCTCGGTCTCCAAGATGCCTAAGACATCGATCGTTGCATTCGGCGCTCGCATCGCCACCTTGGTCTTGTGGTAATTCTCGTCGATCTCCAAAGTAGTGTTCGTCGTGAGGAACTTGAGGAAGTCCAACGGTGTCTTGATGTCCAGCTGAAGGAAGTGGGTCTTCAAATCACTGGTGTCGCTCTGGCTGTACATGTAGTTGATAATAGCGCCGGACTCGATCCAGGTCGCGTTGCGTCGGACGTTCATGGCCAGCTGCATGGTGTAACTGGGGTTCTCCATGTTCACGACGAACGCGTTCACGCAAACGATCTCGTTGGCAAACGCGAACGGTGTTATCACGTTTAGTTCGTTCCTCAGATTGAACAGATCCTCTATATAGAAATTGTCGTCTACGAAGATCTTCTGTCCGAAACACTGCAGGTTTCCCATGATCTTGTACTGCGGTCCTTCGTGGTCGATGTCCAGCTCGGCGGTCACGGGCTCGATGATCGCTAGCTTCAACTCCACCTTGCCGTGCCAGTAGAGAGTATTCTCTTCATCCTCCTCTTCGTCCAACAGATCGTCTTCCTGATCCTCTATCTCGGTCGTCGAATTATTCGCGATGCTGATCGGTGCTTTGATTGGTATTTTAACCGGTGGAGGTTTGGGGCCAGCCTTTGCTTTGAAACCCAGTTTCACCTCCATCAATGTTACCGAGAACTCGGTGTCGATGTCTAACTGGTTATTTTCCGTGGTCGCAGCGATTAGTTTGGCCACCACCCCGATCTTCTCGAAACCCGGCACCGGACTGAACACCAGATAGGTGTAGTGGAAGTCGGTGATGTTGCGATAATGCCAGACACCCTGGAATCCAACGGTCATGCTGTTGTACGCGGCCCGGAAATCGGCCTCTCTGTTGTTCAATTTCGCTACCAGCAACAACCGCTGCAGTAACTCCAGCGAGGTCGCGAGCGACAGCTTCACGTTGCAGTCGTACTCTGCCGTGAGGAACTGAACCAAAGCTTCGACCCCCACGGGGCCTGACGGCGTCACCACCTCGGCGACTACGTGTCTGTTGCTTTCCGAAATCCCGAACCGGCCGCGGATGAACGAGAACTTCTCCAGCGGCGTGGTGATATTGAACTGGACCATAGATTCTCGTAAACGACGCACGTCGCCGATCAGTCTCGTCGTGTACGTCCTTTTGTCTAAATCCAGACTTCCCATACCCAGAAACTTCCAGTCCGGCAAGATCTGCAGCTGACACTTGAGGTCCGTCTTCTTGTAACTGGTCACCGGAGACTCGAGGTGCAGGTTCCCCGTCAGGTTGAACACGTTGTCGGACTCTTTGTCCAGGTACCAGATGCTCCACGCGTCGATCACCTTGTCCGGATTGTATTTGATCAACAGGTGAGTGTCAACCTGCGAGTTGATGACCTTATGGGTAACGTTCACGGTGGTCCACGCGATCGAATGAATCGAGCTCGTTACGGCGCAATTCATTCGCCATTCCGTCATCTTCTCCTGCTCCGCGAAACTGCCGTCGAACTCCGCCATCAGGAGCTGCGAGTCCTTCCACTGGGCGCTGCTGCTTAGCTTCAGACTGTTTTCTTCCTGCTGGTATCTGTAATTACATGGCAACAATCATCGATCAGCTTAATCTTTCTATAGACCGGTTTGCAGTCAAACGGAATGTTTAGCGTGAATTAGATTAACGAAAGAATCGAAAGGGCAATTACTTGGCGCTCAGAGCAGTTTTCCTCCAATTCTCGAAGGGCGTGAGAAACTGGCCCTCGACCATGATCAATCTGGAGGCCGCCGTGACACCGTATTCTGTGACAACGTACAGCCCGATTCTTTTATCCAGGTTCCAGTCGATCGCAGCGTCCACAATATAGTTGTAAGCTCCTCTGGCGACGATGCGGCAAGAGCTGCTGATAAAACGGCCGGGATAAGTGAGGGCGAGCACGGCGCTCACGTTCTTTTCTGGAAGCTGATTCTCCGTCAGCGCTGGAACGATCGTTCTATCGAAATTGAACATCACGGCGATCTTCATCGCAGGATCTCTGTTAGCGTCCCACTTCACTTCCGCCCCGAAATATTTGTGCCCTTCCTCGCTGAGGCCGGTCAGTGCCAGGTGAACGTCCCTCCACTTGTCCAAGTGCACCTCCATCCGGATCTCACGTTCTGGATCGACGCTCGTCATCACCGAGTACACGTTACTCTTATACCTGTTGGAAATGTTTACAGACATTGGTCTAAGATTACATCAAACGAGAAAAGCAGCCCGAACAATACCTAGATATAGAAGCATACCTGCCCTCGACGTAAGAAATGAAGTTATTCATCGGGGACATCACCGAGTGAGTCAGTATGAATGCGTATTTGTCGCGATCCACCTGTTCGACGAACACGCTGACGTTCAAGTTGTTGTAACTGCGATATAATTTGCAGTGCAAGAGGACATCGCTGAAGAACGTCGGCGACTTCAGCATCAGCTTCAGACCGTGACTGACGATCGCGGAGCCCACCGATCGGTCCCAATAGGTACCTCTCGCGGTTACATTGTACCCGGTGAACGAGGTCTCGCTGAAATCGATTTCGTAAATCCGCTTCGACCTCTCCGTGATTCGCACGTCGAGAAGCATCGCCTTGAAGTTCGGAATCGACAGATTCGCGTGGCCTTCCATCACGAACATCAAACCCCGTGGCTTTAGCAGGTTCACAGTCAGAACGATCTGCTTCCCTAGATACGCCACAATCAATTATTTTACATTCTTCCTTTGCGATGCTAATGGGTTAAAGAACCTGTAAACGTTACAATTAGAATAAAAGACAAAGACCGACTAACCTGGAGCATATCCAATCAGCAAGACGGTCCTCGACTCGGGCCCCATAGTATCGTGTTTGACGCCCAGCTGGATATCCAGGTTCTGTATAGGTTTGGTTATGGCGATTAGCGCGTTGATTTTCGTATCCTGGTTTTGGAAGTACATCTTCGAGTAGGAAAGGATCAGCTTAGCCGTGAGTTTGTGCCGTTCGTCCATCAGGTGCGGTTTCGAGTTGACTTCGGCATGCAGCTCCAGGTGACCGAGAGCCTGCTGGTACCAAGCGGTCACCATGGTGTTCAATTGAGGGTACGCCGTGGAGTGAAGCTTCATATCAGCAGTCTTGTGCATCAAGGTCTTCGAGGAGCGGTTTGCTAAGGATATCTCGAACTGCAGAGTCTCTTTCTTCGGCATCTTCTGCAGCTGATAATCCAGCTTGAAGTCGCTGTCCAGACTAGCGTTCCTCTTCACGACGTAGCCCACAAGCTTACTCCGGACCTTCTTCGTCCGGAAGGTCAAGTCCACGTCGCATTGCAGCACGTTGTTCTTCCACGTGTTCCTAATCGTACCTTCATCGACCGATGTTGTAATTCATTACGATGGATTTATGATAGACAAATTATGTCTATTCTGTCTATACGTATAATGGAAATTTGTTATACCTGAAAGAGCTGCTATTCGTTCGTTATTGACGATCAGGTGCATCTCCGGGCTGAAGGTGTAGCCGTAGTTGAACTTCTTGGTCGAGTAACCCAAACTCGCGTCCAGATGTTTGGTTCCGTCTATATCGAAGCCTATGTCGATGAACGTCTCGTTCTCCGTGTTCTTGTATGTACCTGATGGAAGCAGAATCGTTGAGAACAGATACGTACAAGAGATTTATGAGATACAAGCTCCGTTACCTTTCGCCACTATAGAATTCCCAGCAGATCGAAATAGAACGGTTACATAGTTGGATTTCGTGTCGAAAAGGACAGTCGTGCTCAGCCTTCGATTCAACTGCGACCCGGGCGTGTCGAATGCAATCCTGAACACGTTCTGCTTCTAAAAGGATCACCAGTCGGTAAGATATTAAAATTTAGTAAGGAAATCGACTGGAAAATGGCGAAAGCAATAGTACCTCCGCTTTCTCCCACTTGTACCCCAAGAGATACTTCTTGGCGGTGGGATCGGCTTTGATCAACGAGATCTTGAAGAGCGAGGGTCCGGCCAGGACGAAGTATGGCGCATCGGGGTCTTTCGTCACATTCGACAACTGATAATCTACGCATAACTTCAATCCTATTAGCCTGTCGAGAGCGGCCCAGGAGCAACTGGTGTTGGCGATCACGTTGCTCGGAACGTTCGTTCGCTTGGAATTATCATTCTGATCAGCGATTAAAACGCCCAACGGTGTTTCCGTGTATTTCTCTCCTTTGCCCGATGTCAGGAGGATGTCCGTTCCAACGGAGAACACCTCCATCTTCTTGTTCGGCAGTCCTAGGCTCAGTTGTACCATGGACAATCCCTTCACGTTCAAGTGAAGCTGAATTGCGCCGGATGAGTAGACGTTCGATCGTAATTTCACGCCCGCGCTCGTGTAGAACGCATCTACGGCCATGCTACCGACGACGTTCACGCTCACACTGTGAAAAGAATTAAATTGTCAACACGATTTCAAACATAGAATGTTCGAGAATCATCTAGAGTGTGCAGTACCTCGGCCCAATGTTGCTGACGAATTCGATGTCATTGTTGGCGATCCTCTTGCTGTCGAGTAACCCTGACATCGTGAAATTGCACGCGGCGGATCCGGTGAAATCGAGACGAACTGGCAGTCCGGATGCCAGCGGCACCACGTAGGTAGAATCTAAGAACATCGCCGCGTTCTCAAAGTGGATTTCTTTCCCGGAGGCCATTTGCTTGAACTTCTCCCATGGGTTCAGCCGCAGCAAAGTATCTCTGATCTCCTTGTCGCCGCTGAGGACCGAGTACTCCAGATCGTTCCCAAATATCTAACAAGAACGAAACAAGAACGCCATTATTTAACACGTTCCACTGGTGATACACACTGACATATTGATTTAATGCGCTAAAAAAATATATTTTATAACAAGTTTAACATTGAAGATATATTCCCACCAAAGGAATGAAGTATTATAAAAAAATGCAGTGAAGAGCACAGCAAATGACCTGAATGAAAAATCGAACAAAAGTTCTCGCGTACTTTATAACTGATGCTGATCCTCGGATTATCGAAGTTGTTGTCGATTACGTTCGGCAGTCGTTTCGCGCGTTTCCAGTAATCCTCCTGTTCCGGCGCATCTCTGATGCTTCTCAGTAGAGTCTTGAAGAATCCCGACACTTTCTCGTTACTGTACGGTCCCTCCGGCCCGAAGAACCTTTCCGCATAGTACTCGAGACCTTCGAATCTGGTCGTGAACTCGAAGACGTTTACAGACTCGCTGAAGACGTCGAACGTCAGGTTAAACGTCGCCGTACGGGGTATGTACGACTCCGGGGCGAAGATCAGGTTCCCTTGATAGTTCGCGCCCACGTTGTACTCCTCGGAGAAGAACGAACCGTCATAGTTGCGCGAGAACTTTCTTCTATCGCTGTTGAACTTGTCTCCTAGGTCCCTATCAGTCAACAAACTTTGGATCTCAACGTTCGTCGGCGATGCGGAATTGTAGAGATTCGTCAGATGACTCCAGACAAAGGTTCCCACTAGAAATGTAACGATAAGATTGAACGTCGTAAAACCTAGAAGAAAGCTGGGTTCACTTCATACCTTGATTCACTTCCTCCATCTTTAAGGTATGCTTGATGGTTTTGATGACGTTGTAGTCGGGACAACGCATCACCTGCAGATAGGATGCGATACGTATCTCCGTGTTCAAGGTGAAGTTCCGATAGTAGTTCAAGAAGAAGAGATCGCGCGTTTGTTCGCAGGACGGCATCCTCCGATGAGCATCGACGGCCGCCACTCGTACTTCCTTCGGTACGAATCCGCTCGTGTCGTCTATGCACTGCTTCAGTCTTCGCCGCAAGTTCTCCGTTTCCAAGCCCATATTTCCTATCGCCTTCAACGCTTTCATTGTCTGAAATGAAATCGAGAATTTGTCAGAAAAAATCTATGTAAAAATCGGTTATAATATAATATTGGATGATTGCGAAAATTCGTGCCCGATTTTTGGAGATCCTCAAATCTGTAGTTTTCACTAAACTTGATTCAAATTGTATGGATCTAAAGAAAATTGTAGAGAATGGTGTCTACATGTATAAAATTTTGAAATTAATAAAATTGTTATATCATAATGTAACCACTTATTTTTTATTTTCAAATCGAGTAGGAACTTTTGCAGTAATTTAATAGGATTCTTTGTCACATGCTCGATTCACGTACTTCCGTGATCGTGGAGTCGGAATGTCCCCGGGGCTCGCAGCCGATCTCGATCTTCTGCTCCAGGTGTGAGAGGAACTTGGCCACGGGCTCTTCGTTACCGCACACGGCTCCATGGTTCGTGCAGAAAGTGTGAACCGTCGCCGAGAAGCTCAACATTAACTGGCCCTCCGGAATGTGTCGCTGGAAGTACAAGTGCGAGAGAGCCTTGATCGTATTCAGGTCCGGTCGTGGGATTAGCGCGAACGCGGTCACCCAACTGTCCACGGTAGCCTGATCTACGTGTTTCTGCGTGATCAAATCTATCATCACTTTCACGGCAGCGTTGTTACCGATGAACGGAAGAGCGTCGATGATATACTTCCTGCGAAATCGTCGAAAAATAAATAAATGACTTACTGCGAAGAAAAAAAAAAGATAAATAGCTAAAGCTTAAACTCGGCAAATTTGGATTTAAGATTTTCCGATGGTTAGTCACCAGGTACCTGCATCTCAACCGGTCGGATACGGCGACAACAATTGTACCCTAATCGCGGGAAAACCGGTGAGCCTAAAAACCGTGACGGTTTCCTCGTCAAAGATACCGAGGAGTCTCTATTATTACAATGGGGTTGCGAGACTCCATCGACTTCGAACGGTCCCAAATAGATCGTAAATCAATACATCTCCTTTCAAACTTACTTTCCAGTCGTACAGTAGGTGTTCGCTCTGCTGAACAATTGCGAGAGCGACGGGTAGTCATCGAAAACTCGCTGGAATTGAATGAACGCGGCGAACGTCTCGGAGAATCCTTGCTCCGGCTCGTCGGAATCTGCCCCCCATTTACACATCGCCTTCAGGAGACTCCTTGGCGTCCTGAGCTTCCAGTTCGCCCTTTCGGTGGTTCCCATATAATCGTAAATCAGAGTAGTTCTATTGACACGGTCGAGTGTCCTGTCGATGTCGTCGTCGTCTTCGTTCTCGTTACTCCTGCCGTATTCGTTTATCTCCTGGTCTCTCGTCTCCTTCACGAGCCGCAGCACTGCCGTCGATTCCGTTCTGGCACCTGTGTTTCCGCTCGAGAGCGGCTGCAACCGGTGCACGTCCTTGCACACAACCTCCTCGTAGACATTATGGTCAACGGTCAGCTCGCAATCGCTGTGCGACTCCAAAAGAGGATGCCTCAACGGACCGGATCTTGGACTCCTGCAAATAGGAATCCAGGAATTCGCTTCAGCACTCAAGGGCGTAGACATGTTTCAAGGATTGCAAGGGTACAAGACACGCCTCTCATTTCGCAGTAATGCGAAGACGGACTTTTTCAGTGGTCAAAAGTGCCAGATAAACATCTATTTTTACAAAAATCCTATTTTTACATTTACGAGATGTAATCTGCATTATTCCGAAGCACAAAGCTGCGCATATAGCTATTTTCACAAAGCAGCGAAGAGCTACGTGCTGCCGAATAATGCAAATTTTAAGCAAAAAGCTTTTGAGGGCGATTGCGGCCTAGATTGATCTTCTATCTAGCCCCTATGACTACTGAAAACCCCACCTTTGCATTATCGAGAATTCAGAAGGCGCCTCCCGCACCCTTGCAATCTTGGAAAGGAGTCTACCCCCATGAGGGTATGAATACACTAGCAAGTAACTTGCCACATTTTTTCCGAGAGAAACTGTCACAAATGAGTTCAACTTTCCCTTCCGCAAAAAAATGTTGCAAGTAGTTTGCGAGTGTATTACCATCTTGCTAGTGTTACAAACAATTGCCTGGGAAATTTGCCCCATCTCTACCTGTAAACGTTCGACTGTATCACGGAGAAGTGTTTCGAGCCGTACTGGCAGCTCGACAAGTCCTTCGACTTCTTGACAACGAGGCTGGTGCGTCTGGCCTCGTGTAGACGATAGGTCGTCTCGCAGATGCCGTTCACGTCCAGCTCTTCCACACGATGGTCAACGTCGAACCTCTGCATGTTGTTCTGCAGCATCGATAGGACTCCCCTCTTCAGGTTCAACGCCCACGTGGGCTCCCCTTCGTGAGGACATAGCTCGTTGATCTTTCCATCGTCGAACGCAAACCTCAGGTTGTACATAGCCAGGTTCTTGTTAAACTCGGCATCCGCGACGCTCGTTCTCGGATCGTCCCTCAGCTTCGCGTCGTAAAACTTTAGATTTCCCTCGCAGGGGCTCGTGAACTGAATCGCCAGATGCGCGTCCAGGAACAAGGTCGACTCGTTCAGGGAACCAGACTCCTCGCCACCCAAATTCGTGCTCACGTTCACCGAATACCTGTACTTGTACAGCACGCCCTCCTCGTACTTGAACTTCCTGCTCGCTGGCACTATGGACAGACATCGCGCCATAAATAAATCGCAAACTCGCGTTGGATGATTGTATTAAGTAGACCGTGGATTTAATGTATTTATTTTATAAATAAAATTGCTATTGCCGTTGCAGGATGTACCGAAAAATTTTTGGTCATGAATTACAGACCTCTAACAAGGAAATTCCTGCTAAATAAAGGGTTCCTCACATGCATACAGTAATAGAGCGTATAAAGTACCCGCGTCAACTCTTTTTCAAACTTTAACAAATTTTTGACTATATGGATTATAGATAGAGGAGAGTCCCCTCTATCTTTTGACACAAACTTGAATTGTCTCGTATATGTATAGTTTCCGCGTCATATCACGTTTTTTTTTAATCAAAATCAATATTTCTCGAAAACGTAGCGTGATAGAGCAATTTTACTTCCGGATTTAGTAATTGTTGAACCCGAAAAAAGTTTAAGTTTGTTGGACTGTGATTTTGCATAAAGAGAATTTCTAAAGAAAGATCGAAGAGCTCGACCTCTTACCCTTGCATGTCGTCCGGCTGCAGGATGTCGGGTCCTTGGTGAATTCTGAAAGAAGATAAGTGACGTTGCATCAAGAGAACAGAAAAATAGCTGCTTCCGAGAAATCGGCCTTATGAATGAGTGTTACGCTGCGCCGATAGCGAGGCCGATACGCGTGAATTCTGCGCTTGGTACGGATTCTCAGAAAGGAGCGTCGAATAACACGCGCCAGAGATAACCGAGAACCAAGAGAGAGAGAGAGAGAGAGAACTGAATGTAGCAAATGTGGCCGACAACTCGCCAGCTAGTTCGCGTATACGGCATCGCGTGATTTCAGCGAATCCTCACCTGACTGCACGGAGCCGATCGCGACACAAATCGCGGCGAGAAAGATCGCCGCGCGTTTCCACGATCCATCACCGAGCAGATCCATATCTTCTTTCTTTCTGGTGATCACCGAGGTCAAGGTCCTTACTCCTGTCCCGATACACTCTTCATCCCCTCGTGCGCGTCACCACCCTTCCACTATTCCATCGTCGTCGCGCTGCAACGTAAAAGCAAATCGTACACGCGTTCCTCGTTTCTCACAGTTGTGCGCGTAACTCTCTTCCCTCTTCGACTCGAGCGAATCTTCGATCACGCAAAGGATGTGCACTGTGCATGCAATTGACACCGGAGGAAACGGGGGAGGGGGAGAAGTTGCTTCAACGAGATTTCTTCGCGCTAAACGCGAACACGATGCGCTTAAATTGCGCACAATATATCGGTGTACGCGCGAGGCAAACTAAATCAGCCCTGCTGCGATCGTTTAGTCGAGAACCGCATTAGGGTTAAACGGAGAAGGAGTATATTAGGAAATCACTGATGGAAGGACTAGCTGAGCGATCGAGTCCTCTTCGATTAACAGATTGAAGAGAGAGCGAAATCACTGCACCGGAGCACAAGGGAAGCCGTTTCGCGCACAGATGCACACGACAGGGAAAAAAAGGGTAAACGCGGCAGAAAAAATGATACCGATCACGAGGTGCGTTCGCCGAGTGACTCGTACCGTTCGCAGAGTGTCCGTAGAAGTGGCCAGCGGCCTCGAAGCACAACTCGAAGATCGCTGTCCGAGCGGAAAGATCGAACTGGTTGGCCGAGCGATTGGGGTGCGAAACAGAAGCGATGCTATGCGAAAGCGAAACGGTTGGCCCTCTCGATGGGAAGCGGCCTGTGTACGCGGTGTATCCGTTTAAGTAAGTGCTTCCTGCCGTGACCGAGCTCGCCGACCGAATGGATAACGACACCGAATCAACCGGGAGCACTCCTCTCCGAAAGGGGGAGAGGATCGGTGGTGCCAAAGGTCTCGTTGCCTTTTCGTGTTTGTATGGGGTCACGGGTCGTCCACCGATAAGATAAACGCGAAAACGTCCCTCCTCCAGCAATTGTCGGTCGTGATTCTTACACTACAATTCAACGAATACCATATTTATTGCTGCTCGTGGATCGATTAATTGCCAACTGAAATTATACCGATCTTCGATTTCATTTGCTGTAAAGATCCTGAACGCCGGAGGTTTCTTCCGATATTTATACTGGCTTCTCGTCTCTCCTGATTATGTATCGTTCGGATAACAAAACGTTCGTGCATTCTTGAGGGCAAAGGTTCTGACTAAAACAGTTTCCCAGAAACATTATAATATGTCTCATACCCTTTCGATATGATTCGTCACCGAAAAGCAGCGTTGTACTGAATTACTTCACGGATTATAGTCACAAAGTATTTCAATTATATCGTACTTCGATTACACTCATGATTCGAGTAATTAGCAATTTAATTTAGTGAAAAGTTCGAATTATGTAATACAATTACGTAATTCAATTACAATGTATTTAAATCAACACAACTCTGCCGAAAAGTATACTTATACATATATTGAATTCATCAAGAATTTGTTGAATTGTTTTGTTGTTTTCGAACATACAATTCTGTTGGACTCGTTGCTATTCGTTGTATAATAAATCGTCACGTGTACGGGCCGGTTGAACAACACACTGAAACGGGTATTGCGTGGGGTCAATTCCACTGCGATGCATAAATATTACTGCACCAAGGGAAGACGAATTAACCTGCTGATTGGGGAAGACGAGCCAACCCGTGGTTCGATTCATTTATTCACCCGCTTCTACCGACCGACTATATTTTATTGTCGATTGTCTTTTTGCCGGTCCCTGTTCCTTTCGCTCGAAACCCATTACTAATCTTCATTGTATAGCCGAGATCCGGTTTGGCGAAGCAGCTCAGGCATGCACGAATCGTTCGAGCTAATTAAGAGTTGATCGTTGCTAAAGAATCAGTTAAAGCGAGATTAAATATAATAATAATAAACTGATCTCTTGCGTTACAGTTACTAAAATTGCCAGACTGTTCTTGCAGGGAATTATTAAATCTGTAACTATGAAAAAATATCGAAACACAGAAGACGTGGAAAATTGAAACACCAATGTTTTTATTCCGGAGATCCTTCAGGATTAAGTGCTAAAAATAAATTAATGGGATATACCTTCAGAAATAAGTCAGCCGTTGATTTTTCAACAGGAATTCTGCTAGTAATCTATATAAAAACCGATTAAAATTTAAAGGTGTTGGTAATTTGGACTATTAGCTCCAAGTACAGATCAATTATCGTACGCGATCCAAGTATATCCACGTCGCAACAAAAATCTGCATATTTCAAAATGTGTACGAACTGCTGCCAAAGGTCAGAAACTTATTTCGACGATAGCTGACGTAAACAAACATTTTTTCGCGCGCGATACAGCGTTCGTGCATTTGCTCTAACGAATTATATACGTCATCTTAATTCGAGGATTCATTAAACTTCATAGAATTGAAACAGAATAAATATCTAAGAATGAAAAACATACATTCCCGATTTCTTTCCGAGACAATATTCGAACAGTTTCCGGTAGGAGCATTCGTTATCAGTCGAATGCATCTTCTTCAATTTACAATTATCAAATTACAACACGCAAGAAACGGTGCTGTATACATTTAAAAATGCGTCTATATAATCGTGATTGTTTCTTTAGGTAATTGCTAATTTTGTTACAGAAACTGTGCCATTTCAACGCGCAGATTTCCTCAAAATAATAACAAAACGATCAAGGACTTCCGTTCTGTTTTATCATATGCATACACTGTCCTGTCTGGTTCAGAATGGACGATTCAGAGATACGTCACGTGACCAAGTGCGCCGCTACAACAATGGCCGTGGACATGCTGCCTTGCGCCCTCTACCTAATTAAAATGGAAATTATTCGTATATTAATTCAATGAAGCGATTTGTTTCCACAATTCGTCTTGAAGTTTCTATCGGACGATCAGAAACAGAAAATTGAGAAATTCAATTCAAGACGAATCTTTATTCGCACAAGCTTAGTCGGTAATATAGATTGTAACATCGTCGGTAACGAAGAGTATATCGGATCCAGGAATCGACCTGCAATACAAAGGATGTTGAAGGTCTTCCAAGATCGTTGAGATTTTGGAAATTCTGCATGACAATTGGTTCACGACATCACGGGCCAATCGTGGATTGGTTGCCGAATATCTTTCGGATGGGACATAATGTAGAGATGCAATGCTTTGACAAGCTGTTTGTATCGTTCCTCGGTGATTGGACGATTGGACGTTGGCAAACGCGATACGGTCTCGGCGACGAATCACGTCGTAGTACCTTTTACGCAGCAGAATGCAAGTGGAGTGGTGTGTACCTACTAAATGTCCGAAGAACGTCGCTCTAGTACCAGAGAGATGTGAAAAGTGCATTTTCTTTTGATCGCGCACACAGCCTGGCCAGCGTACCGATGTAACTGGCCTGTTTTCCTTTTTGTCGCGTCCCGATAGATGCGTGGCGGAGAGTCAGCTGCGGTTACGGATTCGTGACGAACAATGCATCGCTGGTGAAGGTTCCTGCGCCACCTTATTTTGACGCGAGCGAGAATCACGAACTGTCATCCGTTCGACCAAGACCAAGACGAATCCCCGTAAAACGGAATCGTCACAAAACAACGCGATCTACGATGGGGGCAGGACTCCTAATATCCCAGGTCGGAGCTGTCGCGATTCTTTAATCGACGCTGGGATATATATTTACGAGTCGAACGACGAGCTGCGTGTGGAAAGCTAGATTGGAGCCGACGTTCTCCCATCAAAATGGGAAACTGCTTCAAGCGTTCTGGCGGCAGTCAACAAGACGACACTACGTTGCTGAGCAACAACTCCGATCCTGTGCTGCCCGTTGGTTCGTCGCGGGAGGACCACGGACATTTAATACCTTACAATGTAATTCTTTCGTTTCTTCAATTGCCTCTAATCTCGAACTACTGTCTCCATCGCGCGTCCCCGATTTCTCTTTGTTTTCACGATAGCGAAAACGATGTCAACACTTTTACGCGTTCGTCGCTCCAACAAGTTTAGCTGTGTCACTCTCAGCTGAAAGATATTATCTATGCTAATGGGATCTATTCGTTTCCTATAAAGGATATTAACCCTTCGTATCTAGATTCTGTCATTTGAAACAAACAATAATCTGGCTGTATTTGTTGCAGGTAAAAGTTAGAGTGATGCTGTACAGTCTCCTTGTATTTGTTGAGATATCCAGATGTTGTTGATTAGGGAGACTGACTGAATTTTGCTGGAAGCCAGTTTACTAATTGACCCTTTGACCGTGTATCGTCCGCATCTCGTAACATGGTGCTTGGAATGGCACAGTGGTGAAGTAGTAGTGGTAACCTTCTCAGCGAACTATGTGACTCAACTATGTGCATCTGACCAATCAGTTTCTTTGCTAATTCCTTGCGCATTCCCAACGAGCACCATGTTATGAGATGCGAACGATACAGTGCCTGCATGTATTGTTTAGTTTGTTTACCTATCATCTGTAATTCTATGATTCTTGCTCAGTATTCTTTATGATGTTATTTTATACAGTGAGTCCTCGACTTGCGTGGATTCGTTCTAGAACAGAAGTGTTCAGAACATCTATTTACAAGTGGTAAATTTTCATTTTTATATAGAAAGCGCTGGAACAAATGAACTGCAAGTGTCGAGGACCTGTTGTATACTATACATCACGATGATCGCTGTATCACTTGATTAGCCCTTTCATTTGAGCATTACATAGTCAAAGGGTTAATGGTTAAACCTTTGATCCTTTTGTTTCACTCTATGAAAGCAAGATTCTCATTGGTTCTGGACATTGCAGGAGTTGGTGAGCTCTTACTATCCACCGGGTGGTCAGCTGCAGTCAGTCACCTTAAACATAGGCTATGGAATTGGCATTGGAGTAACGGTTGGGCGAACAAACGAGCTTAGTTCGATGAGCCAAGAGGAGCTACGTGTACGAATTGAAAAACGTCTGGGACTGATTCAACATCTGCCTCTGCGCGAATACGATGGAGCAAAGAAGGAGGAATGCGTAATCTGTATGATGGAGTTGTTAACAGGCGAACAAGTGCGTTATATGCCGTGTATGCACACCTATCATGCAGCTTGCATCGACAGTTGGTTACAACGTTCGCTAACGTGCCCGTCGTGTATGGAACCATTAGACGCTGCCTTGATTAGCTCTTACTTTGATTATCCGACCACTTAACGCCGTAAAAGCAAGAAATTGGAGTAGCTAATCAGTAATCAAATTATACTATCATGGTAAAGAGTGCAACCGGGAAGAACCGTTAATATTATTATCGCATATAATGGCTTCCAAACTAGTGAAGGGGCCTTCTCTCGTTAATGGCCAATTATATTCGCCATTGTATTCAACGTATCCGCGCACGTGCTGAGTAATAATAATAACTTGTATCATAAAGAGTTGCAAACGTCTTCTGCGTAGGTCATTCCCTCTTACAGGGTAATGTTCTCCAAGTGGATCATTGCAATAACGAATACGGTGTATTTACAGTCTAAAAGCAATCGCCATAGCTTATTAGTCGTCTTTTTTGTTTCTGTGAAATCTAAAATAGTTTTTCCGTTCTCCTACCGTTGATAAAATGTTCGATTTTACGCTCGACCGAGTCGAGCTACCGAAACAAAAAATAGAAGCAATGTGAACGGTGTGTTTCGCTAAGGCTGTTTTTAAGTTTAAACAAAAGTACAGTACCTCTACTTGACCATCGTGGGTTCATCGAGTAGCGATAGACGATTAAATATATAAACACACGTTGTGAATATCGTGACCGATAACGATGTACTACAAAATATCACACTATCTATATTTTTAACTGTAATTCCAATCGTTTCATATTTTCAGATACTAAAAACAAAAAACATATTTTCAGATTATAACTTTCGACGTACAAAGTCAATCTCGTTATTTTCCAATGCCGCATCTCTTGTTTAAACGTAGAGAGAAAGAGAGTGTGTGTGTGTGTGTGTGCGAGCGTATGCGTGTGTGTGTGTGAAAGAGAGAGAGAGAGATCATGAAACGCGTGAACTATCATTTCCTCGAGAATTGAATGTAACGTGATTTAAAGAAACCTGGTTAAACCAAAAAACATTGGGAGTTGTTATTTTATATTTCGAATTGTAAACGTGTGTAAACAAAATGGGCTGCTTGGAATCGTACCTTTATGTTACTATATATGGGATATATCGCCTGTATATTTTTTTCATAAATGTACGCGTATTTGTTACATTGTAACCGTATCACTGAAATGTCTTTACGTTCAATGATTACATTGAACGTGACTCGTGCGTAATGTTAGGAAATATAAACCTGTGTATCGGGTTGCCAGAGCTTCGAAACTGAAGCGTCAAAGTCATTGATTGGTCGAAGGAACGTTTAATTCTTTAACATTGATCGTACGATTAGCGATGCTTAATTGTGAACGAGCGACAAACTTTATTTTTATAGAAATTGTACACAAAAGTCTGTATCTTTAAACTTTTGTATCGTTCGATCCAACCATATTATACTTCAACGTGATTTCAATCGTGCAAATGCGTGAAGGAAAATGGAGTTTAGACTTGGATTGGTTTTGCGATTCGATCAAATTCGAATTTGATCTTAACATTTTGCGTAAATGATCTATACAACTTAGAATTCGTGATAACAAGCAATCAGCCAATGTTCACTAATCTTTTTT
The DNA here is from genome assembly GCA_916610235.2 of Lasioglossum morio. Taxonomy (NCBI): domain Eukaryota; kingdom Metazoa; phylum Arthropoda; class Insecta; order Hymenoptera; family Halictidae; genus Lasioglossum; species Lasioglossum morio. Next base: position 4,928,841 of record OU744327.1, read on the forward strand.
TTTAAGTCTAGATTGCGGAATTCTTAGAACGAAAGAAATCAATCGGTAATGTTTCTCGGAATAAATCATGCGTATGTATATGTTAATTCACGTTTGAACATTTCCCGCAGAGACAAGAATATTTTTCTGTTTTACCGAAGCTTCGCGTGTAATATTGCTGATTTGTTTAAAGAGGAAAATGATGCTGTGACATAGTGATTTATTGACAAAATGCAAATATACGAATAGCGATTTAATACAAATATAAATATTTAGTAAGAGCTGTTGTATTTTCCACAACCTCCTATATTCCTCTCTCACACTAACCATTATGTTCCATGATGCATAATAAATTATACTAAAGATTTTACTGAAGAGTTCACATAAGTTCATTAATCTAGAAGTTCCGATTAAGAAGTTTACAACTAATTGACCCTTTAGCATATTTTAACGAGTTACACTCGTCATGAAGATTTTAAACAAAGTCTAACAAATACGAATATTACGCATTTCTTTTTTAAATGAAATATAATTTGATTCGTCTCTAATCAATATTTCAAAATTGAAAATAAATGTAGCCGTACGAAGAATATAAACTTCTTTTCTCTTCTACGACATTTTCGGGGTCAAAGACGAAAACGTCTTAAATTAAAAAATCACTGTAACTGTAAAGAAAATGATATGGCCTTTAGAAAGTAATTCAAGTAATCGTGCAATGTGATTAGAAGGTTCAAATTTCTGCGCCGATTCAGACAACGCCATCTACGAGTTTGCGAATTCATTTTACCTACTGTGTGTTCACGGTACTCAATATATACACGTGTATATATATCAGTGGTTCACGGTGCATCATATTGTGTGTGATTTTTTTTTATCAACCTGTATAAATGCGATATCTATATGCGTGTAAGTAGGCGGGTAGGTGTGTACTGTGCACACGCTGGTACACGCCTATTGCACAGTTTCAAGGTCAAACATCACATTTCTAGCAAACATCGGTAGCTCGATGTGTTATGACAGAAACAGTTGAGTGTGGTCTCGTAATGTTTTCTTGAATTTCGAAACTGATTGTGCCGCAGCGATCGCGCGAACCTGTCTGCCAGTGGACGGACACGGTACTGCGTAAATAAGAACAGTGTGTAACCGTTGTGCGTCGAGTTGACATGTGACCGGTTTAAAGTTTCACGGTGATTTCCGTGTGCAACAATAATAAATTGTTTTTCTCGTTCCCCTACACAGCCGCCGCACGGTGTCGAGGCTGGCCAAGCTGTAGGTTATGTTGTGTTTAGATCGCAGCCCGTGCGGACACAATCTCAGTCGCAGCCGATACGTCGCGGACAGCCATCCACGGAGTGGCTTCAAAATATGAGAAAACGTACGAGCGGTTCGCGCGTCGCAAGCCAATTAGACTACCATTTAACGACGTTCCACCGTCGTGTTCTGTCGCTCTAATTCGATATACGGGCCAAGGTTTGCGTTTTTTCAGTAATTGCATCCAACCAGTAGATGCATATACATACAAATGCGTAGATGATACTGCACACATATAGTCGCGTACACATCTAGATACGGTGTGTACATGCAATCGCGCATCCACAGCTGAATTTAGTCGCTTTCGATATTTCGTAATCTCGAGAATCGAAATGCTTTGCTGCTTGCATTGATCATCTCTACTTGTTGATGTTGACGATTAAATGCATCGTATAGTACGTTATTTCTCGAGGCTTTTAGTTCTGTTTTTCTCTATTGAGTTTTTATCAGTTTCCACCAGAAGCTGTTCAACTATACGACATTGCTTTCGATGACTAGTAGCAAATGTGTTAATTGTATTAGTTCAGTACTAAATGAAACATGTTGATTTACTAGGTACACTAAGGCAGGGTGATGAACCTGGGACTGTCCCCATACGATGGTTTGGAGAAAGAGTCAACTTCCAATGGCGCTTTGGAGAATGGAAGCGGCGCTACCAAGAAATTGGCCAGAGGCATATCCAGAGCAACCGAAAATGCAGCTATCGTTTCCTATGCTCGTTCGCAGATAGGCTCGCTGGATACTCCGGAGTTCACGTTTTCTCTTCCGGACCTAACCGTGTATCCAGGTACTTTATGCGAAACGAAATTCATGGCATACATATTTTCCATAGTTAATGTAATAAAAACATTGCTTGTAGATTCTTTTCGTCAATTTTTGGAGAAAGATTTGATCGAAGGAGGATGTTTGACTTCTTTGGAAGCCGCTGGTCGCTTGAATTGGTGGTGCGGTGGGAAAAATGGAAGCAACAGAGTCCTCTGGCCTTTGGCCACATCTGGAGACGGCAATTGCCTTCTACACGCAGCCTCTCTAGGCATGTGGGGCTTTCACGATAGACTTCTCACGTTGAGAGAAGCATTGCATAATACTTTAGCCAAAGGAGAATACAGACACGCTTTGCTTAGAAGATGGAAGTGGCGGCAAATGGGCTTGAACGCTGCCGCAGGATTGTCCTACACGGACGCGGAATGGTTGACGGAATGGCAGACCATCGTAGACATGGCCTCTCCTATTTTTAGAAATCAGACAGCTACTTCTTATCAAAGTTTAGAGGAAGTATGTAGCAATTCACTGTCTCCAATATAGTATTAGGTCTTCCCATAAATTGTATCTTTTCAAAATCCTCTCGTACACCATTTTCTATATTATCTCATAATTTCAAAACATCGTCGAAGAATGAATGTTGAGACATTCATTTCGTTGCATTGCGTGCTGTATGAATTTAAAAAGGACATTACGATTAAACACAACGTTTAAAAGATGTGCGACTTATATGGAGAACATGTTTCGATTGCAAGACAGCGGCAAAAATGGTTTTCTAAATTTCAAAACTGAGTTTTCATAAACCAAGAATCAGGTCGTCCAACAACGCTTGATATTGAAGGATTTAAAGTTCTATGATTAAAAGTAAATGTACGTATGAAACTTCTACACTTAAAGCGTTAGAAAGCGAGACGATTTATGGGATGATCTAATATATTCCGACTGAACGAAAGAATAACCGCGATGCAATGTTTTAGGTACACGTATTAGCGTTGGCTCATGCTTTGAAAAGGCCTATCATAGTTATTGCGGAGACCATGTTAAAGGACGCAGAGGGTGCAGCTTTAGCTCCGATTCCGTTTGGGGGCGTATACCTCCCTCTAGAAGTACCTACGTCTCGTTGTCACAGAACTCCGTTGCTGCTAGCCTATCATTCTGCCCACTTTTCTCCCCTTGTGATCGTTGACGGATCGAGCGATTTTGAAGATCGTTGCAACGAAGGCGTCAATATACCTTTAGTCGATCCTGATACAGGACAATTGTTACCTGTCCTTTTCGCGGTGGATCCTGGACCCGATTGGGACTGGCATGGAGGGTCTCGCGACTTGATCGAGTGTCAACAAGATACGGTAGCTTATCTTGCAATATACACAGGAAATGTATTTGCATCTATTCAAATATACTCATAGAATCTATCTCTGTTCAGATGGAGATCTTATTACGAGAGTATTTAGACTGTGAATATCAAAATTTTACCTCGGAGGAGATTGAGCGATTAGCGGACACCGATGGTTCATTTTCGAAAACAGCGAAGCAATTGCTGGGAGTCGCGAAACAGTTTGGTTCAATTGGCAAATCCGTTAGCAAAAAATTATGGCCTACCACCAAGAGACCAAAGAGCCCGCCGACAACAGCGGGTGGACTTCCGTCAGAAGGATTGTTATGTATAAGAATCAGAAGTAGACGTCATCAGTACGTGGATCAGATGCTTCAGAATTATCTTCAATGTGCTCACGCAAGGTTTTACATTATCTGGTTCTAAAGCAGCATTAAACCCTCGGTCGCCGACGTTTAATTTCCAGCTGATTTTAGATAAAAACCGTCCGCCTTCCGAGGGTTAAGTTGTGGTACGTATTTTCTACTATAAATCGAATATGCTTCAGGTACCTGCAGGATCATAAAGTAGACGATACTGGCAGCGAGCTAAATTATGGTGCGGGAAAGTCGAAATTTTATGCTGCCAGCGATCGAGGAAGTCACGCGAGTGTTAGCAAACTGTTGCCTACTAATCCAAACAAGGATCGCACGCTTTATCTTTCAAGGTATGTATAACTGTAGAATTCTGTCGATGATTTTGAACGCAATTTCTAACCGACGTCGTTCGCAGGTCCACTTTTTACAAAGACCAAGCGTCATCCGAAAAACCGGGGCCAGAACGGTGGAACAACAGCAATAGTTTAGGGGTATGTGTTGAAAGGGAGACTCATTCTAAGTCCGAAGTTGAGTAATTTGAGGATGATTTCAGGCTATTGTGAAAGAATGTCGGAACGGACAATGTCAATTCTTCGGTTCGGCAGAGAATGATTACTACTGTTCACAATGTTGGGCGAATCGACGATACCGTTGAGGATTTCGACTCATCGGCGCATGACAATAATGACTCTTTAATATTGTTCGTATTAAATCATCTATAATCAGACTTAGACTTAACACTAGCCATTTTAAAGCGAAGTTTAAGAGAAATAATTGAATTGTCAAATGTTCTTCTTCCTGCTACATCGATTCATATTTTTGTTTCTCAATCGAAATGTTATTTTGATTACTCATTCATATTTGTGCCTATAATTGTGAAAGTGGTCCAAGTCAAAATTAAAAAAGAAATGAGTTTATCGTTTAGAATTTCTACGGTATTGTCAAAAATGAACCATTAATGGTTGTTATTTTAACATTGGACTTAGACCACTTTCATAATTACGGGCACATTTGACTCCTTCAAAAGCATATCAGATGTACAGGGTTCAACTCTCTCTTTGACTAATAATATACACACACACACACTAAATGCCTTTCACGCGTAGCTTATACATCAGACCAGTCCCAAAAGAGATACGTATATTTTCAAGTAATGACGAATCAGTATTTTCACAAAGATGTATATGTATATATATATATATATATATAATTCATGGCGATGTTCTGTACGTGCCTTCTGTCGCGCAGAATTACTACAAATAACGAAAAAGAGGTGCAAACTCGATAATACTCGTTCTTCGATGCTGCGGCGGGGATATCTGTTTTCCCTCGCGTCTACCTCCACCGCTTTTAATATAATGCTTTGTATGAATTGATCGCGCTTCGCTTGATCACTTGCTTTTGTGAAATGGGATTATTTAGAGAAGCGCGATCCTGAGGTGTTAAAGTGATATTCAAATTGTTTAGCACGTATAATCCCAGTATGCCTGTTGGCAGTTAATTGTTTATGTAAAGCTGTGTGAAAAATAAAACATATTTTTCTATCTCGTGCGCTATTTTGATTATCTCACATATTTTTACTGATGGTCGACGATTATCCCTGTAAAATTTCAAGGGAACGATATTCCAATATTTTTTATTTGAATGTAAATCATTATTGCCGTTCTTCGTGTGAATTCCGGCAAGAAACATTTGCGCTGAAAGAGAGAAAATGGAGCAGGTGACAGCAGTGCCGTGATTTTAATATATGAATGTATAACATGTGTGTATTGTATTAAAATTTAAATGTACATATAACATATATAAACTTTTGAACTATTTTTATAGTTCCCCCACAAACTTAGAACGTAGACACGTCTCTGCATTTGACAAAAAGATGGCAGCATGGTCGCACTAATGTAGCAGATGTTAAAGTAAATTTCTACTGTAAAAATATGTAACAATTTTCCTTTTTACCGACAAAATTAATAGGTATTTAAATTCAAATTGATTTTTGAATGTATATTCATTTTGTGTACATTCAAAGAGGGAAAACGAAATACTAAACCCCATATAATGTTAAATTTTATTTATTCTATTATGTCTATATTATTTTTCCTAGACTGCGGATCTTTATGCAAAATAAAAATTGTCTGCATCGATTTCAAGAGATGGAAACTAATATTAAAACGAATTCATGCAAAAAAAAGTGTCGTAGAAGGGAAAAGAAAATTTATATTGTATGTACAGCTATATATATCACGAGTCTGGCTCGTCAAAATACAACAACCTTGAATTTCATCTATTCAATTATAAAGTTATTATATTACGCCGCAGGAAGTTGGTGAAGGGATGATGGACGAATGACACAGCGAATAATGAATATTATAATTTTTAATTTATGAAGTGAGGAAATGGAAAAAATTGTTGATGAGAAATAAGTGAAGAATATTAAATACTTGCCTTACTATATTTATAACAAATTCGTATTCCATCGCTGAGAACCGTGTTTCGTCGCGAAAGAACCGTTGCACCGAGATCCTTCATCGAGCCTTTATTTTATGACCAGCTCATAACAAAGGGACCTTTTCGCAGAGCTCATGACAAAGGACCTTCTCGAAAATTAAGCAACTTGTTATATGGACCATTCCGGACGTAGCCCAACCATTTTATTTATTCTTCTTATAATCCCTCATAAAAATGACAACGCTCACTAAAACTCGGTCCCTGTTAACGACAATCCATGACCGTCGAGAAACGGTTCTAAAGAACACCCGCGCGTGTTAATTACGGTTTCAAGGTACCGAGACCCTTCACCATTGAAGTCAGGTATCACCCCATTCCTCCTTCGGATTAACTCTCCCTTAAAACCATCGGAAGAATACTTGAACAATCAAGAGTGTCCTGATTGTGAATCCTAAATTTAGCAAATGAATTAGGGGATCTTGCTTATGACAATCGGTAATACACCTTTCTCAACCTCCTAAGGGTCTCCCTCTCTACCCCCAAAAAGAAGCAAGGAGCTCTTCACAGTTCGTTCCAAGCTCTCGATCGAGTGATTCTTCACTTCTTAACCGAGTGTTATCCTTCCTTGTATCTTACAAAAACAAACGAAGTGACAAATGAAGTGGAGCTCTTCACAGGTCGTTCCAAGCTTCCGAACGTGACTCTCATACAGTTATTGTGTATCGAGCTTCTTCAGCCTAAAGCTAGCTCTGTTATCTCAGGTCTTCAACAAGACCTATTATAACGATGTTCGGGTTTTTTTAGAAACCGGAATGTGGATTGTCTTTCATTATTCTTTGTTTTAATAATATTCCTGAATTTTCATTATTTTCAGATAGAATACACTGTACTCCTTTTGCTTTTTGTTCCTTATCGTCAGATGATTTCCGTGCTCTTTTCTTTTTTGTTCCTTATTGTCGGGTAATTTCCTTCATGTTTATCGCTTTTCGGCTGTGTTGTTTATGTTCTTCTTCCTAGGGCTTCTCGTTCCTTCATGGTTATGTTACGAACGGCTGAAGGGTGTGAATGTGTCTTTTTCTGTGATTGAGTTGACATGGCTATGGTCTTCCTGTGTTTGTGATTTCCCAGATCATCCTTCATCGTGTTTCGGTGTTTTTTATCTCGTGACTCTCATGCAGTATATTTTCCATAGACGCGACAGCCTCGGGGGGATTTGATCGCATCTATCGTACAAGGTAGTAGCTATTTTTTTTATCAAAGGCCGAGCTGAACGTAGAGAAGGACAGCAAGTGTAACGAGAGACCACGCGCGCGGCGTTTTTAACTCTTTCTTTTTCTATACGGCGACTGCGACTCTCCGCGTCGCGTTTTTCTTGGTCGCATCTATCGTGTAGAAATTGTCGCGTCTATAGAAAATATACTGTACTATACTTCTTTGCGCGTCTCGAGACAAGTACCAAATACGGATCATCGTTCGGATCCGCTTTCGTATGAGCCAGTACCTGCTAGATAGTCTTACTGACGAATCCTTTAACAGATCTAGAAAGAAACGCGATTACTTCAATTAATTCAATCCAATCCTTGGAACTATACTTTGTCTTACCAGTAAATAGATCCGTTTCGCGGAGTTTGAATGATCGCGAGAAGGCGCAGCAAGTCCACCAATTCCCACTCCACTACGCACTCCCCACTTTCTTTCTTTCTTTCTCTCTTTCTTTCGTGCGGCGCTGCAGTACGTGGTGTCACTTCAGTGCCGCTGCACACATGCGTTGTGCATTGGGACGGGAGCACATTGAGTGGGAGTACTACCAATTGCAGAGAAGATGCGCACCGAAGAACGAAAACTGGTCTTCACACGCGGGTCTATTTACACGTGAGACATTGTACCTGATATCAGTTTGACGGGCAAACATTCGCAAACACACGCGTACGCGAATAAGCAATATTTAAATCTAAGGACACCGTGTCGTGAACTATTGTGTTGAAAAAATGTGTAACAAGTGTATTGTTATTATATTTCTTCTAATAATAATGTTCGTGACAAACTCGAGAAGATCGAACGGTTTATACATAGACAATGAATTGGGTCGAACAGTTTCGCACAGTGTTAGTTTGAAAGAAAAACGAGAAATCGGTGATAATTTTTTAAATATTCTAGAACTAACTGAAAGGCCAAAAAGAATCGCACGAAAAGCTGTATTAGAGAACAGATCTGGGCCAAAATTTCTGAAAAATATTTACAAAAATGTTTTATCAAAGAAAAAGGAGAAATTATTTTTTGATGAATACGAAGATGCAGAAGAATCTAATAGAAGCGGTTACGATGTTAACATTATCGGTCGGAGCGACTTCATTATGACTGTCGGTGCATATAATCCGCATTCAGGGAATCGGTCGAAAACGAATAGAGGAAAACGAATTTGGTTCGACGTGTCGGAAGTTCCGCATGGACAGCACATCGTTTCAGCTGAACTACGACTTTATCAAAGTCTGAGAGATCGGTCCGACTACAATAAGATTTATACAGTAGCGGTGCACAGAGTGGCTGAAATGGAAAATGGTACAAGAATTAAACATTATATCGATTCGGCTAATACCAAAACGGATAAAGAAGGATGGATAACATTAAATATTAAACAAGCACTTCAATATTGGGTGAACCATCCAAGAGAGAACCGAGGTTTCTTTGTATCAGTGCACGATGTCGATTACGATGGCGACCACAATTTGAGACCGGATGATATAGGAATCGTAGGCCTTTCGGGAGTTCCCGAGAAGCAACCTTTCATTGTTGGTTTCTTCAGAAATTCTGGGAAGCGAGGCAAGCACGGTACATCGCAAAGAGACAAACGCGATAGCCCGAAAGAATTAGATTTCACGGGTTTCGATACTACAAACATTCCGAATAATGAGCCCAGAAAAGGAAATTCGTGTAATATGAAACCTTTATACGTCAGCTTCAAAGAGCTTCAGTGGAACGATTGGATCATTGTCCCGGAAGGATACGATGCTTCTTATTGTAGCGGGGAATGCAATTTTCCATTAACCGATCATATGAATGCAAGTCATCATGCCATTGTACAAACTTTAATGCATCTTCGAAAACCGGATGAGGTACCAAAGCCTTGCTGCACTCCTGCGAAACTGTCACCGATATCGGTACTATATTTTTTGGACGACTATAACGTTGTATTAAAAACGTTCAAAAATATGATGGTTGATAGTTGCGGTTGTCATTAATTAAACAATTGTTTAATATTTTCAAAATTATGTATTCCAATGACGTTTAGAATAAAACATTCTAACAATGACAACATTTTTGTAAAAATATATCAAAACTATATATCACAACGATACCCAGTAAGCAAAATGCTCGGTTTCTGTCGGGCAACTCCTGCCGCTTCCTGCAATCGACGGCGCAACAAACGTGCCCGTGTGGGAACAGTAAGTTGCATAGATATTTTTCAAATTTAGTAATAATTACGATTAAATTTTATAGTAAATGGTGTAATGTTTGTATTTGTTTAGCATCCAACAGGTGCTGGGTAAGCGCGAGGCCCAGCTGCAGGCCCAGACCTAAATACTGCGGCGGCAGGATGCAACGATTGAGAAGTCGGAGTGAGTCATCCTCAGAATTTGTAGAAATCGCATATTTTTGGAAAAGTTGTTTCATTCATTAATTTTTCTTTGGTCCCACCATCAACAGGGGGCAACGTCGAGCCTTGGTCTGCGAGCAGCGGGGTCTTCTACATTCCGTAGAAGAGGTAGGCAGTCTCGAGCAGAGTCCAGAGTCCCGCAGAGGACTACGACAGTGTGGTAAGTATATTGTAATAAAGATATGTAATAAAAGTAAGTATAATATCGAAACTAATAATATTTTTTTAGGTTGAATACTTCGCCCGATTGGGTGGCTAGAGTCAGCAGCTTAAGTTTGATTGTAATATGTAATACATATTTCAATATTTTATTAATATTCATATTAGATGTTAATCATATTTAATTTATATTAAATATAAACTATATATCCGATGTAAATAAATTGTATATATAATTCAGTGTGTATATGCGTAGGATTTTTTATGATATAATTAATTATACAGATAATTGTACATAATGTAGTATATGAATATTTTTTATATGACAAATTGTATCATCAAAAATTTAAATAAATCAAAAATTATTTTGAAAATGATTTTTATTTTCGCCTTCTATTTGTTTTCATTTGTACTGCTTCGTATATAAAACAATATAAACTTATCGTTCTTATCAAGACTAAGGATAATGTAGGATCTGATCCAGGCTAAAGATGATGTAGGATCTGATCCAGGCTAAAAATGATGTAGGATCTGATCCAGACTAAACACTAGACTAGGGGGCAGCACTTAATGGGCACGGCCAAAATCCGGGCGTGAGCACTCTTACATACTCTCTGATAGTGCGTCAAACGAAATAAATTTATACACGAAAAATCTACACCTTATTACGACTTGCGAACTAGAAAACAAAAGCGAAAGCTATTTATACATATGCATATGTCTCGAATGATTTTTCTGATAAATTAGAACACGATACCTTCAACATACCCCTAGCGTAAATTTGAACATAATGCACAAGAATTGCTCGTACATAGGTATACATATATTTATACATGTAAATATATATTTATGTCATGATACGAAGGAGCACAAATATAGTTTTTGTTCACTCTTATCGTAACCGGTAATGGAGACGTCTAATTGTCAGAACGATACGTACAACTACAATGCATTTTACCATCGGTTGTGTAGATACAACCACACATATGCTACGAACAGGTCAGACGTTTCCCCTCTGGCGAATAAGAATTCTCCTGTACACGGATGTCCACGTGTAGATCCTACATCTTTTAAAAACATTCAAATTAATGCTTTCTTTTAACTTTTCAATATCAGCAGAGCCTCAAAAGATACGGCAGGAAATGAAGAAGAAATTAAACGGATGGAACCGAACCGACGAGAGATGGCAGATAATTAGGCACCTTTGTACCTTCCACCGTGCTCCCATCGCAGCACGGGGGTCTATTTAGTCTATGGACGGTTGTTCAAGTTCATGTGTATACCCGAATGTGTGTGTGCGTGTCCTGGCTCGTGTCTTTCACCGTTTGAACCTCAAAGACTGTCCGTTTTTCATCGGAAGGATTTCGAACGGTTCGCGTGCGAACAGATTTTCGGACAGTATTAGCAGAGTATCGCGTAGAGAAGCGACGATGACCGATCACAAAGTTTACCTGGCAGTTCTGTCGGTCGGTCTGTCGATGCTATTGGGCCACGTAGCCGGCGCGAAGGTGCTGCAGATTCGTGGCATACCTACAACGAAGAGCTCGTTGTTTCCGTCGGACAAAGACTTCCAGTGTTTCGACGGTAGCCTGGTGATCCCGTTCGCGTGGGTGAACGATGACTATTGCGATTGTGCGGACGGTAGCGACGAGCCGGGTACGTCCGCCTGCGGCAACGGCATCTTCTACTGCGAGAACACCGGCCACAAAGCTCGCTACATACCCTCGACCTGGGTGAACGATGGCATTTGCGATTGCTGTGACACCTCCGACGAGTACAAGTCAGGTAAGGACTGTTCCAATAACTGTAACGAGCTTGGCAAGGAAGCTAGATTGGAGCAGCGGAAGGCGGAGGAATTGATGAAAGAGGGCAGTAAGATCAGGACTGAGATGATCTCCAGAGGCAAGCAATTGAAGAACGACTACCAGACCAACTTAGTAAAACTCAGAGCCGACTTCGAAGAAGCAGCTCTCCTCAAGAAGGAGAAAGAAGTATTAAAAACTCAAGCAGAGGAACGGGAGACAGCTGCATTGGAGAAGTATCGGGTTGCAGAACCCGAACAACCCGCGGTCGAGGAAGGGGACGAGGAGAAGGAATTGCAAGATACGGAGATTGAGGAATACTTCAAACTGTTGGATTCCGATGATAGTGGCACTATCACTGTTATGGAACTGAGAAGCAGAGTTACCTTCGACAAAGACAGGGATGGGGCTGTCAGCGAGTGGGAGGCACTCTATTTTTTGAATAACAAGGAGGAGGTGAATTTTCAGGAGTTCGTGGACTCTGCTTGGCCTCTCATCAAGCCCTTCTTGATGTTGGAACAAGGTTGGCAGCCAATGATAAATGTATTTTGTTTTTATTTGTAGTTGCGTGTTGTAACTGGATTATTGTTTCAGGTATGTTCAAACCAGGCGATCGAGCCGAGGAAGAAGAAGAGGGTCATGAGAGTACCGAGGAGCCATCGGAGCACGACAAGGAGGAAGACGAAGATGGAGAGGGAGAGGAGGGAGCAGGCGAGGTTCAAGAGAAACAGGAGCCTGCTATCCAGTACGACGACGAGACTCAAGCTCTTATCGATGAAGCCACGACTGCTCGGGAGACGTACCAGGCGGCGGAGAAGGCGGTGAACGACCTGCAGTCGGAGATCAGGATGCTGGAGGACAAACTGGATCGCGATTATGGCGTTGAAGAAGAATTCGCGCCTTTGGACAGCGAGTGCTTCGAGTACACGGACTTGGAGTATGTCTACACCCTGTGCATGTTCGGTAAAGCGACACAGAGGTCCAAGTCTGGTGGCAACGATATCATCCTGGGCCACTGGAATGAATGGGCTGGACCCAACGGCCAGAAGTATTCGAGAATGAAGTATGACAGGGGACTGACTTGTTGGAACGGTCCAGCTCGTTCCACCATGGTCACGCTCACCTGTGGCAAGGAGAACAAGCTGATATCGGTAACAGAACCGATGCGTTGCGAGTACGCCATGGAGATGTCCACGCCGGCTCTGTGCAACCCTAGCTTGGAGACTGCCGACACTCACGACGAGTTGTAAATCTCGTGTCGCGACAGACCTGTGCGAGCAAACACGAGATACATAGACGAGACACTGTGAGACGCGACCTCAGAGCGACGTAAAGCGTAAACGATGCAAGGATTGATAACGGCTGCGACAGCCGATCCGTTATCAGCCCTATTGTCTATCACTCCGGGCGTTCGTGTGAGAGTACTTGAACGCTTGTAATTAGAGCTGTGACTTATGAGATACTCGGATACTCGGGTATTTCATCAGATAGTCGGCTACCCGGGTATTTCATGAAATAACCAGAATCTGAACTCAGAACTTGTATTTTATATGGCAGGAAATATTGTTATATACTTCTAAACATAGTTCTCGGCCTGGAGATGCGGATTTCATGTTGCTTTCTCTATAATTTTCCCTTATTCTTAAACATTCCATTAACCTCGTCGAAGATTATCGGGCTATCTAATTTTTATCAAAAGTTCTATGGTTCTAAGAGACATTTCATCGGTTTGGCCCACTGTATGGTGCGGCCCGCGGCAGCTCCAATAGTAACAGTTCTAGTAGCAAGTTCTGAGACCTCATGGGTACCCGGGTACCCAGGTATCTCATATACTCGGGTAGAGGTACTGGCTCTACTTGTAATCATTTTCATTAATTCGAAGACACGGTTTTCCGGTGGTTCTTGTGATCAACCGCAAGTATCATCGCGAATTTCTTTTCGAATCGGCCAACATAAGTCAGACAGTTGCATTTTATAACCATAACGGTGTATCTCAGGATCCAATCTGTCTTTACGGGCGTTCAGATGCTCTCATGCATCAGTTAACAATACGTTTCAACGAACGATCGAGTTTTTCAATTCCTGAGTGGACACTACAAATGCGAGATAACACACGAGCGTTAGTTTAAAGAGTACCCACGGTCGTGATTAGCACAACGTTTTTTACCGTCAACGATAAGCACAGCTGATAAGCGCTGCTGAGAGCCTAGTCATACCTTGCGCGTTACGTAACAGCAGAGTTCCATCGTATTCGCGAAAATGGTTATTCGTATTTGCACCCTAGAAAACCCTGATCGTGTTGCTCGCTGAGAAACCAGTGGCCGTAATCCGCTGGCAACAACGTGTTTTTATGCTTTTCGGTCCGCTGATGGTCTTGTTCCTATTTCTTCACTAAAGTAATCAACGCTCAGCTAAAAATTCGAAACAATTACAAATAATCGTTCTGTTGCTAACATTGGAAACAATCCAGAAGGGGCCGACGTGCCCCACAAATTTATAGGTGTACGAGAACCCGAAAATGTCGAGTCAAATCGAGGCGAGAATGTTTTTTTCGAGATCGAGACGAGTTCTCGAAAATTTTGAAATTCTCGATTATGTCAAGATTCTCGAAATTCTCGAAAATTTCAGAGTTTTCGCTTTGAAAGATATCGTGGAACAAGATTTCCGATATTTGGGGCGTACCGAAAACCTACCTCCTCACACCATAAAATTTATTCATTGAATCTTCTGTTTTTAATCCCGGTACATTCGGGAAACTCGACATAATCTAAATTCCCGAAATTTTCGAGGTTCTTGCACACCCCTACCCAATATATAGGTTCTGGATTTCTTAGCGCCTTAGCAGTATCGAAGGCGATCTGTTCTTCTCGTATCCATCCTCTCGTTTCTGCACAGTAGATTTTCACGAAAACAAAACGTTAAACCGAAGCGGACCGAAAAGTGCAGAGCAACACCAGGCCCCGTGTTTCGATCGTTAAAGTTTGTTGAGAATCGATTTACTATTTCCGTGATACGCGAGAAATCGTTGTTAATCGCAGTCACCGCCAATCTATTGTGTGTCACCGTTGCATACATTCCTGATCTTTTTCTACGAGAAATTTTTGTACCGAGCGCGATTCGCCTCCGCGAGTCAAGCATTGTTTTCCGTGAAACTCCCAACCGCCCACTTGTCGTGTGAGTATGTGTGTGCGCGTGTGTGTGTGTGTATGTAAACGCGTTCGCGCGTCGTGTACCGTAGAGATGTTGTATTAAAAAAAAAAAAAGAAAGAAAGAAAAGAAAACGAAACGAGAATGCGAAAAATAAGAAAAAAGAAGGAATAAAGGAAATAAGAAATACGCGACACCACTTGTACCGTATCATCATCTGTGAGCCGAGGTATTTTGTAATTTTTTAAAGGTGCGTCGGCGCGCGCGCCGGAATATGCGGGTTCAATAAAAAAGGAAAGAAAGTACTGTAATTCACGATGGCAGCTTTATTTACATTAATAACGTGGCGATCTGCACTTTCTGTATTATGTGTAATATATATATTTATATATATATTCTTTCAATTATGCGAGTTCTTGTAACGTTGTAGCGACACTTACGAGGGACACCACTGACGCGTGACACGTCCATTTTAATATAATTCATGTAGGATACAACAAACTGTAACCTACATAAATTTCATTGAAATCGGAGTGATACATTTAAACGATATCCCTTGTTAATTCGTTTCTCTCTCTCTCACACACACTCGCGCGCTCTCTTTCTCTCTCTATTTATATCTCGTTAATCTAAAACCGATCTACAACGGTATCTTTTGGATTCCGACACGTTTACGATCGACTATATAGACGGCTAACAAAAAACATAAAGAAAAGAATGGGCATTGGGGCGGGGGCTGATGAATAGACTACGGATCTTTACGCGGACGAAGCGATTTCATGTCATTTCAAGTACACGGGTACACGTACATTAATGCATCCTCATTTTAATTTGTATAATTTTTAGAATACTGATATTAATTTACGTATCGAGACTATGGTTTCACAAATTTCGCGGTTCTTGGTACAACGATAAATTTGAAAATCTGAGAATTGTAGAACCGGTACGAAAATATTTAAACATATCGGCAACAGCGGCTGATCCGGAATAGCGTTATCGAACAGCTAAGAATATTGTTATTCCTAAAAGAAGTTGTTTATTGTCAGAACATTAAAACATATCAGATTCTTCTCTAATAAACTACAGGGTTACTTGATCAAATTTTTTTCGACGAGAGTGGTTTTCAAATTAATTTTTGCATCTATTTTATATACCCACATTTGGTATCCTAAAAATTGATGCGAATTAAAATGCGGATACGTTAATACACGTGTATTTAAATATACTTGAAATAGTTCACGTATATCCGTGTACTTAAAATGACACGTGTATTTAAATGCACGTAAAATAGGGATCTCTACTAGAAACAGGAGTCGAATAGAGCGTATGTTTCTTCTTCTGTGAATTTGGGCGAGTCGAATAGAGTACAAGAGCCTTTACTGCTCTATACATGTTTCACGGACTCGATATTTTTTCTGACGAACGCATAAAATCCGCAGTCGAAATTGATGAACGTTTCCACGCGATCTATCCAAGCATGTTCTACGCTCATCCGATTCTTCGGTACTTCGTTAAGGCACTTAAAAGACCGAGGAGACACGCTCCAATGTCTTTTTCTCACCCCACGACGATCCCACGTACTCGTCGTTCGAATTGAACAATCAATATCGAACTCGGACTTCTCCGAAATCGTGCTCTTTTCACGCGAGACACCCGGTATCCATTTCACCCTTCGAATCCCGTTAATCATTACCTTAAAAACGATTCTCTTAATCGAAATCTTAGAGTTCTTTAATTTTTAGTACAAACAAAAATACAAAGTTAATCGCTCGTCTCTTAATTTCACCCCAAGGGACAATAAATTAATATCAATTTTTTCCGAGGGTCGGATGAGGGTTAAGCAACATTTTCCTCTTATCGTTCGTAACACCCTGTAGAGTCGGATACCAAGTGTTCGGAATCAAGAGACTCTACAGACCGATTCTCTTCTTACGAACCATAGTTTCCCAACGTTGATATCGTTGAAATTTCGATTTTCACTTGGAAATTTTGAGAATAAGCTGAGAAGCTATGGCGCGTACGAACAAGAAACGGTTCGCGATCGTCGCTCGCAGAGTTTCTCTGTTGATTTCGCGCGGCGAAAGTTCCTACATAGAAAGTACCGAATGAAAAGGCAACATTTTCCAAAGATCACCCGAACGTCTTCCGACAGCGTTCTCAACGTACCCTGTGTTCGTTTCAATCAGACATTATCATTCCTCTCGCTCGTGATAACGATTGGGGGGGGGGGGAGCTTTGGGGGTTGGGCTAATTGGTTTTTTTGTTTGTTTAATGGTTCACTTGGTATTATTTACAGAACGGAACGATACACGACATTTATCTGTGCCTCTAAACTACTGTACAACAAGATTCACGAAACGGTAGGCTTCTACGAGCCATTCCGCGTCAGACCGCCACAGATCTTTGATTCTTTGAATTTCCCGTGCGGTTTCACGCGGAATGGTTCCTACGGGAGAAGATCACGGATTCGGTAAGCGCGATCTAATACTGGATCCGGAGTAGATCCGGTAACGTCGCGCCGAACTACGCGACTCTCGTTACACAACAGAAAATAATTGAATAACTTCTCGTAGATAATCGCGTTGCGGTGCGGGTAATCCGATCGCTCGATTTCGAAACTCTTTCGAATGCGATCGACGAACATCATATTTCTACCGCGTGAGAAAAACAAAAATGGTGGGGAACGCAAGCTCAACAAGCACAGTATTCGCTCCGAGAACGTGCACAA
This sequence comes from Lasioglossum morio, assembly GCA_916610235.2. Classification (NCBI taxonomy): domain Eukaryota; kingdom Metazoa; phylum Arthropoda; class Insecta; order Hymenoptera; family Halictidae; genus Lasioglossum; species Lasioglossum morio. Next base: position 4,946,521 of record OU744327.1, read on the forward strand.
CCTCCGGATCGAGGCTTCACCGATTTCAAGTAAATTCCGATCGATGCTTTCTTAAGGTGGGACCTCCTAAGCGCGTCTGGTCGCAACGTTTGCGATCTTAGAGCCACCTCTACTCCATTCTGATTAACTTGAAAATTCAACATTTTTTCTGGCCTAGAATGTTTCATCCTATACGATTTTTTTCATTTTATGGATATGAAATTGATAGAATACCTCATACTATACTTTAATGTGTAGTAATTGATTAGATACCAACTTATTTAATCATGTAAAGAATATTGTGAATAATGATAAAGGAATTTAGCAATTTTTATCGACGGCTCTGAGTTACCCCTCGACTGGGGTTAATAACTAGATAAATTACATTGCTTTCATAGAATTTTTTAGGCTGCTAGTTGATCATTTAAACTGTTCAACAATAGAAAATGCAACGCAAACTTGTGTGTCTGGACACACAGCAGGATGTTACGACAAATGGAATATGTCTTAGGAGTTCCCACCTTTCCTACAAATGAATGTTGGTCAACAGTTTTCCGCATGATCACTTTCGATTCTTCTGCACGCTTCATACAAAATACAATAATCTCTTTGTAGAATTTATAAAACGCGAAGGTAAGCAAACGTTCGAATGTTTTATCCGTGTATGTTGCATTTCTTAGATATTCGTATTTGGTACAAATGCACGAAGTGCATATTCGTGTTACAATGATCTGACGTATCCTATTCAATCGCCCGTTTGACTGCACGATTCTCCAAAAAGGAACAGCCGGAAATGAAAAAGTTTTACCCCGCCAGTATCGTTTTTGAGATCTTTGTCGCATACCCGGAGCGAATGCCGCAATACTAACGTTTCGCTCGGTCTCTCGACTTGTTCCTGGTCTCCGGGCGAGATCTCTTCAGGACTCGCGACTCTCAGCAGCGAAGAAGAGTGATCATCCCTCGAATCGATCCGTTCGGAAGCTCGTCGACGACGATCTAGCCAAGGACTGGTGTGAACGAGCGCGACGCATCGCGCTGTCTCATTTGCCCAGCTTCTCGAACATGATCAGCTTCTCTTTGAAGCTCTTCGTGTCGGTAGACACCTCGGATATGTTTCCGTTCAGCATGTTTTGTAGATCCTCGTCGTTCTTGCTAACCAGTAGGTTGTCGAAGATCATCTTGTTGTCCTCCTGTTGTTTGGCGACCGGCGAGGTCGGTTGCGAGCCGGTGATCGGCTTCTTCTTCGGGTAGATCACCGAGCAGCGTTGATTGTTCCCGTTGTCCGCCATGCTGGTCACTATCGTGATGGCCATTAGCTGGTGGATGTCGATGTTCTCCTTCGATTCCGACGACTGTCGCCAGTAGAACTTCTCCGGCGAGATCAGCGACCTCGAGTCTTCGGTTCCGTTCGCCACCGACATCTCTTCGGGGTCGACGATGTTCTTGTTGCTCCACGAATCCTGTGCACATACCAAACAATTTAGTTTACTTGGCTGAAAACGACAACAGGAGAGGGAAGAGACACATATCTATTAGACAAGATCGAGAAGAAAACAATTTTTTTTCAAATCGAAAACGCCTCGAACAGGCGTTCACATTATGCATCGAGGAAAGAAATGTACATTTAGAAGGGAACAAAATATCGATGATTTTGAAAACTCCGGAGAGAAAGACTTCGAGAAAAAATTAACAATTGCAAATTCACCTTGTGATACCATTCACATTGCATTAAAAGCATTTGTTATGTCATCAAAAGTAAAGGAGATATTTAGATGGACCGTCCTGTATACTTTTATATTCTTAAAAATGTCGATAGTCCCTAAATTTTCGAATTTTGGGCTCAGTGCGCAACCTGAAGGCATCGTCGGGCACCACTGGGGTGTTTGATCCTGTCATTAGTGCGTCGAGCCACAATTCTTCCTGTGTATGGCGTTTTCAATGTCGAACAAAGTTGAAAAAGCACACTTACGCTCTTCTCGCGTTTTTCCGTGACCGCGTCGACGGGGTCCTCTTGTTTCCTGTCCTGGTCCAGGTCTCTCTCGAGGCTGTCGAGGGTTTCGGTGCTCTCGGAGGACTTGTTCCTCCTCTCGGAGTCGAGGGTGTCCGTGCTGCCTAGTTCAGAGCTCTCAGAGGATTTCTGAAGCCTGGACGGTTTCCTAACCGGTACCTGTCTCTTCTCCTCTTCCTGCTCGTCCTGCGGCACGATGTCCACATAACTGGTGCTTGGTATTCTCTTCGGTGTCCTCCTGATCCTCCTATTCTCCAATCGGTCCTCCATCTCCAGATTGTCGGAGCTCTCGGAGGACATTCTCTTCGAGGACCTCCTGCACACCTTGCCGAAGCAATTATCCCTGACGTTCTCCTCCTCCTCGTCCTTGTCCTCGCTGACCTCGATCATCTCGAAGCTTTCCGACGACTTGGAGATGCTCTTCGACAACCGTCTGCCCCTCGCCAGGTTCATATCCGAGACGCTGCTTCTCTTCTGCAGCTCTTGGACCGCGTTCGACTCCGTCTGAAGCGTTTGCTCGAGGATGTCGAAGTTCTCCGAGGACTTCGATATGTTCTTGGAAGATCGTCGAGCGCGGAACTCGAAGCTGCTTCTTCTGCGCTCGATCGACTCGTCGCTGGTCAACGTTTCGATGGCTTCGAGGCTGTCGGAGGACTTGGACACCCGATCGGTCGACTTCGAGATCGGGTTCAACAGCCTGCGGACCACCGGCTTCGATTCTTCGTACTCCATCAGCATGTCGAAGCCTTCGGTAGACTTGGAGAACCAGCTAGAAGCCACTTCCAAGCTGTCCGGGGACTTCGACAGCCGGTTAGAGGATCTTCTACGCGGCAGCTTCGCCTCCAGCTCCTCGAACATCTCCGTTCCCTTCTGCAATCGAATCGACGGCTTCTTGGCGACCGGTCGCGGCGCTTCCGGTTGCTCCTCGTTCGTGTCCACGCTGGTCCCTGAAGCGCTGATCGCGTCCAAACTGTCCGGTGACAGCGAAGCCACGCTCGGAGGCTTCCTGGGCAGCTTAGCCTCCAACTCCTCGAAGATGTCAGAGTTCCGAGACAACCTGCTCGAGGATTTCCGCGCGACCGACACCGTCTTCGGCTCCGTTGTCGGCGTTGTCGTAGTTGTCGGTGATGACGCGCTGCTGCTGATGCTGGTGTTCATCGGCTGCGGGTCCAAGCTGTCCAACGAGTCTTCCGCGATTGTTGTTATCGTTGACGAAGATGTGTTTGCCGCCTGCGGCGCCGTGCGACGTGGTGGCCTCCGGTTCTTCGGCCGAACCGAGATCCGGTGGTGAGCAGCCGTGTGGTTCAAGCTCGCGCTCTCTAGCTGCGCTGCTCGACAGACAAATAATCGCATTGGGTCAGTGTGTCGGCTCGAATGTGGGGGCGATTCAATGTGCAATTTTTTAAGGCTGCCACTCGCTTAACCCTTCACTGCATGATTGTTTTTGTTTTCATTGGGATGAAAATATTGAAAGAAGGTGAGTTTTTGTGTTTTATTTAAGGGTACAGTTCTAACCGTCTTATTGACTAGTACCATTAAACTTATTCTGATTTCAATTTGTTTTTTGTCACAATTAGCAAACGCGGACTTTTCTTGATAATGGTTCAAAACCGAACCGAAACGTTGAAATTATAATACTGCAAAATTGCTAATTTTTGTATGTGTGATCGAACCTGTAGCGCCGATATCATATAGTGCATTTATTTAAGGGAATTAAAAAAAATTCAAACAATATTTTCAGAATAATAAACATTGTTAGAAAACACATTCTTTGGTTACTATATACCAGATTTGTTAACTGTATTAGATATGATACACTATGCAGCGAAGGGTTAGACATAGTTCTCAAACTTTGTTGTGATTTACGTTTGTGGAACTTCTAGATGTTTTTAACTGAAAAATACGACTTAGATATATAAAGTTATTACGCAATGATTAAGTTGTTTAAAATTTGATACAATATATAAAGCAGAAGCAAAGTTTCAGATTTTTGATCGCCGTGAGGCGCGGCGCTGTTAATTGACCGAATTGGTTACGTTGAAGATGGTTTCATAGTTTGAAAAAATATAGGAAAATTGATTATCTGTTGCGATACAAATATTTTTGCCATTTTAAAAACTGCGATCCACGAATATCCCGGTCATAAAAGGATAAAGAGCCTTCTATCTTATCTGTAGATCAAGAGGATTATCGGACGTCGGATCGAATCTTTATACAAACACACTTTATACAAAATATTATAATCTTTTGGTAATACTTACGTAAGTCTTCTTTGGCCACGGGAGCGATTCGATCGATCGAGTCCCTGGGCGATTTCGGGTGCTACGAAAAGAAATCGGTATTACTATCGACTCGGATCGCTGGATCGAGAACCAGTGGATCGACGTTTGGTTGGCCAACGACTCGTAAAACGATACCGATAGAAAAACAACATATTTCGGCGTTGCGAAAGAGTCGTTTCTAAACCGAATAAAAATGTGACAAACGAAAGCCCATTTTGAAAGTCCGGTGGACCAGTTAGAAGGCTAACATTTAAATAGTATTTGAATTTTGCGATATTAGCTAAGAGATCCTTACACCAGTGGTCGGCAAACTTGAATGCCGATCTTCCACAAATAACGTATTTAAAATAAACTTATTTGATTTTAATTTAATAGTATCTTTTGATACAATCTTTTTCAGCTTTATTCAATGCATTTATCACATGATTGCGTAAGTTCGTGCCTGACTTTCATAAACGTCGAAAATTGTACTGCACGTCGGAGTGTAAAAAAAAATGATGTAGTCATCATTCTTTTCTAATTGTAGAATTATTAATTGATTAATGAAGCTCGTACAATCGTCTAGTAGTTCTAACAGTCTTTTAAAATCTGAGTTCTTGAGAGAAGTTTGGCTCTCAGAAGAAATCTAAATCGTTATACATTATCCATAGAGTGTTTCCTTTCCAAACCATGTATAAAAGAGCTGATTCAAATTATCAAGTTTCTACACAAGCTCAATATCACCATATAAAATTCCAAAGACTGACTAGTTTTTAAATATTTTATGTAATTATTTGCTTCCTATTCCAAATTTTTTGTGCAATACTTCACCTAGTTTAAGCGTTAACTATGTATAGATATTATTATTAAGATATTTTTGTACCTTAATCAGGTACTATTGTTATATATATTGTAATATAGTTTGTTTATTGGCAATAGGCAGACTGTGCCTAAGATCACCCTTCAATAAATCTAATCTAAATCGTTGTACTGCTGATATTTATCTCTTTTGACTAATGAGTTTGCCGACCACTGTCTGACACCATTGTATCTGTCAATCGCAAAAAATAGACGTGTTAGAAAAATAAATGTGACCCTATGGACACCGGTCTCTGTCGGTAGCGGCCGTAACGGTATTAAACCGCGACCGGAGTTGGGACCGAAGCCGGGACCGGTGCTCGGGGCCTGGGGCCAGTTATCCGCGATCGTTTGGAACCGGTTGCAGGTGCCGGTCGCCTCGAAAGACACTTCTTCGTCTGGGAAAGGTTTCGTTTGTGTTCCCGATGCAACCCGCAACCGGTCCTTATCATCGGTCGCCTCGTAATTGCGCGCGGCTGTACCTGTACAACTGATAAACTTCACTTTCGACGATTTTGCAGCTGAAACGCGAGTTTAACCCACGTTGTCCGTGGCTAGACGGGTTGAATGAACGATCAAGATCGGGTCCCGTGATACCCGCCAGTTAATGTCACCGAACCAGGGGCCACCGGGATCCTGAATCCAAAGGAAAGTTGTTTCCCGACGTTGACCGACACGAATCGTTTATTTCTTGAAAACTCAACTTTGTAGCCTTTTCTCGAAAACCGGTGGAACCGTGGTTTAGCAATCGACTCCGTTCGCTCGTTAATTCATTCACTCGATTAAGCGTCACCGAACAATTCCCACCATTGCAACACGTGGAAACCCGGATTATCCGGTTCTCCAATTGTTCTATTACGGGTCTGCACTCTAAATTATGCAAACCCTTCTGCAAGTCAACTGTACCCTTTTAAAAATCAATTTCAACCTTTTACAAATAAAATGTTTTAAAGTAATTTAATCGTTAAGCAATTCAATAATTGATTCATTGCAAAATGAATAATACTAATTTAAAATTGAATACTCATATTAAAGTAATTACCAATTCATTAACTTTGCAATGTATGAAAACGGTGTGTAGATATGTATATTGATTGCAGCCATTTTCTGATTAATCAAATTAAAAAATGAAAGTACATATGTGCCCATAATTATAAAACTGGTCTAACTTTAAGTCATATATGTCTTGTTTCGAGATATTTCAAGGAAAAAGATATTAATTTTGAATATACTTGATGGGCGAAATTGATTTGCAGAAGGGTGAAATTGATTTACAAAAAGGTGAAATTAACGGTTGAATTCGGCTCGCAGGGGGTGAATCTGGAGTGCGAAACCTACATTAGAATTCTGTACAAACAAACTGAATGGAAACCCTAAAACACGTGAAACCCAATTAGCCGATCCATTTTGCGAGCGAGTTTCGATAGAATGCGGTTCAACCGCAGTCCATCCGTGATGCAATCGATCATGCTCATTCCATTTGCGTGTTCGCTGGTCATCGTAACCCTTCCGCTATCGGTAAACGTCAGCCGCGGTTGGCTTGCGTTCGCGGATTCCGTGTGCATTCGCGCGCGTGTCAGAAAGAGACGATTCGATTGTTCGGTCGATCGATTACCTCGATCGTCTCCTCGATCCGCGGACTCGCTTCCTTGATCACCGGCGGGATCCTCTGTCTCGCTTCCGGCTTCGAGCGTGGTCGATCCTCGATCCTGCACGAAGGCTTAACGGATCCCGTCGAGACGTCCTCCGGTTTATCCTATCATTGGATGAACACATCGAATCGTGAGAGGCTCGTGCACGGCACGATTCGTCGCGCGCGGCGTGTTGTTACGTCGCGTCCGAACCGATACGGTCCGATGATAATGCTGTCTATCGCGCGTTACTATACTTTTCAATATCTACCTCCATTATACAAGTTGAACCACCCGGTCGTTCAGTATTTCTTTCAATATTAACTCTCATACGTTCCTCAGGGTGAAAACTTGCAGCGACTGTGGCAACATTCAGACAACACTCATCAATGTTAAGTTACACACAATTGCGAAGTTGTCGTTTGATTTTAACATGTTTTAAAAAACCTTATCATTTTGTCTTTAATAAATTAAATTAAATTTAACAAATTAATTCTTTAACGAATTGAATTAAGAATTGTTTAATCGATGAATTGTCTTCGTAGAAGAAAGATCATAGAATTGAGATAAAAAATTGTTTCTAATAATATTATATTTTCAATGTTATAAGTTATGAATAAATTTAAATAATTAACTTCTGCCTTATATATTTATTGGAGGATCTAGGACAACACTCATCAATGTTAAGTTACACACAATTGCGAAGTTGTCGTTTGATTTTAACATGTTTTAAAAAACCTTATCGTTTTGTCTTTAATAAATTAAAATAAATTTAACAAATTAATTCTTTAACGAATTGAATTAAGAATTGTTTAATCGATAAATTGTCTTCGTAGAAGAAAGATCATAGAATTGAGATAAAAAATTGTTTCTAATAATATTATATTTTCAATGTTATAAGTTATGAATAAATTTAAATAATTAACTTCTGCCTTATATATTTATTGGAGGATCTAGTTCAAAAATACCTAGGGATCCTCACAAAATTCACCGATTTACCTTTTTCACGTATTGCAAAACGATTCATTTCTTTTTGTCTGTGTTGCACAATGTATTCCTTTGAAATGTCACACTATAATTGAAGCGTAATTCGTAGATTTGGAATGTGAAGTGAGAAGGGGTGAAATATGATTCCAGGATCTTTTATGAGGAGCGTATGAGGGTTAATATTAACTTTATCAGTTAACCCTTTTTGCAGTCGAAGTAGCAGTGAGTAAGCCCGGTTTACAGTAACCTATTTTGACTTGAAAATTAAACATTTCTTCAATACTTCTACGCAATACTTAAATGTTATAGGGTTGATGCGCGTATTGTATGCGTGCGCAGCCCTATATATGACTGAATTTGTAATAACAAAGAATCGAAAATAACAATAGAGTCGTAGATTCACGATCGCCGTATCGCAAGAAGAAGATCTGATCGAAACGATCGCCTCGACAAGAAACACATATGTTAAAAACGAACGGTTATTCGTGTGTCCTTACGGCTTTTTACAAATAAATACGGCTTTTCCTTACAACGTGTAGTAATTGATTAAGTACCAACATATTTAAAAATGTAAATAATAAATAATATTGTAAACGCTAGAGCAATTTCGAAATTTTTAGTGGTGGCTCTGAGTCACGCCTCGACTGCCAAGGGTTGATAACTGCATAAATTACTTTGATTTTATAAAATTTTTCAGGTTGCTAGCTGATAGAAAATATTCAAGAACAGGACCAATAAAAAATCAAGAATGGAGGATTGCTATACGTAAATGGACGATCAAAAAGATGCCTCGAAAAATATTTTTGTTTATCAAGCTGTGTCGTTATGCAGCTCTATTTCTTGCTCATCGACGCAGCTGTATTTAAACTCGTCTCTATTTGATCCAAAGGAGGATCTGGACGGAATCGCGTCTTCGATCGATTACCTCGATCGCATCCGACTCGGTGTTCGCCGGTTGCTGATGCTCTTTCCTGGGCCGAGGGATGTTCCGCCTGCATTCTGGCCTCGGTCGAGGTCGATCCTCCATTTTGCACGGCAGTCTGATCGATCCCAGCCCTCTGCTGCTCTCCACAGCCTTGTCCTTCCCGCCGGATTCAACATGATCATTTATTGCGCAATCGTCGCAGCCGATTTCCGTGAAATCCGTGAGCATTTCGTTGCGAACTTTGTCTGGTTACGCGGTCTGTTGCGTCAGAAACGAGGGCTTAGCGACGCGCGTCGAAACGCGTCCGATCCAAACGAAACTCTAGATCCCCGGTACTCAAGGACTTCCAACGAAGGGATCACTCGCGCGTATAGCTCGCTGGGAAACATACTGGAACACTGGCGAACGCGTCGATCTCGATGATATTTACGGAAAGAGACATTGACACCAACGATAATTCACGTGGACTTTCTTTTCTTGTTGGGAACAGCAGTGACGTAACGAGGGCGTGCCGAAAATGGTGCCCGCCACGGGCACAAAACAAAAGATACCGACCCGGTTGAGAGTTGCACGTGGTTTTTATATTACTTGACTATTCGAGCAGACTCTACACGAATCAACGCCGACTGTCACAATTAGTAAAATGTAATTCGTTATATTAAAATTTTTCATTCTTTTCGTCGGTATTGTCGGGATTGATGAAATCTGTGTCAACATCAAAGAACTTTCGATAGAGCGATGAAATTATATTTAAATTAAAGCTGAAACTTTCCGGAATATGGAATAATTATTGAGATTATGGTTCGAACGTTTTTTAACCTTGAAAAAATAAAAGTTTAAATTTTTAACTCGACTTTTTGCAGAACCCTGAGATCGTATACAAATTTTGAGGCCAGATTTGAAATCAGATTGAAAAAATCTACGGGAAATGATGTATAGCATGTTCGAAAAAAATTTGTTCCGCGCGTAGTATTGGAAAACCACAATTTTCTTGGAATTGTGCACGTTTAACGAATTCTTTCAAGGTTAAAAAATGTTCGTACCACAATCTCCCTATTTTCCCATATTTTACAAAATTTCAGGCTCATTTCTATCGAAAGATCTTTGACTTTGACACAGATTTCATCGGTTTTACCCATTGTGCGGCACTGAGGAACAGTGGTTGTTGTGGACAACAGCCGTTCAGGGGTTTAATATTAAAACAGAATATTTCCTTTATATAATTTAGGAATTACTATAAGCAAAGAGTTTTCTCGTAGAAAACCCATGCGATTTATTATTTTATTTTTTAACGAGTCAGACTCGTGACGAAGATCTGAACAAAGTCTAACAAATACGAACGTTACGCGTTTCTTTTGAGATGAAATAAAATTTGATTCGTTTGAGATTCCATATTTAAAATAATGTAACAGTCTAGAAAATATTCCGGCATTAAATACGGGATTAATTAGAAGAGTTTCTTTATTAATAGAACCGACTCTCGCTCGTCCTTGATCCATCGTCGCGTCCAAAACGCCGTTGCAACGATGTATCGATATCTCTCGATATCGATACCTTTAGCCAGTACTCGTAACAATAATTTTTACCATTTCTCGTACGTAAATTTCACGAGAACGCGTGTCCGGTATGTTTCCGTATCAGTATTTCATAATACCAAGTTACCTGCTAGTCCATAAATGTTCGTATGATTCACCGTTCTTACAAGATTGTTTTGCAACAATCCGCGTACAAAATTGCTTCTTCTAACAAGCAATCGAACAAAGAGTATCACGAGAATCCAACGAAGTGCTCACGGATACGAGTATCCAGCCGAATACAAGGATTGCTGTTTGCGGTCTGAGAGATTACCTCGATCGGCTTGGTGTCTTCCGGCCGCGTCTTAACCGCGATCGTCTGAGGGGCTTCCGGTTTCCTCGATCGATCTTCGAACATCCGCCTGATCGATCCCGGGATCTCGTACTCGACCTTCTCCTTGCAACCGTACACACCGATGCTGATCTTCGCAGTGGTCTGCACGCTCGGGAAACTCTTGCATCGCGACGTGTCCTGTTTCGTTCGATCGATCAATCGCCTCCTCTCGACCGGGTTCAGGTTCAATTGTTCGATGATCGCGCGGATGTTCGACGAGATGCTACCCTCACGGTGCGATACCACCATGGTGACGCTTGTATGATCCTCGGCTAGCGATCTCTCGATCTCCGTTCGCCAGGATCGCTCGCAGACAACCGCATAGGGTGGGTAGAGCTCGTGTTCAGAGCTCGCGAACCCTCTGCAAGTGGTTCACGAACGGTTCAACGCGCGCACATTAGGTTCTCGAGTTGGTAACACTTTTGGGGATTGTCGAGACACTTGGAGATTCAATGTTTTTACAAGTTGGTTTTTAATAGGTGCTTCGGGCTATAAACAGTTATCATTGTCAGACGTACACGAGGAGTTGTTAATTCGCTTCAGTGCTACTCCGTTTGATAGCCTGAACAAGTCAGGAATGTGCTAAGACAATTTTTGGGTAGTGATCGAAAAATTATGGTGACGGGAACGAGGGTGAACAGGTTAAAAACCATTATTTTTATGATTTTCAGACATACTGGAGTTGTTGATTGACTCCAGTTGAACGACTGAATAAGTCGGGAGTGTGCTAAGGCAATTTCTAGTTGGCGATCGTAAAATTGTGATTATGGGTTCGAGGGTGAACAGGTTAAAAAAAATAATTTTTATGATTGTTGCAGAGACATACACCTGGAGTTGCCAATTCGTTTTAGTGCTACCCCATTTGAACGTCTGAACAAGTCGGGATGTGTTGAGACGATTTCTGGTTTGCGCTTCTTGAAGAAACACAATGAAATCAACGATCAAAAGTTTATGGTGACGGGTTTTAGGGTGAACAGGTTAGAAACCACAATTTTTATAATTGTCAGACATACTGAAGTTGTCGATTGGCTTAGTACTACTCCATTTGAACTCCTGAACAATCAGGAATGTGCTAAGACGATTTCTGGTTGGCGCTTCTTCGATAAATGCAATGAAATAAACGATTAAAAATTTGTAGTGACAAGTCCGATGGTGAACAGGTTAAAAAACATAATTTTTATGATTGTCTGACATACTGAAGTTGTTGCTTGGCTTAGTACTACTCCAATTGAACGCCTGAATAAGTTAGCAATGTGCTAAGATAATTTCTGATTGGCGCTTCTTCGATAAATGCAATGAAATAAACGATTAAAAAATTGTAGTGATGGGTTCGAGGGTGAACAGGATAAAAACCATAATTTTTATAATTGTCTGACATACTGAAATTGTCGATTGGCTTAGTACTACTCCATTTGAACGCCTGAACATGTCAGGAATGTGTTGAGACAATTTCTGATTGGCGCTTCTTAGATAAATACAATGAAATCAACGATCAAAAATTTGTGGTGACGGGTTTTAGGGTGAACAGGTTAAAAACCATAACTTTTATGATTGTCAGACATACTGAAGTTGTTGCTTGGCTTAGTACTACTCCATTTGAACGCCTGAACAAGTTAGCAGTGTGCTAAGACAATTTCTGATTGGCGCTTCTTCGATAAATGCAATGAAATAAACGATTAAAAAATTGTAGTGATGGGTTCGAGGGTGAACAGGTTAAAAACCAGAATTTTTATAATTGTCTGACATACTGAAGTTGGCGATTGGCTTAGTACTACTACATTTGAATTAGGTCCGTGCATTTGAACGCCTGAACAAGTCAGGAATGTATTGAGACAATTTCTGATTGGCGCTTCTTCGATAAATACAACGAAATAAATGATAAAAAAATTGTGGTGATGGGTTCGAGGGTGAACAGGTTAAAAACCATAATTTTTATAATTGTCTGACATACTGAAGTTGTTGCTTGGCTTAGTACTGCTCCATTTGAACGCCTGAATAAGTTAGCAGTGTGCTAAGACAATTTCTGATTGGTGCTTCTTCGATAAATACAATGAAATCAACGATCAAAAATTTGTGGTGACGGGTTTTATTTAGGGTGAACAGATTAAAAACCATAATTTTTATGACTGTCAAACATACTGAAGTTGTCGATTGGTTTAGTACTACTCCATTTGAACGCCTGAACATGTCAGGAATGTGTTGAGACAATTTCTGATTGGCACTTCTTCGATAAATGCAATGAAATAAACGATCAAAAAAATTGTAGTGACAGGTCCGATGGTGAACAGGTTAAAAATCGGACAACAGAGATACGAGTCCGTAAGCGTTTCGGTAAAAGAGGAATCGATCCGGCCGAAGACGGGATCGCCAGCACTTTTATCGTAATCGGCTCGACGGCAGTTGCTTCTCCTCGGAAGTTCTTTCGGAGGTTTCCACGTGAATCTGACATACTGCAAGAAGAAGATTACACGTCGAGTCGAAGCCTCTCGACTCGGAATTCAATTTACCGCAGTCCCTTCGGTAGACACTTTCGTGGCGTTAAACGGAGATTAGCCGACGATCGGCGAAGAAGCAGAAAGGTCCGTTGGCAAAACATTCCCGTCCGTAATTGCGTTAGCGAATCTCGGCCGAGCCGCGTACCTCGTCTACCTAGTTCACGCAGTTAGCGTGCCGCCGTTCTCAGGATTTCACGCGACCGCCTCGTCCTCCTTTTGCTTGCCAGGGAGGATCCCGATCGCTTCCCACGCGACCTTACGACCTCCGCCGTCCATACGAAAAACTCGGTTACTCGATTTCCTGGCCGGATAACGCGATCGCCGTCCAGTCACGGACAGGACACACACGCAATTCGCCGTGCCGGAGAAACGCGTTCTCTCGCGACGTTTCGCAGAAACACAGCCAGATAAGATCGCCGGAATTACGTACACCGAGGCCCCCGTCAAGGAGCGTGGTTTCAAATTCGAGAGAAACTTCCCGTCCCTGTTCTCCGGCGCTTTTCTGCTCTGCGAACGTGAACGAGGGATTTTTTTTTCACCCTTGTAATATTCCCAGAAATCTCCTTTGCAATATACAAGAATGTATCTGGCAAATGTTGCCTTATCAAAATGACAATCCTAAATTTATTCAGCTTGTCTGTAATTTTCAGGAAATTTATTCCACTGCTTTCCAATAATGAATTTTTATAATTTCAATAATTGTGTTCAACCCTGAGAGACTAAATCGTATGAATACTTGTTTCATTGGAAACAACAGGGAGACTAATGCACCTGCAAGAAGTACAAGAAGTAAATCGATACGTTGATCTTAACCCTTACGTAGCCAATAAAAAGATATATAAAATATTTAACACCCTTCGTGTTTAACATATTTGCACAAATTCCCGTTTTAAGACAACAAGACAAATTAATATATTAGTGAGCAAAGAACGTTTATTTAAAGAAATTCTGTAATACGTTTAGAGAAACTATAAGAAGTTGTTGAAAGAGATGCTGTTAAACGGTTAGCTGGGAAATTTTGTAATATTTTCAGAGGAACATTAAGAAGAGTTGTTGAAAGAAATGCAGTAAACGGTTATCTGGGAAATTTTGTAATATTTTCAGAGGAACATTAAGATGAATTGTTGAAAGAAAAGGCAGTAAACGGTTACCTGGGAAATTTTGTAATATTTTCAGAGGAACATTAAGATGAGTTGTTGAAAGAAATGCAGTAAACGGTTACCTGGGAAATTTTGTAATATTTTCAGAGGAACATTAAGAAAAGTTGTTGAAAGAAATGCAGTAAATGGTTACCTGGGAAATTTTGTAATATTTTTAGAGGAACACTAAGAAGAAAACTAGATTTGATTTCTTATCGGCGCTACGGTTCGATCATATGCTACAACAAACTATATAATTTTTATGCTCATTCCTTTATTATTTTATGCAACAGGATACTAGCATCAAATTGGTTCACATTTTAGTGAAAACCTCCGATGTATATCACTGAGGGATAAGCATAAAAATTATATAGTTTGTTGTAGCATATGATCGAACCGTAGCGCCGATAAGAAATCAAATCTAGTTTTCAAAACTTGGCGATCGCTAATTAAATACCTCCCCAACACTCAGAAGAGTTGTTGAAAGAAATGCAGTAAATGGTTAGCTGGGAAATTTTGTAATATTTTCAGAGGAACATTACGAAGAGTTGTTGAAAGAAATGCAGTAAATGGTTACCCTATTGGCTGCAAAAATTTCGTTAGAAACAACAGGGAGATTAGTCTCCCAACCTACAAGAAGTATCTCCGGAGATATACCTAAAAACTGCTAAATAAATCCATAAGCATCGTTCGAAGGGTTAAGACGATGTTTAGCGAACAGGCGCATGGTGGACGGGCGGAAAAAAAAACCTGCGAACGTCTGGTAGGTAGCACAACGGGTCAAGTGAGCGACGAAGACCACAGTATTGCGAAAACTGCGGATGAAACCGCTCGCAGCGAGAGTTTCCATATAGGATTGTATACCATTATCGAACGGCCAAGGTTTCGGAGTCGACTGGCACAATCAGCCAGAGAACATTTCCCAAGCCAGAACCAGGCCAAAGACATGCCCACGTCGATCGCCCACGGTGTTTACCCAATCCCGTAGAAATCCACGACGATTAACAGTCGCGATAGTTTCCCGTAGCCGCAAACGCGGTTGCTGGGTCACGAACTGGACACACGGACGTCGCTGAAGAGACAGCCAACGAAAAAGCCGAAGTGCAAAGCGCGATACGCGCAACACCTTCGATTATTGCGAAAGAACCGTTGGTCGGAGCTGCGCGCGGTCACACCTATGCCGCGCACACCACCTGTGCCGCAACGCACACCGATCTGTCCGCTTGCATTCCAGCCGGATACGTACGTGGGCACCCGACGGAAATTGCGGAACGTAATAATTTTCCGCGGGAGAGGAGAAAGTGACGTCGATCGCGGCACACGAGCGAAGAAAAGTCGAACACGACTTGCGCAACCGCGCTCCGATCAACAACGGTACCGATCTCGTTCCGCGACGTTCGCCGACGGAAAAACCGCTCCGTTTTTCCTTTTCAACGTCGACGAACCTCTGCGCTTGCCGTCCTCGTCGAAGACTCGACGGTTCTGCTCATTAACCCTTCCCAGAGAGTTCCAACACAATCCAGCAACTACAAATGCGATCAAAGTTGGAAAAACCATTCTGTTTTTCTGGCTACCATATTTGGACCGCTCGTTTTTCAAATATAATATGTACATTTATTCCCTTTTGTAAATATGTTTCGCTCTCTCTCTCTCTCTATAGGATTTAGGAAGTAGGATAAGCTTAGATATAAGTAATATATAAGTTTAGAAATATGGATTAGGTGTAAGAGCGGATAAAGGCGGAGGAGAAGAAGAAGGGGGATGTGGTGAAGTATTTGTAACTCCGAGAGGATCGAAATAAAGAGTATATGTACGTTTATTCTGAATAGTTGGAGTTTTACACTCCGAACTCACCCTTTTGCAAATCAATCTCAACCTTTCACAAATAAGATATTTTTAAGTACGTTTTTGTAATAAAGATCAGATTGAATTTATATTAATTGTTAAGAATTTCAGAGTTTTATTTATTGCACAGATGTACATCGAATACTTGTTTAAGAGTAAATTACTAGACTGCGGACGTTTGTGTAATCTGCAATTGTTGTAGACGAATTTTTAGAAAGCGGGATATAAAATAGAAATAAATAAAAGTTGTACTAAATTCTGTCAAATTTTATATTTTACTCTTTTTTGAAAATTTTCAGAAGCCTTAAATGCTTAAAGATCCGCATTATTTATAGAATCGTATTTAATGTTCAGTCTTACGTTTCCCTCGCAATAATGACTCCATTTTCGCGTGTCTGTTGAATATAAAATTTAACCTAAATAAATAAATAATGAATTTTAAATGTTCTTAATGGACGAAATAGATTTGCAAAAGTGTGAATTTGGAGTGCAAACCCGTGGAAATGCATTTTCCATGGAAAAGTTAAGCAGCGAAATGCAACATCAAATCTCCATTCTTAACGTAACGCGTAAAATCCCTCGGTCTATCTAGAAGAGATCAATCGATCCTATAATCTAGGACCTAGACGAACGTCTAGGCGCGAATCAGCTGACGGAATCAACGAGGCAGACGCGTATACCTTATCTGCCGACCGAGTGAGTCAGTGACTCGTTTTCGTGGGCACGTTCACCTGCCACCTTAGAAAGGTGTGTACGATCAAGGATTCTTTTCCTCGGAAGAGGTCGTGCTCGATATCCTTGCTCGACTTCGCGGATCCAGTGGCCACGGACTTTCTCAGTTAGCCAAACTTGATACACCAACTGATATACTTTCACAAAAGTAGTCTCGAACTACTTTATTTATTTTCATCAACGTTTTATTTACGGTTGTTTAAAATGCACGGTGGATCTTTATGCACGAAACACGAAGCACCGGTGAAACGTAAACACGTACCGAGATTTCATTTTTAATTGACTGGAACGATCACACCGACGGAAATCGATGTTTACTTTATTTATGGAAATGTGAATTTGCAAATGAGAATACGATATGGAATTATAATAGACGGGAGATGATATTGAATATTCGAGACACTCTCCGCGCAGAAAACTCGTCGAAATTGGACGCGATTCGTGTAGGGGTTGCGAGCAGACTGACTGGCCAAGGGAGAGAAACGTTGCCAGACCGAGCACCCTAATTCACCCGACAGCCACTCGATAAATCAGACGTCGCGTGGCGTGCACGGCCACGAAAATTCGTTGCCTTGGTGATGATCGACCTAACGCGCCCCCGCGATTCCCTATTATCGCCAGACGATCTCTCTCGGATGATTCACCTCGGCCAGTCGAACCGTTCGCACACTAATGCCAATGCCCTGCTTAAAAACCTGTTTCCCGTGAGCCAAGGATCGACTGATTAGAGCCGAGTGACAAGTGCGAGAGAATGTCTCGCCGATCGATTCGCTCCTTATCGGGCCGATTTTTAAAGATCCTGCGGTTGGATGCCGACACGAGAAATTCAAGGAATACCGGCGAGTAAATCATGCTGTTTATCGGCAG
Organism: Lasioglossum morio; assembly: GCA_916610235.2. Taxonomy (NCBI): domain Eukaryota; kingdom Metazoa; phylum Arthropoda; class Insecta; order Hymenoptera; family Halictidae; genus Lasioglossum; species Lasioglossum morio. The sequence continues at coordinate 4,964,156 of OU744327.1, forward strand.
TAGAAAATCATGGTTCAGATACTACGAGTAATCAAATGAAAAATGAGGCTGAAACATGAGTACGATTCTATTTTAATTGCCTTTAGTGCTCGACAGGTTTAGTATTAAATATGTACTTCAATGGAGAAGTTCGCTAAGAAAATTTCTCAGGAAAACATGTTTATGATTTTAATATTTCTAGAGAACAGTCATTTTAACTCGCACGGTAGTTCTAGTGTTAATTATCGTTTAAGAATCGTTTACTTTTCACTACATGATTTGCCCTCCAAATTCACCCTTTTGCAAATCAATTCTACCCTTTTTAACCCTCATTCGTTCCTAAAAAATAGCTGCATAAAAGAGACTAGAATAACAATTCACCCATTTCTATTTTATACGTTAAATCAACACTTTATGTTTCATTTATCGCGTCACATTTTAAAGAAATACATCTTACTATGTAAACATAAAAGAATAAATAATTTTATAGTATGTGAGCATATTGAATGGGTGAATTTACACCCTGAGGAACGTATGAGGGTTAACTACGTACGTTCACCGATCACGCAGAGATGGATGGACCAATCGGAACATAACCTTTTGCATCTTGTGGAGTATGTCCCTCGTGTGGTTCCGTTAAAAAAAATTGTTACAAATAAATCATTTTCTAGTAAGTTTTTGTAAAAAAAAATCAAATCAAATGTAAATCAATTGTTCAGAAATTCAGAATTTTACTTATAGCAAAGGTGTACATCAAATACTTATTTAGAAGTGATTACCAATTCATTAACTTTGTAATGTACGAATACTGTGTGTAGATATGTATATTCATTGTAGCGATTTTCTGATTAATACATTTTAAAAAAGAAATTCATTTGGAAAAGCGTGAACTGATTTGCATAAGGTTGAATTTGACTAATGTCCAGAATACGATTGAGAAAACTTTATTTTAAATTCAATCTCTTACTGCGTCATCTTGCGTATAGAGGTTTAATTATTAAATGGTTCATTGTGCCACCTGACGTGGTCGCCTCTCTGTATCATAGCACGACATGGCCCTGGTATTTTCTAAATAAATATTTGCCACGTTAAGGGGTTTTTATTATTGAAAGCTTAATTAGAACTCCCCATAGGAGGTTATAAAGCTATACATTAGTAATATACATCTTACATTTGAACATTAATAATGTAGGTACAGTAGAACACATTAAGTATATAATATATTAAGTACATAACTTTAAATCTTTAAATTGCATTGCTTTAAAGAACTTGAAAAGAAAATAACATGCCTCAATATTCGGTTCACAAAGCAACGATCTGATATTTAAAGGAGGAAACAAATTAATCTTCCTTAATTTTTTCATAAGATCAACTCTTTGAGATTCCAACAAGGTACATATTGCCAAATGATATGGTTAAGATCTTGAACCTCATTGCTGCAGTTACATTTGGAATCATCTATTGTATGTAGTCGTGAAAACGTTAAGGGGTTAACGAGTCACTCTGGAACAAGAGCAGTTTGCGTACGAGAGAGGAGATAATGCGATGCCGGGCTCGTGAAAGGTTTTTCAAGTAAATTTGAATGGGACTGCGAGGGTGGCGGATGGAAACGACGTCGACAAAGGAGACGAATGTAGTCCGCAGTGAAATCGCGTTCCCGATCCGTCGCAGTGGATGGATTTTCACGCGACCCGCGGATCATTTTCGCCCCGTCTCTCTCTCTCTCTCTCTCCCTTCCTCTTCACCGCGTATTTTTTCCTCTGTTCCCGTCCCCTCCGGTGTTTTACGACAATGCCACGGAAACGCGAGCACGCCGCTCGCCGTGGCGTGCCAGATTTCCAACATCCTGCTGACACGTAGCCGCCGCCAGCTCGCGAGCCGTTCGTTGTTGTTGGAAATTCTATCGCCGCGAAATCCTAGGCGCCCCTATCGTTAGATCGAGCACAAGAAAACCCGCGTATCAACAAAAATTCATTGCGACACCGTTTCATCGTTCGCCGGGAGAAATCTTCCGGCTGACGCAACCAGCACGTCTCGTTTCTAAACTACGAATTAAACCCTTAGCACTCGAGTTGGCGATTCAAACATCTTGGTATCTAATCAATTATTAAACGTTTAAGTATTGCATGAGGTGTTACATCAATTTCATATCCGTAAAATGAAGAAAATTATATATTAGCTTGTTGCATACGAAATCTTCGATTTTAGAATGCAAATGTTGCATTCTAATTGTACGTTGAGGTACAAAGCTTACGATACTATTTTCAATTTTAATGTACGTATGTTAATTTCCTTTTAAATAGATTTGATGTTAACGTCAATTAGTGCGATTATCGTGTGCTCTTTTTGTATGTGTGGAAAAACTATATATTGACGATAGCATTATGTGGTGACTAATCAATAGACTAGAAAAATCACAATGATTTAAGAGTGCTAATCTACTTTTCTCAGCTTGTTAAAATTATTAGAGTAAGAATAAACTGTGATAGCAATTTTTATTTTGCATGTAGATCCGCAGTCTACTAATCAACGCACTATTCGTTGATGTGAGGGACCAAAAAATTCAATTTCTACCATAATACGATCAATATACCATAATGTGATTCTTTGATCAATAAGAAATAGTTGCGGTTGTTTAAAATCGGATATTTCATATGCAACGATTTAATTGAATGGGATTGTTTTAGGTCGGAAGAAGTGCTGAATTTCCGTGAGAAAATAATTCCTTTTCCCGGGGAAATCGTTTGAACCGCGACGTAAATTTTCCGAGATCAATTTGTAGATAATATAGAGTTCCGTTGGGTGCGATCGAGACGGATGAGAAACGCGGTGCGATCCGCGACGGAAAGCGAAATCGATCGTTAATGAAACGATCGACGGCAATAACATCCGAACGATATCAGTTTCAATTTCTTCTCAGCGTGCGCACGTTCGATTCGTTTTGCTTTCCATTTCCGTAAAGAGACAGAAACGAGACGCGCGCTTGCACCGTGCACTCGCGAACCAGAACGACGCGAATTAACTCGTCCGAGTGCTTCGCACGCGACACTACGGCCAGAGATTTCTCTGTGTCGCTTCCCGCTTCAACCGGGAAATGGCCGATCGAGCGATTGCACGCAGGGAAATTATCTTGGAAACGCGGTCGAAAGTCTCTGTGAAACACGCTTCTCTCAATTACCGTCTCGCGTTTATACGCGATGCTTGTTCTCTGCACCGTTTTCCTTTCCCTGAAATTCCATTGTCACCGTTTTACGAGGTGGATCGGATCGCGCAGCTGATTTTCGTTTCGCTGGTTAGTACTTGCACCGATTCTTCATCATAAACGTTTGATTATTATCAACCCTTCTTCTGTATCGTCAAACTTTTCTGCACAATTTTGTTAAAAAGCAAAAGACACATTAACGAAGTTTTGGTCCTACTTACCGGACACAAAAAATTTCTGATAACGAACTAATTAATTAATTTTTTTATCCTCTGGTGTATCACAGTTTTGTGAGCATTTTTCATAATCGGAAACGAAGAATTGCGTTGTCTCGAGCAATAAGGTTTTTAACTAATGTTTTCTACAACTTAAACAAAAATTATCGTAATGCTTTCGATTCATATACGAAGGGGAAACATCAATTTTATTTTTAATAATAGATCAATACTAGGTACTCAATTCACGTTATTTCTATTAATTTCTAAAAAGTTTGTTTTGTATCCGATAATCAGGTGGGGCACGGTAACTGGAACCTTTACTCTAGATGTTTCATATTGAACAAATAGAATTCATAAAGTTTAAGGGTTAGAATTAAAGGGTTAAACATTTTATCGGTAAGGTAATGTCACAGATTCAATTTTGCTCCTCGCTGAGAACACTTGCACTCGACGAGAATGGAATAAAATTGATTTTTTGATCGTTGGAAACGAGAACACCCCCTTAACTCGCCCAATGATTTTATCGCCGTATTGTTTCGCTCATCCTCGTTGTTACGTCGCGTCGATTCGACACGCTGCCGGCCACATTCCTGCGAATTGTATTTCCCTCCATGTACGGCGTCCATTCCTCCAACCAGGAAGTTCCGAGTTAGGAAGCCTCGGGTAACAGGGAAACGTTCGGTTATCGTGCGGATTCGCCTCGCGTGAGCAAAAGTAACGGTGTGCCCGCGAACGCGCTCGCGCGAACGCCAGCGAGTACCACTCGGCAATAAAGCAAATTGAGAATGATGGCACAATAAGATACACGCGGCGAATCGACTGGCCGGCTGCCAGGGGAAATAGACGACGCGACGGCAGATCGTGAGCAACGTGGAAATCGATCTTGATCGCGTTCAACCGGGGTTCGATCCGATCTTTACGAGGAGACTTCGCAAGTGGAGCGTCCATGCGCCTCTGCAGAAGGATCCGATTGCGGCGAAACTCGGCTCGGTGTCGTTATCCGCTTCGTGGTAACCGTACGGACGCGATACTGACTCCTAGTTTTTGCTATACGATCGTTCTCGATCCCGAAACTTCGACCTGGAAGCGTATTTTCTTGGTTCCTAAGCTAGATACGGATATCTTAGCTCCAGTGAAATCGAGAGCATCCTGACCACGCCTACCCGGGCCCCTATACATGGCGGTGCAAGGAAACCACGCCTCCAGACACCCTAAAATAAAGAATCAAGGAAATCACACCGTTTAAGGATATTTTAAGGGTCAAAAGCGACGAAATTGCATCGCTCAGGCACTCTACTTTTATTAAGAAATAACCAAACCACGCCCACTCGGATTCTCTACATGAATGGGACAACAAAACCATGTCCTCAGACACCCTAAAATAAAGAATCAAGGAAATCACACCGTCTAAGAATATTTTAAGCGTCAAGAGCGACGAAATTGCATCTCTCAGGTACTCTACATTTATTAAGAAATAACCAAACCACGCCCACTCGGGCTCTCTACGTGGTAGGGACAACGAAACCACGCCTCCAGGCACCCTAAAATAAAGAATCAAGGAAATCACACCGTCTAAGAATATTTTAAGGGTCAAGAGCGACGAAATTGCATCTCTCAGGCACTCTACATTTATTAAGAAATAACCAAACCACGCCCACTCGGATTCTCTACATGATAGGGACAACAAAACCATGTCCTCAGACACCCTAAAATAAAGAATCAAGGAAATCACACCGTCTAAGGATATTTTAAGGGTCAAGAGCGACGAAATTGCATTTCTCAGGTACTCTACATTTATTAAGAAATAACCAAACCACGCCCACTCGGGTTCTCTGCATGATAGGGACAGCGGAACCATACCCCTCGGACACTCTTCACGCAGAGGAACTTTTGGTGGACATACAATTGACGTTGCACGAGGGCACAAATTGCTCCGTGGAGCACTGACCTATTCCATCAAGAGCAGCGCGAACACGTCTCTTGCGAACACTTTGCGTAGCAGGAGCAACGAAGCTACGCCTTTCGAAGGCATTCAGTACTTCGTCGTCATTCAAACTCTAATAAACGATTGATCTAGCAGACCGATCGAGCAGTCGAAGAAAGATTAGGATCAAGGGGAAAGAATCTCGGTCGCGTCGAGGTCCAAATCGCTCGTAGCAGAGAAAGGCCTCGGTAGGCAGAAAGAAATGGGTTAGATTCGCGATTACGTTTCCTTCTGTTTCATCTGCGACCTCGGTCGCGGTGCGCTGCGTCGTGCTGCGTCGAGCTGCGCGTCCTCAAGAACTCGTTTCGAGCGAAAGAGAACTCGCTCTCCGCGACACAAACACGGATAGAGGATACACCACTGCTCGGAGTGGTGTGGTGTTAAAGTCGAGTCGAGGGCTCGCCTAGTTCTCACGGCGAGCGTTTCGTCACATCGGGCTTGCAGCTAATTGCGCGGCCCGGGACCGGATCTCGGCGCGCGCCAGCCACGATACCGATAAGCGCGAACCAGCGCCTCCTTTTCCTCCTTTTCCACCTTTCCCGTTACCTCCTCGAGCTTTTTTCGAGGCGGCTCCTCTCCGCGAGGTCCTGGGAAGAGTCAAGGAAGATCGGCTACGGTCAATTAACCGAGAACCGCCAGGCCAGACGAATCTCCGCAGTTTCCGATGCACCGATCGAACTTGCTCGCCTCATTGATCGTCTAGATCGTGATGGTAGCGATAACGTCTCTCTTGCGCTGAAGTATGACGAGTTTTAGAAAATATTAACCCATTCACATCGTTACCGTATTTTCCTAGCCACTGTCACTAGAGATTTTGTCCTTAATAGTATTTACAACAATTGTATAGAGTAGGTGTACAAAGTGTTCGTATAAATTTTAAAAACGAGTAACTTCTTCAAAATTGGACCCAACAGTTCCTTTATTAGTGTTTTTCCTAGCCACTGTTACTAGAGATTTTGTACTTAATAGTATTTACAACAACTGTATAGTGTGGGTGTACAAAGTGTTCGTACAAATTTTAAAAACGAATAACTTCTTCAAAATTGGACCTAACTGTTCCTTTATTAGTGTTTTTCCTAGCCACTGTCACTAGAGATTTTGTACTTAATAGTATTTACAACAACTGTATAGTGTGGGTGCACAAAGTGTTCGTACAAATTTTGAAAACGAATAACTTCTTCAAAATTGGACCTAACTGTTCCTTTATTAGTGTTTTTCCTAGCCACTGTCACTAGAAATTTTGTACTTAATAGTATTTACAACAACTGCATAGAGTAGGTGTACGAAGTGTTCGTACAAATTTTAATAACGAATAAATTCTTCAAAATTGGACCCAACAGTTCCTTTATTAGTGTTTTTCCTAGCCACTGTCACTAGAGATTTTGTACTTAATAGTATTTACAACAACTGTATAGTGTGGGTGCACAAAGTGTTCGTACAAATTTTGAAAACGAATAACTTCTTCAAAATTGGACCCAACAGTTCCTTTATTAGTGTTTTTCCTAGCCACTGTCACTAGAGATTTTGTACTTAATAGTATTTACAACAATTGTATAGAGTAGGTGTACAAAGTGTTCGTATAAATTTTAAAAACGAATAACTTTTTCAAAATTGGACCCAACTGTTCCTTGATTAGTGAAACAGCTTCTGTGTATAATGTTTTCTTTTCATTTGTTATTGGTTACAATTGCGAAGGAAAATTATAAATATGTTGTTTAGTCTTTAGTGACCTATGAACGAATCTCAAAGGATTTTTCGATATATTAAAAAATGTTGATTTTACAGAGGTGTAAAAAAATGTGTCAAGATTTTCCATTAATCCTTAAAATGCTGTATACTTTTTGAGAACACTAATAACGATCTGGGTTCCTCAAAGGACCCCATGTTAAAAAATTATAGAATTGAAAATAAAAAATAGATATGTTTAATATACGTATTTATTGCTAGACAAATCATCCACAATACTTGACGATGAAAAAAGAGAAAATACATAAAATATGAAAAATTACAAAGTTATTAAGGAAAAATACTTTCTGGGGTCCATACAGGACCCCACTCAGCATTTTAAGGGTCAAGACGCGCAAAGATCCCACCCGAAGAATGCAGAAATTAGAAATATCTTGCATTAACGCGAACGTATTCGGTATTCTTCCCGTCACTCGTGTTTCTCGTATCGCCCGAATCTACGGTTGCTATAAATGGGTAAAGATCCGCAGTCCGCTATTAATTAGACGGATGTGTTTGTACTAGTAAATTGTACTGTGGTTTTGTTTTACGTGTAACACAAGCTCTCGTTGAATTAAAATAGATCTTTTTGTAGTCAGTGAGAACGATCGAAGATAGACGAAGAAACCCGCGGTATCGCGCACCATAACAAGGTGGAAGAAGAAGAAAGTTTTACATGTTTTCACGCAACAAGAAAATAGAAGCGATAATGACAAGTTCGACTCGAACAGCCTAATTGTACGCGGCATTCGATAATTTTTGTTCCCGTCGGTGCTTAACCCTTCGGGTACCGAATGATTTCTAATACCGTCGTCGTTCTAATAACACTTTCACCGTGCACCGTGTAACGCACATTTTATCTCCTTTTTCCGATTACTTTCGTGTCGAGTAACACACTTAGAAAGTATTATTATCGTGTCTGACATTACTGATCGGCACAGCAATTTGCAGGAACGTTCGCCATGTCACGACCAATCTGCGGACTGTCAATGCTCGAGAATGCGTGAACTTGTTAAGCGAAGAGCGCGGGCAACAAAACGCTATCTTGATTTCAGTTAAAGACGACTAACCAGCGTTTGTAACGTGTACAGATTTACAGAGGCTGGTGCAACAATTAAAACGAATACTTGGATTTTGACGCTCTCTCATTGGATTTTTACGAAAGAATTGTTTCTCCCGTCGTGTTTGTAAAAACGACCGTAGAAGTTTGCGTGAAATTCCAGTAGCGGGAATGCGAGGAACGATTCGTTACACGAGAAAGCTTGGCATGATATAATACACTGGTCTAGATATTATAATACAAATTTGCAAGGCGAAAGAATCCTCGGATGCATAGACAGGGAAATCAGGAGTTGTAACAGGATGAGGACTGTTAGCTCGTTTCCGGTTCGCAGATAAGGAAGTTCGGCTCGTAGTATGCGATTAGAGGAAAGCACCGATTCACGTTAAACTCTCGATTGATTTATTACAGTGCGCGCGTGGCAGGCTGCCGCATTAAACGTCCGACGTGTACGCTACGCTAATATTTGCCTGTGCGTTTGCACGAAAACAGAAAGTCAGTTATGTATTGCCGTTCCGCGAAATAGAAACTTACGCGAAAGGAACGCGATAGTACGTGCCCCTCGTTTGTTGCCAATCAAAATCCGATGATAGGCGGACCGCGAGTTCGCACGTCGGCATCGCGAGTTTTGGATTCCGAGGAAAGGACACGATCGATCGTGGACATCCAACGCAACGATGCAGTAACGTGAGATTCGTTCATTCTCATATTTTTTATAAAATAATTATGGCCAACTCAATTTTAATTGGTGTAGCTCAAGACGAATTCAATGATTCACTACGCTTTCCATGCAAGTATGAAGATAACGATGAAATATCAGGTGGTAGAGGATATGTCCGAAATTCTCAGAGGTTCAGAAAGAGTCAGAGGGGCTAAACTTTATCTTGACGAACTCAAAATTTCGGTCTTTTTTGAATGAATTATAATGTATTCGGTATGTAATTCAGATAGGTCGAAATTTCAATCCTCTAGGAACAATGATTCAGGATTTATCAGTGGTGATCGCGCGCTACTACAATCCTAACCCAATCCTGAACCATTGATCCTGGAAACAGTTCTCTCTATCTCGATCGACAATTGTTCAAAACTACAATTAATGTAATTGGCGCACTGATTCGATCAATTGCAGACAATAAGCAAATTTGCAAAATAATATTGCAAAATATGCTGTTCCTCGACTCTTAAGAATTTAAATTAGTACATTTTACTAAGCAAGTGAGTTTATACATTTGTATTCGGTTTTAATACCTTAGTGTTCTCTGCTTGATCGGGGATGCATTTACCTAACCATATATTAATTATTTGATAAATTCTTACAGACGCAATACAGAAAATTAACATTCTTGGAAATGGTCTAAATTCAGACCGAAACGTTGAATTAAATTTCAAGTGGTATTTTGCAAATTTGCTTATTGTCGGCAATTGATCGAACCAGTGCGCCAATAACAATTGTAGCATTGATCCTAGAGGTTTGAAATTTCGACTGGGTACAAATCTACTGAACTGCATACCGAATACATCATAATTCATTGGAAAAAGGCCGAGATTTTGAGTCCGTCAAGGTAAAGAGCAGCCGTCAGAGGAGTTCAGGCATGATTGTTTATAATATATAATTAATATATGTACTCGGCGCACAGATTCGATCAATGATAAACAAAACAAAGCAAATTTTCAATAATTAGACTTTACTCGACGTTTCGATCCGGGTTTGGATCATCTTCAAGAGCATTGCGTCTGTAAATATATACTAAAATAATGTACTGGGTATTTCACAAGATGAACAATGACTGTACAATAATCTTTTCAAAAGATCCATACTTGCTATGTATAAAGAAAAGTTTTAAGTGTGTAATTCACTGACTGAGCTCCATGCTGGTCTAAATTGAACTGTGGCAAAGACCGTTAAGAGAGAGCAAACACAAAAACATTGGAACGACGCGTATTGACGTTCAGCCAATCAGACACTATGTTTATACTCTATATTGTTTATACGTTGAAACGGGTCGAAGATGTCCAGAAAGACATCCATAGGGTCTCGAAAAAATCCAGGAGTCCTGGGTTCGGAAGAAATTTTAGAGACTTCAAAAAGAAATTGTTGCAAGAGGATTTAAGAAGAGGGTCCAAGGACTTCGTCGACGCCGAGGAAGTGGATCAATGGGGCGTCCGAGAAAAGTGTAAAAAGAGGTCCAGGCGGTGATCTCGAGGAGACAGCAATAAATCGGCAGTTCTCCATTCTTTCCGGAGAGAAATTTCGATCTTTGATCCTCGTCGCGATTCCCCCGGCCTCGTGAGTATCCTTTGTGGATTGGACGATCAACACTTTCACCGTTTAAATTTATTGATGTCGAGCCGCAACTGTCGTTAGAGGATTACACGCACTTTCACCGAATTCTGCGAGCAAACCGCCCTCCGGAGAAGCTGTCTCTGTCGTTGTTCGTTACGCGAACGGTGCACCGCAACGAAGGGTTCGTTTACGGTTGTGTCGAACGAGGAGCTTTCGCGCGTGGAAAATCCGGTGGCCGGGACGCGCGACGAATCCGTAGTTCCTGCGGCTTATAAATATTTAAATCGCGCAGGAACGGAGGCACGTAGGCCCGATAAAACGGCGGCGGACACGACGGAGTCAACGACACGACCGAAACACGACTTTTCGGCCCGATTTCCACTCGGCCGATTCCTTTTGTAACAAACTTCGTCGAATAAGATAGTCAACCGGATTCCGCGATTCGTAAGACAAGAATTCGTTCGATTCACAGTCTTGATCCGCGGTAGGTAGATCAAGAAGAAAATTATTAGGGATACAAGCTACGGGATATCGTTCGGGACGTGCTCACAGATAGAACGTCGTCACGAGTTCCGTTCTTCCGGTTCAACGAGCTCCGTGAATCTTCCTTCGCACCTACGTGTTCTAGTATTCAAATGTACTGTACGAGTTATGTCTTCCTTCGAGCGATAGGATTTATTATACAAATGTACATTATGTCGCGTGTTATTAGTGGACTGCGGATGTTTATGCATTTATAGCAACATTGAGTAGATGAAATCGAAAATTGTTGGAGAATTTAAAATATTGAAGATGTCAATATATGATTTCTCCATTATTAAAATCATTAAGGGTAGAAGCAAGTTAATTTAGTTTCTATTTCTTGCAATCGATGCAGACAACTTTGATTAATATATTGCAGATTTTTATGCATTTACGAAGAAATTGGCTAGGCAAAATATAAAATAGTAAATGTTCATAAAAGTCGGGGAATGTTGGTAGATTGTTTTCAATATACAAAAATTATTAAAAGATGAAATCAATCTTTATTGAACCACTTCTTTCCACAATTAATGTAGAATATTTTTATGCATTTACGAAGAAATTGGCTAGGTAAAATATAAAATAGTAAATGTTCATAAAAGTCAAGGAATGTTGTTAGATTGTTTTCATTATACAAAAATTATTAAAACATGAAATCAATCTTTATTGAACCACTTTTTCCACGATTGATGTAGAATATTTTTATTTTGCATAAAGACAGAAAGTAAAGATGGTAATCTTTAATTTCATTAAGGCAGTTGTTTGTCAATTAGTTTAAAGTATATTTTTAATGCTGTTTCTCCATATCCATTCGGAAATTCATCAGCAGGAAATGAATAGCCAAGTCAAATATTTTTTTTAAATATTGGCTCTTCTATTCTACTGGGTCAATAACACCGAGCAAGAAATGGTCAATGTCGATAATACAGAACAATGTATTATGTATACAATACATGTTCCCATCGCTTCCTATCTCTGCACCTTGTGAAAGTACCTGAACAAGCCAACACGTGTCTCTGTGCAAAGCATCCTTCGATTTGTATCCAATAAAGTTTTTGATCAAACTATTGTGAGACGTGATTGATCCATGTGTACACCAGTTTTTTTTTTAATAAGATCATGGCACAGCGAAAGGATCGTTCAACAGAAAGAAAGAGAACAAGAGAACTGTGTTACTCGGTGACCGGACTGTGAAACGCTACGTTGCGTTGATTACCACATTTTTTAAAATTGGTTTACACAGAGGGTGTACAAAGTATTCCGTGAACCTTCTAAAAACGAATCACCATCATAAACCCCACATTTTCTTTATTATTTTTATGACTAAATAATTCACCGCAATTTTACAGGTTTATTATAATTAGAATCAATATTAACGTTCCGAACAATAAATAATGTCCTTTATTTCGATGCTATTTTCCATATTACTACTTTCAACCTTCGCCAATCTAACAACAATTGATTTCAGAAGTAAAATGTATGTTAACGTAAGAGATAATATTAAATGCTTGTTTATATATAATAGCCTTTTTAAATACATGTAACCTACGTGCCTAAGGATTTTTGATTTTTCTATTGCAAATAATATTTTTGTTACACTATACAATATACTCTGTACTAATACTCTGCTATGTAATACTCTGTACTAAGCATTATGTTGTAATTAATCTCATATGAGATTTCCAAAATTAAAAAAAAAATATTAAATGCTTATTCTGCGTTTATCCCAATCGAACCCTACATTTGCTTTCTTACATTTGTGAATAAATAATTCACCGCAAATTTACAGGTCTACTTCTTTCTCACAATTGCGACCGATAAGAATTAAAAACGAAACTACTTGCACACAGTAGCTAGCAAACTAATACTTCTACAGTCTGAAATGAATTCAAGCTATTGAGTTTAATTTTGAAGAAGTTATTCGTTTTTAAGAGATGTACGAATACTTTGTACACCCACTGCGTGCAACGAGGCGATAATAAAGTTATTCGTAACCCGTGAAGCATTAGTTATTCAGGTTTAAGCGATGGAGGATCTGTGGTTGAAACGTCTCGGATTCGAAAGAGGAAGAGCACGGGAGCCGGTCGCGGCCGTTCCAACGAGTGCGCGCTGGTTTACTGAAGCGAACGAAGAGGAAGTACGAGGGATGGAGGAAGCATGCTAATTTCCATCGTCGGCTCGTGCCGACATCGAGAGTCGTTTATCTATCTTAGAAGCGACCGATCGATCCGGTCTGATTCGCGAACGCGGTGAACCCTTTTGCCGCGGGATTTGCTACGGGCTAAGGGACGCAGCCATCCGTGCAACGATGCAATTGTTGCATTCGGACGGAACCGTCTTTCCCGAATATCGTTGCCATACCGTGCGTCGCCTAGCACTTACTCTCCGACGTCGTTTAGAGAGACACCGTTCGTCACGGACCGTGTTCCGTGTCCCAGATTTTATTCGGTGCAAGCTATTCGTCTCGTTAACAAGACAGCTACACGATCGAAAAGTGAAGGACGTGCAGGAACGTAGGGAAAAGTCTCCAGGTTCTTATCACTCCCCGGTTACCAACTCGAGAAACGTAGAAAATATTCGGTCAGCGTGCGAAAATATGCTTTCGAATCTGTACATCACGTGGGAAAAGTACTTATTCGATGCTACGAATCTATCGGAACAGTCGTTATCAGAAAGAAAGGAAATGTTGGAGATAGTACAAATTTCATTTCGAGGTACTTGACGTTTTGTCAAGTGTACATTATCTATGGCTGATCACGAAAGTCTGTAAATAAATTCAAGATATCTCGAGTCTGCTAACAGTGTGATATTTCTTACGTTGATTTAAGCTGAAGGCTTTTCAACGGATCCTTAGACAGCTATGTCAATTGTGAATCAACAATTTACTTCCAGTAACGTCATCTAAGAATTTCGTATGAGATTGTAATGTAGTGCAACAGCAATTTCAATTGTGCACCAACAATTTACTGACAGTAACGTCGTCTAAAAATTTCGTTTCAGATTATAATGTTGCACTGCACCTTCTGGTATGGTACAACTACTGAAAATAATATTAATGCACTTTCGTGATCAGATTTTACTCACGAATGTAAGTAATACTTCGAGAACCAAGACTTAGGGGTGCAAAATTCTATGAACGCTCCTAATAATCGATATTTCTGTAAAAATATTTTTATTTCGTCAGCTTATCAACATATTCGTGCAAAAATTAACGCGAATATTATTAGTATTTCTCACAACAAACTTCAGAAATTAATTTCTTAAAACCACTATGAGAAACGTTATTTAAACCATAATCTATATCGAGGTAGTTTTGCGATCGAAAAGAATTGATATTAGAAAGATGATTTCGGCGCACAGGGTCGATCAAAAATAAACTATCTAATCCTTGTTTTATAACAAATTTGCAATTTCAAATCTCTACGTTTCGATCCTGATTGGGATCATTTTCAAGAGACATTTGCGTCTGAAAAACAAAATATAAATTTACAACAAACTAAACTTTTGTTCCCAAAAGAAAGAACAAACCAATAATTAGAAAAGTGAACTTATTTATCTTTGAAATTTGAGATGTGAAATTGCAAATTTGTTATAAAACAAGGATTAGATAGTTTATTTTTGATCGAACCTGTGCGCCGAAATCATCTTTCTAATATTATTTAAACCTTTCGCAAAATTGTTTTCTACTATCTTTGTATCTTCCTACTGCTTCTAAACACGCTTATTATAATTAGAATCAATATTAACGTTCTGAACAATAAATAATGTCCTTTATTTCGATGCTAATACTTCGCCACTCTAACAATAATTGCTTTCAGCAGTAAAACGTATGTTAACGTAAGAGATATTATTAAATACCTATTCTGCGTTCGTATCTTTTTTCAATTTTGCACTCCTAAATCGGCCGCGTTGCGCGACGCGTCGATTCGTCATAAAAAATCCGAGAACTCGAGTTCGAATAAATAGATTTCGTGTTTGACGACACTGTGGCAACTTGCCGATGGTGACACTGCTCGAGACGGTTCTCCAGGTGACACGGTACGAATCTCGCAGCACTGTTCACTTTTCGGAGAGACACTTTCGCAAATTCGCGTGCGATCCGATCGAAACGCTGGCTTCGACTGAGCCGCCTCGACCTTGATCCGATCCGAGTTGGTGATCGATCGTGGAGAACTCGCGGCCGAGGGAAGCCCTTTCGAGCGAAGCCAGGGGAGAACGCGATAGAACGGAACGGAACGGAACGGACAGATATGATAAGCGAGTGAGGGTACCGCGCGTGTCGCGCGCGGAAAACGCGTCGTTCTACTGGCGAGTTGCGAGCAATGTTACCGCTCGGTGGCTCGACGGTTGGCCGAGGTGGGTAGAAGTGGCAGAGGCCACTGTTGTGCCCCCCCGTGCTGGCAGCGCAGGTGACAGGGACTCGGTCGAGAGCCACCTAGCACGATCCTCGGATCGGATACGATCCACCAGGGGCCAACCGATGCGAGAGCGAATCCGGGAAACCGGCGATTCCGCGATCGTTTCTATGATTCCGCTTGAAAACGGGGCTGCTGTCGCGTGACCATCGACTTTCCGCGTGCGATTGTCCTCGGCACGCGGAACGGCTCGCAGCACTGACTGCGCCATTGTTGTTGCCGCTGCGATCCGCATGAAAGTTCCGCGACGAATCTCTCTCGGTCAGTTTTAAACTTTTGCGTCCGTCTTCCGATGCTTCTTAACCCGCTTGCATCGAAATCCTTTCCGCAGCAGGATCTCAATTACCGCTGGACATAGTTTGCTTTGTAACTAGACAGCGGATTTTATGCATTTATTACAAAAATTAGTAGTTGTTACTTAAAACAGTGAAACCATTAGAAGAAAATTAAAATGTTATTATATTATCATGAATTTATTAAACATATTGACCCTTTGCACTCGGCTGTCCCCTCTGAGGCACCACTAAAAATTGCTGTACCATTCTTCAAAATATTGTTTACGTTATTAAATATATCGGTATATAATCAATTACTAAACATTTAGGTACTGTATAAGGTAATGTACCAATTTCATATTCATAAAATTGCAAAAATCATAAGGTATGGAAATATTCTGGATCGGAAGAAATGTTTAATTTTCCAGTTAAAATAGCTCCGAGTGCAAAGGGTTAACCCTTCGCTGCATAGTGTATCATATCTGATACAGTAAACAAATCTGGTATATAGTAATCTAAGAATGTGTTTTCTTACTATTTTTATTTTTCTGAAAATGTTTAAATTTTTTCCCTTAAATTAAACACAAAAACTGACCTTCTTTCAATTTTTTCATCCCAATTAAAAAAAATCATGCAGTGAAGGTCTAAGAAAGATGATAAATGTCTATTTCACCCCAGATTGTTGCGATTCGGTTAGAAAATTTTTATTTTGCATAAAACTGTTTCTCACAATGTCACTAACGTTCCTGCTATTCACTATACTCTGTAATAAGAGATTTCCTAATTATAAAAAATCCCATTTGCATTATTGGTGTACGTACACTTAATGCACTTAACAGTTGTGCATAATAAATGGATGCAAATTATTGAAATATCTTATCCGTTGTTCTTCAATCTTCCTTACGATGCAAATGGGTTAATAGCTGGACGCACAGGTGGCACGTGTGTAATCAGACAGCGGGTCTTTATGCAAAATAAAAATTATTCGCGGTGACTATGACGAATCAAACAGGCTCTCTCACTCGAATCATTTCAATAAACTGAGCGTAGTACATTCAGGTTCTTAAGTCCTCTCAATCTGTACTCATTTCCATCATAAATGTATAAAATCAGAAGGTTCATCGTCGGTTGCTGAAATGCACGAGTTATCAATTCAGACGAGGTCTCCATAGAATATTTCACGTTTGATTCTTCTCGCGTTGGTCGCACTGCCATGGAAACAACGATTTTCTCGCTGCGATGCGACACGGATTTAGGTAACGATCCATCCAGTGCACCGATCGAGCGTGAACGCGATACCGGAGAGGATCTCCGAGCTCTAGGAGGCCTGGTTTTTAGAAAGCAACGCGTTCCGGCGAAAAAGGCCGGCGTTCTGCTACGTTTTCGCGGTGTCGAAACGTTTTGTCAGGGCGAAGTGAATGTCTAGGTAACAGGACAGTCGCGGGGAGTGAGAGAGAGAGAGAGAGAGAGAGCGATGAAGAGAGAGGAGGAGAGAAACGGGTTGGGGAAACTGCGGTGGGAAAGGGTGCGGGAAAGAGAAAGAGAGAGAGAGAGAGAGAGAGAGGAGAGGTTTCGAGCGGTGGTGCTCGAACGAACAGCTGGCAAGCAGCACAGCGAGATTGGTAGCACCGTTACCGCGCCGGTTGCTTGTCCGATTCCTCGTAGATCAGTCTCCTCGATCGTACGTCGTCCCTGTTTCTCTGTTGTCAGGGGTCATTAGTCTTCGGCGGCGTATCGGGACAACGTTCCCTGTTCCTCCGCCGGAACGGCTCTTGGTCAATTCCTTCGATCGTTCGTCGGCTTCGATCCTTTGGAGCCTGCCGGACACACTTGCAATCTCGTTTGGCCAATTCCCCCGGGCTATAAATACTCGGAATTGGAGCGACTCGATTTCCAAATTGCCCTCGGAACGGGACAGCCGTGACGATTTTCGACGATCTCTCGAGCCCCTTTATCCTTTCAGCGAGATCCTTCGTCGCGTCGCGCGGTGGGGAAAACGGACGATTTAGGAGTACAATATCCGAGATCAATCAAGGTGTAGACGTTTAATACTGTTTCTTACGTACAACACACGTGTCTGTAGAAGTTACAATTTTACTTCTCAAATCAATTATTGTTAACCCTCATCCGACCCTAGTTTCACGAACTGAATCTGTCCCTCGGTGTCAAATTGACACAGTGGTAAAAGATGGATGAAATAATAGATATTTTTGCCTATTTTCTCTTTATACCCTATTTGAGAATAAATATCGAGCAGTTATATTTAAAAATAACAGTTTTTGTTGCTATTTACAGGTTATTTGTTAAATATATTGCACACACGTCTAATAAATATAATCTTTTTTTTTTATTTAGATAAATATAATCTGATATAATATTATAAACCGCTTTTCTACTATTTTACATTGATACTCTTTACTCTCTTTACACATAGATCTTTTCTGCAAACAGTCCAAAACCAGACAGGGACGATCACGTCCTCTGCCCACCTTTTCATACATAGCACATTCATAATTATTCTCAACAGTTTTATTAAACAATAATTTATAGTTATCATTAAATTCAAAATAAAAAATATTGGTATCGTTTGCAGGACACAGGAGCCAAATGGAAATTGTATTCTTTTGATTATCCTATTAAGCTAAAACTAATACATTCATATCCTTATATATTTTAAACATGTCCACTGCTTTAAATATACGTGCTAATTCTTGTCATAAATGCATAAGATCCGCAGTGTAGTTATCACTGTACTTTATTTTCTACAATTGCCTCCGAACAATTTAAGTTCTCCGTTGCAAACCTTTCTAATTGGTAGCCGCGTTTCAATCCTTGGAAATTCTAAACGCAGATGTCCTCGCGCGTTCACCCTCCGTCCTCGAGGCAGGAAGACCTTCGCGGACCAGTCGTCAACGACGTTTCGGGTGCCGTAATCGCGGAGATCACCGGTTTCGGTGAAACCGCTGCGAATTTCGGAATATCCTGTCGCAACCGCGAATCGTGACGAGCCTCCGAAAAAATCTGAGGATTCAATTTTCGACGGGGATATCGGACTTAGCCACTTCTGTATTCTACCCACTGTCTCACGACTCTAACCTTTCCCCGACGAAATGCTCAAATATCCAGACAAACTTCTTTTCCTAAAGTATGCACGTTATATAATGTAAGTACACTTTGTGAGAAGTAATCGTTCTTCAAAATCATATGGAGAAATACTGTCCCTAAAGTATGCACGTTGTACAATGTATGTACACTTTGTGAGAAGTAATCGTTCTGTAAAATCATATAGAGAAATACTGTCCCTAAAGTATGCACCTTATACAATGCAAGTACACTTTGTGAGAAGTAATCGTTCCTCAAAATTATATAGAGAAATACTGTCCCTAAAGTATGCACCTTATACAATGCAAGTACACTTTGTGAGAAGTAATCGTTCTTTAAAATCATATAGAGAAATACTGTCTCTAAAGTATGCACCTTATACAATGCAAGTACACTTTGTGAAAAGTAATCGTTCTGTAAAATCATATAGAGAAATACTGTCCCTAAAGTATGCACGTTGTACAATGTATGTACACTTTGTGAGAAGTAATCGTTCTGTAAAATCATATAGAGAAATACTGTCCCTAAAGTATGCACCTTATACAATGCAAGTACACTTTGTGAAAAGTAATCGTTCCTCAAAATCATATAGAGAAATACTGTCCCTAAAGTATGCACCTTATACAATGCAAGTACACTTTGTGAGAAGTAATCGTTCTTTAAAATCATATAGAGAAATACTGTCTCTAAAGTATGCACCTTATACAATGCAAGTACACTTTGTGAAAAGTAATCGTTCTGTAAAATCATATAGAGAAATACTGTCCCTAAAGTATGCACCTTATACAATGCAAGTACACTTTGTGAGAAGTAATCGTTCCTCAAAATTATATAGAGAAATACTGTCCCTAAAGTATGCACTTTATACAATGCAAGTACACTTTGTTTGAAGTAATCGTTCCTCAAAATCATATAGAAAAATATTGTTCCTAAAGTATGCACGCTCTACAATGTAAGTACACTTTGTGAAAAGTAATCGTTCATTAAAATCACATAGAGAAATATTGTTCCTAAAGTATTTCTTCGTGGATCCGTTGAGTAACAAATTGAATATCGAAAGTGGTTAAATGAAATGGCTACAACAACGTACCAGAATATAGTACAGAAAAAGTACACGAAGAGACAGCAGCCGAGAGGATAATGGAGGATGACTAGGAAAATGAAGAGAGAAGACAGTCGAGTGAAACTGGTTTCGCGGAAAGCTGGTACGAATGTCAGTGTAGAAGATGAATGAAAAATTACGGTACCGAGGTATTGTTATTACTAGACTGCGGATCTTTAAGCAAAATAAAGATATTCCGCATCGATGGGGGAAAAAAATGTAACCGACTTCGAAACGCACTAAAAAAATGCACTAAATAGTATAACATAATTTCCATTTTATAAAATATTAAATATCATATTAAATACAATACAATCTCTTCGGAGGCGGCGGAAAATTGAAAATTTTCAAAATGACGGATGTCTGATTATGATTTCATTGGAATATGGTGGATTTGGAAACCATTAGGTGGGAAGAGAAGATACATTAATATGTAAAAGCATGTCGAAAATTTTCAATTCTGCGCCGCCTCCGAAAAGATTGTATTGTATTTAATATTTTATAAAATCTAAATTATTTCATAATTTTTAGTGCGTTTCGAAGTCGGTGTAATTGTTTTTTATAAAATGTTCTAATAAAAAATATTTTCAGAACTGTCGGCGGGATTCGAACCCGGGACCACGGATATTTCAGCTAGTTAATTTGTTCATAATTTTCTTTATTGGCATTCGACGTTGCTTATCGGACCAAACGGTTCCGTTCGAGTCGAGATCACGGAAATTCGAAGGATCCTCGATCCTTCCTGAGAATCGCGCGTCAACCATATCAATTTATTGGATAAACAGTGGAAGAGGCGGTTTCATTGGTCGCTGTAACGGTACACTACCCCGGCGAGGATTTCTAAGGATTCTCCGGCCTTGCTGGCATCTCGCGACGAAAGCAACGCAGTGCAATAAATGCCAGGCAAATACCAAACTGGCTTACAGACGACGCTTGGCCGCGTCGCGTCGCCTCGGCTCGCCTCGCTACATCGGCGAGCAAATGTCAGAAGCCGTGAGCAGATAGGCGATGCGCAACCGCTCGCAAATCTTCCGCCAATTAGCTCGCCGATACGAGATCGATAGGACTGATTCAATCGGCGATTAATGCGGTGCGCGCTACGTCGCGTCGCGAAGTTCGAAAGTAGTTTCGTCAACCGGTGGTCTTTCGCAGAGAAGTTGTACTCGGTATTAAGAAAGGCATTTTTCCTCCCAATTATATCGATAAATTAATTACCAAGATACTGTCGAAGTCGACTGGTCGAGTCACGTGTTTCCGAACATGCTATTTTTATCTAACCCCCCATCCGCTGAAAGGTAAAAGGAAACAGTGCAACATAGAACAGCAGAAAGGTGAAGAAAGCATGGGAGTGTCGATCTACCGTTTTTAATTTGTTAAAGATTGTTACACCATAATGTGATACGTTTATCACCAAATTCGTTTCTACTTGATATAGGTTTTGCACTCGAAACCTTGTACAAAAAAGTATTTTTCCATTTTATCAAAACATATTTAATAACGTAAACAATATTGTGAATAATGTGCAGGAATTTATATGTTTTATACTAAGTGTTAATAACTAGATAAATTACTTTCATTTTGAAAATGTTCAAGAATAGAAGCAATAAAAAAATGAGGAACGGGGAGGTACAGGTTTTGCACTCCAGATTACCCTTTTGCAAATAAAGTTTTCGTAACAAAATCAAATCAAATGTAAATTGTTTATCAAGAAATTCGAAATTTTATTTATTGCGAAGATGTACATCAAATACTTATTTAAAAGTAATTACCAGATCATTAACATTGTAATGTATGAATACTGTATATTCATTATAGCCATGTTCTGATTAATAAATTTGAGAAATGGAAGCAAAATGTAAAACCGGAAACTGGTGATTTGACGGTGGTAGGTTTAATGTTGACGGAACAGAGAAAAATGCTTTGCCGGCAGTAGAAAAGGACGCCGGCAGTCAGACGAGTGTCTGAACCATGCGTCGAAATCTCTCGCGCGGCCGACTGACTATTGCATCAAGATTACCATCGATCGTACTACTTCTGGAGCGGTTTGTAAAAAGTTTATTGTAAATCGGACCGTTTTCTAGTTACACAAGCGTTTTCTCGCTCGAACGGACCGGCGAACCCCCGTCGTGCTCTTGTCAGTCTTTTTACGTAACGGAAGAAGAAAGTCCTTTGGCACGAGCCACGAATATTCCTTGCGATTTAGAAGACGCGTTCGGCTTCCATTCTCCTCTCGCGTCAATGTAGATTGCAACTTCTGCATGCTTGATCGTTCTATCTAGCGGAAAAACTATACTTTCTTCAGCAAAGAGATTTTCAAATAATTATTTTTGACGATCGCGTAGATATTAAAAAAGTGGACAGAGTTTTTAATCTTCGCATCAATTGGCGATTGTGAATGGTCCTTTGGCGCGAACCACGATTATTTCCTGCGATTTAGAAGACGCGTTCGGTTTCCATTCTACTCTCGAGTCAATGTACATTACAATTTCTGTATTCTTGATTGTTTTATCTAGCGGAAAATATGTATTTTCTTCAGCAAATAGATTTTTGACGATCGCGTAGATATTACAAATAAGAACAGAGTTTTGAATCTTCGCATATAATGGTGATTGTGAATGATTGAGCAGTGAGGTCACTGACAACTGTTGTCAGCACACCTGAACACGTTTACGTGCGGTGTCGAGTTACAGGCACCTGTATTCTCCCTGTTAGTAAGCACGCAGCGTTGTTTTACCGACACAAGCAACTGCCAACTTGCAAAACGAAATAAATCCGATAAATAACGGAACACAACAAATAAAATTGTAAAGTAACATTGTAAAATTGATCAGTGTAAAATAGATCATTTGTCCTCCACAGGTAAGATTGATGTCTCTCTGGGTAAGAGTGTTTGTATCGCTCGATGGTTATTATCGACCGAGTTCTGACGAGCTCCCTGGATAACGTATTCGCTGCATTTTTAATGCAATTTTCATGCAAACATTTGCATATTTTGCAATTTTTACAATTCAACGGTGGCTTTCATAAATTCTGAGTATATGGAGCGACGCGTTATAACGTGTCGCTGCATCGGTCCCTTAACGGTACCAAGGATGCAGCATTGATCAAACTTGCAACAAGTGGCTATAAACAAGACCTTGTTTCAAGGCTGACAGGAATAACGAGTGAACGCTTTCCAGAGGAATTATTATTAGATGTGGTGCCTTGGTACTTAAGCTGCGCAAAGTGTCCCAGCATTAATTACACAAAACCGCAGAATTGAACTGTTTCACCGAGTCTGTTCATGGCTAGCCAATTCTACTGATCAGACCTCCATGTCTTGGATCTCACGTTTCTTTGACAACCTCGAATAAAATTCAATAAACAATGTCTTGTTCTTCTTCAATTTGTTTTTCTCTAAAAAATTACTTCACCTCATAGAGAAACAATGTACTGTACATCTTCAATTCGTTTTTCTCTAAAGAATTACTTCACCCTATAGAGAAACAATGTACTGTACATCTTCAATTTGTTTTTCTCTAAAGAATTACTTCACCCCATAGAGAAACAATGTACTGTACATCTTCAATTTGTTTTTCTCTAAAGATTTACTTCACCCCATACATAAGTCCGAATCTACACTTTTCGAAAAGACAAGCCTCTTCGGGTTTCCACCCGTTTCCCAGTGCAAGAGTATCTTCTAAAAAAAGCCAGCTCAAGGATATCAAAGTAGAGGCTTCACCCTGTAAGATGAGCCAAGGAAGATCATCGTACGATCTTTTCTCGCGCAGCAACAGCGGCTTGGATATCAAGAATTGTTCAGTTTCGCGCGAAAAGAGTTGTACACCGCGAAGAATTTTCAATTCGTTTGATTTTCTCTTTGCAAGAGGATGGCTCGTGGTGTCGGCGAGTCGTCCGCAAGACAGCCACACGAAGACTCGCGTGTCTGTAAACCGGACCGAGGCTCGATATCGTGGATGGAATCAGCGCGATTATTGCCGCCGATGAAACAATATCCGGGCAACGATCCGTGAGAGACGGCCGTGTCTCGTTTCCACGGTAAAAACTAGAGATCACGGTTTTGGACGTGTATCGAGGATACAGGGGTGTTAACTTCCCAGATAAGCATATTCGGTAAGAATGTTTGGAATAAAAGTTGCAGGGATTAATGGAGGACATATATCCATGACCTTGTATTTGATCTTTGGACGCATTTTCAAGGTCATTTGTAGGTCAGTATATATTTTTTAAATGGGGACCCCTACGGATTCTGGAAGAGAGTTCGAAATTTCACGTTCAGATATGTACTTATGTCTATTGTACATGTTTTATTATATTACCACCGTTGCTAAAAGCACTGTAATGTCGTCTGGCTAGGTACATATACACAATGACATGGACTATAATACAATGATCAAGATTCTATTGTACATATTGATATGTACTTATGTCCTAGATTAAAATGACTGCTAGAGGCCATTCAGAATTTCTGCACGGATATATTAAATACACGTGTATTGAAAATTCACGTGAAATGGGTATCTCTAGTAAAAAATAGTCAAAGCACAACGGGAAGAAAATAACGTTACCGATGGAGAGCCCCCGATCTCTCTCTCTCTTTCTCTTTCTTTCTCTCGCTCCCTGATGAACCGAAAGCGAGGCTACCGCGAGCCTCGAACACCATTCGACGGCTTGATCCCCGGCTGTAAGCAGGCTTCGGGCCAAGTAACGGTAAACTCCATATCGCGTCGTTCCTACGGTGTCCTATTCACCGTGCACGAGCGCTCACTCTCGAATCTTTTTTCACAAGTCTACGTTCCGAACGGTTGTTTATTCCGCCTCCGCAATTCCGAACCAAATCCCCTACAACTTCATTAATCCCGAACACGAAACCTTTTGTAACTCCTTGCCGTATTTTAACAAGTCAGACGAAGTCTAGCGAAGATTTTAACAAAGTCTAACAAACACGAATGTTACGCGTTTCTTATGTGTTTGTAATCAATAGACTGCGGATTCGATGCACTTACGGCAGAAACGAATGGGTGTAACTGAAAATATTGAAAATATTGCAAGATTTTAAGAGTATGAATATATTTCTTGAAACCTAATAAAACTACTGAGAAGAAACATAAATTCCTATTTGGTCCCTATGACTTGCTAATAAACCATAAGTTTTTCAAACAATTTGTTCATCGAGTGTTCCATTGCACCGTCTAATAAATAGATAGTGAATTTCATTCATTTATGACAAAAATCAGTAGGTGTAATTTAAAAGAGTAAAAACATTCTTCGAATTTTCAGATACTGTCCCATCACTTTCCACTTATTAAACATATTAAGAAGAAAAATGAGTGACTACTTCACTCCAGATTGTTGCAATTCAGTTAAAAAAAATTTTCCCTTGTATAAAGATCCTCTGTCTAGTGATTACTAAACAACGGTAAAAGAAGAATAGATTTAACGCAGAATAAATCGCATTATTTTTGAAACGATGAAAGAAATTAATATCCACGCAGCTTCCGTAATTAGTTAAGACAATTTTGATTCAGAAATCTGCAGTCATTGGCGACGGAATGCAGTATGTACTTATGGAATGCAATGTATCCATCGGAAACGAATGTTCGTCCGAGGCAACAATTTCGCGGAGGCGGGCCGGACACTTGAGACGCAGTCTGCGCGGGTTTTTTTTGCGAGCCCGGCTGAATCAGATAAAGCGTAACCCAGTTTTCTGCGCGCGGCGAGGAGCGGAAGAACGTTCGTCGGAAACGTTTCCCGGCGGCTCGCGCGCTCGATTCGCACAAAGCTGAGCATTGTTTGAACGATTGTGTCGTGTGTTGCGCGCGCGCACGCGGATGGGTACAGTAAAAGAGTAAGCGAGGATTCGCGACGGAGAACGCAGCCGGAAATAATAGCGGCGAGGCTCTGTTCGCCTCACTTCGCCTCGCTTTGCCTCGCGCCGAGAAACGGAGCAGATCGGCCGCGGAACGACCACGACAACGAGAACACGCCCGTAAAAGGGACGTGAAACATTCCGCGGCTCGAGCTTCTGTCCCCGGAACGATTTTACTCGCTTCCAGACCGAGCGAGACACCTCTCCACTCAAATGAAGTCGCCCCTACAAACTAACGTTCGCGGCGACGGCTTCCGCTTCAAGACGATAGGTTCGTTCGTGGTGAATCTCGTGGAAATTCATTCTTCATTATTCAAAACTTCTTCGAGTGCGTTCAACATGTTCGGAGTGAATTAACCCATCGGCGGATTTTAAAAAGTCAGGACTTGTCATGAAGATTTCCACAACGTCTAACAAATATGAATGTTACGCGTTTCTTTTTAGACGATATTGAAAATAACGCGTCTGTTAATTAATAATAGAGGATATAGTTTAACTTCCGCTGTACAAGAAGTATATGTAATTACAGCAAAACAAACACGTCACGTTGGTTGCCTGGTCGGAGCTCAAGCTAACTATCAGTGGCATA
Source organism: Lasioglossum morio (assembly GCA_916610235.2). Taxonomy (NCBI): domain Eukaryota; kingdom Metazoa; phylum Arthropoda; class Insecta; order Hymenoptera; family Halictidae; genus Lasioglossum; species Lasioglossum morio. The sequence goes on from OU744327.1 coordinate 4,990,482, forward strand.
GTAAAAAACAGAACTGCATTGGGTTGATGTAAGCTAATTGCAAGTTACACAATATAATATCGTAAAATTAAAATTCCAAGATTCATGATGGTTAATCTTCCAACCCTCCTGCATTTAACAGGATAGATCTAGAGAGTGGGACAGTAATGAATTCTTTTGTAATCATTAATCAGTCGAATTACCGGGGAAGTGTTAAAGTATGCTGCGACTGAATCGACGTAAATATCCTTCTAATAAATAACGAACAGCCCTCGCAATTAGCTTCCGTTCGCCGCGCGTTTTCCCAGCAACGGGATAGTTGATATATTGGCAGGAAAGCATTTTTTCCTGGGGTCTGTCCGCGGGAAATCAACCGGATCGTTTGTCCGAGTCGTTTCCCATGAAAATAACTTCCAAACATGTCGTAAAATCAAAATTAAAATCTCAAGATTTATGATAAGTAATCTTCTAACCCTCCTGCATTTAGCAGGAAAGGCATAGAGAGTGTGACAGTAATTAATTCTGTTGTAATCATTAATCGGTTGTTCACCGAGGAAGAATGCTGCGACTGAATCTCGACGTAAATATCCTTCTAATAAATAACGAACATTCCTTGCAATCGGCTTCCGTTCGCCGCTCGTTTTCCGAGCAACGGGATAGTTGATGTATTGGCAGGAAAGCATTTTTTTCCTGGCGTCCGTCCGCGAGAGATCAACCGGATCGTTTTTCCGAGTCGTTGCCAACGGAAAAAAATGAAACAGTGCGCACGCGCCGGTGAAAACCGACGAGAATTAACGAGCCTCCGTCGGTTGCCATTCGCCACCTGTTGCCGGCAGAAATTCGCTGGCTGATACTGATTTACGGTCTGCAATGGGATGGCCGTTAGCGACCGCGTTACGGGACCGTTTGTCCGCCCCGCCCCTCCTGTCTATTGTATTAGGACGAATGGCCAGACCGACGAAGCTTCGCGGGGGTTTGCAGGACTCACCTTGACTTGGCTCTCCTCCGAGTTTCTCTCCTGGACATCGTAGCTGATGAATCGGTTCTGAAAAATTCCGAGAGAGATACGTTAACATCGTTGTCCCGATTTTCTAATCGATATTTTTGATTGAACGCTTTAGCTACCCGGACGCTGTCTACGCGCGTCGCGAACCGTGACAGTTGCATATTTAACATCGCGATCCTAAATTATTTGGAAAACCATTTGACAATCGCTGGTAGCTAAGGCGTTAATCTGTCTGCTACAGATAGGTTGCCTAGTTTTATGCGGCGAGTCTCGTATCGGGCCGTAATCGTGATTTTTGAACGAAGCTGAACATGTAATTCGTTTCTGATAAATTAAATTCCTGTTATCGATATTTGCGCTCATAATTGTGAAAGAGTTGACTCACAATTAAAAAAAAAAAGTTTATCAGTTGTTTCATATCACGTTATTTTAAACTAAATGAATTCAATGTAATTTTTATGATATTGTCAAAAAATGAGTGCTGGTTATTTCAATATTACATGGAATTCATTTAGTGTTAATTACGAAGGTGGTCTAAGTCGAAAATATTTAAAAATTAGTTTATTAGTTATTACTGTATTATTTATGTAAAAAAAATTGACAAATAAACAAATTCTTGGTATCTTGTCACACTCCTTTCTAAAACTCACAGGTTTTTTTATTGCTTTAAGACATTTATGGGTGATTCAGTTGATGAAGTGAATTTTAACTTTGAAAACAACGTTTTCACATTCATAATAAATTTTCATTAATCAAGACTAATAAAATCCTAAATTAGTACGTTACGTAACATAAAAATATTTTCTAATTCATTCAAATGTAATTCGTTAAATATCTCGAATCAAGAAATGTATGACTTAGACCACTTTAATATTTATGGGCACATTGAACACGTTAAACGAACATGCCACTTGATTTTTCAATTAAAATGTAAAAAAAAGCCTGTGCGTAAGTGATAACACTCGATTACCTAATTTCCGTTCAACCTGTTCCATTCGAATGTATTGAGACGGTAAACATATTTTTCAATATCGTACGAATTTACTCGACTGACGTTTAACGCGTTAACCATTGACGGATATGCGATAAAAAAAAAGTTCTAATCATTATAGACGAAAAAAGATAATATTCCAATTAATTGCGAGTCTGAATCTATTTGCAACAGAGAGTTGATAGGATGAAATTGCGTCGTTACTTCGAGATGCTCGCCCGAAGCTATCGTTCGACATCGAACACGTCGCACGCAACGATCCGACAGAAGGAACGCGGACGAAAACGCAGGTGTGACGTAACGAATGAAAGTGGTTAATAAACGAGTGGCCGGGCCTGTGAATATATCTTTTCGACACCGGACGGAGAAAGTCTTGGATACACCGTGCAACGAGTTTATTCCGTTTTTACCTCTGATTTCCGACTAAACAATCTGACGGAAGAGGTCACCGCAACGAGAACTCTGCGCACTATGCTTTTCAACGGTTTCCGATTCATCTCCTTCCCCGCCATTTTGGTCCCGTACCAGACGATTTCACCGTCGAGGAATTTCACGATCACATTTGACGCGTTTCACGAATTTCACAGGCTTTTCGATCGGCGAGACTGATATCAACCCCTTGCACTACGATTTATTTTATGGTTTCATTAATTAAACTTTTTTAACTTCCCGATTCATAGGGAAGTTACTGTTGATAAGTTGTAATTTCTTTAAAAAAAAGTAAGAAGAAAATGTATATCTATTGTATACCTATATGTTCTCTAATAGCTGTACATTAACAAAGCCAAAATAGAACTTTATTTCGATTTAAAGAAAATTAATAGCATACATATTTATTCGACTCTGTTCACAATTCTCATCGCGTGTCTGACTCGATATTATTATTATTATTTATTATAGACGGATCGAAGTCCTTTTACATAAGTGTTTGCAATATAAAAAAAAGAGAAATACAAAAGACTACTCGTCTAATAACAACGAAAGGACACGCACAAAAACTAATGGTATAAACGTTATGGTATTATCATATAATCTTGCGAAGTTGCTTTTTCAAATTTCGTAAAGACTCAATCAAAAAAATCAATACGATTATAGATAGTGCTCGAGTCTGCAGTAATGCGATTCATTGGATTAATTAATCCATAAGTAGATCTTGCATTTAAGTGTTTGAAATCCAGCTCTAGTTCTCAATACACGTTCAGGAACAGAGAAATTGATTTGCGCAAGTAGAGAGGGACAATCAATATGATTATTAATTAAATATAATGGGCCAGATGTTGTAGTCCAAGGGGTTCAATCGATCCGTTCGATTATCGTGCTCACTGTTGATTTTGTGGACAGAAACATCGGAAGAACTCGAGCACACTGTGTTGAGAGAGAGAGAGCTCAACTGTCTCGTGCAACAGAAAATGTTGATTTCGCACAAAAGTCGATCGCGACGAAGAAATCGGGAATCGATAGATCGAGAAACGCCCGAGCAACACCGGTTCGACTCGACAAGTGCGCACCGCGGACTCGACTAATCACTCGGATCGCGTAGTGCAAACGCGACGACGACGCGACGCTGCTTCTGGGAATAAAAAGTGTTCACCGTACTATCTTACCTCGGCGGTTTCCTGCTGATAACGTTCACCGACAGCCTGAAACGCAAAAACGAAACGTGTCATCGGATATAATTAAATAGACGCTGGGAAAAGGGGGATCTGTGAAATTTGATCGTTCGTCGTCGACCTCTTCCCTGAGCCGATTGTTAACCCGCGGGGAACGTTGTTTACGGAAAAAAACAGCCCGAAACAGTCGTCCGTCAAGCATTTTACAAATTCTCTCTTCGTACAGAGTATTAAAAAATTCATCTTGAAAGAAACTCGTCAGTTGGAACGTTGATGTATTAATTTATAAAAAGCAAGGGCCGACAGTGCGATCGCTCGGTTGTAAGAGCATTAGCCATGAGTCAGGAGAACAGCTGTCACGCGATCTAAACTTTCAACTGACAGTGTACGCGATACTGAATAGGAATCGGATAAAGTCTGATTGTCTGTCGAAACTTTGGATTCGCGAAACTATGGTGTCGCTTCTCGAAATAGCGCTGGCCGATGCGATTGTTTAATATTTAGTCTCCGCTTCTGAAAGAAAAAATCTAGACAGCGATATCATCTGCTGTGGGACATAGTCTGCTGTTCGATATTGTTCGTGCAAATAAAGTGCTAGCGTTGATAGTTCGACTCTATCATTTAAAACGCATTCGCTGTAAATTGAAGATTAGACATAGTCGAATAATTCAGGTGCCTCGAAGCTCCGAAAATACACTTGATGAAGCATGGAACGGTGGCGATGATGCAATCGTTTAATATTTCTACGCGCTCGAAGGCTGCGAATGTCCGCGTCACTGGTGTAACCGCAACATAAGCACGCGCGCTAGTCATGTGCACGAATATTATTCACGTTTTAGTCACCGACGTTTAGTCGCGATGCTCGGAACGTCACGGATTTCCACGGAGAAGGGACGGAATCACTGCGCCGTAAAAGTGCACCGCGGTATGTGCACACCAACGTTTGTTTTAACCATTCGTCCCGGATTCTAAGCATATTTACGTAATTCTGTATGCCTTCCGTCATTTCGTTATTCGGGGATTCAACCAGATCGTATGTTCCGAACGAGGTCGGAAAACTTTATATCGATCAAGTTTCAAACTGAACGTTACTTAAATAGTGCAATTATTTGTAGATTTGTTGGAACGTTACTTTTAGTAACTTTTACTTTTTGAGATATTCGCAAAAATATATTTTAAGATTGAATTAGCTCTGGGTTTGGTTCAATATAAAATATACAACTGCACTTTTTATTGCATACTGTTTTCAATTGTCGTTAATAGAAACTGGAAACATTTCAGCCACATATCGAAAAATCCTATTTTTGTATTAATTTGATTTCAAGGTGTTTCAACTACGGGCCTAACAAATTACATTACACAGAATTAACAGATTGTGTAAATATCTAAAAGAAACTAAAAGAGACCGCCTGTTATTTATATAGGAAAATGTTCAGAATGTCGAGATTTATTTATTTTCTTCGCTACATTACTACGTGGATGAATGACAAATTAATTTTAGGAATGTTCTCATTGGCAGGAATCTAATTAGAGGCACAAGTTTACTGCGGGGAATCAGGTTGGTCTGAGAAGGGCGCAGGGGTTAATCCGGTTCAAGGGCATTTTCTGGCTTTTTTTTCGAGAGCTTTTACTTAAAGAAAGCGGTTCTAATTTTAAATGGCGGGGATCGTGGAACCGTTTCTCGAGACGAGCCACCCGCTTTTTTCCGGGGGGTTAATACCATTTTCGCGAGTCTGGCTCCTTCTCGGCGTTCGTTTCGGATCGAGATAAAAGCCCGCGGAAAAATTGGTCTGTCTCGTTGGGAAGGGGTCAACGAACGAGAGGCAAAGTTCGAGTCCCTCGACGGTCCTTTATTCTCGTCGGGCTAGGACAGAGAAACGGACGAATGGGCGAACATCTAATTCGTGGTGTACCGATACTCACGTGTACTGCGCCGGCGGTGTCCGACGAGGTCGCCGTGGCCAGCTGGTTCCGGTTCTCTATGACCGTCTTTATTTGCTCGAGCACCTGCAAACGAACGAACGAACCGGCGTCTAAGTACACGCTCGGCAATTATCCACAATGCCCGAGCCGCTGCCCGTAATTATCGTTTCTGTAAAACCCGGCGTGTCCCAGATTTCAGCGCGGCGATCCCCTCGCCGCTATTAAAACGGTAGTTGGATCGAGACGAGCCGGGAAAAAGAAAGGAAAATGAACGGAGCCGGCACGCCGCGCCGCGACGGGAAAATATGGTCGCGAGTCCTTCGCGAACGTTGTTTCCGTTTCGAACAACCCGTTTCTCGACGAAAATTTCGCGCGATCGTCGACACTCGTTAACACTTCAATTACCATACATTTATAAGTCTTTTTAAAACTGAAACTCAGCAGGCGAGAGTTCCTCAATAAATTGTGTAAAAGCGACAGCAATTTCAATCTTAGTTCAACAAAGTAGAATTAATGGAATCTAACAATTTCTTCTGGAAATTCTTATTAAAAGAAAATTATTGAGCTTCTTTTAAATACAGTACAGTCGTTAAAAAGCTTACTAAGACGCTTCCGGTGGGTAAAGTGTTAATTCTTGTTACAGTCGTGTCACCATACAAGACAAGTTATATCTGAGATTAATGACCCAACAAATTTTTAGAATTAATGGAATGGAACAATTTCTTCTGGAAAATATTAAGGAAAATTATTGAGTTTTCTTTAAATACAATTCTGTCGTTAAAAAGCTTATTAAGACGCTTCCGGTAGGTAAAGTGTTAATTCTTGTTACAGTCGTGTCACCATACAAGACAAGTTAAATCCGAGATTAATTACCTAACAAATTTTTAGAATTAATGGAATGGAACAATTTCTTCTGGAAAATATTAAGAAAAATTATTAAGTTTTCTTTAAATACAATTCTGTCGTTAAAAAGCTTATTAAGACGCTTACGGTATGTAAAGTGTTAATTCTTGTTACAGTCGTGTCACCATACAAGACAAGTTATATCTGAGATTAATTACCCAACAAATTTTTAGAATTGATGAAATGGAACAATTTCTTCTGGGAAATATTAAGGAAAATTATCGAGTTTTCTATAAATACAATTCTGTCGTTAAAAAGCTTATTAAGACGCTTATGGTATGTAAAGTATTAATTCTTGTTACAGTCGTGTCACCATACAAGACAAGTTATATCTGAGATTAATTATCCAACAAATTTTTAGAATTGATGAAATGGAACAATTTCTTCTGGAAAATATTAAGGAAAATTATCGAGTTTTCTTTAAATACAGTTCAGTCGTTAAAAAGCTTATTAAGACACTTCCGGTATGTAAAGTGTTAATTCTTGTTACAGTCGTGTCACCATACAAAACAAGTTATATCTGAGATTAATGACCCAACAAATTTTTAGAATTGATGGAATGGAACAATTTCTTCCGAAAAGTATTAAAGCGAAACTATTGAGCTTCTTTCAAATACAATGTTACTGTATATAAAATTGTTATAAAAGCTTACTAAGAAGCTTCCGGTAGGTAAAGTGTTAAGCCGAGTTTCCGCGGTTCCGATTCGAGCCGCGACCCCGTTCGCATTGTCTCGTTTGGGACACTCGGGTGATTAGCCCCCAAGGCTAATTCCTGAAGGATCAGGAAACCTTTTGAAGCTACAGTTTCGTTCTCGTGGCACTACTTGCAATGCACTGTTCAACTAAAATGTATCGCGAGCAGAACGACATCGTGGCATAGGAGACGTTACCCGCAGAGATATCCTGTGCCTTTGTGCAATGTGCTGACTGTAGTCCTTATGCTCGATCTCGTTGCTGTTTCTCGTTTGTCGTCGCTGTAAAACAAGAGAGAAAAAAAGAAAATGGAACGGTTCACGACACACGCACGTCCGCGTCACGTGCTTTTCCACGACGTGAAAACAATTCGAGACTTTCCTCGAGTATCAGAACGGAACGTCGAGCTGCGCGGCGCGCTTTTTTTCCCCGTCGCGAGTAGAAAGGATCTCTCTCTTTCTCTCTCTCTCTCTCTCTCTTTTTCTATGTCTCTCCTCTCTACTCTCTTGTTTTCGCCGGGTCCCGCGAATCTCAGGGCGAAACGACTGGTTCGCTTTCGAACGCGATACGAATCTGCCCGCGATATGGATATTCGAACCCCGCCGTCCGCGCAAATAAATGAAATTATGCGATTCGGTGCGCGCCGAATAATAACTCGATCGTTACTTTCGCTGCCGTGTTCCATTGACGTTTTGCTAAAACCATTCCGTGCACCGTATCTTTTTCCTAGATCGCATCTCGACCAGGGATCTCGGCAACGTCTTAATGCCCGTTACGCGTCGGTCAGTTTCGTGTTTCTGGGTCAGCCTCATTTTCCGCGGTTTAGGGTAAATCGCGGTCGAACTTGAACTTGACAGGCGATTCAACACGCCGCTTCGAATTGTGTTACATGAACTACTACTTTTTCTTTCAGTTACCAAGCGAGCATCTGCGAAATTATCAGCTACACCGTGGATTTAATGCATTCATGATAAAAATGAAGAATCATTCAAGTTACTGGAAGAACTGTTTCTCACAGCGAATGTGAATGACTTTTATTTTATAAACGTAATTGACACACGTTGTCTTATAATAATGACAAAATTGCATTTACTCAGATTTCGTGCCAGTTTTGTTTAAATGTTTACTTCAATGGAGATGTTCATGAAAATAATTTTTTAGAAAAACATTTCCAAAAGAACAAGTCAGGAGCAAGTCGTTCTGGTTGATTCTGTAGTTTCAGTGTTTAAAACTGTTTCACTGCTTCTCGAAACAATTGAAATTCGAAAACGTGGTCAACTCTCGGCAAAGAATTACACGACTGTTCGAGCTGCTTTGTGGAACGATTGCAGTGGTCCTTTTCGGAAGAAATCGAGAGGAAGGTTCAGAAACGAGCACCGAGTAATTACGTGGGTACTGCGAAGACAGATATCGTTGACGCCCCGAGCGACCCGAGGCGTTGTTCTTCTCGTCGTTCACCGAGGAAATTGGAAGACGAGTCACGAGTCGATCCTCGACACGTGTAACCGCCTTAACTCGATTCACGCGTGCTCAGAATGCCGTGGCGGACATTACGCTCATTGGATAACGAGAATAACGCCTCCGTCGCGCCTCTGTTTACCCTTTCCCACCGGGGACCGCGATTTACATCGATCATCGTTCATTTTCGCCAACAGAATAATTTTACCTACACCGGTTCGCACCGAAACCGAGCCCCATTTGCATTCCGAACGTTTCGCATTTAAAGTACCTACGTTAACTTGCTGAAACGATCGTAGAAAGCGATCTTCTCTCTTTCCTCCGCGATTCTTCGCGATTTTCTCAAAATTCCTTTCACTCTCCATGTATTTAGACGCTTAACATTCTGACTAGGGCTGTAACTTTCCTTCGAAGAGCGAAGATTTCGAAGCTTCGATTTCAGAACCTTCGAAGCTTCGAATCTTCGAAATTTCGAAGGTTCGATTTCTGAAAATTCGAAGGCGATGAGAATCAAAGTTTCTAATTTCGAACCTCCATAGTAAATTATTATGACGGCCACGGATTTGACAATATCGAAAAGACTAATGTGTCTATACGAAATATCACGGAAAGTAAATTTTTTGAAATTATTAACCCTCATACGCTCCTCGGGAATAGTTGCATAAGAGATTACTAATAATACTTTCTCACCAATTTTTGCTTCACACTTTAAACTAATAAACTTTGCTTCATTTATCATGTCACATTTTAGAGAAATACGTTTTAAAACACAGATAAAGAGGGACTAATTATTTTACAATATGTAAAAATAGTAAATGGGTGAATTTTCACCCTGAGGAACGTATGAGGGTTAATTAGAGCTGTGGTGGGTCCTAAGCATTGTTCTAAGCTTCTCTGAGAAGCAATTTCGAAGTAGTTATTCGGTATTAACCCTTAGCACTGGAGCACTAAAAATTGCTGTACTATTATTTAAATAATTAAGGGGCACACAGTGGGTCAGTGGATAGAGCGCGCGACTGCGACCAGGCGGTCTCGAGTTCGAATCCCCGCGCCCGGGCACCTCTTGAATTAATTCAATGTGCTTTTTTAAAAAACTGTGGTGCCCAAGGTGGTTCGGAACCTACCTTAATAAAAAAGTAGGTCCCGCTGAAATAGACGATAGGGAGTGTTGGTTAAAGGTGAGAGGTGTGGAACGGGATTTGAAACCCTGAGGGGACCAAATATCCAAGACACTATTTAAATAATTGTTTACACTATCAGATATATCGGTATCTAACCAATTACTACACATTTAAGTATTCTATGAGGTATTATATCAATTTCATATTTATCAAATTTAAAAAATCATAGAGAATGGAAATATTGTAGGTCAGAAGAAACATTTAATTTTCGCATTAAAATAGCTCCGAGTGCAAAGGGTTAACGCGCGTTGAGGATGGAAGTTGTGCTTGCGGCAGGCAGAATCGAAACGGGACGCTGTTCGATTTGGTAGAGATTCGAGAAAAATTCGAGCGGACGTTCTCCCGGAGGAATCTCGACGGCATTTTGGCTCGTGAATAAAGAAGATACTGACCTCGAAGGTGGCCAGGCTGGCCAGCGACGAGAGGGGCCGAGTGTGCGGAACCTCCCCGGGGAAAACGCTGTCGTGCGACACGGACAATTTCCCGGCTCCTCCTCGCAGCTTCACGAAGGACTCGTCCGCGCCGGGCCTCCTGAGGAACACACTGGAAAAATAAAAAGGCGTACGTCAGACCAGCCGGAGAGGACCAACTACGAGTCTCGTTTGTTTTCTCGAGACGAGAGCAACGAGGAGAAGGAACCTGCATTCTTAAGGTCTACGGACTGCGTCGTTTTTAGACGCTCAGTGGCAAAATCTTTGACCGCATACATGTGCGGATTTTATGCGTTTGTCAGAGAAATCGATTGGTCGAATACAATCCTGCACAGACGCTAGAAGAAGTCGGTATTTTATTCTTGATTTAATAAAATTGTTAGATCAGGGAATGCACGTATATGTTATTGCTTTAAACCAAGTGGTTTATATAGTAAGTACAATATTGTTACATTTAATTTACATTAAATTGGTGTTACATTGTTTCCAAATTCTTATGAAACATTGCCTGAGAAAATTATAAATTATTTTCAGATTTTCTGTATCAGGTTTACGTAAGAAAAATGCACCTTTGTTTAATCGTAATTTTGTGGCTGCAAGGAAGAACACCGCATGTCACATACTTTCAGTTCTGAGATATGTATTGCTGTTTAAGGTTTTGATCGCTAATACTTCACAACGGACACCGGTAAAATTGCATTATTTTTTCAAACCTTTCGAATTTGTTTTCATGATTTCCTTTCGGGTAAAGACGTAAATCCTGTACTCTAAATCTCAATTAACCCTCATTTGCTCCTCAGATATAGTTGCATAAAAAATCCTAGAATAATATTTCACATTATGCTTACATTATAGCGTGACATTTCAAAGAAATACATTTTGCAACACAGACAAACAGAAACCATTCTTTTTACAGTATGCGAAAAAGGTAAATGGGTAAATCTTCACCCTGAGGAACGTCTGCGGGTTAACGTGTAAATTCAAATTTTCAGAATATTATGATATGCAGCGTTTTCCCATGCAACCACAGTATTATTATCACCATTGTCCTTTCCTGAGTTTATTTCCACATCTTGGGAAATTTACTTGACGCAGTCGAGCGTTTGGTGTAGCAGGTGCCACGTACTGAATTGATAGCTTTTGAAAAAGGAAAAGAATGGTGAGCGAAAGCGGCAGTGGGCAAATCGAGCAACGTTGTGCAAGAAGGAAAATAATATCGCGGTTGTCGGACAGCTCACATAATTTAAGTAAGTTTCTGGTGTCACAACAGCCGAAACGCAGTTCGGTCGGCTCGGTTCCGTTACACGTCTACCGTGGCAACGATTGGTGTAGATTACTCGAGTAATTAAGCTATTGGCTCCGCTACCTTATCTTTCCTTTTCCGTTAGGCTCGACAGCCCCGTGTCACGAGAGATCACGTTTTCTTGCGTGTTCACCCGCCGTCCGTCGTTCGGACACATTCGATACCTCGCGCTGTGACCTACTGTCCTTTATTTTCATAATTCGATTGCGACCATACGCGGATAAAGCCGAGCGACGTGGATTAATTCGATCTGTGTGTCTCGAATGTAATCAACCCAGAGGGGTTCTTTCTCCTTCGATTATCCGCCGATTCGCCGATTGGAAAAAGAACAAGACAATCGGACCGATAACCGTTCGTTCCCTTTCGACGCGAGGAAATTTATTATCTTGGTAAAAAGCCGTCGACCAGATAAGACAATAGCTGCTCATTTCTCAGTTAATAATCCCGACAATTCCCTTACGAAACGAAACAATCGCTTTTGTTATTTAGTTGACCGTCTCGTTCTCTCGTTTGTTCGAGTCTTACGGCTTGTTAGACTTTGGTATCGCGATTGTCATTAAATATCTTATGCAGTTCAACACTCAATGAACAAATTGTTTGAAAATCTCAGGGTTTATTAGACTTCGGTATCGCGATTGTCGTAAAATATGCTGTTTATTAGTAAACAGTGGACCTTTATGCAAAATAAAAATTGTTTACCTGAATGCAACAAACTGGAGTGAAATTGAAAATTATTTTCATTCTAAATATGTTTAATAGATTGAAAATGATGTAACAGTATGTTTGAATTCTTCTAATGTTTTTATTGATTAAATTACATTTACTCGACTCTGTCATTAATTCATAAAATCCGCTGTCTATTTATTAGACTTCAGTATCGTAATTGTCGTAAAATAAAATGCTGTTTATTAGTAAACAGTGGATCTTTATGTAAAATAAAAATTGTTTACCTGAATGCAACAAACTGGAGTGAAATAGAAATTTATTTTCATTTCTAATATGTTCAATAGAATGAATATAATATAACAATATATTTGAATTCTTCTAATGTTGTTACTGATTAAATTACACTTACTCGACTCTGTCATAAATTCATAAAATCCGCTGTCTATTTATTAGACTTCAGTATGCTGTGCAGTAGAACACTCAATGAACAAATTGTTCGAAAATTTGATGGCTTATTAGATTGTAGTATCGCAATCACCATAAAATAGTCTGTGCAATCTTATGATCTTTTATTGTATTACGATCTTTCTGAGCAAGTATAGTGTTCAGTATGAATTTATTCTATCCAGAAGTTACCAACAATGTTGACTTCTATCCGTCAAAGCAACGACGAGACGTTGCTCGAAAGTTTGCCTAGAAGTTTCATTACGTTCCTTCGAGTTTCTCACTGTCAACAGAAACAAAGGGTGGGCACGATTCACATATTTCCACGACGAGCACTGAACTTCCTGGTAGCACAACATCGACCAGCGTGTTGATCCAAGGAATCATTCAGTTGCTGTCTTCACGATTTCCATTCATCGAGCTCTTTTGAAGCTGCATAAATTACTTCGCGAGACCGTCTTGAACTTTCAGCTGGACTTCAAATGTACAATGTATTTGTTCAATGGAAATCAAATCGGGAACGTAGTGAACTGACAAAAGTCTAGCTGAATCAATGCATGGAAAATAATGATCAGCTTAAAATTAAATGGGTCTGCGACGGTCACAGTAGTTCGTAAAGTTTGTTTGTTAACAACATCGACCAGTTTGTTGATTCAAGGAGTCGTTAAATGTTGTTCTTACGATTTTCATTCATCGAGCTTTTTTAAAGCAGCATGAGTTACTTCGCGAGACCGTCTTGAACTTTCAGCTGGACTTCAAATGTACAATGTATTTGTTCAATGGAAATCAAATCGGGAACGTAGTGAACTGACAAAAGTCTAGCTGAATCAATGCATGGAAAATAATGATCAGCTTAAAATTAAATGGGTCTGCGACGGTCACAGTAGTTCGTAAAGTTTGTTTGTTAACAACATCGACCAGTTTGTTGATTCAAGGAGTCGTTAAATGTTGTTTTTACGATTTTCATTCATCGAGCTTTTTTAAAGCAGCACGAGTTACTTCGCGAGACCGTCTTGAATTTTCAGTTGGACTTAATAGGTGCAGTAATACAGACATTTATTAACTCACTTCTTACGAAAGCACCTTTATAATTTCAATAATCGTGAAATAAGAATCTAGAACCGGTCATTTTACCGGTCGTGGTGGGTTTAGTGTTAAATAATGATCAGCAGACTGCGGGTGTTTATGCAATTTTCAATTTTTTTAGACAAATATTAAGAAAGTGGGGTTCGGTATGATTTTATGTTCAGTGGTAGGAGTCTTTGTAGCTTCGGAATAAATAATTCTGTGAAATTTTATATCCTAGCATTTTTTGACAATTTGTAGAACCCATAAATGCATAAAGAAATCCCGCAGTTTAATGATCAGCTTGAAATGAAATGGAGCTGCAACGATGCCAGTAGTTTATAAAGTTTGATAATCGTAATATGATAATTTAGATAAGTAAAATGAGAAATTTAAATAATAATGATCAGTAGACTGCGGGTGTTTATGCAATTTTAATTTTTCTAATCAAATATTAAGAAAATGGGTTACGGTATGATTTTATATTCAGTGGTAGTAGTCTTTGTAGCTCTGGAATAAATGATTCTGTGGAATTTTATATCCTAGCATTTTTTGACTACTTTTAGAATCCATAAATTCATAAAGAAATCCCGCAGTTTAATGATCAGCTTGAAATGAAATGGAGCTGCAACGATGCCAGTAGTTTATAAAGTTTGATAATCGTAATATGATAATTTTAATGATAATTTAGATAAGTAAAATGAAAATTCTAAATAATAATGATCAGTAGACCGCGGGTGTGTTTATGCAATTGTAATTTTTCTAATCAAATATTAAGAAAATGGGGTACGGTATGATTTTATATTCAGTGGTAGTAGTCTTTGTAGTTCTGGAATAAATGATTCTGTGGAATTTTATATCCTAGCATTTTTTTAACTATTTTTAGAATCCATAAATGCATAAAGAAATCCCGCAGTCTAATGATCAACTTGAAATGAAATGGAGCTGCAACGATGCCTGTAGTTTATAAAGTTTGATAATCGTAAAATGATAATTTTAATGATAATTTAGATAAGTAAAATGATAATTTTAAATAATAATGATCAGTAGACTGTGGGTGTTTATGCAATTTTAATTTTTCTAATCAAATATTAAGAAAATGGGGTACGGTATGATATTATTTTCAGTGGTAGTAGTCTTCGTAGCTCTGGAAGAAATAATTCTGTGGAATTTTATATGCTAGCATTTTTTGACTATTTTTAGAACCCATAAATGCATAAAGAAATCCCGCCGTTTAATGATCAGCTTGAAATGAAATGGATCTGCAACGATGCCAGTAGTTTATAAAGTTTGATAATCGTAATATGATAATTTTAATGATAATTTAGATAATTAAAATGAAAATTCTAAATAATAATGATCAGTAGACTGCGGGTGATTATGCAATTTTAATTTTTCTAATCAAATATTAAGAAAATTGGGTACGGTATGATTTTATATTCAGTGGTAGTAATCTTTATAGCTCTGGAATAAATGATTCTGTGGAATTTTATATGCTAGCATTTTTTGACTATTTTTAGAACCCATAAATGCATAAAGAAATCCCGCCGTTTAATGATCAGCTTGAAATGAAATGGATCTGCAACGATGCCAGTAGTTTATAAAGTTTGATAATCGTAATATGATAATTTTAATGATAATTTAGATAATTAAAATGAAAATTCTAAATAATAATGATCAGTAGACTGCGGGTGATTATGCAATTTTAATTTTTCTAATCAAATATTAAGAAAATTGGGTACGGTATGATTTTATATTCAGTGGTAGTAATCTTTATAGCTCTGGAATAAATGATTCTGTGGAATTTTATATCCTAGCATTTTTTGACTACTTTTAGAATCCATAAATTCATAAAGAAATCCCGCAGTTTAATGATCAGCTTGAAATGAAATGGAGCTGCAACGATGCCAGTAGTTTATAAAGTTTGATAATCGTAATATGATAATTTTAATGATAATTTAGATAATTAAAATGAAAATTCTAAATAATAATGATCAGTAGACTGCGGGTGTTTATGCCATTTTAATTTTTCTAATCAAACGTTAAGAAAGTGGGGTTCGGTATGATTTTATGTTCAGTGGTAGTAGTCTTTATAGCTCTGGAATAAATGATTCTGTGGAATTTTATATCCTAGCATTTTTTGACTACTTTTAGAACCCATAAATGCATAAAGAAATCCCGCAGTTTAATGATCAGCTTGAAATGAAATGGATCTGCAGCGGTGCCAGTAGTTTCTAAAGTTTGTTATAAATGAAAAGGTAGGTTCGAACGGAGAGACTCACCTTTCCCGGTCGCAGGAATCGGTGAGCAGCTCGCTGGCGCTGCGGCTGCGAGCTTCTTCCGGACGTCCCGCCGGATGTCTGTCGGTGATGTCCTCCCTGGGGAGTCTCGTGATCTCGGGATCCCTATCCACATGGTTCGTAACCAGCCTGGTGTCTGCTGCACCGCGACTTTTCCGTCGGAAGATTTTCCTGAGGCCTCTCAACGGATGAAAACGCCGTTTCTTCGGCTCTGCGAACACGGAACACGGAAACGATCGTCAGGATCTTTTATTCCCGGGAACCAGACACTGGGAATAGTACGTATCATCGGATGTACTCTTCTACGGTGTTTCAGTTTCGAGTACACGAACGACTGCAGCGTGACCGCAACAGAGAGCCAGACAATTAGTCGGCCCGATATCTCGCGTGAACTTTCTCTCGCAATTGCGTAACGCAATCGCGCGCTCGCTTGTTCGCCGGCGCGATACTTGTGTGCTCGACGACCGCGATATCATTGGGAAGAGAAAATTCGAAACTGTGGGATCTGGACCCTGTAGCGTAGGAACTCGTAAATCAAAAAATCACGAACTTCAACCTCTTCTCTAACTCACTTGTTCGAGAAATGGAATTATATTCCGATTTCAAAGAAAGCGAAGCCTAAAGGTGGAATCTTCCTTGCGCGTCTGGACGCATCGTTTTGTTATCTCCATAAGAGATCTCGGGATGAAATTTCCACTAAAATTCATTAAAAGATTATTCCTATCTACTTTGTTAACGAAAAAAATGTGTTTTTTTTTAAACTTGCAGAACTTATAACTTTATAATTGTAGATTATTTTGCAGGTTGTGCCATATATGTGCTTTTTCAAAGTCTTAGAATTTTCGGATTCCACTTTTAGATGCACATTCGCGACATTTTTTAGATTAAAATGATACCAAACACGTTACAGTTCGGATTTTCCATGACTGTGTAATCCACGATTTAGTGGAAATAAATCTGAATCGGCCGGGCGAGGCAAGCAATGCGATAACGCGTTGTTTGCCGCGGCCCAGCGAGGCAACGTGTATTGTTTGCCTCGCCCGAGCTCGGAAAATTTTCTCGGCCAGCTCAGGCGTTTTTTGTGGGTAAAACCCTCGTCCCCGTCCCCTGGTAAGTTTCGTCCCCTCCAGGAGGGGACGCTAAGTAAGGGGAGTGTCGTTTTCCTATGTTGAATGTGTGTAGAAAAAACGTGAAGAGGTCGCGAAACATTGGTATATTTGGCAATTGCGAAATCAGCAGAAATTCACTCGCTACGGAACATTTTGACCGCTGAGCTAAAAGCCGACGCGTGCCTCGTACCTGCTTTTATTTGCCTCGGCCGAAGCGCGAGGGTGAGGGGACAGCGTCACGGAAGGGCAAAAGGGGAGAATCTGGCATTTTACTATAACTTTTGAACCATAACAGATATCGGAATGAAATTTCCACTAAAATTCATTAAAATATTATTCCTACCTTCTTGTTACCCTTGTATAATTAATTCTTTAAACTTTGTTGTCTTAAAATAAAATTAAAAATTGTTCATTTGTTACTTATTTAGTAGTTCTTCAGATAATTTAAATCACCGATGCCTTCGGTTAGAAGTTTCTCCGTATTCCTTGATACATTCATAATATGAAGAATAAACGTTGAGTAGAAATGAATAAACTTTTTGAGTAAATACTCTTATGTGGAGGGAAAGTTCTGTGGAATTCTAAATAAACAGGTAATTTTGCTTGTCAAAGAACAATGCACGTTGCTAGTGAGTCATTTTGAAACAGGAACTAACAGATTATCTGAAATATGACAAATTCTTACAAAACTATAAAATATATATTTTTATAAATAGATTGAAATGTTTTCTTCAAAATATCACAAGAACTTTCCCTGCAACCTAATATGTAACATAAAAATGTATTTATGGAAATTGATTTGAAAAATGTTGAGTTGCGACGTTTATCTTTTTGAACGAGCGAAATTGCCTCGAGTAATATGCTCCAGGAATGTCTTTCGAGACTTTGTCGTTGAAAAGAAAGTTGTTTAAGCCCCTTTCGGCCGCGATCGAGCCCGATCTGTTTACTAACTTTTCCGCGGACAAGGATTCTAATCGAGAACGGGCGGCGAACGCACACGATCCGAGATAAAAGATAGATAACACAAGGCTGGCAATGGTTCCCCGAGCAATTAGCGGCGGTGCCCGATCAAAAGTAAACAGATAATGCAAAGTGGTCGAGCGCTAATACCGTGGGTTGCACTCGCGCATCGATCGCGGAACGATGGATCGTTATCGTCGCGCGGACGGATCATCCCGTCCGAAAGAAACTTTAGCCCGGAGTGTCCCAGTTCGAGAGCGAACCTCGGGAGAATTCCGTGGCGCGGACGAGGTCGAGGAAAATCGAATTTCCACGCCGGGAAACGATTTAATTCGCTCGACTGACCCACTTCCCGTCGACGCAATTTCATCCCGCTCGATCAAACTATCCCTCGCGATGGACCTCTCGCCGCCTCGCAGCCATAATCACGTCCGTATTGCACGCGCTAATTCCACGCTGCTCGGAACAATTACAGAATATTACCTTTGTTTTAATCCCTCCGGACTGAGAGTTTCGAAGCAAGCCGCGTTACGATTTATTTTGCGATTGAGAGGGTAAACTAGCTTCTTCACGATTACAAGGTTGCGGGATGCGTTTTACAGTAGTGAAAACCGCTAGATAAAAGATCAATCTAGGCTAGTGATGGGCACCATCGACTGAAACTATCGACTAAATCGATAGTAGCCAACTACTATTTTCAGTCGACTGATTTTTTAAACTATCGACTAAATTCAATTAACTGAATCAGTCGCCGAGCTATTGGTTAAATTGTAACGGGCGGGAGTTTTGAATAGATTTTATAAAATTTACTATCAAATACATTCACTTATTAGCGATATCGAATAATTCGTTCAATAAACACAAATAACATTTATTATACTAGAAATATTATACAATTATTAAATAACAATACTTATATTATAAAATTTTCATCATAATCTAAAGAAAAAGTAGTATTTTATAATTATATCTGTCAATAACAGATATTTTTCTAAAAAGTATATTAACACTTTGCCTTTATATCGCATTATTATTAAAGGATAAATAATAATATGTGAGATATAACCCGCAATCTAGACGTAACCACTAAAACAAAATTTCAGTTGACTAAAAACTATCGACTAAATATTCGATAGTATGTAGCAACTAAATAGTAATTAGTCGATAGTTGAAATTAGTCGATGGTGCCCATCACTAATCTAGGCCGCGATCGCCCTCAAAAATCCTACTTTCACGTTTACGAGGTGTGATTTGCATTATTCAGAAGCGTAAAGCTGCGCTTGTAACTATTTTCATGAAACTGCGACAGCTATATACTGCCGAATAATGCAAATTATACAAAAAAAACATATATATAAAAAATATGTAAAAAACATATATAAAAAACTTTTTGATTTTTTTAGATATTAGTGACTATAAATAAAACTATAAACTATATTAGCGTAATTTTTATGGATCGCTCCACGCTTTTATTTATAGTCACTCATATATAAAAAAAACATTATTTTCTCCTTTTTAGTGCATTTTAATATAAACGTGGTTTTTAAAAAGTTTTTTTATATACTTTTTTATTTTATACTTTTTCGATTCCCGCTGAGATACTCTGCTGAGATTATTTTTTTTGTATCCTAAACGCACAGTTTCTAAAAAAAATTTTTTTAATAATGCATTGTCATCCAGTTCTGAGCTATGTTTAAAGTTTCTAGTCTCTAGCTGATCGGGAAGTAGTTTAAAATTCGATTACAAGATTTGATGCATACAACAAACAACACGGCAAGCTAATATAACCGTGGTAACAAAAAAACACGACTTTTGAGAATGAGAAGGAGCGTTCCCCACCCTTGCAATCCTAAAAACGAGACTACCCCCTTAAGTAGAATCATTAAAATTTCTTCGACGTTTATAATTTTCTAAGTAACAGAAGTGTACACGTTTACTGTACACTCACGTATTCTCCAGTGACTACAATAAAACAGAATTTCAATTTAACCCCTTGCCGCACCATTTTTTTACATTGATTAAAAAGTCTTTATCCCCAAAAACTTCGTAAAAGAGAAAATTTATATTTTCAGTATGGCTACGTTAATTGTAATGAATAAATATTGATTACAAACGAATCAAATTTTATTTTATCTAGAAAAAAAATCACATAACATTCATATTTGTTAGATTTTGTTAAAATATTCATGTCGTGTCTGACTCGTTAAAATACGGCAAGGGGTTAAAGGTACAAGGGGTGAAGTCTCCAGCGTTGAACCATTGTTTTGACCGTTCCGTGTCAATTTAGGTTATTTTTAGACATGCAATTGCTCGTATTTCAGCATCGTATTGAAGGCTCAAACAATAGAAGCTTATAAAACGAGCGTAGGAGGGAGTTGCAAGATATAAATGGAAAAGCGAGTTTACCAGTAACGATAGGATTAATCGGCGGGGTTAGCAGCGAGTGCAAAGCGATGCTATCTGGTTATCTAACCCTGAAGAATTATGAAATAACGCGCAGTGCATTCTTATGTAATAGGGGTGCCCGCGATGTGTGGACTGTCGGTTACGTGCGGACGATAACGGCGAATGAATGGAAATGAGTGCAGCGACTGGAAACTACGAACTAGACACTGCTATAAATAAAAATAATGGGATAATTGCTGTATCATCGGGAGGAGACAACAGACCGCGACAAAATCAAAGTACGCATTTCCATCGCGTTTTGCTTTTTAATTGCCACGAGGGTAAAAATGTAGTGCACGAAAAGCGAAGTGGTTTCACCATTTTTTACAAGGTGTAAATTGTATTCCAAATAAAGTCGTGAAAAGTCATATAACTCAATTTTGTGCTACAAAAAAGAACAGAAATTTTACTAGCAAGGGATGTTTAAGTTGCTTGAAGCATCGCAAGAGATCCTAGAACATAAATGTCATCAAACTTATTCTAAATGGGGGAAAAAATAGGCTTTCCATATCCCTTGAGAAAACGAAATGACTTTACGATCCAATAGCAACCCGAGAGACGGTTAATCGGCCAAGCCTGTGAACGGCGGATATAATTCTGGAATGAAATGTTCTTCGAAGAGTTAAAAGCGACAACGCGAGGGGGTCGTTATCGGTGGAAGGGCGGCCGCGAGGGTTGCAGGATAAGCAAATAACGCGAGCCCTCGAGACCGATCGAGCACTCGTTAACGCACGGATGCCCTTTTAATTGCGGCGTATCGGGGCAGAGAGGGGTGGACGACAAAGGGGCGTGAGCATCGAACAGAGAGCACAGAGCACAGCAAAGCAGAGCAGAGACCGCGGCTAGGTGAAAGCAGAAAATCTCGACGCAGCACAGAAGCAGCGAAGCGCCGACGGCGAGCGACGCCGAGCGACGCTCTCAGTCGTCGAAAAGGCGGCGAAGAATGGCCGCGGAAGTGGAGGGCGCGATTCATAAGGGCAGCAACGCACTCCGTTCGCCCTTAGTCACGATTAAACGCGCGAGAAACCACCGCGACGTGTCTCCGATCCTCGAGGCTGCGGCGAACTATACGGTTTCGGCAAAAGGGTCACCCTCCTTTTTCGACACCGTCGCACCCCACTCGATTCTTTTTACCACAGTCACGTAATTCCCTTCGCAACCCTCCCCCACTGTCGACTGTTTCTCCTTTCACCCTTCTGCAACCGCTCGGGTTAATTTTAATTCACTTCTTTACCGCAAAGAAATTCCACGGACCCGTTAAATCAGCCGTTTACGTCACCGGTACCTTTTCCCTCTAATTGGACGCGTTTCAACGCAAGTAAAAATCGAACGATCGATCGTCGAACGCTCAACGGATACGTTTTACATTTAGAATGTGCTATTCTGTCTCACTCTCTACCACCCACATACGCCACTATCTTAAGAAACCGTACGCCCGCACTTTCTCGGTTACACTGAACTCTTTGCACTCCGAGTTGTTTCAACTCAAAAATCAAACACTTCTTCCGAAGTAGAATATTTCCATTTTCTATGGTTTCTTTTTTTCAATTCCGTGGGTGCGGAATTGGTATAATACTTCATACAATACGGAAATATTTAGTAATTGATTAGTAGACAGCGGATTTTTATGCAAAATCAAATTTTCTACTTGAATTACAAGAAACTGGAGTGAAATTGAAATTTATTAGTAAACAGCGGATCATTGTGCAAAATCAAATTTTCTACTTGAATTAAAAGAAACTGGAGTGCAATAGAAATTTATTGTCTCTTTTGATATCTTTATTAGGTGTTAAACTATCTACACTTACTCATTTTTGTCATACACGAATCAAACTCGCTGTCTATAGTGATTGGATACCGACATATTTAATCATGTAAACAATATTTTGAATAATGGTACAGCAATTTTTAGTGGCACCTTTACTCTCTCTCTCAGAGTCATCAATCGAGTGCTAAGGGTTATAAATAAGAGAGCGCCGCACTTTCACCGTTGCGTATCGAATATGAAAACGAAGTTCACACGTTACCGAAAAAATCCTCGAGGTCGAACATGTTTATCTCGTCCTGGACGGATCTCTCCCGTTCGCGACATTAGCGCACTACGTGCAACTGACCGATTCTGCACTCGCTAGCCAATACTACCACGGAAATAATACGCAGATAAGATTACACGCGTGCCTGAGATAACTCTTATCGGATTCTTATATGGAAGAAATCTAGAGTCTGATAATCGGGGGAGATACAATGAGTCGCACCATTATCTCGAACACGCTCTATGCACTTTGCTAGATTCTCGCGACCGCAGCGAGATCGCGAATATTTATCACAATCGCTCGGGTCTTTTGTGTCTCTTGGATCTGGCTTCGCGCGTTCAGCGATACGGACGAACAACAAATTGTCAGGGCGCTGAATGAATTAGAAGCGACGTCCAATGATCCATCAAATACTTGGATTAATAAATCAGATACCCAATATTGATTTTACATTTCACTTATTCCGTTTCCTTAAAAGGTAAAGTTCTTGCTACATTGATTAGGGGCGAGATGATTCATCAAACACTTGAATTAATAAATCAGATACCAGATATTAATTTTACATTTCGCTTCTTTTGTTTCCTTAGAAGGCAAAGTTCTTGCTAAATTAAAAGTGTTCTACTAAATAAATTAGGGACGACATGAGATGATCCATCAAATACTTGGATTAATAAATCAGATACAATATATTAATTTTACATTTTACTTCTTCTGTTTGCATAGATGGCAAAGTTCTTGATAAATTAAAAGTATTCTACTAAATAAATTAGGGACGACATGAGATGATCTATCAAATACTTGGATTAATAAATCAGATACAATATATTAATTTTACATTTTACTTCTTCTGTTTGCATAGAAGGCAAAGTTCTTGCTAAATTAAAAGTGTTCTACTAAATAAATTAGGGACGACATGTGATGATCCATCAAACACTTGGATTAATAAATCAGATACCAAATATTAAATTTACATTTCGCTTCTTCTGTTTCCTTAGAAAGCAAAGTATTTTTCTTGCTAATTAAAAAGTGTTTCATTATATTATTGTCGCTAATTGGCGCGATTAGGTTATCATAGTCCAGTTATCTAAGGTTAACGAAAAGACGGTCGCGTTGACTTATTTATAGTTAGTCGACCCGATTGCATCGCGAGGCGACGGAAAAGTACGAAAACGACGAAGGTGCGCGATAAAACGGATTATTCCGGTGTTACGCGAAAACGAAGGCGGCGCCTCGTGAAACCCGAATCGCAAATGGTGAATCGAGTCGAATTTTCGGTGAGGAAAGGTGGTGCCCACGCGTCGTTGAGCAAGAACACACGGCTATTAACAGAAACTGCGAAACTAGGCCATGGCCAATCGCGGAATGAATGGCCACTCGAACGCGCGCTCGCTCGCGCATTAGCTCGCGGGCTCGCTCCGAGGAATCGCGGGATTTCCAATTACACGATGCAACAAATGAAAACGCGCTGTGAAAGCGTGAAAAAGGGACAACAAGGAATTCGAGTGTCGCGTGTAACAAGAGAGAAACTTGTTGATGTTTGACTCGCGATAAAAGAGTGGCTCTCCCTGTCCGTCAACGAGAGTTCCCTCGAGCTGGGCCGGCCCGATCGCTAATCGTTCGACAAATATTGTAATCAATTTGGAAACACGCGGCTCTTACGAAATTCCGAGGTAAAAGCTCGCGCTCCTCGGCCGAACTTTTTTTTTTTATTATAGAAAATCTCATATGAGATTTATTACAACATAATTACAAAACAGAAATACACTACATACAATTACAGAGTATGGAGATTACAAAACAGAATAGGTTTCTTGTAGAAATACAGATATTATAATATTAATATATGATTAATAGGAACAGTATATGAACAGAGAGAGAAGAGGAAAAAAAACTTGTACTTTAAGGCCACAGCTTTTAAAAAATGATAACATGTAATGACAGGCCCTAATATTAGGTTTGGCTATCATTACTGAGACATCCATTGGAAGCTGGAAGTCTATTTTACTGAGTTTATTAATCAATGAGAGTCTCTCATCATTGTATAAATTACATTGCCACAAAACATGATTCAGCGACTCATCTCCAGCCCCACAACTACACTCAGGATCATTAATGAAACCAATGCGTGCTAGGGATGAAGCTAAATGGTAGTGGTCAGATCTACACCTATTTATACTGACAATGGTTGAACGGGATAAATTTAATCGAGAAAACCAAGGAAGTCGATTTTCATTAAAATAATATCGAAAATAGGTTTCGCCTTTGAGAAGACCATCAGCCTTTATAGAAGCAAGAGAGTTGTCAAACATATTTTTGAATCGACCGAACTTGTCGGAATCTTTTCATCTAGAAAACTCGGAAATTAATGGAATTCAACAGGCGTTCGTTCTACTCTCAAGGAAATCAAGTCCTAATTAATGTATCTTTTAGTTCACCTACGAGAATATAAATCGTTATTTGCGGATTTTATAAAATGGTGATACCTCTAGAAAAATTTCAAACTAGCGTACCGCATTCCTCTCGATTTATTCAAACAACGTTGTTTTTACAGCGACGAATGAAAATCCCAGATTTATTCAACTGTATTCGACGCGAGGCTGTGAGGAGGTTTTCTAAACAATTGATTCGTTGTTGTCGAACAACTCCATCGCGTTCGAAGATTAAGACTAATGCCCAGCCGCGCGCAGTATCCTCCATCGACCGAAAAGCTGTTCAAACATTCCCGCAGCGTTTACTGGCACAGTGCTGTAAGTGGCGTGAGCTGGAAGTGTACCGAGTCAGTGTTTCTCGATCGAAACAGGTTTTCCGTTGCCTGCAGACTGCGGCGACGAGTGTGAGGCGATCGAGCGCCATTGAAACGGGACAACGTTGATCCGTGTACCTTCGGATTATCCGACGAGCCGGCCGAATGGAATTAGGCAAACTCGAGTGTTACGTAAAACCGTGAACGTCGCTCCACGGAACGCGGTAACAGATGTTTCGTTACCTTCGTACAGACGATACACCGCGCGTCACGTTATTTTTTCATGGTTCGGCAATGTCGTCGGTCGCTGATGCGTGGTAACCGCGTTGGTAGTGTCAAGTGCGCGAGACGCAATCGCTGTTCGATATCTGCGGAAATCGATGGCGAAATTCGGCTGGCATTCGTTCCGCAATATGATTTTTTCACTCTTGCTCGTACGATATACAGAGGTTGTCTCAAAGATGTATATTCTTGAAGGGGCCGATTCCTCAGATTATTTCGAGAAACTTTTTCCTTCGCGAAAATGTTCTACGAGGTTTTGTTAAGGAGTTATTAACACTTTACCGACCGGAAGCGTGTTAATAGGATTTTCAATAATTCTGCTGTGCCAAAAAAAGCATAGAAATTTTCTTTGACATTGGAACCTTAAATGAAACTATTAGACGACGTTATTGAGGGTGACTTAGTTGATATGTATTTGGTCCCCTCAGGGTTTCAAATTCATTTACCAATCTTCTTCCCCCTCTTTTCTACTCACACCATCGCCTTTTCAGCGGGACCTACTGTTTATGGTGGGTTCCGAACCACCTTTTGCCAAGAACACGTGAAAAACACCCCGGGTGGGTCACTTTCCCGTGTTTTATCAGACGGTCACCCATCCTAGTGCCGTTCACGTTCCACATTGTTTAACTTCGGTGATCTAACGAGAACCGGTGCTTTCAACGGGACTACGGTTGTTGGCTGAGGGTGACTTAGTTAGTAAATACTAAATACTAAATGAAATTTAGCCATGTACCATACATTTTTCAAAAATATGCAATAATCACCGGTCGGTAATGTGTTAACAAAAAACACAGACCAATCAGAAGCGATTACAGTAGAGTTAGTGTTAGCATTGGTCGAGTCAGAATCCGTCCCCAGTAGTCGTTCTTTGATTAATCCGAGTTTTTCGTTAATAACTCCGTAACAAAGTCTCCGAGAACATTTCCGCGAAGGAAAAAGTTTCATGAAAGGACCTCAGGAATCTTTCATTTTAAGGAAATACGAAATTTTTGGGGTAGCCAGTATTAACCGTGCTTTGATACTTCTCCCAAATATGAATATTCGCATTAATGTAATTTATTGAGTGAAATTAAAATTGAATAGTTACTCTTCGAACCTCCTTGCTGCTATACCGGATATACATCAGCGTAAAAATGAACTGTTCGAATTGGCAAATAATCCTCTTTCGTGGGAGTACGCGGCGCTCGAAGCGCTAATTGAACGTCGAATGGCGCATCGGGATGCAGTTAATGCAGTGTCGGCGAGTTAAAGAAATCCTTGAGAAGATTATCGGATTGATTCTGTTGGCATTCGTCTCGAACCGGTCGGCGACTATTTTCACGTTCGACCGATCTCGTGGAGTCGTCGACACTGGTAGAAATTTTCCGTGGATTAAGAGAAGAAAGCGTAAATCTCGACGGAAATTCCGCGGTCTAGACGGCCGAGGCTCGACAGGGAAGTGGGGCCATTTTGATCGCGAGACTGCACCGCGCGGAGACGTCTCGAAAAGGCGGTTCAAGTTAATTGCTCATCGCCGGGACCGATTCAGATATTAACTTACAAGCTAATCTAGCCGGCAGCCTCGTAATCTACCGGCAGCTAATGAAAATAAAGAGAGGTCGTTGGACCCTCTCGGGAGCAAACGGCAACGAAGTCACGTTCCTCCTCCGACGACAATGAATAAAAGGGCACTTCGTTGGATTACCCTTTAATAACTCGCTTGGAACCACGCGTCCATTACGCTATTCATATAATACATATATTGCATCTACGTATATGTATATGCTGGCGTTCTCGTTTGCACGGTCGAACGGAACCAGAATCACGGAGCCGCCTCGCGGAAACTTTCACCTTAATTCTCGACCGTACCGTGACAACGTTTACCTTGTATTTTATCTGGATGGTGGTTTGCACGCGATCGACGCTCTCGACTCGTCAATTACGCGAAACTCTACTTTTTTTTTTGCAAAATTAACTCCTATCTTACTGGATCTCTATGGATTTCTATTTCTATAAAAGTTCTTCCTTATGCTAGAACATTTCTTCAGACTTCGATACCGTCAGGTTGAACCGATACGTTTCCTTGTACAAACAGTTGGAGAGTTAAGAATAATTTTGACGTTCGTCGTGGCGAGTAACGCGATTCCAGGAAAGGATTTCCGTTCGAGATGAGTTGGGAATTACGGAATCGATAGGATACGCGGACGATCCGCGACGAACGCGGGCCCCGTTTACGTAAATCCATTTTCCCATAGCACGGCTCGTTTGCCCGCGACGCTGTAATCCACGGCTGAGACCTTGAGAAACCGATCTTGCCGCGAGACGTCGTTTACCGACACGCGTCTAGACCTTCTCTCGCCGACGGCATGCCATTTTTCGTAATACTTTTCCCGCGATAAGAGGAGGCATCGCCGTTCATTTCGCCTCTCCGCCAATCAATTCTGATAAAAGTGTATCGGTGGAGGCTCTTCCTGAATTCGGTTCTCCGTCTCGCGAGAATAAAGCGTCGTACACGTTCGTACGAAATTACCACGAATTATCCTCGATCCTTCTCGATAATAATAGTTCCGACGATACCTGAGATGATCGCGTGGGTTTACGGAATAATGCGTTATCGCTGTTAACAATTACAGATAATTGCGATTAACCGGGCCCCAGTGTAAACGAAAGAACTCGGAAAACTAGCCTCGATAAGCCGTATCTCTATCTCGGTGTGTAATTTGAAGGTGGGCCCACGTTGCGCGTTCGTATCTGTAATATCGAGGATTGTTACGCGGAAAGCTGACCTTCCGAACGATCTTAGATAATAAACGACACGCCGTTCGAACCAATTCCAGCCGTCTCAAGGTTCCACCACTACTCAATTAGTCATAGTTCTTTCGTTACGCTCTTGTTTTGAAATCTTGAGAGACCTCGACTTCGGTATCTGGCATTCCTGCGGAAACTTCTCGAACTACTATCTTGGACTGCCCTCTGTATTTTCGAAGGCCTTGGATCTACTAATTCCGTAGATTCTTACAGGAAACTCTAGGCCTATTGCATTCCCAACAATCCTCAGAATTGTAGCCCTTTGCATTCTCAAGATCCTCAAGAATTCTCAAGCCCTTTCCATTCCCAACATCCTCAAAAAATTCTAGCCATTTGCATTCCCAATTATCCTCAGAATTCTAGCCTTTTCCATTCCCAAGATCCTCAGAATTCTAGCCCTTTCAATTCTCAAGGATCATCAAGTATTCTAGCTTTTTGAATTTCCCAATTATCCTCAAAGTTATTCTAGCTCTTTGCATTCCCAATTATCATGAGAATTCTAGCCCTTTACATTCCCAAGATATTTACAGAATTCTAGCCCTTTGCATTCCCAAGATCATCAAGAATTTTAAAGCCCTTTCTATTCCCAAGATCCTCAGAGAATTCTAGCCCTTTAAATTCCCAAGATATTTACAGAATTCTAGCCCTTTGCATTCCCAAGATCATCAAGAATTTTAAAGCCCTTTCTATTCCCAAGATCCTCAGAGAATTCTAGCCCTTTAAATTCCCAAGGATCCTCAAGTATTCTAGCTCTGTGCATTCCCAATTATTCTCAAAGTTATTCTAGCTCTTTGCATTCCCAATTATCATGAGAATTCTAGCCCTTTGCATTCCCAAGATCTTCAAGAATTTTAAAGCCCTTTCAATTCCCAAGTTCCTCAAGAATTCTAGAGCCCTTTGCGTTCCCCCCAATTATCATCAAAGTTATTCTAGCTCTTTGCATTCCGAATTATTCCACAGTATTCTAGCACATTGCATTCCCAATTATCCTCAAGAATTCTAGAGCCCTTTGCATTCCCTCCAATTATCATCAAAGTTATTCTAGCTCTTTGCATTCCGAATTATTCCACAGTATTCTAGCCCATTGCATTCCCAATTATCCTCAGAATTCTAGCCCTTTGCATTCCCAAGATCCTCAAACAATTCTGGCCCTACGAATATCCGAAACTCTTTGAAAATATTTCCTGAATAATCCGAAATGAATTAATTGTCGAGAAAATTTCACACGGTTACCCTCCCGACGCGTACTGCGATCAACGACGCTTAACCCGAAATACCACACAGTTGAGTGCATCAAGAGGGATCCATGGTACCATCGCAATTATACTGGGCTAACTTTTGATATATTTGATCCGTCACGTCGTACACTCGGTAGCAATTTAATTCAATAGAACGAATCTTCCCAATCAAGAACCACGTCTCCGAATGAATCATGTTATTATTGTTCACCGTGTGTACACACGTGTACGCGAGCGCGTTCGCAACTAGTGCAGACGCAAACTGAACGGGGATCGAAAATATATCGCTCGAACGAGTTAATTCACGTCCAATCGATTGACGCTGCTATTTTCACGAGATTGACCAGCTTCGATAGCGTCGCGATCCATTGACTATCGTAGCACTAAAAATACTGCGAAACGAAGGTTGAATGGGATCGCGACGGCGTGTTGCGTCACGCTTTGTTTTCTTCTAGGCGACACGGTTTCGAAACCGCGGAGACATTTATGCCAATATGTCACGGGAAGATTTTTTTCAATACCGCCATAGAACGTGCGTGGGTTGTTGAGAAAAGCGAGTAACATTTTCATTCTATCTTTGTCACGAAATAATCCTTCGAGCCCCGAGCAAGAATGCTCCTATATTTTGATCTCTGAAAAGCGATCCACAAACATTCTAGTTAAACTAGCGTGATACTCGTTGGAAAATCAACGGCTGGCTTATTTCTGAAGGTATATGACAGTAATCTATTTTTAGTACTTAATTCTGTAGGTTTCTCCAGGATAAATACATATTCGCGTACCCTTTTGGACTAACTGCTACCTGTGTACCAAATTTCTTACTGTTTTGAGATTCTTTACTGTTACAGAAGAACATAAATAAGACTAATTTAATTTTAGCAATTAATCCTAAAGGACTTCCAGAATAAAAACTTATTGGTGCATTCCTTTAAACTAATGGGTACCTGTCTAACAAATTTCAATTTTCTATGCCTTCTATGTTTTGAGATTGTTTTACCGTAACTAAGAACAGAGAAATAACACTAATTTAATTTTAACAATTAATCCTGAAAGACTTCCGGGATAAAAACATATTTGTGTACCCTTTTACGCTACCGGCTACCCGTGAACTAACTTTCTAAAGCTCGTGTTTCGAACTTTTTACCGTTACACAGGAACTTAAGTACCACTAATTTAATTTTAGCAATTAATCTTAAAGGACTTCCAGGATAAAAACTTATTAGTGCATTCCTTTGGACTAACGGCTACCTGTCTAACAAATTTCAATTTTCTATGCCTTCTATGTTTCGAGATTGTTTTACCGTAACTAAAAGCAGAGAAATAACACTAATTTAATTTTAACAATTAATCCTGAAGGACTTCCGGGATAAAAACATATTCGTGTACCCTTTTACGCTACCGACTACCCGTGTACTAAGTTTCAACTTTCTAAAGCTTGTGTTTCGAATTTTTTCACCGTTACACAGGAACTTAAGTACCACTAATTTAATTTTAGCAATTAATCTTAAGGGACTTCCAGGATAAAAACTTATTGGAGCATTCCTTTGGACTAACGGCTACCTGTCTAACAAATTTTAATTTTCTATGCCTTCTATGTTTCGAGATTGTTTTACCGTAACTAAAAGCAGAGAAATAACACTAATTTAATTTTAACAATTAACCCTGAAAGACTTTCGGGATAAAAACATATTGGTGTACCCTTTTACGCTACCGGCTACCCGTGTACTAAGTTTCAACTTTCTAAAGCTCGTGTTTCGAATTTTTCCACCGTTACACAGGAACTTAAGTACCACTAATTTAATTTTAGCAATTAATCCTAAAGGACTTCCAGGATAAAAACATATTGGTGCACCCGTTTGATCTACCCTGAGTATCAAATTTCACCTTTCCATTACAATGTACATACAGATAACTGAAAATTGATATGAACAACTCACCTTTCGGAAGGGGATCGACGCTGCTCTGTGCGGAGAACTCGCTGAGGCCGATGTTTCGATGTTGCTGATGATGGTGGTGGTGATGATGATTATTTTGTGGAGGCGGCGATGCCTCCCTGACACAGCCCATCAACGTCAGAGCGCCCCCGACGCCTCCACCTCCGCCCCCGCCGCCAGTGGCGGTGCTCGTCGACATCCTGCTCGTCTGAAACACCCCGAAGAACCATGCCGCTACGTAAGACTGTGCGACACGCTGATACCATGCCGCGAGAAACGAATTCTCCGCTCTTTTCCAGCTGTTCCAGCCATCCATCGTCACCGTCGACAATATCCCGTCAACAGTAAAATGTCTCGACCCGATCAATTTGCGAAAAAACCACCGGCAGCACACGCTCCGTACGAAACACACCCACGCCGCGCACTATACACCGAAACAACAACAACAACAAAAAACGAAGAAAAACGCGTGGCAGCCAGGCAACTATGTCCAGACAATTCCAAGAGGCTATCGATTCGCGTCAGCTGACCTTAGTCTCCGTTCACACCGACCTTGCACAACGCATCGCTCGGCCGGCTCTTCCGCGAACTATGACCCAGACTAATCGGAACTCTAATCAATCTTCGCCGATCCAATAGGACACAGCATCTTAGAAATGTTCCAGCATTCCAACGTCACAAATTCCCAAGCTGTCACAGCATCCGTCTAATCTACCAGGATCGGTCGATCGACCTTTCGAAAGCGTACACCAGGTATCCAGAATTCAACGATTACGAACTACAACATCGTGTCACTCCCACGCGTTTCTATCGCCTATACAAAGAAAAACACCGGTATCCGCAAGGCCAGAATTCAACGAGTACAAGCTACGACCGTTGCCTTCGTAGAACACCAACGCACAAGGTGACTACGGAATTCGTTTCACTTCGCAAGGAATTTGAACTTCAACGATATACAAAGTAACTTCCTCGTCCCGAATATATGTTGTAGATGCGGGAGAAGAGGGACTGTCCCGGGCAGCCGGAACAAACCGGGGGAGAACAGTGTCGGTTTCGGTGCAGCGTTTTCGTTGTGTAACGCTCGGCCGTTCCGTTACGAAACTTCTCTGCGTCCTGCTCCGGCCTCCTGCGCGCACTCTTCCCTCCCGTGCGCGTCTCTCGGAGGGCAAGGTCACTCGGAGCACACGGCGACGCACGGTGTGTAGCGTAGGTACGGTATACAAGCTGCGGAGATCAAACGAGAAGGTGTGGAGAGAAGAAAAATCGGGATGACGTGCGGTAGAACGAGCGAGGGAGCAGAGCCGACCGGGTAGAATCCTCGCGGAACTCGGTTAGAGGGGAGAGACTGGTACTCGCCGGAGGGAGGGAAGTGCACTCTCGCGGAAGAGGATGCACACGAGATGCGATGTCGCAGAGAGGAGGGGAAGTTTCGTTCGTGTGCGAGTTCCTGTGTCTGCGGCACACGCTTCACGACGAGAGACGAACACCCGATGCAGCCTCTCTCCGCGTCGACGGGCTCTCTGTAGCAATGGGTCAGGAGATGGTCTCCATGGTAACCGGAGCGTGCGAGGGGTGCACAAGAGAGACAGAGAGGGAGAGAGAGAGAGAAACGTCGTCGTGTGCATCGATTGCACCCTCGGCTGCCGGACGACCCTGACCTTCGCACAGCTGACGACCACCACGGCTCCGCTCTGCTCCGCTCCGCTCTGCTCAGATACGCGTGTTGCTCGCGCTGCCTCCGCCGTTCGATGGACAAGGTTGCTGCCGGGATCACGAAATTAACGCTGCCGGTTCTCGTTAAGGTATCGTCCACGGCTCGCGTTACGACCACACCGCCACGGGACACCTTTTTAAACCCTATTCCTCTCTGTTCCCTTGCTTGCCCTCCCCCCTCGCCTCGTGCCACTGTTCATCCGACACAGTGGCGATTCAAGCGGATAGATGGGACCAGATAGTTGCACGCTTTAAGGGGGGCTACTCGCCGAACCGGTTGAAAACATCGTTTTCTTTTCGGTTTCGCTCGAATCGATACCGCGGCAACGGTAAATTAATACCGCGCCTCGTTTCGTGACAGATTTCTAGCCTGTGATGAGTCTTGAAATAAATTCAATAATAAATTTTTCATATTAATTTAATATCACCCTCGATAATATTAAATTTTCTATAGAAATTCGATAATATAAAATTTTTCATACGAATTTAATATTACCCTCAATAATATTAAATTTTCTATAGAAATTCGATAATATAAAATTTTTCATACGAATTTAATATTACCCTCAATAATATTAAATTTTCTATAGAAATTCAATAATATAATATTTTTCATATGTATTTAATATTACCCTCAATCATATTAAATTTTCTGTAGAAATTGCTTGGGTCAATTCTTCTCCACAATCAAACTATTTGACAATTCTAACAAAAACTATATAAGTAAAAATTAAATGCTGTTCGTTGATAAACGCATCACATGAGAACGGCTGGATTGATTTGGCTAATTTAAAAAAAAGATATGTTCGTAATAGTCCGAATAATGTTTTTAGGAATAGAAAATTGGAAAAGTTGCCTGGAGAAATGGAAAATTCAGGAAAAAATGAAAGTGCTTTTTTCCATTGAAATTTGGACAGCACAACGTCTGTCGGGTCACATAGTTTTTTATAAAAATGTGCATGTTCTTTCGAACATTCTTGTTTCCTTGTATCGACTAGCTAATAATCTTCCCGAGCGTTATGGCTTCTTCCAGGAGAAGAATAACGATTCATTCAGGATAACTGGGAAATCGTTGAACCGAAAATGAATCAGTTCGAAGCGCATTCGCACGAACGATCAACAGTCCTAGTTACCCTGCTAATCGAGGACTCGAGCTGCCTAAATTGCAGCATTCCCGAGAATCATCGTCGAACTCGACATAACGAACGCAAACGTTAATTACGAGTCCTCCTCGCTCTGTACGCTGCCTCGATTCTCGGCAGTCGGGTATCTTGTTTCACGGAAGAAGCGCTAGGTTGTTCGAGGAACTCGTTAACACCATGATCCTCGGGGATCGAACCTGGCTTCGTATTCCTGATCTCCCACACCTCGTGGTTTCCCATCAGTGGCTATTAAAATCCCGTATTTATCATTTTGTAATAATTACAATATAATTTTACCAAGATGAAGAAGGTGCTCATAGACTGATTCTTCGCGAGACAATTCAGCTTAATGATCCTGATCAGAACTTTGTATTCTTGGTCAACCATTTTCATTGTTTCCCATCGATGATCATTTAAATTCCATTTTCACCATTTGCAACATAATTTTCCCAAGATGAAGAGGTTGCTCAGAGACTGATTCTTTGCCAGACAATTCAGCTCAATGATCCTGATCAGAACTTTGTATTCTTGGTCAACCATTTTCATTGTTTCCCATCTATGATCATTTAAATTCCATTTTCACCATTTGCAACATCATTTTCCCAAGATGAAGAGGTTCCTCAGAGACTGATTCTTTGCGAGACAATTCAGCTTTAATGATCCTGATCAAAACTTTGTATTCTTGGTCGACTATATTTCATGGTTTCCCATCGATGGCCATTCAAATTCCATTTTCACTATTTACAGTCCAATTTTCACAAGATGAAGAGGTTACTCAGAAATTCATTCTTTGCGAGACAATTCAGCTTAATGATCCTGATCAAAACTTTGTATTCTTCGTCGACTATATTTCATGGTTTCCCATCGATGATCATTTAAATTCCATTTTCACCATTTGCAACATAATTTTCCCAAGATGAAGAGGTTGCTCAGAGATTGATTCTTCGCTAGAACATTCAGCTTAATGATCCTGATCAAAACTTTGTATTCTTAATCGACTATATTTCATGGTTTCCCATCGATGGCCATTCAAATTCCATTTTCACTATTTACAGTCTAATTTTCCCAAGATGAAGAGGTTGCTCAGAAATTGATTCTTTGCGAGACAATTCAGCTTAATGATCCTGATCAAAACTTTGTATTCTGGGTCGACCATATTTCATGGTTTCCCATCGGAGGCCATTCAAATTCCATTTTCACCATTTACAGTCTAATTTTCCCAAGATGAAGAGATTACTCGGAGCCTTTCGGAGATGATTCAGCTCACAGCCAAAACTATGACATGTTCTAAAGATAGCGTGCGACATGACACCATTGTAACGAACTCGAGAGCAGAAAATAGGGTGAAAGTACCCGGCGCGACGCTTTTCTGCGAGCGTTCACGGCGAACGCGCCGACGCTAATCGAGCTAAGTTCGTTAGATAAAGCGGAGAGATTGCCACGACCTTGACATAGCTGCCACAAGCTATCCCGTCGGTGGAATGACTTCGTTCGGCATTAGCGTCTCTCGCTCTAATGGAGGCGCAACCCACGCTTCTGAATTCAGGACCTCCTCGCGAGATTCTCTCGGAAATGCTCGTGTCATCGAACATTAATCGCTCTCCACCGAACTTCCACAGCTATATTTACGACGTCAATTTATTTCACCTATTTGTTGTTTTCAAGTACATCATTTATTTGACCTCTTGACGGAACCAACGAGAGCAAACAAAATTTTAGCCGCAAGTAGACTGCGGATTTTATGTATTTATGACAAACATCGGTACTTACAATTTAAAACAGTGGAGGTATTAAAAAGATGCTACCAGTGTGGTAGTTTCATCTTAATCAGATAATTAGAAGAAGAATGAAATTGTTATTTGGCTCCTGTGTCTTGCATTCAATGCAAACATTTTTTATTTTGCATAAAGATCCGCGGTCTAATCATAAGGAATCATAAAC
The DNA here is from genome assembly GCA_916610235.2 of Lasioglossum morio. Taxonomy (NCBI): domain Eukaryota; kingdom Metazoa; phylum Arthropoda; class Insecta; order Hymenoptera; family Halictidae; genus Lasioglossum; species Lasioglossum morio. Next base: position 5,026,762 of record OU744327.1, read on the forward strand.
AGTCTTCCCTCGAATAGTTATTGTATGAGATGTAATATGATATTTGGTCCCCTCAGGGTTTCAAATTCATTTACCAATCCTCTCCCTCTTTCCACTCTCACCATCGCCTTTTTCAGCGGGACCTACTGTTTATTGTGGGTTCCGAACCACCTTTTGCCAACAACACGAGAAAAACACCTCGGGCGGGTCACTTTCCGGTTTTTTACCAGACGGTCACCCATCCTAGTGCCGTTCACGTTCCACATTGCTTAACTTCGGTGATCTAACGAGAACCGGTGCTTTCAACGGGACTACGGTTGTTGGCTGTCTTCCCTCGAATAGTAGAAATCGTGAAGATACTACGTTCTATGTTTTGTATCTGCGTTACCATTGCAATTGGCAACGAAACGATTAAATATAATCGCAACTCTATCATGTTCAATCTCGTTTTAATAAAAACAAATTAACCAATCCGTTGATACAGGTTTCCTAACGAAATAATTAAAAGTAATAAAGTTTCATCCTCAGTTTCGTCCGTAGAGACGAAAGTCACACTATGCGAGGGAAGACTGTACCATACGACCAATAAAAATTCCGAAATAAATGGACAAAGTAAATCGGCAACTACGCTGATAAAACAGATTGGCAGAGTGGACTGGTGTAACGTCTCGGCGAGATAAATAATCTCGCAAGTTTTTTCGAGGCAAGAACACACACTGTAAAAGACTCCGGAGCTTTCGAGAATCCGCCTCCGGTAGGATGTCGTCGCTTCGACGAATGTTCGCCGATTAATTTTTTATTAACCCCGGCGGAACTTTCACGGCGGATGATGCGTCCAGGATAGGTCTTGTCGAAGCGTCCATTAAAACGTCACGGGCAATGTCTCGAATACTCTTTTCTACGGACTATCGAGAGACACCGAGCAGCGCAATTAATGCCGTTTCGAACGGTTCGTCCTCCCCCGCGTTACAGGAGAAAGCGCGAGCATGATTCGCGACGTGTCGGGCCTTTAATTGTTTCGTCAAACACGAAAATAAGTGAAACGCTGCTATTCACCAGTCGACGATTCACCGTTACCAATAGGGTATCTTCCTCTGAACCGTTTTGCACGGTGCTTCTCCTCTCCGGTGAATTTTTCAACATCCGACAGACATACTTTCCTTCAAGTGCTCGTTCAACCGAACCTATTTCTTTAGGCTCCGTTTTATTTTTCATACGCGGTCCGACCGTTACCCGTTCGTAGTATTTTCTAAAAATCGAAGAAATTCTTGAAAATCGACGAGAATCCGGTTCTTGTCTCAAGAATTTAAGGAAATTGTCTATAAAACGATACTGCTCTTACATTCCTAACGTTTCATATTTCACGCGCTCGATGTATCAAATCTGCAGAGTCCATCATCTCCGAATCAAAATTTTAGTTTTATTTCTTGGAAATGCACGGAAACGTCGACGAATCTCGCAGTCGATTAAAGATAGAACGCGCCTTCCTTCCATAAAGATTACAGTTTCCCGAGCATTCCTTGGAATTCTTGAAAGACCGAGACTATTGTTTCGTGGATCGCTTCGATCGTGCACAAGAGAATTTCGCGAGTGGTTCGGATCAGTGACGATGGAAGAGCTGAAACATTGTTGGATCGAGGGAAACGGTGGACGCGCGGACCGATTTTCCATCGATCCGCTGTGCGATTACTCGCTTCCGGTTCCGTCGAACAATTAGAGCTCTCATTGGTCGAGTATCTAACAATAATGGCTCGATACCGAGGCTTCATCCGCTGCCTTTTCCGTTATATTGCGTGTTTCCCTCTCTATACCTGCTCTTAACCTTTAACTTGCCTTTCTTCATCTATCTTCATATTTTTAATATTATCCCTCTCTGTTAAACCAAAAAACAGTCCAGCATGCTCTCCTTCCGATCGTTGTTCATTAATGAAAATAAAATTGACAATTAATTCCTCTTACAGTTCTCTCGCAGTTTAATGCGATAAATTTTTCAAGTGATACACGAAAGAGTTTATTATAATTTTTAAACCGAATTCAGTAATAAAGAAAGCAAATGGAGGAGCAATCAGAGATTACAAGAAGCAATTGTTGAGGAAACAATCAACAAGTTAGCTCATTTTCCAGGTAATAAGTTGAGAACAACAGCTGATTCGATTAATAACTGTGTTATTAATTCAATCACACAACGAACGCTATCGGTGCTGTATCAGATAAGAGTTACAGGATGCTCTCCAGATCCCGAGTAATAAAATCAGTAGCTTTTCGGAGAACGTTGACAATGTGGATCAGGAGATACACGTTTGTTCATTTCGTAATACAGATAACAAAAGTAAGTCAGCAGGAAGTTTGTAACTTACTCGTAAATTGAACCTTCTAAATTAAATATGTTCCCTAAAGGAATGCGAACGAACTTGTTACTCACCCTAGCGTTTAAGATACGGTTTCGATCGTGGTGTACTCTGGCGACGAACGCTTAAATTTTTCAGCAGAGAACCGCGTCGTTGAAGTACGAGCGGTAGCGAGAACGCGTTAAAACGACTAAAGATAGGAACGGTAGGAGAGCTATTGAAGCGAACGCGGAATCCGCCTCGAGAGCGTTGAATAAAATTCAACCGGACCGTGACCGTATACCACAATCGTAGCCGCTCCGCGCGAATAAAGCCTCGTTGTGTTTGCACAACTGCGATAAAATCGAAGAGCGCTGCCGCTTACCTTAAATAGGAACCGACATGATAGATACGGTTCGTGTTGCCGTGCCCCGAATATCTGCAAACAGAACGGACGTGGATTAACAAACGTGCAACGACAAAGGCAAAAACAAAGTATTCAAATATAGGTTCCCAGTTCGTATTGATCTGCGCAAACATATTTTGCAGAGATCATTTCCGAATTCTCTGCAAACGCTGTCAAACTTTTGCACTGTACCACGGGGTACACAATAAAATTCGAATTTCTCTCTAACGGCTGTTAAATTTTCACGGTATACCAGACGCTCCGCAAGTTTTTATTTAAACAATGGTAAAATTGGAGGTTCTCTCCAAACATTGTCAAACTTTCGCACCGTACAGGCGCTGGAAGATAAAATTCGAGTTTCTCTCTAAAAGCTGTTAAATTTTTACGGTATACCAGACGCTCCGCAAATTTTTATTTAAACAATGGTAAAATTGGAGGTTCTCTCCAAACATTGTCAAACTTTCGCACCGTACAGGCGCTCGAAGATAAAATTCTAGTTTCTCTCTAAAGGCTGTTAAATTTTCACGGTATACCAGACGCTCCGCAATTCTTCATTTAAATAATAATAAAATTGAAGGTTCTCTCCAAACATTGTCAAACTTTCACACCGTACCAGACGCTCAAAGATAAAATTGGAATTTCTCTCTCAACACTGTTAAACTTTTACACTGTACCAGACGCTCGGCAATTTTTCATTCAAACCGCGATAAAATTCAAGGTTCTCTCCAAACGTTGTCGAACTTTCGCGCTGTTCCAGGCGCTGCACAACAAAATTCGAGTTTCTCTCTCAATACCATCAAATTTTTACAGTGCACCATCGCTCCGCAATTTCATTTAAACCGTGCTAAAATTGGCGGTTCTCTCCAAACACTGTCAAACTTTTGCACTGTACCAGACGCTCCGCGATTAAATTGGAGCTTCTCTCTCAGCGCTGTAAAATTTTTACAGTGCACCAGGTGTTCCACAATTTCATTTCAACTGCGATAAAATTGGAGGTTCTCCTCAAACACTGTCAAATTTGTTTGCGCTACCGAACGCACAATAGCTCGGCTAAAAACGCGACGATATCGATCTCCTCGCCATCGGCGATATCGCAACATCTACGCGCGGTGAGTCTCTGAAAAAAGCGAAAGCGAAATTCTCTGCGAACACCGTTAAATATTTGTTCTGTACCAAACACGTGCAGCACAATTCAATCTGTCGCGATTCGTACTGTTAGAGAGAATTCTTGTCGGGTTAGGGGTCTCGGAGAGAATCGCAACTCTCTGGCGGAACAGCGTTTGCCCGTTTGTCAGAGGACGTCCAAACAACGAGTCTCCTGATAGCCGGGAACAAAGCTGTTGTCGGCCGTAAAAACCACCCCCGTTAAAATATCGCGTTTCCCCGGGCGATAATTCGCGGCTGATTTTTGCAGTTCGCGTGGAATATTTATAGGCGCTCGAGAGAGCAGAAGAGACAAGACGAGAGATCCTCTCTTTTTCCTCCCCCCTCGGATTTTTTCCCCGTTAATCCAACATCCCAGAATTAACCGGATCAACGACGTAGGCTCGCGTTTCCCGTTCGCCGCCTGCATCCACGGGCTGCATCCGAGCCGTTCGTTCACGCTTTATAAATAGACGGTTGAAATTCTGTCGCGTCCGGGCGTGGCGGCGCCGGGTCCACGGCCGATGGATCCTAGACGCGGAATAGATCACTCGTCGCGATCCATTCATTAGGGGACGCAGCTACTAGCGAGTTTTCAGCGACGACGCTTCTTTTCAGAGAAATCACTTCCTCGGAACGCACGCTCGCTGGGAAAACTACGCTCGGCTTCATCTTCGCGGAATTCCGATCTCGCGAATAGGAAAAATTATGGCAACGTTTCAGCGATCGTTTAGCTGACACGGCGAGGAAACGTCCACAGAATTTTTCTAGATGAAGAGCTTGCGGAAGGGTTGACGATGATCCGAGTTAGCGGATCTTCCGTAGAATAATGTTCGAATTATTTTCGTCCCGTGAAAATGTTACGTATGGTGCTGCAATTCTGGATCGTCTATCGTCGAGTATAAGTTGTAGTTTGACTTGAGGACTATCTAGCTTGAGATCTATCTATTTTCAAGTCTACTTAGCTTGACATATATCTATCTTGAAGTCTGTTCATTCGAAAGTCCTCCTAGCTCGAGGTCTACGTAGTTTAAGATCTATCTAGCTTCAGATCTATCTAGCACGAAGTCTATCTAGCCTCAGATCTGTCTATTTTGAAGATTACCCGTTTTGAACTCTACCTACCTTAAGGTCTATATCTATCTTGAGATCTATCCATTTTAAAGTCCACTTTGCTTTGACCACTTTGAGATATATCCATCTTGAAGTCTGCCCATTTGAAAGTCCTCCCAGCTCAGATCTATCTATCTCGAGGTCTATCAATTTTGAAAGTTATCTGAAGATCTACCCGGAAGTTTAACTTGCAGCCTAACTCAAGATGTACCTCTCAAATTTCTCGGGTTAAAAGGTTACTTCCCGAGACAAAGTTCCTCTATTTTAGGGACACCCGATAGGAAGGGTAGTCTAGACGAAGCGAATACTTTGGTTTTCTCGTTGAAGTCACTGGAAAAAGGTGACGCATGCATCACAGCCCGGAAGTGACGGTTGTAGACGAGGATCGTGCGCGTTTTCTCTTTCTCGAAGGGAGCGTACGGCTTATTTAAGAAACGTCTGCTCCGAAACGAGTAGCACCGGGCGTATTTTCGTCCCGCGGTACCGAGACCAGTGTAGAAAATAAGCTGTGGCCTCGCTGTTGCTCAAAGGACCCTTTGATTGGATCGAGTGGGTACCGTTCAATCTTCCCCGCCCTTTTCTTTTCCTCAGCCAGTCATCGCGCGGCCGTCTTCCACCCCAGCTTTTAAAAGACCGAACTGAATCGGCTGGGTATCTTTCCACGGGAAAATCATCGTCCCAAGGGACCGAGTTTTCCATTCGAAAGTCTTTCTCCTCCCGCTATTCCAGACTCCGAACGGAGAATCATCGCTTCTTTCGCGGAGCCGTCAAAGCGATTCAATTATATTCGTTCGATATCATCGTCGAGAAAATTGCGAGACTCTCTGCAGATTCTATCCCATTTTTCTTCAACATTTGTTTTCGTGCGGTAGCTAGTGATCGTTAACAGTTTCTGATTTTTTGTTTTGCAATTATTGAAAGTATGATGATGATTTCGCTGGAAATGATTGCACACATTTTTGTATCCAAGCAATATGCGCCCATAATTATAGAAGTGTTCAAAAATTTAAAAAAAAATGAGTTTATTAGTTATTTCACGTCAGATTATTTTGAACTAAATGAATTCAATGTAATCTTTAGGATATTGTATTATGGAATTAGTCCTTTTCCTTTAAAAATGTCGAAACAAGAAATATATAACCTAAACCACTGTCATAATTATGGGCACATATTCTAATAAAAATCGCAGAAAATCTATAAAAGTTCTACGATGATATGTGCTTCTGTTATTCAAATCATGTATTCATCACCACCGATGTTTCAGAATTAGTGGAAACAAGATTCGTTAAAAGAATTTCTTTCTGAACGTTATAAGATCTTTAGTGTTTGACCTTTAAAACAGCACTTTACCGAGCTTAGTAGTATTTCCAATCCCCGCAGGCGTGCACAGCATTAAGATCGCATAGCGACTAGTCGAGCTCGATGGAGCGGCGATTGGTGAGCGAACACCAAGCTCGGAAAGAAATGTTGCGTGCAGATTTGAAATTGCGAGACGAGGAACAATGCGATGATCGAGGGCCGTAGCAACGGTTAATCCCGTTCGAGGAAGAGGAGAAACGCATCGGGAAAATGAGAAAAGTCACGGGACGAGAACGTAGCAACGGCATGGTTTTTTTTCCACGGTATTCGTGATTATTCGCCGGAAGGAAACAAAGGAGCAATACGCCGACGTTCGTCCGGTTGTTTCGTCGCGACGGCAGACGGAAATATTTCTTTCAACGAGCACGAGCGAAACGTGTAGTCTAGCCCGACAGGGTTCCATTCGTTCTCTATTCCTCGAGGTTGGCTAGAGGCTAGGCGCCATCAACCGCGTTGCCATTGTCCAAACACGGACACGCGTTCACGACGACGCGACGCACGCGACAGCGTTCTTCGAAACACGGCCTAATTGCGGCCTATCGTTCCCCAAAGCGAAACGAACTCACTCGAGTGGCCGCGCCATCGCGTTTGATCGCTTCGAGCTCGATTGGACAGCCGACTCTCGCGAGGCTGCTTCCGGTTGGATGATGTTTCTCAAACTGCTGCTCCAACTTGTCTCTATTTCTCGGTAACTACACCTGATAAATCGATGGCAATCGGAACATTGTAGTCACGCTTGCGTAAGGTGATACGCTGTTGATAAAAGCGAGGGATAACGCGCGACGGATTTAACGCTAAACCTGACGAACATTGATATTGGTTATTGTGTATCAGCTTGTTAAAATTAGAAGATCGAATTTGTTTAGATTTTCACGTCTTTATAACTTCAGTAACTATGAAATAAAAGATCAGAAAGAATAATTTTGTTGGCGTATCAACAGGTCATTAACACTAAATCTACCGAGCATTAAAATTGATTAGTGTGCATCAGCTTGTAAAAACAACGAGATTGAATATGTTTAGATTTTGGCAGTTTTCTAACTTCAACAACTACAACATTAAAAATCAGAAACAACAATTTTGCTGGCGCACCAAAAGTTCATTAACATTAAACCTACGGAACATTAAAACTGATTAATGTATATCAGCATGTAAAAATGGCAAGATTGAATTTACTTAGATTTTGGCATTTTTCTAACTTCAACAACTATAACATTAAAAATCAGAAACAACCATTTTGCTAGTGCACCAAAAGTTCATTAACATTAAACCTACGGAACATTAAAACTGATTAGTGTGCATCAGCTTGTAAAAATAACGAGATTGAATATGTTTAGATTTTGGCATTTTCCTAACTTCAACAACTATAACATTAAAACTCAGAAACAACAATTTTGCTGGCGCACCAAAACGTCATTAACATTAAACCTACGGAACATTAAAACTATTTAATGTATATCAGCATGTAAAAATGGCAAGATTGAATTTACTTAGATTTTGGCATCTTTATAACTTCAATAACAGTGAAATAAAAAATCTTGAGAATGAAAAATGAGATGGCCCGAGCGCAAAACGAAGAAGGGCGGAGCAGACCCCTAAAATTCATCGGAAGGTCTTCGAACCCGTAAAGGGGCACAGAACAGCATAGACCCCTCGTTTCATTCCACTCAGTTTCCCCGGGATTCACACTCGGAAAATGAGTCACCGTTTTCGGGACAGCTTGCGCATTGCGTGCACAGGGTCGGGATAGAATGAAGAAAAATAAAAGAGTCGTTTCGGAAATCGACCGACAAGGGAGTCGCGTGACGAGAGACGGGATGGGACGAGAGGAGACGAGACGGTCTGGTAACACGATCCCCCTTGTAGCACCATAGAGAGAGAGAGAGAACGAGGAGAGGGGGGCTGGCGATAAGAGCAAATTAAATTAGAGCCGCTATCGTCTTCGAGCGGGAAGTTATTCGGTGCACTTCGACGCCCGGTGCGTTGACCTCCGATCGAACGTCAGCACGAGAACGCACCGACGAATTATTTTCAGATTATATTGCCCTGCGAGGGTTGCCCAGAAAGAACATTCGTGTCTTCGTTAATTGTTTGTTACAAAAGAATCAGTCTCGGTCTCGTCGAACTGCTCCTACCAGGGTCGTTTCACTCTGAAGGAACGAAACCTTGTCCATTCAGTTAGGATGTAATTGGAGCTCATTGAGCAATTGTAATTGTTACAGAAGCTGGAAGTGTTCCAATTTTAAGTGCAAGCTTGCTTCGATGAGAAAAGCTTCTTAAAGTCTGACGATTAACCTTAAATTGGAAAGGACTAGTATGTTTCAAAACGAACAAGAAATTACTTTTACTATTTTTGTGAAGAAATAAAAAATTGTCTACCCAAATTACAAAATACTGTAATGACATAGAAATTTATTTTCTGTCTCAACTCGTTTAACCCGTTAAAAATAATGTAACAGAATCTTTAAATTCATCTAATGTTTTAAATTAAATCTATGCATTTTTGTTATAAATGGCGTAAAATCCGTTGTACAATAATAACATTAATTAGATTGTGCTATTGTACGAGTTGACCATTGTGTGTGCCACGTGGAAATGCGAACGGAACGAGGCGGCTCGATCTTTTGAAAATAACGAGCGACGGAATCGGCCGACCGAAATTTATCGGTCGATTGTGTCCCCTCGGCGATGGCATCCGAGCTGACACACCTCGATCGGAAGTCAACTGAGACGGCCTCGGGACGATCCGAGTCGATCCGCCCACGCAGTCACCACCATTTTATGGAAATCGACCAGCCACCCACGAACCCAGCGAATCCACTCTCTCTCTCTCTCCCATCTGGACAGTTTCAACTAAAAAATTCGTGTATCCTCGGCTCGCCACGGCCACGACACACTCTCGTAATATCGTTTACGAGGTCTCCACGCTGGAATAGCTCGCAATCCAGGCTCATCCCCGCGTTTATGCGCACTTCGACTGTGGCGATCCGCTACTGGACGATTCATTTATTCATTCGTTCACCTTGCCAATCGCTAATTTATTTATCGAAGACAAATGGTCTTCTTTAATAGATCTTCGACGTTGCAACCTTCTACGGTTATAGAATTATAAATGTCCTTATTCTTTCGGTTGAAAATATTACAGCATGAGAATCAATTATGTAGAGCTTGTACTATCCCCTTTACAATCCTTTTTTATGAAGGTGTAAGAGTCTAGTACAAGGGTTGGCAAATTACGGCCTGCCGCCTGTTTTTAATACGACCCGCGAGATTAATATTGTTCTTCGCATAAACGAATTAAATATAAATCAAATTACGTGAAATCTTTCTATTAAAAAAATTTGGAACTCCTGTTTTTTACTTGCTCTATGACCCACCAGGATTAAAAATTTTACAATCTGACCCTTTCCAAAAAAAGTTTCGCCGCCCCTGGTCTAATAAAAGCCATTACTTTGTAAAAATAAAATAATCTGTCTATACACACTTTCAGAAAATTCAACATATTGGAACTCGTCATTTTGCAATGTGTTTTTTTATATAACCATCTCCTCTTCGGTTGTACCACTAGTTTGTCCACCCAGTACGTTCAAAGAGATGCACGTATCGAATAATTTCCCCTGAACGGGTCTCTGCAGTCGGAATCAATTTTTCAGTAAAATTTTCAATGCGGTTAAACGGAGAATTGTCCGCGGTTGAAAAGTTTCTTTGGCCAATCTGATCAGCAGTAATTACGAGCGAGACTCTTCTGTGATTAAAGGAACGCGGCAAGCTTTCGAGAGAAAGAATTTCACAGAGAACGCGAGGCACGGGGCTGAGGTCGAACTAATTAACATAGCCTAGGTCTGCGGAGAGTCTTAACGGATCGCTTCTGAAACGATCCGAGCATAAAGGAAACGAGTGGTCGTCGGCTCGTGAGTCACGTTTATTGTTCACCGTTTAGCAGCCCACGACGAGACGAAGCGCGACGCCTTTCTCCGACTGAATTTACACGCGCCTGCTGTACAGCCTGCCCGCGTGGATTTTCGTTCGACGAGATCCACGACGATCCACGTCCGCGCGAGACAAATGCGTAATCGCTTCTCTGTTACGAGGACAACGTAACACTTTCCTGCGCCGAGCACCGATGCGCCCAACACACGTTTCCTCGAAACGAAAATCGATATGTCGAGATTCAACGCGGTGCGATATACACCTTTCTACCTTATCGCGACTCGAACTGTGATTAAATACGTTTCGCTCGGCATCGATGTCATGGCCGATTCTTCTGGCACTGTCGCCTGGCCTTGATAGAGCTCGTTTGTACCTTCGACAATTAATCTGCGCGAATGTCTGCGTGAATTTTTGAAGGCCTCCTTCTGTTTCATTGTTCCGATTTACGGGTTGACTGACAGAGACTACGGTCCAAGTCTTTGTGAGACTTCTTATGAAGATTTTATGACAAAAATTAATAGGTGCAATTTATGATAGCGAATGTCTTAGAAGAATTTATGAATATTATTATATTATTGTATATTCAACCCATTGAGCATAATGGTTATTCTAATTCACTCCAGTTTGTTGCAATTCAGGCAGAAAATTTTCATTTTGCAAGAAAACCCGCTGTCTATTATGTTACGATTCAAAAAACATAAACACAAGATTTCAAACACTTAGAGCAAGATCTACTTATGGATTAATTAATCCAATGTGTCGTATTATTGCACTCAAGCACTGTCTATAATCGTATTGAGTCTTTACAAAATTTTAAAGACTCTTCTTTGTTCATTAGTACCTGTTTGTTATTAGACGAATAGTCGTTTATCTTTCTCTTCTTTTTTTATTGTAAAAACTTGTGTAAAAGGGCTTCAGTCTGTCTATAAATAATAATAATAATAAAAGCTGATAGGATTTACGGTCTAATCGTCATTGAGTGTCCAGCATAATTCCGAGAATAATAATATTATAACTGGATGGAATTTATACCAACTTATGGAGAAGAAATAGAGAAATGTGCCTACTCGAATATTAATCAGGATCCGCGGATGCAGATTTCGTACGACAAAGAGCGGATGCATCGACGCGCGTCGAGAAAATCTCGAAGCTCTAGTCGCGTCGGCGCATTCCGATTGAATTGAAATAAGAAGGTCAGTGGTCCGCTGGGAAAGTATCCGAGGCCGAATCTCATCTTGGAAACCTTGGGGAAGACAATAAGGTGAAATTGAATCGCATTAGATGCTCTGATTCTTCATATTATTAGCGCGTGTTATAGATTTTCTCGTTTTTGGAGGCTGCTCCGAGTTCGTAACTCGAGCTCGACCTACTCGAAAAGTACGAGCACGGCTTTGCGGGCAGAAAGGCGATTAGACTCGATAAGAATTTGTAACAGCATAATAGACCCTCGAGCAGTAAAAAAAAAGATTAAAAAACCATCGGACCGCGTATCTTGAAACGATAAGTGTCAAATGACCGCTTGATAGTCCTCGATAAGAGTAATAGTCCGAACTGGAATGGTTCGGAACATGCTTCGACAACTTTGAATAACCAAAAGTAATTATTGTTTCTTCTGAATACGGACATATACGTACACTACTGGCCGAAATATTCGAATCACTTACTGATTTTTGTAAACATCGTTGTTATAGCAAGTATTAACTAGTTGAATAATATTTTCTAAATAGTTGAATAATATTTCGAAAAGAACATCTTTGGCAAATTCTACAAGAATCGTGGAAAGATATCAAATTAGAAACATTGGAAAAATTAATTCCCAGGAATATGTCAGGCTGTCGTTAAAAATTAAAACGGTTTTTTAATGTAAGAACAATTTGAAGGAAAATACGCATTCCTTGATAAAACAAATATGTAATACAAAATGTAAAACATACTACTCGTAAGTTTCTTGACAAATAAATTGATTGCCCTAAAGGCATTCAGTTATTCTTATGAACATCCTAGTTCTCTGAATTTGTAAAACAGGTTCGTTCATAAAGAAAGGTTATTTTAAATGATAAAAGTATACTGTATTTTTAGAATGAATAATTTGTTATAATTTTAAAATGATCATTGTAGCCGATAATATCAAATTAGAAACATTTGAAAAATTAATTCCCAGGAATATGTCAGGCTGTCGTTAAAAAGCAAAACGATTTTTTAATGTAAGAACAATTTAAAGGAAAATACGCATTCCTTGACAAAACAAATACGTAATACAAAATGTAAAACATACTACTCGTAAGTTTCTTGACAAATAAATTGATTGCCCTAAAGGCATTCAGTTATTCTTATAAACATCCTAGTTCTCTGAATTTGTAAAACAAGTTCGTCCATCAAGAATGGTTATTTTAAATGATAAAAGAATACTGTTTCTGTAAAATGAACAATTTGTTACAATTTTAAAGTGATCGTCGTAGCCGACAACACGAAAACGCGGTCGTCCCTGGAATTTTCGTTGACTCTAGGTTGATCGGGTGACTCACTGACAATCGAGGAGGAGCGTCTCGAGTTATCGCGGCTCGCTTGTCCTTTGTATCAATCAACGAAAATTAGATTGTCCCGGCCGCGTCGAGCCACCGATATAAAAGAGGCGCAGCCTTTCTCGAGTTAATGACAAAATGGTCGCGGAAATTGGATCGTCGTGCGCGCGGGGAGTCAGCCCGACGCGAAATTGTTTCCTCGTGGAACGAGTAGAACGAGTAGAACGAGCCCGCTCGACGGGACGCGTTGATTTCATCGGGGACGAGCCCAAAATGTCACGCGATTTTCTGTCACCCATCGGAGAAAAACGAACATTCAATTAATTCCTTCGACGTCGCATGACTCGCACGAATAACTCGATCTTCGCGTCAGCCGAGCACCAGTCTCTGCATTCAATTAATCCTCCCAATCCTCGGGAAATATTCCCAATTAGATGTGATTACAGATAATGTTTATATCTAAGAAATTGATAAAAGCGTTGGAACAAAATGATGAAATTCGAACAAGGTGATCGCAAGGCTCCGAAGCGATTGGATACATTCTAGGATTAAGATTTAGGCGATTAAGAATCTTGTAGAGAGTGGTGATCTGCGCGAGGAATATTGTAAGGAGAAATGAATGAAACTCAAAGAGGTTAAAAGTTTCTCGAAGCGAGATTGTAAGTAGCTTATGATTGTCCAGGTCCTGGGATTAAGGTGATGGGTTTACAAGGCTTTTAAGAACCCGCGCCTCGCACGAACTACGGGTACAACGTATTGGTAAATTAGCGATGGAGATTAAAGTTCGAGAACGAGGAAAGTGAGGCAACAACGAGGATAGACTTTGCGACTCATCGTCGATCATCGACGAGGTTCGCGTCTCGCAAAAACCGTGCGAGCTGTTCAGCGAAAGTGATGTAACGGTACGAAGCTTGAGGGAACCGGGTGAAAGAACCGAGGTGAGTCGAGCCACGCTTATTGTGAGCCGCCTAAAGACTAACGGTGTTTAACCCTTTCGCTACGGCCATCTTTGCGGCCTACAGTTCAGGTCAATTTGCTTATATGCTCTTAGAAAGCTGATCTCTGCTCCATTACCTCTGAACCGTGTCTCATGCTGCAGTGGCATGTGCGACTTGCGGCCTGCAAGGAGACAGGTACGTAATGTGTCGAGTGGGATCTGCATAGCGTTTTGAAAGCGATCGTGTTTGTCATAAATGCATAAAATCGTCTAGTTCTAGTTAAGTCGATAGTGTAGTGATCATCCAAAAGCGTAGAAATTTGTAAATAGCGATTGTGTTTGCCATGAATGCATAAAATCCTCTAGTTCTAGTTACATCGCTAGTCTAGTGAACATTCACTAGCATAGAAATTTGTGAAAAGAATCGTGTTTGTCATAAATGCTTAAAATCGTCTAGTTCAAGTTAAGTCGATAGTCTAGTGATCATCCAAAAGCGTAGAAATTTGTAAAAAGCGATTACGTTTGCCATAAATTCATAAAATCCTCTAGTTCTGGTTACATCGCTAGTCTAGTGAACATTTACTAGCATAGAAATTTGTGAAAAGCGATTGTGTTTGTCATAAATGAATAAAATTGTCTAGTTCTAGTTAAGTCGATAGTCTAGTGATCATCCAAAATCGTAGAAATTTGTAAAAAGCGATTACGTTTGCCATACATGCATAAAATCCTCTAGTTCTGGTTACATCGCTAGTCTAGTGAACATTTACTAGCATAGAAATTTGTGAAAAGCGATTGTGTTTGTCATAAATGAATAAAATTGTCTAGTTCTAGTTAAGTTGATAGTCTAGTGATCATCCAAAAGCGTAGAAATTTGTGAAAAGCGATTACGTTTGACATAAATGCATAAAATCCTCTAGTTCAAGTTAAATCGCTAGTCTAGTGAACATTCACTAGCATATAAATTTGTAAAAAACGATTACGTTTGCCACAAATACATAAAATCTTCAAATTCTAATTAAATTACTAGTCCAGTGATCATGCAAGAGTACATCATTTTGCTACTAGTCAACATTGTTATTGCACAGGTGACATTTCCCGAGAGCACAATCGGATCCAGTTCGACGATATCGCAGAGATACCGCGGACAGCAGAGGACCAACAAAAGCGAATAGCACCCGCCTACGTCTTATTTGGAGCACAAACGGTTTTCTCTTCGATGAAAGCAGTTCGCTCGCTCTCGTCTTATGGAACAGCCTAGGAAAAGTATGAGCTTGCAGAAAGGTCGGCAGTCTAATTATCTGGACATCCGATCGGTGGGAGACTATTAGAGTTGGTCGCAGTGTCCCGGCGGCGATTCAACGCCGACGGTCACAGGGACCACGGTCGGCCATGGCATCGGAAGGGTTAAACGGTCGGAACAACGATCGGAAGCTCGAATCGATCGAACAAGAGAGGGAGAAAAAAATAGAGAAATAGAGAGGAAGAGAGGATAGTCTCCCCTCGGTCTGGCCCCTGGGGGCCTGGCGACAGCTCACGGGTCTCTCGAGAATCATCGAGGATCCGCGGGGAAGTCACGTCCGTCGGCCGGGAGTCGATCGCGGGACGATAAGTCACGCGCAACCCGGAAAACAGTGAACGTTTCGACGTTCCACGGTGAACAGTGAACTCGCTGGACAGGGGACCTCTCTGATGCCAGGTTTTTCTCCGCGTGTAACGTGTTGCGCGAAAAACACCAAGAGCCGGCGACTTGGCTCTCTCGAGGAACTCCTGACCTTTCCACCGGGTCGATGACACTCGTTAAAGGGACACCGGGGACACGGTTACTTCGCTCGACGACACGGCTTCAAAACGACACTGAAAAACTGGCTAATCGCCGGCCGTAGTGACGCGACCTGCGACCATCGCAAACATTTTAGAACCGCGTCCGCTGACATTATCACCGTTCTATCCCGCGATTCAACTTCAACCTTCGACCTTTAGGGACTTGACGCTAGCCATAATTATTTCGAAAAAAAACAGGGAATTTGGATCGAACCAGAGACGAATGTTCATTAACTTTCTATCTCACCATTTCTTCTGTTTTATTCTGTTCTTTGAGTTTTATATTCTTGTATGTTTTAACAATGTACGTTATAACATAATTATAAAAACATACTAGAATATTCAAGAATATACTGAAATATACTAGAACATACAAGAATATACAAGTAATTACAAGAATATTCAAGAATATACAATATTATCTATTTATGATCAGCAGGATGCATCTACGACAAAAATCAGTATGTGCAACTGCAAACAGTAGAAAGGTTGAAATGATTTATTTTCAGCTTGTCATAATTATTAAAGTAAGATTGAAATGCATATACGACTCTAGTCTTTTGGAATTAACGCAGACAATTTTTATTTTGCATAAAGTCTAATAATCAGCAGTCTAATTCGCCTGCAGCTCCCATATTCAATATTGTTCTCTTCTGATGAATCGTTTCATAAATGGGCGACCGAGTAAATGAATGAATCGCCTAGGAAACTGAAGCTCTCTCGAAGAAAAATTCTAGAATACGAGGGATCCATTTCTGGCTTGAAGAAGATTGAAGAAGATCTGTAAAAGAAATATCTGTTGCAATAGAAACGACCGAGACGCTAATGGGTCTACAAAAAGGTAAAAAAAAAAGGTTCGCTGTTAAAGGTTCGAGGGCTAAAATTGTATATTGATTTTGACCGTGCCAGACGAGATAAATAAATTTGTTTTTACAACCATCCGATACAATGAAGAAGTTCCGCCTTGATCGGATGGAAAGAAGCGTTAGAATCGCGGTTCCGAGGCAATTGTGAATCGTGGTTGCTCGTGACTCGCTCTAAAGCACCGTAACGCGGAACGATTGTCACGGTCCGGATCGCGTCGTTGCCATTGACGGACCGAGAGCCTCCGATCGATCGTGTCCGATTTCGTTCGACACTCGTTTCCTTTTGTTCTCTTGTCCGAGATCGATGAAACCGCCGGTCACCCGGTAGACGGTATGCACCGGCGTGCAACAACTCGTTTCCATCGCGTGGGAATACGAACTCGCTGCATCGCGTTGCACCGGTAGCAGTCGCGTCGCACGTTCCTTTAAAATGCGCTTCTGGCTTCCAGCCGAGCAAAAATCATAAACATTGCGGATCTTCGTTTGTCATAAAAATCGTTGATAGAAACGTCTTTCTTTCCGCAACAATTTTAAAAGATTGAGTCTTGCATATTCGATGTCCTCTAATTCGTTTAATCTTTCTCATATTCCCGCAACGAGATTCTCAGTCCAATTATTAAACTGCGGATCTTAATGAAAAATAAAAATAGTTTCCATTGGTTGCAGGAAATAGAAACAAATACTTAATACAGGAAAAACGATATATTGACGTCTGAAACTTCGAAATATCTTTCAACAAATTTTGAATTTCATCTGCTCAATTTTTCAATAAATGCATAAAGATCCGCAGTTTGCTAATTATCAATCAATTTATTGTACTTCTATGAAACAGAATTGGGAGACAGAATATCGACTGCCCTCTTTGCATGACACGCGCGTTGCTCGCTCGTCCACGTGGGAACGAGTAAGAAAATAACAGTAAATACGAAGAGGTAAAAATATGTTTCCCGATCTGGAATCGCTCGGTGAACATTGAGCCACTGTGCGTCGTGTCTGTTCGAGGCTCTTGCAATCCGACAATCCGTGTCGATGCGCTTTGACGGCGAGCTCTCTGCGGAACGAGGAGACAGAAAGATCGACAGACAGCGGGAGCCGAGGAGAGATATCTCTCGCAATAAAATATTTTAACGGTATTTTCTGGGGCAGCGGCGTGTCTTCTTCGAGCAACGCGTACCCACGATCGATCCCCGCCCACCGGTGGAAACGCTTTTCACAGCCATTTCTTCCCGTCATCGGGCTCTTCGGGTCTGCACACGAGGCACTGATCCCATGCAACCAGGCTGTCAGTCGTCGAGATGCGCTTTCTGTTGCCGATGTAATCCCTTACCCGCCGAGACGCCACCAGTTCGTTACGTTTTCGACATTCCTCCTGAAAGGTGCGAACCAAGAAATGTGGACAACCAATATTCCCGAAAAATCTCGTTTGATTCGCTGCACGATTTCGATTATCTCTTCTCGGTATCACTCGTTAGTGCAACGACAAGGGGAACGAACTTTCTGCGTTACTTAAAAGTGGCATCTCCTTTGCGCGTCTGGACGCAGCGTTTTTGTTATTCATACTTCATTCTTTGTAGCTCTTTGCTGTGCCTCTGGACGCACAAGTTTGCGTTCCTATCATGCGATTTGGTATATGTTTTCTTGTATTTTACTTGCGAAGAAAAGAGTTCGATGGGTCAGACACAAACGCGAGAATTTGTCAACCCACTGCTTCGGAATAGTTTTTGGACTACTGTTTGTTTGAATTTCTCGAAATCTTAAAATTTATGGTTCTACAGACGCGTGTAATAAAGTGTCAACATTTTTTCCATTAAATTATAATAGCTGAACTAGCAAACCGAGGAGAATGAGGTTTTAGGAGCTTATAGCGAAAGCGTAAGAGTATCTACTCAACAAATTTATCTAATTCTACTCAAAATCTTGTCTTCGTATTATGAATATGTCAAGAAATGCAAAGAAATTTATAAAAAAATGCATTGGTGATTTAAATAATCTGGAAAACTATTAAATCAGTAACAAATGAACAATTTCTAATATTTTTTAAGACAACAAACTTTAACTCTTCGCTGCATAGTGTATCATATCTTATATAGTTATCAAATCTGATAAATAGTAATCTAAGAATAGTTGTTCTAACTATGTTTATCTATGTTTATTCTCCTGAAAATGCTGTTTGAATTTTTTAAATATTTTCCCTTAAATTAAACACAATAACTAACCTTCTTTCAATTTTTTCATCCAAATTAAAAAGAAATCATGCAATGAAGGGTTAAAGAATTAATTATAAAACTATTACAATAAATATATATTTATTACGATAGTTATCAGTAGGTAGGAATAATTTTTTTAATGAATTTTAGAGGAAATTTCATGAATTACACTTTGTGAAAAATCTATAAAATCCGGGGTCTAATAATAAAGCAAAGAGCCTTGGCGTGCGGATAACGGGAATCTTGCTAAACGACTAAGAATTCATGACAAGCAGGTTGACATGAAATTGAACGAACGAAGAATCGACTATACAATCATGTCGAAATTAAACGTAGTCGGATGAAACTATCCGTGTTATTTTCAGTTTGCAATCGAATTGCTTCAGAGAGTCTGTTTCTAAAAACCATGACAGGCAGACCTGGAGGATTACGGTTCCACTAACAGTCGCGTAAAATGTTAAATAAATCATTTCCAGTTGCGTAGGATAAGAAGATAAGTATCTTGGAAACGCTCGTCGTCGGCTACCGGTCAAGGTTGGCAATAAAACGTTTCTTGTGGTCCTTAATTTGCGATCTCTGTGGTTAGCTTATTTTCCTGGGTTGTTTACGAGAACCGTCGTGGGTTACTTCGACGCGTAGAAACGCGGCTTTAGGAAGCGGAAGAGCGAAATGAAGACTGTCGAACTGTTCAGGCAGACGGTGTCTGTGCGACCGTACCGGGTCGATTCCTTGTTAACGTTGGCCGGACGGTCGTTCCCCGTAAACGAGCACAGAAAAGCCATTCGCGAGACCGTGTCTCGCGGACGGAACCGTCGACAGAATAATTTCATGTATTATTTATCGCGCATTCCGCGCGACTCCTTGATCCACCGTTACGTACCGGGTGCCTTGTAATTTACGTCGGCCTCGCGACAAGCTTCTTACGCCGCACGAGCGTTACAGTTACGCTGTTAACGCTCGGACACCGTCGCGACGAGCAGCAAACGTGACTCGAATTCAATCCCTCGGAAAAATCAAAATCCCTACTGCACGAACGCCTTTCTACAGAAATCTGCGGCTCGAGTTTTTAATAAAACCTACAAAAATGTTCCTGAAATTCTATTCTATGCATGTAAATAAATATAAAGTGTTCGAAAGTAATATAGTTATAATACCTAAGTAGGAGTATGCTGAGAAACGATATGAAATCAACATTACATTTTGTGCAATAACTACATTTCTTCCTGATCTGAATAACAAAGTTAGCTCTTAACTGCATGATCTTTTTAATTGAGATGAAATAATTGAAAGAAGGTCAGTTTTTGTGTTTTAATTAAGGGAAAAATATTTTAAAAAATGAAAACAACATTTTCCGAAAAATAAACATAGTAAAAAACACATTCTTAGTTTACTATATACCAGCTTTGTTAACTGTATCAGATATGATACACTATGTAGCAAAGAAGCTATGAATTGAAAAATTGCCCTTGGTCTTAAACTTCAAAGTCACGTTTTTTTTTCTTGCATTGGATTATTTTATTGCAAAGGAAGCATGGGTAAAAATTGTACATTTACATATTCATGTTTGACGTATTTTATCATTTCTATTTTATATTACTTCTGCATTTTCATCCCCATTTCTTTCTGCAAAGAATAATAGATTAGATAGGTGCATAGATATAACTGGAAGGTATCCTAAGCCAACAGGCAGGGGTTCTAATAAATGATAACAATACAGGTACCATCCAAACACATCGAGTGGAAAATTCTAGTAAAAACATGAGATTGATAAACGACGCGAGAAAAGCTGCAACGTGGCACGAGAGCCACGCGAAGACGGTTGAATAAAATCGGGATAATTAATGCGTCCTGTTGCGCAACCAAACGCTTCGAAACCACGAAGAAGAAGAAGCAGGAGAGTTGTACACGCTGAAACCGACACGACGCGACGTCCGTAATTTACGGTAAACTCGAATCTCGGTTAGAAGAGCGGCCAGCGAACGGTTTCCTCTCGATTCCCGATCTCTCCTCGAATCGATCTTTATTTTCAATTTTCACCGGGCGTTAAAAGGAAAGTTCTCGGACCACGACGGAGTCGATTCCCGGGAAGTTTTTCCAGCGGTTTCGAGCGAAGAAGCGGTGAAGAAGGTGAGGGGCGATCGGAATACTTAAGGAGCAAAGTTAATCGCATAAAATGTGGGTTGAGCGAGCAGTATCTTCCGAACGAAATGCTCGCCGACCTCGAAACTTTTTCCACGGGCCGGTGCCTCGCCTCGCCTCGCCTCGTCTAGCCACGCTTCCAAGTTCAACATATCGCGTTCATTCGCTCGTTTCTCCGCCCACGGAACGCATAAATTCGAACCGGTACCCCTCACCCTCTATGCTCAACACCTATCGCCATATTCTTCAACGTCCCGTCGACCTTAGTTTCTCGGGAAACTTGAAGAATCGAAATAGATGAGCGGACTTGTGAATTATGCGACGTCGTCGCCGCGGCTCAGAAAAACGGAGACGAGAGATAAAGAGAGAATTATGGCGTGAGCGGTTAGCTTCGGTATGAAACCATTGTCGCGTTAAATGGTGGGATGCAGTGTTAGCTGCAGAACGATGTTGCAATGCATCGACCGGAGAGAAAAACATCAGAAACAATTACAGAATATTTTATAATCTTCGAGCAATTGAAAGAATTCACGGCGAGTCGTTTAATCCTCGTATGCTCCTCAAAAATAGCTGCATGAAAGAGATTACAATCAACACAATATGTTTCATTTATAGCGTCACATTTTAAAGAAATACATTTCACGACGTAGACATAAATGGATGAATAATTTTACAGTATGTGAAAATATTGAATCGATGAATTTTCACCCTGAGGAACGTATGAGGGTTAAATAATAGTACAGCAATCTTTAGGGACGCCTCAGGCGCCTCTTGAGTACTAAGGATTAATATTTTCCACGTTAATTTAGGACGTGCCGCTCAGACA
The DNA here is from genome assembly GCA_916610235.2 of Lasioglossum morio. Lineage (NCBI taxonomy): Eukaryota > Metazoa > Arthropoda > Insecta > Hymenoptera > Halictidae > Lasioglossum > Lasioglossum morio. The sequence continues at coordinate 5,048,337 of OU744327.1, forward strand.
AGGAACAATTCCGTTCGGTATAATAATTACCATTTTTGTTGTTTAGTTTCTGACTCGTGTCTATGATTCGTATAAATATACTTAAATTCAAATGTTGAAGAGTGGTTGGAGAAGCTGAGGAAAAAGAGAGAAAAGAGGGCATAAACAAACCAAAGAGAGGGCCAAATCAAAATCGCAAAAGTTAGGGGAGGGGGAGGGAAACAATAAGTACGGAACTAAGGGGGTTAAGGATAATTAGAATTTAAAAGAAAGGGATAGGGTAGGAATGGGTGAGACAGAGAAATGAATGAGAGAAGGTTTGGATCGAATGCGTGTGTTAAGATAGCTTTGTAAATATAGGATAATGTAAACCAAGTCTAATTTCTTAGCTGTAAGGCTGAAATAAAGAATATTATTATTATTATTATTATACTTAAATTCAAATGCATTAACCCATTGCCGTACCATTTTCTTTAGAGTTACAGCGATTAAGCCGTGATCATTCCCAAATATGTTGGAGAAGAGAAAAGAGAACTTTTTTAAATTTATTTATTTATACAGGTCGCATCAACAACTAGGTTATTAGCGGCCACACAGATATAGAAAAGAGAATTGGTATATAAATATATATCAGTTAAATAAAAATCTGGAAATATTCCATGTGCCATCTACTACTGTGGTGTCCAAAGTGGTTCGGAACCCACCTTAATAAACTGTAGGTCTCGTCGCGAAATAACTTTAACAAAGAGTTGAAAGCGACGTTAAATAAATATTTAAAAAAAAGTGAAACGTTCGCATGCGATCTTGATGGAATGCTACCGAGGGTGGTAAAGCTACGCAACACGATTAGGCAGGGACACCGGAAGCAACGCGTTGCCCGGGTTTCCGGCGTGAAACTATGCCAAACACAGTATGCCCGGCATTCTGGAAATTAGGCGCGGGAAACGAGAGAGAGAGAAAGAAGAACCAACCGCTTTCGTGGTTTTCCAGCCAAGTACTCCTCGGCTCTCGTGCGCTCAAACTGCGTCTCGCCTTCTATGATTTCCGGTCATTAGAGTCAGGCTTCGTTTGCGGGAAGGAAAAAAATTTCTGACGAGCGGGAACTGCCTCGAATTTGCGAAATTCCCTCGCATTTCTAACCCTTTACACTCGACCGTTCACCTCGGGAAACGTCGTGCATTTAGTCGGTCACTTTTTTCAGGTGACAAGAAAATTATGCCACTTGCGCCGAAACACAACAATTAACGTACCCCTTTGAAAAGTAAATTTCTATGTATTGCACATACGTGTACGTTTACTTTAACCCCGTGCCCTACAATTTCGTGTCAGACTCGTGTTGTAGAGTTTGAACACAGTCTACTAAATGTATGCTATTAATCGCCTTTAAACCGAGATGCAATTCTATTTGGGTTTTGTTAATGTATAGTTATTGCTAATTGAAAATTTTCCGAATAACAGATGTTGCTGATTATGATTTTATTGGAATATGATGGACTTGGAAACCATTAGGTGGGAAGAGAAGGTACATTAATATGTAAAAGCATGTAGAAGAATTGAAGGATTTTCGTAATCTCCAGTGTCGAGAATTTTCAATTTTGCGCCGCCTCCGAAAAGATTGTATTGTATTTAATATTTTATTTTAATAATTTTTATTAACGGTTGGTGTGTATTCATACAAAATGCAATGGAAATTATTTTATAGTTTTTAGTGCATTTGTGTAGTGCGTTTCGAATTCGGTTTAGTTTTTTTACAAAATTTTTGTTAATGTATAGTTATTGAAGAACATACACTAAATTTTCTCCTTTCTTGGGAAATTACAAAGAAAGTTCTAATCGAATGTTGAAACCGTATAATAAAGGAGTTAATGCTTAGTTATTGACAATTATATTGTGTATTTTGTGGATTTATCTTAATTAATTAAAATCAATGATTCGCTCTTGTTTTGCAAACGATTCAGATCATTTTTATTTCTCGTAAAGATCCTGTTATACGGGAAGGGGTCGACACCGGCTGGAGGGGGGGCTGAAAATTGGGCAGAAAAATTCAGACGCACCTGATCCCTGCTCCATAAAGGAACGGGTTACCGAGAAACGGCGAACCGGTCCTGCCGACCGAACCTTGCGAGCCATCTCCGCCCGCCGGAACCGTTACGCAGCAATGGCCATCCAGAAAACCGGTAGGAGGGTAATCGTCGACCGGTATATCGACTGTATATCGATCGTATGCCCTCTATACCTTCGCGAGTTTGCCGACACCACCCACGAATCGATCGGACGAATTGTTGACTGGAAACAGGAAACCAATCGGAACAACGATTCGTAGAAACTTTCAGAACTTTTTATGTCCCAACCATAAACGCTATGCAGATGCTTCTTCCACGAAACGATTCTACAAACGCATATGCTAATATATTTTTTATAACATTACACATTCTTTGAAATGTTAAAACAATGTTTGAAGAGGTACCGGTGAACGTATCGATTTCCTCAGTTTGATTAACTTTACGTTTCTTGCGGAAACTAATTCTATGAACGTTAATTCAACAGAGTTTCCTTTAATTCTTTTTACTTGTAGATAAATATGTCCGAAACTTCGTGACTTTTATTTTTCAAATGCGAGACCCGTAACCGAAAAATCTAAGAATAACTGTTTATCTTGGTAATTCGTCGATGTTTTATCTGTCAATTTGATACCGAGGGGCAGATTCAGTCCGTGAGATGACGGACGCACAAGGGTTAAACAGTGTTCGAATGGAGCAAAGCGCATTCAGGTGGGGACGTCTCGATTGCCGAAGATAATTGATACAGAATTTCTACTGCAGAGTCGAATTAGTAGAATAACAGACGCGGGGTTCAAGCAAAAACCCTCGAGCAGAATTAATTTTCTTCGTGGAATTGTTCTCTTGGAAACGCATTCGAACAGAGAGCAAACGCTGTTTGCTCATGAATCGAGCACTCGATGCGAGCGAGGTAGCAGTGTATAGAGACGAGGATGCGTCGAGGTATCTACCCGATGCTTCGATGTCTACTGACCGGAAAAAGTAACGAAGGATACTCGGGAAAGTAGAATAACGTGGAATTAATGATTCCGTCGGAAATCTAGACATTTTCTCAAAAATTAACGAATAATTACAGACCTCGTCCCGAATGCTCGCGATAGAAGCATCGTAACTGCATTATACATACACGATGGTCGGTGAAATTCTGAAATTTTCAATAATAACAGACGCGTTCGTTAAATCGTTGATTGACTTTCTAATACCGTCGTGGTCGACCATAATTTTTCACGAAATCGAAAATTCCAATAAACTCTCGTTTCCTTCTTTCCTATGAAAAGAAAACAATACTGCGGTGTTAATTTACTAAAACCACGGTGTTAATTTACTAAATTGAAAGGAAAGTCGTTCTCGAGGTACGTCTCGCGATAATCCCGGGAATTTCTCGAGGAAATTATGGGCCAGTTAGTTCGAATGCTGGATGAAGTATTTGAAACGTGGAAAAAAAACCGATCTTTCGGAGTCGTTGGGACGAGGGATGCGCGCCACAGTCCAGGGTCGAAACGAGCATCGACGTTGACTTCCTGTGCCGTCGACGCGTTCAATTTCGAATTAATTGCCACAAACGCCTCGGTCCCTCGCTCGACTAATTGCCACGTTAATTGCTCTCGTCGATGCGGACCCCCTCCACCCGCGGTCGCCGCCTCTCTGCCCACTAATGCTGCAGGTAACGCGATCAGGATTACCAGGACGAAAGCCCTTTACTGGGACACGGAAACAGCTGTTCGGCTGTTCAGCGTCCAGCCTATCTGACAAGGACTATAACGCCTCTGCTGTTATTATCCTCGCCACCTACGACCAATAACAACCGTCGAACCATCAACCAATAAAATCCCACCGCCGTCATCCAAATATAATTTCTCAAGAACTCGATTGCAATCTCATATTGAAACTTTTTTCGACAAAAACAAATATGAACCAATTGAACGCTTCCGTTGCTGAAGCTGTTTTAACTTGAAACATTTCTTCGACCACGAATAATTTTATTGTATGTACATTTTTCATTTTATGAATATGAAATTGATATAATGCCTCATAGATACTTAAACGTGTATTAATAGATACCCGAATATTTAAGAATGTAAACGATATCGTGAATAATGATACAGCAATTTTTAATGCTAACACTGAGTCACCACTCGAGTCTTAAGGGTTAAGAATAAGTTATTGATATTAACTCATCTAATTTTTGCTCAATATTATTGGATCTTTTAACTATTTATATACCGGATAAACGACGTTCAAGACGAGCGATTATATTTATAAGTTCACCCTTTGCAATCGGAGCTATTTTAACTTGAAAATTATACATTTCTTCAAACCTAGAATAATTTCATTGTACGTATACGATTCGCTTTTTGTATATTCGCATAAAAAACTAACTAGAAGTCTCTCTTACGAATGGTGTTCGCAAAGCTGATAGTTTCTCGCCGAGGGAAAAATTGAACGTGTCCATTTGCGAGTTTCAACTTCCTGTTTGCTCTCCGAGAGTTTTTCGTGCAGCTTTCCGCTGGCACTCTGAATACCGTGTACACTGGCGAATTTCACCGAATTGTTTCACTCTCAGATGGACACGTACCTTTCGGTAGAGCTGCGAACTGATCTCGGATGCTGAATGGCGATGGATTTCCGCGCGGCGCGAAAACTAACCTAGATAACCCATCTCGTGTCTGAGGAAGGCGGTCCCCGCGAGCACGGTGCCGCGCTCGGAATTTTCTATTCGCGTCGCTGGCCTTAGTGGCACGTTTTCGCGACGAGACGTCGCGCCGCGTTGCGCCAATTCCCCGTGGAATTTCGAAACGGGCCCGAGCGTTCCATTCCCCGTCTCTCACGGCTTCCTCGAAGTCCACACGTATTCGTCGCCGCGGACTGCCCTTTCGGCTTTCGGATACCTTCTCTCGAAATAGCTCGTGTGTCAGGCTGCACCGTGAAAAAAAGAAACTATACGGTCGAGCAAACACACGGTTTATCTCCGTATCCTTGTGTTCGCGTCTCCGGTGTCTAACATCGGAGTCTTTGGTTTTCGTGTCCGAGACCACTCGATTCTTGATCGTCGCCGGAAAGAGCCTAGACGCCTCGTTGAACCGCCTGTCTGACGGTTATCGGCTAAAGCACCCCCGGCTGTCGATAAGTTTTTCCGTGCCACGTTGTCGCTTCCCGCGAGAACCTCGAAGCCGGAAGACGCGTCACCGGTGTCCCCTGTTTCTGGATCGCGATCTATCTACCAACTCGACACGGTTGTCAAGTGCAGGCTCGCTTGAAACTCGCGGAAGCGTCGCGATGAGAACGACGTTGCCGCCGATTTCGTTTTCAGGGTGCAGTGAAATCGTTCTAGACAAAAACATGAGTGAAAATCAAGACCCCATCATTCTACATATCTTCAATCTCCCCTTATTATACCTATAAATGTTTCTAAGTATAAAGACATAATATTGTAATCATACGTTATAATCTTTGTGGTCGCTAGTGACCTTGTTGTTGATGCGACCTGTATAAGTAAATAAATTAAAAAAAAGAACATGAGTGGGGAGCGCCCGTGATAATCACGCAGACGCGTCTAGACGGGTGAAATGCGAACAGTGGGCCCCCAATTGTTGTGTAGGCCGGAGGATGATGCAAGAATAGGGCCTCAATCCCATATGGATTTGGGCCGAAGGAATTGATTATAATTAATAAGTATTGCAGATAGCTGTTCGTTAATTGTAATAAATCTTCGGCAAAGTCACCAACATCATCTGGTGCCCCTAGACCTGGGAGTTTGAGATCCTGCCCCCCCCCTTACAATAGCTTAGGTGGGAGTGCGGTTTTAGTGGGTAGAGGCTGGCCGGAGAGTCCTCTGGACAGTCCCACATAACCGGCCCCAAAGGGGCCAGGGTATGCGTAACGCATTTCCGCACTATAAAAAAAAAAAGACCTGGGAGTTTAAAGCACCCCCGGTACCTTTCCGAGGAGGTACATGGGTTCTACTGGTTCTCCCAGGTCCTCAAATAAAAAAATAAAAGAAAAAAAAGGGCCTCAATCCTTAGACGTGATTTTTTTAGTGGGTATTGGGGACATCAACCACCTGTGCCCCCCGAGTCCCACACTATCCCTTTTGGGTGTACGTGAATGTACTTCTTCCACACGTCATTAGTCTAAAAAAAGGATGCAGTGAAGTTTTGATCTAAGCCTGACGGAGGTGTTTGATCCCACTCCGTTCGCTTACCCCTTCCACTAGGTTTGGCCTACGCGACGCTCGACGGGGACACCTTGATCTCGGTCTCGATCTTCGACCAGTCGACCAGGACAACGAATGAACAAGCCTCTCTCTTTCTCTCTCTTTCGCCTTAGCTTTCCACTTTTCAGTTTCTCACTTATCTACCTAATGGTTCCGATAGAAGACACCACGCCCACCGATAAACTTCAGCTTTCACACTCTGCCTAGAGAATGGAATTGGAATCCCCGGGCGAGCAACGGCTTCGCACGAAACCCCGGGAACGCTGTTGGAATTTTCAATCTCCGATCTACCAGATTTCCCGGAGCTAATGATCGCTGATTGCACAGGATTAAACCAAGTATGCTTGGATCAGAACTGACTGAACGACCGTACGAGAGCACTAGGTTAATATCTTCTGAATCCCTAATTGTTTCGGCGGATCAAGAAAGAGGAGAGAAACTGTTAGCAATCGCGGCGGTCAGGATCCGCTGATCGAACCAATGGGAACGCGGCCGATTCGTTGGTGCACGCGACGAAGAGGATCGGCCGAGATTCGCGTTCCGGGGTATCGGCAAGCGGGAAAGATCGCGCGAAACGGAGACAACGGCAACGGGAGGAGCGGGTGTGGGCGCGTCGGTATAATATATCGGGCCGAGAGAAAGGGAGAGGCGCGACGGATCGACGGGACGCGACGCGAGAAAGCTCCGCTGGAAGAAGAACGGCCGTAGAGAAAGGAACAGATCGCTCGAATGTAAGAGAAACAGAGAAATCAAGAGCGAGAGAGAGAGAGATGGAAAGAAGTGGAAACTCCTTCTCGAGGCGTATGAGAGTCGATCTCAGGGCGGATTCCCACCAAAGGATCGGTCACGACTTAGGGTCGCCATAAACGCCATCCGTGAGCACTCCCGACGATTGGATAATACGTGTTTCGCTATCGTCCTCTCGACGTATCCACCCTACACGAGCCGCGATCATTACGGTTCTCCGTGGTGGAACTGCCGGTTCGTCTCTCCTATCCTCTGGTTCTATCTCTTTCCCTCTTGTACTCGGCGTTCCGTAACCCAAGCGCAAATCCGCGTTTACGTTGGCCCCTTTATCTTCGCCGTGTACGGAACCGATACGGCTTCAGCCGGGAACGATAACGATTGCCTCGACACGAGTAGCCCGTTCATCTTCCTCTTGTTCGGCTCGGAGCTAACCGGCGACAGTTACCGGCCCGTTCGCCTCGCCTCGCCACGAAAAGCTTAGGCTAGTCGATGCTCGCTGGAGATTTCCGTGGATTAGATTTATGCCGACCGTCGCCGATCGAATTGCTCGAAACTTCCACGGAGTTTCTGTTACCCGGATTCTCTGCACTCTCGTCGCGACTTTGTATTATCTCGTCGAACCAGCCTCTGCTGGACACTTTGGCTCTTATTGTCAGCATCTTCGTTGGCAAGAGAATGCGCCCTATGTAGGGACAAGTGTGGAAGCCTAAAGCAATTAACAAGGGAATGCAGGATAATGTGGGAAATGATCAGGATCGAGGGTGTAGTGAGTGGCAGGAAAGACAGACATGTTGAAGAGTGGTTGGAGAAGCTGAGGTGAAAGAGAGCATAAATATACCAAAGAACATACGAAACTAATAAAAATGCTAAAGTTAGGGAATGGGGAATGATGCGATAAGTAAGTAAATAAGTAGGTTAGTGATAATTAGGATACTGAAAGAGTAGGACAGGGTAGGAATGAGTGAGACATGTCGCTGTATGTTGTCATTTTTTAAAAGCTGTGGCCTTAAGGTTTAAGCGGTTTATCTCTTCTGTATATTATATTCATGTTTTAACATATTACTATGTATGCACAGTTTTATTTTCTGTAACAATGTATTATGTTTTCTTTATTATGTTGAAATAAATCTCATATGAGATTTTCTACAATAAAAAAAAAAAATGAGTGAGACAAAGACAAGAATGAGAAAAGGTATGGACCGAATTCGTGAATCAAGATACATTTGTACAGATAATGAAATAAAGCAAATGCTATTCTGTTAGCATCCTCGTTTTCCTCGGTGTCGATCTCTTCCATCGGACAACGCGTAAAGGAACTTTTCTCAATATCACGGACCATTCTTTTTTACATGCTGCGTTTCACGAAGCTCGTTATACCCAGCGTTAAACGACTCGATGAAACAAGTTCCCAGACTACGAAGCAGTTTACGGGTTCTCGTAAACCAGGCCGAAATTAAAAAACTAAAGGCCGTGTTCAAGTCGCGCAAGATTGTTTCGTCTTGTCCGAAATGCAGAATTCACAGGCAGCCTGGTTCCCCGGATCAAAATACGCCTCCGCAATGGGAGCAGGGGAGTAATTTTGCGAAAGCTTCCGCTAGTCATTGTAAATTTCGTACGGTGCAACCGAGACTGTTTTATAATTCATCTGTGAGCCTCTCTCTCTCTCTCTCTCTCTCTCTCTCTCTTCCTCTTTGTGTAAGCACGAGTCACCGAGACACGACTCGCTGTAACATATTCCGCGAGGAAATGCCTCTCCGCTCCCAAAGGGTGAAAGCAATCCAAGTTGGGAACCAATCAACGAAGACCCAGACATAGCTCGGCGCTCCTTCGCGGTCTCGTCATCGAGGTACCATCGATCCATCCGCAATTTCAATAAACTGCCGTGCGCTATTGTCCCCTGGTACTGTCAGCCGTGTGTCAGCCGAGTGTCAGTTGATCGCGGGAAGGAATCGGCCGATGTTACAACAATGATTCGACGATAAGGATCGCGCTCGATCGGTCCGTCAACCGGGACACCAACGTCGACGGAACGTCGGACGTACCAGTAATTCAACGAGACAGGATTACGGTCGAAACACCTCGCAAACTCGTCCAATCGTTGATATCTGATAATACCACCGTCTCGGTGGTCTTCAACGCTGGGCTGTATAAGTTCGTTGCAAAGGGAACACTTCAATCTCTCAATCCAGTCCAGTTGGAGTCGGGAAAACAATTTTCTAAACTCCGTAGGAATTCAAATTAAACTTCTCGAAAAAAGACAATCTCTACTTCCCTCTAGCATCTCTGGTATCAAAACATTTTTACAAAACGAACGACTTGGGGAACTAAAAACAGAAGCTACTCCCTTCAAAACGAGTCTAGGAAGAATATCGTACTATTTTTCTTCGCAAAGTTGCATCAAGATTTGCCTCTAATCAATAGACTGCGGATCGATATGCGATTACAACTTCCGAAAATTTTCAAAAAATTCTAGGATATAGAATACGACAGAATTCAGTACGCTTTCGATTTATTTCGCATCTAAAAAGGCTACTACCACGGAAAATAATTTGAGTCTCTGGAAATTCGTCTAGAGAAATTGCAAATTGATTAAACCTCCGTAGGCTGCTAATTAATTTATCGAGTTGCTCGCGACAGCAATGTACGATGATTCACCGGTTATCGAGCCGACCATGGTTGGTCGTACCCTTGTTAGTCACGACGCGTCGCAGGAATCATCGTCCGTGCTCCCACTTTCCTTTTTAATCTACAAACGGTTTCCAGCTGAATGTCTGGCACCGAGTCAGATGATCAAGAATCCGAGAGCTTCGAAATCGCGTCGCGCGGCGTGGACGAGTCGGGCAACCTTACAGAGGTGTCTCTATCGCGAAGACAGCTCTCGACGACGTCTCGCACGAAATTCCGATCGTTCCCGATCCTCTTAGCCTCTCGCGAGGCGTAAGCCGCACGTGCGCGACGATCCGCGCAACAGCGTAAATACCATAAGGAAGTCATTAATCTGCGTTGACTCGCCGCGGCTATCTTCGGCCCCCGTGCAGAAGGACGTTTACCGTGCTGCACATACAACATACAACCGCGACCCGACCGAGAGGGAGAGAGAAACACCCTCCCGGCTATCTCGAAGGACGACATTCCAGCGAGCTGGCTCTACGATGTCCTTGCAGAGCTTCCTGCTCGACAGCAAGAGCTGCGAGCGTTTCTCGACCCCGGGACTTCCTACAGCCGTCCTTTATCACTCTCTTATCAACGATACCGGGAGCACCGGACTTTCCTCTGGAACATCCTTATCTCGACTAACGGGGAGACAATACCGTTTCGATAAACGCGACGATTATCTGCACGCGTTTATGCTATCCGAAAGTTTATGAAATGGACACCTGCGTGTACAGGGTGAATCTAGTCGCTGAGCCGGGTTACAACTACGTTTCTAATTGCAGACAGAATGCGGAGATTGCATTGTTATATGTAAACTGTGGATCTCTTTTAATTTAACCCTTCGCTGCATAGTGTATTATAATCTGATACAGTTCAAAAATCTGGTATATAGTAAATTAAGAATGTGATTTCTTACTATTGTAAATTATGTTTATTTTTCTGAAAATGTTGTTTCAATTTTTTAAAATATTTTTCTCTTAAATTAAACACAAAAACTGACTTTCTTCCAATTTAAAAAATTATGCAGTGAAGGGTTAATACGATATACGTATATCACACCCCGGCAAGAACAATGACACAACTCAAGATTTTGAAGTTGGAACAGTGATAGATGCGTTTATTTGGCCTCTACGTGCTAGAAAGTGTATGTCTAACTCCTAATTTAATTGCTCAAGGGCAGTCACGTCAGGTTTTCATTTCGATCTTGTTCATATCTGTAGCAGAAGCAGTGTCACTTATGTAATATCAGTTTATAGAGTCGAATTTACTTCCAAGAATATTTTTCTGGAAGATTAAAGATGTCTGTACAACGTCGATGAAAATTTAATAATTTTCTTAACACTTTACCGACCGGAAGGTTATTAATAGGATTTTCAATAGTTCTGCTGAACCAAAAAAAAGCATAGAAATTTTCTTTGACATTGCAATCTTAAATGAAACTATTAGACGACGTTATTGAGGGTGACTTAGTTAGTTCATACTAAATGCTAAATAAAAATTTAGCCATGTACCATACATTTTTCAAAAATATGCAATAATCACCGGTCAGTAATGTGTTAAAATCGTTATCGCGAGAATACTGCATTTTTTAGTTATATCGCTATGCTTGCCGGGGTGCGATATATTGGGTGGACGTGTAGGAAATATACGAATCCTCCTATAAGAATATGTAATCGCGACATCTGTTGTTTACTATATTGTAATGAGCATCCCACTCTTGTGTGTATGCTATTGCGTGTTTATATTGTATCGCAGCGTTCCTTCTTCTCTGTTAGACCTTCGAGTAGGACAGACGTGTACGTTTCAGCCAGTTTAAACTACATATTGTACAATCGAGTGTTAATTACGCTAATATATAATATATATATATATATATATATATATATATATATATATATATATTTCCACTCGTGTACCAACAGGACGTTTATAGAACAATTGAGATCTCCAGTCTGCTACTGGAAGGATCCGATGATCGCTAAGATCCTCGGTGTTTCTCCGGTTAATTGTTCGGCAGTGTTCGCGTCGGACGACTATTCGAAGGCGGCTGGTTGGATCGTTGCAGTGAAAGTGCAGCGAAGATCGAGCCTCGTCGTCGATGGTGCACGTTGGCGCAGCGTGCACGATGCAGGCAATCGCGTCGGGCAAGACGCGAGGCTCACCGTCCGCGTGTGTTAATCGCGCGGGGATGCCAGGTGCGTGACGTAACTGGGCCACAATTAATGGCGCCACTCGCCGTCGGAAGACAATGGGCGGAAGACGAGCCGCGAGGGGGCGAACACAATCGCGTTAAGGAAAAACGCGAGATAGCAGAGCGAGCGAAAAGAGGTTCGTCAGTCAGCGAGCGAGCGAGCGAGCGAAAGCGATAGAAACAAAAATGAAGGAGCGCGTATATCAGCGACTCCGTTTCCCGGACACGGCTGCACGACTCGCACAACAGTGCACGGTGCAACGCGATGCAACACGCTGCACGCCCACATTCCATCCTGTCTGCCGACCCCTTCGCCGTTTTTTTCCCTCCCTTGTCCTCTTTTCGCGGCCTCCGTGTTTACCGAGTACTCGACGCGTGTGCTTTTTCGTGGGCACGCGCGTGCAAAAGCCTCCTCGTCCCCCGACCCCCTCTTTATCCCTCTCGCTCGCGGATAAAGGGTCCCCGGAGAACAATGCGAGAAACAAGTTAAACGTATCGCGACCCCTCTCGAACCCTCTCCGAGCATCGCTTTAACCCGCTCCTTCAATTCCCCGGCCCCGGGGATAAACCCATTTCGGCCTCGACCGGGTTCCTTTAACCCTTTGTGTCCTCGGTTATCTCATCCTTGCTTTTCTCCTCGCTGCTTTGTCCCCGTGGGATTCACCTGCTCGCGTCGGAATCGCTGATGATCCGCACCGGATCGAAAACCGTCAGACGGCCAATATCTCTGAACTCGTCGCATACGAATGTTCGCGGAACTCCAAGTAAGAAGAGGGCGGATTTGATACACGCTTTTCAACCAAAATTAAAGAAGTTTCGAAACGACTACCTGCGACTAGTATACTCGCTGCAGACAATTTTTAAAAGCGCAGTCCACTCGGCGTTTCCTTTGTTTCAGTTTGTTCCGCTCGCTGCTATCGGAATTGCTGATGATCCAGAATGTCAAGCTATATTCGTCCGGTCGTAGCGTGCAAGCTAACGAGTCACGAACTCCGTTGAATTCTACAAAGTCGAATTCCTTTCGCGAGGATTCTTTCTCGTATCTTCGCGTTTTCCCGCAAGCACCGCAAAATTTTAAATACGCTCGTAGTCTCTCCGGTTAACGATTGACTGGGAAAACACGGCACGCTGTCTTATCAGGCGATTTTCTATTGAAACAAGTAATGCCACTCGCGCGATGTTCGGCCGGTTATCAGGCGCGCGGCAGGCGCCTTTCACGTTGGAAAAATTCACGGGAAAGCCCGCGCATTATCGACTCCCGTATAACTGGAAAGGACGACGACCTCGAAACACCGGCAGCACGCCGTAGTTCCGAAACGATCGATAGTTGCTACGGTGTCTACCACTTTCGAAGCACCTGTGTCCACATGTTTCCGGTATACGCGAAGCCTGAAATCATGCTCTCTCGAGGCCAATGCTCTCTCGACGGTCTTCTCTTATCTGTAACCCACGCGCTCCATCCTGTTTCCCTTTCTTTTCCCAAGTGGAAACCGTGTTGGTGTCCCTGTTGATCTTGCACCAGGGACAGGCTCGTTGCTAGACGACAAACGTTCGTTTCCCTTCAAACTTCGAAACCGTGCTAAAAAGTTTTCCGGACAAGTTGACCGGACTACAACGCGCGATCATGCTGTAATTTATTGATTCGATAACTATCGATGGATTTACAGGGCCCCGGTGTTCTTATACAATCGGCCGACTACCTCCGCGTACACCAGCGAGTTTAACCAGTTAACCGGCTGATTTTCTACAATAAAGAACGAATAAAAATTCGTCGGAATCGATTCATTCCACGGCGCGCTTAAGGGACGCGTGATTTACGGCGTCGAGCCGTCGTTCAGACCCCGTTTCAAGATAAATTGATAGAACGAGGCGAAAAATGCGGGAAGATATACCGACCCGTTCGGGCAATCAACTAACTCCTCGCACGCGGTCCACATGTTTTAACATTTCAAGCTGGCGACAACTCTGATCAAGCCAATTCGACAGTTTCGAACTGGTAGATTAGAATTTGTTGACTCGAGAATTGACACTGATGTATTGAGTTACGATCTACTAAACAGAATTGAACGAGTAATTGATCACTCGGATATAACTTGTCTTGTATGTTTACGCGAGTGGACTGTATTTAAAAGGAGCTCGATCATTCCCTTTTAATAAGAATCTCCAGAAGAAATCGTTGCGATCCATCAGTTCGAAAAATTTGTTGAACGACGGCTGAAATTGCTGTCGCTGTTAAACAATTTATTGAGGAATTCTCAACTGCTGACATTCAATTTAAATCACTTGTCACATTTTCTTTACAGACAGTTATTAAAACGTATTTGTTCCTAAAAATGTTGTAGAAGAGAAAATTTATGTATGGCTACATTTATTTTAACCCTCATCCGTCCCTCGTTTCACGAACTGAATCGGTCCCTCGGTGTCAAATTGATACAGTGACATAATATAAAAATATTTCAATATTTCTTTTTATTCCAATCGATGAGTTAATATTTACATCTTAGGTTTTTCGGTTATGCGTTTCGCATTGAATAAATCAAAGTCACACGAAGTTTCGGGAAAATTTACCTATACATAACAGAACAGTATAATTTTTTTCGGCAAAACGAGGGACGGATGAGGGTTGATGCTTATGTATTTATTGCAAACGAATCAAGTTTCATTTCATCTAAAAAGAAAGGCAAGACGATTTCGTTAAAATCTTCAACGCGAGCCTAAGTCGTTCAAATACGATAAGGGGTTAAAGACCAGAAAGATTTTTATTTAGCATAGAGATCCAAAATCCATTCGTAAGTTTCATTGATTTGCGAGCATGGAAGCGCAGCAAAGACAGCTTCATCGAGCCGATCGCGTCCCGGATGCTTCACCCGGAAAGAACTGGGTTAAAATAGACCGGCGAGGACGTCTTCCGGGAATCGTTCGCGACCATCGAGAACCGCCTTATGGAATACGTGACCGAACGACGAGAGCCACGAATAAGTCGAATGCAATCCGGAACGACGACGACGACGAGACGCTCGAGCACCCTGTGCCTTGCGGAAATTCTCTTATTATCGGAACTCTGGCTCGTTCAACTCTGTCCGCGTGAAAAATTGTGACGCGAAGGGAACGTGCTCCCACCGAGGCCCTCTTTAAACAGGTTACACGCTAACTGTTACGTAAACACTCTAAGAGATTTCTCGAATCACCGGCTAGATTTATTGCTATCCGGGAAGCTGCGTCCTATTTCGCTGCTTAACAAAATCCGATACGCTTTTCCAATTATGCTGATAATCTTCTTCCCTGCAGTGTTGTCCTAACACTTTCTAGCACCGTTTCTTCCAGAAATGGAACACAGAATTATTTGAACAGTCTTATAAATGAACTTTTCGCATTATTGCGTTGAACATTGCAGTCTTCGTTAGGATGCAGAAAATGAACTATGTTTATCTTATAGAATTTTTTATCCCTCATACGCTCCTCAGAAATAGTTGCGTACAAGATTCTATGATACTTTCTCACCCATTTTTGCTGCACACTTTAAACTAATAAACATTGTTTCATTTATCACGTCAAATTCTAGAGAAATACGTCTGACAACACAGATAAAGTGGGACCAATCATTTTACAGTATGTAAAAATACTGAATGGGTGAATTTTCACCCTGAGGAACGTATAAGGTTGTTGAACAGGTCCCCAAAGTGTTAATATACCACCAGGCTGGAAGAGTGCAGACACAAAAATTTTCTAAGCCGAAGAAGCAAACGAAATTCTATCTGACGTTTCTCGGCCGTAAGATCGCTTGTTTCACGACGTATGAGAATAGTGTAGGTATAATAAGCGGACGAGCAGATATTTCTTTCGCCGAAGACACAGACAGAGTGAGAGAGAGAGAGATAGAGAGAAAGCGGACCCTAATCAACGAAATTGCTGTTCTCGTCGAATAATAGATTCCCTGGGCTGAGCTGGT
The DNA here is from genome assembly GCA_916610235.2 of Lasioglossum morio. NCBI lineage: Eukaryota > Metazoa > Arthropoda > Insecta > Hymenoptera > Halictidae > Lasioglossum > Lasioglossum morio. The sequence continues at coordinate 5,064,131 of OU744327.1, forward strand.
CTCGCCTTCTCTCGATTGCTCGCGTGAAAAGGGGGGAACCAGTCGACCAGCTCTGGCAGCAGTAGCGGTACCAAACAGCAGCGGTTGGACGCGACGGGGTGACCCCTTAAATCGTATTGTGTTGCGTATCAGTCGGGACAGGCCCGAAAGGAACGTGCGGAGAAAAAGGGGTTCGGTGCTCGAAGGAGAAACGAGCAACGACAAGAGAGGGAGAGGGAGAGAGAGAGAACAACGAGCAACGAACACGGTTTTGGTTCGAGTTCGTCGGACCGTCTCTTGCGTAATACGGCCCTGAGCCGTAGTCTTACAACGCTAATGGAAGCCTCTGGCAGGCTTCCTCCTACGGGCCAACACAACCCGTTTCTTCTTACGGCTTAACGATCGCGTACGCGTCAGAATTTATAAGGGACTGCGCGCGCGGAGGAGAGCCTAGCCGAGCCCGATTGCTCCGACAGAAAAAAAGAATACAGAGAGGAGAAGAAAAAGAAACGAGACGGAATAGAATAAAATCAAATAAATAGGGAACGAGCGACGGTGTCGTTTGGTTGCATTAGGGAGCCGCCGACAGCCGCTCGATTCTCGAACGCAGCCAGCTTCCGCATAGGCTCTCCTAGTTTAGAAGCGAGAGCATCGGGTTCTCCGGGGAAATCCGTCCGAGTTGTTCGCCAAGTTCCGGGAAGAGGAACAACGCGCGATCCGCTTAGTCTCCGGACGGAGACAAAATCAGTCGGAAGACCGTGTCGCCGGGGAAAAAGAAACTTCCGAATTCTTTTAATGAATGCCACCCCCCCCCCTCCGTTCTGTGTCTATGCAACTCGTCGCGCGGGCTCGTGAATATTTTCCGTACGGCTTCAAACTTTCCCCGACCGTTTGACTTCGGGTCCTGTCAGGATGGAGTTTATCCAAACTTCCTATCCGGAGGAGCATGAGATCGGGTTGGAATGCCCTGTGGGGCGCGACTGTGCCACTGTTCAAATTCGGAGCGGCGAAACCACGCCCTCGAGGTACTGTGTTCGTAGGAGGTAGCGAAAGCACGCGCACTCAAGGGATTATACAGAAGCTAATGAATTTAGAACCTTTAAGGCCTATGCATATTTAGGGCAACACAACCACGCCTCTTAGGACACTGTCTGCATAAGGAATCTCGAGACCACGCCCTTCAGAAAATTCTACATACAAGAAGCAACGATGTCACACCCATTAAGGTCTTCTATAGAAACGAGCAATGAAGCTACGTCTCCAAAGAACTATATTTGTTGGTAGCAATGAAGAAACGCCCATTCAGGGTACTCTAAACATAAAAAAAAGAAATTCAAGGCTCCGAGCGACAAAGCCACGCCTCTCAGGACAAATCACGCCCTTCAGTAGCATCAACACGTAATAAACAACGATGCCATACCCCTCACGACCGTCTATATAAAAGGAACAATAAAAAGACGCCCTTTCAGGGCACTCTAAACACGAAATGAAGGAAATCCAGGGCCCCGGCCAACAAAGCCACGCCTTTCGGAGCACTCTATCCAAAAAGTGCAAGGGAACCACGCCTCTTCCGAGTATTCTACGCCGGAGAAGGATAAGGTTCTCAGATGCTAAACTTTTAAGGGATGCAGGAATCGCCCCGAGCCTGTTGCTGATCAACGACGAACTCGGATCACCAAAGGGAGAGTTTTCAGCGCGAAAGGTGTCTCTGCCGAGTAAACCGACCGCTCTTTCACGGGTGTCTCTTACAGGATGTCAAGCCGCCTCGTCAAATTCATCCGTCCAGGGTCTTTCACAACCGGTGCGGTGCTCCCCGCGTTTGTCGCGCGCGAGCGCTCGTGAAAAACGATATCTGGCCGAGATCGAATTTGCGGTGAACCTCGAAACCGCGATTCGTGATCGCCGAGAGGACGGTGCTCCAGTTCACGGATGCGACCAGCACGGCTCCAGGGAATCGTGACGAAACCCGAATCACTCTGCGACTGTCGATCTACTTTTTTTTTTTTACAAATCAGCGATTCCCCGGGTTTCTAGGTTGACAACGGTGGCACCTTTTTCCGCCGCAGCTTTTGAAGCCTTTGCTTTCACCGTTTCCCAGTCACGATTCCCGAGGTAAATAATTCCTTCTTTTCTTTGGCCGCTCGATATGGATAAAATTCTACCAATCTGTGATTTCATGATTTATCACGTAACTTGAAGGTTGTTTAATGTCTCAAGTCTGATCGATGACAGATTGCAATGATCTTTCGATGAAAGTCAGAGTTCACTTTAAGGACACGTTATTAATATCTCTGAATGCGTTTCAATATCAAGTAGACCATTCAATGAAAGAAAATATACATTTACAAGAAGGAAAATATCGATTCCCTTGAAAACTCCTAGGAAAAAACTAGCTTAAGACGAAAATAAAATTTGCAAAGCATTCATCTTGCGATACCAATCCCATCGCACTAAAAACGTTTGTTGCGTCGTTACTAGACTGTGGATCTTCATGCAAAATAAATTTTTTTTTCATTAATTACAAGATTCTGGAGCCAAATAAAAATTGATTACTTCCTTTGATACTGTCAACAGGATGAGAGTAATGTATCGACGCTCTTCGATTCTTCGAATGTTTCTACCGTTTACAATCGGAGCTGTTCATTTTCGTTGTGAATGCATAAACGAGACGTTTAGGTGGCTAGAATTAGGTGGACCACCCTGTATTCTTTAAGGGTATCTCGGATTCGGTTGGTAACGGAGACGAGTGGTCGTTGCGTATCGTGTTTAAGAGCGGCGCCGCTTCGGAAATGGCGGCGGTGAAGTTATGCGTCGCGGAACAACCCCTCCGAATCCTTTCTCTCGGCCACGTGAGAACCGGTAGTGCATCGACGAAAGGATGTGGGCGGTCTCGGGTTACGAGAATCCTCTACACCTCGTGGATATTTGCATTCGTGCTAGATCCACGCCGATGCTCACGATCCTGCGCTGTACTCAAGGACCTTCTCCGAACAAACGAGGCACTGTGCGAATCCAGCCGCGCATCAATAAAAATTCATACCGGACATACAGACCGCGCGTGTTCGATACTCGACTGCCTTGTGGCTGAAATTTGGTACATTTGTCCAGAGATAACGAAATATAATATCCAGCTCGGCGACCTTCTAGCCAGCCCTAGGTCCCTATAACCACTCGAGGATCGTTACAGTTAATTCAAGAACTTTACAACTAACCCAGGGATCCTATAGTTGGCCTGATTTTTTTTTCCTCCAGCGACCAGAGTACGAACACACTCGAAGCAAACAGCACAAGCATCGCAAAGGGTTAAACGAGTCGATAGAGTTGGCCGCTGCTCCGAGTATAGAGAGCTGTTTATGCAAATAGTATTCGTCATTCGGCAATAATTCGCGGACGAACGTCGATCCCCGGCAACGAAAGAAAAAAACCGGTACAATAAGATTACCAGTCGACGACACGAGTTACTTTAATCGTGCTCGCGATCGGAAGAGGGGGACGGGCACGCCGTTGAAAGACTGAAAAGAAGAAAACGATCCGTGCTGTGATAGAGGGAGATCGAGAGGAACGATAGAAGGGAACGGGGACCAGAGAAGAAGAGAGAGAGACAGGCAGAGATGCATCGTAATGAGTCGCGTTCGCAAGGACAAGCAGAGCGTGGCCGAGCGGGCCAGTGCACATTGCATTCGTGTCCGCGATCTCGTCGATGCTTCTTCCTCGCGTCCGTGTGCAACGGTATGCTAGTATGGAGCCGCGCGCGGCAACGAACAAGGCCAACAAAACGCGGTCGCGTTTATCCGACAAACACCCATCGAGATATCTGGCCAGTATGTAATCACCGTCGCGGATAGCATCGCGAGTAGCTTCGAACCAGCCCGAGAGCTATGTAACTCCAGAAACAAAAGCAACGTTCCCCGCTGCGTTCTTTCTACTCATCCGGCCAGCCAAATCACGCCAATCCCGCTTTCCCACCTGCTAAACGAGCTGTTTTTTTTTTTTTGGAACGATCCTCTCGAGAACGCAGCGCGATGCCGCGATTCACTTCGGACTCTGCACCGCTAGACGAAATTATCACACGCCTCGGAAAATCGTCGGGATAACGAATCAGCATTCAACTCGAACATTACACGTGACTGCTACCGGTAGGCGGAACGTTATGCAAGGTAAAACTTGGGGTTAGGTAAAAATTGCGAGAAACAAGAGCCACGTAGACATTTTGTTCTTCTCTGAATAACACCAACCCTTTGCGCTCGGTGTTGTTTCAGCTCGAAACATTTCTTCCGACCTAGAATAATTCCATTCTACAGGCCGAGTCGCGAAACGTGATCAGCTTAGATTAACTCTGTTGCTAGCGGTTCAATCGGATTTTTTTGTCAGCTGAAATAACCTGGCTCGAGGAAAGCTTGAAGATGATTGCACCGAATTTCTTGTCAGCACTTTTTTCTAGAGTTTTTATTTTATGGATTTGAAATTGATACAACACCTGGTACAATACTTAAATGTTTTGTACTTGATTAGATGGCAAGTTATTCAAGAACAATGTTTTTAATATTGGTATAGCAATTTTTATGGTAACTCTGAGCCACCCACTCGAATGCTGAGGATTCGTCTCTGTTAAAAATGTTCACTTGCTTATTTTTATTATAAATATATAAAATCCGCAGTCCAGCTACCATTGATTTGATTCACGAAGATTTCCTGAATAAATAAAACGAAGATTACTTGAATAAATACAAACATTATGCTTCTTGTAACACAAATTGTAGAGCAAGGGGTTGAAATCAAAGTTCGCTGACCGGATTGTACCCGGAATCGCGACGCACGAGGCGATTAGGATCGCGCTGATCACCGAGCGGGTAAAATGCAAACGATTACCGTGGATTAGATATCAATCGTTGGACAGGATCCGTTCGCTCGGATTTTCTCTCCGAGGGAAAGAGTCCGCGTTAATGGACGTTCGTTAGGGCTGACCTGGTGAGGTCCGTCGACAGCAGAAATTCGCTCGGATTCGAGTGATATTTAAATAGAAATTACGTTTCTAGCCGAGTTCTCGCGGGCCGAGAAACGCGCTCGGATATATTCGACAGCGAGGCGCACGGGGTGGCGGAACAGCAGGAACAGCAAGAACACGAGGAAGCGGGGCCTCTCCGGAGCAAATTACAATCGCGGAGAAAATGAAGGGGAATTCACGAATCGCTTTCTAAACACCAGACAACGAGGAGAGATCGTATCGTTGAGCCGAAATCAAACAAACACTCGACGAAGAACCGAGCCGTTCGTTGAACGCACCCCCGACCGATTCGATCAACCATTTCGTTGCACCATTGGATCCATGCATGTAGCTTCCCCCTGTGAAATGATCGATAGATACCGCCGTTCCGCTTCTAACTTTGGCCATTTTTTTTTCTCCAGGCGCTATTCGATGAAACTCTTGGGAACTTTTCGTATATTTTAAGTTAAGGGATACTGCGCGAGGTAAAAATGTTCGGCTTTAAAACGGTTCGAGGTGGCGGGTCTGTGATAAACTGTTCCCCGAGGCTTCGTGAACGTAAATTGCCGGCAAACATATTCTCAAAAAGCTAATGAATAAGAATCGATAGAGTACGCCGCAAGAAGCGAGATCGATCCGTGACAACTCGATTGGGATGCGCACAGGCACTTTCGCTGGAGAATTGCATATTTCCAGAAATTCAAGAATAACAATCGAAAGGGTAACTCGCAAGAAGTAGCGAGATTGAGGTAGACGCGAAGATGTTCGTTGGAGAAGGACATATTTTCAAAAATTAACAAAATAAGAATCGAAAGAATACGTACCCAGAAGCGAGATCGATCCACGACGTCTCGATTGAGGTGCAGATAAAGACTTACACTGAAAAATTGCATATTTCCAGAAATTCAAGAATGACAATCGAGAAAGTAACTCTCAAGAAGTAGCGAGATGGAGGTGCGCACGAAGACATACGTTGGAGAATGACATATTTTCAAAAATGAAGAAATAAGAATCGAAAGAATACGCCGCAAGAAGCGAGATCGATCCACGACACCTCAATTGGGGTGCAAGCGAATACTTTCGTTGGAGAAAGACATCTTTCCAAAAATGAAGGAACCAGAATCGAAAGAATACGACGCAACATGCAAGATCGATCCACGACACCTCAATTGAGGTGCAAGTGAATACTTTCGTTGGAGAATGACATATTTCCAAAAATTAAGGAATCAGAAACGAAAAAATGCGCCACAAGAAGCGAGATCGATCCACGACACCTCAATTAGGGTGCAAGCGAATACTTTCGTTGGAGAATGACGTATTTTCAAAAATGAACAAAATAAGAATCGAAAGAATGCGCCACAAGAAGCGAGATCGATCCACGACATCTCGATTGAGGTGCAGATAAAGACTTACACTGAAAAATCGCATATTTCCAGAAATTCAAGAATGACAATCGAGAAAGTAACTCTCAAGAAGTAGCGAGATGGAGGTACGCACGAAGACATACGTTGGAGAATGACATATTTTCAAAAATGAAGAAATAAGAATCGAAAGAATACGCCGCAAGAAGCGAGATCGATCCACGACACCTCAATTAGGGTGCAAGCGAATACTTTCGTTGGAGAATGACATCTTTCCAAAAATGAAGGAACCAGAATCGAAAGAATACGACGCAACATGCAAGATCGATCCACGACACCTCAATTGAGGTGCAAGTGAATACTTTCGTTGGAGAATGACATATTTCCAAAAATGAAGGAATCAGAAACGAAAAAATGCGCCACAAGAAGCGAGATCGATCCACGACACCTCAATTAGGGTGCAAGTGAATACTTTCGTTGGAAAATGACATATTTTCAAAAATGAACAAAATAAGAATCGAAAGAATGCGCCACAAGAAGCGAGATCGATCCACGACATCTCGATTGAGGTGCAGATAAAGACTTACACTGAAAAATTGCATATTTCCAGAAATTCAAGAATGACAATCGAAAAAGTAACTCTCAAGAAGTAGCGAGATGGAGGTGCGCACGAAGATATACGTTGGAGAACGACATATTTTCAAAAATGAAGAAATAAGAATCGAAAGAATACGCCGCAAGAAGCGAGATCGATCCACGACACCTCAATTGGGGTGCAAGTGAATACTTTCGTTGGAGAATGACATATTTTCAAAAATGAACAAAATAAGAATCGAAAGAATACGTCCCGAGAAGCGAAATCGATCCACGACACCTCAATTGAGGTGCAAGCGAATACTTTCGTTGGAGAATGACATATTTTCAAAAATGAACAAAATAAGAATCGAAAGAATGCGCCACAAGAAGCGAGATCGATCCACGACATCTCGATTGAGGTGCAGATAAAGACTTACACTGAAAAATTGCATATTTTCAGAAATTCAAGAATGACAATCGAGAAAGTAACTCTCAAGAAGTAGCGAGATGGAGGTGCGCACGAAGACATACGTTGGAGAATGACATATTTCCAAAAATGAAGGAATCAGAATCGAAAAAATGCGCCACAAGAAGCGAGATCGATCCACGACACCTCAATTGGGGTGCAAGCGAATACTTTCGTTGGAGAATGACATATTTCCAAAAATGAAGGAAACAGAATCGAAAGAATACGACGCAACATGCAAGATCGATCCACGACACCTCAATTGGGGTGCAAGCGAATACTTTCGTTGGAGAATGACATATTTCCAAAAATGAAGGAAATAGAATCGAAAGAATACGCCGCAACAAGCAAGATCGATCCACGACACCTCAATTGGGGTGCAAGCGAATACTTTCGCTGGAGAACGGCACGGCCAGGATGTTTTGCGTCGCGACCGCAACTACGATTGCGACGTTATCGGTTATCGAAACGCAGCGAGTTTTTGCACGCGACCAGGCGTACAGGTGACGTGCGCAGGTGTAAACACCTCGAGCAGGTGTTGAGGAGTCGCGTAACCCCGTTCGGCTCCTCAGCCATGTTGTTTTCACCGTGAGACTCCGGATTTCCCTCTCGCCGGCAAATAGGCTGAAGAAACGGAAGAGATAGAGCGAGAAAACATTGCTCGCTGGAGCACGAACATCTCCATCGGTTAGCGAATGTTTTTTGATCCGTGATCTCGTGGGCGAAAAAAAAAACTTGCTCGCATGATAAAAAGAATTTTCCGCCGACGTTACGCATCGGTATTCCCAAGCGGTCGCCCGTCCCAACGCAGCTTAACCTCTTCCACTGCGATTTATTTCACCCTGCAGAATCTGTCCGATTTTTTTTTCCCGATAATTATCTATTATATATTATAATAAATTCCGGTAATTTTCAACCAGCTGCTGAACATCTTTCGACGCGGTGTACATCGCGGAGAACCTGTTAGCCTGTAACTGTCTTCTGGCTAATCTACGCCGGTCTGGCAGCAAACGGTTCCTCATTCCTCATTAAAAACTCATTGTTCTCCGACGAGCAGAAGCTGTTAGTTCTACAGCGAGCGAACGTGCTAATAACCACGTGGGAACGCAACGTGCGATCGGGGGTCAAGCAATAATGCGTATCGCTCGTTGTTCTTCCGAGACGCGCCGGCCTATCAACTTCTCCCGTTAGAATACGGACTCCGTAGTCTATTTACGGGTTTTCGGTTCGATGCCGAAAACGCATTCCATTATCGCGCGTTCCTCGACATTTATAAATAGAAAATGCTTCGGAGCGGATTCTATAGAAATACTGAATGACACAATGCGCGTAATTCCACGGTGGTCTCGAGGAATAATCAACGGCAGTTTTCCTTGTTAACGGAAAAGATCGCGAGGCAGCTCGACAGGCAGATATTCCGCAGCTTGGTGATTCGCGAACGGAAACATGACACGAAAACAAGATAAAATTGAAAAAAAAAAAAAATGGAACGAGCACTGGCGCGCGCGCGCGCCGCTATCAGAATGCGAACATAGATTTTCTGGCTCGCACGGATTCCGCGAAGCGTTTCCGCGCCCGTAATTACGGACGAGCCCGGTAACGAGAGACCCTAATTAGCCTAATGAAATCCGCTAATGAAATACACTCGAGCCACGCCGGGGCTGGCACGATCGTGGTCGCAGAGCCGATCGCGACAACAGAGAGAGACATCTGCGGAAAATATTCGATATCCGCGGCCGTCGTCGCGGTTTCCTCTTTGAACCACTGCCGCGGCTCGCTTGTCCAACGATCCACTTGCTCGACGACCATGCAACCATCGCGGAAGCGGTCACAATCCTTCGTTGCACCCACCGATTGTTTATCCGTTTGTATCTCCCGACGGTTTACTCGTTTATTACCGTACACGAACCGAATCCTAGCATCCCGTAACATTTCCCGCCATTAATCCCTTCCAGGATTTAATTTAAGATTTCTTTAATCTTCCTGTGAACTCGTCAGAAAATTGTTTAACATTCCCCATTTGTAGATCTTGTTACACTGTATCTCTTATTACACTCTATCGGAACTGTGAAGTTGACGGAGACATATTTTTACATATTTTAATATTGAACGGGGACAATTTTAATATTCATGTTTTCCCATGCTGTAAACATTTGAAAGTTTAGGAAACAAATTAGACGACTTCAGAAACCTACAACCTTTTCCGCCATTAACACTAGACCTACCGAGCACTTGTTTAGATGTTGTGCAACTTTTATCACAGTACTAGATGACACGATAGACGTTGTCCTGTCCAAATTTCTATAAATTTGTCGATAATGTAAATGCCTGTTGAAATATTGATTAAAATCCGCGACGTTTGAAATATGATTCAATACTACAAATTGATTTTTATTTATATAGTTGGATATGCTTGGATAAAGAAATTTACCGCTTCAATTTCTACGTAAGCAACTTCATGATTTCAATAATTGTAACTTGGAAAATATAAACACTCGTCATTAGAAAATTGCCATTAGAAGTGCAAAGTTATCGGAGAGAAAAATTTTTACATATTTAATATTGAACGTGGACAAATTCTGGAATTTGTTTCTCTTTAATATTCATGTTTTCCCATGGTGTAAACATTTGAAAGTCTAGAAAAGAAATTAGCCGACATCCTAGACCTAGCGAGCACTTATTTAGATGTTGTGCAACTTTTATCACAGTATATGCTTGAATAAAGAAATTTACCGAATCAATTTCCACGTGTGCAACTTCATAATTTCAATAATTGTAAGATGAAAAATATAGAACTAGTTATGAAGATCATTAAAAAATTACCATCAGAAATGCAAAGTTATCGGAGAGATATATTTTTACATATTTTAATATCGAACGTAGACAAACTCTGGAATTTCTTTCTCTTTAATATTGATGTTTTCCCATGCTGTAAACATTTGAAAGTCTAGGAAACAAATTAGTCGTCAATGTAAACGACTCGGTACACAGACGGAGGGTTAAATACGGTTTAATAGTATTCAGCTACCAATAAATGCAACAAAATCGACTCGTTTTCGCCCGTTAGATCCTCGGCCATTTTGGATGAGCACGCTTGGTAAATTGGGCCAACCGCGAGATAATAAATCACGTCGAACGCGTATCAAAGATCTTATCCGACGTGCATTCGCTCGTTTCCCTCTCGCGTTCCGATGATAGATTGCCGGACCGTGGTCGCTCAGGGAACGAAAAAAAAAAAGACGAACACCCGGTGCATTATCATTTAGGCCGATCGACCGGCTCGTCACGGAACCATGGCCACTAGCCGGCGCACTGAAATATTCTCTTGTTAAACGCAACGATTTCGAGGGACGTCGCGCGAATCCTCTACTCGAGAGTACCATCCATCGTCCGTAACGATGGCTTCTGGTTGCGGGTTAGGCTTGAACAACAACCTGCCAGTTCCCAGGGGACTTGGCTAACACCCATTCTAGAGGAATGATCGTTGAACGACGAGTATTTCAAGATCGTCAGAGTACGCTTATCTGCGATATAAACAGTCGCTGCGGCGCCATTCTCTGGCGAATGGAAAATAGGAAAATAGGGTTGTGTAGCTTGATGCATGTACAGTGCAAGGAATATAACAGATTTTCTGTGTACTCATTGGATTTCTTCGAAAAAATTAGTAGCTTTGATTTTTCAGATTCTAAGCAACAATGTTGAACGACGAATATTTCAGGATCGTCAAAGTGCAAAATAGTATTGTGTACCTCGAGACACCTACAGTGCGAGGATCGTAACGGATTTTCCGTCAACTCATTGGATTTCTTCGAAAAAATTAACAGCTTTGATTTTTCAGATTCGAAGCAACAATGTTTAACGAAAAATATTTCAGGATCGTCAGAATGCAAAATAGTATTGTGTACCTCGAGACACCTACAGTGCGAGGATCGTAACGGATTTTCCGTCAACTAATTGGATTACTTGGAAAAATTAGGTCTGATTTTTCAGATTCTAAGCAACAATGTTGAACGACGAATATTTCAGGATCGTCAGAGTGCAAAATAATATTGTGCACCTCGAGACACCTACAGTGCGAGGATCGTAACGGATTTTCCGTCAACTAATTGGATTACTTGGAAAAATTAGGTCTGATTTTTCAGATTCTAAGCAACAATGTTGAACGACGAATATTTCAGGATCGTCAGAGTGCAAAATAATATTGTGCACCTCGAGACACGTACAGTTCGAGGATCGTAACGGATTTTCCGTCAACTAATTGGATTACTTGGAAAAATTAGAAGGTCTGATTTTTCAGATTCTAAGCAACAATGTTGAACGACGAATATTTCAGCATCGTCAGAGTGAGTTTGTCTCCGATATAAACAGTTGCAGCAGCGTCATTTTCTTGCAAATGGAAAATAAAAAAATAAGATTGTGTAGCTTGATACATGTACAATGCAAGGAAGATAGCAGATTACCTATCAAGTTATTCCATTTCTTCGAAAAAATTAGGTGGAGCTCTGATTTTCAAATTCGAAGCAACAACGTTTAACAACGAATATTTCGGGATCGTCAAAGTGCAAAATAGTATTGTGTACCTCGAGGCACCTAAAATTGGGAATTAGGATTTTTCAGATTTCTAGCAACAATGTTGACTATACAAGGAAAACTTGTTTGTTCGAAACGAACTTTGGTATGGCAGAGCTCGCACGTTCCAAAAAATTAGGACACCGCGGAGCGAGCTTAAAAGGTGGTGTTCGCTCGTTAGGAGCACTGTTTGCACACGGAGCGAGATTCAAAAGAGGCGCGCGCCGCGCGTGGAGGCGAAAGTCGGAAGTCGGAAGGCGTATCGCGGGACATCGGAGGAGCGTCCCTTTGTTTTCCACGGGATCGATGCGATACGTGTCGCGCCCGTTTCACATCGTCGAAGAAGAGCCGCAGCTATTAATACGGAAAACCAATTGAAGCGCTCCGTGGTTCGCGCAAAATAACCGGGCTCGGTTCGCGGAAGCGGTTCAATGGGATCTTCGGTTCTCGAAACTCGACAATGGGAAAAGCGGACGAGGGAAACTGGGCCAGCGACGATGGTAACGACGTTTTCACCGAACGACTGTCGATCCCGACGGCTGGGTTCCGTGATTTACTGGAAAATCAGTCTGGTCTCCGTACCGGCGCGCGAATATTTAACTTATTGCGACCTCTAACGATCAGAATGTGGTTTCATCGTGTGGTCGCACCGATTGCTGGGTCGTTGGAGGATTTCGAACGTGTTGACCATTTTTGTGTGAGTTATATGTGCACATTCATTGTGATCTAACTCATATTTTGTTATTTTGAGATATTCAAAGGACAAGAATGTTAACACTAAACGGATTCTATATAATATTGAAATAACAAGTTCTATCAAACTTCATTTTTGACAATATCGTACAAATTACATTGAATTAATCTAGCTTGTAATAATGGGATATGAAATGTTTGATAAACTCATTTTTTTTTTAAATTTCAACTTGGACCACTTTGTTTCAAAATGTTGGAAAATATTAACTGCGAACGATCCTCTTCAGATTCTGATTGAATTTCCAAGTATTTAATCGTAGAAAACAATAAAGTATTGTAGTGTTCCTTAATTCACTTCTTCTGGTATGCGTTGCGCTGACCATCAGCAATGGTGATCCATATCAGCAAAACCGATCATCTCATCTACGATAATATCGTTCAGACAGTCGGACTTGCAAAGTCATTTAGTTATCGAGTTGGACTTCATCGACGGTACACGTGGCCTATGAAAAACCGTTCGCTCGGTCATTAACAAGAGCAATTAAGCGTCGTTAGTACCTATCCGTGCGTCGCGTCGTAGCTCGGCTACGGCTCGTTCGAGATGATCGTTTAGAGTGCACGTTTATGCGACTCGTTTCGGAGCTTTTAGCAAGGTCCCAAGTCCCTTACGTTCGATATTTACCAAGGTCAGTGGCGGCTCAAGTCAAATGGAGGCAGTAAAAATTTTTGAGCCCTCAAACTCAAGTTAGAAACAGAGTTGCAAGGAAACTCTTATAAACTTAATTTTTCGTAAATAAATTGAAATGTTTTTGTAACAAAAAAATAAATAGAAATTTCAATTTCGGCGCACAGGTTCGATCCTATGTTACTATTTTCCTAAGCAGTTTTACAAATTAATAACTCGACGTTTCGATCTAGGTTAAGACCATCTTCAAGAATATAATTGCGTCTGTAAAAAAATGAATGCTGCGAATTCGCTGCCCTATGGTGTCCCGGGGCCCAAACGGTAAAAATTTTGGGACCCTCAAACTCAAGTTGTTGGAAGTTGGAAGAAAACTCTCCTAAACTTATTAATCAGAAAAGAAAAGTAATGAAAATATTGCATACCGTTACACATTAAATAAATTTCTTTGAAATTCGGGGCCCTATGGTATCCCGAGGCCTCACGCGGTCGCTTAGTCCGCTTACCATTAGATCCGCCACTGACCATGGTGGACGTTGTTCGCCTCCGGTTTATCCAAGAGTAATTTATGGTTCGTCGAACGCTGGATGTGCGCTTATGTCGAAGTGCGTGCACATTGTCGAGGAAGATCGTGTTATCCAAAGCGGTGGCATTCCTGTCGCCTTCGTAATTGCGCTTTTGTCAGCACCGTGGTACACAATGCTAGCGCAACGGGAGAGGTTTCGAGGTGGGAACAATTACGATACTAGTAATAATCTGTTTGTTGCACCTATTCGAGAGGCTATGAAACGCACTTACATCACTTCAATACACAATACAATAATTTTTCACGAGTTCCATCATGATGATGCTAGGCACCACACATCTTTGATAACACATGAAAAATTATTGGAGAATAGATGTATCAGGTTACCATATATTTCAAAGTTTACAAAACTCTTTGAGTGGTAATACATTCACACTAATGATTATGACCTGAATTATATATTTCAGAAACGGACGAAGAGGTGAATGAGTACTACGAAAATATTCACGTTTAATTCGTAACAACGCTACACGAGTAAACTGTTGTTCATATATTCTAACAGCTCAAACAACCAAAATGTTTCATCTCACGCAAGATTTCGAAAAATCGTATTCTGGCCAATTGTTCGCGTGGATAGGTGGGGAAAATGAGTACTATAAAAGTCTTCATTTTTACCACGTTTTTATTTTAATTCGTAACAACGCTACACGAGTAAACTGTTGTTCATATATTCCAATAGCTCAAACAACCAAAATGTTTCATCCCATGCAAGATTTCGAAAAATCGTATTCTGGCCAACTGTTCGCGCGGATAGGTGGGGAAAATGAGTACTATAAAAGTCTTCACTTTTACCACATTTTTATTTCAATTCGTAACAACGCTACACGAGTAAACTGTTGTTCATATATTCCAATAGCTGAGACCACCAAAATGTTTCATCTCACGCAAGAATTCGAAAAATCGTATTCTGGCCAACTGTTCGCGTGGATCAACTGCGGCGCGGTTGCTGGAACGTCGCGTGATCTTCCCTTACGCAAATAATTCATGAGAGAACGAAGAACGGATAAGCACCAGGGAGGAGTAATTGTGTGTCGGGAGAGAGCGAGCAGGTTACTCGATAAATGGAATTCAGAGGACGAGATAAATCTCGGAACAAGACGATTTCTAAGGACACGGAAAACACGGCTTGTGTATTTCTCGTTTTATTCGTTCCCACCACCGAGGCTCTCCTCTTCGAACAAAGTATAAAATGCTTACTGTCGTCTTATTATCTGGAGGAATTGATATATCTCGGCGATCTTGTTCCGCGCGCAGACCATTCTCCACCGCGTTTAATACGTCCATTGTCCACCGAAATGCATTTACGTTGGGACTGCAAACAATGACTTCCGCGTCGCAATTGTATCAAGCAACGAATTCAATGAAACCGTCGCGTCGAAAGGAAATTTCCCCTCGTTGCGGTACTCTCTCTGTGACTGAAGGACTCTGAATTTCGCGCTTCCTGCCTGTTGCGTCGACCAAGCCGGGTGCGCGGTGGTATGAAAGTGCGCGATATAATGATAATAACGCGTCTTTATTATACGCTCGGCCCGTAAGCACTGCGCAAAAGAAAGAGAACGAGGATGAAGAAGAGACGGTGAACCTGTCCGTTCATTTATATACATATATAAATAACGGCTCAAGGCCATTTGCAAAGATGGACAACGACGATACCGACACGAACAGGTGCGCCGTGAAAAGCGAAGGGAAAAAGTTAACGCGGGTCGACTCGATTCAAATAATCCCACGACTTCGAGATTAGCTCGGTCGAACGAAACTAACAAGTTGGAATTGTTGGTTCTTGAAACTTCTCGCGTTCTACAAATCCGAGTAAAAGTTAATCTCGCGTTAACACGCTCCAATTTCGCGGGGGATCGCGCAACTTATTGCGTGGACGACCGCGAACGAGTCCGATCGAGATGGGAATCTCGGTTCCGTTTGACCGTAGACTGGAGGGCTCGTCGAGCGGAGGAAGCGCAATTAAAACGAATTAACTCCATGGGAGGCATTTTTCTCGACGGATTCTCACAATCGAGGAACGCGGCCGCCGGTCATTTCCGTTTCAAAAATCTCGACTGCTCCTACCGCGAAACTATCCATTGTTTCTGAGAAATCAAAATTTGTCGCGTATGAAGTCTGGTAAACATCGATAACAGAGGAGTACAATTTTATTTCAGTTTCACAGAGGCGAATATCGTTGCTCCAAATAATTTGTAAAGAAATCCCCGTTATCCGATCGAGCTCAAACTTTGCACAGATTTTGTTATCAATGTAGAATGATTACAGTTTTCCGCGCAAGGTTCGATCGTTTGCTACTTTATTCTACACAGCAATTTTGCAAATGAACAAGTTAAATACTCGACGTTTCGATCTTCGTTTAGATCAGTTTAAAGATTAATTAGAATCGCGTCGTTAACATTACAAAAACATTAACCGGTAAATATTTACAACAGGTCCACGTACTCCGATTTTGATGAAATTTAAATATGTTATGCAGCAACACATTCTGAACAACTTTTTCCTTTTCCAATATAGGGGGGACGCTTTTAGTTTTTGGGATATTTCAATTTTTCTGTATTGAATTTTTCGTATTCCAGCACGCTCCGCGGCAACGTAAGCCTGTCCCGGTGCAGCGTTTGTTTACATTATGACGCTGTAGAGATGAGAGACAAACATGGGAGGCGGAAGGTGTCGGCCTGACACCACACACACCCACCCAGTGCTTAACACACACCCAGTGTTTCTAAATGTTGCCGCGGAGCGTGTAGAAATACGAAAAATTCAATAAAGAAAAATTGAAATATCTCGAAAACTAAAAGCGTCCCCCCAATATTGGAAAAGGAAAAAGTTGTTAAAAATGTCGAAATCTATAACATATTTAAATTTCATCAAAATCATTGTATATTAACAACAAATACGATCGGTAGAAGAATATATCTTTTTTTAAATTATGATATTTGGAATATTTTTGGGAGATCCCGTAAAAGAAATGTCGACGAAACTTTCTAACAAGAGTAAATAAGAGGCACTCTAGTGAACACGTAGGTTTGATTCGATCGTGCGGTCGACTCGATGTCACGGGGCAAGGGAGAACAGAACAGGAATCACGGGCAGATTCACCTATGGCGTGTTGTTTTCGTTGATTCCTCCTCTCGGGCAGCCGACAGGCGATGTTACGTGTGCACGCGCCACTCGTCGGTTTATTGCGTTAGACAGGAAACCGAGAAGAGAGTTAGTTCTACCGGGTCGACCTGGTTTAGGCGTGCCCTACAGGCGCCTCGTGTATAGATCCAGAGAGAAAGAGAGGAGAGACACCGACGAACGAGCCGCTTTCAAATGTCACGGGCCCCGCAGAACGGATACCGCGCGGACGCCATTGCAAACTCCGTTCGAATCACGACTCGATTCGGCTTTTCGCTTTTGACGAACTCCTGTATGTCGGGGACGTTGCACCGCCATAGAGAAACTTGTTACACGGATCGATTGTACTCTCTCTCTCCGAGCGGCGGAGTTTATCTACCGAGTTCCGAAATTAACGGTGGTTTGCGGAGTCATCCCGAGAAATATTCGTGGGTCAAATTAGACACCGGATGCTACCGTGGTTGATCTAAGTTTAGAGAACGCGATAAAAAAATTGTTTAAAAGACTATTATACGGTTGAATGTATGTATGTATGCGTATTAGCAGAGAAGCCTATATATAGTGAAATTTAAAAAAGTAGAAAATCGAAAATGACAACAGAATTGTAAAATTACGATCGCCAAACACGTCTGTCAAAGATTGTTTATAATAAATACGGCTATTCCTTACACTATCGATGCGTATCTGTTGTGGCAGTAAGTCTACAATCTTTTTAATTAATCATTTGTACATTTTCTGTATATTTATTGTTATCTAAAATCAGTGGCGGACTAAGCAGCCGCTAGGGCCCCGGATGCTTCTGGGGGGCCCGCAGTTGGATCAAAAAATGTTTAGCTTGTCAAATTGTGTAACATAGCTGGCTACCATAGACAGACATGTTTGCTAAAAAAAAAAAGGTTAATTACTTTTCTTCAAGCATTTTTTGTGGGGAACTCGAAGTTTTTGACCGCTTAGGACTCCCACTTGTCTTGATCCGCTACTGTCTAAAATATAGTACGGGTGTTTACTGTATAGGTTCTCTCCATGCCTCACAAAAAGCTTGTGAGACAAGGCTTGACGTCGCACGCGTTAGCCAATAATTCGGCTAGAACCGAAAGTGCGAGTGGAATGACCCAATCGGACGGCTTGCTGCCGCATTCCTTTCGAATTCCTGCGAGGAGACTTCTTGTGAGGCACGGAGACTACAAGAGTCCCTGTCTGAATGTACAGTAGTAGGTTCTCATTGATTTTACCTGAAATCTATACGTTGTTACCATACCATTATTCAAAACAGTTTTAACCCTTTGCACTCGGAGCTATTTTAACTCGAAAATTAAACATTTCTTCTGACCTACAATATTTCCATTCTCTATGATTTTTTAAATTTGATAAATATCAAATTGATATAATACCTCATACAATACTTAAATGTGTAGTAATTGGTTAGATACCGACATATCTGATAGTGTAAACAATTATTTAAATAATAGTACAGCAATTCTTAGTGACGCCTCAGGAGGCGTCATTCGAGTGTTAAGGGTTAACATTCTTAAGTTCATCTGTATTCTATAAATCCTAAAAGCTTAACTGTTTTATAAACAAAAATACCGGGTTCAATTCGATGAGCAGAATTCAAAAACGATTACATAGATTAAAAACGATCTAGGTCGAAAGAAATTCCTTGATTTCGGAGTTAAACTTGCTTCGAGTCGAAAAGCTTAATTGCACACTGATTCGATCAAAGCCGGGGCTAAAAAATTTCATCTTGAATCTACGAACTTGTTCCACGAAGAACAGAGAGCTGGGTAAAAGTGAAAAGGAGAAGAGAGAAGGGCCGGATGGACGTAGTTCGGTGGCCGTTCGAATATTTGCGTACACGTGGCCGTTCGTAGAACGTCGGAGGGCGAAGAAGGCGGTGATGGAAGGGCAGGAAAGCGACGGGGCGGAACGATTAAGGACGATCGCGTGCCCGGTTGTTCTGAAAAATTGATCGGAGCACGGCCCACGGACAGGTAGGCAGGTCCTAGAGCCGGTTGGAAGTCCACAAGTCCGCAAGTCCGGTGGCGCACGAGGTACTGGAATGTCGCTAATGACCGGCGCGACGTAGGTGTTACCTGCGACGCTTGATCCGACTCGGTTCTGTTCGGTGCGGTCTTGTTGTTCGCTGAACTCCGAGGAAACTACCGTTGCTAGGCGAAAACGAGACTGGAAAAACGCGTGGGCGCGGGAATTCCGGCGCTCGGAACAAGCGCACGATCATCGGAGGTCAGCGAACCCGAGAAACCCCTTGCCACGCGAATGGGCAAATTAGTTTTCCGAGGGAAGTTTCGGGAACGGACGACGCGATGCCGTTGCCTAATCACGTAACCGTGATTCCGCAAAGTTCCGGGTGTACCGTAACGGGGGCCTATCATTGTGCGCGGAGACTATTTTCGGGCTGCTAAGCACGCGCAGCATTAGGCGGATCGCTCGAAACAATTACAGGATGCGAACGTAAGATATTTCAATTGTAATTCCAATTGTGCGCTAGGATTAAAGGTCGATTTATACCATCCGCACAGACACGGAATGTGTACGTTCAGGACAAGCATTCTTTAATGCATGTCGAAATGTATCTCATACATCAGTATGTTATTATATTGTTTACATGACTTGAAGTTTTGTTTACAAAACTTGTTGTGTGATCGTTTGTGTGATTGTCTCTTAAATTCCTGGCCGAGTGAGCCTCGCTTCACGAGTCCCTTTCAAACTGTAAATACGTGTTTCGCTTGTGCCTTTCTCACTCTTTAATAAACTTCATTGATTCGTTGATGTGAAGTGCGGTTTATTGTAGTTCATAATCTGATACTGCATTTCGATGGAAGCGTTCATTTTCTTCATGATCCTTAGTCCTGTCTTTATTTCTAATTAAATAATAAGTAAACATTGATGTACTAGTAACTGATGTATGATATACAAACCAAACATGGTTGACGTCATCAATAAATAACTAAATAAATGAATGTAGTCTCACATTTCGGACGCGAATGATATCATCGTAGGTTCCATGCCATCAGACTCGCAGCAACGTTCGAAAGTTTCGGCTGTTTGCTACGAGTAATCGATACCTCGGTTTCGAACAAGCAGGCAAACACCAGTACCAAAATTTAAGCTAACAAATAGAAGGAAAACGCGTCGGCGCACAACGGTACGCCTATTACCGATCACCCACGCGCTCGGCGTACCCGCCGGCGAAAGAAAGTTAGTAGTTCAGGTGTGCGGTAGCAGAAGCAGAAGCCGCGGTTGGCAATCGGCGAGAGGCCTCTCTCGGTTCGTTACGAAATCGAGCGAACGAGCAAAGACGCGGAAAAGACGCTCGGTGCGTTCCGTATATAGCGAGGAAGAAGAAGAAGAAGAAGAAGAAGAAGAAGCAGCAGCACAGAGCTTAACCGGTCGCTGTATGCCGTGCGCTCGCGAGCCCCGAGCAAAATAGAGCGTGCACGGTGTGCTCTCGGAGCGGTTTTATCCAGCATGGAGTCTCCTAGCCGATTCGACGATCTGCGAGAGGCAGAGCGTCGTATCCACACGTGCATGACCGGTGCACGAGGTATGGCGCACGGTGCACTGTGTACGGTGCACACGAGGCCCCCGACGTTCGTCTCCGCGGCCGCGGCGAGTTTTCTCCGATCGAAACTGGTTCGCGGATAAGGTCTTTAACCTTCCTAGCCTCGTCGCTCGATGTCGGGATCGGTCTAGGAAGAACGCCGCCGCAAAAACAAGGTAAACGACCAAGGTAACGAAGCCGTTCTTCCACGGCAAGCAGACGGAGAGCCCCCGTGACTTCGCCACGTTTGTCGTCGGTCGTCATCGGTGTCGTTACGGCTCGTCGTAAGACAATCGCAATCGCGCCCGACAGGCGCCGCGCTCCTCCCACTTTTCCTCCCGAGCCCCAAGAAACTGGGGCTTCTTACTTTTCCGAAGATTCGAAGAATTCGAAGGAACGAAGGGAACTTGCGTGGAAGCATCGAAGCGTTCGAAGTGCACGCAGTTTTCGAAGTCTTCGAATTATATGAAGTTGCAAGTTAGGGGTCGGCAAACTACGGCCAGCCGCCTGTTTTTAATCCGATCCGCGAGGATAATATTGTTCCTTAGATGGAAAAATTAAATTAAATATACATCACAGAACCCCGCACTAATCATATGGAAAATCTATCCGGATAAAATCAGTTGGATTTTTCATATGTTGTAGCTTATGATCTACTGAACAAAAGATGTATTGGGCACAAAGCTCAATAATGGAGAGTTATCGAGATTAATCAGTGAAACATGACAAAATCGAGCTGCCGTTTACTTAAATCTCGGGATGAGTAATATATAATAAGATCGTTTTTTTATTAATCCACATATACACAGCCGAGAGGGTTTGGAGTCAAAAAATACTACAGGAGTACCGAACCATGGGGTGCTTAACGACACGCAAAGATTTTTGTGAAAGATTTCTATTCACAGACCTTTTCGAGGGCATTCAAAATTCAAAAATAATGACACCACCTAACAGATTTTGTGAAACCGTACTATTTTTGTTTCAAACGTTTTTCCAAAAAATAAATACTTTCCGAGATTTGAGTATTCGTCAGCTCGAATTTCTCATGTTTCACTGATTATAACTCGATAACTGTTCATTACATCTTTTGTTCATAAGCTACAACATATGAAAAATCCAACTGATTTAACCGGAATAGATTTTCCATATGATTAGTGCGGGGTTCTTTACGTGAAATAAAACAACTTATCTAAAAATATCACTTTCTATTAAAAAATATTTAGAACCCCTGGTTTTTTAATCTGGCCATTTCCAAATAAAAGTTTGCCAACTCCTCGAATTAATCAATCTTATCGCTGTGGTGGTGTATTTTTTTCGAAATGCAGGAGTGTCTGCAATTATATCAAATATAACTTGGCAACGAAATTTCGAAGTTCAAAGCTTTGAAACTCCGTTTCCTTTAATCTTCTAATAATTTACTACGCAGGTTTTTATTATTATTATTTATTATAGACGGACTGAAGCCCTTTTACATAAGTGTTTACAGTATCAAAGAAACAAAAGAAAGAGAAAGATACAATATTGCTCGTGTAATAACAAATAAGGGACATGCACATAAGAAAAACTTAATAATGGTACAATCGATATGGTATTATCCTATAATCCTGCGTAGTTGCATTTTAAAATTTTGTAAAGAATCGCTGAAAAAATCAATACGATTATATATAGAGCAAGATTTTGAGATAATGCGATTCATTGGATTAATTAATCCATAAGTAGATTTCGCTCTAGGTGTTAGAAAGCCCGTTCTTGTTCTCAGTTCACGTTCTGGTACATAGAAATTGATTTGCGCTAGTAGAGAGGAACAATCAATATGATTGTTAATTAAATTAAAAATAAAGCTTTGATCTGATACTGTTCTTCGAGCAGATAATGGTTCCAGGTTCATTGTAGTTATTATTGCGGAGTAATCATGATCAAAGAAAGACATCGGTTTGTGTAGCTTATACGAGCAAAACCTGAGAAATTTATGCTGTACTCTCTCAAGCATGATTTCGTACTTCGAGCTTTTCGGAGACCATATAATTGATGCATATTCTAATAGTGGACGGACGAGGGCAGTATATAACAATCTAAGTGTGCGGATTGAATGGAAGTCAGTGGAAAAACGAAGTATGAAACCAAGTGTTCTAGAGGCGGTGTTAACAATATGATAAATATGGTTGGAAAAATTTAGGGTAGAGGAGAAATGAATTCCTAAATCCTTTACCTCATTTATTGAGGAGAGAATACTGTCATTTAGGTGGTAAGGATGTATGAAAGGTACTGAGCGACAGGACCGCATAACATGGCATTTATTGATGTTGAGTTCCATTCCATTCATACGACACCAATTGCTGAAACGATCAAGGTCTGCCTGTAATCTCGAGGCATCATCATATGACGAGATACTGCTAAAGATTTTTAAATCGTCAGCGAATAGGAGGTAATTACAGTGTTCAAAAACGGTAGACAAGTCATTTATGAAAATTATGAATAGAAGAGGACCAAGATGGGATCCTTGAGGTACACCTGATGGAATGTGTATTGGGGATGATAGGCTATTGCGTTTTAATTTCGAAGCATCGACAATTCGATTCTCGACCTTCGAAGGAAAGTAACAGCCCTCGAAAAAACTCGCGCATTTTTCCAACGAATTGAAAGGATCGAGAATCGTGAACGCAAAGCTCCGTTCGTGTCAGCTGGTCGGCTGACCCTCCGCGAGGTAAACGAATCTCACGATGAAGTGATAAAGACCGTGATTAAAATGTTCAATTAAACGCAACGTACCTTGTGTACGAAATATTCAAAGAATTCCGTGGGAGGAAGTCAGGGATGATGGTAGCGAACGTGTTAACGACAGAATGGGCGAGGAACGATTTGCGAAACTAGACTCGTGTAAAGATCGATGAAGGAGCGGGAAGTATAGTACCAGAGCTAGGTAGAATAACTTTGACGGTTTGAGGGTCTGCTTTGGAATCTTGTTCCCGAAGAACGGGGGCGAGGACCGGGTAAAACCTGGATCTCGATCTACGTTTTGCTTTTAAACTCTGTCAGGGTCTGCCTCGGCCAGCTGACACCTTTGTTCAGCTCGAGTACGATTTAATCAGCGTTACGCCGGAGCGTATTTAGCGGCTCGCTCCGATCGAGAGACAAAGGAGTCTTTCTTCGAGCCTCCACTTCTGTTCGACCGCAAGAAAACTGCCGGCGTTTACTCTGTAACGACGCATAACGGGGTAACGTGGGTTTTCCCGTGCGTTTCTGTCGAAAGTGGCACGCGCTTCTGTCGCTGATTGTTCGGATCGACGAGCGGCTCTTTCCGCGAAACACGGAAGCGCCGATGATACCGTGAAATCAGGAGAACAATAGGGCTGAGTGTACGTACGACGAGCTAACTCGGGTCCGATCGCTCAGCGGAGTTTAACCAGTTAAGGGTGCCTTTTCAGTAGTCGAATACGCTAGATAAAAGATCAATCTAGGCCGCGATCGCCCTCAAAAGTCCTATTTTTTCGTTCACGAGGCGTAATGTGGATTATTCGGCATCGAGCTGTCGCAGCTTTATAAAAATAGCTACACTCTCGCACGTAAGTCTTAGAACAGTGATCATATTTGTATTGTACTTTGTAAAAAAGATATTTTTTACATCCTAAATGCAGTCTTTTTAAAACAAAATTTTTTTTAAATATTGCATTGTCATCCAGTTCTGTGCTGTTGAAAGTTTCAAGTCTCTAGCTCATCGGAAAGTTAATTTAATTCACTTGCAAGATTTGTATCGAACAGACAGACACGCAGACAAGAAAGCGAGCTAATAAAAACGTGGTAATGAAATAATCGTTGAAGGATGCAAACAAATTTTTCCTTATTTGAAGGTTTACATGTACAAGGACAGGATGCTGCACTCATATATCAAAAATCTTTAAAATCTTAAAAAGTAAAAGAATATCGCGGCCTAGATTGATCTTTTATCTAACGCTTTCCACTACTGAGGACCCCCATCTTTGCGTTATCGAGAAGTAAGAAGGCGCATCAAGCACCCTTCCAATCCTGGAAAAACGAGTCTACCTCTTTGGGTACATTTGACTCGCACTCGGCATGCACGTGTTATGTGCTGAAAATACTTTGATATATTTATTTTCATTTTCTAATAGAAATCTTGTTTAAATAATATCTCTGCAATAGATGAAATCTTACATAAAATCTATTATATTTACATTAATCCATACACATCGAAAACTTAAACTCATTCCATATGAAACAAAATCTTCAAATAAATCCGTATCCAAATAAATGTGTACTTCAAATAAATCTGTATCCAAAGGGTTAAATAAACGAAAAGCCGAGAAGCGCAGGGGTCACCAGCCTAGAACGATTCCGCCGCGCCGCGCCGGTGCCGCAATCGGAGAAAGTTTCCAGCGATAAGTCAGCCGCGCCGGAAACGGCGATCACCGATGCCCGGTTTCGAGAGATCGCGGGTTTCACTGACGGAAGCCTCGGCGACACGCTGGTCCAGCGTACCTCGTGGCGTTCCTGATCGCGATCCAGGTGAAATCGGTGCTAAACGTTACGACACGTCCCGTTTGCCAATCCATCAGCTGGCTCCTTTCGAACCTATCCTCACTGCGCTTTCGATGCTTTAACGCTCTACATACAAAAATCATCAACACGATCCTCATCGAATTCCTCGAAAATCCTCCAACGTCCCAGGAAAGCATATTTACTAGAGCTGTGCGAGAATATTCGGGAATTCCTTGGTGTTCTGGTTTCCCGTGAATTTTTTCGGGATTTCTGATACTGTACGGAATACGTCCCGTACTCCCGTCCCGGTCTCGCACACCTCTAATATTTACGAAACTGCAAGCTTCTGTTGGTAAGTTCGCGGATTCTAGGCTTAAATAAACTAAGATTGAGGAATAACAGATCAAATAGCAGAAGAGACACTTGCAATTCCTCGAAAATTAAGATGTACAAAATATTGTAAGAAACTGTACCGTGTTGCTAATGACCTTAGACGTTGAAGCAACATTAAATAAATAAATTAAAAAAAAAAAAAAAAAAAAAAAAAAATTCCTCGAAAATATACTGAACCTACCCAACGCTACCTAGATAACGATACCTAATGATCAACAAGTCTCTAGCTCAACGGGAAGTTGGTTTAAAATCAATTTCAACGTAAACTAATATGTAATATTACTGTACTTGTTGTATAAACCATTTGATTTAAAGCAATATTAATAAATAGATATTTGTACCGAACAGACACACAAAATAAGAAAATTGTGGTCAGTCACCTCATCAGTAAGACAACCACCTATTTTCCTCGAGTGGGGACAAGGTGGTTGCAAGAGAGAAAGAGAATCATATATTTGGCGAGTCCCTAACATTTAAGTATCCTGCGAGATGTTTATGACACATCAATTGTCATTCACATGACAGAAACCAGAATTCTACAAGTGCACCTATTCTCAAGATAAAAAAGTAGTACCATATATGTATCCAAAAACTGTTTTTTGTATGGTGAATATCGGGGTGCACGTGCACCTCAGTACAGAGTTAAGCGTAAGTTCCTTTTGAAGTCTTACTGTTACATTAAAATCTACAAATTTTAATAAAATTTGTTCGAATCTTACGTGAAACATATCGCAGATAGCGTTCCTAGAAAAGTTTTGAATATTTTCCATTCGTTTACTTTTTATTTTCATTTTGATCAGCGTTCACAGAGATCCCACCTTTACCGAGCTTTCAATAAGCCACTGGAGAAGATAAACAAAGCCGTCGGTCGCAGCCGAAGGATACCAATGGTTCAACAAGGAACTCGGGTCCTGTTCTAAGCGCGACCGGAAATTAAGAAATCCTTCTTTCGAGGATGCCACGGGAGGTAATGGCGGAGATAAATCCTAGCTTCAGTGTGGGCGGCGGTATTTACGACGAGATGTACCTGCAGCGGTGCAAGACGCGCAAACCGGTCCTAAGAAAACGCTAAGCGGGGCCCAACGAGCGACTCGGAAAAGCAAAGAAACCCTCTAGGATTCTGGGAAACTGGTCTCGGCGCGGCGCACGCAACGCGCGTTAGGTGGTCCACAATTTATCGCCCTTTTCCGGATTGGGAATAAAGGCGCGGAACTAACCGCGAGAAAACCCAATCGGTCCTTTGTAAACAATTCCCGGCACTGCTGGAATCTTTTTAATGGACGGATCGCTTGTTGGTATCGTTTTCCGGATTCGTGTTGTGGAACTATTACGTCTTCGTGCTCAGGAATTATTTTGAAACATGGATCGAAACTCTATAAGAGAATCCATAAAAATGGATTTACGATAGACCGGATCTAGTAAACATTTTTTTTCGAAGTCGAAAAAACTCCACACGGGATAAACAATGTTGTGCGATGATGCCTTCAGGTTGCGCATTGAGCACAGAAATTTGAAAATTGAGGGGAAACATCAACATTTTTAAGAATATGAAAGTGTACAATTAAACATGATTAACGCTAGATAAGCCCTACAATATCGTGTCAGACTCGTGGTGAAGATTCCGAACAGAATCTAATAAATTATAGGAATTTTTTTGCAGCGCACAGGTTCGATCATTATTACTTTTATATTAGCCCTACTTGTAGCAATTTTGTAACAATTGTCATACGTATGCTATCTAAATAGTAGAGGAAAAAGGAAAGGTGGTGTTTCGTCATCAAGAATCTAATAAATATATTATTAATTTTCTTTGAACCGAAATGAAATTCTATTTTGGTTTTGTTAATGCATAGTTATTGCCACGTAGGCATACAGTAAATATAAATTTTCTCCTTTTTTCGAAAATCGGTGTTAAACACAAGCAGTTAAACACATGTTTTGTGTGTATGACCGTACCTTCGAGAAAACGGGCACAAAATCTGAATTTCAATATTAGCGTTCATTGCCTCCAAAGTACGTAAACTGATCATACGCATAAAATGTGTGTTTAATCGAGTTAAATCATACGTTTTGGCTGCGCTTACGCAGCCTATAACAGAATATACTTCGAGTTTGAAGAAACCATGCCGACTTGAAGAGATTGTCGTAATGTCTAAAAAGATCGGTAGTCTTTCCTGCGCCTATTCACGTTTTCCTCTTGGAAACGAATACTTTCGAGTGTCGATTAGACTATCAAACCGTTTTGCAGGCTTTTGTTCGTCGCAACCGCTTTGAAATTTTTCATTTTGCCTCGCTTCAACGGAAAACTTCAATTCCACAGAAACTTCAATGGCGGTGAAGGCTCGTAGTCGGTGAAGGTTCGTGTCCTTTCAGTCGCGATTCAGATCGCGGTGGTATTCTTCTATTGACAGGAGTTATATTAGGTTTACCGTACAGTCTGTAAGATAGGTCTCTCGGCACAGTATTTGGCGAGAGCGTTTTGTCGTTGGTTTTTTCGTTTCCAGTTTATACGTCTCTGGTTTCTTTGAGATTGAGAGAGTTGGGTAACAGTTGATCCCGTACGAGAGAAAGAGACGGACAGGTTTTATCGCGAAGTTGGAATAAATTCGAAGCGGACAAAGGGTCTACCGATTTCTTTATTGCGAAGAGTCTCTTCTACTACAATAATGCAGCCGGCGGTTTTGTCGGGATTGAAAGAAAACGCTGAACTCTCTGTAAACCGGCGACAAAAGGAAGCCCCGCTGTGGAAACGCGAGCTAACGAGGCGCCCACGGGCCACGCTGTGCCGAATGGAAACCGATATCGAAACAAGTTGCCTTCGCGTCGAAAACGAGAGGCGTTGGCCAGTTATCGAACTGCTAATGGGATTCGTAGCAACCGCCCCATCGTCCCCCCACCCTTATCGACCATCTATTTTCAGGGATTTCTTCATCTTCCATCGATCGAGTTCAAAGAACGCGCGCGCATCTAAAACGGGATCCTTGATCGAACAGAGCGCACCGCCTCGAGCGCGTTATTTTCAAATCAGCTTTGCCGGAGATCAAACGAGCAAGATCCCGAAAGATCGGGCCCGCGGGCGCGGTTCACTCATTTTCTAAATGCTTACACGGATCGTGAACACGCTCCGATTAGGTTCAATAACGCCGCCACGCATCCGGAATTCTTCTCTCAGATTTTCTACACTGTTGCACTAATTTGTTTTTCGAACGAACAAATAGATCTGTACGGCTTCGATAGCAGGAACGATTCTGCGATGCTTCCATGGAAGACCGACTACGTAAAATTTTGGGAAAACGCATCTTACGGTCCCGATCGACATAAAACGCTTGCCGTAACATTTTCTTTACAGTGACAGTGATTAAAACATCTTTAAAAATGTCGTAGAAGAGAAAGGACATTATATGTATATTTTTTGTATGACCACAAGACAATATATACTTTTTGTGTGGCTACATTTATTTGAATACTTAAACATTGATTGCAAACGAATCACATTTAATTTCATCTAAAAAGAGAGGCTTAACATTCAAATTTGTTATACTTTGCAAAAATCATTTTTATTTCATTCTCTTCAGGTGTTCTCTGCGAGGTTAATATTAATAGAATGTTTAACACCGAGAACGGTGATCGATCTTGAGAAGAGACAATATATATATTTTTTGGTCACATTTATCTGAATGATTAAATATTACGCAAGAGTAGAAGAGAAGACAATATATACTTTCTGTATGGACACATTTAATTGAATGCTTAAATTTTGATTGCAAACGAATCACATTTAATTTCATCTAAAAAGAGAGGCTTAACATTCAAATTTGTTATACTTTGCAAAAATCATTTTTATTTCATTCTCTTCAGGTGTTCTCTGCGAGGTTAATATTAATAAAATGTTTAACAACGAGGACGGTGATCGATCTTGAGAAGAGACAATATATATATTTTTTGGTCACATTTATCTGAATGATTAAATATTACGCAAGAGTAAAAGAGAAGACAATATATACTTTCTGTATGGACACATTTAATTGAATGCTTAAATTTTGATTGCAAACGAATCAAATTTGATTTCATCTAAAAAGAGAGGCATAACATTCATATCTGTTAGACTTTGCAAAAATCATTTTTATTTCATTCTCTTCAGGTGTTCTCTGCGAGGTTAATATTAATAAAACGAGGAAGGTGATCGATCCTGGGTTCAAACCTCGTGGATATACATACAACCGAAGTTCAGTTTTTCCACGATGCTGTTACGAAAGTCGGCGAAAGAATGCGCGCGTCGTATTATGCTCGTTCGAAGAGCGTTACCGATAATGATCGTTATTGTGCATGAGAATTTCTCACTTGCTCCGGCGTGCTTCGCAATCGCCGCCAATAACGCAACAACAATGTGGATGCATAACGAGCTGGCGTTGCATGCGCAAGGGAAACCGTAAACATTGTTAGACTGACGAAACGGTGATGCTCGCTTGAGAAAGAAACCAGAGGAAATTCACCGTTCGTTGACAATTTATAAACGGAAACAACGAGAATAGCGGCCGATCAAAATCCCGACAACACGATTTTGGTCAGCCCTCCTGTAATGCGATTAATTCGAACCGTGTTGCATACATGGAAACCGCGTTACAGTTATAGGAAACTCAGAATCACTACAAATCAGGTCAGATTAAATTCGATTTGATGCAGATCAAATCGTCCATTTTTACTCCGCGTTACAGCGGTTTTTATTATATTACACGGTACGTTGATTAGAAGAAAATCTAACAATTACTTGACTCTTGTGTAGCTAATCGAAATGCATAGATTATTGATAACCCTTTGTATTTAACACTAAACCGACCACTGCCGGTCGAATGACCGATTTTCTATTTTTGTTATTTTACAATTATTGAAACTACGAGGTTATTTTTTTTTTTGTTTAATCACAAATTGAGATAAAAATTGCACTGAGTCTTGTCATTTGTATAAGATAAAACATTTTATCCGCTTTTGTTGAGATATTTGCACAAATTCTTATTTTAACACATTACCGACCGGTGATTATTGCATATTTTTTAAAAATGTATGGTACATGGGTAAATTTTCATTTAGCATTTAGTATGAACTAACTAAGTCACCCTCAATAACGTCGTCTAATAGTTTCATTTATGATTGCAATGTCAAAGAAAATTTCTATGCTTTTTTTTTGATACAGCAGAATTATTGAAAATCCTATTATATAGGCTTCCGGTCGGTAAAGTGTTAACACTATAAATTAATATATTGGCGAGCAAAGAATAGACGTTCAGAGAAATTTGGTAATACTTTTAGAGAAGCATTAACAAGTTGTTGAAAGAAATGCAGTAAACGAGTTAATCAAATAAATAATATAGAATTTCCGGAATACCGCTCGATAGAATGTGTTTTGAAGCGCAAGGAATTCAAAATGGAAAATTGTTAAGCATCGGACAGACGTGGGATTTCGATCCGTGAGGATATTCGGACAAACAACAGGCCGCGAGAAAAAGGGCGAGGAAAGGAATGTCGAGGCTACACCGATTCGGTTAGGTTAGTCGGAAAATCCACAAGTGGTCGAGAAACCTGCTTGCTCACGTTCGGACTGGCTTTTCGGAGTGGTTTCTTTAAGAAACCGAGCGAGGGTCCTAATACGATGCAAACGATGCCACCGAAAAGTCGACCTGTTCTTTCGTACCCACTGCGTGACAATCGAGCGTAACAGGTAACGCTGCACATGTTCGTGCGTACGGTTCGATGGATCTACGCTTATACAGAGTGTCCCGGATTGTTTCGACTTAACGGGGTCAACGGATTTTTCGAACGGAGATACAGTGTAGGAAACTGGAAATACCACCTGCTAACTATTCAAGATATTCAAGTCGACTGGAGCAGTTCGTCTGATATTCGAGTTCGAACATATCTAACAGTGCCGATTTTATGCATTTATAACAAAAAGCGAGCTAATAAAAACGTGGTAAAACGAGCAGCCGCCATTTTAAACAGTGGAAGCATTAAAAGAATTCGAGCGTCAACGTATTAACAATTTTTGTTTGGCTCCAGAAGAAAATTGTTGATTTTGCATAAAGCTCCGCAATCACCAAAATAAAGAAGACACGTTTCACTCGAATTTACCCGCGCGAATTGAACGGGTTGGGAACTGTTTACATTAGAAAATTCATTTTTATGCTAAACATTGAGAGTTCCGGAGTTGGTTATGCTTACGAAACGTACGGAGATCGAGATGGAAATCTTGACTCCTTTGTTTTTTTGTGTCGTCGAGTAAATCGCCTCGGGATACTTGGAAATGTCAAAGGCTGCAAGGAAATCTTCCAGCGCTTCGTG
Source organism: Lasioglossum morio (assembly GCA_916610235.2). Taxonomy (NCBI): domain Eukaryota; kingdom Metazoa; phylum Arthropoda; class Insecta; order Hymenoptera; family Halictidae; genus Lasioglossum; species Lasioglossum morio. The sequence goes on from OU744327.1 coordinate 5,095,932, forward strand.
TACAGGTTTAGCGACAAATTAAGTAGATTAAAAGTGAACGGGGTCCGTCAGTGGGTAATATGGTGGTATAAATAAAATAAATTTGATTCTTGTCGGGTCAACGGTGTTGCTTCACTTTTTAGTAATCAGCAAGATGAATTTGATTTCGAAAGGATTAATTTGGAGCGCAAAACCTGTACAAGCAGATCATGGAAGAACGAAGCAAGACAAGAAACCGCGTTGCCATAGTCTGGGAATTACGTCGATATGAAAAGCTAGTCATCGTTCCTCGATCTGCGGAACTCGGAGGCCAACAAGTGGCTGCGGATCCATCATCACGTGGAACACGAGTCTTCTCTCTCTCTCTCTCTCTCTCTCTCTCTCTCTCTCTCTCTCTCTTTGTGTGTGTATACGCTTTGTGCGTAGAAACTTAGCCGGAGCTTACCTTGAAAGCGAACTTTGAAAAGCCGTCCCGATTATGTTCGATGTTTTTCCGGTTCGTTGGCTCGTATTCGAGTTCCGTGGCGAAACGGGCCAACTGCACAATGCGGACACACTATTCGTTGAAATGGTCGTAAAGAAAAGTAAAAAGAACACAAAATTTCAATGTTTCACAGTAATTCAACACAACAGAAACCGAACCACCCAGCAACGTAGTTTCGCGACAACGGTCAGTACACGGCAATGCAACTCTACAGTCCACGACGAGAGAAAACAATGAACGCGAGTAAACGCGAAAACAAACATCCAACGCACGCTCGACGGTTAGCGAGCGAATGAGATTCTGTTTTCTGTCGGGGCCCACCACCAACCATCAACCAGGCCAATAACCTAGCAGCGTTCCCGCGAACATTCTAACGATCTTCCGACGCGATCGAGTCGGTAACGTGGAGCTTTCTGTCTTTATCGACCGTCGGGAATGTGGATCGCATGAATTAAAGACTGCCAGCCTTACGGGTGATCGTGTCACTTGAATAATTCGGTGTTTTCTTACGCCCTCTAGGATATATTCTGGCTGGAGTAAAAAACGGAAGGCCATCGACGTGATCTCGTCGGTATAGAAGGCCACTGAGAAGATTCTCGGCGGTGAGAAGGCAAATTGCCACCACAACCATCTTGACACCTACGAGAGACTGTAAGTATCTCCTCGGTGAAATCGATTATCATGAATTGTTACATTCTGCACCGAACATATTCCAAGTCAAGCAGATATTTCAGACGATGTTTTAGTGTCGGTTATTTAAGATTTACAATATTAAAAGCAAAACTCAAGGACAAAAGATTTCTAGAAATATTAAGAAAGCATTAAAGTATAATTTTCGGAAAATTACCGATTCCGACTTTCAATTTTGTATGAGATACCTCAATTTATGCTTTCAAAGTATTTCATAAACGAAAATTATTACCTTACACTTTTTCATACATAAATGTTTGAAGAATCGATCTGTGGAAAAGGAAATATGTTGAAGAACAGAGTACGGGAGAGTTTACAGTAAACAATTAAAATGGCAAAAGAATTATTATAGACATTGAACAGATAGAATCAATAAAATCGTAGTATTTATGTTGAATAAATTAATGCGAATGTGCATGGTTTAAAAGTTATTCTGTATCTCGAGTTCTATTGCCTATTTTGACTAAAAAATTAGATGGTCAGATAGTCAAGGGAGTGCTGGTTAACATCGTTGGCGAAATGAATTGTTATAAATATTGAACAGCCAGAAATAATAAATTTCTCTGTGAATTGTATCGAATAAATTAACGCGCGCGAATATTCATGTTATAAATGTTATTTTATACCTTCTGTATCTCGAGTTCTATTGTACATTTTTACAAAAAAATTAGGTGGTCAGATGGTCAAGGGAGTGGTTGTGGGCATCGTTGGCAAAAGGAATTGTTATAAACATTGAACAGCGAGAAATAACAAATTTATCAATAATTACTAACTGGGCGATCGAATCGATCGATGATAGAGGAGTGGGGGGAGACAGCTAAGCGAGAGCGCTGAGTCAGTCAGTCAGTCAGTCGGGACGGCGGAGTTGGCAGGGGCGGACGCGTTGCGGTATCGGTGGTGCTAGGATGTCCCGGGAGACCAGGGGTGGACAAGGAGTGGACCAGGAGTGGACCAGGGGTTCCCTGGTGAGTTTTAATTCAAATATTCATGCATGCTCGTTGCTTTGTTCCCTTTCAACTGTTTTCACTGAGCAATCATTTTCAATGTTTGCCTCGAATATTCTTATTGCAATTTCCAACGGAAAAGAAACTTTCACAGTTCACTGTTCGAAACATTTTCATATTTCTGATGTTGTACTTGTGTTTTTATTCCTGCTTTTGATTGTCAAATTCGCACTTCTGCCTATCTAATTTCTCGATAATTACTCGACGTACTTGCGTAACTTTCGCTCGCATTCATTCTGACTTACTTCTCGGGTCTCTTGTGCAGCAACCTCCTCGTGGTGAGACCTGGGCAATCGGCATTATCCTTTATTCGTTAGAACTTTGAGTATCTTACGAATAAAGGATAATGTCGAGCTAATAGCTGCACGTATACAATTTTTTATAACAATGTGTAATGGAATTTAAGAACGGCAAAATGTTACAACATATTTCATTGAATTGATTATGAATTTACTTTGAGCTAGCTCGCAGTCGGCCAAGGGTACATACATGCTTTCTTCGTTTACCCTTGGCAACATTCAGATCGTTATTTCAAAGTTCTTGTTCAGTCAGCGAACATTCCAATTTTAATTTCCGCTTTTTCAACTATTCATTTTGGAACTTTCACAAGTTCCACTTCGAAAAATTTTTACATCTTGTTAAAAATTGGTATTCCTCCGATCGAAGTTCCCTCAGGGGCTCACTCACGGATGGGGACCGTGAGTGAGTACGGGGAGTCGCGTCCCTGGGGCTACCCGAATCGCCTATAGGTCGGTTAGGCTTGCTCACGAGAGTTCGCTTTTTCGTTTGCTCACGAGAGCTCTTTTTCTGGTTTGCTCACGAGAGTTCTTTTTCTGGTTTGCTCTCGAGAGCTCGTTTTCTGGTTTCTTCTATCGTCTCGAGTGTGGAATGTTGTTTTGTTCTGGTTTTTATGTTGGGATTCGCACTCGTGTGCGGGGTTTTGTGTTGCGTCTAAATATGATTAGTCTGTTTCAGTTAGGATACAACCGCCGACGTCTTTCAACGTCGACGAAGAGGACACACCAAGAAGAGGAGGATACACACCGAAGAAGACATCAGCGTATATTTAAGTTGCGTTAGTCAGTAAGAATTTATTTCATGCGATAGTTATTAAGTTTGTAAATCGTCGTTGTATATACGTCGAGTAATTATCGCCGTAAATGCACTTTGTTCGTTTTTTTTTTTTTACTCCGACACAGTCTTCTACTGTGTCGGACTACTTTGTTCGTACGTAGTATGTACCAGATCGATTAATACGAGAGCCTTCTGCTCTGGTTTGCTTAGTTTTTCTTTTTGAAAGAATCAGAGCCTTCTGCTCTGGTTCAGTTTTTCTCTTTGAAAGAATCAGAGCCTTCTGCCTGATTCGCTTTTTATCCCCCGTGGATCGGGGACTTCTTCTCCGATTCACACCCTTTTGCTCCGCGATAATTACTCGACGTACTTGCGTAAATTAGTATAAGTACTTCGTTGTAAGAAAGGGAGCCAGAAGGAATATTGCATTCGTTCTGACTCCCTTTCCGGGTCTCGTGTGCAGCAACCTCCACGTGGTGAGACCTGGGCAATCGACATTATGCTTTATTCGTAAGAACTTCCAGTATCTTACGAATAAAGGATAATGTCGAGCAAATAGCTGCACGTATACAATTTTTGGTAGTGTTTAAGACTTGCAAAATATAGAAACATATTTCATTAAATTGATTATGAATTTACTTCCAGCTAGCTCGCAGTCGGCCAAGGGTACATCGATGCTTTCTTCGTTTACCCTTGGCCACCTTCAGTTCGTTATTTCAAAGTTCTTGTTCAGTCAGTGAACAAGACAAGTAATTCTGATTTTCCAACTATTCATTATGGAACTATCACAAGTTCCATTTCGAAAAATTTGTATATCTTGTTGAAAATTGGTATTCCTCCGATCGTAGTTCCCTCAGGGGCTCACTCACGGATGGGGCCGTGAGTGAGTACGGGGAGTCGCGTCCCTGGGGCTACCCGAATCGCCTATAGGTCGGTTAGGCTTGCTCACGAGAGTTCGCTTTTTCGTTTGCTCACGAGAGCTCTTTTTCTGGTTTGCTCACGTGAGCTCTTTTTCTGGTTTGCTCTCGAGAGCTCGTTTTCTCGTTTTCTGATTTCCTCTCGTCATCTGCTTTCTTGTTTCGTCTCGAGTGCGGAAGTTTGTTTTGTCCTGGTGAGTATGTTGGAATTCGCACTCGTGTGCAGGCTGTTGTCTTGCATCTAAATATGATTAGTCTGTTTCAGTTAGGATACAACCGCCGACGTCTTTCAACGTCGACGAAGAGGACAAACCAAGAAGGGGAAGTCACACACCGAAGAAGACATCAGCGTATATTTAAGTTGCGTTAGTCAGTAAGAATTTATTTTATGCGATAGTTATTAAGTTTATAAATCTTCGTTGTATATACGTCGAGTAATTATCGCCGTAAATTCACTTTGTTCGTTTTTTTTTGGACTCCGACACAGTCTTCTACTGTGTCGGACTACTTTGTTCGTACGTAGTATGTACCAGATCAATTGGTACGGGAGTTCGCGGTAGTTTTTATATTAATGGGGGGGTCGAGACGCGTTGTGTCCGCTCTTTACCACTCTCCCGTAAAATTTTTCCACCCATGTCCGTCTCTGGCGGCAGGTGGTTGGAGAAGTTGGTATCGTTGTCGGAACTCCTCTCGACCATTGCTCGCGTTACCCTCAAACCAGAGCCTTCTGCTCTGGTTTGCTTAGTTTTTCTTTTTTAAAGAATCAGAGCCTTCTGCTCTGGTTTGCTTTTTCTTTTTTAAAGAATCAGAGCCTTCTGCTCTGGTTCGATTTTTCTCTTTGAAAGAATCAGAGCCTTCAGCCTGATTCGATTTTTCTTTTTGAAAGAATCAGAGCCTTCTGCTCTTGTTTGTTTATTTTTTCTCTCTTGAAAGAATCAGAGCCTTCTGCCTGATTCGCTTTTTGTCCCCCGTGGATCGGGGACTTCTTCTCCGATTCACACCCTTTTGCTCCGCGATAATTACTCGACGTACTTGCGTACCTTAGTATAAGTCCGGCGTTGTAAGAAAGGGAGCCAGAAGGAATATCGCATTCGTTCTGACTCCCTTTCCGGATCTCTTGTGCAGCAACCTCCTCGTGGTGAGATCTGGGCAATCGACATTATCCTCTATTCGTAAGAACTTCCAGTATCTTACGAATAAAGGATAATGTCGAGCTAATAGCTGCACGTTTACAATTTTTGATAACAATATGTAATAGAGTTTTAACCTTGCAAATATAGATACATATTTCCTTACATTGATTGTGAATTTACTTTCAGCTAGCTCGCAGTCGGCCAAGGGTAAGTACATCGACGCTTTCTTCGTTTACCCTTAGCCACATTCAGTTCGTTATTTCAAAGTACTTGTTGAGTCAGTGAAGAGAATTTTAATTTCTGTTTTTCGAACTATTCATTTTGGAACTTTCACAAGTTCTATCTCGAAAAATTTTTACATCTTGTTGAAAATTGGTATTCCTCCAATCGGAGTTCCCTCAGGGGCTCACTCACGGATGGGGACCGTGAGTGGGTACGGGGAGTCGCGTCCCTGGGGCTACCCGAATCGCCTATAGGTCGGTTAGGCTTGCTCACGAGAGTTCGCTTTTTCGTTTGCTCACGAGAGCTCTTTTTCTGGTTTGCTCACGTGAGCTCTTTTTCTGGTTTGCTCTCGAGAGCTCGTTTTCTGGTTTCTTGTTTCGTCTCGTATGTGGAATATCGTTTTCTTATGGTTTTTATGTTGGTATTCGCACTCGTGTGCGGGGTTTTGTGCTGCGTTTAAATATGATTAGTCTGTTTCAGTTAGGATACAGCAGCCGACGTTTTTCATCGTCGACGAAGAGGACAAACCAAGAAGAGGAGGACACACAGCATAGAAGACTGCAGCGTATAGTTAAGTTGCGTTAGTCAGTAAGAATATTTTTGTGCGATAGTAATTAAGAATATATGTATATCGTCGTTGTAAATACGTCGAGTAATTATCGCCGTAAATTCACTTTGTCCGTTTTTTTCTTTTACTCCGACACAGTCTTCTACTGTGTCGGACACTTTTGCTCGTATGTAGTATGTACCAGATTTATTGGTACGGGAGTTCGCGATAGTTTATAATATATTAATGGGGGGGTCGAGACGCGTTGTGTCCGCTCTTTACCACTCTCCCGTAAAATTTTTCCACCCATGTCCGTCTCTGGCGGCAGGTGGTTGGAGTAGTTGGTATCGTTGTCGGAACTCCTCTCGACCATTGCTCGCGTTACCCTCAAACCAGAGCCTTCTGCTCTGGTTTGCTTAGTTTTTCTTTTTTAAAGAATCAGAGCCTTCTGCTCTGGTTTGCTTTTTCTTTTTTAAAGAATCAGAGCCTTCTGCTCTGGTTTGCTTTTTCTTTTTTAAAGAATCAGAGCCTTCTGCTCTGGTTCGATTTTTCTCTTTGAAAGAATCAGAGCCTTCTGCTCTGGTTTGCTTAGTTTTTCTTTTTTAAAGAATCAGAGCCTTCTGCTCTGGTTCGATTTTTCTCTCTTGAAAGAATCAGAGCCTTCTGCCTGATTCGCTTTTTGTCCCCCGTGAATCGGGGACTTCTTCTCCGATTCACACCCTTTTGCTCCGCGATAATTACTCGACGTATTTGTGTAGTACATTAGTATAAGTACTTCGTTGTAAGAAAGGGAGCCAGAAGGAATATTGCATTCGTTCTGACTCCCTTTCCGGGTCTCTTGTGCAGCAACCTCCTCGTGGTGAGACCTGGGCAATCGACATTATTCTTTATTCGTAAGAACTTCCAGTATCTTACGAATAAAGGATAATGTCGAGCTAATAGCTGCACGTTTACAATTTTTGATAACAATATGTAATAGAGTTTTAACCTTGCAAATATAGATACATATTTCATTATATTGATGATGAATTTACTTTCAGCTAGGTCGCAGTCGGCCAAGGGTACATCGATGCTTTCTTCGTTTACCCTTAACCACCTTCAGTTCGTTATTTCGAAGTACATGTTCAGTCAGTGAGTATTCCAATTTTAATTTCAATTTTTCCAACTATTCATTTTGGAACTTTCTCAAGTTCCACTTCGAAAAAGTTTCACATCTTGTTGAAAATTGGTATTCCTCCGATCGGAGTTCCCTCAGGGGCTCACTCACGGTTGGGGACCGTGAGTGAGTACGGGGAGTCGCGTCCCTGGGGCTACCCGAATCGCCTATAGGTCGGTCAAGTTGCACTCATGTGCGGGGTTGGTTTGGCTCTCTTGAGCTCGTTTTCTGGTTTGCTCGCGTGAGCTCTTTTTCTGGTTTGCTCTCTAGAGCTGGTTTTCTGGTTTGGTCTCGTCAGTTGGTTTCTCGTTTGGTCTCAAGTGCGTAATGTTGTTTTGTTCTGGTGGTCATATTGGAATTCGCACCCGTGTGCGGGGTTTTGTGTTGTGTCTAAATATGATTAGTCTGTTTCAGTTAGGATACAGCAGCCGACGTTTTTCATCGTCGGCGAAGAGGACAAACCAAAAAGAGGAGGCCATACAGCATAGAAGACTGCAGCGTATAGTCAAGTTGCGTTAGTCAGTAAGAATTTTTTTTGTGCGATAGTAATTAAGATTATATATCGTCGTTGTAAATACGTCGAGTAATTATCGCCGTAAATTCACTTTGTTCGTTTTTTTCTTTTACTCCGACACAGTCTTCTACTGTGTCGGACACTTTTGCTCGTATGTAGTATGTACCAGATCAATTGGTACGGGAGTTCGCGATAGTTTATAATATATTAATGGGGGGGTCGAGACGCGTTGTGTCCGCTCTTTACCACTCAACCGTAAAATTTTTCCACCCATGTCCGTCTCTGGCGGCAGGTGGTTGTTGCAGTTGGTATCGTTGTCGGAACTCCTCTCGACCATTGCTCGCGTTACCCTCAAATCAGAGCCTTCTGCTCTGGTTTGCTTAGTTTTTCTTTTTTAAAGAATCAGAGCCTTCTGCTCTGGTTTGTTTATTTTTTCTCTCTTGAAAGAATCAGAGCCTTCTGCTCTTGTTTGTTTATTTTTTCTCTCTTGAAAGAATCAGAGCCTTCTGCCTGATTCGCTTTTTGCCCCCGTGGATCGGGGACTTCTTCTCCGATTCACACCCTTTTGCTCCGCGATAATTACTCGACGTACTTGCGTAAATTAGTATAAGTACTTCGTTGTAAGAAAGGGAGCCAGAAGGAATATCGCATTCGTTCTGACTCCCTTTCCGGGTCTCGTGTGCAGCAACCTCCTCGTGGTGAGACCTGGGCAATCGGTATTATCCTTTATTTATAAGAATTTCAAGTGTCTTATGAATAAAGGATAATACCGAGCTAATAGCTGCACACTTTGAATTATCGCGAATATTGCAACCAAGAGTGTAAATTAATATTCACGATTATTTCGAACCTATTCCCTTCCATAACATTTTGCAATGGCACGTTTCATCAGAACAAAATATATTATTCAAGCTTGTTCATTTAATATTTTAACGCGCCTGTCAATTATTATTAAATGTTACATTTTCCGCCATATTTCAGATGATGTTTTGGAACTATTTTCATACTATTCTTGTCGGTGGTGGAACTATTACCAATGCAGTCTTTCAGATCACTGTAATTGCCACGTTATCCCCGCGCCCATTTTGCTCACTTACAGCCCTGCGGAATGGCACGGACGCTGGCAGTCTTTAACAGTATCTCGTCGGTGACCAGATGAATCAGAAATTCTGATAAATGCTCTATATAATCTTTCTGGCGCTGTCAATGGTTATGTATATACAATCAATTTTATTAGTCGAGCCCCATTGTCGAAAATGGTCAGTCGTCAGTCTCCCTCGAACTACTAAGATGGACAGACCTCACCGGGAACTCCAAGGGTTGATTGCAGGACACTGATGGACCTTCCCTTTCATCCCTTATCCCTTGACCCTCTCCATCCTCTATTGAATAGCGGCTTGAGTGAGGATGGATCACTCTATTCCCTTCCATTCCCCTTTGCTGAACCTTGCCCTTCTTCTGATCCCCCTTTGACCTTTGCTTTCTCTTGACTCTCCCTTGTCCTTGACCCCTCCATTCCGTTGACCCTAGCACTCCCTTTCCCAGCCACGTTCTTCAACCCCTTTAACTGTTTTCCCGAAATAATGCTGTTCTGTTCTTTGTAGGTAAATTTGCCCGAAACTCCGTGACTTTTATTTTATTTTTAATGCGAAATACATAACCGAAAAACCTAAGATCTAAATGTTAATTCATCAATTTGAATATAAAATATCGAAAAGTAACTGTTTATTTTGTCACTTCATCGATCTTTTACCACTGTGTCAATTTGACACCGATGAGGGACAGATTCAATTCGTGAAACGAGGGAAAGTCCTTTCCCAATCCATTGAGCCTTCTGTAGTCTCTTTTATAACTGTTTCTCCAGGAAAGACGACAATAACTAATGGCGGCAGTAAATGAAAACAGAATTTCTGTGCTTTGAAAAACTCTTATTCCACATTCTTCGCTAAGACATTAGCAGATTTGTATCAGCTACCTTTTAAAAAATATGAATTTGAGCGATATTCGATAAAACTAAAAAAATTGAGAACACGGAATTGCAGTATACGATACTTAAAAGTTATTTGTATGAAAAGTCAGGTTTATTCAATCGCTCGAGCGATTAAATAATCATTATATAACACGTTGGTCAGATAACGCTCGATCGTTGTACTACAATTAAATCGCTCTAATAGTTAAAAAATTATTTAGACTTAATTTGAACGATATACGCGCGCGCACGCGAATCTTTGAAATATAGACATATAATGACGTGTTTTGTGCATTTCTTTTTTTTTTCTTCACATTCTCAATGATATGACTCACAACGTGTGGTACGTTACTATATAAGTAACATATGCATTAACGTGTAAACGTACGTACTTTGTTTGTCAAATCACATACACATATGTAAAATTATAAGTTACGTTCTGAAATTACTCGATTCACACTCTTTGTCTTTGATTTTATTACTAATTCAGGACACCTTGATACCCCCAGCAATGAAAAAATATTGTAAATATTTCTCCTTTTATCTTATAGAAACGGTCAGTGGAACAAGGTTCCGATAATGTATAAATTTTCATTGGTAAAGAAATTACAATGCAGCTATTATAAAAATAAAACTGTATACGCAACACCGTTGTGTACGTATCACATTCTTTAAATACGTAAAATATATTTCTATGTACTTTTAGTGCGTATATATGCGTCTACATCTAACTATGGCATGCGATGTTGTGTTTCAATAGCCGTTAAAAAAGAAAAAAAAATGTGCGTAACTTTCGTCTTCCTTAAAAATTTATGGCCAGGATTTCCGTTACCACGTAGTTAGTAACTACTGTCAGGGAACACACACAGTCAATAGATAGATATAATTCCGTTCGTGATATGCGATAACAAACAACTCATCCGCCTCGTGAAAACAATAAATTCAGGCACATTGAAAATATATTACATATTATTTGTTCAATACTTAAACTTAGGGTATCTAGACAATTTCAGCGACACCATTAAACGCTTTTATTATTTCGTTGCATGGTCGACAATAAAAATGCCTCATTCTCGTCGTATCTCGTTAAAACCTATGTAAAACAGTGATTGTATCTAAATTTAATAATACTTACTCGTCTAATTAAAAATTCTTCAACAAATTCCGATGCAACGACTCCCTTCGCGAAAAGCGCACGTCCGTCTCCCTCTCTCTCTCTCTCTTTCTCTCTCTCGGTCATGTTCCCTTAACTATAACGTTACATTTTTGGTCCATTGAATATTGCTATCTCTTCGGTTTCCAACTAGTCGTATATCAGCGACAACGAAGATCCGAAAGCATCTTCGATTTCGTAACAAACATAAAAATTTAAAAAAGCGTCTGAAGAGTCGCTAAGTACTGCGTAAGCGTCGCAGTAATTCTCAAGGTCGTCGTGTGCTAGACAAATAGTAACAGTACTAGACACTATGTAAAAAACATTTTCCCAACCTTCAGTCCTCTTTATCTGTGTCGCGTTTAAACATTCAACAAAGACGAAAGATCGCGTTAAGCAAGCTCGTCCGTACACTGTTTCCTTTCCTCCTCGACCCGCTGCCGAGTGCGATTAAATGCTTCAGTTTTTAAGAAATCCACTGTTTTATACACCGTCGTGTTCGGCGGTGATTGAGCCGGCGGTAAACTCGACGATGTGAAGCTCTCCGTCGCTTCCAGATCAAGATCCAAATATTGTAGAACGACGAGACGCCGGTTCGAGGCAGGAATGAACGTATTCTGATCCTGATAGTAATATATCTGTAAGATTAAAATCAACTGGTGTCGATAAAACCGTTTCACCGAACAGATCCGATATATCTACGATATATCAACGTACACCGCGTACCTCCTCTTTATCGTCGAAAGCGTTGTTATCTTCATCCGATGTTGACTGATGTCTGTTCGAGTGCACATGACTCGGCGGCGTTGGACTAGGGGCTGCTCGAATTCTTCCTCTTCCAGGCGGAGATGCCAGTTGCAGAGGTCCTGAAATATTAATTATTTATGCAGAGTCTGAAGTACTCTGTACTTTACCGGGGAAGTTACAGTAAATACGCGATCTAGCTCCCTGAGGGTCTCCACGATCACTGTCCCTTCGCCTACCACTTCCCTAATTTTTCACTAAATATTATGTCATTTTCGATTAAATCAGGAGTGTAGAATTGCGCTATGGTGTCCATTATTTTGTGACACCCTGTACATTCAGCGCGGTCGACGCAGTCATAAAAAGATAGTTTCCCCACACGAGAAATTGTCCCTATTCAGAACAGGCGACGGGAATTAGATCGCGACTTTACTGTAGAATGAAACCGCGCGCATACCTTCCACAGGAGATTTATTTAAAGGCGGTTTGAGTTTTCTGTTGATACTCGGCGGTTCTGCGGGCGAGTGTTCGGCGGAGCTTGTTTCCAAGGCGGGTACACTTGTTGGTCCTGGAGAAGGTTCGTTGCTAATAATTGACGTAGAGTCGCTGGTTTTTCTACCCGGTTTCAGTTCACGGTAGACGACCGGCGGTGGTGGGGCTACAGTAGTCGGCGCAGAATTCTCACGGACAAGAGGACTCGGCAGATTCGAGTAGGTAGCGGTCGCAGAGCTCTCAGATCGGGGACTCGACGGTTCCTCCTCTTGGAAGTCGTAGCGGAACACGCGGGTCTCTTCGACGCTGCTAGGCGCGGCGTTCGAATAAAAATGTTTCGACGATTGATCGATCGCGGCCTGGTCGAGCGGTTGCCCAGGCTGGTGAGATCGTGGGAAATCGTAGGACTCGTCGGTGATTATCGCGGTCGCTGGCGTTGACGGCGCCGGGGTAGCCGGTGTTGTGGGTTTTGAGCTTTCTGTAGCACCGTCCAGGTTTAAATAATTATGACCAGGGTTCTCAGGTAACATGTGCGGAGGTTTCGGCGGTCTCGGAGGCGCTGGTAATTTCTCGACCGCTGGAGGCACAGCGGAATCGACGATTCTCAGCTTACCGAATCGTTTTCGCACGCTCCACGATCCAATCTCGGCGTCGCTCGAACCCTGCAGCTGTTTCGACTCGCCTGGAACAACGTTTGGTCGTTTAGAGGGTTATTTTGGAGGAAGCATTCGAGTGACAACTCAGAGTCACCACTAAAATTGCTGTACCATTATTTAAAATATTGTTTACATTATTAAATATGTTGATACCCAATCAATTACTACAGAAAATGGAACAAATAATATGCACATACAATGGAATTATCTTAGGTCGGAAGAAATGTTCAATATTCAAGTTAAAATAGCTCTGACTGCAAAGGGCGAACTCATAAATAGAATCGCTCATCTTCAATGTCGTCCATCCAGTATAAAAATAGTTAAAAGATGAAATAGTATTGAATGAAAATTGCACGAGTTAAATCAATAAATTATTCTTAACCATTAACACTCGATTGGTGACAGAGTCACCATTAAAAATTGCTGCACCATTATTTAAAATATTTTTTACATTATTAATAGATAATGTAACATTTAAGTAATTAATAATAACATTTAAGTAATGTACGAGGTATTATACAATTTCATATTCATGAAACAGCACATAGAATATAAAAAGAAATAATTACCCGGGGAAGGAAACGTTTCCCAATTAACGCTAGGCACAGGGGCAGTCCACTCATCGTCGGTGAACACACTTTCCGCATCGGTCGTTGTAGGAGATCTAGGGGGCGAAGGAGCCAGTCGTCTTGGAGCATCGTAATGTTCGGGTCCATGACTAAGAGCCGAATTCAGAGAACTAGTATCGTTGAGACGACGGCCGGAAATGCACTCGCTGATGGGAATGTAAGGGCCGGAGATGGTGCTAGTAGGTGAAATAGGTGGGGATTCTTGTGTCTCAAATTGGAACACTGAAAGCAATATTGCCATCTCAAACAAATATTTAAATACAATGGCTAAAGACTCCTCTATACTTGGTAACGGTAAAAGTATATACTTTGACATGGCTGCTCTTCGTCCTGTGTGTAAGCTTTCAAACCACATACTTGACATACCGCGTCCACCCACTTGTTCATGTCAGCTTCACTTTCGGCCACTAAATAATAGGTTCTTTTCGGCGTCTTAACATTGAACATGTACTGGTATTTTTGTTTCCTATTCTCGAACCTCAGTCCTGCATCCACCTATGCATAGATATATGATTATCAGTTGGGTGAAACATTGAACAATAACAGATTAGAAAAATTTAAGAATGTTGTAACGTTGTTTTCAATGCAACAAAATCAATAAGAAATGAAATCAATTTTATGTATTTACGATAAGAGTAGGTATGTACAACTTAAAACAATAAAGGTATTAAAAAGATTTAAGAATACGAGTGTATTAGTTTCACCTTAACAAGATAATCGAAAGAAGAATGAAATATTTATTTGGCTCCTGGGTCTAGCAATCAAAGCAAACATGTTTATTCTGCATAACAATCCGCAGACTATTGATAAACAGAGTTAGCGGACAAAATCTAAGAAGCTCTGGAAAGTAATTACCTGTTCGCACTGGTCAAGATCGATACGACCTTTCAGTTTCCTACAGCGTTTGTCCGTAAAGTATTCTAAAAAGTATTGTCCTGGCAATTCTCCGCTATGTCGAAGGGCAAACCACCTTTTCCTCCATCGCTGAAAGTAGATAAACAATTGAGGAGAACGACCAGGAATCTTTGTGCCATGACATCGGTGTATTTTTAGCGGAGTCGAAGAAAGCCCGACGAGATCTTCGAATTCGAAAGATCTCGAGTAGATAATATAATCGTTCGAACGGCTGACGAAGGCACGCAAGATTCGAGGTTAGAATTCGTAGGATCTTGAACGGAACGTAAGTCGAACACGGTGGTTTTGACAACCGTTCGAGAACGTAAACAATGGAAAGGTTCGGGAACGAACGGAATTCCCCGTTCGTCACGGTTACATGGGATACTGACCGCTCGCCAAAGTTTCGTGGGTGGCGATTTAATGAGCCACCCTTCGTGCACTATCTCCTGACTGGTTTTCAGCTCCTCCATTCCTGTCCGCGGTCGGCCACGAACCTCTTTTAATAATCGCGCATTGTTACGGAGTGCGTGGAACCACCGACAACAAGGATGGCACGCTGCTGCTCGTTCATTTATCTATTTTTGGACGGCGCACCAGCGATCCCACAAACACATCGATCGTCCACAGAGATCTCACAACACGAAGACGATGCGCGAGCACCAACACAACTCAGTCCAGCTCCCATCACTGACTCGACATCATCAATGACGAGAGAGAATACCCTCCGAAAGAGTCAGCAAGGAATTAGAGAGGAACACTGAAGCAAGAGATACAAGTACGCAAGAGAGAAAGACTCACTACCGTGCCTGCCACCATTACCACCACCATCTTGGCCACGCGTGCCAAGCCATGTCAAATCGTCGATGACTGTGGATGACACATGCTTCTCTCTGTCTCTCTTTCTCTCTCTTTCATTCTAGGGCTCTGCCCGAACGATGTTTGCGTTCAGATATGCAAGCACTGTTCCGGTAATTTCTTTCTAATCTTCCGCACGAATGAATAGTTTCCATACGTACGACAGTCGAAAGTTACATGTATCCACGATAAATCTGACATATGTGTATACAGATCTTGTAGTATACAGGGTGATTCTTGATCTTGGCGATTTTTGAGCAACAATGGATAAAAATGATAGAGGAAGAAATCATGTGTCATAATACGTCCCAACTTCCTATGACCTTATTCTTTATGTGAACGCACCAATTCACCCGCCAGGTGCAGTTACACTTTATTCTTTAATATTACTTCTGTCTATACAGATCTTCTAGAATGTACCTAGTATACAGGGTGATTCTGGGAACTAAGACAAAATAAGTTACTGCTCTTTTGTAAGTAACAGTAGAACAAAATGATACAGGAAGAAATTGTGTATCATAATACATCCTAACTTCCTATGAACTTACTTTTTATGAGGATGCACCGATGCACCCATCAGGTGCAAGAAATTGTGATCTAGAACGGCTTGTATCTAAAACAGTCCAACCATGAAAATGTGATAAGCATCAGAACCAGAATTAACACAAACAGTCTCAAGACCTTTGATACATGCTGTTCCCTTTGTATCAATAAATAATTTAAGGGAAGTTCTTTCTTTAGTTCTTATTCGACAAAATATTGTACACAATTTCATTATTGTCTGCGAAAGCCACGCAAACTGAGTAATGCACATCGATACATTGATATAGGTTTGATCGATGATCCTCTTTTAATTATTTTTGCATTTCCCTGTAACCATTAATATGATAAAATGTTCACATTTTTTCATGATTCCTGCTTCCCACAATCAATGCATAAAGATCTGCAGTCCAATAATTACCAATACCATTTGTTTCTTTCTTATCATCAATAAAGATATGATTATTCGAATATATTATACTAGATTTTATTAATGGTAACACCTCAATTAGAATATTAATACATACAAAACCTGCATGTGTTTACTTTTCTTAGAACAACGATCATTTATAACGACGTAATTTCTCGGTCCCTTGAATCGCGTTATAAACGGACTTTAATATTTATTATAATATTCATAAAACAATGTAACGGGCGAAGTTTCGTATAAACTAAAGTCAGTTATACTTTACACCTGTTTACACATACAAAATGTACTTTTAAAATTTACCGCGCAACGACTTGGCGTCGTCGATAACGTAGATTTCTATATTATCAAGATGTCGATAACGTGAATTCCTATTTTATAAATGTATATTAGTTTCCCATTTTACCGACATCAGACGAAGCTCGAGGAGATTCTTCTTTGCGCCTAGAGAATCCCGTCCATGAAAACAAAAAATGCGATCGCGAAGACAATGCGCGTCTGATTGTTGTTATTCGTTTTTACTGACAAACTGCCCCGTCGCATTTCATTATTCTCGTAACGATCATCTGTCCAGCTGGGTGTAAGACCGTTGCGCTGCCAAAGATCGGCAATCACTGTTCAACCTCGCAACCCTGAACAATCGCATGACGGCCGACGGTTAAACGAAGGACAGACAAAGCCCGGAATATACCGTGGTTAATTTGCAATTCAATGCTTAACGCGGTAGACGCCGATCGATATTTAAACCTAGCCTTCACTCGCGATTAGCGATGTTCTTTCACGGCGCGGCCTTCCCAACTGTTTTACGTTCGTAAATCACATCACGATTTTCGTTCAATCTCCTCCGCATTATAAACTTTCGTAAACCTATTCCAATTTTACCCTTCCTCATCTGCTTAAATCAGGATTTACCAAACTGGAAACGACTTCGTATCCCTCTCGACTGAAGACGGAACAAGTTTGGGCTAGTTTTAGCTACACCAGCAACTGTTCTCGTATATTAACCCTTAACCCTCATCCGTTCCTCGTGTCAATTTGACACAGTTTTCCCGAAATAATTAAAAATTTTAATTATCTAAATTTGCGATCGAGAAGAATTAACCTTTTATAATTTATACTATTCTGTTATTTTTTTAGGTAAATTTTCCCGAAACTTTGTGCGACTTTTATTTTTTTAATGCGGAACATACAACCGAGAAACTTAAGATGTAAATTTAACTAAAACAACATTTATTTTGTGTCACTGTGTCAATTTGACACCGAGGGACGGATTCAGTTCGTGAAATGAGGGTTAAACCTTAGCACTCGAATGGTGACTCAGTATCGTTATTCAAAATATTGTCTACATTATTAAAAACATGTTGGTACCTAATATTATATCAATTTCATTCCCATGAAAAGATAAGAATCATGTAAAATGGAATCATTCTAGGTCGGAAGAAACGTTTAATTTTCCAGTTAAAATAGCTCCGAGTGCAAAGGGTTGACCTCTTGCACTACAATTAATTTTTATGATTACGGAGAATCGAGCTTTTAAATCTCGTTCATAATTTTATAGAGTGATAAGAAACGATAACAACAAAATAAAATCTTGTGCCAATTTAAAAGAAATTCATAAATACACATATATTTATCGCGTTATGTTCGAAAACGCAGATCACGTATCTGACTCGATGTAATAGTGCAAGGGGTTGAATATCGTCGGATCGCAGACAGAGAATAAAATTACTGGCAGCGATCAAACAAACACAGCCGGTGGTCGAATAATCAATAAATCGTTTTTTATTAAATATTTATCGTATCTTTTCTATACAATTCCTTTACGAGGGCAATGTATCGCTGGGTAGAATGGGACGCGTGTCGAAGGGGTTTCTCGGTACAAATTCGACTGCGGCACGTTCGTTTTACAGGGTTGATTCGACACGGCCCGAACAATGGAATGTGTCGGTGGTCCCGCGTCGATATGGTACAACAGGAGCCGCGGGGTATCTTTACAGGACGATCACAACTCTTATCGTAACGTAGAATGTAAAAGATCCGTTAGATCGATACGCAGAGAGCGATTCCAGGGGGTGAAGGCTGCGGTAGAGGTTGATACCTCGATCGAAAATAAGCGGGAAAACTTTTGGTGCCGATGGAAATGATTGCTCGGTTTTATTTTCGGACGGGGAGTCACGAGATCATCTCCTGTATACTCTCGTTAGCCTGATCTTTGGACGAAATATCATTGCGAAGCAGCGAGCGTACGCGCCACCCTCTCACCGCTTTTTTGAAAAAAGAATCTGCTCCTCTCACTATTCGCTATTTGCTACAACGAATGTATCTACGTATACATTGAGCCTTTCTCGAGGTGGTGCAAAGGTGCGGTCGTTAATTATACATACAGCGCGGCCCGGGGTCGATCGCTCCTGCGAAACCCACCCTCGGGCGAAACTCGCACCGGCCACATAGGGTTTACGATTATTCTCCAGTTATTACGTGGTTATCCCGGTCTCAGCGGTCGCTTAAAATCCGTGCCGGCGAAACTCCGCACCACAAGCTCAGCACCGAATGGATTAATTAGATATTTAACCCTTTGCACTCGGAGCTGTTTTAACTAGAAAATCAAACGTTCCTTCTCACCTAGAATATTTACATTCTCTATGATTTTTGAAAATTTGCTAGATATGAAATTGATGTAATACGTTATACAATACTTAAATGTTTAGTGATTAGGTTAGATACCGACATATCTAATAATGTAAATAATATTTTAACCCTCATACGCTCCTCAAAAATAGTAACAATTCATCCATTTTTATTTTACACGTTGAATCAACGCATTATGTTTCATTTGTAACGTTACATTTTAAAGAAATACATCTCACGACGTAGACATAAATGGATGAATAATTTTACAGTATGTGAAAATATTGAATCGGTGAATTTTCACCCTGAGAAACATATGAGGGTTAAATAATGGTACAGCAATTTTTAGGGACGCCTCAGGCGCCTCTTGAGTGCTAAGGGTTAATATTTACCACGTTAATTCAGGACGGGCCGCACAGACACGGAACGATTCCGTTCAGTATAATAATTACCATTTCCGTTGTTTAGTTTCCGACTCGAGTCTATGATTCGTATAAATATACTTAAATTCAAATGCATCAACCCATTGCCGTAACATTTCCTTTAGAGTTACAACGATTAAAACGTATTTATTCCCAATTATGTTGGAGAAGAGAAAAGAGATTTGATATATAAATATATATCAATTAAATAAAAATCTGCAAATATTCCATGTGTCATCTAATAGTGTGGTGCCCAAGGTGGTTCGGAACCCACCTAAATAAACTGTAGGTCCAGTCGCGAAATAACTTTAGCAAAGAGTTGAAAGCGACGTGAAATAAATATAAAAACTATTGAATAAAATGTATGGCTACATGTATTTTAATGCTTAAAGATTTCATCTAAAAAAAAGGCGTAATATTCATATTTTTTGAAATCTTCGTCACGAATCTGACTCGTTAGAATACGTCAAGGGGTTGAAGAATGTTTGTCCAAATGAATTGTATTGTAAATCGACCTTCAACCCTTGGCATATGAAATGCGTTGTACACGTTCATTCGTGGTCGTTGGGTGAATACGGGAGTATAGGGGAGGTGAGCTATTCTCTTTCGTCACCGCTGCAGCGCGCTGCATTGCAAACAGTCACATTTAATTATTACGTTGGAGGGAAAGTTCTGTCGTGTTCGAAATAAGCAGGTAATATTTTGCTTGTACATCAAAAACACGTGTTGCTAGCGAGTTATTGGGAAACAGGAGTTGACAGGTTCTCTGAAAGATAGCAGGAAGTTGTTATACAAATAATGGAAATTATATCATTGCGTGAATAATATTAAAGATATATTTTTATAAATTCATTCAAATGTTTTCTTTAAAATACGACAAGAACTTTCCCTCCAACCTAATACATTCGCTTCGATCAGATCAAGATTCATTAATACCTGTACGATTAAAAAAGGTAATCATTGAAAAATCGACGATTAATTCAATCGATTGTCGAAGTGAATCGTCAATCGTTGATTAAAAAAAGAAATCATCGAAAAATCGGAGACTGATTTGATCAATTGTTGAAATTAATCGTCATACTGTCTATCCATAAATTGTAATAAGTATATTGACATATAGAGATCGTATAAACCAAATAACAATATACCTAAACTCAATTTACATTTTTTTCAGTATCCATATAGTTTTGATTCCGTATTTCATCCCGAAATTTCAGCAGTTAATCATTAATCAATTATCCGATTGATGATTACAATTGAAAAGAATGTACTCGTTAACCCCAATTAACGACTAAAGTGGGAGTTTAATTGTTAATTGCGATTAACGATTGGAGTAGATTCGCCAATATATCTGTGCCCGTACTGTTGAGAGCGCATTGTTTCTTGATTTTTGGAAAAACATTCGGTGTGAGAATTAGGAATGTTTCAGCTGGGTACGATTTCGATCAACAGCAGAGGGAAGGTGGTAAAGATGAAATAGGTCGTGTGCTTGGATGCATCTCTCTCTCTCTCTTTCTCTCTCTTTGGCTCTTTCTTTCTTTGTCTCTCGCTCTCTGTATGTGTACATGTACTCGTAGGGGATGTAGGAACAGGAAAAAATTAGGTGTGAGAACGTCGATCGTCCCACCGTAGGTATGCCAAGGGTTACGCCTAGGAATGTTTCAGCTGGATGCGAAACAGCTGGTTGGCTAAACAAACTTCAGAGGGAATCGCATCCCTTTTCGAGCCGTGCGACGATCGTTCGAACGCTCGGCATTGTTTCCGAGTGCACGTGTGTCGCACGTGTGTACAATGTGCTTTACAGAGTAACATGTGGAAATGTGTGGTCGTATGAACAAGCGTGTGGATCAACGGGGACTCTGAACTTCCTCCTTTTAGTCATCCGTCCCGTGTGTATCACACCGAAGGATTTGTCGTCGCGACAGATAACGCCGATAAGACAATCTCGCGGACTTCGGACAATGGCGAGAGGAGCCGGGACCATCCGGAAAATCCGTGGAGATCTTCTCGTCTCTGACTCGGACCATGAAGCCTCGCTGTACAATGAAAAGGATTGGTCTCCGCGGTTATCACGGGTCGGAAACGACCCGGTTTCATTTTGTTATCACGGTCAATACAGTGGTTCATTAACCACGACGAAGGTTGTAAACAGTGCGCGTTATAATTATAGTTGAGACCTTGGGCGAAGTAGAATTTCGGGCCCCCTAACTCAAACTAAATAACTTTCACGTTGGAAAAAATAAAACAATTGTAAGTTGGAAGCTGGAATTGTTAGAAATACTGTTACAATTACGTTTCGTGCAGAGCACAGACTGTTTGACGCGAATTTACTGTATTATGAATTTTCTTAAATTAAAAAGGGTGGAGGTAAACAAGATTAGGTTGACAAACATTGAAAATCCACGACACACGAAAAAATCAATTTCTTTTTTCTTCTAGAAAGTTTCTAATAAATCACTCATAAGACAAGGGATCAACGACGGCACTGTTTTGTGGGGGTGGAGGTAAACGACGAGGGTAGGTTGAAGAAAAACGGAACACACTATGGTTTGATAGGTGTCTGATAGAGAACGCATAGATACAACGTCTGGGTATTCAAATGTTCATACGTAAACTTTATTTCGTCAGATTTCTCATGTTGCGTTAATGGTACGGTATGTATAAATATATACACATATATGTATAACTCTTACGTGTCGCGGTGTTTTTTTCTTTTTTCTTTCCTTCTTTCTTTCTTTCTTTCTTTCTTTCTTTCTTTCGTTTACGTTGTTACATTACAAGCTGCAATCGGTTAAGAGATTAGTTTTTTTTGTTTGCTTACGACTAAGGAAAGGAGACACGGCGAACACAATCGGAATAAATAGATGGAGGGGCGGGTGTGTGGCGGAGAACGGAAGCGAGAGGCGTCGTAACCTGCGTTCGTTGGATATTTCGGTTCCAGCCCGGATTTTTTTTATTCGGCTTGTCGTACGTTCTTTTATGTGTGTCGACGACGAAAACGTTAGCGAGAGATCTCGAGCAAAACCCGTTGGATCTCGATCGTGGTGGTTCGAAGATCGAGGGGGTTGGTTCGCTAGCGTTTGTCTCGTCGTCGTCGTCGTTGGGGGAGGGGATGGAGTAAACGAGTTCGTATAAAACAGAGGGGACGGAACGGGAACCAAAATGTCAACGAACCTCGCTGTGGATTCGGGACCAGTTATCGATCCAGGCCCGAAGATCTTGGCAATGGCGACGCTCCGTACGGGCCCAACATGGAGAAAAACTAATGATCGTCGCGGTTCATGTACAAATATCATACAAAGTATGCAGGCGCTTGCTCGCGCTCGCGCAGCACGTAACAAATAGTAGAACGGGAATAAAGGGAGACCACACCGAAATACGATTTTTCTTTTCCTGCGGACGAGATCGCTGAACGAACACCGAGACTCACCGGGCGAAATCAGCGAGCGAGCAAATCGAGCCGTCGAATCGTGGTACAACAGAGTCAACAGAAGAACTTTAACCTATCGTTTGCACGCTGTCGATCCGGAAATGATTCAAATGATTCATTTCTTCTTTTTTTTTACGGGGTGTACAAGAACGCCGATCGCGTAGAATCGAAGCGCGCGTCGACGGTACACGGATCTAACTAGAGATCGCATTCTTTCTTTCTCTCTCTCTCTCTCTCTCTTTATCTCGTTCACTCCCTCTCTTTCATACTCGCTCTCTCTCTCTCTCTCTCTCTCTCTTTCTCTTTGCTTGTGTGAGTGTGCTTTTTTCCCAGTAGATGGGATAAAAAATAATTGGTTTCTTTCTCTTATTAAACTCTCTCCTCGCGTGTTTATATAAATACTATCGACAATTAGGGGGATACATCATCTTTCCTTTTTTTTGGTTTTGCGTTCTGTTCGGTTTCATCTTTTTCTTTCTGATGATCTCTCTCTCTCTCTCTCTCTCTTTCTCTCTCTAGGGAGAATGAGAGAATACGCGTTCTAGCGTATATGAATGTATTGTATGTACACGGTGTCTCTCGACAGCGAGCCGCCCTGAGCATTGAGAGAAAAAAAAAAATAAAAATTGTGGAATGTATTTTTAAAACTTGTTTTTTAATAATAATGTAACAATAGTCGGGTTAAATATTCATTGAACATCAACATACAGGTGTCCTTATCTACGTTTACAAATCGTTCAGAGGGGAAAAACGAAGTCTTTTTTATTCTTTGTTCTTCCGTTTTCATCTCGTTCACTTTTGTCTAAGAGTATAAAAACCGTAGCAAAAAACCTAAATTCACTGTGTGTGTTCGCCCCCTCTCTCCGAGCGGATACCGCGACCGGCTAGCAGCTTCTCGCGCGTGTTTTACAAAACTGAATCTTACGTATGTTACAAAAGAACGCCATTTTACAAAAACAAAAACGTGGGTAGTGATAGAAGTAGCAGCAGCAGCGGTCCAAAAAGAAGTAAGAAGAAGTAAGAAGAAGAAGAAGAAGAAGAAGAAGAAGAAGAAGAAGAAGAAGAGAGGTACAGCGTAAGTAAACGAAGACGAGTTCGTGTCAACTAAAGTTTTTCCTAAGTCACTCTGCGGAGCGGTCTTTACAACGGGACGATATTTATTACAAGAGAAAAAGAAAATACGGTTCGTGTGAACGGGTGAGCGTGTATATGTATATGTGTGTTCGCGTATCGAGAATGTAAGAATGACGATTTATCGCCGATATACGTGTTTCTATGTTTCTCTCGTGCGGCGGGAACGACGAAAAAGCGCCACCGATATAGAAAATAAATAAAGGAACGGGCATCGTCGGAAATTGAACTATTTTACAAGGTTTATCGTGACCGATGCAGTATGTGTTTTTCCGTTTCGTATGTATCGTGGGGGACGCGTAGAGATCGGATCGAGAGAGAATGAGAGAGACTCGAGCGACGTTTCTCTCTGTCCCTCTCGACGCTCTTCTGTATCCCTGCTTTGTTTGGAGAACAAACAAAAAGGAGAGATCGGGATCGAGAAATTGGTGTCTGTCTCTATGTAACTCTGCGTATGCGTGTTTCTGTACGTATGCGTGTGTGTCTGTATGTGGCTCTGCGTGTGCTTTCATCCATTTTTCCACCTGGGAGGGGATAAATGTTACATGTTGCGTCTCAGTAGTCGTTTAATTAGACAATCATCATCATCGTCGTCATCATCATAATCATCATCATTATCATCATCATCATCATCATAATCGTCATCATGATCATCGATTCGCTATTTACGAAATGCCATAATAAAAAGTAGTACTCTATAGCTGGTAGCTCGATAATAATAATCATAAGAATAATAATAGATTATAATAATAATAATCGTCGTTATTATTATTATTATTACGCTTCGTAGTTCTGTGTCTGCGATTATCGTCTACCGGATAATCCACTGATTCGTTTAATTAACGTTTACTCCTCGTCTCGCGATAGAGCCGCGGGGCCTATGTATCGTGTTCCGTTAATATAAAAAAGAAAACAAAATCGTATAATATATATTTCTATATGTGTAGGGTCGTTATCGTTCGCTTCTCGTTACAATAATAAATTGCCGCGAACGTCGACGAGCCAACGTAGCTCCGACCAGGGGGAACACAACCGAAGCTGCTTCCGGTTCGAGTTTTCCTTTCCCCTCGTCGGAAGTGAATTTCACGGGAATTTCCGCTTCGTCTCTGTCCGTCTCTTTATTTCTCTATCGCGTCGCGATTTAGCTGCTCTGCTCAAGATCCATTTATACACACGCGTCGAGAACGCTCCGATCGGGACGCGATCGAGAGTTTAAAAAAAAAAATAGAGAGAAATGTAAAGAGACAGGCGTAGACGAAGAGACACGGCAATCGGGTGTTCCCCGCGAACACACGACGGTTGTTTATGAATTTTAATGAAAATCCCTCGATCGATTAAAATCCTCGCCGGCACGCCGACCATCGCGGCGCGGCGTTCGAACGTCCGCACTTAAAAGAGTTTACTACCGCAACGGGTATACCACTTTCAGATTTACAACACTGCCCTAAACACAGCCATACTAAGCCAAATACTTTTGGGTTTTTTGTCGTTAACGATTAATCCTCCTTCCGACCTAGGAAACCTTCGTTTCGTTTTCACACACGTTCCTTCCGCGCAGTGAAAACTCCTCCTTTCGATCCCCCCTTTTTGTCACCGAATTGTCGCGGCTGAAATTGTCATCTTTCCCCCCCATGAATCATCACTGAAGCGTCATCATTGGACTGCGGATCTTTATGCAAAAAAATTGGCTGCATCGATCGCAAGAATGAGAAACTAAATTAAATGTTACTCCTTCCCTTAATGATTTCCTTCGAGGAGAAATCATATATTGACATGTTCAATTTTTTAAATTCTCCAACAATCTTGAATTTCATCTACTCGATTTTACTATAAATGCATCAAGATCCGTAGTCGAGTCATCGTCGTCGTCTTCGTCGTCGCCGCTGCAAATCAAGTCGTTCGTCCCTTAACTTTGGAAGCTCGGACCGAAGACTGCGACGAAACGCACAACGACGCGACCAGAAACAGAAAGTAATGAATGAGTTGTGTGAGAGAGAGAGAGAGAACGCACAAATGAAGAGCAGAAGATGTTGATGCTGTTGCAATGTGCAATCTTTCATTTTCCAATTAGAATGCTACGTATTTATGAATACTGTACGAAAGACGCGTGTAAAAATGGTCAGTACTATATATATGACGCAAGAAGTTACGAGGGTTACGCCAGGTCAGGAACGAAAGAAATATTGTTGGTTATCTATTTAAAAAAATGTTGCCTTTACTGTTGCTTCTTGTATGATATATAAATATGTAGCATTCCGTTTAAAAAAATTAAAAATCAGCTTCGTTACTCGAAGAATACTTAAAACACATGCAATTACATATGGATGTCGTTGTGTCGTTAGCATTCCGTGACGATCCCGTACGCCGCACGTGTAAACGCGAAAGGAAATGAACGAAACAAATGTGGACACGCGACGCGATTTCCTCGGACAATTAATACTGGATACGAGTTAGTTTTCCACGCGAGAGATACGAAGGTCGATTCTACGCAATCGTCGAATTAATGCTTCGCCTACCGGAGGTCTGCTAATTGAATTTTCTAATGACCGTGGCCTATGCTATTCGAGATAACAAAGAGCCGTAAAATTGTTGTGGCTGTCGAACAATTACAAGAGTACTCCGTAATTATTAATCTTTGTTTTTCAAATGACTATTTAGCTTATCGCCTCGGTAGGTGAAGCGTTAATTGCTTTCTTTTGCAACCCTGCAATGACGCCCAACAGCATTTTCTGTATACCGATTATTAGCTGCTCGAAACGTATAAATTCTTACAGAAATTTTAGAACGATTCACAGTCTGAGAAAACAATGTGCCGTTGCAGGGGTGAACCGGTCTCACCACGAAAGAAACAATGTTTGTTCTTGGATCGAATTCGAAGGGCATCGATGTACCAGCGTACGATAATAATAATAATAATAATAATAATAATATAATAACAACAATAATAATAGTTATAATGACGATGTACGATGTCGCGTGTGTAGTTGCCGAACGACATCGAATACATTGGCATAACACGCTTGAAATTTCACGGCCACCTCTGGTGAATTCCATCTCGTTTACTAATATATTAATGTCTACAAATCACGTGTTATTTTCTCTCTCTCCTTCTCTCACTCACACTCTCTCTCTCTCTCTCTCTCCCATCAACGGAAACGATTCCGAATCTACACCGAAACGTGCACGAGTAGTCAATGAAATTGCATCAAATCGTATCATCTCCGGTACTAATTTGTTCTAACATAATTTCATTGATAGTTTCACACAGAGTGGGGCAAAAATTTTTATTTGAATAAAATTTTTGCCGAACTCTGGTTCCACGTGTACCAAGTAGGAATCAGTAATATTATAACAACGTAAACAGAAATTGTGCCGATGTGAGAGCGACGCAATTTCTAGGACCACCGGTGTAAATGTCGCGCTTCGTCCGGCGAAGAGTTCCTGTTTGATTGGCTACAGTTCTCATTACAATGGCGGGCTACATTGTACACCGTGTTCGACACGACCTTGGACAAAGGTAAAAACAAAATAAAAAAAGAAGAAGATGAAGAAAAGTGATGAAACAAACGAAACGGATTCTCCTCGAACCCGCAACAGCTCGCACGCACCGCGTCGACCTTCTGATCTTGTGTGTTCCTCTCTATCGTCTAGACGTCTTAAATAGGTATCGAAGGAAAAAGAGTGAGGAAATGTTACACTTACAATTTACTATGATACAGCACTGGCATAGTCACGTAGTGTTGGCAACAGTACGTGTCAGTTTTCGCGCGCGTTTATACGTTTGTCGCCGTGTTGATCATGTATAGTAATGTATCTGTATACGTGTGAACATATGTACGTGTACGAGTACGTGTACGAATTTGGATCCCTTTCTCGCTTTTGTTTTTTCCCCGAACGTTACACTATACCTATACGTTTTGAATTTCTTTTCAATAATATTAATAATAGCGATAATGATAATAATAATGATAATTAATAAGAATCAATAATAATAATAATATAATAATAAATTTATAAGAGACGGGGAAATTAATAATAATCGTTATTATTATCGTAATAATAGTATAGTATGTACAGAACGCTTTTCATGGGTTGGGGACGGACCCTAAAGTTTTAGGTTTACGCTTTCGTAGCTACATTTTGATTGAACTGTACATGTCGGGCCCGTCCCGATCGATTTTTGTTGCGAAAGAAATCTTTGTGGTTTGCTTTCTTTATCCTTTCGTCTTTCAAAAATTAACACGATTCTTTTCTCCGTTTTAATCTATAAATCCTCCCGTGTCCAGCGATACAGCAGCTCGTCATCAATCTCTACTCATTTTTGGTTGCGATACCGTTAATCCGCGCGCTCGTCCCGCCCCCCGTCTTTTTGTCAAGAGGAGAGAGAATCTATTCAATTCGCATCTTGTTTTCCCTCTCCGAGTCTCTACTCGCAGCGAAACGATCCCCCGGGTGTGTGTCCAACAGTATCAATCGAGGATCGGAATCTTTTTTTTTCGCATCGGTTCGCCGTACTCTTCGTCAGAATGTGTATCCATAAAATTTAAACGCCGGCCCGAGGATGCCGACCACCTCCGGGGGCCAGCCGTAGCGATCTCTTAACAAATTAGCCTAAGTTAACATTACTTAACTTCTTTTCATCCCCCACTAAATCTCTCTGTTCTCCCTTCCTTACATTACAACGTTGTGTTTCGGATTATTTATCATTTTTGTTATTTCTCGCCCCACTTTCAATTA
Source organism: Lasioglossum morio (assembly GCA_916610235.2). Taxonomy (NCBI): domain Eukaryota; kingdom Metazoa; phylum Arthropoda; class Insecta; order Hymenoptera; family Halictidae; genus Lasioglossum; species Lasioglossum morio. Next base: position 5,124,359 of record OU744327.1, read on the forward strand.
TATCGTTCCCATCGCTCGCTTTCTCTCTCACTCTCGCAATGACGCATATACGCACACTCATTCTCTCTCTTTCTCTCTCTGTCTCTCTCTCTCTCTCTCTCTCTGTGTGTGCTCTTTCATACAGTAGTCCACGGCATCTTCACTTTTTCTCGTTTATATATATACTTTTGCATCTCGTCACGATAATAATAATAGTGGTATATAATAACTGCATATAATCGCTACGCTAATAGTATTTGAACTATTAATTATTAATTAACGTTAAGTATACACAACACATTTGTACGATTTCACTCAGCCTGCACGAGCAACAGCAGAGGGAAGGTTGGTAAAGATGAAAAAGGTCGTGTGTTTGGATGTATATCTCTCTCTCTCTCTCTCTTTCTCGCTCGCTCTCACTCTTTCTTTCTTTGTCTCTCGCTCTCTGTATGTGTACATGTACTCGTAGGGGATGTAGGAACAGGACTCGAATTGATCTTTTCGTGTACGCGCACGAGTTCCACGTTCTTTTCAAGAATTCTCTGTGTGTGTATCTGTTTGTATCTAAGGTGGAGGACGTTATCAATAGTCTCTCTCCGTCTCAATTTTCGAATCAATTTCCACCGGTTCTCGATTACAGAGTAGTAGTAATAGTAGCAATAGTAGTAGCAATAGTAGTAAGGGGGTTGGGGGGGGGGGGGAAGATGTCGATGAGGTACGAACAGTACAGAGTTAACGTAAGAAGTTCAAAGTGTCCATTGAGCCAGCTGTAGCGCGTAATCGCCGGAGCGTCTCCTAAATCAGCACCACATGCATCATTATAATCATCAATCACGCTGTATCTCGCTCCTGCACCTTTAACTCGGAGATAAAAAGAGGGAACACGCGTCGTTCGAATTAATTTGGTCGCACCACAGCGGGGGAAGGGGCATTAGGGTATCATTCTCGGAGTGATCCGCGGTACCCCTGGATCTCATGATCATCATCTATCTCGCTTTTACTCTCTCGCTCGCTCGCTCTCTCCACGAAGCTAGGAACGCAGAACGGATGGGGGTTGCACGGCCGGCGCCGCCTCATGGCGACGTAGGCTGCAACAGCGACCGTCCTTGAAACGGTGGACGGCATTGTGGCCGCCCTGTCCGTTGTGTACGTAGTCACTCGTAGCATCGGCCGACTTCACTAACAGTCACTACAATCCTTCGACGAACTTGGAGAGTTGGTCTTGCGGCGTCATTGGAGTCACTTCACTGGAGTCCGCGCCACTGGTCGGCGGCGGCGCCGGGGACGGGTGATGGGGCATCGCGGCCGGATGCCCTGTCGGTGCCCCCGTGCCGCCATTCAGCTGCGAGAGCATCATCTCGCTGGGCCCGCCGAGCTCGTGGGCCGGCGAGTGGGTCGGCGTGCCGTGGGCCGGATGATGGTGTGGCGATGGCACCGGCCCCGATCGAGGCGAAGGAACTGGTTGGTTGCGCGGGGATGGAACTGGTCGCGGCGAGGGATTCGGTTGAGGAGATCGAATGGGCGGCGGAGACCGGACCGACTGCATGAGCTGTTGCTGTACAGAGATCCCCGGCGGCCCCATCACGCCCTGCGGGGAGGGTATCGGTGGCGGCGTCGGCTTTAAACCCGGCTGACCGTAGCCTTGTTCGCTAAACCCACCGTAACCTGAGGAAGAATACGCGGAGTCGTGGCAGACGTTAGACCACGAACCAACCGGCTCGACGAATCTCGTTTTGTCGGGAATCGTATGGTGACTCTTACCGAGAAGGGACGGCCTTATCGGTCGTTGTTGACCGTAAGGAGGCGCCGGTGGTTGCGTGAACGGTTGCTGCTGTTGTTGTTGTTGTTGCTGCTGCTGCTGTTGTTGTTGCTGCTGCTGCTGTTGCTGTCTTTGCATCACCAGCATCTGCTGTTTGTACCACTGCGGTTGCTGTTGTACAGGCTGCTGCTGCTGTTGCGCCTGTTGCTGTTGCTGTTGCTGGTTCAGCATCGCTTGTATCTGCATTCTACCTTGCTGCTGCTGCTGTTGTTGTTGCTGCTGCTGGTGCTGCTGTTGTTGCTGCTGTTGCTGGTGCTGCTGTTGAGACATCATATGTTGCAAACTTGGTTGCTGTTGCGGTTGATTAGGACCCAGAGGTCCGGCGACTCCTCCGCCGTATTGACCACTTTGTTGCTGAAGGGCAAGCGCCTTTTTATTTAAAAAATCACATGGTAATAGAAATTGTCAAAAACCGAGAAAATATATTTTAGCGGAAATAATAGAGAACTGTGGGGAAAGGGAATCAAAGGTAACAATTTTGGTAACTTACCCGTTGCTTGATGAACGCAGCCATTATCGGTGGATTGCTTTTGAGTATTTGCAGTATTTGGTTTTGTTGCTCGGGCGTGTGGGGATTCTTCAGGGTCTGCATCAACTGTTGCAACACTTGCTTGTGCATCGCGGAGCTCTGTGCCTGCGAACCGACCTGACTCACGGGCGCACCGATTATGCCAGGCTGCCTAGGCATCTGTCCTCCCATTCCGATCACCGGTTGTCCTTGGTGTTGCTGTTGTTGCTGCATCAATTGCTGCGGCGTTTGCTGCCTCAAACCTTGACTTTGTTGCATCACCGCGTTCGGTTGATACCTACTACGCGTTAAAATAGATTTGTATCGTGTCGTGTACAGATTTTCAGGCAGTTCTTTCAACGACGATTGCGTCGTTAATGTCGTTGTTCCATACCTTGGCGTCCACTGATCCATTGGAATGAGATGAGTACCACCGGGATTTGGCATTTGGACGGGCATTGGTCGTTGCATCTGCGGCGGAGGCATCACTCCTCCTGTTTGTCCTCCCACGCCGACCCCGACACCGACACCGCCACCCGGTGTCACCTTGCCATAATTACCATGCGGTGCTTGCTGCCGCGCAGCTTCTTCTTGTACCTGTTTAACCACCTGAAGGACGTGCGCGGGCGGAGTTTGCGTTCCGGGCTTCAACCCTATTCCAGCTTGATGCGGCGAAGGTAAATTGGTAGGACTGACTCCTGGTTTCATAGCGACGCCAGTTGGCATAGTAACATTGGAAGTCTGTTGCCCACTTTGCATCGCGCCAACCGGGCCTATCGGTCTCGTATTCATCACAGCCATTCTCCTTCTACAATCATCAAACACACATTTTATGCTAAATATGTCTCCAGATAATCTTCGGAAGACTTGAATTACTCGCTTTCTCACTCTCTCTACGTACCTTAACAATTGCACTTGCTGTAACCTTTGCTGAAGCTGTTGTTGCTTCAGCTTATGTTTGACATTCGAACAGAATGGAACGAGACATTTAGTCTCCTGGCAGTGTTTGGCGTGGTAACAGCATAACGCGGTCAATTGTTTACATATCGGACAACCACCGTTCGTCTTTCGCTTGCAAATCTTTGTATGCGTCACTACTCTCTTCATCTTTTGACAACTGGGTAGTCGACAGTTGGCATCTCTACACTGGCACGCGTGCACCAGCGATTGAATACATCTTTGTATCGACAGTTTACGCGCCTCCTATTGAAAGATCGAAAAGTAATAATTAACAAACGTGTCCCTTTGTACCACGTTATTCTATAGATACATTTTATAAAAGAAAAGTATTTTACCAGTGGATTTGCTTGCTTGGCATCGGCCGGCGATGAACCATCATCCAAATCTAAACCAAGTTTCTCCATATGATGAGGATGACCGTCCTTTTCTTTACAACTTATACATAGGTCAAAATCCTGTATAAACAAAAGAAATAGTTTACAATAAAGGAACGAGAAAACAAGAGAGGAAGAAACGTTGCTTTCGACACTTACATCACAAACCGTACAGTGGTACCTCGTTTCTACATGACTCTTACAATTATTACAAGTATAAACAAATTTGTCTTGGCCTTGGTTGTGCAGTTCGTACAACATGGACATAGAACTAAACTTCGCGCGTCTCAAGGAAGAGAATTCGTAATGTCTTTCTCTAGCCATCGTGAGAAAAGCGTCGCGACCATCCATGAGGTCGCAATTAATAACGGGGTCAGGGTCCTGAATCGGCTGCAATAGATAATGTTAACGTATATTAACAACTGCGAAATTGCACGATTGTCTCGCGACACGTTACAAAACTAACACGAAATACTTACTGCTAAACTGGCTGCACTTTGAGCGCTATGCAACCTGATAACAAAGAATACTTCTTTATGCTTCTCCATGGTCGCAAAAATTTTCGCAGAGAGATCGTTTCCTGTTTGGGGAGTATTAGACTTTTTACTATTTTTCCTTTGATTCGCTTTGGATTTATTCGACTTTTTGGCTTTCTTTTGTCCCTTCTTCTTGCCATCGGGACCAGTCTCGGAGTCTTCCGACATCGAGAAAATCTGAAACACCAAATTGTCGTTCTAAAATCGCTATCTATCGGGATTGGAAAGAAACATCGTACAGAAATGCATCGTTAATTGTTACGATACCCACCGCGTTAGCAGCAGCAGCTTCCGCAGCTTCTGCCTGTTTGCGTTTCTCTTCTTCCTCCTGATCCAATTCTTTGATACTTTCTTCCAAGACGTTCGGCCAGAAATCACCCTCGAAATAAGGTAAATCGGCCGCGGACGACAATTTATCTTCCATCGCTTGCTTTAAAATATCCTGCAATCGAGGGACAACACTGCATGATTCTCCGCTTGAATTACGTTTGCAAATGGAAAAGAAAAAATTTCCAACTCGTGTTTGTGTCGTCTGTTTATCCTTTGTTCAAATCTACGTTATTCAGTAAGAACATTAGCTTATTCAGACGTTACTGTTAGTCTCGACTGACACCCAAGAGTAAATGGTACACTCTCAGATAACACTTGAGACTGAATCATGTAAAATCTCTCGAAGAAAAAGGGTCAGCGAAATCAGCGTCGGTGACTGGGATCGAACCCCAGCCCTTTCGCTTACCAGACCACTGCCCTGGCCACTAGGCTAAACGAGTTTTCGATAACTTCTTTCTATCAAATTCTAATACTTACTTTATAATCCAGTACAATTCTCTCGACCATGCCTTTATCCAACATTTTCTTGTACCATTCCTGCAATCTTTTAGGCTTTGGAATCTTTTGCTCTTGAGGATGGCAGTGAAAGATGTAATCATCTCCTTCGGAAGGTGGACAGGCCCAAATATGAGCCATGGTGTATCTGCAGCATTCAACAAATAGGAACATTATGAAAATGTTACTCACGAGTACGCTGCGATCAGACATTTATTGCGGCACGTACCCAAGTTGTTTCGCGTAGTCCAAGTACCCAAGAAGTATCTCGTGGTAGACCGCTGTACGAAACTGTCTAGGCCGGAAAAAGTGTACGGAATCCAAATACGCGATATAAACCCTTCTGGTGTTAGGCGGCGTGCACTCGCTGCCATATTCCTGCACGTGCATGCCGAAAAAACAGACATCCGTGCCGTCGACCTCTTCAAATGCAAACAACGCTTTCGCTCGGTACGGAAACTCGCCGGGCATGTCACCGTTCTCCACGAATCTGCTTCTCATTCCCGGCTTGACTTCCACTACTTTATCGCTGGACGCCACGACTCTAATGGCAACTTCGCCGGCGCCAGCCTCCTTCTTCTTCAGGAAGTTGTTCACTCGCGTCTCTATGTAAGTGCCCAATTTCGTCACCGGCAAACGTTTCGCGTTGAACTTGTTCTCTTTACGCTTCTGTCCTTTCTTCTTTAGACAATTATCACAAGTGAACCTGCATCGATAATACCCATCGCATTAGAAAATCTTGTACCACGTAACCGAGTAAGATCGCCTGTGCACAGTGATTTGGACACTTTCTCAACATCTACATTATCACATCATTAGATATGTAGGTATCTAATGAATTATTAAACATTTAAGTGTTGCATGAGAAATGTTCAATTTTCCCGTTAAAGTAGTTCCGAGAGCAAAGGGTTAAAATCAATTTCCAAATCACTGTGCAGCGTAGTGAGTTCATGATTACCCTAAAGGCCAGATAGACTCCATCTGTAGTACGCAGATCTGATGTACTTTTCTGCCGCAATCTGTGCACACAACAAAAGGCTCCAATTCCAAGTGATCGTTCTTCATTTCCTGGAACTGTTCCTTCTTAATCGCACTGAAAGAAAAAAATTGGTCGTTTAGCTACGTTGCTAATCGGGTAACAAGTCGTTCTATCGTGCACAGTGAATACTCACGTCTGAGGTTGCGTTGGATCATCTCCCAACGTCACAGTGTCGCCAGGAATGTCGTTGAAACATTTCTGACAGAAGGTGTATCTGTCGGAAACAAGACCATATGCCTTTAGACTAACGTGTTCCATTAGTGTTTATATCCAAATTGTCAATTCGCCGAACGTCATGCGTGCATCGCACGAGGATCGATACACACATATATTTTTCACGCCCCAATTGATGTATCCAAATATATATATATATATGTGTTGAGAGTCCAATTATGATAAGCGTTTATTTTTTGTCCGATTATACACATGCAAATAGTAATTTTTTTCGTTTGTTGCCAATTGTACATTTACATATACGTATGCGTTCGAGTCCGTTTCATTTAACAGTTTCGATTCCAAAAGTTGCACAGAGTCATCATGTTTTTTTTGTTGTTTTCATGATTATTTTTCGTGTTTATCGCAGATATACAATTTTTGTTTTTAGTTCGATTTCGAAGCCACGACATCAGGTATCCAATTTCGATCGTCCCATATTTTCCAAGTAGTAATTTTCGTGGTACGAAGTGGTAGAGTTGGAAAGAGGCAAAGGGCGCGGGCAACACAAGAAGCAAGCAGCAAACAAGGATTTTGTGTGTGCGTGCGCAACCCATGGGTAGAGCGAAGGTAACATACAAAGAAGAGAAGAGTGCCGTCGTTAGACACGATATACATACATATGTATATTATATACATAAATTACTTAATTGCATATACCCAAGGGTTACAAACGTGTTCTCTCTTTCCCGCGTTGTCGACTAAGCGCTCACCGCTCTGATAAAATGATCCGAGTCAACCGAACTAATCGTCTATGAAAGCATCTACCTCTCTCGAACGCTAACTAACAATGTGGAGCCTCTACATATCCCTTAAGTATATGCGTAATAAAAAATCTCAACATTCACATGTGCGAGTTATTCGCGTGAAAATGCGTTAGTTTGTAAACGATATTGTTACAGTATCGAAACTGCTCTCCCTGTCCCATTCTATGGTATACACTTCACTCTTACTTTTAACCCGAGATTTAATATTACATTATCGAAAGTATTCCGTGGTCACTTTAGAGCTGCTACGCTGCATCTTCAACGTGTGCCATAATATGGGGCAGAGGGAGTTTAAAATGAAGGGAGAAACGGAAATAAAAGAAACATGTAGGTCAGGAGACTGGCCTGCATCGACTGGTACGACCGAAACAGGTTAATTAGCCTGCCAAGTTAATCTGGCGTATTCGGTTATAGAGCATTTTCTCTTTACAAAAATGCACTGTGCGAATCGAATACGCTTTTACTCTACAATTTGAACCGCGAAACTGAATAAAAACACTAATTCCCCAAATATTCCGTTGAGACTCGCCGATTGTTATGTAGTAAGTAGAAAAGTTGTTGAAAGGACAAGATCATCTCATTGTACAGACTATATGTCGACGAGTATCATCGAATAAACTTGCTCGTTACGCGACACGTCAATTTTGATGGAATTGCGTGTACAGTTTCATTAAAATCGACGCGTGATACTGGGACAACGGTCCCTGCAAGAAAACTCTTCCTTATACTGACCTATTCTGGTAAGAGTAGTACTTTGCGTCCCTGGGTATCGTACAGAGTTGTTTCCCGTAACAACATAAAACCTGTGGATTGAACGTGTACTTCCTTCCGCAACAATAGCCCAGGGCCTGCATCACAGGGTCTATCTCCTGCTCGAAAACTTCTGATAGCTGAAAGCAACATATGAATATTCAAGATCCCGTCCTCAACGTTCGGTATAGCTATCGGTACACTGCGGATCTTCGCGGTAACTTCAAATTTTATCTTCTACATTTCAAAAAAATATAGAACGACTGAAATAATGGAAGAACATCGATATAATATTTGTAACTGGCGTCGAAAATTTTGATTTTGCATTAAGATCTGCAGTTTACTCATAACTCGCTCGCGATATAAAGATCCGCAGTTTTTCGGAGGTTGTTTGATCCATACCTTTGTACAATATCTATACACTCGCGACGTCTTACGATTGTACAGCCACGCGTTGTCGAACATCATCCACACGTCGTCGACGTACTCCCAGGGGTCGCTGTACTGACCCGTGTCCAGTTTCCTCTTGATCGTCGACAAATCCATGGGTTTCTTGACGATATCGAAATAATCCGGAATCCCGAGTGCTTGCGGATCAACTGGCTGTCTAAACGGTATAGACTCTGGATCCTGACGATACAGTTTCTCCAAGGTAGGCATCAACGCTTGCCGCAGTTCGTCCGGCTTGAACAAGCACAATCGTTTCTTATCGGTGGATGTACCGCTCGGTTGTATCGGCTCGGGAACCATCGGCTTGATGTCCGGCGTGGTTCCATCCTGGCCCGACATCGGCGTTACTGATTCCTCCTTAATGCCGGAACTCTCCTCCTTGACGATACCCTCGCCAGACCCCTCTTCCATCGGTTCAGTTTTGATTTCCGTTTTGATCGGCACCTCGTTGTTCACACTCTTCCCACCGTCCATCCTGTGGCCATCGGAACCGTCCTCCTGCTCGATCTCCATCTTCATGTTCTCCTCCTTGATCGAGTCTAGTTTTCCCTTATTGTTATTCATCGGCGGACTAGGAGAATTATCACGGTCTATAGCGGACGCGATGGCGGCCATCTGAGAGGATCTGGAGGAGGCTCTCGGTGCGTTCAAGGCGGCACGTTCCTGGATCGTCATACCTTTCCCGAGACTCGCCAGGCCGGCCGGAGACGGCGTGGTGCCAGGATGAGGCGGTGTTTGGTTGGCGGAAGAGACTGTTTGGTTCGGTGTCATCAACGAAGGAACTAACGGTGTGTTGGGCGTGGAAGTTGTAGACTGGGGTCCGTTCGATGTCGTCGCCGGACCGGGACTAGGCCCGCTAGACACGGGAGGTGGTATCGTTTGAGGAGTCGAGGTGCTGATACCGCTGTCGCTGGGCGTCGGCACCGACAGAGGCCGATTGTTGCTGAACTGTTGTTGGTTCTGCGGTTGATTACTTTGCGGCTGCATGGTCACGCTGAACGGCGATGGTGCTTGCGGCATCGGGGTCGAAGCACCACTCTGATTCGAAGTGCTTGTCGGTTGCTGCGGCTGCGACTGTTGACTCTGCTGTTGCTGCGGTTGTGGCTGAGACGATTGTTGTTGCGACTGCTGCAACTGTTGCTGCTGTTGTTGATGCTGGTGCGCGATCACCTGCGCCTGACTCAGCCGGACCTTCATAATGTCAGAGAACTGGTGCTGATTCTGTACAGGAGAACTGTTAGGCAAACCAGAAGTACCGTTCGAGGTTGGAAATTGACTAGTTGTTGCGGATGTGGTAGTGGTTGTTAGATTCGTTTGTGACAGTTGCGGTTGCCCGAAAGGACTCAGACCAGGATTCGGGACAACATTCGGGTTCGAGGTCGACTGTCCGTTTGGACTAGGACCCGGAGGACCGACTAAAATTCCTTGTTGCTGTTGTTGCTGCTGCTGCTGTTGTTGCTGCTGCTGCTGTTGTTGTTGTTGCTGCTGCTGCTGCTGTTGCTGCTGCTGTTGTTGCTGCTGTTGTTGCTGCTGTTGTTGCATTTGCTGTTGCACCTGAGCTTGAACCTGGGCCTGGGCTTGCGCCTGAGCTTGTGCTTGAGCCTGAGCCTGGACTTTGGTTTGGGCTTGTACTTGTGCCTGCTGTTGCTGTTGTTGCTGTTGTTGCGCTTGTTGCTGTTGCACCTGTTGCTGTTGGGAGAACGGCATTCTATTGTGTGAAATATTTATCGCAGGCAAAGCCCCGAGGTTAGCCATGCTAGGCGATTGACTACGTAAGCTAGGCGTAACAGTTCCGACCGGTCGCGAGGGAGGAACGGTCCCCACACCAGGCGGAGCACACGGCCTCAAACTCGGTCCAGCTGCTCCAGGTCCCGGTTGAGGCTGCTGCTGTTGTTGTTGTTGCTGCTGTTGCGCCTGTAACTGTTGCTGTTGCTGTTCTTTCCGCTTCTGTCGTTTCTCCTCCAATTCCTTTTGAATCTTGTAGATCTTCTCGGCAAGCAAATGATAATACTCCGATCGGGAATTAGCCATCTCGTACATGTCACCTTCAACTTTCCTCGCGTACGAGACCAGATTGTGCATTCTCTTGTCGAGCATAGCGTTCGGATCCGGGGTGGGAAATATGGCTTGCACCAATTTGTGAACGAGGTGATTCCGAAGATCCGGGGTCACGGTTAAATGCCAATCTTTCGTCTCCTGCATCGGTGTCGCCGTCACTTGACTCTGTTGAGCTCCGACCGGAAGCTGAGGACTAGCTAGTCTATTCTCGGCTGCGACGCTCAGTTGTCCGGAATCGTTCAAGCCGAACAGCTGATGCACGTTCACGGATTGTGGTATGTTCGCGGGCGCCGCCGCCGCAATAGGCGTAGCTCCACTGGTCGACGTAGCCTGATTACCGGCGACGCCAACCGTGTTCGGATTCGAATTCAAAGGAAGAGACACATTTGGTGCGACCACTTGCTGCCCAGCACCAACCACCGATTGGCCAGGAGCAGATTGACTCGGAGGTTGAACCAAACGAACGTTTCCCATCGTGCCCGTCGGCCCTTGCATACCTGGCGCCGGTATTCTCCTCGTGACACACGGGCCAGGCACCAAACCAGGTGTCGTGGTAGGGCACTGTATACCGAGAGCATCGTATGCTCTTTTCACCTCTGTCGGACTTGGATTTGGTTGGCTATTTGGTTGCGATGTGGACGCGGCAGCGGCGTTGGTTGTTTTGTTCTTGTTCGCCTGTTTCAACGGCAAACACACCGGACAATCGTTACGATTACAGTGTTTCCAATGACTGATGATCTGTCTAGAGGAGCTACAGTGTGGCACCAAGCAATTTTTTCCTGCTTGGCAAGCAGTCATGTGGTTCAGAACGTTCTTCATTGTTTTGCAGTCTGGCAATGTACAGTTCCGAACATTGCCGTTGTTCGGTTGGTTTTCGCGCCGTTGACACTTGTGCGCGTGAAGCAGAAGAACCAATTGTTGTTGAATCAGTTTCCGCTTTTCGGGATCGGCGGTTGACTTTGTAGCACCTGACAAGATAAACATTCTGGTTAAACGGTACATCGTTCGGACAAGAATCGGCTCTCGAAAATAGCACACTTACCAGTTGGAGCACCGGTACCGGATATTTGGCCCTGAGTTGGTTGTTGCGAACCAAGTTGTACACCGGTTGGCGCGCCAGCTTGAGTTTGAGCTGGACTCGGAGCAGGTGGTTGAGTTTGCTGCGCCATAGTACCTTCTTGGCCGCCCACGACAGTGGCGGAACCAATGGGACCCGTGGTTCCACCGAATCTATTTGCAGCTTGCATGGCAGTCATATTCGTTCCTACACCTTTTTGTTGAGGCGTAACAACCCCAACAGGACTATTCGTACACACTGTGACACCAGGTCCCGGCCCACTACTCGGAGGTGCTGTTAAACAATTGTATATTTTTATATCTCGTCATTTCGACTATCAGCGCGCATCTATAAACGAACGTGTAAGATATTTACCATAACCGTAAGGACTGGATGCGCTAATTTGTCCCATGTTCGGCATATTCGCCATGTTCGGAGGACCCTGCATCCGAGGTCCACCCTGACCAGTACCAACGATACCGACTTGATGCACTTGTTGATGCGGACTCTGCCCCCTAGTCGCGGCAACCATATGAGCCTGCTGTTGTTGTTGCATCGCGACGGCTCTGGTGTTCATTATTCCAGGACCATTTTGCATTTGACCAACTCCGTGCGGTCCGCTAGGATGATGAATTCCTTGAGTACTTGGACCCATCATAGTACCCTAAACAAGAAACCCTCAGATTGTAGATTTTGTAAAACTCGGAAGCACATGCTGAACAATCTTTGCGATCAAGGAAAACTTACAGTATTTAATGGTTGTTTGTTCAAACTGTTGGTCACGATTAGACTTCCACCTGCCATACCACCCATATTATTATTCCCACTAGCACTGCTGGTCATAACTAGGCCAGAGTTCATTCCACCTGTCATTGACATGGCAGGATTGCTACTACCGGCCATGCTCATCGACGATTGAAGACTTCCCATAGAATTTGCGATAGACATTTGATTGTTTGCCAAAGAACTGGCTATGCTACTCGGTAAGTTTCCCAGACTCACAACCATTTGTGGATCGACTACTTTAGACACAGAAACGTTTGGTGGAGATTGCATGTTCGGACTTTTGTTACCCAGAGTTCCAGCAGCCATTACCAGAGAATTAGCAACCATCTTGTTGCCCTGATAAAAAGAAATAATTGTTATGCTCACGTTACATGAAATCAAATCTTTGTCTTCGGCAGAATTAAGTATTTAAGTATTATGGGTACAAACTTGTTGTTGTATTAAATGCTGATGCGAAAGTTGTTGCTGTTGTTGTTGTACATGCTGTCGAAGCTCCGAATCAAGTGCACCATTTTGCTGCCCTGGTCCTGGCCCTGTAGCTGGTGGTTTAGCACTGTCAGTTGCAGATCCCCAGGAACCGGATGACAACAGATCGTCGGGTAGATCATTTTCAAGATCAAACATATCTGTGTTTGTTATGTAATCTGAGAATAGACATTCGCATTAGTAACAACAGCCGAATAGTCGAACAGCTGTAAAAACGTCCTAGTTACTAGAAAAGTAACGTTTTAAGACATGTGATCGTCGCACTGATACATCGACACGATATTAAATGGTTTAGTAAGAAATTCATTTTACATTGTATAATCTGTAGGAAATCTAATATACAAGGTTGAAAAAATTACTTTTCTAGACAACCAGTTAAAAAAAAGGAGATCAGATTATGATATTAGATGTAACATGTACCATAGAGACCAAAAAAACCATTAGTAATATTATGAAGATAAGATTCAGCACCGTCACCATAGCTTTTATCCAAAGTTTCAATAGTAGGATCTTTTATGTACTACCATAATATAACTCTTACACTATAACATTTTTCGCATGTTGTATAATATACCTGCATGTAAATCTACATGCACATATATATGCACACATGCACACTTTCTAACAAATATGTACATATTTTATAAATTACAGAACGAGTAATAATATCTTGAATAGAACCAACCTAAAGTATTGAAATACATTTGTTGTGTGAATGCACTTTTCAACTTACTTGATTATATATCCATGATAGACGATACATCAACGGAGAAAAAAGGGGTCGAATGCAATATTAAAAAGATTAAAAATTTAAAAAAAAACAGAAAATAAAACAATGAAAAGATACTACAACAAACTACACGTAAATGTAAACAAACAAATATGTAAATAAATAAGACATGAGACATACACTGCATGAGCATAACTTAAAGGAGTTCATACTACAGCGAATAAAAAATTTATTCACAATAATGTCGTGCTAAACTACTGAAGCAGCAAAGCTACCGATGGCAAACTTTAGAGTAGACAGTCATGCGAAGAAATTATAGTCACTCTAAAGAGTATTTACAACTGTTTGCACATGGAATATGTTTTTCGATGCTATAACATTAATTAAAACCAAAAAAAAATTATAAAAAAAAGTTTCTGAAACTCATAAAACGTAATGTAAAACATTCTTTGATCATATTAAAATTTTCAAAGCCAATTACCTGTAAAGTATGAAAGTACATAAGTAGAAAAGATCCGATCTACCTACCTACAAAACCTAGACTTTAGCTCAATGATCATATTGTTCTTTCTTGCTTTAAAATTGACTTGTTATTTAATGTAGTTCCATCCTAATTTTAGAGCTCTGTGCATGTGTGTCGCATGTCCATATTACATTTGTTACCCTTAAATGCATTTCAATCTAACAGCATATGTATCCAAACTTTTATGTTGCATCTTAAAGCAAAATATCCCTTGATACACGTTTCTTCTATAATACTAAACCTGATCCAATTTTTCTCCAGTATCTTGTGGAACAAATCAATGCATCTCAGTACTAAAGTATTCTGTTTACTACAGCCAGATCTTTGTAATTCGAACCTTTATCATATGAAAATCTCTATAAGGAAACAATATTCATTCTCTTTTGCTTTGCCGTAAAAACTTCTACAAATCCAAGTGTAAACTTAATTTAACTTGAATCGATTGTCACACGTTTAGTATATTGTTCACCTCTGAAACTTTAACTCTGTTAATCTAAATTGTCTTCTGTCAATCAAAGTTTTATCACTGCCCCTTAGAAATTATGAGTGTCTCAATAGCAAGGAGACAATTCAACGCGAAAGATTACAGAAACTAACATTGTTTATTAAACCTCTCTTCCCCCTAAAGACTTTAGAATCTCTAGAACTTTAGGTTCCCTGAAGATTCGATTTATCAAGATTTGACTGTATGGCTTTTCTACTTGATAAACAATGTACTTGATCATTTTTGTGTCTAGTAGGAATTTTTCTTTATTCAACCATAGTGACAATATGCCAAAACTATACACGCTTCTTTTCAATAGTACAGAAGGTAATGAACTCTCTGACAAAATTGGAAGTAATCGAATGACTCTAACAACTTTATGGTATTAATAAATGAGATGAATGGACAAACAAGTTTTGTAGTGCTGGATTGAATATTTTTGAACTTTCTGCTGGGTTTATTTATTAATATTTACTTCTTTTCTGGACGGTATGGTTGTTCCAATGTGGCTGCAGCTGATGCTGTTGCAGATGTAGCTGTTGTGGCGGGCCCTGCATTTGTTGCATGTTACCACTGCCACCTCCCCCGTAGTTTGCATAAGCATGGTGCATCATTACAGGCGCCATACCCACTACATATATTATAGTTTTTATTTCAGACTGTGGAAAATTGCCTATGCTCTGAATCGTATCTTTCAAGTAGCAGAAACAGCCTCAGTCATATTGTTATTTTTTCTGTTTTATGGCATTGATACCTGTTACCTTAACACATTCAAAACCAAGGATGCGACAAAGACAGTTGCAGAATCACTCTAAAACACGGTACAACACGTTCGGTTCGAAAATATGTTGATCTTACTAAAACACAAATAAAATAGTTATTATTTGATCATAGCGGAGTAAATGCTATTGGGGACGTTGGATTCGAATGTGTTAACAATGAGTATCATTGCGAACAATGGAGACTATGTCTGCTACTTATTTTGTGTAACCTGACTATGTCTTGCACTTTATACATTGAATATTCAAGTGACATGGTTGTTTTTGATTCGACACGGGATTACATGAAATATTATTGAGTTCAGAAACTGTTAAGGTGGTAAGAGTAGCGCTTAAAGAATGTAAGAATAACGAGAACGGTTAGCGCGTCAATCATGCCAGCAATAATGTCTTTTTAATTATTATTGAAAATGTCCATGCATCTGCCATGCACTACGAAAGTAAAAATAAGAACTAAATCTAAGAAGAACTAAAAAAAAACCTTACAAAATACTATTATTTCTTAAACATTAAAAAACGAGATAATCGAAAGAACGTGCAACAAGACAGAAGTTTTAAATTGTTTTAAAATACAGATCATCACTTTTTAAAACACTGACTGTTTCTATAACCTTTGAGCAAAATTTCTTTATACTACATGTGCAAATTGTTTACCGTCGAGCAATCCAAACAATGGTTCGCCGACAATGGATTATCATAAAACAATGGACAAACTATATAACCTACGATTAATCGGCTGTAATATCCGAACTGGTTGTCACTGAAGTGACATTACCGTGCTGTAACCACATTACCTCGACGATTCTGAATCGCAACTTTCTGCGTTTCTGTAAGAAAACATCATTTCTTGCACTCTAGCAACGACGTGCACCGTTCGTGTCAAACGAAAACATACCACAATTTGCAATATAGCATAACCTTCGGCGACGGTATTTCTTCAACAGTTTAGGTTAGTTTTATTAACTAACAAATAAAGAAAACTATCTCAGTCGAACCGAGAAACGGGGGAACGAACTTTCGACAATCTCGAAACACATTGACTAGACGGAGAGAGACAGAGAAAGAGAGACAGATCCCTGTCAACACGAGTGACACTCGTAACAGAAAATTCGACGATCTGCTATTCGACGAGCTACAACCACAACATTTTCCTACTAGTCTCAAATGTATCACAAAATAATTGTGAATAGAATGAGCAAAAGTGTTGGACAACCGGTACGTGGTGAATCTATGTGTCATTGGACAGAGAAGAGAAGTGTGCTGTTATCCTGAAGAAAAACCGAAGCATCGGTCACGAGGTAATTTTGCTCAAAGGTCTGAACCGTCAACAAGCTGACAGTACGCCTTCGAGGTGTAACATCGGCGTTGATCAAATCGTTCGACAAAGTAATTAGAAAAGTGCGTGTATCGCACATACACACACGCACGCACGCATACGATCTCATATGCATAGCATACATACACGGACATACATACACGCCGCGCACAGCAGCACGACATCCAAGAGAGTAACGCTCTTAGGATCGTGCGACTGCGATCTATCCCCTGAAAGGTTAGCCGCTGGATGATGCGACTGGGGTTTGTATATCGTTAAACGTTATCGTACAGGTATCGCGGAATAGATTCGAAGGCGTTAAACTTACCCGCGGAGTCGGAGGTTCCTTGAAAAGGATCTGCGAGCTTCGGCCGCTTGTTCGGTGGGCCGTCCACCAGGTGGTCGGCCATAGTTCCTTTTCAGGGTTAATTATTTCTTGTTTCAGGTGTTTACTCTTGGTAGCAGTAAGCAGCGGCGGCGGCGTTAGCGAGTCGTCGGAGTCGACCGCACGGACGCACGCAGCACGCAGGCAGGCAGGCAGCAGGCAGGCACGTATACACGGGTATAACACACACAGACACAGAGACGAGCGAACGAGCGAGCGAGTGAGCGAAACGCTGCACTACGCCACTAGAAGACCGCTGCCGATGATGCTGGTTACTGTAGCTGGTGTTGCTTCCTCGTCGAAGCCGCGAATATTCACCAATCTCTCAGCGTACTCGCAGGCATGACAATAACAATGAGAACCGCGGCGCGTAGAGCGTCCCCGAGCACGCTTCGTTACACGATCAACCATTGGGCATCGTCGGGGGGTACGTCGAACCCCGCGCTAAAGCCCACACACGCACACACGGTGAATTTTGTCCCTCGACAGGCGCACGGGCCACTCGCGGCGAGGCACAAACTGGACAGGCCGAGAGGAAGTAACCAGGACTATCGAGAGTAGTAGTATACTCGGTGATCGCGAGGATCACCGCACCGTAATTAATTAAATGCACAACGCCAGCCGAACGAGGTCCGAACGCGTTTGATATCGGTGTTCTTAGCAGTCGGTCGCGCACGACTCGTCAAACACTCGAGTGTGGCGGACTGGCTGCGCGCACGGCGCTATCTCGCAGCAACGATATCGGTCTCGAGGCCCGCTGGCACCATCTTCCTCTCCTCTTCTCTCGCCTTGGCACACTGCGACACGGGGCGCGCGAACGATCACCGCGGACGCGGCTCGCTTTCCCCGAACGTTCGAGGCAATCACGGACGCCAGGAGGCGAGGACGACGAGATGAGTCGGCTCCGGGGCGGCCACCGCGCGCCACAGAAATTCGCTCGAGAGAAGCGATCGCGAGAGTTCCGCACCGCACGAGTATCGGCTAACGTAAAATGGCGGCTGCTGTTGACGAGAAGTTTTTCTACGCTTGTCAGAAAATGTCCGACTGGCTCGGTATACTCGCCGTGACCCTAGTCCGGCCCACCGATTGGCTCGAACGTTCACGTGACCACTAGCTCGACGCTGATTCGACCAGACGTCGCGAGGCCACGAACGCCGTCGTTGAAGTCACGCCGCCGGCCCAACAGCAACCGAGGACTTGGCTTATTTCGATGCCGCCATTTGATGATGGCCGGTCCCGTACGGTGGTTGCACGAGACGCTCTTTAAAGGCGAAGTCGTTATTATTCGGTACGCGATATTTCTTTGTTTCAGGGATTAGGACACTGTGAAATGCCAGAAAACTAAGCCTGTTTTCCCATGAAAATTACATACAAAACTAGACACGCGATTCATGTGAGTTTTATTTCTTTAACTATCCAAAGTTCTATACGTTTTTTTCAAAAGTCCATCTCATTCTTGTGGATCTATTTATCACCTCTTGTACAATACAGCCTGATCGTTCAAATGGTCGATCGAGTGATCCGAAGAATTGTACTTTTTTTCCGTGGTAACTTCAAATTTATAAAATTCTCCGTCAATTGCCACAATTGTCTTTCTCATCTTTTCGACACCTGTAAATTTTGTGAACCAAATGAAGGTGTCTCTTTTTATATCAAATTCGTGTCCAGTGCGGCTCACGCTACTCTGCGTTTGTAGTCTAATTTATGTTGTAAACGAAGATCATTCACTTTATAATTTACATATTGTACAACTTCACGACAATATGGTTTTGTAGCAACGATCACTTCCAAATTTCTAAGCTATATTGGATGAACAGAACCTTTGTTGTATCAGGCCAACGTTAAAAAGTAGTATTCAATTTTTTTGAATTTTACAGTATGCAGCAAATCAAGTTTTTGTTTCAAGTACTCGTAGTGCTGTCTGGTGACAGTGGTTATCGTAAGTTGAGGGATACCGCGAAAATACCTTATTGTCGTTCGTTTAGTATTACCTAAAATTGTTGAAACGGTATTTCATATATTATTTATCGTTTCATTTTTGGGGGTAGAGATTTTGTGTATTGACTCGTTCTACGTGCATATTCTACTTCACTTTATCTCATTCTCATTGACACACAATGCACCAGATTTTTTACTAACATTTCTGTAAACAGTGATGTCGTTATGTTCAGAATTTTAGGATGTATTATTTATTTTCATTAAGTTGTGCACGAACTATACGTGCACTTGGTGAAAATGGTCGATAAAATGTCTTCTATTATGTAATACCACCGAATTATTATTGTAATCACGAAAATCCTGCTAAATACCCTCACTTCCATTCATACTCGCATATCGATTTCGATCTATTCGATTGTTCGAATTGAAATCACGAATGGTATTTCGAAGTCCTTCGGTTCTGATCTAGTCAGCTTTTAGGAATACAGAGACAAATGCAGTTCTCCGCGAAACATTTCGCTGTGCGGTTAGCAAATTGATTAAAGACGTGAATGAGCACAGTTAACTGATTGAATGTTACCAAAATGGCTTACGCGTCGCGATAGTCGAGTCGGTCTAAAGCAATTTTATTCTCCTGGCGTGGCTGCGCCGCTTGTGTCTCGGCTAAAATTCATATTTGAAATGCACACGTTTACCGTACCAACGAGCGCTTTCTCTTTTCGATCAGGGTGAATCATTATCACCCGATTGGCGTTCGCAATTAGTTGATACATATTCCCCGAATAAAGACGGGACCAAAAATCGCGACTGGTCGCGTTCGCCGATACGTTCGCGGAGTTCAGAGTGTCAAAAGGGGGATGTTGTTACAAGATGGCCAGGGATTCTCTCGATCGACAGGTTAAAAGGAAAAATGCACGCAAGGTGGGGAGAATGCGTTGCGCAGAACGTCCTCTCCTCGAGAAAGAGAATCCGACTCGTGTGGATAGGTGCGAACGGCACGCGACCCATCACACGCATATATTGTGCGTGAACTTGCTTCCATCTCCCTTTTGCTACAGCTTTCTTCGTTACTCTTTACGATCGTCTCTTCTCTCTCTCTCTCTTTCTCTCTCTGTCTATCTCTCTGTCTCGTCGTCGCGAGTTTGGCGAGCGCGCGCGAGCGCGATGAATCCACTATACTATGGTGTCAGATACAGGGAATTGTGTGAAGAAAGAGGTGAACGCGAGAGGAGAGAGGGAGTATTGGAAATGGGACGGGAACTGGATGACGGCGTGGCAGCAGCCACCTAGCCATGTCAGTGACAGCGACTCTTTGTCGAGTGTTACTTGTCCCGCGTTGTTTCCTTGCAACAATGTAATCTCGACTTCTTTGAGGAGCTAACTATCGTTCACGGCTAATGTATGCTTCTTTATAGGATCTATTTATACGATCGCCTTGCGATTTCGACCACGAATCTTCAAACTCGAGATGAACGCGTTAGACGCAACCTTCGATTCTCTCGTAAACTTCTTCGTAACGTTACCATTTTTTTCTCTCTCTTTAAAGTATACCATTCATTCACGGTCTGTGTACAACTGTCAAACGTATCGTCGCTATAGTGAACCAAAAACAAATGAAAACGTCACGGGAGATGTAATTACGATGCGAATCGCAAAAATCTGTTTCGGTACTCTTTATCCGAGTGTTACGTAACTGCTCGCTGACCAAAATGCTCGAGTGCTACGATACCGCGTTTTACTCTCCTATTGTGCTTTCTCGTTTCTGATTTCATGTTGCAGAGATTTGACACTGAGAAATGACTGGAATGTCGGCAGATATCTTTTCGTTGTTGTTCCATATCGGGAGAAAATAGTCGGTAACTACGAGATTACGGTATCTAAGAAAACTGCGCACCGATCGCCGTATACTTCTATGACCGAGAGTGGAAATAAAAATATCCGCGAAGGGTGCATTGACCGATCTCGAACACAGGCCAATACGTTTTAATCTGTTTAAAAATCTGCTCGAAAGAAGAAACTTGCGTCGGCGCGCGTTTTGTTCTGCATTTTGATCGTTACAACACCGAGTGAGCTATT
The DNA here is from genome assembly GCA_916610235.2 of Lasioglossum morio. Classification (NCBI taxonomy): domain Eukaryota; kingdom Metazoa; phylum Arthropoda; class Insecta; order Hymenoptera; family Halictidae; genus Lasioglossum; species Lasioglossum morio. Next base: position 5,145,196 of record OU744327.1, read on the forward strand.
TTCACGCATTCTTTGAGTCACTGATATCACGGTTGTCGTCTGTCACGATAACGAACGCAGTTTTCGTAATCTCGCTCTGGTCGATACGATACTTACAATCCCGCCCCGTATTATTTGTAATTATTACAATTTCGATTTCTACGGTCTCACAGGATTTATAAATAGAAAAATATATAATGTATCGTGAGCGATAGATTTAAATTGCTTCAAAACAGAATCGCCGTTTCATTTCAGGGTAAACGAACGAAACTGTGGCCCGTGGTTGTTTAATGTCCTTTTATCAGTTTATAATCGGATAAAGAAGCAACGTCATACCTTGAATTACGATTTCGCAATTTACGAGTTGTGGATAACGTTAATCTTGTTCGTAACACTATTTAAAACCGTTTATTTCTGTAATTATACGTAATATTTAGTGGCAATGACTTTAGACTGAATAACAGAGGAGGACTTTCATATTTCGTCTAAAATTACTTCAACGTATACGATAGTATACGACAAGGTCGAAAGCATTCAATCGTTCAGAGCTTTAATTATTTTTAAAAAACAAGTCTATCCTGACTGAGATAAACGTTCCATTGATTTTTTTTTTATGATGAATCAAAGGTAACTCGATTTATTAGACTGTGCGCCTAAAAGGAGCGCTATAATGTCTACTTTCCGGCGTACGCGAACGATAATTTCAAACATATTGTACGTATATTTCTGTACCGAAAATTAGGACAATTAATTAGTTAATTTATGCACGTGTTAAGACATACTCGAGTGCTTGCGTTATTCTTTCTTGTATTGAAGTTAAAACTATACTGCAACATAGTCTAAGGGCTCTGTAATATATAGCGCAATTAAAATACTTTCGTTTATTTAGATAAATATTTCTGTAACATGGCATATAAAAAGAACATTTAACAATACTGTACAAAACCATTTTTATTGTACAAAAACGTTTCTTTTTTTCCAGTCCATTTAAACTATGTCTGAATAGAACTACGCTTATGTATTTGAATTCAGGATTGTTACAAATTCTTATTATCATTACTCTGCAACAATATCGTTTCATAACATACAAATAAGCAGAATCAAGTTTATAACAAGAATAATAATCCATTTTTAACAACACATAAAAAAGCAGAATCATCATACATTAATAATATAATATTCTATAGATCGTTAACAATGTTTAATGTTTATATATCGACTTTTCGTATTTAATAAGTAAAATATCGAATTACATTACGAAAGAAAGGATAGGACAAATCAACTGGTTTGAAAGGTACAATAGTTTAACAATGATTAATATTATCGTTTGCTATTATATATAGTATATAATATGGAGCAATGTACCCAAACCTGTACCTCAGAAACTGCCCACTCGCTCTTCTGTAATAGTAAAAACTATAACAAAATAAAAGTACATAGACAAACAATACATAACAATGTTCATAAAAGATTTTACAAAAGATTCTCGTTACTCAATATTTTCTCTAATGACGATGCATGCGAAGTCAAGTATTTTAATTTTGAATAAAACTTTCCATCATTGTTTTAATGCGAACAATTTTTTTTTCGTATAAATTGATGGTGTAATAAATATATATGTATATATAATCTGTATACCTTTTGTATTAAAAACGCTTTTATTATACAATTAATAAATAATACCCTTTCTCTCTCTCGCTCTTTTTCTAATAACACAATTTAAAAACGCATTTCAAGAAAAATCAAATTATTATATTTATCCGAACGGATACGAATTATACATTAGTTTATGACAAAAACGATACCTAATTAAATTATTGTTGAAATATGTTTAATTACAGAAAATAATTAAGATACTCGAAGAATGCAAGCGTTTTAAAATTACGTAACATACGTTCATATGCGTTCAAATAAATGCAAGCTTGTTACTTTGTACAGATTTAAAACGCTTTTCATAAATAGCTTCACAGTAAATGATCTGTTTTGTTACAAACAATATCGCGAACATTAGTCATTTTTAAGAAGCCCCCAACGTTCAAACAATAACATTTTTATAATATAGTATTAATATGTAAGAGTAAGATTTACAGTATATACCATCCCTTCTATTTGTGTAAAAAAGACTAGTAAAACTGTGTGACACTTTACAAACTTTTTTAATTGAATTTCAATGTAATCTTGTATAAAAAGAATGTTTCGTATAATTGGGTCTTTCAGGCTTAATCTATGTCTGTATATGTTTTTAAGAAGTATTATTATCAATGAATTTCTTCCAAAAATAGAACTTACATAAAAACGGATTGGAGTTTCCAATAGGTGGTACTGTTTTGTTGTTCACAAGCTTAATGTCTTTATACAAACAATTGTTGTTGAATGCTGTTAACACGTTAATAAATACGTGAAGTACTGCATCAACTGAACATTGAACTTCAAATGCATGTAAAATATAACTCCATTCTATTAAACTTCATAGGTTCCAATACATATATATATATATATATGTACCGAAAATTATTGTGACAGAACGCGAATGATGGACGAAAACGAAAATTTTTGAATGAATGGAATACAGGTGAAATCTGTCTTAAGCCTAATGCCAGTTTTAGGATTTGTTAGAAATCTTTTGTACACATATAAGAACATTATACCATAGAAGTATCCATACTGTTTGGAAAAATTGGATATTCAAAGAAAGTCTTCTTGTGTAACACCGCTTTTGAACAAGTACATACTTTTAACTCGATCGAAAGATAACACTTTGCCTTTTATTTCAATATCGTTATCATGTAATAAAATATTCGGTTGAGTGTTCTAAAATATATTCATGAGCCACAATTTTTTTTTTATAGTTTTTTCAGCAACGGTGTGTGCGCAATATCTTTCTGAAATTGTTTTGCGATCGATGTATCGTCAAGTGGTCAATCACTGTTGGACTTTGTTTCACTACCCTGATTATCAGACTTTGTTCCGCTTTCTTGTTGTTCCGATTTTGATTCAGCTTCTTGTTGACTAACTTCATCCTCTTCGTCAGAGTAATTTGTAGGTGCTTCACCAGGTTTCAACAGTTTACCAACATAATCGTACCTTTCTAAAATAACAAATAATACATTTGAAAAGAAATTGAACCTTTAAGAAACATTTACAATATCGTATCTTTAGAATTGAATAAGTTACCTTTAAATTGCTCTTCCCATTCCTTAACAGAATTCATCTCTGTGGTGTTCAAGTCACTGAGATCATCGTATTCGTCGCTTACCATTAACGAAAATTTCGCCAATCCTCTACTGGCATCGTGTCCACCAAACGTATGATATGGACCACCTAATGTAACAATACAACATACAATAATAATAACTTCGACTGCACATATTTTTGCTATAAGTTTGCATCTAGACCAGCAGTTTCCAACTTGGAAAAAGAAATTATTTTCCATACCTCCCTTCTTTCTTATATTTTTAATATATATAAAAATATAGACATGCTTTAAAAACCATTAATTTTTATTTATCAGTACATATTATGGTATGAAAAGTAATGTTTTATTAAAAGATTTCTGTGCCTTCAGGTTGAAAACCGGAAATTAAAATTTAAAAAAAATCTATATTACCAACACAGAAAATATGTGAAAAAGATAAATCCGAAATTTGAAAACGATTGGATAAACAGAGCACACCAAATTTTGGGATCTGTATTTCGAAAATGATCCTGTACCAAAAGCTTAGATCTTTTCGTATTTTACTTTCAATGGTTCAAACTACGTTCAAAGAGTATTCTTCGACTTCTGAAATGTCGCACGATCCTAACCCCTTGAACGTGAACAAAGATTTAATCAGTTCTTCAATCTAGCTACCGACAGAGCTACGAATGTACATACAATTGTGCCGAGTCAACGTGCTCAGTTTCTGTGAATTTCTTTGTAAAGATATACATGATTGCATAAACACCTACGGAATCTAATCAGTAGTAGTGAAACCGATTATCATGATCCCGTGGTGCTTGTAAATTTATTTCTACATTATCATAGGACTGGCCGATAAGCGGTACGGCGCCCGACAACGATTCCAACGTGAGCTAATTAAAAATCGGTTGGCAACTCGATAGCAAAAAAGAAGTCGCAATTACTTGGTCAGATGCAAACGTATAAGACGAAGACAAACTATCGGGCGAGTCCTGCGATGTAAGAAAAGAAATCAACGGAAATCTTACCGGGACCATAGAAATGTCCACCACGGGTGCAATCGTAAACATTTCCGTTGACAGCGACCAATATTCGTCCGTCTGGCCCGGTGCCCCCGTACTGCTTTAATTCTTGCACGGTAAAATCGCGACGCAACTTTGGCAACGGCTTCGTCGCCTGCACGGTCATCTCAGTCTTCGTCTTGCTTTTAACAATTTTGTATACCAGTAAGGTAATCACGCTGACAAGGACAAGATTTATTGGGCTCTTTATGATCTCCGCAATAAAACTCGATATAAGCTGGTGACCCTCCTGGTCGATGGTAGTAGATGCGGAACCCGGCGAGTCATTCTTCTCCGCCATTTTGACCACCAGTTTACGTGCCTCGCTGAGAAACACGATGCTTTTCACGGCTCGAACAAAGTCAACCGTGTTCTCGAAACGCGATCAAAACTCCGGCAAGAATCTCGAAACGATCCCTCGAACCAGCGAAACAATACTTTCCGAGATCTACGATGAAACGACTCGCGCGCAACCTCAACCATGTACTACTGACGTACCGGCACTGGCCGCGCTGATACCCACAGCGATGCGATTATATAGGCTGTTTAAAATTCCCGGTGGCGCCGAGTAGAAGTGGTAAGTCGCAAAACAAGCGAAATGAATCGGTCAAACATCGCAGTTTCAACCTCGATGTAACACTCTACATCTAGATTCCCGTGTAACACGATCAAACGCTGGTTTAAAAGGATGCGCATTTACTGTCACATTCGGTGTCAATTAAGATTTCATTATCTTTCAGGTGTCTCCGATATATTCATATTTAAAATACTACTTTAAAATGGTTATTTCGAGAACAAAATCAAGATTGCTTGACTTATATTCAATACTGCGACGTATAAATATTCTGTTATCTACAGAATTAAACCCCCGATGTGTACTTTGACCTTCGGATCACCTTGACTTCAGAAATTTCGGGTCTTCTAAGGTCACCCAAAGGTCGCGGTATAAAAGATCGTTAAATTTGTCTTGACGGTAGTTACAAACGGTAGTTAAAAGCATCGGAGTGTAAATCGGATTCTATAAAAAAGATCAAACATTCAGTAATTTCCGAAATCACAGTCTTTTCAAGCTGAATTTCAATATGACACGTTCGAAAAAAAGCGCTGAAGACGAAGCACCGGCTATTTTGCTAGAAGGCATTCTCTTTTGGAGAACACTGTATGTTTTGACGCACACTACTTCGCGGCAGCACTACTCACATAAATGTATCTGTAATTCTTTTACGTCTTCGGTGGGATACTCTACAAGTAAAAAGCTGTATCATTCGAAAACTATTGTGACATTTCGCCTTTTTACATTACATTATATAAAGTTAAATGTTCTCCATGTAATCGTTGCAGGTAGTATTATATATTATACATGCGTCGCAGATCATACTGAATTTTGATACTAATATTGCTATTTATCAATTTGTGAGTTACCAAAATTTGATCATATTCCTAATATTCTCGACTTAAAGTATGATGAATAAAAAATTACAAATTTAAAAATATTCGATAGCAATCTACGCGATACTATTGTAGCTATTATTTTGTGTCCACAAGAAATTGTAGTGATTTAACCAAATCAATCTAATCGAATTAATGATTTTCACAGTCGCGTGGAGACTGTTACAAATTGGATTTTACGTATGTAGTCCGTCGGTTTTTTCGCTTCTTCGGTAATAAATTCGAGCGTGTCATCACTTAATTCCAATTTTTCAAAGTCATGCCATGCTGTCATTCTTTGCGTACATGTAGCGTAAGTTTGTGCGCAGGAATCTTGATAAGTTTAGTGGAGATAGAGTACAATTGTAGTTTGACATATAGATGTCGCTGTTATCTCTCAGATAACGGTTCATACTGCGAACTATCACGAAATTGTGGATTCGCACAATCTAGAAGTTATCGTAGTCCGATATTCACACGCACCTTGCACGGCCAGAGAGAAAGTTAATTATAAAATGTAAAACGTTATATCGAGGTTACGAAACAGATCTCTTTCTCTCTCCCTCTCCCTCCCCGCTCTAAAGTACGTTATGTCAACAACATACCCGACGATAATAAATTGATTAATTCAGATGCGGTAGCAGTGGTAGAATTGAGTCAATAAATAATTGCTTCAGACTAGTTTATTGAAGACACTATCAACATATTACACTCCTATATGCGTGCACTAGTTGACTTGTACATGATCTGCAGAGTTAATTTGCAAACTGGAGTTGAGCAACGATTAACACTATTAACGATTTACAATTACAATCAAAGTGGGCGTGTACTGATCAACTAGGTTCGTAATTAAATTAGTCGTTCAATCGCTGATTTGATCACAATCAATTTCTTTTGAATGGTAAACATTACAAATTTTAATCAATTAATGCTCAACTCCGTGTAGGGTATATGTAATAGGCTACTTGTACTTAATTGCGTTGTACTTATATTGGACGGCACCGTTTCGTAAGGCTAATTCAATACTTACAATTGTAGACACTTGTACTGAGTTACACCTACCTAGTTCATAGAAAATGCACGATATACTCTCATGAAAAAGAAAACAACATATTAAACTAGAAGCGTTGCTTCGAGTTCGTTGTAGACATGCAAGCGATAAAGCTTACAACGGAGCTTTCTCGTCTTGAAAGTCCAGGTAGGGGTGAATGTTTAAAGAGGAGGAGACCATGTTCACGTCTACTTTTTCCGAACACATCGGACATACTCCTTCGGTCTCGATTATTCTAATGCGATCAAACAAATTGATTTAACGATTTTACGACAATCATACATATACATACATATATGTATATATATATTTAAAGTCAAATATACGTACCTTAAAAATTCGCTTTTTATGGCAGGGAAATCACATTGAGGACACGTTGTGAAGTCATGTTCAACGATATGTCGTCCCTATAAATAATACCGTGATTAAATACAGACACGTGCAACTTATTTCATGGATAGACTGCGGATGTTTATGCAATTTGCAAGTTTTAACCTTTGTAGATCTGAAATAAATAAGAATCTTACTAAACTCTGTAGAATTTTATGTTCTACCATTTTTTGAACATTTTCAGAAATCATAAATGCATAAAGATCCGCAATCTAGCGATGGGTTAATTAGCAATAAGACTAACCGTAGCTATACAAAAGGGTATCGTGTTCTTGCATTTATCACAGGTGATCTCAGTCTCGGGAAGTTTACTCTTGCAATATGGACACGGAGTTAGAGGCTCTTCTTCGTCCTCGTTATCCTTCGCTCTCGGTGGTTTCCTAACGATTGCTTCAATTTTCTTACTATACTTAGCGTCGATTTGATTCCTATACTCGGGACGCATTAGCATGGCAGCAAAATTGAACGCTGCGTTCTTGAGTCCTGCTCTTTGACACTCTATCACGGTCGATGTTAAGATTGGAACAATATCTAAAATCATGATTTATATTATTTTCTAGCAGCTTTCCCGTTGAAAAATATTTCATACGTTTCTACTAACGTGACGGAAACTTTGAAATGTTGTTGGCTACTCTTATCAACATACGAGCGCCGCGCAAGTGGTCGCTTTTCTTTACATGCAATCTGACCAGAATATACGAATGTAAAAGTCTTAAATTATTTTGCATCTCTAGCGGTATAGTAATCTTATTCCTTTTCAACTCTTGGTACATACTGAACAGTACGTCGTGCGCGTTCCTGTAATTTCCTGTTAAAAAACGTTTCTCATATTAGATTGTATACCAGATACGTGTAAATTAGAAACACACCATTAATTTGTTCTTCGTTTGCTATTATAATTGCTGTCTTCGCAGCATCCCTGTATTGTTTTCTGGCCATGTACAATCGGAACAGATATTTAGGGTCCTATCGAATTATACAAGTACATTTAACAATTGTTACATCTCTGCGCAGGAGCGATTAAAAATGATCCAACTACCTTTGGCAATCCATCTCCACCCAATAAGAAATCTATCATTTGAGTAGCCAGTTTATCATCCTTCGAAGTAGCAACTGTGTCAATAGCTAATGACAGAACCTCGTTCTCGTCTGCCATTAATTGAGCAGCTTTCAGCAAATGCCGCAACGCTTTCTGGTATTCTTTCGCGTGAAAATAATACTTTCCCGCTAAGTGATTGTTCTTCTGAGACTCAAAGTGCATGGCTAAACTTCTGAAATCTTCTTTTCGCGCATTGTCATCGTCGATCGTGTTTATCAAAATTTCTCCATACAATTCCATTTTTCCGTGTTGATTTGCCAGTTGGAAAGCCTCGTCGTGGCAATTCGATAGAATTAAAAATTTGATCGCAGAATTGTAGTCGTTCATTTTCTGGAAATATTTCGCCACCATTTTCGCGCCCTCCACGCTTTTCGTTTGTTGTACCACCTCCACGCTTCGCGCTGAAAATGTTTCAAGAATGATTTCTCGCTGGAGAACACTCCGACAATCGAATTACCTGGGTTGTTCAAATGTTCCAGATTAATCCTAATGATATTCTCAAAATCTTTCGCGGTTTCGTATGCTCTGGCCGCTTCTTCGTATTTGCCCTCGGCTTCCTTCGCTTTAGCATATTGTACGTTAATTTTGGCAGACGATATCTGTGGCAACAGGTGCCCAACCTTCTGCCAATTCTTCAGTTTTATATATGCGGACGCTGCTTTGTCAAAGTACTCGGCTTTCTCATACAATAGTGCGGCTTCGTTGAATTGCTACAAAAGCAGAAACATTTACATGCAAGCAAAACATGTGTATACGTATAAATATCGTGTGCATATAGTTTCATTATACATGTACCTTCATCGATTCGAGTATTTCCGCGCATTCCTTTCGCAACTGTCTTGAACTCTCATTATCTACAGCTATGCCCACACCCTTTCTACTATCACCGCATCGGATAGACATTCTAGCAATTCCAGCAAGACACAAATTGCGATGATGCGGATTATGAACAGTCGTAGTCGATGAACTATTTGTCTCCACCAATCCGCGTTCGTAGTTCGATAATGCTTTAGGATAATTTCCCCTAGAGTAATTAAGTAAGTTTTTAATAGAATTACGTGATACGCGTACGTGTTGGATACGAAGCTCTTACGTGAATTCCAATTGTTGAGCGTATTCCCTAGCGATATAAGGAATTTCATCGGGTTTTAGCTTTTGCGCTAGGTTCAATGCTTGTTCCCATTGCATCAAATCTCTTCTTAAATATAATGCTTGCACCGGTTCCGAGGACTGTAGGAAAAACTTTTCCGCTTGATTATAGTCACCGAGTAAGATGCACGCGTGACCAGATAGCAATGGCAATTCGTCTATGTTCTCCATACTTTGTAACGCCCACACCATCGAAGCGTCTTCTATGTTTCGATACACGCGTATCGCTGCAGTTCGGAATAATTCGGAATAGTTCAGTACTAAATATATTTATATGAGTTATATGAACTGTAGGAATACTTACCAAAATCGACATTTAAATTTGCAATCGAGCTCTCCCCCAATTTTAACCACGATTCCCTTTCGTTAATCTTCTCGCAAGTGTTCCACGCTTGTTCGAATCTAAAATGTTAGCTTTTATTTGATTTTATTTGATTTATTGACAGGCAAAAAGCATATTTACCGTCTGCATAAAATTTGATTTTCTAGAACTTCTTTCAATTTCGCCGGTTCTACGATATTTCCTGCGTCCTCGTGAGAAGATAACGTGATCTGAATTAATTTATTACTTATCGAACTTAACGTTAACTCGCCAGAGTATAATAATAATGGTAACGTTTCGGATGGTAGCTTCGTTGTACTTATTTTCTCGATTTTCGTACCTATTTACGAAACGTGTTTTAACATCTCTCAAAGCATTCGTTACAATTTCATTAAATCTCACCTTCGATGAAATATTTGACGAATATGTACGTAATGAGAATGCTCTTGTTGTACACGGCAAATATATTGCGTTCCAGGATATTCTGATCCCATATTATACCTTGTATAAAGTCCGGACAATCGGGAATTTGTAAAACAGACTCTTGCATAGGATTGTACATGTAAGCGTCCGATTTAGTATCTATAAAACACATTTGTGTCCCATTCGCATCTAAATAGATTTCCTTTACACCATTGCTGTGTGTGTGCTCTATGCACTGATTGAAAAGTTCTAGGCAAAAGTAGATTATGTGACCCATCTAAATATACAATTAATGCAAATTAGTGTTTCTGATACACGTTTCGGTCATTATGTACTTTCACTATACATTTCCGGAAACCCATCCTACTAAGACTGCGCATTTCGATTGCAAACGATTTGATTTTATGCATAACTTTAACAGACAATGCTATTCAACACTGTTCTGTTAAGTCATGTTCGTTAAGCAAGTCAAAATTACGGTATCCGGAATTCGAATGTTAAGCGACTTACATCATTGCCATAGACTAAGAAGTCTGTACTAAGGGCATGGCACGTTATTCTGCAATCCGAGGCATTTAAGTCCGGAAACATTTTCGTGTCTTTTCCTTCTTTGGTTAGCGATGGGTTTGGCTTCACCTGTAATAGCAACGAGGTAACTCTCGATCTAACAACGATTTATAGTACTAAGTCTAAATTGAATGTACTTGTTACCGAGTGTAACTGCAATTTCCCATCAAACAAAACCGAGACGTAGGTTTCATTCAGTCGTATGCTGTCTATTGTTGCAAGATAGTCCCTTTCGAAGTGTGCCGTTGTGTCGTACGGATTTTCAGACATGTCCCAGAGCAACGCTCTATTATTTAAACCCACTGCTACGTGCATTGGACCTATTGCCAATACTGAAGGTTCTATGATGGTATTAATCATTATGGGCTCTGACTTCTCCTGTTGAGTAGTTCCAAATACATATACACGTCTATTGTCTATAGATTATATTTTCTAACAATGACAGTGTTCGTACCTTGTCCAAAGTGTAAAGATGTACTGCTACCTCTGTTAAACTAGTAAGCAATGCAATTTTATTTCCACAAACACTCGATAGTTTTGGAATCTGTATCAGATAGACTAACACATTTCCAGAGTAAGTTACAGCTGCTATCATGGTTCCATCCATGGACCATTCTAACTTGCTGATTCCTGTTTCGTTACTGACTGTGATCAATTTTTCAGTTTCTTCGAGATTCTGTAGATTGTGTATCTTTATGGTATTACTACCGCACGTCGCAATCTTTCCTATCGTTTGACTTATAGCCAAGTCGGTCAACGAATCTTTGTGGTTTTTAACTTGAAATAGCTCTTGCCCTACTTCCTTTATGTGCGTCGAAATTGCAGTAAAATACCCGGTTTCGAAACCTACTAAGATATAGCCATCTCCGTACCTGAAAAAAGTTGATTTTAAAAGAAGATCCAGTCTCATTTGTTTTGATACCATACTGCATGATCTTACCATTTGTACGTAACAATAGAGCCATAGCGTTTTTGGAAAGCTAATTCAATAGGGTTCTCTGGATCCAAAATATTGTACAAGAATAAAGTGGTTTTATTAATAACAAGAGATACCTAATGAACGATAGGAAATTAATAGCATCTTGCGGCCAGCTACATTTTACAAAGTAATTTGAAAAAGAATCGTACTGTATTTTCACCCCCAATTCTGTGATCCATCTTCATTTCATTGAACTGAATATCAGATGGATCACCTTGGAGAGGGATTTCACGGCGTGTGTCTCCGTCGCTTGTGCTAATAGTTAAAACTTTATCTTCGCTGGCAAGAGCCAAAAGTCCCTCGTAAGACCAAGCACCACACGTTATACGTCTTTTATGTTTTCCCAGGATTGGTGTCCTTCTATTAATTGATAAAACAATGAGTCTGTTGCCTGGAAAATGTACAATAATGCACATAAGGGGTAGACTCGTTTCCAGGATGGTAAGGATGTTCAAAAGTCCTATTTTTACGTTTATAAGGAGTAATTTGCATTATTCGACAGCATAAAGTTATGCATGTAGCTATTATCATAAAGCTACATCAGCTACAAACAAGACGAAACAAGACTACCCCCTTAATTGTGAGAAAGGCATACATACTTGGCATTTATATGATCATAAAGAACTAGATTTCCCTTTTGCGTTCCTACAGCTAATAAACAGGTTCTCTTTGCCCACATTATGCATGTCAAGTTATCTCTGACGCCGGCATCTATTTGAGATTTCTTTCCAGTCGTTGCATCCCATAATACGATAGTAGAAGAATTTTGCGATATAACAGCCAACAGATCTCCGTCTGAGTCCCATCCGAATCCAGTGCACAAACCAGAAATGTGAATACGTTCTTGTAGGTCGCCTTGCCTATCGAAAATAGCAACCGAGGAATCATAGCCAGTGGTTGCTAAATGAGTACTGTTACCGGGTCGCCAAGAGATGAATACTGTACCAGAACCGTGAGGTTGATACAGTTGGTACAATACCTGCATACAACAATTTGATAACTGAATGTACCATTGAATCAAACGAGTTTATCCTCGTTTCATTTTCGATTTGAAATATGTCGACATAGAGATCGATCTCGTAATAATAATAATCTCATATGCCACTCGCGACAATTAAGAAGATACAACAATAGTTGCGCTGCGAAAGTTTGAATAACACATAACCTACCTTCTCGGTCGACATACTTTTGTTGATAGAAATTTTTATCGGTGCAATCGTGAAGGCTGAACACCTAATCGCATAGAAGAATGTCGCGACGGCGCATAGTTGAATTATCGATTCATTAGCTTCTATTTTTTACGCATATTATTGCGTTCGTCTTGTCTGCCATGTTGTTTATGTTTAGGCTAGCCTTTCCGATCAATTTCAAATTGTTTGACGCTTTGTTGTGATAGGTCGATCGTAGATCGCACCGTGTATCGATATCGTGGCGGGAGATGTGAATTATTTCAATCGGAGGAGTAACGCTAGTCGGTAAACGAAATTATTATGAGTTATATGAAAGAACTTCATCGTCTTTCATGTAGACTGTTATTATTAGACTGCGAATCTTTATGCATTTAGGGCGTTCAAAAGTTTTCAAAAAATATTAAAATAGAAAATTTAATAGAATTCAGTACGATTTTTATTAATTTTTTTTATCTACAAAGGCTATTACCACTGACAATAACATTCTACTTGATTCCACTTGCAAAGTTGCATAAACATCCACAGTCTATAGTTATTATCTGTTATTATTTACTTTTGGAGACGTCGTGTTTTCATTAGTAATTTTCAGAACAGATAAACAGGTGTTACTTTCAATTATACTAAGGAAAACACTGCGTCCAACGACATTTCTAGAAGTAAATAATAACACTTTGTACGAAAGACAATAAATTTCTTTTATATGCGTGTATCTCTGTTCGTATCAAAACAGCGAACTCTTTCTATATATAAATAGCACAGATTCAAGATCTTCGTGATTGTATGTAACTGTATGTAACTCTCCAACCATATATACTCAATGGTTTAACATTGAAAAAATATTGGTTAAAAGTATCGTGTATACAAATATATTTATTTGAAAATACAAGTCTGTTGATCGAAATATTCTATATTTAGAATTAATAATAGATTTATGCGTTAAGTTATAGTGAGCAGTCAATCACATTAGTATACAAATCGTATAGGTTAGGTAACCAAAATCCTAACCAAAATCTACGTGGGTTCTTGGTTCGTACTGAAATGAAATTTTATACAAAATGTTCTCTTTGATGTTCACAAAACGAGTACTTCGCTCGCAAGCACGTCAATTCGCGAGCTTTCTTGTCAGTAGTAGAACTCGAATCGACAGAAAAGTAATACATTCTGCAAATGTAAATTATAGCGACTTAATAAACCAGAATTATAGAGCGTATAACCGGCCATTCAGTAATGCGACCAACGAAAGCTGTTTTCTACCACCGTTAATGAATATTCCGCTTATTAAATTTCCATCGTTCTTTTATTGGTATAAACAATTCCTATTTAACCTGTACGTTCGACAGTCTCTCGATAAAACGTTTAGCCTTCAGGAGTTTTCGGCTGGAGCAAAGCATGTATGGTACTTTAACTAATTTATTATATCACCTCTGTCCCATATTATTATACACAATTCATTTCTTTATTGAATTCTACATAATTTAAAGTATTGCAGGATGAGTTTACTATATTCAAACAACACAAGTAAGCTTCCATTGCAACCAAGTTTTTCTTTATTCGTACATACGTACCAATCTATAATTAGATCAGCCACCTAATTGTTCAGTTACATTAATTATAAACAAAGGCTAATAACGGGGATATTTAAATATGTGTGCCATAATGTGGAACAAAGGTAGTACATTTAATATATAATTAACGATCGGAGAAGGACCAATTTAAATAAAAGTAACGATTATCCAAATATCCATTTTATAATAAATCTTTGGGGTATAGGAAATTGTATTTGTTATAGGCGATTAAGTTAATATCAGAGGCGTTAACTTTACAAAATTATGAGAACCTGCATGGTCTGGTAGACGAGATTGCAATAGAAATAATAAAGAAGAAAGTTGATGGCTTGGCAAGTGCACAGAGGAAATTAATTGCAATAAGCGATGCAAGTTTGTCGTGGTATGCCAATTATAGTATGGGTGTCAAAGATGGCAGAGTTTCAGGTAATACGATTAAGTTATAAAAGATATTGCTTTTCTAAATACGTGCCACAAAGAATGATAGTACAGTAAACTCCCTCTTAATGTCCCTATGTCCCATGAAAATCAACGACACAGGTTTTCACAACTCCAGATTTGACTAACAACCATCTTGGCTGACAACAATTTTAGTTGGTGAAATATTAGGAAAAGTGAAGTCCCATTTTTCCTAAATATTACTGCAACAAACCAGATAAGAGAGAGTCTGCTGTATGGGGTTTTAATACGTTTAATTTTATGTGATTTTATTGTAGATTGCGATTTTATTCTCGAGATTTCGCAATTGGGCTATTACTTGCCCAGTATGTCAAATTCGGCGGAGTCCCAAAGTATAGAAAAAAGAATCTTTATAAATGACAATGGAGTAGAAAGACTGGGTCTGATGGTGTTTAACTATACGTTTCAAAGGAATTATAAAAATGGAATAGGAGGACCATGGATAGCAACAGTAGTCAATCATTTTTCAATTACGGTACAGCAAATATTGTCAATTCAACGTTTGAAAGTGCAGAATTACTCTTTTCTTTTTCTTTTTCAGTCATGACCTTCCTCTCGATTCAAGTTGATGTAGTGTTTTACTGCAATCGCATGAGAAATGTGGAGTCAGAAATGTACGTATTTATTAAGAAATTTAAGACTTTTTATTTAACTGCATTTCTATAAGATAGCCACATATATACATATTGTTTTCTTTATTAAAAGATACACAATAAAAACGTAATAGTATGTATACTTAACAGCCTATTAACTTTAGTAAAGGAGATGTGAAATTTTGCATGTGCAATTCCGTTGCACCAAGAGTTTTTCCATGTTTCGATACAGAAACGATTAACGGCCCCTATAATGGTTCAATGTTATCAAAGAATGCCATTACGTAGAATTTAAGAGAGAAGCACAAATTTACCTTGTTGGTTTGAGGATTGTGAATCCAACATTCGTTCTTATTTGGATATTGATACAAATTGTTCCGTTCTATAGGAACAGAATTAAAAAAGCGTATTTGCAAGTGTTCAGAGCTAGCTACTTCGATTTTGATTACATTCGAATAAGGTTCCATGATCGATATAGTAACTAGCACACATATATTTGCTTTTTTAAAGTTGACTTGGACCGTTTGTTTACCGTAATCACTAATACTAGCCAGATAATTGTCTGCAACATTTTATTATGTAAAAATAAAAGTAATGAGAGAGATCTGTTCGTATCATAAACAGAGTTCGAATTACTGTTATGAACGGCATCAGTCAATCGAAATGGTTTTGTAATGGAGGATGCAAACATTGGAATTTGATTTCGTTCCTCGTCTTTGAAACAACTATCGATAGCTAGAATTATAAAGATAATCGTTAGATACAAAGCGCATGATGTATGCACCATTTGTAACTGCATATAGACGTACATTTTCCTACTTCTTCAAATAATTTTGTAACTGGTATATCCTTGGTAATGTATTTACTGAGATGAGTCATATATAAACCATATTTACTGTTCAATCTTTCGTAACTAGGTCTGTGACCAGACGTTGAATAAGCTTGAAGTAAATTTCGAAGATTTTTTTTACTCTTGTATTCGGTTACAGTCGGCACTTCGTTATAAATTTCAGTATTGAATTCCCTACAAATATACATTATTAAAGAAACGTCGAAACAATAAAACAGATTTAAACAAGGATAAATAACTTGCTTGGAAGGTAATATTTGGCACATGTCTAATATAACAATCAATAATTCTGGATCGTTTTGAAGAAATGATGCTAGTAGTTCGCTTTCGCATATAGCATCTTTCCTGAGATATATTTCCGGAGCGTCTACTGCAAGCATATAACTCTCTTGCATCTTGAAGCCATGACCAGCAAAATAGAATAAACCTGTCGAAACCAAACAATTGTTTCATGTTGCGTTTCTTGTATTTTAAAATCTATTCGTCTTACCATAGACACCGCCGACTAAGAGTTTGCTAAATAACTGTATTGCCTTTTTCATTTGAGTTATCGTTAAATCTCTCAAACAAATCACCTCAAAACCGATTTCTTTGAGCAGCTTAGCAATATAAGCACCGTCATTTGTTGGAGTTAGAAGACATTCTTGGCTATGGTAGTCCCCATTTACGATAATCAAAGCTCTTTTTCCAACTGCTTTCAATTTCGGAAGTTGCATCTGTTAAATGACGATATTGAATCATTAATATATTGAAATATACTAAGAAGTCTTGACACAACATCTATAACTATTACCATAATAAGAGTTTTATCTGTGTAAACTTCACTGACATCGTTATAAACGTGACAGTAATATTTCCCTTCATATTTGGAGCTAAAGTTTTCTATCTGGAATTATAAGTGATTGAATATGCGAGCTAATGCAGTACAAGTATAATACAGCAAACAAATGAACATATCAGCTTCTTTACATGCAGTACGTTGGTAGTTGCTCCATCTAATTTAGTATTATCATGGAACCATTGATATTGTGGATCAGGATTTCCACCAGCTTTACAATATATCGTAAAATCTTCTCCCTCTTTAATTTCCAAGACTGGGTGTGGTTGTTCCTCTATTGTAACAGGTACAGAACAGATTTGCACATACACAGAGTTCGAAGTCAAAGTAGATACAAGAGTTCCATCGTGTCTAATCTGGGACACTTTACATTTATATTCTCCTGCTTGGGAAACACTTTGAAATATATGGAATCAGAATTGCTATGCAGTCAAAGACTACTTGGAGTCTACGTCTTAAGAACACGAAGATAACATACCTAACAATGGCAATGTCTAGCTCTGTGGAAGTGCAGTGTTGCAGGGGCATATTTTGATGGTACCACAAGTAACTCGGAGGTGGCATTCCCACTGCATTACAAAATAATCTAAGATGACGTCCGAATGGTATGTTTAATATATTGGTTCCTGTCTGCTCCGTTGGGTGTATAGTAATTTGCAGAGGTTCTGAAGATGTATAGCATTCATTTCTAATGTTAAAAAAAAGTTTAACCTACTGAAACTGTACCTGGATCGGATATAATAGATAGGATGTTATGGAGTCCGCAATCATCTAACAATATACCCAACATCTCGATAGTGCACATTTTGATATTTAATTCAAAAAGCAGCCTTTCTGCTGGAGTCTGCTGCGGTACTCTTGTGTCCTTCAAGGACTGTACCCACAATGTACTGTGGATCCAAAATTATAGAAAACATTGAAATTATTGACTATTGCTATTTGACAAAGTTTTATTGCTGTGAAATGTAAAACAACGCAGGTCATATTCCTCGGTTAAAACATAGATTGAAATTTTTCGAAATATGACTTATGACGTTTTACCTGTGAACTACAATAATAATTATTACCATGAATATTGAAGTTGTTCGGCTACATGGTTCGCTAATGTTATCCATGCTGTATCTTTGTCGAGTGCGTTAATTAAATCTTTATATATATCCGTAGGTAAACAATCAATAGTCGCGTTTTGGTCGAACCGTGCCATTGTTAACATTGTTAAATGTTAAACGGGCATTGTCTTTAATTGGAAGACTAATTACTTCTCTGCAGATTCTCTCAAAGAATATTCTGTGGTCATCGTTTCAACTTTTCTCGTCGTGTAATACAAGGAAAATATAAAATAAGCATAGTCTCCGTTCGCATGATTCAGAAATATATGTGTCAATAATATATTCTCCTCGATCGATATAGTAGATGCATACGATCGAATAAAGTATCAATAATAACTAAATTACTTTTTTGTATATATATATACAGCATACAGCAGTGGATTTATGTTCTTATATTTAACATTTTGAAACATTCTCCCTAAGTTTTCTTTTTAAAAAATCAGAACGTGAATAGACAGGTGCAGACTAATTGTGAAAGTTACGTAACGATTCTAAGTTTCGTAAATCAAATTTATTAGAGTTCGTTTCTGATAAGGAACGGTTGGGAAGTAATCGTATTTTATGGAAAAAGAAGTAGA
Source organism: Lasioglossum morio (assembly GCA_916610235.2). NCBI lineage: Eukaryota > Metazoa > Arthropoda > Insecta > Hymenoptera > Halictidae > Lasioglossum > Lasioglossum morio. The sequence goes on from OU744327.1 coordinate 5,164,004, forward strand.
TCCTAGATATAAAACAAAGAAAGCATCATCGCTTATAGAACCTGTTTTCTATTATCATGGATATTTTATCTCTTTCACCCACCGCGTGGAACAGGGAACAGCTGATAAATATAAATAGGCGTAAACAGGCTGGCTTTTAGGAACACCTCAGAATAGTCAGAGAGCCTTTTTATAGATGAGAAACTCTGACAATTTCCAAGAACCAATCACCCGCGCGCATGCGTTTGTAAGTACGTTTTTTATGGTTAAAAAAAATGTGGTAAAAATGAACATAAAATTCGTTCCTAATGTATACGAATATCCAGAAACGATAGAAATAACTTTTCGAGTAATATTTTTTTATGAAACTACCTATGCAATATTACATTTCAAATATTGTCGCGTTTGTCGGCGTTCCAAACTTTTCGCACGCTGTCTCTTCACCCCGCTGACATCCAAAGACATCAACCAGGTTTTTGAAACTGTTACAACATCCATTTAGATTTTTGAAACAATTATTTTTGAGCCTGATATCAACCTTAGACCACATATACTTATAGACCCGGCACAGCTATAGTGTTCCAAGATAACGTAGTGTCTGTCCACAAGTTACGTCACAAAATAATTCAAAATGGTGGATAGCGATATAAAAGCAAGGTATATAATACAAGTATATTCATGTATGTATATATAGAGTTCAAGTACATATATATTGTTCTTCTGTTTAAATAAAGAAAATTGCGAGGAAACAAATACAGATTTCATATTATCAAGTTTTAATTTAATTACAAGTGAGAAAATGAGTTAGCACTATTTAAAATAATAAGAGTAAAGTAAAAATGCACGAGTAATAAAATGAGCACTATGCCCACAACCGTTATCTAATAGACGATGTAATCTTGGAACAAGGCGCGTTATCTGAGACCGGGTCTATAAGTATAAATGCGAAAAAAATTATGCTGTGTAGAAATGCGATGGTAGTTTCGTCTCTAGAATACAGCATGCTTCGCGGTTGTTGGACCTGTTTTACCGATCGCGCGCGGAACGGCTGGGACAAGCAGGCGGCAGAAGCTAAGATTTCGGAACACCCCGGAAAAGTGTCGTTGGTTTTTTATTGCGGGTGCGACAGAGTGGTGGGGTTACGATGCAACCAATGGGCCCGCGAAAAGCGGCTCCTGCGCGATGCGCGTGGCGCGCTGCGCCGCATAATCTTGCGTATCAGTGATCGGCAGTGCCATCCAGAAGGCAGTGGGTTACGGGTTCTAACGTGCGGTGTGTTGTAAATTATCGGAGCCCTTATTGGTGCGATCGGTGGGAAAAAGGTAGACGCGCGCGCGACCAGCCTGAGGCGCGCCACGGGTCGAGTGGGTGCACGTATAGAAATATTCGCGAGTGTGTCAGGGTAATCTAGTGGCCCGAGCCATCATGGCGAATCCACGAAAATTCAGTGACAAGATCGCGCTGCACAAACAGAAGGAGGCGCAGGAGAGGGCAGCGTTCGAGGCGATCATGCGAGAGGTTTCGGACGTCACAAGCAGAGTAAGGAAATCCCAGTAGGTCCTTGCCATTGAGGGGGACACGTCGTGGTATGCTGCTCTGTGCACTATCCTCGGCTCAGATGTTAAGAACGTAAACAACAACGAGTGCTCTCTTTCTCTCTCTCTCCCTCTCTCTCTCTCTCTAGTTCTCTATCTTCTTCTCCCTCCTCGTTGCGCCGCAGTTGTCCGGCTATGTGTACATAGCTATGTCTCTATGTGACTGTGGTGTTCGTATCCTCTGTGTACGAACGTGCGTATACATGAGTGCGTGGCTGGGTTACACACGACCACATACGTGTACTCGCTCGCGCTACCACACTGTTACTCTCTCTCTCTCTCTCTCTCTCTTTCTTATCCGTCGTTGTCGCCTTGTACATGTGTGCGTCTACGTGTCTCTCTCGGCTCGCGATGCGTGCGAGAAGGGTGCGTATATGCGTGGAAACGGTTCTACAAGCTATCGAGTGTACTCTACGCCGAACGTGTTGTGCGTTTGTCCGCCGTGGTCGTCCGTCCTGCAAGTTCCTAATAAATGCAGACGTGTGCATACATACGATCGTCGATCGCGTCCATCCTGCTGACAACGTTCGAGAATCGACCGCAACGGCGCGATACATTTTCCCTGCACACGAATCGCCTCGATACCACGATCGAATTCGTACGACGTACGTGGCTTCTGCCGATCGAAATCGTGCGACAGAGGTTGCCGAGTCTCGCGCGTGAAACAGTTTCGCTGTACGATACCGAATCATGCGAAACGATAGGAAACGATGCCCACGGGGCGTTCGTGTTTTTCTAACGGCCGCGACATACTTCGCCGTTCGCGATCGATCCAGTTGAACTGTTGCTCGTCGAAAATGTGCGCGTACCCGTTCGATTCTTCTCGACCAGTTATGCCCTATCGTTCACCGGCCCTCGAGGTATTTCCACCGACTGCCACTGTCGGTCAGGTTGGGTTACCGCGGATATACATAGTACACGTACATATGTTCGCGTACCACGAAACGCGCTGCCACGAAAACGTTTAAATTGCGCGTCTTTCGGGATCACGTGTCTCCGTTTCCATTCGGGACAGAGTCCGTTCGAAACGGATTTACTCGCGCGAGAAAGGAACAGGTTGCCGCGACTTTTACGCGTTTCCTTACACGCCGCGCCACTGCCGCCGGATCGCTTCCGCGGGTCCGTTAACCGATTCGTTATTAGGCGACTCTTATATGGCAACGGATTTAAACTTCAGGACCAAATCAACGGTACATGTACCGCGTGTCCCAGTTTGCTGTCACTGTCGCAGCTGGTCCTATGCGAAACATAGGCGAAACACGTCGAGTCAAATCCCTTCGTACGAACACGCGCTAGTAGATCCAGCTAGCCACGATCAGACCGCGTCACGAGATCGGTCGAATTAGAATTTTGATTCCGGATAACAGTCGATACGAGCTTGGAATTTTTTCGCGCGAAGTAAGAACAAGTTTCCTCCGTGTGTATTTTAGACCCGTTTTTCTTTCAAGTTTATACGGTATTTGGTAATTTTTATTTTTGGCGGGAAATACGAAATAGTCGTGGGAACAGAATTACGCTAATTGGAGCAGATTTGTGATGTCGGCTACTCTAAGCGATTAGATCGTCGAATTTCGTAAGCGTCGTCTAAGGAATGTAATAAACAACATTTATATTTATGCGCATAAATGAATTTCATATAATGTTGAAATAACAAGCACTATACAACGGTTCATTTTTGACAATATCGTAAAGATTACGTCGAATTAATGTAGTTTAAAATAATGTGATGCGTAGTCAATCGATCTTTATGCAAAATAAAATTTGTTTACCTGTATTGCGACGAACTGGAGTGAAATGGAAATTTATTTTCTTTCTTAATATGTTTAATAGATTGAGAATTATACGAGAGTATCTTTAAATTCTTCTAATGTTTTTACTGTTTTAAATTATACTCATTTTCGTGATGAATGGATGGAATCCATTCTCCTCATTTTTCTTTTAATTTTCACTTAGATCACTTTATTTTGTACGCCACGTTTCACTTTCTTTTTACTTTTGGACTAGTTTCTTGATTTTCGCGGATCATTTAAGGGGCTAGATCTCTCACTGTCTAATTGTTTTCCCATTCGTTGTTGTTTCAAGCGGTCCGGCGGCATGTCGAACCGGCCGCGGCGCTTGTGTTTGCTCACCGAATCGGTCCGAATTCATTTGCGTTTCTATTTTCACGGCAGCGTGACCTAACCCAGACCTATCGCCACGACCGATGTGGCCGGCCGCTATTTTCGAAACCCGTTTGCAAATAAAAAATGTAGCTTTCGTTTCCAATTGTTAATGTACCCGAGACGAAAAAGTTCTTCCGGTGTTTACCTTTCGGTAGGCGCGTCGCCGTCGCCGGAAGCCCACGTGGACGACGCCACGTGTCTTTAAAGGCCGCACGCGAGACCGAGGGCAAACTCGAGTTACGAAACCTTTCGTGGCACGCCTTTCTGTGCTACGCCGGACCTCCGACCATTTTGTTAGGTCTTCGGGACACTTAACCCCATGCATCACGATTTTCTTCGCATTTCATTGAATATATACGAAGTAGTGAATATACATTCGATTCCTATGTCTTGAAATTCCTTCAGGAGACTTTCATAATAGTCCAACAAGGACCTTAACTCTCGATTATTCAAAATAGTGTTGACATTGTTAAATATGTTGGTATCTAATCAATTACTATATGTTCAAGTATTGAGTTATTATATGAGTTACTATATCGATTTCATACCCGTGAAGTTTAAAAATAATTATAGAGAATAGAAATATCGAACAAACGTTTAATTTTCGAGTTCAATTAGCTCCGAGTGCAAAGAGTTTAGGGGATGTTCTCTTTCCAGGATTGCAAGCGATTTTCACAAAGTTGCGACAGCTACGTTCTGCCGTATAATGCAAATTACGCCACGTAAACATAAAAGTAGGATTTTCGAGGGAGATAGCGGTTTAGACTGATCTTTTATGGTTTTAACTATTGGAAAACTCTATTATCGAGAAATAAGGAGGCGCATCTCGCAGCCTGGTAATCCTGGAAAGGAGAAAAGGTTCGAAATTGATGTCCGAATGGTTTCTGTTGCGTTTGGGCCCAGAATTGGACCCAAAAGAGGGACGCGAGGCTCGTGCATCGAGCGCCCTCTTCGTCGCGTCGCTTCGGTTATTACGTCGCGGGAATCGCGTGGAATTGCCGCGTTTTTCGCGCCGCCGTCGATAACCGTGTCGCGATTACGTAACGGCGGCGTGTTCTGTTGAACGCGGAAGCTGCGATACACGTTGTAACTTCGTACTCATTGTTCGATCGTGGCCGCGTTATCGCGGCGCGTGTGCGTGATCGCACGAGCACCAGCTCCGTCCGCGTTGAAATTCCTCGCGGCCCGGACCGGCTCGGTTCGGCTCGGGTCAGCTCGGCCCGATCGCTCGCTTTATTTTTCTTCCGTGGCCCCCAGCGGCTCGCACCGAATTATCCGATGAGCAGCGGCTCGATTCGCCAAAAGATTACCGCGCAGTCATCAAAAATTCGAATGTTTCTTCTTACTCGTACGAGAGTTCCGAGTCTCTGGAATAAAACGCGGAAGACCTGGAGCGATTCCGCTTATTTTCGGAGGCACAAAGTCGATCTTTGAACGACACTCTCGAAACCGTGTACGTGTATGTCGATCTTTATCAATGCGATTGCAATCAAAGCTCGCAGATATCTTTGTCGCGGAATTACCGATCGATTCAGGGAACAAATGTACACTGTTAATACGGGATCCTCCTCTTAAGTTTTACGAATGTTTTTATCCATTCGTAACCACTTGTCATTCGATCACGTTCGTTCCCATTCACGGTGATTTATCACAGTGATTCTTGATCATACCGTTGAACGATGAACCTGACAAAATTGCGAGTTACAATCGCGTTCTTATCAAAGGGTATAGCCGGATAAGATGGTCAAAAATGCCCTTGAACCGAATTTTATCGACGATGCGTCATTCGATAGGGCACCAAGAAAAAACATACTGTGCAAAGTTTCAACCCTGTATCTCGATCGGGAGGGTAGTTATGGGGTAAAATCGAAAAATCAGTTTTTGGCCTTTTTTACCTAGTTAATGATGTCCAGAAATTCTGAAAAAAATCTGACACATGTCAAGTACCCAAATTCATACTTTGCAATTGGTTTCAGATTTTTAAATTGAAAATCCTGCTTGTAAAAAATCAAAAACCTCAAAAAAATCGAAAAAATGCAGATTTTACATGGAAGTTCTGAATTGGCCAACTTTATATTTTTACAGTAGCGATATATTGTTACAGGTATTGTTCATGAATTTTTTCAGATTTTTTGGTTTGGTGCGTTGTTGTTAAAAAAAATAAAAACCGATTTTTTCGACGTTTTTTCCGCGAAGAACTAAGCTAACCTTAAAATTATTACGTTCTATTTATTCTGTAAGTCTATCAGACACTTATAAACCTTGAACATTTCTCAAAAATAATTAAACAATGAAATCGGCTTGATTAGTATTTTTACTGTCAGTGTATTACATCTAAAAATATTAACCACATTCCCAACAGCTCGGTTGGCTCAGCGCGTTGATCGTTCGACTGTTGTCCTGCTTATACTAGGTTCACGCCCGGCATACGTATAATTTTTTTTTTACTTGATCAATTCTTTTTTTTATGTCTAACTGTATAATAATCAATGGTATTTTTGTAGATTTCTTTTAGAAGCAGTATTTAAATATTTAAAAAATATATCTCTTTATTTAAAATTCTAGACCACCTTATTGATTCTATAACTGTATTTATTTTTTTTTTGTACTGTGTAATTTTCGAACCAAAATGTTACATTTAACACACCTAACACACGAGGTTTTGGCATCAAGGACTTCTACACTTGCCATGCTGATAATACTCACACAATTTTCACATTTCGGACTTTTTCCATACCCCGGTCTGGAAGGGGTAAGTTCAGTTTTAAAACCGTACCCCTCCCCAACTACACCCGCGACCGATAAAGAATTAACAGGTAACAACAACCCTAGTAATCCGTTACCTGTTGGTCGTGATCGACAGAGTCAGAAAGCAAGGAGAGAAAAGAAAAGATGAACGTAAACGTAAAGATAAACGTAAACGGACAGCGTAAAGGTACAAGATAATAAAACACGGACACTTTGTCCGTCGAAATATAGTTTTACACAATGGTGATTCATACACAATAATTGCCGTTCCGCACTAAAGACGAGGTACTAAAAACGAATGCTTCGAAAGAATAGATTACAATAGATTTTCCCTATAACGGATTATTTAAAACTCGAGGATACGTATAGATTTACTGCAGAAAATATATAATACTACCAGAATTAAGAAGACGCATAACTAAAAATTGATGATAATAACAATTACTCCAAAATTTTTTTTGCGAATTTTACCTTAACATATGTCTTAAATATTTAAATATTGCTTCTGAAAGAAATCTACAAAAATACCATTGATTATTATACAGTTAGACATAAAAAAAAGAATTGATCAAGTAAAAAAAAAATTATACGTATGCCGGGCGTGAACCTAGTATAAGCAGGACAACAGTCGAACGATCAACGCGCTGAGCCAACCGAGCTGTTGGGAATGTGGTTAATATTTTTAGATGTAATACACTGACAGTAAAAATACTAATCAAGCCGATTTCATTGTTTAATTATTTTTGAGAAATGTTCAAGGTTTATAAGTGTCTGATAGACTTACAGAATAAATAGAACGTAATAATTTTAAGGTTAGCTTAGTTCTTCGCGGAAAAAACGTCGAAAAAATCGGTTTTTATTTTTTTTAACAACAACGCACCAAACCAAAAAATCTGAAAAAATTCATGAACAATACCTGTAACAATATATCGCTACTGTAAAAATATAAAGTTGGCCAATTCAGAACTTCCATGTAAAATCTGCATTTTTTCGATTTTTTTGAGGTTTTTGATTTTTTACAAGCAGGATTTTCAATTTAAAAATCTGAAACCAATTGCAAAGTATGAATTTGGGTACTTGACATGTGTCAGATTTTTTTCAGAATTTCTGGACATCATTAACTAGGTAAAAAAGGCCAAAAACTGATTTTTCGATTTTACCCCATAACTACCCTCCCGATCGAGATACAGGGTTGAAACTTTGCACAGTATGTTTTTTCTTGGTGCCCTATCGAATGACGCATCGTCGATAAAATTCGGTTCAAGGGCATTTTTGACCATCTTATCCGGCTATACCCTTTATTAGATTTGTAAAACGTTTCTGTAAAACTTTATACATAGCATAGGTATACATACGTACACATAAAAGAAATCGTCTGCACATTCATACTATTTAAACAGATATTACCATTTCGAAATCGAGAGGAGGAATTCATTTTTTTCTTTCTTCAGATAATCTAATAGTTTTTATTCTTATCATGAAATTAAGTAAATTTACGTTATGTATTACGTTAGAAGGTAACTTGATTTCAAATTTACGTTACATGCAGACATTTTTATGCAAGCTAATTGATGTATTTTCAAAAAAGAGCTAAACTCAATCGAGTTGAAGAATTAGGATGACAGTGAGCAAATTCACTCCAGATTAGAAAATCTCGATCATGACGCGAATGAAATTCAAATCACTATTTGTAACGTGTTTAAATACATTGCAAAACTTGAACTTCTCATTTCCGAAATTGACTTGCCTTGCCTCCTTCTGTAACGGAGCACGCGACCTTAGAGAGGAGGCTTCGAACGTTCTGGAAAAATGATCCGATTCCCTTGAAATTATTGGATTTGGCCAGCGAGATTTTCCCCCGCGGCGTACGCGATGTAATCCCCTGCGACTAAAAAGGTTCTAATTAATCCGTTGAGCGCGCTAGCCGCTTTTTAAAATGAAAGTCTCATTTACAAATCGGATGGCCCGCCGCATCGTACCGCGTGGAACTTTTTGTTTCCCACATTGTACAGGAAATATCGGCTATCTGTGCAACGCATAATTCTCCGTTCCGATATACTCCGTTACATAAAAGAGTGTATAAACAATTCCTTCGCGCGGCGTTTCGTCGGACGGAGTATTTGTGCAGTCGGAAAAACCTGCACTTGCAACGTTAATCGTTTTACGTGATCCAGATGTGTCCATTGTTTTTCCAAAAGAAAAATAACGTTTTCCGTCGTGTATTTTCGTTGTTTTATCGTTGTCACGACGGACGGTAAGTACGAAAATCGTGGCAACGAAAACATATTCGGGTTGGATCTTTTTATTTAATAATTGGAGTGAGGATTTTTATGCATTTATAACAAAAATGAGTAGACGACATTCGAAACAGCGTGGATATTCCAAGAATTTCGTAATATCGTTGTATTATCTGTATTTACGTATTACGTAGTTTGTAATGTGGAACATTCTTATTTTTACTTATCAATAATATCCAGATGTGAGAACTCGGGATCGTACATATAAACGAATAGACAAGTCAGCGTTGTCGGTACCATTTAATGAACTCGTTTAGGAATTGGCAAAGGCGTGGATCACAGTCGAGAAATATTTCATAATATCGTTGTATTATCTTTTACTTATCAACCCATTGCCTTACATTGAATCGGACTCGTGATGAAGATTTTGAACCGAATCCAATAAATACGTATGCTATTAATTTCCTTTAAATCGAAATGAAATTCTATTTTTGTTAACGTACAGTTATCGGAGAACATATATATATAGACGTACAACAGATATAAAGTTTCTCCATTTTTAGGAGATTAACCCTTCGCTGCATAGTGTATCATATCTGATACAGTTAACAAATCTGGTATATAGTAAACTAAGAATGTGTTATCTTACTATGTTTATTTTTCTGAAAATGTTGTTTTAATTTGTTTTAATATTTTTCCCTTAAATAAAACACAAAAACTTACCTTCTTTTTCCATACCAATGAAAAAAAAAATCATGCAGCGAAGGATTAAGAATTAGAAAAAAAAAGTTTTTGGCAAGGGGTTAAATAGTTCGTAATGTAGAGAAGTTTTATTTTGTTTAAAAATCCGCAGTCCATTAATAATATCCAGATCTGGGAATCGTCCACGTAAGCAAATAGACAAGTCATTGTAGAAGCATTTAATGAACTCGTTTGGGAATTGGCAGAGGCGTGGGGATCACAGCCGAAGAAATACTTGAACCAGCGAATGTTTGCATTTCGAAACTGCAAAACTGCGGCTGCCACGCCGGATAGTCACGAATTCGTCGAATGTTCTGCATACATACATTGTGCCGGGTGATTTTCGCACGCGCGTTGCACGGAACCGTCGCATCGGGAAAGTGATATGATGTATATCCGTGGGCTGCGAGGCGATCGAGTCGCGTGTTCACCGTTTCGAGATACAGCAGGATCGAAAATTTTGCGCATCCTATCTTCCCGGAGATGCCCCGTATCTTTGCACTCTTTATTGCCGCAAGAAAACATTTCTTTTGTTCACTTATCTTCTTCGGAGCCGGCCATTTCTGACTTCTCGGCGATAACGGGAAACGTAAACACAAATCTTTCGGACATTCGCGTATTCCGAGCAATCCCGTTCGCGTACATTTTCATTAAAATTGAAAGTGCAAACTTCCTTGGAAACTCTCTGAGAAAATACACAGCGCCAAAGTAAATACTCTCTGATATCACTGATGAAGTACCGTGCCGAGAGAATTCTGTCGTTTTCTAAAAATAAAAAAAAGAAGATACATTTCTGCCTCGTGCTCTTTGATTGAAACGTAGACCGACGCTTTCTTCGACATTCCTGACCAGTGGTTTCTCGGATAGAAGCACGAACACATCTCCGAAATAATTGGTATCTGCTGATACCTGTAATCGAAACTATTTGTCCGATATTTCTTTGCTTTCTGTGGCGGGGCACGCGTCGGCCACGTGGGGACGCGGCTTAACACGACTCGAGCACGATCTCTGATCCGAACCGGGATTTTTTAATCGAACGGACAAACTGCAGGCCTCTGAATCACTGCACCGTTAACGGCCTCGATAACGATTACGGATGCGGCGATTAATCACTCGAATCGACCGATGCGTAACACGCTAGCGCGCGCACGTTCGCCTCTCCAATGGAAACGAGAGAGGAATCGAAAACAGTAGGAGTAGCGAAGTCACGAGCGACTTAACGGGGATCATCGCCCGAGCGTCGATTCTGCTTAAACTTTTTGTATTTATAATATTTCAATTATTAAAAGTATCTGGTAAATTGTTGTGTTCGAAAAGTGTTTTTCTTGGCAAATTTGACACAAGTAATCGATCTCTAAGACGTATCATCATTCGTGGAAGGTGTTTGAAGATGATAAATACAAAATACTTATTTTAGCACTTGAGTGGTGATTCAGAGTCACCAGTAGAAATTGCTGTACCATTATTCAAAATATTGTTTACATTATTAAATATTTTGTTATCTATCGCTAAACATTTAAGTATTGTATGAGGTATTATATCAATTTGATAATAACAAAAAAATATTCTAGTTTGGAAGAAATGATAGATTTTAGTTTGTATGGAATTTTATGTGCTTGAGAGCACGGTGAAAGGCACAATGTGACGGAACAATTTTTACAGGAATTACAGGTTTCCTTCCGTCGGCCATTTTTGTTTTTGCAAACTACACATTCTGTTGTTAGGTGAGATCATTTCTGTGGGTTCTATTTTTGTATATCAGATATCTAGATCTTTTATAATCGTATGAACTATTTTATATTTATCATTTTTGAGCACCTTCTGCCAACGATGAAATGTCTCGAAAATAAAACGCTTCATATCAATAATAAAGATACACAGCATCGTATCATCGACATCATGGAAACGCGACATTTCGTCCATTAATTTCCACGATTCCAATAATTGTATAATATAAAACCATCGTAAAACAGCTTAGTGTTCAGAAATTGCGAGAGAACCTATCCTGGTGCAGGGATTTCGCTCGTGAACGTCTCGAATCCGAGGATATACGGGTGATTGGACTTTCCAGGGGTAGTTTCACCCCGTAAGCCTGGACGAATAATTTCGGTTAAACCGCGAACGCGAAGTTTCATCGGAACCGGGCGATGTTCCTTGTTAGTTTAAACGTCGCCGGGCGAGACGTAAAGATGTGAACCCATGCAGCGTTGGCCGCGGCGAATCGAAACACTCCGCGAGATTAAAAAATATGGAGAAACACAATTTCTCGGAGCGTGTTCGGGTGAAATGGGACAACGACCGGTGCAAGGAACGGAGCGTGGCGCGTGCGCGAAACAGAAACGGCGACGCAGTACGCAAAAATCCGCTTTTCCTCCGTTTAACCGAACCGAAGCCAAAGGCCACGGTGTTTTCAAGCTACAGTTTGCAATTTTATCAAACCGATTTGTTCGATCGAGTCTCCTTTTGAATGGCGAACGATCGACCGATTCGATTCGAACGTTCGATCAGGTCGACGATTTCTAGGTCGACTCCCCAATTTGGAAAACGACGACGTTGAACGGGCCAGCTCGCGAGACCGATATCGTGGCTCGGTACCGGCGGACAGGTTGTATCCGAGCGGGAAAAAATCGGGTACTTTCACCGCAGAAGTGATGCAATTCGCGAGACACGCAGACCGTTTTGCGTTTATCGCGCAGCGCGTGCCGTTATGGTTGGCAACCGGAATTGTTCGGAACCCCAGGTGGCGCACGGTGATCGCAAATCCTTTCTACCGAACCGAAATTTGTATTTTGAAAACTACGTCAACCCTTTGCACTGGGAGACTTCTTTTAGATTATCCTTGTCACACTTTAGATAAGAAATATTAGACGTGGGGTAGGATTACTCTATTTAGGATGATTAACACTGAACCTACCGAGCTCTAAAGCGATTAAAATGTTACAGTTTACAAAAATGACAAGGCTCCATTTATTCAAAGAAATGTATCGAATCAATTCCCATGTGAGCAATTTCATAATTTCATTAATTGTAACATGAAAAATGTAATTTAATATAAAAAATAGTAGATGTTGTTGGAAAATTTTCTATATATCCGTCAATATATAATTTCTCCTCAAATTTCGTTTTTATGTCTTGCAATCGACGCAGACAATTTTTTATGTTGCATCAACTTGCTAACTGTACATTTGAATCCACAATAGGATCCACCACGGATTAATTGGTACACCTAATAAATTCGTTTCTATCCGGACTCGTACAGCTTGCTCCCTAAATTCGAACTCTTTCATCGTTTCACTAAAAGCTCAAAAACCAATTAAAATTTTTTAGCTTACAATAATGACAAAACTCTATTTATTCAAAGAAATATATCGAGTCAATTTCCATGTGAGCAACTTCATAATTTCAACAATTATAAGACGAAAAATACAATGTAAGATATTGTAAGATGAAAACTGTAGATTTTGCAAATACCACTTCCCAAAAAGAAGCCCATTCGAGTGCAGAGGGTTAACAATCCGGGATGAACAATTACAACAGAGAGTTTAGAATTTGAAAGAACTGGCGAACGTGCTGGGACTCCGCGTCTCGTACACGTGCCGTTTACTCTTGTCTCAATGTTCCCTGGAAAAATTGTCCGAACAAACTTTCGGCCGAAAGTTTTCCAGCTCGTGCCGTTTAACTGCCTTGAAGAAAACTTTTCGGTATCTTCGATGTCTTATACGACGATGAAGGGTACACACTTTCATCGGACAGCCTGTACAACGCGACGCAACGGTAATTCCACGCGACTCGTAATCGATACACAGTAGAAGCAGCACTGGTAGACAGAAACGTGCTTCGTCCTCCGATACTCGGAGATTTCGGATAGAGATAAAAATTTCTATAAATTTCACTGGATCCTCCTCGATCTACGAGGCCAATGTACGATCCTCCGGGACCGTTCCACGAGTCCCGTTACATTCCTCGAAAAATTTGTCTACGAGTCTCCGAAATTTCTGTGGTCGACCGCGACCGGATCGATCGGGCGCTGGAATCCGGCCGTGGAACGAATTCGGTGATGAGGACACGGGACAAAAAGAGAGAGAGAGATATATATATATATATATACCAAGTGTGCATGAAAGAGTCAGAGTGAGGGAGAGAGAGAGAGAGAACAAGTTACAAAGAGTCGGAGAGAGAGAGAGAGATAAGGAGAAAAGGACGGAGATAAGAACCTGTTTATCGAATCGTTCTTGAAGAGGAATGTCGAGGTTGCTGTAGAAAACGCAATCCGTGCATGGGACATCCTCGTGAGCCGAGGAGCCGAAGAAACAACGTCGTACCATCATCCCCCATCCCCTAATCGAACGTTCACGTTCCGCGGATTCACGCGGAAACCCGCCGCACCGAAGCGCAACCGATTGTTCGGAGAGCTTCTGAATATTATTGATTTCCGGGAGGAAGTTCGCCGTGCGCTTCCCGTGAATCCCCGGAGCAATTAGAACGGTTGTTCGAGGAGATGGAAACTTTCTTGCAGATCGTGTTCCATTATCGTGACCTGCGTACGGTGTCCCGTACAGGTCGGCTGATCGATCGCGGCCCGGCTAATCGTTTCCTCGCGTTCACAAGAGAAACGGTCACGCCGTGCGCGATCGTTCGAACGCTTCGAAATTTACTTATCACTTCTTTAACACACACACACGGTCGGGTTGACTCTGCGAGACTCTGCAATCCGTATTCTTAACCCCTTGCTTTATACCATCCGTATTAAACACGCACGGTTGCGACAAAAATTCTTGGCTATTCAAAATTATCGATACAGACAACTCTGAATTCTTTGAAACCGCAATCTCTATCTTCCTGTCACCAATAATTATCCATTTTAGAAATTTGCGCGCATCGTGAACTGAATCGCACCGCAAGGGGTTAACGATATATAAAGAATGGTTAATGTTATCGGCGCACGGTTCGATTATTTCCAATTTTTGTAAGAAAAAAGCAAATAAAAGAAAGAGGTAAAGATTAACTAGGTAAAAGATTAAAAACATATAATGGGGTCATATCCAGGGCTAAAGAATGAAAAACGATCTAACCGTGCGCCGATAACATTAACCATTCTTTATTAACAACAAATACGATCGATAGAAGTAAAGATATTTGTTAATGATACATCTTTGTCAAATCGAAATTGGCAATGTCGAAGGTGTAAGCGGCAGTGAATAATTTGACGAAATTTTGTCGGGCAAGAGGAGGAACTCCGTAGGTTCAGGAGTTCTAGGGTTGAACTGTTATTTTTGGAACCGATTCAAGCCCGACCGATGACTATTGCTTTCTTCACGGTCTTGGTCGGTTCGTCCCCTGCGCCTCTGTGTGCGCGGATCAAAGAATAAACAAAGAGAGAGAGAGAGAATGAATGTGTGTATGTGTGTGTGTGTGAGAGAGAGAAATGACTCGAGCGTTGTCGCGCGTACACAGGGTGCGAGGACGAGAAGGTTGCCGTGGATCGTGAAAGCGAGATACGGATCGTTTGACGATCTAGTGCATTAGGGTGCTTCTTAATTTTTCACCAACGAGTACAATGCACACTACCCTCCAGAATTGTTCCTTTAGGTGAGAAGAAAATTTGTGGAAAGTTTGAGATCGATCGGATAAAAAGATCGCGTGGCGCATTTCAAGCGAAAGTTTTTTTAATTTTCAATTTCACCTTAACTAGAGACTATGGAAAATCGTTGTATATGTCTTTTTTCTGAATAGGAATATGGAAAACTTGTATGACCTCCTTTAATTAAAAATGACGATGACCTCGAAATTTCGAAAATATGATTTCCAAAATAAATTTTTATTCTGTCATTCTATTTACCTTATTGAACGGTGCAAATTTCTCCCCTGTCATTTTTTCGTATTCGTGATTATACGAAATAATGTCAGTTGAGAAATTTGCACTGTACAGTAAGGTAAATATAATGTAAAAATAAAAAAAAATTTTGGAGATCATATTTTCAAAATTTCAAGGTGATCGTTATTTTCATTTAAAGGAGATCATATAATGTTTCCATATTACTATTCAGAGAAAAAAAAGACAAATCTAACGATGTTCTATAGTCCTTAGTTAATGTGAAAAAAACATTTTCAATTGAAATGCGCCACGCGATCCTTTTATCCGATCGATCTCAAACTTTCCACAAATTTGTTTCTCACCTAAAGAAACAATTCTGGATTGCGTGGGTTGCATTGTATTTCTATGAAGATTTTCCTCCGAGTATAACTTAGAAGCACCCTAAGGGTACGCGCACAGTGGATCGGTTTTCGTCCGATTCGGCCGACGTCAGATGTTGTGTCTCTTTTCCGCACACTTGAAAAAAGAGACAGATGCGTCGGACGTCGGCCGAATCGGACGAAAACGGATCCGCTGTGCGCGTACCCTAAGTTGCACGTTGTGCAAGGAGGATCCGGCGATCTACGGCAGCATGAACGGTATGAACGATGGACCTGCTTAGGTCGCCTCGGCGAGCAGCTCGGTGGGCGCCAGCCCCACGGGATCATCCGGGGTTCTGGAGACCCCGCTGTCCGTGCAGAGTGCCGGCGCCAGCCCACCGCAGTCCAGCGGGAAACACCTGCACATTAACCTGGTGAATCAGTTCAGGCCGGGCGGCTCTCTGCCGAACGTAAACAACAACGCGAATTGCGGGAACGACGCGAAAGAGCACGCATCGACGCACACCGCCGCTCTACACTCGATCGACCTTAAGGTATAACTTGCCCATCTAACACCGAGTCTAGTTCGCTGTGTCTAGTAGCTGTTCTATAGTATATTATCCTTTCGTCTTCTTTTGTTGCGCACCTTTTGCTCTCCCTCTGCGCACACAACCCCATCAACACAACCCACGCACTGTCTCTCTCTCCCTTTCACAAGTGGCCAGCGACGGGGACATCTTCCTTCGTATCACTTCATCGTCTTCGCATTCGCAAACCGAACGGTTGTTCTTTCAACCCTTAGCACTCGATCGGAGGAGTCACATTTATATTATTTGAAAATATCTCGGTACCTAATCTGCGGATGTTTATGCAATTTTTGTAGACGAGTTTGTTAGAAAGTGGAATAGAAGTGAGTAAAAATTGTATTAATTCCTGTCGAATTTTCTGTTCTACGTTTTTTATTTTTTAAATTTTCAGAAGTCGTAAATTGCATAATGATCCGCATTTTATTAATCGACTATTAAGCATTTATGTATCAGGTATTATATCCACGAAAAGATAAGAATCATGTGAAATGGAATTATTTTGTTGGAGGAAGTGTTTAATATTCGAGTTAAAACAGTTCCGAGTTCAAAGGGTTATATTTCATCTAGAAATTAAAAAAAGTCTTTAATTCGAAATAATCACTGGAACCCGTCCGAGCGTTAACAGTGAACCTACCACTGCTAGTCGAATCATCGGTGTTATATTTGTCATCTTGCAATTATTGAAATTATGAAGTTGCTTCTATGGGACTTGAATACATATTGTAATACAAATTGCACGAAATCGAAATAAGTAGAGCCTCGTCATTCTCGTAAGCTAAAACATTTGAATCGCTTTTAGTAGGTTAATCAGTGGTTCCTATAGATCTTTGAAAAATTTGTTCGTGTTCCTGCGAGAACGTTGCGAAATCTCCGAGGATCTCCGTTACGTCTTTCTTAACTGAGGATGAGAAAATATTAGGACATTGCACAATGCGATTCAAATAATATATTTCTCAAGCTTTTTCCACCAGAGGTTCGTGCACGTTACAAACGCAGCGCACGGTTTCCAGTGAAACTCTCCCGTCAGCAAAGTGTTCAGATGATTTTAATCTTCCATTACCTCGCAGCGTTTCCAACACTGCGAAGCAAACTCGATTTTCCTCTACCGAACCAGTCAAGTAATACATCGAACGAGCGAAGCGAATAGTTGCGCTTCCGAAGTTCGTCCAAGGGTTAATTTCTTCGGGCCAGTGTTCTTCCGACGCACCTGGCAGTCGGTGTTCGATCGAACAGTTGACACGTGATCAACGTACCGCGGATTTTACGGTTGACTCGAGGCGCCTGGCATTCATCGCGGTAAAAACTATCGTAAAGTCTAACGAGGCCTCTGTTTTATGTGCAACCCGGCGGAACTGCTAACAGAGTAGATCGTCTTTTTGTTTCTATTCCGGTTGCGGTAAATGAATTCATAAGCGGTCTACGTTTCCGCGGTCTAATGATCACCGAATGATTTACATAGATATTTGAATAGACGCAAATCGCGTAAGAGTTTCGTGATTTCCGATCGACCGATTGAAAAATTTATCGAATGCTCTTCGAATCCCATCAAAGTTCAACACTCTTTCCTCTATTTTTCTAATTTTTCGTTTTCAACGAAAATCGATCTCCCTCTCTCTCTCTCTCGATTAATTTAAGCAATCTCGCGCGGAGACCTTCTATCCGAGAAACGATTTTGCTCGGCGTAACTAATTACTCGAACAAGTACATTAAATCCCGAACGGCAAACTCTGATTTAATCGGTGGGTACATGTATAGTTCGAGCAACTTCTTCGGAAATCATTGGTCCGGAAGTAACGCAGCTGTAAGCAACCGACGGCTCCGCAGGGATTTCTTTGATCAAAGAACGTTTACCGCAAACGCATTAACGACTTAACCGGCAGCCCGATCGTAATTGCTTTGATAAAATTGATGAAGTTAACGATAAAGTGTCGCTTCGTTTGAACTTTCCCATTGAAGACCGCAGTTTCGCGTGCGCGCACCAATCCCCCATACCTATACCGGGTGGTCTTGTTCGCGGTACGAGAGATAGAGAGAGAGAGAGAGAAAAAAAAGTTGATCGATCGCTCGTCGAGCGAGATAAGCGCGGAGATTCGTTTCCCGTGAACTCGACTTCGAGAATCGATCTTGTAGGCGAGCGTTCGCGGCGCCTAATCAACAGAAGCGTCAGCCTCGAGTGCTGTTAAAGCAATATACGCGCGCGATGAATATTCGAATTCAGATTCGATTTCAATATTAATTTTCCGCCGCGATGACGCTCGTTTTATAAAAAGGAAAGAGATTCTCGAAAGGGCAACGAAATGCTATCGCTCGAGTTTGCCAGGCTTGCGTTGGGAAACCGCATCGGATCATTCGATTATTAACCTTTCGTTAGACCCAGTTGCATACGATAACAAAGTAGCCGACGATTGTTCTCTCCTTCCTGTCACATTTCCAGTCGGATCTCATGCTTCCATTTCACGCGTTAACCTACATCCATCTCCTTATTGTTCCGCGATCGAAGCTCATTATTAAATCCGTAAAATTGAAAAATTCGACCGTCCAAGCTAAATTCGAGATTGACATAGTTAGAAATAGTAATGTTTCATCGAGCAGTTATTTCCTGCTACGTCGTTCGATTCATCGATCGAGGAACAACATCGAGTAGGAAGTATTCGATGACAAGAGACTATCATTTAGGACTGTGTTTCCCGGAGTTGACGCTTCTTCGAAGATTCTCGGCCGGAATCGTTGCAGCAACGTGCACGGGGGAAGCACACGTCGAGGAGCCGCATGAAAGATACATTAGCTTCCAGAAATACCGGTGCAACGGAATCAAGCGTCGCTGCTGAATTAATTGATCCACGACGATCTCTATGAAACTCGATCCCACCGCTGGCCACCGTCGACTTCTTATCGGCTGCGTATACCACCATGCCTGTCTTTCCACAGAACCGATAGTGCAGCTCCTTCAGAGATCCTTGTGCTCGATCATCGAACAAAATCCTCTCACAGTTCGTAGCTCAAACAAACTTCTCTCCTCCGAAAAATTCATATCGTTTCACCCCTTTCTCCTCGCAAGAGGTACAAAGACTTTCAGCAAATTTTCTTTGAATTATTTAAACATCGTGCTCACAGCGACGAGCGAAATTTTCACGGTTGAATACATTCTTTTCCACTTCTCGATGTTTATCGTTTATTTGTCGCTCTGCTCCTCGTTTGCCTTGCATTCGATGTTACAGTTAACATTCTTTCGGGTACAAAGTGGAAAGTCCATTTTCACCCTTTGTAGATCCTTTCGTTTCGCTCGAATAATTAGTTTCTGTTTTCTCTGTTTTAATTTCGGACTCGGTTTCGCTGGTTTTTCGGGAAAACGATACTCGACAGCTTCCCCGACACGATGGAGCTTCACGACACACGGGTGGAAGGCTTAAATCGGTGATATTAAAATCCCGGCGGTGCTGATCGGAGCGATCAATTACGGGGGATATTATGGGGGACCTCTCTACTTGTTGCGGGTTCGCGTTCGAAGCGTGAGTCATGACTGGAGCAACGTACGGGCCACCGATCGCGTGCCTCCTTTCATTAAAACCGACTATTTCCAGTCGCCGTGTAAAAATAGACGTTTCAAGATTTTTCTCCGTGCACGGGACGCGCCGCTCTTCTTCCGATTTCTCTGTCTCGCGATCGGGATCTACCCGTTCACCGTCGGCCACGTTCACGGAACTCGCGGAAACACGATCGATATCCATCAACAGTAGACTCTCCGAACCCATTGTTATCTTTCTACTCGCGTGCTCTTCTTTCTCTACGCTTCCACCGAGCCCTTTTCTCTCTTCCCTTTCTTTCTCTACTCGTTCGTCTTGCTCCTTATTCTGAAATCGCTCGTACGTCTTCCATTCTTCGTACGTTTCTTCGTCTAACTCTCTGTCTTCGTTCATGTACCCGGTGTACGAATCGATTCGTAGCTCTTCTTGAATTTCTACTTCGTTCCTCTGCGTATTTCTTATAAATAATTATCATTCGACTAGACAGTTATAGCAAAATTGTTGGAAAATTTTAGAAATTGATGACGTCACTATACGATTTCTACTCCATTAAAATCATGAAGAAATAATATTCAATTTCGTTTCTATGTCATGCATTCGATGCAGACAATCTTTATCTTGCATCGACTTGTCAACTGAAAGATTTGGATCCACGATCGAGTTGCTATCGATTGTTTCCGAGGACCACGGATTAATTTGTACACCTAATAAATTCGCTTCCATTCGAACTCGTATACTTTGCTCCCTACATTCGAACCCCTTTCATCGTTTCACTCGTGCACTCCTTTAATTATCCATCCTATTCCATTCTATAGACTTCGTATAATACGATCGAAGACGGTAGACGCGCTATTCCGAACTCGTTCGAGCAATTCAAGAAACACTGAAACGTTTATCTTGTCTCTTTCAATCAACGAAGAAACCTCGCTTATCACCGATCCTGTACGATCTTCTCCTTTCCCGAAACCGTGCACCCGCCGCAACTACTCCGCTTCGCCAAATACAGCGATCAACGAACTTCTCTCGGAGCCACCGAAGTCCCAGAGCACACGCCCGTTTCCTTTTCTGCGATGTTTCTGCACGATCATGCATGACAGAATGTCCTAATTGAAGTCGCGCACGACGAGAATCGAGCGAAGCACACATTCCACAGTCTCGTCTCGAGTCGA
The DNA here is from genome assembly GCA_916610235.2 of Lasioglossum morio. NCBI lineage: Eukaryota > Metazoa > Arthropoda > Insecta > Hymenoptera > Halictidae > Lasioglossum > Lasioglossum morio. The sequence continues at coordinate 5,184,920 of OU744327.1, forward strand.
CAACTTCTGATCGACACGATTTCATCGTCGCGCGACGATCAATTAGGGCAACAGACCCCGACACGTTTGCGTAGGAGTAGGTAGTGTCTCTAGCGTTCACCGAAAACAGGTATAGTGAAACCTTAAATACTGTCCGGAGTCGTCTATGTAAACGTTGTCCAGTGCCTACACACTCACTCCACTGCCTGTCAACGCTGCACAGCGGTCCAGGAACGCGATTTTATTGGCCAAAAGTCAAAATGTCATTGGATCTTTCTAAAAGTTATTAATCAGACGTTTTTGAGGTCACCGATAACGAATGTGACATCGAAAATGAAAAATTCAAAACAGTGGATTCAATATTAAGCACATATGGTCTGAAAACTCGTTTTTCGTGATCAAAATTAAATAGACACATATATCGATATTTTTCAACGTAATAAATTGGTATCTAATTATATTTCCGATGTTAATTCTAAATTATCGAAATACTTCAACATCGGTCATTCGAATTTCTCTTCATCTGAATCTTCTTCGTCATTAATTTATTCGGTATCACGCGAACATATCGCCAGCTTTTATTTCTTAATTATCGTATAAACTACAGAGCTGCTGCTGGCTGCACCTAAAATTTCTATGCTCTTATTCGAAATTGTTTACAGTTTCATATGAACCAAGTCTGGTGCTTGCCACTCTTAGACAGTTTTTTTAAAGCTTTCACAAAGTTTAAATTGTTAATAATATTGCAGCATTTGTACGTGGATTAAATAATTCTAGGAAACTAACTAAATAATGAAAACACGCCTCTTAATATATATAAAACGTTTAGTAATACCTGTAATATAATGCTCTATAATGAGTTTTTAGAATAATTAGTTTCACTTTGAATTTCAGAATTTTATCTTCAGAACGTTACCCTCGGTCACACAATTATCTGGAATGGATAATATTTTGGAGTTCGATGATTTGAAGTTTTGTTACATTATAGCCAAAAAAAGTTTTTCAAGATATTAAACTTCAAAAATTGACTTTTGGCCAGTTATACGCAGTCATAAATCAAAAAATAAAGTCATCTTTGGAAACGCTGTCTGGCCAGAATACGCCTGTTGGACAGTATTTAAGGATTTACTTTGTGTGTAAACGCTGTCCGTCCAGAATACGGCTGTTGGAGAGTATTTGAGGATTTACTGTTACATACTGATCGTTTCGTCGAGGATTCGCATCGCTTCTGGCATCTACGAGACGCGACCAACCGGTTCGATTGAATTTTAACGAGCTGCGAGTTCGGATCGAAGTCCGATCGACTCTCGTACATTGTTTCGATCTGTGACGATCTAACGACGCAGCAGGTCGCGCGGATGATTCGCGTCGGCCAAAGCGGATTTCCCCGATCGAGTGAAACAGACACGTTGTATAGCGAACGTCTTCTGGTATTGCGTAAGAGCAGGCGTCGCTGTCCGGGCCCGGTGATTAGAAAATTATTCCGACCGGTTGAGGATACCACTTAGGCTTCCTCGTCAGAGGACTCCGCGTGTCATTCGGGCCGAAACTCTTGTAAACATGTAATCTGGGCCGGGCGGTGTCGGGATAACTTGCGAATTAGATTGTCACGGAAAATTCTACCCACGATCGGCCGCTAATCGAACCGTATTTACGTAACCTCGGTTTGTTAGCCGCGCCGCCAAATAAATTTCCTCGATGCACCCTCGCACGCTCCTCGGAAAAATTCTGATTAATCCGTTGTGCATTATCAGAGAGACAGAGTGGACTGGCAAATTATGCCAGATCTTGGAAATTGTTTCAATCTAGCGGTACGACGAACGAGCAAATCAGATAGAATTATTAGCTGAACAGAAAAGATTTCGGACACGTTAGTAAATGACGTATGTCTCGTCCATTTGACTTACAAAGCAATACGTGCTATAGGTACTCCGATACTTCTTTACCCGCCCACAGATAAGAAAACGTATAGAACTGTGACAGTTTTACGAAAAAAAGAAAAACATTGACATGCCAGAGTTTGCAGCAAGGTCGCCATCGAAGCTATTGAATAAATTTCATTGTTCAAACGCGGATTAGCGAGCGCATCAAGCAACGACGCAGTTACAAAGCGATAAGACAATTTCGCAGGAATCGAAAACATTCAGCCGAGGAGCGTACGGGAATCGTTTAATTGAATAGAAATGAAGACATAGGGTTAACCAGTGCGTAAACGCGAGATTCGTGTCACTTTTCATTTCATCGTCTCTATTTGGTTTCTGTTTCGTTCGATATTATATTTTTGTCTTTCGATAGTCAGATTTACAGTTCGATACTGGGGCTTGAATGATTTATCCTAGGTGAACTACAGTACCTGTACAGAACGGATTGTACAAATACAATTGGATTTGCTTCGCGTGCGCTGATTTCGTTGCCGCTAGGTAGACGGTGGTAGGATCCTTCCGATCGGTTTCTGGTTTCTCGATTTTCCGTGTCACGATTCAACTGCCTCCTCTCGCTGGTCCAGTGGGGAACGTTTTAGACGATGAACCACAGCTGCAACGAAACCACGCGTTATTCTTACAACTTCTCTCCCACGTCTTTTGCGAACTTTCTTTCTTTCGACCGTTCTAGAACGGCCTTCTGCACGCTTTCCCTGCACTGTTTTCGTTTGCGACTGCTTCTATATGCGACCGTGTAGTTGTTAGTTTGCTACCGAGTGCATGCTAACTGTTACATCTCTCGTTCGAGATGCACCAACACGTGCTTGACAGTTTTTCTTTTTTTTTTTTTTTGAAACAGCGAGTCAGAAATCGTTACAGTCGAATTTCTGAGAATCGTCATTGCACTGCGGATTTTATGCATTTGCAACAAACACGACCAGAGACAAGATCTGCTTTGCATAAATATCCGCAGTCTAATAACGATCGTTGCAACGAACTTGCAAGAGACTCGACGTCCGATTCAACATCCGTTGACGTGGCTCTGTGCAGGTCCATTTAATAGCCAATAAACCACTGACAGTTAGCGGTACGCGTCGATAAGCAGCGATGTTAATTGCGCGTCGTAAAGCGACATTCATTTCTGACGGGATTAACGTTTAATTACTCGCACATAGTACCTCCGATCTCCAAACTTTCAAATCAATGTTCCAAGCGTAAACAAAGGTATCGACTACGCTAGCAAATATTTATTTTGTATTAAAGTAGTTGTTGTATTGAATAAATACGCATTTACGTTGGAGTATCATCGAGTTCCATATAACCAGTTATGCACATCAGCAAATATTTTACGACTACGCAATTATACAACTACATCCATTTTGCATGGATGTAGCTGTATCGAATAAAAATTTATTTATGTTGGAGTCTGATACAGTTAGCCAGTCGTGCAGAAAGTGGTGTGCGAGTAACTGAAGGTTGAAACGTGGCAAAAAAGTTATTAGACACCTTTCGATCTAGCTAATAAGTTCACGAATGCGACGAGACTCACCTCTGGTACACTTTGTTGGACGCACACAGCAATGCTGTGCATCCTTTCGCAGTTATCGGCGCCAGCTGAAAAAAAAACCCAGTTCACGTTAGAACGGAAACGGAACGAATTTTACCTGTTCGCCTACTCAACTCTTTCGGATTCTATGTCCGGCTAAACTCGACATTAACTTTCGCGACGATTTGAATAATTTACAGTGTGGTTATCAGCAATGCTACAACTTCGTGGTACGCAATGTCTAGACAGTGGATCTTTATGCATTTCTAGCAAATGTGTAAGTCTTTTCCTTCCTTCGTTTGATTTCCGTGAAAATAAAGATGCGCAATATAGCAATTGTAGTAGTTCGCAGCTAGCGAAGCTATATGGGGGGCTAGGAGTAACCCTCATACGTTCCTCAGGGTGAGAATTCACTTAATGCACCTATTCAATATTTTCACATACTGTCAAACTATTGATCCTTTTATGCCTACGTCGTGAGATGTATTTCCTTAAAAAGTGACGCTATAAATGAAACACAATGTGTTGATTTAACGTGTAAAATAAAAATGGGTGAATTGTTATCCTAGTCTCTTTTATGCAGCTATTTTTGAGGAGCGTATGAGGGTTAAATGGAATGACATTGAAGCAAGTTTTGGAATAAAGGAGAGGTAGCAGTTCGCACCCGGAAAGGGGTTAAAATCGGTGGAAGTTTTCGCGGTCGTAGGAAAAGGAGTGCGTACCTCCAGGGGTGCATTTCGCCATAACTGTTTCCGCCGTGTCCTGTAGGCTCTCCGGCAATAATCCCATCAACATGTCCCCTTCCAAGTTAGCTTCGTCGTCGACCTAAACCGTACGGCTCGTTTGTGAATCGATCGGTGCGAATGGAATCGTTCGTTCGAAGGTAAAATGTGATCTTACCAAACTGAACGCCTCCAGTAGACAGTACATGTAACACGTGATTGACCTATCGTTCGGTATGTTCCCTGCCGCCACCTGTTGGATCTGATCTGCAACCCGAGGTCACAGATATTATTCGTACACAATTTTACGCATTCTCGTTACCGTAAAAGTCGCAATCTAGCTCCCATAGCCTGTTCCGAGCAGGGACAGAGATCGTGTAGGGAACTAGTTTTTTTATGACTACGTCGACCGCGCCGAAAGTATTGGGTTGACAAGAAAGTAATTTCGGTATTTTAAGGTGAGATAAAAAACCTAAGTCTTTTATTCAAGCAATAAACTTTAATCGATAAAATATTTTCCATTTTGTTCGATGATCTTTTGGCATCGTCTATCTATTTTTTGGCAAAAGATCATCGAGCAAAATGGAAAATATTTTATCGATTAAAATTTATTGCTTGAATAACAAAAATTAGGTTTTTTATTTCATCTTCAAATACCGAAATCACTTTCTAGCCGAACCAAGAAAAAGGATGTCGAACGTAGTGGAAGTGATAGGCGAATGGAGAGTGATCGTGGAGATCCTCGGGGAGCTAGATCGCGACTTACTGTATTCTATTTCACGCAAATCGACAGCTTCTGGAGGACGGTAATCATTTTCCACGCGTGTCAGAGCTTCGGTTCTTAGAAATCGCGGCACTAACCTTCTGTTGTGCCGTGTTCCTCCATGCACCGTTGCTTGTCATCCTGCACCATCTCGATGACTTCCGGTGGTACCCAGTCTGGCTGCGAGCAGAATCAAAATAATAACTGGTTGCCCGAGAATCATTGCCCTGCGTGCTCACGTTCGCCATCTCCTTCACTTTACTCTCGAGGGCGAAACCACCTATTTTCAGAGTCCGATTCCTGTTATTCTACATTTTTCTTTCGCGATCAATCCGTCGCGTCGCGCGGCTTCCATTATCTTATCGTCCCCTCGTCGATTAGGGCAATCGATCTCTCTCGTAGCCTGCGTTGAGCTTCTCGAACCCGCGGTGGAAACGTTCTACTCGAAATAGGGGATGGAAACGAAGTATAATATACCATTGGGGGGGGGGGGGGGGAATCGGTAGTTGGCAAAGTTTGCGATTCCCTCGAAAAATTAGTTAGAGATAAGTGTACCTCCTTCAAGGATTGCAAATACAATGCTTATAGCATTTCAATATTACAGGCTCAAATGAGTCGCTCGAAAATATTTCAACAAATCTTCCAAAAATTTTTGCCGTGTTCCAAGTGTCCAAAAAATTCTATCAAACTCAAAGGTTCCCAGGCTGATACGGGGAAGTGATGTTTAAGGGGTGAACGGGAAGTTTCCAGGATTTAGGATCCGCAGGCCCGTCGATCGGTCAATTTGATTGAAGCGGAAGCCAGTCAGCTTCTACTCGAAATAGGGGATGAAAATGAAGTATAATGTATCATTGGGGGGGGGGGGTCGGTAGTTGACGAAGCATGCGATTCGCTCGAAATATGAAAGACGATTTAGGGGATGAATAACAATCGAGTTAGGGATGGATGTACCTCCTTCATGGGTTTCAAATAGAAGACTTTGAAATTTCAATTTTACAGGCTCCAATTAGTCGCTCAAAAATATTTCAACGAATCTTCCAAAAAATTTTGCCGTGTTCGAAATATTCTATCGAACTCGAAGATTCCCAGGCTGATACGGGGAAATGATGTTTAAGGGATTAACGGGAAGTTTCCAGGATTTAGGATCTACAGGCCTGTCGATCGGTTAATTTGTTCCATGGGAATGTCAGCTCGAGATTTGGGCTCGTAAGAAAAGAAACGAAAAGCGAAGCAGCGAGCCCGCTGGTCTAGGCTAGTGTCTACGTTTCCGGGTGCAGTTTACGTAACGGCGCGCTCCCCCGCGTGCCCATTTGAATTTCGATCGATACTCTTGCTCGCGTTCTATCGCGGCCCGTGGCCGGGTAAACATCGGCAAGGAACTACGGTAAAAGGGACACGAGAGAAAGAGAAAGAGAGAGAGAGAGAGTGAATGAGAGAGGAGGAGAAAGGAAGGCGAAAGAACCGGAAGAACAGCAGCGTGCCGATGCAACTGCACCCGCTCGACTTGACACGCTCCAATTAGAGGTTCCCCTCTAATCTCGAATCCACTTGCCCCCGGTTATCGATCGGCCACGCCGGTCTCTCGCACCGAGCATTCGTCTCGTTATTTCCGGGCGAGCACGCGGCTCGATATTGTCACGAGCGAATCCGTCGGGCGCAGACCGTTTCGTATTCCGATACGTTAATTAGGAACACGCGACGATTAGAAATCCCGTTTGATTAGAAATCTGCGTGGCCGATCGAGAATTGCTTTCGATATTTTTCGTCCCCATTGATGCTTTAAATATCTTTGTGTAGATTTTTCTGAAAGCTTCGAGCGACTAGAATCACTCATGTCTCAATTTTATCACCAGTTACCGATCATTCTGTGCTCCAAGAAGTAGATGTATCGAACAATTTCCCTTGACTGAATCCTTGCAGTCTCGATGAATATTTATTTGAAATTTGCGAACCGGAAGCAGCGTTAAATAATAAAAGTGATGCGAAAACGTGTCGTAGCAGGCACTTGGATTAACGTCTTTGAAGTAATCGATCGGAGTTATCGGAAAAGCAAGAAAGTTCGTGCTGCTTTTAGGTTTCGTCATTACTAAACTGTACGCGCACACGCCGCTTCGTATCAATTAAAACCGAGCTCGGGATATGCTCGAGCGAAAAGCTTATTTACCGGAGAACCGAACTAACGACTGCGATGAAAATAAACACCGGTGGAAGCAACAGAAAAAGAGTCCTGTTTCCAATCGGAAAATCTTTTGTCGTAAACTATGATGTAAAAATAGCATTTCCTTACTGTACAGTTGTTCTTATATTTTACATATTCACACTTAAGCTGCACGAAAGAAAAAGCATTACACGGAGAATGAATATAAAAGATCGTTAGATCGGTCAGATAATAGAATTCGAAGGCGACCGTGTTTCCGAATGCGGTATCGTTGTATCATTGATCTCTATCGATTCGAACGGCACGAACTTCGTTGGTTACCTAATGATGCGTTCAGACTAAACGAGCGAACGTTCGTTCGCTCCGAGAAAAATTCGTGTTGGCAACATTAGGTGAACGGTAACGAACCGCATTCGCGGCGAATGATGAATCTAGCTGTACTGCTTGCGAAATGTGTATTGGGAAAATAATTGCAAAAGGCATGCAGTCTCGAGAGTTCGCTCGTCGACGCGTTACACGGCTGCCATAGGGAACGATCCATTTTAGAATAACTGCCATTGAATATCAATTAATCGATTAACTAGATTGCAGCGTAAGGTGAACACTTCGCTATCAAGTAATTACGAATTGACTCTTTACACTCGAGGCTATTTTCACTTTCGAATTGAGAAATATTATCGAACACGAAACATTTATTCTTTGAGTGCGGTCCCAAATAAAATTACGAGTTCGCTTCCTTCCCATAGGGGTTGTTGCGGGGGTTCTATGGGGTTTGGCAAACTTACCACGACACGAACGAGGACTGCCTATAGACACTCGAAGTTACTTTGTCTTTCGATTTTAGAAATTTTATGGAACACGGAATAATTATGCCTCGAGTACGGTCCCAAATAAAATTGCGAGTTCGCTTCCTTCCCATAGGGGTTGTTGCGGGGGTTCTATGGGGTTTGGCAAACTTACCACGAACGTGGACTGCCTGTAAACACTCGAGGTTACTTCGACTTTCGAATTCAGAAATTTTATGCAACACGAAATAATTATTCCTTGAGTGCTGTCTCGAATAAAATTGTGGATTCGATTCCCCCACCCATACGGATTATTTCGGGGGTTCTATGGGGCTTGGTAAGCTTATCACGACACGAACGAGGACTGCCTATAGACACTCGAAGTTACTTTGTCTTTCGATTTTAGAAATTTTATGGAACACGGAATAATTATGCCTCGAGTACGGTCCCAAATAAAATTGCGAGTTCGCTTCCTTCCCATAGGGGTTGTTGCGGGGGTTCTATGGGATTTGGCAAACTTACCACGCACGAGGACTGCCTGTAAACACTCGAGGTTACTTTGACTTTCGAATTCAGAAATTTTATGCAACACGAAATAATTATTCCTCGAGTATGGTCCCAAATAAAATTGTGGATTCGATTCCCCCACCCATACGGATTATTTCGGGTCTTCTATGGAAAGCCTGCCGGCAGTCGAAGCTCCTTTGACTTTCGAATTCAGAAATTTGATCGAACACGATACATTTATTCCTCGATTGCGGTCCCGAATAAAATTGTGGGTTCGATCCTATCCATACGGGGTTGTTGCGGGTGTTGTATGGGGCTTGGCAAGCTTACCACGGCACGAACGAGGACAGCTTGCAGGCACACGAGGCCGAAAAACAGCAGACCGTGTTTGGTAGCCATCTCGGGTCTTTCGTTTCTGTTTCGGAGCGCGCGTCTCTCTTTTCCGACTGGCGTCTGACACTTTTCGCGAGCACAGTATGCACCGGAGTCGCTTGTCCCGTCGTTTTTATAATGGTTGGGCCGAGACCGTTCCGCGGAGGATGTGGGCGTGCGGTGTAACAGAGGGTTAGTTGCAGTTTTGTTGCAGTCGTATCATTCTTCGCTCGTTGATTGAAGCCCACCGTCGCCACGCCGCTATTCATCGACCAGCTAATTTTCAACTGCATAACGGAAGTGCGCTTTGGATTACGTACGCTATTACCCATCGACCGCGACCTTGTACACATCCTGTGTCCTGTGTCCTGCACACTCCCTACACTCGAAAACCCTGGCTAATCGGACACCGAACCCCTCGACGGTACACTGCTCGCGCGCGTCTTTCCTCCCACGCAACACCTTCTTTCCTCGAAATCGGATCGATCCTTTCAGTCACCCGATTCTCCGCGCCGCGTGGGACGAAACTTTCCCGGCGACCTGTGTCCGATATCCACAGAAAAATACAACGGATAACTTTGCTTTAAACTATCGGCAACAAAATGGTTTTCCCATCAAATTATCACCTCGAAAGAGCACACTGGGCTAAAAGCCCAGTTCTCGTGGCTGAAATTATTGTTAGCGCCTGGTTCGTGGTTTAACAGTAACCACTATTTAGCCAACCAAAATGTAGGGATTGTTTAAAATCTTTTGTATGTAACATGTTCGCGGAATTTCTCATTCGAAGACTATAAATTAATTTTATCAGCGAGTAACGAATGGACATTCGCAGAAATTTTGTGATGTTTTACCACGTTTTTTTTTATTAGCTCGCTGTCTTGTCTGTCTGTTCGGTACAAATCTTGTAATTGATTTTATTTAGAGACAGTTGGCTACAGAACGGTTGAACGTGCCAACCACGAAAATGACAACATTGAGTCCTTATTTTTACTTATTTTACCAGTCCAGTTGTTCCTTTATGTACTAGATTTTAGGAAGAGTCGCAATGATCGTTACCGAACGTTCCTACTTATCGCTGAAGACGGGAGATTTTCGCTTTATTCCCGAACGGAGACATTGTTTCTCCGCATTCTCGGCGAAGACGCTGTCCGAGCCGGTGTTCGTTAACTTCTTTCCGGATAGCGCTCTCCCGGGCCGATCGTTCGGGAAAATTTCTTTTCTCGGGAACACCCCTGGGAAGCAGTAGGAAAGTGTCGTTTCCCGGAACTCGGATCGAAAGTTGAGTTGAACTCGGCTGGCCAACAGTTTTCCAAGATCGTTCGTGTTCCTCGCTGGGAGGCGTCATTCTAGAGCGGATCCAGTGGCGGATCGAGACAAGTGGGGGCCCTAAGTGGGCCCCTTCGAAAAAAGTTTGAAGAAAAGTAATCAAAATGAATGACCTTTTTTCTAGCAAATATGTTAAAGAAATAGTAGGTTCGTGGAAGGAGGGGTAGAATAACGGCACGAGCACTTCAAGTTTAATTGCAAACGATTTTAATCATTTGTCCACTTTATTAAATAACCCAAATCCAAGGAACCCGTCATCACTTAGAAATAGTATAAATGAATAGCAAAGCTAGAATCCTGTGTAGGATGGAAACTAGAAGGCCTGAGAAGCATAGAGACCTTTTAAGCAAGATTTAGCTCAAGCAAAGCTATAGATCGGCAAGAACTTATTAGCAGCCCAAGCGAAGCTGCTGTTTTAAGTAACTCTTTTAGCAAAGATCCAGAAACGAAAAGATAGAAGGCCAAAGAAGCGCCAATGGCCTATTTAACCGCTCAAGTAAAGCGGGACTGCGTACAATAAAGTCCGGAGAGCAACTGCCTCTTCGGCAATCAGCTGTGTCCTATGAGACAGACCGTGCAGGGAGAGAGGTGAAGAGGTGCCTTTCCTATAGCAAGTCGTTATTATGGTTTTGGCAAGCCCGTCACCACTCTTTCCCCGGTTCTACAAACTAACTCGCGTGCTGTAGCGCGCGTAGCTCGCGCGATCCGCAACAAAATATGTCCATGGTAGCCAGCGCTGTTACACAATTCAGCAAGCTAAACACTTTCTGATCCCAGTAACATGTAATATATTATATGTACTGCCGAAGCAAGTACAACATGTAATATATACTTGTTTATAAACCGTGTGGTCGCTAATGACCTAGATGTTAATGCGACCACATTAAAAAAATAAACCATTAATAAATAATAAATAAACTTTCTGATCCAACGACGGGGCACCCAGAAGCATTCGGGGCCCTAAGCGGCCGCTCGGTCCGCTTGCCGCTTAATCCACCACTGACCGGATCGTCTCAGCTAGAGTATAAAACGCGTATAAAATTCGATCGTTAATAAATCGTCGAGACATTCACGGCTAGAACGAGTGATCGAGTGGCGTACAGTTTTATTACAGCTCTCGGTTCCCACGGCTTCCGAAAAGAAAACGAAAAACATCGGTGCGCGTGCACTCTTCGTTATTGTCCCGAAACGAGTGAGCTGGCATATCTGTTTGTGTCTAGTGAAATTACAGTGTGTTCGCCTCGCCTCCTCTAATCACTCGTTGCCGTGCTCGAGCCAACATATTTTTTTTTTATTAAAATGTAAAGCCGTTCGTTAGAACTTCCGAGCGAGCGTTGTTCGCCAATTTGCGATGCCCGGTCGTTATCGGCTGTTCGATTATCCGTATCACAACAATAATTTTCGAGTTAGAAGGCTGGTTACGTAATCGCGCGAGCATTAACAGAGCACGCCGACAACGGGGACCGAGCGTCGCCGCAAGAAAACACTTTATAATTGCGAAACCAGATTGTCTAAGATTTCGAACCTCTGTATCTTCTGTTACGTACTCGCTTGCAATTTCGACAATTAGCTGTCGATCGAAACGAAGTCGACTGAAATAAAGTTTCGTAAAATGTCTACTCGCTGGACTGTGGATCCTCGTGGAAAATAAAAATGTTTCGCGTCGATCGCGGGAAACAGGAATAACATAAAAATTGATTTCATCCCTTAACGACATTTGTCACTTTAAAAGCATCGTTACAGCATTCTTGAATTTTCTTAAACTCTTACTCTTTTATATTTCATCCAACTAATTTCTTACTAAATGCATAAAGATATACGTAGCTTATTAATCGCTATGAATAATTCGGAATAATTCTGTTTCTCATTTTGGACGGATATACGACGTTGAAAAAGAAATATTGCATGAAAGACGTGGAAAAATTCAACGATCGAGGAAAATCGTTGAAAGGTCGAACACAGAGTTTAACATAGTATCCATTTTTTCCTGGTCTGTCGACCGCTCGGTTATCTTTTCTACGTTCGCGGGGACTCGTTAGGGACGCGTGATTTTTTACGAACGTTGATCGATCGCGAGCGCGCTATAGAAGCCCACGATATATCACTTATTCAGTGAACTTGCAAGGTTCGTCGGCGAGCGAGCGTAAGTCGTCGCAGAAGTTTTCGAGCGGAACGAACGTATCGACGCGAAAACTCCCCGGCGAAACAAAAATATTCAGCCTTCTACGAACTTGATTCCCAAACGGTAACTCAATGAATATCTCGAAATAAGTTCCCGGGACTTCTAAAAATAATAATAATTATTATTATTATAGACGGACTGAAGCCGTTTTACATACGTGTTTACAATAAATAAAAAAAAAACAAACGAGAAAGATTAAAGACCACGTCTAATAACAAAGAAGAGACATGCACAAAAAATAATAGTTCAATCAATGTGATATTATCCTATAATCCTGCGTAGATGCTTTTCAAAATTTTGTGACTAAATGAAGAAATCAATACGATTATAGATAGTGCTTGATTCTGCAGTAATGCGATTCTGTGGGTTTAATTAATCCATAAGTAGTTCTTGCTTCAAGTGTTTGAAATCCAGCTCTTGTTCTCAATACACAATCGATATGATTATTAGTTAAATGAAAAATAAAGCTCTGGTCGGATACTATTCTTCGAGCAGACAATGTTTCTAGGTTCATTGTAGTTACTATTGTGGAGTAATCGTGATCAAAGAATGACATTGGATTATTTATCTTATATGAACAAAACCTGAAAAATTTATGCTGCACTCTCGAGCAGCATGATTTCGTAATTAAAGCTTTTCAGATAATTGTTAAGGACCCAAAGTAAAGCAACTGTTTATTGGCGGGGAGTTTTCTTGTTTCTCACCAGGAAACGATAAGTCGTATCACGGTCTCTCCGAGTAGCACGTTTCGATTACACAACGATCAGAGCGTTTGCAACGATGTTGTCGTTTTGTCCGGCACCCGAGAAGCCGTCTGTTTTCAACTTTAACGAAATTATACGTAACGAAGCCCGTGCATCCCGCCGCACACGCGCTCGATGCAGCAACGCGAGCAGCCCCGGTGAAACCTGTGTGCCCACTCGATAATTTCGTTTTTTTAAAGTCCATGTACATCGTGGGAGAAAACAGAAAAAAATCGTACGAGTCACGGAGCACGTGTTATCGAACGTTTAGGGAATCGATTAATGGTCGCTCAAAGAGCCCGCCGAGCGTCCGCTTTTTCCCGCGTCTAATTAAATTTCCCGTGAAAATGATCAGATCCTGTTCTGGAATAAAGCGGAAATTTGTATCTATTGATTAAATATCGAAGTAAACATCTTCTGCATCGGTTGCCCGAAGCAGAAAGCTTTCTTCGATAATTTTAACACTAAACCTACAACTGCCGGTCAAATGACCGGTCTTACATTTTTAATTTTATAATTATTGAAATTATGATATTGCTTACATGGAAAATGATTCGATAAAATTTCTTTATCCAAGCACATAGTGTAATAAAAATTGCACAGAACCTAAATAAATAGAACCTTGTGATTTTTATTGCTTTCAGTGGTCGATAGTTGTAGTGCTACTTAAATCTGTCAACAGGTTCAATAAAATTATTAACCCTTCACTGCATGATTTTTATAATTGAGAAAATTGAAAGAGGAAGGTTAGTTTTTGTGTTTTATTAAGGGAAAAATATTGAACAAAAAATTAAAACAACATTTTCAGAAAAATAAACATAATAAGGAAACATATTCTTAGTTAACTACATACCAGATTTGTTAACTGTATCAGATATGATGCACTATGTAATAAATTTCTATGCAGCTGTTATTTCTTGCAATCGTCTAATATTTAGAGACTGTGGATCTTTACCCAAAATAAAAATATTCTGCATTGATTGCGTGCGACAGGAATAAAATAAAAATTGATTTCATCCCTTAACGTATTCTTGAATTTTCCTAATCTATTATTGTTTCATATTTTACCCAACTAATTCTTTCATAGACGCGTAAAGATTCGCAGTCTACTAATAACATAGGACGGGGTAGAATGGGGATTTGCCCTGTGAAATGCATAGGGGCGATTCATTGGCCGCGGTGATACGATTTCACGCGACCAATCGATTGGTTTAGCGAGATCTCGCTGCACCCGGCCGCCGTGCCGGTTTGTTCTTAATTAAACGCGAAGCTCGAGGTAGACAGCGTGGCGAGGACAAAGGTGGCCATTACTCTTTCCACGGAATCGCTTACCCCCTGCGTTCGGGTCAATACTACCCCATCAGAGACACTCAACCTCGTATCCTCTATTTTCAATCAATCCCCTATCAACAGCCTGGGGATTTTCAAAACTCGACGTTGCGTAGCTTTTCACACTTCGAGCAGGAAGAAATTCTTAAAGTGGAACATTTCATTGAAATGAAGTTTCTCGAGCAACGAAGAGCCAACCAAAATACAAAATTGTCTACATTAGAATGAAACTCTCGCTAACTGACAAAGCAAATAATTCTGACAAAAAGAAAAAAAAAAGAATTGGAGAAGCTGTTTACGATAGCTGGGAAAGATTTGGACCGAGCGGTCTCCGGTCCGACACAATTTCCGGGCGCGAGGAGGGCTCGCAATCTGAAGCACATCATCCTGTATCTGGCTCTCGATAGCGGAGGGGTGATTGGTTCGATGATCGTGACGGTGCAAGAGGCGTCGTTGCGCCGATGATGGGTCCAGAGGTGGTTTGCGGGGTTGCGAGTGATGGGAGAAGAGGCAGCGGAAGGAGGAGAAGAAGAAAGCGAGGGTAGAGAAGTAGGAGGGAGGGTGAGCTGCTCTCGAACCCGGGCGCATCGGTCTCGAAGCCAAGGTCGGGTTTCGATCGCGCGAAGAAAACGCAGCCCAGCAGCGATATATCGGGGTCAAGAGACCACTCGGTTTCTTAGGGCTCGCGCTCGATTCTAGGACGGTGCGAACGGCCGGGCCGAGTGCACAGAGTGCAGAGACTGCAGAGGAGTTTGCCGAGAGTGCCGAGTGCAGAGGCGCGGGGTAGCGGTTGCCGGGTAGAGGGTAGCTCGATTACACCCGAATGTACGTCGAACCTTCCTCCTTTCGCCGGAATCGATCGAATTTCGCCGGATTTCTGCTGGCCGCGCACGTGCAGTAGCCCACCTGCGGCGCGCGCCCGAGTTTACGTTGCCGTGCAAACTCGGCTTAACCTCTTGGACCCGCACGAGTGCTGCCCGAACATTGATACCGTTGCTCCAGATACAAACTTCCCTCTCCGCTCCCTTCTCTCTTTCCCTCTCACCAGCTTTCTCTCGTTTCTCTCTCTCTCTCTCTCTCTCTCTCTCTCTCTCTCTCTCTCTCTCTCTCTCGTTCGTGTTCCCACCGAATAACCGTTCCATTTCACCGGGGAGAATTTCATCGGGAAATACATTCCATTTGTTGCTGGCCGTAACACGGTCCCATTCTTGCACAGGATGACACGCTCCTCCAGGGAGAGCAGCCGAAACCATCATCGTAACAGCGTTCTCGCGTTCTCCGATTTTCCACGTCCGATTGATAAATGAACGCGCCGCCCCCGGTTGTAACGCTA
Organism: Lasioglossum morio; assembly: GCA_916610235.2. Classification (NCBI taxonomy): domain Eukaryota; kingdom Metazoa; phylum Arthropoda; class Insecta; order Hymenoptera; family Halictidae; genus Lasioglossum; species Lasioglossum morio. The sequence goes on from OU744327.1 coordinate 5,200,587, forward strand.
ATTTTCTACTTTGCCGTGTCAATTACAAGGATAATCGAGTGTCGTCGGTAGACCGCCGGTTTTCCTGTGTGTATATAACCAGAATGTTTCTGTTACTAAGCTATGAAACCCCATATCTGATTAGAAGCAGCATGTACGTGGCTGTGCATGCTAACGTTACAAAGATAACTTATAAACTAGGATTGAGACAATGTAATGAACATTTTTGGATACAACACTGAGACTAAAGATATAAACCGTGAGACCATTTATACTTATTTTTCCTTATATTATGGTAATACCTCATTAGTTTTCTGAAAAATATTATATTGTATGTTATAATGTATGCTATATAAACCAAACATGGTTTACGGCATCAATAAATAAATAAATAAATAAATAAACCGTGAGACTTAAGAAATGTATGTATAATAAAATAGGGGACTATGAGAGGGTCCGCATAAAAAGAAATCTATTGTACAGGGTGGAAAGTAACCCTTGTTGCAAAGATTGGGAATCAGAGCATCTCTATTATTATTATAGATCGGACACATTATAACCAGAATTAGTAGCAACATTTAAACGCGATAGACGGAACAGAGATTTTTGAAAAATATATAGCAGTTTTGACGGTTTCTCGTAGAAAACAGAATTCCAGCCGGTAAGGATAATCTAAAACCCATCGGCGAGCGACTGGTGAAATTAATACAAAACTGTTGAGAGTGCAGGTGTAGCTGACATATTAATGGTCAGGGATATCGATACGGGGGGAGACAATTTAGGGGACGAATCGGTTTCTGGATATGAAACGGATATCGATCACTAGCGGACGCGCGACACGACTCCGCGGGAAGAAAGGAAAAGCAATTTCCGTTGCGGGTCCGCGTTCACCGAGCTGTCATAAGCTCGGTTGTTTTCGAGTAATTAACATATTCATTTTGCCCGACGCGACGATAACGAAACGCGTTCGCAGCGAAACGCAGTAGGATGCAGTCCGCCTGTGCGCGGGGTAATAAGAATTTCGATGCAATCGGGTGCTGCGAAGATGCATCTTTAATATCCCTGGAAATTATTCTATTGACCGGCGCTGCTGATCTAAGTGCAACGAGCACGTTTCGCGAGAGTTCGAGCGTATCCCAGTCGGGTGTGTCTTGAAACAGCACTGTTAAAGCGGATTTGCACGCAGAAACCTGTTGGGCCTTGGAATGCCGTGAAATCAGCTGAGCGCGGTTAAGAGCGTGTAATCTCGCGGTCTTAATTTCAGAAAAAAAAATGATCAATTCACGGGACAATTTGAGACCTTCGAGTTAAATTTACTCAATCTCAGACCATTGAGTAGCTTTGTTCGCTCAATGATGCGAGTCTTAAGAACGCAGTCCGGGTGCATCGATTACCGCGCGCGAGAGTGCATCTCGTGATCCGAGGACAAACGGTCGGGCGTAGGGGAACGGCGGCGGCGGCGCGGGAAGAAATGCATCGCGATGCAACGCGGGACACCGCGTAGACCGGTGCATCGATTGTTCGAGACCCGGTATACGAACGGTTTAATCGAGAGGCATAAATTAACGCGGCAAATTAGCTGTTTAGCATGAAACTGTACGTCGAGTTAGTTGACCGGCTAATGGACACGAGGCATTGTTTCCGCGGTGTCCTAATCATAATACACCGTTGTTCAACTAACCGAAATGTCACGTACAAGGGTCAAACCGTCGCGCCGTTTACATACACCGTTCATGCGAACTGTCGCGCACACTTTTCAACCACTGAAATGCTTTCCTTTATTGTGACAGCTGCACAAAGCCTTGTTTCGCTCCTGGAACGCGATTAATATTATTTATTGCAAGAAAAAAACAGCAGAGACACGGGAACATGACCAACACTTTTTAACTTCATGAATGGACTGCGGTTTTTTATGCACAAATGAAAATTGTCCGAGTTAATTGTAATACAGAAAAGTTTCATGAATATGCATTTCTTCCGTTAGTTCTAGGAAAATTTTCCCAAAACTTCGTGACGTTTAGTTTTTCAATGCGAAACACATGACCGAAAAACTTACGATGTAAATGTTGACTCATCAATTTGAATGTAATAACCTCGAAAAATAACTGTTTACTAAGTGGCCGTATCGGTTCGTGAGATGAGGGTTAAATAATTTTAGCAAGTTGAAAATAATACATCATTCTACTGTCTTTGTGGTCCTTCGGTCTACACGTCACCATTGTTCAGTCTTTATCCACACTGTTACTTCCTTTCTTTTAATATTTACGTAATGTTCAGTAGGTGTGGGTCGACGTCACCTCGTGACGTTTATTTTTTCAATGCGAAACACATAACCGAAAAACTTACGATTTACACGTTGACAATTTGAATGTAATAACCTCAAAAAATAACTGTTTACTAAGTGGCAACTTCAATTCATGAGATGAGGGTTACATAATATTAACAAGTTGAAAATAATACATCATTCTACTGTCTTTGCGATCCTTCGGTCTACATATCATTGTTCCTTTCTTTCTTCCAATATGTACGTAATATTCAGTAGGTGTGGGCAGAGTTCCGTATCAGAACGTGGCGACAATGTTCTTGCGATTTTCTCGAGTAAAAAGCACTTTCGAGGAAACTTGGTTGGAAACAGTTCCTCCGGAGAAGTATCGAAGAAACGAGGATGCGGGCGAGCGTAAAAGGGCCCGAAAGAAGGGCAGCCGTGTTAAAGAGACGAACTGCAACAGCTTCGTTCGGGCTTGCGCGAGCTGCAGGGGCAAAGAACAAAACAAACGGGAACACGTGCTCCGACCAGTGTGCAGTGTGCACTCGTGTACGGAGTATTGATCGCGTTCTGCAGGTACTCGTTTGCCCGTTTCGTTAGCGGCACGTCGATGGCTACTGGCCGCTGTGACTGCAGCTGCGACTGCAAATGCAACTGCACCCGGTTTCCCCAGTCCACGAATTACGGACATTCGTGGCCACCTCTTCTTTGTTCGTCCTTCGTTCCTCGTGTTTAACGATTCCAGCGGGTAGAATTATTTTTAATCTCGCTTACGCGTCGTCATTTATAAATTGTAGCTAAAATTGCTCGTCCAATTTTTTTGACACTGTTCCTCAGAATATTTTCACAGTACATCGTTTCCTCGATAATTTCAAACGATCCAATCGATTAAAATTGTTTAAGGGAGATATACAGGGTGACTCACACGCCGTTTCTTTAGCGAGGATTTTTCAATTTCTCCGATGTTCGTTGTCCTGGTAGTTCGCAAGTTGACTTTACCTTCCCTGTTCGCGTTTGCAATCGGAAAATAGGATTTCTCGTGCAGAACACACAGCCTGGCCGTGCTCGCCCCCGACGTTCTGACCTCAAAACGCGCAACCTTCTCTTGGAATTAATGTAGCAACAACTGGACTGCGGATGTTTATGCAAATCCGGCTTTCCATGGAGTAATTTACGGTAACGGCGATCTAGCGGAAACGTGCTCGCTTTGTCGAGGGGTTTCTGCCGGGTTTCGAACAAAATGGAAACACAACTACACAGTCCTCCCTATTTTTAACGCTATAGTAGAACTGCACTTCCTCCAGAATTGAATGTTAATTGCGGTTCTCCATTTTCACCGTTCAAATTTTCTGAACGGTGCGCATTCGTTGAACGAAAAGGGACAGCTGTTTGTATTTGTGAATAAACTTCTGAACAGATAAGTAGATGCCTCTTTGTAAAAGTTGGGGAAAATTTCAAGGATCTATGCAACTAACCACAATGTTAATTTTAAGGCCTACATTTCCATGTGGCGTCTTTCGGTGGCGCAATTGCCACAGGTCGAGCGATCAAATTCGTCTGCGGCTGTTTCCATAATCCGCATATGCCCATCCGGCACATCCGGCCGATCTAGCACGTGTCACGTGCCGTTCAAATCCGCAAGCTCGTTATTTATTCTACAGGTGGCCGTGGACGAGGTTTCGGCCGGCCGTAAAGTGCGTGGAAATATTTTCAGGCTGTTCTGTTCTGTTCTCGGTTGGCACGCGATATCTGCCATCGATTCCAAGCAGCGCCGCACACCCGAGAAAACCACTTCACCGCCACGGAAAGTCGCAATTTCCGCGAGCGGAATCTCGTTCCACGGCCGCCGTAGAATTCTGTTCCGGTTCCGGCCGCTTGTACGCGATCGTGCTCGCGGAGATTGAACCCGGCCGGAATTCCCTCGAAGAAACACCATCATCTTCCAATTTCGAGACTCCATGGCTGCACCGTAGTCTCCATAAACTCTGGACACGAAATTCTGTCCTGTCGATCTCTAATTTCTCCGTTTTGTCGGGTCAGTAAACTAGATCGCATGTTGTCCGGATTTGGACATTGGAGGACACGAGAGTTAAACAGTAATTTATTTCTTCTGTTAATATTTTGAATATGTTGAATATAGCTTAACAACAATTCTTCCAACGTTTGATTGACGTTATTAGTATCTAGAAATAAAAATGTTCTGCGACCATTGTAGGACACGAGAGTTAAACAGTAATTCATTTCTTCTGCTAATCATTTTAACAGTTAGTACTTGAATGGTGACTCTGAGGCGTCGATACAATTGCTGTATAATTATACGAAATATTGATTACATTATTAACTGAAATATGAAATACTATACTAATCTCGTATGCATAAAATTTTGAAAAATCATAGGGAATGGAAACATTCAAGGTCGGAAGAATGCAAAGGGTTAATATGTTGAAGATAGCAAAAAATAGAAAGAGAATGACAAATTAAATCTACGAATAATAAAAATAGAAAGAAAATGACAAATTAAATCTACGAATAATAAAAATATAATTGAAGTATATACCGATAAAAATACGGGCCGAATTTCACTGAAACGGAATCAGTATTTTCAAAGCTGCACTACTTTTTTCCAACAAGCTCGCTATTTCGCGAATAAATGTACTCGCTTGTACATGATTCGAGGAAAGTCTCTAAACAAATTTCACGACGCACCCCGTGCAGTGTGTTTGGCTGTGGAGGAATCGTTTGCAATATTTCCAAGCCGCTGGTCAACGAATTCCGCCTCTGTACACCGATATAATTGGAATTTTCTGATCCATAATTCATGGCGTTCCACGTCGATTCGAAAAACTTTCGGTCCTCGGATCTTTCTTCTGGGGCACTTTGCCGGCTGAAAGGGTTCGTGGGCGACGGGGATCCGGCTGGTATTTGCGTTTGATTTATCCACCGTATCCCGGGATTGGTTATACCGCAATATCCGGTGTCCCGTGGTCTCATGGTCTCACGGTTTCATGGTCCCGAAGGATCGCAACTCTCCGACTTCGATATTCCGCGATAACTCCGCGATTCCCGACGATTCCCCATCGTCTCCCGAAAAGTCGCCAATTCCTCGCCGCTCTGGAATTAATTTGCGAGTTGGGATTGGCTCTCGCCGAGTTCGCTCTTGCTGTCTGCACGTGATCCTGACAGCTTAAACGTTCTCGTGCGGACGCGTTTCAAACCTCGCCTCGTCTTTTTGGATCGTTCCACAGTCTCTCGAGAGATCCACCGAACCGTACTCTTCCTTCCCCACTCGAAATTAGAAATTAGACCGTCTCGCTCGCTCAAAATCTGATTAGAGCTCCTCGCTATTCCCTCGAAAAATCACTAATTCATTACGAAATCTTTCAATTTTATAAAATACAGTTTATTATCAACACTTTAAGAGATTAATATTTCCTTATATCGATCATAGAGTTCTTAATAACAAATACATTAATCTAAACAGCACTTTATTTTAAAAGCACTTTACAAATTATCACATTAATTTCAACGTTTCGATCATACTTTAGATCATTTTCAAGAAATAATTGCGTCTGTAAATTATTATACGTTATTATACTGCATGTTAAACTAGATTGAGCAAAACTATTACCTACATGCTTTGTAAAAAAGAAGAATCTTTGAATTCATAAAATTATTGAAACACGTGTTGATGCCACTTTAAGAGATTGTTCGAAATATTTTTTTGTTGGAGAAATTTTCCGGTCGCTGCGTCCGTAATTTCGAGAGATCAATTCCTTACTTTTAAATCGTATTCTTACTCCTTTGTGTTTTCAGTTTCCTCGCAAACGTGGCAATAAAGCCCGGCGATTTCAAAGAATGGTAGCCCGTAGATTCCGATTAAGGATCATCTATTCCCCAGCGCGACTGAATATTAATAATAAATTGAATATTCTTTTCCGCGCAGCATTCTTTTTCGGTTGGATCGAGATAAATGAAATATCCCATAATGCATTCCGTTCCGAGTCTCGAGGATTCCAGCACCGTGGAACAATGTTCCCCGGATTTAGAAAATCGTTCGGCGATATGCGGGAGCATTTATAGCCGGCATATCGAGATGCATGAAAACGCATTATCTCGTAAAGATGTTCGCTTAGGCGCAATAAAACAGCGTCGAGGCGCGTAACCACGCATCAGGATGCGTCGGTGATGCGCTCAGGTATCATGGAGATGCGGCCAAGTACACGGAGATCCACCGTTAACATCGGAGTTTATTATTGTTAGATGTAAAGGTCGCGATGCAAACGGTCTGGAGGATTGCGAACAGTACACTAGCTGCTCCAAAAAATGTGTAAACTTTATTCAAATGCTGTGATAAATATGTACGGAGGAAAAAATGCGTCGACTGCAGTACGACAAGATAATAATATACTTTGCAGAGTAATAAATTTCGCTTGTTTCTATCGTCAAGAACTAAGTCTTGCATCGGGAATTTCAAGAGAGAATATTATATTAGTTGCTCGTTGCGCAAACAGAGTTAATGCAGACATTGTTCACTTGTCAACTGCAAGTCCGTTTTCTTTGTGTTTCAACTTAATTGTTGTCACAACAATTGTATACAATCAAAGGAATTTATCTAATCAGGGACAAATGGAAATATTTCTCGCATCATCCAGATCCTAACGGAATTTCATACACCGAATGTACAGGATGGTACACCTGAATGTTTAGAAACTATTTGTGACACCTAGACTGCGGATCTCTTTGCAAAATAAAATTATATTGCAGTGATTTTAAGCAGCAGAAGTTAAACAAAAATTTACTTCACCGCTTAATATATTTTCCACGCAAAAAAATATCAATCACCTTGAAAACTCCGGAAAAAACGACATTCAGAAAAAAAAATAACATTTGACCACCCTGTATTAGCGTAGAAGTGAATTTTTAAATCCGTTCTGGGAACTTGGAACACCCTGTAGGTGTTATATCGACGCGGTTTCGATTGGAGTAGGCGAGATCGGGGAAACTGTAACCGGTATCGACCAATAACACGGCGATTCCATCGGTCGTAAATATTCTGGGTTGGTTTTGTACGCGTTTATGGTGCAGGGAGGCGGGTAAACGTTGCTACCCGATAACGAAAGGAAAACAGGACTCGTAGGCGTCGGTCAGCGCATTCTCGCGTTTCTACAGCCGTTCCTCGGGGTCGTGAAAAGGTTACTTGAATACGGTGCCTCGGAACGTTGCGACGCGGCGCGAAAGCGGCGTCCGTGTGTCTCCCGAGATCGAGGGAATTTGTTATCCGGTTAATTCGACTCGTCCGCCGACGCAGAGCGAGTCTTCTGGAAGGAATTTGATAAATGAGGGGATCAACGAAACGCTGGAAGCATCGGCTGCCAGCCGATCCCGCGGCCGCGATTTATTAGCACCCGTTAACACCGAGTCGCCGCAGCGGCTATAAAAAGGAAATCCTTGACGGGTATCTAGGACCCATTTTCTTGCCGTCGCTAACGTTTCAATCATCGTTCCACGCTGGTGGACCGTCTCTACCCGTGGAACAAAATCAAGCAAGAACCTGGACGCTTCGACCGATCGCTTCAAATTTATCAGCATTCCCGACTTGCCTTGCGCGAAGGCAGCCTTGCGAACATCCAAGAATTTATTTCGTTGCAATGGCTACAACCGTGGCCACACATTTGTTATCTCGCGCATTATCCTCTTCGCAATGAATCATTTGTTGCTGTTGCCGAGTCGAAGCAAGTCTCTCGGCCAGTCAAGTGTGCGTTCGGTAATCGAATCGAAGTGTCGCTCTTGTATTTGCGGTTCTCAGGAAAAACGCCGCGTGTCGCATACTCTCACTTTCGAGATATTGCCGTTTCTACTTCTTATCACTGATGCTTCAACATAGGACAACGGTTAAATTGCATTATTGTGATGTATCAGCGCCACCTAGAAGGAACGTGTCTACCGCGCTTTTACACAGAACGATTTTTGTAACACGTGCGGATAACACGTACTTTGTAACATGATATTTGGTCCCCTCAGGGTTTCAAATTCATTTACCAATCTCTTCCCCTCTTTCCATTCCTCACTATCGCCTTTTCAGCGGGACCTACTGTTTTTATAGTGGGTTCCGAACCACCTTTTGCCATCTATACGTGAAAAACACCCGGGTGGGTCACTTTCCGGTTTTTTTACCAGACGGTCACCCATCCAAGTGCCACTCACGTTCCACGTTGTTTAACTTCGGTGATCTAATGAGAACCGGTGCTTTCAACTGGACTACGGTTGTTGACAACACGTACTTTGTACCAGCATACTTAAATATACATATTATATATACCAGTCCGCTAATTAGTTATCTTAGTGGAAACACCACAATTATTTTTTGGTAGATACGTAAATCCTATACTATGAAGCTGAACGAATGCATAAACCCAAATTTTTTGAAATTGTGACCACAACCGGTGGCGGACCTAATGACAAGCGGACTAAGCGGTCGTGTGGGGCCCCGAAAAAATTAAGTTTAGGAGAGTTTTCTTGCAACTTCTATTGCTAACTTGAGTTCGAGGGCCCCATTATCGCTTGAGGCATCTACTTGACTTGAGCCGTCACTGACTAAAACAAAAAATTGTGATATTTGAAACAATTGATCGTTAAGAAATTATGCTGTCGAATAATGAAAATTAATTTATAAACGTAAAAATAGGACTTTTCAGGGTGATCGAGGCCTAGATTGATCCGATAGAAAGACCCCATCATTGCATTCTCGAAAAACGAGTTCACCCCCTTAAGAAAACATTCTATAAAACACAATTATTGTATTTAATGATTACGAAAACCTTGAGATGTAGTAAGCTGTACCAAACCGACAAATACGGAGCCTGAGGAAAGAGGTACGTTCGTGAAGGGTTGCACATATATAAGTACGTTGTCCATTTTCCGGTGGCGTGTTGCTGGGAAAAGTGTTCTCGTCGAGGAGAACGAAATCGAATCTGATCGGGAGACGTTTCGCATGGTTCGCATGGTTCGCAGCGACCCGGGTCGACCGGTCTTGCGTGTTCCAGTGTCGCGCAGCCATGAATGGCAAGGGGTATCCTCTCGGAAGTGGGTCACCGGTGTCGGGAGACGGGAGACGAGAGACGGTAGACGTTGCGTGGGTGGAGCAAAGTCGTTCTGAAAGGACTATAGAAGAGAAAGAGAGAGAGAGAGAGAGAGAGAGAGAGAGAGAGAAAGCAGGAGGCGAGGGGAGGGACTGTGGATGAACGGTGTAGGTAGAGGGGAGGGAGAAGAGTTGAAGGAGCGGCAAGGGAGGCCACCCTCTCTCGCCGCTGATCGGTTCCCGACCTCTCCAACGTCTTCCGCATTTCTCGCCATTCATACTGGTTCCGCGTGTTCGTTTCACCTACGCTCGCCGGGGATCGAATCGACGCGGTCCGTCCTCACCCTCGTCCTCGTTCATCCCCCGCATCTACCCTCCCTCCACATCTCTGCGCCTCTTTCACTCGCCGTTTTCCGCCCGGAGGTATGGATCTCGTTTAGCGAACCAGACCCACCTAAATTAGGCACGCTGGCTCGAGCCGGAGCGAATGAGAAATTACGGCCGTAGAACAGGATCGAGTGAAATATCTTTTTAACGTTGCAGTTCCCCGCCTTTGTTTCACCCAATGGAATATTAACAAGAGACTCAGCCCTCGTGGCGACTCGCAACGTTCTTCTCAACGCTTCATCGATCGGAATCTCTCTTGACACGTTCATTGCCATACCATTGCTCGGAACAATCGCTTATCTAACCCCTCTGCAGCTCGTAGATCCCAACAAACTTGAAATCGTCACTGCTATCGATTCTATTTTATCGTCGTATCCTTAACCCTTTGTGCTCGGAGGTATTTTTACTCGGAAATGAAACATTTATTTCTACCTAGAATAATTCCATTCAATGGGATCTTTCTCGTTTTAAATGTTCAGTAATTTATTATTGATTAGGTAGCGACATGTTCAATAATTAGGGTCTTCGTGTCCTAAAGGAAGTAATTTCCGAACGTTTCGCAAGCATTGCAGCTAGTAGCTTCGTCAGGGGATTTGAAGACGCACTGATACCTAACAGTATCGTAACGTTGGGAAATTTCTTCCTGTAGGACACGGTTTACACCCGGAAGACTCAGCAACAAAAATTCTATTGAATAATGTATTAGTTGCGATTCTGAGTCACCGCTCGAGCGCTAAGATCTAAATTATGAAGATTAACGGTAAGGGATATGGTCGTCCGCGAAAACGGTAAATAAATCTCTGTGCCCGCTTCCGGCAGGCATAGTTCGAGCGATTAGCTCGCGCTGGAGAATTGGACGACTCGATTTAGCCCCCGCGAACTCTGCTAAACTTCGTTCGGACGCGGTGAAACGCGTTCGGCTGCTATACTCGACTTTGCAACTGGAATCGGGTTTGACGGGCGAGCGTAATCAGTTGAAAAAGTGGACAGGAACATTGTAGAAAAGACGCGCGGGGATACGAGAGGATGCGTCCAGAGGAATTTATTGCATTCCAGATAGGTAATTAGACTCTGTATGACGATCATTCCTGGAATTTGTCTAATAATAACAACTCTCTTTCGCAATTCAATATTGTACTTTGTATCTGAATAATTTTTGACATCCCTATAACTGGCGAAAATAGTCGTGGGTGGCCGAGTGAAGCGGAAACAGAAGCGATACCAATTAAAAACGCGTACAATTGGACTGTAACAAACATATTTTGCCTTTCGAGGGACGCTCGGAGCGAAACAGTTATATTCGATATCGAATTCATTAATCGATTTCGGCAAATGTTCCGACGGTCGCGTTTTTACGAAAGTTTTGTTATCCGGGTTTAACACGAGGCTATTCGTTTCGCCGGAATAAATGCTAAAAACTCTAGAACATGCTCGCGTGTTATTAAGTCCACTTTGCCAAAGCGGAATTTATCTCGGCGTTTCGAATTTCTCGGTTTTATTATCATTTGAAAGCGCTGGAAGCAGCTTTCGTGAAAAGGTACGCGAAGGAATTCGCTCGTGTTCGCGCTGCTCGGCCGCGATAAAAATTGTTTGGAAGAGAAACGATGAACGCGTGGCGCTATTGTAATTTTTATAGGACATTAGAACTGGTTTTAGTGCTCTCGGTGGCGGCAGTGTCGAGGAATGCTAGGCCAATATAATGCCGAAGGTCGTTGTTTTTCCTACGAGAATGTGTTGCGGAGACCGCGCAAGGGCCTCTCCGGCTCTCATCCTATAATTTCTCATTCCACTGCACCGTTGCCGACTCACCGAGCGGTCGATGTGCATAAGGGGTCAGAAGAGGATAAAATTACAAAGTGGAAAGTGTCATCGGCGTTCGATCGGCCCTGGTGTCCTTGAATATCATCCGCGGAAAAGCCGAAGGACACTCGGACTGATGAATATCTAATGCGATCAGATCGCCCGGTGAAACAGCCTCGCGCGGACAGCCCGCCATTTTTTCGAAACACGATCGACGAGCTTCGATCGATCGACAACGGAACGCGATTACCCCGAACAATCTTTTTCCGGAAATTATCAAGACACTGCTCTAAGCTCCAGTACTCTCTTCGTTCTGCCTTTCAGTCCAACAAACTTCGTTTAGAATTTCCAGCGACTCGCAGCACGATTATTACAGAATACTTACTCAAATATTTCAAGATCGAAAGTCGAAATCGTCGAGAAATTATTGTAACATCGTACAACGTCGATCACAACGCAGAAGCAAACTGACGATCCACCGTCTTGCTCGAAGGGTTAAAAGGCCGATCGCGGTTCACCGAGAATCGCGTTCGTTGCAGCCTCGTCCACGGATAAAATATTAATCGATCAAACTGAATTATAATTTAATACGCGTCTGTTTGCGAGAGGGCTTGTTTTTAGAAGTTGATCACGGCTCATCTCGTCGATTATCAAACCTGTCTCTCCTCGGTAGCAACTGAGTAGATGATTTTTCAAAGTTCAGACAACCTTTCCAAGAACTCCTTCCTTGGTTCACCAAAAGTTCAGTTGACACCAACACGCGATCCCCTAAAATTTGATCACGTTGTCAGAAAGATACAGGTCGATTAATTTTATCGAGCTAAATTTGTTCTAATTAAGAATTGAGGAATCTGGCGAAGTCTGGGAACTAGATTTATGCATCCGCGGAACCAAAATTACATTTCAGACGAGCCGGCAATTTGGAAATTCATGTTTTTCGTTAATCATGCCACGTAATAAGGTCGCAGGGGTGTGTAGGCGATCCAGCAAGATTTAGTCAACCTTACGGGAGTGCTGCGATCTCGGAAGAGGTCCAGTGACCCTTGAAAACGGGGTATTCGAGCGTGGAAAGGCGACCAGCCTAGGTTCATCGGCTCAGCTGGCTCTCCCCTCGTATTTTGTTTCTCTCTTCGAAGCGTGAAGCCCTCTCTTCCGAGCTTGCCACGGTGCTCGGACCGTGTCCTTTAGGACCACGTCCACTAGACCGCTTTGTTAGGTTGTTTAATAAATCGCGATTCTTCTGAAAAATGTTACTGCACGCCATTTTTGTGCGAAACTACCCCGATGCCTCCAACTATTTTATCTTCTGTATTCGGCTCTGGTAAATATTGTCTTATAAAAATGACAACTTTAAAGTTATCGAGATTGTCTGTAATTTTCATAATTCAATAGATGCTTGGACAAGAAAATTTATTCCATTATTTTCTATAAATGAATTTTTATAATTTCAATAATTGGAAACTGTAGGTTAGCGTTAACCCTTTGAACTCTAAGCAATTTTAATTCCGAGATCAAGACGTATCTTTCAATCTCGAAGATTTTTAGTCTATGTAATCTTTTTCATACTACGCGCATGAAGTTGAACCTGTTTTCTCATACAACTTTTGAATTTTTATCAATGTATAGAATACAGAAGAATTGAATACTTTCAAAACGGATTCGAATAACGTTACAGCAATTTTAACTGGCGCCGATCAGTCTGTTTTCGAAAGCTGCGTCCTTGACTCCAGGACTTCGCGGCGACCCGCATTTCCTGAAACAGAAAGTAACAACATGGAGCGTTCTCTTTTTTCCCCCGTTTCGCCTCGCTCATTCACTCGGCCGCCGGTCGATCGAGAACGTTATGCAATGCCGGCGAACACAGCACACTATTTTTGTGGTTCGCGTGCACCTCGACTCGCTAACAGGTGCGTAAACGCGTCGCAAAACTCGGGATACCTGGATTTCGGAATGCTTTGAACTTTGTCGCCCTCGAAGCCTTTCAACTTCATGAAATTCCCAACAGAGAACCGATCAAGCTCAATTAACACAGTCTCTACTGTCGAAGCCTCTTTCTAGTATTTTCAATAATTGAATGGGTGTCTGGAACAGGCACTGTGTTGGGTTTTAAAAATTTTACAGGAACGAAATTAGGAACTTATTCTGCTTTATCATTTAATAAAAACAAACCGCAGAAAAAGTCTTTAAGTCTTCAGTCTTTTTCCAATGGAAGAAGGGCCTACGTCAGGCTTTTAAAATTTACAGGAGCGGAATTAGGAACTTATTCTGCTTTATCATTTAATAAAAACAAACCGTACAAAAATTCTTTAAGTTTTCAGTCTTTTTCCAATAGGAGAAGGACCTATGTCAGGTTTCAAAAATTTGATTCGAGCATAATTATAAATTTATTTTGCTTTAACATTTAATAAAACAAACCGTAGCAAAAGTCTTGCAATTTTCAGTCTTCTTAACCGACTTCGAAAAAGGAGCAGGTTACTCAATTCGATCCGTATGTGCCTTTTTTTCTCTTTCCAATCAGAGGAGGGCCTATGTCATTTCCAGCTGGATTTTACTATTACAATTCACGTTCGAGATCAAAATTACGCTCCCATAAAATTTTTTAAAAACCTCCAATCTTCTTCCAGTCATCTATTCGATGGCGATGCAGAGAAAAGAATTGTAGAACCCGGTTGAAATTGCTGAAAACACGGGACGCTCGGTAGTCCGTGCGCTAACGCGACCTTTTGTCTACCCGGACGCGAAATTTTGTGCCGATCGTTCCGCCAGTATTTGCATGGCCAACTTCGCAAAGAGTGTTCCTTCTTTTGTGCGTTAAGTAGAGATTTCGAACGGTTCCGATCGATTCGGATAGAATAAACATTGTTGAACGCGTATAATGGATGACGTGTCGGGTCGTAGAACGTTACAACAGAACGTACCCGAGCCTATTCGCGACCTGCGGTAACGAGTTTCAGAGCGCAGGCATCATTTCCCGCGCAGCAGGCATTGAAACGATATTCGGTTCCTGTCCGAGCGGGTCGAATCACTTCTGGCGTGATCAACAACAAATTCCATTATCCTCCTGGCAAACAGTTTCACATCACAGATTTTCACGAAGGGAAACATTGTTCTGGACAGATTTCCCGGTGAAAATGGATTCTCTTTTGACGTCATCAATTTACTCTTGTAATTAATGCACGTAATCCGGCAACTTTCCTCGCACTCACCTCTCTAATTTTCCATTCTTCCCTGTCAGATAGTTTTCTTTGTGCTATGCCCTATGCAATCGCCGTCTCCACCTTTGTATCAAAGGGCCAGCGTTAACCATACTATTACAAATTAACAAGAAATCCAGGAAACCTTTCAGACAGCAATTTTCCCATTGAAACTAGCAGCCGTTCTTCTCAGAAAGTATACTCGATGAATTATTTCTGGCCCACACGGGAGCTACGTTTCTCGTATCTTTTTTCACGAAGCCGTAGCAGGTTCATGTAACGTAATTAAAAATGCAAATTAAATGAAATCCCTGCTGTAAGGTGAATTATAAAAATCAGCGTTCGCATGGACACCCACGATCCACTGGTGGTGATCTGAGGCCAGTCGAATGTACATTTAAAAAACCGTAACAATTAACATTGACATAGAAATTTGATTTCACATGTTTTTGTTGGAGTGTAACAACGAAATGCACGAAACACGTGTAGGAGGAAAGGTTTTTTTTAGACACGAAGTTTGTTAGACTTCAAACAGTCGCTATTTCTTCAACCAGAAGAAATCAGGTAGTCAGTTCTAGCCAGCTTACCGAGCCAGTCAGAGCTCACACCTCCTTTCTTCATTTTACTTTATGGTGTACAATAGTTCACCTTACTAATAATAAAGTGTCACATTGTGTTACATGTGAACAATTTTAATTCACAAATAAGAAACGTTTATTCCATAGTGGAGATTTAATAAACATTTAATAAATATAAGGTGTATATTTGATCCCCTAACCTCGTGATCTCAACAGTTTTTAAATACATATTTACAGTACATCGAAACACGTGAAACACGACTATATGAAATTTATTTTCGAATTTCCATCGACACAGAAAAATGCCCCATGCAAAAACTTCAGACGATTTTTAAGAAAAGTTTTGGACCAGTTAAAAATTTTATGCGATTTTTAAGAGCGTCATCTTAATATTGTCCCCGACTGTGTTTCTAAAAATATCGAAACAACACCAGAAATTATTTCTTTTTTTATTTAACGTCGCTTTCAACTCTTTGCTAAGATTATTTCGCGACGACAGAAATTATTTTGCTAGCGTATTCGCAGCTCAAGAATCGCGCACAACGAGCAGAACTTTCTCGGCGAGAAGTATGCGCGAACAGTGTAAAAACGTGACCAACACGGCCAAGATTGAATTTTGCGTTAACCGGAAAACCAGGGCTGAGTGAAATACATTTCCGAGGGAGTGAGAAAGAGAGAGAGAGGAAGCGTGCGGTCAAAAGGGATCCTGATTGCGACTGTGTAGCCGGTGCCGAGTAAATTACGGTTAAATACACGGGTTGCCGGATGAATTGCGGCCGAAATTCGCGGTGCCTTTATTAAACTAGTGAACGAACAAAAATGCTCATTGAATTAATCGTCGGCTGGCTTGGACCGTTTTGGGAACCTGTAAATCAGCTCGAAACTCATCCACTCGACGGATTCGTCATAAATTCTACTTCTGGCCGAGACGAATGTCCCTCGGACTTGTCGCAATCATTTCATTGATAACTTTCTCAATGTCAGGTTCGTTGACGCCACGCGTAGAATCCGCTCACCTTCAATTAGCTTCAGCGTTAATTAAGGCGCGTTTGCAGGTTCGATGCTCGGCCGTCGCTGGAAGAGGCGATGCGGTGAGCGCGGTTTCGTTGAAAAATGCGCGAACAACTCGGAGTTATTTTTACGTCGCGTCGACGTTACTGTTAACCCTCGTCCGTCCCTCATTTGACGAACTGAATCTGTTCCTCGTTGTCAAATCGACACAGTGATAAAAAATCGACGAAATAACAAGGCAAACAATTATTTTGCGATGCTCTTTTAGTCAAATCGATGAGTTAACAGTAATTATTGTGGAGGGGTTACTGTACTCCGATTTTAATGAAATTTAAATATTTTATACAGCAACACATTTTGAACAACTTTTTCCTTTTCCAATATAGAGAGGTCGTTTTTAGTTTTCGAGATATTCGCAAAAAACTATTGCTAATACTGTATTGAATTTTCCGTATTCTTGCACAGTCCGTGGCAACGCAAGGATGATCCGGCGCGGCGTGTGTTTACTTGTTTGTTTGTGAACACGCTGTGGAGATGAGAGAGAAAATATGGGCTCACTCTGGTTATAGATATGTATATAGGGTGAGCTTTAAATTTTGAAAGACTACTCCTGGATTTTCGTATGCGTGGTCATAATCTTTGCATTGTTGCTGTCATCCGGAATTTGGACTAGTAATGGAAAAATCATACGAATAGAATAAGTTGTGGTTAGGTCGTGGACGGGGCGGAGAAGTCTTTCAAAATTAAAAGCTCACCATACAAATGTATCACGCTATATAGAGTGAGATCCTGTTTTCTCTCTCATCCCCACAACGTGTTTACAAAAAAGGTAGTAAACAGACGCCGCGCCGGATCAGCCTTATGTTACCACGTAGCGTGCAAGAATACGGAAAATTCAATACAGTATTAGCAATAGTTTTTTGTGAATATCTCGAAGACTAAAAGGAACCCTCCCATATTGAAAAAGGAAAAAGTTGTTTAAAATGTCGAAATCTATAACATATTTAAATTTCATTAAAATCGGAGCACAGAAAATTTACCTATAAATAAGAGAACAGTATAACTTAATTCGGGAAAACTGTGTCAGATCGACACAAGGGACGAATGAGGGTTAAGCGATGACGAACAGTTTTCCTCGATCGTTGATATTTTCCACATCTTTGATACAATTTTTTTTGAACATCGTATCCGCCCAACATAAGAAACAGAATATATTCGGAATTATTCATAGCGAATAGTAGACTGCGGATCATTGTGCATTCATGAAGAAATTGGTTGGATGAAATATGAAAGAGTAAGAGATGAAGGAAATTCAAGAATGTTCTAACATTGCATTGAATGTAACAAAGTCGTCGACGGATGAAATCAATTTTTTACGTTACTCTTGCGTCCCACGATTAATGTGAAACACTTTTCTTTCGCATAAAGATCCGCAGTCTAGTAATGAAATATTCTATAATCTGTGGGGAGATTCCTTGCGGTGGGACAACAATGAAAATGTTAGCGTCTCGGTGTACTAACACGATAATCATTGTCAAACGTTTTTGGAAACTGGACTTTCCGGCGAACCTAATTAGAAAGCTCGCCGTACACTTCCCGAGGAGAAAAAGGGAAATTGATTGTTCGCCGAACAAATGACCAAACATTCGAGGCCGCGCGGCGTTCATATTTACAGACTACTTTTTTTTCAGCCGCGTTGCTTTAATTAAGAGCGAGTTCCCACGGTTCGCAGGATCTAGAACGACCCGGTTCTCTGCACCCGCTCGGCTCCGTATCTGGCGTAAAGATTCTCGGCTAATCGGCGAAGAAAACGAATCCTCCGCGGAAAGAGTATCCTCTCGTCCTGGCACGACGGAACTCGATCCGAAAGACGCGCACGTAATGGCGATCGTTGCTTGTAATTAACATATTACAGCCGATGGGTAATTAAGGGGAGTGAGAGCGACGGTAGACGACGCGGAGGAGTAGGAGGAGGGGTAGGCAGGAAACAGTCGTTTTCAGAATCGCTACACGTACCAGCAATTTCAGTCTGACTAGGAATCCGAGTGTGCGTGTGACCGTGCGTGTGCGTGAACCGTTGCAGAAGTCCCGACGCGGCTGGAATATTTCCTGCGGTTGTCTACGCCACTGGCAGAAATTCGTGATTCCCCCTAATCACCGCGAACTTTTAATTACCGAGCTAACGAACCCGGTTCTCTCCGCTGCCGGTGCGACGGGACGTCCCGAGACGATCCCCGTATCAAAAAGCACGGTGCAACCTCCATATTTGCGCACCAACGTCGTAAGTTGTGTTGATTCAATGTGTGGTGAGAGATGCTCTCTTAGGAACGGTTATGCGAACATGAAGGATCGATTGAGATCCTAGGAAGGCACAGTAGAGCCTCGATACTGGCACAAGGTACTCGTTGGTGCACACTCTTCAAGTGTTCGAAGAAGGACGTTCCTTTTGGTTCGATTATACAAAATTAAAGATTAATTAGGATCTTAGAAAAGCACAGTAGAGTTTCGATACTGGCACAAGGTCCTCGTTGATGCACACTCTTCAAGTGTTCGAAGAAGGACGTTCCTTTTGGTTCGATTATACAAAATGAAAGATTAATTAAGATCTTAGAAAAGCACAGTAGTGCCTCGATACTGGCACAAAGTACTCGTTGATGCACACTCTTCAAGTGTTCGAAGAAGGACGTTCCTTTTGGTTCGATTATACAAAATGAAAGATTAATTAGGATCTTAGAAAAGCACAGTAGAGCCTCGATACTGGCACAAGGTCCTCGTTGATGCACACTCTTCAAGCGTTCGAAGAAGGACGTTCCTTTTGGTTCGATTATACAAAATGAAAGATTAATTAGGATCTTACAAAAGCACAGTAGAGCCTCGATACTGGCACAAAGTACTCGTTGGTGCACACTCTTCAAGCGTTCGAAGAAGGACGTTCCTTTTGGTTCGATTATACAAAATGAAAGATTAATTAGGATCTTAGAAAAGCACAGTAGAGCCTCGATACTGGCACAAGGTACTCGTTGATTCGCACTCTTTGATTGTTCGGTTAAGGACGTTCCTTTAGGTTCGATTGTAGAAAATGAAAGATAGATTGATATCATAGAAAAGCACAGTAGAACCTCGATGCTTGCACACGAACCTCGTTGGGTGTTCGCAGAATCAGGCCCGGGTCTCTAAATCGGGAGGATCCTCGGTTCGGACGGAAACGGAAAAACCTTTCCCGAACGGAGCGGAAGCTCACGTGCCTCGGCGCGTGATTGTATTCAAATGGCCGGCTGCGGCGCGCGCTAAAAATCGCAGACGAACGCGCCACGTGCCGGCAATTTGGATACGACGTTCCTTTGTCTTCTGCCTTGGCTCGATTCAGGGAACCCTCTCTTTGGAACGCGTTCTCCGGGATCGATCCGTGGAATGTAGAACTCCGAGTCACGAAGCTACAGGCTGATCCAAAAACAAGCTAACCGTTTCTTCACTCTGTAAATATTCTGAATTTTCTCGTCGCTGTTTCTCTTCTGTACCATCGTCGACGGTAATTCAAGTATTACAATACTCGCCGTGGAAAGTCGAGAATCCAAACAGGTTTGAAAGAACGTCGCTGCGTTTCTCGTTCTCTCACCTTCTTAAGTGACTAATGGAAATGAATTTCCCTTGTTTCTTTCCATTCTCGCGGAGCAAACAGAGCGCGACTCTTGAATTCTACTCAAACAATTTCCCGTCCGTGTGGCCGAGGAAAATACGTTACACAATCCGTTCTTAATTATCTTGTTTGTTTCTTTGAAATCCACTCGAACCGATATAAATAAAACCACATGTAACCAGCCTCGAATGAAAATCGTTTCGCTGAGGTTACGGAGTATCGATTGCAGTAGATGCGGACGTGCAATGGTCAGACAAAGGTAGAACGTTTCTACTCGTCCCGAAGCGTGTGCCGTATACTGCTGTATACAAAGCTACACTGCGGACTTTGTGCAATCACGACAGAACCTAGTACGTGAAATCTATAGAGCTTTTTATTAAATTGTTTATTAAATGTGCGTGTTGCTCGACTTACAGTCGGCGAGCTAGTCTCTTCTGTTTCTTAACATGCCTCGTTTTGAATTTCTTGTCAATATGGCAACAGCCATAGATTATAAATTATTACAAATATAATCGAAGCATTTGACGAATTTTTTTACCTATTAAAAATTACAAAATATTACAGTTTGCGAGGTACTGTCTTCTGTTTCTTAACATACCTCGTCTTGAATGTCTTGGCACCAGCCATAGATTATAAACTATTACAAATATAAATTTATAAACATATTCGATGAATCTAACGAAATGTTTTAACTTTTAAAAATGACGAAACATTAATCTCCAGGCTTTCGTCACTGGAAAATGTTTACTTTCCGTAAATATCAACAGTCCGATGATATCGCAGAAGAATTGCTCGAGGAGAGTTTCCCGTTGTCCGCGAATTATGAAAATCTTGGTCGTCTTGACGCGGTTGGAAACCGGTCCTCCAGGAATGTTTTTTTTTTTTCGAGGGAACAGTATTTTCCTCGGTCGACGGTGACTCCGTGCAACCAGATGTTCGTCGTTGCATCGAGTGACACGACTACCGACGCTCGTTTTTTGTGTCAGCTCGTTTTATACGCGCGCAGCTCAATGTCGAAACGCTGGAGACGACGAAGGACGGCCATGGAGCTTACGTCGGACAGTATATTATCTTTAAACAACCGTTATCATTCGCGGTAATGACCAGCTATAAAGGGAGCGACTTCGGATTTTACCAAAGTTCGGCGCCTGCGACGGGATGTAACCGATCTGAGTTAACATACTTTTCTTGAGACAGTACCGTGCCATCTGTCACCATTCGTAGAAATCCTCCGCAACCATTGGAACACGAAATTTTATGAAGATTCAAACTAGCCGAATTTTCGAAGAATATCTCATCAACCCGAGTTCGACTAAATTTTGATCTGCCGTAAAAGATTTTCTACGGTACAAATTATTCGACGTTTCTAAATGAAAACTCATTGAAAAGATTGGAAAAGTTCAACGATGTTGCGAATTCGATTGGAATTTAGTAAATTCTGCTCGGAACAGAGAGGTAGCCCGACCCAGTGTTTTCGACGACACTCTGTTCATCCGTACCACTCGCGAATAATCCGTAGCGACAAGCTTTTAAGTGTACAGGTAAACTCGAACGACGAAACTTTTCCACGGACCAAATATTTCCGAAATAATAACAGGAGCTTTTGTGTCGCCATCCTTCGAAACTACGTTAAGATTCGACAGAGACAACTTCGGTACTTCCCATTCGAATGCGTCGGAGTCGCAACCTACTTTCGAGTCCGTGTACTTGAACGCTGCTCGCGACATAGTTGGTTCTTCCCTGTCGAATCCTCAGCTCTTCCCCTGCAACTGTATTTCCCAAAATTTTCGATGTTGCGATTCGTGCAATATTTTCCTTACCCCTCATACTAGTCTCTATACCTAAACTCCACACAATCACAAATTTTGCAGAAGCTTCAACAGCTTATATTCTCGATAACTTGCGACGTGTGGCTGCATTCAAACTTTTTCTCTACTGGATAAATGGAAGGTACAGAAGTAAAAACAGCTTTAAATTCGTGCAATATTTTTCTTCCTCTCATACTCTATACCTGTAACTTCAACAGCTTATACCTCGTGAACTATTTATTAACGACGCGTGGCTCTTTTCAAACTTTTTCTCTACTGAAAAAAAAACTTTACCAACAATTCACCGATCAAGTCCACTGATCCAGAGGTGTAAATTCTAGAACGGGTGACCGTTACTGTTCATACAACCTGTACAATGAAACACCATTGATTTTCTTAAAAACGGTTTTTATAAAATTAGTGACACCGAGAGCCGACTTGTCGCGATGAAACAGAAACTGCTTTCTATTCACGAGGCGTGCTCGTTCTTTTATTAATTCCCCCGTTTAATTCCCGGCGTGCACGTCACGCGGCACTGCGACACGAATTATTCCTTGTTTACCTATCATGCCGTGTTTGCTCTCGCCGCCGATAATGCGTAAGCGGTTCGTTCTACTGTCGAAGTATCCAGAACGTGCTCGTTAATTAGACTCATTCCACGTCGGATATCGTTCCTGTTTCTCGCAGGTGGCAACACCTATACCAGATCACGCTGCCAACCAAGTTCTTTACCAATCGTCGGGCCTTTCCATTCGGTACCCAACAGACGATAATTTACGATCTCGTTTCTATTTTCTGACCATTCTCTCGTTGCGCAAACTTCGGACCTTAGATTTATGCAACATTTTAGGCAATGCATCAACGGTTGTGGTTAACCAGATTTTCACCGGAGCTGCAATGCTAGAACTTCATTCTTAGCACGTTGACTGGCGAACGATCTCTCAAGTTAATAGCTGCAATCAAAATCGAAAAATTAAAGCTTACCACTAAGATAACTTGTTAAACGTAAATCTCTTGTTACGTAAATTTCGGACCTTAGATTTATACAATATTTTAGGCAATGCATCAACGGTTGTGGTTAACCAG
The DNA here is from genome assembly GCA_916610235.2 of Lasioglossum morio. Lineage (NCBI taxonomy): Eukaryota > Metazoa > Arthropoda > Insecta > Hymenoptera > Halictidae > Lasioglossum > Lasioglossum morio. Next base: position 5,223,411 of record OU744327.1, read on the forward strand.
ATTTTCACGGGAACTGCAATGCTAGAACTTCATTCTTAACACGTTGTATGGCGAATGATCTCTCATCTGAATCGCTGCAATCAAAATCGAAAAATTACAGCTTACCATTATAATTTCTCGTTAAACGTAATTCCCTTTTTTATATTTATTTAACGTCGCTTTCAACACTTTGCTAAGGTTGTTAACGTAATTCTCTTGTTACAAAAACTTTAGACCTTAGATTTATACAATATTTTAGGCACTGCATCAACGGTTGTGGTTAACCAGATTTTCATCGGAGCTGCAATGCTAGGACTTCATTCTTAACACGGTGACTGGCAAACGATCTCTCAAATTAATCGCTGCAATCACAATCGAAAAATTAAAGCTTACCACTAGGATAACTTGTTAAACATAAATCTCTTGTTACATAAACTTCGGACCTTAGATTTATACAATATTTTAGGCAATGCATCAACGGTTGTGGTTAACCAGATTTTCACGGGAACTGCAATGCTAGAACTTCATTCTTAACACGTTGTATAGCGAATGATCTCTCAACTGAATCGCTGCAATCAAAATCGAAAAATTACAGCTTACCATTATAATTTCTCGTTAAACGTAATTCCCTTTTTTATATTTATTTAACGTCGCTTTCAACACTTTCCTAAGGTTGTTAACGTAATTCTCTTGTTACAAAAATTTTAGACCTTAGATTTATACAATATTTTAGGCACTGCATCAACGGTTGTGGTTAACCAGATTTTCATCGGAGCTGCAATGCTAGGACTTCATTCTTAACACGGTGACTGGCAAACGATCTCTCAAATTAATCGCTGCAAATAAAATCTAAAAATTAAAGCTAGTGGTTCAACGTTATGCGAAAAAATTAATTCATCTAGCTCGTGCAGAAGAACAACAGTTATATATTGTCTGTGCAAAATTTCGTTTTATTATGATGGGGATTTAATAGGATGAGGAACGCGAGAACTATCGCTCGCATCTTGACGCGTGGACCGAAAGAAAGTGGGCGAAGTGTTTATCGCAAACAGACGGCGAAATCGAGTTTGCGATTGTCGCTCGACTGGTGATGCCATTCGACGACAGGTAGGCAGACGGTATGCAATGGTTGCTCGTCTCCTTCCCCCTAGTCGAGCCAGGCATATTCAACAGTAATTATAAGCGTAACTCAATTATCGATAATAGGCCGATGCATTTAGGTCCCAATTAGGAAAAGAGAGACGAGCGCGGTCGCGTAGGAACCCTATGCGTTCTCCTATTATGTTTCGACGCGCACTACATACGACCGCAGACAAGATTACGAGGTAAATTATCAAGGGACGCGGCAAATGTGTTCCCTGACAATACCGTCGTCAAACGTTCCGTGCGTCGCGACGCTACTCGTACCCGCGAAGACGCTCTTCGCACACGGCTTTCAGCTATTGCTACTTTCGAGAGCGTCGCTCCAATCTGGGCCATTGTTTCCCGGCGCGTCCTCGACCGCCATTGTTCCCCGCGGAAAACACGTCTCTTTGAAAAATTCATACCTCATTCACTGCCCAGTCGGTACCTCCAAATATTCCTCCAATCGCAATCCAATTAATTAAATTACAACTGAACTGCCTGCTGCGTTCTCGAAATGAATCTTCTCACAATTTTCCAACACGTTGTCAATAACGTTCTATCTCACCTAACTCGATCGTATTATACCGTAGATTCTAGATGCGAATCAATCTGTCTAGAATTCTCCAAGAAGTTTCACGGAAGTCAAGATTTAACTACTTATCAAAGAGGTGATTAAACAGCTTTCAAAAATACATTTAAAGATGTTCTACTAATACAAGTTCCGAAATTGTTTCTCTGTGGCGATTGATTCTTTGGTTAGTTCGAGAAGTCGCGAAGGGCTATCGTGGAAAACACGTCTCCAAATATTCCTCCAATCGCAATCCAATTAATTAAAGTAGAACAATAATCTCATAATTTTCCAACTAGTTTTCAATAACGTTCTTCCTCACCTGACTCAACTGTACAATGCCCTAGATTCTAGATGCAAATCAATCTGTCTATAATTGTCCAAGAAGTCTCACGGAGATCTACGTCAACATTTCCCTACTTATACCAAAGAGGTGATTAAATAGGTTTCGAGAATGAATTGATAGATGCTCTGCGAAAGCAAGTTCCGAAATTGTCAGAGTTGTTTTCCTGCGGGGAATGGTTGTTTGGTTGGTTCGAGGAGTAACGAAAGGCTACCGCGGCTTCGAGAAGAACGAGAAAACACGGCCATAACTTCGGGATCGGAACGCGACGAGCACTTCCGAGCTTTTATCGGGGCTTATTTTCAGAGAGCTCGCGTTCCCCGGCACAGGTTTGAAGAGGTTACCGTCTGGGACCGTCTCGCCGCGCCACGCCATGCCGCGTTGGATCGGTATAATGCTACCGCTATTTGCATACGGTAATATGCAAAATGTGTATCAGCAACTCGGGCAGTGACGATGCAAGAATAACCTCGCCGGCGCCTTTTTTACAGCGCACGCACACGCACACGCACGAACATAACGCACCGCGATAGGAAAACCTCTGATTCTCTACAAAAATATAATTCCGAGAGTCCACGTCGAAATTGTCCCTTCTTAGCTATTCTTCAAGGTACTTCCCAAAGTAAAAGTTGTTGCAAATGAACTGTGATTGTTCACAGTTCACGTGGCGTGTCATTAGACTGCGTATTTGATGCGTTTATCGTAACAATGATGTTACGTTGAAATGCACAGTGAAATAAAGACTTCGGAATGATTTCTGTTTTCTTTGGAAAATAATTAAACTCTCGGAGAAGAAGATAAATTGTTCATAAACGCAGCTGCGACTGATTCAAAGGATCGTGAATCGCGTGCTCGTGAAAATGTCTGCCGTTCCGGCGTTAATAAAATATCGTAACTCTAAACACCGGCCATTAACGAGACAAATGGTGATAGCGAAAATGTTCCTTCGTATCCCCTATAAAAATGTTAGTACCTAGAGACGGAAAGATGTCTTCCTGATCGTTTTATTACACCGCGAAAGCCTGGAACGAGGTGTTTACAGCTTGGCGGTCGCCAAAACGTGTTAACGCCTTGCATTATCCGCGCGGCTATTTAGTATTACAGATTCGATGTTTTTACGATGTTCAACTGAACATTTGTAGAGAAATGAGCCACGGCGATTCTGAAGAAAAGTGGCGAACCAACGGAGCTAGGCAACGTAATCCAATCGTTTATTCTGGGATTATTTCTGTGGTTGTAACGGAAGAACGTCGCATGTCACGTAATTTCATTATTTTTTGAGCTTTTCAAATTTATTTTCATGGCCTTTTTCCTGAGAAAGACGTAAATCCTATCAGTGCTGGATTAGCCATATAGCAGAAATAGTAAATGCTACGGGCCCCGCTTTTCTGGGGCCCCCTTTTGTTTCTAATAGTTCTGCTTCATTTTATTATCACACAAAAACTAGGGTCTCCTCGTAACATTTGCTACAGGCCCCACGTTTCTGGGGACCCTTTTGTTTGTAATAGTTCTGCTTTATTTTATTATCACACAAAAACTAGGGCCTCATTGGTAACATTTGCTGCAGGCCCCACGTTTCTGTGGGTCCCTTTTGTTTGTAATAATTCTGCTTTATTTTATTATCACACAAAACCTAGGGTCTCCTCGTAACATTTGCTACAGGCCCCACGTTTCTGGGGACCCTTTTGTTTCTAATAGTTCTGCTTTATTTTATTATCACACAAAAACTAGGGTCTCCTCGTAACATTTGCTACTGGCCCCACGTTTCTGGGGAACCCTTTTGTTTTTAATAGTTCTGCTTTATTTTATTATCACACAAAACCTAGGGCCTCATTGGTAACATTTGCTGCAGGCCCCACGTTTCTGTGGGTCCCATTTGTTTGTAATAATTCTGCTTTATTTTATTATCACACAAAACCTAGGGCCTCATTGGTAACATTTGCTACAGGCCCCTCTTTTCTGGGGACCCTTTTGTTTGTAATAGTTCTGTTTCATTTTATTATCACACAAAACCTAAGACTTCCTTTTAACTTTTGCTACAGGCCTCGCGTTTCTGGGGGACCCTTTTGTTTGTAATAGTTCTGCTTTATTTTATTATCACACAAAACCTAGGGCCTCATTGGTAAAATGATAAAGCTCAATGAATGCGTAAACTCGAATTTTTTGAAGTTACGACATGCGACGTTTCTCCTGGCAACCGCAGATTTGTCAGAAGAAATTCAGAATCATAGTGATTGGCTTCCTGCAAAGCAATATGTTAATGGTGGCGTGTAGAAGAAGATCGTGCCGCAGTGTTAACCGCGTCTGAGTTTAATGGGCCGAGAGGAAGGGCACACATAATTTCCTTCCGTCGTTACACGATATCGGCCGTTCGACAGAACAATGCAGGTCAACGTAGAAATCCATCAACCGTTCAGGCTAATTTACCAAGCTGTTTACCCGCCGCGAAGCTCGTCTATTATTAACAGGGCCGCGAGACAAAGACCGATAGCCAGTTCGGAAAGGAAAAGAGAGAAATAGAGAGAGAGAGAGAGAGAGAGAGATAACGACACAGAAGTTCGTCGAGTCGGTGGGGACTGGTAAAGAATAAGCAGCGTTATTCGCGAAACCGGGATCTCTAGCCGAGTGTAACATTTCCCTCAGGTTGTAACGATCCCAGCGAGCACACGTATCGTAAATTACCCGGTTGGACTGGGTCCAATCGTCGCCAAACGCTAAACAATTTGCAGATTATCGTCGGCGCGAGCGGGAATCCCGACGACACCCACGCCGCGCCGCGAAAAACAACATTGTTCAACGCCGAGAATTACGTCCATAATCATATCGAGAAAATGGGCCGTCACCTAAATAACACCGCGTCCAAGTTCAGTCCTCCTGCAGTTCTAGTCTCGTAGTCGACTACCGCTGGAAGTTCATTCCTCTTCGGCTCGACCCGGGAAATTTATTTCGACGTAGTTTCGATCTATCTAAGATTGTGTACAAAACTTGTCATCGTATAAATAATATTACATCATTTCGTTCAGACACACTCGACGATATCGAATTAATTTTTAACCTACTTCGATAAAGGAGGAGGTTACTCGATTCGATCTGTACGTGACTCTTTTTGTTTTCTTTTTTTTTGTGTACATCGATACCGTGTTCTAATTGAAGAGTTTCGAACTTCTCTATGAAATTATGTTTATTCGTATTTCTTGAAAGGTTGCGTTCGATGAAAACGTAAGATTGTTTCTTCCTCTGATAATTTTAACAAGCCGGCAATATTGTACAGGCAATGTTAAGTCCTTTTCACCTGTCTATTGTCTTATATTATTATCACGAATGCATAAAGTCCGCAGTCCGCATAAATTTCCATTTCGACGAAGCCTTGCGATGTTTTTTCAGAGGAACAAAAGAAACAAAGGAAGATACAGAAAGTCTTCAGCGATTGATTTGTTGTATTGACATACCGGGATAGATATCGCGCGTGAACCGGCGCGATTTCCGCGCAGTAATCCGCGAGGTGTCGTCCGTGAACCGAACCGTGGGAGAGACGCTGCCTGTTTACCGTATAATTCAACAGATATTAGGTAATAGCCGTGTGAATCACGCTGAAACGACATATGGCGAGCAACGAGCGAGCGACCGAGTACGAGCAGTCACAAAAATTTCTTCGGTTGTTTCGGGTGTTTCGTCTCCCACGGGAAATCTCGTTGGCGGGTTCTTCGTCCTCGTCGCTCAACGTGTTCCTCGCGTCGAAAAAAATGACTGTACGACGAACCAGAGCCGAGGCTATTTCCGTTCGCCGCGGTCTAAAATTAAACGCGAGCTATTCGCGGCGTCGCGGATTCGATTGTACGGGATCTCGCGTACCAAGAGATCGCGATACCGCAACAACAATCCCGTTCTCGACATCCGATCTGCAACTCCGATGCGCTTCACAGAATATCCCGAAAATTCTCTATCCGTTCGGCTACTCGCGCTTCCCTCGACGAATTAGACCAGCTTAACGAATTGATTGGCCCGGGAATTTTATGCACTTCACCACACGTTTCAACCATTTGATTGACACTATTAAAAATATTGTTTAGGTTATATATGTTGGTATATCTAATAAATAGCTATAAATAAAATGGGAAAAATCATATACAGGTTTTTGCACTCTTCCCTAAATAAAGTATTCTGAACTAAGTTTTTGTAGAAAAAGTGAAACCGAATGTAAATTAAATGTTAAGAAATTCAAATTTTCATTTAGTGCAAAGAAGTATGTCAAATGCTTATTTCAAAGAAATTACTAATCCATTAACTTTATAATGTATGAAAACTGTGTGTAGATACATATGTATATTCATTGTATGTAAAGGTGGTTCGTAATCCACCGTAATAAAAAGTAGGTCCCGCTGAAATAGGCAATGAGGAGAGTGTTGGGATTTGAAACCCTGAGGGGACCAAATATCCATTACATACATATTCACTGTATGTACTGATTAATAAATTTTGAAATTGATTTGCAAAAGGGTGAATTTGGAGTGGAGAATCTATAAAATGGAATTATTCCAGGTCGGAGGAAATATTTAATTTTAGAGTTAATATAACTCCGACTGCAAAGGTAATTGCATTAGTTAATTTCCGCTGTAATATATTGATATTCGGTGGTATTAATTTCATGACAATTTGCATAATTACATCACGCCGGTTATCGAGAATCTACGCGGCGTTGAACGTGTTCAAGATCGCAGTACGATTTTATTAGTGTGCCGAGAAAGTCTTTGAATGGTAAAAAATGGCCCCTGTTACAGTCTCATATTCTCCGCAGCCCTCCGAAGCCGGGCCATTCGTTGCTCCGAAGCGTCTAACCCTTGGATTTCCGAGATTGCGTTGAAGAATGTATAATCGAGCGAATATTAAAATGGGAAGATTGCAGGCGAATCTGTGGCGAAACTCAAAGGATATTTATATCTTAAAAATTGTTCTTTTACACAGGTATAAAGAAACGTGTCAACCTTTTTCCATTAAATTGTAAGACTAGAACTGACAAACCGATAGAAATGAGATTTTAGGGGCGTATAGTGAAAACACAAGAGTATCCACTCAAAATGTTGTTATTTGAAAAAAATGTTTTTGTTCACCATTTATTTTACTATTTCTCTTCAACCATAAGAGATATCGGGATTAAATTTCCACTAAAATTCATTAAAACACTATTCTTACCTACTGATAATTATCGTAATAAATATATATTTGTTGTAATAGTTTTCTAACTAATTCTTTAAAGTTTGTCGTCTTAAAATAAAATTAAAAATTTGTCATTTGTTTCTTATTTAGTAGTTTCTCAAATAATTAAAATCACCGATGTCTTTGGTTATAAATATCTCTGTATTTCTTGAAATATTCATAATATCAAGACTAAGTGTTGAGCAGAAATGAATAAATTTTTTTAGTAGATACTGAATACGTTGCGTCCAGACGCACAATGGAGATCCCACCTTAACCCCAGCAGACCGTAACACGCAGCCGTTGAATCGCGCTAATTGCGAGCAACCAATGAGACGATTTAACCCATGGTTCATACCAGTTCGTACCGGCCGGCCAGCTTATTAACTTGCCTTCGCGGACTAACTCGATTCGTTCATTTCGAATTAAACGGACGCGCGCGGCGCCAGTTGCGGTGGCGCGAAAATCGCTGCGCGGTTTTTCTGCGTCTCGTCACACGCCGAACATTTGACATGCATATGTTGCCTGGGAACTATTAGGCGGTTTCTTGCTTCCCTTGACATTGCCACGCAACCACAGCTGCCGTATAAAATCGTCGCGCAGAAATATTCTTCTACTAGCTTGTTGCGAACGAAATGTCCGATTTTAGAATGCAACTATTAGAAAACGTTTCGATCAAGAAATGCTATTACAGTCTATAGGTTTATTATATCAAACTTTGAGGTATATATACACAAAGCTAATCCTTAACACTAAACATACCACAACCGGTCACATGACCGGTTCTAGATTCTTTATTTCACAATTAATGAAATTATAAAGATGCTTTCATAAAAAATGATTTAATAAATATGTTTATTGCAGCACGTTTTATAGTAAGGATCACGCAAAATCTAAATAAATTGATTCTTGTCATTTTTGTAAGGCAACCATGTGGATGTTACTTTTATAGTTTTATATTTATTGTATACTTTTGTCTAAATAAAGTTTATTTCAACGTTAACCATTGCGACTGTCGCGTGTTCCTTTCATACGTCAGGAAAAATAACTTATTAACGATAGGATTATGAGATTTTTAGTGAAAATGTGGTGATTAACGTACTAATCGTTGACGGTAAAAAAAGAACTGTACAAATAACGTGAATGACCATAATACCTTATTAAGAAACTTAAAAGTTCTAGATAGAATACATTCATACGTCGATATTGATTAAAAATCGGACATTTCATATGCAACAACCTAATGCGTTATTGTTCGTGTTTGATAAATGACTAAACATATGAGTAAAGGCCGCAGCCTAGTACACAGTAAATGAAAAAAAAAAATATATGTATTATGTAACATGGAAATATTCTAGGTCGGAAGAAAATTAAAACAGTTCCGCGTGCAAAGAGTTAATTTACCTTTGACCGCTCCAGTTTTAATGCACCGTTTGGTTTACGTTTCCCCGCGTTTCCGCGTGTTTGTATATTTTTGCAGCACGCTTAACCCAGACCTCGTATTTCGAAGTGCGATTAAATGAATGCAAATAAATGCTCGTTAAAAGTATTGTTCGTCGAGAGAAGGCGAGGCAAGTGACAACCTGCTCGGAGCACGTGTCGCTTGGGAATCGGTCGTCGCGGTACGTCCATGTGTTTACAGCGTGGTCGAGACCGCGGCGACGACACTTAAAGCCGCGTACGCACCGTTCTGTGTACCGACTAAAAATATATCGTTATGCCATACAATTCTCGCGATGCTAAAATTGGAAAGCTACGGGCAAGCCCGATCGTCGCGACTCAGCAGACGAGCCGCTCGAACGGCCGACGTTTTTCAAATTCCGTGAATTATCGCTCCCCTCTGATTGTTGCGCAGTCATCTTCCTATGGACTGCGTCGATCAACTGGATCCCTCGTGGATCGCAATCTTCGTTCGCTATTCCGTAGAAGACGAGCCTAACTGTTTCGCCGTCTCTATTGCTCAAGATCACTTAATCGAGTCGTTCCAATTCTTTGACGCTTTACAGATTTTTAACTCTCCGGATCTAGAATAAGTTTCTAGAATAATTTCTCTTATCATCGTGATAGTGTATCATATCTGATACAGTTACCAAATTTGATATACAATAATAAACTAAGAATGTGTTCTCTTACTATGTTTATTTATATCAATTCTTCTAAAAATGTTGTTTTAATTTTTTTAAATATTTTTCCCTTAAATGAAACACAAAAATTGACCCTTCAATTTTTTCATCCCAATTAAAGAAATCATGCAAGGGTTAATAACATTGTATTCAAGAAGAATTTATTCTTCTTCTTCCGACAATAATGATCCACGTCTTCGCAAGAATGTGTCATATTTTCTTTTTATTTCCCCAAAATTTTCGGGTACTCCATCCAAGGAAAATCGGCGAGAGGTTTTCAGGCTGGCCGATACGAAACGGGGTGAAAACGAATATAAAAGGGTAATGTATTCTCTGAACCCGTCGGGGACTTGGCCGTGATTTAGCTTCGGTTTTCGCGAGCGCCGAAAATCGAGTCGCGTGACCGTCCGATTCTCACCCCCTCGTCCGTCCCCGCCCCACCTCGCGATTCCTCGCTAACTGGGAAACACGCTGGCTTGGCGCAGGGATTCTACGACTCGCTGCCAAATCACGTCGATCGAGTTTATGCACGCTTTATTTGCACAAAGATGCAGCGCCGTCTCGCGAGATTTCCACTTCGCCTGTTACACGAGGCTTGCATACAAAGCGGGCGAATGCATGCCCGTTGTCTGGCCTCCAACCGTGTCTTATTGTCCGGTCGTTACTTTCAAGTTTCTGCATATTTCTTCGAGTTCACTGCTGTCCGAAATGCGAAATCGCAGTTGGGGAACGTAGCGAATTCGTGGCCGCGCTGACGCCTGTCGTAAATAATGTTATTCCTTGGTTCGGACTCTATAAACAATTTTCAGCGACGCTGCGGACGTTTCATTCTTGTTCCAGCATTTTCTTTCTAATCGTTTTCGCGATGACTGCTTGCGAAACAGGCTTAGAGTTGTTCAATTTAGTAATACCGATATTATTTTTCGCGTGGATTCCGGTGAAAAATGAACGCCTTATTTTATCGCGAAAAAATAATTTTCGAGGAAACGAACGTTGCAGTGGGTGTCTATCTTAGGCCACGACTCAGTCAATTTTGTAGATATTTCAATAAACTTCTCAGGAAAGATAGCAGAATAAAAGAGAAATAATTGCAGAAATTAACTGCTTACAGTTTTCATAAAATCAATGCGCCATCATCATCGACGAACTAGAGCCTCCACTGCCGGTCGATTCTAAAACGAACGTTGCAGTAGGTGTCTATATCAGTCCACAACTTTGCCAATTTTGCAAATATCTCAAAAAAAAAAAAGAATTCAGGAAGCACAGTGTAAAGATAGCGAAATAGAACAAAAATAATTACGCACATTTACTGCTTACAGTTTTCATAAAATCAATGCACCATCGTCATCGATACAACAGAACCGTTACTATCGGTCGATCCTAAAACGAACGTTGCAGTAAGTGTCTATAAAAGTCCACAGCTTTGTCAATTTCGCAGATGTCTCAATAAAATATTCAGGGAACACGGCGCAAAGATAACAAATCACAACTAAAATACTTGCAAAAAAGTTACTCATTATAGCTTCCATAAAATTAATAAACCATCGTCAACGATGATTCAGAGACTCGACAGTCGATCCGCGGAATGTTCTCGCAATCGTTTCCAAAAAATCGCGGTATCTGCGCCGTCCGATAAATCTAGTCTCCACGAGTTTCCTGGACAGTTTGCACACGATCGTCCGCTTGTCGTTTACAAATAGGATCGCATCGCTCGGGGAATGCGGTTTTCCTTGAACCTTGCGCCGCGGCTCCGTTCGGTGTTATAATTAATAAACGCGTCGCTCTTGTCTCGTTCGGAACGACGCGGCGCGCTTGTCTCGAAAGCTTCCGAACTTCCTCGATGTCCGACGATTTTCATTGATAACGGATCACGAACCTCTCTCTCTCTCTCTCTCTCTCCTCTCCTCCTCTCGTTCTTGCTGTTTATCTCGTGCGAGCGGGCGCACGCTCGCAAACGGCGCCCATCGGCCGATGACTCGCGGTTATTCAATCGTGAGCGCGCGCGCTCGCGCGACCCCGAGCTTCCGGTTTCCAATGCACCGCGATCTAATTCCTAACTCGTTACTGCTGAGCAGCTTTTTCTGGGACCGGCAACCCTTGCGCTCGGTTCATTCCCCCGGAAAATAATTACGCTGAAACGTATGTTGGAAACGATTCTCAGGAATCAGAGACAAAATTAGTTGTCTCGATTTAGAAATAAATTTTATTGGGTTGATATATTCATTGTATCAGTATGCAGTGGCAGGTACAAAGATTACCGAGAGCTTGAAATAAACAGCTTCGATTACAAAAATTGTTTACAAGTTTCTCTATCCGGTGTGTAATGCTAGTCTACGAAGCGTGAAAAGTTTACGGAACAGCACAGTTTCCACAAACTGGAAGGCTAATGAATATTAATCAGCTTCTTTGTATCTTCTCGGAAGATGTTCGTTTGAGATCGCAGATTGATCATCGCCGCATCGAACACAGCGAATAGACGTACACTTGAAGAATACGTACAGGATTAAATGCATACTAGACGGTTTCTGATACAACCGTTTCGGAAAATTATTAATAGACGACATCGTCTGTGTCGTAGCTGCTCGTATCGGGTGTGCCGAACATTTCCACGACGGGTGAAGACGCGCAGTCTAGCATCGCCGAAAATAATTTCGCACGGCTGGAATCGCGTTCCGAGTTATCGCGGCGGTAAGCAGGAGTGCAAAGGACAAAATTAGGGTCAGGTGCGATCGTGGGCCAAAGTTGAACTCGCGGGCCGGGAATAAACGTCCGCGTGCGAGCAGCGGCTATTAGAAGCGACGCTCGCGGCGATTCCGCGTACACGTTCACGGCCGCTTCGTTTTTATCTTGTTGCACTATAAATCGTGTCTCCTCTCTCCCTCTCTCGCTCGTCGAGAGAGGAGACGTTCCTCCGCGGCCGCCTTGTTCCCGAGCGAAACGTCGAAGGATATTTTAATTATAGTATCGTCATCGATTGCGCGCCGTCTCTCTCTCTCGGCTCTCGTATTCGAAACGCGCGCGCCGCTACCTCTCCCTCTCTCACTCTCTCTCTCTCTCTCCCTCTCTCTTTCTCTCTGGTGCTCCTCCCTCTTGTCACGACCGAAAATTAGCGACAGCCGCGTGTTTATGGGATCCTCTCATCCGAGCCGGGCCCGATCCGGCGTTATCTAATACAGCCGGCCACGATAACGAGGAACGACCATTACCGCGGCCAAGCGTGACATTAATCGCGATTACCACGATTACGACGATTACGACGATTACGACGCCCGGCCCCGCGAGGAAACGCCAAATTATTTCCCCTAACACGCCCTCCCTGTCAATCATCCGTGGTTTTTGACATTCTCCAGTTTTTCTGCGCTGTCAAGGGACGTTGCCCGACCGACTGTCCGATTTGCCCGACTGAATTGATTCGCTCCGCGATATAAACAGAGGAGATGATTTATCAATTAGTTTTGGAAGTTCTTCCAATATTTATCATTCGGTAGTCTTAAGCCTAATGAGTAGATTGCGAATGTTTATGCAATTTTTTATCATTCGGTAGTCTCAAGCCTAATGAGTAGACTGCGGATGTTTAGGCAATGTTCAATTATTGTAGACGAATTTTAAGAAGGTGGCATAAAACAGAATCTTGTTTTCCGTGGTTATAGCATTTTAGATCTGAAATAGATTGAAATCGTACTAAATTCATATTTTATATCCTAACATTTTTTGCAAATTCTCAAAAGCCATAATTGCATAAAGATCTGTAGCCCACTAATGAGCAAAGAAATTGATTGTAAATAGACAAATATAAGCTCTCACCAGATTTTCAATGAAAAGTCTTATGTAGAACGTAAAAATGTTTCGACAAAAATTTATTTCCATCTAGGTGTCTACACAGAAAAATTGGAATTCGTTAAATAAAAATTGTCTGCATTAATTTCTAGATTCAGAGACTACATTAATTTCTTTTCTTGAGATTGTAACGAGTTGCAGATAATATATTTCAAAATATTTTAAATACGTCCACTGTCTTGCATCAGGTGCACCTATTTTCGTCATAAATGAATCAAATCCGCAGTCTATCTGTTACATGTCGTAACCACTCAGCTTCTTCGACTATATGCACCTATCGTTCGTTCCAACAGTGAAATTGACTATGTCCTTATTAACATATTAATAAATATAATCCTGTCTGGCAGGACCTATAAAGAGAAATTCACCAGTTAACAATGCTCTAAGAGAGTCTAACAAGTCAAGATCTAGGTTGTCAGCGGATACGTTTCGCACGATTACGTTAGTTCCGCTGAAGTTCGTGCATACTATTAAACAAGAGACAGGAAGTCTTCCCAGTAATTTGGATTATGAAATATCCTGGATATCCCTGACAGGATTACGCGATGTTCATTCACAAATTATACCTCTCGATTACGCTAACGTTCCAGGACGGACGGATCGCTGTTGTGTATACGCTTTACGAATGATCCTTTGATAATCCTCTAATCACGGTCCGACGTCGTTCATTCATAAACTTGAAATTCATTCAAAAAATACGCTCTGGGAGTTTCGTACACGAAGCATGTACGTAAGTGCACGTGTACTAGAATCACTTCCGCAGCTGCTGCGGATTTTATGCGTTTCTTAGATCTTTTATTTCTATTTATTTTATTAGATCAATTATAATTAGACTGCGAATCTTTACGCATTTACGAAGAAATTAGTTGGGTGAAATATAAAAAACAGTTATAGATCAGAAAATTTAAAAAATATTGTAGTGCTGTTTTTAACGTAACAAAGTCATTGAAGTCTAATTATAATTATAAATTATAATAGTCAACAATTAATACTTTACCATCTGATTTCCTTTTTTATACAAGTTACATGTTTATTTTCAAAACGGGTCACGCGGTAAATTGGGTACGAACTTTTGCAATCATCCAATATTACTTTCGACCCAGTAAAACAAGGGCAGACAATTTTTAGGTGTTTTCGCGATCCATAATTTCCTACGAGAAGAACGAAATTAAAATCTATCGAATGGCTAGATTTCCTTCAAGGACCCAGAGAAGAACTTTCGTGAGAGTCTCTGATCGACTGCGTTAGTACACAAGTTTAGTGGTGCCGGGCACTAAAAGCGATCCGACGCGACGTAGTCCTATAAAAAAGACCGAATTTATTTATACCTTGCACCGCCGATTGAAATCGACTCGACCGTTTCCGAGGGAAGTGTTCTTGCAATTGTAACAATTCTAAGATAAAAAAAAAGAAACCCAGTCGTTTGACTGGTTGGTCGTGGTGGGTTCAGCGTCGAGTCGGGGGGGTGTTCTCTGTGTCGGTGAGAGGCGGCAGTCGGTGCTCGGCCGCTCGTAAAACTGATGAGACGTTTTATGGAGGCGAGATTCATGAAACGAGAAAATTCTAGGACGATCTGCCTCTCTCTCCACCTCCGTGGAGTGGCAGACGGGGTTGTCGGGGTGCAAGCCAGGCCAGAATGAAGATAGAAGTGAATTATTTCGCTTCGATCCGGCCCGGAGTCCGGAGGAGGACACGGCAAGGGGTCGAAGGGTGAATCCTCCCAGCCCCGGCGAACGAAACGCTCGAGTGTCTGGGAAACGGAATGTAATTTACTTCGATTTCATTTCGCCGCGGCCTGATTTTTCCCTCGGCTCTCCCTGAATACATCTTGATTATCCCACGCGGATTACCAACTTTGTTTGCCGACGGATTCAGTTTAAACGCGCGCGCCACCGTATCTGTACCGCCTGCCCATTATCGATCCCCGCGGGCTAAGTGGATTTATTTGGCCGTCGATAAACTTCTGGTCGAACGGGGTCGATCCCGAGCTCAGACTCTACTGTTCCGGGTCGGCTTTGACCCACTCGCTTCCTCCGACTTCTTCGTTTCAAAGCGTACCACCCTCCGAGAACGGATGCACGATCTTTTAAATACCCTGCGTTTCTCTTTTATATTTAAAATGCTGCACAGACTGGTATTTGGCCGATCTAGCTGGCAAAAATTTCTTATTGCTCGAAATTGATTCGATTTATTATGTTTTATCAAATTATGAGGTTATTATTGCGAAAGGGTCACTGTATTCCGATTTTCTTGAAATTTAAATATGTTATGCAGCAACACATTTTGAATAACTTTTTCCTGTTCCAATATAGGAGGGTCGATTTTAGTTTTCGAGATATACGCAAAAAACTATTGTTAATACTGTATTGAATTTTCAGTATTCTAGCACGCTCCGTGGCAACGTAAGTCTATTTACTTTTTTTTTATATGTATGATCAGAGTGAGACCCTGTTTTCTCTTTCATCTCCACAGCGTGTTTACAAAAAAAAGTAAACAGACACGAAGCGTGCAAGAATATAGAAAATTCAATACAGTATTAGCAATAGTTTTTTGCGAATATTTCGAAAACAAAAAGCGACCCCCCTATATTGGAAAAGGAAAAAGTTGTTTGAAATGTCGAAATCTATAACATATTTAAATTTCATCAAAATCGGAGTACGGTAACCTTTTCGCAATAATTACTCCTAGCTCTCCCAATAACCTGTCATTTTTTACCTGGGGGTAGTTCTAGGAAATTGACTTTTGGCCAGCTAGATCGGTCAAATACCAGTCTGTGCGCTGTACGAGTAGATGAACACTAACCGTACCTCGACTAGTCAAACGATCGCTTCCACATTGTTTAGTTTGTAATTATGGAAATTATAAAGACGCTCCCATTAGAAATTATTCAATACATTTCTTCATTCAAGCATGTATAATATTATTATAAAACTTGTGAAGCATCTAAATAAATTCAATCTTGTAACTCTTCTAAAACAATATAATATCCGACACATTTTGTACCCGGTACGGTTAGCGTTAATTGATTCGGTAGTTCCCCGAGTAGGCGGCTTTGTTGCTCCGAGGATCTATTGTTTTATTTGCCTCTGTGCAGCAGCTTATTAGAGATTAGCGAATTTATCGCATGCCTGGGAGCTCGAAGAGAACGAGGGCTAATAGAAATGAACCCTTAACCGGTCCGTTGCCAGTATTTTCAATGAAGTCTGTTCGCAAACGGTAGCGTAAACGACACCGTGTTACAATTTTATCCTTATGTTTAACAAGGGTTAATTTCTTTCCTCCATCTTCACGATTAGACCGCGGATCTTTATGTATTTCTGTGGAAATATCTATTTCGCGTAAAGATCGGCAGTCTACTCGTAATAGTTAACTCTGAACAATGGCGCGGAGTGCAAAACTGATAGAAACGTTGAAATATTCTGTGTTCGCAGCGAAACAAGGCTTTCGTTGGTTTCGAACCCGCAAGAAACATGATCTAGCATGTGCACAGTAGCGCAGAAAACCGCGTGAAACGAGTGGCCGGGGTTAATTGGTGGTGATGGTTAATTACAGACGGCGCTGAGCAACCTGGAGGAGATGCAGCACAATTCCATGTACCGTGACAACGAGAGGAGCAAGAACAGGGGGGTTGGACCGATGCGGGCACGTCCGATGGAGAAGAGGCACGACACCTCCCCATACAGTGGCGTACCTTACCTGTCTCCACCTCCGCCGGACACCTGGAGAAGAACAAACTCGGACTCGGCTTTGCATCAGAGCGCGAACGAAGCTTGCCAGTCGGCCAACACCATTCCCCATCGACGAGGTAATTAATAAATCACCGGCAACACTCCGATCGAGCAGAACGAACGAAATTATGAAATGCATTACGAAAGTGGTCTAAGCTAAAATTTAAAAAGATTAAGTATATCAGTTATTTCACATCAAATTATTTTATATTACATTAATTCAATGTATTCAATATAATATCCTTTGCCTTTAAATATCTCTAAACAAGAAGTATATGACTTGGACCACTTTTTTAATTCTGGGCACAATTCTGTGGTTGTGTGGAAAAACAAAAATTTGAGTTTACGCATTAATTGAGGTTTATAATAGGATTGACATATTTGCCAGAAAAAAAGTGGTGAAAACAAACTTGAATGGCTCCGAAAATAATGCAATTTATCCGATGTCCTGTGTCAAAGAATTTGTAGTCAAAACTCTGTGTCACATATTTTCACTTTCGAGGTATTGCCGTTTGAAGTTTTGATCACTAATGCTTTGACATAGCACATCAGTTAAATTGCATTACTTTTTCAGCTTTTGGAATTTGTTTTCATGGCTTTTTCTGGAAAATATAGTATAAATCCTATACTATAGAGCTCAATTAACGCATAAACTGAATTTTTTTGAAATTGTGATGTATGGCGTTTTTCCTTGCAACCACAGAACTTTAAATGGCAATATCTCAAAAATGACACTTCTGTACAGGGAGTTCCAACTTGCTCGAACCTCTCCCCACTATCGTGGACAGCTGTAGAGTTAAGGGGCCTATCCACGATCAAACATATTGCGTAACAATTATTGTGCAGCATTATGTCCATCCAAAGCCATATTGTATTAATTGGTCAATCACTATCATTCATGATCAACAATGTTGCGTAATAGACACTGTTGCGCAATATGCTTGATCGTGAATAGGCCCCTTTAGGCCCCGTTCTCCCACTCTTCACTTCTACCTTGGTTTTATCTCCAGAGATAAGCGGGCTGCACACTGTTCCTTTCATAAGTCCGAATGGTGGGAGTCGCGGATAGGCACTGAGAAGTAGGGAAAGTGTTGTGGATGGTAAATAAAAGATATCAGAGGCCCACGTGGCTTGCAATATAAACTTGCAGAATATATATATTTAACATTACTTAACAAAAAGATACAGCACATCGTTTCGCTTCCAATTTATTCGCCATATAACATCGAACCGAGAGCGCAGGCTTCCTCTTCTCCATCCCCTCTCTCAGTGCTGCAGTAAGTCATTCGGGGCCCATCCTCATCAGAAAGAAGTGGTGTGCAGCCGCCATATGTCGGCTCTGTTCTAAAGCAACGATGAAGTCTGAGAGTGGTGGAAGTACCTAAGCGTGGAAGGAGCTGCTTGCGGCTCGCGAGCCGCATGTCGGAACTCCTTGCTTCAGGTCATTGATAGTACACCGAAGTCTATCTAAAAAGAGAACAAGCACTCTTCGATTGTTGTCTTCTCCGCGGATCCAAAAAAGGAATGTCAATCCTCAAAGACGAAAGTTCGCTTGACTTTCTCCTCTGTAATCGTTAGGTGTAACTTCCGGCTATTGAACAATTACGTCGCGCGTTGGCCGATACTTCTGATTCACGTTTCGACTTAAAGAAAACACGGATCAACCAATTAAACATCGAGCGACCACGGTCGAACTTCCGAAACTCAATTACCACCGACAAAAGCGTTCGGAATGCGATCGCGTGAAACACATTGCACGGTGGAATTTTTCGGAAAAATCTAGCTGGTCGCGTCGATGGCAATTCCAAGCGGATTCTTCGGTCGATCGTTTAACCCTTCGTGGGAAGTGGTTGCAGACGCAGCCTCCACTATTCGACGCGTCGCACGAAATAAGTCACGTCTATGGAAATAAGGACGTAACTCATCGCTGCTAATTAAGCCTAAACGGATCTACCCACTGGTTGCTGTGTCTCGTTTAAAATTCCTCCAACCACAATCAAGTGTTTGGTGTCTTCTTTTTCGGTTGCATCCAGCTTCCACAGCTTGTACAATTCTTTCAGACGTTTCTTTGAGAATTCTCTGAGATCAGCATGGTTCGCACGAGCTCTTTGCCTTGGGAGCACTTTGGATTGTCTCCGGGAGTACGATTTTATTGCACGTTACATGTCAAATGCCCCAAGGGGTGTGGCTTCTGGCTCTTCCTATGTAAAGTGTCTCCAAGAGGCGGGGCTTCGTTACTCTCTCCTTCTAAAGTACTCGAAGAGGCGTGGCTTGTTGCTGTCTCTGTCAATCCGTGTCTCCGCCCACTTAAAAAATTGACAAACCATTCGAAATCGACTCTGTGCACAAAAGCCTCCGGAACATGCCACCGTTAAAAATATCTAAGACGTAGCACCAATCATTCTGCGGGGAATATATCGCGTTAGACCGTCAGATTCCTCGAATCAACCTGTTCCCAGCGGACAATCTATTCCAACGAGCGTGTCAGGCGTTTAAAAATGCGCGTCGCTAGTAATAAAATATGCAATCAGAATCGCGGCCGAGAATCTCGTATCGTCGTCTACGAGCCACAAACGGTCAATCTATCGGACACTCGATCCACCATCTGTCGCGACTCGGCTCTTAAGAGTGGTGTCGCATCGTCGCGTTCGTTCTCCACGACGAAGTACATAAATAATCAATTTCTCAACTTATCCACGAGTGTTCGCGGCTCCAGTTTCGGTCTCTCGTGTTTTAATCAGGGAGCTGCCTCGATGTTACTAATTTTTTCCCACCGAAATTGCTAGTCGACGTTCCGCGACCCCGAAGATGGAGGTTAATGCTGCTGCGAATAAAATTGGACGGCTAATCTCGAATGTAATCTCGCGACCATTAAATCCGTTCGCGCGCGTCGTTCCCGGGGAAAAAAAATCATCGTTTAGAAACATTCGCGCAGTTCCCGACGCTCACGATAAAAGCTTTTTAACCCGTTCTATTATTCCCGACGGAGCCCTGTGCAAGACCCTCTTCAAACATGTTAGAAATATTTGTTATTCTTCTGCGAAACCGATCGAGACTAAATAACAGTAGCTATTCCTTTTACCTCCACCTGCGGAGGAATTGTTACACCCGAAGAAGATTTTCTTTTATTTAAAGTTTAACGTCGCATCTGTATGTAGGTCATTAGCGACGAACTCCTATGGCGCTTTTAGATTTTGAGGAGGTGGTTGATTTCTTTAACCCTCATCCACACGGGTAATTTTTTGTACTATTCTAAATGAATTTGAAATAGGTACCCGGGTACCACGTCGAGTGGATGAGGGTTAAGGAATTCAATAGTATTTGTTATATGTTTTTCGGATGTGAGGGTCGTGTTCCAGTTGATTCGAAATTTGAGTCGCTGGGTAGAGAATTTCTGGCAGTCGTATAAAAAGTGGTGAACTGTGAGTGAGGTATTACAACAGAGGAGGGGATCTGTTTTCTTTATTTATTATTACTTATTATAGACAGACTGAAGCGCTTCTACATAAGTATTTACAACAAAAAGAGAGAGAGAGAGAGAGATACAAGATTACTCATCTAATAACAAAGAAAGGACATGCACAAAAAAAAAAGAAAAAAACAAAATAATGGTACAATCGATATGGTATTATCCTATAATCCTGCGTAGTTGAATTTTAAAATTTTGTAAAGATTCAATGAAAAAATTAAATCAAATTTATGAGAAATTCATGTGATATCTTGTAATTACCAGTTTTCAAGCGGGAAAGAATGATTCATTCAACGAATATTGTCTGTCGTTTCGATCGAAACTTTCACACCCGACCAAAATTGCAGGAATCACGGGTGCAGAGGGAAAAGGAATCTGATCCCGAGCCGAATCCGCGGAGGTTCGCCCGTCTCAGGAATTCCCTCGTTATCATATTACCTCGTTACCTCGTTACACAGCGAAGTAGCAAACGTCGAGTTTCGGTGCAGTGGAAGCCTTTAAAACCTCGACAGCAGCGTTTGCTCCTCTCGCCTGTTAATCGTGGATCAAAGTTGCGCCCGCCAGGAAAATGTTGCTTTTTGTTCACGAAAATCGTGGAAATACTCGAACAAATTACTGTTGTATTCCGGACACTTAATGTATATATATTTAACTAGCTTTTCCCCGCGGCTTCGCTCGCACAGGAAATTGTTTAATGCCCTCGAAAATTTATATTGTTTCACCATAAAACCTTTTAACCCCCCATTCACCCCTATAGAGTTTTAATTTCATGTCACGTCCCCATTTTAGATTTCAAAATTGATGCCATTTTCGTAATTAACGTCCCTAAACCTCAATAACGACACCCATACCGATTTTTAGGCTTATTCACACCATTTTACCCCTTTTGTCGAATGTAAGTTTGAATTTAATTTATAAGGAGTTGATTCTTGAAAAACCACCACGTATCTAAGGGTTAAAACTATTTGGTTTATACTTATAGTACCTCTTTATCTATATTACATAAATAAAATATTCCTCATACAAACGTTGCAACCCCTTTTCACCCCCTTAGGGGTTGATTTTCGAAATATCCTTTCTTATCTCTTGTATAGATCATAAAGGAAACCTCTGTGCAAAATTTCAGCTTTCTAGGGCCAAGGGTTTAGCCTGGGCGTTGATAGGTGAATGAATGATTGAATGAATGAATGAATGAGTCAGTACTTCATTTTTATATATATAGATTAGGTACAATTTCTGAGCGAAATACAAACAACAGACGTAATACGAAAGATGTTAGTCGTTTGGACTCGGTAAAGACTGAACAGAAGCGAATGAGAAAGAGAATGCTAGAAGACGAATTCAGCAGAAGATATAGGTTTTGTGGTCCTGTAAAGTGAGGGATGTTTTACGTCTAATGATGAGTAAGGGATGAACCATGGGGATGAAGTTCAAAGATGAGTATTAGTAGATAGAATGACGAACAGAAACGCTTAGATTACACGAGTGATTAGTAATGCTAGAGAAAATCTGATCGTTGGTGTACAACATTTCTTGAAGCTATTACGTCAAGCGAAATGCGAAATCGGTGGTGTAATTGATCGGGAGAGCGAGTTTCGGAGCATTTAGTGGAATCGCGTAAAGATGCATGGGCTTGAAACGGGTCGTCGACCCCGGCTCGCCGGGTTTTCCGATTCCGGTCGCTCGGGATATAACGCTCTCGCGCCTTCGATGATTCCCTCTTAATCTGGGCACTGGCCGACGACACGAGGGGATCCGAATTGAAACGTTATACCCGCAGCAACGTAACCAAGTAGCATTACATGGTGTTGCGTTACTCCCGCGAAATCAGACGCCCCGACTTTGGATTATATGTATGCGCGCGACGTCGAGGTAAATTGCGTGTCCGGGAGCGTGCGGCTGCTGCCACGGGACACGGTGAAATTGAAACCCTCTCGGATCGCTGTTATTTCGACCGGACAAAATGCTTGGAAACAATTCGGTGCTCTGCAACAATTAAACGGGACAGCTCCGTGCTTTGCTGCGCATCCTGTTCCATCGAGCCCGCCGGCTCTCGCTTCGCGTAAAAACCAGTTAACATTAAGCAGCGTCGGCTCGCCGATAAAAGCAGACTGTTGCTTTTCATCGTCACTTTGTCGGAATCAGGGAATTTGACAGAGTCAAAGCGTGGATACCATTCCTTATCGATTAATAGAAATGAGTAGCCAGAACCTGAAACACTTAATTGTTATTTCCAAACGATCTCTTGCAGACTGTTATTTTTCATCATCACAACACGCAAATTGTCAGAGTCACAGTATGGAAATCATTTCTTATCTACTTAAATAAAAATTAAATGCTGTTCGTTGGTAAGCGCATCACTTGAGAACCGATTTGGCTAATTAAAAAAAAAATGTTCGTAATAGTCCGAATAAGGTTTTTAGGGAAAGAAAATTTGGAAGAGTTGCCTGGAAAATGGAAAATTCGGGAAAAAATGAAAGTGCTTTTTATTTAAATTTGGACAGAACAACGTCTGTCGGGTCAGCTATGAACAAAAATGAGTAGCCAGAACCTGAAACAGTTAATTGTTGTTTCGAAACAATCTCCTGTAGACTGTTGCTTTTCATCGTCGCTTTGTTAGAATCACGGAAATTGTTCGAGTCACAGCGTGGAAACCACTTCTTATCGATTAATAGAAATGAGTAGCCAGAACCTGAAACAGTTAATTGTTATTTCGAAACGATCTCGTGCTACAATTTTCTGGCGGAACCAAGTAGAGTGAACCAGTATGATCAGACAAGCGCCGACATTCTAAGTGACGCGTTTTTTGCCCGGGCTCGCTTTCACGGTGTTTTTTATTGCTTCATTTGCCATACAGATCAGCACACCATGAGCGGATCCGGGAGCGACAACCGGGACCTGCACCACGGCTTCATCGAACGGCCGAGATCGTCCTGCGAAATGCCCCGAGTTCCCGGGATCAAGTGAGTCTAATCTGAACTGATTTTTTAACACTGAACCTACCGTCACCGATCAAACCGTCCGGTTCCAGATTTTTATTTTACGATTATTGATGTAATAAATAATAATTTCATAAGAAATGATTGTATAGATACCTTGGGTGTACTTCTGAAAAGCCCATACCTCCGATTTTTTTTTATCCTTTGAATTCTTACGTATTTTGACGTATTGATTACGAATATGATAGTGAAAATTGGCGCAAATGTTATTTTCATAGCGGAAACCATGAAAAAACCATGAAAATCATAGTTCTTTCCATTTATTTCCGTAAATAATGAGAATTTTGAAAAATACTTCAGATAAAAGTTGTAGGTCTCATCAAAATACACATTTTGTGTTTATGTTTATCCGATATCTTTCGTGGAGCACGTGTTAGAATAGGAGCTGCACAAAGTCTAAATAAAATCAATCTTGTCATTTTTATAAGGGAACATGTACCAGTTACTTTAAAGACTCGGTAGGTTTAGTGTTAACCCTCATCCGTCCCTCATTTCACGAACTGAATCTGTCCCTTGGTGTCACATTGGCACAGTGACACAAAATAAAAAAATGTCAATGTTTTCTTTAGTCAAATTAATGAGTTAACATTTACATCTTAGGTTTCATTGACATGAGGTACCGATGAGGGTTAAAAGTGCCAACGTTTCTTATAATGTCTTACATTTCGCGAGTCTCAGAGACTGTCGTCGACTGTTTCTCTCCTCCATTGTCGTGTACCCGGTGCATGCATTGTTTATACGCGGTGCGACTATTGTACGAGTCTCATTGTATCCGTCACGTATTCTACTAATGCTGCGCGCGGAGTTTATATAATTTTGAATGGGCACCGTCCAATCTCAAATTTTAACCATCGATTTTGTCCAGGATCAGTTTTAAACAATTCTCTATCCTCTAACACTCTAGATTTGATGGCGGTTCTACCATGCCATTAATCAGGGTATTAGTTCTGGATTTAGACTGTTCAGTACTGTTCACAAGGACAAATTCAGCGTTAAAAGTCGAGAAACTTCAGGGTGCATCGTCTGCTGTCAGGGTTTCCAGTGATTTCGGTTTCAGACCGGTTTCCTCTTTTGCCTGCAGCATATACCCGAGCTCCCAGCCACCTGGACAGCAAATCCCCATAGGAAACAACACAGGATCGTTGCCGGACCTGAGCAACGTCCATTTCCCATCGCCTATTCACACCCCGTTGGACCAGGAGGATCATTCGAGCAGTACACCGTTCAGCAACGTAAGTCCAAAAAATTATTCCTCGATTCCCTTCCCTTCCTCTCTTTCTCGTCTCTCGACATTTTCTAGAATGTTAAGCTACGTCCACACAGAAGTTAGCATCGAGCAATTATTAACACTGAACCAACCACCACCGGACAAAATGACATGTTCTCAGTGGTGCACCGAGGATTTAATCTTGGGGGAGGGGCAAGTTGAACAGAATGACCTTTTTTTTTGCAAAAATATCTGTTAACGATAGCCGGGGATATTATTACACAATTTTACATGCTAAACATTGTCTGCTCCACGCGCGGGGCCTGTAGCATTTGCTACTTCTGCTATATTTAAATAATTTTCAAATGAGAAACGATTTTATAGATATCTATAGCAGTTAAACTCTAAATAAAATTAATCTTGTCATCTTTCTAAGTGTTAATAAAGCGCACCCGTTTTCCATAGCAAGACTCTTTAAAAAAGAAAGAGGCAAGGAATAGTTGCTCGATGTTTCTTCAGTGTGCACGTTGCTTTACGTTGATGCGTGCGCAATGTCTAAACTTGAAGTCTCCTCGTCGAATTGTTTATCCACTCTAGCTAACTTCAAGCTTCAGATTCGTATGCGATTTTATTTCCGAAGATGTACAGAAAAGGGGGGGAAATGTAAATTTTCGAAAATGTACAGAACAAAAGAGGAAATTTCAGTTTTCGAAGACGTACAACGTATTCCAAGTTCGGACGTTCCACACGCGCCAACTTATAGTATGCATTCTTCCGAGGCTGCACGTTTCTCAACGACTCATTCTCGCTCTTCTAACACTCGCGTTTCCCTTTTAATTCGTTCGCACGCACGCTGGGAAATCTCTGTACTCGGTGCGGAATTAGTATTTCGCAGTGCTCCGCGGAGGCTGGCCGAACGATGATTCATAGGAAACTCCGGGATATTCGAAAGTACAGAAACTGGATCGATACTCCTTTTTTACTTGCTACACTGTACCTCGGACGTGAGTCATTGCTTTCGTAAACTGTTTTCATACGTGCTGCCAATCTGGTATCTCGAGAACCACAGGATCTCGGCTTGTACGTCCTAACGGGTTCATTCAATCCCCGTCTCGTCTCTTAAACCCTTTGCAGTCGGAGCTACGTTTTAACTTGAGAATTGAACATTTCTTCCGACCTAGAATAATTCCATTGTATCTAATTTTTCATTTGATGGATATGAAATTGATTTAATGCCTCATACGTTCCTCGGGGTGAAAATTCACCCAATTACCTCTTTCACATTATTGTAAAACGATCGATTTCTTTTTGTCTATGTTGCAAAATCTAATTCTTTGAAATGTCACACTATGAAGTAAGAAGAGGTGACATATTATTCTAGGATCTTTTATGCAACTATGTCTGAGGAGCGTACGAGGTATATTCTATATATTATTTAATCTTTTAACGACTTTTATACTGGATGGACGACATTCAAGATTATATTTATGAGTTCACCATTCGCAGTCGGAGCTATTTTAACTTGAAAATTAAACATTTCGTTCCACGTGTGTAATAATTGATTAGATACGAACATATTTAACAGTTCTACGAATCATCCCCCGACTGCTAAGGGTTAAATGAACTTGGTCCCCTAAATCAATGTAGTAATTATCCAAGATGTGTCTGCAACGATTGCAAGAAACGGGAGCTATGTAAAGATGTTTTTTGTCAACAATATATTACATCTGCACTCTTCCTCGAATTCTTCGTTAATCTCGAGACAGCGATTTCCCCGCGGTGACAGAGTAAATTGCCGATAGACTTTGACAGTATCTCTTCGATTAGCGGCTCTAGATGGAACGAGGAACAGGTGGACGGTCGAGAAACGAACTTGAAATTGATATTTTGCCTTGCGGGACGATACGGCTGAGTCACGGCAGATCGTTGAACGACATCGCGTCACGAACTGTCCGCGACACGCGTGAAAATATGCGATTTCCGCGCGTGTCGATATCAACGACGATCGAGATCGCGATCGCGTGTGCGTCCTATTTGCAGCGCGTGTTTCTGCGTACACTTTTTTCTCGTTCCAACGATCATCCTTTTCTCTCTCACTGGTTTCGTTCTCTGTCGATCTTGTCTCTGGCCACCTGTGCAACGCGAGTACATGTACCTGTTCACGTACCCGCGTAGCACAGCAGTCTTAGGGTAGGTACTCGCCGCTCGGCCATCGAGCGATCGTTTTTGCAGAGATCGAAATAAATCAATCTTTCATTTCCATGAGAAAAATTCCGTTCGAACTTGCCCTTGTATATTTCTGCTCGGAAAAGTATCGGTTTCCACGGAATTTTTCAGATATCTCATCCGTCCGGACTTTTTCAACCTTCTCTGTGTGTACTGTTTATTAATGTTAACACGTTCCGTGCCACGTGTGCCACCCATGTACAACGTTCAACTATCCATTCAGGCATATATACCACTGGTGGTACACGCTGACATATTTATATAACGCGCTAGAAACATGTATAACAAGATCAGTGGCGCACCCAGGGGGGGAGCCAGGGGGCCAAGTCCCCCCCCAAGAGAAAAGAAACAAAACACTGGAAAATTAGCTAAACCGTAGAATAGCTACTTCCTCTCCGATTCCGATGATATTTGGATATGTTATATGTGAAACTAAACATTTTGAACAACTTTTCCCTAAATATATAAGTAAATATTTGTGGCTACCGTTGACAGATATTTTTGCTAAAAAAAAAACGGTCATTTTGTTCAAGACGTCCCCCCCAAGATTAAATCCTGGGTGCGCCACTGAACAAGATTAAGAGTGTAGAATATATTTCCACCAAAAGATTGAGGCATTATAAAAAATGCAGTGTAGAACAACGCACGTCGTAAGTTTGTTTAATTGTCGAGCAAAAACTGCTCGGCACGGAACGTGTTAACCGTGTACAGAGTGGTAATTGGATCTCGTACGTTTTTTGAGCAAAATGAATGAAAAATTTGTCTGCATAAGTATTTGTGAAATTTTATTAATTTTTAAAAGATAAGTATACAATACTGCCTAGACAATTTCTGGAAATTTTCTGTCACTTCCGCTTCTGTGCAGTCTTTGCGCCGCAGAGAGAAGGTTAAAAAGCGTTCTTATGAAACAAGGACATTTTGCAACCGTGAAAGTGTCCACGGGGGATAAATTATTTGTCGGGACGTTTCGTCAGACAAAAGTTCCACGGTCCATGTTTCGAATAGAACCTAGTCAAACGCTCTCGATAATACTTTCGATCCCCGGTTTTTTGAAATGGTCGTACTGCTGGTATATTCCAGAGCCCTCAAACGAGCAGTCCCACAAACCTGTCGCCGACCAGCTTGGCTCAAGCTGGTAGGCTATCCTTTTCACAGGATCAAAATCCGACCAGCGCCCACGTAAATATCCTTGCGATCCCGGTACTAGTGTTGGGTTTATGCATTGT
This sequence comes from Lasioglossum morio, assembly GCA_916610235.2. NCBI lineage: Eukaryota > Metazoa > Arthropoda > Insecta > Hymenoptera > Halictidae > Lasioglossum > Lasioglossum morio. The sequence goes on from OU744327.1 coordinate 5,251,434, forward strand.
TAGAGAATGCTGATGCACCCGCGGGGTAGCCGACAATCCGTTGTCCGTAGGAGACGAAATTTCCCTTCAAATTCCAAAACGTTAGCTCAGGGAAGGCAGCTCCGATCACCTTGATCTTGACATTTACACTCGTGGACACTGTCCAAGGTCATTCGAGCAGAGCTCATCTTCCAGAATAATTTAATTTCAAATACAAAATGATTTTTGTCAGGAAGATCAAAATTAGTAGACCTGGCCTACGATTATTTATATGTAATTTGTATTGCATTATATTCTCTAATAATCTCTACCATGAGATTCTAATTGCATTAAAAAAAAAAAATTAATAGACACTGTTGTATTGTTTTCGCGTGTTACGAAATTATTCAGAAATGAAATAAATCGTTTCTTTAAGGGACAACGTTCGTTCGGCTACTTCCAGATTAGAAACGAGCGCGATCGAGTCCAGTGATCGTAGAGGATCTCGAACGATTTCTCCAGGCTCGATCGCGCTGATTCGCTCGTAACAGACAGGAGAAGTACGGCTGTGCGTACAAATAGTATTGCATGAGGAAAGAATACTCTGTGCTTTTCTGTGCTTCGTAACCACTAGTGTGTTCCGAGTACAACGTCACAGAGCTTAGCCGATCGGATCCGATCTCGCGACCTCGACGAGCTGCCAGCGCGAAAAATCGCTTAACCCACGAGAGGGCTGTTAAAGTATCCTTCGTGGAGCCTAGTCGACGTGGAATTTCGACGGGAAGAACGCCATTATTGTAGTTCGATCGGGCAATCTCGGGGCACGGTTTGTTAATCGGAGTCTTAGATCAGCGTTAGCTCCAGTCGAGTATCGATTTCGCGTTGCACCGTGCTCGTAAAACGTTAATGCACCGTGGAATAAGGAGCGTAATCCTGTATTCGCTCCGCGGCGGATCCTTGAGGTGTCTGCTCGCCTAAACGCGCACCCGGTCCCGATTACGAAAAATCTTCGTCGTTCGCTCCCGATAGTCGATAACTTTTCTCTTAACTACTTCTCTCGACGCGGTTAATTGGATTCTTCAATTCTGAACAACGATAATCAAGCATCTATCATTTTTTTTTTTTGATATTTGTAACTTCTCAAAACAATTTCTGGAAATATATTAGGCCGTTCAGACAGTCATTTGGTTTCTCAAGGGAAAATAAAAGTCAATTTAGTACCATTTTGAATGATTTTTATGACATTTTGTTCTACGATCTGAACATAACGACTGCTAGTGGACTTTCTGTTTTGTATTAGCGACAAATTGAGTTGTACGATTTTATCTGACGGTACATCCTCTCCTTAAACAGCGCACATCTTTTTCTTTCGTGCACTGTAGTTTTACCCTTGCTGTAATAAAAAAGCATGATGGAAATGCGTACGTTGAATTTGCATATTTGATGCGATGACAAAAAAAAAAATACTTAGAAAGCGCTACAAGGCAGGAATTGACGTTCGAAATGTCAGCTGTCGAGACATACCAGGATTTTTCGATTTAAAATAAGGTTAAGTAATAACTAGACTGCGGATCCTTATGCATTTATAATATAAAGAAAGAAAGGAAATCGGACGAATTGAATATTTCAATAAATGATTTCTCCTCTATTAAAATCTCTAAGGCAAGAAATAACATTCAATTTAGTTAGTTAATTTTTATCTTTCATAGAGACGCGCAGTCTGGTAATAACAAATGGCAGTAATGCCATCTCCAACTTAAAACGCAGTCGAGCGAGGACAAAATTACCTGCGAAACTGTTCAGGAAACTTAGTAAAATATCTCCAGATCGAATTGGGCTTAATCGATAAGAGCAGCCACGCGAGGCCGGCTAACAGGCATGTTAGTTGTTGTTGGTAAAAGAGTTAAGAGAAAATCTATCGGGTGACGAGCGATCGACGGGGGAAATTAACATTACGCGGAAGCTCGATTGAGTTTGACACGAGTGGATTGACGGGAGAAGAATAGCTTTTTTTTTGTTCAAGGGCGGTGGGGGAATCCTCTTACGGACACCCTCTCCTTCGATGGTGGTTGGAGAGGGTAGTGTGTGGCTCGGCTCTCCCCTCAGATGACGTTTCGGGAGATTATATTGCCTTCCGCCTTCGCCATACTCATTAAACCCCCCTGCCGCCCAGGGCCCTTCCCGGTCCCTGTTTTTCACACTATTTTATGTCAACCCCCGCTCTCCGCATTCAGCTGAAGAGGGGGGTTGACACAGTGTCACGCCTGTTCTTGGCATTAGCGGGAGAAGAATAGCCTCAGTTTCTTTCTCTGTCCTCTTTGAACCAACTGTGTGCATACTAGACCTCCTTCCCCTGCTCTCTTTCTTTCTGGTACCGCCCTACCCGTACATATACTGCTTTAGCGGCCACCTTTTACTTTCGTTTCACTTTTTTTATTTCGCCTTTGTTGTAGTGTTTTGTTTTCTGTTTGTTATTTTGCAGAACCATTTATCAGTGCCTGTTAACTCTAGGTTTTCTCACATGTGTAAGGTTAGTAGCGACATACAAACGTTTTTATTTTGCGTCGCGTCTCCCGTTCACTCATTTTCGTTTATTGCAGGGTGACTCGCGAGAACGCCGAAGAATTCTCTGTTGAAATTGTAGCCGCGAGAGAGACTGTCCGACGAACGTTGCACATGTCCCACATGTTTTCGTTACAGCAGGATATTCTTGCTACGGTGTTGCATTAAATAGTATAAGTTTGAACACTTTTTCTCACCATCAATTACAACAGAGAGAGATTCAGTGGTAGTTTCTCGTGCGTTATCCTGTGCATTGTATATTCTTTTCTTACGTTCGATTCTTTTACCACGTTATTATTATTCCACGAGTCTGTCCCCCTACTCTGTTCCCCTAATAATTTCGCTTATTATATAGTGTCGAGCTTGTTGATACACGTTCATAGTTTAGTGTACACGCCGGAGTGCAAGTCACGGTTTACCACGACGCGAGACGCGAGGCTAACAAGAAGCTGTGCAATGAGAAAGTCGACCGGACAGTAGTGTATCAGGTGTACAAAAAGAATAGATAAATGTTGCTGCGTTAAGGGATGTTTTATACTGTGAACAAATTGTGGGTTGATCGATCACCACGTTGTCATTAAATATCACGTAATGCAGTGGTCAATGATTCTTCTATTCATATAAAAAGACTGCACGATTGCATCGATTGACTTAAATCACATTAGATTGACCTAAATTAAAACTGAAGACAGGACCCCAAGGATCATAGACCGCGGTAATATGTCTTCGTCGAAACGCTTTGTACGATTTGCATTCGAAGATCGGACATTGTCATATGCAACAGCCTAATGGAACATCGAGTATAGCGAAAGATTAAACCTTCTTTTTGTACAGCTAATATAACGAGAACGATTCCACCGGGTTGGAAGAAAAGCGCGTGGACCGGAAGTTCGCGAAAATGGAAAATGTTTGTCGTCCAGTTTCGAACTCGTTTTGCCCGAGTCCTCCAGGGGCGTGGGGAAGATTATGCCGCGGTCGGCTGAAACTTCCGTATCGCAAGTTCGCCCGCTAAATGAATCCGATATCTTTGGATCTTGTTTGCATTTCGCGGGGAAGAAGTTCCAGCAGGCCGTTCCCTCAGCGGCCGGAAGCTAATTGTTCGCTTAAGAACGCAACGCTCCTCCGCTCCTCCGACGAACCTAACCGAAGAGCAAAGCGAGCATTAGGTCATCCCCTGAGTAATTTGACCCTTGGAAACCTCGGAACGACCGCGATCTCTCTCTCTCTCTCTTTCTCTCTCTCTCTGCGATCTCGGAAAGTTTCGCTAGCTCCTTTTCGAATCCTTCGTGTCAATTTTCACGTTGAAATGAGATCATCTAGTTCCTTGCAGAAAACATGTGATCGTAGAAAATCAAGGCATAGAGAGTTCCAACACAGCTTCATTCCAAAAAATATACCTGATTAAAGTAAAGTAACTAGATAAATGAAATCATTCACTTCATTCCAATACGTTTGATTGTAGAAAATTGAAGAATAAAATTCTAGATCGGATACAGCTTCATTCCAAAAAGTTACACCTGATTAAAGTAAAGTGACTAGAGAAATGAAATCATCCACTTCATTCCAATACGTTTGATTGTAGAAAATTAAAGAATAAAATTCTAGATCGGATACAGCTTCATTCCAAAACGTTACACCTGATTAAAGTAAAGTGACTAGAGAAATGAGATCGTCCACTTCATATCTATACGTTTGATTGTAGAAAATTAAAGAATAAAATTCTAGATCGGATACAGTTTCATTCCAAAAAATATACCTGATTCAAGTAAACCGACCAGAGAAATGAAATCACCAACTTCATACCAATACGTTTGATTGTAGAAAATTAAAAAATAAAATTCTGCATTGAATACAGCTTTCTCCCAAAACGTTAGACCTGATTTAAGTAAAGCGACTGGAAAAATGAAATCACCCACTTCATACCAATAAGTTGATTGTAGAAAATTAAAGAATAAAATTCTACATTGAATACAGCTTTATCCCAAAACGTTAGACCTGATGAAAGTAAAGTGACTAGAGAAATGAAATCACCCACTTCATACCTATACGTTTGATTGTAGAAAATTGAAGAATAAAATTCTAGATCGGATACAGCTTCATTCCAAAACGTTAGACCTGATTTAAGTAAAGCGATTGGAAGTATAAAACCACCCACGTCATACCTATACGTTGATTGTAGAAAATTAAAAAATAAAATTCTACATTGAATACAGTTTTATCCCAAAAAGTTAGACCTGATTAAAGTAAAGCGACTAGAGAAATGAAATCACCCACTTCATACCTATACGTTTGATTGTAGAAAATTAAAGAATAAAATTCTAGATCGGATACAGCTTCAATCCAAAACGTTACACCTGATTAAAGTAAAGCGACTAGAGAAACGAGATCGTCCACTTCAAATCTATGCGTTTGATTGTGGAAAATTGAAGAATAAAATTCTAGATCGGATACAGCTTCATTCCAAAACGTTACACCTGATTAAAGTAAAGCGACCAGAGAAATGAGATCGTCCACTTCATATCTATACGTTTGATTGTAGAAAATAAAAGAATAAAATTCTAGATCGGATACAGGTTCGTCCCAAAAACTTTGCTCCCGCACAGCCGAATAGATCGGCTCGAAAAGAAGATCGTAGAGCCCCCTGAAAGGAAAATGGCGGTCCTAGCAGGGTGTCCGAGGACTCGATCGAGTTTGCAGGGTCCACTATCTTCCTCCGAAGGTTTCTCTTCCGGTTCCGGTGATCCGGTTTGCGACGTAGATCCGTGACGCTCGCCTCTCGACCGTGGTAAACCGCTTCCGTGACTTTGAATGTTCTTGAATCGGCGTAGAGAGATCGATTCGCGCGAGCTCGCTGCTCTGCGGCTAGTGTATCCCATTCAGGCTGGCTACGCGCGAACACAAACGAAAAGAAAAGAATAGCGAGAGAAAGGCGAACAAAAAAAAAAAAAGAAAATACAAACAACCGAATGAAAAGAAACGAAAAAGAAAAAAGAAAGGCCGTACTACCGGCAGCAAACGTACCGGCGACCGATCGTTAATAGCGATGGCTGTGAAACAGGGTGTGGCGCTGGAAAACAGCACAAGTACTTCGCAACAAGATCCTCAGAGCTATTCGCAACAACCGGTGCAGCCGCCGCCGACGGCGACGTCCCACAGTCCGGCTGGCCACTACATTTATCAGCAACCGCACAGTCCTGTGCCACCGCAAAGTCCAGTTAGTATGACACTACACTCTTTCGTGCTTCCTTTATCGTCCCTCGTTCGCCCAACTTCGTGAACTACCGGCTCTCCCGAAAATCCCGACCCAAATTCGATCGATCAACCAGCCGAGATCCAGGCTAGATCCACGCTCTGAAAACTATCGAGTCGGCAAGAAACTAATTTCGGTATTTTGACAAGCAAATTAACTTGAATCAATAAAATATTTTCCACTTTGTTCGATGATCTTTTGCTATCTTTCTGGTAGCTTCATAATTCGGCGCCCATAAAACTTCTCGACCGTATCGTTATCCCAGCGTTATCATGGTGGAACACGTGAAAAATTGTTGCAGTTTGGTTGGGAAGTAATGTCATTTATTTCGAAGTTTACGACACTCTTTGAATGGTAAAACATTTGTTATTGATGATAACCTGAAGTCGCACTTGGATCAGTTTTTTTATGAGCACGGAATTGTGAAGCTACCAGAAAGATAGCGAAAGATCATCGAACAGAATGGAAAATATTTGATTCATTAAAGTTCGTTGCTTGAGTAAAAAGATTGGGTTTTACTTCACTTTAAATATTACTTTCTTGCCAACTCAATATTTTTACGGATTCAATTGGTGTTCGGAAACATGCAACAAGAACAGGCTTGTTTCTTCTTGCTACTTTGCTCGAGTGTACAGCAGTGTTTATCTAGCCGTCTCGGTTTTGCTTGATCGTTGGAGGAAGAAGATCCTCTTAGATTCTTTTGGTGCACAGTGACCCACAGGAGGGTTCGTGGAATTTGGAAATTCGTCTCAACAGCTGTCAGAATTTGTAGACGGTCTCCTGGCGATCATCTCCTGCGCGTTACTGTGGACTTGTACTTTCTGACTTTTTATAGAACAAGTTAGAGTTTGAAAGTTTGTCGTCCGAAGGATTGATACATTTGATTTTGCGCAGAAATCGTCGCAGTCACAGCAGCAACAGCACAACTTAGGCTCGTACAGGTCCTCGCAGCAAGTAAACAGGCCGTCGCCGCAGTCGTCGCCTAGTCTAACTGTTCAGGTGAGTGCTAGACCAGAAATACAATTATTATTATTATTTATTATAGACGGACTGAAGCCCTTATACATAAGTGTTTACAATAAAAAAAAGAGAAAGCTAAAAGACTACTCGTATAATAACAAAAAAGGGATATGCACAAAAACTAATTGTACAAACGATATGGTATTATCCTATAATTCTGCGTAGTTGCTTTTTAAAATTTTCTAAAGACTTAATAAAAAAATCAATGCAATTATAGATAGTGCTTGAGTCTGTAATAATGCGATTCATTGTATAACACTATTCATGTTCTCTGGAAATACACTTTAAACATCGAACCAAACACTCGAACAACAAATAGATGCAGATGTGATTCTGTAAAATGCGTATCATCGAATTCCATCGATTAAGAATATCTCTCTTCTCAAATCAAATGAATTTCATCCACGTGTACAGACGTTTCTGACACGAAACGACGCATCTCACGGTTCAAACGCGAAGCCTTCGAACTTCTCGTACACGGTCGAAAACTTTCCTTTGCTTCGTTGAAATCCGGACTTCGCACCAAAGGAAAATTAAATTGAACATGATGCGCGAGAAGCCTTCGGGCTTGGAAACGATGAAACCACGGCAGAAGTACATATTAGCTTATCGACACGAGGCGTTAAAGGTTGACCATTCTACGAAGTTTCGAAGTCGGCAAAAATCGATGCTGTCGGTAATAGCCCGGAAGGGGAAGTTTCTCTGCGAGAAGGGAGTTGTTGCGAATTAACCCTTTCGATGCTTGTGTCGAGTGTGCTTGTCTCGCAAAAAAAGGAATTCGCATTAGCAGAGCACACTGTTTATCCAGATATTAAAATTGCATCGGACAACGGTTAACCCTTCGCTGCATAATGTATCATATCTGATACAGTTAACAAATCTGGTATATAATAAACTAAGAATGTGTTTTCTGACTATGTTTAATTACTTTTATTTTTCTGAAAATGTTGTTTTAATTTTATAAAATATTTTTCCTTTAAATAAAGCACAAAAACTGACCTTCTTTCAATTTTCCATCCCAATTAAGAAAAGTCATGCAGTGAAGGGTTAAGAATAACGAAACGCGAAGGGGAAGTTTCATTTCGAGAAGGGAGTTATTGCGAATTAACCCTTTCGATGCTCGTGTCGAGAAAAAGGAATTCGCATTAGCAGAACGCACTGTTTATCCAGATATTAAAATTGCATCGAATCTGGCGATGGTTAAAATTAACAAAACGCGAAAGGGAAGTTTCTTTTCGAGGAGTTGTTGCGAACTAACCCTTTCGATGCTTGTGTCGAGTGTGCTCGTGTCCAGAAAAAGGAATTCGCATTAGCAGAACACACTGTTTATCCAGAGATTAGAATCGTATCGAACCTGGCGATGGTTAAAACTAACGAAACGCAGAAGCGTTAGGAAGCAACGTCGAAACGAACTGAATCGCTTAAAGGGTTTTAACAGGATGTTTTGTGGGGGATTACAGGGAAGCCCGTTGAGTTACAGCAACAATCCATCGGCGCCGCCTAGTCCGACGGGACACCCGGGTCCACCGAACCTAACTTCGGACGGCCTCGATCAGAACAGTTACTTCCTGAACCAGGCGCAGGCGGCCGCACTTCAGCAGGACTTCGAGCAGTTCACGATGGTTAGTAGAACACGCCTAAGTTTCCGGTATCGCTCGCGAGCACGCTGTATCGCTAGCTCGCTAGCTCTAGCATCGCAAGTTTGGCAACGATCCAGCGACGCGGTTCGGTCCTCACGGCTCAATCATCGCCGGCGACGTGTTCCGCTCCGCGTTTCACAATGAGAAGGACTCCTTCCGAACGATTCCGACGCTCGTCCGGATCCCGAGATCGTTCGACGTCCCTTCCGCCATTTCTGCGGCCCACGCCCCACGTCTCGTTTCGTCTTGCCTCGCTAAGCGGCGAACCCGAGATTGCGAGAGAGTCTGCTTGTCAACGACCACCGTTTCTTCAAACTCGATAGCATACCATCAACATCCTTCTTGGTTTCTTGCGACGACCCTGTCGACCAACACGTTCCCTACCGCCGTTTCTTTCGACGCCTGTCTCCATCGTTCAGACATTTGATCACCACTTTCGCAAAAGTGGGCATACAGTGGGTCAGTGGATAGAGCGCGCGACTGCGACCAGGCGGTCTCGAGTTCGAATCCCCGCGCCCGGGCACCTCTTCAATTAATTCAATGTGCTTTTTTTAAAAAAAAACTGTGGTGCCCAAGGTGGTTCGGAACCCATCTTAATAAAAAAGTAGGTCCCGCTGAAATAGGCGATAGGGAGAGCTGGTTAAAGGTGAGAGGTGTGGAACGGGATTTGAAACCCTGAGGGGACCAAATATCCAATACATACACTCTTTCGCAAAAAATTAAAATAATTCAGCAAAGGAAAATCATGGCCTTCTCGAATATATTGGTGTGACTTATCGTTCAAAATAATTAGGATAAATTGAAAATGATTAGCCTCGAAAGAAATCACAGGGCAAGGAGCGTGTTGCGGTACGAATGAAGTTGTAGGTACACCGTTGCAGGCATATGTAGATCTCTGTAAATTTGTGCGAGGATATTCGCGCGAGAACGATCTCGGGCCGCGACCGTTCGGCTGATCGCGGCACGCAGCGAATTCGCTCGTCGCCGTTCGAGAGCTCGATTACTGCTGGCGCGCTGGTTCTCCGCTTCTCCGAACGATTTGTTCGCCGGTCGGAAGCGCCTCTGCAAGTCTCTAGCCGCGAGTTTTCTTTTTCTTCCGGGAAAGAAAAAGCGAACCTCCCCCTCTTGTAACTTGTCCACGCACGCACACACGCACACACGACCGACTGTCACCCGGCGCTCTCTCCATCCTCCTAATCTCTCGTTCCGCGTAACACTGAAAATGTTAAGCCTTGATGTTTATCTGTTGCCCGCATCCGTCAGGATTGGCCGAAATTCGCGCAGCAGCTCATGGAACTTGGTTGCACCTGGACCACGCAGATAGAGGTGAAATAACGCCCTTGTGCAAACTCTATTTCAAAGCATATTCGCTCTTTTTCTATTAAACCACCCCCCACCCCCCACCCCCACCATCAAAACCACCCAGCCCCGCCAAATTTATCTATGCGAGCTTTCCCCGCCCCTATGAGTTCTCTTCTTAATTTCGTTTCTCTTTTGGTTTATTTATGTACGTCACTCTCTTTTCGTCTCTCTTTCTCTCTTTCTCTCTCTCTCTCTTTATCTCTCTTTGTCTGTCGTTATTTTTCGACGCGGAATCCGTCGACTGAATACCATCCGCGCCGTTCAGACGCTCGTTCGCGTCCTGCTCGGTGATGAAATTTGCGAAACGACCTCGGTTTACGGATCATCCGCGAGGAACGAACGATAAGAAACACGCTCGCGGGTTACGGGCCCGCGGAGATTCCGCTCGCTTTTAGTGAGACGAGCATCGACGGTGAACCGTTCAAGTCGCCGATAACGCGAGGATCATGCCGCGCATCCTCGAACAATCTTTGCGGGAACACTGTTCAACGAGCGCCGCGCACTCTTTCCTCGAACTTTCGATGGCCGGGCTCTTGCGGACGTTCGCGCGCCGAACACGAACGTTCAAAGCTCGACTTTCCAGTAAGTCTTGTGGTTTCCAAAAAATATACTGTCGAACAAGAGTCGCCCATCGGTTGGGGAGAACGTTTCGAAAGATGAGAACCTCGTTGGACAGTGATCGTACATCGAGGATAGACGTAATCAGCGTGAAATGCGTATCGTTCGGACATTGGCATTCGAGACGGCAGTGATCGGCGTGTTTTGCGACTTGAAGCAGTGGCCCAGGCGACTCTAGAAAGCAGGAAGATCGTTCCTTTACGGCCGAGAATGCCGCCACGACGAGGAGCCGAGCGGCCGAGGAATAGGGAAGCGGTGACAGGAAACGCGGAGAAGCCCGAAAACCGATCCTACTGCGGATAAAAGCGTTCACGGTTCGATTCGACTTTTGTTTCTCCGCTTCCCTTGTTTTCTTCCACCCCCTAAGCGCCACCATTTACGGGCCGCCTTCCTTCTCTCGTCCACCCCCCGTTCAATCCCCGTCAAACCCCCCGTTCAACCCCTATACCCTACCCCGCAAATCAAACGAGGAACGAACAGAATGAAAACCGCGAGAGGTAATCGCCGCGGTGCAATTAAGCGCGCAGCACCCTGTTCGCGGTTCTTTCCCGGCTTCCGCAATTTGATTCGAACCCCTCTCGATCCACCCACGACCCCATAGATCCACCCTCGACCCCGTCTCGTCGTCCCTTGGTCCATCGAAATGGCGGCCCGTCGACGCCCTCTTGGATACGCTCGGTTTTATCTTCTCGTTTTTCTTTTCTTTTCTAACTTCAGATGGACAACCCCGTGCCGAACAACACAATCACATCGTACATCGGATCGCCGAACCATACCACGACCTACACGCAGGTGAGTACAATTCTTTTCCTTCTGGTCCTTAAGGTCGCTATTAGAGTGGGCAACCAAGTTGCTCCACCATTAGTTCAGCACATTTAATAAATCGGTAATTGGTGGTAACACCAGTATCTGAACGTCAATTGTTTTTTGCCAGAGACGGAACAATAACTTCTACAAACAAAAACATGTGTTAACGGTAGCCAGGGCTGCTACAAAATTTTCATCCGCCCCTGGTTTTCGCGATGCTGGTGGCGCAGCTTGGTGGCTTAGTCTAATACGCTACATGAACAATAATGCTCCGGCTAGAAATTTAAATAATAACAGTAAACTAACAATTTTTGGTGAATCCACCAGTAGGCTCCATATGATTCAATGCCCCACGACGCACAGTGGAACAAACCGATGAATTCTCTGTCAAAATCAAAGAGCTTTCAATAGAAATGAGATAGAGCGATGAAATTTTTAAAAAATTAAAGCTGAAACTTTGCAGAATATATAAAAATAATGGAGATTGTGGTACGAACGTGTTTTAACCTTGAAAAAATACATTAAACTGACACAATGTCAAGAAAATTGTGGTTTTTCCAATACCACGTGCGGAAACTTATTTTTTTTGAACATGCTATACATCATTTTGAATCAGTTTTGAATGAAAGGATGAATCTAGTCCGCTGTCTCTCTCAAAAGTCCTATTTGTACGTTTACGAGATGTAATTTGTCACAGATTATAAAAATAGCTACATGCCCAGCTTTATACTTCCAATTAATGCAAGTTACGCCTCATAAATATAAAAATATGACTTCCGAGGGCGATTTCGGCATAGATTGATTTTTTATCTAGCGCTTTTGACTACTGAAAAACTACATCTTTGTATTATCGAGGAATAAGAAGGTGCATCCCAGGCCCTTGCAATCCTAGTAACGAGTCTACCCCCTTAACTCGTACCGTTGCTTACCAATTCAGCAAATTGACAGAACCGGTGAAAAATGTCGAAGAAATATCACCTCTGTGATTTCTCCAAATGTTCCATAAAATTATTCACGCGACGTCCCTCGGTCTTTCCAAGATTAAAGGGAAACGTACAAATCCCAGTAGAAAGATCGACAAGAAGTATTTCGAAACGCTGATCGAACTCGATCACGACAAGCTGCGGCTAAATATAATCGAACGTCGAGCGAACTCGTCGTTCCCCGGTTAACGGGTCAAGTTCCACGGAAATCCGACGGGGTCCAAACACCGAGATAACCGGATCAAGATCGACGCGGATCCGATCGCTAAATCCGCCGGCAAGTCCGTAACCGTGGAAACTACCCGGCCGAAGATCCGTTTTTGCCGAAAGGGACGCCGGGATTCGGCAAATCCCGCGAACCCGATGTACAAACACCTCGCACAGTAAATCGATCCGTGCTTTCGAAGGGCCAATATCGATTGGCGCAGTGTGATTTTTAAATGATGAGCCTTATATTGTAACGATTAAAATGATTAATCTTATATTTTGTCGAATTTCTGACCAATTTTCAACGATTCTCCAAAGTCTCCGATTCCTGGTTCACGTGGCACTCAAAGTGTTAATAGTTGCAGCAGGTTAAAAATAACACGGAAAGGATTGCGATTATGTGGAAGTCGCCGCATTATTTTTCTTTGACCATCTCCTTTATTAATAATCGCGGCAGGCTAAAAGTAACGCAAAGAAGATTGAAATTCTGCGAGAGCCTCTGCATCATTCTACTTTTAAGATGTTCGCAAGCTATAAATGCGATAACGGAGACGGCTGCAGCTCGCGTGGGAGTCGAGCCAAGACCATCAACATTTTTTAAAGCGATTTTTTTCGATCGTTGCTCGATATCTCCAAAAAAATCTGCGGACGGGACCCCGTTCGATCAAAAGTAGCATTTTATTTCGCTTGAAAGATTTCGATACGCTATGTTACGGTCGATTCGTACTATCCGCACAGACACGGACTGTTTCCGACACAGAGTATTCATACTATACGCTACTGTGCAAAAGAAAGAAGCACCCAGTATGAGATATAATGTCAAACAATATCTTCCTGTAGAAATTATATTGTCCAATGATTGATTTATTCCATTTAAAGTATTAGATAATCCACAATCAAAACTTACTGTGTTCTTATTTGACTTTTTACGCTTTTCTATTAAATATCTTCTTATATTCCATTAAATGTCCACATCCGATCAGTCAGGTAATACCGCGACTCGTAAAGACGCGCGAAGAGAGTAAAAATGGTTTCTCATTTAACTGTAAAAGATGTGGCTGTAATATTTATATTACTAGATGCAGCCGAAGCTGAGAAAATTTTCTTCAAGAAGAAAAATTGAGAAATATATTGGAGACTCTACAAAAGATTAACAGACGACGAAGAAAAAATTGTTCAATATTTTAGAACGTCACGATATAGCTTGAATATTCTTTCGGGAAAAATTGAAAATACTTCAACGAGGAAGAACACGCACTTTGAGAAAGTAATTAGTTTAAAAGAAAAACTAGACACGACAAAGTATTGTTCGCGAAAATGTCGGACCGGTGCCGGAGAAAAATATTTGCCTGGTCAGATAAGTTCCGTGTCCGTGCGGACAGTATAAATCGAGCTTTACACGGGTCGCAGCGAAAAATTTGATGAAGAGTGTCGGGCTTTTTATTCGCTGTGAAACGCGACGTGGAAATTCCTGTGCGCCGAGATACGAGAGGTTGCACGTGGACCAACCGACTCGAGTGTAAAAGAGGAACGATTAATTCTAGACGACTGATTAAACGTCTCTCTATATCCAGCCTCTTCTGTGGGGGGGTTAATCGAATATTAACGCGATACGAACACACACACACGTACACAAGATCCTTGCGCTGATCTGGTCTGTCCGAATTTCCTTTGCAGAACGACGTGATAAATGTCGGAGGTGAGTTGGGCAGCGGAGACGCCGGTTATTTCAGCACGAGCCCGCAAATGGCATATCAGCCCACGACGACCAACTCCACCAACACAACCACCACGCAGCAGCTCACGCCGCAGACACCGAACACACCGACGATCATCCTCACCGGTGGGTTCCCGTCAAATTCGCGATCGCGTTCTACCAACAGGTGTTATTTTGGGGAAGCGATTTTGTTCTACGAAAATAGCACGACTTGAGAACTCTGAACACTCAAATATTCAATATCTGGATCGAAGAACTTGAAAAAGCTCAAAGGATTCGAAGGAGGCTCGAAGAACTCACAGAGGAGTGTGTTAGAGATTTTAATTATTTGAAAAAAGAGGAAGAATGGAAGATAAGACTCTCAGAGAGATCTAAGGGGATACAAGGATGTCTAGGTTCGCAGAACAAAATCGTATCTCCATTGTCACCGGTGGTTTCCCATCAAATTCGCGATCGCGTTCTACCAACAGGTGTTATTTTGAGGAAGCGATTTTGTTCTACGAAAATAGCACGATTTGATAACTCTGAACACTCAAAGATTTAATATCTGGCTCGAGGAACTCGAAAAAGCTCAAAGGATTCGAAGGAGGCTCGAGGAACTCACAGAGGAGTGTGTTAGAGATTTTAATAATTTGAAAAAAGAGGAGGAAACTGAAGATAAGGCTCTCTGGGAAATCTAAAGGGATACAAGGATGTCTAGGTTCGCAGAACAAAATCGTATCTCCATTGTCACCGGTGGTTTCCCGTCAAATTCGCGATCGCGTTCTACCAACAGGTGTTATTTTGGGGGAAGCGATTTTGTTCTACGAAAATAGCACGACTTGAGAACTCTGGACACTCGAAGATTCAATATCTGGCTCGAGGAACTCACAGAGTAGTGTTAGGTTGAAATGCTGGTCTTCCGAAAGAGGTCTCAATAATTTGAAGAAGAAGTGTGGAGGAAGTTGAAGATAAAACTCTTTGGGAGATCTGAAAGGATTCAAGGGTGCCTAGGTTCGCAGAACAAAGTCGTGTCCCCATCGTCACCGGTGTGGTATCTCCGGCGGATCGATGAGAATATTTTTAATGAGGTATTGTGAATTGTTACAGATTTTTCGGGCGCTGACGATCCCGAGTTCGTGAAGGACCTCGGCACAGCGATGATGGGCGACTTCGACCCGGATCTCTTCCCATCGGACGACGCTCTCAGGCAGGGCCTCGACCCCATCGACGTCGATGGTCTACAAATGCTCACCGACCCGAACATGGTCATATCCGATCCCAGCGCCGAGGCCCACTTTAGGCTAGACCGACTTTAAGGCGAGAGAAACACTTTACTCATTTGCGAATTACGCGCTGACTATATTACGTAGGGAATACAAATTCTGATCTGTCCTGGGTGTCGCGCGAATCCATTTCTTGGGACACTTTTGTGACAAACGGGTCGCGACCCGCTGGCCCGTCAGGTCGCCGGAAGTAATCGTCGAATCACCGTTCTCGAACGGGTACCGTTTCTCCGGAACGAAAACAGAAAAATGTCTCTTCGAAGCAGTTCGGACCAGGTGAATCTCGTCCGATCGTTCGCCGATTAGAACGATCGATGGAAACTCGAGGAGAGGGAATCGGTACCCGTGTTTCAGATAACACGTTATCGTTCCCCTAAGCGAGACCGGACAAAACCGGAAACCAGTTCCCGTTGAGAAACGTCCGGCCGGCGATCGACGATCGACGACCGACGGGCACACGCGCCGGTCTCCCGTTCGTGATAAACCGTTAATTGAGGATTAAGTAATACAAATCTTTATTAACCCTTTTTTTATTTTATACTACTTTGTACATTGTATCATGTATGATCTCTAAGAAGCACAAAACAAAATGTCTACTGATTTATACATGCTTTTGTCATATACGATCCTAGTAAGGTAAAACAAAACGATCTACTGTTTAGGTGAGATACAGAAATTAACGTTTTAGCGAGTAACGAGAGAAACAAGAGTAAAAACGATTGCGAGAAGCGTACACGGTAGACGCGGGCTCGGTCGTTGCGCTCTCCGTGACAGAGCTCTGACGCTTGACGCTTTGGGGACGGTGGATCATTGTAGTCGATGAATTGCGGTAGAATCACAGGCGACCAGGAATAGACCAGTCGTGTGCTTGTCGTTGCCGATTCTTCGAGTCTCGTTTACGACTTTTCTTATCTCGGGGCTCAACGTTCACGTTAACGCTCGAGTTGATAACGCCGTCCCCAAGGTGTTGAGAAAGACCGTAGAACACGAGGGACAAGTTCGGACACCGACACGAGAGAGGAGGGAGACACCTTTCGACGAGACTCTGCCGAAAACGTTAGTCGAACCCACTCGAAGCTACTTCGCCCTTTCCTTCGTCGAGCGATTTCGTTCATCCTCCTGCGAACTATGCTCAGAGCTTCCGGAAAGCTCCCCAAAACCACACCTGGAAGTTGATATAATTGATACAGGAAGAAAACAATTCTTGTGGACCTTTTGAACGCACTGAGCAGTGTTTCGAGATTCTTCTCGCTAGGGGATCTCGACGAGGGAAGCCCGATTTTTCAGAAAATTCGCTTGCGATCAGAATCCCTAGACCTTTGAGAAACTCAGCTGCGTAAAATGCTTGCCATGGCGGTCTTTTTCGAAGCTGCAGCTTGAATCCCAAATTTTTTTTTGCAAACTTCAAACGCATTAATTGATTAACACGTTCGCTACCATCGTCACAGATTTGTGACGTCCAAAATCTGGCGGTGTACTTAAAAACAGTCAAATTAACAACATTATACAGTTTGTCGTTTAAAGTCATGGTACTCATCATAATATACAGACAATTCCTGACTTCCTTTTACTAAATTGTTTTGATCTTCATAAGCGAGGCACATTGCAATTAATTAAGCATTTCAACATTGAAGGTAAACAGCAAAACAAATGCTGGTAGCGAACGTGTGAATCCAATATACAAATGATCGACGAATTACGTGACTCAGTAAACGCAGAAAAATGCAAACAAGAATGAAGATCTTTCCGAGGTTCTCATTATTTGTTTAACACTAAACCTACCGACAATCAAAAGTGACTAATGTGTATAGTATTGTAAAAATAACAAGATTTTTACTTATATTTTCTGCGATTTTTACTATAATATGTACTGGAGTCAGAAAATATATTCGATCAATTCCTATGAATACACCTTTAAAATCTCAATAATTATCGCATAAAAAATCTTGAATGTGTCATTTAACCCCTCGTGGTAGGTTTAGCGTTAAAAAGTACATCAAAGATATTGTTCCGTGATTCCAGAGAACAAGCTGCCGCTTCGAGAGAAAGATCGCCATCGCACGGACATCGTACGTCGCGATAAATAATTCTAGATCGATTCAGTTTCCCTCGTTCGTGGCGTCGACCGTCATCAACGGTAAGACGGTGTGCGAATGAAGCTAAAGAGAACGCGAAAGGGGATCGCGCCCTCGACGGTCGTCAATTGTTTTTTGAAAGTAATACGCTGTACTTTGTACAACAAACGTCGAAATAATTAATCCTGCGGCCGCGCGGCAAACACGTTAGAAGTAATTCGATTAAAAAAGTATATAATGTATAAAGGTGAAACAGAAAACCATGGAGATATGACGCTTATATCTGTATACAGTGTGTACGTATGTATGTACGTAGTGGTAAACCGACTTTTTCCGAGCGCCGTTCACGAGCTCGTTCGCTCTCGTAGACACGGCGACGACAAATAAACACACAACAATGGAGAAAGGGCTACAAGCAGCACACGTTTCGAGGTGCTAACCTGCGATCATCCGAGAGAGTTATCCGATTTATTCGAGCGTTTTATACCGGTAGAGTTTTATTCCGAGCATTTGTTACGTTTGACCAGGGAAAGAAACGAGTCTTTAACGCGTAGTTACCGTTGCTGTGATGTTTTAGAGCTGGTCGGAGGATCGATCGACAAACGTACAGGGAGCTTCGAATTCATCGAGATAATGATCCTCGTACTTTAGGCAAAATCCCGGGACAATTAAATTGTACGATTATTTGCATAATATTCGTCGGAGGATGCCCACCTCTCATAAAAATTCATTGTACATATTAAATCAGAGGGCGAACGTCTTTTAATTCTTGTTAATTATAGACAATTTTTATTCATAGACAATCACTGCACGAGAAAAGTCTAAGCATGTTAGGCTATGGAAACATTTTAAAAAGAAAATTAATCAATTTTTGCAAACACCAATAGCGTGTTTTTAACCCGTAGCACTCGAGTGGCGATTCGGAGTCACTAAAATACCTTACCATTATTCAAATTATTATTTACATTATCAAATATGTTGGTACCTAATCAATTTCTAAACATTTGAGTATTTCATGAGGTATATACCTAGAATTGTATAGAAGTATATAGAATGGAATTATTCTAGGTGGGAAGAAATGTTTAATATTTTCGTGTTAAAATAGCTCCGAGTGCAAAGGGTTAATATTTGTTTTTGTCCGTTCGGTGTCTTTTTGATCCGAGACTCTCAGTCTCTTTCTGCCTGTTAGGATGAATTTGCCAGTGACATAATCGGCAGTCAATTTTGAAATTCCCTGTACACGATCAATTCGCAAAGGCCCAATGTTTTCTCGAGTTCGGAACTGAGTTTAATCCCGAGACGTGCTCGCAGTAGAATTGGACCAGCTTCTCGTAGATACTGTTCCATTCTACACCGAGACATCATTGTTTGTGGGATTAAACCGAAGATCTATCGTTCGATTGGGCCGAGACACGGCTGACAAGAGTTTTTAATAGAGTTTCGACGAATTGAATTTTATAGAGTTACAAATCGACGCGATCGTTGTTGAGAATTTTTCAGAAAGTTTATGCCTCGCCTTGTTTCCACGGAGCTCGCGCGCGCGCGGACCACGCCGAACTATGATTGGGAGTGGCTCCCGAATCAATTGTACAAACAATAAAGTTGCTTGAAACGTTGTTACGAACAAATGTCACACGATCTTCGAGGGAACGTAACGGAGCTGCTAGAAATCAAACTTAAGAAGCGCAAGCGATAGACGTGCGACTTGAGAATTGCACAGCACGACAGAGGATTAAGGATCAATGCTTTTTATCGAGAAAGGATGTAGAGTTTCGAACGTTATTCGCTACTTCTGTCAGGTGTACAAATAAATCTCCGCGGTTCTTCTCAAGAAATGCTTCAACAAAATTCATCACTTTTGCTACCTAAAATCTAAATCGATGAACATCACCGTTATTATAGTCATCCACACTTGTCCGCGGAGCTTGTTCGTACACCTAACGAGTCGAAACAGAATTCTACTTTCGTGTTCTGAATATTTACGTAACGAGCTCGAATTTTCTTCGTCCTCGACGAGAAAAGAATTCTAACAATCTATGAAAGAAGTCGTACAGAAAAGAAGCTTAATTAACATATTAATTAAGTCTTTTTCGCGCGTGGACTTGGAAACGCGAGACGATCGGTTCCCTCGTGGACGCGAGTGGTTAGCATTGATGATTTTCTCTGCGATGACTAGACTGCGGATGTTATGCAATTTATGACAAAAGCGGGTGAAAGACGAGACGGTAAATATATAAGGAAAATTTGAATAAAACTCTTAAGACTCGAAATGAATTATTACTTGACTCCCATTAGTTACAATTATGGTAAGACATATTTCCTTTGCATAAAGACCCGCAGTCTAGCGACGACAGAGCAACCGGACCGTTAAAGGTGTACAGAAGAAGAGTCTAATTGTTGTTAGAGATCCGTGGCGAGGAGCAGAATGGATAGGATAGAGAATGGTAAAAGGGGGAAGGGGCTGGCGAGGGTTTACACCCTCTTCCCTTCGATTCGTTGGTTTCCCCTGCCCGCGGAAGTCTCGTCAAGCGCGAGACGGTGCCAAAGCGCGTAGATGTTCGCCGCCTCTAGATTGTAAGATCGTAGAAAAACTGTCGGTTCGCACGGACGCATGCCATTTCAATGCGATTTTTGATCTCGTGCTGCGCGTACTGGTCGTGTTGTCGTAATGCGTTTCAGCACGCGTTCAGCTCGCGATCGAAAATCAGCAAAATCTCGAAAAACCGCAGCGTTGAGGTCGATCTACACCAGGGGGTTCCAACTTGTTCCCCTCCGAGAGCCGCGAGCCCCCCACCATTAATCAAACCTGTTCCCACTACTGCATACAACTATAGAGTTAGTGAAGTGGTATGGCGTCACGGGAAGGTAGCAAGTGCTCCGCGAAAAATATTAATACCAAAGCTTTTTTCCTACATTTTGACTATAATAATTTTACGTATGAATTTTTCTAAGATTTATTGATTACGTGCATTACCTACCCATCAAATTACATAAGCTACACCGTCAAAATTCAAAAACCCTTAAAGTGCTCCATCAGAGAAACAGTTTGGTAGACCCTGTTCTACGGCAACAAGTTGGAGCTCCCTGATCTACACAAATAACGGAACAGTGTAACTTATTTCGGGAACACTGTGTCAAATTCACACGAGGGTTAAAACGAAGATATTTTGAAAAATCTCAATTGGTCGTAATTAAGAAGAACATACTAAAAGTCGTCGTTTACAGCTTTTGTATGTGGGCAGATATATTGAAAATTTTAAAAACACAATTTGTAAATCTGGGTCTGTTAAGCGGGCCCTACACGGTCACTCGAAACGACGTTCAAGTTGAAGATTAACATTCTGATTGATCGTGTAAGGTTAATACTGACGGAATTCAGTATGAAAAGTCAGGAATGACAGTCTGACTTTTCAATCAGACTGTCATTTCTGATTGACCGTGTAGGGCCCGCTTTACGTATACGGTAAAAATTGTATCTGAACGAAGGAGAGGTTTCGTTCGACGAAGCTCCCAGGTTGGTGGGAGAAGCAGGCGTTTGAGGGGCCCCTACCGTGCCCACCCCTGTTCAACCGCAACGATGAAATCTAAGAGTGGGGGAAGAACTTGAGCGGAGAAGGTGCCGCGTATGACTCGCGAGCTACAAGTTGGAACTGTCTGGTGTAGATCGACGTTTATTCGGCAAGCCGCTCTAGCACTCGAGAGAGTCGGTCACGTCAATTTCCCCGCCTCGGAGAGAGAGGATTGATCTCCGTGGCGTGTCTCTTTTTTCTAAACCGTAGTAGTACTTAAGCTCGCGAGCGAGCGAGCGAATGAGCGGGCGTCGCTTGACACTGGACCGTCTTATCGGATGACAGTGACGAGCACGTAAGAAACTGATCAAAACTTACGAATCCTCCAGCGATTCTCTCCTTGTCTCGAGAGCCTAATAGCTTTAGAAACTTCAAAGAATTATTCCTGCTTTTTGGAAAATCAAAATGAATTTGCACAGACCTTCCAAGGTTAGACCAATCGTTCGCAGAGTTTGTTCACCTGTTTTAATTGATTCGTGGAGCGATTCGAAGTTTTTGATCGGAAGTGTACGTCTATGCGGATCGAGCACAATTCCAAAGGACTTTGTTGGTGTCCGGGTTGATTGCACTGGAAGACGAGCGAAACTGTAGATCGGAGTCCCTTCGAGATCAGAGAATCGATGGTAGAGAGGATCGATCCCGATCGCGATCGATCTTGTTGTAAAAGATCCTTGAAATCTATATCCCGAAGGGACTGCCCAACGACCAAAGCATCACTGAAAACAATATGCTTCGAGTGTAAGCGTCAAGTAGATGGTGGAAATGTCGCGAGCCATTTTCAAGACATTCTCTCTCTCTCTCTCTCTCTCTCTGTCTCTCTCTCTTTCATACAAAAGTACACACACACTCTTTCTTTGTCGAGAGAAAGAGAGTGGCTTCTGAATCCTTGCACACTGTTCACGAAATTGTTACATTACACTTGCCTCCTCGAAAGTTTGAATTATTTACTCTTCTAAACAGACTGCGGATCTTCACGCATTTATGGCTTACGAGAATGTTCGATAAAGCTAGAACATAAGATTCGATAGAATTCAGTTAGATTTTTATTCGTTTTCTATCTACAGAGGTTGTTCCCATTAAATATTCTTGTCACTTTCTTAAAATTCGTCTATAAAAATTGAAAATTGCATAAACATCCGCGGTCTACTTGCAAATAAACGTAGCGTGACGGATTGCATGAGATTAAGGTCCAACTGAAATCAACATCCGATTGCGAGAAATAATGTTCGCGGAGAGTGTGAAATTACCTACCCAAAATCGTGGAAATTGAGTTTCCGCAAAAGCGAACGGATCGTTTCTGTGTAAAATCGATCGGGACAGTGTGCGAGGGTCGAAACAGTCGAATCAATCGTCGTACTCGAATAGGATGAAGGACAAAACCGTGGGAGCGCTGCTCGTCCGAACTCCGCTCGATACTTGCATCGAACACGCGACAGTTTTTGGGGGAAGAACGAAGGGAGCCTTGTAATATTTGTATATAGCCATGTTATTGTGGTAAAAAGAAATTATCTTATATTATTATTATTATTATTATCATTATTATTATTATTATTATTATTATAAATATTACCCGTACATACACACGAGAGGAACACACATAACACACAAGAGTACACACACCACGCAACACACGTATATATAAATATATATTTATATATATACATATATATACACGTGTACGATATGTATGTATATATATACATAAAGAGAGACCGTATAAATATGAATAAGTCTGTAATGCCGTTACGTTGTTGTACCATATTATTGTGAACACCATTTCTCAGACATCGATTTTTTTAAATAAAAGGAAAGTCTCTATCGACATACACTAAACAAGAAAACGAAAAGAAAGTGGATATCGAGCAGAGTGTCCGTCGCGAGTCCACTGCACCGGAGAAACGATCCGATCGAGATCCGCTCGTCCCGTCTCGTCTAGATCGGCTTTTTCGATCGTCTTCGATTCTCGAGCCTCTCATTATCTGCCCAATCAACGACCAAATTCACGCATAAATCGAGCACCAACACCGTAGACCGCGGATCTTCGTGCGAATACAGATCCGTATGGATCGATCTGTAATCGAAGTGCCATCGAACGCAAAACATTCGCAGTCTAAAGATCCGAGACGCGACGAAGGAGTTTCGTCGGTATACGTGCTGCCACGATGGCTGGATCTCCTGTTGAGGAGAGTACCGATCGATCGATCCGAGGGTGCACGGAGCCGGGATCGAGGCGTCGCGATCGTTATCCTTTTTTTGTAGCGGAGCCTCGATCCCGGCCGGAAACTCTGCGGGATGGAGGGAAAACTCGGAGAAAAATAGGAAAAAAGTTACATTGAACCGTCACCTTCGGCATTTCTCGCACGACACCGTGGCCCTACCGCCCGTCGATGTGTAAATAATTGTTTCATATTGTTGTAAAGTAGAACGGCGATCGAGGAGAGTTGGATGATGATGATGATGATGATGATGATAATACAAACAGACAGACAAAACAAAACAAAACAAGAAAAATAATAATAATAACAAGAACAAACAGCAGGGGAGGGCGGGGCTCGCTCGTGCCGAGAACCAACGTCAATCTCACCCCTCTCCAACCCCACCTCCCCCACCCCGATAATGTAAGCGCACAAAACAAGAGGGTTAACGATCTATGTGTCTTCTTCGTGTTTAATCGTATCTTTGTTATTAAATCTTGAACGTCTACGAATGCGTCTCTGTGTATTTGCCTGGGCACCTAATCACTTTCTCTATCTATCTATCTATCTCTGTTTCTCTCTCTCTCTCTCTCTCTCTCTCTCTCTCACACACACACACACACACACAACACACATGATTTCTCTCTTTCCTCCCTTAGTCTCTAGTGCATCAAAAAGCAATAAATTCCACCGAAAGAATCGTCAAGTTCCAACGGCCGAGCTATCACTTTATTTTCTTCGTTACTATTTTACATCGCAGAAGTTACACGCGCGCTACGAAACTGCAGTTGCGACGATTCCGGGTCCGTGGGGGGCCGAGCAATATGGAAGTAGATCGATACTCTTCCACGAAGTGGCTGAACGCGTTCAGCTGCTTAATGTTCGCTTAAATTGTTAATTAACCTCTAGCACGCGGTGCTACACGCGTCCCCTTCATTGAAACGATTCTAGAGTCCTCTCTAGGCTTTCCATTTGCTAGATCCTCGAAGTCTAAAGTCGCAGGGCTCGTTTGATCCTCTTAAGGGGGTAGACTCGTTTTTAGAGTTGCAAGGGTGTGGGATGCACTTTCTTATTTCTCGAGAAAGCAAAGTTGAGGTTTTTCAGTAATCAAAACCGTTTGGTAAAAGGTAGATATAGGCCTCAAAATTCCTACTTTTACGTAATTTGAATTATTCGGAAGCATAAAGCTGCGCATGTAGCTATATTCATAAACCTGCGTTTGATATTGTAAACATAACAAGATTTTTATTTATATTTTCTGCGATTTTTACTATAATATATACTGGAGTCAATAAATGTATTTAATCAATTCCCATGAAAATACCTTTACAATCTCAATAATTGTCGAATAAAAAATCTAGAACGAGTCATTTAAACACTCGTGGTAGGTTTAACGTTAAAAAGACGAGGTTCATGGAAGACACTGTTCCGTACAGCCGCCCTTAAAAATCCAACTTCTACGTAATTTGCATTATTCGGAAGCATAAAGCTGCGCATGTAGTTATATTTATAAAGCTGCAACACCTACATACTGACGAATAATGAACATTACGTCTTGTAAACATAAAAATAAAAAATTTGGGCGGCGACTGCGACCTAGATTGATCTGTTATCTAGCACTTTTGACTACTGAAAAAGCCCAACTTTGCATTATCGAGAAATAAGGCACATCTCGCACCCTTGGAATTCTGAAAACGTGAGTCTACCCTCTTTAGCTCAACGAATGCAACATTGCGACCCCTCGCAGACTTCTAAATAACCGAAGACATTCTGCCAAAGAGTTTAATCCTCTTTAAGCAGGCCAAGGTAGGTTCCTGTTGATGCCCACCAAATCGCCATAACTGTTCACCGTTTAGACTCAAGATTCCCTGTACTAGATCCTCGGAAGTTTCAAGTCACTTTGATCCTCGTGGGCTTAGCGAACGCCACGGTCTACAGCTAGCTCTTCGAAGCTTGGGGACGCAGGACTCGTTTGATCCTCTTGAACCGAGCAAGAGCAATGCCAGGCTCTCCCTGAAGGCCTCCGAATGCCTCGCCGTATTCGCTGGCAAGTGGACCAAGCTCTTCAGCGTTCCCCGTCAACGAAGCCACAGAATCCGACTTCCTGTCCAGAGGAGCAGCTAAATCGGCCAGCGTCCTTTCGTCCTGGACCAGCTCTGACGACTGAGATCGTTAGCAAAGAAGTTGGTGAAGAAGAAGTTACATCACTGGACAGTGGATCTTTATGCAGAATAAATATTGCCTATCCGAATTGTAGCGAACTCGAGCGAAATAAACATTTGTATGCTTTCTTAATATGTTCAACCCTTTGCACTCTGAATTATTCACCAATCTTGTTGCCAACAACTCCCTACTATTTTAAGTGTTTTTTATAAAAATTACATTAATGAACAGTTCCTTGATTGCCATTTATTTCAAACAATTTTGTTTACTAATCATTAGACTGCGGACCTTTATGCATTTATAGAACAATTGAATAGTTGAAATTCAATATTGTTAAAAAAATTTGAAAAACTCACGTCAATATATGTTTTTAACACTAAACTTAACCGAGCCTTAAAAGTAACTTGAACATGTTCCCTTATAAAAATGACAAGATTGATTTTATTTAGACTTTCATACAATCATTTCTTATGAAATCATTTTTATTATTTCAATAATTGTAAAATAAAAAATATGAAGTCGGTAATATTGACCGGTGGTGGTAGGTTCAGTGTTAACCCTCATACGTTCCTCAGGGTAAAAATTCACCCATTCATTATTTTCACATACTGTAAAATTATTCATCCTTTTATGTCTACATCATAACATGTATTTCTTTAAAATGTGACGCTATAAATGTAACATAATATGTTGATTTAACGTGTAAAATAAAAATGGGTGAATTGTTATCGTAGTCTCTTTTATGCAGCTATTTTTGAGGGGCGTATGAGGGTTAAGAAATTACGAACTACAAGAAAGTACTAATTTGAAACCGTAAAATAAATCGTAGTGCAAAGGTTTAATAAGTTGCAATGTTTCGAATTCAACCTACTCATTCCCGTGACCTATTGCATAAAATCCTCTGCCTGTACATTACCTTTTGTACGTCTAGAGTCCTTCCACTGGACTTACATGCTAAATAGTGATTTCACTCCTCTACCTTGAGGTCTTCCCGCAAGTTCCCCTGCTCCGAGTCCCTCGATCTTCTCCTCCTCTTCTTCCCTCGATCCCTCCTCACAAGATACGCAGTTCGCACAGCTTGGCGTTTCTTCGAGGGCGCCGGCTTCACAGGTTGAATCAGCTGGCTCGGAGCAACCGATCGTTTCCTGACAGGCTGCGTCGATTTCTTCTCCACCTTCGCGTTCAGATCATTCGAGGTTCTCACATTTTCCTGGTTACCAACGTTCTGCCTCTTGCTTCGCTTCACCAGTCGCTTGTCACCGCTACCAACCTTCTGATTCTTCTCCAAATTCGTAGCCGACCTCTTCGCAGGATTCTCTTTCTTCTCCGCAGCCGCAGCTTCAGCAGCCAGCTGCTCCTCCTCGTCTTCCTCCTGATCGAGAATCTCGTCGAACTTCGCGTTGTTACTCTCTATCTCCTTCAACTTCTCGCTCTCTGCGATCTCTCGCTTGATCTCCTCCTTGATCGAATCAATCTTCCTCTGAATCTGCTCCTCCACTCGTTTCTCGTAGTCCTTCTCCGACTGCACTTCCGTCGAACCATCGGAATTTAAATTCTCGGGCTTGTTAGCATCCTCGGAGTTCCCTGCTTCGGCATTGCCAGCCGGAGTCTCAATTTTAGCAGCGTCCGAATTCAGAGCGTCCACCTTCGTGTCCTCCAGCTTTGCAACTCCGTTTAGATCCGGTGGTTCGTCCACTAGCTTCTTGTCGTTCGACAGGCCCGTTTCCTCTTTTATTTTCCCCTCCTCCGAGGTCACCGCACCTGCAAGTTGCACCTGATCATTGGTCAACGAAGCCTGCTTGGAATCAGCCGCGGCAGCGATCTTGTACGAGTCGATCTGCGGATCGGTAACGATATTCCTTTTCGACTGGTCAGTCTGTTCGTTGCTCGCCTGATCCAACTTGCTCTGGTCTTCGTTCACTTTAGCCTCTTTCTCCAGTTTACCTCGCTGCTCCTCGGCTACCTGGCTTTCCTTCTTGCCAGTCTGATCCTCAATTAATCCACTGTCTTTACCGGACTTGTCCTTCAAGGTTGATTCCAAGTTCTTTGTCGGGTCGTTCGACGCCACAGAAATCTCTCTTTTCTGCGAGCCGTGCTCCCTCTTCACTCTAGCGTCGCTGTTCACTTTCCTCCTGCCAGCATCCTCTTCCACCGATCCTCTATCCTCCAAACTATCCTCCGCGTCCTCAACCTCATCCTCCAGCTCCTCGTAGTCTTCGGCAACGCCTCGCTTCACCACGTCCTTCGTCTCGAAATCATCGTACAGCATCGATCTCTCGTCCTGATCGATGAACCTGTCCTCTGTCATCTTGAGATCGTTGCTTTTGTAGCCCGATCCACTGACAGCCTCGTCCTCGAACTCGTCATAGTCGGTCCTGTCCTCTAAACCAGCCTCGTAGTCCGAATCCTTGCTGACCTGCTTCGCAGACTCTCGAGAAGGTCGATCGACTCGTGAAGAGGATTTGCTGGCTCTGTTAGCTCTGATGGGTTTGTTAGGTACCGAACGCTTCTCCGTGGATTTCCCTCCTTCCTTCAGGTTCTTCTGGTCGCTTTTCTTTGATGCGCTCTCGCGTTTTACTCGGACGAGCTTCTCACCTTCCAAAGAGGTGTGAGAAGCCTTGTTTGAGACTTCGAGTATCTGCTTAGGATCGTTTATGGAGCTTCTCCTCTCCTTCGGACCCAGGAAAATCTGCTCGAGCGAAGCGCCCGGACTGATGCGCTGGTCCTCGGCGAAGTCGTTGCTGACGTCAGAGGCACTGGAAAGATGAGAAATCTAAGGATTTAGTTCGTCAATCTAATATATCAGATGATTTTGTATAATTTCATGTACGATTTGATGATTAAATGCAATGGATAAATTTTAGAGAATTTATTAATCAATTGTATAGTCACCATTGTTTTAGTATTCTTTGTCTAAATGCGTTTTAATGTCAACTAAATAGAATATGCAAGGAAAATGAATGTACATTTACAAGAAAAATATATCGATCACTTTGAAAACTCCGGAAAAAAGGAACTTGAGAAAAAAATTATATTTGCAAAAATAAAATAAAATATGTATTTAGGTGTTGTAGGCTGTTAGGTAGGTTAAGTTAGAGTAGGTTAAGGTAGAGAATTTATTAATCAATTGTATAGTCACCATTCTGTTAGTATTCTTTGTCTAAATGCGTTTTAATGTCAACTAGAATATGCAAGGAAAAAGAATATACATTTACATGAAAAATATATCGATCACTTTGAAAACTCCGGAAAAAAAGGAACTTGAGGAAAAAATTATATTTGCAAAAATAAAATAAAATATGTATTTAGGTGTTGTAGGCTGTTAGGTAGGTTAAGTTACTGCTCTTTTTTTAAGTAGAACTAGAAAAAAATGATAGAGGAAAATATCATATGTCATGGTGTACGTCCAAACTTTCTATTATTTTATTTTTTATGTGAATTCACCGATGCACTCGCTAGGTGCAATCTCACTTTATTTCTTAATGCAACACAATTTTTTTTTGTTACACCAATCAATCCCGTTTATCATAATACGTATAAAAGTACTAATCCAAGGTAAAGTATGTTTCTGGTACAAATATCTGTTGAAGTAAAAAAAAAATTTTGCAATATTCCAACCGAAATCGTAATTGTCCGAATTGTTTCAAGCCGAACAAAACTGTAAAGATTTTGCTGAAAATATATATTTTAATAAAGATTTTCGGAAGTGAAGTTAAACGGATTCGTTTTAAATGCGACAACAATTTATCACGAAAAGTAACCTGAAATTGTATTAAACTCTGTCGAACGTGGTCTCACGCTGTCTTTTAAATTCTGTAAAATCTTGGTAACATTCGGGAAGCTGAAAGGGCAGGATATCGTACCTAAAGGCGTTGTCGGAAATTTCGAAGGCGCAGCAGGACAAGAAAAAGTGAAGCAGCACCGTGAGGACGAGAACGTAAGCACGTTTGCACGGGAATCGGTCGTTCATGGTGTCACTGACGAGTCATCGTGGCGTAGATTGATCTCCTGTGAATGATCTTGCGGATTTACTCTCATATTTTTGTGATTTTTCAAGGGAAAACGTGTCGACCTGTCGACGATGCCGCGTGAATTAGGCAACGACCGATCGAGATCGATCGTTAACGCTTTTGTTCCGATCGACGATTATTTTTAATACTTCGCGGATCGAAATCGCCTTCGCGTTCAATTTATGACCGTTTAGTGCCTCGAATTCCCTTAAAAATAGATTGTTGTGCCTTAAAAGTAGACGTTTATTACTTCAAATTCCCTTAGAAAAATAGATTTTTGTGTAATAGTTGAATAATAACAGTGTTGGTAACATTAGAACGTCAGAGGCCGGCGGAATATGGATTTTGGACTTGGCGAGAGGAGTAAGCTGCATTACAGAAAATAATCTCTTTATTATCGCACGTTAAGCTACACACGACTGCACACCATATGTACACAAAGATTATTATAACCGAGTGATATTAAAAATGTGATTCTCTTATAAAAAACGCTTGGTCATCAAGCTGATCTTTGCGGCGCGTTACGTCATCGTTTCGAAATACATTTTGACACGCGCGTCCGTGCTATTATGGCCGAACGACACATGTCAAGCTTCCAGGAAGGTGATGATAATTAAAATATAGAAATTTGTATTCCTACTCCGACAATCTGGTGGACATTATTTTTATTTCAAGATTTGAAAGTGTATATTGTTCATGCTTCCATCAACGATCCTGTTCTATATAAAAAAATGTATTTGAGACATCTTTAAGACGTCCTCTAATGGACATTGTTTGAACGTCTGATATAAGACGCCTTAAAGATGTCTTTGTGCAATCACATGTAAACGATACGTTTTTTTTCTATCTACAGACTGGCACAGATATCTAAGTATCTACAGGGTGTTCAGGTGATTACTAGCCAGCATTTTCTTTCTAAATAGTAAATATTAAAAAAAATGATGGAGGAAAAATGTATCGAAATAATTTTCTTTCTTCTTTGGATAATATCTCGTTAACTATTAGATTTAGGATATAGACGGTCCTTTTATACTGAGAATAAGATACTCTATCAATCTATTAAAAAGACAGTACTACTTTCTCCTCCATCATTTTTTTCTAATATTTACTATTTACAAAAAAATGCTGTATAGTAATAGTCTGAACACCTTGTGTATGTATAATTATTAGACTGCGGATTGGATTCATGGCTTCCGAAAATCTTCGAAAAATACTAAAATATAGAATTCGACAGAATACAGTACAGTTTTGATTGATTTCAGATCTACAAAGGCTACTACCACTGAAAATAAGATTTTGCTTGGTTCCACTTTCTTAACCCTCATCCGTCCCTCGTGTCAATTCGACACTGTTTTCCCGAAATAAATTATACTGTTCTGTTATTTTTAGGTAAATGTTTCCCGAAACGTTGTGTGACTTTTATTTTTTTGTTAATGCGGAACACAACCAAAAAACCTAAGATGTAAATATTAACTCATCAATTTGACTAAAGAAACATTGAAATTTTTTTTCTTTCGTGTCACTGTGTTAATGTGACACAGATTTCCTGAAATAAGTTATACTGTTCTGTTATTTTTAGGTAAATGTTTCCCGAAACGTTGTGTGACTTTTATTTTTTTGCTAATGCGGAACACAACCGAAAAACCTAAGATGTAAATATTAACTCATCAATTTGACTAAAGAAACATTGAAATTTTTTTTCTTTCGTGTCACTGTGTTAATGTGACACAGTTTTCCTGAAATAAGTTATACTATTCTGTTATTTTTAGGTAAATGTTTCCCGAAACGTTGTGTGACTTTAATTTTTTTGTTAATGCGGAACACAACCGAAAAACCTAAGATGTAAATGTTAACTCATTTCAATTTGATTAAAAGAACATTTTTTTTCTTTTGTGTCAATTTGACACCGTGGGACAGATTCAGGTTCGTGAAGTGAGGGACGGATGAGGGTTAATATTCGTCGAGAAAAATTACAAATTGCTTGGAACATCCGCAGTCTAATAATGATCGAAAAAGTGTGTCTCGCTATTCTACCTTTTACCGTAAAATAGGATTCTCGTTCGCTCGATAATATGTAAATCTGGCATACATATTCGAGGTACTGTTACCTTCGGCGTGGTTGGTAACGAAAACACAAACACGCGAAGGATAAACGTATCGCTTGAGACCGTATCCATTAAAAATCGAAAGAAACTGCTCGAAAGAAATCATCGATTCACAGTCCACAGAGCTTCGTTTATTCACAATGTCTGCGAACAGCTCCTGGTCGTTACTACGTAGTCTATAATAAAAATAATCGAAAATTCGTTCGGTGAAAAAACCGTTCTGCTTACGACTGTTTAGAAAAATGTACACGTATGCTACAGGATTTATACAGTCTACACCTATGAGGAGTGCTCGTGCAGTCGCTGAAAATATGCAATGGGCTGCAGTTTCTATATACAGGGTGTCGGAAAATTCAATCTGAATCGTTACAAAAATTCACGAATTATAATTGGACCACGAGTTTGCAACACCAGAATTGGGAAATTTAAGTATAATGTGTATCCACATTTTTCTGACGTGTTTTCCATGTTGTGTGTCACACTGATGTTTTACAAAATTCGCAGTCTAATTATAAAACAAGACTGCTATTATAATGCCCAGGCATCCCTTATTTCGGGTTCAAATGGCGCCTTTTAAGATTTTACAGAGACAGTGGCGCAGTAGAAAAATAATTCCGATTAAAACAATGATTTACGACAGTGATCGGCAAACTCGTTAGTCAGAAGAGCCAAATATCAGCAATACACCGATTTAGTTTTTAGAAGTCGGTAAAAACTAGGAACATTGAATAAAACTGAATTTATACTTTATAATAATCTCTGTATCTCTGTATCATCTCTGTATCATATCTGATAAGTTAACAAATCTGGTAAATAATAAACTACGAATGTATTTTCTTACTATTCTAAATTATGTTTATTTTTCTGAAAATGTTGTTTTAATTTTTTTCAATATTTTTCCCCTTAAATAAAATACAAAAACTGACCTTCTTTCATTTTTTTCATCCCAATTAAAAAAATCATACATTGAAGGGTGAATTAGATTTATATATACCACACTAACTGACTGAAAATCGTATTAAAATACTATGAAATTAAGATAAAATAAATTGCCGACCACTGGTTCGGTATGTTGAAAAAGTATTTCAATTGAACCCGCCCTCTCGTTCCCTCATTCTAATCGCGAAACGAAAACAAGGTAACACGGTTCTGAAAAGGAATAATGGAAAGCCAACGAATCGATTGCGAAACATCTTTATTCGATCGAGAACATATAAACCTGGTAAATAAATCAGAGAAACAAAATACGGAGAGAAATCAAAAGAACGAAATAATAGTCGGCAATGGCGTCGCCGGATACTAACAAGGTTCGTTTTCTTAGAATGTATGTTAATGCGAGTCTCGTGGTGTTAGAGGATTGATGTGGCAGGAGGTTTTGATGCGATACGAATATCGGCAAAGATAGAAGAACATTAAATATAAAAATCGAAGCGGATAGAGACGCTACAACTATTCTAAGTATGAACGGGCCCCGGGCCTGGGGACCGGGCCCATCCGTATCACGGATTTAAGCTCTAGTTATTGCTTTGTAATACACGTGGCTTAAAGTGATAAACGAAATCCTAAACGAGTTTGATCTGCGCGCTCTCACAGTCGAACGTTTCCACCCGCGCGGCAATCGATAATAGCGTTATCGACAGCGGGTATCGAGAGTCTGTGATCGCCAGGCAAAAAGAAACGGAAAATAAGAGTCGGTTTTGTAAATATTTTCGAAAACGAACACGCTCTCGAAAGTAACGATCCACCATCGAAAAACACCCGTAAACTTTGAACCACGATAAAAACCGATTTGCCTCGCGTTCACAGAAGCGTCGTATCGCGGACTGCGGATTCTTCTGCGAATTTTCAGTTCCATAAATTACGAAAAACGTTAACAAATTTCCGGCAGGTTCAACCCTCGTCCGTGCCTCGCATCAGTTTCACACAGTTCTCCCGAAATAAGTGACACGGTTCCTATTATTTGCAGGTAAATTCGCCCGAAACTTTCTGACCTTTATTTTCCAAACTGCGAAACACATATAAAAATAAATAAAAAGACATCGACAAATAACTGTTTACCTTGTCGGTTCATCGATCTTTTACCACTGTGTCAATTTTACGCTGACGAGGGTTAAACGAAATTATACTTCTCTGTCGCGTCCACTTTTCCATTATCAAAACTACGCGGTAGAATAATACTTTTCCTCCTTCGGAGATTCTAACGAAATGAATCGACCCAGAGGATCCGCAGTCCGTCTCCTTTTCCAAAGGACGAGAGTAGCTCTCTATACAGGGTGTAAATAAAACTGTCCTATCGATACAGCCGAGTCTCGCGGTCGAGTGACCGAAATCGTTTTGTACGGATACAAAATAGACCGAGGGTTCGAAAGGGATCGGTTTACACCCTGTGTATATGTACGTCCACGTACATAAAAGTCCACCCTCGCGAGTTCATCACAGCCCGGAGTTCCCTGAACGAAACTTCGAGGACCGATCATCTGGGAGTTCGTGAGATTCAACGAACGGTAGAACAAATTGTCCCGTGACGGTTGTTCCCGTATTAATTCGAGACGACCGGCATGTAGAACTTGTGCTTCGGGGTGTCCCTGGTGTGCTTGAACGGCGCCTGTTTCGCCTCGATTAGGGCAGC
This sequence comes from Lasioglossum morio, assembly GCA_916610235.2. Lineage (NCBI taxonomy): Eukaryota > Metazoa > Arthropoda > Insecta > Hymenoptera > Halictidae > Lasioglossum > Lasioglossum morio. The sequence goes on from OU744327.1 coordinate 5,285,569, forward strand.
TGGACAGGGACCCTTGTGTTTCGGCGCGTACTCCCTTCGATACATGCTCGAGCTAACTGTGGATCCATCCCCTAAACTGATGTGTGACACGTTCGCCTGCCGGTGAACTCTTTCCACCTTCTGGCTGCTGAAGTTCCCATAGTTCTTAGCCTCGCTGTGCGAGTAGAACTTCCCGCCGACCGTCAGGTTGTCCTGTCGCACGATTCTCTGCGGTCGTTCGTACGTGGACGAGGCCCAAGGGTTGCCGTCCTTGGTGCTCCTGTGAAGAGACGTCAAACTCTTCCTGTCGCTGCTCTGGCTGGAGTTGCTGATGTACTGGCCGCTCTCCGCCAGGTTGGAGATGCTCTTCTTCTGGTCCGCGGCTGTGGAAGAGATAGTGTGAAGAGCTTCCGTAGATGTGGTGACGCCGCGACGATGGAGAACCGAGTTGGTCACGTCCGCCGACGAAGAAGAAATCACGTTCTTCCGATGATGACTGGTCTTCGTGATGGCGGAATCCACCTGCGATCTGTCCACCGACTGACCACTGATAGCCTGACGGAATTCCGCGCTGTTGCTCTGGCTGGAGTTGTAGCGTGCCTGACTGGAGACAGTGTGATGCTCGTAGAGCTGTTTCTGTCTGCTAGATGATTGCCTGGACTCGAGGTGCTGGGTGTTCACGTAGTCTCTCTTGCTGGACTCCTGGTGTCTCTCCAGTTGCCGCTGGTTCTGCTCCACGGACCTGTCGTCCACGCGTCGCGAATGACTCATCGTGCTCTGAGATTTCTGTTGATGCTCGCTCAACTGACTGGACCTTCTGGAATCCGGATGAGGACTCGGCGAGTCCGACGGTTGGATCGTACGATGATGCTCGTGCTGAACGCTCTGCGTAGACACTCTCTCTCCCGAATGCATAGCCTTTCGGACAGTCGTGACCGACGTCCCGTTCTCCACAGTCCTGGACTCCGCGGAGACGATTCTTTTGCTGTCGGCCTCCATGCTGCTGATCTTCGCGGCCACCTCCTTGGCAGTGCGTTTCGTGAACGTGTTGTAGTTCCTCTGGTTGGTCGTGGACATGGTCGCGTGATCGTCGCCCAGAGTGATCGAAGACTCCATGTGGTGTCTACGGTTGACGGTCTTCCCCGCCGGAGAGTCCTCTTTTCTAGTTGGCGTGAACGTGTCCCTGTTGGTAGTCTTCGTCTCCATCGCGCCGCTGCTGATCTTCAGGTTGTCCTCGTGCCGCTTGATCTCGGCGCGTTCCCCACGAACTACGGTGTACGTGGACCTCTGAGAAGTGCTATCCTGGAAATCACCGGTCATCCTCAGATTATCCTCCCGACGGACCACTTCTACCTTCTCCATCCTCTTCGGGGTGAAATCGTCGCGAGCTCGTCCGACGAAGTCTCCCTCCGGCTTCAGGTTATCCGAATGACGGATCGGTGTGCGCCGTTCGCCGGGACCAACCCGCTCAGGTGTCCTCCTTTCGAAGTCCCCTTCCGGCTTCAAGTTGTCCGGATGTCTGATTGGCGTCCTCCTCTCGCCAGGACCCAGAGGAGACTTCTGAGGACGCTCGAACTCTCCCTCGGGACGCAGGTTGTCAGGATGCTTCTTGACAGGCGTCCTCTCACCAACGACGCGAACGTAATCGTCCTTGCGTCGGACGTCGATCATCTCTCCCTCGATCTTCAAGTTGTCCTCTCTCTTCCGTATGTCCACTCGTTCGACCTTCGTGATCTTCTTGTAGTCGTCCCTGGATCGACGCACGTCTATCTCTCCCTCCATCTTTAGATGATCCTCGTGACGACGAACCTCGACCCTCTCGCCATTCACGTACCTGTAGTCGTCCTTCGACGAAGGACTGACCTCCATCTCACCCTCGGGTCTCAAATTATCTTGAGGCTTCTTCACAGGCGCTCGTTCGCCCCTCTTCGGCGTGAAGTCGTCCTTCGGGGACATGTAGAAGTCGCCTTCGGGATGGAGATTATCCTCGTGGCGAATGGGAGTGCGTCTCTCGGCTGGGCCCACCTTCTGAGGCGTTCTCTTCGTGAATTCCCCTTCAGGATGTAGATTGTCCTTCGGCTTCTTGATCTCGCAACGTTCTCCCCGAGTCACCCGGTAGTCGTCCCGCCTCCTGCTGTCTATAAATTCACCTTCCATTCGAAGGTTATCCTCGCGACGAACCACGTCCACTCGTTCTATCTTCGTGGTGGTCTTGTAGTCGTCCCTTGATCTACGCACATCAATGTCACCTTCCATCTTCAGGTTGTCCCTGTGAATTACGATCTCCGTTCTCTCGCCCTTCGTCGGCCTGTAATCGTCCTTGGGTTTGCCGACGAAATCACCCTCTGGTTTCAGATTATCCTTAGGCTTCTTCTGGACTGGCCTGTCCGCTCTCTTCGGGGTGAAGTCGTCCTTGGGACGTCCCACGAAGTCTCCTTCCGGATAGAGGTTGTCCACTTGACGAATAGGCGTTCTTCTTTCTGCAGGGCCCACAGGAGAGGTCTGAGGTCTCTCGAAGTCACCTTCGGGTCTCAAATTGTCCTGTGGCTTGCGAACTTCAGGACGCTCTGCTCTCTTAGGGGTGAAATCGTCTTTGGGACGTCCTTCGAACGGACCCTCGGGCCTCAGGTTATCCTCTGGACGTCTGACGTCAGCCCTGTCGCCCTTGATCGGCGCCTCTTCCTTCGGACGTCCTATGAAGTCTCCTTCAGGGTGTAAATTGTCAGGATGCTTGATCGGACTCCTCCTCTCGGCAGGACCTACAGGTTTCTTCTCCGGCCTGTCGAAGCTGCCCTCAGGCTTCAAGTTATCCTTAGGCTTCTTCACATCGGCTCTGTCTCCCCTCTTCGGTGCTTGCTCCTTCGGACGACCAATGAAGTCGCCTTCAGGTTTAAGGTTGTCGTCGTGTTTGATCGGTGATCTTCTCTCTGCAGGGCCAACCGGTTTCTTCACAGGTCTGTCGAACTCCCCTTCAGGTTTCAAGTTGTCCTCCGGCTTCTTGATTTCGGGCCTCTCGGCCTTCTTCGGCGAGTAATCGTCCTTGGGACGACCCTCGAAGGGACCCTCTGGTTTCAAGTTATCTCTGTGCTTGACAATATCCATTCGTTCGCCTTTCACAACCTTGAAATCATCCCTTGTCCTGATATCGGTGAACTCGCCCTCTACTTTAAGGTTGTCCTGGTACCTGGTGATCTCTGCTCTTTCTCTGATCACGAAATCAGTGTACTCATCCCTGGATCTATATGTCTCGATGTTACCTTCCATTCGCAGATTATCGGTGCGCTTCACAATATCAACACGGTCGCCACGAACAGGGACAAAGTCGTCCTTCGGACGACCTTCGAACGGACCCTCAGGCTTCAAGTTGTCTTGAGGTCGTTTTACATCCGCTCGTTCCCCTCGCGTCGGCTTGTAGTCGTCTTTCGGCCGACCTGCGAAGTCTCCTTCGGGTTTCAGATTGTCGGGATGCTTGATAGGTGTCCTCTTCTCTCCTGGTTTCACAGGAGACTTCTCTGGCCGTTCAAAGTCACCTTCAGGACGAAGATTGTCCTTCGGTCTCTTCACGTCCGCGCGATCTCCGCGTTTAGGTGCCTCCTCCTTCGGCTTCCCAACGAAGTCACCTTCAGGTTTTAAATTGTCTGCATGCTTGATTGGCGTCCTCCTTTCACCAGGGCCAATCTTCTTTGGCTCCGGTCTCTCGAAGTCTCCTTCTGGACGCAGGTTGTCGGAGTGCTTGATCGGAGTTCTCCTTTCAGCTGGGCCAAATGGTTTCTTCTCCGGCATTTCCATCTCTCCCTCAGGATAAAGGTTGTCCTGAGGTTTCTTTACAACAGGCCTCTCTGCGGGACGGAACTCTTCATGTCTGGGTCTCTCGAAGTCTCCTTCAGGTTTCAGATTATCAGAATGTTTGATCGGAGTCCTTCTTTCAGCTGGACCAAATGGTTTTTTCTCTGGCATCTCCATCTCTCCCTCAGGATACAGATTGTCTTGAGGTTTCTTGACAATTGGCTTTTCTGCAGGTCTGAACTCTTCGTGAGTAGGTCTCTCAAAGTCTCCCTCAGGGTAGAGGTTGTCCTGAGGTTTCTTTACAACTGGCCTCTCTGCGGGACGGAACTCTTCATGCCTAGGTCTCTCGAAGTCCCCTTCAGGTTTCAAATTGTCAGCATGTTTGATCGGAGTTCTTCTTTCGGCTGGACCAAATGGTTTCTTCTCTGGCATTTGCATCTCTCCCTCAGGATACAAATTGTCCTGAGGTTTCTTGACTGTAGGTCTCTCTGCTGGTCTGAACTCTTCGTGCCTAGGTCTCTCGAAGTCCCCTTCAGGTTTCAAATTGTCAGCATGTTTGATCGGAGTCCTTCTTTCCGCTGGACCAAATGGTTTCTTCTCTGGCATTTGCATCTCTCCCTCAGGATACAAATTGTCCTGAGGTTTCTTGACGATAGGCTTTTCTGCAGGTCTGAACTCTTCATGAGTAGGTCTCTCAAAGTCTCCCTCAGGATAGAGATTGTCCTGAGGTTTCTTTACAACAGGCCTCTCTGCAGGACGGAACTCTTCATGTCTGGGTCTCTCGAAGTCTCCTTCAGGTTTCAAATTGTCAGCATGCTTGATCGGAGTTCTTCTTTCAGCTGGACCAAATGGTTTCTTCTCTGGCATTTGCATCTCTCCCTCAGGATAAAGGTTGTCCTGTGGTTTCTTGATAGTTGGCCTCTCTGCGGGTCTGAACTCTTCGTGAGTAGGTCTCTCAAAGTCTCCTTCAGGTCGCAAGTTGTCAGAATGTTTGATCGGAGTTCTCCTTTCAGCTGGTCCAAATGGTTTCTTCTCTGGCATCTCCATCTCTCCCTCAGGATACAGATTATCCTGAGGTTTCTTTACAACAGGCCTCTCTGCGGGACGGAACTCTTCATGTCTAGGTCTCTCGAAGTCTCCTTCAGGTTTCAGATTATCAGAATGTTTGATGGGAGTCCTTCTTTCAGCTGGACCAAATGGTTTCTTCTCAGGCATCTGCATCTCTCCTTCGGGATAGAGATTATCCTGCGGCTTCTTGACGATAGGCCGTTCTGCTGGTCTAAATTCTGCATGACTAGGTCTTTCAAAGTCTCCTTCAGGATAGAGATTGTCCTGAGGTTTCTTCACGATAGGCCTCTCTGCGGGTCTGAATTCTTCATGTCTGGGCCTCTCGAAGTCTCCCTCAGGTTTCAGATTGTCAGAATGTTTGATAGGAGTCCGTCTTTCACCTGGACCATATGGTTTCTTCTCTGGCATCTCTATCTCACCCTCAGGATACAAATTGTCCTGAGGTTTCTTTACAATAGGCCTCTCCGCGGGACGGAACTCTTCATGCCTAGGTCTCTCGAAATCCCCTTCAGGTTTCAAATTATCAGAATGTTTGATCGGAGTCCTTCTTTCAGCTGGACCAAATGGTTTCTTCTCTGGCATCTCCATCTCTCCCTCAGGATAGAGATTATCCTGTGGCTTCTTGACGATAGGCCTTTCGGCAGGTCTGAATTCTTCATGACTAGGTCTCTCAAAGTCTCCCTCCGGTTTTAGATTATCTGAATGCTTGATCGGAGTCCTCCTTTCTGCTGGACCAAATGGTTTCTTCTCTGGCATCTCAATCTCTCCCTCAGGATAAAGATTGTCCTGAGGTTTCTTTACGATAGGCCTCTCTGCAGGTCTGAATTCTTCATGACTAGGTCTCTCAAAGTCGCCCTCAGGATAGAGATTGTCTTGGGGTTTCTTCACAACAGGCCTCTCTGCGGGACGGAACTCTTCATGCCTAGGTCTCTCGAAGTCCCCTTCAGGTTTCAAATTGTCAGAATGTTTGATCGGAGTCCTTCTTTCGGCTGGACCAAATGGTTTCTTCTCTGGCATCTGCATCTCTCCTTCAGGATAGAGATTATCCTGTGGCTTCTTGACGATAGGCCGTTCTGCTGGTCTAAATTCTGCATGACTCGGTCTCTCAAAGTCTCCCTCAGGATAGAGATTATCCTGAGGTTTCTTCACAACAGGCCTCTCTGCGGGTCGGAACTCTTCATGTCTGGGCCTCTCGAAGTCTCCTTCAGGTTTCAGGTTATCAGAATGTTTGATCGGCGTCCTTCTTTCAGCTGGGCCAAAAGGTTTCTTCTCTGGCATTTCGATCTTTCCCTCAGGATACAAATTGTCCTGAGGTTTCTTGACTGTAGGTCTCTCTGCAGGTCTGAACTCTTCGTGAGTAGGTCTCTCAAAGTCTCCTTCAGGTCGCAAGTTGTCGGAATGCTTGATTGGAGTTCTCCTTTCAGCTGGACCAAATGGTGCTTTCTCCGGCCTCTCGAACTCACCCTCAGGCTTCAAGTTATCCTCTGGTCTCTTGATTTGCGGTCTCTCTGCCCTTTTCGGACTGTAGTCGTCCTTAGGACGACCTTCGAAGGGACCCTCTGGTTTTAGATTGTCCGGGTGTCTTACGATATCAACTCGTTCTCCTCTGACAACCTTGAAGTCGTCCCTTGTCCTGACGTCCGTGAACTCACCCTCCATTCGCAGGTTGTCCTCGTACTTAGTCACCTCAGCCCTTTCACGAATGAGGAACTGCGTGAACTCGTCCCTGGTCCTGTAGGTTTCAATGTCCCCTTCCATGCGAAGGTTGTCAGTCCGCCTAACTATCTCAACCCTTTCACCGCGAACAGGCTGATAATCGTCCTTCGGGCGACCTTCGAAGGGTCCCTCTGGTCTCAGATTGTCCTCCGGCCTTTTCACCACCGCTCTGTCGCCCTTCGTGGGCGTATAGTCATCCTTGGGTTTGCCAGTGAATTCACCTTCAGGTTTCAAGTTATCCGGATGTTTGATAGGAGTCCTTCGTTCACCAGGCGCAACCTTCTCAGGACGCGGACGTTCAAAGTCACCTTCAGGCTTCAGATTGTCCTGGGGTTTCTTCACTTCAGGTCTCTCAGCGGGTCGATACTTTTCGTGGTCGGGTCTTTCGAAGTCTCCTTCGGGCTTCAGGTTATCAGGATGTCTGATCGGTGTTCGTTTCTCTCCAGGAGTGTACTCGTCCTTGGGACGACCCTCGAATGGTCCTTCTGGTCTCAAATTATCCACAGGCTTCTTTGCTTCCGGTCGTTCAGCTCGTTTAGGAGAGAAATCATCCTTGGGACGTCCTTCGAACGGTCCTTCTGGTCTCAGATTATCCTCAGGACGTTTAACATCCGCTCGTTCTCCTCTGGTCGGCACATAGTCGTCCCTTGGACGTCCTTCGAACGGTCCCTCGGGTCTCAAGTTATCCTGCGGTCTCTTTACTTCCGGACGTTCAGCTCTCTTAGGAGAAAAGTCGTCCTTCGGACGTCCCTCGAAGGGTCCTTCGGGACGGAGGTTGTCATCGTGCTTGATGGGCGTTCTACGCTCCGCAGGAGTGAAAGTTGCGCGTTGTCTATCCGGGAAGTCTCCCTCGGGGAACAAATTATCCGGATGTCGCACGATAGGCGCCCTCTCACCAGGTCCGTAGGGAGCCAGCCTAGGTCTGTCGAACTCGCCCTCGGGATACAGATTGTCCGGATGTCTGATCGGTGTTCGTTTCTCTCCAGGAGTGTACTCGTCCTTGGGGCGACCCTCGAAAGGTCCTTCGGGTCTCAAATTATCCACAGGCTTCTTTACTTCCGGTCGTTCAGCTCGTTTAGGAGAGTAATCATCCTTGGGACGTCCCTCAAACGGTCCCTCTGGTCTCAGATTATCCTCGGGACGCTTAACATCCGCTCGTTCGCCTCTGGTCGGAGTATAATCATCCTTAGGACGTCCTTCGAAGGGTCCTTCGGGTCTCAAATTATCCTGAGGCCTCTTTACTTCCGGTCGTTCAGCTCGTTTAGGCAAGAAATCGTCCTTGGGACGTCCCTCAAACGGTCCTTCTGGTCTCAAGTTATCTTCCGGACGTTTCACGTCCGCTCTTTCTCCTCTGGTCGGAGTATAGTCATCCTTAGGACGTCCTTCGAAAGGTCCTTCTGGTCTCAAATTATCCACAGGCTTCTTTACGTCCGGTCTTTCAGCTCGTTTGGGCGAGAAATCATCCTTGGGACGTCCTTCGAAGGGTCCTTCCGGTTTCAAATTGTCCTGAGGTCTTTTTACATCCGCTCTTTCTCCTCTGGTCGGTTTATAGTCGTCCTTGGGACGTCCTTCGAAAGGACCCTCCGGTCTGAGGTTGTCTTTAGGTTTCTGAGGCTCCGGCCTTGTAGTCAGAGCCGGGACTATGTAATCGTCCTTGGAGTGAGGGAGTCCTTCGAAAGGTCCTTCCGGGCGCAGGTTGTCGTCCCGTCTGATCACCGCCGTGCTCCTATAATCCGTCTGATCGAAGGTTCGGTACTGTTCCTGCGATGTCGTCGTGTTCTCAATCAGGTTGGTCTTGCTGTAGAACCGGTCCTCGTCGTCCGAGCTGTACGTGAGCTGTCTTCGGGGCTGTCGTTCGATCGCGTCGTAACCGTGGAAATCCTCCTTGAGATGAGAGGCACCCTGCAGCAGATTTCGTACTCGATAGCAGATCGGCCTTGCGATACGGGTAATTGGAGCTGGGGCTTGAGACGGTTTCGAGAATAACCTATTTCTACATGCTATGAGAAAGCTCTAACTCAAACTATTCGATACGACTCTATTGACTCATATCAATTTTACAGAACTGTTTTCAAAGAATTTTACAGAATTACCGTATTTGAAACTATATTATCTAAAATCTATGTTTCCCATAATATTTATTCACAACTGGCTGACCCGACAGACGTTGTCCCGTCCAAATTTCAATTTTGTTTGTAAATTTTTTAATGATCTTAATAGTTTGTCCAAATTCTCCGACTTTCCCATAGAAAAAAACCACTTTCATTTTTTCCCGAATTTTCCATTTTTCCGAGCAACTTTGCCAATTTTTCTTTCTCGAAAAATCTTAGACGGACTATTGTGAACACTTTTTAAAAAGAATTATCCAAATCGGCCGTTCTCAAGTGATGCGCTTACCAACGAACAGAAATTAATTTTTATTTATATAGATAAAAAGTTTTCATAACGGTTTCAAGGACCGAAGTCGATATCAAAAGAAGTTCCAAGTCTGTTTGCAACAATTATTTCGAATAAAGAATATTACTAATTAATGAATAAAAATATGGAATAGATAAATGAACCTCTCGTAGGTGGTAACAAGCCCCTCTCTCCGTTTTCTCCAGGTATCTGCACTCACCGTGAATTCACCCTCTCCCACCGTGAGGTTGTCCGTCCTCCTGATGATCTCTGCTCGCTGCACGGTCCGGTGATCGATGTACTCCGACCTCGAGGTGGTCGAATCGATGAATTCACCTTCGACCTTCGTGTACGTGTTCCGACGAACCGGGGTTGGCCGTTCGCCGGGGGTTCCGGTGAATACCATCTCCGTCGTGGTCGTGCCTGAACACAGGAATTCGTACGATGTTACTTTCGAACTGATACAGCTAACCTTCTACGAGAGGAAACGTCAATCTTCACGCTATAAAAGGCTAAGGACGCTATAAGAGGATCTATACAGATAAAAAATTTAACCCTCATACGTTCCTCAGGGTGAAAATTCACCCATTCAATATTTTCACATACTGTAAAATTATTCATCCTTTCATGTCTACGTCGTGAGATGTATTTCTTTAAAATGTGACACCATAAATGAAACATAATCTGTTGATTTAACGTGTAAAATAAAAATCAATATATTGTTATCCTAGTCTCTTTTATGCAGTTATTTTAACCCTTTAGCGTCTGAAGGTACTTAAAAGTCTTGTCGTTATTTGTTCTTTTTTTTAATTATGTATTTTATTTAGTTTAAATTTTCAGAAGAAACTTTTTTATTTGTTTTTAATTACTGACGGTACTTATAAGTACGTTTTTTTTAAATACCCGAAATAGCAAAAAAAATGTAAAATGGGTTATTTTGTGTTTTGAGCACGTCTTCCCGGACGTCCGATTGATCTAAAACTTTTTTATGAATCATTTTTTTTATGAAATGGAAAATATTGGGGGGAGGCGTACTCGAAATTTCATGGTCGGAAATTAAGAACCACCCTATTGTACACCTACTGTATGTTTTATTAATTCCACTGGATCGAACATAGGGCAAGCTTACTGTCAAAATCTCCTTCGGGCCTGAGATTGTCCTGCGGCCTCCTGACCGGCGCGCGATCTCCATATTTCGGTGCTTCTTCTCTGGGTCTGCCGATGAATTCGCCCTCTGGCTTCAAATTGTCCTGCGGCTTCTTCACAGGAACCTTCTCACCCCTAGTCGCTATATAATCCGTTCGTCTCTCGCCGATGAAGTCGCCTTCCATTCGCAGATGATCCTCATGGTGGTAGATGGTCCGTCTGTCGACGTGTTTCTCGTCGAACTCCTCGCGGTACGAGGAAACAGCGTGTACAGGTTCTCTAGAGATCTCCAAATGATCCTGCGGCTGATTGTGGGGACAACGATGACGCCTGAAACAATGAAACAAACTGTGGATTGCACGACAGCCATTCAACAAGACACAATGTTCAATAATCTTATGACAACAGCAATAAGTGACAAATTTAAGACAGTAAAAATATTAGAAGAATGTAAGCATACCATTAGAGAGAAAAGAGGTGGTTCGGAACCCACCATAAACTGTAGGTCCCGCTGAAAAGGCAATGGTGTGAGTGGAAAAGAGGGGGATTGGTATAAATGAATTTGAAACCCTGAGGGGACCAAATATCATGTTACTATACTACTTACTATACATTAGAGAGAAAAGAAAATGAATTTCTATATCACTACAGTTTGTTGCAATTCGGGTAGAACGTTTTTATTTTGCATAAAGATCCACTGTCTAGAGATCAGATGAAAACTGGATGACAGTACTATATGACAGAGTCATAATGTCAGAGTGTTACGATTCAAAGTCGAGAGGAGCTTCGCGATTATGTGGGACTGCGACCAGCGATAATTGCAATTAGAAAAATAGAATTCTATTAATAAAGAGCTGTTTTCTATTGTTCATAGATACGACTATCTTGCGTCTGATGGAATACATCATTCTATTATATTAAGACCGAGCTGGAGAAGCGAAACAATATTTCGGATTGCTCGAAAGAAGAATTGAAAAGATAGGATTTCCCTTGTGGTGATTTTTATAACATTTTAATAAGAACCGGAGCAGTGTTTTGCATTCTCCTAAACGTTGAATTTTGTCACTAGAGCTGCTAGAGCTTCAGAATTTTAAGACTATTCACAGTGGTGGATCTAATGGTAAGCGGAGTAAGCGGCCGCTTGGGGCCCTGGGATACCATAGGGCCCCGAATTTCAAAGAAATTTATTTAATGTGTGACGGTATGAAATATTTTCATTTTTTTCTTTTTTATTAATAAGTTTAGGAGAGTTTTCTTCCAACATCTATTTCTATTTTGAGTTCGAGGACCCCGAAATTTTTACCGCTTGGGGCCTCTACTTTACTTGAGCCACCAGTGACTATTCATATTAAAAAGCTACCTTCTGTAAAATTCCCACCTTTTACATTGATCTAATGTTATCGAGGAAATTATAACTTGGGGATAAATCGAAGTTCGATGAGTTTCCCGATTCAAAATTTGCTTTAAAATTTCGAGACTCTTCATTTTAGAAAGTTACCTTTGCAAAAGTTCCCAGCTTTCGAATTGACCTAATGTTATCGAAGAAATTACAATTTTAGGATCGAGTGAAGTCCGAGTTTCCCTATTCAAAATTTTCTTAAGAATTTTAAGACCCTTCATATTAAAAAGCTACCTTTGCAAAAGTTTCCACCATTCGCTTTGACCTAATGTTATCGAAGAAATTACAATTTCAGAATCAATCGAAGTCCCAGTTCCTCTATTCAAAATTTACTTCAAAATTTTAAGACCTTTCATATTAGAAAGCTACCTTTGCAAAAGTTCCCGCCTTTCGATTTAACCTAATGTTATCGAAGAAATTACAATTTGAGGATCGAGTGAAGTCCGAGTTTCCCTATTCAAAATTTTCTTAAGAATTTTAAGACCCTTCATATTAGAAAGCTACCTTTGCAAAAGTGCCCGCCTTTCGATTTAACCTAATGATATCGAAGAAATTACAATTTGGGGATCGAGTGAAGTCCGAGTTTCCCTATTCAAAATTTGCTTCACAATTTTAAGACCCTTCATATTAGAAAACTAGCTTTGCAAAAGTTCCCGCCTTTCGATTTAACCTAATGATATCGCAGAAATTACAATTTCAGGATGAATCGAAGTCCGAGTTTCCCTATTCAAAATTTTCTTAAGAATTTTAAGACCCTTCATATTAGAAAGCTATCTTTGCAAAAGTTCACGCCTTTCGATTTAACCTAATGATATCGCAGAAATTACAATTTCAGGATGAATCGAAGTCCGAGCTTCCTTATTCAAAATTTACTTCAAAATTTTAAGACCCTTCATATTAGAAAGCTATCTTTGTAAAAGTTCCCGCCTTTCGATTTAACCTAATGATATCGAAGAAATTACAATTTGAGGATCGAGTGAAGTCCGAGTTTCCCTATTCAAAATTTTCTTAAGAATTTTAAGACCCTTCATATTAGAAAGCTACCTTTGCAAAAGTTCCCGCCTTTCGATTTAACCTAATGATATCGAAGAAATTACAATTTCAGGATGAATCGAAGTCCGAGCTTCCTTAGTCAAAATTTACTTCAAAATTTTAAGACCCTTCATATTAGAAAGCTACCTTTGCAAAAGTTCCCACCTTTCGATTTAACCTAATGTTATCGAAGAAATTACAATTTGAGGATCGAGTGAAGTCCGAGTTTCCCTATTCAAAATTTGCTTCACAATTTTAAGACCCTTCATATTAGAAAGCTACCTTTGCAAAAGTTCCCGCCTTTCGATTTAACCTAATGATATCGAAGAAATTACAATTTCAGGATGAATCGAAGTCCCAGTTCCTCTATTCAAAATTTACTTCAAAATTTTAAGACCTTTCATATTAGAAAGCTACCTTTGCAAAAGTTCCCACCTTTCGATTTAACCTAATGTTATCGAAGAAATTACAATTTGAGGATCGAGTGAAGTCCGAGTTTCTCGTTTTCGTAATTTCCGTGAAACCTGTTAGAGGGGTCCCTCCAGCAGCGGATAGTTCTAGCATGAAACCGCCACAGGTTATCCTAACAGTACGGTATTTACCATGCGTCTGTACTAGGGTGGACCTTATTTTTCGACCAAAGAATTTTTTCCAAGGCACCCCCCAGAATCGTGACAACTGTTGAGAAAATGATCTGGAAAAAATTTGGGGCCGATTGGATCATGGAAAACCGAAGCTCATCGAATTTGAAAATTTTTTTTTTTTTAAATGTCGATATAAATATACGATGTAATATATCGTTGAATTTGTCTTTTTTTTCTCTGTAAGAATCCATATATAGCATAATCAGTTGTTAATAGAAAAAACATCCGTGACCTTGAAAACTTGAAAAAATGACCTTGAAAAAATTTTTTTTTCTCTGATGCTATATTCACCTCCTTATATACTACAACTTTTGTTTGAAGAGTTTTTTCATATATACATAACTGACAGAGATATAATAGAGTTTATTTTAAACGTTCGTAAGTAATCTTGTAGAGAAAAGATGAACCAAAGTATCCAGGTGTTTAAGATACATTTTAAATTTTATCTGAAATATATAATAGTTGTATTTCTGATAATACTACAGGTTCTTAAATAGTTAATTCGTATATTTTTTAGAATTTTAGTTTTGAATGCCTTCCAAGTATAACTGTTCCGTCGTAAAGAACCATAGTCCTTCAGAAAGTTCGTATATCCTTTGTAAAGAATATCAGCACAGAGATTTGCCTTTCGCACCATTTTATGACACGGTTCAAAACCAGAACGTACTGTTCTCTTAACTGTTTGCTCGCGGACGCATCGGTTCACGAATTTGTTCGAGTACTTGAACTGAACTGATGGTATCGAGAGGGCGGCTTTTTACCGATTGTCATAAGCAAGAAGATACCCTGATTGGTTTGCTGGATTTCGGATTTTCCAATGAAGACCGTACTTGAAACCGTACTTACCAGGCGCGGATGTTTCTAATGACCGTTTTTTGATGGCCGAGGATAATCGTTAACGGGGACCAAGTTTGCGTTGCAAGTTTACAAGATACATAAAAATAAAATGTTTGAGCCACATCTAGGATGGTAACCAAATAGCTAGTTTGCTTAATTTTCAAAAAGGTCCGATATAGTCGCGAGCTAGTCATAAAATAAACGTTTGACGGAGGATCAGGGTGCAACGGTTCTTTGCGAATGAATACAATTCTTTACGTTTGAACACGACCGTGTCATAAAATGGTGCGAAAGGCAAATCTCTGTGCTGCTATTCTTTACAAAGGATATACGAACTTTCTGAAGGACTACGGTTCTTTACGACGGAACAGTTATACTTGGAAGACATTCAAAACTAAAATTCTAAAAAATATACGAATTAACTATTTAAGAACCTGTAGTATTATCAGAAATACAACTATTATATATTTCAGATAAAATTTAAAATGTATCTTAAACACCTGGATACTTTGGTTCATCTTTTCTCTACAAGATTACTTACGAACGTTTAAAATAAACTCTATTATATCTCTGTCAGTTATGTATATATGAAAAAACTCTTCAAACAAAAGTTGTAGTATATAAGGAGGTGAATATAGCATCAGAGAAAAAAAAATTTTTTCAAGGTCATTTTTTCAAGTTTTCATGGTCACGGATGTTTTTTCTATTAACAACTGATTAAGCTATATATGGATTCTTACAGAGAAAAAAAAGACAAATTCAACGATATATTACATCGTATATTTATATCGACATTTAAAAAAAAAAAAATTTTCAAATTCGATGAGCTTCGGTTTTCCATGATCCAATCGGCCCCAAATTTTTTCCAGATCATTTTCTCAACAGTTGTCACAATTCTGGGGGGTGCCTTGGAAAAAATTTTGCAAAATAATTTTCATCAAGTATAGCTAAGGTCCACCCTAGTCTGTACTCGCGCAGATATTGGGGTTATTATAGTTTGCGGTCTGGAGTCATCCTTCGGAATTTCATCAAAATCTGAGGTCGGTTGCTAACCACCGGCCTCTTACAGGCAGCAGGAGACTGCTAATTAGACGTCAGAGAGACAATTGAACTATCGCTAGAGAATATTCATGATTGTCGATCCCCGGTTGGATTAACCGCCGTTAGTTCATTGATAAACTGGCGAGTATCGCGGGGCCGGGACGGGCCGCGTGTTTCTACGCCATTGTAGTCACGCACGTGATCATTGTCATGGCACGAGTCCCATGTTGTCCCATGTCCGTTATGTTCCGTGCACGCCGCACGTTAAGGAAGCCTAATTGAAACACATTTGCTTGGCCGCTCTCTTATAGGGCATACCGAATGATTCCGTTGGTCACCGAACGACAACAAGAACACACATCATATTCTGCTCTCCTCTTGTTCCCTTCGGCACCGAGATCGATCGATAACAACGGCAAAAAAAAAACAAGGATTATGGAGATCAGTGATGTCGTCTCTATTTCCAGCATGTAAGGCTCGCGACAAATTACCAGATGTGTCCCAGATTTCCGTCATTATTCTGTCGATCATCTTCTGTTCGCGACAACCATCCATTGCGAAGAGTATCACATAATTGTCATGATCGAACTACGGATTTTATGTATTTATAATAAAAGTGAGTACATCACATACGGAACAGTAAACATTTAAAAGGAAATTAATATCTACGTTGTTCCTGTATCTTGCAATTCATTCAGACAATAAATTTATGATAAAAGTGAATACATTAATACAGAACAGTAAACGTATTTAAATCGTATAAAAACAAAATTGATGTCTACGTTGCTCCTGTGTTTTGCAACTCATTCAGACAATGAATTTAACTCTATCGGCCAGCTTCTGTTCGCGACAATAACTCTAATGAGCACACCACAATGTACATATTACTTTCAAATCCTCATTTTTAAGACATTAAATGAATATATTAACAAGCAAAGAATATTGTAATATTTTTAGGGGAACGTTAAAAAATTGTTGAAAGAAATGCAGTAAATGAGTACCCGGTTGTCTTAAACTGCGGATTTTATGCATTTGTGATAAAATCGAGTAGATCAAATACAAACTAGTGAACGCATTTGAACCGTTTAAAAGGCAATCAATGTGTACGTTTCATCTGTATCTTGCAATTCCTTCAGACAGGAAACACCTTCATTTTTATTCATAAAAATCGGCAGTCTAGCCATCACGTATGTATTAAAGCGAAATGACTCCTTACGGAGACAATTCTAGCAATTACAATTTAATTAATGAGTCAACACGAGAGAAGAATGTCTCAAGCTCTTCATTTAGAGTCTCGCATTTTCACATTCCTCAGGATGAGTTTCCCTTGGGATTTATTGTCGAGAAACAACGGAGCAGCGGTGGCAATAATATAAGCGGTCGATCGATCGGCTTAATAAACAAATAAATCAAGAGTTAATCGTCGCCTGACCGTGCTCGTATCGCCCAGTCACGATGTCAATTAATTCCGCGCGAGCGGTTCGAAACTATTTTTTTTACTCTCTGATTCCGCGTGCGCCGTCCGGCCTCGATAAGTCCAGTCGACTTTTGCACGCAAAAATCTGGCACGGTTTTAACGAGACCGTTCGCACGGCCGCGTTAAACGCGATGACGTTGTTTTTAAACAGCGAACGGATTCCATCAACACCGCCGAATAACGCTATTCAACAGGCCGCGATCCTGTAATTGGCAATTAACGAACCGAGGAAACCGTCGCAACCTCTCTTTCTCTCTCTCTCACTCTCTCTCTTTGTCCTCGCGACGACACTGTAATCTCCATGTCAATTATGCCGAGCGCGGCCTGCCGAAACGCCAAACCGTCAAAATGCACCTTTTGGGCTGTCATCCGGCGCGTTTGACGACCGTGGATGGCTGTCACGCCGCACGAAAAAATCGTCGAACGTCAAAAACCAGAAGTCTACCACCCTAACAATCGCGCGCATTTTAATGATTCAGGTATCGATGCTTTGCTCCATCTTTATCCCGTGAATGGCTAATAAACGTGAAAATTGTAAATCAACTCGTAAGAAAATATGCGGATTTTTATGGGATTCTTCCTTTAAGAACGAAGGAATTTTTCAAAGTTTAAGAGCTCAAGTGAAAGCTCGAAGACATAAAGCTCATAGTCATATGTGTGTACCTTGGATGGTTTATCCAGATGAAAATTGAAAATCAACTTGTAGGAAACTGTGGTAATTTTAATGATATTCTTCTTTTCAAAAAGGCATAATTTCAAAGTTTAAGAGCTCAAGTGAAAGCTCGAAGACATAAAGCTCACAGTGATATATGTGTACCTTGGATGGTTTATCCACATGAAAATTGAAAATCAACTCGTAGGAAACTGTGGTAATTTTAAGGGTATTCTTCCTTTTAAAAAAAGGCATAATTTCAAAGTTTAAGAGCTCAAGTGAAAGCTCGAAGACAATAAGTTCATAATCATATATGTGTACCTTGGATGGTTTATCCACATGATAATTGAAAATCAACTCGTAGGAAACTGAGGTAATTTTAAGGGCATTCTTCCTTTTAAAAAAGGCATAATTTCAAAGTTTAAGAGCTCAAGTGAAAGCTAGAAGATCCCACTACATGAAAAGTAACATAGTATTTGAAATAAATACATCATATCACGAAATTGCTAAAGCCTGACCATTATTCGAGCACTGTGATGCAACAAATACTTTAAAACGTTTGAAAAAAAAGCTGAATAAAGATAAAAGCTGGATAAAGATTGAATTTAGAATAATGATTGCAGCCAGTGCCATTCTCTGCGGAGCAATTCACCACTGACTCCGTCCGTGACTGTCGGATCTATTCTCCAAGGGACCGTGCAGTTTTCTCGGCGAACATTGCAAAGGAATGAATGGATCATCGGAAAGATTGATAATGGAGCTGTGTACACAATTTCATAGCGACGCCGAACGCGGAATACGAAGAATATAATACTCCGGACAGCGTTGAATGCTTCCACCGTGTCATCGAATCCATCATTCGTGTCTGACAAAGCTGCTGTGTTCGAAAGTACATTTCGTTATCGATCCAAGGAACCTTGTGCGACGTAATACGTTTAGTAAAATTCAATAAAAAGAAGTAATAGGAAATCAATTGAGGCATCGCCACGGCACTCGTTTTCTGAAATGTTAAAATTCATTAAATATTTTAAAGCTGTGTTCGCAATTGTTTTAAGTAAGCTATAATTAATAGATTGGTAATATTAGACGATTATATAATTTTTCTAATTGTAGAAAAGAATGGTGTGCCTATATACTTGATTGATAAAGCTGTATTCTTTAAAATTTAACCATTAGAATTTTTTTTAAAACCGGGCACGAACTTATGCAGTCATCTGATATTTGATAAACTCATCTTTATAATAAATGTATTAAATTCGCAGTCTATAGCGATCCTAAGCCTCCTCAGTTTTTCAGACATTGATGATGAAAAGATTCGTTGATTAGACATGGAACGTACATTTCTGCAGAATTACAGATTCCGACATTAATTCGTGTCCCGCCCGTTCAAAGTGCTCGATCCGCTATAATTGTTATCGAATTTCCAAGGTATCGTGATGATCCCCGTTCAAACCGACTCTAGCGCAGGAAACCGCGAATCGATAATTACTCGGCGATCGCAATTCCGCGAAGTGTCATTCGCTGCGAGAATTAATCCAGCAACGGGGATATAAACAAGCTCTGATCGTCGACGAAGCGATGACGACGGGGAAACGAAAGGTGCGAAACCGTGTCGCGATTTCTCCGTTTTATGTCGCCTCTTTTCCTCCGTTTAATCCTGATCGAATAGAATTACCGCGGCAACCCGATATCCCCGATAAGCCGAAATAACAGAACGCGTCGGAGGCTCGTGCCCCTATATGTATATAAAGCGTCGCGCGTGGTTCCCCATTCAAATTTCCCTTGCGTGCGCACCTCTCTTTTTCGCTTTTCCCGTCGAAACCAGCCCCGCACCCCTTCCGTTCAACTACAAATGTATCGATACGCGAGCCAGCCCTTGCGAGGTCGCCCTTTGACCGCTTTCCAATCCCCAAATGCTTCGGCCCGGTTTACACGAGATCGAAAACGCCCCTGTTCACTTTTCGTAGCTTCAAGACGACACCCCGTCCACTTCAATCCAAGTTCGACTGTGACGCCAATTAGAAACGTCGCAGAATGTTCGAAAGTGAGATTTTTCATCGTTCTGTTGTGGTGTCTAAAAATTAAATATTTTCTATTCGATTTGAAAACAAAAATTCAATGGTCAAATTTTAAAGAATACAGCTTTATTGATCAATTATATAGGCACCATTCTTTTCTACAATTAGAAAAGTTATACACTCGTCTAATATTACCAATCTATTAATTATAGCTTACCTAAAACAATTGCGAACGTAGCTTGAAAATATTTACTGTATTATAACATTTCTAATTGTAGAAAAGAATGGGGACTATATAAATTCTTTTTATTGTTCGCCGCGTTAGTTTGCAACATTTATGAAAATCAGGCACGAATTTATGCAATCATCTAATACAAATTAGAAAAACATTTAAAGAACTTTAAAATGCTGGTTTATTAATCATCGTCTTGGAATTAATGCAGACGATTTTCATTTCGTTCAGAATTTCGAAATTCAATCATGATTCTTCTATCATATAGTAAAAAGATTATTGCGATATTGTGGGGAGGTTCTCGAGCGATGGTTCACCAGTTGGCTCGTCGATGGACGTATAAAGTCGATAATAATAATAACGTTAGCCACGAGGAGAGCCGACATTGTAAAAGTTCGAACCCCTTTTGAAAGTAGTCGCGGCCTGCCGATCGGTCTGAAGTGGACTTCGCCGGAACTACCCCGCAGACCGCAGGCATGCAACCAATTTTCCGCGATCTCTCGATCGCGCTCGTTCGATTTAGGTCAAGCGTTTCAATCTAGCGAGAACCGGGATTACATTCATCGGCGCAATTCACCGGCTGACGAGGCCGATCCTGTTTGCGCTCGCGGAATACAAATGCACCGGGGCCCGCGATCAGAATCTACCTTGAAGGGCCGGAATCGAGAAACCGAGAAGCTCCATATTTGCCCCCTCCCCCTCCTCGAAATACTTATAAACGAACCGTGAAGTTTCATAAATATCTTCATCGGAATTTCAATTAATCTACCTTGAATCGTGGTCACATATTTAATCCTTTGCACTCGAAAAAAAAACATTTCTTCCGACCTAGAATAGTTCCTTTCCGTATGATTATTTTAAATGTTATGAAATTGGTAGAATACTAATATATTTTGAATAATGGTACAGCTAATTTTTAGCGACGTCGTAAAATACACATGAAAAAGTCAACAAAAAGTCTTTGTAATTTCAGCAATCGCAACAGTAGCAATTCAATCTCGCTTCCCAAGTTTAACAAGAAAATTCTCTGAACATTTTCGTTCTTGTTAAAATTCCCTACGAATTTTCGGAAGGCGAGTACCGACTGAACCTCTGCCCGGAGTTTAATAAGAAGATAGGGACTTTGAAATCTAGATCGAGTCGGCTTTGTGCGCTTTCGATCCCTTAGGTCGACGCCGGAGTACTCTAAAAGAGCTTCCATGAATGGGCTCTCTCTCGTTGCCGAGAAGTAAACCAAACATTTCGACCACTCTACAGAGTTGCGCACCACTGGAACACATTTTCAGGAGTAGGTATAACTTTCCTATACGCTATTCAGAACGTATACTTTCGTCGAATCCCATCCGCCATATTCACGGCGAGATGCTGGAGCAGTCGGGATTGTAGGGGATGAAGGGCTGCAGACGGTGGGCCAAGCTCTACTTAATTTATTTTTACATGGATTCACTTCCTAAAAATGTACAAGGACGTTCTTAGAGGATCCTTTACAATTTTTGCTGAATAAGGAGATTAAAAAATTAAATGTTTGCAAACTGGAAGCTGGATACGCGAATATAATTTGCAAATGGGGGTCCAATAATATTGTTGTGCGTTTATAGAGTACCTTACAGTGCACATAAAATGGCCAAGCTTTACTTAAATTATTTTTACAAGGATTAACTTCCTAAAAATGTAAAAGGACGTTCTTAGAGGATCCTTTACAATTTTTGCTGAATAAGGAGACTGAAAAATGAAATGTTTGCAAACTGGAAGATGGATACGCGAATATAATTTGCAAATGGGGGTCCAATAATATTGTTGTGCGTTTATAGAGTACCTTACAGTGCACATAAAATGGCCAAGCTTTACTTAATTTATTTTTATAAGGATTCTCTTCCTAAAAATGTGACAGGACGTTCTCGGAGGGTCCTTTACAATTTTTTCTGAATAAGGAGACTGAAAAATTAAATGTTTGCAAACTGGAAACTACATACGCGGTTACAATTTGCAAATGGGTGTCCAATAATGTTGCTGTGCGTTTATAGAATATTTTACCGTGCGCATGAAATGGCCAAGCTTTACTTAATTTATTTTTATAAGGATTCCCTTCCTAAAAATGTGACAGGACGTTCTCGGAGGGTCCTTTACAATTTTTGCTGAATAAAGAGACTGAAAAATTAAATGTTTGCAAACTGGAAACTACATACGCGGTTACAATTTGCAAATGGGGGTCCAATAATGTTGCTGTGCGTTTATAGAATATTTTACCGTGCAAATAAAATGACTCAGAATTTTTATCAAATGGGAAATATATTTTATCGGATAACGAGGTTCGATAATTGATATTAGCCAGTGGAAGCACGTGGTACGCTCTCGGCTGGTGGGTATCAATTTCGCGATGGAGAACAGTTTAACGTTGACCCAATTTGCAAATCCGTGTCCTCGCGTTAAAAGTTGGTCCAAGGGACAGCCGCGAGAAGTGTCCAAAGAAGGACACACGGGACTGGTTCGCCGTCGCCGTGGACATCCTTGATTTTAGGCCGAACAATGGACCTATCCTTCGTGGATCGTGACGAGGCAGATGTTGTCACAGGCGGATCACCTTAAATTTAAATCACGATCGCCTTGCCTTGGGAAGACTCGGATTGCCTCGACTCGATTCATAGCTCGGTTCGAATAAGGAAGATGATCGAACAGCCGACGCGATTGGCTGGGGACAACCTCCCGTAAAAGGGCTTGTCTCGTGTCCCACTTTTCACTCTTTTGCCGATGTGCACGCGCGCTCGCTCCCTTCGGTATGCATACAGGACGATTCAAAGTCGGCATATCATCCGAGGAGAGACCTTCAGTTGCGACCTCGCACGCGTACGTAAATAATTAAAATTTTTC
Source organism: Lasioglossum morio (assembly GCA_916610235.2). Lineage (NCBI taxonomy): Eukaryota > Metazoa > Arthropoda > Insecta > Hymenoptera > Halictidae > Lasioglossum > Lasioglossum morio. Next base: position 5,307,861 of record OU744327.1, read on the forward strand.
AGCTTGCAAATATAATTAATTGAGTACACCTTGCACATCATACATCCACTGTAGAAGTTCTAACAAAATAGTATATTAACAGCCTTGAATGTTTTCAATATCTGTACTGGTTCAGATTGCACCTGCTCATATTTGCCATAAATGCATAAAACTTAATTATAACTAGACTGCGGATTTGTAGTATTTGCGAGAAAAATGAGTAGGTGTAATTTAAAATAGCAAACATATTAGGAAAATTTAAACATACTATTATTTTCGACCTACTAAACATAATAGGGAAGAAAATAAAGTATTTCATTCTAGTTTGAAGAAATTCAGGTATTAATTCAGCATTCAGAAATTTTTATCATGCATAAAGATCCGTAATCTAATTTTAACCATAATAATTGTAAGTCATTTTTAGACTGCGGATATTCTTCGGTAGATGTATAATAATATAGTAAAAATGATTGTCACGGGATGCTAGTGCGGGCCTCCCGGAAGAAACGCAGATCATTTCTGCATCCCGCAGGCAGTTTCTCTATTCAGTCAGGAAGTGCTTACACAAACAGGCGTCTTGTAAGTTACGGGTACGTGAAACCAACAGGTGACGTTCTTATCGAGGGACCGAGGGCGAGCTCCGTGAGAGCGTGTTTACAGAGTAATCAGCGGAGGCATGCATAAGATATCAAGGATTGTTTGTAAACCAGCGAATGGAATTACCGAGCTGACGAGTTCGATCAAGAGGTTCCTCTAAAAGGCAAAAAATAGGTCCGCGAAGATGCCATCGCGAGAATCCAATCGATCAAGCTTCGCACTTGCGTCTGGAAGGACGAGTTAAAGCGTCAATTGCATACTATTATTATTTATTATAGACGGACGGAAACCCTTTTACATAAGTGTTTACAAATTAAAAAAAAGAAAAAATATAAAAGACTACTCGTCTAATAACAAAGAAGTTTATAATATTTATATTGCAAAATATATTCAATAATTATGAAATGAAAGAGTTTCTGAAAGAAGTCAGCGCTGGCACGAGTGACGAATTAATTCGTCAGCATTATTCGAAAGCAATCAGTTCATTTTGGAATCGTTTTATTATTATTAAGTAATTGCAACGCAAGCAGCCTTCAGTTGTGGATCGTCCTGTAGATCGATCACGGTATAGTATCCGATCTCTGCGTAGGGGAATCTCGAAAAAAGCCTATGCATGCATGGTCACGATGACGAAAGCTCGCCGCAACGTGACGACAGCCCGTAGATCGAAAACCGCGACGGCTGTGCACCGTTCTACCACTTGATTAATAATTCCAAGCACGTTCCCCGTGCGAATAACAATTTTTTTTTTCACCGACACGCGTCCCTATTAATAGACAAACTCCAAGAGCGGAATTTAATCGTGGGCGCCCGCGAGAAGTAGACGCCGCTAATGGATCGGCAATCTTTCCGCTTTTAGCCCTTTGCGAGCCTCACGTGCTCGGCTGGCCGACTTTAAGGTTCTTTGGCGTCGTTCCTGTTCGAACATGTGATCGATGCAACACTTACGTTCGTGTTAAGAAACTTTCATACTGGGTTTACGTACGATTTATGGACTGGAACTGTGTAATTTAATCGGTCTTCCGGTTTAGGGACGAATTTAAGCTGAACAGCCACGCCTTTCATTGATGAGCACGTGATTGTTCATTCAAGTTTGGAAAATATTTAGTAACATGTAGAAACGTTCGGAAATTCCAAAAATAAGTTGATTTTTGGAGGGATAGTTGGAACCAGTATTAAAATATGTTCCTGTAGGAATTTTTCAACGTTCCAGGGCTTGAATTACAGCTAAACGATTACAGGTTATGATAGACAGACTCAGGTTTTAAAAGATATATAAGGTCACATGGCAAAAATGGTAAGAACCAGATCGTTGCCTCGAAGAAACTGACTCGATTTTAAGGGGATGATTGGAGTCAATTTTAGAATGTGTTCTTGTAGGAATTTTTCAACGTTTGAGGGCTTAAATCACAGCTAAAAGATTACTGACTCGATTTTAAAGGGATGATTCGAGTCAATTTTAGAATGTATTCCCGTAGGAATTTTTCAACGTTCCAGGGCTTGAAGTACAGCTGCAAGATCGTAGTTTACGACAGGCTGATTTAGGCTTTCAAAAAAATACAAGATCACATAGCAAACATTGTCAAAACCAGATCATTGGCTCGAAGAAACTGACTCGATTTTAAGGGGATGGTTCTAGTCAACTTTAGAATGTATTCCCGTATGAATTTTTCAACGTTCCAGGGCTTGAATTACAGCTGCAAGATCGTAGTTTACGACAGGCTGATTTAGGCTTTCAAAGAAATACGAGATCACATAGCAAACATTGTCAAAACCAGATCATTGGCTCGAAGAAACTGACTCGATTTTAAGGGGATGGTTCTAGTCAACTTTAGAATGTATTCCCGTAGGAATTTTTCAACGTTCCTGGGTTTGAATTAAAGCTGGAAGATCATGCTGTGTGAGAGATCTGGTTAGGTATGCAGAAAATGACGAGATCGCGTCGAGAATGAAGGAACAAGTCGGAAGCGCGCCGATTCGCTTCAAAATTGATTTGTCAATGGTTTTCCGGTACGATGGAAACTTTTAAATATAAAATTCACAGGAGACAGTAATTCGTTCCGAAAGATGAAGTGCTGTTTCGAGAAGGCTGGGGAACGCAGGAATTAATTTACCTCTCTCTCTCTCTCCGGTGGGATACGTTTCCGCGGTGCGCCGTGACGCGACCCACTTCCAAACACAGTTAACGAGATCGGAATACAAAACACGCCTTGTCGCGCGCCCGCGCACGGTGCAAGATGCAAATTAACGTTCCCGTCCGAATTCGGGATCGGGCTCTGTTTTTCACGGCGCGGCATCGATACGGAATTCTATCTAATTATCGTCGTTACGTTTGCGGCGTGCTCCCTCCTCCAACAGTAATAACATTTGCTGCCGAGCACCATTGTCGGCAGCGCTCGACATCGTTTCATTCGTTTAACCGAGTTCGATAGAAAATGCTACTGGTCTGCTCAAACTTTAAAAGATCGAGTTTAGACGTCTTAGTCTCTATGAAATTAACTATTGAATTTAGATATTGACAATTCAATTTAGACAATTGACTAGCTCGAAGGACAGTCTTCGTCGTTATCGCTTCGGAACGATAATCGTTTCCAACGTTCAGATAATTTTGTTCCTTTCAATCGTGCACACATGTGTAATAAATACACTGCGGGTATTTATGCAAAATAAAAATTATCTCCATCGATTGCAAGAAAGAGAAACTAAATTGAATTGTTAGTTCTTCCCTTAATGTAAAATATATTGATATCTTCAATTCTAAAATTTTTCCTTCAATAATATTAAATTCAATACTATTAAATTTTCTATATGAATTCAATATTACCCTTCAACAATATTAAATTTTCTATGTGTATTCGATATTACCCTTCAACAATATTAAATTGTCTATATAAATTCTACACGTATACAAATTTTGAAGTTGATATTCTCCATTTTGCTATAGATACATAAAGATCCTCAACTTATCATAAAAACGAGCTGATGCAATTTAAAAATGCACAAAGATTATACAAAATTATACAGTACAGTTTACTAAGATTATTCAAGGCAGAAAGAATCTTCTATACGACTTCTGTTTCTTGCAATTAACGCAGACAATTTTTATTTCGCACGAAAATCCGCAGTCTAATAATAAATTATATTATTACCAGACAAACACCAAAAACATTCCGACTTACCCGCAGGTGCATAACTCGCAGATGCACTGCTCCTTTAGAGGAATCTTGGAGAGGATGTCTGGCGGCAGCTTTCCAGGTTGAACGTCGTCCTCGTCGAGAGAGTCGGGTGTCTGGTCGCCTCTCTTCGGTTTTTCACCTGGCCGAGCCGGTTTTCCAAAGGTTTCCTCCGGTCGAGATGGTTTTCCAGGTGTCGACCGGTCTTCGGGCCGACTCGGCTTTCCCGCCGCTGGCCTACCCACGCTCGAGACATAATCGCGCGGCTTTTCCGGCGATTGTGGCCTGACGACGGAAGCTCTGCGAAAATTCAATGCGGCGTTCAATACGCTTAACGAGGTTTGCTTCCATTTTGCAACCTCGTGACTTCGCTGGCAACGAGAGACGCAACGTATTCGGCAACTCCGGCGCACGACACGCTGCGGAATCGAAATGCGCTATGCGCAAGCCAAAGCGTGCGCAAAATGGAAATGTTTTTCATGTTTCGTAAATGCTGTTTTAATCTCTAAGGATTTCTTTGACGTTCAGAATTTGTGGAAGAAGAAAGAGGTTTGAATTTATTGAATTGAAGTATTCTGCAATGGTTCTATGTGGACAATAGAGCAGTAAAAATACTGTTACATCATTTTCAAGTTATTAAACATGCCAAGGAAGAAAATAAATTTCTATTTCGATCCAGTTTGTTGCAATTCATGTAGAAAATTTTTATTTTGCACAAAGATGCGATGTCTAATCTATAAAATAAAAATTAAATGCTGAACGTTAGTAAGTGAATCACTTGAGAACGGCTGGACCGATTTGGCTAATTTTTTTGAAAAAATGTTCGTAATAGTCCAAATAAGGTTTTTAGGGAAAGAAAAGTTGGAAAAGTTACCCGGAAAAATGGAAAATTCGGGGAATCGTTAATAGATACAAATGATCACTTAGAAATACGTTTTTCCTCATTTTTAAAATTTATCGAAATTTTATGTATATATATATAGTGCAAGGGGTAAAAGAAAGGAAATTGTTTCGAGGATTCTCGATTTGTTCGAAGGAGAGTGTACCTTTTGGGACTGTCGTCCCGTTGAGGGGGTCGACTGGGTTTCCCAGCGGCTGGAATCGGCTTCGGTCGATCGTCTTCCCTGAGTCCAGGGATTCCGCGTGGATAACCTGGCCCGTCCGGCGAAGTTTTCCGCGGAGAATCTGCCGGAGACCTCGGGACCGAGCTGGCGAACTTGTCGAACCGGGCGTCGTCAACGACATCCCGCGCTACCATACTAGTCACCTGCTCTGTGTCGATGAATTCGGTCGTTGATTTAGTGACATCTCTCTGGAAACAGAACAGCGACAGGCACAGTTAGAATTACGTCGCCGATCATAACATTTTTTACTATTAAATACATGTTAGTGTATACAATCAATTAATGTAAGAATGTTATTGTGAATGTTAAATACATGTTAGTGTAAGAATACTATTGTCAATGTTAAATACATATTAGTGTAAGAATACTAATTCTTTTACTGTTCAAGGCTTCCGACAAATCGACAAAATTCTGAAACACGCATCGAACTCCCTTTTTCAATATACAGTCGTTGAAACGTCGCATGTTTAAAGAATTTATTGGAAAAAATAGGAAGGAATTTCGTTGGACTTACTACAATTATTAGAAGACGAAATATATTTTCTCCAGACCTCGCATACTGGATCGTTTATGTTTTACTGTTCAGGGCTTCCAAAAAAAAATTCTGAGGCACGCATCGAGGTCCCTTTTCTTAACATACAGTTGTTGAAACGTCAAACGTTCAAAGCATTATTGGGAAGGAATTCTTTATTTAAGGAAGAAAATTTGCATTTCGCATAAAAACCCGCAGTTTACTGGTGACTAGCGTTGTGCCTAGGCACAATAGTAGCGACGGACGAGCGATTGCAATTATATTACGATCCTCGGGGTCGTGGATCTTCTCAGTGATCCATTTGCCCTAGGCCCTTTGCCCTAGTCAGAGTACGCCGGCAGCGTTAAGTAAATTTTCCCGGTAATGCTGTGTCGCACTTTGCCAATGAACTCGCGCCGCACCGGCGAGCCTCCACTGCAAAGACAATTACAGAGGATTCTGCTAATCGGAATGGTTATCACCTTGCTAATTACAGGTGCTTTCACGGCCGGTTCAAAGCACTGTCACTTGTCAAGTGGGTCGTAACGTTGCAGGGTAATGCGCGCGCCTGCTCCTCATTCTGTTCCGAGCAAATGCCTATTCAATACGCCTTTACCAAATCATCGGAAATTCTGGAAATCACTACACTGTGATTCAAAGCAAATCCTGCGTTACTAAATCTGCTTGTATTTAATAGATCGTTGAAAGCTTATCAGCAAACGTTCGAATTTCATTGTAGAAACTTTGTGATGTTGGGAAATGGGTTTCAAAACGACTGAAACCCTGAAGAGTTCACTTTAACCCTTCGCTGCATAATGTATCATATACAGTTAACAAATCTGGTATATAGTAAACTAAGAATATATTTTCTTACTATTCTAAATTATGTTTTTTTTCTGAAAATGTTGTTTTAATTTTTTTGCAATATTT